>JAEIGO010000163.1:2539166-5078333 GCA_018903765.1 Drosophila aff. chauvacae BK-2020
GCTTGGATATGTGGGAATGCGTAATCTGGCAATAAATTATTTACGATAATATGTTTCCAAATATTATAGACGTAAAAATATCTACATTTGCATTTTTGCAAGTTCAAATCAAGTCATTGATATTCTAAACTTATAATTTTATTCCCTTAAAAATAGATTAAAAGTAGTTTTAAATTCTCTAATGTAACCTAATAAAAATCTTTACCAGTTCCCTTAAATATTTAAGTGAAAAATATGAAAAGTCTTCCAGCATATGCTCTTTATTGACTCTAAAACCACTTAAGCACCCATTTGGTTTTTATTGAATTTTGTAGAATTTTTCAACCAGTTATTATGCATGCAAGTACCAAAAGACCTGCAGCTACTGTAAATAGTTGCAGTTCAAAGGATCCGGCAGCTGCTACAACAATAACTATTTCAAGAGCATTCCTGGGAGCTAGACTTGAAATAGTTGTTGACATCCTGTTTGTTTCGTAGTGAACAAATATGTGTGGATACAAATGTGAATTCATACTTACCTTCATTTATTGCCATGTAAACAGCAAGCATTAAATTGTAGTCTAAAAGTGAACCTAAAATATAAACCTTTTGTATTTGTAGATCCATAAATGGAAGACATAAACATGTAATTTTGTTCGGATGATATCATTAAAAAACGTACCTAAAAATTAAATTATAATATATACTTGTCTTGGTGTCCGTTAACTTTGATTAAATTTATCTTGTAAATGTAAATGTTTAGCAATTTATTAAGTGGAAAATTATTAAATGTAATTCTCATTTATCAACAGTATGCCATATTTATTTCTTAGGAAATTTAAACTTATTATATATACTTATTATATATACATAAAGTCTGCCATTAAAACATATCCAAAGCAATTCTTAAGTATTTCCCAAATTTCCCTAAGCTAATCCTTTTCATTTGCTAAATGTAGCTTTTTATTTTCTCAGCCAGCTTTTCTTTTCTCTTTTTCATTTTAAGTCAGACTTGTTTGGCCTTCAATCTGTAAAACAGTTTCTTTTTTTCACAGAACTTGCTTGTGAGTAAATAATTGTTGCGGTTAAGTGAATTAAAATTGCTCCGGCCATTTTCGTATTTACAGACCCGAAATAAAATATTTGAAAAATGTTCTTCCGTTTTATGTTTGCATTTTAAATTGTTAACTTTGATCCTTGAATTGAAAGGACTGCAAGAATGCGACAACAACAATGAAACCACCAGCAGCAGCGAGCAGCGAGATGTGGCAAAAAGGGATGCAGCCAAAAATGTTTGTTGTAATAACATTTGTGCTTCCTTCTCTTCAGTTGGCCAGACTGCTTTTGTTGCTACAGCTTTGTGGATGTTGAATTTTGCAAGGAAAATGCGCTTAAAATCTTTACTTATGGTTTCCCAAGGCAAACACGGGGTGGTGGAAGGAGGGCAGCAGAAATCTCGGCACGATGGAGGTGGAAGGCAGGGCGGAGAGCTGTGTGCAAACATATTGCGCATACGCCATGTTAACCGAAAGCTTGGCTTCATTGTCAACAGCTGTTTGCTGTCTTAGTCCTGGTCATGGCTCCCCTGATCCTCGTGTTATGCCTCCTTTTGCCCTCTCTAGCCCTCTCTATCTCTTCTAGCTTCGTCCTGTCTCTCTCTGTCCAAGTTTTTAATGACAAATGACATGGACTTTGAACGCCACTTCTTCAATGCTTGGTGTTGCATGATGAAAACTTATAAAAAGTTACTTATAATTTGTAGTAAATGTTTTATAAAATTTGAGTAATTATGAATATCTTAAGAAATGTTTTGTTGTTTTTTATTAGGGTGATTTGATGTCAACAATTTTATATTAACAGAAAAACCTAATTTACAAGGTTTGTGGTTAGTCTTAAAGCAAAACTAATTATTTTTACATTTTAAATTTAATCAAAAAATACTTCTAATATTTTATCTCAGTGCAAAAGACTTCTGCATTTATTCTCTGCTGCTCTGTTGATGTTTCTCCTCGTCATGTGCTTGCTTTGCTCTTTTCCTGGTTTCATATGCATAGATGAATAGCCCTTCCTCAACCCGCAACACAAAAAACGTAATGAAACATAAGAGGCACCAACAATAACAACAACAACATCAGCAGTCAGTTTTGAAGATGTCTTGTCCTGCATCCTGGCTGTGTTCATGTGCTATGTGTGTCTGTTGTGGGTCCTGTGGCAGTATGCATAAATTGTCTGGAGGAGGACAGCTGAGATTGATTTGCAGGCGACAGTTGCTGGTAGTTGTTGGTGTTTCTGTTGTTGCTGCTGTTAATGTTGATGTTATGTGTGGTGTTGTTGCTGCTTCTAGCCTTCCTGTTACTGCGTTGCAGTTCCAGTGGCTGCTGCTAATAGTACTGCACTGACAGGAAAAGAATTGATCTCTAAAACTATTAAAGTTAATGCAGAATTATAGGTTGGATAAAGAAAATGGGATTGTTTATTAAACAATTTTTAGTTATTGAAATGAATTACATTTTGACTTTATAAAAATAAATATTTAATTTCTAGGATATGGTTTATTATTCTCAGTTTACCCTTAATTTAGTTGTTTAATTTGTTTTTCTAATTTTGTTTGTTTTAGGTTATTCCGGTTGTTTTTCCCCATTTTGCCTGCCACTTCTCTTCTGGCCAACAAATGAAATTTAAAAATATTTAAATTCCATATGGATGTGGTTTCCGTAGACGCCTGAAAATGTTTTCATTTCATTTTATTTTTTATACCCTTTCAGGGTATTAAAATTGTAGTCAGAAGCTTGCAGCACAGCACAGTCATTTCCGACCCAATAAATTATATATATTATTAATCAGCAACAGCAGCCGAGTCGAGCTAGTTATCAAAAATATTTTTTAAATTTTGTGAAGTTTATATTAATATTAGACAAAAAATTTATTTTTAAAATTTTAAAATGGAATATGCAGATATGAAAACTTAATCAAAACTAGCTCAGAAAAACTATCCGAAATTAAATTTATTTATTTTTCACTTAGCTATGATTGATTTGTAACTGCAAGGGTATACGTACTTCGGCTTCCCTAAGATTTTTCTTTTTCTTATTCTTCACTCAAGTTATTTTAAGCAACAAAAGCAAAGCTAAACCGAAAGAGAGAAGCAAAATTTGCATTTACCCAGCAATTTCAATGGAATTTAGCTTGGACAAGACATGGAAATGACTGGGTAAAAATGGGAATAAAATTGATTAAATTGTTTGCAGTTTAGCCAGTAAATTCAATAGACGCCTCAACCCGTTTCGCCTCCGTCCTCCGTCCACTTTCCGGCGGGAAAATTATTAAAAAACGATTTTGTGGCAAGGGCTTCGGGGCGAGGCATCAAATAGGGCTCTTGCCACATCGTTGGTTTTTATGGTTTCGCGCACGCACAAAACTTTTGCCAACAGGCTGCTAAAGCAGCAACACCACACCAACAAAGGGAGCAACAATAACAATGGCAGCAACAACTGAACAGAAAAAAAAAACAAGCAACATCAGCAACAACATTGCAACTTTCGAGGAGAGACGAGAAAGTTGCCAGCTTAGTTACTGGGAAATGTTTTTAAGACACAGTAATCGTTATTTATTGTATTCCTCTTTTAAATATTTAATTTAACTGTTAACCTATCTTTATACATATTTTATCACTGCAGTGTAATATTTAGTTTAATAGTATTATTTCTATTAATTTAATAGGGACTTCTACGATCCTTCTAAATCGTAGTTTTCCCTCTTAATGTTGTACCTGCAACACCAGCAAAAGCAACACTACAAACTGTCATTGAATTTTGGTTTTAACTGCGTTTCGAAAACAGTCAGAGAAAACTTTCCAACCAGAGTTTAGGTGAGGGGACGAAGAGTACCACAGACTGGCCCAATCTAATTGGTGGTTAAACTCAGCACAACCAAGTGAAAATTTATGCAAGCCAAATCGGAAAATGAAAATGACTGCAAGTTGAGGGGGCAATGAGGCAGTGAGGCGGCGAGGGGTGAGTAAGCCGAGGCCGAGTGCAACATTAAGTGGCACATAATTGCTTAATCTCTGCGGCTCTTACACGACATTGTAATAATTTATTTGACAGCCTCCAAGCCTCCCTTTTTCCGAGTCCAGAGACATGAAAATTAAAACGAAAATTTTTCAGACAAGCGTCTAAAGGGAGAGAGTTGCGGAGACAACGACAACGGCAACGTCAAGGCAAATTATGCAGTCAGCATGTCCCTCGGCAGGACTGCGAAAAGGGGTTAACAATACAACGTTTTCTTTTTTTTTTTTTTGTGGGTCAGTAGAGGATTTATAGTTAGCCCAGGAGCGTCTGCCAGGCGGAATGAATCAAAATGGAGCTCTGGGCCAGTTTCAGATTCCCACTCGAAGCTGGTGCAGTATTTTTTCCACAAGAAACGCTAACTAGCTGAATCAATTTGGTTATGGATGAATATTAATCCCAGCTCTGAGGGATGACTTACCGAGACTCGGGCTAGGAAAGCTTGAAACATAAACTTTATTTGCACAGAATTGGCTATTCAAGGATAGAAGCAAGGCCAGTGCCTTGTAGTTTTGTACACAAGAATTTTAAAGGATGAATTTCATAAACTACAGTTATTATTAACTTATCTAGGCTTTAAAGCAATAAACTGTATTTATCTCCCATATTAATATTATGTTCCCTTACTTTAATAGTTGTCAGGAATATTTTTTAAAGCTTAGTTGATTGAATTTTTTGCATTTAATTAATAAAATGCATATGCCATACTAACATTTTATCTGTGAGACTATAGACTATACACTCCTTACACCCCTTATTAATATCTATCAGAAGTCTGCTATAATAATCCGCTAATCAACCCGATTGCCAGACAAATCAAGTTCCTAACCCCAAAGTGCTTGTCAATTTTAGGCATCCGCTCTAATTATGCACATGCATAAATGTATATACTCGACAGAAACTATAACAATAATGTATATATACAACTGTAGAGACGCATCACAGTGAATAAATTTACACCTAATCAATGTAATATTGAAATGAAGTTGACACACACACACACTCAAGAGAGAAGAAACAGGATATCCAGAGTTTGCAGTTCCTTATGCCCCGTCGGCATGCAATGGTGTGTGTGTGTAGTACTGCACAAATATGTTGCATATTTACGTTCGCATTTCGAAAGATTAATGGATTTTAATTAGAAAATGAGCAAATAGCCCATCTGGAATCCTCGGAATTCTCGACCATAAATCCACCCAACTGCATGATTGATTGATTGGCCGATGCTCTATCATCATAATGCTAAATAAATGCTATTTAAAGACGACCATTAACGCTCTGTTGAATTTCGGCTTGAGGTGAAATGAGAAATTAAGCTGGTTATGTCTTTCGTTGTCCTGTATTTGAGTTGTGCACCTACCCAATGTCCATCATTCCTTATTTATAACGTCATTTAATTACAAAATCATAAGCTGTCAACACACACGCACGATTGTGTTGTGATAAAAAATCCAGGTGACACTGGGAGAAATTTTAACTTCATGGTAAGCAAGTTACTATAAAATATATTAAATTAAATAAAATATTTCATTAAAATTCTGCTAATATTTTAAACTAGAACTATAAAAATATACAAATGTATTATATATAAATCACTCTATTGTGTTCTCCTTAACGTATGTAAATAATAATAAAAGAGGCATTTCCAAAGGTAGTGTCTTTTGCGTTTAATATAATATTAATTTAAGATTGCATGCCTTTTTAGAATTCCCTTTAAAAATATATAAACATATATATATAAAATATATAAAAATATATGTAATACTTATCTAATTTATTTACCCTATTTTCCATTCGTTTATTTATTTCTCTCAGTGCCCTCCCCTGCCGTGCCACCCACAATATCCTTTTAAACGCATTTTCCGGTGCCCTGCGTGTGACAGCCGCCTGCCTAAGGCGTTTATCTGTGTAACATGATGATATCGGTTTTTTGCCTTTTCCCTGTTTGACGTGGGGCGTGGCACACACACACACACACACACACACACGAGTACACCCAAGTAACAACACACTCGCACAGCCAGCAAGTGCGGACAGGAGCATAAAATATGCAACCAACGCTGCCATTGCACTTTTGATATATCGCCTCGTGTGTGTCGCATTTATTTACCAAAACCAAACTCCCAACGGAGATGGGAAAATCTTCCCCAACCCAAAGAAGCGTAAAAAAGGTTTTAAAAAAAAAAACAACTTGTTCATATTTTCAATATGATGTCGTGTCAATAACAGTTACGAGTATATTGCCCAGAGTTATCATAGTCTGGCCCACACTCCCGTGTGTGTGTGCGCGAATACCTGAGCGGCATCAAATGGATGTGGGGTGTGAGTGGTAGGGGAAGGTTTTCCCATGAGTTTGCACTCGGCTTCTACTGCAATTCGCTTCCAATTGGAAGAATTTCAGTTGCCAGTTAACAACTGAGAGGGGAATAGACTCACATTATTCATATCACCTCACCTGATGAGTTCCGGGAATTTTCTTTGTCGCTAAACAAATCTCTTGATAATTACTCTGAAGGGAAAATAAGACTGGAAGTAATGCTAGAAAAACATAGCATAATTTTGTACAAGTACAAAAATTTATAAAGTGCTTAGACTTATTTTTAAGTGCAGTCCACAATTGACAACAATCAGGAAGTTTCAAAGAGGAGCATCGCCTGCCAAGAAGTGAGGTAAACCGTTGAGCAACAGCCGCAGGTTTGGTTTCCGTGAGAACTTCCAAGGCAGGCTTTGCGCCTTGCCAAGGATACTTGCCGCCCAACTATCCTTACCGAAAAGACTGCCGCTTGTCAGCCACAAAGTGAAAAACGCCACAAGCGCCAAATATTTCCTGGGAAAACGGCAAACAGCAACGAACACCCAAAGAACAAGTGTGTGGGGGAGAGTGAAAGCAATAGTTGGGTAAACTTGCATCGTTACACAAGGAATAATAAAGTTTTATGGTTTAATAGATTAACATTTTAAAAGTCTTCTTACTATAGATAATCGTCAGAAACCCTTAGGTTCTTGTTTATTCCACGTAAGCCAATAGAAAACCCCAACATATTTTCATTCTTTAAAATTTAAAAAACATTCTACTTGTAAATATCTTAATGATACTAAATGAAGTATAAACTTTGAGAGCTTTATTTTAAACTTATGTATAAATATATCACATGATTTATGATCTCCAATTAATTGTCCCCCATCCCGGTTACTCACTTTTTCCACAGTGTATGTTTGTTTATTTGCATCGCCTAAACAGTTCTTTGCAAGGAGAGCAAACAGGAAAAGGGATCCAGAGGGGTGGCAAGATTTTTTGGATGGCAGCCAAAAGAAAAGCGCAACACAAATACGCATATCAAATTTCTCGCCAGCGCAAATAGAAAGCGGAGAAAATCCTGCTACCAAAGCGGGAGAGAAAGTGTGTAAAGGCACAGGACATGCTGTAAAAAAGGACAAAAAAATGAAGACTCTCCGCACACAAACAAACACGAGCTGTAGTTAAAAGTGTGCGAGTATGGGTGTCGCACTCAAAAGGACTTTTGACTTTGCGTGCAACTGAGCATATGAGCGTGATTTCTGCATTTGAGCTTTGCTGGGCATAAATAAAAGTGTGGAGAGGGAAAATAAGGGGCAGTGTGGGAGGAGGTTGCCCAGGGCTTGCCAGGACTGTCCAGTTTGGGCTCAGGCCCACTTTGCTCTCTTTTCCGGCCAGCAGAAAAAGCCTGCTGAAATTTCAAGCACTTTTGACACTTTTCCATACCCAGAAAGTGAGATAAAATTTTGCCATGTTCTCAGTTTTTATTTCTCTGGAGATTTTCGTAAAATATCAATTGGAGTTATATAATGTAGTTTACAAAATAATATATGAAGAATGTTTTGAATTTGTTTTTTATTATATTATTCATTAAGTCATTTCGTAACTTCTCTATAAAGCGAATTGAAGTCTTTAAAATGAGCTCCTGGAAGAACGACAAATAATTTGTAATATTCCTGGAATACATTTATTTTATTACTCCTTAAATTTATAAAAATAATTAACTGACGAATATGTAAATGGGAATATATATCCGAATAAATTCGTAAATCAAAGGGTGGGTGGAGTTGGAACACCTCTGATCCCAGGGCCACAGCGTTTGGCATAGTCTTACACAAAGATTTACGTACAAAATGTTGACATAAAGTGTGCCAAAGTGGAATTGCATTTCGTATGTAACTTGAGTATGCTCTTTTGTTAACACGATGACGACGCTGATGATTCGGGGCGATGATGAAAACGAAAATGAAAACGATGATGATGCCGGTACCACGCCCATGCATTTTCCACTTGTCGTCGGTGTCTCTCCCTCTCGGTCTCTCTGAACACCCCCAAAATCCCACTTTTACACTCTTTGGGTATTTTTAACAAGGCATAACTCTCCTCCACCCACAAATTGCACACAGACAGTCACACAAGTGGTTCGCCCAAATACTCCAAATACGGTTGATTGTTGCATCGGGCGTAGTAAGTATCAAAGAACCTTTTTCCACTCCTAAAGTGTATAGGGAAAAATGCAGAGAAATACCAATTGTCCGAATGCCAGAAACATGAACAATTCCCTGGGAGGGCGAATTATGAAAGAAAATTCCAACTGTATCTATGGAAAATATGTGAATATTTGAATGAAAATAAAATGTTTACCTGGCAGGTGTTGTGTTGGAATTTACACAGAAAACTTTAAATGCCTAATTGGACATTGCTGAGGCTAAAGTAGGGACTACACGTAAGGTACTCTTAAAGTACTTCAGATAGAATACTTGTCGACATGATTTTAAATATGTGTAGCTATTTAATGAATTTATTATTAAATTAATTAAAAATTTGACAGAGAGAATGCAATGTCTTTCATCTAGAATGCATCTCCTACTACTACCTTATTCCATCCTGATAAATGCAGCTCAAATAATGCCGCAGTCTAGACTATCCTTCAAACTTAAGCTTGGCACTCGCCACTGTCTCTCGACCCTGCACTTTTCTCCTTGTTTGTGCATTAACCCTTGGACTTAGCAGACTCCTTTGGACACCTTGGCATCTTCTGCAGTCCACTTGCGGGGATTCCTTTTCTTTTATTTTTTGTATTTCTCTGCTTATATGTGAGTTTGCATGGAGATGGAGACGTAATTACGGCTAACGGACACCGGTGGGCACCACTTGCGGGCATTTACAGCACCCACCCACTCCTGCTTTTCACATTTTCCCGCCCACTCTTACATTTTTCAGCACTTAAGTGGCCTTTAACACCTGCTGATGCTGCTTGCTGCTGCAGGTGCAACATTGTTGTTGTTCTTGTCATGTACCTGCTTTTCTGTCCTGTTTGTTGCAGCCATTAGAAATGCACTGGAAAATATATTTAGCAGCGTTAAAAGTTACAAAAGGGTTTATGTTCCTTTAAAAATGAGAAAGCAAAGTCATGGTCTAAAGCCTTTTAAAAATACTTTAATTACTTAAAGCTTTTTATTAGCTGAGGATACAAATAATAAAACCTAATGAAAAATGTATTTAAGTAATGTCTTCCAACAGGCCACACAAAAATATTTACTGACAAACATGTTTAAAAACAAAAAAGTTTTGTTAATATTTACTAAAGTATTCTTTACTTAAAACTGAGACCAAGTCCACTTTATAAGCATTTATAAAAAATATTTTCAGTGCATCTGCAAACGCTTCGTGACCATAAATAAAATTGACAAATGTGGTTTGTGTTATTTTCTGTTTTTTTCGTTGGTAATATTTCCTGGATTTCCAACCGCGTTTCGTGCAAAATTCGTTAAATTAAATTTCCCAAAAAAAGGGACACACAAAATTGTTATGCAAATTGTGGAACAGAATATTTGAGCAAATTATGCATTCTATATCGTGATTAGCCCAAGGCAACTCAATTAGTTGAAATGCAAATCGCTCGAAAGGAAAACTCCAAATTGAGAGAAAGAAGAAAAATCGAGCAAAGATAATGATTGGATTATCGTTTTCATTATCGTTACATTCTTTTTCGAACAGCCAAAGGGAGTGGAATTTTTGATTTTGCCGCCGGCGCGATGTAAGTACATTCGATAATCGCACAGCTTTTGTTTTAAAGCTTACATAACATTTAATTTGATTGCTGCATACGCTCAGACGCTCAAATGGCCATGAAAACATATTGAGCAGCAGCAACAAAGGCAGCGAGTGCGGCAGCATTGCCCCATAAAAGGCTGTTTTATTAACTTCCACACAAAATACAAAACGAACTGGGAGTGGGTGGAATATGGCAGCAGGATCGGGAGGGAGCAACTGTGAGCCTCAGGCAATACAACAAACGGCAGGAAACAAAGTGGCCTATAAGCACATCAGCCAACAGGAGCAGGCTCTCGAACGGAAACTCGTTCAGGTGACACAGGTTTCAAGTTACAAAGGTATATGTACAAAATTTTTGTTCAGGGTATTAAATACTAGGATACAAATATTTTATTGTAATTCTTTATTATTAATTTACTATATTTTGTGACTGATATTGTTACGAAAACAATGTAACGAAGGCTAGATGCATCCTACAGACTTTATGCCTAACCTAAACTAATCCAGAGACTCCCTCTTAGGTTTATTTTTTTGAAAAGCACAACAGACTTCTACTAAATATATTCAAATATTATTTTAAAAATAAAATAGCATTATTAAATTAAGCAAAAAACCAAATCGTTATTTACCTTATTTTTATAGAATCTATTTGGATGCGAAAATCTAGTATAACATTTTAAAGATATTTTACAATTTTTACAAAATAAAAGAAATTTTTATATTGTGCAATATCTAACAACTTGCTACTATAAATTATTATTATTTAACTGTATTAAATACTAGGTTCTCGTTAAACCATAATAATTTCAAAATATTCTTTAACATTATTTTTAAATGTTTTCATTTTCCTGCTAATAAATAAACACTTACAAAGAATTTTTTGTCGGCTGTACGAGTATCCTTCGCATGGACGACAATCAAATACTTGCACACGTTCACACACACAGTCGCACACGCAGATAGGTCTCAGCACATACAATTCAATTTCCTCAAAATGTTGTATTTATTATTTCCTCATTGCATTTGGCGATGACGTCGCCGTCGGAGTTAGTCCGTAAATCGGAACAGTTAAACAAGCGAGTGGCGGAAAATGGGGGAGGTAAGGAGATATATGCGGCAAACACACACACTTACAGCTGCGGTCATATAAATGGGGCTGATTAAGAAATAAATAAGCACAAAAATAGTGATGAATAATAAAGTTTAAAACTGTTCCTGGTAAAAAAAAAGATTTATCAATAATATATTTCTAAATATTCTCACTTGGCTGCACTTCTAGGATCTCAATGTCCTTAATTGTATAATTATTTAAATTAGAAATATTTATTCTTATTTCTATTTTCATATGCCTTTTACTAAATCCATTTTCCCTGCTAGTATTATTCTAACCGCAAGTGTTTTGATGAAATTTGACAATATTGTTGGCGTACAAAAGGCAACATCCGAGCAGGTAAGGATGACAGGACACAGTCAGATGGCAGAAGCGGCGGCAACGGCGGAAAGGAGTGCTCAAAGGAGTCGGAGGGGGGGAGAAGATGGGGCTGCGGAAGGAGGAAGATTCTGTGTGCAAGGCTTTCATGCTTTAAACAATGCGATAAAATGGTATTAGTCACGTTAAATTGAATTTATTTAAGCGCGCTTTTAGGCGCACCAGCAGGCAAGGCTCCCTTAAGCTCCATCTCTTTCTCTCGCTCTGTATCCCACTCTCTCTCTCTCTCTCTCTCTCTTTGCCTCCCACAGCAGCCACATCCTTTATGGCTTTGTGTGTGTGAGCTGGTGTTTGTTTTGTATTTGTGTGTGCGAGTTAAGCCTCATTGTCAGCATATCCTTTGAGTGTTTTATGTTGCAACCGAGAGCTTGCTGGCTTCAATTGCTACCTGAGTTTACCTCCCTCCCCATCTCGTTCGTTCTCTCTATTAAATACGAAAATTATGCAAATTATGCGGCCTTATTAGATTTATTTGTGGCATTCTGGAATATGTGGGTGCTGCGCTGCTGTGCTGGCGTTTTTCTGTTTTAAGTAACTCCCACGGGGAGTAGGTGTGCGGATTGCGCGAAGGAGCGCGCGAGGATGGTGGCTTTTTGCTGGTTATTGGATAGCCGGAAAATGATTTACGCGCTCCGGCTGCGGCCAACAACGCTTATGAGACAGTGAATTATGACTGCCGGTGGCGGTGACATTCTTTTGGGGGCGTGGCATAATAGCACAAAGCCCAGAAAAGACGAAGGACGAGGGAGCGGTAAACAAAGGAGCATTAAGGAACTGCGAATTTAACTATTTAATGGTGTACCCTTGGGATCATTAAGCTCGGAATGATATCGATGGAATGTTTTGGGGAACTATAAAAAATAAATAATATAGAAATGATGATCTTCCTTTCGTGTGATAGCTTTAAATATAACATGGGTAGATCTTTTATTCTCATATGACAACCTTAAAGAATGGATTGCTTACGAAGAAAACTTTGAAGATTTAACTAGAAAAATATTTATATAATTTATCCTTACAAATATAATTATCAAAATATTTCCCAAGAGCACACAATATTTAAGTATAATACTATTACTATAAATCAAATTATTATTCGGATTTGATCTACATCTACAAGGTTGCAAACTATCAAAAAGCCCTGTCTTAACCCTAATTTATTTATTATTATTAATTAATTATTATAATTCATTTTTATTTTATTGTCTTTCTAAAACATACTTTTAACATTTTTAGACCAGGGAATAAAACCAATATTACTTACTGGTCTAAAAATTTCGAAAAACCCACATAGCCTGAAAATTTTGTTTTCATCCACTTACATGTAGGTGGGAATAATTCTATCGAAGTTTATGCAACTCCAACAAAGGAAAATTGCAAATGAAAATCCCACAAAAGGAAAACCTAGTGTTGATCAAGTGTAAATGCCCAACACAGCCACTAAACCATGCCAACACACATGCCGACGCATATGTATGTATCGGGTGTGTATATTTTTGGAAGTGGAAAATGCAATTGAAGGGGGCGAAAAGCGGAAACAGCCGTAAAAAAGGATTAAGCCATGTTGTAATTGTTTTGGTCTGCATCGGCTTTGGCCTCTGTATCTATCTCCCTCGCAGGCTTTCTCCCTCTCTCTCTCTGTCTGTCGCTGGCATAGCTGCTCTAGCATAAATATTTAAAATTTAATTGAAATTGCGTTTGCAGTAAGCAATCGTGTGGGTGGTGGTGTCAGGGGGAATTCTGGTTTTTCGGGGTTCGGGAGAGATCAAAAGACAAGCGTTTGGCAGCTGTGGAAATCAACGCCCGAGAGCGTGCCATACACTGAGGGAAACAAGGGCGCTTTTGTTGCCCACCGGCACAAAGGTGGGTAAAGGTTTTTCCGATAAAGTGCCGGCTAGCAGAATTTCCTGTTTGTTTACTATTGTCTGTAGCTAGCCAAAAGGAGTTTACAGAGGTACACTCATAGCCGAATGTTCCTACAGTAAAAACTCAAATAATGAAACCTAATAAAGTAAAGTTAGGTATTCTCTTTTCTTTCTTTGACTTACTTAATTTATATAACACAAAGGATAATGCATCTTTAATTCAAGTACATTTTATATAATAATATAATATAAAATAATATAATCTTTTATTATTTTCTCAGTTTATGCAGCTCAGACTGTACACAGCCCCAGTGGGCGTGGTCCTGCCCCAAATGTGCTTCCTTTTTAGCACAAGGCAAGGGCAAACTACTGCGCTGTTGCTGCCGTTACTGGTCTTGTTTTTGCTGTTGATGCTGCACCAAGGGTCGGGCGGAACACAGTGCGTATGCGTTATATGGCCTGTTATTTATCTTTAGCTCATTGCTCTCGATGGCATCCTTGCTGTCCTAGGCCCAGGTCCAGGCACTTGCATGCCAATAAACTCAGCCCAAAGAGACGTAAAAGCGACGGCGGCGGCGGCGGACGGCTGCAGGGGGGCGTGGCTGTGTGGCGGCACTCAAGGGCGTTTAATTGAATGTACGTGACACGGCACGAGCCCGGGAATGGATCGGCTTCGAATGGAATGCCGCCGTAGACGCATTAACAGCGCCAGTGGTTCCTGACCCACCTTGACATCGTTGCATTGCTGCTGCAGTGTCGCACAGTTGTTGCAGGTTGCAGGTTGCCGCTGTGTATGTTCCACGTTGCTCCTTCATCTGCGGGTCGTAAATCAATGCAAATTACACTTGCCAGTGGTCCTTTATCCTGCGCAGGTTTGTGACATTGCTGGAAGCTTAACACATGCTTCTTCGGGGAGTCCGGCGGTTAAACGAGATGGTAGTGAGCAATAAGTAAGGATTCGAGGGTCTGGAAAATAGGGATGAAGGATTTTACAGCTTGTGAAATGTTGGTTTAAGGAATACTAATTGATTCACTTATAAAAGAATTTTTTTAAGGGGTTCATAATATATTTTATGTATTATATTTTAGTAAAATAAATCTGTATCGCTAGGTTTTTTTACAAGAACAAGGTTATCCTTAACTTTCCCTATTTATAAATCCTCCCTCGCTGGGACCTCGACTGCCCTGCGCTGGGCTGTGACAATTTTTCAACACAACTCGCACCATTTTGCATTTTAATCACTCACTCAAAGAATGCTTACAATGATATAATCTTTTCGGTTGCCCTCGTCCTTGGAATCCCTTTCGGATTCGGGGTTTTGCTCTTTACGACTGTGCGCATACGAATGCGCATGCATATGCTGATGCTGATGCAAACATGCATATGTTGGTGTGCGAGAGTGTGCAATTCCCATGCATGTTCAACATGATTAATTTCTGTAATAACTCGATTGGAATCACGCGCCAGCAGCAACTTTTCCATCACGCATTCCGCAAACACACACAGACACGAATGCGGCATTTATGCATGTGTGAGTGCTGGGAAGGGGGGGGGTCCCTGGTGGCCATGCACGTTCCGTTTTTCGCAGGATACGTGAGGTTGGCCGCTGGCCAGGGACGTACTGAGAATCTATCTTCAGGGGTAATCGAAATCTTAAAACTTGCGTTTCCTTAAGAGGAAAATAAATATAGAAATCTAAAATAAATATTAAATTAAAACCTATATTTAGCCCCTTTGATTCACTATTAAACTACGTCCCTGGAAAAACCAGTAGAGCAGCAGTAGCTTCCACACCACTCATAGTGCTGCCTTTCCTCCGTCGTCCTGTGGCGGCATTTAGCATTTGACTGCAGCCACCGAAGCGAAGCGGGGCTTCGGTCGAGGGAGAAGGTCGCCCACGCTCCAGTTAAATCATTTGCATCCCCCTCGCCCCATCATGCAGTTCAATAAGTTTTAATGCACTTAATTAATTCCCTCTGCGACGGGGCGAGACGACGGTCCACGAGAGAGAGACAGCAGCGTTTACCATTTCAAATTGGATTTGAAGAATATTTTTCTTTTCACTCCTCCACCCGCTGGCGGAGTTTGTCAATAACATTAGCATTCCCTGCTCTCAGCTGACTGTTTACCTAATTTAAGTTATTCTAATTCAATTAGTTCATCGTCTAATTAATCGTATTCGGCAGGGTTGCGAAACGCTCTCCTTTCGCTTCCTTTTCCTCGTGTTCAAGTCAAATGGAAAATGCAATTTAGTTGAGTAAATATCGAGTTTCATCTCGTCAAGGATGCTTATGTAGATTCAGACATTTGCAGTATGTTTGTTCGCCGGATAATGCTTGTGTGAAAATGGGAGAAATAGAGCTAGCAAAGCCAGTAATTGCATTCATCAAATGATTCGTTCTGGATTAGTTTAAAAAAAAAAAAAAAATCACTTAACAAAAAGCTAAAGCAAATATATGTATAAATACATGTAAAAAATAAAATATTTATAAGAAGAACTGAAAAATTAATTTAAAATTGACTTAAGTATAAATTAGAAATATTAATAATATTTCGCCAAGTGATTTCAGTTTGGTATTCTATTTATTTCTCTGTTTCTTTGTATTTGTATTAATTAAATAAATGTAATAACCCTTTACTACCCTAGGTTCCTTTTATTATTAATCAATTATTTATGATTTTACCATTTTATAACTCAAATATTTTCTCGTTTGTGCTTCATTAATTAATTTATTTATTTCAGTTATTTTTTAAGGTAAACTCTCACCTAATCTGGTAAATTTTAATTTCCTTTAAAAGGCTAACTCGAGGTTCATCTGAGGCTGGGACTTTATATTGGCCTGCGTCTGCCTTTGTGGAAGAGATAGTGGAGCCAGAGGAGGATGAGTCTGGCCAAATCTCATCGTGCAATTCAATTCCCCGAGCTCTCGGCCGGCTTTGCTTAAATTAAAAGCAAAGTCAGTCTCGGCTGCGAGTACAAATTGCAGGAGAAGCGTTTATTTGTCATAGGATTTGGCCAGCCAGCCAAGCAGCGGCCGAAAGCCGAGTGGCAGGCTGGCGGAAAAGCGGAAAAGTGGAAGAGCGGGAAAGCGGAGCGGCAGCAAAGCAACAATACAAACAAGCGCATTGACAGCCGTTCCCGAAAGAAACAACTAAAGCAGCAGAGCAACGCGAAAAAAAAAATACAAAAAGGTGACGGGGGTGGAAAATCCTGGAAAACCCGATATCCAGCCATGGCCACAGCGGTTAGTAGTGGCGATGACTTAACGGATTTTCAATCTCAGTCGCTGCCACCAGTTTTCCCTTTTCCCATTTCTTTGGCGCGTGCAGCTGGGGCTTCGAGCAGGGTGTCCTGGGTTAATTGCACATAAGCAATACCGATTAAAATATTTAAAATTATAAAGTATAAAATATATTTTAGAAATATATTTTAATACAAATATTTCAGGTAATTGATTTTTCTAGAATTTATCTTTCTATATTTTCTGAGACTTCACAGGGTAGTGACATTTTTAAACGCCAAGTAAATCTCGATCCGTAGCAGTAACGGCTACTGCTGTTGGCCACTTTGCAGCCGATATTTATATTTATTTTATTTTCTTTCTCCCCCCTGACGCCACCTCGCCCCTCGAACCCTTTTTGTTGTATTTACAGTGGACAAGCGCTTGTTTGTTTGTTTGTTTGTCTGCTCGTCTGTCGCTTTCTCTGTTTGCTGGCAACTTTTACTACGGATGGCTGGTTGGGAAAAGGCGTGGGGATTGGCGGGGCGTTACATCCGCAATGCATTTCCTTGCGGAGTTAAAATAAATTGCGAATAGTAAAAACCACCAATAAATTGTCATTTCCGTAAGAGGGATATTACATTTTTTAAATTTATGAGCTCGTGTGGACTTTTAACAGCAAAAGCAAAAGCAACAACAAAAATATATATACAATAAAATAAGGAAAAGAAAGGAAACGCAGTTTAACCCACGTTTGCATGTCCAGACTTTCACCCCAAAAAGTTAAATCGAAACGGAAAAGCTGGAAAAAAAAGGTTGCCATAACTTTCAACGTTTTCCGCTCGGACAACAATTGGGGAAAACTTCAATCCGCCGAAAATTCTAATTAACTGATAAACAAAAAGTTGTCTGTGGCCCGCCCGCCAATCTTCGTGGCCTTCCCTTTGGGGGAAAAATGAAATATTATTCACACGCATTGACACTGTGAAAATTGCCAAAAATTCTGCAGCAGACAGGCCGGGGCAGACGTTGAAAAAAGGCCGGATAACGTGGCGTATGTGTAATATGCAACAAACGCCCTACTCACACACACACACATGAGGATATACACAGGAAAAAGCCAAATGCCACCATAACGAATTATAATAAAGTTTATCGATTAATGTGTAAAACACGACCATTCCTCTGCCTGTTTCACCCCCGCATCCCGCAATCCGAAACTGCGTATTCATGTAATATGTTTCAATATGCTCACCTCACCTCACCTCGCGTCGCGTCGCTTATTTTTCACCCCAACCTCCCCCGCTATCAGTGGTTTTCATGGCAAATTTATGTTTGCCCATAACAGTTTTTTTTCTATTTGACACACATTGCCGGGTACTATCGGATTTTTTAGATGTATCTTTCTATGTTAAATTTGATTAACATTAAAAAAATAATATACTCTTTTTGTCTTTTATAAAAGCAAACTATGCCCGTTAATTCATATTTTAAAAACAACAATTGTGTATCATATATTATTTAATATATGAATTTGTGTATAATTATACGTTCAAGGAATTTAAATTATTTCCAATGCTAATATTATTACTACTTTTTAGTATCAACATATTTAGGGTATCTACAGTAATAGCACACATCCCCTCACACACTTTTTGTTTACTATTTTGTGTACTTTTTGCGGTTTCTGCAGCAATTTCAGTTTTGACATCTCTTTTGCCCCGCACACATCCCTTTACGCTTTTTTCGCTGGCAAGCTCGTAGATTATTATTTGCACATTTACCAATGCATCGGGGGAGGTGGATGTGTGCAGGTTATTTGTATGCGCTGATGGTGAGCTCTTATTGCTGCTATTGTTGTTATTTTTGTTATTGCCGTTGTGGCTTGGCAATTTGCATGTGGTTATGCGCAAATTTCATTGTTAAGCGCCGAAGCCAAAGCTGTGCAAAGGGTAACAGCAAATGCAGCTCAGATACTGTGCAGTGCAGGTGTTCGGTGGCTGGAAAAGCAAACAACTCTAGGAACCGATGACGACAACAAAAGAAATCATGGGAGACAAATTTACACTACCTATGGGCGAAGCTCTAAATACCCTTAAAAATAAACAACATTTACTTTAAAATGTTGCGGAGATATCCGAAAACATATGTATGTACATTTATGTATTGTAAAAATATGAAGACATTTTAAAAAACGTTTTTAATATATTTTTTTGTTTATTTTGTAATTTAACAACATTAAATCTAGCAATACTAAACCCAACAAATATATTGTAATAAAATTATTTAATGGAAAAATACATAAAAGGAATTCAATTATAATTACAAAAATGTTAGAAATTAAGGTAGCATTTTTAAGCTTCCCAGAAGATTTATAGAGAAGATTATTGAGGGAATTGCAATTAATTTATTTTTCTTTTTTTTGCAGGAAACAGAAAAGCAACAACATCAGGGAAAATAATGAAAAACTACCAGCTTTCATTTGCAATAAGCTATGGCTATGATTCCATACTCCTCCAAAAGTTTTCCCAACTGCCGTTTCAGCCAAACCCTTCCCCGTTCAGCACGAAATATGAATATTCATTCTGTAATTTGTGCATTAGTCCTTGCTGCAGGTGTTGTTATTGCTTCTGTGGTAATTAGGTGCTAATGCTTGCGAGAGAGAGAGAGAGAGACAGGGTATACAGCAGTAGAGAGAGAAGGCTTTAGAGTGCGTGTAATTGGATGCGTCAGATTGCAAGCTAATTATAGGCAATGCAAATACAAATACAAGCAAACCGCCAAAACTCATCTGATTAAGCCTCTACATCCGCATCCAGCCCTAATTTCCCCTTGTTTTTCCCCCCTGACTTCAAGGATATTTGGATTGTTTTTTAGCTTTTTGGGAGAATGCTGTGTGTATATATTTATATCCAAACTAATAGCGGGTTATAAATCTGGTCGAGCGTACCGCCTTAAGCCAAAGAATAAAAGCATAAAACTTTTCACGATAAATTTCACAAACAAACACCTGAGATACATCATTAGATTAAACACAAAAGATACAAAGGCAGTGGAGACAAAAGGGAGATGGGGGTGAGGAAAACGGAAAACACACAAAGACGTTGGCGTCGGAAAATCTTGACGAGGGAGGTGGATTAGCTTTCCCGAACAGTAGAAGTAGTAAACGATAACAAAGGTAGAAAATTGTGAAAAATATATATAGGATAACAACTCGGCAACTATTTATTATTATTTATTTAAAGAAAATATGTTGAAAGTATGTTTGGCATGTAGCATTTGAACAATTCATTATTTAAAATATTCTTGAAATATATTTTCTTTAGTCCCTAATCTCACACCAAATAAATCCCCTTTGGATCCACTGTGCCAGCGCTAATGTTTCCGCTTTCCCTGCCATTTCCTCCGCTATTTCCCGCCACTACCTGGCAAGCTCATTAGTGAAAAATTACTTTCGCGGTGACTTATGTCATTCTGCATGAATTTGTATTTCTGCTTTTGTTTTCCGCTGCTCCTGTGTACATTTTTATTCGGTTGGCTTCTACGCGGTGTCTGCTTTGCATTTGTGGCTTGTGGCTGGTCTTAGCTAAGAAATTGCTGGCCATGAATCATCATCTGCATCATTTGGCCCACAAAAATGCGAAAAGTCGCAGAGACAGAGAGCTGACAGTGCTGAGGGAAAGATCCTTTTGCCCTTTCTTTTTTAAAGCCAGCCAATTTTCCCCTGGCATTACGTGCTGCAATTGCAAAGATGTCAAGGAAAACTTTGTTTGACTTTGGCATGCAAATCATTAAACGGAATGTCAGGCACTCTCGGGTATTGCTCAACAATTTCCTGGATTTTTCCAGCCATCGCAGGTTGAGCGTACCGCAGAATGTTCGTTTAATGAAGCCCGTTAAATACGCACACACGCGTCATGAAATATTATTAACGCTGGCGCTGCCGCTCCTGCGGTTGGTAATTAAAAAATTGCTCATACGTCACGTGGGGCAATCCCTCTTGTTTTAATGTTTTTCATAAATGTTACGCATACGCTGCACCGCGGGTGGCTGAAGTCAGCACTCAAATGTCAACAGTAAATGTTAAAATTTAATAAAGCAACAAGGAAAAACCAACGGGAAGAATGAAAAATTAAAAATTATAAAATACCATGCTGACGCAGGCGGAAAAAACATTATTTATCAGGTGCTTAAACACATTTATGACAGTTCGAGCTTAAGGACGCCTGAACTATGTGTTGAGATCAATTATTTATCTCGTTAATTTGTAGCCATATTTTGGGGTCTCTTAAAAAAGGACTTTCGGGTTTTTCTATTTAAAATCTTGATTAAGAAAAATTATAAAGAAAATTCTGTTAAACTTGTTGCCTTGATCAATATAAATAAATAATACTTTGTGAATTTTTTTATAAATTATTCCTTCAGCGTTTCATCATTAAATTAATTTAAAACCAAAACTTAACAAATTTTCCCCTTCACACACACTGCAGTTGACAGTTTTGCATTCAAGCTGGGATTAAAGAAATTAATCGCAAGGAAAAAAATGAAAAGGATAAAAACTAGAGACCTCTGACCAAATGTTCCATCAATGAGAAATTTCTGTGTGTGCAAATTAAATTAAAATGCCAACGCGCAAAATGCTGCCAAAAGAAATGTATTTTCCTCCTAGGTTTTTCTTGTTGCCATTTGATATGTGTGTACACATGTGTGTTGGTGAAACTGTGCATCTGTGTGGCTGCTGCTTTCGTCAGCTGCTAAAAAAAAAAGCAAGAAGTATTACTGTGAAAAAATATGTTTTCCATATACAATTTATTTTAGTTTCCTTTTATTTTAAGAAATATTACATTAAGTAAAGGGGTGTCCAATAGAAGACTCTGGAATGTGAAAGTAGTTTAGTTAATCTCTGCAGGACTCTGGAAAATGATATACTTTTATTTATTTGATTTATTGAATTTTATTTTGTAATAATATATGAACTGTAGAATTAACTTGCACAACTCTGGAATGTTATTTAATTTATTTATTTAATTTGCTAATATTTGGAATTTTACCATCAAACTGTGCTGCACTTTTCCCTCTAGTGTGCCAATGAGAATAGTAGCAGTAGTGGCCATAGTAGCCTCAGCACGCTTCATATTGCTCACGCGCTTCGGTTCGCTTCTATTCAAGCAAAGGACGAAGGACGAGCCACCCTGCCGCTGGTGTAGCCAGCATCTTTACAGCATTTTCATCAGCGCAGCGCACACCGCGTTGTCATTTATCAAAAAAGCTAAAAGAATATATTTGCATTCTGAAATATGGCATTTTTATGCATTGGTGTGTTGCATTTTGCAAAACGGCAACAACATCCTTCCCGCCGCCTCCCGTCGTCCGTCGTCCATCGTCCGTCCTTGTGAAATGAAAAAATTTCATATATGAAATACGAATTCATAAGGCGAGAAATATTCCTATGTATGAGTTTTGTGGTGTTCGTTGTGTATACGCCACGTTGCTCGCAATTTATGCAGACATTCACTTACATGTGAGCACGTAAACACACACCAGCACACGTATGTTACGTCGTCGTATACGTATACTATATACTTGTATATTTGCCTAATACTCGTTGGTAAGAAAGTTTGGTCGTAAGTGCATTGGCCAGTACTTTTGCAAACAGATGACTTGGCTGAGATGCTCCGAACTCTGAACTACACATGATCTACAGTGCGTAACAAGGCTGTACAATTAATTAAATGATATGTTTTCAAATATTTATCTTTTTTTCGATTTGCAGACTTATTTCCTTGTATTTTGGTTTTTAGATTTTTGTATAAGCCTAAAGTTGAATTAAACAAAAATGTGACGTTTGTACCCAAATAGTTGTGGCATTTTATACAAACTGTTTTAATTTATTTGCTTACAATGGCGATATTGCTTTTAAATCTTGCCAATCAAAAATCACCATAAGTATTTGAGCAATTTATTTTTAGCTAATTCATTTAATTGCGTTTCAGTGAAATATTTAGTCAAGGTTTTTCCTGAGAAATGAGTATGAGAAAAAAGATTACAAAAATGTTATGGATTTTTATGTAAGAAGCCGCATTTTAGTGAAACTAAACTTTTTGAAGCGTGATAAAGCCAATTATTCCATTCAAAAATAATTAGAAAACGTGACAGGGAGTTTTGTATAAAAAGATTATTTTTTCTTGACAGTATATAGTATCTGGCAATAGAGTACCTTCAAAGCAAGTTTTCAGGAAATAGCTAACCGGAAATGGATATTATGAAAGGAACCTTCTACCTGTTTCTGGCTTTAAGCCTTTTAAACACTTTTATCAAGGCTCAATATCCTCCTGTTTATCCTCCCAAACGACTGCGATGAATGCATAAGGAAGGCTTGACAAGAAAAACTTAATAAATTTAACAGAACAATCTTGTAAAATTATCAAATGGCTACTTAGCTGTAAAAAGTTGTGTATTTATTTACTTAAATTTGAGTTTCAGAAAGTTGAATAAAAACAGTTATTATTGAATTAAAATTTAATAAATAATTGTTAGTTCAAAAATGTATATGACTTATCAATATAATTAACAAGACATTAAAATTTACTATATAGAAACTAAGCAACTATTAAAGGAAACACTTTTCTCAACAATTTGCTGAACACAAATTAACGTTTGGCCAAAGAACAACTATTTCAATATTATTGTAGATGAAGCCGTTCGGATCCTGCCTCTGCCCAGTATCCGCCCATAAAGACACAAATGGCTGGCATAAAATACAAGCCTTAATGCTTTAATAAAATGCCTCATGGGCTTACACACTCACACACATGTTATTCAATTGCCTGCAGGTCCTGCGAGTGGAGTGGAGAGGTCCTGGCTACACCAACAAATTAAGCATTGACTACAGTGTCCGGAAACGGTGGCCAGTGAAAGGAAGGCAGAAGCGGGGCGATGAAGCCCGCTGGCACATACAATAGCACTTTAAGCACAGTTCAGGCTCAACACTCTCTGTCTGTCCCGTATGCCTCTGCCCCTAACCACCTGCCGATGTTACATTTTACTTGGCCAACAGTTTTTGTAATTCCTGGTGTATACCCAGTAGTTGGAAGGTTGTTAGGAGAATGTGTAAAATAAATGTATCTATGAAACTAAATTCCCTTAAGATAGTTTTATGTTATGTATTGCTTATAAATTATTATATTTCCGGTATTTACAAAATATATATATTATTTTAATAAATGTCCATCTAATAGGAATTTATGCTTTATTACTTAAAAATCTATCCATGTTCACATTATAAAAAAATTATATATACTATAATGATAATATCCGATTCTATTCCTTTTCATAGCAATATTCACTTCCTGTTCCTTTTCTACCCCCTTTTACTATTTTATGCTTGTTCGTTTGCCCTTTTTCTGCTCCCCTCGCAGCTGTTCTGCACTATTTTCTTCCTTTTTTGGGATGTTTACTAATTAACCGAAACATGCGCTCCTTGTAGTTACGCCTTACTTTGGCACTTCCTTTGTTCCACACACACTCGGAGCAGTGGTAGTGCGTGTCCCTTGGCAGCATTGATGAAAGGCCTGGGCTTTGTGTGTGTATTATTTTGCAATTAACAATCTGCGCCTCAAAGCAACGCCCAGGCACTTTTGGCTAAAGGAAGGAAAAAAAACAACTAAAAGACAGCAGCAAGTTATCGGCTTAAAGGCTTTTGAGGCATTTTTCATTTTGGTGTCCGAATTTTCGCTGCCTTTAAATGCAAATTGCTAGTTACGCATACGCCCCGTGTGTCCGCTGTTAATGAGCTGATAATGAATTTATTAAATTTACCACTCGTTTGCAGTTTATAGCCCAGTCGAGTCCATTCCATAGATAAATTAACTCCTCGTGGGCTATAGTTTTTTTGCAGGGGCACTGCTACTATTGTAATGAGCCAGCGAAATAATTTATTTATTATTTATGCAAAGACGAGCCATGTAAATTGATCCGAATGTTGTTTCACATTTGCCCCATTCCGATATTGTTGTTAATTTATGCACTTTGTTTAATAACTTTAATGGTGGGCCATAATAAATCAGCATTTACACGAATGAACTAACCACGGCAGATAAAACAAAGGGAGAAAAAAGTTAAAAATTAAAATACTCACTAGCCGAAGTCGTTGAGTCCCTTTCAGGCAATTGTAAAACTAGATAATATTAATTTTTAGCATACCTGTTAGTGTTTATAATATAACAATTAAAAAAACTATTTGTTTATAAAAAAAAAGTTATGTTTAAATAAGTTATATCAGAAATATATCATAAAATGTGTACTTTTTACCCGATTTTTATTGCTCACTTATATACAAATTAATATAAATCCCATTTGCGGTTGCCGACTCAACCATAAATAAAATAAAGTGTAAACAAAGCATTAAACGTAATACAAATTAGGTGAATTGTATATAGATTTATATATTCATGGATGATGTCCTTTCCCTGCCCACTTTTAATGTTTAATTCGCTTCCATTCCCTTGCATCACCTGATTACCCCCTATAATGCCGCAAAATTTGTAAACATTTACTGCTAATTAAATTTAAATGCAATTAACTCGAGTGCTTGATTTGATACCCACTAAAAACACGGAGTTTTTGCTGAAATAAATATATATATATCAAATTAAATATATATATATATCCTTTTAAATGGGCAATTTATTAGGCTAAGCCCTAAACATAGTAATTATCAGTGTGATGGGCTTGGAAATTCATGTTTGGCCTACCAAATTGTTGTTTAAACGTTGATTTTTAAATGGTTCAATGAACCAAAGTGTAACATTTGTACCCAAATAGTAGTGGCATTTTATACAAACTGTTTTAATTTATTTGCTTACAACGCTTTTAAATCTTGCCAATCAAACACATATATTCAAATTGTCAGACCATAAGAAAATATTTGAGCTATTTACTTTTTTAGCTAATTCATTTAATTGCGTTTCAGTGAAATATTTAGTCAAGGTTTTTCCTGAGAAATGAGTATGAAAAAAGATTACAAAAATGTTATGGATTTTTATGTAAGAAGCCGCATTTTAGTGAAACTAAACTTTTTGAAGCGTGATAAAGCCAATTATTCCATTCAAAAATAATTTGAAAACGTGACAGGGAGTTTTGTATAAAAAGATTATTTTTTCTTGACAGTATATAGTATCTGGCAATAGAGTACCTTCAAAGCAAGTTTTCAGGAAATAGCTAACCGGAAATGGATATTATGAAAGGAACCTTCTACCTGTTTCTGGCTTTAAGCCTTTTAAACACTTTTATCAAGGCTCAATATCCTCCTCAATATCCTCCCAAACGACTGCGATGAATGCATAAGGAAGGCTTGACAAGAAAAACTTAATAAATTTAACAGAACAATCTTGTAAAATTATCAAATGGCTACTTAGCTGTAAAAAGTTGTGTATTTATTTACTTAAAATTGAGTTTGTGAATACATTTACTTAAGCTGATAGACCGTAAGGCAAAAAAATGGCTCTCACAAAGTTTAAAAAAAACAGTTATTATTGAATTAAAATTTAATAAATATTTGTTAGTTCAAAACTGCATCTGTCTTATCAATATAATTAACAAGACATTAAAATATACTTTATAGTATATAAGCAACTATTAAAGGAAACACTTTTCTCAACAATTTGATGAACACAAATTAACGTTAATTAACCAAAATGTGACGTTTGTACCCATATGTTTATGGCATTTTGTACAAACTGATTTAGTTTATTTGTTTGCAATGGCAAGACAGCAAGACAGAAAGACATCCAATCAAACAGATTTAATGTAGCTAATTTATTTAATTGCGTTTCAGTGAAATATTTAGTCAAGGTTTTTCCTGAGAAATGAGTATGAAAAAAGATTACAAAAATGTTATGGATTTTTATGTAAGAAGCCCGCATTTTAGTGAAACTAAACTTTTTGAAGCGTGATAAAGCCAATTATTCCATTCAAAAATAATTAGAAAACGTGACAGGGAGTTTTGTATAAAAAGATTCTTTTTCTTGACAGTATATAGTATCTGGCAATAGAGTACCTTCAAAGCAAGTTTTCAGGAAATAGCTAACCGGAAATGGATATTATGAAAGGAACCTTCTACCTGTTTCTGGCTTTAAGCCTTTTAAACACTTTTATCAAGGCTCAATATCCTCCTCAATATCCTATCAACAGAACAATCTTGTAAAATTATCAAATGGCTACTTAGCTGTAAAAAGTTGTGTATTTATTTACTTAAATTTGAGTTTGTGAATACATTTACCTAAGCTGATAGACCGTAAGGCGAAAAAATGGTTCTCACAAAGTTGAAAAACATTTATTATTGAATTAAAATTTAATAAATATTTGTTAGTTCAAAACTGCATCTGTCTTATCAATATAATTAACAAGACATTAAAATATACTTGATAGTATATAAGCAACTATTAAAGGAAACACTTTTCTCAACAATTTGATGAACACAAATTAACGTTAATTAACCAAAATGTGACGTTTGTACCCAAATGTTTATGGCATTTTGTACAAACTGATTTAGTTTATTTGTTTGCAATGGCAAGACAGCAAGACAGAAAGACATCCAATCAAACAGATTTAATGTAGCTAATTTATTTAATTGCGTTTCAGTGAAATATTTAGTCAAGGTTTTTCCTGAGAAATGAGTATGAAAAAAGATTACAAAAATGTTATGGATTTTTATGTAAGAAGCCGCATTTTAGTGAAACTAAACTTTTTGAAGCGTGATAAAGCCAATTATTCCATTCAAAAATAATTTGAAAACGTGACAGGGAGTTTTGTATAAAAAGATTATTTTTTCTTGACAGTATATAGTATCTGGCAATAGAGTACCTTCAAAGCAAGTTTTCAGGAAATAGCTAACCGGAAATGGATATTATGAAAGGAACCTTCTACCTGTTTCTGGCTTTAAGCCTTTTAAACACTTTTATCAAGGCTCAATATCCTCCTCAATATCCTATCAACAGAACAATCTTGTAAAATTATCAAATGGCTACTTAGCTGTAAAAAGTTGTGTATTTATTTACTTAAATTTGAGTTTGTGAATACATTTACTTAAGCTGATAGACCGTAAGGCGAAAAAATGGTTCTCACAAAGTTTAAGAAAAACATTTATTATTGAATTAAAATTTAATAAATATTTGTTAGTTCAAAACTGCATCTGTCTTATCAATATAATTAACAAGACATTAAAATATACTTGATAGTATATAAGCAACTATTAAAGGAAACACTTTTCTCAACAATTTGATGAACACAAATTAACGTTAATTAACCAAAATGTGACGTTTGTACCCAAATGTTTATGGCATTTTGTACAAACTGATTTAGTTTATTTGTTTGCAATGGCAAGACAGCAAGACAGAAAGACATCCAATCAAACAGATTTAATGTAGCTAATTTATTTAATTGCGTTTCAGTGATATGTTTAGTTAAGGTTTCTCCTGAGTTTGAGGAAAAAGATTAGAAAAATGCTATGGATTTATGTAAGAAGCCCTTTCCGCATTTTAGTGAAACTAAACTTTTTGAAGCGTGATAAAGCCAATTATTCCATTCAAAAATAATTAGAAAACGTGACAGGGAGTTTTGTATAAAAAGATTATTTTTTCTTGACAGTATATAGTATCTGGCAATAGAGTACCTTCAAAGCAAGTTTTCAGGAAATAGCTAACCGGAAATGGATATTATGAAAGGAACCTTCTACCTGTTTCTGGCTTTAAGCCTTTTAAACACTTTTATCAAGGCTCAATATCCTCCTCAATATCCTATCAACAGAACAATCTTGTAAAATTATCAAATGGCTACTTAGCTGTAAAAAGTTGTGTATTTATTTACTTAAATTTGAGTTTGTGAATACATTTACCTAAGCTGATAGACCGTAAGGCGAAAAAATGGTTCTCACAAAGTTGAAAAACATTTATTATTGAATTAAAATTTAATAAATATTTGTTAGTTCAAAACTGCACCTGTCTTATCAATATAATTAACAAGACATTAAAATATACTTGATAGTATATAAGCAACTATTAAAGGAAACACTTTTCTCAACAATTTGATGAACACAAATTAACGTTAATTAACCAAAATGTGACGTTTGTACCCAAATGTTTATGGCATTTTGTACAAACTGATTTAGTTTATTTGTTTGCAATGGCAAGACAGCAAGACAGAAAGACATCCAATCAAACAGATTTAATGTAGCTAATTTATTTAATTGCGTTTCAGTGATATGTTTAGTTAAGGTTTCTCCTGAGTTTGAGGAAAAAGATTAGAAAAATGCTATGGATTTATGTAAGAAGCCCTTTCCGCATTTTAGTGAAACTAAACTTTTTGAAGCGTGATAAAGCCAATTATTCCATTCAAAAATAATTAGAAAACGTGACAGGGAGTTTTGTATAAAAAGATTATTTTTTCTTGACAGTATATAGTATCTGGCAATAGAGTACCTTCAAAGCAAGTTTTCAGGAAATAGCTAACCGGAAATGGATATTATGAAAGGAACCTTCTACCTGTTTCTGGCTTTAATCCTCTTAAACACTTTTGTCAAAGCGTGTTGTAAAGCAAATACACCGAAATGCCATGAATGCATCCAGAAGCTAAAAGAAGATAGGGGTAATACATTTAGAGAACGATCTTGAAAAATTATCAAATGGCTACTTAGCTGTAAGAAGTTGTGTATTTATTTACTTAAATTTGAGTTTGTGAATACATTTACCTAAGCTGAGCGACCGTAAGGCCAATCCAACTAATTTTATATTTAATATTTAATCCTTTGACCTTGGTAATTTGTGAATACTTCGAATATTTCCCTAATATTATCCCCTTTTTTGGTGGCCAGCAAGGACAATGGGGAAATCCTCTCATTCGATGTATCAACATTATCTGCCGCATAATAAGCAGTGGAATAGCTGCTCCCACTCACACTCGTTCTGCGTTTATTATTTATTTATTTAAAAATTTCCGCCTAGTCGCCGGTCTTTCTATTCCCCCTCCCCGCTTTGTGGTCCAACCTTTTTAGCCACTTTCGTTTTAATGTAATCAAATGAACGTGCCTCGCATTATTCTGTTGCCAATAAATTTCACGAGGCAAATAGATGAGAATTGGATACCGGTTCCCCCTCGGTGGGCTGGCTACTACTTTGGCGGGTCCTAGCCACCCACGGGAACCCAACCTTGTGCACTGATAGAAAAATTCTGAAGTCAAAAATTAATGAATTCAGATATAAAAAGACTTAGCTGAGATATAAAGATCTAAGGCTTAGACTTGACACAAATTTTTTATGCAAATATATGTTGTTTCTTCGTGGGTAAATTTATATTCATTGAAAGTCTCCGTATTTTGTGCAAGTGAATTTTTCCCCAATTCTTTGCCAACTCCCACGAACAATAACAATGAGCTGGCTTCGATTCTCTCAGTTGCTATTGTGGAAACGCCTTTTTCTTTCGGGCAACGTGTAAAATTGAAAAATTCTCTCGAGTAGCCAGCAACGAGGAGAAAAAAAAACGAAAAAAGTAAGGAACAACCGCAGAGTCCTTGAGATGGTTGGCCGGGGACGGGGTTTTTCGTAGGGAGTTCTGGGCTCTAGGGGTCCTGGGGTGGCAGCCTCTCATATAATTGAAAGGGACAACACGTCGAGGCGAGGCTATTAGGTTTCTCCGCCCCTTATCGTGGCTCTTGAGACTCGGCGGCTAATGGATTTCGCACGGGATACAAATATATATATATATATATATTGTATTTATGTATTTTTCGTTATATTTATGTATTTATTTTCACTTACAGTCCAAGTACTCGGAAAGCAGAGTAAACAATGCCGCACAACATTTCACTTCACATATCCCGAAAGCGGTTCAACGGCTTCCTGCCCCGCCGCCGCCCCTCTTAACTGTAGCGAACTGGCCATGGACAATATGCAAAATAGCTGAGAGGGAAATATTTCTATTATTTATTTACTCACACTCTCCATTTGCATTCGTCTGTCCCACACACAGATTCCAGGCGGGGAGTTGGGGCACAATGAAGCGTGCGGAATGTGTTTAGAGGGCGTTTTCTCTTTTTTCTCTGATGTTTTTCCGTCCCTTGTATATTTTTCATATTTTACACTTAGCCAGAGTCCAGAGGCAGGATCAAGCTGTGTCCCTTTTGTCCCAAACAGTGCGCTATAATATGTTTTATGGAGCATGCAAAGACTAGTAGTTATAACACAACAGTTTAAGTTTAAAATTACAAATGTTTTTAAGGTTCCAAATAAAAAAAATTTACCTTTGTTTTATTTCGAACTATTTTCTGTGGCATATTAAGGATTGTTTATAGAAATTATAGTAATATTTACTCTTCAATATATTAGTATTATATTTTTATGTGACTTGTATACAATTAATACTTAAAATACGTATATAAAATTAATACTATTAATATGTTTAATTTTACAAAAGTGATTCCCCGAGACGCAACAAAGTATGCTACGAAAAACTCAAATACTCCTTGCACGCGCACACTCGAAAAAAAGAAGGCGAGCGAGGGACGACAGGCTACATTGTAGAGCAGTTTCCATTTTTTGCGTTTAGAACTCTCAATTGAATCTTGATGCACGTGCCCTGGCACAGGGCCCAAATATAATTCCGAGGCGGACTCGGCGATGGCATCGCATTCAGGGCATGGCACGGGCATCCCCCTGGGGTCCCAAAGGGTACTGGGTACTCTCTGGCATTCCCTTTACACTCCACGCATCCCAATTTATTGGGTGGAACGAGTGCCAAGAGGGAGGCTGAAGGGCTGAGGCCCAATGGGGTTTTGCCTCATCTTCTTGTTTCATTCATAATAATTTTTATTATGGGTCATCGGCCATTTGTTTAACGCTATCCACACACACAGATGGAAGAAGGGGGTGCTCTTAAGTGGGGCCATCCCGTATCCCATATAGATATAGCCCAGGGGCTCAGGACCATTTCATTCAGTCCATCTATTAGACCAAATGTATCCTGCGTCCATTTTTCCCTTTGTCGTTATTGTTGCTCTCGCTGTTCTTCAATATTTTTTATTTTCTTTATTTTGCATATTTTCGTATTATTTGTTTTATTTATGGGCCCATGACTCTGATAAATGGCCGCAACTTCATCCTTCGTCCTGCCCACCTATCAACGTGTTGATGTGATTTCTTTCTCTCCAAAGGTTACCCCTTAAAGTTGGTGCAAGATGGGTTAGTTAAGATTCAGGGTGAGTTTGTTGGTAGTTCAGACAGTGAAGAAATTATTAAAATAATATTTTTCAATGAGTTTAAGATAGATTTTAAAAAGCAGATTTTAAAAAGAGTATTGACTTAGACGAATGGCTTTAAATTTGAACTTAATACTACTTCTAATTTAAAACTTAATGCTAACTTTAACCTTATTTTAGATTAATTAAATTGTTAATTATTTATTCTTGACTTATGTTCCGTTTGATAAGAATTTCCTTTTCCCGATATTTTAAATTCCTTGGTCTACACAGTATCTCCGCTGTGCACCTCTAGACTCTTACATTCCATCCGCACTTTTTTTCTCAGAAAATTATTTAAATTTCTTATGCAGGCCCTCGTTCAGAAGTGAGTGGTGGAATGGCACAGGATAACAAAAAAAAAATACAACAGGAGAAGGATGCGAATTATGTATGGGTCGGCAGGAGCAAATTGATAGATGTCCTGTCCGTCCTGCTGCGTCCGCTTTCGAGGACCCAAAAGTGGCAGCTGCTCCGTTGTCTACACAAGAATTATGATGGCTAATAACAGGTCTAAGTGGTTGCTCTCTGCGGTGTTCCATCAAAAATCGCATACAGCTGCTAACCGAAAAATGCAATTGATTCGACAGTTGCTGATGGTTTTCGGGCCCCAAAAATAAATCAAATATGAAAGTGCATTGCCCAAATGAGTGGCAGCGAGATGATTTATCGTGTTGGCAGCAATGGACCGACCGCTGTTTACATTTTGCCATTAGATTCCTTTCGGTCAGACGCAATTAAATCGAGCTGTAGCTGGAGCAGGGCGTCTCCTTCTCGACTTTATGTGATGTGTATTTTGTTAGTGATTGTTCGGGGTGCCGATGTCAGGACATCCTGGTACCCATTTCCTCTCGGCACCCGGCACCCACTCTCCCCTTGCATCCTGCCATGGCTCATCACGCTCGGCTACGTTTTCATTTTGGTTCAGTGTGCAGCGAAAAACTTTTCCCTATGACAAAGTTTGTATCTGCGGATACTCTCGTCCTAACATCCCTTCGTTGCGAGTGTTTTATTTAATTTCCAGCACGCGGCCATTCGCGATTGCAATTCAAATTCGCATTGCAGTGGCATTTTGTGGGTGGATGTGGGGTGGTTGGGTAGTGGCTTTGCTCTGGCTTACTAACTTTACCCCTCAATTTTTGTGTCCATCAAAGCCACTGGTGGAGCTGAAATTGAATAACTCTGGCTGCCTTTTGTAGAATACACCCATCGAGATTTTGAGTTAACCATAGATTACTTGTAAATTACATCATCAAGATTGATTGAATTAAAATGGGTGAAGACGCTGAGGAAATCAAGGAAAATGAAAGGAAGCTTCAAGAACTTGAAAATTTAATTTAATTTCAAATTTATTTTAAATATACAAAAGTTTTGACATAGTTTTTGTGTGCTTTAATTTGAATACATTTTCTGAACGGTTAACTTAATATTAAGTTAATAACTAAAAGAGTCATTAAAATACAAATTCTATTCAAAAAAAATACCATACATTCGAGTTAGTTGCCATAATGCACTTCTAAAATTACTCCATGAATATATGAAAGATCAAGAAGAGCTCGTGGCATCGTAAGGTTTCACATGATAAGGAATTTCAAGGAAATATAAATTTTAACAAATATAAATCTTAACATTTTTTAAATAACTTAAAAACATGACGGACGCATCTTACAACAAATTTACTACAAGGTTAGATTTCGATTTATTGACACAAAATCTTACTAACGCTACAAGTTTTCAACTTATAAATTAGTGCGTTAAGCATAGAGGTTATTATAAAAACAATTCTTATATGATATTTTATTTTAAATATGATAAAATATTTACCTTAATCTTAATTCCGTAAATGTGTTCGTCAAAGAGTTTTGGCTGATATTTTCCTAAAAAATTACAAATGATTCTAATCAGTTTAGGGGCGTCACGATGCTGTAGTTTATAAATTACACAAACCAAATTTTACATTATGACTTTCTCTGTCAAAGAATTTGACAGAATCATTTCCTCACGATATAATTGAGTTCACTCCGAAAAGGGAGTTCCAGCTGCTCCTGAGCATGTATGCAATTATGTGTTTCTATTTAACGTGATGTCTAACATTTCGCTTGGCCAATTTGCATTTGTCTAGCTAAGCGGCAGCCGGTAATTAAGCTCAGCCCAGCCGCGAGCCAGAGAGAGACGGAGAAACCTGCTAGGAGAGAGACGGGGAGATGTGTGCTAAGAGGGAGACAGAGAGGAAGACTCGACGGGCTTTGAAGCATTCTCATCGTGTCTTGTCTTCTCCTGTGGCAATTCCACTGAATGTCCGCAGTCAGCCCACAATCTGTTTGTCTGTATAAACTTGACGTTACTCCGCTTTTCCTCACGAATTTCCCGCTCCTCCCAGCATTTTCCGCCACTGCAGTGTGTGTGTGTTGGTAAATATGCCCTGCGTCTGTTTGCTCATGTTGCGCTTTAATTTATGCCATCCAGTGGCAGTGGCAGCCCGTGCTCCTGTATCGTTATGCTCCGCTTTACCCATTTTCCTCCAGCATTTTCCTCCAGCATTTCCCCACTCCTGCCTAGCTGGGCCATCCCCTCGATCCCTCAGTGTCTGTTTGGTGAAGCAAAACCTATTTTCTTTGCAGCTGATTGCATTTTATAGCATTGCAACCTGTCAGGCTAACAGCTTCAAACTCTCAACTCCTTTGGCCCAGGAATTTTCAGCTGCACAGCATCGCCCGCTTCCTCGTTCCCCTCTCTCTCTTTCCCCCTATTGGGGAACCACCTTCCCTTCCCCGCCCCATGCTCTATGAATTTTTTAGCACACCTCGCGTGGCCTGCCCATGGACTGAAGAAGCGGGAGGCCCGGAGGGAGAGTAAGCGTGGCAGCAGTAGAATAAATAAAAATTTATTTAGTGGAAAACCTACGAGTTTCGGTGCACTGGCAAAATAAAAGAGAAATATACTTGCTCTAGAATTTATTAAGAAATAAATGTGGTAAACAAATAAAATGAAGTCAAATCCTTTTTATTATTTGCTGTTTTAAATATCACTCTCAATTAAATTATACTTCATATAATCCCAATAAACGTAGGAATTTTTTTTAAGATTACTACTATTAAACATATACAAACTCATTATTGATTTAATGTATATAAATTTTCTATCTAAATTAAGTTAATATTAAATTCATTTTCCACTCTGCATTTCCCGAACGTATATTTGTTTACCTGCCATTGGTTGGCTTCAAATTTATTGGCGCAAATCAGCTAACAATAAGCGTGGAAGTTTTTCCGCCCTTAGCCATAATTTGACTGGAATTGTTGGGGGCTTCCCCCATTTCCCTGTTACCCCCTTTTAAATGCCGTCGGCCACTTTTGCTGACACCAATTTTCTATTTGTTTGCGTTTCCCCCTCGGAACCCCGCCTGAAGAGCGAAACTCTTTGTGTGCCCAGCACCGTTATGCGATTCAAGTTGCGTTTAATAGTTAATGCAAAGCTTTTAAGCACCCAACAGTCGACAACAACTGCAAGTCGTCGAGAAAAGTAAAAAAACCAAAACAAATACAAAAATATATAAAGAAATATAGAGAAAAGCGAGGGCAAGAAATGCAAAAATTGAAGGGAAACCCCTCAGCAACATATACCCTGTAGACTAAAAATAGTTTAAAATTAACTATTATTCAAACGAGTTTAAGGTTAATTAATTTGATCAATTTATAGCTAAGACAAATTTACATTTTATAGTTATTGTCACGAACTTGATCATTATGGTTTTAATGAATAATAAATCTGCATATATACCTTTTGTTAATAATTACACATAATTTCTTATTACTATTTCTTTATTTCTCAAGAATAAATTGTTATTTAAGCTTATTAAAAAAAAATTAAATTATTTGAATAAAGCAATAAATGAATTATTACAGTTGAGTTCATTAAGCAGCAAGAAACTTGCTTTTAAATATTTCTAAAATCCACGTAAACCCAAACCTATTCTTAATTCCCAAATACCCATTCCTCCTCACCTTTTGGCCGCTCAACTGGCTCTAACTGAGGAATTAAATTTTTAGTATTTTCGCTTCCATTCTGCAAGAGGAGGAAATTCTCGTGCTTCTGCAGTGCAACAAGGCGAAGCAAGTGCGGCATGTAATTACATTAGCTTTTATTTCTATTATGCGCTCATAACGTATTTTTTATTAATGCAGCATTCCATTAAAGGAATTAATGGCGAACAAAAAAAGGGAGGGAGTGGGTGTTGGAAACAGAAGCCGGCCAGAATGGGCGGGTAATTAAAAATGATCGGAAAGTTGAGCCAACATAATGATGTGCTTAGTGGGACTCGAGAGCAGCTGGCCAGTGCCAAGTCCCGTGTCCATTGCCCGGTGAAAAGCCGGACCAGAAACACTTCTGCTCATTGGGCAGAAGGGATGACCCAACAAGTTGTTCAGTGCTCAAGGACCTGTAACCATATTTGGGTCAACGATGTTGGATTCCGTTGCCAGAACAAGTACAAAACCTATATGCTGAAGCAATTTAAAAGGGAATCTGAAGAAGTGTAAAGGTGCTATAGATATAAAGATATTGATAACCGCCTAGGTAGATACATACTTAATATCAATTATCATTTGTTCTCTTTTGTGGAAAAATCCAACCAGTGCACATTTTCACATGAAACCAAATTTCCTGAAAGACCAAACATCTTAGCAATAAAATTTAATTTACTTTATTTGTTCATGTCACTAATAAAATATTGAAAAGGAAAAAAAGAAAGACAAAGGCCCCAAAGTCAACCTGAGCCCGAAAGCAATCAAAGCCAAAAACGCACAATAGAATATTTTTAGCAAAAACGCGATTCGACCAACTATTAATGTATAAAAAATGCAATTTCTTTTTATGGGCACTATTGACGCATTGATAAACCAGAAGATTTTTGATGAACTTGCCAAAGTTTATTAAAAAAACGACAATGACGGAGTCCCTCCCACTCTGTCTGTCGCCAGTTAGCCACCTAATATTTTATTCATTTCATTTTGACACACACAAAAAATCCATCTAAAAACGAAGTGTGAAAGTGCGGCGATAGAAAGAATTGTTCAATTTCGGTTATTGTCAACGATCGGCCAAGTGTGAAAATGGTTTTGAGTTCGAGTTTGGAATTTTATTAAATTTCTGTGCCTTTCGTTTTATTATTCTTATGAAACCACGGAGTCAGCAAACAAAAATGATAAGGGAAATTTGGTTTTTTGTATTGGTTGGTTTATGGAGGACAAATTACGAATTATACATTAATTTAACAACATTTTTTTAATATTTTAAAAGATAAAAACTAGTCCTTTTGAAAAACGCTTGTTATACAAATTTACTTAATAAAATTATTATAGTATAAAATATTTTATCCTTGCCTTTATTTTAAAATGTTTATTTATTCAAATTAAAATGAATGCATTATTATTTTTATATTATATTATTTATTATTAAGAAAACATAGGGAACGCAAATTAAAGAAGTATCTTTGGGCTTTTAAATCGCTTTAATTATTATTAACGAAATATTACTTAAAGGTTTTTAAATACTAAAAATAGTTAGATTGAAATTTTGTTGTGGGACCTTTTATAATTAAAAAGTATAATATTATCGCAATAAGTAATATACTTTCTAAAGAGTAAACTAAATTCATAAATACTTTCCCAAAATTTGTAATATTATATAATTTGTAATTAAAAATTAAACTGTTTTTCAAGAGACCGCTTAGACCAAAGTACTTGTGTTAATCAGCCCAACTAAATTAAGCTTATTTGGTATTAAGAAATCCGCTTTAGAATGGTGGAAATTGTCTGGGAAAAGCCGGTCCTCTGCCACTGGCAGCTGGCAACTTGGCCCAAAGCAACTTGGCCCGTCAAAAGTTTTTGGCCAGAGCGTCAATGCTATCGTCATTTTGCTTTGACTGCGCACATGATTATTACACGCGCTCGCACGCACACGCAACACCCACAGACACCCCACATACACCCCACACACACCTCACACACACCCCACCCACACCCGTAGAAATACTGACAGACAGGCAGACTGTTAGACAGACACATGCAAAGTTTGAACCGAAAAACTTGCCGCAAAAAGTTTTTAAGTAAACGGAGGGAGAAGGAAGCCGCAAAGGGTAGGAAAAAATTAAACTAAAAAGCAAACTTTAACTTAATGAAAATGCAATATTTGCCAGGCTACGAGAAGATCGGAGAAAAAGTTTTTCCTGCCTGCCGGCAATTTATGCACCAACAACGTAGGCCAAGTCATGGAAATCAAAGACGAATCGAGTTTCAGTTTTCGGTCACTGATTTGTGTCTTACAAAATCAAAATCGGAAGTAAAATAATATTGTTTAAGGCAAAATTAAACCGAAAACGTAAATTCCCTTGATTATGGCGGGAAGAAGTAGCAGAAAGAAAGTTCAAATCGTAGAGTGTCCCCAACCCAGGAGAAGCTATGAGGATTTGAGTAGATATGAGGTGGATCGGGTGAATTCGGCATTATCAGCAGCTGCCAACTTTGGGAAAAATCGAAATTCAAAAATCCAGAAACGATCTGATAGCTATAGTTCCCTACAAGATGAAGAATCTGAAACTGAATTGAATACTAAATCCTCGAAAAATGAGAATAGCAACTCGTTGACCTCTAGTTCCCAATCCGACACCGAATCGAGTTCTGAATCCTTGGAAAACGAGAATAGCGACTGGTTTACCTTGACCATCAATAGAAGAGGTCGTCATCGGTTGGAAAACGCCTTGAAATTACTTGAATTTGTCGAGGGAGAAGGCAGTGACGAAGGAAGCGACTATTCTCTGACTTCAGTCTCATCATCTTTGATTCTGCATAATGACAGTATTAATACCCGGACCAGCACTCCGAGGGTGCAAGCCTTGCAAGATCAAGCACATAGGAATTAATAAAAAATGTAGTACAATTTCCATTTGCGAAAAATAAATTTCAAGAATTTTAAATATAATCGAAGAATCTGAATCGACCGCGAGAAAATAAATTTTTAAAGTAATAAACATATTTAAAAAAAATAAATATTTAATATTATAAACAGGGAGTATATTATATTTTAATTGGTTCAGCAACAATGGTTTCTTTTCCCATTCTAGTTCTTGAATTCGAATTTGTAAGCCGCATTTTCATCAAATAATTAGTAAGTATTAATACACCATAAGTACTTCTTATTTATTAAGCTTTTATTTAAATTTTTATAATTTGAAACAGATATATTCACTTTATTTTTACATAATGCTTAATCTATTCATCGCCTTTAATCTCTCTGCATTTAAGTCATTCATAGCTTAAACCGCGCCACAAAAGCTCATTGTTTTCATAATTTAACAATTATTTTCCGTACCAAAAATATATAAATCTCTTTTGTGAAAATTGCTGGCCCTCTGGAACACTTTTATACATTTTTTATGCGTCTCATAGTAATCAGTTGCTTTTTTCATGTGTCTGCCAGGGGAGTTGGAAAAAAAGGGTGCCGCGATAATCCAAATCTCATTACGCGCAAGTCGTACTTAAGATTAAAAATAATTATTTCAATTTCTGTGCCAGGCCATCGTCACGTAGTCGCACAGGTGAGCGAGGGAAAGCGGGAAATCCTGGGGAAAAAAGTGAAAATTCAATTAGAATGCGCCAACTTCATGTGAACAGGCAGCCAGGCGAGTCTAACTGTCTGGCTCTGGAGTCGGCGTCTCTCTGTCTGGCTGCTCCAACCGAAAATGCAATGCCGGCAGGTTGGATTACAGGTGGAAAATGGGGTGGGATGGGGTGGAGAAGGAGGGCCGGTATGTGATGGGTGGAAAATGTGGGGAGGCAATGGGAAGGCGCCACCATAGCGTAATCCTTTTGCCAGCCTGCGAGCAACCACAATAATTTGATTTTACCTTGCTTTAACTTCATGAAAAAGTTTCAAGTTTTTTTTCTCCAACACTCACACACACACACACTCACACTCACACACACACACCTAAGGCCTCCTTGTGCTGATGATAAAGTTTTTAATTTTGCAGCTGAAACTCATTTAGCGCAACGAAAGTGCGAAGCTGCGGCAGCATCAGAGGATGATACGTGTTTTAGGATCGTCTGCTGCATATTTAATGGCGTCCGCCTGGCCCCAAAAACGCAAACAAAAAAAGAGGAAATCTTAAAGAGCTGCTATGTATGTACGCACTTTTATATACCGAGTCTTCTTTCATTATATAAATTTGGCCTACACTGTGCCTAAGGCATAATAAAAGCCGAAAAATCAACTCGGTGGGAGAACTATGGCCAAACAAATTCTGGCAAAGAAATTGCTACACGAACTGGAAAAATACACAATCTACAAAAATTCATCTTTATTATGATGTTGGCGGCGGAGTTTCACTCAGTTGAAATGCATTTAAATGAGGCCTTGGCCGGGGGCAAAAATTAAATTAAAATACTCACTCACATATTCTGATTGTATAAAAATAGAGGGGAGTCTGTTTTAAGAGGCATAATAAAATTCCTTCGTATATTTAGCATAAAATCGAAAATAGATAATTTAATTATGTTAATTTTAATATAAGAATAAGAAGAAGAATAAGAGAAGAAAAATGTTAAATTAAGAAATATACAACTCTGTGACTAGTTCAATAAATATAAGTTTTAAACTTGTCTCACTAGAAATAAAAAAAATTAATTCGTTTAGAAAAGGATTAAGGTGTTTTACATTTAATTTACAAGTTTGAATATGTTTGTACTTATACTCAATTTATTAATTATTAACTAAATTGTTTACATATATATATTTATTCGTAGCTTTCAATCCACCCAGATCCATGAATGCGAGTCGTATTAATCGAAATCAAACACTCAAAAGTCTGTTAGAAAAAGCTGTGGTTGTGATTGAATTTTGTGGATTGGCTTTTCGATTTTGATTGCACCAGGTGGCCGTGTCCGTCCTAGAGTTAGTGTCCTTGTCCAAAGAAAAACGCTTTGAGGAGAAAAAGAAATCCATTCGCAATCCTTTTTGCTAAGCCAAAATATTTTCTGGGCGTAAGACAATGCAATTCAATTTTTCTACGCCAACAAAATGAACAGCCAAACACTCAGCCGCCTCCCTCGAAAAGCAATTCGATTTGATGGTGTAAAACTGTTTGAAATTGAATTAATAGGATTAGAGCGGAATGACTTTCGAATGGGGGTAAATAAATTAAAGTGCTTTTTGCCATCGAATCGAATGCAAATGTTGATTCCGTTTCACTTACACAAAAGGACTCCAGGAGCACACAGAGCCTGACAGAGTTGATGTAGGAGCAATCAGATTAGTTTCCTTGAAAAATATTTCCGCATGTAGCGGCAGCAGCAGCAGAAGCATTTTAATTATCGCAATTCCCCAGGGCGCAGTTCAACTAATTGCCCTCCCCAGAGGGTGAGATTTCTGGATGGGGGGTTTGGGGGTGTTGTTCCGATGTCACAATTAAACTATGGCCCCAGCCAAAGGGCCCGAAAATTCCACCCAAAAGCACTGGCAAAAATTTGGTAAGCTGAAAATTATCTTAAATATTATGTAGTTTACATGAAAAAAAGCTGATAGAATCAATCGATATTTTAACTGCTTTTTATATTTGACGATATTTAACCCAAGCTTGTTTTAGCGATGTGACATATCAAAGATGTATCGGACATATTTCCGTTAAAAATATGAACTACAAGAAATTTGGTTAAACAAAGAAAAATAATTAATTATTATATGTACGGGTATACGGGATCGCACTGCCTCTGGAAAATCAGCGACTCAACACCCAATATATTATTTATTTTATTCAACTTTAGCTTTTAGCTTTGAATTTATTCACTTAATTCAATAAAATTAACGATTTATTTTTAAAAATTTGTATTAACAAGAAAATAGCAAGACATATCTGCAAGTGTATCTACACACTTTTGGGCCATGGCTTTTGTTGTCCTTATCAGTAACTCAAATTGGCAAAAACTGCCTCGGTACCCCTAATAAGAAACCACAAAGAAAACCAAAAAAAAAAAACACAAAGCGATGTACAAACTGAAAGCCAGAAGGAGGCGCGTGTTGTGTTGTCCTGGGAAAAAATTAGGCATTCCGTGCGAAATGTAGATACGAGATAATCATTTTAATAAATTTCACAGTGACAAATGACTCGGTCCCTCTCTATTTATCTAATCGTCCTTCGCCTGTAGTTCTGTCTCTATATTTTTGTCCTGTGTCGTTTGCTTTTTGCCGGGGGCGTGAATTAGTAATAAGTGATGCTAAGGCTATGCCTTGACTAATTGATGAGGTTACTTATTTTCCGGGCTGATGGGTGAAGGCACTTCTTTGAACTTTTGGCTTCAACGTATGGGATTTCAATAAAATAGAGGGAATGGATTTGTTGTTATTATTAAAATACTGTGCACTGAAGCATAATTAAAGTTCCCATGTTAAGAATCTATTAATGAATGTAAAACTACAGATTTATAGTATAAAATTAAATATGTTAAATGGTGTTTTAATATGTACATTTTAAGTACTTCAAACATACATATTTGGTAGGGCAATTTGGAAAACACCAGGGGGAATAAACAGAATAATAATTAATATTCTCCTTTAAATACTAGTACCCTGTTCTGTTGTTAATTAATGCCTGTATTCCCCCTTATTTATTGGCCTTTATCACTCAAAGATGTTTGGGGAAAGTATAATGATAACGTCAGTAAATACATCCTGTACTGAATATAATACTACATACCTTTTAACAACTAAGAGCAGATAATGATTTTTATTTAACAGATGACACACAGCACAACTGGGACTCCCCCTAAATGACTCGAAATGATTCGGGGAAATCGTACACTATTGCAATTGGAAGATGGACTCAAATGATCATCGGTGGACAATTCTGGTTGACTCCAAAATTGATATATAATAAACAAAAATTGTTAAAAGAATATTAACAAAATAAACAAAATAACAGGAAAAGATGCCTTATATCTGATAAGCAATATGTTGTTCTTCATAAAGGGTTTCAGCTTTTAGTTTAAATTTAACATTCTTCCTTAATAAGGCATCCACATTGTGAAAGGTGTACGGATCCAGGGATTTGGAGACCGCATGGGGAAGTGAAAGTCGAAACGACGCATTGTTTGTGGTAGGCACAAGTCTTGTAATTGGCCATGAGGCAATGGGTTATCTTCAGAGTCAACAGCTTAAAACTCCTGCCATTGCGGGACAACAAATGTCATTGAGATTGGCATCCATTTCGTATTAAGTTCCCAGATTGAAGGGTTGCTCAAAAAGCATCGCCTCCACCGCCAGGCCGAAATCTGGAAAACGGAAGAGCTTCTGGTAAAATAGCTAAAAATCAATCCTTGGCAATTGGCGGCCATTGCGATCTCAACCATGGTTTACACGGTGCCAAAGAGGCTATAAAAAAGCCATAGGAAGTAGGAAACATCGAAGTTTCTAAAAGTGTTCCACCTCTACAAGAAAACGACTAAAGTCTGTCAATGTTATCGAAAGCTTTATCGAATGATGTTCATCAAATATCGGCGTAAGCTTTTCCAACACTGGCAGTGACTTGTTTTTCTTCAACGTGGGATTGCTTCAATTCATTTTTCTTGAAAATGGCAGACGGGAATGCAAAAAAAATAAAATTGGAACCTGGACCAGCAATGACGGAAACAGCGAAACCCAGCATTCACAATATGCGCCGCGCCGATCTTATCGAAGAAGTTAAAGAACTACGCAACAAAAATGAAATTTTAGCCTTGCGCAAGGACCTGCTAAAAGCGGATGTGGACGTGGTCAACGAGAAGAATGAGAAGTTGACCGCCGAGAGGGATTCCTTGCGACAGGAGCTGCAGCAGATCTACCATGAGAACACTTGTGCCATCTGCCTCTCGCCGTGGGAAGCGCATGGCGACCATCGCGTTGTCTCTCTGAACTGCGGCCATCTGTTCGGAAAGAAGTGCATTGAAGAGCACTTGAAGTCTGTTCCAAGCTGCCCCTTCTGCAAGAGACCTGTGATTGGGGATCCGCAGAGCATCTTTGGTCGCCTCATGTTGCCGGCTGGACATCGACAGGCGCAGACGTCTCATGCTGTAGAAGATGCTTTACCAGCACTACCGCTACTTCGTCAGCCGGGTCGACTAGAAGAGCCGGTTTCAGGTCAGTTAATGCATCTAGGTCCATTACAACCGGATCTGCCTGCACGGCCAGCTCTACCAAGGCAGTTTGGTCCACGTCCAGGACAGGTGGCTCTACCACCAGAACGGCCAGCTCCTCCAGGGCTCGATCAACGTCCCGAACTCCTGGATCTACCAGCACTTCCAGATTCTCCAGTGCAGCTCGCTCCACGTCCAGCACAGCTGGCTCTACCAGCATCGCCAGATCATCTAGGGTTCCTTCAACGTCCCTTACTCCTCGATCTACCAGCACCGCCAGATTCTCCAGTGGAGCTCGCTCCACGTCCAGTACAGCTGGCACTACCAGCTCAGCCAGATCGTCCAGGGCGCGTTCGACGTCGCAGATACCGGGGTCTACCAGCGCTGCCAGCTCCTCTAGGGCAGCTCGCTCCACGTCCAGGACATCTTGCTCTACCAGCTCAGCCAGACCGTCCAGGGCGCCTTCGACGTCGCACTTTCCGGACTCTACCAGCACCGCCAGATTCTCCAGTGGAGCTCGCTCCACGTCCAGTACAGCTGGCTCTACCAGCTCAGCCAGAACGTCCAGGGCGCCTTCGACGTCGCGCATACCGGGGTCTACCAGCACTGCCAGCTCCTCTAGGGCAGCTCGCTGCAAGTCCAGTACAGCTGGCTCTACCAGCATCGCCAGATCATCCAGGGTTCCTTCGACGTCCCGTACACCTGGCTTTACCAGCACTGCCAGCTCCTCAAGGACAGCTCGCTCCACGTCCCGCACACCTGGCTTTACCAGCTCAGCCAGATCCTCCAGGGCAGCTCGCTCCACATCCAGTACAGCTGGCTCTACCAGCACCGCCAGATTCTCCAGAACAGCTGCAGTACATCGTCAGCAGCACAACAACTACGTTCAGATTCTCAATCTAGTTGAAGAGACCTACCCAGTACCACAAGCTCCAGCTGCACAGCAATCTCCACGTTCACTTGGGGTTCCAGAACATCAGGATGGTCAGGATATTATTGTGTCGGTTGATTATTGACAACACTTACAGTCTACTTTGTTTATTCAAATGTAAAGCAAGTGTGAAGTTTTGATATTTGTTTCTTTTTTTTAACAGCCTTATTAATTGGTCAGATTTCACATATACTAAATATCAATTAACATCAAATCAATACATGTAATCAATAATCTGAATCGAAATCATGAATGTTATTCATAGCATCAATCTGTCCAATTTTCAAATAAAAACAATGAGGTTGTAACCTTAAATTAATAAAATTGTTTCCTCTCTGTTCTATAACTTCGACGGATATTTAACAGAAAAATTCTAAAATGGTCCCTGAACTGAGAAAGTCATAGTCATTTATCAAGGAGCAATATAGACGTCCAGAGGAAATATTTCAGTGTGATATATCGAATTTAATATAAGCTATGCTATAAGAAATTTAAATGAAACCAAAAAGTAACGTATAAATACGCGAATATTAAGCTTCTATCGACAAACTTATTATTTAAAATACTTTTCTCTTTTCTTTTCCTATTCCCTAATGGTCTCATATATTTAACAGAAATAGAGCAAATATCGCAAGCTTCAGTTATATATTTATAATCTAGAAAGATAGTATAATAATATAATAATAAATATCATATTATTCCATACTAATGTAAATAAAACAGTAATTCCTCGTCTATGTGGCATTAGGCTACCCTCAGGAAGTGTGTAAAAATACAAGCTCTTTTATAGCTGTCTTAAAACCCGATTAGATACGCGCAATATCTCAGTCTTTAATAAATCCAACATCAAACACACTCATCACACGAAGCTTGGCACATGTATGAATGTACCAACCATAGACATACATTTTAATATAATCGTTCGTATTCCTTCAATTAAATTCTTTTCAATGAAAGACCATAGTATGTAGCTTGCTTACTACTTATCTGTAAAATAATATTCTTCATCTACTATGTCGATTTGAAGGAATGATTTAATCAGTTTCTACGATTAGATAAGTACAAATGAGTACAAATGAGAAACAGATTCCATTCCCGCAAATTGCTACAAAGCGTTGAAGGAATCTCAAGAAAGCGGAGTTACTGAGATCCGTGTGCCAGAGTACAGTGAGAACCCATTCAAAGTGGCCTGCGATCAGGAGAGTCATTGCGGAGGATGGACTGTAATCCTAAGGAGAACGGATGGAAGCGAGGACTTCTTCCGCGAATGGAAAGACTACGAGGAGGGGTTTGGCCAAGTGGACGGTGAATACTTCGTGGGATTGGCCAAGCTGCATGCATTGACCTCTTCGGTGCACCAGGAACTTCTGGTCATCATAGAGGACGTTGCAGGAGAGCGTTACGAGATGTACGACAATTTCAGAGTTGGCGGAGATTTCAACAATTACACCTTGGAATCGTTGGGATCTTTTTCCGGCACAGCCGGTGACGCTCTCGAATATCACGTGGGAATGCAATTTTCCACCAAAGACCGCGATAACGACATATTTTTAAATGTGAACTGTGCTGTTTCTCTTTCAGGTGCCTGGTGGTACAAAACCTGCTATAATAGGTAAGGTATACCAAAGGCCATTTCCAATTCATATTTTGCTCCAATCTCCTGTTTTTTAGCAACTTGGCTGGTCTCTATGACGTACACTTACGTTGGAATATTCGCATCCCTTCTAAACCATTAAAGACAGCAATTATGATGATACGGCCCAGAGTCAGTACCCTCAATAATTAAAATAATTAATTAACCAAATATATTTATATCATTAAATAAAGGCATGGTGGAAGTATAATATTGATAAGTTCTCTAAATTAATATTCTTTGCTTAAAACATATTTTTATATATATTATGTTACGTTGTGTGCGACTAGAAACGAATTAAATTAGTACTTAAAGTAAAGTACTCTTTTATACAAGTCAAGATGCTGTTCGTTCTATTTTGTTGGTTTATTAATTTCAAATTCTTTGAATGGTTTTGCTTTGACCCTCGAATCCGTAAGTGGATTAAATTTTTGGTTTTGTGCTCTTGTTATAAACATCTAGTTCAAGCTGGGAATACTTTCTGCAAGTATAAAATATGATTAGATACTAGCATGTAACTTTGTTTGTGTATTGGCGCAGCATTTAATAGATTTGGCCCACGGAAATTTAGAAGGATAATATTAAACATATAAATACCTCTTGAATAGCCATGGATTAAGTATATAAATATTTGTTTTATAAAAATAAATATAAAAAAATAATAGTACCTTTTGCGAGGGTATTCAAAATGAAATTGATTAGATTAAGGGGGTACGATAAGAATTATGAATTTGACCATTTGTTAAAAAAATGTGGCTCAGTCTTTAAAAGCTTTTAATCAAGTCAAGATGCTGCTCGCTCTATTTTTTGCTTTATTAATTTCAAATGGTTTTGCCATCCAAAATACAAACCAAGTATGTTCTCTTCTGTCTATTTGTGACAATATTGCAGTAATAAGATCGCAAGTTGCAGATGTCCGGTAAATATTTAATACTCATAATGTATTTCAAGTTATCTCACATTTAAAACGATTTAAATTTTGCTTACAGCGAGGAGCAAGAACGTCAAGCTAATATTTTGAAGGGCATTTCCTTGTCGAAGACTGCGCCTGAGCCCGCGAGTGAAACAAATACCTTAATCACCAAAAATAACGACGAATTGTGTACTATTCAATCGATATGCAACAATCTAGCAGCTCTGAGCTCGGAGTTGGCGGCTGTGCAGTAAATATTTCAACTAATTTAAAGTGTTGATTTCCTTAATAATTTCCTTACTGCTTATCCCAGGGCAGAGCAAGAACGTCAGGCAGATCTTTTAGAGGAATCCTGCCAGACGGACACAGGTCCGCGTCCTGCAAATTGCTACGAAGCGTTTAAGGAATCTCAAGAAAGCGGAGTTACTGAGATCCGTGTGCCAGAGTACAGTGAGAACCCCTTTAAGGTGGCCTGCGATCAGGAGAGTCATGGCGGAGGATGGACTGTAATCCTAAGGAGAACGGATGGAAGCGAGGACTTCTTCCGCGAATGGAAAGACTACGAGGACGGGTTTGGCCAAGTGGACGGTGAATACTTCGTGGGATTGGCCAAGCTGCATGCATTGACCTCTTCGGTACCCCAGGAACTTCTGGTCATGATAGAGGACGTTGCAGGAGAGCGCTACGAGATGTACGACAATTTCAGAGTTGGCGGAGATTTCAACAATTACACCTTGGAATCGTTGGGATCTTTTTCTGGCACAGCCGGTGACGCTCTCACATATCACTTGGGAATGCAATTTTCCACCAAAGACCGCGACAACGACAAATCTTTAGAATTGAACTGTGCTGATTATTTTACAGGTGCCTGGTGGTACACGGCTTGCTATTATAGGTAAGGTATACCAAGTGCCATTTCCAATTCACATTTTGTTTAAATTTCGTGTTTTTTAGCAACTTGGCTGGTCTCTATAACGAACAATTACGTTGGAGTGGCCTTTTCTTTAAAAATCCATTAAAGACTGCAGTTATGATGATACGGCCCAGAGACAGTACCCTCAATAATTAAAAAGGACACCACATAACATGAGTAAAATATCAATTTTTAGTAGTAAGCAAATATACATATGTATGTACATAATTCAATAATGGCTTGGTGCAAGAATAATATTGATGTGCGCTAATTAAAAATTGAAATTTAGAAGACAATCGGGATTTCCGATAGTACTTAGAAATTTAGAAACACGAAACCAGGGGTAACACCTGGGATTCCCCTTTTTTAGCAAACTGCCTAAAGTATATGACTCAAAGTTTGTCGCGGAAATCCTAATCTGTGGGAATTAGATAAGAGCCCACTAGAGAGTAACGAAATAAAACTAGAGAGTCACAGGCAGTCGGGGACGAAGTCTCGATTGCTACGCATGAAGAGAAGCACTCAAGTCTGTGACATATAAAACATCACAATATACACATACCATGTAATTTGTAGCCCTGTATTAAAACCCGATAAGATACGAGCATTATAATTGCTCAGTCTTTAATTTAAGCCATGTTTGGGATATAAAGATCTTTGTTATTAAAAAATCCGACATCAAACACGGCGCTTGCCACATGTGTGCTGGTCAACAATGGGAATGATCCATAAACCTTAACTATTACTTCATATATTTTTCATCAGGATCAACCGCTGAGAAGATCTAGCCATATCCGATAGAAAATTACTTACTCATTAGAGTCTTGCAGGGATTATAATTTTAGTCAGAAGTTTGCAACGCAGTGAAGGAGACATTCCCGACACTATAAAGTACATATATGTACATATAGAATCCGGCTATAACGACTCTGCTTATCTCTAAATTCATTAAACTGTTATTTGATATAATTTTTGTCGTTTCTTTTCCTATTCCCTATTAGTCTGATATATCTAAGAGAAATCGAGCAAATATCGCAACCTGCAATGAAATAATATTTATAATAAAGAAAGACAGGATAATATTATAATAATAAAGTATTTATAATATAATTATAATAATGTAAATAGAACAATAATTCGTCATCTATGGTGATATTAGGCTACCCTCACGAAGTGTGTGAAAATACAAGCTCTTTTATAGCTGTATTAATACCCGATTAGATACACGCAATGTATTTTCTCAGTCTTTAATAAATCCAACATAAAAAAATTAGATGTATTTAACGGATTTTCATCTACTATGTCGATAACAAAAAAAGGATTAAATCTGTTTCTAAGAAGTCTATATAAAGTGCGATAAGATAAGTAAAATGAGTATTTAAAAGGCCATTTTCGCTGAATGTTGCTCAGTCTTCAAACTCTTTTATAAAAGTCAAGATGCTCCTCGGTGTATTATTTTTGTTTTTAATTTCAAATTGCTTCGCCGTCCAAAATATAAACGAAGTGTGTTCTATTTTGTCAATTTGTGACAATATTGCAGTAATAAGATCACAAGTGGCGGCTATTCGGTAAGTTTTTATATTTATAATATTTTGTTTTTACCATTAGTCGAATTCCAATTACAGCGAGGAGCAAGAACGGCAGGCCAATATTTTGGAGGGTTCTGCTTTGTCTCTTCAATCCGCAAGTGGCCTAAATGATTCAACCACCAAAATTAGTGACGAAGTGTGTTCTATTCTCTCGATATGCAACAATCTAGCAGCTTTAAGCACGGAGTTGGCTGCAGTGCGGTAAGTATATAACCAATATTTATCGAAATGTTAAAAATTTCTATATATTTATGCGACTTTAGTGATGAGCAAGAACGCCAAGCAGATCTTTTGGAGAAGTCTTGTAAACCTGAAACAGATTCCTTTCCCGCAAATTGTTACGAAGCGTTGAAGGAATCTCAAGAAAGCGGAGTTACTGAGATCCGTGTGCCAGAGTACAGTGAGAACCCATTCAAAGTGGCCTGCGATCAGGAGAGTCATGGCGGAGGATGGACTGTAATCCTAAGGAGAACGGATGGCAGCGAGGACTTCTTCCGCGAATGGAAGGACTACGAGGAGGGGTTTGGCCAAGTGGACGGTGAATACTTCGTGGGATTGGCCAAGCTGCATGCATTGACCTCTTCGGTGCGCCAGGAACTTCTGGTCATGATAGAGGACGTTGCAGGAGAGCGCTATGAGATGTACGATAATTTCAGAGTTGGCGGAGATTTCAACAATTACACCTTGGAATCGTTGGGATCTTTTTCTGGCACAGCCGGTGACGCTCTCACATATCACTTGGGAATGCAATTTTCCACCAAAGACCGCGACAACGACAAATCTTTAGAATTGAACTGTGCTGATTCTTTTACAGGTGCCTGGTGGTACAACAAATGCTATAATAGGTAAGGTATACCAAAGGCCAATTCCAATTCATATTTTGCTCCAATTTCCTGTTTTTTAGCAACTTGGCTGGTCTCTATGACGTACAATTACGTTGGAATACTCGCTTATTCCCTTCTAAACCATTAAAAACAGCAATTATGATGATACGGCCCAGAGTCAGTACACTCAATAATTAAAATAATTAATTAATATTATCATTATTTATATTTATATATATTTATATTTATATCATTAAATAAAGGCATGGTAGAAGTATAATATTGATGTACGCTAATTGAAATTTAGAAGCTAAAGCTAAAGCTAAGATATTTAAACAGCTTTTCACATTTTGTCATAATATTCTAAGTGGTTAGTTTACAAAAATAAAATTGACAAAAAATAATATTTAACAAGAAATTGAAATTAAAAAAAAGAAATCATAACATTTTGCGGTTTAGCCTTAAATGTAAGACATTGACTCTAAATTTTTTAATTTATGTTATGTTATGCGCGACTAGAAAGGAATTAAAGTAGTACTTAAAGTAAAGTACTCTTTTATACAAGTCAAGATGCTGTTCGTTCTATTTTTTTGGTTTATTAATTTCAAATTCTTTGGAGGGTTTTGCTTTGACCCTCGAATCCGTAAGTGGCATTAAACTTTTTTTTGTGCTTTTGTTATAAACATCTAGTTCAAGCTGGGAATAAGTACCAAGTATAAAATATGATTAGATACTAGCATGTAACTTTGATTGTGTATTGGCACAGTATTTTATAGCTTTGGCCCACGGAAATTTAGAAAATATAGAGGGATAATATTAAACATAAAACATTAAACAACAAACCTTTTAAATAGCCATGGATTAAGTATATGAATATTTGTTTTATATAACTAAATATAAAACAAGAAAGGAAGCTAACTTCGGCATGCCGAATTTTAAATACCCTTGCAGTAAGTAGAAGAAGAAGAAAATGTTTTCGCTTTCTCGGAATGTTGCTAGAAAAATTTGTCTAGCGAAAAATGTTGCTAAAGAAATATGTTGCGAACAAATTAAATGAATTAATATATATATTCCTATGGCAGCTATATGATATAGTGGTCCGATTTAAACCAAAATTCTGGAATAATACAAAATGGACATGTATCAAATTATATGAAAATATATTAAAAATTGGCATAGTAAAAATTTTTTTCTCAAAATTTCCGATCTTTCCTATGGCAGCTATATGATATAGTCGTCCGATCCGGACCGTTCCGACATATATAGTAGTGAAAGCATATAGAAGACTATCTGCAAAGTTTCATTGAGATAGCTTAAAAACTGAGGGACTAGTTTGCGTAGAAACGGACGGACAGACGGACAGACAGACGGACATGGCTAGATCGACTCGGCTGTTGATGCTGATCAAGAATATATATACTTTATAGGGTTGGAAATGTCTCCTTCACTGCGTTGCAAACTTCTGACTAAAATTATAATACCCAGCCAGGGTATAAAAATAGTAGTACCATCTGTAAGGGTATTCAAAATGAGATTGATTAGATTAAGGGGGTAAGATAAGAATTATGAATTTGACCAATTCTTAAAAAAATGTGGCTCAGTCTTCAAAAGCTTTTAAACCAGTAAAGATGCTGCTCGCTATATTTTTTGCTTTATTAATTTCAAATGGTTTTGCCATCCAAAATACAAACCAAGTATGTTCACTTCTGTCTATTTGTGACAATATTGCAGTAATAAGATCGCAAGTGGCAGATGTCCGGTAAATATTTAATACTCATAATGTATTTCAAGTTATCTTACATTTAAAACGATTTAAATTTTGCTTATAGCGAGGAGCAAGAACGTCAAGCTAATATTTTGGAGGGCATTTCCTTGTCTAAGACTGCACCTGAGTCCGCGAGTGAAACAAATAACTTAATCACCAAAAATAACGACGAATTGTGTACTATTCTCTCGATATGCAACAATCTAGCAGCTCTGAGCTCGGAGTTGGCGGCTGTGCAGTAAATATTTCAACTAATTAAAAGTGTTGATTTCCTTAATAATTACTTGTTATTGACTGCTTATCCCAGGGCAGAGCAAGAACGTCAGGCAGATCTCTTAGAGGAATCCTGCCAGACGGACACAGGTCCGCGTCCTGCAAATTGCTACGAAGCGTTGAAGGAATCTCAAGAAAGCGGAGTTACTGAGATCCGTGTGCCCGAGTTCAGTAAGAGCCCCTTTAAGGTGGCCTGCGATCAGGAAACTCATGGAGGAGGATGGACTATAATCCTAAGGAGAACGGATGGAAGCGAGGACTTCTTCCGCGAATGGAAGGACTACGAGGAAGGGTTTGGCCGAGTGGACGGTGAATACTTCGTGGGATTGGCCAAGCTGCATGCCTTGAGCTCTACGGTGGACCAGGAACTGCTGATTCTCATGGAGGATTACGAAGGAGAGCAGCGCTACGAGATGTACAACGATTTCAGGGTCGGTGGTGAAGCCAACAATTACACCCTGGAATCGGTGGGATCTTTTTCGGGCTCCGCCGGTGATTCACTCTCTTATCACTTGGGAATGCAATTTTCGACCAAGGATCGCGACAACGACATTCACGAAACCATTCACTGTGCTCAACACTTTACAGGTGCCTGGTGGTACCGGTATTGCCAACTTAGGTAGGTATACTGTTACCTGTTCTGTTCTTAATTGATACCAAGTGCCTTTCTGTAGCAACTTGGCTGGCGTATATGACGAAAATTCTTTTGGGAAAAGCGTACACTGGTACAGCTTTAACGGATTTTATGAATCGCTGAAAACTGCAATTATGATGATACGGCCAAGAGCTACATAGTTTGCTTAACTATGTTAGTGTTCAAGTACTAAATTGATTGCAAACAAAAAATACATTTTTACTTAAATTTACAAGTGTGTAATTACAAAAATTGTGATTGTCCTTAACATTTTTTTGAAGTGATATATAGGTATTATATTAATACCTACTTTTTATAAAAAAGATACAAATATCTGACTAAAAGTGGATTACTTTCTGCAAGGGTATCAAAAGCCAATAGTTTTGTTAGTCACTTTCTTAATAAGATTAGATAATACAAAAGGCTATATCGTAGTCATGAGATTAATATTTATGGCCAGATTAATAAGGGAAATTTAATTTGAGGCTCGTTACTGCTTGGGATTTTGAATCTACTCTTATCTTATTCTTCGTTTATGAACTTTACCAGTTAAACAGTTCCAATATTATTCAAGTTTAACAAATAAATTTGTGCAAATTAAAGACTTTTAATATCTATATGGCTTTTTATGCCATTGTTTTCAGTTTTTCGACCTCAATAGAGTATTACATGTATTGATTTATTTTAGTCTCCTAATTTCTTAAATAAAAACTTTACTTTTAAATTAATTTCTAGGCATTACAAAAATAGTTTTCTTTTTTTTATCCTTGAAAGTCCTCGGTAGTTAGCTTGCCGCACATTTCACCAACCGAAAATGAGTGCCGCAGGAAGGAGAGCAGCTGCTGGAAAGAATTGCCGGATGTGTGTCGAGTGTTTTTAATTTTCGCTTGAACAGTTTTGCTTCCGCCTGCCGCTCTCAGCACCCCCTCGCACCCCTTAAAAGTCAATTGTTTGCTTGGCGCATTATGCAAATTATGGAACTACAGAAGGAAAACTTTCAGTTGTTTTGCCACAGCTGTTGACAGTTGCCTGCCATTTTTTTCCTCTCTGTTTTCTGTTGCTGGGAGCAGGATCAGGCGAAAAATTATTTAAAAAAACCAATAGTTCTACGTATGACAATATTTCTCAGCTTTTATTTGATATATATAATGGTTTGTATAATCATAGACTTAAGGGTCTAAATACAATTCGATTCGATTCGTAGAAATGATGCAGCGCCGCGGCGGTAGAAAAGTTGTTACCACAGTTAATCGTAGAGCTACAGCTAAGCTACATAATAAATATGACGTAATAATTATTAATAGTTACCGTGTATATGCTCGAAATATATCTATATTTTTGGATGCTCTCATATGTGATTCATACTTAAAACAGTATTCAATATGCAATCAACCGCTAGTCGAAATTTTGGCCCGATCAATTCGCTCGTGTGGGTGTGACAAATGGAAAGTACATGATAACAAATAATATATCTGGCGATTATAGCACACATAAATACATACATATATCTAGGTTCTAACAAATTCGTAGCACAAAACAAATAATAAAAAAATCGCATTCATAATTCGTGACTTGTGTGGGATTGCAATTGCAATGAAATCGAAATGTGTTCGATTTGCTTTGTGTACTTTGTATTTTGGTTTCTTTGAGTGTATCCGTGTATTTACATAAATGAACTACAAACCTAGAAAAATGAGTGTGTTGTGTTGTGAGGGGGGAAATATCAACAAATCATACATTTCTCATGTATTTTATGCAAGTGTGTGTGTGTTGGGAAACCCATTCATATCCAGGAAGACCCGAGTCCAACTCCTGCGATTTTAAGCCAATGGCGTCGGCGACATGGTGGCACGTGTCGTTCTGGTCGGCGATTTGGTGGGCGTGGCAGCTCCGCTGCTATTTCCACTGCCGCAGCCGCCATTTCCATGGAGCCGGAAAAGTTCGCCCACAGTGATGGCCACCTGGACGGCGCCTTTACCCTCCAGCACGTCGGCAGCACAGCAAATTAGATTCTACAAAAATAAGATTTACAAATGGATTACATTTTCATTTTTAAATTGGGTTCACACAATGGTTTATGTCCTTAGAAGAAGATCAAAGGAGAAAAATTGAGTTTAAGTTAAGATTCATTTGGAAATCTTTGCAAAACTTTATATATATTTTATACTATAAATATATTCTGGGTATTATTTTTATAGATTTAGTAAAATATTTAAGCTATTTGTATTAGAAGTGGAATTAAAAGCGTATTTAAATTACATTACATGTACATTTATCTTTTTACTTTTATTTTTTATTCAAATACAGGTAATTTTTTTAATCCAAATTCATTATAAATATTAAAGATAATTTTTAAAACATATTTGTAGCTTATTTTGCTACATATTTTTCTCCTTTGATCGTTTTTATTTATTTTGTTATTTTTTACTTTAATTTCCCAGCAAAGTACAGTTTTGAAAGCAGTGGCATGTGTCTCGGCTAGGATGAAATTTCCCTGAATCATGTTCACCACCTTAGCAAAGTCACAATTGCTCCCAAACTGTGACTGCTTAGCGGCGCGAAATATAATTTAATTGAAACGTACATTTTGGTATATTCCCATATATTTTTCTCATTGATTTCACTTGTATGTATATATAGCGCTTAGTAGACAGTTTGTGCTTAAATGTAAATGCAACAGTTTCCGTTTTATTTAAATTTTTCATTTGGTTTTGGAAGTAAATGCATGGAAAAATCGGACCAACTTATATTTTTTTTTGGCTTTAAACTTCATTCTGGAGATTTCATTTATATATCATTTTCTGTATAGATGTAAGATGTATGTGTTTCGAGTGTTAAATATTTGCTTCATATAAAAATTAATGACTGATTATATAGGTGTCTCAATACAATTTCTTTCTTCGCTTTAATAATTTTGTTAGACAAAATATATATATTTCTGATTTAAGACGCTAGATAAATATATATATATGTTTATCTTATTTCTTTTCTGAGAGTTTGAGATTGTGCTTCTTGGAGAAATTTGATTAGCTTTCGTTTAATTTCGTTTAAGTACATTTTTGGGGGCCTTAAGTTAGTTAACTAAAGTTTGGTTACAATTTATCATAATATTAGGAATGTTGTTAGCACAAATTGAAGTTTCATTTCGTAAACTTAATTGTAAATTGAAAGCGAAGAGAATAGCGTTCAGTTCTTGGAAATGCATCAGTGACAAATTATTGCTTGCGAGAAGAGTAAGTGGATGCGATATAAGCAGCTGTAGGTTATAGGCAGACTGGACTGTACTCGATCCTCCAGTCAAAGGCACTATTTTGTGATTTCTTCATTTTCGTATAAGATTACAAAAAGTGTGTGATGTGATGTTTCATTAAATATTGTGCATTGATTTCTTTGACACATTTATTTGTACATCAAAAATGCATTGAGAAAGGTAAATAATATAAAATGAATTGGGGTTTAGATTGAAAGAGTTGTGTGTTTAGTTATTTCATAACTGACTTGGAATATTCCCTTTGAAATTGGTACATGGGTTGGCTTTTGTTTTTAATTTCTTCCTCACCTTTTCTATTAACTATTTCACGCTTTTCTACAACTATTTAGAGTGTCCCTGCCTTCAAGTAAAACCATACAACATCAACTCCCTCCAATAGCATCCTATCGGAATTCATTGGCCCTCAAACTGTAACAATTCTCTTTGCCACTTTCCTGTGTTTTAAGCAACTTTTATATATCATTTTGTATCATCTACCTATGACTATAAGTAATATAATTCACTTTTGTTTGGGGTTCTCATTTGTCTTCTCTGTTAAAATGGGAACTTAAATCGTTTAGTTTCGTTGTAACTTAGGTCGTATGAATATATAATGAAATAAAGCGTATTGTTAATGTATTTTTTTGTTTGTTTCAGTTCAGTTCACGAGCAAATGAAGATGTCGTCGAAATGTTTGTAAAGATCCTTAATCCAATTTAGAGTTCAATATAGCTTGAACTAGGAATATGTGATTAAATGGGGGTGTTTAGTATAAAAATACTCTTCTTAAGAAATTACTTTTCGAGAGGTAAGCACAATTGCAGGCGATTAAAGGTAACTAAGTTGTTAGTAAAGTAAAGGATTAGTATTTAATATATTTAAGTTTGAACTTGAAAACTCTGTTGAAGATGATAAGCGACAAGGTTGCGTTGAGCTACAAAATATAGATGAAGATGTGAATATATTTCTAGCCTTACTTAAAAATAGAAATAAATAAATGTCGTTCTAGCTGAAAAGTAGTGTAAATAAATATAGAAATTATTGTTTCAAAGGAACTTCAGGTTGACTTGTCAAACTCAAAGAGAGCTCTTTCAATTGTTTACCATTAAGATTTAATGAGATAGTAAGACTTTCTATCCTCAATTGTGCTTACCCCTTGAAACCAACCAAAAGTTTAACTTGACTGCTTTACGTTCTCAAAGTCTTTGGGTTGTCTCTCAATTTAAATGCCTCAAAAGTTGCCTGGGTTTCTTCTTAGCTTTACATTTTTGGGTATAGAGAATACATCATAAATACGGGATTCATAAGCCTAGGAAAGCAGTAAATAAAAAGCAGCCTCAAAAACTCACTACCAAAGTGGAAAGAGCAGCGCAAAAGCGACTCTAACTCTCTCTCTATTCTTCGATCTTAACTCTACTGGCAAGCCAAAGGCGATTATACAGTTTAGCCGGGCAGCGGGAAAAAGACCAGCCAAAGGAAGGTCGCTATGAAAACGCACGACAGGATTACGGTCAGGGTGTGGGAATCGTGCTTTAATAATATTGAAGTTCCAGCTTCGTTGGCCTTGGCTTTTAACTTATGCTCGAGCTGCTGCTTGTCCTTGTCCTTGGGTAAATAGATGCTGAAGACCTCCAGCTTCTGTTTGCCGTTCCTCTGCTGCTCGAAGAACTCGATGCGTTTGCTGATTGCCTCCTTGGTGGTGGGGTCGTTACCAGCTTCTTGGTTCTTCGAGTCCTCCGATTCCTCCTGCGGCGGCTGCTGCTGCTTCTCATCTATTACTTGATAATGTCCTGCCGGTCCAGCGGCGGCCACATCGTGCTCATTCTCCACAATCGTGTGCAGCATCCGATTGTTGTTGTTCGCCTGAAAGTTGTGCTGACCGTGGGCACTAAGCAGATTCTGCTTGATCTTCTCGTAGGTCTTTTGCTTCGCCTTGAGCAGCATTTGGCCCACTGACGCCAGTTGCTGCTGCCGTTTGCCGCCTCCTCCGCTGCCTCCATCGCGATCCTCAACCCCATCATCACATTCAGCCCTCGGCTGGCCATTCTCATACAAAACATGCTCTAACTGCAACATCTGTTCATGCTGTTGGCTGCAGGTAATGGTTGGCTCTGTGAATTGCTCTTGCTGTTGGTCTTGCTCAAAGTGCTGAAGAAGATGATGGTGATGTTGATGGAGCGGATTCGCATCCAGGGCAATCAGAGCGGACACCGTGCGCAGTAGGGCCAATGCATTGGGCACTCTAGCATCACCACAATCGTTGTGATTATTATCGCTGCTGCTGTTGCTGCTACTGCTGCTGCTGTTGTTGCGGCTGCTGCCATCATCTTTAACATAAACATCAGCATCATAGTCATCGTCAGCGCGTGGCAATTGCGGCTCATTTTCTGGCACAACATCTTCACAGGAGCAAATCAACTCCTGCAACCAACACCAATAACAGATGCATCAGTTTCTTGTTTGTATTTTTGTGTGAGAAGTGTGTTTGAGAGTGTGTTTTTGTGGGTGTGTGTGTCTTTGAGTGTGTATTCTTGTGCGGGACATTAAGGGTTTTAACACTTAAAACTAAACTACATTTGTCTTGGACAGAGAAGCAAAAGGAAAGAAAGCACGCAGCTTACCAAAACCATATTCAACCCTATGAAGCTACACAATAACCATAAATATAACAATAACTATTTACTCACCTCATCTACGCCAATGCGACGACATGCCTCCAAAAAGTTATCCACATTGCGACGACACCTGGCCATGGTCAGCTTGTTCTGGAAACACAAATAGAAGAAATTAGTAATAATGAAGATCTTAACGAAAGTATTTCTATAATTAAATCCATCTATCCCCCAACCACACTTACCACACCAGGCGATGGCACATGTATGCTGGCCACTGAGCGCGGACGCACATAGTTGGCCAAATGGCAGAGTATAACACCGTCGGTGAGAGCAGAAGCAATATCCACAGGCAGGGTCATTTTCAAACGGGTTTCAATGATCTAAAGAAGGAAATTTTTAAAATAAATAAACGTTTTTCATTCTAATTCTAAACAGGAATGCAAGGTTATCCAAGAAAGAACTTTAATTTTGCTTAATTTAATTTTAAAACGCAAGAGGGAGTCCTCAATAATTCCCTCAACACTTACACTCCTCAGCTGCGACATCAGTTCAGTCTCCTCCCGCTGGCGATCAAACTCCCGCCGCATGGTGAAGCTCAGCTTCTCCGCGGGTATGTCATGGTTCCAGGTCACCGATCGGTGCGTCTTCACTGTACCCAGCTTTGTGGTGGAGCTAACTGGCGACTTAATGGTGGTGCTGCTGGTGACGATGCCAGCTGGTGACGGTGCCCCGCTGCTGCCTCCGCCATTGGACGTATTGAACTTTTGCCCACCATTCTTCAGGGGACTCTGCGGCTTCACATAACCCAAACAATCGGATGGAATGGCCGAGGGAATGCCCGACGAGGTGGCCGGCTTTATTTCCGTATTGCGAGAGGGTATCACCTTCTGGATGGGTTTCTTTGGTATGACAACATCATCGGCTCCATTTCCGTTCCCGGTACCATTTCCGTTACCGTTCCCATTGTGGCCATTTTGGTTGCTGTTCTGGTTGTTCAGACTCGACTGTTTCATTATGGACTTTGGCAGTGTGTTCGATGACGGCGGAGAGAGATCCTCGTCATCGTTGGGACTATGGTTGGCATTTGGATGTTTCTGTTTGTAGACGCTCATCTCCTGGTTGCGCTGCTGCTTCAGGGCTTCCTTGTACTCCTTGTAGGTCTGAATATTGCCCAAACTCTTGCCGTTCGACTTCCCGTTGGTGGAGTGCACAGTGCGCTCCTGATGGTCCAGCATGATATCCTCGTCTTGATCCGGCGAGGAGCCATTGGAGCTGGAGCTGTTGGAGTGCGCATAGCTTAGCTTGCAGGGCGATGCCGTCGGACTCAGCGTGAGACTCTCATCCACAATTGTGCTGGTGCTGGAGGTGAGCGAGGCATCCATCAGATCCGCATGCGAGTGAACCGCACTCGGCAGAGTCCTGGGCAATGTGGCAGCCGCCGCCGAGGTTGAGACGCAGTGCAATGGCGAATCTGTCTTGGACTTGGCTGGGACATCGTGCGACCAGCGCTTGTCCAGGCCATCGCTAGTGCTGTAGCCGGAGTCAACCTGATGCCTTCGCTGGTTGCTACAACTACCCGTGGTGCTGGCTTCGAGGACATTGCCGCTGGAATTGTGGCGAGGAGCTCGTCGCAGTGTGGTGTAGCCATCGTAGTTGCCACCCGAACGCGAACCCTTCTCATCCTTGGTGGCCTGCGTCTCCAGAAACTTGAATACGTGCACAAGGCCGCGCATGCAAAGCTGTAAAATTATTTTAGAGAGGAAGGTTATTTAGGAATTTCCATATAAAGGAAAGGTTTACTCACACTAGCTGGCGGCGAAGTTAGCGGATTATTCTCCAGCTGCAGCTCCACCAACGTGGCCATGTGCCGTATCTCCAGCGGCAGACTAGCGATCCGATTGTTGCTCACATCGAGCGAGACCAGGCTCAGGCAGGTCAGCTCCCTCGGCAGATACATCAAGTGATTGCTCCGCAGCGACAGCGAGCGCAGCGATCTCAACTCCCCCAGACGGACGGGCAAGTTGGCCAGTTGATTGTACGATGCATCCAGATCGGTTAGCGTCTGGTCCAGTCGTCCCATCTCATCCGGCAGGGTAGTCAGTCGATTGTTGGACACGAGCAGCACCTGAAGGGGCAGGAAACATATCTCGCGGGGCAGCGAGGACAACTGATTGCTGCGGAGGTCCAGGTAAGTCAGCGACGAAAGCTGCTTCACCGACTCCGGAATGCTGCGTATCGTGTTGTGGTACAGCAGCAACGTTTCCAGAAATGAAAACGTCGTCACTTCTTCGGGCAGCTCAGAGAATCGATTCCGGGAAAGATCTGTGAACGGAAGCAGAGGGAATATATTATAGAAATTGTGAATACAGCAGGGGGTATGTACTCTATAGTCTAAGTGAACCCGAATCCAAACCCTTGCCTCATTTGACACGCACTTTTATTCCCATTCCAATTAGACTTCCACTCCACGCCACAGTGGAGCGCCTGACCTCAATCTCCGGCAATTTGATTCGGCCCATTCCGAGGCACCAGTTCAAACAGAACGAATCGAATTGCTGATGCCCTCGATATAAAGGTTTGTTTTATAAAAACATCAAATATAATTTATTTCATCTCGATAAAAAAAAAATACCTAGGCTATCACATTCATCATTAAATAAATAAATAAATAAACAAAAGTTGATAAACTCACAGTCCTTTATACACAAAGTTTCTGAGAAAGACTCCAATATACCCCACCAACTGGAAATCCCCGCGAGAATTCCAAAAAGTGGGCAAGTAAGGGCTTGTGGAGTGAGCAATTAATTTACTAAATGAATTTGCATGCGAAATGAGCGCAAACAGAACGAAAACTGTGGCTTGGTGGGGGCGCGGTCTCACAGCGGGTTATGCATAAACCAACAAAACAAAGCAGGAAGAGATGCACTGAAAACAATTTACTATATTCAAGGGTTTACTTACGATATTTCCCATTATATTAGTTTATTCAAGAGGAAATGAAAATTATATAGAACAAGTATTTGTATGATTTTTATATTATTTTCAAAATTTAAATACAAATTTTGTTTTTCTGTGTAGCAACACAAAGACGGCAGTTCGTAATCAACATTAAATTGTGCGTTAAGTTTCGGGAAAAACGCGTGGAAAATGCAACATGAAGAATTTTTTCGTAAATTGTGGAGATTGGAGGTGCGATTAGAGTGTAAAACGCAAGAGATTTAGCTCGTTAAGGAATTTCTGTGGGCTGCTAAAGAATTAAGCATTTAAAAGGTACATATTTTTATGTGTTGCTATATAAAAGGATGACACAATACTTGCGCTGTGTTTTTCACAAAATATAATTTATAACTTTTGAACATCAGAATTTTTATCAAAATTCATCTCTCTTGTATAATAATTTGTATTAAAATTTCAAATAAAATCAGTTTTTATCGCCATCATCTTTATCTTCCGACAGCCAATGGATGCCATCGTGTGGCAGGGGACTGGATATAAATGGGGAGATCCAAGTCCAGTTCATTCGGATGCCCAAAATCATCTGCAAGTTCAACCGCAAACCCCGATCGTACTTGAAGTCCTTTTTCTTTAACTCGTAGGAGGTTATGCCGCCCTTGAAGATGGGCCACATCAGGTGCAAGGCGAGTATAGTTGAGAAAAGAAGTAGCGCGTTTAAGAAGAAGATTCCTGCAAACACTATACCAAAATGGCTGGGTATCAGGCATTTAAGTATCTCCACCAGGTTCAATTTCCCATCTTCATTAAAATAGTGAATATCGGACAGTCCATCGACAAATGGGAACAGGACCAACTTTTGGCTGCCTTCGAGCATGACATGCAAGAAGGCGAAATTGATTATAAAGACGATCAGTGAGGAGATCAGCGTATAGATGATGAAGTAGAAGAAGTATCTATAGTTCGCATGGCCGACACAGCCACCGATGACATGGCAGTGGTGATCCCGCTTCAGCACACAGACATCGCAAATCTTGCAATGATGGGATCGCGGTGGAGCCCAGATTTCGCACTCTTTGCATTCATGCCAGTCCCTGGGTTTCTTTATCCGTTCCAGTTGCCACCTCATTATCCTGGGATCAATGGAGGGATCCACCAGCAGGCACATCAAGAAATTGGACATCACGTTGAAGAAGAGGAACAATCCAAGCAGCTGCAGAAATATATAGCCGGCAGAGCCATAATCCAGCAACGCCGGCAGCACTTTCGTTATGAGAATATAGTAAGCTGGGGGAATAACTCCTATAACCGAGGATATAAGTATAAACTCGGTAATGTCGCTTGGCCAAAGCCGGTACAAAGGGCGAAGATTCATTGTTTGAACTTTGAAGAGTACAATTTTGGAATATAATTTATGATATGATGTATGCTTTTACAATACAGAAAACTCATAAACTCCTGAGTTGCTTATTTTGTAATTTTTATTTCTTTCCTTCACGCTTTAAATTTTAACTGGAAGCCAATAAATGAGAATACCTTAAAACTTGTCCATAAATAATGTTATATTTTGTAGGATGAACTAGTTTAATATACCTCTTTTCATATATCACTGGAAACCGCATTTGATTTCACCTCCTATTCCCCTTAAATTAAAACCCAGAAAGTACAAAAAGTGTGGGCATATGCTAAACTTTTCCAAGCCAAATGATTTTACTTCAAGTTTCTGAAGTAGTTCAAGCACTTTGGCAAACAGTGCGTATGAATTTGGGGAATCTTAATGGCCGTATCGTAAAAATTTACGAACCGCGGACCAGTCCGGCTCCGCTCTTCACCTCTCTACAGTTTTACGCAACTTCTGCCAAGTTTGCACAGTGAAAACCAGAAATGAACAATTGCGCGGCCAGTAAAACTGGCTACGCTGCTTGACTGACTGACTAACTGACTGAGGGACTGACTAACTGACAAAACCACTAACTGACTAACTGACTGAGGGACTAACTGGCGGCAGACTGGCGACAGCCGGGATGTGATTTACGCACTGAGTGGTGGAGGTGGTGATGCCTTCCAGACCAGTCATTGTATCATTGTATATACATAAGTTATATTCCTCGGGAGTCCAGGACAAAGGCGTTGCATGAATAGAAGCTTGACTTCGGTAGCTTCTAGACATTAACCTGCCACATGGAGGGCTTCCTGCTGATGATGTTGCATACTATATGAGCTTACAATGATGCAACACACAATGGAGACTGGGGCTTTACACTAGGAGAAAAACTAGAATAATGTAGAACTCAAATTTTAAATAGTTCTGGCATTAATTTAAATATTTAAAATATGAATTATTTATAAGATTGTTAAGTTATGAAGTAAAAATCTATACAATTCAAGATATTTTGTTTAGAAAAATTCCTTTCACCTCTTGAAAAGTTTTCTTTTCTCCTATGCAGTTTTCCAGAGTGCAAAATTCCCTTTTTTTCTGGCTCCTTCCTGACAAGTTGAATAAACCCTAGGCGGCCAATGACGCTGGGTGTGAGGCGGTATAGAGTTGAAAAGTTGTCCTGGAAATGCGGATGCGGAAATTGGATTTCCCCGAAGCGGAGGCATCAATATAGGACAAAATGGGATAAGCAGCGACTTTGTACTTTGAACCTGTTCCGTGACGGATGCATATTTTCAGCTCTAGCCACACACACCTGCTCTGCTCTACTCTGCATTTTGCTCTCTCTGGCAATTTTCCAAGAGTTTCCACTCTATTTCCCCGCATCCTTCCATCCCCATTTTTCCCAGCTGGCTTTTGGCCAACTTCAACGCAATGCGAAAGGCGAAAATGTGTTTTTTACGTCTCGCCAAATAAATCAAATTGTTTGACGCGGCAAAAAAACACAAAGTGCCATCACTTGACTGCTTTGTTGTTTTGACTTTTTTAATTTTCTGTTTATTTGCCCACCTGAGGCCCCGCATAAAGTCATAAATATTGCAGAAATTGTCCTCAAACCCAAAAGAGCCGGCATTTAGCCAAAAAACCGCCAGTCAAAAGGGTGCGGCTGGGGATTTGAAACCGACAAGGATTGTAGCAACGCCCAAAGTCAACGTTTGGAGGCAGACGACACGCATGACAATGGAGCGGGATTATGATGTAAGTGGATTCCTTATTCGGGCAGGGACCGACTGAGCTAGGACTCCCTTGAAGTAATATATGTAAGACAAACACGCCATGTTTAAGGTAATAATACTAATTAAAGCTGAGATTAAAATCACTGCCATAAATTGAGCCAAAGTTTTAGTTTAAATGAAAAAATAAAGGTTTTGTAATCTTGATTGCTTGATTGTTCATGAGTGAGTATTGCAAAAGTTGCAATATGCTAACATACATTTGCCTCGGATTATACCTATCATAAATTTTGGTTAACATTGATAAGAATTTATTTTATCAAAACGGTGCAGGTATAAGGCTTGATAAGATATTCATAAAATATACATAGTTCAAAGCGCATTTACAGGCCATAAATATAGATAGGAATCTTATCGAGAAATGCAGGTTGAAATGCAGTACAGAAAGCCAAAACCTTTTTCCCTACCAATATAAATATTTAAATAACTTGTAAATATCATAAGTATTAACTTAATATTTTAATAGATATGTTCTATAGAGTATACACTCCCCCAGCATGCCCAGCAGTTATAGAAATAAAAAAGGGACACATGTGGCAGACATTGACTGGCATTTGGGGACTTTGAAGGGCGTGGGCCCAGTCCGGAAGCAACGAAAAATTAAATTGATGGCTCTCCTACGATATTGGCAAATGGAGCTTTGCTCTTTCCCTCCCGCCAGTTCTCTTTTTCTCCCATCTCTCTCCGGTCTAGCCATGTGGGCGACGGCTTCTCCAGCGACAGGGCATGGAGCACGTGCCCACAGAGACAGCGACCCCAACCAGTCCATGTCCATACTTTATTTGGCTTCGGGTCTTAATTTTTTTTTGGCTTTGCCGAATATGAGTGGCGATGCGGACGCCACTACATGTCCGTTCATTAATATTGACTGACCATTAGGCAAACGAAGGGGCAGCCATCGGGCCACAGTGGATTCCATTGATGGATTTATTGAAATTAATTTCTTTGAGTTTTATTGCTGAAATTGTGGGCCTAGTAGAGTGGGGTGTTGAAATTGTGAGTCATTAAGAAACAGGAGGAAAAATATGTAACTACAAATATGAAGAGGGGAAATATTCAAAAGAATGATTAATAGTTTGGAATGTAATTTAAAATAGTGAAGATTTTCAGTGAATTAAACAGAATAAATATGTATTTTTTTTAAAGCTTAATTTGTAGTTATAATATCTCAAAGCAAACATCCCAATTTTTGCATAAATAACGAATTTCAACAGTTTTTTTTCTTGAAACCGAAACCCAATCCCATATAATTTTTCCAAGAATCTTCTGTCGCAGTCAAAGCATTGGTATTTGTTTATTTATTTAACTCGATTGTATTACACTGAAAACCACTTGAGATCACTTTCATATATAGGGCAATGTCCCAACTATGTGCGCACTTCGACGAACTAATAAAAATAAATAATATGGAAAATTGCGCTGGGTTCTTGCTGCCATCGATTGATTGCCTTTTGATATTGAAAGCTGGAAGCAATCAAACACACACTCACACGCAGTAATGGTATCAGTCTGATTCTGATTTTAATTTCGAATACAAACACTTACACACCCACTCTATTCTCTTCCGGCAAAGTCTGCTCTACTTGTTGTTTATTTAAGACAGTGCAGTTTCGCGTAGAAATTCTTTCTCGCCGCCATCCTGTTCTTTGGGCTCGTTTAATCACAAAGCAAACACAAAAAATCTGTGCTGGCCAAGTGTAAACATCTAAGAAAACAAATATTGAAAATATTTGGAAGCAGATTAAAAATTGTTCGTTGTGTTTGCTGCTGCTGCTGATGAATGTTTTTCTTTCTAATTCAATATGTAACAGCTGTGATTTTCAAACTACACATTTCCCAAGTAAATACAAACAAAGGCCAGAAGAGAGAGATCAAAACAAGGAAATGAAAAGAGTCGGGTTTTCCCTACAGTAGTCAGTCGATATGAATAATAAGCTGTTTAATACCTCAACAACTGAACCAGAATTAAATGTTTGTTAAATCATAAAGTTTAATAAGAATAAGAAAAATATAAATGCCTTCTTATTAAATAATATGCCGGAATTATAATGTTTATTAATCTTTTGAATACATCTTGATCAAATATCTATACTTTTAGCTTTCTAGGATGCAGTCCAGTGTCTGCTTGAATTATTACAATTAAATGTAAATTAAAACCCATCAATCAACCCCACCAATTTTAGGTTTGCCTCACAATCCCACCTACTGAGTATCTACTGTATCTGAAGTGGTTGTAATCGGATCCATCTTTTTGTTCTCTCCGTCTCTTTTCTCGAGCGCGTGCTGTGCACAGCAATTAAGCAACTGGCACAATAACAATTTGAGCAGCTAGAAGAATTGGCCGGCTGGCTGGCTGTTTGTTAAATAATGCTTAGACTTATAAATTAATGAAAATGACTCAATGCATAATTCGTCGTAATGTGTGTCAAGTTTGCATTGCCCTCGATATTGCCAAGATACGTATACGTAAATAAATGTTGATATTGGTGTGGTTATATCTAATTGCACAAGTCGTTCGTTCAACTCACGATAAGCAAGCGAAAAGGCAAGAAAATTGCATTTTATCGCTGAAATTATTTTTGCTGTTATTTTTAGCCCGCAATGGGCACAATGAGGGTGCATTTAGAAATGGAATATATAATATAAAGGGGCACGTAAACTATATGCGCAGGCTGACTGCTGCTGTGTGTATACGGTATCACCCTCATTGAATAATTTGTTTACCAAAAAGCATTCTATAAGAAACTACATTATTGTGGGAAAATCAACACACAGAGTGCCAGTTTTGTTCGTTGAATTTTGTACTTTTAACAAATAATATTTGTTTTTTTTCAAGGTCACAAAGTCTTTTTAATCATATTTGAAATTATAAAAATTATACTATACAGTTTTTCCTTATTATGTATGGCATATTTTTAAATGATTTAAAATTGTTTTACACTTTTATATATATTTATTTTATAAAGATTCTATTTTATGGCTCCATTTCATATCACGCTACAGTAGATCAGTGGTGCGCAAGGCTCTGACTCGCAAATCTATAAATTTCTTTACATTTAAACAATGCAGCAAGATGAAGACATTATAATTTTGTTAATAAATCTACAGCAGGCAATATTTCAAAAAACATTTGCTTTTTTTTATATTTCTCCCTCACAAAAACGTTACTGCCAATGCCTGGTCATTACTGCTTTAAAGCAAAATACAATTAGTTTAACTTCCTTAAGTACCAGGTCAGTCTGCCTTCCACTTATTTCTGCTTTTTAAGCGGCTTATAGAAGGATTAACAGCCCATTTATTTCCACAGATGTATCAGTTTCTTGTGTAATTCTATTCGACTATCGATCTTTCCTGGAAGCACTTAATCACGATACCATCTCCGTTCCCTCTGCACTTTGTATTCAGTTTGTACTTTTTTCTTTCGTTTTTTATATTTTATTTTCTTGTTTTTTTTTACAGCATTGCGCATTCAAGCCATGAACCGTGCAGTTTGAGAGGCACTGGAGATAAGCGACGTGCTGCGGCGCTCGCATTTCCTCTTTTGTCTGCTGGCAGACAGAGAATAAATAGTAATAAAAGTACAAAAAAGCAGACTAGCTGTCTTTTTATGCTCCCATCATATTTACAATGCAAACAACAAAAATATATACGCGTCAGATACACACGACAAAAGCATTTCCCCACCGCGCTCTCCATGTTTGTTGTTGATGTTGTTTTGTTTGCCGGGACTTTGACTTCCCGAAAACATAAAAGATTTCTTCTACCCGGTCACTTGGCAGACATTTCACTCAGCCGCAATAAAAAAACGTATCGGAGTGGTGTCAAGTGGTATTAAGAAGAGAAGTTTAAAAGCAAGAATTATAAAAGAAAACCCTTACTTTAAACCTACATCCTACATTTGTATAAACTATCTTTTATTCCATTTATAAAAGGCATAAACAACAACTACATGTTCAGAATCCAATACAAGTTTTAATGATTTGTTTACCAAATTTATAATCATAATTAAATACTGTTTTACACCATAAAGTTGTTGTTAAAAGGCAGATGTTAATGGAAGCTCTATTAAATCACAATAATTCCGAGTAGTTGTTCTGAGAAATGATTCTGCTAACAACTAGAATTTACTAAACAATACAATTTATACTTTGTTTTAATCGAATGAAGAAAAACTTCGATTAGAAAAAGATGGTATAAAAATGTAGGAAAATTAATTCTCCGACTTTCCTGACTGAGAAAAACTCCGGGACAAAGAAGCCAAGTTGCCAGCTCTTATAATCAGCTGCTGCTGTCTCTGCGCAGCTGCTGTGTGTTGCTGTTGTCTGCTGCTGCTGCTACCTTCTTATATTGACTTCGGCTTCTTTTCCCACAATTTATGCCTGAGAGGCAGCTGCAATTTTTATCCGTTTTTCGCTTTTTTCCTCTTCGTTGCAATTATTTTAAACAATTTCCTGCCGCAGCGTTGTCATGTTGATTTTTCGCTCTTCTTGATCGGCTCTTTTTTGCGGCCTTTGTCTAGGTTTTTGTATATGGTTCTGTTTGATTTACGTGACACGCGTCTTAATTAAATGCCCCAAAGGAATGCACTGTTTAAAATAAGGGAGGAGGGAAGTGGGAGGTGAAGTGCCAGCCGCAACAACAAATGATTTTGGGAAATGCTGACAGGCAGGCGCCTCTCTCCCCTTTTTGTAAAATGTGCTTTCCCATTTTGGGGGTTGCAAAGCATGCGTGCAAATAAAGAAAAGAAAAATGGTTGTATTTCACATTCTTTTTTTTCTCCTTCGACTTTCCTTTCCTGCAGACTCATTGATTTCTTGGAAACTCGAAACCCTTGCAACTTGGGTCGTGTGCGGCACATTGTGGTGGCTGCCATTAGGGCTAAGAGCTGTTGCCACCTCTCAAAGTCTACGTAAGTGTGTACCTCCCCGAGCATTTCGCAGAGGGTGGCTTTATTGTTCTCAAAAAGGCAATTTGTAGAGGTTCTTTGACTTGGCCGTATTTACAAATATTTTCCCCATAGCTTAACCCTTAAAGAGAGGTTCAATATATCTATATTACCCCCTATTTCCACCGCATTCGTTCACACCAAATCCAGCTTTTTAATTGGTAATTAGTCACGCCCTCGCAGCTGATGACTCAATTTGGAGTGAGAAAACGCAAGAAACTTCATCGAAAAATAAACCAAAAGCCGGAAGCACTTCGAGCCTCCATTTCGGGGAAGGGTTTTCCAAAGAAGGCAAGAGTTTTCCCCATTTCAAGCTGATAGCGCGTGACCAAAAGCGATGGACTGACTCAGGGCCTGTCGCAGACAGAGTCACGTACGCGAAGGAAGCGAAGCGGTATTTTGGGAAATGGAAAAGTTATTTCCTAGGTTGAGGAAGGAACTGGTGATTTATTATTTATTTTTATAATTTTCCGAATTTTATAAACTTCTGATATAATTTTTTCCTGTTTATCAATGTTTTCAATTCATTCAAACTTATCTATTTTCATTTCCATTTTCAATTTAATTTTATCTCAGCAATTGAATTATTTTCAATCGAATTGAGAAATATTTTCAATATATGTATGTGGTTTGTTTATTTTCGTTAAATAACAATTGACGGATGATTGATTAACTCACCAAACAGAAGTATTTTTATAGCATTCTGTGCGTTCAATTTTACCAAATTAGTTTTCAATTTATGACACAATTTATTTTTATCACCCGCTCGCGCTACAATTAATCTTTGGCATCCAAAAATAAATAATTCCCTTCACTAACTTCCTATTCTAATATTTCCACCAAACATATACAGAAATAAAGTCATACAGTGAAAGCCCGATACAGTGTTTTACGCTGATTGCTTTCAATTTAAATATTCAATATTAAATATAAATAATTCAATTCACATATTAAAGAAAGAACTAAAGAGTATGTTTTTTATGTTTCAATAATTGTAGAAATTTTATTGTAATTTACTAACTTTAATAATAATTAAAGTTTAATTAGTAGTATTCACCTTACTTAGCATTCACTGTGTGTGTATACAACAAACCCAAGTGAAAATCGATGAGAGACATGTCCCGATGCGAGAACATCTGTTCGAGGGTAGCAGCAGCTGTAAAAGGAGGCGGGGTTCGCCTGTGGGCGGTGGGTTTGGGCGGGGGTGGTTCGGTTTTGGTGTTTCCCTTTTCCCATTTCCCGTTTTCCCCGCTGGTGCATATTTTTTGGCCCTAACAAAAACGAAAGTTGGTTGAACTTCGACGAATTTTCGTGCCGGCTGCAGCGGCAAACAGGAAAAAACAAAGTAGGAAGGAAAACCGGGATAGTGCAAAGTGGAAGAGAGCGAAAATGGCGATAATTATTGTCCTTGAGCGCAGGCGAATGAAGAGACGAAGCGGGAGGGGTGCTGGGAGCGACTAGGAGGAGAGAAAAAGAGAGCGGCTGATGGTTGCTGCCGCTGCAGATTATTGATTTTCATCTCGCAGTAAAAGGAAAATTCGCAATTGCAACTGTGAGATAAGAAAACTTGGTTTAGCACGCACACCGAAAAACACACCTCTTTTCAGAGCCGCACCCTAAGAGAGAAATACCTGCATAAAGTTCCCCCAGGTGGAGTTTTCTGTAATGTCAACTAAATTGAGGGTTTTGGAACTGAAATACCTGGTGGGTTTTAAATTGCAAAAGTTCTAAGCTGAAATTAGTGTTTAAATATCATTAAATGTATGGGAGTCCTTTTCGTTATTTAATTAATTAATTATATACTAAATGTTTTGCTAAATATGTAATTTTTAAGCAATTACAAGAGGAAAAAGAAAACTACAAAACATGAAAAATGAATCAGTAAACCCTGTAAGGTGCACTGTTAAACACATTCCTTACTTTAAGTAAACTTTTTTGGGATAGAAAATATACAACTTGTAATTACTAAACCTCCAGATGTTTCCCTACGACACCTGTGTGTTAATTGGCTTTCCCCCTTTGTTCTGCCCACAGGAATTCCACTACGAAATGAAGGTACACACCTGCTATAACCGTATCCGTCAGCGCGTACTTGGTGCCCGTTTTGGGAAAGTCCTTCAGCTTGCGGTTCGTGAGGATCAGCTCGCCGCTAAAGTGCGCCTCTTCCAGGATGCGTTCCAGCGAGCGCGTCAGCTGGGAGTGGCTGAGCAGGGCGGAGGAGGAGGGGTTGCCTGCGGATCCGGTCATTGCAGCTCCAGGGGCCGCTGCTCCTGGGAAGGAAGCCGACGCGCTGCCTCCGCCGCCGCCGCTGTGGAGGCGTTGGTAAACCGTGGCTGCCATTTCCCGTGCGTGTAGGCGTGGTGACAATCACACACACACCAGCACAGCAGCACTCACACCAGCACTCGCACCGATTAGAAGAGCGGACAGAAGCGCCGAAAAAAACTAAACACTTAATTTGCTCTATTGAAACACACGCATCTTGATATTTTTCTCCACGTAGTTCTAGCTCATTGATAAGATTTCTCAGAATTGGCTTCTCCTTTGCGGCTTCCTTCTTGCCCGTCTTGCTTCTTCTTCTGCGCCTCCTCACACACACACACAGGGGCGTTCACGCGCGTCCCGCAACGAACCAAGTGCACAGAACGAAATCAAAAAAAATACTGTAGCGGATAATCAAAAACTGCGGAAAACAGAGAACCGATAACTTTTTAGAGATGGTTAATCGAAGAAAAACTTGTTTAGGTATTTTCGATAACTTCAACCGCCAAATTGATACGTTTTAAATTAAATGTAATTATTAATTATTCGTTGCTTTCATTATTTTTTGATCTAAATTTATTAATCTTTTTTTTAATGTTTTGTTTTTTTTTTTTGCAAAGTTTATGTTTGACAATATTTTCTTTGCCTGCGAAATCCATATTTGAAGAATAAAAAATATTTTGTTAATAAAATATTGTGAATAAAATATTATAAATTATCGCCAAATAAATAAATTGGGCCCCCCTATATTTTCTTTAGTGGATTATTTTAAAACAAGGCAATTTTTCGAATTATAAGAAACTTCTGTTATAAAAAACTTCTGTTAGGATTTCACTGACAAGTTCTATTACCCATACAAAATTTCTGTTAATTCCACTTACAAAATTTTGTTACGATTTAATTTCACCGACGAAATTCTGTTAATGGGAAGTCTCGCTCGGATCGTGTGGGCAACTAAAATAGCCAAAAATAGCTAAAACAGCGGAAAACAAAAACCGATAACTTTTTAGAGATGATTAATTTTTTAAATAATTTAAGTGTGACCTTTTTGGTCTAACCAAAGAAATACCATCCCTGAGCCAACATATCAATATATTTAGCTATCGATAGCCGCACTGCATCGCTCGCAGCTGACTCCCATCCCTAGGCCAGTGCAACAACAAAATTCCAACGCAACACAGAATTGTGCGAAAAACCTTTTAAAATTCTTGGAAAAGTGCAACTAAAACCCACGCGTTGTTTTTTAAATCGTTTCCCGCAGTTCGGGGTGCTGAATACGTGAGCTTATCTTATCTGTGCGTGCAGTAAACACACTACAACCCCTCGACACCCCATCGTTCTTTCGCGTCCCTTTCTCCCACTCTTCTTCTTCTAAAACTGTGTCAAATCAGCAGCAACAACAAGCACAGCCAAATAGAACAGTGTTGAGTGCGTGCGTGTGTGTGTGTTTTGAATGCACAAATTGATAAGCAATTTGATTCAATTTAATCTACTTTAAATTGCGTTAAATCAGGGCAAGCGACAACCCCAAAATAAATATAAATAATAAATTAGTAATCGGTATAAATAGAATACCCTTGAGGGTGATTTTATTGTGTGCATAATTAATTCAAAAGTTCGGTTCCGCTTTTTCGGAAATCGAAGCGATGCCCGCATGAATACAACAACAACAAAAAGCGGTTTTTGTTTATTTTTCAAGCTCAAGCGAATGAAGAAAAAATCGGCTTCCAATCAGCTGTTTCTAGCGGCCGCCAAGAGCGAGCGAGCGAGATAGACAGCGTGCGCGCCAAAACAGAATAAAAGAACAACAACACGGCACAGTGGTTCGAAACCTAGCAACAATTGTATACAAATATTTATATAGGAAAAGGAACGTTAACTTATTTAAATTTTACATACATTCGTTAAGGTAAGTAATCAGCATTTAAGCTTACATTTACAATTTCACGATATTTAACCCATATTTTCTCAAGTTTTTTTAAATCGTTTACATTTAATACGCGTGTGTCCAAGCATCAAGTGCAAAATTTAGTGAAATTAAAATAAATAATAAAAGTAGTGAAAAATGAGTGATGAAACGGGTGATTCGGGCGAGGCAGCTGCTGCTCCTCCGGCCCCGCAACCCGCCACCCATGCGGAAGGATCCATGGAGGCGCCGCCTGCCTCAAAAATACCCGCTCCTTCAAGATCAAATATTCCCACGCCCGCATCGTCAGTTACCGGAATTCCAGCCGCCAGCAAAATGAAGGCACCATCCAATTTTGGATCAACGGGTTCCGTGTCCAAGATCGGAAGACCCTGCTGCAATAACACAGCCCCCAAGACGGGGCCACCACCCAGAGGTGAGTTTTATAAATCGAATTAGATACTTATTCGGGTATTCCAGGTAAATTTGTGTATATATTTTACTTATTAAAACTCATAAATAGCTATTTAAAGGAAATATTTTTAGAAGGATTTAAAGGTTTTTTTTTAAACAAGTTGTATATAACATTTAAAAAAAACCTTTTCATTATTTTTCATCCCCTAAACAATTACATACTTAAAATATTCATTACCTACTTAAGGAGGTCTCAATAATTTTCTTCTTCTTTGTAAAATGTCTCCCAAATTGTTTGGTCTCAATTTCAAAGGCTTGCATTTTATGTGTCTTCTCACCCTTTAGACTAATGTCACAGTCTCAGGAAATATTTTCTGGTGAATACATCAAATAATACAAACAGTCTAACATAAACCACAAAACAAGTCGTCTCCTTCCAAACAATTATATTTTCAAGAATCTGCTTGTAAGTCAAGATGGTTCTGAAAAAAGGAAATAAGTCTAAATCTAAATGCAAGAGTGAGTTAATCAGACTTTTATATTTTTCATATTATTGTTGCATTCATATTGAACTTTAACAAAATTTGTCAATGGGATTAAGCAATTTCTTTAATTAGAGGAACCTTAAAAGTATTTGTAAACTCATGTTCTCACTGCATATATTCTTCTCCAACCCATTTTGAAAATGCACAAAAATTTTTGTTTACATCTTGGGCTCAAACAAGTCGTCTGTAATTCCGGTTTAAACCAATTGCAAGCACTTAGAGAGACACCCACACAATTTTGCTATATAGTATATCTGTACCAACCGATTGCAATGATCTAATGGCTGAGATGGGGCACCCACACAGCCATGCTGAAAATATATAACAACTGACCCCACCCACTTTTAAGTGCACTTTTTGCACTACATTGAGTTCGAGAAATTTGTTCGAGAGCTAAGGCAAATCCCACTGAAAAAAGTAACCAAATTCTCATTCTTCGAAGTAATCAACATCATTTAAATTGAACTGAACACCAAACTTGTAATTCCCACCGTCAACCGTTTTGTTTTGTAAACAAATGCTTCAGTCACTCACTTATTTAATTATTTTGGAACACCAACGCTTTGGACGAAAATAAACAAAACAAATTGCCGCCCACTCTCAAGTCTCTGATCATAATTATAGAGCTGCTGCCCCGAAAAGTGTTTTTTGGGTAGGAGAATTATGGCCAATTAGGCAAGTGCTGCTACCATTTAATTGAGCCGCCCATTGTGGCACATTATTCAGGCACGTAACCGCAGCCGTCAACAACCGGCGACCCACTAGCCCATATAGCAAACGATCTGCCAAACGATCCATCGATCGATGGATCGATCGAGGGGTTTTCCATTTCGCAGACACACGCTCCATATCCGATTGACAGTCTCAATGCAACCACAAAAGCGTAGAAAACCTGGGGAAGAGTTACCCAAAATAAACACAATAATGGCATTGTAATATTGTTGTAGATTAAAACTGAGTCACGAGGTGCAAATGCGTACAGTGGGCGTGAAAATGATAGCAGTCATGGGAACAATTCACACGGCCCATTGTAATGTTTATATTGTGTTAATGATGCAATTATTTATCATAGTTTTCATTAAGTATTTACTGGATTAGTTGCCAATCATGTTTGAAACTTGGCCAATATAAAATATTTGTGTAATTTTAAAAGAGATGATTATGAGAATTTAATTTATTCAATTAACTTATTTGCGCATACTATTATTTTAAAAGCCAAGTAATTGGGCTGTATTCAAATAGTTAATTATGTATTATAGAAGGTAATAATTACCAGTTTTGACTGCCTAAAATGGTAATTTGTATGAATAATATTAGGTGGTAACCAGGTCTAAATATATATTGCTTATTACTCTGAGGCTGTCATTTATTAGGAAAAATAACTAGACAATAAAATATAGCAGAAACATATTAAATCTAGGTAAAATCTAGCTCAATGCTTCTCTAAGAATTCCTGTTTTTTTATAGTCTTCCACAATTAATTCTACTTGTCATATAGATTCAACTCACTTCTTAAAAGCTCATCAGTCCCAAACTGAACGCTTTAATCCCCTTGCCAAATCCACTTTCTAAAATCTCTCCTAACATTCTGAAGCGGACTGTTTCGAGACGCTGCCAAGACCTGTCATTTATCTCGCGAAACACTCAATGTCACACGACCGAGAATTCTCCCCACCGCCGACAAGCCGGCAATCTCTCTTTCTCCGGCCCCTAATTGAATTTGTTCTATGCGATGACACAGAAAAAATACACGAAATGATTCTGTAGCTATGCCTGTGTGTTTCAGATACTTTGTGATGTTTTTGCGCTGCGCATTTGATGCCTGGTTCCGTTCTCCGCCGATCTGATATGATCGTTGCGGTCGACGGTGCCTGCCGTAGCCACGGCGCCCGTGGATGAGCTTATGTCACTTTTATTGATTTCGATCGGAAACAAAAGTGGAGCCTCTCTCCCACCTTCGAAACGGAAAGCTCATTTGTCTTCGCATTAAGATAGAATCGGCATCGGGGAGTCGGATCGAGTCCGGGATCGACGTCTAATGGATGAGCGCTGTCTGGAGGGGGATTACTCCATACGATTCTAGAGCTAGATTGAGCCAGAGCCCGGCTTTTGTGTTTACATCACCGACTCGCTCAGTGGGAGAGTCAATATTGATGTTATGATTAACCACTTTTTGTCTTACTTATTTGACTTCCCTCCATTGAGTCGTTAAGATCAGTTTAATTGGCGACACGTGTTGGATATTTCAACGCAAAGAGTCTCAGGTTTCCCCTTTTCAGTGTCCATAGATGGATTGAAAATTATATGATGAAATACATCATATTTCACCAATAAAATCGCTTTAAATATGGCTCGAAAGAAGAAGGCATTATCCTCAATTGGGCTTTCTTAAGAAGCAATTCTCTTTTTTTCACAAGTATGGAAATTTGATCCTTTAACATGCTTAACATTCATTTTTATATGTCTTTTTTATGCACTTTTCTTTGCTTTTTTCTCAGCCCACATTTAAAATTAGCCAAGATAAACTTTTTTTAACAGATATGTATTTGGCTTTTCTAAATATGAACTGACGAAAATTTCAGGTCCTTGGTGTCCTGGTTCGATAGTTACAGGATGTTGCCACAAAATGTTCACAAAATTCTTGTAGACAAACTATGAACATTTTTTAAATTTTTTATTTTTAAATAATTTACTTACCCCTATATATGTATAATTCCAACCTAGTTTTCCATTACAACAAATATTTATTGAATAAAATAAAAAAAATTTTCACTTTTCCCGCCAACCATTTTTTCATACAACTGCACTTAAACGTCTGCTAAATAAACACGTTTGCAGCTTAAAGTAACTTATTAGTTATTTTGGTTGCAAAACATTAAGGAAGATGTTGAACAAAAGCGCGAAGCAAAAAATGTATATTCCAGGTAACTGAGGCGTATTTCTACAATGTTGCCTATAGGCAACAAATGGGCTGAGGGGTTAAATTACTTTCCCCATGCAAGTTTCTTAGATTTATTTTTTAAGCTGCCACACGAAGAATCTAAAAATAATTGACTTTGATTAGCCTGAAAAGCTGTCAGGAATTCAGTAGTTTAAGCACCCAAAGCAAGTCTGCAGCAAAGTCAGCAATGTATGTTTATTTGTTTTGCTACTTGCAAACTTTAAAAATAATTAGACACGCTTCGAAGTATAAACCTGTACTAAGTGACTCAGTTCTTATGGAAACCACTTGAAAAATTAAAATAAATTCAATAGTGGTCTAGTTTTTTCATTGTTAAATATTTCAAATTGAAATTTTCCTTGAAGTATTTCGATTCTACTGAAGTTATTTTTTCCCTCAACAGTATTTCTTCACCTAAAAATGTACCTATAAAATTAGAGAATTTTCATTAGTTCCATTTATTCATTGACATTCAATTTGAGCTTTCAAAATATAGCCAAAATAATCACTAGATTTCCAGCTTTTGAGTTATCTTTTTAATGATTTGCCTGCTGCGTTTGCTGCACTTATGAATAAAGTGCTAAAAGCCATAAGCCGTTGAGAACCAGAGACACGCTGATAGAAAGGCGCCTCCGAGCGATCAATCAATATCGAATCGAGAAAAGGGAATATATGAAATGTAGCCATGTGGCAACACTTTGTTTGCAAAATTTATTAAACGTACACGTCCGTGCAAAAGTAAAAAATAAAAGCAATTTTTTTACGGCTCTTATTTTACGCGTGTAGTCGTTGATTCAATAAAAACAACGAAAGCGCGGAGGCATTGCCTCAGTGTCTGCTCGTAAACACTGGCCAACAAAGCTGGGGTCTCGGATTGTACTCTCTCCGCTGGGTTTCTCGCCAACTTTGAGATACTTCGGAGCGAGCGAGAGAACTGCGAAGTATCTGAAAAGTTCGCTACGCGACTGCCGCCTGGCGTTCGGTTAATTTCAATTCAGTTACTTGAACGACTTTTCGCGAGGCGGACGTGCTCCACGCGGGATCGCAGCTCAGATGGCAACCAATTGAACTTGATCGGCTCTATACTATAGCTTATAGTGAACACGCAAACAAAATTGAAAGACCCAAAAAAGAAAATCGAGCTTTAACAGAGACTAATTCATTGTTATAAAACACACAAAAGGTGAAACTGAAAATACAAATTCTAGCTAAGACCTAAAACAACATTAAAAACCAGGCTCCTCAAGAACTGTAAAAGCAAGAGTTGTGTGTCCCTTTTCATGTCCTTGCAAGTGCCCTAAAAGGAATATTTATTTCGGTACCTCATGTGTTTTTTGGAGATATTTTTGGAAACTTTTATTTTGACGTTTTCCCCCCTCAAAGTGACAGCCTTTAACCTTGGCTTATCTGACCGATTCACTTATAATATTTCCATTTGGTAATCAAATTTATTCTTTTGTTACTCTGTGAAAATGATTGCCAGACTGTGATTTTGCTTTCGACATTCAACGTGGCCGCTCATCAATATTTATTTACTTTTTTGTGCTAGCCAAGCCTAGAATTTTAAAAGTTCCCTTATTTAATTAGTTTTTATTGCATTTGGCGATAAGAAATGTAGTTGCTGTTTTCAGTTATCACTCCTTTAAATTAGACCATTTTTAGTCACTTATCATTTTGCCGATTTATATGTTCGTGTCTCTTTGGGTTTGGCCGATTAATGTTGCTTTGTGTGTGTCAATTTAATGGCCAAAAGATAACTTGGCTAACGGAAAAAGGGTCAATAAATAATATTTCAAAATTTCCTGGGTTTTATTATCATGTGACTAAGGGGCGAGAATTTTGACAATTTAATAAAGCGTGTGACAGCTTTGTGAAGGGAAAATTGTACAAATAATTACGAGCTTAGACAATTGAATTCAAATGTATGTTAACTTGGTAACAGTTGATAGTTACAGAGAATGAAAAATGTTTTAATATGACATTGCTGCTTTGGCAGTAAAACAGTAAAATTTATAAGGAAAATTTAAATTTAGAAGTCGGAGAAGCATTGTAGTTTCGCTAAAAATTAAATACAGTAAGCGTGATAATTCATTTTAAAAGATTATATTTTCAATTCGTGCAACGAAATACTCATTAAATAAGTTACTTATTCCTAGAAATATGTTCATTGTTTGGTTTGTTAAAATGGAAAACTTACAACCAAGTAAACTAATAAACAATAAATTCTCAAGGCAGCTTGGCCTTTGGCATTTACATTGCTATGTACTTTCAGGCCCTTTGCTATTAGCCATTATCGGTACACAGAGAACGTTACTAATTACTGATTTTTCGCTTACATCCGTTGGGTTCCTGTTTACAGGCACTTCCATAGGTAAATTGACACACAAAAAAAAAAACTTGTAAATGGGCTAAACACGCGTCCCCAACCTCTCTCCCGGTCTCATTGAAATGTCGGCTAAATGGCCGCTATAACCTTAAGGCATTCTATATCTACAATAAACTCTAAACAACAACAAAAGTTGATTTGCCGAAACAGCAACAACAATATTCGGTTGCGGATTGTATTGAAAATTTGCGGTTAACCGCTAATTAGATCTCAAAATTTGTTATTGCTGATTGTATTTTGGCTTGAATGAGATGCAGCCGGACAAAATCTATGCGAAATCGAAATCTATAAATAAATATATACAAAATGGCATGACTTTCACGGCAGAAATATTTGCATATTGCCCAAGAGACTTTGAATTTTAGTGCAGTTTTTCAACTGTTTGTTTATTGGTGTTTTTTTTTTATTGTTGATTTTTGTTGCCTTTTTTTTTGTGGGCCCGTCGTTGACGTCTTATTGCCAAATCAAGTTGGCTTCCACCGGCTAACGCTTTATGCAAATTTTAATTTTATTTAATTTTTTTTGTTAGTTGTCTGCGGCTGACTTTCTTTCCGTGCGGCGGCTTTCTTTTCACTGCCACGTTCCGTTCGCATAACGCACATTTCGTCTGACGATTGTCTAAGCAGTTTATAGACCAGGCCAAGTGTTTTCCTTTAATTTCGTTCGATATGGCTTTGACATTGTTATTGTTAACTGGTATTTTATCAGCTCTACATTTCTGTGTGTTATTATTTTCGGCTTCTATCGGAACCGGCGCCACAACAGCATGGAGGAGCGATAAGAGCAGAAATCGTGTTGGAAAATACACTCTCTCGGCGACATTGCCAGCCCAGAAATTGTTATAACTTTTGTGCTGTTGCCAAGAGTTATCTCTGAACTAGAAATGGGCGTGAGATGTACAAATATTTCGCATGTCTGTGAAATTCTTACTCATCTGGAGAGCTGATTACTTTATTGATCATTTTGGGAGAATGTGATAAAAGGTGTAGGTATTTTGCATTGATTGCAACTTTTTTTTTTTAAAAAGATAAGCTATAGTTAAAATATATAATTATTTTAGTAGGTAGCAAGGTAAAACTAAAGAAATGAGAGGGTGATTAATAATATGAAATTACTTGTACATTAAAAATATCTTTATTGATATAGGCCTCTCCAGCAAAATATTACTTATTTACTTTATAAATGTACATTTTCCTAGGGAACAATTTTGTGTGCTTTAATTTTGTAATAATTTTCTAAATAAATTTAATAAATTGTATAGTTTAAATTGTTTGGTTCCCCTTAATAAAATGCACAAAAGTAAACATTTTAAAACGCAAAAGCTGATATATAAGGAAACTTAAAAAGGTTTCAAGGCTGCCTCTGCTGCTTACACAACTGGAAGCAAATTGAAATATGGAGACATTGTATATAGAACTATATTCTTATGAATATATATGTCTGAAGATTACACAATCCACCTGTACAAACTGGTGGGCGTGTGGGAGCGATGTCATAAAGCCATTTGGAGACATCACCTTGACAGGCCGCTCTTCCCGATATATTTCGCACCAACACCGGAGCTTCTGAACACAACATGCTATATACCCTTATATATTTGCTGTGGATCCCGCCACCGGCTATAATGATCTGTCGTCATTCCACTCAATTTAGTCGGTTTGTTTACACAATTTTATTGTTGCTGTTTGTCGTTCGTTATATTTGATTTATATTTATATATACACATATGTGTATATTTTTGTTTTTTATTTCTAGCTGGCGAGTGAGCTCAGCTTGGTGTTTGTTCTAGAATCGTTAGCATAGAGCTCAGCTTCTAGTGGGTGGCGTATGAGTAATATTTGATGTTCGATCACGTATACGCACCTTTGTGCCCGGCTAATTTGCATTGCACTTTGTTTGGCATTCATTTATGGATATTTAATTGCGGTAAATGCTTTTCATTGGCTAATTGCGTTTCACACGCCTCGAAAATGACTTTTATTTTATATTTATTGTTTGCTGCCACTTTCTTAGCTCCTTCCGCCGGCGCCTTTTACTTTTTTTGTTCACTAACTTCCACGGCAGTTAAATTACAGTTTCTTTGGCTAAACACAAATCGGTAATGAAAGGAGAAAAAATTGAAAAAGGTGTAACCACCTTTGGCTAATTAATTTGTACGCTCTCCGTACCGGGCTTTCTTTCATTTGCCGATTATGAAATGATATTTCAGTTGGCACCTGTTTTGCTTGAACATCTCTTGAAATGATTTGTTGTCACAACTGAGTGGACCCCGGAGCCGAATCCGAAGCCTAAACGAAATCAGAGTCTTTCTCTTTCGAGTTCATTTTCGCTGGCTTTTCGTGTAAACAAACCCATTATTGCCTTCATTTTTTCTAAGCTCTCTTTTGGCCAGCCTTCTTTTGCGGCAGCTCAATTTTTGGCCAGCCTTTTTTATTTGTTTTCCTCTGCTTGTGAGATACTTTTCCGCTTCTAATGAATTATTGCCTCTGGAGTTTGTCATAAGCCTAATGGAAGAGTTCATTAGGAAGTGACTTGGGACCGCACAAGATGGGTTTAGGATGTATATTTAAAGAGAATTCTGAAATTATTATGGCAGTTTTTTAATAGTTTTAAATCGACTTTGCCAGTATTGCTTTTCCATACTTCATAGTGTATGGTTTAATAGGTTTAGCTTTTACTTTATTTTTCCTGATTTATTGAACTCAAGATCGAGGTAACCCTTTTCATAAATCGTTGTTCCGGCTCCGACCTCTCCCTTTTTGTTTTACTTTTTGGTCTTCAACCAAAATCAACCAAGTTCAGCTCGAATGCTTAACGTTCAACAATTAAACAACAATTTTAATCACTTTTTTCCACACTTTTTGGTCATTTTCTCGTACTCTTTTGTTTGCTCATTGTTTTGCTTATACACTCCAGTGCTTTTAATTATTTCGTATGCAGTAAAGCTCTAAGCGAGAACAGCAAAACCAAGAGTCAAATAAATTAACACGTCACTTACACAATTCTCGGGGCGAAGCACTTAAGTTTTGCTTGGAATAGCCTCAGGTGCTAAGTTAAAATTTTGAACAGCAATAGGTACTCAAAGGAGGATTGTTAAGGTATTTTGTATTAAATGAAGAATTTAATTAATAAGACTTAAGAGGAAATCATATTTATCAATTATCACTACTTGAGGAGGATTAATAAAGTCTGAAGTTAATCTGAGTGTCCAGTGAAAAAAGTATCTGCCAGAGCCACAGTTTAAGTGGAAAGAAATAATTACAACTAACAAAAGTAAAGATGAAAATGTATTATAGGAAAAATATAAAATATTTTGGCAAAGCACAGAAAACTTTATTCCCCCTTTCCTCACAAAATCCAATCTAAACCAACAGTTAACCTCTTAAATGACTTTCATTAGCGTTGATGATCGATGGATGAACTCCCATTTAATGATGACATTAATGTCCATTTTGGGGTGAACTCCTCCTTGGTTGGCTCTAAAAAAAATAAGAAAAACAGTTATAAATTGCGACACGCCCACATTTTATGTCTGCCATCGAACGATCCATCGAAATGAATTCCAATCCCAATTGCGTGTGGGTTGCACAACCGAAATGTTTATGGCAACTGACCAAATACAAAGCAAATAACTTTCAGCATTCTTCGCTGGCCTTTTAGCCAAAAAGTTTTTCAAGACTCTTTTTTATAATTTGACATCATAAACAAACAAATAATTAAGTTGTTTTTTTTTTGCTTATCTTAAGATCGAGACACACGCTTCTGTCGGAGCATTAATTATTCATAAATAAATACAAAAATTGGAAAAACACTTTTGGCCAAAAATACTATATGAAGCTGTCGTCTCTCGAGTTTTGCTTATTTGTTTAACTTCTCCCATTTGGTCGTTAATTATGGGTAAGGTAAACAAATATTGATTGCAGGTGGAAAAGTCAAATGTCAATTCGAAGGCTCTGGGTTGTATGGTTTTCGAGTTGTGCTTTTATTTTTATATTTCTATTTTTTATAGGTCATTAAATGGTGTCTAGTTTCGTTCTGCGAGTGGAACTTGTTTTTTAAGTTCTTGTTTAAAATTGATGGATTTCAGCTTCAGCTAAATATGCTAATTTATTTGTTTCTGGATTTTGTTACCCAAAGGGAACGAAGTGACATTAATTTTATACTCATTGATTTTTGTGTTTCACCTGGAGATATATCTCGATATCTTGTTAGCAACTTTTTAATTCATTAGCTTCCTATACCCTATTATAGGGAATTAATTGCCGTATTTCATTTTGACTAACAGAGTTTAATTTAATGCCAAGAATAAAGGCTACGAAATTTGTCATATCATGACAAACTAATGTGTGTCAAGTTCAAATTGAAAATAAAAAACAAATAAATTAAGCTATTTATATAATTTGATAAAAAGAATTCATTGAAATGAAAATTTATAATATCTTTGTAAAATGCATATTTCCCAAGAAAAATACAATTTTCCAGAATTTCTGTCTCCAAATAATTCTTGACATTCGAGTTTGCGGAAGAAGTCTGCTAAGCTGTTTATATATAAGTATTTTTTTATGTTACCCAACGAAAACCTTCACCCAACACACTCTCCCAGTTATCTAATCTCTTTCAAATGGAATGTGACTCTTTTTGGGTGGAGAGGTTGATCTGCCAGGGCGACCCATAACTAATTGCCACTTTGCAGCTTACTTTTTTCTTTAATTTCTTGTTGCCTGCGTTTTATTTTACCGACATTTTCTTGGCCGCGCTTTCTTGCCCCGTTACCATGGCCTGAATTCGCTTAGCTGTAATTATATTTTAATTTTTACTTAACATTTTGTTGCTGTTAATTTTGTTATGCTCACTTTGCGTTTTTTGCGCTCGTTTCTTTTTTTGGCTTTTGATTTTATTTTTAGATACCGCCAGCATGAGTCGTGAAAGCGATGACAATTTAAGTTCGATCAATTCGGCTTACACAGGTAATTATATTTTTACGTTTTACTTATAATTTATTGATTGCATTTACTTGTTAATTTTACACCTGTTATGGCTGGGCTTCTGCTGAATGCGTTACATTTAATCTCCTTCCATGACATTATTAATATTTAATTAATTTTCGAATAATTGCTTGCTGATGTGGGCGAAATTAACACATCTGTGTTAACATCTTTTTGGGCATAAACATTAATCGTTGCGGAATTGGATGGGAAATATGAAAACGACAAATTAAAGCGTCATGTTTATGTTGAGGAAATAACAAATACCTACTTAACCATCATTAATTTATATTTTTATGGGGGTTAGTTAGTCAGAGATTTCTAAGAAATAAGAAGGAAGTAAATACCAAGACAATAGCAACTAATTCTTAGTAACATTTGTTCAAAAAGGTTACCTAGTTTTCTTAGAAAATTCTAATTAAATCAATTACAATTTCAATAGCAATATGTTCTGTTTGTAGTGAGTAATTTTAATGGCACAAACTTAGGAAATCAAGTGAAGAAAATTACCTATTTACCCGGAATTGTGTAAGGAAAATTGAGTAGCTTTCTCAGATATCTCATATCTTATCAGGCTTGTTTACTTTCATTGACCTGGTAATTAATTTTCATTTCATTCACAGTTTGTACACCTCAATGCAACTGATGTTAACCCTGAAAACCAGACAGTTGCTCCCTCACTCCCCCTACTTTTAGTTCAGTGATCTCAAATAAAAACCGACACTTCATTGCCTTAGCTACTTGTGTATGCAACATCTTTCCTCGATCAAGTAAAATGTCAAAACAATCCCACGATCTACGATAGCTTGTTGATTAGATCTCTGCCCCATTCATAGAGCCCAATCAAAGGCCTATCAAAGTCCGCTATGATCCGTCATAATTTTAATAGCTTTTTGCCTTAGCCGTAGGGGAAATCCATTAGGCTAAAATCGGTTTTATAGACGGGCAACATCCCAGAGTGTTCATGGAATGTTCATTCAACCGCCTGCCCTTCTGCCACATGTGTGTTTCGGTGGTTTTAATTTTTGGCATTCGAAACACGTTCTAAACTTAAACAAATTTTAATTGTAATGCGAAATACGCGACTCGAGACTGAGGCCCAACCGGTTGGATATATGTCTGTATTTTTTTTGGGTATTTACTATATAGTATATATCTATAATTAATATATATGGGACACGCCTTTAAGCGATCAGCGCCAGTCACGTAAGCATCTTCATCTGGAAAACCAGTTTTCTATTTGGTGAAATTCTAGTTTGTCGCCCCAAGATTATTCCTGTTGAAAACATTTAGCATTTCCAACAAAGGCAGCCAATAAATATTTATACAAAGCTATTGCCGATGCAATTATTGTCTGCCCAGAACAATGAGCAGAAATTAAATCAATTGCGATAAAAATTGCTACTACAGTGGAGCTTACACAAGTTAATTTTATAGCATCAGGAAATGCAAACAGTTTAAGTTGGGGGCTTGTAACTGAATTACTTTCAAACAACCACACCCTCTAAAGATATGTATTTATAGCCGAGATATTTTTACTCGGAGACTGCTCATTAAAAGCTCCACTGTACTGTAATTCCCCAAAGCTGCCTTGGAGCAGCCCACAGTGATCAGGAATCTCAGAGATCAGCAATCCGCAGCGAGAGCTGCATCCGCGACAGCTAATAATCAGTTTTTGTCGGCATTTGCCAGAGAGACTCGCAGATGGATTTGCATTTTACATGCCGAAAAGTCATGTAAGTCATGCACAGTCCGAGCTGTGGGGCGGTAAAGAAACCACTCGATAATGTGGGTAGCCAAAGCGGCGTTAAAAACTGGACAGAAATTGCTTCACGACTTAGGAAAATACACTCGGAAAATGTATCTTAAAGTCATGGACATTTTTATTTGATTTCTAAATTAAGTTTAGGTTACTTGGCACGTAAATACCCAGATCTAAAAAAGGTTTTTTACTTTACAGACTCTAGTGGGGCTTAGCATTAGATAATATAAATCTCATTTTTAAACTTTAAATATTTATTCAACTTTCTGTTCATAGAAAAAACATTTTTACCTACCATATAATCTATTTTGATACGGTTAAAGATAAGAAGATCAAGTGTTATTAAAGAATTAAAAAGTTGAGACTAAGCTAAGATAATGAGAAATTTTAGAATCATTGACTCAGGTTCCTGTTAAGTAAAAGTTGTAATTGTATTTTCTCTTGTCATGTTAGATGATAAAATGAAGTATAAATCATCAAAAGCGTAATGTTTACCAGTGCAAATTTGTGACCTTTATAGTACTCTTTTTTTTGTTAATATTTTAGCGTAAAAAAAAATTATAAATTAATAGTTTAAGACTGGAAAAATAAATCTACCTCTTCCCCTTTTCTTATAAAATATCTGCAAGTTTTGCTCACTGCTTAAACCCACATGCAAGCCAGATGCAAACCGATCAGAATTGCGATGGCAGCCCACACAACAGACAGGAGCTCGGGAGAACTCAGGGAGACAAGGGGCAGACGGTCCAGCGACCTGCACACAGTTTAGTTTAATTAAATGTTGTTTAATCATTTCAAAAGATAATAAGCTATTGACATGGCCAGCGCTGTTGGCTGATTTATCGCCGGTCAGCGCGCGATCGACCCGCCATAAATGGCTGGCGAAATATATTTGTTTTCGTCGGACGACGACGACGAACATATTATATCTCCTCCGGCCAGAAAAGCTTCGATTTGGCCAGAATCAGAGTCGTGAGCAAAGTGGGTCGTCGCCGGCCGGGTTTTGGCCAAATCAACATTGGCAACTGGCAACTGGCAACGGGCAACTGGCAGCGCAACGTCAGCGGCGCCACACTCCACTTGGCCCGAACGGTCAGCGGCGCGCTTTGATGATTCATCTGCGTATCTGTCAGATACACGAGTTCATTAGCTGCGACACTGAATGTCAACTGCAAGGAAATTGTTTGTCATCTATGTGCGTGCGTATTTTTAGAAGCCAGCCCCCCCTCGATGACGACTTTTCACAGTTAAATGTGGGAAATTATCACGGGCGGTGGGGGAGGTTTTGGGGGGCCTCAATTAGCGAAGGTAAAGTCAAGACCAGTCAAGTCGAGTGTGATTTATTGGCTGGCATTGGACATTACATAAAGCCAGGCCAGACATTCGCCACAGTTCGAGTTACAGATACAACCAATGAGATACAGAACGCCAAGAGCCGGAGAAAACATTAGTGAAAGTTGCTTGGCAAAAAAATAATAGTAAAAGAAAAGGAAATCCCTCAAAGAGGTACTCATGCACTGAGCAAATTTACCACAAATAGTAAATAATTTTCGGGAAATATATCGCAGTGATTTTTCTGTTTCTCTGCGTGTACAAACTGTTACAACGCCCAATTGTGATAATTAAAAAAAAAAATAGTTACGAACATATATGATACAAAATAAATTGCTACCGTCATGATGTATAATGGCAAATAATAACAAATTGTCTTGCACGAATGCCAGTATCTGGCAGATACAATTGAACCTTGAAGTTTGCTGCCAGCTCATGTCTTGTCATGCCGCCTGGGCCAGCAGCGCAATCGGTTGATTAGCCAAAAACGGTAGCCCAAGTTGAAAACATCTTCAAGCCTGGGAGAGCATGTCTGGCGTAAATTACAAATATGAGCAAAAATTAAAAAAATAAAAGCAATTTCAACTGACAAAAACACAATTAACTACATGACGTATGGTGTGTGCGCGATCCGGGGGGCTTTCACAGATGAAAAGTAAACGGAAACCGAGATCGTGCAATTGAAAAACCGAAATCTTTTCTCGATCTCCTTCCTTTTGTGCAGAGCATCTCGCTTTGTTGTTTGCTTTTAAAGCTCCTCCTGTTGCCCGTCATTCAGTGGCTTTTGAAAACGTTACCAAACTGTCGACAATTTAATTGATTTATGCTCTGCTTTGTGGGGTTTTGGCAAAAGCGTAAATTGATTTTGAAAGTTGCAATTGAAAAAGAAAGAATATGAACAGATCAATATCAATAAACATTTTGACACAATGAGTGTGGAGTGAAAGATATATATTTTAATTGTGGTTGTATAAGAAATTTATTAATCTTCTTTGGGTGGACTTAGGGTGTAGGTAAAATACAATAGAATGTTGAGTGTATTTGAGTTGATTGTACAGCTGGTAATTGTTAGTTTTAATGATTTATACTATTGTTTGTTAATTTTTTAGTTGGACAGTTCTTTCAGATATTTCAGAATTGTTCTTAAATAGCTTTTGTGGGTTTAATACGTTTTAAAATACGTTTAAAGTTTATACTGGAGAAAATATTTATTTAGAGATTTTTAAAGCTTATTCAGATATTTAAAGAGCAAGAAATGCTTTTCTTTTAAACCAAAACGTTGCTCTACTTCAGTAGAGAATGTACCTATAGAAATGTTTTATAAATCAAGTACACGTTATAATCATATTACCAAGCACACACAAATCTCTCCCAGTCAGATCCATCTATATATACATATATTCAGCTTTAATAACCTATCTCCGATTACCGTTCGTTGTTATTTTTTTCCGCTGCCATCTAACCTTTACCACAACTGCTTGCGGCCAAGATCTTATTAAAAACAAGAAATCAAGCACACAAGCGAATACTCACAAGCTGCCAAAAAACTTTCACAACCCAAAAGAGCAAATTGGGCTTAACACAAATGCGCTAATTTTTAACCAATACCCATATGATGTATAAGGCATAATAATAATATAACAGAAAAAGGGGGAAATGTCAGAGTCGCTGGAAAAACTTGCTTGCTCAGTTAACACCCACGAAACGTGGCTGAAAATGCTAAATGTTAAGCAATTGCGCTTGCATTTTATGGATATTCGGCTCGACTTCATTTAAATACAACCGTATATATAAATATATCTATATATATGTACATGTATAGATCTCTATCAAGAGACTGTCAGGCGCTTTACGCGATCCTCGCTCTCACCCACATCCGATTGGGACCGCTTTTCGCCCGCTCGCCGCTCGCTAAAATCGGAGGCTGGAAGTCGCACATCTTGTAAGTTCCTCGCCCGCCATCGCCAGCCGCATGTATCTTTATCTGTTTTCGTATCTGTATCTGTTTCTATTTGTTTTTTTGTCTTCGTCTCTGTTTTGTTTTCCAACGCCAAAGATGATTATTATCTAGAGGCCACTGGGCGACGTCGCAGCTCAGGTAAGCATTCGGCTGTCGGGATTGTGGGGGTGGCTGCACAGAGAGAAAATACAAATGTTTACAAGAATTTAAAGGAAAGGATAGACTTAACTATTATATTATTAAATAAAAGTTAATTTATTTAAGTTAAAAAATATCTTCTATACACAAAAGCCAAAACAATATCGTAATCTTAAGCAGTTTTCTGTGTCACAAAAGTTTCTTTTTGTGTTCTAAATATTTTTGCCCACTATTCTGTATCTTGTATCTGCAGAGCACGTTTGGTTCTAGCCATTTGCGCAGGTGGCTTTTAAACATTTCTATGCATCTAGGCCAGTTGCTCGCTCCTTAAATGGTCATTCGGCAGAAACATTAAAAGCGCTAATTTATGGGCAAAACTGTCAAATATTTTGCCATGTTAAGGAGACTGCAGAAGGCATATCTCTCTGCATCTTCGGTAGCCCAAAGTATTGTCAAGTTAACAAAGCTTAATGAGCCACTGGAAACGTGTTCAAATTTACCTCTCACTGTGGGTGTAATTGCGTCTCTAATGAGCCCAGCGATTGCTGTGACAATATATATTTTTTTTTTGCTGACTCAACTGGGGAAGTCAAGGACGGCTCTCTAGGGTTAACTATGCTGATTTGGTTACTTTATGCGTTTTTTCTCCCAAATTAAATTGGCCAAGTCTATGGATTAATGAATTTGGGGCAAAATCGTTACGGTTTTAATGGAAAATAAATTGGATGGGAAACTTAATCCATTATAATTAATGGGAAATATTAAATCAAGGTAAGGGATTTATAATAAAGCATAAACTGGAATGATTTACGTTGAGTTTAGTGAATGTATTTATTTGGCTTGCGCTGAAATTGCTAAATTAATTATTTTTTATGGTAGCTTTTACTATTCAAAGGCAATGCAAGTAAATTTAAATAAAAATGCAAAATGTTTATAAATGACAAATGGCTTCAAAACAAATTACATTAAATGTTTTTTCCAACTAAATAAATATGCAAATAAACCACAGCCATATAGCGTCTTATGAATATTCAAAAACCATAATAAAAACGTTAGATTACTTTAAATTTAAAAATAAAACCCAATGATGCAATACAAAATCCCTTGAAAAGAAAACCCAGTTTCATTGGTTTTCTATTATTCTGAAGTTGAAAATAGTTACATTTTTGTATTTTAATTGCAATATGGAAGAGGAAAAGCCCCACTGAAATGCAATTTTCAGCTCCTATCAATTTTAGCAAGTACAGAAAATAGGAAAATAATGAACAACTTGCCATATCTAATGGCTGTGGGTGGATGCAGTCAACAACAAAATTAAATTAACTGACACGACAGCCAAACTTGGCAAAATGTTGTTATGACTTCATTGAGCTGCATGCAATTTTTTGTTTAGCTTTTCATAATGCGCTTGTTTCCTGTAATTTTCCACTTAATGGTTTTCCAAGCAAGACTCGTAAAAAGATAAATTCGCTGCGAAATCGGAGAGTTCTTGGTCTTAAAAGTGGAATATTGAACAGATTGCAAATGTCAAGTTTACACACAGAGCTTAAATCCGTTTATAGATATTCATTATTATTATGCGGTGCGGGGGAGGAGGGGGATCGTTCTCAATGGCTTTCCATTGAGCACGCGATATGCAAATTGCCAAATGACATCATGTTTCCAACTGGAACACATGAAAAATGAACCGTATTGGAGATAAATGAAAACGCAGTTCGGCCAATTTTAGCATTGTCTATTGTATCTTGATTGATGACTTAACGGCTGGTACTAATGGGACCCCCCAACTGGATGTTTATTTCCCGCCGAACACAGATCACAACAGCACCGTGCTGACAGCGAACACCGAGCAGTTCATCATCGGCCAGCGGGTGTGGGTCGGAGGCCTTCGGTCCGGACAGATCGCTTACATTGGAGAGACACACTTTGCACCCGGCGACTGGGCAGGCATTGTCCTGGACGAGCCCAATGGTAAGCACAGAATATCTTCAAGACTTAAGATATATGGTTTAAATTTGTTTCTTTTTTTTCTTTAGGCAAAAACGATGGTTGTGTGTCGGGCAAAAGATACTTCCAGTGCGAGCCGAAACGCGGCATTTTCTCGCGCCTCACGCGTCTCACCACATATCCCATGTCCGGAGCCCACACTCCGACATCGCCGTTGGCCAAGAACTCACCAGACAGATCGGGCACAGTCTCGCCAACCGCGAGTATTCGCAGCTCCATGTTACGTAGTCCCGGAGTAGGCGGCAGTAAGTCTGCATCCAAGGAGATGAGTACTTCAAAGATTTCATTCTTTTTGAATCTTTTAGAAAATGGCCTTACCGTTGGCGACCGTGTGATTGTCTCTTCTGGCTTTGGCAGTCGTCCTGGCATCTTGCGTTACCTGGGCGAGACACAGTTCGCTCCTGGCAACTGGTGCGGCGTGGAATTGGATGAGGCAAGCGGCAAGAACGATGGAGCCGTGGATGGTATAAGGTACAGACTCCGTGGAACTCTCATTCTCAGTAATTATAATGAGGAAACCCTTGCAGATACTTTGAGTGCAAGCCCAAGTACGGGGTGTTTGTGCCCATTGCCAAGGTCACATTGTCGCCGTCGTCGAAGAAGACGCGTCTGTCGAGGACCGGATCGCGGGAGTCGCTCACCTCGATCGGCACCATGAACAGCATTGCCACCACGAATACGTCGCGCATGCGCATGAATGCTCAGGTATAAGCGGTGACCCCTTGGGCACCCGTGAGAGACACCCCCAGCTCTCAGTCCTCAGCCCCCTACAGCTAAGCTACTATCCCCCAACACACAAATACCGTTTGCAGTTGGTTCTGTTATTTGTTAATTTTTTTAACTGACCCATTAACTTATTTGCTAATTTATTATACCCCGAGCCCTGCACCTGGTACTAACGCGTTCCAATTCTAATCGCAATCCCACACCTTCGTTCCGTTCCTAGCAGCGCAAGTCGATCACGCCAGCTAAGCCCATAGTAACGACGCCGAAAAGCCAATTTTCCATGCAGGTATGCTAAAAAAAGAAATACTAGAACACAAAAATGTATGGTATTCGCTGTTGGTTTTCCCCTTTTTTGGTTAAAAGAGCTCTTTGAGTAATCAGAGCTGCAATTGCTGTTGGCTTGTCCAAGCTGTAAACGTTGAAAGTTTGGGGAAATTCTCTTTAAAATTGTAAAATATGTTTAATTGGTGAAAGGATTTAGGAAATTTGTAAATATCTTAAGATAAATACAATTTGTATTTGGGGTTTTTATAAAGAAAACTATTTTATATTTTTAAAATTTAAAGAAATTGGGTGAATGGGTTTTTATTTACTTATAAACTTTTCCAAATTTTGCAATTTATATAATGTTTTTGTATATTTTATATTAAGATTATTATAAGCCCCATTTTTTACCCACAAACTTTCAACGTTTATTGCTTGAGAACTCTTCCAGTAATTTTGTGGATTAATCCGTAGCTTGTAAGCGTACAACTAACATTAGACACTAACCCACACACACACAACACACAAAACAACAATTCCACCAAAACAGAATATGTAAATTAATAATAAATGTATGCCTACGAACCCCTTTATATGCAACTTATGCCTTGTGTTTGAGTTGGTTAATTTCTCTTTATTTCACAATGTACAATAATAAATATATATATTCAATATTTCCTGCACGCTTTTGGCTGTTGTTTAAATGTTGAACGTTCAATGTTTTTGTTATTATTATTACTGCTATTATTTTTATTTGCATGTTTGTTCGCTGTCAACGGTATAAACTGTATGAGTGTAATGCGTGTGTCCCTTATGCTACACCCTGCCGCACCCTGTTTTTGTACATACACCTATCTACACATCTCTATATGTATCTTCTATATATATGTATATCCGAACTATCCTCCTGTACACTGTACCGTACTCTGTCTATAACTGTGTGTCCTCCAGGCATTTCATAAAAGCTTGCTTTGTGCTCTCTGTGCCCGATCTTTCTCGGTCGATTTTGTAGGATCTGCTGCGCGAGAAGCAACAACATGTGGAGCAGTTGATGGTGGAGCGGGACTTGGACCGCGAGGACGCACAGAACCAGGCCCTGCAGCTGCAGAAGAACATCAACGAGGTAATTATCTTCACCGATACCATGTACGCACCGCTGCCCTATGCGGACAGATCGCGACCCTATCGACCGCCGACCGGCGGCAGGAAGGGTTCGGTGCGAATCAAGCAGCAGCAGCAGCAGCACCTCTGGGTGCCCACCACCCTGAGTAGCTGCATCACCACCAGAACTAAACCAGCCACTGTATCAGCAAATCCAACAGCAACGGGCAGGCAGCCTTTACAGCAACAGCAACAGATTTTTACACAGCAGCAGCAGCAGCAGCAGGCCAAGCCGAAGAAAGTTTGGTTTTGCGATAAAAAGAAACTCTTTCCAGTTGGCTGAGGGCCAGCAGTCAATGTTTGCTCAGTCATTTGTGCAGTTTCGGTTTCGATTAATTGTGTTTTGTTTTATTATATGTTTTTGCATTGCACTTTTGCTGGCTGCTGTTCAAGCAAACACGCAACACCTCGACTTCCCCAGCAACCGCAATCTCCATTTGTGCTTAACTTTTCTTTATTTGTTCACCAGTTATGTCTTTATCATTTTGCCCATTGTCTTGTGTTTTATTTAGGTTTCGAAAGGTGGCTTAAAAAAGGGTATTTAAAAGTGTGTGAAATATAAAAATATCAACAAGTGTACTTTACAAACTTTACAACAAAAGTACTTTGTGTTTATAATATTTTTCACTCCTATTTAAAATATTTTTAATACATTTTGAGTCACCTTTCGAGACCTGGTGTTATTGTGTTGTTGATTTAACTCAAACTCACTTAATTTCTGCCACTTTTTTATTTATTTGATTATTATTTCTTTCGTTAACCACAGTAAAGCAAACAAGTCATCCCCAAATTGTCATCGAATTAACTTTGAACGCTGAGAAGAGTACAAATTTCATAAGTTTAACTAGGCATGAAAGGTTTTCGGGGGTTCAACAGCATTTAACTCGGTCAAAATTCGGCTAACAATGGGTTAAGGTTATTATTATTGGATGCCATATTCTCAAATGTATATCAAGTTGTATACATTTCTTATCCTACTTTAATTTCCATTTTGTGCTGGCACAAAACATGAATTAATTTAATAAATTTAGCATGATTAACTCCCAATTTGAAATCCCTTATAAAATATATTTTATTATTGCATTCCAAGCTCATCTCTATTCAGACACAACTTTGTACTTTTCAAGTATCTCATGTACACTCCATAGAAATTAAAGAAATCTCAACTATAAATAAACTATATTTTGTAGCACCTTTGCACTGTGGCTTTCTATATAGCAGAAATATAATTAGTAAAGTTTAATAGGCACCTACTTACATGTTTTTTCTGCAACTGCTTTTCCATTTTATTTGGGGCTATTCTAGAAGATGACTCAGTTTTGTGCTTTCTGTTTGGTTTCGTTTCTGAATAAATTGTTTGTGTTTGTAATTATATGCGGATACGTGTTAGACTTTTCTATTTGTCGAGCGCACTTTGAGTTTGAGTGTTAAATTAGCAACAAAATTATCAACCAATGTCCCCTCCCCCAACCATTCCTATATATATAAATCTCATCCACTGATCTCTCTCCTTTTTAACGCAAAACCAAAACACAAATTTGACAAACAATTTGAAAAATTATGCCGGCCATAGAAAAGAAATCCTGTTTGCACAAAACTATTCTTGTATGATTCTTATAGCAAATACTGATCGAAGCGGATCGCTGGAGGCGCCTCATCGCGAGGCACAGCATAAGGCTGTCCGATCTGAGGCGGGAGTTCCGCGGCTGGTCGGGCAAGCACGAGCGGCACTGCATCCTGCACAGTGTCCTCACGCCGCTGCGCATCAAGTAGAACCGATCATCTGGGACAGATGGGATGGATGAGTGCTCAAACTATTCGATTGGATGATTTTTGAATTGATTTAACCTTCTTCGCATCGAGAAAGGGACAACTGAAGACAATGTTGAAGTCTGCACAGCGTTTTAAGCTGCTACAACCAAATAAGAAATATCTACGAGATCTTTTTAAAAGTAAACAAGAGAAAAAGTAAAGAAAATCCTTAAAAAAAATAATAACTACGAAAGCCAACCTAAAACCAAAACGAATAAAGCTCTATGAAACGGTTTATATTTGGCTTAAAAAACTAAGAAACGAAATTTGAATGGAAAACAAATATGAAAAATGGAAAAGTTGTCTAACAATTTTTGATTATTTTGTACGAAAGCGAATTTTTCTTGCTGTTGGTTTAGTTGATACGAAATATACGATATACCTACTATATATACAATGAAAAATACATTAACAATATGCAAAATATGCAAATTATGTTGTTTTATTTAATGGTTTCAATGCGATTTCTAATCCTGTTTCTATTTGATATTTCGATCCTCAGCTTAAGGCCAGGATTGTCGAACTGCAGTCCGAGTTGGGCGATGAGCGCAAGAAATCGGAGGAGTTGCAATTTTGTGGCGACGAAATGAATGTAAGGAATAGTAGTCCTTGTAGTAGCCAGTTTAGACTTTGACTTGATCTGTAGAGAAGTAGATAGACTTTGCTTAGCTAATAAAATAGACTCATTGAGGCTTTAATAAAGTAGCTTATCTCTGTGGCTTTTGTAACTTTATTAGCTTATTTAGCTATCCCCTTTTGTGCTTAAAAAATATAACGTAACTTTGTCATATTAATTAATCCCTTAATCTTTTAATTGATAGAAAAGGAAAGGAGAGAAGTTCCTTTTGGATTGCTGTGCTTCTGAAGGTGTATTAATGAATTTGTGTGCGCATATTGATGAACTAGGATATTTATTTGATGAGGATAGCACATCCTGTGATTCGGTTTGTTGGCCCACAAAAAATGCATTTTTAAACCGTAAAACTGTTGTACCCATAACGAAGAAACGAAGCTTACTTTGAGAATCCTAAAACCATAAAAACCATTTCTCGAAAGACTCCAGGGTATCATAATTTTAGTCCGAATTTTGCAAAGCCATTTCCGACCCTATAAATCATATATGTATGTATATTCTTAATCAGCATAAAAAGCTGAGTCAATGTCCTTTGCATTTTTTTTTTTATTATTTTATTACATTAAATAAAAATTTAATTATTTTAATTTGAAACTAATAATGGCTTAATGGGTTAATTAAAAACCAACAAAGAAAAACTTTTCGAATTAAATTATTATTATAATTATAAAATTATGCAATGGTTTAGTTTAAATCGATTTACGATTTGTTCCCATAATCCAAACTAGGGTATAACAAAATTCGACTTCCCGAAGGTAGCTGCCTTTTTTTTTTTTTTTTTTTTTTGTAGTAATTTTTGTTTATAAAAGATATATAAAACCTTCAAGGTGCCATTGCATTTTTCCAATTTATTCATAACTGTGCCAATAATTTTTTAATTTCGTTTCGAAAAACTTTTCTGTGCTAGTTTTTGTTAGATTTAAAAATTTGCATATGTACTGAATTTATTTATTTTTTTTTATGTTAAAATTTTTATAATTTTGTGACAATTTTAATGAGGGGTTTTAAAGGGGTTACCCTTACAAAGTTTTGAACAAATGTAAAATTTTTTTTCTACCTACTCGGCTTTTAATGCTGATCAATAATATATATGATTTGTAGGGTCGGATATGACTCCTTCCCTACTTTACAAGCTTCTGACTGATTATAATACCCTGCAAGGGTATAAAAATGTAGAAAAGTTTGCTCAGAATGTAAAACATTGACGCACACATAAGCAAGGCTTGATCGAATTGACTGTAAACTCAATTAAGAAAGTTTCCGTAATGTCTTGAAACAATTAGTCACTTGTTAAACTCTTTGGTTTAAAAAAAAGATTAGTTTGTTACAACTGAAAGTATGCTATACAATTCTTAGTTTCTCGAAGCCAATATTTAAGACCAGAGTCGGAACCGACCACTATTAGATATAATTCGCCTTAAATAATTCATTCAGGACTTAAATAATTTTTTATTAAAATCTATTTCAAGCTTTAATCTTGATTAATAGCATTACATTTAGTACATTTAAAGAAAGCAAGAGCAATACCATTTTGAATTAACACAACAATTAACTTGCTCTCTCAGAATCAAGTCAAGGTCTATATGAAATCAAATATAATTACATCAGGCTTTTTACTAATTCTTTAATTTACTTTTAAATAGGCGCAGTCCCAAGTGTACAAGGAAAAGATACACGATCTGGAGTCAAAGGTCATCCAACTGCAGTCCGGTAAGGAAATAAATTTGAATTGAATTGTAAGAGAATTATTTACAACCTTATAATCATTCTCCACAGCCACACCCAGTCTACAAAGTGCTCCGCCACCTGTTCCGCTTCCGGATGATAGTGCCCTCAAGGAGGAGATCGCTCAGCTGCAGGACAAATTGAGCGTTCAACAGAGGGAGACGGAAGCCCGAATAGCTGAGCAGCTGGAGGAAGAGCAGCGGCTGAGGGAGAACGTCAAATACCTACAGGAACAGAACTCAACGCTGCAGGCTGAACTGGTATCCAAGGATGAGTCGCTGGAGAAGTTCTCCCTCTCCCAGAGCGGAATCGAGAATCTGCGCAGGGAACTGGCGCTGCTCAAGGAGGAGAACGAGAAGCAGGCCCAAGAGGCACAAGCGGACTTCTCCCAAAAGCTGACAGCCAAAACCGAGGAGCTTGAAAAAGTCACCGCCGAATTGCTGAGTCTGAAGGCCGCCTCCGATTCGCTGGAAAGCGAAAGGGTCAACAAAACCGACGAGTGCGAAATACTTCAGACCGAAGTCCGAATGCGGGATGAGCAGATCAAAGAGCTTATCCAACAATTGGACGAATTAACCACGCAATTAAACGTGCAAAAGGCGGACAGTTCGGCTCTAGATGATATGCTTCGACAACAAAAGGCTGGAAGTGATGAGAAGTCCACTATTCTTGAGCAAACCCAAAAGGAACTAATCCAACTCAAGGAGGAGGCTGCGAAACGGCAGGAGGAACGAGTTGAACTTGAAAAGCAATTGACTGAAGCTAAGCAACTCGCGGATCAGGAAAAACTAGTCAGGGAAAAGGCTGAACAGGAAATTAGCCAAATTAAATTAGAAAAAGAATCCGTGGATCAGCTGCTGGCATCCAAGCAATCCGAACTTGAAGTTTGCCTCAGGGAACAGACTGAAACCAAGAGTCAGCTTGACCTAAACAAGGATACTAATGCCCAGAAGGATCTACATTTGGCTGAGGCCAACGAAACCCTTCAAAAACTGCAGCAGCAGCTGGAGGAAAATAGTAAAGTTCAGGATAAATTGCAAGCTGACCTCGAGGAACAGAAAAAACAACAGGAGGCGATCCTTAAAACCAAAGATCAGGAACTCCAGAAACTCCAAACCAAGGCATCTGAAACCGAAGGCGTTCTCAAAACCACGCAACTGCAGTTGGAGCAATTCCAGCAACAGGCAGCCGCTTCTGGCGAGGAAGGCGCCAAGAACTTGGCCAAACTGCAGGAGGAGATTAGCCAGCTAAAGTCCCAGGCAGAGAAAACTCAAACGGACTTGAAAGCCAGCCAAGCGGAAGCGGAAAAGAAGACCAAACAGCTGGACGTAGCGAGTGGTACGATTGAGCAGGAAGCCCAGAAGTTGGCCAAATTGGAGGAGCAGCTTGCACAACTAAAATCCGAGGTGGATCAAACCAAGTCAGCTCTTAGCTCGAGCCAAACAGATGTGGAGTCCCGGACTAAGCAACTTGAACAAGCCAATGCTGCGCTTGAGAAGGTCAACAAGGAATACGCCGAGTCCCGTGCTGAAGCCTCGCATCTGGAGGATCAGATCAAGGAGATAACCGAGAAGCTACATGCCGAGCTCCTGGCAGAGCGATCCTCGGCCAGCGATCTGCACACCAAGCTGTCCAAATTCTCAGAGGATTTGGCCACCGGCAAGAAAGAGTTGAACACCAAGGCCGATGTTTGGAGTCAGGAAATGCTGCAGAAGGAGAAAGAGCTCTTGGAGCTCCGTCAGCAACTCCAGTACAGCGAAGATTCCCAAACGAAACTCAAGGCAGAGGCCGAAAGAAAAGAAGCATCACTGGAGGAAACCATCAAAACTCTGCAGGATCAGGTAACCAAAGCTAAGGCAGAAAATCAAGAACTCAACAGTGGCACCCAAGAGACAATCAAGGATCTGCAGGAGCGGCTGGAAATCACCAATGCCGAGATACAGCACAAGGAAAAAATGGCCGCCGAAGATGCTCAGAAGATAGCAGACCTAAAGACCCTCGTGGAAGCCATCCAGGTGGCCAATGCCAACATATCAGCCACCAATGCAGAGCTCTCCACAGTCCTGGAGGTGCTGCAAGCGGAGAAAAGCGAAACCAATCATATATTTGAGCTTTTCGAAATGGAGGCTGACATGAACGCCGAGCGTTTGATTGAAAAACTCACTGGTATGAAGGATGAGCTAAAGGATACCCATGCCAAGCTGGATGAGGGGCAGAAAAGGTGCCAGGAGCTGGAGAAAACTTTGGAGCAAGTGACCCAGAGTGAGCAGAGCTTGCAGCAGGAATCGTTAAGCTCGAAGGAACAACTTAAGCAACTCCAACAGTCATTGGGAGAACTTCAGGAGTCACTCAAACAGAAGGATGAACTCGTCCTGAATCTGGAGGGTAAACTAAAAGATGCCAGCTCCGAATTGGAGGGTACAACAAGCTCATCCAAGGAAATCCAAGAGAAACTACAAGAAGCCCAAAAGAATGAGGTGATTCTACAGGAAGAGAGTGCCAAATTGAGCCAGCAACTGCAGCAACTTCAGGAAACTGAAGTTAAACATCTCGAGTTACTGAAGCAGAAGGAAGAACTTGTACAGAATTTAGAGGAGAGATTAAAGGAAAGCAATACTCATTTGGAAACACAAAGCTCCTCATCGAAGGAAACTCAAGAAAAGCTGGTCGACGCACAAAAGCGGGAGAAGGCTCTACAGGAGGAAGCCGCCAAATTATCGGAGCAACTGCAGCAGGTACAGACGGCCAACAGCGAGGTCAACGATTCTCTGGTGAAAGTAGAGGGACTGGTGAAGGATTTCGAACAGAAACTAGAAGCAGCCCGGCAGCAATTGGAAGCCCAGCAGGCCGCCAACAAGGAGCTGCAGGAGCAGCTAAAGAAGGCTGTGGAAAATGAGGGAAACCTGCAAGGCGAGTCCCTGGCAGCCGCCGAGTATCTAAAGCAGCTGCAGCAGGCTAATGGCGAACTGCAGGAAATGCTGACCAGAAAAGAGGAGACGCTGAAAAATTTGGAGGTAAAACTTGAAGAAAGCCACTCCCAACTTAAAATCCAAATGGGAAGCCACAACGAACTGCAGGATAAGCTGGAAAAGGCACAAATAAAGGAGAGGAATCTTCAAGAGGAAACAGCCAAATTATTGGAGCAGCTGGAGCAACTGAAGCAGGCCAACGAGGAGCTTCAGAAATCTTTGAAGCAGAAGCAAACTCTTTTGGAAAAGGGCAATGAGTTCGATACGCAGCTGGCGGAGTACCAGAAAGTCATCGATGAAATGGATGAATCTGCGTCCACCAAGTCCAAGCTGCTGGAACAGCTTCAAAACAGAGTGGTGGAGCTAGAGGCGGCTCTCCATCAAGCAAACGAAGCCCAGAAGACTGCTAATCTGGAAGCCAAGGAGCTGAGGCGTCTGTTGGAATCGCTTGAGTTGGAGAAGTCAAGGGAGATTCTGACCCTAAGGACGCAGATGAATGGAGCGGGCAGCAGCCGGTCAGGAAAGGGCGATGAACTAGAGGTACTACAGGATCATTTAGATTGTTAATACTTATATTTAATACATTTTCTTTTATTTTAGTCACTCGACAGTGAGACTAGCCTGGCAAAGATCAACTTCCTCAACTCGATCATTGCAGACATGCAACAGAAGAATGATGCCCTCAAGGCCAAAGTCCAGACCCTGGAGACCTTGCCCATGGACTTTACCAAGTGAGTGGAATTTTTAATTTAAAATTAACTTATTTTCTATTTAAATCATTGATTTCCTCAGACCCCATGCCTTTGATGTGCTGACCAAGCGAAAGCCTGCTCCCAGGCTTTTCTGCGACATCTGCGACGAGTTCGATAAGCACGAGACGGAGGACTGTCCTATCCAGGCTAGCGAGGATCGGGATTACTCGCCGCCACCCACCGCTGAGGCCAACAACAACGAGAAGAAGGAACGCAAGCTGCCTGCGCCTAGAAAATACTGCGAGTCCTGCGAGGGTAAGTTGAAATTTTAAGAGATTTTTTAAGATTTGCTAATCGCTGTTCCCTTTCAGTCTTTGGCCACGATACAAGCGAATGTGCCGACGATGAGACCTATTAGCTTTAGAGGAATTTTTAAAATTTATTGTATTTTGTTAATCAGAACTTTTACCTCAGGCGCTGAGCTTCACTCGCACTCTTACGGAAAACATTCTTTTATTTTAAATTGTGATCTTGCGTTCTGTACACATGCGTGGCTAGTAGTCTATTTCAAATTGTTTTTATTTATTTAATTCGATATAATGCCTCTGTTTCGTAAATTATTGTAAAAAAAAATGTAAAAATAAAATTTATAAAGTGAAAGAAGACGCTTTATTCGGGTTGCTTACAGGAGACTAAGATGGTACAATGGAAATATTACATTAATCGCCGCCCTCCTTCTTTTCCTTGATGGCGTCCTGGAAAGAAGGTTAAAAAGTAACTAATGCGTCCTTCCAGGAATATAAAATTCTTTTAACTTACTTTAAAACGCTCTTCGAAGAGGGATAATTCGGCCAGCAGGTCGGTAATGGCGTTCATGAATGCCTCCTGGGGCGAGTAGTCCGCCGTGGTCTGGATCCGGATAACGAACTTGTGCTCGAGGGGATGGGGAACCTTGTAGCCGGCAAACAAAACATTGGGATCCTTCAACAGTTGGCTGCAAGGGCAACACAGTGATTTATTTCTAGGATTATAGTGATTCATTAACCGACTTACTTGCGGATCATGTTGCCCAGAGTGTGATCCTCTTTATTTATCGTAAATATCGCCGCATTTGTTACTTTTGTGTCCAGTTCTTTGATGATTCTGCCACCGCGCCAAAAACAAACAGAAATTTATTTACAAGTGTTTATTTAGAGGAGGAAATTCGGTTTACTCACTTCTTCTCGCCTTCGTACAGCAGGAATGATTCGAAGGTTGGTGGCGCATTCATGGTTTATGGTTTAATTTAGTTTGTATTTTGAGAAAATTGCAATTGTTTATAAAAATCAGCCGCACGCTCAGAAAAATCGCTGGTTTAGTGTTGGAAAGCGTGTAACGCAAGTAACAGTGCTGGTCAAGCTGTGCCTTCTATCTAGCTATTTTCGGCTATATTTGACGGGTTTTCAAGGCTGGGAAAAAAATTATTTATAGATTTAGCTTATAAGCATAGTGTTGAATTGTTTTGTTATATTTTAACTTAAATTATTGAAATAAAGCCCAAATTAAGTAAGCATTTAAACTGCGGTTTAGTTTATTGAAACTTTTCCGTGACGTGAACCTAGCTATTTTATGACGCGTAGTTTGTTATATCGTAGGTATTTTTAAGAGTCCTTTGGTATATTTGCATGCCTTAGAGACTGTCACACTGTTTCTAATTATTTGCAATTTTCGTTCGCGTCAATCGCGCCAAACTTTGGGCATTCCTTCGCTTCCCCGGAACTGAGACCCTTGCACAACAGCTGGACTTCATTGTGATCCGACCACCGGTGAGATGAGCGAGTTAAATGCAAGTGTAGCCGTCCCAGAGGGCGAGGATGGAAATCCGCTGGAGCAATCGACCATCACGATGGTGGACGTGCTCGAGCAGGAGAAGGAACTGGAGGACGAGTACGCCGCGGTGCTGGGCGCCTCCGATGAGAAGTCCTGCACCTATGCCAAGGGACCCATTGGCCGTCAGGCCCTGTATTCCTGCCTCACCTGCTGCCCGGAGGCCCGCACGGACCTGACCAAAGCCGCCGGCTGCTGCTTGGCTTGCTCTTACCGCTGCCACGAGAACCACGAGCTGGTGGAGCTCTACACTAAGCGGAACTTCCGCTGCGACTGCCCCACGAGCAAGCTGGGCAAGTGCTCCCTGAATCCGCAACTGACAGGCGCCCAGGACGTCAATAAGGAAAATCTGTACAACCAGAATTTCCAGGGCCTCTACTGCCGCTGCAAGCGTCCGTATCCGGATCCCGAGCGCACCGTCGAGGAGGTAATGCTGCAGTGTGCCATCTGCGAGGACTGGTACCATCTGCCGCACATGAAGGCACCGGGCTCCAGCGAGAAGTGGCTGGACGCCTGCAGCGAAATGATCTGCGACGGCTGTATGGATGCTGTTCCGTTCCTCAAAGACTATACCGGACTGGCCCTGCAGCCCGTGGAGGAGGAGAAATCCCAGGAGGACTCTAAGCCAAAGCAAGATGAAGGGCAACTAAAGTCCGATCTAGATCGCAGCATCTGCGATATAATCAAGGTTTCGGAGGAGCAAGGCGATACGGCAGCAGCTGAGGTGGGCGAACCCAGCAAGAAGCGCCCCAAGCTGGACAGTTGCACTCGTCCCAAGCCTCTCAAGGAGCACCATGGTGAGCATTATATGTATTTTTGATTCTAAAACCTATTAAAGCAATGAACAAACTTAAGTACATGCAGGAAATAACCATAATTATTAATCAAGGTCAATACATGAAAAGCAAATCAAAGTTCTTCTTGCCATCACCCAAGTAGAGGAATCCATGCTTGCGGGAGTCGATCTTGTGGAAGAAGGTCATGCCCATCCAAAGGCAGGACTTGATCACCACCAGTCGTTCGTTCCGTTGCAGATTCAAGGCAAAGGCCTGGCCCAGCGGAATGACGCAGTCAATGGTGTCCAAAAAGTCAATGGCATAGTTGTAGTCGCTCCTCTTGGCCAAATTCGCTTTGAGATCGTTACGGGGCAGACGGTATAGCTGATAGTAGGACTGGTTATCCATTTGCAGACTGTTTAGGCCCCTGAACATTGGGTTGGGTATCACGCGGCCATCGGTCATCTTGTAGAACGCGCCACGGGGACAAATGGCGCACTCTTCGGTGATAATAAAAACAATGGCGGCCAGGCGCTCCTCCTCCTTGAGCTTGACCACTTCAGGGCGACTGATGCCTGCCACCTGATTTCCTACAATATCGAAAGTGGGATCCTGAAGGCCAATGTCAATTATTTATTTTAAATACTAAATCCTAGAAAATTAACTCACCAACTTAACGTAGGTCTGTATGCTGGGATCCCCTATAAATGGCTCCCTCGCCAATATAGTCGCCTGAAAGATATTTGGGCTTTGAACAAACGGCAAGAGCTGCCACTGGAACTGATCCAGACTGTAAAAGTATTTGCGATCCTTCAGGCAATCGTTCGTGAAGCCAAATGCAATATAGTAATCGTTCTTGGTGGCCGTGATGCGGCCCCACAAATACATGCCCGAGAAGCGGTTGTCATTCTGCAAGGCGATCAGTGAGTTCTCGATGAGGATGCGCTGCTCCGGCGACAGTTTCATGCCGCAGTACATCAGGCAGTCGAGGCCCTCGGTGAAGTACTCCAGATTCATGATGCAGCCTCTTTTCTAATTTGAATTTGTGTTGTGTTTGAGAGAGTAACAGTTGCGTTGCTTAAATCTTGAATATTTTTGAATGGAAAATCGGAACTACTGTTGGGTCTTTTTGTGTTTTTAATTTCTTTCATAAAACAAACGTTCTCAAAGCCGAGCAATTAATCAAAATCGACTCCTTTTTGACCTCAAATGCCAATGCTCCTATTAACCATCTCCCCCCTTCCTTTCCCTTTAAAGGCGCCGCTTTCTGGACTAATGACTGGCGCAAATCGCTTTGCCAGTGCTCCGACTGCCTGCCGCTCTACAAAGAGCTTGGCGTGGAGTTTCTGCTGGACACCGAGGACTCAGCCAAGACGTATGAGGAGCGCGGCATGAAGCGTGCGGAGGAGAATTCCAGCTACGAGCAGGGCATCCGGGCCTTGGCCTCCATCGACCGGACCCAGCAAATCGATGCGATTACCGAATACAATCGCATGAAGGACAAGCTGAAGGAATATTTGCAATCGTTTGCCGCCAGCAAGAAGGTGGTGACCGAGGAGGACATCAATCGCTTCTTTGCCGGCATGCGCAATGAGAATAATGATACGCTGGGTCAACCATACTTTTGTCGTTAAAATCCGGTCATCAGTATTAATTAACCAGGGATCGGAATGATTTTCCTCACCTTTATAGATAACTTTTGAGTGATTTTATGAAAGGAAAATCATTATTCATCATTACTATTGAGCGAAACAAATTAATATTACAAATAATTATACCACAAAAGGTGAGGAAAATCATACCAATTCAAATTTTAAAAATTCCGCTAATGTCAAAGCTCGATTTCTCATCCTACATTTCATCCGCATGTCAATTCTTCACGATCCCTGGTTAAAGCCACACATTCCTCCACATCACAGAGCACACACATGAAGCATGTAAATCCTTAAGTCGTACTTTATTATAATTCATTATAATTACGGATTCACTCCATTCACATAACAAGAAAAGTCGTAACAAGGCATCGGGACAATGAGATTCGCATGACCCTCTATTAAACCCTATCTAGCCAAAAAATATCTATGTACAATGTGTGGCAAAGTAGAGTTATGTAAAGCGTGGAAAACGTGAACCTTGATTTTTACATAACTCTAATTTTGTTTATCGTCTGGTATATTTATGAATATATAATATGTATACGCGTACATTTAGTAATTAGCAAAGTTGTTGTGCATTTGGGCGGCTCCTCCACCGATTGCCCCTCCGGTCAGACCCAAGCTGCTGAGTGTTTCGTCAATGCCTTGGATAAGCTCGTTGGTGTCAATGGGTCCGAGATCCATTAGTGTGCTGGACAGGATTAGATCGCTGAACGATTGCTGTTGGCCATCTGTCTGAAGTTGTTGGTGCTGCTGCTGTTGTTGATGATGATGCTGCTGCTGTTGCTGTTGCTGCGGGTACTGGATCTGTTCTGGCTGGGTTTGCGGCAGATATTGGTGCTGCTCGGGCTGCGGTGGAGGCAGGTACTGCTGGGGCTGCTGGAAAACCTGCTTCATGTCCTGTTGAGTCGGTGAGTTGATGGCATTCAATTTGAGGCTTACAAAGCCATTGTTGTTATTATTGTGATTCATCATCATGTTGTTGCTGTTGTTGTTATTATTTATTGGCGTCATGGTGCCACCATTGAAACGCGACGGACTGTTGCCAGGATTTGTGGGAAAGTTTGAGGCATCCGGCAGATATAGATGGTTACTGTTCTGTCCGAGCTGCATGGGTGGAATGCTGTCCACGGTGCTGTTGGAACGCGGCGATGGGAAATTGTAGTCCACCGAGGGGCAGTGGCTGCTCCGACTGTCCACATCCATAAAGGCCTGCTCCACCTTGATCTCGTGCATGAAGTGGGGACTGCCACCGCCGCCGCCGCCGGGATACATCATGGTCATGCCCGGCGATAGCTGCGTCTGCGGCGCTGTTGTGGTCGCCATTTGTGGCTGTGGTTGGACTGCGGCAAATGGGCCTAAAAAAATTAAAAACAAACCTCGTTAGAGCCATATGTTTCCAATGACAACGAAAACGCAACGAAAGGTTAATGAACGAAAGGTTATAGACCACAAAAAGCAAAATATACATAGCATTTACATAATTGCGGCGAAACTGAGGTGAAACTAAAGCAATTTGCGAAAACTCAAAAAGGACAACGGAAACCACAACATCAACTTTGCCGCTGTAGGCAGGCAATATCAACTTACTGTCATTTGATGTCCAACTTTTCTGGCTACGCAAGTAATATGGAGCTTGGGGGAAACTAGACAAAATACAGAGAGGGGAAAGGAGTCCTCGGTGGTCCGAGGCTTGAAATATCCTTGCAAATTATTTGAGTTACATTTTGGGATTTGCTTTTAAATTGGAAAGTTTTTGAAAACAAATTAATTTAAATTGAAGTTAAAGGTGGCAGAAAATATTAAATATAGAATTTAATTGCATCGATAATAGACACGAAAATAAATATATAAAATTAATATTTTCGGACCAATGTTTAAATATATTAAAGATAATTATTATATTTTAATATTAATTAGAATAATCCCATCTAAGGGGTAAACCTAACATAATTATAATATTTTTACAAGGATATTTAAACTAATTTTCAAAAATCAAGAACTTCTACCAGTTTTATTTCTCTTTAGGAAACTCCAACGATTTTTTTATTGAAAAGTCCTTTATTCATAAATTTTTCAATACATCAAGAATGTGTAGAACACTAAAACTTTCAATTCGAAACGGCGCTCAACAAACTGTTCCCTAAATAAGCCATCATCATAGCTGTCTTCTACGACTTCCAACAATTCCTGGGGGTGGTCGGACAACAATTGTACCCCATTGGTCCACAAGGTATATAAACTCCTGTTCTATTTGGTTGCAATTATATATATATAGTGAATCAATTCTCGCTACGGCTTAATGTTAATGTAAAAAGTGAATATGTGTGTATGCGGGGCGGATGTGTGTGTATTTTGTTTTCTAGGAACTACATAAATGTTATGCTCGTAACCGGAAGGAACCCAATCCCAGCACCAGTAATAAATGCGGAATATGCTCAAGGACTTACTGGACGTTTTCACGTGCTTGGTTGGATAGAAATCGGTGCTCATGAGACCGCGTTTAAGGCTTTCAACCGCTTTGCGGGTCTCCGAACGATTGTGCTGGGTGAGGGTTTCTAAAAAGACATTCGGAGGAGGTTTGTGAGATTAGAAACGAATTTCCTTGTCGGTGAGATATTTCTCAGGTATTTCTAAGCTAGAAAGTAATTTGTGTGTGTAAGCATTATATTTGGTAACTAATACTGAAAGAGAGAAAAGACGACTAGAAAAGTTGTATGTTTTGTATAGTTGTGTTGTGCTTTTTGGTAAGTAATAAACTAGCTAGTGCCTGGGGCTTAGGGTAACTGATTAGGAAGAACTCATATCCCTTAAATGCATCCCAAAATAGAGCTGAAATCCTCTGGCTGAGAGGTAATTTCCAGCTCTAGATAAATGCATTATAGATAGATATTTTCCAACCACAAAATCAGTCACCACTTCACCCCATTAAATTTTTTTAGCTCCAACTCTACTGCAATCCATTGGCCTCCGCCAGCCTTCGAGCAATTTCATCTGCACTGAGGAAATCACTGACTTCAGCTCCATCGCCGCCGCCACCTGCTCCTCCACCATCTCCGCCCAGCTCGCCGCCAAACGGTGGCTCGGGACTCTTGCTGGTGTACAGCGCAAAGTGCTCCGCCTCGGAGAGATCCACGCTGGGATCCAGAACCACACCGTAGGCGCCCTCGCACAGATTCCGGATGCTCTGACGGTCGGCAATGGCCACCAGCTCCATGTTGCCATCACTGATGGGAATATCCGCCAATTGCAGGGTGCTGAGCGTCTTCCGGTCCAGGGGTCGTCCGTAGCTCAGGGTACTGGCATTCGAGTAGCTCTCCGGGCGGAGCAGGCTGTTCTCGCTGTCGCCACCCTTCAGCGGAATGTGAATCACATCCGCGTCCAGGTGCGCCGGCCTCTTGCCGGACACACTGCTCGAACTCCGGCCCACTGGCTTTCCATTCCGACCCTCGCTCTTGCCCAGCGGCTGCATGGACCTCGTGGAGCTGCGATTGGGATCGCCCAGGGAGAAGTGCGCCACACTGGGCTCCCGGCTGCCGGTGGGCGTGGTGGCCTTTGATCTGCCGGACACTTGCTTGCTGGGACTGGCACCCGGCGTCTGGGACTCATCGTCCTCGGCCCTGCTCTTGCGTCGGGAAAAGAAGCGGGAGAAGAATCCCTGGCGCTTCTTGGGGGATTCACTTGGCGTGGGCTGCCTCTTGGTGGGACTCTGGTCGGGGGTTCGCATAATGATTATGGGCGAGGGTGTGGTTCTGGCGGAGCTAAGGCTGCCGTTGCGGGAGCGGCTTATCGAGATGGAGTCACTGACAATGCTCAGATCCTGCGAGTTTCTCTGTGGCTTTGGTGGCAGCGGAGGCAGCCGGTGCTCGGGATCTGGCGAAGGTGTCCGCGGTGGCAGCGGCAGTGGCGGTGAGTCTGGGGGCGTGGCTGGGGTCTGGGCGGCGTTCACTTTAATCCTGGGAGCCGGTGGATTCGTTAGAACCACCAATTCGGCATCGTCCAGGGAACCAAATGGATTGGTGGGTGGATAAATCTGTATGCCACCACCACCCTGCCTGCTCTCCTTGGGAGCCGCTATGTCTATGGGATTGTTGAAAGCTATCTGAAGGCTCGTGTAGGTGGCGGTCTCATCGAAGTTCTCGTCCAGATCCACGGAGGCCTGGGCACTGGCCGTCGCCATCTCTGGCTCCTTGTCCGCCTCTGGCAGCTCCTTCACCGCGGGATTCTCGAGGGTATCCCTGCGGGAGCCATTGGCCAGGTGGGCCTCCTCCTCTAGCTGATTCGTTATGGTCGTATTGGCCGTCAGGCTGCTGACATTGGTGAAGGCTGTCTGAGCGGTGCTATTCGACAGGGACTGGGTGTCCCCGTTCTCCACGGTCAGGCTGTCCGTTCGCTCGAACTCGCTGCTCTTCATCCACTCGGTGATCTTGTCCACGTTGGTCAGCGGACGCGACTGCAGCTGGGGATGCTGCAGTATCTCCTCCATGGGCGTGGATGTCTGGGTGCAGTCGTCCGCCAGTTGGGGCAGTAACTGCGGCACCTCCAGCTCGATCTCCATGTCCGGCTCGTTATCGTTATCCGTATACTCGGTGACGGTCCCGCCGTCCAATTCGTGGGACTCGCCGCGCTGCTGCATCTGCAGCTTCTTCACCATTATCTCGAACTCGTTGAGCGTTCCCGAACTCTGCTGGTCGTCCGACGACACCGTGTTGTTCTCCTCCTCAAGGTCCAGCGGTGGACACGAGTACTTTGTGGCGGATTCGCTGTCAAGGGAGAGTATTTGCTGGAACACGTCCAGCTCCTGGCGGCGCTTCAGCTTGCGCTGCAGCCGGGCAAAGGTTACTGTACCTGGATTCGGATAGTACTCGAACTTCAGCGGGGCACTCGTCGCTCCATCCGAGGGTCGCACTAGTTTTAGCTCCACCTGCAAGGGAAGAAGATCTTGATTATCCTTCTCCCTGTGAAAGGAAGGTGCTCTCCACTACTCACATGTACACTCTGTGTGATCTCAGGATTTCTGTAGCGCGGCGTCTTGAAGGCTATGGCCATCTGCTTGAAGACATCCGTTGGCAGGAACTCCGCATTGGCGTGCCAGGTCTCCCGTCCGTCGCCGTCCGTCTCGTAGAACCTCACCTCGATGTCATCCTTGGCTATCTTCTCGCACAGCATGATGATCTCGTTGCCGCCGGTGACCGCTGCCGAGCAGCTGCACAGCCGGGTGATGGTCAGCTCGTTGCTCTTGCCGTAGATGGGCGAGGAGACGACGGGATCCAGGGCCACTCGTGTCTGGCCCACTGTGATGAAGGCCTGGTAGCACAGTCGCAGCTCGTACCTGTTGATCTTGTCGATCTGGTCTTTGTGATCGAATTTGGCTAAGGAGTAAGGAGTAAGCAAGGGAAGAACCTTTTAGATATTGAGATTACCCAGAGGGAGCTGATGATACTCACCCCCAAAGGGATCCACATTCTTGCGCTCCCTCTCCAGCAGCGAGTCGCGCATCTCCAGCTTCTTGGCACACTGGATGCCCACCTTTTGCAGCACCAGACGCCGCTCCTCGGGCGGCAGGCGCTTGGAGTAGACACCCGACTTGCAGGCATCCGCCTCCTCCTTGCTGACCAGCCAGTGGGGGTGCTGGCGGTAGGGCTCATCGCTGGTCACGCAGGACACCACGATGACGACGGGACCGTCGTAGTTGCATACCTCGATGGTGGGAAAGGTCTTGCCGTTTTCCGAATTGGAGTTCATGCCGGGTATGGAGCCCGCGGTGCGGCCCTCGCACTTGTAGCGAAAGCGGATTATGTTGTTCGTCGGCTCCTCCACGATGCGCAGGTGGGGTCCACTCTTGGCACTTGGCTTGGGCTGCGGCGCTTGGTTCTGGCTCTGATTCAGCAAGTGGAGCGGCAGGTGTGACGGCATCACTGGCAACGAAGTCGACTGCGATAGTATGTGATGTCCTCCTCCTCCTGCGGCGCCTCCGCCTCCGTTCGACCCCATGCTGGCATTGATAATCTCCTCTAGGGTTGGCACGGGGCAAAAGAAAAGGTGAGTATTACGCAAAAATCAATAAGTCAGAGTGCCAGAAACAATTTAGCTTAGGTTACGGGAAAAGGGGAAGCCCAGAAAGGAAGCTAGGAAAGGAAGCTAGGAGAGGAAGCTAAGAAAGGAAGCTCGGAAAAGGAAGCTAAGAAAGGAAGTGTTCAGTAACCGTTCTTAAGAAATTCGTATTCATATTCATATTTTATGAAAATATCAAGAGAAAAATTAAACTTTAATATTTTTCTTGACCTAAAACAGTATTAATAAATATAGTTATAGAATTTATAAATTATACGAAAATTATCTTTGATAGTTATAGCCGATGGCCGATGGAAGCTCGTACTCTATTTTAATATGTTAGTTTAGTTTTAGAATTTAACATTAAATAAAATAAAATAAAATAAAATAAATCTTTGATAATTATCACTTTTCGTTGAGAATTAATATTTATTTCGCTCTTTTAAAATAGTTTAATGTGAGTTTAAGTTCTTCTGGTCATAGTTTACATATTCCATATTTAATAAACGTTTGAATTTACCTAGAAGAAAGCCCTCAAATTAAATCTAAAATTTAACAGTTCATTTCAGGAAAAATCTAAGCAATAAATATATCATATATTTTAGTAAAAAAATTCCAAATCTTTAAAATTTCCTCAGAAAAACCATACCTCAATATTCATATTCAATATAATTGACTAATTTTAGCCTGCGCAACGGAAATCGAAGACTGCGTGTGCGTGGATAATTTGGTATCCATCAGATACGCGCTAACTACTGTGCATATATGAAAGGCTTTGCCTTGCAATGGCTTTGGCAAAAAGGGTGAGTGCTGGGACTGGGCTTCCTTAGTGTATTCCATTTGGACTTTGCTATTGCCAGATGTCGACTAGTAGTACGATGACGTCAAAAGTTGGCCAGCAATTTGCCAGACTTGTTATGCCACTTTTGCTACGATATATTTTCCTTTTTCTCTGCCACTGGCTTCGGATAACAGCAGCAATAACAATGTTCAATTAGCCACTAAAAATTCCCCACAAATCTGATGCCTTTGCGTGGCCTAATTAAGCGCATTGTCGATTGACTTATGGCCGCAGATTATTCATTAACCGGAGCAGGGATCATCTCGCTTTCATGAAGCAGGGGGTATGTTATGCTCTGGGGTTATGTTTATATTAATTAGGACTATAGTATGTGCCATAAATTGATGGCTGTTTATACATACCAAGATCGCCCAAGTACTCCTCCTCAGCCATTGGATTTCACTGTTGATTGCCTGCAAATTAAAGCAATGATAGATTGTCATTAACATTCTGGATACAAATAATGGCGAATGTATTTAATGATAGATTAGCCTTTTTCGGCTCTTATATTGCCTTAACCCAAGTCTACACAGTTTAAATTGATTGTTTTTTTCTTTTTGTGTTCAGCTTGACGTCTTCCATCATCGATTGTGTTGAATTCAACATATGCAGGAATAAAAATAAATTGTTTCGAGTACTTTGGAAATTGATTACATGAGGGAGAATTTTGTAATATTGAAAATTAGATACTTTGAAGCTCTTTGTTCTATATTTAACCATGCCTTTAAAATAATGCATTAAAAGATAAGAGATATGCATTAAAAAGAAAGTTAATCTGATAAAATCTTCCATATTTCATCAGTAAAATATTTAATTTCTATAATAAATATATCAAAGTAAATATCAAGGCCTATTTTCCATTATCTGATTAATGGTCTAAAAAATTCCAATCAATTGGGAAAAAATCCAATTGTGACGTGAACCTGATTAAATGCATAATCTAAGTTCCGCTCGGCTCCACTTAGACTAATAAGTACCTTTTTATTACCATTAAGTTTATGGTGCTTGGTAAACTCCCAAACATTTCGCAAGAGCTTAAAGTACACTGGGATATTCGCACCCAAATCATGAACTGATTTATAAAGTAGGAATACCCATTTTCATCGGTCAAGGCTTTCGTTTATCTTGGTGATTTTTTATTTCCCAAAAAAAGTTGTACTGATAACGAAATCTGTTCTGGTTTGGCGATTACCAACAAAGGTGTTTCTGGGGAAGCTCCGCCTTGGTGACACGCTTATCAACAGAACTATACACTTCGACTTCCAGGAAAACTATCAAAAAATATGTATAGAGATATATAGTACATATGTATATATTGCCAAGTTCTGTCAATACTTTGAACATTTTAATTAAATTTACAATTTAGTAAAAAAAAGTTAGCATGCTGAAGAGAAAGAAAAAACATTTTAAAAGCCTTGAATTAATTTTTTAATAAGTTGTAAATGAATAAAAGTTTATGTTTGGTTATCAAGACATAAATAATCATTTACAATTTAATAAAAATAGATAGCAAGCTGAAAAAATTCCATTTTACAAGCTTTTAATTAATTGTTTATTAAATAAATAATAAAATCATAAAATTTCTATTTGGTTATCATAACATAACCATAACATTATCCAAGTAGCAAAATAAATAAGAACTTCGAATGTACATAAATCTATTCATCACCAGCCCTTAATCTCCTTCAAATTGTTTCTTTAATACCTTCAGCATTCTAAATGTGTTTATTTTTCTATTTAGATGCTATTTAAAATTGTTAACTTCTATAAATATTTGTTCAAGCTTATTTTCTTTCTTTCCTTGCCAACATATGGCTGGACCTCCTAACGATTTCCTTTGGGCCCTGAGTCTTGTTTCTTTATCGTGTTTTGTAAGCCTTAAAATACCGGCTACTGCCGCATCGATCAAGGTTATCATTGTTATTCGCTTGTATATGGGATAATAACAATGTCGGTATAATGTGTATTTAATAGTCGTAGCCATAAAAAGGCCAAACAAGTCACTTGCTCCAAATTTTCCTTCATTTTCCTTGACTTTCCTCTCTTTCCCGCAACTGCAGCCAGCAATATGCCGAGCGTATTTTGCATTTTCTGCACATAACTCAACTTTTCAACAACAAAAGAAGGAGAGCACACACACACAGAGGCACTGAGAGATAAAATCCAGCAAGAAGTCAACGCCTCAGACAGCCTATTTGTCCAAATGCCAAACGTTGGCGTCGACCTCTCACACAACACCCAAGTGAGTACACTGAGAAATAATTGTTAAAAAAATATATTAACAAACAAACAATAAATGCTGGTTGTAAATATTGGTGGAGATTTTGAAAGTATTATAAATACTCATAAATGTTGGCAAAAGTCTTTTAACTTTCGAGTACTTTATAATTGTAAACACATTTTTTATGTATATGCATTTATATTTATATAATATTATAATAAAATATATAATATATAATATTAGATTTCCATGACTCCTTTGACAAAATTATTCAGTATAAAATGTATACTATAAAGTTTTACCTGAGGTTTAAAAATAACTAGCAAATTTTGATTTTTTTAAGAACTTTAAATACCAAATTAATGTCTTTAATTAAGAAAAGCTATTATATTTATACCTCTTATTTTTAATTTAATAATAATTTTAACTGTTTGAAAAATGTTTAATAAGTACAATGATTAAAAAACCTTGTTAAAGTGATGTCTTAAAATTTAAATAACATTTTTAGAAACCATTCCTAATTTCCAAATTTTTTTATGAGCAAGAAAAACAACCCCCTTAAATCAACATAACTCGCTTTAATAAATTTTGTTCAGTGCACCTGACACCAGCGCACACGCATACGCTTGCAGAAAGACATTCGCACACACGTGGGGGCTTGAAAAATTTGCATATGTTAATTTTGTTTACATTTATAGCCTTGCAAAAACAATTTGTCCGCCACTGGATTTGCCTTTTGTTGTAGTTGTAGCTATTGTTGTTTTTTCTGTTTTCTTTTTTTTTGCAATTCACACCACACTCGCTTACAGGCGCACGGCGAAGACACACATCCTACGGTTTTGTTTACGAACCACATGACGCTTTATGGCACCATACACCTCTCCCTTAAAAAAAGGCACTCTCCCGCACCCCCAAACAACCCCCCTTCACGTGTGTCGAACATCTGAGCTGTGCAATAAGCGAATGTGGGTCGAAGTGGGTTTGTTGGCTACCACCAGCAGCAGCAATAGAAGAAGCACTCAAATAAAAACAATTTTAAACTTCAATTACTTATAACCAATTTTAGTTTTATCATAATAAAATAGAGTAAGCTTCAAAGGACTCTTCAAATTCGTAATAATCCTAAAAATGTAGCTACAAATCTTTTAATTTTAATTTAATCTTTTGTAACTGCATTCTTTAAAATACTTTTATTACAGTTAATGTCCTAATTTTGTTTGTTAAAATGTGTCATGTAAATGATTTTCTCAACAATAATGCGCAACATGTCGTATACGTGATGTCGTATACGTAATATGCAACAAGTTGATTATTTGAAATTAATTTGATTTTCGCTCAGATATATTTTTTTTTATATATTTTTAATACCATCAAAAAGAGTTTTAGAGGTTCCAAAATAATTACGAAGTTCACCAATAAAAACATAAAAACCATACTTCAGATAACCTTAAAAAAATACAAAAATTCAGTAGAAACCTGTGATAGCGACTTTCAAGGGACCTAAGATGTACGTGGTTATACCCGGAAGACGCACTAACCGATACTATAATATAATATATAATATAATATATATTATATATATAATATTTTGTCCGGACGGACGCTATAATTTTTTCCCTTAAATTATTAAATTCAGTTGGATATATTTTCTAATTAAATTCTTTTTCCCCGAGTGCACCATCGACCATTGAAGACAAACGACAGGGGGTGCAATGACATCAGGAAACTTTTAAGTAGATTTCGCTAGCTGCTGCTTAACTGCCTCTGACAGCAGCTTCGCTTTCCCTTAACCCGCTAATCTCTCTTACACACAGAATTACACACACCAGCCCGGTGTGTACACCCACTCGCAGAGGCACACACACACACATATTGTGGGGAAAAAGGACCGGCATTAAGGTTATCCTGGCGCTGGGAAAGGGAGGTCATTTTCTGCGGCATCGTTTAAATTTTTATGCAAAGGGGTCACAAAGAGTGGAACCTCGCCACCACACACACCACACACCATATCGATTGTCCTGCTCATGGGCATAAATAATAAAGTAACTCAAGTGTAATACACACACAGTATAAAGGGAAACTTCTACCATACTGTGTCTGCCAGAGACAGGCACTATAACCACAGAGGTTAAGTCTAACATGTAACCAAGTTGGTTACTCTGGAGAAATATTCATTTAAAACCTAATAACTTAATAAGTTCGAGTGTAATTATATGTCTTAACCATTCTTAAATTATTTAAGTAAGCCCCTCTTTAAATATATGTATTAAATTCCATAATCATGAGGGTTCTGTGGGCCAGATGTTCCTTAAATAGCAGACAAGTCTAATGGGCCAACTAATTGGTTGAAATCCTTTTGAATTTGAGCCGCATGTGTAGGTATTTTTGGATGTGGACAAATGATACAATTAAAGAACTTTGAGTGTGCTAATTAGCCTTTTGGCGGGAGTGAAGATATGGGATATTTTGGAAATGGGTTCATGTCCCATTCATAGAAGAATATTTTAAGCCTACTCTAGAACCTTGTCCAATCTACATTAATATTTTAAGTATTAAGGTATTTATGTGGTATGTCAATTAAGGAAAGACAAAAGGGAAATAAATAGAATAGAAGAGTATAAATAGAATAGAATAAAAGGTCAGACCTTTTTATATTTTTAAACCCAATTTATATTTATATAACAAGAGACAAAAATACACAAACAACCTATCCGCTTTTAGCTCAAATTTTGAGTTTTAAAGCATAAACAGAATTCTTAAACTAAACCTCTCTTATATTCCTTCTGTTAATTTAAAAGTTTCCATCGAAATATCAATATTCCATTCGCATTTCTTCTGCCTTTCTGTTTAATTTTTTAGATTTTCCTAAGCGTCTCGGCGCAATGCAAAGAGCTTTCCATTTTTTCTAAAAAAGCGTAATTGCGTGGTTCATCTCCCGCTGCCCCAGCCTCTTTACACGAACTAGGAGGTCCTGTTCCCTATTCCTTATTCTAGCCCCAAGTTACTTCCCCACTGCCGGAGCTCCTTAAGCTGAATAATACTTTAAGACAGGCCGGGCTACCGACTCTCGAAAAAAGAAAAAACACCACGCTCCAATTTAATTCGCATTTAGTCCTAAGTTTCGGGGGGATGGAGGATGAAGGGATGGAAAATTCTCTGGCGACATAAATCAGAGCTACAAATTGATGCATAAATAAAGCAAACAAAAAGGATGTCGCCCACAGAATAAAAAGTGAGTTAGGTGGAAGAGAAAAAAAAAGTTAATTAAATATTGTCAAAAATAGATGGCATTGCGAATGAAGAGATATCCGGCCAGGGGATGGACGTGGAGCGAGAAAATTGTGGGTTTCGAATTACGCCGGTCCTTTTGCATCAAGGGAGTGTGTGTAAGGTACACACACATACATATTTCAGTAGCTAGAACCTTGTCACGTGCTCAATCGATTGGAAAATCGCGTTCTGAACCGAAAATAAACACACTGCTAAATAGAAGAGAGTATTGGATTGGAGTGGGCATGGGACGGTGGAGTGCTAATGCACTTGAAAAATAGTATAATAAAAAGGAAGACTGCTTTGACCGTAACTAAATCAGATCCATCCAGATTGCTTAAAAAAATATAAATTATTTGAGTATAAATTCATGATTAAATTAAAAATATTCAGAAAGACAAAAGCATTTTCCCTAGAACTCTTTATTGCGATTAAGTTGTGGGAAATGTGAACAGAAATAGAAAATTTCCTAATAATACTGCACTTGAAAAATAGTATCTTTTAAAATAAGTATCTTTTGACAGAAACTAAAGGAAACTCCCATTAAACTGCTTTATAAAAAATATAAATTACTTGAGTAAAAATTCATTATTAAATAAAAATTATCCAGAAGGATAAAATCATCTTCCAGAACTGTTAATTCAATTAATTGAGATTAACTTGTAGGAAGTGTGAACAGAAATATATAATTATCAAATAATAGCAACCTTGACTGTATTTTAAAGTCGTCATATCCCGGATTTTCTTCCATTTCATTATGAAATTTAAATTAAATTCCAAATGACCTTCATGCTAAGCCGACTCCTTTTGGAGTTTTAATTCCCAGAGTTAAAACGTTGGAAAATCCTTTTTTGTAATAATTAACCACAACTTTCTTTAAGCCCGATTTAATTGCTTTTTTTTTGGCAGTGCCGAATATGAAAGCCGGAATGGCTAGAAGCCCGAAATGCTCTCACTCCGTGATGGCCTAATCACACTCAGTCACACACACACGCACACCCAGGGCCGGTGCTACATCAAACACAGACAACTGCCGTCCCCGTCCCCCTCCGATCCTTGCCTCCTCCTTTTCCCATTGGCACCTCAAGTGCTTAAGCCCACATATATATCTGCGTGTGTGAGTGTGGGGGTGCGTGACAGGTCCTGTGAGTGTCCTAGCCTGGGTGCCGAGTTCCCTGCATTATATCCCGTCGACGTATGTGTATGCGTCTACAAAAATTAAATTCAAATAAAAAGTTTTTCCGTACCAATTTCGCCTGTCACCAAAAAGTACGACCCAACAAAAAAAATAATAAGAATGAAATCGTCTTAGGCGAGGAAAAATGCTCGCCGACGGCGGGAAAATCAATAAGCGCTGGAAATTATGATTTTCCTCTAGTTCTTTGACAGTGTCCTTCGACAGGCCATGGCCCCGCTGTCATTTGCAGGAAATCCATTTGGCTTTCTGCTAAACTACACTATATAGTATATATGGTAAGCACTGCTAACATATATAAATAACTAATGTTTGTTTACTCCTCCGATCCGATGTTGGCTGAGGTCACAATCGATTGAATTTGTTGCTAACACAAACAAAAAACACTGTGCCGGGCCAAGCTATTTATATTGCACTTAAACCCAGCTGCTAAAATACATTTTAAAATGTGAAACCACATTTGATTATGTTTATTCTTTGGTAAATCAGCAGGTAGGAATAGTTATATATTTTTAAATGCCAAATCATTTTTAATTTAGTTTTAAAATTTATTTCCAACTATTGATCAATCCAAAGCTTGTACTATTTAGTTTTCAAAGACATATCTTTGAGTAAATAAAGTATATTTCCTATGTACATTTTACTCTTGTATTTACCCACAAAGATCTTACTAAAAACACTTAAGAAGCTACTAAAAGTTTCTAATTTATTAATTTCCTTTTCCCAGTTTCCTCATTTTCATTGTTCCGCTCGTAATTTAATCATCCACTTTTCCCGGCTATATTTTCTGCGCTTATGGCCTGAGCATTTTCATACAGAAGATGGTTATTTAATTTGTTCAGACAGCAGCTCAAATGGATTTCCATTGGCTGCGGGCACGTGCCCTCTGTGAACAACACTTGGCTCTCGCCGGCTAAGCTAAGCTGCTTTTGATAAGGTTTTCCGCACGCCTATCAATGGGTAATCCCACGAAGACTTCCCCAGCTAATTAGAAGGGAAATGAGTGCCAGTGCGAGAGATTAGGCAAGGAGTAGACTTTCTGTCACAATGATAACCTTTTGAGGGGTAGAAAAGTGTGCTCTTCTTATACAAATTGTTTCGTGACTCAAATTATTGCATTTGGCCTACTTTTAGACAAATGAATTAGGGGCCCTGAACACGGAATAAAATACATAGTTATACCTCTTAATTTTATAAGTAAAAATAAAAATAAATACCTAAATAAAATGGTTAATAAAAGAAAGATCAACGAAGAGGAGCTCTGGCTAATTTTTCCTTTCTTCTACTCGTATGTATTCTTTAAATTTTCACCTGACATGGCACCTGAAAACATTTGATGGTGCCCAACTAATTAAAAAGCAATTAATTCGCCAACATTTTCCGGTTACATTTGGCTCGTTGCTCGGCTTCGCTCATCACATCATTACAGCGGCAAAAGAGGGCAAAAAGGCGGCCAAAGTTAAATTATACAGCCAATCGATTTTCATGGCCTTTCAAGCAAATCAAAGGAGGCATTTTTGCAGTCAAGTAAATAATGCCCGAGTAACCGAGTAAAGCATTCCCAAAATGCCGAACCAGACCAGACCGCACCACACCACACCAGAATAGCCAAAAAAAAAAAAAAAAGAAAGGAAAAGCAAGGCAGACGGGGGCCCGGAAAAGCAGCAGCAAAGCAACCAGAGAAGCGAAGCGTTTGAGCAATTTCCATTCTAATGGCCAAGACAAAACGCTAACACACACACCCGCACACACACATTCAACATTCAACGGAAAAGCGAAACAGCGACCGACACGCGATGCCCGAAAATTGAAGAAACCACAGCATTTAATTATTTTGCTATAAAACTTTTCACGATTCAATCAATTCAAATTCGGTCCAACATGGCGTATGCGTAATGGGATTCAGCTTTTGCATTTTTCTCCCAAAAAGTGCGGAGTGTGAATTGTTTGGGGAAAAGTTTCAATGCTTCTGGGGGTTGAATTTCCCAGGGGGGAAGTGCGAGGGTGGTGTTAATGTGAATGACAGATCAATGTAAAGTCTAGATGGTTTCTTGTTCATGTGGAAAAATCAAATTATGGGAAATATATAAGGAAAATTGAAATGAAAATACAATAAAAGTGCAAGAAATATTTTCCTCGGGTTATCGGAGACTTTTCGGGGTCAGCAGATAAGGCATTGAATGGCTGCCGAACCGTAAAAAGGCTCATAAATATCATGACCACTGGGAATTTTCACTAGCTGATAGCACTAACAGCTTAATCAGTTGATTTAAAAGAATATGTATAAAACTGCCAATATAAAAGTAATAATTACTATACTGCAATGCGATCACAACAACATTATAGTGGGTTTTATAAAATAACAAATATAACAACAACATTTATAAAAGTTAACATAAATAATAATATTAAAAACATTAGGATCTTGTTTAATATTAAATACTTCTGCAACTTTAAACAATTTAATGTAAGCAGTTTAAAGTTACATGAACCATTTCATTCTTCATTTTGTCGAAACAAAGATCACTCAATCCTAAAATCACACAAACTTGTATCTTAAAGGAACTTCTACCGCCACCCTCGACCTTCCTTCTGGCGCTTCTGGCAATTAATTTACAAATAAGTTTTGATTTGAAAACAAGTCTGTTTAATGCAAATGGCAAAGTTATAGCCATGTACACGGCTCGAACTCTATATTGAATGTAAGCAAGCACAGACAGACAGACTCACATGGACCAAAAGGTGTGAAAATTGTGGATTTTGTTTGTGTTCTGCGTGTTTTGGCTTTCAACAATTGCCGAAAACAATTCCGCTGCCTTTTGGCCCAATGAATGCGAGTTAGATAGCTTCTGGCTTCTGGACGAGCAGATAAATCGATATTTAAGTAAGTTTTGACCATGACTGTTCCGTTTCATTCTATTTTTATGGGTTCCGCCCGTCCGTGTCTGCGTGTGGAAAAGTCTTTAAAAGACTTTACGGCATTTCGTGTCTTTCGATTGCAGTTCCATTTCCCAGTCCGCAGGTTGTGTGTGTTCGTTCCTTTGATTACAAATGAAATAAACGAAATCTTCCAGATGCCGTGGTAAAATTTTTATAAACTTTTTTCACTTGTAAAAATATTTACAATTCGTTAATACAAATATTTGCATTTCGATTGTTTTTTGGTTTCGCATATTGGAATTTCGCATCTTGGTCATTATGGTTTCTCTACCTAATTGAAAATTTATTCGGATCTTGATGTTTGATAGGAAATTCTGAAAGCTAACCACAAATTCCCATTGAGTTGCATTTGCCAGCGATTCTTATCAGCGGAGAAATAATAACCAATTAAATTTTTTTTTTTTGTATATAAAAGAGGAATTCGTTCTTTAAATACTTATATATTTAATATATACATTATGTATATAAAGTAATGAGGAAAATAAAGTCGCCATCCCAAGGCGATTGGCCAGACTTTTCTGTGATAAGCCAGCCTTAATGGCTGCTTAATTTTATACATTTTTGAGTTCTAGTGAACTGCCTGCCTGGGGAGCAGTTCCGGCATAAGTTATGTACAAAGGAGTACGAATTCTGGACCAGTATGTAAATGCCGTTGGCAATCTTGACAAATCATACAGGAAAGCAAATACTCGGTTCAGCAATAAATACCAACTAAGCATTCTATTTTTTAATAAATCGCCGTCAGCCACTTGCATTGTATTGGATTTTATTTGCATATATTATAGGATGTTGAGTTGGAAAACTGTGGTTACACTCACAGAAAAGGATGAAGAGATGAAGAAATGGAAAAATTTAAATAAAAGATTATACAAATCAGAATAACGTTTTATCTTTCTCTAAGAGAACAATAAATTAAACCATAAGGGTTTGAAAAGAACCCTAACATAAACATTTATCGAAGATGTTTGCTTAAAGTTTTTCTTTATAAACTTCCATCGCATAACTTAACTGATAATAAATAATAAGCAGAAAAATAATTGCTTACTCCCAGATAATTTCCATTTTCCAAGCCCCTTACATAACCTATCTCCTACCTGTATTTATTACTTTAATATTTATAAATAAAATTAGCATTGCACGTGTCACTCTCACAATTTATTGCCCTGAACAGGGATTTATGTATGTGTTGTATGGATTATAATTTGCGAATTGTTGTTGATTTCTTGCAGTGTCACTGCGATCGAACTTAATACGGGAAGCTGTCTGAGCCCACGTCTAAAGAGGGGTGAGGCTATAGACAGGGGACTTTACAAACTGCGCCTTAGATTTGCTGAATCGGTTTTTAGTTAATTTGTTATTGCTAACCTTTTAGGGGAGTTTATGCTGCTGCAAAACAATTTTATTAGTTTCAATTTGCGATCTACTTGACTTTATTTGGCTTCGTTTGAATGCACTTTGCGGCGACAAAACACAACCGAATTTATCTCTTTGTTTCGCTGACACGTGTAATTGATTAAATTTTGAATTTTATTATATGAACACTTGCTCTTTTATTTTGTTTGTCTGCGCGATAAGCACGAAGCTTAGTCACAAGCCGCGCGCCAAATTGTGAAGAAGTTGAAAACAAAAACAAGAGTTGCCAAAGCAAACGCCGTAGCTGTTCGGCTTGTTATTTTTATTATTCCTTTCCGTTTCTGTTTCTGCTTTTGTTTCTATTTATTTTATGATTGGCACTGCAGCCGCAGCAGTTAGGAGCGGACATTGATTTATACACACATCTGTAGTTCACTTTGTAGTTGTCGTGTCGCGTATAATTAACCAACACACTCGCACAGGCGCCTATATAGTCGCGTGCGACTTGCACAATATGCGATATGCCTGGCGATTAAATCCACTAAATCGACTTTATAATGCTGAGCGAAACTCGCGTCCGTCTGCGGCCAAGTTCAGATTGAACTGAGCGCTCGGCTTCGCTCTCGCTAGCACGAGAGCTTCGGTCTCGGTTTCGACTGAACCTTACTCTCCGCCGCTCTCCGCTCTTGGCTCTTCGCTCACCGAGATCGCGGCTGCACTCTGTGCGTATACTTGATACGTATACGTGATAAACTGTACGCCGCTGATACGAGTATCGCTACGCCTGCGGCCATTCCTTACGGACTGCCGCCACTCTTGTTTTCATCTCCAGCCATCCAATGATTGCCTTGTTTCATGTTTGCTTCCCCAATATCTTACACACGAAAAAATGCTGGGAAATAAGTTATGACGTGGCCACGATCAGAAAATGCATGCATGATTTGCTTACCATTTAAATTTTAATTGATTTGTTGTCACTTCAAAGCCTAGTTTCTATTATGTAGTAAACAAAATCACTAACTTAACTATTATTTTCTCAGAAAACAGGTTTATAAATAATTTTAAATAAAAAAATTTTAAATAAAAAATACAAATTTTTAATTTTTTAAATAAACAAATGAGTTAAACAAAGTTGACCATATTTAAAACGAAATTTTAACTTCAATTATTTTTTATATGTGTACGAGTGTTTCATTTGTTTATTGATTTTCGTTGTGCGTATTCTTCGATTTGTTTTTCTATTACTTTTTCTTTTCAAGTGCGTTCCTATGACGTAACAAAGCGCAGAAAATGTTATAGATTTTTAAGTGGATTTGGCAAAGTGTTGAGATTTTTATAATACGCTGCAGGTGTTCCCATTTTCGATTTTAATTTTTCCTTTTTTTGCTATAAATAAACATTGATTACTAAAAGGTAAATTTTTTGCAGGCAAAGAAAATTTATTGTTATAAATGAATCGGAAATGCCGTAAAAAAGGAATCCCTAAAATGTTATTTCAGATGAACTCTATTCGCATTAAAGAGAGCTGGCATTTCTGGAAAATAATGCTTAGAAAATTATATAATTAAGAACTTAAAATTTTTAGTCAAATCATTCCATTGAAGATCCATTAAGAATTGTTTCTGTGAGATCAGTGCTGTTAAATAATGAATCATTCATTTTTCCAGACTCTGCAGCTTAATATATAGTCAAATATACAATAGATTCTTGCACATCTGTGCTGTTAGATGCATAACAAAAGAAATATTTGTTAGATATTGACAGCTGAATATCTTTATTGATTTTCCCAGGAATTGACAGACCTGAAACTAGCGCTGACCCTCGGCAAATGTAAATTATAAAATCCATATAACGTTTTGCTAATTCACGCAAGCGAAATTCCCCCAAAATAAACAAAAAAAAAGACTCGACGTCTTCCGTCTAAGGTCAGACTGAGTTATTAACTCAATTTTTGGCTTCTGTTCCATCGACAGATTTTGGTCATTTGAATAAACACACAAGTGCAGGCGGCAGGCAAACACGTAGGGGCAAATATTTGTAGTTAACATTGCATATCGGACGAAAATATTTCAATATTGTTGCGCCTGTATGCATATTTGTATAATTTATTTCAGTTGGCCGAAAAGATTTCCGAAATAAAAACAAACTCGCCACGCCGCGTGGGCCCCAAAATGCATTCTGTGGGATAATATTGGCCAGTATAAATTCAGCGTCTATATAGGAGTGCAACAACAATGCTTTATTTATGTTCATTCGGGATTAAAACAATGGCACTAAAAACCAAATAAAAGAATGGCTAGAGGAACACAAACTATTTCGGATATTTGAATTTTCAATCAATATTTGTGGGTTGCAATAAATTGCTACCAACCTGATATACAATTTTATTAAATTATTTTTTAGATCTTTGTTTACAACCATTTGCTAGCTTAATATACAGAAATAAAGCAACAAACATTTAAGTAAATAAGGAATCTAGCAATTGAGATAAAGAAATTTTTGTAGCACCCCTGATTAATAAATTTTATTAAATTATTCAGGCTGTGTAATATTTTGGCATCATTTATTTTAACAAATTAAATCTTCTATATTTTTATAAGCATATTTCTAAAAATATCACCTTTCTTTAACTTAGGGAACACTTTACTATAAATAGAAAATGTGTAAGCTGCATAACCAATTTCTACTCCAATTTTTTCCCTCTTTCCAGTCAACATCCGATGACGTAGCAATCGCAGCTGTCGCTACGTCACAAAATCACGAACTCATTATTGGAGCTTGTTTCTCCGCTCCACACAGCCGAGATAAACAAAAGAAGACGAAGAGGGGGAGCCAGTGACAGAGAGACGGTAATAAAGGAGTCGAAAGCACAACGACCAATTCACCGGCACCACCCCCCTCAGGCGTAACCCCCTGCAGTTCTGGCACATGTGCCATTCAAGGTCACACGCGTAAGCGGGACACTCACTCAGAGAGAGAGAGAGGGGAGCCAGCCACTGAATGCAGACAAACAAAGCCAAGCCCCAAAATGAGAGGGAGACGGAGAGGACAGAGAAAGAGAGAGAGAAAGAAGAAGATAGAGAGCTGGGGCTAAGGGGGGTGGCTCAACAGTGGAGCGCATAGTTGAGCAACCACTTGTTGTTGCTGGCTTTTATTGCTCCTCTTCATTTCAGCGCCACTTTGAGGCCAGTTTTAATGCACTGAACAAATTAATGTGCCTTGAATTAATTAAAAATGGCATAATTTGGTAGGCTATAAAAAATGAAATACTTTTGAATAAAAGCAGCCAAATGATTTTTTAAACAAGACTTTAAATTAATTTAGCTTTATGTAAGTACAATTATTACATAAATCATTGAACGACTTCTGTACCATGCTGATAATTTGTATATAAAATATTTTTAAAATTAATTCCGAGACTTTTGTTAAGTGTAAACATATCTTGCAGTAATAGAGTCGATCCGAAAGGTCGCCGACGCCCTCGAAAGAGGCAGCGAAACAAAGAGCGCAGAGCATTAACATTCAAGACATTCGGCCGGAGAATAATGAGGATAAGGGAGGGGAAGCGGATGCCGGGGACGCGTATCAATAACACGATGAGCAAAAATTACCAACCAGCTCCAAAATGTTTGCCCAGCAGCAAAAACATGATAAAGGCCGTTGTGAAAAAAGGCGCTAATTTACTGCGCCGAACTTAAGATGCCCTCTAGTACCCCCTCGGGAGACATTTTAATGCTTAGCTGTGTGCAATACGTCAAACACTTAGAAACCTATAATATTGTTTTCATCAAAAGTTGATAAAATAAGAAACAAATTTAATGTTTACTTCCGGTTTCACTGTTTTTGGTAAACAAGTAATAGGAAGATATTTAATTTCCTTTGGGAAAATAAAGGAAATTGTGATTATATTTTATGGAATCACTATCATTGTTCTATATTTATAAATTTATTTTAATGTTTTATTTATTGCTTTCGAAGAACTTCCATATGTATTTTAATGGCTATAAAAAGCAAAGAGTCTGTTTTAAGTTTTTGAAATCTTTTTGATTTAATGATATATAAATATGTATATATCTTCACCAGATTCACTTGAATATATTTTTAAAATATATTTTTAAACTTTAGTACTAGTTTTACTACTACTTTTGGTTAACTCTATAATTTTTAAAATAATCACAAGAGAAATAATGATTTAAAAGTGGTTTAAGCTGTTCCAAATAAGATTTCATGTCGTTGCTCAAATTAATCGAGTGTAAAGAAAATACTCTGGGGAATGGCCAAACTTTTGGCGTGACATACTAAAATAAAACGAGAAGGTGAAACAAAAACCTGTCCGTCTGCCTTGTCTTGGTTTTTCGCTTTACGTTTTTTAGGTTTTGGTTTGCGGCACTTGATTGGCTTTGGATTCCCCGAATCGGGGATGAATCACCATCGAACGCACTCACACACGCTCGCAATTTCTGCGGCTCTCCAAACACAAAAATTGTGTTCAATTGGAGCCTCGGATAGATGAGATACCAATACCATATCAGTGTATGTTTACCCATGCGGAAATCTGCTGAGAGCAGAAAAGCCGAGAGAGCTCACCGATCATGAAGCCTGGTCTCGAAAGAGTGGGAAAATTTCGGTTTCTGCCATTCCAGTTTCCAGTCACTTTGCATCGCCGCATTACATAATTGGTAAATGCAGTCGAGGAGTTGAAGAAAACAAAAAACTTTGGAGTTCCGCATGCAACTCGGAGGTGTTGCTATCCATGATGTGGCCTTTGGTGCATTTTTTACAAAAAGAAAATATTTGGTTATCATTTAATTCAAACTCTATTTATAAATGCAATTGATTTTTAACAAAATATAATTGTACATACAATTTTATTTTATTTTTTATCATATTAAATGGTAATTTTCTAGGCATTGGAAGTCGAGAAGACTTTTTTGCTATGCTGATTATCAATTCATTGAAAATTGTTTTTAAAATTTTTCTTAGTGTTTCTAACGGTTGTTAAAAAAAAGAACTTAAAATCAGACATGTTTTTTCTCTCTGTTTACGTTTTGTTTTAGTGACCATATCAAGGTTGTCTGAATCCAAAAGATTTGGAGACACTGACTCCATCATTTCACAAGTTCAGGTAACTCAGACACAAATGGAGAAAGACTCAGATTTTGATTTGCTTTTGCCATATAGAGAATCATAAACAACACCAGCGCCAAACCACAGATAAAAAATAACAATATCGAGCGAGCAGCACAAACAAATGTCAATTAATTAATTTCACAGCGTTTTGCGACGCCAAGTGAATGCAGTTCAGGGGCGCGGACTAAGACTCATTTTTATTGGCATATTCTCTAGAACTAGAACTGAATCCCCTATTGCCAGTGCTAATGCACATTTTTTATTATCATTTGCTTTTTGTTCAAGTCTGTTTTGCCTTTTTTCTAAGCAGGAATGTGGAATAATTGTTCAAAGGTCAGCTCAGTAGAAGATGGCATTTGTTTATCTAATTGTCACACGATGCCAGGAAAAGTTATATTTAGAGCTCCTTTAAAATCGAACTAAAGAACTCTATTAAATTAGGAATCATTTTTAAACCTTAAAAATCATGAAGTACTAAGGAAAATAGTGAAAATTGTATTGATACCAAAAGTAGAGAACACAAAAACCTTCGAACTTGCACTTAATTGGTAACCAAAAATATTGCTCTGCCTATCCAGATTATATACTCTTAACGGAGCAATAATTTATAAATAAATGCTTCATAATGATTTATATTGAACATAAATAATATAGATTTAAATGTCATAGCTGAAACTGAAATAGTTAACTTGGTCACTTTTAGCCCGCTTATTAAATGCATTTACTTTCCAGGAACAATGACGGATCTAAGCACTTTTCGTAATAATAAGCCACACAAATTCTCGGAAAGCGAGGCGTGCGCCGTTTCAAGCCACTTTGATTCCAGTTAACACGTCAGTATCATTTGATTGGGCTTGGATATAGACTATATGTACATTTATAGTAGGTAACAGCATTCCAATCTAGACCACAAAACAGGTCATCCGGGCGGGCATAGTGACGTTCATTTCGTTAGCGAATGCGTTAGATCAAGGGATGATTTAATTTAAGTAACTTTTTCCCCAAGACGTAAGCATCCGCGAATAAAAAGATCGGAGGGCGAGCTCCGTCAGAGCTGGTGATTAAGACACCTGTTTAACATTTAACTGATCCGCTGGGAGAAACCCAATTTCATTGATGTTCTTTCGCTGGCTTGTTAGCGAGTTCGATGCGAGTTCGTTTGAATACGCAACAGATATTTACAAACAAATTGGAATTTTGTAATATCGCCTGCGGCACACTTTTATTTATGGGCGGAGTCCCAGCACTCACCTAAATCAGAATTTCCAGCCAATAATTCAAAAGTGCTTTGTATTTGAATATTCTATTTCGATTATTAATGTTCGTTTGGAAATTTCGTAATCGCACTGGAACACACACACACACACTCACTTTTAACGAGTCCGATTTGTATGCGTAAATTAATTAATTAACCGTTTTGTGGGCATATTTCGAATTGATTTAAACACTTTTAACACTCGTTTTTATATGGTCATTAATTAATCAATGATCGCAACACATATTTCGAATTGATTTCAATTATGCCGTTACGTTTTTCGAACTCGAAATTTTGAATTTTTCGTTAATAAGTGAGAAGCTGTGTTGCCGCGGAGGCGAAGAACCGTTTGCCAGCAGCGACGAAACGTTAATGAAGCCGCCAGCGCCTTTTGGCCACCACACAGAGTGGTCGTTCACCCTCCCACCTACCACCCCACCACCCAAAAACCAGCAAAAACAACAACAACAGGGGGAAAAGTTGTCCTAGGGCCGGCCATTCGACAGCAGCGAAGCCGACAGAGCCATGGGTGAGCTTTCGCTGCTTGCGCACACGCACAAGCACACTCAGAAAAACAAGTATAAGAAACCAGTAATTCAATTATTTAATAAATCTAATTAAAACAGTTTTTAATTATGTTTTCTCAAACATTTTTAAAGATAAACAAAATGTAATGTAATTAATACCTACATACTTTTTTATGGGTTTTCTAAATTTAAAAATAAATTTATTATGTATATTTTATAATGCAAAGTACATTAATTTTTAGAAGATATTTTAATCCCTTAACTAATTTAAAGGGTATAAGTTGTAATTTATTTTTTTAAGTGCCCTCGTAGTGGTGAATTTCTTGACGGCAGAGAGCTTTTACACAGCCACAGCACACAACGGTGGTGGGGAACAGCATTCGAACGCACATTTGGCGCCCAATCTAGCGGAAATTGCGCCCCCGGGGAAAATGAGCCGCAAAATGGGGAAGAAAGAAAGCGGATGCTGCCACCGCATCGAGTTGCTTACGATGTGTGAGAACCTGGCCGGATGTGCTGCCTGGAACGGGGGAGGGAGCTCGCACAGCATGATATCTCCGCCGCTTTGAACTCGCTGTTTACTCGACGGCCCCAAATTTGTCATCAGCCAATTGAAAAGATTTCAAATAAATGTGTCCCATGTCGAGAGAGTAAGTGAAGTAAAGCTCAAATAGGGACATTTTCAATTAGTGTAATTATGTGGATAATTGTTAAGAACCTTGTTAAGTTTAAAGAAATTGAAGTGGAAACTATAAAAATATATAACATTAAATATTTTTATAAATAAACAGTAGGCTTCCTTCTCGACTTCAACCTATCCAAAAACTAACTTGTGTAGTCTTGTGTCGTTTCCTATTCAGAATTTAGTTGTGCGCCTGATTTCAATACGTTTTGAACAAAATAAATAAAAGTTATTATTGCATCAGCATTCTCAGAGCATTTTCGAGTTCGGATATTAATTAGTTTAAACAGAATGTGGCCCAAGAGTCCACGTATTCGCCAGAACAACCCATCTGGGTTCACTGCAATCCAGCAGAAGGCATCACCCAGGGCTCTATATTCCAAGACCCTCATAGGTAGCCAGTTGAAGAAACGTCATAGCTACGGACAACGTGTTCTCAAGAAGAATGCAGTGTGAGTTAAGATCAATGTGAAAATATTAGAAAAACTTATTAGTTCTTTTTTTGTAAAAATATTTATAAATTTTAAGCTTTAACCCATGCCCCTGCATATTTTATCTTTATAGCTTGGCCACCAAGGAAAACAAAATGCAGCTACTGGACAAAAAGTCCAAGACGGGGCTCCTAACACCCTCGTCCTCGGACAACTCGCTGACTACCAGTGCCACCAGCTCGGAGCAGTCCACTTACACGGTGGCCAAGTTGCCGAAAGCCAGTTTACTCCGTGAGCCCAGCTCCCTCACACCATACCTAACCCTCAAACGCCAGAACACGGCTTCGATGATCAACTTTTCGGTACGCAAGTCGGTGTCCCAAATGGATTTCAAGGAGGCGCGACGCACGGGAAACTATCAACTGGTGGCCCATGTGCCGTCGCCAAGAAAAGTGATCGCCGAAAAGCCGCCATTGGGAAATGACACCAAGGAATTGGAGGCCGATTTGGGCAAACTAACACTACAAGATGCCGATGCTCTCATGAAGTCGGGAGATGGGCAGGTAAGTTTCCTGGTTGGCCCGGATCAGGATGCACGTGTGGCCAGCCTGAGGATCTTCAACACCATCATGCTGCATGCCTGGCGCAAGCGTCGCCACGATGTGCGACAGCTCACCGATCAGGTGGAGGATTTTAAGAAGAATGTGAGTGTAATCTCAATAACCTTCTATAACCCTTCATTTGATTTGAAACTCCTGCATAATTTATATCCCTCTCAGCTCGTGAAGAATCGCAACCAGTTGCATGTTTTCAACTCACTTTTCTGCGTGGAGCAGCGTCGCAACGCCACTTTGAATGATCAGCTCAGGCAATCGTACCGGGACAATGCCCAGATTAAGCTCTCCTATGAGGATCTCAGCCTGGTGCTGGTGGAGGTAAGAGCCGATAAGGAGAAACTGCTGGAGGAGGTGGCCGCCAAGAACCAGAAAATTCAAAACTTGGAGGAGGAGCAAGAGTTGCTTAAACACGACCTGTCCCAGATGCAGAATCAGCAGAGGGAGCAGCTGGAGCAGCTGACCCGCCTGCAGCGTGATTTTCAGGAGAGCCAGTGCGTCCGTGAAGAGCTAAGCCAGCAGCAGGAACTGCTCCTTATTGATGTGACCCTCAAGCAGGATTTTATTGAGAAGCTACGCGAGAGTACAGCCAAGTTGGAGGAGCTCAAGAAGGAATCCGATAATCAATACAAGTGAGTTGTTTATAGTTGTATTTAAAGAATCAAATATTAATTAAATTAAAATTGTTTTCCTTTAGCGAACTGCTCGAACACAACTTTCAGCTAGAAACTACTATTCAGGAAAAAGATGAGCAATTGGTCAATCTGGAGAATTGCTTGTCCGCCACCTTGGGTCAAAGGATCCGTCAGTGCTTTGCCCACAGCCAGGACTATCAGCATGCCACCTATCGGATGCTCCACTTTATGGCCCACTACGTGCTGCCGGGAACACCGCCTCCACCGGCACCACCTTCACTTCCAGTGGCTGTCAATTGCCTAAAGAAACTCTTTTCGCGTTCACACATCGAGATTGACATCCATGACAATGGTGATTATGTGAAGGATGTCAAGAAAGACCAAGAAGACGCCGTTTAGGTCATGCACTTGGAGTTCATTTCGTTTTGTTGTTATAGTTATGATTTATGATTTAATACTGCTTTGATCCTTTTGTCTATTGTAAGTTGAAGTTGCATTTAAAATCTTTGTTGAATATAAAGTAAAGCAGTCAAAATTAATTAATCAATGTTAATAACAATGAATAAAAGAGTTAATAAAAGCGTAATATATATTAAACATCTATAAACATCCATAAATAATAAAACCTAAAATCAAATTCCAATACTTAACAATAATTCTTTACATTTTAACAAAAACCTTCCAGACAAATCACGTATACGACACGTGGACCCTCACATGAGCACGATTTATGCGGTAAGCAATTCAATTGCTGGAAAAAACATAATGCCCTCGGGAAATGGTGGAAAGAAGTGAAACTTCTGAATCAGAAACTGAGCTGGCAGATTGTCCACAATTATATCATTCTTGAACAAGAAGGGAAGCTAACTTCGGCAAGCCGAGGTTTAAATACCCTTTCAGTAAGTATTTTTTAAATTTTGTATATTTAAGTATTGCGGTTCGTTTCGCTTTCGAGTGTTCTGAGATTCTATAAATGTTGCGAAACATGTTGACAGTGAAAAATGTTGCGCAACAACTAAATGGTGCTAGCAGCAAAGCAGCTATATGATATAGTAGTCCGATCTTAACAAAATTAAAACCGAAATTCTAGAATAATACAAAATGGCCATAACTCAAATTATATAAAAATATGTTGAAAATTGGCAAAGTTAAAATTTTTTGTCCTCAAAAATTTCGGATCGTTCCTATGGCAGTGGTCCGATTTTGATAAAATTAAAACCGAAATTCTAAAATATTACAAAATAGCCATGTCTGACTAAAATTATAATACCCTGCAAGGGTATAAAAAGAAGAACCAAGAAGAAAATTGTATTAAATACTAAATATAAAAGTTAAAATATGCAGAGGCTTACATTAAAAGGACACGAATGATTAATGTTTGAGTGCTCAGTGAAGAGGATGAAAAGGAAGTTTGCCCTAGGACTTTGGTGGCCTTTCACCTTGCAGCCATCAACAATCAAGTTATAGCTCACCGGACTGAAGCCATTGGATCACTTATATTGCGCGATATTTGCCTAAAGTACATTTTGGGAAATATCCTTCAAAAAAACAAATAAGGAAGGGTATAAAAAATAATAAAACCCAGTCTTACCTTAAATTGTTTAACTGGTTTTTGATAGAGAATAACTTTAGGGGGCAAATGCTTATCTGCTTTGAAATAGCAATAACCAAAGTCTGCGACTTTTTATCCATTATCTAGACCACGACCTTCGAGCTAAGGTTTTACATTTTATATCACTAAGATATGTGAGTATACATATGTACTTTCTTACCAGTTTTATGTATAATGTTATGAACAAACAGCGCAAAATTAAAAATTTGATTTTAACTTCCAACTCAACTACTCAGATCAGAGTTTCAGCTATAAATGGAACCTTGAAACTAATTTTTGAGTCATTAAGCAATGATTATGAATACTTTAGACTTCACTAAACCTTTAGCAAATCAGTAATTATAGTTAAATAGATTTATATTGATAATTACCTTATTAGTAACCAAAACTAACGTAAAATCAAATTAATTCTAAACTCATTTTTCATACTGCTAAAACGATTAATTTATTCATATTTAAAAACATTATGATATCCTACAAAACACACATTTTTGCTTTAAAAACTAGTTATTACAACACTAAAACAATCAATTACGACGACGACCAGGTCGATTAGGTTTAATGCTATATCATCATCATCATCCTTGTGTGCATCTGGGATTGCTTCGCTTCGGTATTACGTGGATATGGACAGGTTGGATATCTGCAGATCTTCGGAGTTGAGGCGCAGTATCTGCTGATCCTCTGAGTTGATCCGCACCAGCTGCTCGCTGTCGAAGCTGAGCAGATTGCTGATCGTGGGACCATTATCCGCCTGGCTGCCCCCGTTATTGCCATTATTGTTGTTATTATTATTATTGTTATTGTTGGCGTTGTTGGGATTATTGTTGCTGGGTGCATTATTATCGTACTGATGCATGGGCGGGACATGTTGCTGTTGCTGTTGCAGTTGCTGCTGCTGCTGAAGCGTGTGCTGATTATGCTGCAAAATGAATTTGAAAGAAGTCTTAGCATATCTGAATGATTTTTGTGATATTTGCTCAACCCACCAGATGATTTGTGCTCAGGTTCCACTGCAGATTGCTGCCGGGACCTCCTCCTCCTCCTCCCGATGTGAGCAGGTTGTGCATGGTGAAAGGATTGTTGAGATTACTGAGATTGTTGCTGTTGTTTGTGTTGCCGTTGGCATTTGTTGCTCCCGCTGCCACTGCTGCTGCTGCCGCCACAGCAGCCGCCGAGAACTTGCTCTCCCAATGGCTACCACCTGGGTTTCCAAAGGGATTGGCATGGAATTGCAGAGCTTGTTGCTGTTGCTGCTGGTGTTGCTGCTGCTGTTGCTGTTGCTGCTGGTGCTGCTGCTGCTGTTGCTGTTGCTGTTGCTGCTGGTGTTGCTGTTGTGCGAGTACTTGCTGAGCAAACGGATTGTAATTGTTGCCCATATCTGTGGTTCCGAATCCCTGATGTTGCTGCTGCTGCTGCTGCTGGGGATGATTGGGCGACATCAGCTGCTGTTGCTGCTGGTTGTTGGTGGGCGTGGCCGCGGAGGCCATGTTGTAGGGCGAGGGAGTGCTGTTGTGGTTGTAGTTGCTCGACGGCGACAGCGGCTGCGGCGATGGCGTGAGCTCGGGCGGAGCTCGATATGACAGGCCAAAGGGCTGCGGTGAGGTATCTAAGGGGAGATGGGATATCAATAAGAGATGTATATCGAGAGGAAAGGTTCGATATTATATATCGATCAAAATATGTATAGCGCTAATTACCATACGGAAAAATTCTAATTTTTGATTTATCAAAATTTTAAAAATATATATTTCATTACCTTTTTATATTTATATTCCAAATACATATATATAAGGTTCGTTCTTTATACAATACATACAAAATAATATCTATTTATCGCACATATATCGAATATTTATCGAAATTAGAGTCATATTTCGGAACAGTATCAATAGATAGATATTTTCTGCCATCCCAGATACAAATTAGGCATATTATAGAGCATATTAGAGAACCTTATTTATTATTTGTTAATAAGGCAGTTTAAAAAATGTAAAAATTAATAAATATTAAGTATTACATTAATTTGTTGTGTGCCTATATTTAAAGTTAATTTGTATTTAAATGTAAAATATATACAAATATTTGTTTTATAATAAAATTTTGTAAGGAGGATTTTATTATACGATTTTATAAGAATTTCAAAAAAATAAATCTATTTCGTTGGGAAAATTTTTGTTGGCAAAAAATATATAACTATTTTACAATAATAGTTTATTATTGTTAACTTTTTTGTAATACGTTTCTATTAGTACATGAATAGTTTAATATTGTTAACTAATTTTTAATTAATTATTTAATATTTAATTAATGAATAATAATAATAACTCACCTCTGGGTTCCGTTTTGATTGGCGGTATGTTTTGCGCATTCCAGCAATTCATGTTAGTGTTTCCTGAGAAAGCAGCAAAGCGAAAATAAAAATTAGTGCATAAAAATAAATAATAACAAATAATTATTAATAAACAAATATTAAAATTAATACGAAACAAACAGCAAACAAACACAACAAAAGACGCAAGCCAATTTATGTCGAAGGAAGAAAAATAAATAAATCCCTTTGAATTAACAAGTAAAAAAAACATGCAGAAAAACATTTTAAAATAAATTAAAAACTTATTTTTTACACCAGAAAATAAACTTTTAAAAATGTGGCAAAACTCACGTTAAAGAGACTTACTCAGAATTATATTTTGAATGAGAGCAAAACTTACTTTAACCTATATGAATTCCCTTTGAATAAAAAGGTCAACAAAAGTTTATTTTCTTCTTTCTTTCAACTTCGTTTGTTTCTGTTTTATTAAGCTACAATATTTTTTATACAAAATATGTTTACCAAACTTGTAATGTTTCATTATATATAAAAATATCAAATGTTCTTCGCATGTAAACGAGTAGAAAAAGCGACAAAAATTTCGTTTTGATTTCAAATCAACTTCCCTATCCACTTCCCTCCCCGACTCGGGATAATATTGCTATAATTTCGACTACGACGTATGTAAATCAATATATAAATATATAGTAGGAGGAGGAAGGGCTTTCCCCAAATATATATAGCTTCCCCTTTGGTTGTTGCTCTTGGTGATTGGCTGAGTGCATTTCGTGTGAGAGTGACATCTAATAGTTGCTAAGAGTCTATTCGATTAATACATCATCGGAGGCGATGACCTGTTAAAGTAAGTCTTTGGTGTACACCGAAAAGGTGTCGAACGACGGAGGCATTCGACCAGGTAGGATCGGATCGGCTAGATGCCTGAGGCATCTCACAAACAAAGCACCCCACAGTGGATCCGTACACATGGGGAGCAGGGATATTCAAATCGACAATATATGGGGGACAGGGGACAGAGGACAGTGAGTGGACCGCCACCAGAGAGAGGCAAAAACAGAGTTTATGACTAGAAAAGACTCCCCACTTACTGCCATCCTGATGGTCGTTCTGCAGCTGCTGTTTCTGCTGCTGCTGGAGCAGCAGGTGCATGGGATCACCGCCAGTCTTCTGACGTTTCCGCCTCAGGTGCGCTGGATCTACAAGACAAAATATACACACACAACGTTGTACATGGATTCGATTTGGTTTTCTTTGGTTTACAATTTAAAAACAATATTCGATTTCGCTGTGGAAATCTTACGCTACTCTGAAAATTGAGTGGTTTCGCTTAAATACAATTAATGGGAGGTCCCTGCCGGCCACCTTCTTCGGAGGCAGCGGAACCTGGACAATAACAAATCTCTTTGGAGCCCATTTTTGCTGGGCTCTCGTTGCTCTTGGTATCGCTTACAAAATACACATTTTGGGGGGATACTTTTTAGCACAATTATCAAATCTAAAAAACAAATACAATTTTCCGGAGGACCTGTGAAGGCGTTCCTCCGCGCAACAAGTGCATCTCCACCAGAGCCGGCTTTCCCGGGTCTTTCTCTGGCTTTCCGTACGCAACTTGCTTCGTTTTTTGGGAGTTTCGTAGGTAGCTTCATGACCTCTTTTCGTTTCGCCTAAACAATATTGATTAAAATTTAACAAATTTTCACGGCCTAATTTAGGCCATTGGCCGCCGCCAATCGCTTGGCCACCTCATCGGGGGTGAGGATCTCGCCGGCATCCACTGGAGCATAGTAGGCGGAGGTCTCGTCGAATTCACTGGCCGCCGCCAGCGGCGGAATACTCGTGTACAAGGCAAAGTGTTCGGCTTCGGTTAAATCTAAATTGGGATCCAGCTGGACATTGAAGTGACCCTCGATGGAGCTGACCAAGTTGTGCAGACTCTGCCGATCGGCGATGGCCACCAGCTCCATGCCGCCCTCGCTTATCGGTATATCGGCCAGTTGGAGAGCGGAGGCAGTGCGCCGGTCCAGTCCCGCGCCCACCGACACAGTGCTGGACTGGGAATAGGCCTCGGTCCGGGGATGCTGGGGCAGGCTGTTGGCACTGTCACCCTTCAGCGGTATGTGCACCACATCGGCGTTCAAGTAGCCGGGCCTCTTGCCCGAAACACTGCTCACACTCCGACCCACTGGCTTGGTCAACTTCGAGCCCGGCTTCTTGGCCTTCACAGGACTCGATTTCGTTGTTTTTGTTGCCAACTCTGTCTGATTGGTGGTCGAGAGGAAGGGCGCTGCCGACTTGGAGGAGCGGAGCGAGGCCCTCATTGGATCCTGCATGTTGAAGTGCCCTATGCTCGGCTCCCGACTGTTCATCTTGGAGTCCAGCAGAGAGCTGCTGCCGTCCTGACCCGTTCCCTGGGCCAGCTCCGGCTTGCTCTTGCGCCGCGAGAAGAGTTTCGAGAAGAAGCCCGGCTTCTTCTGACGCGGCAGGGTGTTGAAATTCGGGTTCTTGGGATGTGAGGGAGCGGGCGGTAGTCTCTTGTTGAGCGGTGACTCGGCGGCGGTGGACGGTGGCCTGGCCTGAACCGTATTGGCCTCGATGGAACGATTCTCCGCGTTGCTGTCCTGCTTGCGAATCCTTTTCGGTGGCAGAGGCGGCAGCTTCTCCTCCTCGGGCGGGAAGGGAACCGTGAGAATCGCCGGCATTTGCAGCGGCACTTGCACTGGCACGGGGGGAGCTGGCCGGGATGGTGTCTCCGGCTTTCTGGCCTGCGAGTTAACCTCCACGGGATCGTAGTGCTGGTGGGCATCTTCCGGGGCGCATTGCGACATGGGCGGCGTTGGCGGCATGATGTCGTCCATGGGTATCAGGACGGGATTCCTGAAGGCTATCTGCAGGCTCGTATAGGTGGCCGCATCATCGAAGCTCTCCTCGACCTGCAACGGCGGATGTCCCTCCATGGCGGCCAGCTCGTTCTTCATGGTGTTGTTGTACGTGTCCCGTTGGACCTTGTAGTCCGTGTAAATCTCATCCAGCTCCGCCACCTGCTCCAGTAGCTCGTTAAGCGTCTTATCCTCCTCGGTTATGTGCGCCTCGAAGGCTGCGTCCAAGACATCTCCCTCGACCGTGGGACTGGGCTCATGGACCATCTGCTCGATCTCGCTGGACTTCATCCATTCGGTGACTTTGTCGTCGGCGGACAGTGGTCGCGGTTCGAGATGTTGACCCAGTTCCAGTTGCTCCAATTCCCGCACCTTTTCATCAATGATGGTGTCGATCTCCTTCTCCTGTTCGGACCGCAGGCGATGGGCCTCAGCCTCGGCCTGGGCATCGGCTGCCTCCATGTCCTCGGGTATATGATCGGAAAAGTGATCGGTCAAGTGTTCCGAAGGCTGTTCAAGGGATTGCTGAGCTGTAAGCTCCCTCTGGAGAGGCTGCTCCTGCGGCAGGGATTGCTCTTCCTGATGAGCTATCTCCTGCTCCTGCTCCTGCTGAGGAGTTTGCTCCTGCTGTAAAAATTGCTCCTGCTGTGAATCCTGCTCGTGTTCTTGTGACAAAAATGATTGCTCCTCTTGTATAGAGTCCTCTTGAGGGAATACCACCTCCAAAGGTTGCTCTCGCTGCACCTCTATCTTCGGGGTATCCAAGTCAATGACCTCAATCGTTGGCGCCTCCCGCCTGGCGTCCAACTTGAGGATCTGCTGAAAGATATCTTCGTCGGGCTTCCGCTTGAGGTGCCGATGAAGGTTCCAGAATGTGTGTTTACCTGAATCCAATGGCACGTACTCGAAGGGCAAGGCCTCGCTGGTGACTCCGTCCGAGGGGCGTCGCAGTTGGATGAAGACCTGAAAAACGATTTAATAAGGAATATCAGGGAATATCCCACCTTGGCTGGCTCTGTGATGTCCAGCGTGTGATAGCGCGGCGTCTTAAAGGTAATGGCAGTCTGCTTGTGGACATCGGTGTGCTGGAAGTCCCCGAAGGCCTCCCACACGGTCTGCCCGTTCTTCTCCTCAAAGAACCGCACCGAAATGTCCTCCTTGGCCACCTTCTCGCACAGCAGGATGATCTGGGTGTTGCCCAGCACGGTGGCCGAGCAGCTGCACAGCCGGCAGATGACCAGGTCGGACATGGCCTTCTTGTCGAAAATGGGTTCCGAGACCACCGGCGGCAGGGGCGATGTGAAGCGGCCCTTCTGTTCGCTCTCCATGAATACTTGAAAGCAGAGTCGCACCGAGTTCAGGTCAATGCTCGAGGGCTGGAAACGATGCGAGAAGCCAGCTGAAAGAAGGGATTAGCGTAATTTTTAGTAAAGAAAATTGAGAAAACCTTTTTGCAAGTACTCACTCTTAAAGGGATCCACGCGAATCTCCTCGCGCGCCTTGAGCGCCGCCTCAATGTCCTTCTTCTTGACACACTGAATGCCCAAATTGCTGAAGACAGCCCGCATGGTTTCGCTGTTGATCTCCAATGTGCAGACGCCCTTCTTGCAGCCCTCCTTGCCCACCAGATTGTGGGGATGAGGACTGGAATATGGGAAAGAGGAAAGAGATTATATTACAAATAATTTAATGAGATATAAGGAGATGCTCCACTCACCGATATGGCGTATCCTTGGTCACACAGGAGACGACCACCACGGCTCGACCCTTGTAGCCCACAATCTCGATCGTTGGATAGGTCTTGTTCTCCGGCGTCGAGTTCACACCCGGAATGGAGCCCGCCGAGCGGCCCTCGCACTCGTAGCGGAAGCGAAGGGCCTTGCCCGCCGGCTGCTCCGTGATCTTCACAAAGGGTTTCTTCCGCACATTCTTCGTGGACTGTGACAACTGCTGTTGCTGCTGCTGCTGCTGAGCTGGGAGTCCATTGTAGCTGAGGCTCTGTTGGCCATCAGGCGCCGGACCCGGCCCAGTAGCGGCGACGTTGTTCTGATTGGGAAACATTTCGTGGCCAAAATATTAACTGCAAGGCAGAGGTTGATAATAAGAAATAAATTAATGTTGAATATAACTTAACAAATTCAATTTACAAGCTTCTAGAAACTATTATTATTTCATTTAAGGCACCTTTTTTCTGTCTTAAATTTATGACCAAAAACAATTCCTTGGCAAGCACATCGAAGATCTGCCAGACAATGACGATGTTAACCGAAAATAAGGCCCCAGAACCGTGAAATTGTTCGAACTATTGGGCACTGTCTACTATATATCTAACTATATATGTTAAAACACATATGACGAACCGAACCATGAAGCATCTGGCAGAGAACTGAAGAGGTGAAGCGAGGTCTTTAATCTCTTTATTTATCCTTCCAGCTGGGTGGCTTTTTGTCTAAATTAAACAACATTAATTGCACTATTTAGGGGTCATTAGGAGAGCTGTATAAAATATTTCATATTTCTTCTCAGGATGCAATGCAGCTGCAGCAATAGATGCTTTGGTGCTTATACCCATTAATAGAAGGGTATATGGGACTGAATGGATTATAAGAAACAATGAAGAGAATGTGTTTCTAAACTGATATCCCTAACAGCAAATTATTTAAAATAATCATAATAATACATAGTTCTCTAGGACCAAAACAATTCCTTTCGATGTAGCTAAGTTTGTGAGCTATTTTATAAACCCAAGCCATATGCAGGGTAATCCTATGGTCAGGTAAATCATATTTGTTTTGCTTTTGGTATCCGGGTTGGGATCCATCCGTGTACGGGTCTAGTCCGGTGTAGTCCGGCTAAAGCTCCGGACGCCTTGTTTAAAAATAAAATTTTGCGTAACGCGGCCACAAAGCGACACAGACTCTGTGAGGTGCCTCCGCAGCCTATGCTCCCCAAATATCGGATAGTATATATAGAGGTGGCCGTATATATAGTCTGCCTCGCAGACTGGCCTCCCCGGCGATGGCTGAGCTTTTTATTTTTTTGTATATTTTTTTTGGCGAGTTTGGAGCAATCCAAACAAAACATTTTATCAATGATGGCGCATTGTCAACGCAGCGCTTCTTTTGCCGATCACTCGGATACGTACATTGGTAGCAGATATAGATAGACGATACATATCGAGGAAGACTAAGTAGCTGTATGACCTCAGAGTTTATTCTCTGATCGTGTCGTCTAGACAGCGGTCTGCCGTGGGCAATACATACGTCAATGGCTGACAAAACTAATGCCCATGCATTGGTCCCATCGCCACAGAACCAATCATCGGTGGGGCACAAGAGCGGCAGCCAGAAAACGTGTGCCAATTTTTGTATTCTTAAAGGTATATACTTATTTTATACCAGAGAAATAAAGTGTAATTACAAAGAAACATGATGTTCCTAGAACGTTTAACTGAAGGATGTATGTATATGATATATTAATGATATCTGAGTCATCTTCCACATCAATTTGAATGTTTGCATTTATCTAAACAATTGCATAAAGAACTGATAGCTGTTAACTTTGAGTGATGTGAATAATTATAAAAACTAAATTTGTACTTCAAATAAAATATCTCTCTTTGTGCAAATAATATTTTCTTACAATGCTTTCTTTGGCATTCTCTTCTGAAAAATACACCCAAAACTAGCAAGACTTTATCTGATTTTCTTAAACAGTTGTTCCCATCGAAAAACATATTTATATATACCCAAGACAAATGTGTTTCTCGAGCGGAATTCGATTTCTCGATTAAAGTTTTGCCAGCTGTCAAATGCTTTCTGTGCGTCAACTAGAAATATTCAAGACTATAAATCACGGGGAACAATATTTATAATTAAAGAAACCACCCATCAAAGGACATAAAATCACAATAAATCAAAAAGCATAACCCACGTGCTGTCATTCTACAATATATTCAGTTAAATTGATCAAAAAAGAAAGCACTCTTTTTCGTTTGTGATTCGTTAAAGACAATTGTTGAAACCGATCAAAATTTTCATAACACAGAGAATTTTTCGCGGAAGGATTACGTCATTAAATTATTTGCATTTTGGGCAAATATGAAAAGCCAATTGGATAGGAGCCAACATTTGTAATACGAATGCGATTTAGTTACTATATATTAACCATACGTATTGCTCTGCTTAGAGAGCTTGATCGATTAATCACCTTTCACTTATCACGGCCAAACTTTGATGGAAAGTCGTTCACCACACTCAGATACGGCTGGAGATATTCAAATCCTTTGGGTTAATCAATTACAATATTGACAGGGCAATATATATATTTATTTTACATGTATTTATTTATATTTATTGATATTATTTTGGATTGCTATTCGATTCGATTCGATTTGTTCAATAACCGCACACAGAGTGACCTCCTCCGAAATCTGTCGTTTTTGGTCTTGAACTGAGCGTTTCTATATGCACACAACGGCTCTCTATATATTTTCGTGTCTATAGATATTATAGAGAGGAGAATATTTCTGTATAGTTGACCGAACCGACGAAATCTCAATCTCACTCGGCAAAACGTCTTGAGTACTCGCCTAATGTCTGAACACTGAACCGAGGAAAATGTTTTTGAGAAAAAACACAAAATTCTTTATGCACGCTTGCCGCCCAGCGAAAGTTTCGTCGCCAGAGCAGAGCTTTCTGCTATTTTTATTTTGTTTAATATGTTAAAAACATATTTCGTTTAAATTGTTTTGCGCTTGTCGAATGCACATTGTGTACAAACGTATATTTTTGTGTCATGTATTTATTGCTTTTGCTTTCAAGGAATTTTCTCTTTCGCCCGAGGCAGTTGTCCCAATTTTTCGGGAATGAAAGATATATACGATATATATATATACGAACGACATTTTCCATATCATGAAAATGGAAATGAAAACTTTATAGCCGGTGTCAATAAACTTTAGCTTGGCAATTGTATAAACAATTGAATCGATTGAGATCACACACGTGTATTATCGATTTCTCAAACAATTAATAACTATATATGAACTTAAGCATTACAATCTACGAGTACATAAGAAACGTTTTTCATTTCATTAACTACATATTTTTGTTGGTACTATAAAGTAATTTAAAACACAGATCATAAAAAACACACACACCACACAATACAAAAATCATATAAAAATTTCCAAACAAAACAAACTCATGTTTATATCGAATTTAATGCCATGCTGTGTATATAATTATGAACCCCTACCACACTGAGTCATTATTTTGGATGCGAAAAAAACCGAATAGCACAAAATGCGCCTCCTAATCCAAGCAAAAGATGCAAAGGTATCTCAAAAATTACCATAAAATGCATCAACAGAGGCTTGTTTGTTTTTGCACTGAATATAAACACATTATTCAAGTGCATTTGTATACCCAGGGGGAGTATCCATCTAATATAAACGGTAGGCATATGGTTTTTGGGTTATACTGGCATTTCCGTTTCAATATCCGCGACGAAAAGCCTCTCGACACTTGTCAGCATTCAATCCGCCTTGGGCAGTTGGCGCCAGTTCAGAAAGCAGAAAGCTAATGAGTTTGCCAGAATACAATTATATATAGTAGTACGGATCTATGCTGGGCAGAGAGGATATATAGGATATATAGGTACGCGAAAAATGAATGGATGCATTATATTCTCGGACCATCTGAATTGTTAATAACAAAATATTTCAATTTTGACTGGGCCACGAATTTCCACGAAAATGAAAATGAGTCACAAAACAACATTTTCGCCACAGATTCGCTATAGATTGAAAAATGCCAAGAATTCGCTCGTGTGCCACCCACTGTTGGCCAAGGAATCATTCACTAACTACGTGACTTTCGTATAGAACAGAGCGGGAATAGGTCAGTTACCCCCTGGACGATACAAATCTCCTTACTAGCGGATATCCACACTGGGAAATTCCCACAGACCAATTGAAAATGTCACTCAGGGAACATGGAACTCTGCTGGCAATTAAGCAACCGAATACCAGCGATTCTGCTTACGATTTTTGGTTATATCAACTTGCGGTTGATATACATATAGGGAGATAGCTGATGAAAACAGAAACCAAAAACAAATCGCTACCGTTTACGCCCATCAGATAGCACCTGCAGAGCTCTCCGTTCAGACTGATAATACTCAGGTGTGCAGCCTATAAATAACGAAACAAAATACTCCTAGATAACCGAAAATAAGATTACAGGCATAAAAATAGCAACCAATGGAAAAAGGGAAATAGTTTGTTAAACTTTTGCTTAGAACGAACCACACTGCCAAAGTTTGGTAAACTTTATTGCCATTTTTTGGCTAAAATTCCACTAGAAAAAACCCATTGAACGTAAAATGTTTTTGGCAACCATAAAATTGATTAATAAAAGGCCTGATCGCCGTCGCTTATCTGCACAGTTATGACTGCTTTTGGGCAAAAACAAAATATGTATATAAAAAGGTAAATAAACAAAATCAAATAAAAACATTTCGTTTCAATCATTTGCGATGCTAATTTTATGCAATTTCCAATAGCAAAGGCACACAGAAAAAAGTTCTTTTGGCGCCAGCACCACAAATTAAGATTAAGATCAACATCAAAGCAGCAGAAGCAGCCAAAAATTCCTCAGAGAAACGGGTTCCGCAAAACCTCCAGACAGCCAAATGTTTTTTAACGATCGCTGGCGTCAAGCAATTTACAGCTCAAATAAAAATAAATAACCGATATGCTGACAAATCGATGGAACTAGTTCCCCAACTAAACAAGTAGTTCGAAAATGGGGGGGTTACATTATGGCAAACAGGAAGAAAATTATTATCTTGAATATTTAAATGAATATTTTACCGAACTATTATTTTTCCATTGTGTCTTTGGGAAGCTTTATAGAACTTTATAAAACATAAAAAATACACCAAACACATTTATTTACATTTAACTTATTATCTTTTTTGTTTTCAAAGAATATTTTATGGATGACAAGTTTATATTTACAAGGTTAATATAAAAATCTACGATATGTTGTTGCTGACACGTGATATACGTGTCTAAATATTTTGTACAGTTAAATATTTTTGTAAACCTTGATTTTTAAGTTCATTGGAAGACTACAAACTATGGGTAATAATGGGAATTTTATAAATATAATCCACATTTTTAAGTTATAGCTGCTACATTTATTTTCGGAAATGTGCTTGGTTTAGTCATATAAACAATAAAGTTCCAGTCAATTCACTTTAATATTTTCAGGCTTTCTCAGCGACTCAGGATGGTATTAAAGGGCAACTATGACCACAACATGAAAACAGAGGGAGTGGACCAAAAAGGAGCCCAGCTCTACTTGGAGGCTCCAGAAGGGAGCCTCACCACTACAACCTACCTACCTTAATATTTTCACCACAATCAATAGCTTAATTTTTGGAAATTAACATTCTCATGTGACTCTCTCACAAAGCCAAAGATAAACATTTGTACCTATATCTTATCCATCAACCCAATTATAATGCTCACGCCTCGTATTATATCGTTGGAACACAGAATTCCTATTGATTGATGATTTGCATAGAGGGCCTTACCCACCTACAGATCGTATCAATCATGACTCCGGGTTTAGCATATGGGAAACTACCACTGGACATACGGAATATCATCTATTTACTTGGCCTTAGATCTCTGTCAGCACACAGATCTCCGGCGGCACTCGAGCTTTGTGTATCGTAGATGCAGGCCCACCGAGAGGGGGGTGGTGATGGGGGTATTACCCCCGGGCCCGTAGTTTTCAAAGGGGGCCCGAAGTTCTCAAAAGGGGCCCGAGATTTTCAGAAATGTCAAGAGGGGGGGAGGCCGGCACTTGGTTACCCCCGGGCCCCGATTTTCTCTCGGCGGCCCTGCGTAGATGACTTGCTAAAATCATGAGACTTTTCGCTTTTATTTTTTCCTAAGCTCGGCACTCGCGAAATGAGTCAGCAGCCGGTTTGCATTTAGCTTGGCTGCAGTTTATTTTTTTATTTTGTTTTTTATTATTTCGAAAATTACACTGAATTAGCTAAAAGCCTTTTTTTCTTCATAATTACCTGCGAATTAAACCAAGGACCAGTTAAGACACATGACTAACTTATTTCCTTCACACACTCACACACCCGAAATGGCACAACAACCGCTCTTTGTGGTTAATAAATATTGTATATTTTGTTTGTTTAATATTTTGCAGCAGAAAGAATTTAAATCGAACGAAATAAAAATAATTGAAATAAATCGCGAACACACGACCGCAAAGGCAAAGAGTCGATCTTAGAATGAAACGAATGAAAACCTCTCCGGCGTATTTGAATGCCCGCGAAAAAAACGAATGCAAGCGGAATACACTGTGGCAAAAGCTTTTCCCATCTACCAACCTCCCAGCCCCCCATTTCCCACCCCTTCCACCCACCCATACAAGCAGAAACACTACCACTACCACACACACGTGCGCCGCCTCGGAAGAAACTTTCGTTTGTCGGCGACGCAGGCAGAAGCCTCTGCGACTGCGCTGCCATGTACACAGGTGTTTTGGCCTTTATTTCAGTTTATCGTTTGCATTCACAGTGGATTATTTAATACGCAGGTGGATAATTGCCACCCAAAAAAGCTACGGGTTACACTGTAAGTAGTCCATGCGCCTATTAATGAAAAGGAGCGAAACTAACACCGTTTAATAAAGTTTTTCACGAAGAATTCTAGGAGAACTTGACTTGGAGTCTATATGAAAATATGGAAATAATATTAATATATCCTAGAAGCTGGTATTTTAGGAAACTTCATTTTAACTGTGTTCAAAACCCTATAATCTAACAACTTCTGGTACTTTATTAGTAACTCAATTTTTCAAATATGTATAATATTGTAACTATTCCTATTTTGATATATAAATTACACATTCGATGAACATTACAAATTGGGAAATTATTCCCAGATATTTGTGTTTTTCTAGATATTATAGTATTATTCCTTAGGGATCAAGTTCTGTTAATTGTATTTTTTCATGACTCTAACCTCAAATGGGAAAATTAATAATTCCCTAGAAAGTCATAAATATCATTAAAGCATGGGTCATTTAACTAGGGAATAGACTCTCTAAGGTAATAATAATAATCACACAACATATAACACTCTTTGGAAGATATTCTTTAACTGAAAAGTATAGGAAGCCTCTTTTTGGTAGTTACCCTTTAGTGATAATTAATGAGTGTAATTCGATATTTTCTAGTCCATTAGAATTGTAAAATTTCTTTTATAAGACTGTACAATGAAATTAAACCTAAACACGGCCCTTGATTGCTTACAAGTAATATTCAAATATTGTGAAGACTCTTCTCGAAGATCCCGCCCATTAGGATTTTCCCTGAATCTATCAAGATCATACAGAATCAAAGGTCATAACAAATAGCAAAGTAAAGCTAGGCTTTCGGGGACTCACCTAAGTCAAGAAGTGATCTGAAAACTTGTTATATGCATTGATCACTGATCGTTGGTATTAATTGCGGGAACCTGAAAATTTAACGCGAACCAATTAGTACACTTTTAATTAATTTTGTTTATTTTTGTACATCCTTATTGTTTTTTAGGAAAATTGTGCCGTTATGTAAATTAAATGCAAAGGCCATTTATTTATAGTTGAAAAATACCAATAAGACACAAAAACACACACAAAGCAGCACAACCTATCACGTAAACCGGTTTGCTTATTATTTATATACGTACATATATAAATAATGTTTTCTTCTCTTTATTTTTTTTTACTTTTTATTTTAATTTTTGCGCGGGCACAAAGCGGGTGCGTTAATATCGGGGAGCAACAACAAAATAACAAGAGCCCCACGGGAGAACAGTTTGAAACAGAAACTAATGAAAAGTTAAGAAATCGAAGATCCGACGAAAGCGAGAGCGGGATGGCAGTGGGGATGGGGACTGAGCGAAGAAGAAAGAGCAAGAGAAAGAGCCGCGGCCAGAGAGCGATGGGGTGAGCAAGTGTCTGTGTGTGGGTGAGCGTGAGCGTGCGCTTTAATATGACGTCGTTTTCTTCTAGGGAATTCCGGGCTTTATGCTTATGCGATCATCGCTCAGCTTTTGTTTTTGTTTTCGCCCCAGTGGCGGCGGATTTTAATTTTTGGTAATTTGTTTTCGCGCTCTCCCTCTCTTTTTCGCTTTCTGTTTTCTGTTTCTTTTTTTATTGGTAATGCCTGCGATGTCTCCTGGTTAAATTGTCGATGTGCCGTGTAATCTAATCGGTAAAACGCTCAATTTTAATCGAAATTATCAATACGTGCGTCGCGGTTTTCTGCCGTTATAAAGGTACGCGCCATGCTGTCGTTTTTGTTGTTGTTTTCTTTGCTGCTCTTTCGCTTCGTGGCTTGCAAGTGAAACTTGCTACGCCGTTCAATTGAATTCATATACAGTTTTCATGCATCTCTTTTACTTGTCATTTTATTTTTATCTACAAACTGAGCACAGGTTTTCTGGTATTTCAACCTGCCTTTGGATTTGGATATGGACTCGGACTCGGATTCGGAGACCGAGAGCGCGAAACGAAGACGGAGATCGAGAGAGCTTAAAGCTTGAAGAAAAGGTAAATAACGCACGGAGCTAACAAAATGTGGATAAAACGCGCACAACCGATCACGACGGCAACAAATTGAAGACTCGCCAACGTCAAAGCCAAGAAGAGGAGCCAGGCGAAAACTTTCAATACCAATGCAAAAGTTGTGGCGGGAGCCCCCAAGAGCTTTTGGGGAGTTGTTGTCACACACAGGCACACGTAAGAAGCAACAACAAGCACAGGCGAAGATCGAAGCTAAGCGTCGAAGAGAGGCGCTCGAAGAGAGCCCGATTAGGAGAAGGCGGAGCGCAAGCTTCTGTTTCTTCCACAGCTGTGCTGAGTCACGTAAGCGCGGCTCGAGCGGAATGCAAAAAGCAAAACCATAACAATCCAGGCTATCCACACAAGTTTTCCTCTGATTAAAGTTTATTTTTAGCCATTCGAGAAATCTAGATCTTCAGATCTGGTCGCCAGGGAAATTCCTTAAAAGTGACTCCTTCTTGCAATCATAACTCTAGCTTAACTGTTATTACAGTTGTAAATAAACACAAAATGAGGCATTTGCAACAACAGCTCTTTGTGCGTTGTTTTTTAGTTAAGAATTCTTTAATTCTTATCAACGCCAGTATGTATTTTTAATACTTAGTCATCCCAGCGTTACGATTTTATTATCTATTCAACTGAAACTTAATGACTGAAAATTAGACTGCAGAGGCTCTAAATAGAGTCTAAATAGACTATTGGTGTTTTTTATGCATTTTTAAGATTTTAGGAAAACAGACTGCTTTTTATGATCCTAACAGTTTTCATAGGTTTTCATTGAATACTCTTCTTTTATAATTGTTGTAATTGTAGGTAGATACCAGTTTATTTCGAAAGAAAATTAAGGGATGTTCAACTAGGCGTATACGTAATATCGTTTTTTTTTTTATATTAATGGTTCTAGAATCTTGTCATGGCATATTACGGAGAAATATGATTTACATTTTAAAAATTATAAGTTATTAACATTTCATTTAATTTTTAATATTTTGAACGAAGGGCTATTGATCGAGGCGTATACGTAATATGGCTTGCTATCGTTTAGAAAATTGGAGGAGCATTCTAAGTTAATTTCCTGGATTATTCTAAAGGAAAGGGGTTATATTAAAAAATAATAATAATAATAATAAATATTTAAATTAAAAAAAAAACCATGTTACAAATAATAATTAAATTTTTTTTTTAATTTTTATTATAGATATTCTAAATAAGAACAACTATTATCTTTCGCCTTTTGTTCATTATCTTATTTTGCCAGTGCTTTTAGTTGTGACTCATTCCCACAAGCCGTCGCTTGGTAAAAGCTTTTCCGGCGTTTATGAATGAAAATGCACGAAGCACCGAAGTGTCTACAAATATGTGTGTTGATTTTGGCGTCCCCCCGAAGACTAGCAGGCCTGATTCAGCGAACGATTCCTGGAAAAAGGATATTATCCTGCGCCGGCATTTGTTGTGACATTAATTTTTACTCCGGCAGAGGCCTTGTGTCGTGACTCACTTGCTCCATGTTCAGAATTCCGGAGCAGCTTTCACTTTCCGGGCGGACGAACTCTGACATTCGGGAAGCCAATTTCCAAGGAATTGCTGATTCATTGTAATGAAATAGGGTTGAAATATGTACATCTATTGGCATAATATATTGAATACCACATACATATATTGAATTGATAGTGGGAATTACTCATTAGGGTTAAGTAGGAGAGATAAGGATTTCTTTAAGTTTTTTAAACATACATACATTTATTATATATTTGTGTTAATTTAACGATTCTAAAGAAATCAATTGAACAGTAAAAATGAAAACACTTGTAAAATTATTAAAAACCCATTAATCAAAAACAGTATTCGTTGATAGTGTTAATAAGAAAACCACTCGCAGTACGCAGAATTAAAAGCAGAAAAGAATGAGACCTAAAACTCCCCAAGCCAAAGCAACTGATAAAATTTGAAATTCCCCGCTTATCGTATGTATGCACATAATTTAACCATCACAAATAGTAACCCCCAAAGTCATGCAATACTCTGCAAATGGCCAAATTTCCCCTCGTTTAAGACTTTCCCCATGTATGCACATGAGCTAATTCCAAATAAATAGGAATTATGTCAAATGTAAGTATTGAAATTCCAAAACAATAAATAAAATCGTAGTGGGTGGGGTTATGGTAGGGACCTAAGTCAACTCACAATGCCTTGATAGCACGAAAGAAAAACACCCAGTTAATGGAGTCCAGACATCGATCAAACAACGATGGAGAAGCACTCACCCCCAAGAACTCTCCAGCCAATTGCAGAGGGTTTTCCATGAAAATCGCGCGATATTTGTCCACTCACCGCTGGGTAATATTTCATGGAAAGGGATATCCCCATCCCGCAAAGCCTGGCACGTGCTCAGGGAGTCGCTTTCGTGTTCACATGTACACTGGCTATACGACATTATTGATTTTTCCGGTTGTCGGCTCTTTGAACTTCCTGCGACACGTGTCCTTGACAGCGGTAGGCCAACTAACCCTACAATCTGGTGGCCCCCGGTCAATGTGAAGGTGAATAATGCAATTAATTCAGTGGCACAGATTGTGAAATTGAGTTAAAGGTTTTGAAGCAAATTTAAAAAGTATCTTTTTGGGAGCAAAGAAATTTCATTGTTGGTTTTGACATTCTGAAACATTGTAAGATGGGTTTTTGAAGTAAATCCCAGTTAATAAAATAATTGTTTTGATTGCTGGGAATCTAAAATTTTGTATTATTTTTTAAAATTATTATATTTTTATATTAGGTTCGTTTTACTGAAACATATTTTGCTAGTTTTAGTATCCTCTTTGATATTTAGTATACAGCGCCCCTGGTTTAAGACCCTTGCCCAGTTTTTGCAGCCAGAAAGTCTCGGCTTTCACTCAAAGTATAGGTCAAAAACGACTTTGAATGAACATTTGACAGCTCCTTGGAATTGATAAATTTATTAGTTTTTCTTAAAATTCCCAGTTCATTTTAAAACATCACGAAATATTTCTACTGATAAATTATAAATTCTAAAAAAATAATATATATGTATATTATTTTCCAAAGAATAAATATATTTCCAATGGCATATTAATTATATAAAAACATCAAGTCTTTGGTGGGATATTATTTATTACCCGATGATAATCTAGAATAATTTTATTGTATTATTTATAATAGTAATAATATAATAATAATAATAATTAATTAATTAATACTAATAGGGTTGACTTATCGAAATGACCAATATTTTATGAAAGCGGTTCTTAAAGTCTTTCGTCGACGTGCAAATCCTTGAGACCTTGGGAGCTCTGGTTGAGTTTGCCCGGTGTGCGTGCAATTCGCCAGTTAACCTCTGATGGCCTTGGCCGATTCCGGGTATTTGTTGTGAAATAATCTGGGCTGAGGTCTACCGGATTTTTTGGGGAGCGTGAGGTGAAGAAAAATGAAAAGATTTAATTTTCAACTATAGGCAAAGTCGTTTATTGCGACTCAATAAAATCTCGTCTGAAGAATGCTTCAATTTGTTTAGTTTCATTTATACTTTGACACACTTGAAACCACGTTTTATTATAATATCTATATGTATATATTTTAAGATTTTTAATTTCACAGAATTGATTAACATTTCCTACAATTTATTAATTTATAGAATTTCAAAGACATATAGTATAGTATACCTAGGACGTTATATGCCAATCTTCCTACAACGATTGCTAAGAGAAAAAATTCAAAGGAAACCAAATTTAATGGGAGTTGATCTTATAGCGGCCTTCTTAATTGTTAATATTTATTCTTCTTATAAATCTTCAAATAAAAAAAATATATATTTTAACAGAAGACGTTTCATATTATTATTTCTTTTTCTAATATAAGTTTATATGATTTAATTATTAAAAACTAGTTACAACTACAAAAACTATTTAAAATATTTATCAAAGAAATTGAAAATGTTGCACAGTTATCATTATCAGATTTCATTCCCCTGTTATCCTGACTCTCACATAATAGTGAAGCAAAAACCAAATTTAATATCCTGCAGCAAAAGAATGGGCAAATTGCTCGGCAATGCCGCGTACATGGAAGTGTTCTGAACAGCAAATTTTATTACGAAAATCCGAAGCTAAGCTACAAAGTTACTTAACCAAGAAATTTTGAAAGTGGCTGACTCGGGCAACGTCGTCGGCTTCAGCACCGGCACCGCCGCCCGTCCCCGCCCAATACGTGTTCCGGCCGAGACCAGAATCCGCGGGGCGGAGGGGGCGACGGATGACAAGCGCACGACCGTGCGTCGACCGCCGGACAACCCGTCGTTGCCGGCGGAAGGCAGCGGAAAGCCGAACCGAACGTGTTGCCACAGCAATGCCAGGCAGAATTACTGGGAAACAAAGTGTGACGGAGGGTCGGCACTGAGCAGATCTGATAAACAGATATGGCTATCTATATATCGATCGATGCACAGAACAATCACAGAATACACTTCCGAACGAAGAGCTCGCGACGCGCTATTTATACTTGGCTCGCGCGGAATACGTACTTGGGAATTACAAGAGCACAGTCAACGCAGTGCGCCAGTCAAGCAACTGCTGGGGGTGGGTTTTCGTTTGTGGCAAGTCTGAAAGCAAACATTATGCTTGATAATGGGTTGTTTGAAATGTGAAAAATATATTACAAGTTGTAAAATAATTTGTAAAAACAAGAATAAAAAAATAATAATCAAAAACTACGCATAAAATAATATTGTTTCAACTTGCCCACTGTGGGGTTTGAACCGCAGTCATTTGGTTTAAATGCAGTGTGTGGAAGCGATGACTGACAGAAGCTGGTCTGCGTGAGTGTCAGAGAAGCGAGCTTTTCATATTGTATTTAATTAAATATTTGGTCCTTTGAAAACGTAATTTATTAAAGGAATATATTTAAAGGAAATTAAACTGAAATTGTATATATTAAGTAAATAATAAAAAAGAATTGTTTTTAATTAAATATTTACCAATATTATTGGTAAGTCTTTCGAAATAAAATAAAACAAATTCCACATGTATTAAATTCATTGAATTTCACTTAACCCTCCAATTAGGTGCCACATTAAATACAACTATAACTCATATTTGCTAATTTCTTTATTTTTCACATATTTTGCAATAAGTATTTTTGTATAATTTATGTTCCTCTCTGGGTTTATCCCTTGCACACTCTGTTGCATTTCTCATATGTCCACAGTTACCACATGCAAAGTTAATGCATTTTGCCGGCAAATTATCGTAAAACTTACATTAACTATCCTTCAAATCTTAAATTCAATTGCTTTTTCTCTTTGTCATATTTATTTTTATTTCATTATTTATTTTTGGGAAATAGAAAACTATTTATTTGGTTTTGTCTGTTTTACTTTTCTCTGCTCTGCGGTTATCAATAGTCTCTAATTGAAGTTATCCTCTTGAGTTATTTATACGATTTATGTATTTAGTTTGCATATTGGCTATCAATACTTTGGCCTGGTTTGGATCGATATCGATGTATGAGTTATATGTGATTTCTCGGACTTTTGCTTGGACACGAAACTTAAGGTGAAGTGCTTCTTGACCGTTCGTTATTGGTTCAGTGAGTTGCGTAAATAGACTTTGTATTTCGTTCTGTTCGTTCGCAAAAAGGGACGGTAAAAATTACAATAAAATCATTTTGAAATATGTATGCAATTTGTTTTTTGTTCGCTTTGTTTCTCTCGCCTTCATATATCTCCAAGTATCTACTAACTGCCATCATATTTATGTATATAAATATATTTACAATTGGTTAGAGCTGTTCGTTCTCCATTAAATAATTGCTATAGGCAACTCCGAGGAGTTTATATCTGTGAATGCATGAATGGACGTTGTGGTTGTGTGTATGTGTGTGTGTGTGCCTGTGTTTATTAAATATAAATTCAATTTAATGGCTCGGTAATTTACACAATATACGATCTTGTATATATCAAATTTCATGTAGAACATCGATCGATCTCTTCCGATTGACAACGGAAAAACACTAAAAGAAGCAACAAAGTTAGTTAGTTTCTGTTTCTTGGATGGGCTCGGGGTTGAGTAATTAAAGTACCACTACAGAAAGTGCTCTGGGCTGCTGTCACTACTTTCGATTCGTGTGTTCAATTCGCTACGTAATAATATCGACTATTTAAACTTTAACGCGTTGTCTCGTTATTTTGTATTTTGTTGGCTAAGCTGCTTGGTAATCATCATAGTTAGTTAATTCTTATTTAAACAATACATCGTCTTAAGGCGGTTTGACATCGGCAGGCAAACCATAATTGAGTGTGTCGCTGCAGCAACCTCTTAAATCAAAAAAGAAATAAAAACAAATCAGCATTTACTGGCTAATATTTTTTTTTTTTTTTTTTTTGCAATTTATTAATTGAATTAAATAATAATGCACAAATCATAAGGTATGTCTGCATAATTAATGCTAAATAATCCACAAAAAACTAAGTTTTTTCTTCATTGCAAATAATAATAATTAATTTCCTACAACTTCTTCATTTGAGGACGGCCACAGTACCGCTCAATAAATACAAAAATCTTAATCATCGTCATTCAGAATCGTCTTTGAGACGAGTAGCCCCCGGGGTTGTTGCTACTCTTAGTTCAATGGCTGAAAACCATCGGTTACATACACATTTTATTTTATATTACGGCCCAGATCGGCCTCTGGTTCTTTACGTACATTAAACGGTCTTTTGGGCCTTTTGAAAATACTCTCGGTTATCGGGGGCAGGCAGGCCAATTAATACGTGATTCAGTTTGCCAATATCGTCGTCATCAATATCATGCGAGTTTACATCTCAACTTATTTATCGTTTTTAGGTTTTATCAATTTTATCGCTTGCGCACAGCGTTGATAACAAAAATCGAAACAATCAACGCGAAAGTTAACAAAACTCAAATGGAACTGAAGGTAAGACGTAATGACATGCATCATGTGAATATATAGAAAAATACAATTCGTTACGTTATCATTTAATCTTCTGCTTAACCTTGCCATCTTTTCGTTTAATTAAATTAATTGGACGTTTAAGTAACTAACCGTGTTAATAACCATTCTCCTCGGCTTCCTTCCTCGTCTAACACAAACCTTTCATCTAACTAAACTTTCAATAAATACAAATACAATACAAACAAACGTAGTTATAGTAGAGCTGGATAGTTGGACAGAGCCTGGACATATAGGATATCGCGTGTATCTCCCTCTCTCTCTTCGCTCCGCAGGAACTCCAACGAATTTACAACTTAAGCAAAGTATAAACCAAAGCCAAAAGTTTACGCTGCACGCTGATCTTATGTTAGAAGGGATTGGTGTTGCCGCTCGCTGGATTCCTGCTCGAAGGACGCGTACTGAACGAGGACTTGCCGCTATTACCCCGCTGGGCATTGGGCATTGGGCGACGCACGTGTCGCATTTCGCTGTTTTGAAGGTGGAAATAGAATATTTGTTAGTCGGCATGAGGAAGTTTTAAAGAGTTTAACGATCAAATTTGGTCAATAAGGATTTCTGGCGATTTTCCTTAACGTTAAGGTATTTTCAAATATTTTAAACAAGACAAATTTGATCGTTTTCACTCAGCTATGTAAATTTCCAATGATTAATCAGCGCAATCAGCGATTTTTTATTATGTAGTTAGGCGGATTCCAGCAGCAGGTTAGCGCATGCAAACTCATTTGGCAGCCATATTATGCAGGTGCTTACCGATTGCTGGATTCTCTGGGGGGGTTTGGTGGGGAAAGTGAGAAAAGGAACTAAAATGGTGCAATGGTGGGGATGTGAAAGGAGGGGTTCTTGATGATGCTGCTGAGACTTTTAACGACCCAAGTGCACCCACCGGTCCATTTCCATCTCCTCGAGACGCTGGGTGAGCGCCAGCTTCTGCTGGACAGCCAAGCGCAGCAGCTGGTTGAGCGTCTTCTTCTCCTCCTCGGCAGCCTCAAGCTGGCGATTGAGATCATCCACCTGAGTGACGTACTCCTCGCAGCGAGCGGCAAACATGGCACGCAGACCTAAAAAATAATTAAACATGTAACACGTAACACGAATAGACATCTTTCCACTTACTGGAGAAGGTGGCCGCATCCTCCTTGAGCAGTCGAAGCTCATTACGCAGCTTGGACATGGTATCGCTGACAATGATCTTCTCGTTCTCGTACTTGGACTTGAGATTGGTGAGAGCCACCTCGGCGGTTTGCTTGTTTGACTTGAGCACATTGCGCAGCGTTCCGATCTGCTCGCGCTTGACGGACAGCAGGCTCTTCAACTTGACTATCTGCTCCTGCAGCTCCTCCATCTCCTCGGTGTTGACCTTCTCCAGGGCTGCAAATGCAATTTTAATGTCAGATTAAATACAATAATAAATAATTGTAATAAAGCACTCTCACCATCGCCTCCCTCGGAGCGCACTTTGTGCTTGTTCATGTCGATGGTATGCTCCACAGCTGTCTTCAGGTGCTTGATCTGATCGCTGACCGTGTCCACGTACTTCTTGATCTCCACGGAGTCCGCCAGGCCCTGCAAATCCTCCACGATCTGTGGCTTGGCAATAAAGACATCAGATTTAAGCTGCGATTGGATGGCAGTCAGTGAGTCGTTCTCGAAGCTGCAATGAAAGAAGTTTGTTTAGTTTGTTCTTTTAGGTTCATAAAACAAAACCCACCTCATATCGTCGCTCTTGTGATCCAGCAGGACACGCGTTGGCGTCTCCCCGTTGACGGTGCACACCAGATGGTACAGCTGGGCCAGATCGTCGCTTAGAGCCACCAGAGTACTCCGAGCCGAGCCCAGGCTTTGGCCAGCATTCTGTGAGATGTGGGTTAGGGTCTGCACATCGCTCTGCAGATCCAGGGACTTTTGTTCCGTGGCGAGGAGCTTGTTCTTCAGGTTGGTCACCTCGTTGCGCAGCGTGGTGGTGGCATCCGTGTAGTTGAGGCCCTTCTGCAGCTCGGCAATGTCAGTCTTAAGGCCGTCAATCTCCTTGGCGGAGAGCGTGAACCAGTTGGCATACTGCGAGATCAAGGCGCGCAGCTGCTGTTCCAGTTCCTCCTTCTTCTGGTCGCTCTCCTTGCCGCCGTCCTGCTCCTTCACATCGATCTGCTTCTTCAGCTGGACGAGGGCATCCACATGGGCGGCGAGTAGGGCCAGGCGGGACATGAAGTTCTGCAGCTCGTTTTGAGACTTGTCCAGGCTCGTCTGCGCCTCACGCAAATTGGCCGTCAGATGAGTCTTCTCACTCTCCATGCTCTCCAGCTGCTTCTCCAGTTTCTTCAGCTCGTTGAGATGGATCTCCGAGAAGAGATCGCACTTGGTGCCGTCGGGTGACTTCAGTTCGGTGCTGAGGTCAGCCTCCAGACGCTTGAGCGCCAGGTTCTCCTCCTCGCCGTCCGAGTTGTTGCTGGCGTTGTCCTCCATGTTGCTGCGTATGCTGTAGGCCAGGTTGCTGATGTGGTACATGGACTCGCGGTTCAGGTGCCCATCCAGCTCCTTCTTCAGCGCATACTTCGCCTCGCGCTCACCCTGCAGAGCCTCCAGCGCCTCCTCCATTTGCTTCTCGGCAATCTTCTTGAGATTCCCCAGCTCATCGACCTGTTGATTCAGAATCTCAACTTCCTCGGTGAGGCGACGAATCTCATGTTTGGCACCTTCAAATTCCACCTGAAGAAAGGGAATAATTTTAATTCAAAGATTGCTCTTGGAATGATTTCTATCCTTGGACAGACCTGGGAGCTGCGCAGGTTGGAGACCTGCTTTTGCAGCGATATGTTTTCCTCCTCCAGCTCCGAGTACTCGCTCAGCATGCGCGTCTCCCGGAACTTCAGGTCCTTCAGCTCGGACTTGAGACGCAGGCGCTCCGCCTCGTTGTCGCTCTTGTCCCGCCCAAAGTCCGAGTTCTCCTGGAGCATCCGGTCGCGCTCGTTGCGCACCCGCTCCAGCTCATGGCGCAGCTGCTTGATCTCGTTCTCCAGATCGAAGATCTGCAGATTGAGAGATGTCTCCCTGGCAGCGGACTCATTTAGCAGGGCGTCCTCCTGCTCGATGCCCGTCTTATTGGTCACCTTCTGCGAGGTCTGGAACTTGGTCAGCGCCTGCAATAATCAAACGGAAGAGAACATGAAGCACGTGTCAAATGGGGGGGCGTGGTGGCAGCAGCACCAAAGCAAAGTAATCATAAAAGTTTCCTGTCTGCCCACCGCGAATGCCAGCGATTTTATTGCAGCCATTTGCATGTCCCACACAATCACCAGGGAGGGGATCTGGGGGCCTGGCTTGGAGTGGCACGGGAGGGGCGTTGGCCACTCGGGAGCTCTTCTGCCGCCAGCCCGGTCTGGCTGATGCTGATGACGCCCCCTGCCTTTCACTGGCTCTTTTATTTTTCATTAAATTCGCTATCTGAACTGCCCTGAAAGGGGGTGTGTAGGTGAGACGAAGAAAATTCTTTTAAATATTTAAGGGGATTTTTGTTGTTGAAAAGTAGCAAATATTTGAACTTGTTGTTTGGTAACTTGAATAGTATTTTAAAAGGATAAATGTAAAAATTGCAAGAAAATAATTATTAGAATTTAAATGTTGTGGAAGTGAAAACTTTTTAAGTAAGAAAGACACAAAAGTAACATATGAAGTCTTACACTTTATCGAAAGAAAACTAATTTAATTGAATTTTATTCCTTAAATTGCATACTTATACTGCATACTTTTTACCTTTTTTTATAAAATTAAAATTAATTTGTAGGTATTATTAAATGGTAATCTTAATTTAGCTTTAATATTTGACTAAATACAATTTAATTTTGAAATACAAATCATTAAAAATCATACTTAACATCGATTATTTCCTTTAATTCCTGATTGTAATCATTTTTACCCCACTATTTTTTGTTTTACCCATTTCCAATATTTTAAATTATTAATTCCTTGTTATTTTAACCCCTTGAACGACTTTTCAAGGAGTATGCTTGGCAAGGCTAACAATTATCACTCTGAATCCACCCGTAATTATTTATCAGTCCAGTGGGAAAAATGCATCACCGGCATTAATGAGTGGGCGGAGGGAGATACCGGAGGAGATACCTCTGCAATTATTGGATTTTGTTAATTGCGACTGGCTTTCCTTCGCTGGCAGTGTTGAAAATCGCATTAAAGACGCAAGAGAGCACATAAAGGTTAACGGTGGCCAGGGACACGCCCAGGATTAAAAGCAGCAGCGCAAAGGTAAACACGAACGCGGGATGTTTATGGGGCCAAGCCAAGCCCTTAACTGGGCGCTCGAGACCGGCCACTGCTCCATATGGTCAGCCAGTGGGAGTGGAGAGAGACAGCAGGGGTTAAATGTGCGGCTCATATATTTAATCCTGTGGCGGCTTTAATTGAAATCTCAACCCCTAACGTCTCCGTTTGCTGCTCGTCGGGCATATTTTGAATGGGGGCCATTTGGAGTACGTGCTTCACGAGTTCCACGCTGATGTTGATCATCATCATCATCTTCGTCATAAAAACTGTGCCTCAAACAAAGTTCTGAAGTGGTAGCAAGTGGAATGACCACGTTTCAGGGATTTGGCAAAACGGAAACTGCATCAAGTCCTGGGAGAAACTTTCCTCCTTTGGCGGTTCTCCCCTAAAAGCCATGTAATTAGCATCGCCTCCTTAACCCCTTTTATTTTGCCAACCTTCACTCACCCACTACTCTTTTCATTCCCAGCTTTTCTTTTTCTGGCCATATAATTATCGCCGGGCTACGTCAGGCCCTGGTGTTCTTGTTGTTTTTGACAATCGCACACCCACAACACAAACTCAGAAGCCCCTCCACATCTCTCCCTCATCCCCCTTAAGCCAAGTGCATTTCGTTAATTAGTGTAATCCGAAGAAGAGGAAGGAGACGGAGGCGGTGGCGGTGGCGGCAGAGGAGAAAGCAAACAAAAGGCCAAGGCGGGTCCAAAGAGTCTCGGATGGAATTTCAGTTGCCTAAAGCTGTCACACATTCATGCAACGAAATTGCAAGGCGCCTCTTAAATGAGACTCAACTAGACAACGAAAGAGCAGGAAACTGAATTGGGGAAGTCGCACGTATGATACACTTACTGTTACAGGACATCATTTGTTCATTCGGAGGTGATACAAAGTTGCTAAGATAGTGAAATATCCCTTATAAAGGTATATTTAAAAATGCAATAATATTTGACATAGCAACTTAAGGGTATATATTATTTTAAGGCATTTTTTTGGGACCCCTTTTTAAAGTTCTAAAACCCTAGTGACTTATAAAGTTCCCAATTTTCCGCTGAGATTTAAATAATCTTTGATAATAATGTATTTATCATATAGCGTATTATAAACTTTGATATCTAACTTCAAATGGAAATTATAATACTCTTTGGTTAGGGGTAAGGAAACTCTTAGAGATACGAAGAAAACGCATTTCTTCTGGCTTTGGCTAGTGCAAAATAATTATCAAAGGTTCTGGCAATGCGGGTGGTTTATAAAAGCATTCCTTAGCTTACTGAAATTGCTAAAGGTATGCCATTATCTTTAGGTTACAGATGAACTTTCTAACACAACAGAACTTGATTTATAAAACTTGTACAATCAATCTACAAATAACAAGTTCATGTAGCTACATCTATATAGAGGACATAAAAAGAATTTAAATAGGGCACTCTTAATGTTATATTCCTCAGAAATAAACGGGTATTATGCTTGAAGTTGTATAACCTTTGAATAATATCTAAATTAATATACTAATAATAGCAAAACAAAAAAGGTTCCTCTATTTATTGCAAACACCTCACAGGGGATTCTCCTATACTTATTGCAGAAACCTCAGAGGGAAATAATATGAAAACATAATAACCAAGTTTTTGTCACAGTGAAAGCCTTTGTTTAGTGACGCCATCGAGCGGGCAACAGGCCGCAAACAAATGACGGCATAAACTTTATGCAAATTAGAAAAGATTTTTAATTAACTCGAGCAAATATTAGCACAGTTCACAAGGGCCAGACAAGAGCAGCCACAGCCACTATGTACTTGGCATAGGCCAGACGCCACACCGGGTCTGAGCCACTCATCTACTGGCTCTGCCCCTTAATGATAACCGCTCCCGTCGCAGTGCCATCCTGCCTACTACCCTCGCCGCTTTGTATCTGCTGGATTGTTTCACAATCCATGCCATGGCTGGGATTAGAATGCGAGAGATGCCGTCTAAATGGTCTAAACGGTGTGAGGAGGGAGACCAGTGCATTAGGGCACAGAGAGAAATTGTTTACTTAATATTAGAAGCAAAGCAAATTAACAAATTAAATTTCTTCTGAAGAGAAACTTAATTAATTAATGTAGAATATAGCTTTCTAAGAATACTAAATTAAATTATTTGATATACCCCTATATTAGCCACACTTTAGACCATTTTCCTGTGTGTAGGAACCGATATGGAGGTACTCCCCGGACCAGCAGCTGCAGCAGCTGTTGCCATCAGCTATCAGAGCTCGCCGGATGACTGCAATGAAACTCCTCCTGACCGAGGAGGCCACTAAAAATAGAGCAGATTGCCCACATTATGACGGCGATGAGCAGAATTTTGGAGTGCACACACCACCACCAGGTCTGTGTGTCTGTGCGTTTGAGTTTGGGGCACTTAGGTGGCAAAACAACAACATAAACATGGGGCGACTATAACAATTTCCTCCTGGTCAGACCATTGGGTGGTCCAGTGGGTTTGGAAGTGGAATAGAGAGTGGGTTCGTTCGGCTGCTCCCCAACGTTGATAAAGTATGCCATGAATGACTGAACAGATTGCGGAGGGCGACACCACGCCCAGTTCGTTAACTGCTTCTCCTCCTTTCCAGTCTCAGTCTCAGTTCCAGTGACAGTGCCAGTCCCAGTCCCAACTTCACTCTCATGGAACGCATGAAAATTTAAATACGAAAACGCAACAATAAGCAGATACACACTGGGCAAAATATGGTTTAAAAAATCAATGGGGGGAAATGTGTCTCCAAATTGTATTTAAAAATATTTCAATAAACATCTGCATTAAGTTAATTATAGACATGTGACATATATTCTTTCAGTGCACGCTTATTGTAGGCCCTGCAATTTTTAACCCACACACGAACAATGAGAGCCAGACAGGGGGAAATGGGAAATGGAAAATGGAGAACCATTCGCATTTGTGGCCATCATGTCAATGCACGAGCTTGACACTCTCTCTTTCTCTCTGTGAATTTGAAATGTCGCCAAAAACGACAAAAGAAAACGACAACCAGAAAAGCGACTAAGACTGCAGCCGGAAAATTGCGAAAACCAGCGAGAGTGTGTGCGAATTTTTTTTTTCTTTTTTGAGCATGGAAGCTGACACAAAAGAACTCAAATTACGCTCTTAACGAAATGCGAATCCGTGAAAAATATGCCAAATGCAGGGGAAAAAAGGAAGCTGCGGGAATACCCTTTGCTTCCAGCACTAAAAGGATATTATGGCGGGAATCTTGTTAAACTTAACCGCACCGGTGAGTGTGCTAACAATGAATCTGCATTTTAAAAGGACTTTAATGTGGTATAGTTTAAAACACTAAAGAGAATGAGGTAAAAATGTAATGGAAGTGTGTTTTAAGATAAGAATTCACTTAGTTTTTGTGAGGTTACTTGTTTTTATTTAAATAAGTACCTTTTGGTTGAATAATTAGTAAACTATTTATTCCACAGCTAAGACAACGTACCTGAACTGAAAGATAACCCTTAACGACATTTTAAGCCAAATGCTAGTAATAAAAGTAATATATTTACATATTTCCTAAAACTACACATTTGCAAATCGCATTTTACTATCTGAATGCGTCTAAGAATATAGTTAAACTATTAAAGGTACTAATGAGTCAGTAAAATTGAAGTTTTGTGTGTAAAACTATAAACTTTATTTATAGCTAATTTATTTTATACAAAATATGACCTACAACTTGTAGGCTACAAGTTAAAACCTTGCTTTACAAAAATCTTAAATAAATGTTTTCAGAGCTGATTAGTCTGTTGAAATAAGTAGTCCGTCTCATTAGCGAAATCCCTAAATGGCATGCTAATGTGAAACACACACGAATCCTTTCACCAGCTCTATTTCTCAACGGCGTAATAAGCCACACAAAAACGAATGGACTGACTTGACGCTATATAAAAACGCTCACAAAACGTCAGCAGGATATGCGGAATGGACGCAGCGGGCCATGCGAAATCCTTGAGAGAGAACGCCACTAAAAAAGAGCAGTAATAACGATTCGCTCCAGCTGCGAATGCTGTGCGATGCGATGCCCGTGGACGGGTTGCATAATGCACCGCGCGCATCCATTCCATGTCCTGTGCAAATATCCCGAGCGCATTTAACAGCCAATAGTCAGGAACACATGCAGTGCCATGCAATGGATATTCCTCGGATGCGCATCCCGGGAAGAACGTGTTAAGAGCCAGCTTCCCATCCCATTTCTGGCACAGTTCCAATCCCGGCCAATTGGCGAAGCTGGGCCAAAAAGTTTACGCAAATAAATTGCACCGTCATTATGCAGGACAATCGCCGGGTCTCGCAGCTCCCGGGTCCTCTGCTGGAAAACTGCAATTGTCACAACAGTTGCCCTCCTCCTCCTCTCAGCACTCAGCCCCGTATCCTTGCCCAGATTTTCGCTCATCATCGTCACAAGTCTGTGTACTTTACATTTTCATTGCTTGCAATTCATTGGGGAAACCCGGGGAGGGCCCGGGGAAGATGGCTTCAGTTGGCGGGAAATACTACACTTTTCCCTCACCAACCATTTCCTTGCAACCGAGACAGACAAACAAAAACAGTGACTGCACTGGGAATACATAGAAAACAATGAAGAAATAAGAAAAATATGGGAATAATTTTCTTTTAAAAGTATATTTTTAGAGTTTTTGATTTATAAAATTAAATTAAATATATGTAAATGGCAAAAAACAACCAAACATCTTCCCAAAGACTTGATTCGGAGGATAGCCAAAGATCTCCAACAAGATCCTTATAAAAAATAAACAATTTAGTTTATATAAATTTTAAAAATAAATTTAAATTTCTCTCTAAAATGCATAGCTTCTTTTACTCTCAGTGTATCAGTGCCGTAGCCGTCGACGGAAACATGTTTTGTCAGTGCTCAAGCGCCACATTTAACCCTTGCCAACTTAACCCGCCCATGGCCCCCATTGCGGCTGTTGCTGTTGCAGTTGCTCCCGCTCCTGCGCTTGTCCTGCTCCTGCTCCTGCTGCCAGTTTGATTGCCGTAGAATTGCAATTTGCGCCAAAAGAACAGAACATCAGTGTCAAATCATTATAATTTTTTCCTTCTCGTCGGTTGGCTTTTATTTTCCCTGTTGCTCCTGCCGCCTCTACATCCCCTATCCTGTGGCTTTGACGTTGCTGCTGTTATTCTAATTGTTATTGTCTGGCATGGATTCGGCTAGGATAAACATTTGGCAGGATGTACAAGGACCGTAAATTGAGAAGAGAAATTCTAGCCAAGAGTTTTTGGGGTGATTTAGATAACGCCTTGGATTTAGGGATAATTATGGGAAAGTTTAATGATAAAACAGGCTATTTGAAAAGGATTTAAATGCGGATTTTTGAATAAGTTTTTAATATTTATAAACAATACTATAAATCAAGTACCCTTTAAAATGTTTTAAAAATAGTTCTTTGAGGCCGACATTAAATATAAAGCAATTTATAAAAACTATCAAAAATGCGTCAACTTCAAAGCCAATAACAAATTGTAAAACTTTCACACATTTTCCAACTTTTCCTTACATTTTTGATAGCTTTCCTGTCGTATATTAACTGCCACCAGTCAGGACAAATAAGGTAATTAATTATTAAATTTTGTGTTAAAAACTTTTTGGGGTGGAAAGTAGCAAAGTCAGGCAGCCGCTTGGAGCGCACAAAACTACGTTGGACACGGGAATGTTCCGGCCAATGGACGGAATGTCCTTGATGGTGGTGGCACGATGCAATGCGATGTTAGCCATAAAATATGGCCCTCACCCTGGCGCACCCGCACCCACAGGACATGGCATATATAGGGGCGTACAAGTGTTGGCCACTGCGTCCATCGTTCGTTTTATGGCCCTTGTTTCGGGCCCTTTTAATTGCCGCAGTTACAATCGTCCGAACAACAACAACGTGTTTCCCCGCTACTGCTGCTGTTGCACTAACTCTGATTCAGCTAACTGAATAAATTGCCAAATGTGGCTGACAGTTCGCAGGGCTACCCATGCCGCCCCTCTGACATCCCGAAAACTGGGTAAATATTTGTTCTGCGGTCCTGCAGCTGCCAATTTGCAGTTACAGTGGCGGTTTCGAAATTAGCAGTTACAGGACATAAAGGATTTCCCAGCAAATATAAGCTTTATAATTAATTAGTGGTTTCAAAGTTACAAGCTTAGTTGCTCCTGTATTACGTAGGGGTTTGGCTTAAATGATTGGTTAAAATTTCATCTTAAAAATTCGATGGGTTAAATTAAAGTTAATTAATGTTTCCTGGCTAAACAAAGTAGTTTGCTTAATTTCTTTCTACTAAAACCTCTCTTCTACGGATACCTTTTTAAAGACTAGAGATTGCCAGGATTCCACAGTAATTATAAAATTAAAATATTATTAATTCTTCACTTGCAAATTCTTCAATCAAGGCAGTAATTGTGTAAAATGTAATGGCACTGCCTGGCCTGACCCCGGCATAATCGAAATTCTATTGCATTAATGTCGAGTGGATGAGAAATTGTTCGTGCCTCGGGCACTTTGGAAAATATCCGATTAATTTTAGTAAGCTAATTTCACACCATGGCCCGAAGACGGAAACTGTGCTCCGCCCTTGCTCCCTTCGCCGCTGATTTATGTCACTTCATGGTGGGGTCGCCCACGGCTGATATCTTGATTACAAGTGGAAATATGTCTCCTCCCCCTGCGTGTCCCTGTTCTCAACCCTTTGCTCTGCAATTTTTGCCGAGTTTCCAAGTTGGAGAGGACGGCGGCGACGGCGGCGGCGGATAGAAAAATGCCCGCAGTGACGTTGCCGTCGACGTTGCGAAAATTTTTAATTTTAAGCATCCATTAAAAACGTTGCAATTGTGTGGGGGTGTGCGAGTGTGCGAGTGTGCTGGCTGAGGGGTGTTGGTTTTTCCCTCGCACTTTTTGTGTTCTCGTAAAAGTTCAGTTGAGTTCAAATCCAACAAGGTGGAAACTATCAAGCAAGGTACGAGTGCACCACCTGTCGTACAATTAATTGGCATGCTTTTTGTTCTAAAAGCCCAGAGATTCACGAGTGTATATTTCTGTAAAAAAGAAGGTGTTTCTGGTGCTGGTGCTTAATGCCCTCTGTTTTATTAAGAGAGTGCTTTTCACCTGTACCTATTATTACGACATATTTTACACTCAGGCAAACATACATGATTACATTCGTTCAATGTTTATTAGTGATTAGTGACAATGGGTAGTATTTTGTTGAATAATGTTTGTTGACTTAAATATATTCCTGCATATCCGTCAAAATTAAAGGGTCCCTTGATTCTCTTGTCTTTTTAGTTGGGCAACAAATTACTCAATGCTCTTGAAAATCTCTCATTTTTATTTTCGTTGTTTGACTCTGCCACTAAACAAAGGGCGGCTTTCTTTCTTGTTCCCGAAGAGCACGGAATGGAGTACATCCACGTCCACCTCGACGGTGGAATTGGGGATCCGGGAGATTAGTTCACAATGCATCGCCTGACCATCCAATTCGCGGCGATGATATTGGGACACAGCCTTTCTGGCGTGATCCAGGAATTTGTAGACAACCTCGGCTGTGCCGGGTCGAATAACCTTAGCTTCGTACATCGGCCCGGTGTCGGAGAAGATCTCTCGAATATCAGAAGTGGTCACACACGGATGCAGATTGCTGACCAGCAGGCGAAAACCCAGTTCATTCATGGACTGAGGGAGACGATCAGGAGGATTCGCATTACTGGAAGTCAGAATTTTCCGGTGGCCGTGATCCTTGTCAGTTCGTGCCTTCTTCGAACGAGGAGAACGCGAAGAAGCAGAACTTGAAGTATCCCAGTCATCATCCGAGTCCAAATTGATAATGACGGATGGTGACGGTGGTCTCTTCTTTCTCTTTCCACCCGCCTGGAGGGCGCGAATGATCTGCTCATCCTCCCGCTTCTCCTGCATATTGTCAAGGTCTACATAGTGTCTGGGGTGTGGGCGATGCTTGAACCGCATAAATCCCGAAGAATCGTCGTTCCAAGAAGCCGTATTGTTTCGCCTGTTCATGTTGCGACTCCTACCATAGTTCTCACGCTGCGGAGCAGGCTGCCAACGGATGCTCCTGGCCGGTGGCGGCGACGAAGACCGTCGCCACTTCCTCTTCTGGTTGAAGGTGTTGGAAACTTCGCTTCTTATGCCCCGTGTCCTCTGGTATTTTCTATTGCGCTGATAATCGAAGTTTGTTGGCTTGTCAAGCCCATCGCAGGCAAACTTCGGATCGCGCCTCCTGCGCAGCTCAATGATCTCGTCCAGACTTAGATTTTCGTCCATTGTTACAAAATGAAGTTTTAATAAACTTTATACTTTGAAGCAGATGGAAAAGTAGAGAAACGAAACTTTGGCAAGCGAAGCCAAGCACACTTTATCCGATACTTCAATCGATACTATCGATAGCTTAAGAGTGTGATGAACATGTATTAAATTTCATTTCAAGATTCCTACACAACCTCGCTACTCTTTTGATTATTTAAATAACATGAAGAAACAAATGAGAGTTCATGGTCATCGACTTATGCATATACATATTTATTTATCGATCAGTAAAAAATATTTGGTGCGATTCAAGAAGCTTTTTTAATTTACGGGCTAGAGATGGTATTTTGTTACGATAACACATTAAGAAGAAGAAAAATACTAAGATAATCGAATATTTTCTTGAGAATTAATAAAGTTTGCAGACCTTAAAAACAAATTTCTTCATAATCCATTCTCCATATAGCAACTATGTACATACATATATATTTAAATTACCATTATATTTACTGAAAGAGAAATGTTGAAACATTTCCCGGAACTTGCTTTATTAACTGTTCTTGCCTGTCTTTCCCCTGAAGCACCAATCAGGCCTAAACCAACTTTTGTTTTAGCAACCGCTTTAATTACCAGAACAACAAAGCTAAAATAAAGTTGGAAAAAGACCACAAAAAAAAGAAAGAAAAATAAAACAGACGGCAGAGGAATGATAATAGACGGCAGAATGATTATTGTTTGTTTCCCCCATTTGATTTTCACTGGCGCAAAAAAGGACGAAACTTTTCCCTTTCGCCTGGCAATGCAGTTCGAGTCCTGTAATCCGTTGCCGGTGGAAATTCCAGCGGAAATGCCTTCCGATGGCGGGGACTAATTGGAAAGGAAGGCTGGTTGAATGGGAAGTGGAAGCAGGGCACAGGTGCAATGTGAAATGACAAAAATGGATTGACCGTGCTCTGACAGCGGCTAACAAAAAGCTCCAGCGGCATTTTAAGGTAGACAAAAAAAAAAACTCCGCTTAGACCTGAGTTGAGGCAAATTGAGCGAGATGGTTTGGAGAATAAATAAAAAATATGTATGAAGAACAAAGAGATTGGTGGACAGGGGGAGTACTGAGTGAGTGCGTTCACTGAGCCGGCTAAGAGTACCGCAAGCCCCTATTACTATATATGAATACAGTAGAAGTTCTAGAAGTCAAACCTAACTAATAGCTAAAAGCTTACTGATAGTTATTTTAGGATTGCAAAAAGTTAGAGAAGTTAATGGCAGAGAAGTTCGGTGACTCGCTAGTCAGGGGTGTCACTGCCATGGACTCACCTAAATCCACTCAATCATTTACTGAACAGCTGTTCCATTTAGCGAAGTTTCTCTGTGTATACCACCAGCAGCACGTGACCATATGGTCGATTTCATGATCAGCGAGTTGATCGCAATTATTTCTGCTAGACCAAGCACAGACAGGGGCAGAGACACCACAGAAACAGAGAGAGAGAGAGAGAGAGAGCGGAAAAGGTGTTTAGAGAGAGCGGCGACTGGCCGGCCAACAGGTGAGCGAGTTAATTTGCCAGCAAGACAAATTGATGGCGATTGTGGAAAGGTTTTCTTTGTGTGTGCTCACCAGGTAATAGTGCTGGTCAGTGTGTGTGTGCTAGTTGGGCGAGCAGATAAGCGGCGACTGCTTGGAATCGGATCAGAAACGTAACCACAGTGAAGTCTAGTTGGAAATCAAATTAGCCAATCAATCTAGCCAAATTAAACAAATGATTAAAGATCGAAACTCACAAAGACTAGTCATCTGCAATAATCAAAGAAACCAAATAATAATAATATTCTCCTGTGTGCCTCTGTAGATATTCTTATCAGACAACTATTTCTATAATGTACTATAAAGTAAAGTCTAGTTGGGAAGTTATCTATCTTAATCTATTCAAATTTAAGAAAATATGAAAGATCGAAACACACAAAGACTAGTTGTCTCCAATAATCAAGGAAACTAAATTTAGATAATATAGAATATGGTGTAGGGAAAAATGATATTCTCCTTTTTGTCTCTGTAGAAATTCTTATCAGACAACAAACAAACTAATAAACAAACTATATTTTATATTTAATATAGATTCTTAGTAATTAATAATTTGTATCCCACGAGAATTCTGAATTCGGAAAATGAGTATCTCCCATAGATAAAGTTTAAAAACCATATTTTGAAAACTGAACATAAATATCGAATTCTTTTTTGGTTTTCTTATTTAAATCGTTACAATAAGAAATAATTTGATTCGTAAAAAACCACATTAAAAGATATTCCATAGGAAAATCTACTGGTATAACCTTCAACCCACTCCTCTTATAATTTACCAATTTGATATGGAATAATTCTTATAAATGAATACTTTAGACTCACCTCCTGTGTGATGTCCAGTTCATGGCGTGTGTTGTCGTAGAGCGTCTCCAGCTCCTCGCATTTGTGCTGCAGGGCGGACTTTTCCTCCAGCAGGGACAAGCCATATTGGGCGGACTGGGCGCTGGCAGAGGAGACCTGGTCGAGTTCCCGCGTCAGCCGCTCCACCTCCATGCGCAGATCCTGCAGCGTTTGGCTTTGGCCCTCCGATGAGCCACTATCCGGGGCACTGGGAGTGGACATGATGATGGATCACCTGGTGGGGAATTGGGGATTGGGAAAGGAGGATTCCGGAGGCGAATGGACGGTACAGCTGCCCGTGGGCGTGGCAGGTGTGTAACTCTCGTTGTTCCTGTTGTTTTCCTGGGCGGAATCGTGGATTAGTGCTCTGCTTAGCTCGCCTCGTCACTTCTCTGTTGTTTTTGGTTTTTTGGAGGGAAATCGATAAAAATCCGATACAAGTTTCTATTGTGTTTTTGTTTATGAGTCCGGCGGACTCGGAGTGAGTTTTTCTTGTTGTTGGGTGTGAAACCCCACTCAACTCCACTCGCGGTGTGGTTCGTTGGTATGCGTGCGTTTCACCTTTTCTCTTTTCAGTGTGTGAGTGGGTTCTCTGCTTCCCCTTCTGCTCCCGCAAAATAAAAGCGAGGCAAATGTGTGGGGCACTTAATGACCAATTATCCGTGTGCTTTTAACGGCGAATAATTCAGCACAACTGGAAATATCCATATGCAAATTCCAGCACCAGCGCGTGTTGCACTCACTCACACTCGCACTCACTCCCACACGCACACAGTGGCGCTAAAAAACAGTTGGCAGCAGCAGAAAATCAGCAGCAGCACAGGAAGTTGTTTCAATTAACTCGAAGGCAGCAGCGGGCAGAAGGTAGCCAGCAAACAACACAGTCAAAATGACATCACACAATTTCCACTTTCGTGGGAGTTACTGCCCATTTCCCGGGCGCTTTCCCTCCGCTCCGTTCTTCTTGTGAGCGTTTTCTCGCTGCACAATTGGGGAATGCTTCGACCTAAACGGTTTCTGGTTCCGACGGAGGCGGAAATTCCAAGCAAGTGCAAAAACAAAAATTTAATCCGAATCACGTCCGATTCTTGCAGTGTTTTGTGACGGAATGCAACAACAACAATAGGCAGTGTTGCCAGATGAAAATTTGAGTTTCCCTAAAAAAGCTCAAAAGGGTACAATTTCCCCCAAAGAAATCACCTAAATTAAAAAATCAGTTAATTTCAAATATATAAAGGTAAAACATCTTAATGTGAATTTGAATATTGTTGAGAAAAATAATACAAGTTGATTGTTATTTCATATTTCGGTTTATTACCGACATTTTTCTTGTAAACGAACGTACCAGTCGGTCACACTAATGGGCGACCAACATTGCCAGACATTAGGGTCATGAGCAACCAGTGGTGCCAGTCTATTTTTTAATTGAGTCGGCAATGTCTATCGAATAATCGATAATAATGGAAGTCGACGAGGAGAAACCGCATGTTGTTATTAATAATTATTATTATTAAATAAAAGCCCTTCAACACAACGTCTTTTCCGCAGGCTGCCATTCCGGAGAACCCCAATGAGAACGTGATACGAGAGCGCAACGCGGAGATTGTCTCCGGCGGCAACGTCTTTTACAATCCTGTGCAGGAATTCAACCGGGATCTGAGCATTGCCGTCCTGAATGTTTACTACCGGCGTTTGGTCAAGGAAAGAAGTGAGAAGGCACTCAAAAAGCAGCGAAAGAAGGTTAAAGAGAGCGAGTCAGAGGAGCAGCTCGAAACTGGCGCACCAGAAGCTCCAACCGCCTATGTGGCAGGAACACGCTATGAGGATGGATTGCGGATCCTGGAGGCTCTGGCGGCCACCGGCCTGCGAAGCATCCGCTACGCCCAGGAGATCGCCGGCGTCCGTCAGATCGTGGCCAACGATCTGTCCCGCCAGGCGGTGGCTTCCATCAACACCAATGTGCGGCACAACAAGGTCGAGGAGCTGATCGAGGCCAGCCACGCGGATGCCATGTAAGTGAATGAAAATGATCAATTAGAAGCGGTTATAAGAACTATATCCTATAGGACTGTTATGTACCTTTCGACTGGCCACGAGAAGCGCTTCGATGCCGTTGACCTGGATCCGTATGGATGTCCGAATCGCTTTCTAGACGGTGCTATGCAGTGCCTTGTGGACGGCGGCCTGCTGCTGGTGACCGCCACCGATATGGCCGTGCTGGCAGGCAACGCTCCGGAGGCGTGCTATGTGAAGTACGGATCGGTGCCGCTGCGTATGAAGTGCTGCCACGAGATGGCATTACGCATCCTGCTGCACTGCATCGAGAGCCATGCGAATAGGCATGGCAAGTACATCGAGCCGCTGCTAAGCATCTCGGCCGACTTCTACATTCGCATCTTTGTGCGTGTGCACGTGGGCCAGGCGCAGTGCAAGCTGTCGATGAGCAAGCAGTCGTGGATGTACCAGTGCACTGGCTGCGAAACCTTCACCCTGCAACCTCTGGGCATAACCAAGCCCAATCCCACTGCGGGAAATCCGCAGCAGCTGAAATTTGGCATACCCACGGGTCCGGCGGTGAACTCGCAGTGCGAGCACTGCGGCCACAGGCACCACCTGGGCGGACCCATCTGGTCAGCGCCGCTGCACAACCCGGAATTCGTTCAGGATCTGCTGGAGGCAGTACAGGAGCCACCGCTGGAATCCCTGGGTACCCAGAGGCGGATCGTGGGAGTGCTGTCCATGGTACAGGAGGAGCTGCAGGACGTCCCGCTGTACTACACGCCGGACAAGCTCTGTTGCGTGCTCAAGCTGGAGATTGTGCCCATGCTGAAGTTCCGCTCTGCCATTTTGCACGCTGGCTACCGGGTCTCCTACTCGCATGCCTCGAAGAACTCCCTGAAAACGGACGCCCCGCCAGCGGTGCTGTGGGATATCCTACGTAGCTGGAGCAAGCGGCACCCGGTTAATCCGGACCGGATGATTGCTGGCACTCCATTGCAGGCCATACTTTCCAAGCCATGCACCAAGGACTACGAGTTTGATGAACTCCACCCGGCCGCTAATCCGAAGAGCCGTAAATCGGCCTTGTCGCGCTTTCAGGAGAATCCAACGCCGCACTGGGGACCAGGAACCAGGGCTACCATTATGTAAGCTAAGGGGGCTCACAATATAATTCTTATAACTAACGCTTCCCACCCTCTTTCCAGGATTGGTGAAAACAAACTGCCCAAAAGCTACCGAAACCAGAACAAGAAGCAGCGTCACAAAGCGTCGCAACAGCAGCCGGGCAACGGGGATCAAAAGGATGCCCCATCACAACCAGAAGATGAGGATGGGGGTGATGCGGAACACTTGGCCAAGCAGCCCAAGCTGGAGACGACTGCGTGACGACTGCTTCTAGCTACAAATTTATTCAGGAATCCGAAATTAAAACGAACTAAACTATTTGGGAAGGCGAAAATGTGTCTCTAGTAGCGGAAGAAGTTGCCGTCAGAGGTCTGGCGCGAGAACCCATTGTTGACCAGCTGGTTGTGGACGCCACTGCAGATCAGCTTGGTGCTGTGCGGATGAATCTTCTCCTTGCAACCACCTGGGAATAGTAGAAGAGAGCGGATAAGCGTATCAATTTGTGTTCAGAAATATTTTTGTTTTCTTTGACTTTTAAAAAGCAATTAAATTGAAATGTAAAGAAACCAATTAATAACTTATTATTTATATTTATACTACTATTACTACTTTATAAAGAAACAGCAGTCTTACCAATGCGCAATGGATGTCCCAAAGCGTCCTCCTGCATACGGCGAAGCATACGCGTGTTTCGTAGCACACGGAACGATTTGTGTTGAGCCCCTATTTCCTTGGCTGCTCCAGGAGCCGACCAACTAGAGACTGCCCGGCACGTCTCCCGCTGCATCACATAGTCCACCTTGTCCGGGAAGGCCTCGCGGGTATGGTCGTACCGTGACTGCAGCTGAAAGTCCAGCGTATCCTTGGGAATATTTGGATTAGCACGATAGCGCTTGCTGGAACGCACAGAGTTCATAGTCTGGTGGTAGAAGAGACGCTGGTACGGCTCAAGATGATCGTGCCAGTTGATTGTACGCAGATGGGCTTCCGGCATCGGTGGCTCCGGAAAGGGGCACACATAGGTGCCCTCCGTATGCAGGTCCGGCTGCCTAAGGATTCTAGTCAAATATCGAGTGGAATTGGGTGAGTATATGCAGAGCTTACCAGGACATGTTCTTAACCACGATCGTATCATATTGGATCATCTTGCTGACCGAGAAGAACTCTTGTTCCTCCGTTTATCAATCGAATTTGGTGCTGTGTAAAGTCCGACAGGGAAATGCAAACAGGTCGGGTTCTATATTTCAAATATGTGTGGGACTTGACTTTTGGTATCCCGACAACTGTTTTGTCAATAAAAAGCTCGATTGCCGGGTTACGGATGTCAATGGAAACGGAGAGGGCATGGCATAGAGGCGTAAATAGATCCTTGAACAGAACTAAACTTGTAATTTCCTTTTGACCTCCCAGAATGGGAAAGAAGTAGGTTATCCAGGGTCCAAATCAAAATGCTAAAAAAGAAAGCAAAAACTTCCACGATTCCCCAAATAAGAGTCAATATTTATATTTTAAAATATTTTAATTTAAATTTTTATTGAGATTTATTTTTCACTGAAAGAAAACGTGGGTTAGTAGTCAAAACTCACCTTGTCTTTTAATACCACCTAAGAAACCCCATCGATTAGTCGCAGAGCGGTGGCATCCTCTCTCCAGCTTGCATTGCGATTGTCCTTGCCCTCAGCTGGAAATGTTTTTTTTCGCCTAAAGTCAAAAGGGGGACGCCCACCAAGATACAGGAAACCACCAAGAACGCCAACCAGCAACAAACGACGAGACGAGATGAGACGAGACGAGAGAAGAGGTGACGGGAAACGACGGCAAACGGGAAACTACGATCTCAACAGCTCTGCTCCCAGAGCTCGCAAGCTGAGCTCCAACAGCAGCAGCAGCAGCAGGAGTGTGACTGTGGCAGCGGCTAACCGGAAACAGGAAACTGCAAACGGCAACAACATCGGCGGCAACAGCAACAGCAGCAGCATCCGCATCAGCATCAGCAACAGCAACAGCGGCCAAGCGATGTCCGCTCCCGGGTAGTTAGGAGTTGTAGCTACGATGGTGCGCGCTGCTGCTGATCCTCCCTCTCTCGCGATTTAACCACAATCTTTTATCTGAACCGCAACAACTGCCACACACCATTGCCTGCATGTAAATTGATAAACGTGTGGGAGAAGCTTGTTAATAAGTTTTGTCTTTAAAAGGTACACAGAACGGAAATCGAACGGAACGAAACAAACAGAGAGCTGTGTCCTATCATCACTCATCACTCATCCCCTTCTACTTCCTTTCTCTCCTTTCTCATCATCTTTCCCCCTTCTCCTCCTTCTTCAGCTGTCACCTTTGTTCGATAAGTACGCCATGGTATATTGAGTTTATTGTTTTGTTTTGTTTCTGATTTTGTTCAAGGATCGTGTTGCTATCAGCTACTAAGTATATCAAAAGCCTAATCTGACAGAACCAATCGATCGAGGGATCGTATCGGCCCTAGGAATCAGGGCCTGAGATCGAACTCGAAGCATAATTTTTGCGTGTGTTCTCTACTTAATTTTTTTCTCTGCCGAAACTTAAAATAGTTCGCTATAAATAGTTGTGTTAAGTGTAAGACTGTTCAATGGTTTGTATACCTGCTGTTCGGGTACAGCATGACACAGGATGAGAAGCCCTTCGTATCCGGTTCTTGGATCGGAATCAAAAAATTGGGCCTTGTCAGCGAGCCATATCTGAAAAGGGGAAAGTTAACTTGTAGTTAAGTATCGCCCACATGGCAGACTGAAACCCACCTCGCACTCTCCACAAGTTGGAACGTATTATTTCATCATTTAGGAGCGACTGCGGCTGCGGGAGGCGGCAGCGCCTAGACCTCCTCCAGAAGCGCCTCCGATCCCATTGCGGCTATCGCCGCGCACCGGACTGCGCGAAAACTTGGAGCGACGCTCCGGAGAATGGCTGGTGGCCGAGCGAGACCTAGAGCGCGGCGAGTAGGAGCGACGACGCGGACTGCGCGAACGACGGCGGCTCATCGGGGAGCGGGAGCGAGAGCGACGACGTGCTCCACCACCTCCAGATCCTCCTCCACCGCCAGCACCGCCTCCACCGCGACGGCTGCTGGAGCTGCGAGTGGGCGACGACGGGCGGCCGTAACGGGCCATCTGGACACGGAGCTCCCTGCCGTCCAACATGCGACCATCCATGGCGTCGAGTGCGTCCTCGGCATCGCGTTTGTCATAGAAGCTGAAAGAAGAGATATTCCAATGCGTTACAAATACGAAAATAATTGCAATTAAGATCCTAAATTACTAAAAGTTCAATTGTAGGGTTTCACAGTATGTTGGCTAGCAGGGTTTTGGTAGGCAACAGTTGCAAGTGAACACAGTCGCTCTGGCATCGTTTTGCTGGGAATATAAACAGACTAAAGGCTGATATATATTCAAGAAGTGCAAATAATGCGAATTAAATATTACACTTAAGGATTTCCATCGAAAATGGAAGAGCAAATGTATATTCCACATCTGGGGCTGTTAATATCGTTTGATTTGTTTTGTTTCAGTAAACAGATTAGATCATTTATACACACAACTGTCGTATTCTCAGTATGTTGGCTAGTAAAGGTTGAGTAGGCAACAGTTGCAAGTGAACACAGTCGCTCTGGCGCACTTTTGCTAAAGAAAATGTACAGATTGAAAGCTGAAACATTTTCAATAGTTAGCAAGTTATGTGCGCATGGAATATGTAAGGCAATCCTTGTGATAATATCCTTATACATTAATAACTTGGATTTAGATGGTATTGTCGTATTCTCAGTATGTTGGCTAGTAAGGGTTGAGTAGGCAACAGTTGCAAGTGAACACATTTGATCTGGCACCGTGTTGCTGAGGAAAATGTTCAGAGCTTGGGCTGAACACGATCGTGGTAAGCAAAAAGTGCAGATTTAATTGGAATGTAAATGAAAAAATGTAGTAAAAACAGTCTTCATGAAAATGATGGTGAAAGTGCTTGGAATATTGTGTAGTTGTTTTTACACATAGGGAACTTCCCTACATATTTCTGCTTAATGTCGGAATTCCCGGAATTTGTACATTTTCGGAATCCCCCTTCCACAGCTAAAAAGTTTAGAAGGAAGCCTAGAAACTTACCGCACAAAGGCGAATCCGCGACTTTCACGTGTGTAGCGATCCCGCGGTATGTAGATGTCACCAACCTCGCCGCAGCGCTCGAAGACGCGACGCAGATCCTCCGGCGTGGTGCGGTATGTGAGATTGTCGACCTGCCGATTATAGATGGATATTTTTAAACGTTGATATTAGCTTGCATGCCGGAAAAAATAGGTTATCTAACAACGTCGCCAGCCGGCCGCCATTTTGGAAGCCGTTCCCTCTCTTTTTCCCTGCGTTACTTGCCTTCAGCGACACCATGCCGTCGATCCTGGGGGGCGGGCGAGCTCCGCCCAAGCCCCCGCCACTGCCACCGTTGCTCATATCAATCGTGATAGCTTTTTACAACTCGAAATACACGAGTTGCTACTTTAGGTAAAGAATTTCTTTCTTTTTTCGCTTCTCCTAAAATGGCGTCAGACACGAGTAGGCAAAAACAACTGTATTACTTGGGTGTAATCGATTATCCACTATCGATGATAGGTGCAAAAACATCGATGAAAACATTGATGCATCGATGTTTTAAACATTTTCTAAATCATCGGTTATTTTTATGCGTAAGTATTTTTAAAAGCAATGTCAATATGCCATTCTCTTTTGTACATTTTTTATATTTTCAGTAATCTTTAAAAAGTATGGTGCCCTTCGAAGAAGTCGCTCAGAAATTTCTGTGTGTGCCTGCCACTCTTGTGAGTCCGAAAAAGCCTTCTGCAAACGCTGTGAAAATTAAAGCTAGGTACTAACATAAACTAAATTTTCCGAAAGCGGCCAAACTTCATATAAAAAACGCTTTCGGAAAAAAGAAGAAGAAGAATTTTCCGAAAGGTCGCTTTCTCGGGTACTAACATAAGCGTAATCTAGCTATCAAAATGCGCGTTGAGCGTTGCCAGATCAGGAAACAAATCAGTGTGATTTGCTTTCGAAATAAATAAATTTATTTATTTCGAAAGCTAGATATGGTGGGAAATTCAAAAATAAAAACATCGGTCGCTTGGGCCGCTTTTATTGTCCACAGGAAAAGGTTAATTGTATAAAAGCCGTAATGATAAGGGTTATTATATGGAATTTAATTCACAAACGACATTTTAAATAAGGAAAAATACGCCTGTGGGCGGAGACGGCGTTGGTGCCTCCTGTTATTTGCCTTGACCTATATAGAGTCGAATAGATCAATAAATAGTATTCCCATATCGAATCCGTTCATGTTCATTGTAATTTAATTTTATAAAGTTTGTTTACATAAAACAGCTGTGCGTACGTGTCAGTATGACCCGATTTACGCGTTTTCCGCCTTTTTTCCGTCCTTTCCTTAAGATTTTTGGTCACACTGGTTCCCGATCGAAATATATTGCAATTTTTCCGAAAGCTGCTTTCGAAAATTTAGTTTATGTTAGTACCTAGCTTAACGGCGGACGCGCCTTTACCCGAACAAAAGTCACACTTTAAAAGAATAAACAACTTTCCGCTACGAAACGGAGTGAAAAACTGGATAAAATGGTGAAAAGATTTTTTTATTTAACTAAAATTGGATTTATTTCCAGCTCTACCAACATACGCTAATTTATTTTCTGGGAAACGCAAGTGTTGTTTATACTTCAGATCTTTATTGGTAATATTTGCAAAAGCATCTGATTTCTGAAAAATTCAAAACAGCGCACATTTCTTGTCTTGAATTAATATTTTCCCTCTTCTCTACCGCGGAGGTCCCACTGTAGCGCAACCTATCGATAGTGCGATAGAACCACGTGACAACCCTATTTCAATGCGTGGCTTGAAACGTGTAAAAATTGTAAATTTCTAAATAAAGGTGTTGCATTTAGTGTCCAGGTAGTAGAATCGCACCTGCAGGTGGTCACTGCCGATAGCCGTAGCATAAAATAGCCAACAACGAGGAGCTGCTCTCACACCAAGTTGGCCAGGCTACAACAAACAACACTAAAGCAAAACATTAGTATCGAATCGAAAGTCTGGCTCAAACCCCGCGCCGCGCCCCCATCCGGCCCCACTGTTTTCGAAGTGCCATTCGCACAACGAAGCGCATTCCAAGCGACCGCGTGTGAGTGCGGGAGCAGCAAGAAGAAGCAGCGCAGCAGCAGAAGTTGTAGGAGGGCGAAAGTGTGTCGCGTGAAAAAAGCGAAAGATTTTCATCGTTCGAGAAAGGAAAACAGTACCACAGGGAATGGCTGCGCAGGAAAACACGGAGATCAGCACAAAGTTCTCCACGCTGAACGTGAACGCTGTCGAATTCGTGCCCAGCTTCAGCTACAGCGTGGCCGCCGCGGCAGCGACGGTGGCAGAGGCGGACGCGGCGCCTCCACCGCCGCCCGTGGCCGCTGATCCGGCCTCTGGATCCGGATCCGCCACACCAGCCACCACACCCGATTCCACCGGCAGCGGTGGATCCACAAATGCCCTGCCCACAGCTGCGGCAGCGGCAGCTCCTCCTCCTGCGCCGGCGGCGGCGGCAGCAGCGGTCACCTCCTCCAACTCTGCATCGCCAGCGCCGGGTTCCCCAGCTGCGACGGCGGCAGCGACGCCCGTGGAGAACCTCAACGCAAACAATGGTAAATAGCAGCCAGCCCCAAATGTATCAACCAACCCGACACAACCCCCTCCCAATCCCCACGCCCCACGTCCATTGAACTCTCCTCTGTGACGTCAACAAAGCAGCGTGTTATTGTTGCTACCTGCTGGCACGCAGCGAGTGTGTCGGCAGGGAGGTGAGAGGTCAGAGGCCCAAAGGATGGGTAAATGGCGGAAAGGAAACAAAGCGATGAGGCACTGACTGTGCTTAGGTTATTATCGGCAGCACATAACCTCAATCTGCGTCGACGTAGCAGTCGGCGTAGCATGTGTTGCTCGGCCCATTCTCGCATTCGTGTGCATATTATTCTGCAGTTAGGCAAAGCGGCTAATCGCTTTTACCAGGCGCAAAAACAATCGCTGGTCAGGGCCTTTCTTTAGCCGCTTTTCGTGTCGTCGTGTCGCCAGCAGCAGCGGTGTCTCATCGCAGTGATGCGCAGTGATCTGCTTAGGAGCGGGTTGCAAACCGGTCACGGTTTCTAAGTCACTGTAAATCTGAGATTTGGTTGTGATTTAAATTAATTTTCCGAAAGTAGTCCTTATTATTTTGTATATTTTTCTAAGGATTTTTGGTTACTATTAAAAACATTAATCTGGTCGTAATTAATAATGAAGAATTTGCAGAAACAAAAATAAATTTGGTTAGCCTTTGGGGTTTTTTAAAACAGTCGTAGCGGTAGAAAAAAAAAAGAAAAAAAAGTTTAACGAATGTTGCCTTTCACTTTTTAAAACACTTTATTTTAATTTATTTTTTGTATCATTTGTATTATTATCGTCATGAGTGTTCACAATCACAGTTTGTGTTGCTGAACTGGCCCCACGCACCGCGCATTTCTAATGTTTCCCCCCATTCACTTGCCATTCTCCCGGCGACGTTGACGAGCAGCTGTTTGCGCTGCCATTTTACTGCCTCTCCGCTTTGTGCCAACGTTTATTTGGCCATTTGCCTCACACACACACACACACACATCCAATGCTCCCCCCATTCATGTGTTTTTGACACGTTTGCGTTTCTGCCAGCCGTTTATTGGAGCCTATGCTGCGCCCAGCTTCGCTGTGCGGACTGGACTGGTGGCCTCCGTTCAGCTGGCGCTGCCGCTGGCTCTGCCTCACTCGTTATCGCAGCGACTCCACCGTACACAGTTGTTGTTGGCAATGTTTTTGTTGTTGGTACTGTTGTGGCGGCTGTGGCTGTTTGGCCCGAATGGAAGCGCTTAGTGCAGCTCGCCGGCGGTTGAAACTGCTTCGAACTTGATTCTAGCGTTAGTTGTGCGGCAGGCAGGGCAGGCAGGCCGCCAGCCAAACCGAAGCGACGAAAAAATGTGAAAAGAGCGCGTTGTCGATTTGGCGCTGTTGGCTTTTACATTTCCGCGCGATCGCAGCACGCAGCACGCTCTCTCATTGGCTCCTGTTACTGCCAAAAATATATTTGTTAAATCTTAAATAAGTACATGTGTAAATATGAGTAAGGGCGCCGGGTCTCGCTGCATTTACTCCGAGAAGCCATCAAAGTCATCGTCGAGATCAAGTTAGTAGTCAACTAAACTCGGAATGAGCTTCTGCGCCAGCAGTTCAAACCCCGCCAACAATGCCAGCTACGGTGTCCGGTAAAAGGTTCGGGATTCAGTCCACTAGCCAACTTACTTAGCAACCTCCACCAGCACCCGAGCACGCACGTTGTCACCCGGCATGGCACGGCTCTTCAATCCGGTCAACAGGCACATGACTCATCCGTCATCCAACTGCCTGGCTGGCTGGTTGTCCGGAGTCAGTAATTAGCAATTAGCATGTGGCTGTCAGGTCAAACAGAGCGAGTGCATGTGCCACTAACTAACCAATCTAACCTGTATAAAAAGTGTACCTTTCAGCGCCGAGTAGTTAAAAAAAAAACAGGTCCCGAGAGAATGATTGCAACTTTGACAACTTTACAACTTACACAGAAATCCCACAAGGCTAATAAATTAAAATTCGCCATAAGTACTCTCAAGAGTTTCGATTCACTACAAGTCGACCTAAATTTATAGCTCGAAAGCCAACGTATTTGAACAGTTGTCTTTGCAAGTGTTATTTAGACATTTTAAAAAGCTGAGGAATACAGTTGGATTTCAAAACAGTGAACCTTTTTTAATGTTAACGTGTCTAAATAATTTTAAAAATTACTTTGTTGCTATCAAAACCACCACAATCCCCACTGTAGTTGAGAGTTTACTAAAAATATATGCAAAGACCTCTACAAAGATACAAAAAAGATACTCTTACATATTCAACATTTTAATTCAGCAAAAACAGCCACTTTTTTAAATATCAAAATCTTTTCCTTGTAAATATGTACATACATCAGACTTCTTATCTCTATAAATTTAAACTGTGTTCTTATAAACCCAAGAATAACATTACATTTCAGATTTTTCCGAAAACCATTCACTTTTTCCAGTGAATGTCTTTGATTGTTGGTGACAACATTTTATGGGCGCTCTTGAAGTATTTTTTCCCGGGAATATTTACCAAAATAATAATAATTATTATTGTTATTATCGTTTCCGAGTAGAGTAAACGTGTCACTTTATCTATTGGAGAAACTATTTAAAATTCAGATAAGCAATGAAAGAACAGGTTTCGTAGTTTTCAAATTTGCAACACTCTATTTCCTATACACCTTCTCCAATGGCATTTACTCACCCAAAAACCTTGCAACTCACTCCCCATTGTAAATATTTCAACTAAAGTCTATGTATTTCCTTTTGTTTTAGAAACCGATCCCGCTGACAGCTGGGATGTGGAGGAAGATGCAGTGATCACACCCGAGGACGAGGAGGCAGAGGATGCCGAGTTCACGGAGGGCGAGGCCACGACGAAGGTGTCCAAGAAGAAGGTGGTCAAGGTGGAGGAAAACAGAAGCAAGCGAGAGCATGTGAACGTTGTGTTCATCGGTCATGTTGGTAAGTTACTCGAGAATATCAATTGGAAAGCCTTTTTCTTATGTGAATTGTTCCCTGCGCTTAGATGCTGGCAAATCAACGATTGGCGGACAGATCATGTCTCTCACCGGCATGGTGGACAAGAGGACGCTGGAGAAATACGAGCGGGAGGCGCGCGAGAAGTCTCGCGAGAGCTGGTACCTGTCCTGGGCGCTGGACACCAACCAGGAGGAACGCGACAAGGGCAAGACCGTTGAGGTGGGACGCGCCTTCTTCGAGACTGACCGCAAGCACTTCACCATCCTGGACGCGCCTGGCCACAAGAGCTTTGTGCCGAACATGATCGGCGGGGCGGCGCAGGCCGATCTCGCCGTGCTGGTCATTTCGGCGCGAAAGGGAGAGTTCGAGACGGGTTTCGATCGCGGCGGACAGACCCGCGAGCACGCCATGTTGGCCAAGACCGCTGGCGTCAAGCACCTGGTCGTGCTGGTAAACAAAATGGATGATCCCACGGTCAGTTGGGATCAGACGCGCTACAACGAATGCAAAGACAAGATACTACCATACCTCAAGAAGCTGGGCTTCAACCCGGCCAAGGACCTTACCTTTATGCCTTGCTCGGGCCTCAGCGGCTACGGCCTCAAGGACCAGATCCCGGAGACACTGTGCGCCTGGTACCGGGGGCCAGCCTTCATTCCGTTCATCGACGAACTGCCCTCGCTCAACCGCAAATCGGACGGGCCCTTTATCATGCCCATTGTGGACAAATACAAGGACATGGGTACCGTTGTGATGGGCAAGGTGGAGTCTGGAAGTGCGCGAAAGGGCCAGAATCTACTGGTTATGCCAAATAGGGTGAGTTTTTTGCTTTGATCTTTGTTGTAATTTGTTATTTAATTTAATTGGATGTCTGATTTCAGACGCAAGTGGCGGTGGATCAATTGTTCTCGGACGATTTTGAAGTCACATCTGTTGGACCTGGCGAGAATGTCAAGATCAAGCTGAAAGTAAGTAGATTTTTGCATTTTTCGGAACCTCTTTTTAATATTTTAATTTATTTTTCTTTAAGGGCATCGAGGAGGAGGATGTCTCGCCTGGTTTTGTGCTCTGCGATGCCACCAATCCCATCAAGACGGGTAAAATCTTTGATGCTCAGGTCGTAATCTTAGAACACAAATCAATTATCTGTGCGGGTTACTCGGCTGTCATGCATATACACTGCGCTGCAGAGGAGGTCACTGTTAAGGTGAGTTTTACTTATGGTTTTTTCTTATATAGCAAAGAAACTAATTACTTTTAATTTCTCTTTCGTTTAGGCCCTCATCTGCTTGGTCGACAAAAAGACTGGGGAGAAATCAAAAACACGTCCACGGTTTGTTAAGCAGGATCAGGTGGCAATTATGCGCATCGAGTGCTCCGGAATGATTTGCCTTGAACAGTTTAAGCTATTCCCTCAAATGGGCCGTTTCACGCTTCGAGATGAAAGTGAGTGTTATAAAGGATTTTATTATAAAGATCTCTCAACTTAAAATATCTCTTAAATTTCAGACAAAACCATTGCCATTGGCAAGGTGCTGAAGGTGGTCGAATAAATTGAGCCAAGCTGAATTCAAGCGCCCGCCTTTCACTGCGACTTTTTGAGATAGCATTGCACGCCCGACGAGAGACAACAACAACAACAACAGCAGCAGCCACGCCACGCTTTCTTCATATTTGACAAACTCCAACACACCCACAGGCAGCACACACAACACACAGTACTCTCTCACTTACCTATGGTTACTTTACTTTCTATCAACAATAGCTATTGATTATACACATTGATTAGAGGAAACGGATCGAAGCTGAAGGCAATGTGAAGTGCATTGTATAGAAGGGCAAGCGAAAAGTTAATTTACAAACAAGCTGGACGAACCGACGGACGGACGGAACGGAACGGAAGTTAAGGGATAGAAACAGAAATGCATTATATACGAAATATAAACTATATTATGTGTAAAACTAAACGGCAAGTTCGGCGGCAGCAACCAAAAGCGAAACAAGATGTACTATTTATATGAATACACGACACAAAAACCACTCAAAGAAATGCGAGAGAGCGCGCGCGAGAGAGAGAGGAGCATTAATAGGTTCTTAATACGATTTTTGTTGGTTGAGGAGGAGAATCCCACTCTCAAGGATATTGAGCGATTTTCTTTGGTTTACTACCTTTTTGTATAAACTGTAAGCATTAAATTAAATAGCGTACACACAAACATGCCTAAATCGCGCGTAGAGTCGTGACAATTTTTTAAATAACTAAAGCTGCAAGCTAAACCAATTTTTGTATTTGTACAAGCGAAAAACCCAACCCAACCCTCCTTCCCCCATTCAGCTTCCCCCCTGTAGCGCCTTCAAATTGCAAATTTGTTAAATATTCTGCAAAATAGAGTACGATATTTTCTATACTTTTTTCTTTTTTCTACGATATAATCTAAATGCTTTAATTTAAGTTTAAGCTTAAAACAACACTGAGTAAAAGTTGGTATTGATTGCAAGTTGCTTGGAGAAATGTAACAAACACACACACCACGACAACGTTCAGCGAAAAATGTAAGCATCTAATTGTTAACTTTAATCCAAATTCGATGTTCTCTGAAGAAAACCCCAATTCATTTGCGGCAAGACACAAATATCTTGGTTATTCTTATAATTTAGTTAATTGAAGAATTCGTGCGTGTCTTACGCAGGGCACGAAACCCATTTATGAAAGAATAAAAATGCCTTTTGCTATTGAGCAGAAACAAAAACACAAAAGCAAACTAACCTTTTTTATTTTACATTCTTCATTTTATTTATAATCCCCATCATAAACCAGGACCAAGGCGGTTTCAAAACATTCTCACCACTCCAATCATTCACAATTTTCCCCTACCTATTCCCCGATTTATTATCGATTTGTTGGCAGAAAAGTTGAAATCAAAAGTTGTTGCTTTTTAAAACGAGAGAGAAAGAGAGTCGACAGATAAATAAGTAAATGAATAAATAATATCAATTTAACAAACACGTTGAGCAGTCTCCCCTGTCTGAGTTAATTCAATTAACCGAGTAATTTAAGTCGAGAGAGAGCATTATTAACGAGAGGGACATGAACCTGCTTTTAACGCTTTTCGCAGCAGCCTCCTACGAATCGAACTCGAAAGCTACTTAATTCATATTATTGTAATAATAGTAAGTGCGATATAACATTGTTGACAACGCGGGAACTTATTTAAATGTTTCACAAAGCCACACCACACGCCACAGCCCCCGACACTAACACTCGTACACACGCAGACACCAGACGAAAGTCAAAAACTACGCCACTGAGGAATATATAGGAGAGATCGGAATAATAGAAATTATATAGACAAACCGGGAATATTTATACAAAACAAAAAAAAAAAACGAAATTTCAATGTATTATTATTATACATATACGTATGAAATGAAATCAAGAAAACCAAAAACGATTCGCATAAATTTGAACATTTTTTATCAATAAAAGTGAGAAGAAAAAATAAAAATTAAAAAAAAAACAGATGAAAACCAAACGAACCAAATTCAGTGAGAGTATTTATTTCATTGGAGGAGCAGAAAATATCGAAAAAAGCAAAGCTCGATAAAAAAATCGAAAAATATAAATCGATTCTCTGTTTGAAATAAAATCGGAAAAGGAGACAAATTAATAAATTTATTTTATTTTCCTGTATATATATTTATATTTTAGATTTAAAAAAAAAGCAATGTATCAACAAAAGTGTACGATTTTTCGATATTTATTTATCTTTTAGGAGTTTCTTTTTCGATTTTTTCTCGATAGCTGCATAAATCTGGGGATTTTATTTTAATAAGCTGTTCTCTTTCTCTTTATATTCAAATAAATTCTTTTAATTTGTTGTTTATTATAAAACTAGACAACATACATAATATTAATACATAATAATAATTACAAGTTGTACACTGAAACTGGCCACCGGATCGTGCGAATCCATTGGCGAATATCCTATCGAAGAGGGGGAGGTTTGTACATATGGCTGTATAATATTGGCATTGCCCCGATCTCTGTATTTCTGTACAGAAACTTATGCTAGAATTTAATTAAACATGAAACTACTCTTTAGAATGGAGTATCACGAATGGTATTTCCCCCTCCCTAATAGTCCTCCTTGTCGGACTTCTTGGCCAGGAGCGGAGTAATGGGCTTGTCCTTTCGGTTGGCACGCTCCTCCTCCTTGGCCTCCTGGTCGCCATAAATGTCCAGATTGCGGCCATAATACCAAACAAGGTAATCGAAGAACATTCCGATGAAGGTAAGAGCTGAAATAGGAATAATTAAAATTTATCCGCCAAACATCCTTTACAGAGAAACTCACCGCAGGACAACAAGTTCAGAGAGTATCGGAACCGCGTCTGATCGTACAGCTGGCAGTTGCCATTGCCATTGCAGGTCTTGGTCCACACCAGGCAGGTGGAATCAATGAGACGTCCAAACATAATGGGACCCGGGATCAAAGCGAACAAACTGATCATCATCAGCGCCAGTCCCTGGGCAAAGGACTTGTCCTCATAGGCCACCGCACGGTAGTTGACCAGGACATTGCCCACACGGCCGGACGAGCCGAACCAGTTGACCACCATCGAGGTGATGGAGAAGACCCAGAAGCTCCAGTTGCAGTTCTGCGTGCAGATACCCGGCCGGAGCACTTGGTCCGGAGCTGATCTCCTCGATCTCCTAGGCAGCACCCTTTCCTCGTCGAAGTCTCCCTCGGCGTTGAGGAACGGCACACCGCTCAACAGGTAGTCTGTGGTGCTCTCCTGGTCCACTTCGGGCTCCATAGTAGTGACGGGATCCATGAGTCTCAGGAACCGCTGAGCCGCACTGGATGGCGGTGTCACGTCGGCGAGGCAGCTGCAGTCCTCGTACACCTTGGACGTGGCATTAAATCCCCGGCAGCCCGCATGGCAGGCGGAGAAGAAGGTGGTGTCCGTTTCCTCGTGGCAGACAGGAGTGTAGCTGATGCCATCGCAGGAGCAGTTTGTGTTACATGTTCTCGTGAGGTTTAACCTTTGGGAAATGAGAGAGATAACATGAGTTTAATGTGAAGAAAGATTGGAAGGAGGTTGTTCCACAATGACTCCTTTCAAAGGTCTTTGTATGGACACTTACTCTCCCACATGGGTCATGGAGAAGGTATCCGGGCAGTAGAGGAAGGCATAGGAGATCTGTCCCATGATGTAGACGCAGCCCACGATCACGTTCCACATGAGCACCTTGCTCACATGTGGCTTCTTCTTGGAGATGACCAGACCGGAGCCAATCAGACCCACAACCATGCCCAAAATAGAGACAGGACCAACGATCTGAAAAACAAAAAGTTCATTTAATTAACAACAAATGGTAATTGGCCTTCTTTCGCTTCCCCTAATTCTACTTACCACGGTGGCACTCTGGGCGTTCTTGTGGAACTGCACCTCCATGTATTTCGTAAGGAAAGTCATGAAGCCGGAGGCTCCCAGGATATAGAAGACGCCCGAGGTGATGTTGAAGATCAGCAGCTTGTTTCGCAGCAATCGCATCAGTGCCCGAGGGAAGTCCTTCAGCTTGGGCAACTCCGTGGTGGCCCCCGCCGCTCCAATGTTGTCCAAGGCGGCGTTCGAGGAGAAGCGGCTGCTCAGCGAGAGGTTCTCCTCGCGCTTCAGCTCCTCCTTTGTCTGGCGCAGAGCCAGCGGCAAATGGGAGTTGGGTCTGCCCTGATCGCTGGCCTTGGGCAGCTGCTTGGGGAAGAGTCCGATCAGGCCGGAGAAGAGGCACATGAGGGTGCCGAGGATGACCCAACCCAGCCACCAGGCGCCCAGCCAGCGAGGATCCTTGTTGTCGATCAGTGGCGTCTTGCTGGGATCAATGAAGGTGTTCAGCGCTATGAAGCCTGGGATTTAAAGTTGTAAATGATCAGATATACATCCTAATAAATTTATAATCATTACAAGCCTACCGAACAGGAAACCCACGACGGGACCTATCATTCTCAGGGCCATGGCCACCGCCAGCATCAGGGGAGTATTGGTCTTCTTGGTGTTATCATCCAGGTAGGTCTGTCCCAGCGAGTAGTACATGGTGTTGCCCACTCCCAGCACGAACTGGGAGAGAAAGATCAGCACCAGCGGCACGATGGAGAAGAGATCATCGCAGCCCTCTTCCGTCTTGCCCACGCCGCACAGCTGCTCGCTTTGGGCAGCGCTGACATTCTACAGGGTAAATTCAGGATCAAGTTGAGTAGGTTTTCCACTTCAAAAGACAATACAATACTGACCAACAGGGACAGTCCCTCGCCAGAGGTGCTATTCAGCAGGCTATCCTGGTACTCTTTGGTGAACTGCAGCACCTCGTGCCCAGCTCCGTAGATAAAGTGCGGCAGGACGAGGATGTAGCAGGACAAGCCGCAGAAGACAATGCCCCAGGCTATCCAGCGCGGACGATTGCGCTGGCCACCGATGTAGGAGAGGATGAGGGAGAGCATGATCTGCGAGATTTCATTGCCGCTGAGAATGATTCCTGAAAGATTTCATTATTTAATAGGAACAATTATAATCTTTAAAGTATTTTAACACGACTTTACCTGTGGTCTGACTGGGTATCTTGAAGCGCTTCTCCAGCGTGGTGAGTGTGACGATGAAGTACATGTAGGACATGGCCTGGATGGTGCCCAATAGCCCGTAGACGGCCATGAACATCTTGGTGGTGGCATATTTCTGCAGCCACTGTGGATGCCAGTTGGCCATGCCGCACAGGTAGTGACCGGGCGGGGGGTTCGAGCCCCTGCGCTTCGTTTCCGTCATCTTGGATTCCTTATCTGGGAGGTGAAGATGTCTTGTCTGGGGTCTTCAGCCAATCATCGGCAGGGGCGAGCGATAAGATTGTGTCAGATAGCTGAGGGCACACTGTCTGGAAAAGGGTTTGCACAGACCACACAGTCGTAAATCGTAAATCATTGGATGCGACTCAGAGTTCGAGGAAAAGCCATCCCTGGCCTCGAAGCCTGGTGAATTTCGCCATACTCTCTGCTAATTGCTAAAATCACTCCCGTAATCGTGACTCTGTGAGTCTCGAAATCTTGGGACATCGTTTAGGGCTTATAAAAGCCGTCCAATTGCGGAGATAGGGAAATTCGGAGTATTATTGATTAAGTAACGATAATGGCGCCTTCTCAAGATCACACACATTGGGTCTAGGCCGGGGCGATAAGATAAACCTGTTTTGCGGCTGCCAAATATACTACTATATCTATATGGTCATTGGGGAGCAACTATAACTGGCTATTTTAACCGCATAACGATGACCACTTGGACACATCTCTTCCTGATTGATCGTGCCAAAGGAAAAGTCACTAGAATCATGCAAAGATATCTTATCGGAAGGAAGGGAGAGTTTCTGAATCAACAATTATAGGTAACATCTGGGAAGAACGCTTGAAAATCCTTCCTTATCATCGTGATAAGTCGCTTAAAGCCAAGAATTCTGACCCAGAACAACTTTATTTAACGAAAACATTTTGAAGTAAACAAGGTTAAATAAACAACTTTGCTGAACTCTTTTTTGATACAATATCAGTAAGATTTCAACCCGACAAAATCAGTTTAATGAACCTGCAGACTGATAGATTTCCCACAATTATACATTCCGTAATGTAATTCCGGGCTTATCATGTTATTGATTTGAAGCTGATTAATTACAGCATGAAACCACGTTTCGTTGTGACTCACAAGAACTCATGGTTACCCTATAAGCTGTCTGTTTTCCATATATTTTGGTTGTGTCAAAAACAACAACAAAAATCGGACAATTCGATAGACCCCACAGGTCTCTGTTTATCAATGTTCACGATTTAAAACACTGAAGTGACTGATTAGTTTTAAAATATATATAATTTGAGAGGTTCTTTAGCTGGTTGTTGAAAATAAAGGAAGTCATATGGTTACAAATATCCTAATCATATTTCCCCGTATTTATTTTATGACCATCACAATAAGTATACTTTTCCTCTTGAGCTGTTGGGTAATAAATTTATTAAATAAAAAGCTTAAGATTAAGAAAGGGAACAACCGCATAATTTCTTCCCTATGAAATGCCTATTTCTTTTGGATTTTTATTCATCTGTATTGATATGTTTTTATAATTACAAAATACACCTTCAATTGTACTTAAATCTAATAATTACAAGTTAATATTTATTAATTACTTTGCCAGTCACATAAGCCTCTAAATAGCTCCACTCATTAAGAAAAAAAGAACTTCACATTAAGTTAATGGGTAAATTCAAAACCTTTTTTCTTTATCAATTCAAACTGTTTGCACTGAGAAATACCTAAAGCTAAATACTTAAAGTCTTATGCACTTTATTCTCATTACAAAACTTTACCAATATCTCCTTATTTCTTTCCGTAATCACTTTAGAGTAAATGTATTATTCAAACAAAATAAATCCGTAAATAATCAATACTGAAAACACTTCGATAGCTCATTCAAGAGATCCTCCAAGAACCACTCATATCCGCTTGCGGAAACTACACCAATGTCTTCCGTTTGTTTTCAAAAATCACTTCACATTAAGTTAGTTAATCAAACTAAATAAGTTCTTATCAATTAAGATTGAAATCACTTCAAGAGCTGATCAAAAGATCTCCCCCAAGGACCTCTTATGAAACTCCCCCCCAGAGACTCCTTCCGCATGGCGAAACTACCCCAATGTCGATCGGAGAATGCCGACCAAAACTTACGCTGACGATATCGCCACAATTATTTGATTTGATTACCAGACAGGTGTACGTACGTTACTCGACTCAACTGGAGGGTAGCCGTTGCCTATGTGGCGGGCATATTATCGAATGCTGAATAATAGTCACACACTCGTCTAGTTTGCAGCACAATCTAATCGGCGGAGGCACACTCGTACGATTAATTCAATTGCCGTTTGTTCGAGTTCCTTTTCCAAGGAACCAGCAGGTCCCAGTGATACCGATGCAGTGCAGCGGAGATATAAGAGCTGTCCGGGACAGGTGGCAACCGAACCGAATCGAGGCGCGAGCGAAACTGAGAAGTGAAATTCGAAATTCCGGGCCAGCCGTGGGCCGTGTCCGCCTGCCGCAGCGGTCCAATCGAAGCCTGATAAAGCTTATCAGGCCATAAAGCCTCAGGGAGTTTGGCTATCGTGAGGATCGGAGGGAACTCTCTCACTCGCTCACCCTCTCTCCCAGGCGGAGGTGGTCCACGTGGAAATCGAATTTCGGACATATCTCTCGAAGAACTCGCGCCTCGCGCCTAACGCCTTATCAGATACCTCTTTGTTTTGCCCCGCGGGCGGACCGTGCGGGCGGATTGGGTATGACAATACAAAACAGAGAATAAAGGAACGCGACAATGACATTATTATTACGATCTCTGACCCCCACCAGCCCCACCGACCCCATCCGTGGCCCCCCAAGCGATTAGAATTGTAAGCAAGTGAATTAGCAGAATGTGTGTGTCGTGTATGTGTCGCATGTGCATCAAAGAGCCCCCGCGAGGGCTGTCCATAGAGTACTACACGAGAGTGTACTACCCTACTGATCCGTCTTGATGTACAGATCTGGCTCTGCAGCCACCTGGACCAGCTCGTTCCGTCCGATGCTCGTGATGAACGTCAGGCCGATCCACAAGATCGCCACGAAGAGGAACATGACGATCAGGGTCTGGATCAGGGTCGGTGTTAAAAACTGGGAGCAGCTCCAGCATGGCTTGGCCTCGTACATCAACTCCATTCCGTTCTGGTCGACTGTGGAGGAGAAAGAATGTACATTAAAGTCGGTAGATCTCTGGTGTCAGCCTCAGTTAGCCCAGGCACTAAACTAAAACCTCTAAAACTAGCAGGAATACTTTAATATTTAACAGGTTCCTATTGCAATTTATATGATACTGTTCTTATTTTATAGGCTACTTCCGGGGGAAACATTATTCATTGTTGATGATTCAATTTGTTGTTGAAGAGAGACAAAACAAGCTATTATCAGTATAGACATTATTAATGATAAAGTTAGAAGAGCAAAGCAATGACTTCGATATTCCTAGGTAAACTCATGTAAACCATAATTTGAACGATGTTTGAAGTGGAAATCTTTCCCGTGCTTTTAAAGTAAAAGACCCTAATAAGATCTACGTTTTCTAAGACAGGGAAATCCTACATATTTGATTAAAAATATATAATCTTAGAGATAAATCCTAAAAATTAACAAAAAGGAATACCTCCTTAGATTACACCCCATGTCAGGCAGCAGATACTCACCCGAAGTGACAATGTCCAAGTAAAAGTCAAACAGGCTGAGTAGCGACTTGTTCTTGGCATAGAAGTTCACATCACCGCAGCATAGACTGAAATCAGAGCTAAAGAAGATACGGTCCGTCGGATAGAAGAAAGTTTCGTCGAGGATGGCCCGAGAGAGGTACCAACTGTCCGTCACCGGCAGCACCTCGATGGCCAGTGGGCCGTGGTTAGTGTCCAGTAGGAGAACCAAGCCGGCATCCAGATCTGGCTTGTTGTACAAGCCCACCTGCATGCTAAGATTACTTTCCAAGACAGTCAAAGTCGAGCGGATGACCGGAGCCGATTTATAAGTCGATTCCTTGGTAGCCAACATGATTTCCTTGAAGCCGAGAATGGCCTCCTCGCTGCGCAGGATGGTCAATCGGCTGGTATTGCTGGTATTGGTGTAGCTAAGTTGGGGAGCCAAGTTCCCGCTACCACCACGCGGGCGGACAATTTGTGGTTTCCTAGTATCGAGATCAACGTAATGAAGCTTGCGACGCTGGTAGGACTTTTTCTCCTCCGTGAGGGCGGTGTAAACTTGTACCACCCGGCAGCCCCTCAAGTCGCTCAACTGATTGTGGGCCACTGCCATGGCATGGTCTGGACAGAGTTTGAGGAAATATTTAAATATGTGAGCAGGTGAGTAAATTTCCCAATTACCATGAGCTATTAGCTGGCGATCGCTGAAGTCAAAGGCGTGTATATAACCCTGCAGACATGGCACCCTCATTTTGACTGCTAGCCGTGTTTCGTTAATGATCGTGGGCTTGTGCCAGATGATCCTTTTGGTTTTCTCTCCGACTTTCCGCAATGCTTCCAGCGGTTCCTCCACCTGGCTGTAATAGTTCATGGGCTCGAAGAGCCTCAAGTTTGGAAAACACGGCTCGCAGTTGAAGTCCTTGGCGGCGAGCTTAGATATTAGGAAGCATAATATAAGCATAGAGTTAAGTGAGCTGGATTTCCAATATAAATACCTCGGAGGCGAAATACATCATAATCATGTGATCCTTCTGAATTTTCCTTAGCAGTAAGTAAAACTGATGATTATTAACAGGGCGAAAAATTGTCTTGATTTCAGGACTGAAAAGAATATGCACAGCTAAGGGAAATCTTATATTTATGACTCGATTTACTCACGTCTTCATTCCCCAGATCAAAACTGGAGGAGAACTTGAAACCTGGGCCGAAACCTTCAAGAAATTTAAGGCCCACATTAGCCATAGTAAATACATCATTTTTAATAGTTTTTTAAGTCCTTCGAATTGTTTTGGATCGCAGTCGTAATGACACATCAGTTAACTGATTTTTGAAATTTACTGCTGGACTGCTTAGGTTTCAATGGATATTTATTTGTTTTGGAGAGCAAAGTAAATTTTCAGATTTTAGAGAAGATGTTTTGGAAAATTCAAGCTTTTGGTTTTATAAAAACCAGAGCCAATTTGAACTCGAGGCTGAAGAATATTCAATTTCTAAATGTGTTTTAAATTTGCCTTTCTTTTTATGTTGATTTATCGCAAGAAGATCGCAATGAATAATTATTTTTATAGATTTGATAGATCGATACAGTTTATATATATAAACATTTTCTACCATCCCAAGGAACTGGATATAGCATCTTCAAGAAGCTCTTTCCACTCTACCAAATCCACAAGATCCTCCCCTCTCTTTCACAATTGCCTAGCCACTTGTTGCTGCAACTTGTTGCCACGATCCAAGAGCATGCGTAAGCGGTGGCAATAAAGTTGCCATTAGAGCCAAGAATAAAAAGCAACACAACAAAAAAAAACGAGAAAAATAAATAATGATAAGATAACAGCTGGCTGCTTATCAAACCCACAGAGAGCGAAAGGTGCTTCTGGCCAGGCCGGAGCTCCACAGTTCTCGCTGGTTTCTCCTTTCGAATAGACGTTGGTGTCTTGGCCCGCCAAAGATGCCATCGCCCCAGGGCCACTGAAAAATAAAAACACAAAGCTATCAATAAATCAATACGACAAACGAGTGAAGTGAATAAAATCGAAGAAACCCCAACCCAAATCGAATACGAATATGGCGCAAAATACGCGCAACTCCGATTTATCGCAGATAGCGGTCAATGCCAACAATATACCCGATGGTGCGTGACCCAAATCTGGGCGATCATCAGCTCCGATTTCGTGCTATTAATGGTGCATTTTCTATACCTCACAGATAGTGTCGATTGCGGCATCAAGGGCCTGGGCTGGTGCCGCGGCCCAGGATGCCAGAAGTTCGCCCGCCTGCGCACCTTTGTCATGGTCTTGGCCATTTCCGGCACCTTCCAGGGCGTTTGCGAGTCCTACTTCCGGGTCTCGGCCAAGCAGGCAGCCCTCGAATTCGGATACAGTACATTGCTAGTCGGTGAGTAAGGCCCACAGGTGCTTAGGCCCTAGGTTATTATCGCAAAAATATACGAGAGGGAAAATGCTAACACGGTTGCGGAGCGAAATCGAGGTGTTGGCCGGGTTCTACGTGGAGATTTCTGTTCAGTTATCAGTTTTGCGATATAGTTTGGATGATTGTGAGTGCTCTGGTGCTCTATTTTTGTGTGAGGTATTTCCAATTGAACGAAATGAAGGTATTCATATTTCAATTCTAAAGGAAATGAGTTCTTTGGGTAGAGTAATGTTGCATCAGCTTTATTTTACTTTTACCTTGCCAAATTGTTAGCAAAAACATAATCCTTTAAATTTAAACGAAGTTTTCTGTTACCAAAAATAACTTTATAAATTGTAGTTTAGATTTATATTTGTTCTGATATATTATTTTATTACTTTACTTAGTGGAAAGATACAATTTTGCCAACTAATTGGTGTTAATCACTATGATAACAATTTATCTAACTTTATCTTGGCTAATAAAATAAAAGCCACAACATTTTGTTATCTATTAAATCGTTTTCTATTATTAGAAATACCAAAAACAACTCAAAGAAAAGGGTATCTCATAGTTCGTATAGCAAACCGTAAACTTTTAAATTTGCTTGTAATTTTATGAGTGTGTGGACATTTCCATGCGTCATCACCGGGCACCGGGATTCGCAATTCATAATCGTAGCAAAAGTTAGTACGTATTTCCCTCCTTTTCCTCAAGAAATGCTCTCTTTCGTAAGGCATTCCCATTCCAACGGAAGTGATTTTCCCTCAATAAAAGTCCGACAGCCGTTATGGAATGCCTTTTGTCCGTTTTTGTTGCGTTACTCATACGTCATATCGCCTGGTTAGATAAGGCTGCGAGTACAGGGGTTCACAAAACAAACCAATAAGAAAAGGAGAAGCACCTGCGCACGCTGTATTAATACCCTTTCCATCTTACCCCATCCAGACTGGCTGCTGGTGACCAGTGGACTCGTCCAGGCGGTCTTTGCCCTGGCCTTCGCCTACTGGGCGGATGTCTACCATCCCATCAAATGGCTGGTGGGCACTCTGATGCTGCAGGCAGTCACCTGCGTGGTGGCCGTGATTCCCTCCATTATGAACTTGTGAGTAACAGTGAAGCTAAGAGAACCCACAACCTAATTTCATCTAAATATATGCCTTTTCAGTGCCGAGGGCGCCAAGCCCAAGGACGCCCTGCTGGATGCCAATCTGTGCGCCACCTCGCTGGCCCAGTTCCAGAAGCTGACGCTGACCGAGGCCCAGAGCAGCACCCTCACCCTGGCCATGCTCTTCGTCCTCCAGGTGGCTCTGGGCATGGGCAGTCTGGCCTACTACACGCTGGGTGTGAGCTACATCGACGACAACTCGCTGTCGCAGGACAGTCCGGCGGTGATAGCTGCCGCCCTGGCTGCCCGCGTCTTTGGCCAGCAAATGGGTTCGCTCTTGGTCCTGGGAGTGGGCTTGACCCATGTGGGCTGGTGGCTAGGCTGGGTGATCATCGCCCCCTTTATATTCGTGGGAGCCGTGATGCTGGGCTTGTTCCCCAAGCGGCTGCCCAAGACGGTGATCCATCAGGCCGCCCAGCGGATCATCGAGCAGTCCAACCTGCGAGCCTTTGGCAGCCAGTTCTCCACGTACTTGGATGACTCGAATTTCTGGCCATCGCTGAAGAGGCTCTTCAACAACCGCCTGCTCATGTTCAACCTGCTGAGCATCATGTGTGTGCAGAGTGCGGTGGTGAACTTTGGCCTCCAGGAGGAGAGCTACCTGCAGAGTCGCTTCTTCCTGCCCTACAACGAGCAGGATGGCCTCACGGAGGAGTGGACCTCGGCATTTGTCTCCTATTTCCTGAAGCCCCCAGTTATGGCTGTGGGCATGCTTGTCAGCGGACTGATCATCTCGAAGGCAAGACTCTCCGCTCGGACCATCACCGGAATCAATATTGGTTTGAGCCTGCACCTGGTGGCCATCTTCGTGGGCTTGGTTTTCATCAAGTGCGATGTTGGTGCCATCGCAGGCATTGTGGGCGGCAAGCTGAGCCAGCCCTACTGCTCCAGCCAGTGCCTGTGCACGCCCACCGCCTTCATGCCCGTCTGTCCGGAGAACGGTTCCATCACTTACTTCTCGCCCTGCTATGCCGGCTGCTCCAAGCAGACCTCCATCAACGGCTTCCAGCTGTTCGAGGGATGCAGCTGCAGCGGGGATCAGACTATGAACTCCACGGGTCAGATGAGGGCCACGGCAGGAGCCTGCAGCGCAGATAGCTGCCAGTCGGCCATCATCATCTTCCAGATTATGAGCATCTCTGTGGCCTTCCTTATGGGCATCGGAGCCATTGGCAAGACGTTGATTACTTTGCGAGCTGTCCTGCCACAGGACAAGACCTTGGCCTTGGCCTTTGAGCTGATGATCGTGGGACTCTTCGCCTATGTGCCAGTGCATCTCAGCTACGACCTGGTGACACGTAAGAAAGAGTCTACTGCATCGAGGAATATTTTATTAATTGCATCTCCTTCATCCAGGTTCCACTTGCGTCTACTGGGCTCCCAACTATGAACGTTGTCTGCTGCGGGAGACGCCCAAGCATGGCAACATCATGGACATTCTAACCGCCTCTCTGATCCTGGCCAGCATATTCTTTGACATCTTTGTCTATGTCTTCGCCAAGGGCTTGAACCTGTACAACTGCAAGGTGACGGATAACAACTACACGCCCAGTCTGTACGCCCCCATTCCGCACGAGGACACAACAACAACAGTCTCGGGAAGTGCTCACCGAGGCGGTAGTCCGGTGACCACCACGACCACATCCGTGGCGCAGGCCTCGCCCATGCAGCGGCGGGATGCTCCCCAGGAGACGGAGAACCACCCAGGAACAATCTCCGTTTTCAGGAATCCCAGTTCGGTGACAACCTCCTCGGGCGGAGCTCAGAGCATTGTGGAGCCGAATGACAGTGGTGTGACCTACGCACAGGTTGTGTTCCCGCCAGACAGACGCAAGCCGGACGATGGCAGCACCAGTCCCAAGCGATTGGCAGTGCCTGCAAATGTGCCGGTGCACCTGCTCACCGAGTCGGATGTCCGCAGCCAGTTGGGCAATCTGAAGTCCTTTAATGCCCCCAAACAGGAGGCAGACCGAGGTGAAGATACCGTGGATACCGACCCGGTGGTGGTCACCCAGCCACAAGTTCAGGCACAAGTTCAGCCACAAGTGTTGCCCCAGGCATATGTGCTTCCACAGGTGCAGGCACAAGGTCTCCCACAGACCCAACAGCAGGTGCACCAGGAAGTAGCTCCCGTAAGTTCGTATCCTCCAAATACAGAGGTAACCCAGCACCAGAGGCTGTCGGACGAGGCCAGGCCACAAAGCCCCGAAACGGATTTCTAAAGGGGCCACCCAAAGTATTCTAACGAGTTTTTAATAGATTTTTAAGCTTAAGTCAAATTCGATATGCAAAGACATTCATTTGAACAAATAAAGTTATTCTTCATTCCATTAAAAAAGTATAATTTGAGTTTACAAGTTATTATTATAAATTATCTACATACAACAAAATAAAAATAAGGCATCCAAGTTACCAGAAAGGGAAACTAAACCAGGTAAGCTTGCCGTTGAAGTAAAGTAAATTAAGCGACATTAGTCTACAGAGTTGGTAACTAATCCGGATAAAAAAATAAAATTACATATCCTTCCTAACTTCCTCAGGAGATTGAGGTATATTCTTGGCATTATCTTCTTTCTATGAACCATAAAACTTGTACCGGTGTTTAGAAGACATATACATAACAGAATATTTAACTAGTGTAAAATAAGGCTGTTGCATGATTTAAGGCGGATACGGTATACACTGAATAAATGCAAAAAATAACACAGGCCGACAAAATCAGCTCGACCCTCTGACCCAGAAACCAGTATATACTTTTCCAAAGGTTTTCGGTGCGCTGAATCCGAATCCGAAGTCGAAATTTCCGAATTGGCTCTGGTTTCCGAGATATCCTAACCTAAAAGTGCAAAATAGCGTTTTCTGCCTATATTTGAGGTTATGTAGCATCGAATTTGTTCTTTTACTGAAAATACTAAACAAACCATCTTAAAGTATAACCCTTGCCCTTTCAAATGCTGTTGAGTTTGATTAAATATCTGTTTTTTCGCTGAGATATCGTACTTTGAAATTGATATAAAGTATTCTTTGTCGAGTGAGCTGCCTGACATTCCCCGCCATTTCGTTTATGGTCGTTTTATGGTCGCCATATTGAATTTTTTTATTTACATCTAACATCTAACATCAAATTTGAACTTCAAACTTCAGAATTTTATCTCAGGTTGGTAAACAGCGACTCCGAAGACCCCCATATACCCAGTTTCAGCTTGATCCAGTAACTTTCTACGAATTTGGTCTGCCATATTGGATCCGCCATCTTGAATTTTGAAAATTTGAATCCGGATTCGTGATCATCGACCCCAAAAACCCCAAGTAACAGATTAAAGCTGTTTTATGTGCAAAGAAAATGTTTGCTTCATAGGGCCTATCCATAATGTTTTTTTTTTGAGGTAAATTCGTTAACATGAAAATTTCAAATTTCAAATTTCAAAGATATTTAATCAAACTCAACAGCATTTGAAAGGGCAAGGGTTATACTTTAAGATGGTTTGTTTAGTATTTTCAGTAAAAGAACAAATTCGATGCTACATAACCTCAAATATAGGCAGAAAACGCTGTTTTTGCACTTTTAGGTTAGGATATCTCGGAAACCAGAGCCAATTCGGAAATTTCGACTTCGGATTCGGATTCAGCGCACCGAAAACCTTTGGAAAAGTATATACTGGTTTCTGGGTCAGAATTTTGTCGGCCTGTGTAATCTATGTACAAAATTGTACAAACACAAGAGGTACTAGAAATTCTTTAACTAACAAGAAATGAAGCCATCTTCCGAAGTTTTTATACCCAAGCAGTTTGCAATTAAAATCATTCAATCGATGCCCTTTTTCACCTTTGTGTCTATTAATTCAGTCCAGTAGCGTGCCTGCATTCCTTTTGTATATATTTTAATGAATTCCTATGAAAAAATAAATGTAAATAAACTCGTACAACACCCATAATTTAAAATTTATGACACCTTCCATAATTTTATTTTTTATAACTTGGCTTAAACTCGACCAATTTCAGTTTAGTTTGGTCTGCATTTAAAACTCGATATCTTATTTTTTGCCAATTTTTGTGAACCCCTTATAAAAAAATGAAAAAATCATTTAAATTTTCAAATTTCAGATTTAGTCAATTTCAACCTGAATTAAAGCTCCTATTCAAGCCATTTACAATAAAAATGTATGACATTCTTTAATATTCTTTTCTTTAACCAAGTTATGAACATTCGAATTAGGAGATTTTTTAAACCTTTGTGGGATTCCCTCAAAAATAACAAAAAACGAAACAAACTTCTTGTTGTTCTGTTTGTTGCTGTAGGCAAAAAAACAGGCTTCAATCTAGACATTTTCAGTAAAACCTCATCAACTTCCCGATTTCATGCACCAGGCGCACAGAAGACAGCAGATGGAGGATTTATTTTTGAGCAAGCCAATATTGTCTGGTCAAATAATGGTGCATCTTTTGGGCTGAAGTAATTAGAACAGGCGGAAGTGTCAATGCATGGCATACTTTTGCGCTGAATTCAGTTCATAATGCAATCATTCGCTTTTGGTATAAGGCTTCCGAGAAGACATTAAAAAATGGCACAAGTGTGGCACTGTTCTTGGCTGTCTCTCCCGTGATGAGAGTACAATCTCAATACGATTGGCACCTTTAATTTTGCTTCGCTCAAATTAAGTAAAAGTTCCACTTAAATAAAGTCACCTATTTTAAAACCAGAAATTATTCACCCGAAATAAGAAGTCAGTGCTGCGATATTTTTGTTTTCAATATAGTTTTATTTTTTCCTTTATTTTAATATAGGTTGTTTGCAGTTATTTCGTTTAAATTTATTAGAATTGTTTGCTTCACTTACGAACTAATTAATAAATTAATAGTTAGCTTAAAAAGAGACTTAAAATAGCATAACTGAATGGGGGAAAAAACTAAACATGAAGCGCATGAAGATGGTTTTGAATAGGAATACAAATCATAAGAGGGAAATACTATCAACAGAATTACTATGGGTTCGGGGGGATGGCATTAGTTGTAGTCTCTCTGTCCGACTGGTTCGTCTGTCCGTCGCTCTGTCCTTCCGTTGGTTGAGCCGCGTAGACAGCTAGTTTTGTGCTCTTCAGTTTGGAGTATTATTCTTGGCTGTACTTCATACTTTATTCCCTTCTTGCAGGGATCTTTTAGCTTTCTTTTTTTCTTTTTTCTTTTGTATTTGCGCCAGGCAAGCCTTAGACAATCAGAGTCTCCGCAGGCTGCTCATGTGCCTCTGGGGCCGGATCCTGTGTGTCCTGGCATCCCCAATGAGTGAGTGCACACACCGTGGCAGAGCACAAAACTTGGCGTCTACGGAGCCGTCAACTTCGGATCGAGGGACACAGCTCCTTAAATCTCCTTTAGAGAGATTTGTTCCTTCATGTTGTCAACACTTTCATTTCATGGCTGCAGCAGTATATCATTTGTTTTACTTATAGTTATACAAGTTTGATGGATTTGTCGGTCGTGTAGAGTGCGTTGGGGCACAAACAAGGATAGATAATGATGGGGGGGAGGGGAGAAAATCCTAAAACAGATTTTGTATAAGCCCTTGGGAGCTTTCCAAACTAAGATTAATATGCGGAATTACCAACTAAATACGATACAACAAAGAATAATGGGACAAGAATTCGAATCATCATTTTACAAATTTAGCTTTTCGTTTTGCATTGGATCTGCACACATCGCGACTTTAGAAGTGTGTGTTTCTTTTTGTTTGTTTTTAGTTAGTTTTACACAATATTTACAGGTATTTTGCAGATACTTTAAGAGTTTAACAAACAATTACGAGATAAGCTTTCATTTTGTTTGGTTTTCGAGTGGTTCCTCTTGATCATTTTGTGTTTGTTTGTTTGTTTTGTTTCTTTTTAAATAGCTTTACAATATGTTTTTCTGTGTTGTTAAAAATATATAGCTTGAAAATATGCTAGAATTACTACAATTTTCTACGTGTTTTTTGTTTTGTTTTGTTTAAATTTGAAACATGCATATCTTTTTATGATGTAACTAATATTTGCTGTGTTGTTTTTGCTTTGCTTGCTTCTTCCTTTTTACACAATAAAAGTAAGAGTTAAAAGTAAATTATAAAAATAGCAGCTGGCCCTTTGCTTGTATATTCATTGATTATTTGTATTTTTATCGATCTCATGGTTAATTGTGTTTGGAAATTGGGTTATACTTGTTCCTCCTCTACGCCCCGTTCTCTCTGCTTTTTGCCTTTAATGTTTTTGCTTTTTTTACAATTTACATCTTATGTCTCTGACTGCACAATGCAAATTATCACATGTATTTTTCATTAAATTTCCCTCCTGATTTCTGTTTTCCTCTGTTGTCTGGTTTTTCCCAAGCACTCTCTCTATTATTTGTATTCCTGCTGCCGGTTTCTTTCTTTCTTTTTATCTTTCTCTGATATCCCTTCGATTTTCATGGCTAAAACTCTACTTTCCTCAAGTATTATTTCGAGAGCCAGTACATTTATATGTGGGGTATGTGGTGTGTGTGGTGGTGTGTTTTCATGCTTTACATGTTTTATTCGTAGCGTTAACAACACGGAAACAAACGGTTAAACAAAACTAAAAAAAGTATTAAACAAAAAAATAGAGGAACAGCGCAGCAGCGCAATGTTAAAATATATATTAAACTCCTAATCGCGAGTTAACAGCAAACGTTAACAGCGCCAGCCGCAGTCGCTGTTAGCGTGCAGTCTATCTGTGTGTGTGTGTTTTGATGTGTGTGTATGTGTCTGAGGGTCTGTAGGTGTGTGTGTGTGTTAAACAAATATCACAATCGAGAAATTAACAAAACGGCGGCTGCAGCAGCTCAACAGCTCAACATCCTTAAACAGCCAGCAGCAATAACACAACAGAGGCAGCTTAACCGCCGGTTAGCCACTGTAAACTGGCCGTTATTGCTGCTGTTGCTGTTGTTGTTGTTGCTACTCTGTGGCCTAATACTTTCGCTGCTCTCCTCGGCTCAGTCGCCGTCGTCTCCCTCGTCCTCATCATCATCGAGTCAGAGGGAAACGACAAAGCTGAGTTTACATTACAAGGTGTTTTCATTCTTATAAAAAACGACGTTCATTATTCAAACCCAGCCGGGGTGGGCCTTAAAAAACAAACACTACCGAGAGTTAGGCGAGCTTGGCCCAGCTTAGGACATGGGACCGTTGACTGTGGGTACCGCCGCTCCTGCTGCCACTGCAACCTGCTCCACCACCGACGCATCGCTGTTGTTGCCGCTGCCGCTGCTGCTAACCGCTGAGACGGAGCCATTCTCGGCACTGCCATTGGGAATGCTCGTGGGCGCCGCCACGGACGCCGGACTAGTGGCTCCGGGTGCTCCGGTGCTGCCCACCACCACAGCTGAGACGGCTCCTGCCGTCGCCGCCGCTGCTGCTGCTGCTGCCTGACCTGCGGCAGCTGGGGCAGACGTTGGCGGCGGTGCCTGGATGGCTGGCGTGGCCGGGGGAGCGGCCACTGCCGCCGGCTGTTGGCTGCCAGCAATCTGGAGCTGCATCTGGATCTGCTGCAGGGTCTCCTGCGGTATGTGCGACTTCAGAATGGTGTTCTCCACCTCAAGCTTGTTGATCTTGTCCATGAGCTCGGAGATGCGCTCTTTTAGAACCTCCACCTCCTCGCGCACCGCAATCATGAGATGCGACTTGACCAGATCCTGGAAAGGTAAGAAAGTGGGGAAAATGTGGGTTAGAAAGGTGTTTCTTTATGGAAATTTATACTAAGGGGATTTAGAATTTTAAAGATATATTTTTCTTAAACTTTCTCAAGAATAAAACCTGCCTTATACATTTTTACATTTATATTAAAATTATTCTCACGTTTTCCTAATCTTCAGATAAATTAATACCTTGTAAATATTCGGCATTTGTTAAGCAAGTACAAATAATAAAATGAAAAAGATTAGCTATAAGAATCCACAAAGATATTCCATGCAAACTGTCAGCAGTTTCCACTTACACTTCATTTATACCTTTAATGGATTAAATATCTTCTCTACGGAGACTGTAAATGTTTACATTTTCAGCGCAGTAATTGCCATAAAGAAATATAATCCCCCCACCTGTGTACCCTTTGTAATCCCCACACAGGTGAGAAAGAAAAGTATTTGCAAATTGTAGAAACTGACTCATTTCAGCGTCGTCTGCTGCTGGTGCGTTCAACATTTTTGCTACGGTCCTCGGGCCATTCATAAATCAAATTTTCGCTACAATGTTTGCTCAGTGTGGCGTGTTCGCTTTATATTGTGCAGTTGGCTTTATTTTTATTTGCCGTGTAAATGTAAATGGTTCCCCGAAGAATCAAAAATGTGTTCGTGTCATTGTCAATGCCACACCGGCCGCAGAGGAACACGTCATCGGATAAAGAAAACAAGGAAAAAGAGGGGAAAAACAAAACCAGACCAAAGCCAAAACCAAAACACACACACACACGCCGAACATCCATCCATATTCATGGCTCACCTGACTGCACCATGTGAAAATTTAATAAACCTATTAAAGAGGCGGAAAAGTCGAAAGGAAAACGCGTGTGCATGCAAACATTTTTTTGTTTTGTTTTTGTTTTTTGCCAGAATAATCGCATCCATTCCCTTTCATTTTGTGTGCATTTAATGGCACGTGTTCAGGTGAATTTTCCCATGTTCAATGTACGTCAATAGAGCGACGACATTTTTGGCTAAAAAGGTGGTTTTTTCTCTCTGCTGGCTGGCGGCTGCTGTCGATGACATTCGCCGTTTGCCAGCAGCAGTTCCGTCTCATGAAAAGTCGAGTTTTCTTTCTTTCCCAACGACAAAGATGCGACTCTCCACATGCGATCTCTATAAATAGTCAGCTTTGGCTGCGGATGCTGCTACAGCCAGTGCTTTCCTCGTTGTCGTCGTCTTCACTTTCAACAATTTCTTTCGACATTTACTCTGAGTGTGTGGTGTGTGGTTGTTGGTGGCCTGGTTTTTGTTCAGGCAGCTCGAAAAAATAAAAGTTGAGAGTGTGCTGCGGACCAGGCCAACATTGAAATCTCAAAAAGGTAAAATAAAGACAAAGCAGGATATAAGGAAAATCAGTACTTTGAGATAAAGAAATTTCAAGCACCTTCTTTTAAATTCCTTTTAAAAAAATCTAATAAAAAAAACTAATTAATTAAAGAACTCTGAACCCTATGAGCATTACGTACGCCTTTTTTTACGCCTCGTTCATTAGTCATACCCCTCAAATTCTATACGATATGCCATAATATAAATACATATAAATATATATCCGAAAAGCATGAGGATGAGGCATGGAAAGCCATCGACAAGTCGCATGTTCTGGCAGCGGTGCCAAAAAAAAACACACAGAAGAGCAAACACAAAATTATATTTTGCACGTTTTTCGCCTGTTTCTGCGGCAGCCAAGCTAATAAATAATTTTTATAAAAATACATAATTGTATTTTTAGAAAAGCGCGAACACACACACTCAAAATCGATCAATAAAATATTTTGTGCAAAAAGAGTGACAGAAATCGCATTACCAAAATTAGAAGTCAAGTTTTGATAAAGACCCAAAAGCAGACAGCAGACAGAAATCGGGTAAAAAGGTGAAGCGAAACAATAGCAACCGCTTTAAACAAATGCAAACCGGTTGAAACTGCTTCGGCTTGTTAACAATAAGGTGCAAAAAAAGGTACAAAAAAAAAAAGAGAGGAAGAAAAAAAGAGTCGAAATATGGCTCATTAAATTGTTGTTCAACAAAATACAGAGGCAGAGGCGGCAGGTGTGTTGTCTAAAAACTTTGTTTTTCTACCAATCTTTTCTCTCGGCATTATCAGGTTTTTGCACAATTTATGGAGGGTTATGCCTCCACCGATAAGCTGATAAAACCCGAGATAGGAAAGGTTTCTATATATATCATATATAGAGAAGTAATTTAGGAGGGGCGCTCTTTAGGACCATCTCTGGTATGCTAATTATACACACACTCTCGCCGAGATACACACCACACATGGGGTCAGGTCACGCGCTTTTCTTTGCCTGAGGTATCTCACAAACAACAACACACGACACGTCTGTCTCTCCTCTCGGTTTTCTCGTTCCTCGATTCTCGCTTCTCGAAAATCTCATCTCATATATGCAGTTCTCATTTCGGTTTTCATTTTTTTTCGGTTTCGACTGCACTTCTCAAATAAACATGGCGGCCACACGCCACCACCAAACTCGAGGTTGTATTCTTCCTTTTTTTTTTGGGTACACTTGTTCGAGGTCCTTAGGTAGCCAGGAGAAAAATGAATATCATGCGGTTCTTCCGATTTCTTTGTCTCAAAAAGAACAAAGGACTCTTTTGCTTGTTTTTTTTTTATTTTTTTCGGTAGCCTGCATAACTTTTTTGTTAGCCAGAGTAATTTATCAGCTAAAATAAATTGACAAGTGACAAGTTTTTTTTTTTTCTTCGTTTTTGCTTCAAACACTTTTTGACATTGAAATGCCACTAAAATGCGCGCAGCCTCACACGGCCAGCCGCCGAAAAAAGACGTAAAAATCAATAAAATTGCATCTAGAGACAAGGTAAACTTTCGGGGGTTGTTGAGGGGGGTTTTTTCTATGAGAAGGGGGGTTTTTCTTCCTAGTTATACATACTTTTGCATTGGGCACCATCACATAGCAGGGACTGTCGTAGCCCTTCTGCCAGATCTCGTAGAGCCAGTTCTCTGGCTGGCGGAGCGACATTGTGCCCATCATATTTGGCTTTTTGGGGTTTTATTGGTTGCTTTTCACAAAGTTTTTATGTTCTTTTGGAGACACCTTTCTCCTTCACTTTTCAGCACTTTTGTAATTATTTGAGTTTTGGGGATCACAGTTTTGTATAAAAATGTCTGTATTTTATGTATTTCACTTCTTTTTCTTTATCTTTATCTCCTTTTCTTTTCTCAGTTTCTTTGCTTCCCGTTTCTTTTTCGGGGGAGCTCAGTTTTGATGTGTGTTTGTATGGCAAAAGTTCAGCAATAACTGAATTCGCTTTTCAGCTTTTTTGTGAGATTTACGAGACCGGCGCAGAGCTTTTGGCGATTTAGCGAGCTTTTCTCGATATTTGTAATTGCTTTTGAAACAACTTTGGTCTGGCTTTTGCACGAATTAATATAATTCACAACGGCGAATATAAAAATAATTGTTTTAGCAGTGTCTTTTATTTTTTTTGTTCTCTAAATATTTTTGAAATATATATTTTTGTTTTTAGAGCGATGTGGCGTGTAGCGAGCTGAACTGGCGACTCAACGTCTGCGTGCAATTAGCGTGGATTTTATATGAAATGGCAGCTCGATTTGGGGAGAGTATCTCACGAATACTGATGGACAAGGCACAGTACCAGATACACAAGAGAGCGCGCGCTCGCTCTTCCATTGCGCACTTCCACTCAGAGAGAGAAAAGTCTGACACTCTCTCTCTCTTTGACTCAAAGGCCTGCCATCTTATAGGTATATTCGGTATTCGTGAGATACAATCTCTCTCTCTCTGTTTGTTTTGACGCGAGTGTTTCCCATCAATTTACAAAGGCTTTGACTATTTATTTAATCAGCATACAATATATACGAATTCGAGCTGCTGCCGATTATTTGCCAAAATGTTTGACCGGTTTTTGTTTTCTTCTTTTTCTTTTTATTAATTAAAAACAAAAAAAAAAAATAAGCCGAAACATATGTACTCCGTTTCGGTTTGGTTTTTTGCGACGCAAAAACTTTACGACACTTTTGTTTATCATCCGTTCTCGCCGCTCACTTTGGCCACTCTCTTTCGCTCTTTTATTTTTACTTGTATCTTTTTCTGGTGGAACGTACGTTCTTGTAGATACTTTTTCGCCACGCGGTGGTTTTCGATTACTTCGGCATTTCTTATTTATTTCTCCGGCTCTCTTTTCTGCTGGTGGCAGGGGGTTGGATTTACCTCCCTTTTGCGCATTGCCTTTTTACCCCGAATCGAATTAAGAAACAAGTAAACAATCAACAAAATTCCACAAGGAAATTGAATACTACTCATTATTTATGAGGAAATTCAAAGGGTTTTCAAAGGTACAAAGTTTTGAATTTCTTTGTTTACAGTCAAGCTGTTTCTGAAGAAAACTACTTTTTAAAATTAATATTTAATTTGTAAAAGTCTTGAATTGCATTTAACAGTCTATTTATGAAAGCACAGTATTTTCCCTAATTTAAATTTACAAATTTATTGTAAAACCAACATTTCTTGCCATGATAATTCCACTTTTGGCAATGACATAATACTGCATAAAAAATTCAAGGGCTTCCCAAAAGAGAAAATAAAGTAATCCAAACTGCGAGGCAGAACATTTGCAAAACAAATCGAGCCACAAAATGTAAAAAATAAAATAAATACCCACAGAATATATACGAACGGAACCGTATCGATTTCACGCGCATGTTGAAGGAAGCGTTTTCTGTCAATCTATACTCACGCCATATAGATTCCGATCTATATAGGAACGAGAACGAACAATAGGTCGGCAGACGAACAACAAATTGTTAAAAGCAAAATAAAACAAAAATTAATGAAACAAACATCCGCGTTAAAAAAAAATTATAAAAGAAATACAATAAAAGAAAACAAATATGGCAAAACAATAATTTAATAGCCGTAGCCGTTGGGGAGAGAGAAAACAGCAATTAAATGCACATTTAAATAAACAAATTGCGAGCTGTAAAGCAATATGTGAAGGAAGGAAGCGAAGTTACTTAATTGCTACGCAAACTGCGTAGATGGCACCGAGTGTTGGGTGGGGTTCCACTGGGTGGGGTTTTCCGAGTGGCAAAGGCGAGTTTCGGAAGATGCGAGCAGGAGTGTTAAGTGTTCGGTGAAAAGCGGCGGCTGTCGAATTTCTTTGTGGAGAAGTCTCCAAAGCCTCTAAGTGCTCTAATGGGAGAAAACGGTTCCGGATGTTTATAAATCAATTGCTTCGGCAGATTCCTAAGTTTTTACATACATTTTCTGTTGACTACTATAGTTTTTCATAGGGGAAAGTGAGGAATAAAAAATAAAATCTAATATATGTATCACGAATCAATTATATTTAAACTCCTTTAGAAGAAAAGGAATTTCATGGTAAGACTGCCATAATTATTATTTCTTACAGATAGGGTTTTTCCATCACCTAGCAATGTTTGGGTCGAACTTATTTATCATTATTCCTGAGATTCTTAAGTTTTTGCATACATTTTCTGTTAACTACTACAGTTTCATACTATAAAATCTAATATATAACGGAGTAATTATATTTAAACCCCTTTAATTTCATTTCTCAAGGGTCTTATATTGTTAGAAAATAAGTTAATAAAATTTAAGCACTCATTACACTCTTTTTGGAAAATCTATAAACCCAAACTGCTTAATACTAGTAGTTTAAATTGTTTTCTAATGATATCATTAAGGTGAGGTAATAATTTTTGTTGACAAACTAGCCGAGCAGAGAATTCATAAAAACAAATCTTGTTTATTTGGAAAATTTCTGAATGCAAGATCCAAAAAACTTTCCTCTATAAACTTCTGGCCTTTGTCGGTTCTAACAGCTTTAGTGCCGCTGAACACAGATTTTGCATGCACCCGTTGACTGACTTTCTGTATATGTATGTATTTATATATGCCGAACAATATTCATTAAAATGCCACATATTGCATACAGATTCAAGCGCATTCTTTCTTTGTTTCTATACATTCAAGAGTGTGTGCATTTTGAATCAACAAATGAACATTTCCAAATCGTCGCCGCGTCTGGCAATCAATAAAAAAAAAAAATCAAATTGAAACGCAGGGAAACCGAGATAGAGCAAGCCGGCAACAATAACAAGTCGAAAATGTTTTGTAATAGCTTGACCACCACATCGGGCGGAAGGGTGGAAAGCGAGGAAAATCATCATCACCAACAACACCCCCACCCGTTCTCGCTCAGTCATAACAAATTTGTAAACACGCGGAAAAGTTATAAAATATTTTAAAATCCGAGACAAAATAAAATAAAGGGAAAGATGTGTGGAAAATTACAGCATTTCTGGGGGCACAGTGAAAGCTAGCTACAGTGGATAAAGTTATAAACTTTTCAGTTTGACTAGGAACTAATATGCAAAAACCATTATAGGTTTTACGATTTTAAATATAAAGTTCTTCTGTTTAAGAGTAGTTTGGTATTTCGAATATTCACTGTACCTATTGTTGATTTCGTTGTTGATTTTGCACGCCCCCAACACATGCATTTGTATGGTGGGTTATGGTGGGTGTGGTGGTTGATGTTTTGCTGTTGAACGGGTTGGAGTGTGTTCCGTGTGTGGGGTGTGTGTTTACAAGTGTGTTGGGGACAGTGCTGTCAGAATATCAGCAAAAAATAAGCCGTAGATAACAGGAAAATATTTACTAAAGTAATAGATTAATTATTAAGGCTTTATAACCGGGTTTAGACATATTTTTTAAATTTTAGTTTAATTTAATTTCAGTGAAATTAATTATACTATTAATAAATTCATTATTAAGCTTGTAAGTTTGTAAGCTTGTAATTTCCGCTAAAATTCCGTCACCACTGACACTCTTCAGAGTTTTTCTCACCACATGCAACGCTCACAATTAATTCTGATTCATTTGCTGGCGCGTGTCTTAAATTTGGGATCAGCAGAAGCAGCAGGGGAAGGCAGCAGGGATTCAAGTTCCGTGTGTGGGAACATTTGTTCATTTAATTGCAGCTCTAACTTTTTTTTATAATTACATATTTTGGCTGGACTTTGGGGCCAGTTTAATGGGTTTCCATAGGCCCCTGCTGATAAGATAGGTTATCAGAGTGTAAAACTTAGAGCAACCCGTTGGCAGGTTGTCTAACCAACTCACAGTCCTCGAAAAACATAGCTATAAACATGCAAAGAGGGGGAAAAAGGGGGTGTGGTAAATAAAGGAGGGCAAGTGAGTCGTCGTCGTCGTCGTCAGGCAGTCTCCGGCATAATGCACAATCCATAACAAAAGTGGTAGCCAAAGGTGTCCGAGACGGGTAAAGGTGCGACAGGCTGTCTCAGACTCAGTGCCAGTCCCAGTGGAAATTTACAAGTGTTTTCCCCCCACACTCAGACAGCAAAGAAAAACGCAACGGAGAGAGAGGGACCCTCTCAACTGGCAGTGGAAAAATATTGTTTATTATTTATTCCAGATTTTAGGTAACATTTTTCATATAACAAAAGAGCTCGACTGAGTTTCAAGAGGCTGAGAGGGAGCTCAAGAGCAGATGCTCAAGATCCGAATGGAAAATTTTGTCGAACTTTTCGGTTGACTGGCTACCAAAGGGCACAAGTAATGAGACTTTTTATAGTTTAACTTTTAAACCCAAACTCTCTTTTTGCACAGGAAATACCAGGAAAATCTCAACAATTGTCTCGTTTCCTTTCCAAATCATCTTCGATTTGCATTCAGCTGTTCCCTTTTCCTCCCAATGCATTTTTTTCCACCCAGTAAATGCAATTTATTGAGCTCGTTTAGAACATTTCACTTCTCTACTTTGGCCAATCGACATAAAAGGTTTTGATTAGTGATTTCCTTATATTGAGCAAAAAAAAAAAGAAAAGGCGACGCCTGCCTGTGTAGTATATCTCCGTATCAGTATCTGATAGATACAATTAGGCAATTATAGTTGGCAGACTTTCGTCTCAGCAGTACAAATTGATAAGAACAGAGGTAGGTAAACCTGTCCCCGCCCCAGTCCACGTGTCGTCCAGGCGGATGAAAGTCAACGGAGACGAGCCAGACACGCGCCGGAAAAAAGTATATAGGGAAAATATATATATATACATCAACCTGCCCTAGTTCGTGTATAAATCATTATAAATAAACTATATGTATATATGCACATATTTCTGAACAAATCAACAGGCCTAAAGGCATAAATAGTGGCCAGAATAGTTCTTCTTGTTTATCTAGATCTTTGATGGTCTCTTTTTTTTTGGGGGTAAACAAACCTAGTTGTGATTTCAGCCATAAGTTTGTTCTATTTGCCTTTGGACGTCGACACGCGAATCACGCAAGAGTTGAGTGGGAAGAGACTCGGCTGATAAGGGGACACACATTAAGACGAGGCTTATTTAAAGATCTGTGGTCTCAACAGTTCAGCTAGACAAAAAGGCAAACTGATAAGGCGTAAGCGATCCCATCATCAACAGATCAGAGCTGATAGTGAGTGAGTGGTGCTTCGTTTTGGTTCAGATTTCTGAACTGAGAATCTCGCCTGCCCTTTTCTTTTAGTTGTTTTTGATTCCGATTCGCTTTTAATGAATTTCAATTGTCGGCCATTTAGCAGCCAAACAGACACATACGTCAGCAGCTGTGTGTAGTAACAACAAAAAAGTATTGAAATCAAAATAAACAAAGAAGTTTGCCTGGGGTTGAGTTGAGTCTGCTTAGAACAAGTTTTGTTTCGTTCTGAGATTAGACTTTTAATATATAAATATGAGTACATATTCTGATAAGCTTATTCTGTAGTTCCGTTTTCGTTTAGAATTTGATAAGATTCGATCGTTGAGCGGCCAAGGGAAACACCTTGAAGATAGAGTCCATTAAATATATATTTACTTGTTCGCCTAACGGTCAAGCAGCAGCAGCAGCTGCCTGTCAATATGTCCCCCGACCATCCATCAAACGGTTTCCCTTTTTCTTTGGCTGTGACAAACATTTGTCTGGGACGTTATTTGGCACAGACAGGAAAAATAAATAAAAATACATGTTCGATTTTAGGAAATTGCAAACAGATGATCGACAGGTGTGGCGTGATCAGCAAAAATGGAAAATCAAATGGCACAGAAACTGAGAAAGGCAAACAGGGACAAAGCGGCATGAAAATATCTATAAAATACATAGGGAGACCCAAATTTGGTCAAGGGAATTTTTGTATTTTTAAACTAATGTTAAAAGGTAAGGAAATAAGCTTTCTTAAGCGAAAGAAGGCTGCAAATGTTGTCAGGTGAAAAACAAGCAATAAATCGTAGGATTTCTTTGTTTAAAATGTAGTATAATTAGTTTATAATTTATTATAATTAGTTTATTTATATTAAAGTTTAGCTGCGGTTTTTCTATAAGTTTTTCTATAGCTTTAGGAAAGCCTTGATACATTTGTTATTCCAAAATAAAACCAAAATATCTATAAAATACTAGGATACCCTCTCCTTCTTCTTAACCAGACAATTAACCTTTTAAGAGGGGCTATAAAGTCACTCCATATATCGTTTCCTCCAAAAATACCCGCAACAGGTCATAAAACTTTGCGTGTCATCGGATGCGAAACTAATGCGTCAGTCGGAGGCACGAAAATAAGTAAAAATAAATGGCAAAATTGCAATTAAATTGTCGGGCGACGTCGAGTGCCTGCCTGATGCTGTTGCAGTTTTGTGCGAGCCATTAAATCGTTTTATGGCCCAAAGTCACCCACTGCAGGTACACTCTCTTTTAGGTGGTCCCCGGAGGTACTCACAGGTATTCCTCAGACATTAAACATCAGACATCTGGAGGGAGGCCCGGCCCAGACCGAGCCACCCGCTAATTGCATTCGAATGCGCACGAATTTGTGGCTGTAAAGAGATATGACCGCGGCACGTGTGGCTAATTAACTTTTCGGGGGCGATGTCAAGCATCGGAAAAGTGTCGCGACTTTTCAAGGCTTGCTCGCCTGCTAAAAAAAACCTGTCTAACAATTATTACTTGGAAATCCTTTCTATATCAAAGAGATATATAGCTTATTTTCTTGGTCTATTTTTAGGCCATTCGGTTGAATAGACTTTTTCTCATCTTGACCTGAATTTTTTTCGAATGTTGCTATTTTTTCTGTTTCTGTTCTGTTCTTTCTTGTTTTTGCTCGTGTTTATTTCTGTTTAATAATAAAAACTCATTGAATTTGCATTGAGTTTTGTTCTTGCCCCTCATCCTTGTGACCATTTCTTGTTCAACTATAATTTAATTGAAAAACTTTGCAAAGAATTTAACTTGACAAGTTTTTTGGGTTAAGGACAGGCACGCAAAAAAGCCATTTACTTGAAGGGGAGATGAGCCTAATTGAAAACTGTGTTTGAGAACACTAGACGTTAGAAGTTGTTTTCTAAAACTATATTTTAGGCTTTTCGAAGAGCTACCAATTCTGTATGGTTAATAAATCTTCTAAAGAATGGCATAAATATGTCCTAATTTTCTCTCCCAGAATACTATTAACCTATCATATATACATATTAGATATTTCTTGCTCACAAATCAAAAGTTCTTATTTTTTTCACCTCGTCCAAAGGGTCTTAAAAAACTTGGTAAACAAATGAGCAGAACAAAGAGGAATCACCAAAAAAGAGCTACAAACAAAACAGAAAATAAAGAGCAGCAACAAAAACAACCATTAATGAAAAATTAAAACTCGAAAGCGAAATAAAAAAAAAGAAACAAAAACAAAAAAAGGCCCACAAATAATCATGAATTATTCAAGGCCAATCGAGGCACACTATTTGATAGAAGTCCCTCTGTGTGTGAGTATCATTCGATTTCTGTGTGTTTACTATTTAGTGTGTGTTCTGTACCCCAAGCTATCGGCAAAATAGTTCACTTCCCCCCACTGAAACTCACAAGCAACAGTTCCTATTTGCTATTATTCGTCTTCCTTCTCAAACCTCATTTATTACTTTTATTTCTTGGTTTTTATCATGCTCCCTGGGGATGATTTCACGCAGACTTTGCTCTTCCCAAACATCGCTTTTCTGTTTTGTTTTTATCATGCTCTATTTGGATGATTTCCTTTGGGGAATATTATAGCAAGACGCCTAATGCGAAATAGCTTAATTATTTTGTTTTGCCAACGGAACAGACCGAAATATGTGTTTGTGTTTTGCATCTATTTTTGGCAATTAGCTGTCAAATAGTTCTATATCCATCTCTCGCCCACTGTAACAAGAACTATTCAACAAATATGTCAACACACTACACCCGCCCGTTGTTCTCCCAATTTAATTTGTCATCTATGGAATTTTTTCCCTCACATTTTTACCCTTTTGTTTTGATTGGGAATTTATACAAATTGAGTGAGTCTGTGGAATAATTTCAACTGTCTCAAAAAATATATATATATACCCATGAGTATATATATTGGACTGATGGACTTACGCCGACCGTAGGGGAACAACAAGAACTGCCGTCTTAATTTGATATATTTTGTTTTGCTTACCTGCAAAGAGAAGAAGCAGAATAAAGAGTGTCAAAAATAGGTAAACAAAATGAATGTTGAATTTTTTCTTAGACGAAAACATAAAACTGTCAGCGCCAAAATGAATTTCTAGGAATATATAAGTAATTTGTTGCCTAGAAATATAGTAAATGTGCGGCCCAAATATAAGATGACGAAGAATATTCTTCAGTTTAGATATTTTATCGTTTTGTTTTTAATATTTTTTCCCGGTCAATTAATTTAAACAAGACTATAAATTAAATAAATTTCATGTAGCTACCGGAATATCAATTAATCAAGTAAATATGCCTCAAATATAATTTAAAATCTGTTCTGAACTGGATATTTTCGAGTAAGAACCACTTAAAATTCCATAATGCAACCGTTAAAATTCGGTTAGGGATCTTTTATAAACTAGTGATAACGAGTCAGCGAGAGAAATAAATTAACTCAAGTGTCTCAGATGATGATTCTCGTGTCGAAAATCAATCTTAATTGGTATCAAGTTTTATTTTCTTGCTTTGCTTTTCAGATCTCGTAAATATTTCCACAAGAATTTCTTTAACGGAATTTTTCCTCGTCATTTTTTCGCTAGACAAATGAAAGACAAACAAATGTTTCTCAATCGGTCTTTAGTTGAGTTATAATGCGGAAGCTAAAGTCGCCACAGTTTTTATATATGGAGGGGTCTAAACAAGCACACAGACATAACAACATAGTCTCCTCTTTGATATATTTATTGGCGTTTTGTTTTCGTAGAGACCGTCGAGTCGAAAGGCGGGGCAGTACACAGAAAAAAGGCGAATGATGGATGGTTTTAGCAATATTTAAAATACTTATTACACACATTTTGTTGATTTTGTGTGTGCAAAGCAAATATTTACACAAATTTAAAGGTGTTACTTATAAAACAGCAACACAGAAATTATAGAGTATTATAGAGTTTCTTATCCATCACATCAGTTGTTTCCCTTAAACCTTAAAAATATCCATAAATGTTCTCAATACTTTTTAAGAACTATGAAATACATGATGTGATGAAACAATACCGACTTTAAATGCGTGATCAGTTCCCCATATACTCCATAAATCCTCACAATCAGCCTGATTTTGTAACTGCAAGAAATCATCAAAACCTCCCTCTTAAAATTTAAAATAAACTATTTAATAACTCTTTCTTTTCTCCAAGTGCATCTAAAATAGACAAGTTTTGTGTGTGGGGGGGAAAACTTTCTGTGAGGGCTTAAAATTGCCATTTCGCCGTTTGTGGTTTTCACTGCTGGTTGCTTCAAATGACATATTGGTGTCAATTAAAATGCAAAAGGCCCAGAAATAAACCAAAGACAAAGGCAGGGAATAAGCAAAGCAAACAAACAAACTGGCGTCGACCGAGACAATATTAATCATCAATTGCAAAATCTTTTTTAAATTTAACAAGCAGAAAGAGAGAGAGAGGGACTGATCGCGAGCCAAACGCGTTTCGCGTTGGTGTTCGATCATGGCCAAATTTAAATCATATGTATGACAGAGAGCCCGGGCTGGGAAGGTAAGGTAGGTGTGTCTCGGCCAATTGCCAACGCGCACGCCACGCACACGCACGGTTTGAGCATTTGTATTTTTGTATATTTTTTCTTCTGTGGAGATCAGCTGCGTCCAGTTCAGATCATTTGCAAGTTGTCGAACAGGTCTCCCCCAAAAAACAAAAGGTAAAAAGCAACCATATGTCGCACCTCGAAGACTGAGATCGATTAACGCATGTATTTAAATCAGGCGATGGCGTTGCCGCTTACAATTAATTTCAGTCAGTCAGCGAATGCACTTGAAATTATGCTAAAAGAAGAGAAAACTTAATTGGTTAACGTTTAGGCTGGCCGTGTAGGCATTTTTACATTTCTGTGGCCAGTCACAAAATGATTAATTATTTCTCTAAAAACGAGTTTTATGAAAGGAAGAAAAAATAGAGAGAAATTTAGGGGAAGCCCCTTTGGTTGAATTTACGATATTTATACAAATTGCTTAGTTTTGTATCACCTTTTATAAAGAGAGATACTTAAAAAGCATGAAAAAATATATTCATTTGAATTCAAATTAGGAAAATCTTAATAAATAATCCCAACTTAAATATGAGTACTTCTCCTGATTTTTAAAATAAATAAACGTTTTCCCTTTCCAAATCTTTAAAGCTAACTCTTTTAATTTGTTAGATAAAACACTTTGCTTAGTTAAATTTCGAAATAAAACCCATATCAAAGGCAAAACCCATTTAGCAATCCTTGACACCGAGTAAACCCAGAGCTATCTACGATCGCTCGTTCAACACTTTTATATCCCTGCTCCGAAATTCATTGGCAAATCTATCAGGTAGCCCACATATACACATACTACACGTCGTTAACAACCCACAATTGAAAAGGCTTTAATTTCTGAAACTGGTTTCAGTCCCTGGCTCAATCTATCTCGCTCGCTGTGATGTCACTAACCCAATTAGAAAGCAAGTACCGGCGGCCACAACAGCAACCCGTATCCCACCAATCCGGCAAAATCAAACCCTGAGCCAGACCCCATCACACATTTGGCCATAATAAATTACTGAAAATAAATACAAATAAACTGCTAAAGATTAAAAGCTTTAGCAAAAATACAAATTCATGTTTATTTATAGCAGTTTTAGTAAATTTTTTCGTATCGTGTTTTTGGGAAGCTTTATTTTTTGGGATGGCAGAAAAAAAAATTAATTAGGTCAGCAACTGTTTTTGTCATTTCTCGATATTATTTTCATTTTTTTTTGTGTTCAGCTTTCTGTATGTACGTTTTTAGGTTTTTAGCAATTTTTTCGTGAATGAATAATTTGCCGAGCCGCTTGGCAACAAAATTGGTGAAACAGACAGGCATATGCCGCAAAATCGAATTGGCAAAAAATGGAAAATCTTTGGTTGTCAAGTACAGTTGTTGTTGGTGTGTGTGTGTGTGACAGCTGGACAGTTGATTGACATATTTAGTTGTTGTGCCAAAGTGGCACACGGACCATGGGCCAAAAAAAAATAAAGTATAATTATTCACCCGAGGGGAGAAATTGCTAAGAGCACGCCTTCTATTTGACACACCTCCCACAAGCACTTTAAATAAATTTAAAGATCCAAAGGTCACCAATTGTGGGGGCAAGAAGGTCTAGGACAGAAAAGGCTGGGCTGCTGCTGCTAAAGTTGAAAAACACTTGGCAAGGTTTATAAACTTTATATTGTGCCAAGTTTTTGTTTACCTTTGATCAGCTTTTGTTTGTGGCTTGATTTATCATCATCATTATCATCATCCGCGGATCGCACGTTTGCAAAATTAAAAGCGATTAAGAATACATTGAGCTTTATTTTGCTTCCTGCATTTTGAAAAAAAAACTTTTAATGATTTTTCTCGCGTGCCAGTGCCGGCGAACAAAGACGGAAGATATCGCCTAGAGTTCAACGTATATGGCACAAAGGTCAACATATCTAAGCTCGTCTGGGGGATTAACCTAACGAACAATCGTTCAAATCGAACGACTGCGCTTAATGCTATTAATTTTACTTTGTATTTAATCACAAACCAAACGAAACCAGTTTGTGACGTTCGCAAAACTTGTTTAATATTTAACACTGCCAAGAGAAAAATTTGTTTATTTTTCTTTGCTTTTTTAGCTGCCGAAAGTGCTGTGAATTAGAAAACATATACATACATATATCTTTTTGGCAAACTTTGAGGTATTTTTATTGTGATTCTAAAGTTCCGCCTTTTGCAGGAAGCTGCGAAGAGCAAAATTAATTGCCTTGTGACTGGCCGATGATGCCTAATTAAATTTGATATTGAGTAAAATTGTTTGGCAGTAAAATCGTTTGCTAATTATATAGCAAAAAAATATAGGAGATAGCAGACAAAAACAACAACACGCCTCAAGAGCAATCAAATGTTCTCATATTTAGCAATAATAAACATCATTTGAAGAGCCCCGAAAGCCATGTGAAGTGGCCTACTCTTGGGTATTCAGAAATTGTTGATAAACTGGGCACATGTGGAGATGATAAAGCTGATTCCCCAAAGGGTGCAGATAAAGCCATATTCCCTGATGGTGCCTGGATTTTTATATATTTTTGAAATTTAAATTGAAGAACCTTAGAAGCAGAGTGGCTTCAACAGCACACTTTTCCCGGGCAACCGCAGGCACTGGAAAAGTTTTGCCAGAGAACAGCCTTGAATTTTCCCCAAGAAGCGCAGCTAAGAGTAATTAATATTAGAATTATTTTTTATATAAAATTAATATAATCAATAATACATTTTTAAATATTATATAAGCAACGTTTGTGGCCTCTGTTACAATAACTTCAACATGCTTTTGGACCATCATATCTACTAGGAAAAGCCAAAGTTATTCCAGCTTAGAAACTCCCCAAGCAAAGCGACAGGCTGCGCCCCGAGGGCAGCTCCAAAGTTTGCTGCACTTTGCATTTGTATTTTATGAAAATTGAGCGCGCTTGGCAACAGCAACTTCGGCTAGCTAGCCAGCAAACAAACATAAATGAAAAATCAACTGCACCACTGGGTCTAGTTGAGTGAGTGTTCAATGTACAATGTATATAGTATATAGACATGTATTGGCGATAAAACTGACCCACTTTGGGAGCCGCAATGCACGTACAAATAAAAGAAAACAAAACAAAAACAGACGGGCACAAACTCGAACGACAATTGCAACTTAAACTAAAGGCTATCTCGTCTGGCTACGAAATGTTGAATGTCTGGTCTCCGGCCCGGTCTCCCGAGTGTTTAGATTGGATTTTAGAAGCGTTGAGACGAGGGAAACCCGTTTGAACCTAGCACAACGAGGCGGCTTACGTTGGTTGCAAGTGCAAACTCTCACACCAGAAAGCCCGAACTTCACACCCAAATGCAACAACGCCTACGGGATGCAACCTTGAAGGTGAAAAACAAAGTTCGATTCGTGGAACTTTGCTATTCGCCTGCCCTGAACTCTAATTGCAGTAAACAATTTCCCGCTAAATTGTGGCAAAAGTGAGTCATTAGGGGGTGGCTAGGACAGCGCTACCTTGTGGGAGGAGGTTCGAGGGCTGAGCTCATCGTGGGTTTTTTTGTGAGAAAAGATTAGCTCATTGCAGGTCTACCTTTTGGTGTGTGTGCTACTTGTAATTCTTACACCGCTTGTCGTCTTGCATTTCACGCGAATTGAAAGTCGCCGACCTCGACAGAGTGTTAAGAAATAAAACAAAAGGCCAGAATCGGATTGCAGCAAGTTCTAAAGAAATCTCTTCTTGGGATTTCGTGTTGAACGTGGTCTCTACATGTATTACAAAAGCGCCAGAGATCATAATCATCAGCATCATCATCATCATAATCCGGGGAGCATTGTGATACTGCAAGCACATTGTGACGCAATTTGATTCTGAATACATGACGTCAGCACGGTGGCTGTGACAAAGTTCAGTTGCATGACATTTAATGGGCTCTAGGGTTGTTAATAAATCTTTGAGATCTGAGTAATAAGTTCTTGATAAAGTAAGGCTTTCTACATTTACAGAAATTAAAAAAAATCAATTATTCGTAGATGGGAAAACGATATTTTGTCGATTAGCAATCGATAACAATCAGTATAAACCAAAGAAATAGAAAATATCTAGTTTTCGACGATATTAATCGATTACAAGTGCGATAAATAATCATAAAGAATTAAATAACAAAATAAATCAAATGGATTTAAGTTTCTTTTTAAGAATTAACATTGTTTTTATATATTTATAATATTTTCTACTATTCTTTTGCATACTAAATCCTGAATTAGACTTTGTATCGACACTAGATCCTTATCGATTAATAAACTAAGCCAAAGTAAACAGGACAAGAGCCAATGACTGTAATCACCAGACTATTCCAGGTCATCTGTGTCCTTTGTTCGATTTTTTTCGATTCGTGCTTCGACCCAGGTCACGAGACCATCGCCAGGGCTATGACTACCATAAACTATAGACCAGACGAGATCGACCGATAGACACGCAGCGGCAACGGCAGCACAGCGGGAGCCTCAGCGTCGTTGCTGCCACGTCTAATTAGTACTTAACTGGCTCGAACCGTTTGGTTTGGGCTTGGGATTGGGTGACTGACTGACCAACCGACCGAATGACGATATAGTATCGATTCTGACGTCAATTGTTTGAAAATTGCGGTGCTCATTGTCAATGCAATTAGAGGTATTGAACGAATAGATCATGATATGACCAGAGGTGGAAAACGACGCCTTGCACTTACTTAAGCATTAGTTATCGATACTCCGACAGACAGACCCCTCTGGAACCTTGAAGGAATCGTTCTGGACATATGTGATTCCAGCCCAGCACAGATCATGTAAGAGATCATGGGAAAGACCTAGCCAAGGCACGTGGCCAGAACACGCTTTTGTGTGCCAGAGAAGATAAACACCATGGGTCTAAGCCCGATGTTTACCCATCCTGTAGACCTGTATTCTTGTGTATGTATTATGCAATCATCAATGTGTTATTCTTCTTATCTACCGATTGTCTGGCTGTCTTGGAAAAGTAAATTATTTAATACTATTCTTCTCTTCGGACTTGTTTTCCATTCCAGGCGGCCAGAAACTCCCCACACTTGCACAAATATCGAGTGAGTGGTAAAAACCCAACACAACCCGCGCCTAGAGTCAATGTGTTTTCACATTTTTTTATTTTTTTATCTTATCTGTCATGCTGTTTATGGTCTTGTTTATGGGTTCTGCACTTTGTTTTTCACAAAAATGTCGAAAAATATAAAGCCAGTCCATCATCAACGAGCCGACGACGGGGGGCTCGACAAAAGCCAAGCCATTCGATCCTCACATCGAGCGAAAATAAGGCTCCATAAATGTCATTAAGTCATTAAGTTGTCTTAACATTTCGACTTCTCATGGTTATCTTGTTGTTTTTCACAACTTTTTCTTCGATTGTCGATTGTTTGGTTAGGAAATTTTGGGCTTTATGGCTTCCGATTTGCGAAGAAAGCTGCTTGAGAGACGCAACACACTTTTTATTGGGCTTTGTTAATATTTGTAGACAGCAATGATAAATGGGAGAAGGGTTTAACAATTATAAATTGCTTATTTATTTATCAGAAAATCAATATAAAGTGCGTGAAGCCTTCATCGCATACCGATCCCCATAATCATAAGCCATATGGTCGCTTTGTACCAAGGTTTTGCTTACATCTCTTACCTTGACTAGAGTGTTGAAGTATTACTAAAACCTAGTCTCTGGCTATATTCCAGCTGATAAGTATTGTTATGCTCTGTGCCTGCCTTTATTGTTTGTGCCAGTTCAAATCAATTATTAAATATTAGTATAACCTAAAAACCTTATCAACTGGCTCGAGTATGGGAGCGTACGGACCTAATCATAGGCGCCAAGTCTTCTATTGTTTTTATTATTTCTTTCTATATATTTTACTGCCTCTATTTGGAATTTGTTTTCTTCATCGATTCAAGTGTACGCAGAAATATATATAAAAAGTCAGAGAGATTAGCATAGAATTTGGAGCGTGTGAGTGTGCACTTTATAGGGTATATATTGATAATAAGAGCTCTCTGAACAATGGGAAACCGCCTCGAAAAACAGAGGAAAAGCAGTGACGTCACCCAGATCTGGTTGCCTTGATTGATAAGTGATAAAAAAAAACACACACACATAAGAATGATTGCTTAAGGAAGCAAAAATCACATACTTCCGCCTACTGAAAGGGTCGTGCCTCATTTATTATTTGTTTTGCTTTATTTTTATGCACTTTGCGGGCATTTGTAATGCAGGAAAATACTGTAGCTGCCGCTGTGGCGGTCATCTCGCAGAGTCTGCTGCAAATAAATTACATTTTTATTTGACGCGCCTTTGTCTAAAAAGAAATTCAGTTCTTTCTCCGCCCATTTCAATGCTAACGTGACTCAAGTCAAGTCAAGGAATACAAACCGCAACCCGCAATCCGTAATCCGCAATATGTCTGCTCATTTTCCCTACGTGACAACTCAGCTGAATGGGTTTATATAGTATTTTGGCGAAAGGAGATCAAAAAGAGGAAGTGTCCTAAAATATGAATGATGTGCGACATCTGGCTGGGGTTAGAGAACTTTCCCGAAATGCGGCTACACCTGGTGGCAAATGTAAAAGGAAATCATGACTTTAAGTGTCTGCAAATGGGATCATGTTTTCAATTTACGAAATTCTAAAAAATTAAAAGATAATGAAAGGCGAAGCTTTGTCTGGCGGCAACAGAAACAGAAACAAGAAAAGCGAAAATGCCGCCCAAAGCCAATTCCATTTCGGTGATTGCGTGTTGAGTAATTATAATAATTATCGCAATGCAAACAAGCACACAATTCATATATTTTTGTGTTGCGCCCTGTTGTGTTGTGTTGCCTTTATTTGCTCATGAATTTTCAAACAATTTATGGCTTTTTTGAAGTGTGGCCGAGAGATAAGCGCGAAAAAAACAGTCTGCCATTTTTTGTGTAAACAAGACAAAAAGCCTGATAAGCCAGCGGAGGGAAGGGAGCCCATAAAAATATCACACACAGCCACCCAAAGTCACATATAAAATTTCATATTTCTTCTTTTTTTCACCCACCCATTCAAGGTCAAAAGCAACAGTAGGAGAGTCGAGAAGTTAAACGCATAAATTCTGAGGCAGCGACTGAGGGAAATGCTTGGCGGGGAAAATACTCGTACTTTCACAAAGAGAAAGAGAGGGAAAACTCTTCTTCTAGGTGGCTAGAAAGGAATTCGAAAAGTAAGAAAAATAAGAAAAAGAAGAGAATCGAAATGAAATGCGTTGGTTGTGGCCCAAAGAAAGTGGCAGCGAGAGCAATTCAATTGACCCAAATGACCATTATGGGTGGCAGGCAAGCAGCTCCCAGCCTCAAGCTGCTGTTGCTGCTGCTGCTGTTGCAACTGCCTTTGCAATTGCCACAGAGGCGGCCCCACTATCTCTCAATTGGATTTCGTGGAAAAGGAAAAGTTGATTGACTTTAAATGAGGCAAAATCAAAAAGCATGCAGAGGCAGTAACTGGCTAGCGATAAATGTGTCATCAAGTTCCGCTTGGAATTATTTATTAGTGGAGATGGTGAAGATTTACCGAAGAATCTGTGTAATAAATTCAAAAAAAACTGGGCTCTTGGCTTGATATTCAGTGACTGATTTTCCAGATTTTCTCTAGGATTGTTTTTGTCATACAGTAAGACTGGGTTAACCCATTTCCGCTTCTTATATACAATTCAAGTTTAATCAGATCCTGATAGCAATAACTTCAAGTTTATTAGGGTTGGCAACAATCTTGGCTACCATAAAATTTGGTTTTCAGCCAGCTGAAATCATTGAAACTTTTATTTCAACCGATTACAGGCACAATAGCTCAATAGCTCTATAGCTCGATTGCTCGATTAGATAGCCCAAAAAACACTTGAGAACCAACTTAATTATTCGCCGTAAGTCATGAATATCAATGGCTTTCCATTCATAACTATCTGCCGCAGTTCATTTCAGTTCATTGAATACAGAAGACTCGATGAAAAACCAATTGTCATCATCATCTTCATGGGATTGTTCACAGTGTTTCAAGAGTCTTGTGTGCTGGGCTTTTAATTGGATCTAAATATAGAATCCCCACCATTGAAATGCATGCCATCTCTCAGTGCGCAGCACACATTCAATTCAATTGAACTAAATTTGTACTTCATGTCCACACACAGCCGAGAATGAACGAGGAGGGCCGCCACTTGATTGAATTGTATCTTTTTTTACAGCTGCACTCGAACATCTATGGGCAAAAAGATACTTCTTCTGGGTGCCTATTTATGGATGTTCAGAGACTTGAGACCTTGCCTAAACGAGATTAAGAACTGACCGTCGAGTGTACGCATCTTTGGGTTCGAAAAACAACGTATGTTTTCACGGTCAAAAGTTCAAAAACGTTCAAGTGACGTCTCTGCTAAAGTTGTTCCTTCTTTTCGCTTGATAAGAATTATTTTATGACAACTTTGGCCCATTATAAAGATTACGGATTTCATGTTTTTATTCGCATTCTTATCATTTTGGCGCTGTGTGTACATTTTATGACTGACGGTCGTATTTATAAATTTCTGATGATATAAAACAATTAAGAAGTGAGCCGAAGCGTTGAACTTACCATTGCCTGTTCGATTTTGTTGTCAATCGCAACTGCACTTGTTCCAGATGCACTGCAAATAAATTAAGGGGAAAAACAGAGATTAATTTTAAATTAAAAGCAAACAGTCTTTAATCAAATTGAAAATTTGAAAGTCAAATCGTTAAGCCTCTTAAATTATTTGTTTAATAGCCTCATCATCATTCCCATTTACCGTTCAATTAAAAACAAATCATACAATCTTTTAAGTTGCCAATTTTTGAATGCCTCAAGACTTTTGCGCCCAGACCATAAAAACCTTCAAATTAAAGTTATTTTTGGCCATCTGACCTTGCTGATGCCAGACAGAAATTGAGGTCAATATGACAATAAAACTTCCTCGACTCAAAAAGAGAAATAAAGAGCCCGATCACCGAATAAAACACGCAAATCTCCCCATCTAATTGCAATGCCAAATGAGCAATTAAATTGTCATAAGACCAAAGTGAAAGATGAATGGCACGGAAAGTCTTCAGTCTTTGCTGAATTTAAATGCGATATAATGAATTTTATGCAACCAAGCGTGTTTTTAAATACTCCTCGAATGGATCAATCAAAAACAGTTTGGCATATTTCCTTAATTGCCGAGTAGTGCAGGCAAAAGTGCAAATTATGGCATTGTACGATCGATCGATCGATCGACTGGCATCAAATTATGCAACCATGGCGAAAACTAGAAAAAGCGCCAAACTATCAATAAAACCAAGCTTGCAATTTTATTACATAAAAGAAGTTTGTGGTGCACACAGCTAAAATATAAACTGGATTTTCGCCTTTATGTTCTAGGTAAAACTTTAGCTTATTTTGCAGCTTTTTAGCGTTCACCTTGAGGTTAAACGAGATTCAAATGTGGCCGGTAAACGAAGTTATTGCCGGTTTTTTCGCGACTGGCTTAGACCCCTCAAGGACGTTTTAAAAAGTTAAAATGCTAAAAGATTGCTTGCTTTTTACCATTCGTCAAGTTTTTCAATTTATCATTATTTTAGAACCTAATAAACTACATTTCAAATTCGAACAATGAACTCTCTACAGACAACCCACATATATTTTCTTTCAGTTTGTGGGTTTGTAAATGTATTTCTTTAAATCGATTTGGTGCTTTTTTTCTATCTATCATTTATCAAACCATATGGGCCTCATTTTGTGGTTCAAGAATTCCTGCCACACACAATAATATCTAATTATAGAAATGGCAAGATACTGGGGCGGAGTGTGTCATCAAATTAGATGGCTTAAATGGGTAGTTATGGATACAAAAAAAAAATACAAAATACATGTGTAACATAGGAGCAGTGAGTCAGTTTTAAGGGTTACTCATTGGGAGTTGCATAAAATCAGCACATTACTTGAACTTGAAATAAGAAATAATTGTATAAATTAAAAGACTTAAATATTATCAAGAAAATGAGATTAAAGCTTGTAAAAAGTAAATATAAAGTGTGATATTTCACAATATTCATGGTTAAATTATTTATTTATCTTTGAGTATTTTAAAAATATTCCCTTGTTGTTCAACAAATTCCTTATTTGCGAGGCAAACAATTACTACAACGATAATAAATATACTTTCACGATTAACACATCATCCTGCTGTTGATGTTTCGGCTGAAATGCATTCCATTTTAAATTGGTTGAGATGGAATAATAACATTTCGGCTGCATGAAAATGGATTTGCGGCGTGCAAAATAATTTAAGTCAGAGGAAGTCTGCCCAATAAAGAATGAAAAGAGGGTTTCTCGTTTTTTATTGGGATCGGTCGACGGGGAAACTTCTGATTTACCCTCTGTGTGTTGTGAGTCAGCCGACAAGGACGAAAGGCGAAAAGTTTCTTAACCTGCGCCAGCGGAGGAGTCAAGGGAACGACCAGAGTTTACGACTTTCTATATCATCTTGAAACGACAGGAGAAGCCGGGAAAAAAGTAAAAGTATCGCCATTGCATCCAGACAGATCCGAGAGTGCAATGACTCATGCCGTGACTTTTGTTCTCTTTCTTTGGGCTATAGGCAAAAAACAAAAGCCAGAGAAATAAAATAAAATAACAATTATTCGCCAATGTCATTGCGGACAACGGTCAATGGCGTTTTTATTTAAACGGGCGGAGTTTTTTTTTCGGCGGAAAATCCGTGTATTTCGCATGGCAATTAACTTTAATTCATTCGATAATTATTATGGGGAGAACAAATTCAACAAATAACACACACTCAATTATTTAAAGGTGAAAACGAATTTTAATTCAACTGTGTTAAATGGAAATTCGGTTAATAGGGGTGACATAAAAACACAATTTACCAGGAAATTGAGGGAGAATAATTATAAATTATATTTTATAAATTAAATAAATTATTTTAAAATGATGGGTTCAATGGGTTCTCCAAGACATCATTTAGATCAATATTGTATTTATTATTTCCCCTTAGAACTGGAAAGTTCTTCTCAGCTGGATATAGCCTCATAATTAGAGAGAGAGAATCTTGTTATTTTGCTTCTTTATCATCTCACCAGGTGTTATCAGCAGGCAGCCACAACAAAAACAAAAAAATATATTTGTAGACACAAGAAGCAAAGTTACAAAAAAAAAATCCCAAACAAAAAACAAACCACATATAAAGAAAGGCCATAATAAACACCTAATATATTGAAGTGCGTAAGCAGTCAAAAAATCACGCAATGTGCAAAACAAAATTAAAGCGAAACACACATTTCATTGTGCAAAAGCACCCAAAGAAAAGAAAACAAGAGAAGGTAAGGAAAGAAAAGTGCAAAGTTTATTAAGGTTCAAGCGCCGACATCGTAAGCTCATAAAAATAACCATGATGTCACTCACTTTATTTACTTTTTTTCGCCGCTGCGATGCTTTGTGTTAATTTAAACATTATTTATTCGACATTTGCCATATGATTTAAGTTGAATTTGTGTTTAGTTTACTTTGCACGATCTAGTTTTGGGTTTTATTTATGAGATCACGTGAGGGAAAAGTTTTGTTTTCATAAAACAAAAAAACAATACCCACTGCAAAGTTAACGAAAACGATGAAAGAAATAAGCTTGAATTTGTAAATTTTAACTTTTATTAATATTGATTTTTATTTCTTTTTTTTTTAATTATAAATTAACTTCGGTGACCTGATTTTAACTTGATTAAAGCTTTATGTAAAACTACACTAAAACCCTTTAAAATTAATAATATTTCTGCTCTACCTAATCTGAAACTTGTTGATTATTTTTATTATAATATTTTCCCCACTTATTTTGTATTCTTTTTTTTTTTGCCTTTTCCAGACGGCGCCACCACGAACGTGCCACTTTTTCTTTTCCGAAGCCACTTGTTTTGACTGGCAATTGCTGAAAAGTCGAATTACAAGACCCAGCACATGCCTGCTTTGCCTTTTGTTTTGTATCCAAATCGAATCGAATTGAAACTCTGGCCAATTGCCAGGTTAATCCCTTGAGGCGTGTCACTGCTCTTTGGCATTTTCTCCTACTGGCTATTCTCAGGATATTTTCAGTGAAATATTTTATTTTCTGTTTGTTTAGTTTTGCGCATTTCCGAAATTTTAAACTTGCGGATGTTGTCGATTCTCCCTTAAATAACAAATGGCTCTTCGCAGCACTTTTGCCTGCACATTAACTGCTGACTCGACAACAAATCGAACACAATATAGTACAGATATCGGAATTGTTGTCATGCTGTTGTTTTGCTGATGTAAGCGAACCCACGGAAATTCGCCAAGAGAACTTGGCATACATATTTATGCCACACAACTGCCCCTCGATACCAACGATGATTTCCCGTCCCATTTTGTGAAGTGTTTATTTGCATACGAGGGGGGTCTCAAGAGCCGGGAAGCGCAGAGTGCGACGAGTTCCCTATTCGAGTTTAGGGGGAGACATGGCAGTGTTTACGACTCCAGGAAGTTGTTGGCTTGCAAAAACAAAACACATCGTAAATATTGTTTGGCAAAGATGAAAAAATAAACAGCCCAATAAACGGGAAGTTAATAGTAACAACATTTTAGGGGCAAGAATGAAAATGTTATGCAATTTTATTTGATTGGTAAATAGTAAAAATGTATAAAAAACTATGTTCAGCATTTAAAATTAATTGGAATAAAGTTTCATAAACTCTAGCAAATATTTTGTTGCATTCATGTTAAGTGTGGCATTTATTTTCATAAAGAATCTATAAATCTACATTTCTCTCTAATATTTACTCTTTGTGCTGCTTTCATCTATTGAATATATATTATATATTCACACCCTGATAACAAAGAACGCTTTTCTACAAAGCAAACAAAGAACTACAAAGCATAACTATAAAAATAAAATCATAAAAACTCAAGTCTAAATAATGAGGGGAAAATAAAATAAAGAAAAACACAGGCATCATTTGGCCCTGACCTAATTAAAATCGAAATGATGAATATAAGCAAAAAGTAAATGCCTTTATATAGAAACGTCCAACAAAAAGGGTTCACAATGCAAGAAAGGCAGGCGCCTGGACTTAAAACTGACTTAAACAGAGAGTCAACAGATACAAAAAAAAAAAGAGTAAATTAAAGTCTTGTTCAAGTCCAAGACCGGTTCGTTTCACCGCCTTATTGTAGGAAGCCTTAAAGTGTCTGAAAAGCCAGCAGAAAGGCGGCGAAACCACCGAAGAAATGTCACCAACTTGGCAGGCTTCACAGCCGGAGGCGCGTGCTCCTCCTGCCCCTCCTCCTTTCCCGGATTCCCCGCATTCCCGTTTCAAACTAATGCAACTTTTTTTTTTTTTTTTTTTGCAACAAGTTGCCTAACTGGACGTAACGGACAAAAAACAAAATGAGGTCAGAGCAAAAAATAATAGTATTTTATCCAACTAACGATGCGTTGGCCCGTTTTCCGATGATGTAAGGCCCACCGAACACAGGAAGCGGGCACAAGTAACCAGTCTTGAACATATAATTCGATTATACGGTACCCATTTGATGTTGGTTAAAGCTATGGATATGACATGGGATTTGGAAAGAAAATCAATAAGAGATAAGGCTGCAAGATCTTGATAATACGTTTTTTTTACGGAAATTTAACTAGAAATTATTTCCTACAGGAATTAACACTACAAATATCATCATTTTAACTCTTTAAAAAAGAATCTATTAAATTTCCTCTATCAGGAGGTTTATACGTCCCCCATCGCAACCTAACTATAAATACCCTAACATATCTACCCTTTATGGAACTCTTATCCAACCCAAACCCTGTTTACCAATTTAATTAGAGCCCAAGGCGCCGCCGTCTTATCCAACCGATAAATATTGTTGTGTGCATAAGAAATCAACCGCAGACCATCGATATTTATTCTCGCTATACTCAACTTAGCACCTTGCAAGTCAATTTGCCATCGGATGTGGGGTGCTTTATCCGATAAAAGAGCAACGAGCAGACAAGCATCTGGGTTGCCAGGCAATAATATATTATAGGAGGCATTATGGATCATGTCTGGGTGTCCGCTAATTGGCTTCCTAAGCGGAGAATCACATCACATCATCTGTCGGATCGGAAGTGTTTATTGTTGGCAGCTATTTTTAGGCACCTTGTCAATTGTCGTTGTCTAAAGTTGAGTATTCCATTTCTATTTTTTAGCCAGGAGAATTCACACGAATTTTCTTAAATTAGCTGTCAACCAATTTGCCAGTTTACGATAAATAGATATTGGAGACGCTGCTAAACTTAGTCACCAATCATCAGGTGATTGTATATCACAATTTTCCAATAAGATAATAATAAGTTTGAGATGTGCCTGTATAATTTTAGGGAGTTATTACGAAAAACAACACTCTAAATGATCTAAAAATGGAACTCAAAGATTTCCTCTCTTTGAAATAATTCCATTAGGTTATCTCAGGTTGTAAAGCTTAAAATACGTACTAAAATCTGTTTACAAAATTCCCAAGCTTCTAGAGACTATCTATAAAGTGAACAAAAATAGGTTTATTCCCATATAAACACATTCATAAAATGTATCTTATATGAGCTTAACCTAATCAAACTCTATCTGGTTAAATCCAGACCGAAAACAATACAATCTCAAGAGATAACTGCGAATTGTCAACAGCTGTGTAAAGGAGTGGCTACTGTTTTCCCCTAGAGAAGATCCCTAGTCAAATATACTTTATCATGGGTTTACCTCCTCCACATCAGTTCGTCATCGGTTTGGAAAATATAAACCCTGTAACTTATCTAGCTAAACATTGATTTCCCACAGGTTATTATCCTTTACTTTAATTTAAAATTGATTTGTAACTTTAAAACTATATCGATATACCGATACTCACTCGGGCAAAAAGTAATCGATGTATTTCATAACGACTTCGCGAACGGGATCCTGTTGCTTTCCCGAAATACTTGGATACATATCGAAATCCATTTTGGCGATGTTATTATTGTTATTATTACTGCTGTTGTTGCTGCCTGCTTCTGTTTTCATTATCGATTTTACGGTAGTTGAATGCAATTCGTTTACCGTGCTGATATTTGATATTTACAGTCTAAAAGTCTTCAAAGCGATATGTATTTGTTTGACTTAATTGTGATTTGACAATTTTATTTATTTTGTTTTTATTTGTTAGCGGGGTCGCAGCTGCTGGGAATTTTTGTTTTCTTCTCACCGCTGGTGCTGCTTCTCATTAGATATACACACAAACAAGCACAGACGGTGGACTGGTTTCTCCGAGTGTGCAAACAACAGTTAATTGGGTTCTCTCTATTTCCCCAGCTTCCCTTGTAATGAATTTCACTTGCAATTACACACAAACATACAACATGTAGCTTAGGTGTGCTTGGTTTTTCAGGCCTTTCTGTAGGCCTTTTTTATGTTTTTAACACTAAAAACAAACAAAACAACGAACTGGGGAGCTCTTTTATTTGTGTTTTGAGAGAGGGTTTAAATTCGGTCGCTCTCTCTCTCACTCTCTTGCTGAATTCGTGTTCTTTGGTTATTCAGCAACTCCGCCTCTCTCTGGCTCTCACTGTTTGATCTCGCTCTCTCGCTCACTGAGTGAAAATGTCAAAAATGCGCGCGAGACGTTTTTTTCGCCCTATTCTGTCGGGATTTTAATATTCATTTAAGTGCCTGGCGAACACTTTTGGCCACTGTTTAGCAGATTTTAGTAAACAATTTCTCCTGCTTTTGTTCTTTTTAGATTGAAACTTTTTATCTCGCTCTTTTGCTCCCACACACGGACACAGATTGAAACACGGACTCACAAACAGAAAACGAATTTTTTAGGGCGGTCTTCGCCTAAATCACACAATTTAACAATCGAGCAACGGAATAAAATAAAAGCCCAAGCGACAAAAGCGATGCAAAGTTTTAACTTTGGCTTCTAGGGGATTTTCGTGTTTGCATGGAAAGAGCTACTCAACATAACTGAAAATGTTGACGTCGCCGCCGCTGCTGTTGGCCGCAGTCGCCGACGCAGTCGCTGCCTCTGCTGCAGAGAGCGAGAGCGCTGAACATGCAGCAGCAAAAACAACAACAACGGGGATCCCAGGTTACAGCAGCTTTTGGTGGTGGCTTTTTTGAAGTTCCGAAGTTGGGTGGAGTGGGGGAGAGTGTGCGAGAGAGCGGTGGAACAAGAGTTTTTTTTTTGCATTATTGAAGTTGGCTGGCAAAAAATGCAGAGAGAGAGGCGGCTAAAGCAAAGCTTAGAAGCTAAAGTGAAGCTTGCTAGTAAAGGACATTACATCAATATTTTGAAAAGGAGAAGTTGTAATGCTGTGCAATTGCTATAGAAAATCTAGTTGTAAGAACGTTTATCTCTAATTTGTTTTAATAAATAAAATGTTTAATCTGACACAGTTAAAATTTGTACATGATTTGAAATTTTCTTTTTATAATTATAAAAAAGTTTTGTATTCTGTCAAATTTGTAAAATTAAAAACATCATATTCCAAGCAAAGGGTTACAGAGGATGCTCTTGTTGAAGAGCTTCACTGTACCCGCTGAGGTGTTTGTGATCTTTATTATACTGCAAACCCTTTATGGAGAGCGATTCGATACGATATTTCCAGGGACGTTGCGCGTTCCACGTTTTCCGTTGGCTCGTGTTGAAAGCAAACAAAAAAAACGCATGGAAAATAAACAAACAAGAGATATAAACACACAGAACAATACATGGGGGAAAAAGGGAAAAACAGACAAAAACACAGCAGACAAACGAATCTTGCATTAATTTATGAAGCGGAGAGCAGCGATACCAACTCCTGCTCTCTCTCCGCACACACACAAATGGAAGGTAAAAAAGCAACATGGCTGCTTTTTCGAAAGCTTTTAGCTGAATTCCAGATACAAAGAGAAAGAGAAACCATACAACATTTTGTCAGCAAAAGAGAGCCGGAGAGCGCTAGACCCAGTCAGCGAGAGCGCTCGCGTGGTGTAACGGCAAAAGAACTTTTGAAATCCACTGAAGCGATGCAGCAGCAGCAGCATCAGACGAGGAAAAGAGACAGCAAGAGGCGCCGCTCTCTATGCCACTTGACTATGACAAGTTGCCACGTTGAAGGCTCAATAACCCGTGTGCTAACTGTATAATAGTAACCCACCATCGTCATTCCACCACTCAGCGGCTCCACCACCCACCAAACCCACCATCAAGCACAAAGATTCGATTATTTTCTCACGCTGTTGCTTTGCGGGATATGAACGATTTAAATATGTATATTGAATGCGAATCAGCTGATTTTTATTTTGGTTCAAGGGGTGACGATGACTGTGGGTGGTCCATACTTTGGATAAACAAGGGATATATGGATTTATGGTTCAATTTTAAAGATATCATTGTTAAGAAAATATTACTATCATGTTTCGAAAGTATATCGATAGTAAAAATAACTGATTTGGTTTTAAAAGAACCATTAAAACAACACAATTCTTCCCAAATTACCTCTTTTTAAACCTCAAAAGTTTCGTAATTATAAATATATTATTTACTTATCTGATTTCTCACTTAGCGATGGGAAATTGGGTTTTCCATGAATAAATAAATTTATTTTATACCAAACTCACCTGCAAAGGAAAAGAGAAATATGCATTAATTAATATTGTCAAGTACAATTAAACTCAAATTTAATTATCGCCTTGGATATCTAGGCATAGCTACATATATTTCCGCCTATTCACGCATTTCAAGATCTTCCGCAAGTTTACTACATTTTTGGTTGCCTTTGGCTTATTTTACGACTTTTGCAACACCCCAACGAAAGCCAGCGGATTTCGAAATCGCATCGAAATTGTTCGAGAAAATTGGTGTTAGTCACGCAATGGAAATCCAAGTAAAGAAAATTCAAAAAAGATAGTGAGAAGAAAGAGGAAGAAATGTGCGTAACGATTGCGTTGTAAAATGCGGATTTTAAGCTGAGAAATTAAGAGTAATGAATTTAACACGATATGAAATAGATGTTAATGTATGCCCAGTGTCAGAGGGTATATGTTTACAGATTAAGGGCTACATTATGCAAGATAAATATAAGAATCGATATACATATGTATTTCGATATAATATTTACCCGATAATTCGATAACTAAATTCGATAACTAAATAATATTACTTAACGCTATTATTCAAATAATACTACAAAAAATATTGAAAAACTGGATCCCAATACAATTTAAAAATTATTAAATTAATTCAAAACTGTTATTTTCTCAGTGTATCTCATTTACTTCCTCAACATCTGTGCTGACCTGAATTGATCCCATTTACCTTGATTTCCTTAACCCCATTATTTGTGTTTAACAATCGTTCCGCTTCGAAGGAAGCCACAACAAAGTAAAAATCTCAAAAATATGCTAATTACTTGGGCAAATTGTTTTTTTTTTTATTATTATTCGTCTGTTTTCGCACAGTCAAGACAGCGCAAATAAATGTTGTCAACAAAAAGTGATATTTGGTATTCATAGCTGGCGACGACCACGACAACGAGCAGCGTGTGCCAAGCCCCACCGAAAATTATAAATACACATTAATCCTACAAATGTAACAGAGGAGTATCCACAAGATACCGCGAACCATACCGCCGCTAATGAGTGTTATTTTTTCCATGCGGATTTTATTGGGTAGTAAACAGCTGGGCGGCTGTTGGTTTTTCGCACATAACAACATTAACAACAGCATATCATTGTGTGAATCGGAATAGGACCACGCCCCAACAATTAGCGACGAAGGTCCCCTCCTGCCTTTTATGAAAACCCCAAGAGATCCGATACGATCCGATTGGATCTACCAGTTGGCAACATGTTGCCAGCCGGATTTAGTTCGGTGGGCAGAAAAACAACAATTGTGTAACATAAAACAGTGTCTAACTGTGAACATAAAGATAGATGGATATTTCCAGGCATTGTCTTTTTGTTGTTGTTATGAAACCCAAGACAACACAACAACACAGCAACGAACAAGCCAACATTTAATCGCTTGGCTTGAGGCGTCATCGTCCAGGCCGCATCTTTCTATACCCTATCTTTAGGGAAGTACATTCATTATATTCACTTGAATGCCTTGAATATTAATTTTTAACCTACACTCTCCCAAAATGTAAACAACTTAATGAAATTGTCGAATTTAATTGGAACTCAAAAGACTTCTTTTAATATTTTATTTTAAAGGAATATTTTACAAGCCACAAAAGAAGTCCTTCAGAATTGTTTGGAAACAGCTGCAAGCTTTTTTCTAAGCCTTGTTTTATTAATAAAATATTTGTAAAGCAATCATAAAGTTACCTGAAGATTAATCCTTTAAATCTAAAAAAAAAGTAGAGCATTAAAATATCTCTCTATAAAATCCCTTATTTTCTGCCTCCAAAATCGTGAGCTTGGCTCTGCGGTTTGGCTTTTTTTTTGTTACTTTCATTTTCAGAGTTTTCCAGGCAATGGCAATTTAATGCCAGGCTGCAAGTCATTAGGTGCTGGTGCCTGCACAACTCTAACCCGGCTCTAACCCGAGTCCGCTGAAAAGCGAAAGGCAGACTCACGCCAAGTTCAACCTTTGACCTCAGGCATCTGCGGCGGCGGCGGCGGCTGTGGGTGCGGGGGCGGTGAGTGTTAAAAGCCCAACAAAAACAGTTGAACACTGATTAACCACTCGAATGTTTTCCCCTCTAATTTCCACTTGACATGTCAATCCCACATTAATTCGAGTCGAGTGTCGGGGCAACAGTCATTAATAAATATATAAAATATTTTCGGGCTGACATTGAACAATTTGAAGAACGAAATGTATACTGATATCCTAAATGATTTCATTAAAGTTAAGAGGCCATCTAAACATTTCATTTGAATTTCCCTTTTAATTGGTTTTTCGCTGAACTTCCTTGGGAAAATTTCCTACATCAAATGCCGTCACGTATTTTAATTAAATTTGTATGCAAATCGGCGGCAAGCGACTCCTCCTTTAATTTAAATTTAATAAGAGGCAAAAAGATGTTAAGGCTAACTCCGATGCGGTCTTTTGCCTTTCACTCACGCACTGCTGGCTGGCGACGCGTCGTCGAGAGTCGCAAATTGAAAAGATAAATAATGATGTTACTCATACACAAAACAAAAAAATACAAATAATAATCATAAACAACCAAAATTTAAGGGAGAAATCGACTGTTTATTGGATACTCTGTTCAAATTATATTTATGAAGCTAAACGTATTTTTGCTTATTTATTTCTTACTTGAATTTGTTCGCCTAAAATGTGCATAAGGATTTGGGAAGTTCAACCCGTAAGTAACCTCATCCAAACTCTGCATTTATCCTACAAATATCTTAATGACACTAGCTGCGAGTGGAAACCAAATGTCCCATTAGCCAAACTCTCGCCCTTTCATCTTCGGAAAGTGCGTGTGCATGGATATATCCAAATATAGACTCCAAGTATTCATAAATCTTTCAACAATTTGTTTGTTTGATGGTTGACGTCAGCGGCACTGGCGGCGGCGTTCACTGAACATTGAAATGTTTGCACTCTGCGTATTTATCTTTTAATTGAGTCATAAAATCAACGCAGAGCCAAAAAGCGGGCCATCGGCCATCGGCCATCCGAAAGATGAAAAGTGGAAATATTTACAGTCAAAATACGTTCAGTTTGCAATAAGCAAAGAGCAGTAAAGTGACGTCAAAAGGCGGGAATAAACCATAAACTGAAAATGAACTCTTTGGAAACACGCTGAAAACAAGGTGGGTAAACTTAACCAAGCTGCAAGGTTGTGGTCACACCTCCCCTAAGTGGATTGATTTTCGATTTATATTTCAGACTGCCTGGCGACCGTGCATCATCATCGTCGTTAGGTCGTGGCAAATGTTTTAGCGTTATTAAATCTATCTATCTAGTATTTATGACTCGCCGGCTAACGTAAGTTAACCGCTGGCGGGTAAACAAATCGCCGGCAGAGAAACACGTACAACTGCCACCTCTACACATTATAGTTGTTTCCATATACTACTGGTAATGGTATATAGCACTATCGCTTGACCGCCGTCGCCTATAGCCTATCATTCATGTTTCACGTGCTAATCTTGTAAGTGGCGCGGTGGAAAAATGGAAATGGAAACGTGTTTGTGCAATCAAATCAATCCCAAGCCGAGACCCCTGATGATAATGCCAGACAGAGCTACAGCCAGACTATTACGGCTAGTGAATTATCAATTTATAGTTCTTTTTATTCCTTGTTTTCTATTTTGCTATGAATAATTATAATATTCTTTGTTGGCTCAGGCGTTAAACTGCTTTTAATGCTTGATAACCAGTCTTTGGAATTGAACCAAGTTTCCTAGTTTCCTAGTTCTAACTGGGATACAAACTTTATTGATTAAGTACTTAATGCCTAATTGATTACGATTTTTATTGATCTGTTTAAGAAACTAAACCTTGTAAGTTTATATAATAGGGTTTTTTTTAACCATCATCTGGTTTAAATAGCCTTTTTCTATAATTTAATACCATCTATTTAAAGGTCAGCCAAATAAATAAATAAATAATTTTTATGGTTCGTTAAATATTTGCATTATTTTTGTAAATATTATATCCTTTGCTTCGGGTTAAACCAGAAGACTATCAAAAAAATATTGACGCTAGAAGCTAATTTCTTTGAATATAATTAAATTTATTAAAATGATTATTTTGGTAGTAAATATTTTTTTGTAAAATTTATGGCCCTAATTCTTATTCTTCTTAATTGTAAAAATAAAAGTAAGTCTTTTAAAAATACAACTGAATTAAAACTATCTTACAAATGGCAATTGAGTTTTCTGAATGAAAATTTCAGCTGAATGAACTTAAGTACTCAATTATAATGACCCCAACACACCTTTTCAAAATTTCTCAATTGAGGTTTTTAGTTCAAGAGAATTTCCTAAATTTTATTTTCAAAATTACCTATTAAAATTCTTGTTATAATTGATTTAACACGTTTTCACCATTCATAAGTGCAGAAATCTTGCAATCCATTCATAAATTATTTGCTAATACTCTAGAAATAAACCATGTTATGGTCAATAAATTACAAAATTTCCATTTTATGACTACTCGTAATGGATTTTACACATACATTTCATGAATGCAAGCAAGACGAGTTGTAATTGATTCACAGCTGAAGAAATCTCTCAATTAAAATTCACAAATAATTTACCACACCATTTTTCTACCCGTTGTTAATGGCTTACAACCACGAAATCCTTTTTGGCGAAAACAAAAATCCATTTCACACACTCGCAGGTAAACAACTTTTTAGCGGTTTGAACACCTGAAGAAAAATACGCGGCCATGCGAAAACACTTTTCATGGTCAATCTAATTTGCATGTGCGTTACTCTGAACATGGATATAGATATAGCAAAAAAAAAATATATATATATATAATGGGGGAGAGAGATCTGTAGACAACGCACAGATAAATATTTTCTGCCTTTCAGGTTTGTAAATTGCTGAGAAAGCAAAATATATTGAAAGGTATTTACTTGGTTTTGCTTATATAAATCGTTAATAATATTTTTCATAATGTTTAAAAGAACTTCTATATTTTTCTTAATTCATACTTAAAGAATTTTACAGCATTTAACCTTGACTTGCTCGCAACATGTGTAATTTTAATGATTTTTTTTCGCTTTGGTTTCGCTTCAACTGAGTCGAACAGATGGCTCTTTGGAAATTGGATTCTGTGGCGCCTCTTTCACCTTGAAGTGAACATTTTTAATTGTCTTGCCTACCTCAGCCTAAATATATAAGATTCGTATGCCGCCCCCCTGCTGGTATTGTTTATATCTTGCCAGCACAGTATTATTGTTTATATTCCTCCCCCCCCCTTTTCTGTTCGAAGCTTGTTCGCGTAAATCGAAAATTTATTGAACATTATTTATTCACCTTTTGGCAAAGAGAATCCCGGCATTCACACATTTGTAGAATGTTCCGAAGATTAATTATTCTTGTATACTGTCTTCGCTTTTTTGCATTTCGTTTTTGTTTCATTTATCATTATTTGACATTGTTTTAATGTCAAGGTTAATGCATTATCCCCCTTTGCGTAGTGCTTTGTTCGATTTGTGGGCTGATGATTAAAACAGCGGCAGTAGATGGTGAAAATATATATTATTTTACTTGGTGACAGGGAAAGATTTACCTAGTAAATCATTTTTAGTAGAAAATAATACTTATAATTTAAAAAAAATATAAATTATTTAGCTCATTTCTTATAAGAATTGACTGAAGAAAAGCAAAGCTTAACTTCTGTTTCTTCTTCAGCAAAAAATCCAAGCAGTATTTTCTATATTATATCCTATTAAGTAAGAAGAAATATGTCCTACCCCTAATTGGACATAAATAGATAAACCTTCCAATCGATATCGCGGTATAAATAAGTTATTTCGATTACAGTCGATGAGCTTCAAAGGGAACCTCCCTCCTGAAACGACAACAAAAAGCTCTTCCTTGGGGGTTTTCCTTTTTTGTGATTCAGGAACATGTGTTGCCGCTTTCACGCCGCTTTTCCACTTGAAAAAACTCTGTCGCACTTTTCTCCACTTGCCGGCTGCCATATACATCACAGTTATAAGCGCTGCTGGGCACGAAAAGGTCAAAGGTCGCGCCTCGACCTTTCGAGGTGCATTTACCTTTTCACAGTCGTTGACACAAAAAGACACAAAAAACTCTAGTTTTGTTTTGTTTCTGAGCAGGAGGCGTGGCAAAAGCCCTTTTTACCTTTTTTTTGTTATTACTAAAGTTGAAGTTCTCCTTAGTTCGTCTGTCTAGGCCTTTCAAGATTTGTGAATACGTCTTTTGTTGTCTGCGAGTTCAAGGCAGTTCATTGATAAAACGAAAAAATGAAAAAATGATTTCGCCTAATTACAGCTCATTGTTTAGTTACGGGCGGGAATTAAAAAAGAGTTGAGGGGGAAACTAAAGGTGGACCCAAGGAAAAGACAAATTGAAATTGCGCGTGCATGAAGATAATGCTGAGGAAGGGTACTAAAATTGGTTAAGCGAAGATATGGAGCTAATTATATCTTGTCTGAGTGAAAATTACTGTCTGCACGTTTCTAAATATTCAGAGGCCTTAATAAATAAACAAGGTGATGTCATAAGTACACTACAAGTTGAGAAAATTATATCTCTTTAACCTTATATTGAGTAAGGGAAATATCCTAGGGCCAGGGCCAGTAGCTTCAAGTTAGTAATATTTTTCTTTAAGTCCTAATTTGCTGCCCGATTCGGTTCTGATTTCTTTTTTTTAAGAAAGGAATGACTCACTAAGAAAACTTATATCTTTTGTTACCTTAAATATTATCACAAACGGAAATATATAATCTAACTTTAATCCAAGGTAATAAAAACAATGTGAAATGAATTAAATATCTTTCACAATTCTATTAAATAACAATAAGACAAAGCAAGATGAAAAAGCCTTGAGCTCATTAAAAAATCCTTATCAACTGTTACATACCCATACACTTTTTTACGAGATAACACCCAAGTTTCTAAGGGCAGCAAAACAAAGAAATTATGAAAAGTCAGAGCAAAATTTGCGTCAGAATGGGGCGAAAGTTAATCGTTTTAATGACAATTAAGATGAATAATTGCTGAGACAGCTTATAAATAGACAATGACGTCATGGTGAAATATTAAAGGTTTTTAATAGGAAAACGTGTTTAGTGATTAAGAATTAAAATCTTTTGAATCTTCTTAATTGCTTTTGGAAAAATACTTTCTATTAATTAACAAGGAAAAATACTTTCTACAAAATTAGAAATACAAAATCGAAATCCAAGTTCATGTTAATACTAAACGTTCTCAAATTTGTTCTATCAATTTTTCTTAATTTTCACTGAAAATAAAAAATAAGAAACCTTGATAAAGAAAATCCTTAATAAAAGAACCAGAAACTATAGGTATAAATTATTTGTCATAAGGTGAAGGTAATCACCTTAAATTTTCCAACTTTCAGAAAATCTCAAATGGAAGGATTATTTAATCGCTAGATTGTAATGTCTCGCCATTAACCTATCCTATATACCGTTAGACCATAAAGATGATGTGACATCCGGTTAGAAAAAACGTAAAAAAAAGCGGGCCCTATAAAGCGCATTTTGCAATATGCAATTAGAAATGCAACGAGCGATGAATGCGATAAACGGTCAAACAAATGCAATTCTCTGTCCGCCAATTCAATGGGGAAAAGCGGTTGCAAGGGGGCATGCACATGTGCGCGCGTGGCTGTTAAAATAAACAAAAGCCACCCGCAATCGCGAAAATGTGAGGGGAAATTAAGCAAAAGGGGGGTTGAGAGAAGGCAAGAAAAGCGCAGAGAGTAATTTATAAAAAGCAGCAGCAAAGGTACAAAAATGTGCAACGATTTGGCTTTTGTCGCTGCTTCAACTCAATTTCATTGAACAAATTTATTTGAACATGTATTTGTTTCGGTTTGTGGTTTGGCAAATGTATTTTATTTACATTTTTAGCATAAAAATATTAGGTTTAGGTTTAAATCTTATTAAAGAGCTTGAATTATTAATTAAAAAATAACCACAATTTACCAATATTTACCAACTTCTATCGTGCAAGCTTCACATATATTTTCAGCTTTAATAATCACTTTCTATATATATAACTGATTCTTGAGCTACTCATGCATATTTATAAGATTAAGGTCTGGAAAAACTTGAAGTACTTAACGCTAGGCATAAATCCCATAACTTAGGCCTGCTTATTTCCATTACAAATTTAAATGTAGGTATGCGAGAAAATTTTGCATTCTTCAAGGTCTTTATAGGTCATTACAGAGAACGTGAAATCAGAAAAAGATTTTTTAATTCTTTGATATGCATAATATCAATTATTTTTTAGCTAATTTCTTCTTAGCTAATTTTGCAAAATTTAACAAGCGCCAGTAGAGATATGAATGAGTCCCTAAAAAGTATGCAATACTTTTTGGCAGCGGAAGCCCTGTCACTTTATGGTCAGGAGACTCAAACAAATTGCTATTTTGGGGTTGAAAAGTAATCCACATTCACCTAATAAAGCAATTATTTGATATTAATTACAAGTGGTAACTTTAAATTTAAGTTTTAAGCAGGTTAAGCAAATTTTACCCTCGCCAGTAATCGCTGAAAAGTATGCAATACTTTTTGGAAACTAGGATCAGAGTAATCAAGCAGAACTCTTGTAAGAAATAACCCGTATTTCTACGTATTTCTTATACAGAAATTCTTAAAAAACCTCTTTCAATCTGTAGTTAACTACAATGTAATCTAAGTAAGTCAAGCTTTTTTCCACTCCCACTTCTTAGTACTATCCATGGGCATTAAGTAGTTGCTTTATCAAGGAATGTTATAGAAGGCAGACTGCAACTTACTTATCGACTTCGGTGCTGAACATTCGCACCATGTGACGTTGCAGATACTGGGGCACGGACTGCGGCGAGGCTGGCGGCGTCTGATAGGGATTCATCATGGCCTCGTCGTCGTCAAAGTAACCCGACGAGGTGGAGGATGTGGTGCGCGGATACTTCAACATTTTCTGGCGCCTTATTTATAGGGTTTTCCTCTAGATTTACTGGCTTTTAATTTCACCTGATGTTTGGTTTCAAAGTAAATATTTACTTTTCTCACTTTCCAGTTTATTTGTTTTTTTGTGGCTTTCGATTTATTAGCGCTTTTCCACGACTTCTTTTGTTTATTTATTTTTTTTCTGTGTGTATGTGAACCTTTCTTTGTTTTCTTGAGCTTGTTTTTGTTAAAGTCTGTTATATAAAACCACACACGCACACACACAAAATATATTTTGCACTTAATTATTATTCAATCGGGCGAAGAAAGGAGAGACAGCAAACGAATTGTGTAGCCGGTCGAACGACAACTAAAAACAAAAATTGCTTTGGATTTTCGAATTTTGCATTGAAGAGCGAGAGTCACCGAGAGAAACTGAGAGAAAAACATGCACTTCAGCTTGGACAACAACACCACACAACACACAGCTCTCGATACGTTGGCCAATTGTATTTATAATTTTATTTATATATTTTTGTTTTTTTTTTTCCTTTTTAGCATTTGCATGCATTGTTGTTATTTCAGTAGTATGTCTCTCTGATAAATTGTTAAGCGCTGTCTGGAACTGGTTGCGCGTGCCAAATAGCAAAAAACTAATATACGAGCCAGCGGAAATCCAAGGGAACAGCGGAGTGGAGCACCGGGAGCGAACTGAACTCCGCAGCAGCTCCTGCGGCAATTAATCAAGAAGAAGTCTTGACTAAAAATAAATATTAACCAATTAAATTTATCAGCCAAGATACGAGCACAGCAGCCGCACGCCCAGAGGAGGAGGTGTCATAGTACAAAGTATGAGTGTCTCGGACAAAATTTCATGTTAGCTAAAGAGGTTCTTAGATATGAAAGGAATTTTCAGTGCTTTTAAATGTCAAAACGTGATTTTCAGTACATATTTCTAAAAATTCTGGGCGTGGGTAGATAAAGTATATAAGCTTCTGTACTATATAAAACTTAATAATCAGTTTAAAGCATATATTAATTATTTTTGTCAATAACTGTAAGTATTTATTACTGGATTATCAAGAAAGAAGATTTATAAATTGAAATCTTTCTAACATTTAAATATTAAAAACATTATTTTTGCACTAATTTGTATTCTTCTGCTATATTTTTATAAGTTTTTATGTTATCCATAACAATATATTTCTGGATTAGCCAGAAGATTTATCAATTGCCTTCTATAAAACATTTAAATATTACAGACATTCTTCTTGCACTAATTTATATTCTTTTGCTTCTTCTTTATATGATTTTAAGTTTATTGTTCACATTTAACCAAGTTTTCTTATTTCACTTTCACTATTTAAACTTTACACTTATTTCTCTCTTGGATCTATCCATAAACTACCCTTCCATCTCCATTGAGATATTAAAGCAAATTAATCGGCGATCGCCCTCGAAGAAAACTGAATGTAAAATAGCCGAGGAAAAACTTTGTGAGCCACCTAAAAACTTATCTCGTGTATTTTGTTTTTGCGCTTTTCCCTCATTTTGTTTTGGCGCTCGCTGGCGGCTTATTTTTAGACTTTGAATTCGATTTAGATAAATTGTGCGTGCGATCGTTGGGCCAGAGTACATAGATAGATTTGTATCTGCCTGCCGCAAGAGTATATATAAGTATGTATCTGGGAGGCCCAAAGATTCGGCGATAAATAAGCAAAGAATTCTCAATCAGACAGTAACAAGGTCAGGGTACAGAGACAACAAAAACGGCAGCAACAATTAACGCACGTCATCGCTCGTCGCGTATCCGACGGATACCAAGATACAGAGAGCTGCTGCTGCTGCTGCTGTGGCGAGCATTCAACTTAAAAACTATAGCAAATTGTTTAAACAAATACTTTTCGTTTAGGCACACAAGGTTGTTTTTTTTAAAACGTTTTTTTCGGATTTTTCTTGATGTTTGTTTAGTAATTCTTCGGTGGCAACAAGTTTTGCTCGCGTTTTGCGTCTCACGCCGGCGACAAGTTTTTGTTTACTGAATTCAAACCAAAAACCGATTTTTACACAAAATCCAAAAACGACCAGCGGCAGCGGTGGCGGTGGCTGTGCGCTCTGTCGGCGGCAGCAATAAAATTATTTTCAAAAATACATTTTTTCTGCGTTTCTCCTCTCTTTAGTTTGGGAAGAAGACAGCGCGGCGAACGACAACAGCGCCGAATAGTAGGCGAGAAACAAAATTTACACACACGACCGGAGCCGAAGGTATTTTTTCCATTTTTTGTTTATTTTTTTTGGAGCAAGCGAACGTCGCGACGTTGAACGATAACAGAAAAAAGAGTCGGCAGAGCTGGACAAGCAAAAAACAGCGCAGATTACATCAAAAGCTCCGTCGGAGGGAGGGTTCCCTCTTATCGGGGAGAATATCCTATCTAATCGCAGTCTGATAATTAGCATTGAGTGATAGGTCTCTGGAGGAATGTATTTGGAGAGTGGAGAGAGAACACTGAAAACAAGGTTTAGACTTGGAGATACAGAGAGAACAGCTGTGGGATTTGTTGGGTGATTTTGCTGCGAAAACTTGGAAGCAAAAATAAAACCAATAATCGCCTGATTGAAAGGCAATCATCATCAATTATATCGTCTGATGGGCGATTGGTTTTTGCTTTTGCAATTTAAAGCGATGTGTTTTTTATAAATAGAAGTAAGTAACAGACTTTTAAAGTCATCAAATATTAAATAAGAGAGCAATTTAGGAGGAAAGGTATTTAAAATAAGAATTTATGAAACGGTTGAGTTGTTTATTTGACTTTTTTTAAAGCGGCACCAATCTTAATAAAGTCTTTTATAGTTTCCTTGCTTTGTTTTTTTTTTGTTATATATTGTTTAAAAAGGTGTTTTGAACAACTTGAACATTTTTCAATTTCTTGTAACTTTCCTATACCGTTTTTTATTCCCTAAAAGACCAGCCGCTATCTTGTTTTTATCAACCAGTCAAAAAGAGGATATTAAAGGGTTTAAAAACTTAAAAATCAAGCTTAAAAGTTCAATATGTAAATGAGAATGATAAGAACCTCAAGCCCCAAGTCAAAGACTTACTGAAAGTGACAAAGAAAAGCTGATATCAAAAGTTGTACCGCTGCAATAGGCACTCAGAAATGTCTAGAACCTAAAGACAGCTACTCAAGCTTGGAATAAACTACAGAAAATACCCTATAATCCCATATCCTATTGTTCTTCCTTGTCAAATTACAATACTTTACAATCACTGCCACAACACCTAATCAAACCAATCGGATATAACTACCCCCACCTCGGTAGTAACTCTGCACTGACGTCACTCTAAACAAATAAGCAACTATCAAATGACAGGAAAATCGTGTGTGTGTGTGTGCACTTTGATTATAAGCCACTCGACTAATGAACTCTAGTTAAATAAATATGAAAATGCGAAAAATCAAAGCAAATACCAGAAAGTTAATCAACATTTAAGGTCTAGCGCACATGTTATTATATCGAAAGACTTATCGAATGTTCTACGTGATCAAAAACAACACAGAAATTAAGGCAAAATTATGAATCGAGGAATGAAATTAGATTTCATAAGCGGTAAATTACAGAGAAACAAAAACAAACCTCAAGAAAATCCGATGAAAGACAAGAAATTGCGACAAGTGTCGAGTTAGCGTGAAATTTATAGCCAACAACAGCGACGCGCCTGAGTGAAAGAAAAAACCAAAGAGGAAAAACAGAGGAAAAGCGACGAGAGGTGAAAATGTATAGCAAGCGATTCAGTTTTGCTTTCTGATTTAAGCAAATTACAGCAGCTGGCCACCTGCGCGTATACGTAATGTGAATTTATTGGCTCATTAGAGTTGAGCGCAAATGTTAAAGCGGCAAAAATAGTTTGTAGCAAAAGCGAATTTATGCTTGGCATATTTTTTGCCCCTCCCCTCGCAACATCACCCACCACATATCGAGGATCCTCTCTGCTATATCTTTGTGTATATTCAAAAGGGGTGAATAGACGTAAACACATCTAATTAGCGTTTAATTGCAATTCGGTTGAAAGTCATTGCGTCGGGGCAGCTGTCAGTTCAGAACGTACTCATCAAGGAACTCGCAGTCTTATCTGGTCTGCGATAATCTATATGGCCGGGCAGCTGTAGTAGAAGTTGATAAGCTGGGAATGTTGGGCTCTACTTAGTCATTTTATATATTTAGAACATTAGTCAGAGAAGTGTAGACAAAACTGCGGATACAGGAAATCCTTTTTAAAATTAAAAAAATTATTTATCAACAAGGTTTCACAATAAAGATTAATTCTTATGAATGGGTTGCACAACTTTTGATTTAATAAATATCTTGTACCAAACAAAGTTGACTAATTTTATTGAGTTTTAATTTTAAAGAAACATTTCCCTGCTAATATTAATAGAAAACCTTGATCCCCAAGTTGCAGAAATGTGTAAAATGATGTCAACCATTTCGACTTATTGCTTTTGAGACTTCAGTTTACCCTTTTTTTGCCAATCAATGCGGTTAACCAGGTGTTACAGTCACGTTCCTCAGAATTCTACTGTTTTTACAGCACTTACAGCCACACAGGGTGTAAATATTTGGCTTGGTGTATTTTTTTTTCTTTAATTAACAGTCAATATTCCAAGCACAGAGCTGCGTCTTAAACTCTGAAGTTCTTATGGAACCATATCAAGTTGTGCAAACACTTAAATACCCCGCCAGACAAGACTGACAGGAAACTTAAACGGTTTTGTGGCGGGGATTACTGACCAGGAGTTGAGGGAGCCAACGTGCGGATGGGTAAATAAATTGCGGTAGTAAGGAAAATATTTGTAATTGGATTCGAAAAAGAAGTTAACATGGGGGTAAATATGAAAATGCAACAAAGGTTACCATAATTACAGAAATTCAGTGAAAACTTTGTCTAGATAAAATTTATTTTGAACTGTTTTTGTATTCTAAAAATTGAGAATCAAAAAAAACTTCTGACAGGTTCAATAAAATTCTCGAATAATTAGTTTTTACACAATATAAAATTGAAAACATCCCCAACCCAATATTTTCCCCCCAACACTAGTTCTCATTATTAATCCTACATGTTCCTGTTCTTAATTATCCCCCATTTAACTTACTGTCTTTGGTGGAAATAATTACATAGTTGAAATGGCAACGCTTACCTGCAAAGAAAATGCAAAAATAAATATCAATTAATTAATTGTAATCCAATTTCCAATCAATTTTCAAGTACTTATGCCTAGGTAAATAATTAACTTTAAACTGATGAAAACGCGCGCTGTCAATTCGATATTCGAAAATGGCGACGCAATAAATAGCAAATAGCAACAATGAAGGGAAAATAAAATAAATCGCTACGATTGTATATGTGTTTATATGCTGATTTAATTAATTGTCGTAATCAGGTCTAGCAACAAATTTAATGTACGCTTGTCTGTAAAAATAAATTTTGCTGCAATTTTAAAGAGCTTCCTGCCAAAAGACGTCACACGGGTGCAATTTGTTGGCTAAAACCGACTAAATGAAAAGGAAAATTGCATTTCTCTTCGTGGTTAGCCAATTTTGGCAATCGCTGTGCGACTTGTGCCACCAACCGAGTGGGTGTTGATGGCCAAAAATCTGACAATATATGTTTGTATGTATATCTTGAAATCCCATTTCGTCTCGGAATATTCCTTTGTCAGGCTCTTGGCAGGTGGACGACAACCGCACACGAGGATGAGTCAAATATTAGATGGGTTTTGCCCTATAATAGAGAAACACTCTGCCTAATTTGACAATTATCGCCCAAGTATGAAAGGACGGAGGTTGTATGTGGGCCCAAAGCCAGATAATTGATTTCGAGGAATTTTAATGAAAACACAAAACTGTTCCACCACAGTGCCAATTTAATTCTAGAGAAATTACATATATCTAGGAGGGAGATATGTATCACATTTGTTAGCTTTATACAAATTTCGAGCTAAAAAGCTTGCGTGATATTTAATTTGAAAGCCATTTAAGTGATGCCATTTAATCAGATATAGGTGAAGGCAAGTTGTAAAACATTTCTGTTGAAAAGTGAATCTTATAATCAGAAAATTGTTATATAATCAAAGAGTGTAAACATTTTATAAACGAAATGAATCATTTATTTGAAAGTTCAAGCTAATTTATGAGGAAAAATTATAGAATACCAAGAAAAATAGAATAAAACTATGTTCATGTATTTTCTTTGTACTTTTAGTTTGAAATAAAATGAAAAGAACTTCTTAATAGTGTCACATATCATTAATTCACTGCAAAATTTTTATCATTAACCTCTTCATCATTTTGTTTTATATACAATTAGATTTTTTATATTTTATTCTAATACAATCAAGTCTCCTGAATTGGCATTTCGCTCCCATTGATGGCTGAACCAAGCAACTGTTCCACCTTATTATCTTTGGGGAAATTCTGTGTCAAAGCATCTGTTTCCCCTAAAGGATTCCCGATCTCAACAATCTTTTCAGGATATTGCTGGACCGGGGAATTGCCAGTATCATCGATTAAAACACCAACCCGCGTATAGTTTGTCTCTAGAATAACCTGCCAACGATCCACATAATTGATTTCCGTATGATGAACGTTCATGATGCGCCTGAGGTACTGGGTAAAGTCATTGCCTGCCACAGCGCTCAGGGTGCCACCCAAACCGAATACCCGCACATCACTGGACACGTCGTAAATAAGACCCATGAGGGCCACCAATATTCTGCCATCACTGCGGGTTCCATCATAGGCCAGCAACTCATCAGGAGTCAGTTTGATATCCTTCAGCTCTGGCAGCTGGTAGGGTGTTGGAATTAAGAGATTAAGTTGTTCCTTTCGCCTGGGCCATTGATAGTGAAAGATGTAGAAATATCCAAAGGCCGCAAGACACAAGATCAACATAGAGCTGATAAAGGTTTTAAAGTCTAACAATTCCTCATCCATCTTGGGTCTAAACTAGTTTTTTTATTTGTTTGCCGAACGAGTCCCAAGTTAAATTTTGAATTTAATTCGAAAGAAAGATTATAATTTTTTAGTTCATCTAAATTTTAAATACAACTAACGCAGGGCTTACTTTGGTCCTCATTTTATATATTATATTTTTAATATTTTTGTGGTCTGCGTAGCCTTTCCTCCTGTTAATTACCAGAAAATAAAGACCAGACATCTTCTACTCCCCCGTGTCTATATTTATTTCTCATTTCACTCAATTGTATCTGCTAATATTTGGTGTGATAACAAAAGTTGATTCTGTGTTTGGGGGACATATCAAGTGGCTGTGTGACTACCTGTGGGGCTGTTATCAAATTGCCGGAGACTCGCTGCCAGGGCAGGCAGGCAGGTGATAGTGTCAGCAAGTGTATCAGGAGCACAGAAATTGGAGCAGCCCCGAGAATCGAGAGTCGAGAGTCGGGCAGTCAGCACAAAAGCAAGTTGAACGAACATTTTTCTTATATTATCAGTTGATTAAATATGAATTATATGAACAAATAAAGGCACAAACACACGGCACACACAAGCACACATTGAATTGCTGCAAAAGTGTGTGTCTCATGAAAAACGATAAGCGCCAGAAAGGGAAAATAACAACAAAATACTCAGATATAGGGTGCTCCTCTAAATGGAGAACTTGTATAAGTTACTAAAAAAAACTACATTATAAACTCCGTCAGTCAGGTGTTAATCATAATTTGCACTCTTTTCTGAATTAATTTAAATGTAACATTAGTGTTTTCTTGATATTAAATAAACGCTGTTAATTTGTTTTCTATCACAAATATAAACAAGTTAAATTAACAGTTTATTAAATATATATTTTGTTTGTTTGGAGTTTCTGTATTTTAATTAAAAATTAGGGTTTAGATTAATTGAATGTCAAGGGAAAATAGGTTTAAACAATAAAAGACATTGGAATTTTTAAACTAGAAGGAGCTTCTATTTTGAATGGAGAAAGAAATGTAACCAAATTCTTGTCAAAGGTTAGGTGTATATTCAAATGTTTCAGACATACCTAATAAGAACTATATACTTTCCGACATCGTTATGTTGGTAATATAAATAAATAAATAGTTTTGTATTCAAAAGTGTATGTGTTTAAGGATCGATCTGATTGTATAAGTATAATTTATATCCAATTGGTTATTTAATAGTTGTATCCAATTAGTACACAAATCATGCAAATGTTTTAAAAATTTCAACAATAAACCAATACAAAAAGGATTGATTTTTACATATAATTATTTAGTTAATTAAATAAATTTCCACAAAATTTAAAAAACTATTTTCCGCTAAAAACAGCTTGTTGTCTTATCAAATTGGTAATCGTAAATACTTTGTTTAATCGTTTTCCTATTTTGCTATTATCTTGTTTACTTACCCGATAAAATCTTTGATAAAACAATAAACCTTAAATAAACCGCGATCATTATTGAGCAAATATTCTGGCTGTACAATGGCGGCTGGCATTAGATTGACATTTTTTTGTTGCAATTGTTGCTGCTGGTGTTGTTGTTGCTGCTGCTGCAGCGTTGCTTCACTGCCGCCCATGTTGTTGTTCTTGCTGCTGCTGCTTGTCGCCATATTGGCAGCCATTTTGTTGGCTAACGCAGCCATTTTGTTGTTAACTTGGCCATCGTTGTTGTTGCTGTTGTTATTGCCGCCATGCTGGCAATAAAACTTATGCTCATGCAACTGTTGTTGTTCTTGTTGTTTTTATGTCGTTTTAGCATTGGTTTTTTAGTCAATCATTTATTATTTTGTTTTGTTGCAAACTTTATTTGCATTTAGCACCTTTATGTATTTCTTTTTTCGTAGAGCCAGATTTTATTAAAAATTAAATTGAAACAAGGTTTGAAAAATACAAAAGAATATATTTGGCTAGCTAAAAGTTAACAATAACTATTGCAGAGAGGCGTAATTTATATTAATTTATTTATTTTTTTAAATAATAAACTTGACTAAATAAAAACCTTTATTTGTTTTTTTACATATAAGGCTAAAGGAAATATAAATATATGACATATTTGGTCTAATTTTATTTCCAGCTTTAAGTTTTGGATGTTATTTATTTTAAAATTATTTAATTTTACCAATTTGTTTTTTTTGTAGAAACCCCTTTGAAATTTATTTTTTCTCTGCAATAGTTGCACACAAAAAACAATATGCAAATATCAAAAACAAAACAAAACTGAAATCACACAAAAGCAATTGGCAAATTTGTTGTTTTGCTTTCATTTTGAAACTTTGCCAATTTACATTAATTTCTGTTTCCACTGCAATTTGGTTGTGTGTTGTGGTGGGTGGTGTGTGTTTTTTGTGCCCGCGTGTGAGTGTGAGGGTGTGAGGAGTGGGTGTTGCATGTGTCATCATTTAATGCAAAGTTCCAGCATTGAGTAAAGTATTTAATTAACATTCGCAGTGCACTGACATGCCACCAGGCATTTCGGTTGCATGCCCCAAGCACACACACACAGACAAAGAAGAAACCAACTCGAACGAGCGGGAGATGAACGCGCTTACATAACAAAAGTAAAGCGGATGGGGAAAGCACACAGGCATGCGAGAGATGCAGTAACAGAAACACTGGGGTAACTCAATGTATTTGAGAAGGAAATTGTTTTATAATATGATGCTTTCAGGATTCTTTAAGGATTTTGTCCCCCTGATATTTACAGATCTTACAACAAGTAATACATATTTTTAATTATTTCTGAGACCCCTTTAAACCTATATTTAAAATCTTTATACCAAAATAATATTCCTAATGTTTAGATCATAAATAAATATTATAATAGGGAAGAAAATTAAAATATTTACAAATTAAATGTACAATAAAAACCTCCTTTAAACTCTTGTCAAAACATCCGATCGAATGAAAAAGGAAATAACACTGCACTGGCATTTGTATGTCTTGTTTTAGTACCCCTAAGTTCATAGTATATCTGTATATCTAAGATATTCCCATTATAAGGTTTATTTTATATTGATAAGTAAAATTTGCAGAATTTTACTGAGAGCCTAAACATAAAACGTAATTGTTATTTTCATAGGAGATTTAAAAATCCTTTAAATAAAGGTGGTTACCCCATTGCCCCGTATGTTGTAGGCTTAGAGAGTGAGTTACCCTGCTAAAATACTACTCCAGTGGACTGTCAAGTGCCGCAAAACTGTAATATGTTTGTGAGGCATAAAGTTAGTCAGGCACTAGGTCGGTTTTCCATTTTCCTCCATGCCATCTTTTTTTTTTGTGGCAAATGCAACAAATGGCGCCTGTTGACAGTTTAGTTGACAGCTCGGCTAGAAATATGACAGCTGTGGCTGGAGGCACACTTGTTCCTCGTCGAGTGTGATGTCAACAACTGTCCAGCGACTTGTAAGTAAAAAGCGAAGACGGAGACATCCCAGAGTGCTGTAATGTCTCCCCCGAGAACCATTGCCAAAAGGCAAAAAAAAAATGTGACAAAAATTGATGTGTGTGTGTTACACTCAAACATTAATTAGCATATTTAATTAACTGAGAACGACGACCAAAATTATTTATACATTTTGTGTTTGCTTGTATCATCACATGTTCAGGTATTCTACACAGTCAAGTGGCGAGACCCTAACGATAATGATGTTGCCGCTCGACCCTGACTTTGACTTCCCTCTTCCCACACCGCAGTCGACCTGAAAGCCAGTCACGTACCAAACAGGCAGCCCAAGTACATGTACAAGGGTCCAAACACTTCTAAGCACTTGGCGGAGGACTGGGCCCCACAAACACACGCACACACAGCATGCCAAGCCAAGTATTTTCGTATTTTCATCCCAAAGAGTTGGCGGAAAACCTTGAGTTGCTCTGCCAAAGAACGAGCAGCTCTCATTCACCGACAACATTTTCCATTCCCATTCACAGGGCCCCCCAAACACTCAATTGAAACTGACACACGGCGCCCAGCAGGAAACAAAACTCACAAAAAAAAAACATACCATTTTGCCTTGAAAATGTTTTCATAATGGAACACAACACATAAAAAAAAAATGTCGAGATATGTATGAAAAATCTGTGTGTGTGTATTTTGAAAATGAACTGCAAGTCTTAATGCTCGTCGTCGTCGTCGTCGAGTCCCATTGTAGGGGGCATAATAATTCCTAAAGGTAGTCAGTCAACACACAATGGATGTTTCAACGGGCACGTGCTGGGGAAACATCACGGAGGAGATTGGAATGAGCAGGAGTAATGGTAGGCCACCCTGATGGAAGGATGCCCAGTTCATCAGGCTTTGAGTGAGGACACAGCCTCGAGCTGAGCAATCTTGGCTTATATTAAATGGACTTGGGGGGAGGTACCAAGCAGCACAGAGAAGGAAATATGATTCAAAATCTCATTTCTGTGGGATTTCTTTTAATAAATAACTTAAATTTGATAGAGACTTGTGCACAGTATAGCTGGTACAAATGAAGTACCTACTTTTAGCCTTTTACAAAACCAAAAGTAATCCCCTAAAATCAATAACCTCTCCAAGATTAAACACCCTCATTTTCTCCTTCTAAAACAAATTTTTCCATAAATAAATTCCATGAATATCGCGCGGTGCTTTGCCAAGCGCTCAATAAAAATCATTTAAGCATGAAATTTATTCACATCATAGAACAATGTCAACACATCTCCTTACTGCTTTTCTCGCTTTAGTTGTTTGTAGACTGTAACTTTTTTTTATATAGTATATCTTAAGCGGATTTTCAGCGCAACTTTACGCAGTGTAAAACGGGAAAGAGGCATTATGCAAAATATCTATCTGTCGTCACGCGTCATTGAGCTGTGGAAAACAATGGAGAAAGAACTGCAGGCAGTGGCAAAGGACTCGTCAACTTTCGAAAAAAGCGCATTACGGCCTGGTGGGGGGATGCACAGTGCAACAAAAAATACAACGAAATCGCTTTTATTATTTTTGTTTTCTTTTTTTTTTTGCACATAAGACCCGACCTTGACCTGAAAAATGCGCCACTGCGCTCTCACTCGCTCTCTGGCTTCGCCATCTGCATGTGAATGGGCCAGCAGAAAAATACGAAACCTGAACATGTTGTTATTTGAGTTTAGTTTCTGTTCGGTTCTTTGTTGCACCCACTTCGCACACAGATAGAGATACACGGATACAGATTCAGGCGGAGCACAGCAGCAGCTTCAAAGATACACAGCTATATAGATACAGTTGCAGTTTGGCCTGCAAATGTGGGTCGCGGCCTGAAGCTTCACTATGCTTCGCTATGCTATGCTGTGATGCTGCTCCCCGTCCATTTTTCTCCCCTCTTTTTTCGCAATAAATTTTCATGACTTTTCCTCAACTTTGCTTGGCTTCTGTGGCATCATCTCTCAGCTGCAATTGGCGCCAAATATTGCTGCCAAGGACGTTAACAGTAGCAAAGCGATTTCATCACGTAAGCTGGGGCATAAGAAGTCTGATGACGCCTTTAGTGGCGCATCCATAAAAATCATATTGCATTTTGCAGTCTCTCGTTGAGTGCATTTTTACGAGTGAGGTGTAAACTAAAAATTTCAGGATTTTGGTTATGAGTTTGATAAAGGATTGGATTTGTTTGATGACATAGCTCTATGGGAAAATATAGATGTTTTTATGGATATTGCCTCTATTATTAGATGAATTTATATAAAATTTCAACTCTAAGATGTTGATCTTACAGTTATATTACAAGTCATCGATACAAAAAATTACATTTGATACATCATAAAATTGTGCAATATATATGGTTTTTTTATCGTATTTACAACATAAGTATATCGATATTCCGACGCAACAATTTGGGTTTTTATATAACGATTATTTATAATATTGCTTTTAATCGACATAAGTTAAATTGGATGCAGGCAATTAACCCCGATTAAAATAAATTAAAACAAACAAAAATTATCGATATATGCACAAGTTGATAAAATATCTTCCGTATCTTTCAATACATTGTATCAAAGAATTACTTAAATGGTACTTAATATTTAATCCATGAAATAATTACCAATTAATGGAAAAAACACGTTTTATAGTCAAATTATCGAAAAGATATTTATAGAATATTGGACTATATAATTTCGAATGAAATAGCAACTTGATACCGATTATTTCATCTATCAACTAATTTTCAATTCATGATAAAATACAAAAATACTGTATTAACTAAATACTGGTTGTGGATAATGTATTTTTATAGCAAAACTATAATTACTATATAATATTCAAGCCCATCTCAATCAGTTATAAAAATGACATAATGTAAAAGTCATTGAAATATCACTCTTCTAAGTGAGATAATCTATCGCGATGACTTAATACAAAGACTGAATAAATTTCCGTGCACGATTAGGTTCCGTAAAAGTAATTTCTTTGCAAAATTATTTTATACGTTCTTTCAGTTTAATTGATTTATCATTCAATCATATGCCAATCATATCATAAATACATAAAAGACCCATCAATATATTAGACCATTAAAGTGGCACAAAAAAAAACAACAACAATTAAACAATAAAATACTGGCAAAAACCGCTCTAAGCCGGCTGAGTTCATCAAGATTCATTTACTCAAAGTCGATAAAAGAGATGCACAAAATGCGATCCGCTTAATAGGCAAACGTCGATTAAATGAACCGACCATATGTTCTCCGCCTCTCTCTGCAAATGACGTGTATATGGCCGGGAATGATGATGATATTAAGCGGTTTATATCAAATTATCAGAATGAAAGATCTCAAATTAAATTGTTTTTGTTCGATCTCCATTTTCACTGGGAAATAACCAAAATTGGCAAAGTTGCATTCAAGCGAATAGAGAGATCATTTAGGTATATATGTATATATAGAGAGAAGTTGGTAATATTTTTGCGGGGTGTGGTACGCCGTTTCCTTCTCCTCCTCCTCCCTTTTGTGAGGTCACCAGTCGAAATATTGCGTATACGCAGCGTTGACGTGACGCCATTTTGGCTGGCAAAACGATAAGCAAACCAGACCGAAAGCCCAAGGGTATTTCACCGAAAAGCGTCAAGGAAATGAATGAAAATCAACTTTCAAGTAAATGTTGCGTAATCAAAGGAAGGGGGGTCGGTCGAAGGGGAGAACACAGTTGCTGGTGGGTAATTTTTCTATGGTTTTAGCCAATTCGTGGGAAATGCTACCCACAATACGGCAAATATACACAGCAACGAAATAAGCTGACAACCCCTCAAATGGTCTGTGTAAGCAAACAAAAACAACAATGATTCGTTAAAGAAAGCACACACAAGAAGGGAAAGCAGCAACAAAAGCAACAGCAGCAGCATAAGAAAATAAGAAAGAAAAGCTGAAAAATCAATGAATTTGTTGACGTCTTCTTGCGCCCTCAATCATGTTTGCACAATTAAACTTTTTGCGCTAAACTTCTACTGGGGGAATTTACAGTTGTCCCGCTGGCTGGCTTTCCCTATTTATTGATTTCTGATTAATAGCCATTCAGTGGCTTTGGGCAAGAAGGACACATTTATTGGCCCATTAAGGACACCGTGACATTGAAGACAAAGTGCCAGTCAAGGCGATTAAATGTTTGCCTTTCCCAATGACAGCCCTCTATTATTTCTACCCGTCCATGTCTCTCCTTTTTTTGTGCTTTATTAGTTGTGAAGTGTTGTGAACTAGTGGGAACTAAACGGATAGGAATATTTTTTTGGGGTTGGTTTCTAGCAGTCTCTAGTATCTAGGTTTTCGGGGTTAGCTGAGGGAGAGAGACTAACGTTATGTGGATTTATTGGCAGAGAAATGTAGGAGCTCTAGTTGGTTTATAATAAAATAATAAAGTCTAGTCAAAATGACGAGCATCTAGGCATAGATAAAATAAAGCTTATAAATTATTTATAATCATTTTATAATTTTTATTATCCAGCGGGATTATTGTATATTCAATTAAAATGCTTAAAATATATTTAAATGCTATAAAACAGAAAATGCCATATGCATAGCAATGTCAAGTTAAACAAAACCCATAAACCCTAATAATTCTAAAATATACATATACAAAGATAGCTTGAACTAGTTCATGGACACATATTCAACCTACTTCTTGAGTGCGGGTTTGATTTTTATCTAAAAGGCAACTCACTCGATGTTCTACTAATATTTGTAGTATATATTTTATAGTATTGTACATATTCTTTCCCTTCCCCCAACCATATCCTTCCCCACCCCGAGAACCCAAGGATTTGACCTCACCCAACAGCTCAAATTAACACAATCAGTTGAAATTCTCAGGGTGAAATGTTTGATGTTCGCTTAAATGTTTATTAGATATATGTGAGGGGACAGGGGATAATTTCTTTTCAATTAACTTTTACAAATTGTATAATTTGCCATTTATTTTTTGTTGTTCAGCTAAATTGTAGAAATTATAAAGCCAAAACGAAAGGTAACAAAACGAACAAACGAGACAACAACACAATTGAATGTAAAACACATTTAATTAGAATTTAGTTACCTTTTAATAAAAATATTTCCGTTATTAAAAGCAATTTCTAAATTGTTTTTGTTTTCCATGAATGAAACGTTTCTTTTATACGCCGCTGTCACTGAAGGATGTTGATTTTAATAATTTAATAATTATTCAGATTTTTTTAAGGCAAATGAACACCAAATAAATGGGCGCGAAATTCTGGAAATTATCTATGCAGTAAGAGCGAGCGAGAGAGAGCGTAGATAGGTGTGAAAGAGAGATAGACAGAGCGAGAGAGAGAGTGAGCGAGAGACCAAAAACCGAGGCGTTTTTTGATTAAAAGATTCGTGGTGCTTCTTTGATTTGTAAATCCTTTTACATAATCAACTCTCAGGCACTTGGTTTTAATTTATTTTGCTTTATTTTTACAACTTTTATTTTTGTATAATTTATTTTATTTTTTTTTATTTGCCTTTTGTTGCAAGCACACACGCACACACACACACGCGGCACACTCGCACACACAACAAACGCTCGGCGATGATGTCCGAAAACGACTGACTGACGAGCAGCGAAAACTTCCGCGTTTGCCACACAGAAAATACTAAAAAAAAAAATAATAATGACGATGGCTTTGCGCTGCTGCGGCTGCAAAGCGAAGGAAATCGAGCGATAAAACGCGACTTTAAAGATATACAATTTATGCGATTTGTATTTATATATTTTTTACAAATTTATTTTTATGCTGCTCGCAAAACTCTTAATTGTTGTAGCTTGTTTTTGTGTGTTTGGTTTAGCAAGAAGCCAAAGTGTAGATTGACTGACTGAGGGTAGGATTTTTTTTGTTGCTGCTGCTGCTGCTTGGCGCGTTCATCGCCCAAAAGAGAGCTCTGCCAGAAAGAGAGCAAGCGCAAGTTCATTTCTGCCACAGAGAGAAAGGCGAGAGAGAGCGCGTGGGGTCCCCCACGTGAGAGTGCAAAAAAGAAAAGCGAATTTCATGCTCTCGCGAAATAAGAAAATTTGTATCTGCCTTTTCCCCGGCGCTCTATCTTTATCCCCTCTATCCGATTCCGTTTCCGATTAAATTCTGAATTTTCTTTTCTATCTAATTAGCTCTACCTTTCTTTCGCTCTCTCCCACTCTCCTGCTCTGATGTATACACACATAAATATAGAATATATATGTATGGGCATGAATGGAGCATAAATAACACCTGCTCCTCTCTCCTCACGCCTGCGCAAAACCCCAGGAAAAACGTGCTGGCAAATATATATATATAGCAAATACGAAGAAAAACATAAATTCATCGTTATCATCGGTAATAAGTGGAAGGGAGATGGGCACACACTCCCTGAGAGTGCAGAAATGAACACTGCACAAAGAGAATGATAGGGTGAGAGCTAGGAGAGAGCTCTCTCCTCTCAGCTGTCCCAATTTTTTTGTGGCTAAAATAATTACACCAATTTATAAATTATCAACGAGGCGAATCCATTTGAAAGGTCCTTAGTCAAGGCTTTTCCCTGAAAACAGGCAATAGAAATGAAATTCCACAAAGGAAAAGCACTGTTTGTAGTTTGTTGCATGTAGAAATGAGAATGCCAGCTGAAGAATTTCAATGACAAGGTAAATCAATGTCAGGCCAAGGAATTCAAAGGCATGTCCCCTGGTTTCCTCTAGATTCTCAAAGGGACATTCTAAGGACAACCCAGCATTAATTGCTTGTATGTGTGGGGTTTCGGTTCGCTCTCATCCTCCTCCTCCTCCTCGTCCCTATTTGCCATCATTCTGCGGCGTTCTGATTACAAGTGGAGCATGACCCACATACTTGAATAAACAAAGCATAAAAATCAACTATGCGAATATATATATGTTCAGAACGAAAAAGCTCTGGCGGAGTCCTAACAAAACAATTGAATTTGCTGCGTGCGGGTGTTGTCTGTGCGGGGAAAAATTAACTTGGGAAATTGGAGCAAAGGAAGAGGAAAAGGACGAACTCGGACAGATTCTTGTCGTAAAAAGGAAACCCAATCAAAACTAAGGATTCCCGAGTTGATAAGGGAAAATAGGAGAGTTATAGAGTTGAGTGGCGATAAAATAATTAAGGCTACGGGTAAATTTACATAAATCATACAAATTAAAAATTTGAGGTTTATATGAAGAAAAAAAAAACAATGGGGCGTATACTTAATTTTTTCGTTTTCCAACAATATATTACGTATACGTCAAGTTGAATTTATTGAATTTTACTTTAAATAATCTCTTCAATTTAACTTCTTATTGAGATTTTAGTGTCTTCATACAATTTTCATCAATAAAACTATATTTTTTCCTAAAACTATTTAAAAAAAAAAATACAATATTCCCTATTTTATATAGCATACTTAATAGAATATTGCCACCCACGTGAAATATGCTATAAAAATATAAAAATTTTCGGTGACCCACAGCCATAATTCATTTAAGATTAGGCATAACTAATTTAGATAAGATTGTTCACACAAACAGAAATTAATAGATACAAAACTATAAAAAACCCACGCAAAGATTCTCACAGATTCTTGCAACATTCGGTACTCACTACACATATATAGAGATATTCTAGGCCAAAAACACAGAGAATATGATTTACATACCTGCAAATAAAAGAGAAAATACATGTGTTAATAAACATTTAAGTCAAAAAATAACTTAATTAATTTATAATAAATTCAATACAAATTAGATTATGATCACACTCATGCAACAGTTCATAGATATTTTTAACTCAATTAGAAAATTGGAGGTAACTCAATCAATACCATATCATCAAAGGGTTGTCAGTCTCTTTTTTTAAAAAGTCTGTTTGATTCAGTAAATAACAAGTGATAAGATAAGGAGCTTAAAAAAAACTGATTAGATGACGAAGCTTGAACGCCTTCCCTTTGTGCAGTTTTCATATACTTTAACTTTTTATGGTCTCAAGCAGATATTGAAAACTACTTTATAGAGCTGTCTGGCAATCGAAGAGCGTAAAGTAAACAAAACTGGTTGCTGTAATTTTCCATACGGCAATGGGTGCAGTCAGTCCCCAGACCAGTTCTGTAAAAGGTCGCCACCTCGATGGTCACGATCAATTCAGCCACTCTCGGTCTTGTTGACTTTTTCAACAACCAAAAAAAAAAACGGTGTTGTGGAAAGCTTCGATGGCTAGAAGTGGCCTAGTCATAGTATTGATAACATAAATATGATTTAAGTAGTCTACTTAAGCAGGGGAACAGAAAAGTGAGATTTATGGTTCGTTTTGTGAGGAAAAATGATAATTGGAATGAATAGAGGTGGACTTTGAACCAGAAAGATTCCGAGGTTATAGGGCAAGGTGAATGAAAGAAAAATTTTATTTTAGAACTTGACATTTAATTGCGGGTGAAAATATTTGATACTGATATTTAAAGATACATATATTTAATGGTTACTTATAAAAACCTATTCTAATAAGATGATCGGTGTATAAAACTCATAAAATACAATCAAATCACTATTCTGCCTTTTAAATAGAAAATATGTAGCGCCAAAAAATAGGCAATACTTATGTGCGAACTAATCATCGGCTTTTTGGGCTTGCGGGGAATATTAGGGAGTTACAGATACAACAAATTTCTATAGGTCGATACAGTACTTTTTTGTATATAGAAAAAAATTCAGTATCCTGACTTTATTTGGTGTGCGATTTTTAAAATATCTCCAATATCAATAAATTAAATTAAAATGCAATACATTTTTAATTCGATATATTAAACTTTACGATATTTTCGATATGATATTGAGTGCGATATTTTTATTAAATTATCATACCTGACTTTTCATGTTAAACTAATAGTCCTATTGCACTGCTACATATTTTAACATTTTTGGGGTATGTTCCATTTTGTTCAAACAAGATAAATGAGGCCATTAAAAAATATGACCCATAAATTTTCAAATATTTTGACAAAAATACCAACAATTTTAGTTTTTTTTTACGAAACTTCAGAGCTTCCCATAAATGAAGATCAGGCACTTATCCATTTCTTGATGCCATAACTTGATCTATAACTACAAAACACAGTTCAGCTCTTTAACACGTGTTCGCAGTTCCCGGCACAAAGGTAGAACCTACAAAAGCTCACCTGAGAAAATTAAGGTTATAGATGATAACCCCACAACAGAGTGATAAGAAGACTCAACCATAACAAAGTAAACAGAATATACGCTACAGAGTGAGAGGAGAGGAGAGGAAATTGAACACATCGCTGACGCAAGGGGTCAATGAAATTGAATTGCAATTGTCAGAAGAATAAGCTTTCCAAAGCAAAGTCGGGGACTCGGAACCTCGAGAGGTAAGCTAAAGCCAAAGCCAAAGCTTGAAGCGATCGAAAAAAGCGGGAGAGATAATCGCAAGCAAGAAATCGAGAGAGAGGCAGCACTCGAACCGAGGGAGAGAGATAGAGAGCAATGAAAACAGAGCTAAAACCGGCAAACAAAGAGCCGAGGCGACAAACGAAGCGGCGACGCACAACGGACGGAAAGATACAGATACGTTGCAAAAATCAACTTTTTGATGACAACGGATCGTTTGTTATTGCATTCGACAGGTAATAGTTCAAAAGGGTTGAATCCAAAAAATTATTCAAATCGGTTCAGTAGTTTAGAAGTTACACGTGTTCAAAGTTGAACCTTTTTTGGGTTGCAAAAAAAGTTTGTCGTTTTTGAGAAAAATTCTGACTTTGAGGTCGATTTTTAGGTAAAATATGTAAACCGACCGGCATGGTTATGGTCTCTATCGAAAGGGTCATCGAATCTCAGTAAAACCAAGGTAAAATAAAATTATAATATATTTTGCACGTGCAGGCATACCTGTTTTACCGAAGTACTCATTTTCACCTATTTTTCAACTTTGATGGAATGAAGATCGGCTTTTTTGGCGTATGAGGTGTTGTTTTGAATATGTTTTTTATATTAAAAAATTTCCCCAAACTGCCACCCCGGATTTCCCAAGGCAAAAGATACTTTCAACTCAGCGTCAAAAACGGGCGGTTTCATGAAAATGCTGGTACAAGCGCAGTAGGTGCGCAGTACGAAATTGTATGGCGGGCGTACATTTTTTCCTGTATTGGCGGCTTGTTTTTCAATTCCTGACTTTGTAAGGACACTTAATGATTTGAAATGAATGTATAATGAATAGTTATTCTTCAAGAAATATTAAATAATGTAAAATTGAATGATTATTTTGAACAAAAACTGCATAAATGATTAAAAATTGGTCAAAAATTTGGTCAAAAAAATATTTTTTTTTTCTTTAAAATGTATTCTTTTTTTGTTTTTAAAATATTAAATATGCACCATATTAGCATTTTCAGAGAAAACAAACGAAAAGTCTTGTTCGAAATTGGATAAAAATTGAGAAAACAGCCTCAAAAAACATTAATTTTCGAGTATAAAATCGACTATTAATCACACCATATAGTATGACCACTCGTTCGAAAGGTACTAATAGTACCTTTTATTTAAAAAAAAAATTATAAAAATATCTCAACTGGTTCAAGAGTAATGATTTTTGCAACCCGAAAATATCTTTCCGCCCATTGTGCGACGCCACAACAGAAACACGAGCAACAACACACAGAGCTGACAAACACGAGGAAAAAGGTTTCGAGACTTGCTCAGTGCGACGGCGAACGTCGTACCTGTTGTGTGTGTTGTTCCCCAGTTGTCCAACGATTTTGGAACCGAAACCCCAAGAGCTCATGCCACAAACCAAAACCAAAACAAAAACAAACGGAAAACGGAAAACGCACAAAGCAACAGTTGTCCATCCAGATCGAGGAAAAGGCAGCAGCAGCAGCCACCAGGAGAGCAAAATCTGCAAAATGTTTGAAGTCGCCTGCCTGATGTTCATCTGCCCTTGGCTCATACTCGTACTGCTCATGTTCATCGCCATGACTGTACTCTGAAGAAAATCGAGACCAAAATCCAAACACGACACAAAAAAAAAAAATGGGCACACAAATTGCAACATCGGCTGGCTGTGTGCCCGAATAATCATCGGAAATTAACACAAGATTCTGCATTCTGCACTAAACCCAAATATTCCTATGAAAATGTGCTTTGATTTTGTTTGTTTTTGTTCATTCTTTTTTGTTGACCGCACAAAAGTGTAATGTGATTTAAATGTAATTGAAATACTGTATTATGTAAGAAACTGTACCTTTTTTGCATCTAGTTTTAATTAGGTTATAAGAGCTTTGTAATAAAAAATGAGGGAATAAGAGAATTATAGATGTTTTTAATTGGTGGGCTTTTATATATATAAATGTCTTGTTAACTTTTTATTAATTTAGCCTCCGAAACCAGTTTGCTGAGCGATTATCACTGTTGTGTTACGCTCTGCTGGCTGCATACTAATCCAACTCGTTGTTTATAAACAATAAAAAATGAGGCACATAAAAGAGGTTTTACATCAACGGATATAAATAAATAAATGACATTCATTATACAAATATATATCTGTGAAATAACCTACATTAAACCATTGATTTTAGTGACACTTAAAAAATAAATAAATAAAATAATAAACTGATTTATAGTCATGCAATATATTTACAATTTAAATATATTCAAATAAAGCAATTAATTTGAAGAAATTGCACAACTCTTACTGCTTTTTCTGTGTCATAAATAAATGTCTCTTGACCAACTCTGGTTGTATATATAACATTTTTCTTATCTACTATTTTTCTAGTATCTTTTGATGATAAGGCTAATTTGGGACATGACTTGAGCTACTTTATTCCCTTCACAATGCTTTTACAGTTGCTCTTTAATAATAAATGTATAACAATTTTATATTTGTATCTTTATTCTTATAAAGCATTATTAAAAGTATAACTATTCCTATTCATAAAGCAGTAAAAACCTGATGAGGACATTGTCAAAGTTCAGACAACTTCCTCGAATAAAAATAAAAATAAAAAAACACTTCACAAGTACTTGTTGAAAAGTGAAAGCTTGTCACAAAAACGTAATAAGTGTAAAAACAATTACACGTGTAGTGAGTGTTTAAATATCCACTCAGCGTCATCACTCGAGTCGTGTCAACAGCAGTGTTAAATTTAACTTTTATTAAATAAACAATGAATGAAACAGAAGGAGTTGCTGTGTAAATCAAAGCAATTAAACAAATACAAAATGTATGTTTAAATTCAACAAAAATAAAGCTGTTTTCATCTGCGAACACTCCTTCTTTTTCACAGATTTATTTGTCAGACTTCTTTGCCTCGGTTGTAAGTAAACAAAGTAGTTTTCTCTTTTGTATTTTCGCCAAAAAGTGTTTGTCATGTCATTGAACCTAATTAGCAAATGGCAGAACAATGGAGGGCACAAAAAGAGATAATAAAGCCAAAAATTCAAATGTATTTGTTATTAATTTAAGTCAACTATTGTCTTTGGTTTGTGATGTCTGTAAAATATTTATTTTTTGGGGGGCTCTAGGCTGTAGTCTTCTGTTGATTGGGTCACATGCCAATGGAGTTTCTGTGCAAATGGACAAATATTATGACTTGGCCTTTTATTTACCCAAACGAATACGAACCAATATTGACCCATCGATGACTGGGTAAAGTCAACTTGGTCTAATTCCTCAGAAAACATTGACTGCCTTTTGGGGCTACTAATATGTACTATATGTTTCTGCAGAAACCCGAATGCATTCAAATTAAAATGCAACAATTCGTGGAAAAGGAAAAAAGAGGCCTGCCAAAGACATTTGAGACATATCGCGTGACGCTCGGATTTACAGGGCAATTTCAGTAATGCTTTCGGGGGGAGTTGGAGGAGTTGAGGCTCTCTATACTATATATGGCGCTGCCATGGTGCAATCACCTCCGGAACGAGACCCTTTTTGTGGGTCAGCAGGACCTGCTGCAGTCAGCAGTTACAAGTTACCAGTTAGAAGGCAGCCAGCCACTGGTTGTTGCTATAAATTTTGAATGTTTACATTTCGTGCTTGATTCGGTTGAGTGTGTGTGTGTGGTCCCTTCTCGCTGCATTTGCATTTGCATTTCCCGCTGCAATGGGCACTATGAACTCACAGTTCCGGCTGAGACAAGTCAGCGTTGGCCACAGTTCATTGCTCTAATTCCCCGGCGAATATATATATCGTACGCGTTGAGAGAACGAACCAAAACCCCAAAGTGCGGCACGTTCTCAGATATTATTTTCCTTTGCTACCCATGGGCTCTTCTGATTTGAGGGTATATTGGTTGAGGTGAAAGGAATAAAGTTTACCTTTTTAAATTTCATTTAACAATACAAAATAGTTACTAGAATACCTCATAGTAATTTTATAAAAAAAATCTGTTTTTAATGGAAAATACTGCAAAATTGAATCACAAATGAAGCTGGCCACATTAATAAGGAAATTCTATGAAATTTAAATTACAAGAGAAAGCGGGTACCCTGACAAATGTAAGCTGTCTAAAATGTTTTTAATCATCGTTAATTTATTTTAAGAAAATCGGATTTCGATTTGAGATGGTAAAAATTTAATTTACATATAAAGCTGGTCACACCAATTAGGGAATTTAATGGGATTAAAATAACAAGATTAATTGGTCACATAAAAAAAGCCAGCAAACAATCAGTGTAATTTCTTCCAAGCATTTTAATTGCAGCTATCTTATGCATTCTTGAATTAATTTTAAAATAAAATTTACATTAATTTCACTTTAATATATAATTTAACTCTTTTTAAAGTCAGGTAGATGAAATACCTTATAGTTTTACGGCATTGTTTAGATTCAGGCAAAGCAGTTTTTATCGCTTGCCATAAAATCACAAATTTCGCACATAATTAAATGCAAAACTGCAGAAGGGGAAAACGCAACCGCAGGCTAGGCTGGCTAAAATCAAATTACAACTAATCATAATTTCAGCTTGTTTTCCATACTTGTGTTGTTTCTTTGTTGCGGTTGAAGTTGCTTTGAAGTTTGATGTTTTTTATGGCCGCTGGCAGGATTGTTGCACTTTTTTTTTGTTTTGTTTTAGGTTTGGGTTTGACTTGGACTTGCCTATGCAATTATTCGAAATGGGCGGCAACACTTTTCTTTTCTTTTATTTTCTTCTCTATGGCTGCTGTCGCCTGACTTGAGGCATTTTGGGCTTGTCATGGAGCTTGTGATTTCGCCGGTGACTAGAGGGCCAGCAATGACCCGAATTGTCTGAGCTGTAATTTTAGCTTGGTGGGTGGAGCGCAGTTTGCTGTGAAATTACCGCCAAAGGGGTAGAGTTTTCGATTTTACAACTTAATAAATATGATTAAATAATAATAAATTTTATGGTTAAGCCACGTTGGTTAATTGTTGAGTTTTATGGTTAACCTGTTGGTGAATTGTTGAACTTTATGGCTTATCTGAAGGAGAATTGTTGAATTTTATAATTTGTACAATTTATTGCAATACCGTTAAAGAAATTTTATGTTTATCTTGTTAATGAATTGTTGCACTTGGCAAACATTGTTGTTTTAATATTTTTATACAGTTTTCCAGCAACAGAAAGTGTATGCAAACCTGCAGTATAATTCCACTGACTTAAATCTGCTTCGGTTGAGCTTTTCTTGCACTTTCAACGTTTGCATAATAATTGATATACCATAATTTAAGCCAAGCTCTTCCATTATATATTTCACCACATTTTGCAAGCATAACTCTGCGTGGTTCGAAAGTTTCATAAGAATTTCCCTAAGCTTATGCAAAAAAATGGCAATAAAGTGAAAACTTGTGTCTTTGTCTTTGCCTTAGTCAACAGTTTGTCGTTTGTTTATACTGCACTTTTTCACTGTCTCAGTTTGTTTGTGCCGCCAGAATGTCTGCCGCGTTATTAGCCAAGTCTCGATGTCGCTGTTGATGTCGTTGTCGATGTCGATGCCTTTTCCTAGTGCCTCCTCCTCCCTGTTCGTTTTTGTAACCCGAAACCATAATGAACTTAGGTATTCTAAAAAAAAGAAATAAACCTAACACAAATGTTGTTCCCTGCCGACTTTCCATCTCAGGTTGCACTGGTGGTCAGTGTTTTTCTGGCGGCAAACCAATGGGCCGAACCAGAGTACTATATTTTGGTTTATTTTATGCCCAGCTCTTCTGGTTAAACTGTCCCACCTCCCGCTCTTTTCTGCCTTGCCTCTTTTCCCCATTATCGCCTCATTAGGCTGGCCAAATACGGGTGGCTAAATGGCGAGCAGAATGGCTTTTCCATGCCGCAGTGTTTGTGTGTTTAGCATTCGGCGGCTTCTGTTTAATATTTGCCACGTGGCTGGCTGGCTGACTGGCAGGCTGGCCTGTCTAGGAAAAATAATTAAAACTTCAGCTTTTCATTTGGGCAATAGCCCGAAATGTCTGAAATCAAGTGGAAGTCAAACAAGTTGGGAAGAGGATTCATTATTCTGGTTGTTTGTGAACGGTTCATTGGGTTGGTAGGAGTAATGGAAAAGCTTTTTATTAAATTACATTTGCAAATGCAAAATGCCACAAGTCACTTTATAGCTTATTGTTATTTCTAAGTTTGGAAAGATTATAGGAGAAAAATAAAACAAAAATCCCACACACCTTAATCAAGTATAGATTGTACCGATTTTTAGTCTTTGTTCACTGATAAAGCAATAGCAACTGTCACATTTTCTATTCGCAATAGCTAAAGTTTCTTTCTAGTACCTAAAGACACCTGACAATCCCATAACCTTGAATTATTCTGCTCTGATCACAAAGTTGCAGCTGTTATACACCATTATCAATGCGTTTAAAGTGCAATCAGAATCTATCAAGATGCGGTGGCCATGCCCAGTAATTCCCTTAATTGCGCACACTCTTTGTTCGGTTTATATTTATGCAACAGTTTCTCATCGAGAATTATTCTGCGGAGAACAAAGCTAATGGCAATTAAAGTAATTAAAAACGAAAAGCGTTAATCGACGCGGACAATCAACGCCACAAAGGCCGCCAAAGAAACCGCAATAAAATGTGAAATTTGACACGCCTACCAGAATGATAGGCATCAAAAATTATGGCCACTTAAGTGTAAATGGCGTGAAAATATATTTGGAAAATGTAATATTTAGCCACAACATTGTTTACAGGGTGTAATGTAATGTAGCTAATTTAAATTAAATAGTATTTAGGAACATTATTTCTTAAATTTGTTTAAAATTAATTTAGAAAGAAAAGAAAATCTAGAATTTTGAGGGCTAAACCTCTAAGAATTATTTACGGTAGTTCAATATAAAATTTAAATACTCCTTTGATTTTGTATTTTAAACAAAGTTCCCTATAATTCTTTTAAATCTTCCTCTTTATTTATTTTTTTGTATTTTAAACCAAGTTTCCTATCATTTTGTATATGTTTAGAAATCTTTACCTGTCAGGTCACACATTTATATATATTGTTATACTTTTCCAACATTTTATTTCCAACTATTTTCTAGCTTAGTTCTCCAGCACCCTGAGGCTTTAATTACGCTTTGATACAAATTTACTTTTCGCACACGTGTCGTTAGTTAGAGTATTTCCCCCCAGCCCCCAGCTTGCCAATTCCATCACACAAACCTTTTGGCAAACACTACAAACTCCCCCTCACAACCCTTCATCGCATTCCTGCTTTTATTTATTTTTTTTTAGCCCCACTTCAATGGCAATAGACATTTTAAGTGGCAGCCATTTAAATGTAATTTGCCGCACATTGCAATGTGAAAATAAAATAAAGAAAAGTCTCTAGATGTATCTGTATCTACCTCGGTATCTGTTTCTGTATCTGTATCTCAGGGGTTTCGCTCGTGGCTCACCTCATTGTGGTGGTGGTGGTGTTGGGGCGAGAAATTAACGATTTCCAGTGAACGAGTGTACACGCCAGACATGATGGCGTCGACATAGCTTTTCATTGTTGTTGCTCGCCAGTTGTCAGGCTGCCCCCCCTTGTTTTCCCCTCTTTTCCTTTAGTTTCTAACGTCGCCTGTCCATGTCTATTTCCAGCCCCGATAATGTTAATGTAATCACATCGATTAGTGTTGGAATATGTAGCCTGACTTGGGCGGTTAAAGTTTTCTTAAGCGCTTCTTATGACCCCAATTTATGGTTATTATAGTTCATGAACTATAGAAAAGGAAATGCCTAAGATATTGCCAATGGAAATTGATTTTCTTGTAAGCTTAAAAAAGCTCGAACTTTTAATAAAAGATTTGTAGATGACGGAGTTAAATATCTAACAAGATAAATTGTAGGAAAATTTGTGATTTCTTTGTTTCTTTTCTATTTAATTACTTATAAGCCCTAAAAAATGCTAAAATGTCTTCCTAATTCTAAGGACACTTGAGAAAATAAATATGTTAAACATCTATCTTCGAATGGTTTGCAAAACAAATAATTCCAAGACTTACCACCCTCATAAAAATATAGAAAAAGACAATTTTGCATACCTAAAAAGAAAACAAAATTTGTATAAATTAGTCAACCTGTTGGTAAGTAATTCGCCAGGTCTACAAAATAAATAGAGCTAAAAATAGATGTCACGAAACACACAGACACACAAAAACCCAGACAGCAATGGGTATTATTTATATATGAAAGAAAAATAAAATAAGTGGAATGATAAATAAATAAAACCTCAAATCATCGAGTAGGCAATAATTTGAAATGACTTGACAAGCAATACTTGTGGAAAAAAACCAATGAATATAAATCGTGAAAAGGCCAAGAAGAATTCCAAACAAAGCCAGCCACAAGAGAGAAATCTTCAAGCCAGACAGCAGGGTAAACAAGAAGAATCTTCTTGCTTCTTTTCTTTCGACAGAGATCTCCGCCTCTTCTTGGCCAGCAAGCATTACACTTGGCCATAAAATACTCGCCTCTGGCCTACACTTCAGCACTGCTCCCCATTTAAGCCATTTCCATAAGATAATTGTTTGTGTGCCGATGTTCATTTCTTTTTTCTTGCTTTTTACCTTCTTTCTTTATTTTCCCTTACTTGAATATTATTTTTGGCATGTTTTGCGGCTTTTTTGGTTTGGTTTGGTTTCTTTTTTTCGGGATTTCTGTTTTGTTTCGCTTTTGTTGCTCTTGCTCTTTTTTTTTTATATTTTTTGTTTTGTATTTTTATTTTTTTGGGCATTGTGTTTTGCTCGGCTGGCTGCAAGCATTTTGTGCCAAAAATAAATGCTGACATCATCCCAAGCAAACCATTCAGCCGCCACAAGCACAAACATCGAGCTCACTTTTATTTTTTTGGGGAGAGCACAAGAAGCGAACCCAGACCAGACCAGACCCGAGCACAGACCCTCTCGATAAGGAGCCTCTCTTGAGTGAGATAAAGCCCAAGATGATGCCTAATTGAAATTCTAATTGGTCTGGGGAGCCAGCTCGCAGCACCATCCAATCTCATTGCTTCCTCCCGAAAAATGAAGGAATAAAAAGAAATAATTGAAGATACTAAGGGAACGCCTGGCTTCTCAGATATTTTGTTGACCTTGAACTTGAGTGAGTTCTCCTCGGGTCTGCGAATCAGTAAAACTTTTTGGACGGAGAGAGTCCAGTCAAACATTTTTTTTTTATGCTTTCCTCTTTCATGCAGAAAATATCAGTTTTATGCGCTTTTTGAGTGCATTTGTATTGCATTTTTTGGGTGAGAAGAATGAAAGAAAAACGAAGTACAGAGAATTTTAAATATCATTTGAGGCAACTGTACTGGTTTTAAAAGCGAAATTCTACATTTTGGTTTAAGGCAGAGAAGTTTTTATAGAAAATATCAGTTTATATGCGCTTTTTGACTACATTTCTGTGAAATTTTTCTTGCAAATTTTGAATAAGACTCAAAGAAAACGAAGAGGAACGATTTTTGAATACCTTTTGAGGCAACTGTACTGGTTTTTAAAGCCAAATTCTTGGGTTTAGGGAAAAGGGGTTTCATTTGAAATGGTTAAAGTTTAAATAATACTCTAGGATCTGTTGTGATATTTTTAGAGAACTTAAACGGAAGCATATATTTAAAAAAAAATATATATGAATATAATTCTCTTTAAAAAATCAATCTTTTTTTAAAATCAGTATTATTTGTTTAGTAGTATTTTTTCTAAAAATTGTATTCTATATATTTTTCTTACTTTCTCAGTAAGCTTTCTGAATATATACAGTTTTATTTTGATTATATTTGATGGACTCAAATTTTTTCTTACTATAGCAGAAGCATTATCTTTTTGTGATATTAAGCTATGCAACCTTTTGCAATCTAACAGAGAAAACATGTTGAAAAAACCCATTGCCAGGTTTATTTTTGATTAGGGGAATACCCACATTGATTTCCCTTGAAATTTAGAGTTAAAATCAACACAATTTCCTGATTAATCATCCACAGAGTACGCACTTCTCTCCTTTTATAGCATAAATTAAGTGTTGGCTTTGAACTTTACAAGTGAATCACATATGAAGTGAGTCAGTAAAGCAATTATAAAAAAGTACGACTACTTTCAAATAGTTTTCTAAAGAGCGTTGCTCATCTGCAAATTAAATAGATTCCTAAAAAATAAATTAATATGAGGCAATGTCATATGAATTTTTTAAACAGGAATCCTCAGAAATTCCTCTAGCATTTTTTTGTGCCACGCACAATGTAATTTATTAGGCTTTGGCAGCCCCTTAAAAAACATATTTGAAGTTGTATCTCATGGATACCTAATTTACTGCGCCATTCACCCCCCACACAAAGCCTCGCCTTTGTGGGGGCCCCACATTTTTTTCGTTTTTTGGGGGGCAACTATCAAGAGACCCTTTTCACTTTCTGCGCAGTGGCCAGGAAATTGCGTTGTGGCCACCTCAAAGGAATTGCTTTTTTATTGCTTATGAGGCAACAAATGCTAACGCATCAGCGTCGTCATCGTCATCGCCATCATCATTGAGAAATAAATGCACGAAACGCGAAATAAGAATTACACGAGAAGTCGAGTTTTAGGAATGACATCATTTCGAGAACGCAAAGGCGATACAACAAAAATTCGCACAAGTTTTAAATGCGTCGAGTTGCGTTGATTGAATAGTTTGAAGGGCGAGGAGAAGCATAAGGGAACCCCACTTCCTTCCTTCGGGGCAGATTGGTTTTGTATAATTAAGCAAAAGGCAGGGAATAAATGCGAAGAAGCCTTTAGGGCAGCCTTGTGACTGGATTATAAATGGCTTTGGACCACGAAAGCGATGCATTTTTGTGATTGCCTCCATGAATCACCTGTCGAATGACGTAACCTGATCGAAGGATAATGATTTGGCAAATTCATAGGGTTTATAAATGTTTTTAGAGGTTTGTCATAAATAAAAGGTGGCAAAACCGCGAAGTAGGAATTAAGGCAAGCCTTACCTTTGAATTTGCTTAATGAATTGTAACTTAAAATAACAAAGAAGAGTGCTTAATAATAGGTTAAACCTTTCTTAAACCAGGGTTAGATTTATTGTAGGTTTAGGTTTATCAAAAAATATATTATAAAATAAATATAATTTTAAAAAATCTTTGGATTAAGAAATGAATTTAGTTTTGTTGTCAATTTTGAGTTAAATCATGCTTCAACATTAAATTACTATCACCAAGGTAAAAGTTAATTCATGCCGAATATATAAATAAATGAAAATTTGTAATTAGGGGAATTAGAGGGAAACATTGAAAACAATATATCGATAAAAACACTGTGGTATCCTCTCGAAAAGTTTCATATATCGAAATGTGAAATAAACAAATTTTAATGTCTGGGAGAACATTTAAGTTGTTAAAACTTAATTATTGTCAATAAACCCCCCAAAAATTTGTTATATTCTGTATCGTCGCACATAAATCTAATCTTTAAAATATCGATAATATATTTATTTTTATGAAAAACCTCAATACATAACCGATATATCTACATTTTGTATCATTCCCAATTGAAAAATATAATAACAATTTGTAGATTCCTAAAAAGTTAGCAAGAAATATGAAAAAGAACTGATGTTAAGATTGGTATAGAAAAATGATTGAATATTAAATTACACCATATGTTTACTGGGTTTTTTAAGCCCAGTTTCATAAATGACTAAGTTCTTAACCTCTTTTATTCTGATTCCAAAAGTTAGGTAATGAAGTTTAAGAATGCTACTAAATATTTCACATTTAGCTTACTCCAAGCCATAGATTATTAATTTATTACCATCAATTTCTAGGTGTAATGTGACTCCCCCTGGAAAAATGCAACACGAAACATTCAGCGTGCAACAAATACAGGGCAACAGCAAGCGGTTAGAACACCAAACATTGAGAGGAAAGGACAAAGATTGAAAAATTGTGGGGATTAAAGCAGGCCGCAACCAGGAAAAGGAAGGCGGGACCGACCTGTTGCAAGGAGTGGCCATTCCCATCTGATCGCCGCAGGTGGCAGCCGCAGCAACGGCGGCAAAGACGCTGGCACATTCCAGCGGGGATCGTGGCTTGGCCACTTGCATGCGCTGGAAGGCAGGATCATAGCTGAAGGATATGCGGGAGCTGTGCCCAGGATGTCCTGGCATTCCGGACATCTGTACGGGTGATGAGAGCGATGAGGTCTCCGGCGAACTGGCATAGAACGGTGAGTGTGGATAGGCATAGATCGAGGGACTGGCACTGAAAGCAGCCGCTGCAGCCGCCGCCGCAGCTGAAGAATTGTGAATCCTTCCCTGATGAGTATTCGGATTCGGATTCAGATTTAGCTGGGGATGCAGCTGATGCTGTGGACTGTTCCCGGCACTAGTGGGTATGGGAATCGCACGACTCGCCGTCGATCGGGTGTACAATGTGGGCGAAAACTGATCAATGGCCTCATCGTAATCCTCCTCGGTGCTGGAGCCCATATACAGATTCGTATCACTGGCCCGGGCATTATGGTTCGGATTCGTTGGCCACAAGGACTCGTCCACGCAAAAGGAACTCCTGCCCGACTGCGATTTGTTGTAGTAATAAAGCTGCGGGTTCAGGCGATGCATAAAGGCGCCGGGATCCACACTGAGTCCTCCGCCGCCGCCGCCTCCTCCTCCTACTCCGATAATTCCAATGTGAGGATTGCTAAAGGCTCGCTTCCTATTTCCGCCGGATATTGCGGAGGTGTTAAAGCTGGGGTTTTGTTTTGGTTTTTTCGGATACGTTTTCGGTTTTGGAAAGCAAAAGGTTTTTGCACGCGCAAATAAAATAAAAATAATATGTAAAAAAAAAAGAATATAGTTTAGAGAGAGGTGAAAGAAGCTTTTTAGATAAATATATATATAATATTCCATTAGTTTTTCATTGCTGATTTTTCACCAATTGAAATTAAAATATAATTTGATATAATTTTTGGATTTTTGGGAATTTTCGTTCGGGGTGAGGAGGATTCGGTGGCAACAAAAGTCGATTCGGTGTTGCTTCAATGAAGTGAGAGTTCGAGTTGCGTTGCGAAAGTGAACTTGGTGATCGGTGAAGGATCTGGTGAAGAATCTTGTGAAGAATCTGGTGAAGAATGCTTCTTTGTGGCACGATATCGTTGTGGTTGTGTTCTTTTGTGTATATTTTGCTATCCATACATCTTTCTTATGGTAAATCTGGTTTATTTCCAATTGATTTTGGCAAACAAAAGATGATTTTCTATGCTCAATCTATTTTATTTCCAATTCCAATTTTTTTATAGTAAAGATGATTAATGATCTTGAACATAAAAGGTGCCATGATTATATTGTATTTCTCCTTCTCAAATCACTGAATTTCAATGTGGAAATCAAGCTGGGGACAGAAATTTCTTTAATATTCATATTTTTGGTAAGACAGGAGTGGCCACTCGGAGGTTTCCTGAGCTCAAAAAATATATTTCCCTTAGGTTTTTGCTAAACAAGGACAGCTAGTTTATACAAAACAGCTTGTGAGCTTAGAAAATCACAACCTTTAAGAGTTTTTTCACCGGAAGAAGATCAAAAACCAAATCTAGATATAATCAGGAACTAAGAACTCCTGCTAAGATTCAATGAAATGCAATTCAAAAACTCAATTCAATTTCAAAACTCAATTCACAATTCAAACTTTGATTAAATGCGACTCTCAGGTTAATTCACAGCTCCAAAAAACAAAGACTCTCAGATCAAAATCTATCAGTAAACCTTAACAAACCAGTATAAAATTTCACCTATAAAATACATCCTTTTCACATTTAATTTACACTTTAAGAGACCCCCCTGAACCCTCTTTAAAATCCCTGAAAAAAGATGCAACTGAAAACAAGAAAAGCCCACTCAATTTCCACTTGATTTACGGCAACACAACAACAAACAACAGAGGCACACAGAGAAAATTATGATGCAACACATTTGCGGCAGCAACGTGTCGATGCGCTCCAGTTCTCAGCATAAACAACTCCTCCCAGACAGCAAACAGCAAGCTGCAACACATGATGGATGTGGCATGCCACATGCAATTTATGCCTCGAAAATGAAACTGGCAAAAAGGAGAAAAATAAAAAAGAAATGCAAGCAGAGAAAGATCAACCATTTTGTCAATTACGTTGTTGCCAATTAATCTCCTTAAATAGAGTACATTTCCTTTGCGACTTGTTTGATCTTTTTTTGCAGCAGCAGCCAAAGTGACGAAAGCAACTAAGTTGGTTTTAGTTTAAATAATAAATAATGCATTTCCGGCAGGGAAATTCTAAGACTCGAAGAAGCTAAGGAAAGAACTTTTTCAGGAGTTCACAGCTCTTTTTTTTAACTCTGCAGAGTTTGTGTGCAAAAATCAAGAATAACAAATACAGTGTGAAGAAAAAAATATATAAAAAAGAACTAAGAACAACATTCAACCAACAAATTCAGCTGCAGTCAAGCCGCAATAGTAAAATCCTTTTATTTCATTTTCTCGCTCTCTTTGGAAAATTCCCTTGCAGCTGCTTTTGGTTTTGTGGTTTCCTTAATTTATTTTTGCGACTGCAGCAAAAAGTTGTGCCTTTAATTGTTAATCTTTAGTTTCACGGAACTTTTTAATGTTTTGCACAACTATAAAAATTAAACTTTTAAAAGGCAACAAACTTTTTATTTCGGGGTCAAAAAGGAAATTAAGAGGAAGCTATAAGAAGTTGGAATCAAGATTGCAGATGAAGAAGTTGGGCCAAGAAAGGGAAGAGTATCAAATCAGTTAATTATGGAAAGGGAAAATATAAGTACAAATATTTCTAACAATTTCTTAATTTATTTCTTAATTTATAAACAAACAATCTCTATTAAAAACATTTTATTTGTACCCTTGAACATTTCTCTTTTCTGGCAAAATATGTTTTTTAATTATTTTAAACATGCCATTAAAAAAAGCATCTAAAAATGCCAGGAAAAGGGTTGAAATTTAATGCAAAACGTAACCTATTTTTCTGCCAAATAAATGTATTTTCTTGACATGACTTTAAATTAATTAAAAAGAAATATTTTAACACATTTGTATCTCATTTACGCGCAACATAAAACAATTATCATTTATCGTAAGGAGGGAAAATAAGTGTAAAAATATTTTGTACAATTTCTTAATTAATAATTAACATTGGTTTACCAAAGAAATCTGAATAAAATCCAGTTTTGTATAAACTTACAACCTTTTTCCTGGCTTTTTTACATGCTTTTTTAAGGACATGATTAAAATAATTAATAAAAAACCTTTTCACACATAACTTTCATAACTCATTTTATACAAGATAAAACCATTATTTTTTTATTTTTGTGACTTTCCCCAAGTGAACAAAGTCTTTTCCTACGAAAATAAGACAGTGTCATCCTTTCAACGCTCAACAACTGAGTTGTCGTCAGCCTTTTCTTTTTGAATTTTAGATCTTGCATAATGGCAAAGTAGGAAAATTAGCATAAAATGAACAAAAATAAGACAAAAAAACACGACCCTGTGGAAAAACTATGGAAAATGGTGGCCAAAGAGCTGTCGAGTGCGATTTTGTTGTTGTTTTCGTTGTGGTTATTGTGACCTGGCTCTTGCATTGTTAAGGCAGCAACAAATTAAATGCACATTACATGCAGTGGCAGTGGCATTTCCCTCCGCATTTTCATTTGCCATTGTGTTTTTCCACCGCTCAGTAGTAGTATGTATGTCGCCCCACAACAAGGAAATAAAAGTTTTCCACAAAAAAATAGAAAATAAAAAATAATTGAGAGAAACAAAAACAACAATTTGCTGTTTGTTTTGGGGAAAATTAGGTGAATGGAGCTGAGCGGTGAGCTGCGAGCTGAAAGAAAAACTGCTGCCGAGCGAGAGGGGAAAAATGCCAAATCGGGAGCCTTTGGAAAACTTCGATCCGAGAGATAAGACAGCAAGCAGGCAACAAAATCGTTGAAAAGAAATTTCCACTCAGTTTTGCGGTGGAAAAATTGGGGGGTAAATTAATCGCTTTGCCGTTTTGTTTTCGCAGTTAAGTTTATCGGTGAATTTTCATCGCTTTTACCTCGCGCCAAGCCAGGTTGAAATTTATTTGCAAATTGTTTTTCTTGCCCATTTCTATGCTCGTGTGTATTTACGTAATTTGGGTTTCCATGTGTTTTTCTTTTATTTTTTTGTTTTTATTTTTGTGGTTTTTTCATTCGGAAATTCGGCAATTTGATTTGACAGGACAATTAGCTTGAAAGGACAGACAGCAGAAAAAGGATTGCGCAAGCGAGGTAGAGAAAGAAAAGTCGATGGAAAAGTAGGTACAAATTATGGGACAACAACAATGCAAAAGTTAGAAAATAATATAGAATATATACATAGGTAATATTTACTTATTTATTTAAGTATTTAAAGGCTTCTTAAAGGGTTTACTTAAGCCATTTTATTACAGAGAAAGTAAGCAAGATTTTTGAAAATTATTTTTAGTTTAGTTAAGAAGTCCTAAGTGGATACTAAATCTTATTATCCTTCCTGAACTTGTGCCTCCCGTTTTATTTTCACATTAAGTTAAATAAATTTAATTATTTTATTTTGCAAATCAATTTGTTTAAAGGTTATTTTCCTTTGATATCTATCCTTTTTCCAGTAACTCAGGAATTATAGAAGCTAAAAACTTTCTCTCCATCTAGTTCTCATTACTAATTACTTTAACTTCAAATTTAAATTTTAATAACTTACAAAATCTGAAATTCCCTAACAACTTTTAATGGAATTTCGTATAATTTCCTTTCCAGATGTTTGTCAAATCTGTAACTGCTGATTTATGTGTGCTTCCGCAGGCCAAACTTTATTTACAAAGTTAGTTTGTAATGCATGAATAAATTATTTAAATTATTTAGATGCATGGGCAGACAGGGACAGCGATAAACAAAAAGAGATAGAGTGAGATAGGAAGATAGAGGGAGACAGACAGCTACAATGCATGTTTTGTTGATGGAAAGGTAGAAAGGTAGAGGGGGGAAAATGGTTGATAGAAAAAGATACTCACATTCACACACAAATAAAGGAAAAGGGATTTAATGTTGTCATTTGTAGCTCACCTGCAAGGAAAAGAACAAAATGTGTATTAGTTAATTTTTATTAATTATTAAGTTTATACTTATTTTTTGCTTTAATTATATTTAAGTTTAAAAATAATTTAAAATATTTTCTGCAAAAAGTAAAATCTAAATTGTTTTACTTGACATTTGACATAATTAAATATAAGCAGTTTAAACACTGCTTGTAAGGAGCAGTATCATAACGCTTTCATTATCTTCTCGTTAGAGGGCGCCTTAGGCGCAACTACACACGAAACTGCTTTCATGGCACACTGCTTGGCACAGTTGTATTTTCTAAAGCAATGGTTTTAAAACTACCTAGCATAGCACTGTGATTCCCAAACTGTTGAGCAAAGAACAATAAGAAACAAACTGTAATTCAAGCAGTTTAACTCGTTTATACACATGTAAAATACATAAAAGTATCGGTAAGACTATGAATATTTCTGTTATTTATTTAGAACTTTATTAAATTATTTAATATTATTGCTGGAAAAATATGTCAATATTTTAGTTTTCTGTGCAGGATTTTTATTCTTAATATTCTAGTATTTATTTATCAGTAAAAAATAATTTCAAAATATAAATTTTCTTAAAGCAATTATTTTGTTTGCTGCTTAAAAAAGAAAATAAATAAATAAAAATGTTCAAATTTTTAAAAAATTTAATTTTCAATTTTTAATGACTTCAAAAATATGTATATAAGGAATTATAAGTAAACAACAACAGCAACGCAATAAAAAATGAGCTTGTACTTCGTTGCCGCAGATTTTCTTCTCTCTTCGATTATTGTTTTCTTATTATTTATTAATTTTTTTTCAAAGCGCAATAACGAAAATTGGCAACAAATACAAACAAGGCGATAATGTGCAATGCACAAAGGCGATCAATAACAATATAAAAAGAGATGGCAATAGATGAAGGAGGGTAAAAAGAGAGAGAAAAGCATGAAAACAATAACAAAACAAACCAAAACAGACGACGATAGAATGCAATTAGAAGACGCAGATAAAGAGAGAGAAGCAGAGAGATAAACAGTGGGAGAGAGAGAGAGAGGGAGCAAATATAATTCACGTGTGTAAAAGCGAAACGTTGTAAGAGAGTAAAGCGAAGACAGCGAGAGCGAAGAATTCTTCCAAGTGATAAGCTCCTCTCCAGCCCCCTCGCACACTCTTCTGGTCTCTCTTTCTCTCTCCCTCTCCCTGAGAATCGATTGAGTGTTTGTATTTGTCGCATTTGTTTTGTTTTTCTTTTTTATTTTGCACTGCTTTTTTTTTCTTGTGTTGGTGTTTTTTTTTTATGTCGTCTCTTTTTTCCGTCTATAATAAAAATAGCAATTTGCGCACTATTTTTAAATGTTTTGAAAAATTGTTTAATTTATTTATTTTTGTTGCTCTCGTTCTCTGTTTTCCCCATTTTGTTATTTGTCCGCTTCGATTTGTTGTTGCTGTCAATCACAGCGAGAGGAAAAACATTAATTGTTATGTTCCGAGGTGTTAATACCGCTCTTGGAAAATATTAAAAATGTAAAGTTTTTTATCCTTAGAAAATGTCATTTCTAAATAAGAGTTCGATTTCTGTTGGCCCTTTGAAACCTATCAGTCACAAAGGTAGACCAAGTTATATAGTATATTGCCAATAAAAAAAGGGAAACCATCTTTATAAAATATTTGAAACCCCTACATTTATTTTAATAAGTTATCCGTTTTAAGAAATTAGATCGCAATATATTTTAGGTCAAGACTGTAAAACTATAATTTGAAGAATACAAAGATCCTAAGAAGTTGGACAAATCTGAGATCCAAGACTTTTTAACATCAAAGTGATCAAAGATCCTTTGATTTGTAAAACTCTTTAAGATCTAAACTCCCAAAGGGTGAAAGATTCCTTAAAAAAATATCCTATTAGATTTTATGTCCTAAAAGTTTAATTATCCTAAGAAATGAAAGTTTGTAAATACCTAAGATCCTAAAAGATTTAAAAAAAATATAAAATATCAAAGATCACAAAAGATATAAAAGACCTAGAAGATCTAAGATCCGATAGGATGTAAGAAAACCCAAAGAAAAAAGATCTAAGATCATTAATATTATAAAATATATAAGATTCTTAAAGAACATCAAAAAAAATACAAATTTCAAATCCTAAATAAAATCTTTACAGAATCTCTACAATTTCAACAATTTCCATAACATTTTCTATATATTTCTTCTATAATCACTTTCTATATATGAGATCCAAATTACTATCATGGTAAGATCGAAAAACCCCACCTTTCCAATGACAATACCCTCTGGGATAGAGTAAAAATTAATATTTTTGTCAACGACAAGAGAATTGGCGAATTGGAACCACCTCGCTTACACACGCCCCTTCCGATATCTCCCGAATACTATAGTGTACAAAAGTATATACTATGCAACACACTCATGACAATTCGCTTAAGCGCCTTGGCGCCAACTGTCAAACGACAAAATCTATTATTTTTGTGTTTTTTCTTCGTTTATTTTTTCACTATTTTCTGTCCATGTTCATGTATTGCATTTCGTTTAAAGCCCCGTACATATGTGTGGCTTTATGACTGCGGAATTCACGTAAGACAAGCATAATCGATGGGCTGTCTGTTATCACAGAATTTCTTGACTTCTCAGCTGATAAGAGAAAAGCGAAAAAGAAAGAAAGCGACGGGGAAATAAAAAAAAAAGAAAGAAAGACAGAAACAAGCGTGCTGCAACTGGAGCGATTTTTAATTTCCCCAATTGATAAAAGTGCCAAAAATATGACTTCATACTTTTTACAATATTTCCGGGAAGCGACACAAAGCCAGCAAGAAATGTGTCAAAAAAAAAAAAAAATGTATTTCAGAGCAATGATGCTTAGTTAAAAATCTGTAGTAATATTTAATTAGTTAACTATATTAGTAACTAAGTACTAGCTGATGTTTAGCACAATGTTGCACAACGTTTAAAACCTGACCCTACCTAAAGTAGCAACTCAAATATATACAATTAATAATAGTAATTTCCCAAAGCATTGTTTATTTGGAAAGGCAATAAATAAACAACATTCGACGACATCCCGGAAGCATTGTCAATAAATATTTACACAGTTGTAAAATTTGCAACTTTGCAAATTGTTTAATGAGTCGCGATCCCCACCTCCTAATAGCCGCCACAAATAAATCACCAATATATATATATCTATATACATATATATAGCTAAAGAATGCAGCACGAAAATGTTCAATCAATAGATCGTTTGCTGACCTCCATTTACCTTATTGGTTAATAGCGCATTTTGCAATGGATTTCCTTGGCGAAAAATTGCAGCAGCACACGGGGCAACGAAATTCGAAAAAATGTATTTCCAATTGATTTATGTTTTTCCCCTGGGAAAAATTAATGTGTATCAAAAAGTACCCAGTGCGGAAACAAATTTGGCAATGATAAATTGAACGATCCACAAGGCAGTGTAAAATATATTAATGAGAAATACAATTATAAATAAAATATAAAGAGAAGGCAGACTATGAGTTACTCTATAAATTTAGATTAATGTTGGATACTCTAAACTAGTTATTTACATGATTTTTAAATGAATATATTATTATTTTAAGTATTATTCATCAAAATACATGAAGGAAATGTAGCTTCATTCTTTTGTTATTTTATTTTAGCGATGCCTTTGCTCTACATAACCCGGAAACAATTAATTCGACAGACATTAATTATGTTTATTCTCAAATGCTTCAGGTATTTTTCCTGATTTTATTTAAATAATATTTTACAAATAGTCCCCACTTCAACTAAGAGGTAAGTTTAATGAAAACGAAAGACGAAAATTATTGGCAGAAGAAATGTTCATTTAATTGCATTTTTCCTCTTTGTGTTTATTTTGTTTTAATTTATCTCGTTCGTTGTGTCCATGACAACTGCATGCATCTTTTTCATTATATATATGTATATATATTTAATTTTTACCCCCACCTGAGTGTGCCTCACTGACAAACAATAATTAGGCAAAGTAAATAAATTAATTTCACATTTTCGCGCGTGAAGAAAATTAATGCGGAATTAATGGAGCGTCAAGGCGTCTGCTGCTCACTTGAATCGTTTGAATCGCCCAGCCATATCCCCAGACTGCGCCACTGCAGACATATAGACGTATATCCATCCGTTTCGTTCAATTTGCCAAGTGTTTGGTTGCATTTTAATTAGTAATTTATTAATTGGCACTCTGAGCGGTGCCAGACAGTGGCTGCAAATGTGATTCAGTGGTAATGACTGTCTGGCTGACTGACTGCAGTGCAACTTTTCAATGTGATTCATTTAATGGGATAAAGTATTGATAAGAATAGAGCTTAGATTGCTAAATATTGTGGAACCTTATTCAATGATTCCAGGAAAACTTTTTTTATATTTGTCTGTTTTTAGTTGCTGATAACATACAAGGTAGTTTATTACATTAATTACAATTAATTAGGCACACGTAATTTGAATAATAAGATAATGATAAATCAAGATGATAACTCTTTTTAGAACAAAGCTAAACAATAGAAAATATATCTGATATTATATTTTACACTAAGAAGGAAAATCAATTGAAAATTAAAATGAAATCATGTCTAGATCGATTTGTCTTGTGCTGAAAGCGATATACATATATACATAAGGGACAGAAATTGCTTAATGATTCAAGTGCTAGCTTGTTTAACCAACTATAACCTTTAAATTTAGTTTAGAAAATAAATAACCAAACCTATATTTCCCACCACACCTTTAACTAGCTTTCTGAACAATCTTGAGCAAGTGGAGCCCCCTTAAAAATTAGTCAACAATCACAGAAACTCACTTCTTTTAATGAAAAAAACCTCCACTTTCCACCCACGCAAAAGTGATTAACTTCCTGTGCCAATCTGCCTTTGGACTCTTTGTACTGGCTGCCATGTGGGCGTTGTCAGTGGCATGAAGAAGAAGTGGAGGCAAAACAGCTGTTGGCTTCCGACTCCACACAGCTGCTTGCTTATCCCCGCTGACTCAAATACAGGGGAAAAATAAGAAAAAATTGCAAACAAAGAGGCAACCCCAGGGAATTGAAAGGCTGCGGGGAACTGCAAGGAGTGCGGGAAGCCGTTTATGGAGTTTCTGTAAGTGGAAATCGCAGTATATACCAAGTATGATGACTAATAATCACACAAAGAGAGACTACATTCGACACACACTCTGCCCCAACAAACAACAACGAACAAAACACTGTATAAACTAAAAACAAAAATAAAAACCGGCAAAATAGTTATAAAAAAAAAAAAATGAACGAACAACCAAGGCAGGCACAGACCTGGACAAAGAAAAAACCGGCTTTAAACTATACACATAAATATAACAACAAATGCAAAAAATAATAAAACTTTTAAAGCAGCAACAACAGTTTATTGCATAAAGCTGGTGTAGTTTATTTTTTGATTTTCTTTTTTAATGGCGAGTGCGAAATGTTCGAAAAAGAAGTTGCAAAAAAGTTATTATTATTTTTTATAACTTCATGAGAAGTAGGAAAATTTCCACATTTTTATTTAAAAAAAATGTCTGAGGAGAAATTGTGTTAGGTCAATGAATACATTTGAGATTTATATCCTAATAAACTATTGAATTATTTTAATTTAATGATTAATTAAACAAAAGAAATCATTTTAATGGCTTTCTTAAAGACCAGCTGTCCAGGACTCTTAAAAGTCACCAGTATTGATAGGCAATGGTAAAGACCACCTGTAGTAAATCGACAGCCCCAATAAATATATAAATTAATCGTTTTTGCATTCAACATTTCAACATTTTTCAAATTATAAAATCTTTAAAAATACTGATATTTTCAGGGGAATTTCCCCTGCAATCGCGTGGGCTGAGACATCCGCCCAGAAAAGTTCTTACTCAGCCAAAGAAAATTCAAACAGACTCACAAGATATTAAGACATTTATTACTATAGAACATCTTTCTGTGCCAATTAGAATCTGTTTAAATCTGAAAAGTTTCGACACAATCATGTATTAATTAGCACAAAAAGAAAAAATAATAATAAAGAATTATGCAAACTGGCGGAAGATTAGAAAAGAATGTGAAAGGAAAACAAGTTTAGCAAATAAAGATAAACCGAAACACAAAAGTGATTTTTAAGATTTGATAATATAACTTTCTGCAAGTCATTCGCATTTCGCACATTTTATATTCAGAAAGATTTATTTTTACTATCTGCAGACTTATAATCTTCGATAGAAAGTAGCCTTAAATAGGGAGAAACAGATTGCGAGCTATAATGAATGAAAAGCACCAGCAAAGGCAAAGAAAATTGATTAAAAATATATGAATGGAAGTAGAATGCGATTGTAAATGCAGGCAGCAGTCCAAGAACACAAAAAAAAAAGGAGATACAAACCGCTCAGCTTAGTGGAACGGAAATGAATCGGATTCCCATTAAGCGCACAACAAATAGTGTGTGACTCACAGATAAAGGCGACTCAAGATGGAATAATAATAATAATATATTTCTTTATATATTCTCCGCCAGGTTCGTTGACCTGGCCTCCTCCCTCCTCTAATGAATTGGCAAATTAGGTGCGAAACAAGCTGGAACCCTCTCCATAACAAACCCTATTGGGTCAAAAAAACAAATGCTTGATTAGAGAAATGCATTTTGTCACGCACATTTTTTTGTTTGTTTTGGTACCGCTTTTGTGGGTTCATCGCCACCCCCAGTGGGGGAGGGGGGTAGGGAGACTTTTCTAGTCGCCGACACGCTTATTAAGTCTTTCTCTCCACATTCGCACACTTGTGGATTTCAGGTCAACAAAAGCCAGCAGAGCAGTCCGGGGCAAAATGCGTCAATCTAAATACGTCAATCTGGGCAAACGAAAGGTTCATTCACATGCTTATTGAAATATTGCCTTTGTAAATAAGACTTTCTTTAGAAAAGATCTGCTTACAGTTGCCACTTGTTGTACTTGATGATCATTTTACATTATTATTAGTTGCTATTTAAGGTTCGAATTTATTGGAATTCATTTCAAGTGGATACGAATTTTGATAAGGGTTGTAATAGACAGTCTTTAGTGCACGCAGGTGGATTGGATTTAATTTTAACTTCTCCAAATATCACTATCTTTTAACTCTTTCTGCTCAGTAGCGAACGAGAGAGAGATTTATTTTGTAAGGGTCTGCTCTCCGAACGAGGTTAACCATTTTTCTGATCGACTACAATTTAAGGGAATCACAAAATATACAAAAATACAAGACATTTTTATAGAAAGAGAGATAGAGAGAGGTCTTAAAAGTTTTTTAATGAAAATCTTGTAAGCGAAACCAAAAGATATATAAGAACTAAGGTTTTTGATAAATAATATTAATCGTAAATCTGATTTTTTTATTTCTTCAGTTCATTTGATTTAGGAGAAAAAAAGGGTTTCTAACTAAAAGTTTCTTCAAATCTGATAAAAGAACCACTTGCTATCACTTAATCCCCGTAAAGCACTTTGTAAAAGTTGACGAACCATCCGTTAATTCCCATTGAACTTTTTAACAACCTTTTTTTTGTCAGGCGAACGCCCCCGCAATCTGTGTGAATATTTGCTAATTGATGGAAAGGTGCAACTTAAAAAGATGTAAACACTTTTTTACACTTTTCCCGTCTGCTTTTGGCAACTTTCACGTTGTCGCTGCCGCTGCTGTTGCCGGCACTTTTCACCCAACAAACACCATTTGACATTTTCTTCATTTTCCTCCCCATTTTCCCTCGTGGTGCCTTTTTATTGATTTTCAGTTCGAGTAACTTTCCAGCGACTAGTGGAAATTGCGTTTCAGTTCAGTTCCGAGCCTTCCCCCAAAATGCAAATCCATAATCAACTTTCTGCGATTTGCAGTTGTTGGTTCGGTACACACTCACACACATGGTAATAATAATAACTTTTCTTTTTCCCAACCGTGTTTCGGACTGTTATTTTTTCGCTGTCAAGGTCGTTCTTCGATAGCGTGGCACCTCCTTCTCATTGCTCAGCTCAGCTCTTCCCACCCCAAAGTTCTGGGTTCCGGCAACAGTTTACTTTTGCCTAGGCAGGCATTTCCGTATTTTCCAACCGTATTGTGTTGTTATTTTCACTTATTATCTGGCCATAACACTCCGGAAAGAAGGGGTAAAGGGTTTTTGAATTGTAGGGGAAGTTACAACTTGATTTGTTTACTGGTGAAAATAGTTTGGTATCCTAAATCAGAATATCTTAGGAAAACAACAAGTTGCGTTAAATGTTAGTTAACTGAATCAATATTTTGAAGCTTGGTTTAAGAAAATGCATTCATAAATATTTGTAAAACTATTTTCCTATCGAATTTACCATAAAAATCCTATTTAATAATTTTCTCTTGCTGAAAATTGAAACCCAGGGAACATTCCCTTAAATTTGGCTTCATTTGCTAGTTCGATTTTGTAGCTTTTTTGTTTGTTTACATCCCAAACTCGTGCCCGAAAATTGTTTATGGAAGGGGCTTCGTTCTTTGTTTTGCCAAAATATCAAATGAAGTTTGATATGACATGCAAACATGGCTAATAAAAATAAACTCAGACAACTTTTGGCATTGTACGGAGGATTGACATGATTAAATGAAAGGAGGAAAGTTAATTAATGGCCATATGTCCATCTAACCATCTAACTATATTTTGAAAAGGACTCGATTCTGCAATCATTTAATTAAGGCTTTGGAGAGTCAAACAAATAAAATTTGTGTCCTTCAATGCAATTTAGATAAAGTAAAGCATTTTATTGAATTCTGCAGAGCAGAGAGAAAGTTATTGACTTCTATAAATTATTTTGTATATATATTTTCAATAAATATAGAGCCAAGAAGTGGTCTAGAGGCTAGCACTGATAGGGATAATAAATATTTTTAATGGCTGAATTAAAAGTAATTCACATTAATTGCTCTTCCTTACTTTGTATAGGATTTCCTATACATGTATTAATTTTATTGAAAGAAATAAATGCACTTGTACCTAGTACTTAGTACCATTAAGGTGTTAAATCAACGAAGGCGTCGAACTTGTCAGCCGCATTATTTCCATACAATTTAAATAAAGTCCCCAAGATATTCGGACATGCTCAATCTGTAAGAGGTTCGCATGAGAAATTGCCATTTTGCATTCTGGGCACATAAACCCATTCAATTGATTGCGATTATTGACCCACTGTGGGTAGAATCACACCAGCAACTTGGTGGGAGAATCAGGGAAAGATCTGGGGGGGACATTGTCTCTGTGTGGTGACTGCTATCTTTCGCGGACCGTAGAAATTTATGAGCAAATAAATATGCCTGATATTGTTTGCTGTTCGCCTTCCTTTGCCTTAGCTCTTGCCTTCTCGCTTGCCTTTTATTTTGTTATTTTACTCGATTCTTTGTTATTCTTGACTTTAGTATTTAAATCATGTGCTCTGGTCCTGCCGCCACCTTTCCCTCGCCTCCCGCCAGCAGCCCATTTCCCATCTATAAGATCACAGCCAGTCGGCCAACTGACGTCTATCAATAATTTCGTTCTTTATTTTCGGGTTTGACTTTTTCCCATTGCCACTGCCTCCTCTCTTTTGGGTTCGCCGCCATGCTCTGCACTTTTTTAATTTGGTTCTTTTTTTCGACTCAATTTGACTTGCAAATATGCAAGGAGTCAATACCCAAAGTCAAAGCCAATCATCAATCAATCAATCAGACGATTCGAGCGCATGAAGAGGCGCCTATAAATCAATAAAAAGGCGTTTCACGCTCTGTCAAGGTTTCAATTTTCTGCTTTTATGTTGTTTCTTGTTGTTTTTTAGCTAACATTTTTAAAACAAGGGATAGAAGTGTCAAATGTACACAAAAAAAAATATGTATACAACTCTTAAAACTCCTGTTCTTGGGGAAAATAAATGAAAGAAAGAATACATTTTTGTATAAAAATTTCTAAAGCCAAGATATTCTAATAAATATATATTTAATTCCACTCTCTCAAAAAGCTTATAATTCCCAACTTATTATTTAGGGAGCATATCGAATTAATATAACACAATATTGGCTAAATAAAGAAATATAATTATAAATCAATCTCCGAGTTTACAAAACATGTTTCTACCTCTTCTATTCTTCGCAATAATTTAATAAAACTATCTAAAATATAATATATAATTTAATATTAGCCTGGCTATTTTTTCGTGTGTAGGAAATACAAAAAATAAAAATTAAAAAACCGGGGAGTAGGCATAATCTGAGGTATTCCCTCTGCTGGCGTTTCGCATTTAATTGCGAGCGTTAAAAGTTCCGCTCTCGTCACTTGGAAACACCTGTTCAGCATTTCAGTTCGCCACCACACAGTGGGGCAGGTTGTGAGTCGTCAGGTTCTTATATTTTTGTTGTTTTTTTTATTTCAATTCTTATATTGATTAGAGAGAGCGCTGAGCCAGCCACACACCTCGTTAACATTCTCGCCTGGCAACCAAAAGGGAATTTTTCTGATTCGCATGGAAGTGGGAATGGAATTTGATTTGATTTATTTATGGAATATTTGAGGCGAAAATAGATGGGCAAGTGATTTGTACTTGGATGCTTGTTTAATGTGTGTTTTGGTAAGGATTTTTTAAATAAATAAATACATGTCTAAATTAATGAAAAGCATAACAGCAACAAATTGCTTCTAATTAATTTAGCTAATTTAATGGGAATAATACAAAGTCATAATAAATATTACTTGAAACTTTTCTAAAAATAACTTCCTTCATTCAAATTATTTAAATAATAAATCTGGTTTATTTTATATTATCTTAAAATATAATGCAGTATTAAATTTTAATCTTTTATATTTATTTTATCATCAAATATAATTTTATCAAACTATCATTCAGTTTTACCTTCTCATTTAGACCTCTCTTTGCTGTGTGCATCAATGGGTTAAGCACCTACTTGAAAATGAGGCAACTTTGTTGCACTCACCGAACGGCAACACCTCCACGAATTTTATCCGAGAAAAAGCAGCTCATGGCGTTAAATAAGAAAACAAACAAAAGCGACAGCCACAGATAAAAACCGAACACACAAAAAAATCGTAGAAAAAGGTGCTAAAAATGATGGCGCGAAAAGAAAAGAATAAAAAAATGGCTAAAACACAGCAAAAAAATTCAAATTTAAGCAAACAAAATCATGTGAAAAATGTGAAGTTTCTTTGGTAAATGAAATAGAATTCGTAATTTTAGGATTTTATTTAAAGAAAATTAAATTAATTTTCCTAAGTATTCTATTTTTTTAAATAAATAAATAAATATTTAAAGAAAATTCAGTTTTGCTTTATCAAAATGACTAATATTTGACAAAAAAAATGTATAACAAATGATATGTTGAAAAATTAAATACATTTTAAAAAATTTATAAATATTTATAATTTAAACAAAAAGTTTACAAATATTTGAAACATATCAAAAGGGTTTGTTATAATAAGGGGCCGCCTTAAACATGAATTAAATCTAATTTATTTCATTGAGTTTAATCAAGGCGCGAGAAGCAGAGACAGAAAACGAACTCTCTCAGTCTCTCACCCACTCTTTTTCGCTCTCTCCCTCTCCGTCTTATACAAAAAGCGTGAGAGAGGAAATAAAGAAAAAATGCCACGCGCAGCAGAGTTTATTTTTAAACAACAACAACGCATTATAATGAAGGCGGCGGCACCAGCAGCAGCAAGAGCTACAACAATAATAATAACTATAACAACAACAAGGAGTGAAATAGTCGCACATTGATAGGCGATGCTTGATAGCAACAAAAAGGGGAGGTGGAACGAGACGGAAGAGGAGGAGGGGCTGGCAGAGTGGGTGGGGGAAAAGGGGGGCGGCATCAACTGACGATGGTCGTATAAAAATCAACTTCAATATTTGTGTCTATTTTTAGACACAAAACGAAGCGATACGAACGCATGACCGTTGACTGCCATTGTATGTGTGTGCGAGTGTGTGTTCGGGTGTGTGGGAATGTCGGAGAGGAGAGTCAGAGAGTCGGAGAGAGTGTTTGTTGTAATGCGCCGGCCAACGATCGCGTTGCAGTATCAACAACAACAATAATCACAAAATACAATTACAACTGCTGCAAAAATCTCTCAGCAATGCGTGCGTGTGTGTGTGAGAGAGTATGGGGGCTGTGTGCGTGAGAGTTGGAGACGAGACGCCACACAGACAAAGCGACGTCAGACGTCTCTTTGATGCCCAGTATTTTTGAAATACCAAGGTATATCCAATTATTTTGTAAGGATTTTACCTATTGTTGATCGAGTATTTAATAAAATTATCGATTTTTGAGCAATACGATATAGTTAAACTTTTGTTAATTTATTTATCGGATAAATAACATGCTTATGCTCTGGATAATTATATATAGTATAGGTTGTAGATTCGACAAAATAATACAACCTATTTCATGTCATTAATTTCAAAAACCGTGGAGTATATAACATCTACGTATTTTCAAAATAAATCATTATTTTGCAATTTTAAAGTTAATTTTCAAACTTAATATATATAATTTTCAAATATAATTTTCAAATTTAATATATATTTCTTATTATGGCTTAGAATTTGTATCTATTGTTGTTGTAAATCGAATCAAGTCATGAATTATATCTATTATTACGTAGTTAAGAAAATTCCATCGAAATTCCAATAAAAATTTCCACATTCATCGTAATAATGGCAATTATTAATGCTAGTTAACAAATCATTTGCACTCATTCCGATTTTCATCATCAATTAGAAAGTTGTGTGGCGCCTAGATTAGCACACCCGTGCCGCCCCCTTGCCCACACATTGTGCGGAGCATCAAATTTCCCAAGCGAAGGTCAAGCTGTGTTTTTGGTTTTGTTACATTTTCCTCACACACCGCCGTAAAGCGAATTATTTCCAGTTTTTACTACATTTCGTTACTTACTTATTTTTTACATCACAATATTTCGCTGCACTTGGGCAGCGAGCAAGTTAAGTGCGCAGCGCATAAGGCGAAGCTCATTTTAGCGTAAAGCGTGGCTTTTATGTAAGCAAAAGGGGGGTGGAACGGGGGTGCAGAATTCACGGGTTAGACAGCGCCCCCCATATGGCGCATTTTCAGATGAAAACGAGACGAAAATAAATAGAAATGTATGCTTGTGTAGGGGTAAAATGCATTATGAGGAAGTGAATGATTTAATTTTGCAAAAGCTGTTTTGGACTCTGGTGAATTAAGGGGAAAAGCCAGGAAAGGAAATATCAAATTTTGTTTATTAACAAGTGTTTTTGATCATTTTGTATAGCAGTTTATACTAAATACTACAAATAATCACATTATAATAAAAAACCCAATCCAAACTTTATGAAAGGTTTAAAGGTTTGTTCTAAATTAGTCAACAATATTATTTATTTCTCGGGTCTATTTCCGTTAAAGGGTTGGTCTATATATAAGCAATTTAATCTAAGGAATCCCCATAAGGCATAGTTAGGCTACAATTTAATCTTAATAGTCCAAGTGCATTGACTAAGTTGTTTACGTTTCTATAAGAAAAACACTTGAGGCCCAGTGAGTAAGTATTCCTTACGTTCATGCATTTTTCTGAGTAAAAGAAATTAGTATTGCAAAATATCAATATCAGTAAGAAAGCTCACAGACAGCTACAGCTGATAAAAAGGGTTCAAAGATTTTGTTTTCTTTAAATATAAATATCATCGATTGTTGCTAAATCAATAAACTGAATGATTCCATAACCCAATTGAAATAAAAGTATTACAAAATATTCCTTAGAAATAATGAAAATATTTTGCAATTGGTCCATCCAAAAAACACCTCCCTTACTCCCCAACCCATGTTCTGTTGTCTCAGCTGTTGGTTTGGTTTTATATCCAGATATGCAGATACATTTGTACAATCTGTTGGCTTGACAAGTGCGGGTGTGTGCAAATACACACACTTTTCTAGATAATTTAGATAAACAATTGATATACGAGAACAGACCGGCAGCTTTGGCTTTTTTTGTTGGGGGAGGGAGCCACCGAGCTGGTGGCTTTCCATTCCGATAAGGAAAATCCCAAACGGAAGTGACAACCGCGTCGGCAGGCTCTTGAGCCTGAACATTTTTGGAACAGTAAGTAAGTTCCCTCCTTAGTAGGTCAAATGCGTCAAAAGAAGACAGGCATCGCAAAAAGCAAAACAGGCAGCAGATTTGGCCAAGGAAAAGTAGCCGAAGTAAGATATATATTTTGGCACATGTGAGGCGGGAATGTTTTTGACCTTGTGGCAAAAAATAAATACAAGCATTTTCAATATTTTCGTTCCTTTGCAAAAAAAGAGATTTTTCTGCAAAAAGCAAAACAAAAAAACTGGAAGCGCCAGCAAATGGGAAGGAGCTATGGGTTGGGGCTGAAATGATTTATTACTATGAGAATACCCTATAAATATTTTAAATTTGACTAAAGAGACAGAAATTTCATTTAAATTGGGATTTAAAGAACCCAACATGTCAGTTATATAAAAACATGATCCTAAATAACTAAATTCGTAACCTTTTATATTTCAATATTTCAATGTTATTTAATATACTTTTTAATAGTATTAATACTGCAATGAGCATTTTACAGTCTCATATCTCTGCAAAAATGATTTAATTTGCCATTGGAAATCTGAGCAGCGGAAACCTTGAGCAGGTGTCCGATAATTTCTTTATGATTGTTCAGTTCATTTCAGAAATCTGACAAACGAAGACAGATATACCTTTCTATGTGACTTTGACATAGATTTTAGCGTCGCTTTGCAAGAACACAAAAAAAAAAAGGGAAACAAACCATAATTACTGTGTTGAGCATGGTTCTTTCTTTCTCAGTTTGTTGGCTACTTTTCTTATTCATATTTCATTATCATTGTTGATTTTGCTTGCGGTACAGCCATGTATATATATATTCTCGAATGAATCAACTTCGATTGAAGACGGGGAGTGAGTAATTGACAAAGCATTTCTTTGGCGCCTCCCATTACGGAAGTTCACTTCGCGAGGTCACCCACTGAAACCCAAGAACAGACCAGGCCTAACCTCCCCTTTTCCCGGCTCCTGTTTCGGGGGTCTTTCAATTATTCTAAGTCGGTCAATGTCAGGCACGCGTCAAGTTAACATTTCGATATATATATACATACAGGGAATATATGTGCATGGTTTTTGTTGGGCCCTGCCTTGAACGCGATTTAAGCAACGCATGAGGTAATCCCCACATACAGTGATATGCCATCTAGTTTCATGTTTCCAGAGGGGATTTGGTCACAGGTAAAGGTAAAGGTGTCTGCTGTCGTCGTCGTCGTCTCACCCACCTCCTTCCTCTTATCAGGTTCTTCTTCCCGTTGGATGCGATGACGCACCCAGACGGAAGACACAGCACTGTGGGGGATTGTTTCCAGGCCTGGAGAACTGCTGATCGAACGGGTCGGTCGTTGCCTCTGGACAACCAAAGCCAATTGCAGTAAATCTGTCAATTAATATCCAGAGAAGTCGGGACAGAGGCTGTCTGAGTGAAACATTGTTCTGTATAAATTATAGCAACAAAGTCCGGAAAAGATGCCCCCAAAAGTTGCGAAAAAGAAGAAGGAAGACGATGGCCAAGGCTCATGTGATGAAGTATTTAAAAAAAGAAAGCTTTGGGGAGAAGTGCTAAGAAACCACAAGGGGTTAAGTACAGTGAGATTTCGCATATAAATATAAATAATATAAAATATAAATGCTTAAAAACATTATTGTAGCTTTAAAGAGTCTTGCATTTCTTGCTAATTTAAGTGCCTTCTGGAATGTTTAATTTTATTTAAAGCTAATTAAAGTCTTAAATTTCCATGGCTTCATTTGAAATAAAACCCAACATTCTTTTTAAAGTGTGATTACTGTATTAAAAACTAAGAAACCATTGAGAGAGAACACCAGCAAACATTCTGCATAAAGTATTCAACTTTATAGAGAGAATTTCTTGATTACTTCTGCCCGACTAATTGACAGCTTGGACAATGGCGAATTAGCTTTCAGCGAGTGTGTGTTGTTGAGTCCAAGTTATGAGCTCAGCTCATGGATGATGACAACATTTGACCATGGGGCCAAGTCGGGCATAAGAAGTTAATGGAATTTATCTTTGTCATAAAAGCGTATTTAAATATTGCAAAATTCTTGGTAAGAGAACAAGAATTTATATTCCAGATGCTTGCTAGAAGCAAACAACGAATTTATATTCTAGCAATAAAAATTCTTTGATTTAAAGCGAATACTGATGATTAATCAGTATCAGTACACATTCTGTGATTTCTAGTTGAAGAAAAATAAAATATTGCTTGTTTATAAAGGCAATAGTATTTTCTTATAACATAAGGGTTCTATCTTAATCATAGGAATTTTATATTAATAGAATCCTTTGTTGAACGATACTTTAATCGCTTGTAATTTAATTTAAATGCAGATTAAATCTCCTCCTTAACCATTTGTATTTTATTTCTTATACAATCTTCAATGCAAGAAAATATTTCTTTTCTTATATAATAGGGTAAGTAAAGTGATCCACAAAGGCAATTGTTATTGCAACAGAGACCAACACATCGAGTGTCATTCAGTGGAGAAGACTTTCCTTTTCAATGGACAGGGCCAAAACCAGTTATATCTGCCCCTTTTCCCTGTCTGCTTTTCTTCTATTTGGTGGCCACTTGTCCAAGAGAAGACACATGACACAAGTGGACTCGAGGAGCATGGAACCAACCATGGGTGCATCAATCAGTTTGCTCTAATAAAGAAAAATACGGACAAATTGTCTGCTACGGAGATGGAGAAAAATGTAAATGTAATATGGCTGAGATGGGTCAAAAAGGGGGGCGCTGAGTCGAAATGGGAAGTTGTTGTCAAGTGCAGGGCCTGTTGGGTCTTCGGTCTTCGAGTTGTTGCTAAGCCGGCAAACAAACACGAACAAACCATTTACCAAGTATGTACATATGGCCGGGCATTACTCATACGACGCGTTGTCACCCCCCTGCTGCTGCACACTCCACTGGCTATTTTTAATACCCAAGCCACATAATTCATTGTAATTTGCCTTTTGCTGCTGCCAGTGTCTCAGCCCCCTTTTTTTTACATATCTTTCCAGTTGCATTTCGTTTTGGGAAGTAAAGAAAAAAACAAAGAAACGAGAATCCAAGGGGGTTGCAGGCACTTGACTCCGTCCGCTCTTCGTCACACGCAAATGCGCAATCTGCCAAGAATATATAATACACATATCTTTTGTATCTACTACTGCTTCTGCCTGTATATCTTAGTATCCACACACATGTTTCACTTGCCTTGACTTTGGTCTCGTCTCGTCTCTCTTTAATCTTTTGGCATTCGCTCAATGTAAACTACTGCAAAATAATCCCCTGCTTTTTATGCATTTCCCATCCTAAGTTTTAATCATTTCGATTTAGCCGGCAAATGCAAAACCCCCAAAAAGTGAGTCATCCAATAAGCTTTTTCTATGGCAAACAAATTAGTCATCGGCAGCCTTACGGGGCACCAATAAAAAAAAGTGTCACCAAGTTTTAGTGAAAAAAATGGTTAAAAAATGGGGGAAAAACCCAAAAAAAAAAAAATTTTTTAAAAAAAAAATTTTTTTTTTTAGGGGTTTTCGTTTTAATATTATATTTTAAGTTATAACGCCTGTGAAGGTTTGTTGTTTTTGGTTTGCTTTACCAGTTTAATAAGTTTTAGCTCGAAAAAAGTTGGTCAATGAGTTTGGGAAACACTCTACAGAAATAAAGCGGTTAATAAAAACCTTTTATTGTTTAACAAAACGTTCATAACTTGAAGATGAATGCAATTTGCAGTTTATTGTTTTGACTTGAACAAATTATGAATTCAAATTACTTATTAGGGTTTTTTGTATTTAAAACTTGAGAAACAAAATTGCAATCTTCCATCAAGGAAAATGAATTCATAGAGTTAAATGGCTTTAAAGACATTTGAATTAATCAAATAAACCTTGAATATTATTACAATTTATCACCGTAATTTCCCCCAATTTATATCTTTAATGGCAATTTACTATTTTTGCTTATTTTTGCAGTGTATGGCAATTGAGTAAACTTTTGTACGCTTTAAAACGAACTTAATTAAAGCGACCTTTTGTGTCACGCACGTGTTGTTGTTGTTATTATTGTTGTTTTTGCAATTGTTGCTGAGCCACCGCCCCCACAGAATCACACATTGGTACCAACACATTCCATGGCTAATTTCATTGATGAATTTTTATTAAATAAATTATTATAATGAGGTTTACCCTCTATTAGAGGTCTCTCTCCCCTCTCTCCGAATCTCTTTTTGTGATATTTCAATTGTCTTTCTCGGTTTTCTATGTTGTTTTTTTTACGCTTCCCGCCTAAGCAAGCAATTCCAGCAAATGGACGTAGCGGCGAATTTGCAAACAAACAAAGCAAAAAAAAAAAAAACGAATAAAAAAAACCTAAAAAATGAAACAACAAATAAAAGTCAACAACAACAAATTATTTGAGTGGCGAAATTATTTCTTGTGCTCGAAAGAGAGACAGCTAAGCCGCAGTGGGAAAGAGAAGGCGGCGCGTGTTGGCACTTTAGCGATTTTAAATGAACCTGAAACTAGCCCTAGACTACTCAACACTAGCCTGCATGGAAAATGTACAAAAAAATTAAAGTTTTTTATGTACTAATTCGGGTTTGAAAGCATATACAAAAGACACCAATATGAAACCTAATTTAGCAGTTTTAAAAATGTATATAAGATTCCACATAGGGTTTCAGGCTTTTTAAAAGGAATATAAATATAAAAATTCACTAATAATTTAAACTAATCTTCTTAATCATCTCCAGCTAAAATTGTGTAAGCCAGTGTAATATTTTCAAGGGGAGGGCACTAAGCAAGCCATCAGGCCATCGGACGTTCTCAAAACTTGTTCAAACAACAACGCTTTGTGCGTTCTAAAAATAGTCGAATGCAAACCAAAGTCTCGGTCCCTGCCGTCCATAAATAACTTTCGGCTCCGCCGCTCCTCTGTCTTGGACTTAATTGATTAAGTCTCCCCGCCTTTAGGGAAAAAAAAGTAGACAAAGCGGCAGCGTCTTGTGTTTAATCGTGTAAATATTTGATCAGTCCAAGTCCAATACTATTTGAGATAAGACTGAAAATTCCAGTCGTAATTCTTTTTGTGAATGAACTGAACGCAAAGAGTTTCAATTAGAAAAGGAAAATGGGAAAAACTGATAAGATAAAGCGTCGTCAATTTCCCATTGAAAATGTTCTGGTTTCTACACAGACTTTCGATTGAAATAAAATTATTTTTATACTTGATACGTTTTCTTTTGTTTCTATTGAGGCTGCTGTTATCAATTTCCTAATGCGAAATATTCCTAAAAACCACAATTCTCACTAATTAATATGCATTTTTGGTATTACTTTCTCAGAAAATACCGATAGAAATGTTTTTAAAATGTTTTCCTAGACTTAATTCCCATAAAGAATATACAGATTTGTGACTCACCTTTCAGTCTCGGATTCTGCATTTGGTTGCTGTTGTAGCTGCTGTAACTGCATTGCTGCTAATGTCGATGTGGCTCCTGGTGCTGATGTCGCTGCAGCTCCGGTTGCTGTTGTTGTTGCGGCGGTCACTTGTTCATCGGTCAAGGTCAGCGCGTTTTTCGTTGGCTCTGCATTGGCCACCACATTCGGATTCGTTAGGTTTAGATTACTATTATTGGCACTAGCACTCGCGATATTTGTTGGCGGAATCTGTTGTTGTTGCTGCTGCTGCTGCTGATGTTCCTCCTGTTGCTGCTGCGGCACCATCAACTGCTGCGGATCGGCTATGGTGGCAGGAGCACTTTGCAAATGCAACGCGGGAATCGCTGACGCAGCCGATGTTGCTGCCGTGCCTGCTACTCCTCCTGCACCTGCTGCACTTGCTCCTGCTCCGGCTGCTGATGGCTGCTGCTCGTAGCTGGTCATGTGTGAGAGAAGCGGCAATGTCTGACCCTGGCCAGTGGTCACCGCTGCATTGGAAGTGTTTGAAGTCTGTTGTGGTGCAGGGGCTGCTGCTGCAGTTCCGCCTGCTGCAGTTGCTGCTGCAGCTGCTGGTGGGGCTTGTTGCTGTGGTGTCGATTGCTGTGGGGTTTGCTGCTGCTGCTGTTGTTGGGGAAATGACTGTGGAAGTATACCATCTATCTGGGATGTAGCCTGTGGCTGCTGCTGCTGCTCCAGTTGGAAGTTGGGGGCCGCTTGCCCGGCAGCCACAGCTGCGAATGTGGGCGTGATCTGAGGCGTTTGTGGGGCTGGTGATAGTGGTTGCTGCTGCTGCTCCACATAGCTGGTGCTTAGCTGCGACTCTGTTGAGGCTGCTGCTGGTGCACCACCTCCTCCTCCTCCGCTGTTGTTGTTGTTGGGCGCCCCGCCAGCAACATCGCCGCCATTCTGGTAGCCCGACTCCATGGCCTCCTCGCGCTGCTTCAACTGCTGCAACGTCTGCTGGAGCTGCATGGCCGCCGTGAGAGCATAGCCCATGTTGCCGGTGTCCACGGACTGGGGATTGGGTGAGCTGGCATTGGCATTGACGCTGTCAAAGATCTGCTGCTGCTGTTGCTGCTGCTGGGCCTCCATGTGCAGCTGGTGCATCCCGTGCACCACCGTGGCCGGCGCTGTCATCACCCCACTGGGCGTGGCACTCAGCTGTGGCTGTTGCTGCTGGTGCGAGGATTGCTGCTGCTGCTGCTGCTGCGAGTGTTGCTGATGCTGCGGCTGCGAGGATTGCTGCTGCTGCGACTGCTGCTCCGCATAGTTCCAATTGGCATCCGTCGAGTTGGCCTCCAGGTGATTCTCGTTCAGTTTCTGGGTCGGCGGCAGGATCATGCTCTGGGTGGTCTTTTGCGGCGGGGCATCGGACCCACCAACGCCATCCGTTGTGGCCTCGGAAGAAGAACCAGTCTTTTCGTTGTTGTTACTACCACTGCCCACACTGGAGTGGTCCAGGTAATCCATGCACATCCAGCGACCCCGCTTGAACGGCTCCGTGGACTCGATCTTGACCACCTTAAACCGCTCGCTGCGATGCTGCGTCTCCTTGATGTCGTCCTTCTTCTTGGTGCCACCGGGAGTAACGGCGGCACTCACCACATTGATGATGTTATCCGACACGTTCACCTGCACATTTTGAATGGTCTGGCCCAGCGAGGGACCAATGGGATCCACAACCACCAGGCCGTACTGGGAGCTGGTCGGGATCACCGGGGCATTCGTGCTGAGTGCATTGTTGGCATAGTAGACCTCCTCCTTGGAGAACGTGTCCTCCGACATTGAGGGCGTCTCGTTCTCCAGATCCGTTATCCGACTGTTGTCATCCGTGTGAGATTCGTCCAGATCATCGGCCGACTCGTCGCCCGTATCGCCGGCAGCATTCAGCTTCGGATGACCCACGGTCACCGAGGTGATCTCGAATGAGGAAGTCGTCTTTGGTTTGCGTGTGGTGGAGCCGGCACCAGAGCCAGTGCCGCTGGATCCGGATCCAGAGGCTCCGCCAGCCATGCCGGCGACGGTCAACGAGGCGTGTCCCTGGCTGAGGCTGGTCTGGTGCGGATGCTGGTGGTGGTACTGGTGATGATGATGGTGATGGTGGTGGTGATGTGGCTGATGGTGATGGCTGCTGGCCGTTGCTGCAGCTGCTGCTGACCCTGCTACTGCCCCGTTGTTGTTGGGTGAACTGGCCTTGCCACCACTGCTGCCACGGCTGCGAGGAGTGTTGCCGCTCGCCGTCTGCTGCTGCTGCTGCTGCGAGGTTGCATTACTGTCACTGCCACTGCTGCTGCTAGACTTGGGTGCCAGCGATGTGGAAGTGGACGTGGTGGTGGGCAGGCTCGTGTTGCTGCTGGCCCGCGATACCCGACTCAGGGAGTTCAACCTCAAACTTTCGCTGGTGGTGCGCTGAAGGGTTGCTGCTGCTGCATTGCTGCCGGCATTGTTGCTGTTCTGGTAGATGTTGGGGCCATAGCATATGGCGTAGTCTCGGGTCAGCGAATTCACCTTGGTCAGCTTGCGTATGTTGCCGCCAGTGCCGCCCACACTGGCTCCTTTGGCGGGTGTCAGCATGGAGTTCCTGCGTCCAGAGTTTTGTCCAGGTCCAGCATTAGCAGCCGATGTCTTGAACTTGGTATTAACCGTGCGATCGAACATGTTGCTGAGGCTGCTGCGCTGCTGTGGCTGCTGCTGCTGCGGGGTATTACTGCTGGTGGCGGCGGCTACTGCTACACCTACTGCAACTGGTGCTGCTGCTGATTGCTGGCGGCGGACAAGGGGCAGGGCTTCCTGGGAGTTTTCCGGCGATGAGGCCTGCGAGTTGGTGGGCGACAACTGATTAACTAAACCCGATGCTGCTGTGCTGGCTGCGTTGACTGATGAGGAGGTGCTGGCTAGTGGAGGCTGCTGTTGTTGTTGCTGCTGATGATGCTGCTGCTGCTGCTGTTGTTGCTGTTGGTGACCCGAATCTTCGCTGGCCGCACTTTGATTCTCGGCCATAATCGAATTGGATTTCAGCGTCCGCAAAGTCTTTAGCAAATAATCCAGGATTGCTGAAGATTCTTGGATTATTTGGGCCACGAGAAAATGTTACGATATAAACTACGGTTTATTTAATTAGTTTTTTTGTTTTTTGTTTTTGCTTGTCTAGTTGTTGTAATTGTATTATTTTGGCTAGTTAGCTGTCAGTTGTTGTTGCTGCTTCTGCTTCTGCTGCTTGCCCGCCAATTCGAATGCGATTTTAGCACGACACCGATGCATAATAGCGGTTAGGTTTAGTCGAAAGGTTGCCTTGCGTTGCGTTGTCAGGTGCCACCGACTGCCAACTGATCCGATCCAATCCGATCCGATACGTACACCGCACTATATCGTACTATATACCGTTCCGTTCCGATCCGATACGATACGAGGACTAGCGACGATCGCGACGATCACGACGCGAAGCAGTTTCAACCGACGACAAAACAGTAGGTAACGCGAAACTCTGGTTTATTTCAACTAGACTTTTCTTTTCTTTGTGTAGTTGTTGTTGTTGTTGTTGATGGGGGGAGTTGATTTGGTTTGGGTTTGAAATTAATTTAGGGGATACTATTATAATCTGCCTTTCCGCGTATTATTGGCGGCAACAACAACAGTCGTAGTAGTATTAGGAGTGTGTGGGACACCACTGAGCACAGCTGACTTTGGCAGCGACGGCGCCATCTAACGCCTGGCTTTGTTTAATTTGTTTTCCTTTTGTTAAATATTATGTTTAAATCTATATCTTAGTATTATATTTCTTGCCACGAAACACTCACACACGTGTGCACCCACAGGTGGTGCATGTGTACAGCACAGCTGTTAATCGATTCAATTCCAAACTGATTCGATTCGATTTTTAATTCCAATATTTTATGTTGTTGTTAAAATGTTGGACTTTGACTCTTGAGAAGACGACGGGGCGGCACACACTTAAAATATTTACTTATTGATTATGAAAATATTTTGGTGATTTTGGTTAACTAAGGATTTGATTTAGGCTTCTATGTTATATAACTTATATTGGTTGCACTTTTCCTTCTTGTCATCTCTCTTTTCCACACGCACAATTTCTTTGTTTTTTTCTTTTTCCCCGTTTTTGTTGTTGGCTTTTCTCGTAGAATTAATCAATTTCTTCGGTTCCGTTTACTAGCACATTGCAGTAAATTGTAGAAATGAAATTCCTGTGAAACAGCAGAGCAGAAAGAGACCGGAACAGTCAGAATTAAATCCAATTAACAAGATATATACGTATACAATAAACATAAATATTATTTTCTACTATTTGTTTATTAAATTAAATGCACATGAAGCGATATGCCGGCAAATACACACACACACACACACACACAAAGATCGAGACAAAGGCGGAAGGTGAAAGGCAAGGGATAAGGTAAATAATTGCACTGAACAACGCGTCGTATACGTAATACGTGGGCTAGACACACAGAGAGAGGGAAAAACAAAGGTAGGAAGGGTGAGACCTCCCCCGAGTGGAAAAACATTTGTCAAGAGTTCATTTGGGTAATTACCACAAATGCATTTAAACTGTGGCCAAGCATTAATAATGCTCTACTCAATAAAGACCTTGCGCTTGCAAAATTAATTGCTCGTAAATGGGTAAATTTTAAAGGAAAGGAAAAGCGGTAGAGGTTGTTACAGGTTGTAATAAAATGTAGTAATAATTTAGTAACCATTTTTAATTATAAAAGGCTCAAATAAAAAAATGAAAACCCTTTCTTAACGTATAAAATATCTATGGTTCCTCTTAGAACTTGTTATCAATGTTTTTCATTATCAAACTTAATTCCACAACGGATTTAACAAATATTTATCTGTCTAACCCCAACCTGCTGCCTCTCTATATTGGATGATTTCCTATAAGTATCTAGTTAAATTCCATAACTGCGTAGTTCATGTTCGTTTATTATCATCATCATCATGACCATGTTGATGATGCTTTTGTGTGTTTTTCATTATTTTTTGTTTCACCTCTTTTTTTGTATTATTGATTTCATTGAGTTGTCTGAGTTGTGGGGTACAACGTCGTAGTTTTGTTGAATTAGTTAAGTGCTGCATTAGAAGAAGGGGCTTCCTTCCGAACGAACGCAAAAAACCTGATGTTTGCCTTTAATAACTTTTTGTGCAAAAAAAAAGATACATCTCTTTCCTCTCATTTTCTTTTTTCGCTTCCTTTTGCTTATCGCCTTATTTACTTTTGCATTTGCAATTGAGTATTTAAATATTTATTTTTCTTTCGGCATTGATTTTTTTACCCGCTCATTATTTAATCGATTTCGTTTGCGGAAATCAGAAATGAGAGAAAGATAAAAGGCAGCCACGAAATGAGTCGACATAAAAAAAAGAGAGAGAGAAAAAAGTTGCCAAAAAAGTTTGCAAACATTTTCGGGGCACACGCGCATTTATTTCTTTTTTTTTTGGGCACTTGTGTTGGTTAATAACCGTAAGCTTTGACGATCATTCATAAATTGCGTGGACTGGTTAGAAAAGACTGTGAGTGTGTGTGTTTCTGTACAGTGGTCACTCCACCAGAGCTCTGTCTTTTTGTCTAATAAATAAAGCAGGCAAGCTCTTATTTAGTGCTCAAAATTCTTTTAATTTATATAGGTAGGACTATATAAAAAATTAAGGTTATTTCGTATTTTCTAATTAAAATGTATATACTCGAATAATCCCTGTAGATACGTTTGAACTCTGCGTGTGCCCTGCCAGAAGGCAAAGTCAAGACCTTGACGCTACTCGTTTATTCTCTTTCTCTCTAGCTTAATTTTGTTTTATTTCTTTTGCCTAATCGAGTTATAAACGACGCAAAAAAATCTGATTATTTCGTGGCTAAAAGAGGAATTAGCTAAACAAAAAAATAGATAGAAGACACAAAATCAGCAAACCCGAAGAACAACCGTGCAAGAGAGCAAAAAAATCAGTTATAGGTCAACATTGGTCGTAGCACTCTGTGAAGGTGGCTTTTTTGTGGCTCTGGTGTTTGTTAGGTCTTTAAGAGTCTATTGGCCTTGTTCTTGAGACGCACGCCATACAGGTGTTGAATGATGCCTTCTCTTTATCTGGTTATTTGACTACTTTTCGGGGTACGTTAGGATAAAAGAGTTGAAAATGTATATAAAAAGCAAAAACTACGACAAAACTTCAACTTATTTGTAATCTGTATATTAACAACAAATTATTTGGATTACGGAAAGAATTTTAAATATTAAATAAAAAAAAAATGACCTCTCAGATACACTATATTATTTATGAAATCGAAGCAAATAAATAATAAATAAGTAAAAATTTTTTACAGCTTTTCAAACGCTGGCCACTCTTTCTTGACTCAGAGAAGAATTACTCACATCACTGCTCATTCTCTTCACACCCTGGTCACACTTTTCATAAGCCTCTTCACCAAGCAATTAATTTAAGGATTTTATCCTTTACAATCCCCATCCGGCCCCACCTTGTTAAAGAACCCATTCCTATAATAACTCAACAATCAACTTGGACCCCCTCTTTTAACCCTTTATAGCCAATAATCAAAGTATCGTAGGCACTAGATTTCGCAAACACAACAACAAATCGGTGGAAAGAGCACAAGGAGAAAATAGGATTTATTCTCTCACTTTGACTGCCTCAATGGGCAAAAACAACAATAATAAGGAGAGCGCCGAGATGTGGCAAAGAAAATGAGAACTAAAAGTGCAGACAAGAAAGAAGCAACAGAAGAAGAACTAATTGCAACGACAAAGCATAAAATCGATGGCAAGCCACCAACAGCAACAGCAAAAACAACACCAACAACAGCAACAGCAATTACAACAAATGTAATAAAAAGCAACTACTACAGATAGCACCCGAGAGGGAGAGAAAGACTGAGAGAGAGCAAGCGAATGCGCGTTGAGCAAATTGCAATTTGACAGAGAGAGCGGGAGCCTGTTGGCGCTCTCCTTCTTTCTCACTACCTCCTGCCTCTGCCACTTATTCTTCCTGTGAACGTGGGCGCCTACAAGTGGGCGGGCCGGGGGGAGGAGGCCGCATACCTAGCAAACCGCAAAAGGAGCAGCGAAAAAAGTGCAAATTGGAGAGCAGCCGCCGCTCTCTCTCTCTCTGACTCTCTCGCGGACAGCTGCCGGTAATCAATATTGATGATGATAGCAGCAGCCGAAGAAGAAAATAAGCAAGGGGAGAAAATGTACCAAATTGTTTGCAGTGCATCCGTGAAATTTTTAAAAATTTTTAAATTTTTATAAATTATACAACACAACACAACTATTAGAAAAAAGTCGTAAATTAAAACAAGCGAGCTTAGTAAACTTTTTGAAAGGCTTGGTTTTAGGAGAGTTTCATGTTGAGTCATTTGGGAGAGCTTACTGTTGATTCATTTAGGAGAGTTTACTGTTTATTTCATTTTCGAAACCTTAACCACATAATATAATTTTATTATTAATTAATTTCTCAAAAATTTTAAAAAATAATTGAATTTAATAAAACTTTTTAATCCTAGAGTTTCCATTTCTTTACATTTTGTCTTTTAATAGGACATCCCCTCGCCACACTCTTCCTATCCATAAGGAAATGATTCACAGTGCAAAAAAATAAAAGGAAAAACGAAAGGAAAAGGAAAAGAAATACGAAGGCGTTGTATGAGGAAGTGAAAGAACCCGAAAGAGAAATAGGGAGCGAGAGCGAGAGACCACAAGAAGGCAATGAAAATGTTTATCAAACGATATAAAAGAGCCAGAGAAAAGAAAGGCGACGCAGATGAAGCAACAACAAGTCAAAGATACAATGACAAAGCTGCATCCATGAGATACTCAGATACAATATCAAATCAAATAAAATTGTTCAATCGAATTGAGACGTTGAAAACAAAAATTTAAGCAATAAAAGACATAAAAGGAAAATGTGGTCTAAATTTAACAAACATATGTATGTGGAAATTCCCTAGATAACCGACTTGCAAAGAGCCTTGGGTTTAATAAATCAAATAATATAATAATTAAAATAACAACAGCGGAAATATATAATAATAATTATTAATCCTATTCGTTGTTTACAAAAATAGTGCTAATTTAGTTGATTGGGTAATATGTACTTTTTAGTTATAAGATCTATAAGATTAATTACATGAGCTTCTCAAGAACTCTAGAAAAGTATAATCAACCAACAGCTGATCGTATCGTATTGATTGCAACACTGTATATAACAATAACAGAATTAAATAAACAAATAAATAAATAAATTAGACCGCTACAACATCGAGAACAACAGATGTGAGGAAAGCGGATTGAAACCGTGATTGGTAGACGTGGTTGTCTGCACGTACATTGTCTCTGCGTATCCCTCAGGCCTATGAAATCCAGGCTATTTCTTTATATTCAAAGCTACCTCCATATAAACATAGTTAGATTCTCTGGCGAATAAGTAAAGTTATTAGCTTCGTAAGCCTTTCGATAAGCTGCCAACTTTTTTGCCATGTGCCGGGCGGAGACTGGAATGTATTATATTTCCAAACAGAAACTTAAAGTCCAGCGACTATCACAAAGTAGCCCAAAGTGCAGAGGAAGCAAAACTTTTGCCACGCGGCCAAACAAGGGCCGCTCTGGCCTGAAGATTTATTTGTCTTTTGAAATATGAGATCCTATGGGAGGGATGATCGTCAGAAGCATTGAGAGATGTGCAGAGGCAGAGCCAATTAGAGTTATAGATACATTGCAAAAAATTAAGAAACTGGTTCTAATATGAAGTAGAAATAATACATTAATATTCCTTAAACGAAAGAGAATCCTTTATACATTGGCATTACCAAAAAAAGGGGTTTTTGAAATATGTTTTACTTCAAGTTTGGTATTTAAATAGTTAAATTAATTTCTCGACATAATTTCAAGAACAAAGAAACAGTTGCTGTGTGGCTGAAACGGTAAACTTTTATAAACAATGATATTTCAATGCCGGGTACCGTAAGCTAACCGGGAAAATCCATAAAAAGTAATTTAAGACTTGAATTTCTCACGAAAATCACAACAACAAAATAATAATAATATCAGATGGCAAATAAGCAGAAAGTTGCGAAAAAAAAGAAAACAAACAGATGACAACAATAACAAAACACTTGACAAACAATCAAGGCAAAATAGAAACACAAAATAAACAAAACTGAGCCAGCTGACATTTTAAACAAAAGCAAAAGGTAATAAAAAATAAGGAGAAGCACTGGAGACTTTTAATTACTTTTTTTTATGATAATTAAGAATGAAAAAGAGTGGAAACTTTAAGGTACAAAGTGCAAGTTGCAACAACAACAACGACAGTGCGAAAGTAAGGAGAAAGGAGGAAGAGCAAAAAGGATGGGCACACACACAATCACACCTCGCAAATGCACACACACAATTACACAATTTTTGCACCGTATATTCCGCTTTGTTTCATTGAATTTTCCGTGTTGTTTCTTTTGAGTTCTTGTACTTTTTATTTGGTGCTTATTTTATGATCGATTTGTTGCGGAAATTTCGATTTCGATTTTACCTCTCTCTGTCTATTTCTCGCCTGTTCCTAGTTACATTCAATTAATTTTGTTGACTCGAGGTATAAAAAATAATAACAACCGAACGACGACAATTTAAAATTAGGTTTGGATTTTAGTTTTTCGTTGCGTTTTGCTAATCGGACAAAAGGAAGGTAAATGACAGTTTTGACAGTTGGCTGGCATAAGCAAAAACGAGAGCGAGAGAGCCGGAGAGTAGCACGAGCCAGAGAGCGGAAGAGAGCATGGCAATGAGAAAAAGAGAGAACGAAAGGAGAGCAAAGCGAGAGGTATTAAATAAACGAATAAGCGTGCATAAAAGATTGGCGAAAAAAGTTTTTTGCAAAAAACGAGCATGAACGAAATCGCCAAACAATCGAATTCAACAATTTTTTTTGCAAAACTTTCGGCGAGGTTTTTCCTATTTTCCTGGCAAAGGCGGCTCGCACACACACCAACAATACACAAACACGCACATACAAGTCTCTCACTCTCGCCAGCTCTATCTCTCTTCCTTGGGAGAGTCGGCAATCCACAACTTTTTCGCAATTCTCTCCGATTGTCACAATATTTTTTGCAGCTCTTTGGCTTTTTGCAAATAAATTAATTTTTCAGCGCATATAAATTTTCCATCAGTGCCTTTTGTGCTCCGTTTTCTTATTCAATTTACACGCACACACACTCTCTGCCTCAGCAGCAGCAGTGGCACACACACAAGCACCACCTAGCGCTGCCTCGCTCTCTCACACACACACACACACCAACGAACGCACACGTCACACTCACACAAGCACACGCACGCACATACACAGTTTTTTCTTCGATTTTGCGCTGGCCTCTCGGCCTTTTTCGCTTTTTCCCGTGCCTTTAAATCCGAATTCGAGGCCGTCGCGTGTCTTACAATTGGGCTAATCGGTCCGCGGTATTTTTTGTTTTAAAGCGCTTCTCTCTCGCTATTATCAATAACAAAACTAAAATTCTTTTCACCTTGAAATTTTTACGGCAGCGACCAGTGTGACCAAGGCGCCACTAGTGATGTTAGCTAAAAAATGTTAGCGATGTTTTTCGAGGTTTCGATGTTTTCATCGATTTTTTTGTATCGATATCTTTATATATCGATATATCGATTTTTAAAATTGAAAATTGAATGGTGAATTTGGGGAATTTGACATGGTGAATAGTGAATTGGTGAATTTGACATGCGAATTCAAATTGAAATGAAGTGAAATTCAAATTCAAATTTCAGCAGTTGGTTCTTTAGATTCCAATTTCAATCACAAGCAGTTATTTTATTTTGTTTAAGATTAATTATAGGAACAAAAACTTCAAAAAATATAACAATAATGCTTTCAAACCAGCTTTGTTGTTCATTGTGTGTTTCTTCTAACTCGAAGACTTTAGCGGGAAAAATTAGATTATTTGGCTTTTTTCCTCTTTTTTTAAAGTTGCCATCATTGCGAAACAAATGTATCAGTTATTATCTAAATATTAATTCTTTGCCATTAGCCGAAAATCGGAAATTATCTAAAGAATATTATCCTATTAATAGGAACTTAAAATTATTTTATTATTATTATTTTATTATTTTCAAAAGCTTGCTTTCTTCTTTAGAAAAAGAGACAATTAATTTAAAATTAATAAAAAAAATGAATAAAATGGTGGAGAACTTAGATGGAAGAAATGGTGGGAACTTGGGTAAATGTAAACGTAATTTAATGATGTGAAGTAAACATAATTTATTTATTTATTTTATAGACGAAATACTGAAAATACCTTGAATTATTGGGAAGTGCAAGCACATGCAGTGCTATATAATTTAGAAAAAACAAAAATGATAACAAATGTTGAAATCCAGGATTTGCATGCAGTGGCGCCGCCAAGGACAGTCAGCGGCTGAGCTTAGCAAATTGTTTCACCAATTCGTTGCCAGAGGTCGCCAATGTATGTATGAATGTAATGTAAAAAAGTGTTTCTTACGATATTTGTTCAAACTTATTAAGAAAAGGTTTTAAATTAAACATTTCTTAAAAGTTCACAACAAAATTAAAACAAAGAAAAATAGCTGAGAGGAGGTAATGTCATTGGCATAAAACCCAAGGAACAATATTCAATGACTTGAGCGTTGATTTCTATGGTTTTTGACAACGTGGAAGTTTAGAAATGTTAAAAATAATATTTAAAAAATTCTTTACTAAAATTTAAAAAAGAGAATTTTTTTGTTGTATTAAATAATTGAAAACTTGAGAAAAAATATGAAGAGAAAATTTAATTATTGTGATTTTTAAGAAAAGCTTAGGTAAATATGAGATCCTTAAACTAAACTTGCAATTTTCCATTAAAATTACCCCTATGAACATATAATTCTCAAATTCAATTTGTTTGCCACTAAATAAAACCAAAAATAAGACGCAAGTCCTGCGCCCAAGTTCAGTGAGGCATTCAGTCATTTCGGAATTCCCTTCGTTGTACCATCGATGTCAAGGCGAAAAGAAATCACGCTAATGATCGACGCACCCTTCGACAGTTGAGACCCCGCCATGTATGGCGCATAAGTATATATATGGATATATATACACACAACTGACCACTCCGTCTGCGCCGGAACGTGTTCGGGATTAGAATTAATTCCTTGCGGCCCCGCCCATGCCACCTTTCGCAGCCACCCGCCAGCGATAGTGCAGGCGACACCCTCGCCAGCTTCTCATTCAAATTGCAGCGACCGGACAGGACAGGAAAAACAACGGGCAAACAGAGACGAAGCCTCAGGACCACACAACCAGACTCCCCCAAAAAATCTCCCCTTTTATTTTGTACGTTTTGCTGGCAACAACACTCCACGGTTTCGCCGGACATGTTTTGTGCGTAATTAGTGCAGACCGATGCATTGCACCCTCGTTAAATGCCAAGTCCTGGAATCCAGTCAAGCGTGCTCTGCTGCTCCTCTGCCGTTCCTCCTTTCGGGCATTTCTGCTTTTCTTTAACAATTTCCATTTGATTGCATTCCGAACGAAGGGAAGCTGCTTCCTCGAGCATTCATTAGGGTGACCAGCGTCGACGAGCTTAACTGTCATTTCCATAAGACGCCCATTGCGGCGTTGCTGGTCACACTGAGCGAAATCTATTAACTTCCGGTTGAGAAAGGATTTCTTTCATAAATTCTTATTTTATATTTTAAATGTATTCTAAAAAAATTGTATAAATGTGTAAATAAAGCTATGTAGTTATTAATTAATTATTTAATTATGTGTTTCTGTCTTATAGAAATTTAGTACAGTGTATTTGGAGCTGGAGAAAGAAGATGTAGAGCCTGTCTGTCCTTTTTGCCCCCTAAAGTACAACCACACACACAGGCATACACACATACACCACCGCATATGCAAAACTTTGCCGTTTCATTTGAATTTCCCCACTTACGTATTCCACATCTTCTTCCCTTTTTTTTTTTTTTTTGGGGGGCTTTCTCCTCATTTCGTTGCCCGTAATTATGAAGATGAATGTTCTTATTGCTTTTATATCCCTTTTGCGTGTGTGTGTGTGTTGTGAGAGTGTGTGCGTATTTTTGTGCTTGTGTGAGTTTAGCTGCCGACATTCTCTATTAATAATGCTTTCAGTCACACTCTGCATACACGTTCGTTTGAATTTGTTGCCATTCGGACTGTTGGCATTCCTTTCTTTTTTGCGGGGTTTTTGGGATGCCTAACGGTGGGAAAAGGTAGGGAAAAAGTGAAGTAAATAAAACTAGTGCTTAGTGAGGAAAATAGATTAAAAACTAAATGGAATTTAAGTATGTCTTTTCACTAATTGGAATGTCAGCTGATAAAATTTTTGAAAATATACGAAAAATCTGAAAAATATAACATATATCTTCTATTTAATGACACTTTTAAATATATTTTCCAGTAGTTGAACAAATGTGAAGAATAGAAAATATATAAATATAGATAATAGTTCTGATAATAGAAATTGAATAAAATTGAAAATTTCAAGTTTATCAAATAATTTATGTTTTGTATTTTTTTATTTAATATATACGAGTATATATCTTTATTTACATCTGCCCCCAGGGAGCATTAAATTAATTATTAATATAATTTATAAAAATAATTTAGATAAAGTTAGAAAGAAACTTTAAGTGCTTAAAAAGACTTGCATACTTTCTAGCAACTCAAAAATTGTTTTTAAAGAAAGCGACTTAAAACTCATTTGGGATTCTAATTTCTCTCCGTTAAAGTGAAAATGAGTTTAATTTAAATCATTGTTTACATTTTAAGATTGTATATAAGTAAGTAGCTAAAAAAATTATAATTAATATTATTCTAATTCATAAAACATCTAAGAAAGACACTTGAAGTTTAATTTTTAGCAAATCGGAAATGGAATAATCATACAATTATTGTAAAATATATCTTGACCTGCTGAATTTGGATAGGCTTATAGTGATTTAGAAGCTGATCTCGATCTTTTTGCCCCACTGTGCGGGAGGAGCGCGTGCAACATGCGTCGCGTCGCGCCGCGTCTCCTCCCACGCATCCTCGGTCTCATCTCGTTCCTTTTCGTTTCGACGACGGCCGCCGCAATAATAAAGGAAAATCCGACAGGATGCTAATGCGTATTTAGTTATTTAGTTGGTGTGTGTGTTTGTGTGTGAGTGTGTGCGTAGAGGGGTGGCGGTGCTACGGGACAGGACTTAGGACTCGCCGCGCTCATGTTTGTTTTACGCTCCATGTGTATGTGTGGGTGTGTGATTGCGGGGGATGCAAAAAATATATTTGCATATTATCGATTTTCCCCCCTCAGATTTTCTTTCCACCCAAAGATTGGACTGGGAAATGGAGCGTACAGGATACACATAAATTGTGATAAGAGAGCCAGCCAACGAACCTTAAAGGACGCACCGCTTCGGCAGTAGCAGCAGCAGCAGGCTCATCTTACATTTATAGAAACTTAAGGACTGCTAAGTAGCTTAGTATACAACTTAAACCGATCAATTTGATTTTCAAATGGGAAAAAGGAAACTTGAGACTTGAATACAAAAAAAAAACACACACAAAATGGCGAAGGTCCTTTAAGCGCCGCGTAAGCGGATTTCAACAATTTAAATAGAATCGATGTTTTTTAGAGGGCAAAAATGTCAAATGTTTGAGCCGAAACGAATGCGTCCAATTAGATTTGGGCAGGGCCAATGAAAAACTTTCCAATCAACCCTCAGGACTTGTATTTTTGCTGCGTGGGATTTTTGAACAGCTGCCTCCCCCGCCACGCGGGGTGAGAGGTCCTCCTACGTACACGAGTCCTGGAGTCGTTCAAGGCAGAAATTATGAAAAGTAATGAACTGTAAATTGAATTGCTTTTGTATGTGCAAAAATTTTACCAAAAAGGGAAGGAATTTTAGCAAAAAAAGGCATAAATAAATATAAGAATAATATTATTTTACCATTTGACATGCGGAAATAATATTATACATTAAAGAGGAATACATAAAAATAAATAAACTTGGTATATTAAAAAGCCGTACGAAAAGATTTGAAATCTATTGAAATTACGTCTAAAAATGACGTCTTAAAAGATTTTAGCTTTCTTTTTAAATTTAGTTCTACATAGTTCTTTAATGTTCAATTTACAAAATTTACAACAATTTCAAAATCCAATTTTTTTTTAGCATACCTTCGAACATTATATTTAAATGATTTAAAATTGATAGCGATATTTTTATAATCTTTCAATGTTTTTTTTACTTATTACTTGATAGTTTTTAACATAAACTTTTGGAATATTTAAATATATATTTACAAACCCGCTATATCCTTATCACATAGTAGCATAATGATGATCCCATTCCTCCTCAACTAAGCCATGATAATAGCAATCATATATAACAATAATAACAATCCAATAAGAACGATAATGCATTGCAAATGTCATAAATATCAATATGAGAACCGGAGACAAGCGAAAAGAGTTTCGTTTGCTCGTTTTTTTAGATATAAATTCCCTTTTAATGGTCACAACTCAGTGAACGTCTAGGCGGGATAACATGAATGTCCTATTTAAAGGATTAGCCCATTGAGTTATGAGCCAACAAAGCCGAATTGGACATTGCCACATAAAATATGTCCCTGTGAGAATTTGCTTTTTAAGTTAATTTTATTTTATGTGTGCGCCAGTGTCCACTCCGAAACGCGTTTCTTTTTTTAATGGTGATTTATCTGAAATGATGGCGAAAGTGAAGGAGTTGGTGGACGTAGGCCAGGCTTGGGGGTGCAGCGGTAGCTTTTTTATGGCCACATCCTTGCTGACAAATGGCCAAAGGAGTCGCCATTTAGAGGCTGTTGCGAATCGAATTCGAATCTAACGTGTTACATATTAATTGCCCATAATTTATGGTCCGGCCTTAGAACAACTTTCCCTGATTTGTTGTCCCCCCGTAAATGCTGTTTTCGATTTCAATTCGATTCTGCAACGTTTTCATTTCGAATTTTCTTTCAGAACTAAATTAGGCGTACGTGAAGCAAGAACAATTTCAAAGCTCATTAAGTGTTTTCCTGCAGTTTTTCCTTTTTTTTATCCCTTTGCAGATCACTAAGAGGATAAGTCTAGGCGGGAAATTATAACTTGGTATTTTTTTGCGGCTTCCCTGGGTAGATTGAACGGTTTCTGGTATCCTGCTTAAGGGTTGTCCGGCTGGATACTTCTGATTCTGATACGAATATCTATCATCTGTAGTTGATGGTATGGCCTGACAAGTCTCGAGGGCGTGCAAATACTCATAAGTGCCGCAATTGCTGAAAGATTTCTGCAGGGGGATGCTCTTTAATGGATGGCTTGTCTTATGTACTTATGTTGGTAACATATATTTTGTAAGGTTTATTACGAAATTTGTATAGTTTTTTAAACAATTTAAAATGCATCTAAAAAGAGGCTAAGCTAAGACATCTGGAAAGGTTTTTATATATAGTTTAGTTAAAGTTTTTTAAGTACTGTGTGTTTATTAAATTTATTAAAAATTGATATACATTGATTTCAGTAATCCCAACTGTATGCTTTTTATATTTTGATAACTCTTTTTCAGAAACTGTCTTATTTGTTAACAATAAATAGAATTAATTAAAACACACTCTCAGTAATCCCAAAGTATTAGAAAACCAATTGTATAAATATCTTACTCATCAAATCAATGGCTGCTGGTCCGATTCTTCCCTTGCCCAAATGGTATAAGTAATTTCCCTTTGACAGCTCCATGCCTTTGTATTATGTTTTTATCTCGACACTTGCCAGAAATCTATTAGATTCAGACTCAGAGAGATCTCAGCCCTCGCCCGACACATTATCCCCTTGGCCTGGACAGGGGACTGAAGGACAGAAGACACTGCATCAATCCTGGCCCAGACCCATGCACGTCGCCTGCATTCGTAAGTCTGCACATTTGTTTCCCTTTTTTGAGGGCTGGAGCCGGTTGGCTGTGGGGTCTTCTACATATTCACAATTAATATTCAAGCAACCGTTTCCCCCAAAGACCTAATCCAGAATCCAGTGATGTTGCTTAGCCAGAGAAATTTTATGTCGTTTATAAGATGTAGATGAGAAAAAAGCTAGTTTTAACATTATAAACTTTTTTGAATATATATTTTAAAAATGAAATTTATTTATAAATAATTAAAATATATAATAATAAATATTTGTACAAGAAACATGTACATTTAGCTTGTGATTTCTACTATTTTTTCTCTCTTAATACCATCCTTTTTCCCTCAAATTTGGGATAAACCTTGACAGCACTGGCAGGACCCATCTGAGTTGGGACTTCCTTGGGCTTCACGCCCCGCCATTTGATGGGGTGCGAATTGCGATTCAGCAGGGTGCGATGCGACTTATCCGCAATGTCCGAGTTCGGGGGAGTTCGAGTTTCCTCGAGATCCCTGCGCTCGCTACATCCTTGGCCGCATTAAGTGTAGACATTATTCATTTTTGATGATGAATTTCCATGTCTCGCATGTCTAGGGTTTTTCCTCTCCTTCGTGTGGGCTTGTGTGTGTCCAGTAATAAGTAATAAGTGCAGAGTTGAGCAAAAAGATGTGAGGGAAAAAAAGTAAAATAAATAAATCCAAGTGGTGGAGGCACATGAAAAAACTTTTAGTTCTGTTGCTGTTTGGCATACAAATGAGTTAAAGTTTCATCGTGGTTGTGCGAGGGGTTGCAGGGAGCAGAGGGCAGAGAGGGGAAAGTCCAGGAAAATTGGGACTTTTTTTTTGGTGGGGTGTACTTTTCCTTGAGATCGTGTTGATGATAGGGAGAAGTTTAAGTGAATTTTGGTTGGTGTGGATTTTATGGTATAGTTTTTGTTTAAAAACAATAAGAAATATTTTATTTAAATAATATTTAAAATAGTTTTTAATGCCAAGAAGTGATATGTAATTTCATATATGTACTTGTATATTAGAAAGTTCGACCAAACTAAACTAAAAACTAAATTAAATTTCTGAAATTTGGACTACAAACCAAAGGCTTTTATTTTGTTGATGAGGTTTTCCTTTTGGGCTGTCTTTCGCGCGGTTTTTAAGAGAGCTAAAAGCTTTTGTGCGTATTTTTTGACGAATTTATTTAAAATATTGAAATTAATAGCATTTTTTGCAATACTATAAATTATGCACATTTTAATCTCTATTTGAAAGCCCCATAAATACAATCTTGATTCTATTTTTTTTAAATTTGAGCTAAAAACCAGACGTATTTTGGAGCGAATTAAGAGGTCTTAGCCGCTGTTTTTAAGTTTTTCTTGTCGCGGTTTCTCTTACTGTAAGCGGTTTTTGAAGCAACGGTTTTTGGCACGTCTTTAGCTTTTCAAAAATTTGGTTTGAACTTCGAAGCGTGATTTTGTGTCTATACTTATGTAAGACGTTATTACCATTTTTAAGCGGTATTATACTAGTTATTATAATTAGTTATTTCATTACGGCATAGTTATAGAGACGTTTAGTAGGAATTTATATTAATTATTTGTATTTTTTAGCCATAGGTGTGGTCAAAACGTTTCTGAGCTCTGATTGAGGCTAGGAGATATTTACCACTTTAACTTATTTATTAACTAAGACCTACTGCTTAAATTCCACTGGCTACCTCCTTAATGACTTTATTAAAAACTAAAATCAGCCAATAATTACACAAAAAAAATATCCAACCAAAATTCTATTTGGCAGAATAAAAAAGAAACTAAAACAAAAAAAAAAGGACTCGCCTATTTTCTCCACCTCCTTTTATTGGTCAGCGTGTCCTCCACGCCCACGACATTTATCTCTGTATCAAGGCAGTGACAGGGCCTAACCATTTGTATCCTGTGCTCCTTGGTCCCCCTGCTGCCCCTGCCACACAGCCAGAGTTGTCATCACTTTCTCCGCACACACTTTCTCCACGGGCAGGACACCGAAAGGAAGTCGGAAAAAGGGGGAACTAGCTGAACGTTTGGAGCGTGTAAAACTCATAAAACACATTAAATCCAATCGAATAATCGAAATGTCACATTAGTTTCTAAAATATGACCGGCCAACACGTAAGGAAGTTACCTACCCCAGGACTCTATATGCCTTTCCCCCGCAGTTAACGAGACACACACACAAAAAAAGAAATAGGAGAAAAAAACTCTTTTGAAACATCTTCGTATTCTTGTGTCTTCTGTGCACTTTTCCAAATGCCAATTTGGTCGTTGAGCATTTCCAAACGATTTCATATTCAAGTTGCAGAAACTCTGGCCCTGTCCTCCGCTTTTTATGCCCGCCCGTCCTGTGGGTATAATTTTAATGGTCAAATCGCTGCTGGGGAATTGTCTCGAACCAATCTCCCTCTCTCTCTGTGGAAATGGAAATTGCTTTTCCATTATTTCCATGTGATTTTGTTGGGCATTGAAAACGCATAAAAGAAAGCATTTCGCATTTACAAATGCCTCTCGTAGAGCCGCAAGATTTATTTGCACGCTGAGCCCCGGGATATATATTTTGGGTTCTGGGTTTTGGATGAGTTTTGAAAAACAGAAATTGCCATCTTGGGATTTGTAGGTCATTGTTTCAATGTTTGTGTGGTGCTTGTTGGGGGAGAGAAGAAAAGGAATGTGCTTGTATTAAAAAATAAAAAATAAAGTGTCAAGGATTGTCGTTGGATAATTAAAAATATTTCTTTACTTTAGTTTATATATTAGTTTACTTAATTATACAATGAAAATACAAAACATACTTCTTACATTATGATTCTCTTATCATTTTCCCACTAATTGAAGTAAGAATAAGCTTAATTTTAAGATGCACTAAGCAAGGACTTCCAAATAAAAGAATATCTCTTATTCTATTACAAAACAAAATTTAAATAAATTATATTTCAACAAGCTTTCTACTTCCAAAAATTGTTTAGGCTTAACTTTTGAGGAATCCCCTCTGGGAACCATCAGTTTTCCCTGATTAAACTAATCCCCTTCAATGGCTAAACCCATTAAGTAACCCAAAACTGAGCGGCGTAAATGATTCAGCTATGCAGAAAATATGATTGATGACCTCTAACCACCTCTTCCCAACCCTTTAACACTTGTTTAACCCTTTTGTGCAGCTATTTAACCCCCCAAAAACCCAAGGACAACCTCCCTCGCTGTCTAAGTTAAAGTTCATTAAGAAGTTTTTCAGGCCAAAAATGGCGTCGCATCGCACGGGCATCGTGACAGTGTGGAAACTCTGTACTTTTCCTGGGGGGTGGCAAAAGTTCGAATGCTGAAAGCATTTCGCTGTACCCTTCGCTTGGGAGAGATCCAAATCCTAGTCCGGATCGAAGTTGGCTGCAAAGTGCTTCAGACAGGTTAATGACCAAAGGCAGTTTTGCATTCAAACGAGCTGCTGCAGCCACCCTCGCCCACGAGGGTTGCCATGACAGACGGAAATCTAATTTACAACATGCAACTGCCACATCGTGAGGGGGTGGCTTTTCCTTTTTCCTTTGCTTTGAGGGAGAAATGGCGGTGGAGAATCTCTTGCCGAGAGAGAGAGAGAGAGATTAATTACGCCTGGGGGTCAGTTAATGAATGCTTGCTTTTGGCGATAAGGGGTTAATGTTTTCGCCTGCTCAAATTACCGGGAAAACTTTCTCTCCCCCCCTTCCCCGTGTCGATGAGCATGACAAAAATTGGAATTTTCAACTCTTTTGTTGAACACAGAACTTTTTCATTAACACCACGGGAAATGGCCACGATGATCCGGCAAATCGAGGAAACCCAAATGGGGTAAAACGTAAATGAAAATTATACTTGATTGATTTCATATTAATTTCTTTGAAAATTATGTTTGCCGGAGGGGGGAGGAAATGGAGGAAGGGAGGGGAAATTGCATGAAAGATGATGTATGAATTTGTTTTTGCCAAGATGACTAAAAGGATTCAAAGGGGTGGCAAGTTATGTGAGAAATAAGTTGGGATGTGGTTTCAGAAGAAGACATATGGGTGAGTCTGAGGTAATCTGGAATCATAAATGCTTTTTCTTGACTTAAATATATATACAACTAAAATATATATATTAAAATTATGGAAATATATAATTTATTAGTAAGATTCTCTTGAAAATAATACGATTCTCTTATAGTAACAATTGTTTCTTAACAGCTTTTCCAGTTTTAATACAAGGATAGCGTTAAAAAAATAGCTTAATTATAAAAAATATATAAAATATATAAAAAATATATACACATTTTTGTATATTTAATTCCCATATTAAGCAGCCTAAATATAATTTTCCCTCCGGCACATGCCGAGCTCACTTGAGCCCCTGCGATATTCTTTTTAAAATAAACTGACTACCAATATTAACTAATTTAATGGCTCATATCCCATCGACTGCTTAAACAGCCAGGACACGTTTCTGTCACCCAAAAACCCTAAACAAAAAAACCTAGGCTGGGGATAATGTCAGCCCTCCAGCTGGACAAGCCAAGATATGGCCCATCAAAAAAAAACGAATGTTCAAATGTTCTTTTTAAATAAATGTCTCATTATGTGGCCGCCCACACACGTGTCCGCCTTACGGTTTAGTTTGGGGCAGGAGTTACCATTACCTGCCCAGAGATTTTTCACTGCCCTCCGACATGTGTCCAATCAGTGGCAACGTGCAACGAACCGTAGAACACACGGAAGGGGCCTCAGAGTCCAATACCACAGCCTCTCAAGTTTTTGAAAAAAAAAAATACAAGAATAAAAGAGAAAGACACAAATTTTGCAACATTTTATTTACACTACACAGAAGAGATACAGGACAAAGTTGGAATTGGGGAGGGATGCCTGTGATTATTTGTCCTGTGCCAATATATGCCCTCCTGCATATAAAATACGAGACACAAAATTAAACTAAATAAGAAAATAAAGAACAAAATGTTCAATTTCAATGCTGATGAATCAAAAGTTGAACAGTTTCGAGTTCTGGTTCCTCTTTCATGTTTGTTTAAGGTTTCAGAATTTATACAACTCCCAAAAATGGGCCAGATAAATATTGGGTAAAACAGATGTCACATGGACTTTATGTACATACTGTAGGTGTGCAGTTGGGACATCGGTTAAATAAGGAATAATAAATTATATACTGTATATAGAGGCATACAAAAATTAAGAACATCAATTAATTAATTCTTATAAAGTAAGGGTACTTAATACCTAATACCTCTAGGTTTTATAGGCTTATAGAAATAGTTTATTTCTTGCAAAAATGAAAAGCCTATTTGGAAAACAACTCCTAAACCTAATCCCATTCCTTATTTTTGGTAAGCACCTCCCGGGCCAAAATGTTTCTAAAAAATCGAAACAGCTTTGAAGTATTATCCTGATGGATAAAAAACGCTTTTCTCCCCCAATCAAAAGTTCAAATTAGAAGTGGAAATGCCAGGCCAGAGCCCCTCACATGTCCAACCTGCCACTTTTCCACTAATCAAAATGCCTTTTGAATGCCTGAGTAATCAAGTTGGATTTTATTTTATTTTATTTTTTTGTAGCCACACCTCCGCACAGGCAGGGAAAAGTCAAAAGGAGAAGAAATGCGGAGAAATGCGTAGAAATTAGCACAGAGTTGAATAGACACACGAGTGGCAAGGATCTCTGGTGCAGGGGAATTGAAATGGGATTGGTATTCGAATTCGGCTGACAGGATGAGCAAGAGGATGTTTTTTTTTTGCTTGCCTCCAGATAAGACACTCACGCACAAATATATATACATCTATATATGTCAATTTCATTACATTGTTGCTGGAAAGGAGACCCCGAATTTCTTCTTTTTAAAATGAACAAAAAACCGAAGGAGAAAGAAATGCCAAATAGAAAGTTGAAACAGAAATGCGCCAACATCAAATATTTGACTTTGTATTGTGTGTAGGATATAGTATATAGCATACATATGTATATATATTTTTTTATAAGGAATCGTATATATCGCTGCCTGTGTCATGTGCGTGCCAATCAGGCGTGTGTCCTTTTTAGGAATTACATGACTTTCGGGCTTCTTTCATTCGTTTCTAAATTTTAAATTACTTTTGCCTTGTGTTGTTGTTGTGCCTCCTTTCTACTCTCATTGGGGTCAAAAGTCCTTGTTGTTGGCCTGCTCCTGACACAAACACACATCAAATACTGAAGGACCTCTTCCAGGTCGAACTTTTATTTCTTTACTTTGGAACATTTTCATTTGATTTTGTGTTTTTTTCTTTTTTAAAAGGTATTATTTGGTGGGAAGATATCGTAAGAATTTATATACTTTAGAAGGAATGATGTAATTTTAAAATGTGTTATTTATTTACATTTTATATAATAAATATTTAATAATTGAAGAGCTATGTCTACGATTTTAAAAGAATTTTTTTTTTTAGTTTGGAGGCTAACTGGTTTACTTACCTTATTTTTCTCAACAAAACAACAGCACAAATACAACAAATAAAGAACCATATTTAAAATCTAGAAATGACAATCTATACAATGATGCAAAGTATTTTTTTTTAGGCTTTGTAATTCTTTTAATATTAATTCTGAAATTGTTAGTGAATACAAATTGATTTTCTTTCAAAATCCTTTATTTTTGCCTTAGAAAACCCCTTCTCTAGTTAATCTTGTTACTCTTTTTAATCCACTTTCAATCTTCCACTAAATTAATTGTTAAATTACAAAGCAAAACCATTCTTAATACCAATTCAATCTAAAACTTTCCCCCAAAAACAATTCAACAATTTAAGTGCCCAAATTCTGGGAATAATTCGCAGATCCTTGCCACTTGAGCTGCTGGCTCATCAATCAACATCAGCCGCTCAAGTTGAATATGAATATGACATTTTTACGCAAATTACACGCCACTCGACAATTGGCCAAACACTGGCCTTCGGGGCAACAAGCTCGCTGGGATACATGGCCACAAATCAGAGCTGGAATGGGGAAGCAGGACTCCGAGTAATCAAGTGAGTAAATCAAATTTGAACAGTTTTTCAGCTACTGTTGCGCTATGCGCCATGCTTTTCCCCGTCTTGTCCCTGTTTTTAAACGCATGAAAAATGATGGTCCTGAGCGGCAGGACAATGGACAAATACTGGAGCAGGATCAAGTGCTCTGGGCCAGTGGAGAGTCCTGGGACAGCTCGGTCATTCATCATGACACCCTTCGGTGGGGACTCCAGACTGCGACTTGGACTGGACGACGCTCTCGTTTATTATGCAAGCTCACTGCCAGTGGCAGTGCCACGGGGCGTATGAGCGACGAAATGCTAATCTCGAGACGGGAGAAACCACCCCCGAAAAGCTGGGGATATTAATGGAATCTCACAAGTGTCTGTGTGTTAGTCCCACATGCAAAATGGTGCCCTGGCTCCTGGCAAATGCCATGATTGATTGACTTTATGTAAATTCCTGGCAAGCCACTTAAACTCCCCACAAAACTGGTGTCCAGACTGTCCAACCATCCATCTAACATTTTATTTTATTTTTTTTTTTCGGCCAATCTAATCAACGGAGAGAGTCCGCCTTCATTTTTATCGGACTCTGGGGCTCGATTCCCCTGCTTTTACACATAAATGCAATTTTTTATTGCCGCATATCTGGATCTGGAATTGTAAAATCTAATTTGTTGTGAAAATGTTGGCCTAAAATGGAAAATGAAAACACAATTCGATTTTCAATTGCGTAATGTTGCGTATGGAATTGGTTTTGGTTAGAGCGGAATTGGTAATTCGATTTGAAAAGTTATGGTCTGGATCTGGTATATGAAAGACTTTGAGAAGGGTAGTGCGATATTTTCTTTATCATGAAAGGTCAAAGGGGAGCAAAGGGAGGAGTTTTTTGAATGAGTTGGGAAAGTATTTCGCAAGAATTTTGTATGAAAAATATATGTTCTTTGTTACAGTTTATTGTAAGAATATTTGATGGGATTTTATCAAAGGTCTGGCGATGATTTAAAACTTGTCTTTACTTTGGAAACTATGTTTCTTTCTTAAGATTTGAATTATTCAGTAAATAAAAACAATGTTGTAAAGTATGAATGGTTTATTTAATTAAATAATAAGTTGTACTTAAACTAATATTTTACAGGCATTTTAAATGAAATATAGAAATAATAAATTCAACAATTAGTGCTCTACTTTCGGTTTATACATTTTAAGGGCATCTTTGACATGACCTAAATAAAAGAATTTTGAAATAATCTTAAGTCCGCTTTACCACCACTAAACCCTATAATAAATAAAAAACCCTTGCCATCACAACTGCCATTATTTTTTGTTACATATTCCTGAAATATTTTTAACAATTGTGCGTGCTGTTCGCGGAGAAGAAAACAGGAAATGCTGAAATGTCACTAAGATGCTGCTGCCATCAGCATTCTCCATTCAGCAACCGACGGGATGTGGATGTGAATGTGCCACAAGGAATAAAGGACTAAAGGGCTCCCCAAATGGAGAAGCTTACTCAGATGTCATCCAGGAAGATGGCAGGCGTAACGAATGGCAAAACGACACAAAGGACGAGCTGGACGAGGGGGTAAAATAAATAAATTATAAAATTATTTCGGCATAATAACATGTCAGGGTTTTGCCCCCTTCTCGCCTTATCGCTCCGCAACCCTCATGGGGTCGAGTTGGCGGAAAAAACAACACTGTTAACATGGAGAAACTCGCCTCTGGCCACAAAGCATACAAAATTATACATTTTTTGAGGTTATTTCTTTACATTTTATTCATCTTTTTGCTACCCTCGTGTGGCTGTGGCATCAAGTGCGTTTTCAGGGTAATCTTTCATGTGGGATTTACAGGCAGACACTCTCCCTCAAGTCCTGGACATTCGAAATTTTGTACTTTTCTCTATTTTTTTTGTGGCTAGATTGTTTCCACCTTCATGGACCTTTGCCCTTTTCGGGTGTGTGTGCGGAATTTTATTTGTAAATTTATTTTCTTTGGTCAGATTCTCTGGAGGGTTGGCCAAGGGGAATGTATATATATTTTTTTGAGAATGAATTGCGAATTCGTTTTACATTCGAAATATAAAATAACTCTCAATGAAGTTGGGAAATTCGTTCTGCACTCGAAGATCAATATTTATTTGAAATGTTTTCATTTCGTTAGAGTTGCAAAAAAGCTGCCCAAATTATTCGCATTTTTTCCCGTCATGACATTCATCAGAATTTTCATGTATTTTTTATGTGCGAACACTTAAGGAATAAACTTTTGTTTACACCCCAGTCCCAGGTCTCTAGGGGGATTTGTCCCAAGTTTCGGATTGTGAGACAAAGTGCTAATGCTGCCCAAATGGAATTTAAATCTTTTTTGTATTAGCTACGTGTTTTTTTGGCATATGTGCTTGGGGGTTTTTGGTTATAAGTAAGGGTACTTACACAGGGGTGAAATGTAAATAAGTAATCTGTGAATTTAACATGCTTTTAGAGGAGTTTTTGTGGGAGAGAAATTAGGTATAAATTATCATGATTACTAGGTAGTACTTTAGGTAAAGTTGCGAATAATTATTCCCTTTGTCTGAGACTGCCATTTGTCTAATTTCTTTCTTTCAACTGCATACAAATCTTGTATTTAATTTCAAACCCAAATTTATCACATTGCATGACGCATTTGTTGACTATATCTCTTTGTTCTTTGTTGATTGTTCCAATGCCATCAATTATTCAAAGCTTCGCATTTCCATGCGCTTCATTTCAAGCTCTTACGACCATTTCTTATTTATGAACATAAAAACTGTTGCAGCAAACAAAAAAATAAAGAAGAAAATTGAAGAGCCAAGCACAAATGGCAAAGAAAAGGAAATGGCAAGAAAAATCAACATAATCATCGATGCAATTTCATTGAGCAGCAATTCAAAAACATAGCCCGCAGACAGAGGGATGCCAAATGGCCAAAGATGATGACAATGGATGAATGGACGAGCAGGGGTGGGCATAGAGGAGGGCGTGGGCCTGGTCAGCGCACTTTTGAGAGCACTGTGGGGTAAGGAATATAGTAAAAATTTAAGGGAAAATATATTAAAAAAAAAGAAATTGTAATAAAGCTCAAAGTGTACCTTACTTTTATTTATTTATATTAAAAATACTCAACTCCCATTAAATAATTAATTTTGTATTTTTTAGTCCACTAATAAAGGTTAACCACATTTCATATATATTCAATACATATAAGCACATAAATAAAATTTTATAAGTAAATACATAAGATAATAAAGAGCATCGTTAATCTTTAGTGTACTAATAAAGTAACTAATAAATATATTCAATACCTAGCTAAATTATAAAATATTATATGATAATTAAATATATAAGTTAATAAAGCTTATCGCGAATCTTTAAGTTATTTTGAAAATCCTTTTTTTAATGTTAAAAACATAAATAAATAAAGGTAATGTTATTTTTTGCATTATCCAAAAAATTTCTATGGAAATATGAATTAACCACAATTAAAATATATTATATTAAAACATAGACATTCATTCAAAATATTGTTAAAATAATATTGTATATATTTTTTGGTAAACTTCTTTCACATTTTTTGGCCACTGTGGCGGCGGTAAGCAAATTGAGTTTTGTTTTGTGGCTGTTGCTTTTGCTTTTCACATTTGGCAGTTTTATTGGTTAGCATACAGCCACACAAAGGTCCTTGCAAACACACACAAGGACACCAACACACTCACACACACTCAAGTGAAGATACATTTTATTACGCCGGACAGCTATTTTCAATATATTACCCGAGGCATAAAAGGCAAAAGCGCACTTGCTCGCTCGCTATTTGCTCTTTACATACGCCTCGCTGAAAGGATATCCAGGAATATCTGCGTGTGCGTGTGTGTCCGTGTGCTTTCCATACTAAAAAACGCATAAATAAGGACCCGTCCGAGAGGAAAATAACGGTTATGTGGCTGGTGGTGCGCCAGGATCTGCTCCTGGCCGCTGCGTGGTGGTTTCCCAGCATCGCTTCGTCGTCCTTTTGGTGGTTGTTTTTTTTTTTGTTTGATTCTTTTTTTCTTTTTTGCTTTTTATGCATAAAAAGTGCTTAGCATAAAGTCGTAAAAAACGTATTTGCCGCCATATATATACAAACGTACACAGAGGACGAGCCCATCGATGTTGTTATTGGCAGGATGCCTTTGGCCAGGGCTTTGGCCGATTTTCCCGCTTTCCCGCTGCTGCTGCTACGGGTGCTGGTACCGATTTAGATGCTTCCGATAAGTTTGCGTTCGGCTAGTGCCGGTGCTTATTTGCGTTATTATGAATTTATGACACTTTGGCCAAGATGTACGACGCGCCAGGGGTCGCTGGATCGAGTGGGTGAGTCGGTATTTTTGCCGTTTGCCAGGAGGACACAGTGGAAAAATAGGGGGTAGGTATGGGAAAAATGCAGGATAAATTTAATAAATGCATTATGTATTTGTTAAATGAAGAAAGATTTAAAACAAATTAATTTTTCAAGAGTTAAGATCACTGTTTATTTAATTATTTCAAAAGCAATTGTGAAATGGTGATATATTATATATTTTATGAAATATTATTAATAGAGAAGGCCTCTATTACTTGCTTGGAATTATTATACATATATTAAGGTATATCTTAAACCTATTTAGGTTTTTAATAAATATATAAATGAGCATATGAAGTATATAAAAAAAAAGTTTTAATTAATAATAATAAAATTAGAATACTTGGATATTGCAAAATGGATCCTCTCCTGATGTCTTTATATAGTATATATACTTTTCTATTTCTATATATCTTTTCTATATTTTCTAGAACTTTATATTAAATTAAATATTAATATTAAATTTAAAAAATATATTATTTTATATTTAATAATTCGTATTTAAGCCTTAAACTATCCTATTATTTTATTAAATTAAATATATTGAACGCAAATTTTTTATAACTCCTTTTCAGCCTAGTGTTTATTATTTTCCAAAAAATATTAGAGCCATAATACCATATATCTTATAATGTAAGTAAATAAATTTGTATTTAACCCAGTTCTGTGTAAACTCCTTTTCAATAATTTCTCTACATTCCCAAAAGATAATAATAAATAATTTCTCCCAGTGCACATTCCTGCCAACGCAGTGGTGAATAATCGCTGCAGCATGAAAAATACGCTGATTCGCAGGAAAATCTTTGCCCGTGCCGTTTGACCGTTTCCCCTCACGGCTTTTCTCTCTTGTTGGCAATGCTTTTCCGGCCTTTGCCTTTCTTTTCGTTTCGTTTGCTGGTGTTTGCTTTTTTATCTGCACAAGGACCCTGCCATTTTTTACGCAAATCGTCGACGCGCCAAATGTCCAGGCCTATCGAGCCAATAACCGGCTCGCTCTCTGGCTGGGAGCCTGGGAGAAGGACTTGAATCAGCTTTATTGCGGGCATCATTATTTTTATTATTATGACCACTTACATTTCCCGGACACCCACACCCAGGCCCGCCATGAATTTCCTCCTCTTCCTTTGCGTGCTTTTTTTTTCTTGCCTGTTCCTCTCCTTTTTCGGGAATGTAAATGCTGCCTTGGCTTTGGGCCTGTTTTTGGGGAATCAACCAAAAACGCGTAAATAACTTCAACCCATTTGTCCGGCGTGGGGGCAGGCCGTATATAAAAATAAATTGAATTCGAATGCTAATTTTATGTTAATTGAAAGAGGGTTTTTATGCAGCTGTAGATTTTATGTCCTGTTTTTTGCCCTCGTCCACAAGGAGTTCCATTTTTTCTGCTGGCTTTGCTGTGGTCAGCAGATCGCTGGGTACATTTGAGGCATTAGCACTAAAAGCATCTCATCACTCGGTAATTTTTCGTGTAATTTTTACGCTGCTCTGGGCATAAAATTCAATGGCCAAAATGGTAAAGTATCCCTGGCTCCCTGCTTTGAAATTATCTTTCATTAACTTTGTGGTAAATTGATAGTTTCGCCTAAAAGCATGCAACATAAATTATTTTTATTTGCGCCACTAATGTTTTTGTTTACAATTTTTTTTTGGCGGTTGTAATTTGGTCATAACCATGGGATTTACATAGGTCAAAACGTTACACACATTGCTCTAAGTGATTAAGGGAAATGGGAGTTATTGAGAGTAATTTTGTGGTTACTAGTTTGGGAAAATAGATAAGGGAAAATATAGCGCAGAATAATAATATTTTAAAAACCACTATGGAAAGAGGTTTTTCATTTATTTAAGTTAAATTCAATAAAATAATGTTTTATAGCATAGTAGGAGAAGTAATTTTTTGTTTCAAAGAGATAATTAATATATTTTTATTAATTTCCTCGCAGAAACAATATATTTTAAATAAGATTTAAACGAAGAACTTTCTTTTTTTATTTAAATTAAATCCAACAACATTATTTATATACATTTTTAAGTGTTTCCTCTTAATTTCTTCACACATTTATTTACATCAATTTCAATTTGCAACTTTTCCTTAACTAATTCCAGTTTAAATACCAAGGAACGAATCCCTTCCACTTGAGTCCCATGCGAAACAAGTTGCACAGCCCCCTTTCTCATACCTCGACTGTCTGTCTGTGCGAATACATTGGAAACCGGATATCCTGCTGCAGGGCAGACAGATCTCGCACACGCTCCTTGCAGCAGGAAACTCCAAAGGCAGACGCCCCCTTTTCTCGTATTTCCACGTCCCGTTTTTCCCCAGTTCTTATCTTGCACGCGCAGTCTGGAAGCTGTATTCAGTCTACATATAAGGAATCACATCCCAGACCCCCAAGCTCATGCAAAAATAGGAAAGTTTTACCTCCAAAAAAAAGGGGGAAACCCCGAGAGCAAAGAGAATTTTCTTGTTCATTTTCCCTTTTTTCTTATTTTCCTGCTGCTGCTGCACATATGTACATGTATAGCGGAAAAGCCACCATGGCAAGTGACATAAAATCGATTTTATTTGCTCTGTCTAGAACCATTTGGATGTAGATATTCAAGAAGACTTTGTGCATTATGGAAAAGCTTACCTTGCATTGTCATTAGGGTAACAAAATATGCGTTTTTCTTATGATTTCTAAGGTTTAAATTTAAAAGGAATTTAATTTATAAATTTTATATATTTCTAAGAAGTTTTTCCACACCTGAAAGTATTTATCAATATAAATATTACATATTTAGGTTGTTAATGAAAAATCGTTGTTTAAAACTCATTTAAAAGTCAAGGAAAATGATAATTTTATTTTCTTTACTTAAATTAAAGCTTTATACTTGTTCAAATATTTTCAAACTGAGTTAAAAAATTACCCTCCATTTTGAAAAATTTATTTTTTGTGCTAAAGGGATGTCAGTTTCTTTTTAAGCCGCCATTTGAATTTTTTAAAATCTTCTACAACCCAAAATCACCCTTCAAGAAGGCTGAGCTTCTGGTTAACCCCAACCCCTTTGCGCTTCATTTGCATTTAAAATAAGGGTGGCCTCAATTTACATAGGGGTGGCTCTCATCTCACATTCTCCTTCCCATAAACTCCACCAAATCAGCGCACATAAATCTTCGGCTAGTAAAAATTATATGCATTTGATTAGTCATAAATTCAAATGGCGAGGCAAAAGTTTAGCCAAGGAAACGAAGCCATGAACCATGATTATTGTATGCATAATTTCGTTCCTCGTCTTTATCCTGCCGCAATTTTTATGATTGTTATTATTATGCATGCAAGGCAAGCGAAGATATATGTATACGCGGCACCCCCCGACATTCGCAAATATCCGAAATTTTCGCAAACTTGGCAGTTCTAACGCTTCACTGGCGGCTGCCACGGGGTTTGGGGTTAAGGTTTTCTTCCCTGGCTCTGCTTCTGATTCATTGTTGGTGCTTCTTGGCCACCACACACAAAACTTTCTGCTCCAGCCACAATAGGTGAAATCCCGGCCACATCCGGCATACGAACACATCCCGACCTGGACGCGGCTCATTAGCATCGAGCAACCCCGGCGAGCGGTCCTGCCAGTTGTGAGATTTATGTGCTGTGTTGTCATAAACCTAAATATGCAGCCATTTGAACAAGTTGATGGGGAAATGTGACTATAGCTGCGAGCTAAGTTTTGTTTTCTCAAAGTTAAGCGGAATTTCTGTGAAAGGAATAGTCTTTTGTTGTAAGGAAAATTAATTTTGGAGTAGTATGAATAGAAAATTATTATTTTAAAACATTTTATTTATAAATTTTATTATGTCATTAAGTAGCTAATAGAAAATTTACACATTTAATGATCCTGTAAACTTATTTCTGGGTAAAAATATTTTCTCAGGACACAGATTTTAAATGTTTGACTGGAATGCTTTTAAATAGTTCACTTTCTAAGGTTCAAATGCTAATTATAATAAAATATACGCTCAAAATAAATAGATTATAATAAATTGATTTAAATTAATACAAAATAATAGGAAATAAACAAAAATAACATAAAGAAATATTTTAAAAAACAAGCTTTACAAGCTTGATTACTCTTAAGATGCTCTTAGGGATTAAAAATATTTCTTTAGTTCTTAAAATATATAAAATACAATAAATCGCTAAATACCTTCCAAATTGAAGTTTTATATAGATTTGCTCTTATTCCATTTCAATTTCCCCCTCTCTATAATTATTTCTACCCCCGAATTTCGTTACGTTGAAAGAGAAAGCTCACTATTTTCCGATCTTGATTACCATCTTCGCGCAAAAACTAATTTAACAAATGTATTTCACAAAAGTATGCAACAAATTGCAAACGGAAAGTTTAAAAATAGCAAAAGAAAACCATCAAATAATGGCCAAGCCGAAGAAAGGGAAAAAGGAGGTTTCAGAAGAAAAAACTCTGCTCCTGCGAAGGAGAAAATCCAGCCAGTGGCCTGTCAGTCAAGTGAAAAAAGGGCATTAAGAGCGAAATTTTGTTGGAATTTTCACTTTACAATTTGTGGGCCAAAATAAGAAGAGCAAATAAAAAGAAAATAAAATCGAGGCGTAAAGGTCTGGAGAGGCCAAGATAATGCCAGGAATGCGAAGGGGGCGGGGACTGAACTGGACTTTGATTATAATTCCAACACCTACAAACTGAACGGGGGAAGTGCGAGGCGAAATTGCGACGACGATTGACAGTTGAAAATATAAAAGCGGATTTGTGTCCATCCAAGTTTCATGTGTGTGCGGAGGGTGGGATTCAGATTCACCCTCAGTGGTGGTCCTTAGCAGAGATGAAAGGGAAGGAATCCCCACACCACACACACAGCCGAGGTCCTGTGGGAAGTGTGAACGAATGTTTTGCTGCAGATAAGCAAAATATCTGTAATAAGAAATTCTTTTTTATTTTCTCTCTCTTCCGTCTGAAGTGTTTTTTATGCCACACGTCCTTTCCCCTCATTCATTCATTCGTTGTTGTGTTTTATTCGCTTGCTTTATATTCAAAGTGATGTCCTGTGGGGCATTCGTTGTCCTGATGTCCTGTTTTTATACGCCTCTGTGCCAGAATGTCCATCAGCCGGCCGAGATGCGTGCCTAAGACGATTTCTTTTATTATTTACGGTAGGTTTTCCGTTCGCCGTTTTTCCCCGGGACTGCCAAAAAGGGGGCCATGAGGAGGGCGGGGAAATGAAATCGCTGGATAGAACAGACATATGTCCAAAATGCTCATTGTTGTGCGCCATTGTCAACAGCCAAAGGCGAAGTCGAAGAGTTGCGGAAGTTTCAGCCTGACAGTCCCGATAAGCTTCACTAATTTCAGTTTACTTCCTGTCACAATATGTCTGAGCAAGTCTCTAAATTAATAAATTATTTTAAGGGAATTTAAATGCTATCAATGGTAGTTAAAACAGTTTTTTAAATTGGCTTAAATAAAAGCCAAATTGAAAACTAATAAACAAAACTGTCTGCTAAAAATAAAAAATACGAAAATCATCTTTAAGGCAAGAAATAAATAAAAATGTATTTCAAAATAATAAACAACATTTTACAATTACTTTTATAATACTTAAAACTTTGAAACCATTTTTAAAATCAATTAAGATACAAAAATATATTTTCTTCCTCCAACAAATAATTTCCGCAATTACCACAGCACTTTCCCCTTCACCCCATAAAAAAAACCACAAACAATTATTCAACAAAATTCCATTAGTTATAAGTGTTGGCTAGGAAAATATTTATTAAATGAAAATGCATTTTATTGCTACCATAAAACCCAGTCGAGAGCATGGCGTGCCCCTGATGCAAAACTGGAACACAAATGAAATACATTTTCATATGCATAGCTAATTGTTGGCCAAAGGAAAAGCTCTTTTCGAGCATTTTCTGCCTTGGTCTTTTGGTTTGCATGCGATCTGGCCAAAGTATTGTATGAAAATAGAGTGTTAATTTATTGGTCTGGAGGTCCAGTCCATAGTCCAGCACAGTCCGCAGTCCACAGTCCAGTCCAGCTGCGATGGCCACCTGTGGTGTGCCTCTGCATGAATTTGCAATATTTCACACTTTAGTAAATTTGCATGATGCATCCACACCATGCACCGTGCCACACGAACTGCTCAGAAAGTCTGCCTCCAATGTTAATTAGTTTTTAGTCCATTCATAAGCTAAATCTATGCTTTATACAGTAGATTTTCTGCATATCCACAATAATGGTATCTGAACTTACGCATATTTATGGGATTTTGTTTTCTAACACGAAGTTTGATGGGCAAGAAAGATAGTTATTTATGTATTAAGTAATATTCTTGGCAAAGTTATGGCTTGCTGGAGTCATAAATCTTTAAGTTATAAAATTAAAATAAGGAATAAAGATTTAAAGTCTAGTTTATGGCTGACTTAAATAACAGGTAAATAAAGTATTTTCCAGATTAATCTGCATATTATTTCAAGAGAACTTGTAAGGTGAATTTATGAAGTAAAATGTATTAATAACTTGCTGAGCAATATTATTTATTTGGAAAAAAAACTCGTAACTTCCTCAATTTTAATTTTAATTAATACCAGTCAGACTTAATCCACCATAGACTGCATTAAGTTCCGGTTCTATGCAAAAACTAGGCTCCAGAGTATGGCTGTATTATTAAGATATGCCAACCCACCAGGTATATATCTGTAGAATCTGGAAAATGGATTAACCAATAAAGATCTTGAGATGAAATCTCACGCAAAGCCGCTGCCTAACTGGATCAACGTAGATTTATATTTAATTATTCCCACAGACTTGTTATTAACTCACTTAATAATGGCTTGTGAGCTACCGAATGGTTTGTAGAGAGCGCCAGACTTGCAGATGGGTTTTTCCTCGCAGATACTGTTCTCCGTAATGCGTATTAAAAACAAATTACACTTTAATGTGTTTATTAGTTAAGCGCATGGATTAGGCCTGGGTGGATTTGCATGCCTGATTCCCATAAAAGCCAGCCGAGTGAGCCTGGAGCTGGGCGTGGTCTCTGGTCTGGAGTGTAAATTTGAAATGTGCTCAGTGGTTTTTTTTATTTTGCATATAAATAACTCGAAACGAAAACGAAAATGCACCTCACGTGAGTTAAATCATTTGCATGTCTAAGGCGCATTAGAATTAAATGCTAATCGCCAACTCCCCGCCATTATCAATTTCCATTCCATCAGCAGGGGCCGTCAATTTCCGTAGTTGGCATAATTTTATGTCTTACTCGGTTCAGATAGCCCATCTTGGGCGGTATAATTATGGGTTAGCGCCGTGATGACCTGATCTGGTTTACCGCCGGGGACGGGCTGTGAACTCTCTTTCACAATTTGTCTATGCATAGACAATTTATAAATACAGAATATTTTGTGTAAATTCAAATTGGTTCGTTGCATGACGGCTGCGATTTACTAGGAACGTTATAAATGTGGGTACAAATTTATTTATATGTGTATTTTGATGTATTTTAAATGTTTATGCAGCTCAACAGTTTAGGAAGAGGCTTGGCTTATAGAGTGAATTTTGAATTTTTCACAGAATTTTATAATTTTAAGGATTTTCTGAGAGCTATTGCGTGCTTTTTGCCACTTCTTGTTTTTAAATTAGTGTTTGAAGATTTAATAGGCATAATAATGCCTATTTACTTTTTGCTAAATTTATTCTCTAAAAACCAAAAAAGTATACAGTTGGACTACCACTTGAGATGCGGATTCCCAGCATTATTCCCTGCCTTAAGAAGACGCCTTTGACTTAAAATTAAGAATTTTAATTGAGATTTAGTATGCATTGTTTCCCTCTTTTTTATGAGAATATTATTAACTGAAATATATATTTAAAATACCCAACTTAACTTAATAAAGGCCAAAAATTGTTGCTTGAATAAGCAGTACAACGTTTTAATTATAAAGACCTATAAAAGAATTTGAAACACTTGTTAATTGTTTTTTATATAGTTTTCTTTATTTTTTCTTCTTCTTCAGTTTACTAACACCATGCATACTTTTTTATTTTTATTATTTTATTCATTCCTCTATGAATTTAATTAAATTTTCTTGCTACAATTTTCAGCTATAAAAAATGCACTACACATTGTTTTCAACTCGAATAAATAAACACAAATAAAACCCAAATGAAATCCAAGATAATAAATGGCATTTTATGATTGCAGCAGATAAATTATCTTAATGCTGCAACAAAAGACTCAAGGAGCGAACGTACTTAGTTGTAAAGCCATAAAATATGGCAAAATTATGCCAACAAAATAACTTTGAGATATTATTGTTATTTTTCAAAATTAATTTAAGTTTCTGGCGCATGGCAACAAATCGCTGGGCATGCAAACAAAAAAAAAAAAATACACAAAAAATAAATACAATAAAATAGAAACCGAAATAAAAGAAATATTAAATAAATTATAAGGCGAAATGGGAGATGTTTGCTTGGGTGCAGTTTTGCGTATCCAAGTATCTTTTGCATTGTTAACGTCTTTATTTCCTCGTTGTTGTTGTTGCTGCCACTATTGTTGCTTTTTAGTGAGTTAAAGAACTATGGTTGTTGTTGCTGCCGCAGAAAAGCGACAGCAGCGGAAATTAATGAGTTTAATTAACAACACGCAGGGCGGCGTACGGAGTCGAAATGATATCATTGCACGGTCGCTGGGCTGAAATTTTCGGTGCTGTGCATTTTTATTGCCACTTTAGCTAAGGTTTTTACTAGTCCATATTTCAAGTTTGCTGTTTGCAAGTATTATTAGTTTTTGGTTTTTACTGCCAATGCATGTCTATCGGCACAATTAAATTTGTTGCACTCGCTGCACAAAATGCATAAGCAGTCGCGGTGCTGCCTCCTCTGTTCACAATTTGGCACGCAAATTGTTGCAGTATTTGCTTAAGGCCTCCAACGAGGCAGAAACCGAAAAATCAAATTAAATATACATTTGTTCCCAGTGCTAATTACAGCAAATTAGAAGCGATAAAAATCAGCGAGAAGAAATTGGGCAATAATATTCGAGGAAATTAAGTGCAGAGAAATTGTTGGAATGGAAAGTTAAAAGGAAGTATTGTTAAATGGCTCGAACAAAAACCCACAAAAAAAAAAGTAAATTACTAGCTAACAAATAAGTAATAATAATAATAGTTATTTACAATATTAAACAAATTTTAAAGATATATTTTTTGCAACAGAACATCAAATATTTATTATATAAAACTTGGCGCTTTGCAAAAACGCCTAAGAAATATAAGTAATTTAGGACTTTAAATGAAAGGTATTCATAAGAAAATTATAAAAAATTTAAATATTTAGAAAATATTACTAAATTAACTTTTCTTTTTATATTTGTCTTTTGAAAATCGGAAAAATGGATTCTTATTTAAACATTAAAATTTTAATTTTAAACAAAGAAAATATGTTAAAAGTAATGCTTAAGTAAGTTTCTTTTAAGAAAAAATAAAACACATCAAATAATCGTTTTTAAAAGAAATAACAAAATATTTTAAAAATAATTTAAATAGAGAGATTTAATTTTATATGTAATCCTTGAGAATGTAATCCAATTAGAGCTATAATCCCAGTCAGAGTAATCCAAAATTTAGATCCGTTCGCGAGAGACGTCAACTTACGATTGACTGCAGAGTCCTGGCGACTGACTGCCTTTTATACAAATTTGTGTTCCCTGGAAAGATTTCCAATTTAAAGAAAAACTGGGGGAAATTTGAATATGCGCACTGAAATGTGCGCGACGCTAATAAAAAACGGAAAATGAATGCCTCATTGGAACGGTGAATGCTGCTTTTTAGGGTGGCAATGGAATGGTTAACCAACCCTTTGATAAAAAAGGAAGAGCGGTTTCCTTGCAAAATGTAGTACCATTTATATTTACCCCTTTTTTTGCGGCACTATCCAGACTTTTTAGACCATTCACAGTGTGACCCTGCATACAAAAATACTTTAACCCCTTCGTTCTTCGAATCCCTTTTGTGGCAACTTTTAGCACAATAAAAAATACCACACTTTTCCAGTCTGTAATAACAATTTTGAAATCAACCAAATTATTTTTTGTTTCTTTGGAATTTTTGCTGTTTATATTTTTTGTTACCAGCATCATTATCACATTTGCCAAATATGCATCCGTGCGCATGTCCAATTTCGACAATCTCCAGTGCTGTCAATCAAAATGCAAATAGTTGTACCTCATTAAAAGCCCAACTGAGGAGAGGAGAAAAAATGCCACCAAGTATAATTTACATTTTCCAAACAGACAAAGCCAAAAAAAAAAACACAAAACTTTTGAGGAGAGGCGCGCGCGCTTGCGCAGTGCCAACAATTAATCGGTCCGCGGGCAGAGTCGCGGAAAGGCAATGCGAAGGGGTCGGCCGACTCAGAAATCCGGTGACAAAAAGCGTTAAGGCAACACAGTGGGCAGGGGAGGGGAACTAGGGATGGGATTCTGACAAAAAAAAATTATTTTTAAAAAACAATGTATTGTGTTAAAGATACAATTTAAAGATGTAAATCGCTTTTCTTATATTCTAAAATTCCTATTAAATTTGATAAGCCTAAGCTTTATCACCATAGGCATATTTTATTTATATAAATTACAGTTTAAATTACTAAAAGCAAATCTATATAATTTATGTTTTGCAATAAAGTGAGGTAATATACATATATATCTATTTATTTTAAAATAATTTTAAGGGCTAAACACGCAATAAATTTACAACACATTTTAATAAAAGCAGTCCGCATATTTAACTTTAATTATCAATGAGCAGAAAAACTTAACTATTACAACTATTATTTTTACAGTATTTTATTTATGCTCACAGCTGAAGAAACACCTTTTAGTTAGTTAAATATTAAATATCCCCTTGAAAACGTAATATATATTATTGACTTTGTAAATGTCTCTTCCATCCAGATTCGAGTCTAAGAGGTCAACAGGCTCCATGGCACAGTTTAGCGTCCGTATTTTGAGCAGAGATCACACCCTCAATGGATCCATTATTTACAAATTACATATAGGCAGAGTAATTAAATGTATTATTTAATCTTAAACCAAACTCACGCAACCATCACGAAAAGATTGAATTGAAAAGCTTGCATCTGTTGCTCGAGACTTCAGCTGCTTGGCGACGTGTCGTTTGTCGTTTTCAACGGTTTTTACACGATTTGGTCAAAAACGTCCAACTGACTGACAGCTGCCAGCCATTCAGTCAGCTTCTGGCCCCAGGCCGAGGACACAACAACAACAACAATAACAGCAACAACAATAGCAACATCAACACTCAGTTTGCAACAACACTTTAACTGCAATGTCGCCTTGTGCCAACTTTTGTCTCTTTTTCTCGGTGTGTGTCAGATTTGAGTTCGATCTTTGCAGCTGTTGAAAAACAATTTTTCGTTTGAATAATTTACCAAGTTTTTTCTGTTGCTGTTGTTGTCGTTTTTGTTCCATTCGACTTTGACTTCTGCTTATTAACGTAACAATAATTGCAATTGCAAATCAAGAATTTGCATAATTATTTAGAAATCACGAGGCTAGTTAGTCAGTTAATCGGTCGCTGATTGGACTCCATTACCATGAACTAAGTTAAATGGAATGCTGGCGAAAAATCGAGAGCATTGAGCAATGATTTAATGATTTTGTGTACTTTTACATAAGGTGGCAGAGTATTTCCGCTGAATTAATTATACAAAAAGGAAATATTTTTGGTTTGGAGAGAAGGTTACAGTGAGTAGATATTGCGTAGACCATGTTATACCCCGTACTTAATTTGACTAGTATTATTTTTAATCAGTTTCCTAGGAATATATTTAGATTCAATATTTTTGTAATCAGTTTTCTAGGAATATATTTAGATTTAATATTTTTTAAAATCAGTTTTCCAGGAATATATTTAGATATAATGTTTAGTTACAATAAATGTGAAATTAATACGTATTTAAATTCAAACAATTTCGTATTAAACTAATAAAATATTAATGTTTGTATAACCATAAACTTAAAACTTCAAACTATTTTTCTAACTCTCAAAATTACAGTGTTTTGATATCCGTAAAATGCCTCACCTAAAAACCCATATACTTTTCTATGGGTCCGTGAGTAACCTGGCATAAATAGACGACAAAATTGTGCATTGTTGGAGTGATTTTCACAATGCCATGATTTCCATTTCCAACGAATGTAAATTTTCCGTCTCCGATCTTAGCGGCTTTCAATTCAGCGTGAGTCAGGGCCCCAATCAATTTAAATATTGCCTCAGAGGCTGGCAAAAAGAATGTTGGCAGCATCTGACGGCTACTGTTCGGCTTTCAATGACGGCGACGACGACTGAGTCGGTGATGATGATGTGTTGAGGTGTCGGCGCTTTTCAAGATCGCCGACACGCCCTCTTGGGTTCGAGTGCATCTGAAGTGGGTCTCGGGTGTATTCCATTCCAGATTTTGCGCTTATTAAAGATTTTTAAATACTGTAATTTGGGTGAGAGGAAGAGTGGACTTGAACTTGCCGCTGGTAGAGTGCCAATTTATCAGAGATTCGTCATGGTCCTTGAGCAATAAACAGGAGTAGCCTCAGCAGGAGTAGCTAATTTAGGATTAAATTATGAAAAATCATTCATGTAATTTTCTTTTAACTAAAATCCTTTTAAGTAGCATTTTGCTACCAATTATTGCAGCTTTGTTTATGCACAATTGATAATTGTTTAGAGTACAATTACCGCCAGGTTTCCTTTTGAAATTTATGCAAACATTTTGTTGCCCCCAATTGACTTTGATTCGAATCGCACAAAGTTACTTATTTGCTCTGCTTGTCATTGAACTGATTGTTCTGCCATGTGAATGTGAATGTTGTTTTTGAATAGTTGGGGTATATTATATAAGCTATGTTTTGATCAATTAAATAATAAACTAAATTATACTAGTTTTGCACATTAAATAAAACCATTGTTATTGTTAGAATGATTTAAGCATTCTCTTTTTAGATTATCCATAATAATATTATTTTCTATTCTTTTGCTTAAATTTCTAGCAAGGTTTATTTATTCCCAATGGTTTGATTATATTTTTAAACTGTAGATTTATTTCTTTAGAGTATTCCAACTTCACCATTAAGTATCAAAAATTCACCATTTCGTTTCGGTAAACCAGGCATTACAATCAAATGCACTTGAGAATTAACATTCGGAATGCCTTTAACAACTGATCGAGCTTTGGCATTTAATTGAAAGTCAACATACTTATGCAAATCCCAACGGCTGACCACCTAACGAGCCACCTCGGACTTGAATCCAACCGAAAATTTGCATAGAATGAGGCTCGAACTGAGCAGATTTGCATGCACATATAGCTCGTCAGTCCAGGGGGGAAATATATATTTATACGTATCTACCGGATACACGGATTCCTGGCGACAAGAGGACAAGCGATAAATTATGACAAAGCCGGCATTAAAATAATTTACAAATTAAACAGCAGAAATTACATTAAAATGAGGGAAAATGTGACGGCCAACAAGAGATGTGGAGAGCGAGACAACAAAAAGCGGAGATTCCTTTCCGAGAAAGCCAGTTGGATGCCGCTGGCCAAGCTACAGAAGCAGCCCGAAGCCTGGAGACAGAGTCTTTTGCAGCTTCTGCCGATGCTGACTGATGTTAATAAGGCGTCTCATAAATTATCAAGGCGAAACGTGCCGAGAGAGACGAGAAGAGTGGCTGCCAATGCCAGTCCATCAGGCTGGGGGTCTAGAGATGAGCAGCTAGGTGGGGATTTTTCTACTGCACGGTAGATTGTTATTTCAAATATTTGGAATTTGAAGTAGAAACTGTGATTTAATAATAACATTTTTGAAAAATAAATTTTTCTTTTTCTATATATGTTAAAAATGTTAGGCCTATATTATTTATAACACTGAGAATGAATAAACTAAATCAATATATAAGCTACTTGTAATGGGGCAGAAGGTATCAATTTGGAACATGAATAAATATTTCATTTTATTTTTTACTATTCTTGTACTATTTTTGGATGCATTTTTATTTTTACTGATGTATTGGTATTTTTGTTTTTTTATTTGTATTTTAATATTTATTCAACTTTTTAGAGTAAAAGTCTAGCTGTAAATCGACTGAACCAAGTAGACTCTATTTTATTTTTAAATATTTTTGAACTAGAGTTAATATATTACAATATTATTATTATATTAAAACTATTCTTATTTAAACACTGTATTTAAGAATGAATATATTTGTTGAGTAAGTGTTTGCAAGCTTTAAATATAATTAAATTAGCAAATATATTATAATATTAACCAAATATCCTTCTTTAAATGAAATATTTTAAAATAAATGTCTATCATAAAAGTCAATCCCCTTCTTCCCCTAGAATACCGATATTTCTCACGATCTCATCGCGAATTTTCCTCTCAGTCGCAGCTTTGTTGTTGTCTTGACATATGCAATGGCGCGCACAAGACAAAAAAATTTACATTGCATTTATACGGATGCGAAATGCAAGACAAGCTCAAATGAGGGATCGGGATGGGGATCGGGATCGGGATGGAGATCGGTATGGGGGATGGCTGCCACTATTAACGTGACAATTTGTGATTTGTGCTGGACGCTGCTGTGACTCGTTGGTATTTAGAATTTCTTTCTCAGCCTCTCAGCATCCCAGCAGCGACTCGGCATCCTGTTGCATCCGTAGAGGAAAACGTCGCCAACGTTCTTGGGCCTGTTTTGTTGCTCTGACGATGACTGCATTTAGATTACGGAATTATTTAAAATATTTTATTAAACAGCAGCTGAGAGAGATCTGCCATCCTCCACTTGCGTCTAAATGCCAGCTGTGCGTGGCCATCGTAGCGGGGTATTAATTATATAAATTATTCACAAGTTTTTCTCTTCCTAATGAATGTCCAGTGGAAATCGTACAGAAATGGCGCAGCAGCGCCATCTGGCTTTCGGAACGGGTTCCACCTCCTCCTCATCGAGGGGGTTGGTTGTTGGTACTGGAAGAGTTCTAAAAAAGGCAATGCCATCGTTGCTCTATGCAAAAATCACAGACTGGAAGTGAGAGGACCATCGAAAGGGTTGAATTGCTGTTCATTTTTTACCAACGGAAGGGTGGCTTGGAAAATTTATTTTTTACTAGCCCTTTTCAGTTGAATTCTGACTGTGAAGAAGTAAGGACACAGAAAAGAAATTCTTAGCTAAGATAAAAAAAATTAACAAGACATTAACAAGGAATTTTGTGGAAAATATATTTAAAACGATTTTGTTTGATCAAAAACTCCAAAAACAAAGAGCAAAAACGATAAATGAGACTTTAAGGCCAATTTTTGGCAGAAATACTACTTGGACAAGCTTTGAAAGTATATACACGTATAAGTATATAGAATAACTTACATTATTTCAATAAAGGTAAGTATAAAGTATATTATTTATTGACTTAATTCTTGAAATAAAAATATTTTAGGAACTCCTGCAACAATTAAATATGATTAAAACCGCCGGCACATATAAATCAACACAAAGACAAACCAAAAAAGGATACTTGGTGAGAAAATAAAAAAATATATATTACAATTTATTGAATATAAAGAAATTTATAGATATTCTCTAGAAAAGTAATTAAATGTATCTAAAAAATTAATTAATTAATTAATCAAGTTTAAATCACTGAAATGTAGTGTAAAAAAAAACAAGAGGGGGTATTAACTTTTTGTTTTGTAATTATGAAGTTTGCTAAAATTATAACAAAGCAACAATGCATTATTTTAATTTGAAAGTGTTCTGCTCAGTTTTAGTAGGTTTATAATCTGGTTATTTTTTAATTAAAATATTTCATTTAAATTTTGGTATTATTAATAATGTACCTATTTTTGAAAATTTTAAATTTTTTCCGGACATGACTAATAGACTCAGCTTTTGATGCTGATCAAAAATATATATGGTTGGTAGGGTCGGAAATGAGTCCTTCACTGTGTTACAAGCTTCTGACTACTATAATAATTCTGTGCGAGGATATGAAAATGTTTTTTTAACATTAACAATAGTGAGCCCAAAAAATATATAAAATTAAAAATACTTCTGTAATAGCCTGATTTTTAAATTTCATGACACATCTTCTAAGTTGCGATAGAAAGAAATGCAATAAATACAAAAATAATAATAAATAATTCACCCTAAACTTATTGCTAATTTTCAAAAGTCAAAAACCTAAACAAACCCAAAAATTAAGCTTCTTAGATTACTCCCTGATCACCCACACGCTTCGCTTTGTAATCTGAAAACCCAAAGATAAACTTCTTCGTAGATGCTCTGCCACGTATCGATCATAATAATAATAAACAAATATCGAAGCACGCTTGGCCCAATCAGGTCTCAATATAAGCATTGTTTGAACACGAGCCCAATGGGATCAATTTAAATATATATTTTTCCACTGCCTCAACCTCAGCTCAGACCAAAAGTCTGGCCACGCTTTCCAATTCATTCCAAAACCTCAGTTGGTAATCCCTAAGCCACAGACAGACTTTTTGTCGGATCATTTCCGTTTTACAAAACAGAAAAATACCAGTCAAAACTTGACAAATTAGACAAATAGAAAACATGTCAAAGAACTGAGCGGATCCGGGCAAGACTGTCCGCCCCAATTAAGCTGCTCAAATATTGTGTTTTTCTTACCAGTCATGGCGAGTGCGTAAGACCGGTGGATGAGGTTAAAAGGCGTTGAAACGAGCAGGGGAAAGGGCCAACACGCTGGCTGCTAATTAGAATAAAGCCGTGGGGAAAAAATATGTTTATTCATGGTTTACGGTAGGTGGGAGGGGGTCTATGATTTTTTTTTAAATAAAAGAAGAACATAAAGAGAGAGTCATTTCTAGAATAATCTATTTGAAATCTGAATCGGATGGAAGTTATAAATACAATTTATTAGGATAAAATTAATTCAAATGGCATAAAATTGTAGGTTGAAATGGATACCCTTTATAAGTAGTATTTCAAATGTATTACGGAAATAAATTAATGAACTCTATAAGCAGATCTTATCACAACTCTTTAATTTCTTTCTTTAAAAAAAATATAACCTAGTCTCTGAAACTAAAAGCTAAATATGTTTTAATTAATAATAATTTCCAATATGAAGGAAACATATTATATGCAGTTTACTTTCAGAGTCAATACTTCCAATATTTCTCTCTGCTTAATTCTGATCTGAAACCCCAATTAAATATCAATTAAACAGCAAAAGGGTAGCATTAAAATAGAATTTAAATTCATTTAATTTCACAGCTTCATGATATCGATCAATGGATGGCTAAAAACCTGTCTCAGGGTAAAAGGCGCCCAGTCATGCTTCCGCCTTCAGAGAGAAAGAGGCTCGCGGCAGCACATTCACGTCCTCATCCACACAGCCACATCCCCACATCTTAACATCCCAACATCCCAATAGAATTCAGACACCTTTAGGCCCATGTCGTACCGCTGGCGGGGCCGGGGCCGGCATTTGTTCGTAATCAAAATCCTTTTATAGCATTTACATAGCAGCACATACAAATCAAGTAATGCCTGCTATTGGCCAGGTTTTTTCTTTTTATATTTTTACCTTTGGCCAACTTGCCACTTGTTGTGCAGTTAGAGTTAGTCATTGAGAGACTTGGGGCTGGTGGCTGCTGACAACCGATCCGATCCGATCCGAACCGCACCGAGCCTCTGGCTAGATCGTGGGAAAATGATCGATTTCATCAGGCCCGGAGAAGTGTCTCTCTCCCTCGACTGCAGCCATGGAGTACATGACATCGAACATGCCTGGCTGGCCATTGAAACGTGTTCATAAAGCAATTTTCGACTTTTTCTACTCCTTTCAGCTGGGATCGGATCGGAGCTGACGCCGTTTGAGCTTTATGAAATGCATCTGACAGATTGTTGCCAATTTGGTAGTGGAGGCTCTTTGAATATTGATTTGATGACCGTGGAAAATGTTTTTTTTGTCTTTGGATATTGATTGATAGTTAGCCGCAGATAAACACTAATGGACAGCTAATGATTGATTAGGTAAAAGAGTTGTAAAAACTGCTAGAAGAAAGCATTGAAATGGGAGAGGTATCGAGAAACTCCAGATTTAATGCTTAATTTATTGATTTTTGTCTGGAAAAAATATTAGAAGGAGGTGTATTTGCAACAGTAACTTTAAGTCGTAAAAAAATATAGGAAAAAAGGATATCATATCAAATATAGCAACACAGAACTTAATTTTATAGAAATTCATTACCATTATTTAGTAAAGCAGAATCACACCTTATATTCTTTATTATTCTTTCAATTAAAATATATTTTACAATGCTATTAAAATATACATTCTCTAAAAAATCATCACCATAAAAAATTATTTCTTATACATTCCCATGACAAAATTAAAAATGATCAAACTTGCTCCACCCAAAATAATAATTTTCATAGCGCAACCTTCTCGGCTCCTAAAAGTCAAACCCAACTCGATTGGCAATGCTAATTTTGTTTTTCTTTTTTGCTTGCAACCATTTTTTATGCATTATTTTTGCCACTTTTTAGTTGGCCAAGCCATTTAGGGTATTTTTTCAGAGCTCTCTCACCTTGTAATGGAATTTGTGTCTAATTGCTGCGTTAATTTATACAATTTTTCATGCCATTTTTTAATTAATTCTCTTTATTAGATTAGGGGAAAAAATGAATGCTTATATCTGAGAAATATTTATATATAAATAATTTCGATATGAATTCAGGAAACTCACTCAACCAAAAATGGATTAAATGAATGGACGAACGGAGGCAAAAAGTCAGGCCGCCAAAGGGGAGCAAAAACTTGACCAGGCCAACGATGGATGGAGAATTATTATGCAGCAGCAATTACTCGCCAATTGTCGTCGCAATGAGATAGAGAGCGAATGGCCAGCGGACTGGGAATGAAAATGGGAATGAGAACGGGAACAAAAGGAGAAAAAGCTGTTCGAAAAGGCGATAATCCAGTCGGGAACGAGCGCAGAAGAAGTCGATGAAGACGGCGTTCAACCGAGGATCGCAACGATCAAACGAAAAAAAAAGTGCACAGGGAATAAAATTTTAAAAATATTTCAATTTCTTTTAATGCTGGAAATCAATCAGAGAAAATGCACTCCTTAACGAGTTATTGGAAACTAGAAAAGAGGTATTAATTGCTATTGTAATATTCTAATATTAGCTAGTACTTTAATTTAAGAAATTATTTATTTAGTGGCATAACCTGATGGCAAAGAGTAAACATTAGATAATATAATAAATGTGCTAGTAAATTATATAAAATAATACTCTTTACTCAAAGGTAAATACATCTTTCTATAGATTGATTCCAATATTCTCAGAAGACTAGTTTTTGTTCCTTTAAGATTTCAATTCGTATCCAAAATATGAAATTTAAATATTTGAAAAAAATATATATATATATTTAAGAAAAATCGTTCCAAAACAATTGCCCTAAAACTAAAAAAGTCATCTCAAATTAAGACTCAGTTTCCATTAATAAAAGGCGAGGAGCCATTAAAATAAGGCTAATACAATTTTTTAGGGCTAACTATTAGATTTTTATCAAATTAAAGAGTTTTTCTATTAATGTTTCCTTGACGACGAATTTCACTTGGTTTGCTGGTTATTTTTTCGCGAAACTTTAGTGAATGGCCCTAATATTTAATCCAACGGGTTCCAAAATCCTTGGAATAAAGGGATATACGGGCGAAAAGCTGGATTTTACTGCGATTTTAGGTAAACATTTTTATGATTCAGCTTGAATTTTATTATCTAACTTAAAAACCTTTTAATCTTAGATAATTTTAAAAACTGATTTTAAAAAACCTTGAGATTTATTATCTCACAGTACCCATTTTTTCCTCTGTGCAGCTTCTGGATCTTGGCCACCTCAACGGTTTCGGCCTCGTCTGGTTATGACCAAATGGAGAGGATCAGCAGTCGCCCCCTGTGATTATTTTTATTATAATTGCGCGTTTATTGGCGTGAGGAAATGTTGTTGCCACTCCAATCCGTGGGGACACCACACTAAAATGCCGCGCATCGGCGACTGCCGGTGAGTACATCAAATTTCATAATCAAAAAGCTTCAGAGACACACCATTTCGTGCATTTCTCGCTCTTTCTCCATTGCAGCCACCAACTGCTAGCTGCTAACTGCTAACTGCTAATGACGACGACACCTCCAGTTTCGAGTCCGTCTGTGGCTCCTCCAGATCTCTGGACACTGGACACAATCCGAAAACATCCCACTAATTTTTCCATATATGTCCAAAGTGGTACACAAACGGCAAACGGCAAAAGGCAAACGACAAACGGCAAAGCGGCTTTGATTTGTGCGAGGCAAACTTGGCGCTTGTTGTACAGCATTTTTGCGTCTCTTAAATGCAGCATTTTCTTCTGGATTCGCTGAGTTTTAGTTTATAGAGTCTAGTATATGCCTTGGGGTAATATAAAAGTCAAAGCATTAAGCCGACGAGGCATGTAAAAATTGTATTGAATAATTTAAAAATACAAAGGGACCTTAAAAGTAATATTTAAGAGGAGAAAAGTAAAACTTTACATTGGGAGACTTTTAAAAATGGTATTAAGGATTTTGTGAATATTTAAATATATATATTTAAGAGAAAAAATAGCATTAAAAAACTATATAGTCAAAAATTCAAAAGCTGTTTTAGTACTGAAAACGTTTAAAAAATGTGTACTTTAAAAAAGCCTCACTCCTTCAACAATAATTGTTCCCTAAACCAACCCAAAGGCCTCAATCAATTATAAATATTTGTACAAAGCACAACTTAAATTACAAATTCGATGTTATCCATATCAGATTTCCTATATTGTAATACTTAATGGCTTATTTCCCACTTGAGGTGTATCTGCGATCTCGATTATAGCCTCACCTTCATTACCTCATTACCTCATCAATTATTTCAACCGATTGCATTGCAATTCAATTAGGAAGTGCATCTATAATAACAGTAAGCCCCAATTAACCAACGGTTGAAGGAGATTTCAAATCAACACATCGCCCTTGGCGCCAAGAAACCCTACCAAACTGTTAAACTGTTGAAAATCTCTCCAAAGTAATTAACTATTGAAATGAAAAGCAATTGGGAATACGGAATATAAAACACAAAACACTTACCGATATCCATCTCAAGCAATTGCCAGATCCTATATGTGCACAGTCTGGAAATTTAAAAAAGAAAAGAAATCTATTCTAAATTAGAGTCCTATGATTATAGGTTCAAATTAAATTTTTAAAGCCCTCCTTGATAAGCGTTTTAATTGATGTCGAATAAAAATTATACAAAGAAATACAGTAGTCATTCAATAGGTTTTTTCATCAATATATATTTACACTACTGATAAATCCCGAAAAAATATTAGAAAACCACAAAAGGCATTTAATTCACAAGCATAATAGTTATAAATATAAAATCAAATCAAATATTTATATAAACAATTAATAAAATTTAATTTAATAATATTTATTTATGCTCCATAAAGTTTCATAATTTCCAAAGATTACTTCCACTCCAACAACAGAATATTGTATATGAAAATGCGAGGCAAATATCTCTGCCCTCAGGCGTGATTTGCTTAAAAAACAATTAAACAAAAGGAAAAGAGCGTTAATAAAAAATTAAAATAATCAGGGAAACATCACGCCAATGGCTCATTTGTAATGCTCCAGAAGAATTCCGACATTGAGGAGTGCTGCAGTGGGTCTGGCTCCCTAATTACATGGCCTTTTGTTGTCTGCACTTTGCGTTTCTTATTTGCGGGTGTTGTAACGCGACAATTAGGGCCATAAAACTTTCTGTTTTCTTCTTGGCCGGTCTTTGCATAATCGCACGATTTGTCAACGGGTGCCGTCAGCCATAGACAACCCCTTTCATATCACATTTAATTGTTTTTCCCCGATTGTTTGCGTTCCGCATTTCAATTTAAATGCAAAGTTTTTCGGGGTTAACCATTAGGGGTTTAAATGCGTTAAAGAGAAAAATGTGGCCGAGATGGCGTGCCGGTAAGTGTGAAGTGAGAAATGGCTTCGCAGGTAGTTTCACACATAAATATATATATCTATATATGGATGAGGTGCCATTAGGGAGCCAAAGGTAAAGAAAATCTTTAACCTGCCAAGGTTGGGGGCTAAACTGAATGAATGTGGGAAATATTTGTGATCTCTATGATATATTTAAGATTATTTAAAGATCTATAAAAAGTATTTATATTTATAAATATCTTTAAAGCTTTTATTTATATTTTGTATTATGTTTTAAATATTTTTTTAACATTTCATAACATCTACTAAGAAGGTTAGGAAAATACCAGCCTTACTTATAAATAAAATAAGAGAATTCCACTATAATTGCATTAATAAATTATAAGAGAAACACCTTTCGACCATGAAGAATATTTAAGGTAAAACCAGTAGCACTTTTAGGAATATATTTTAAGCCCAACCCTTTTTCTAAACCCATATCAAAGTCTCTTAATTGCCATTTTCTTTGACAATACAATTATTTTTACTTCTTAATGCCCCTGTTTTACTAATTACCAACAGCTTAAGACAGGGCAAATGCATTTGAAATACAGCTAAATAAAGACAGAGTCCCATAAACCAAAGAAATAATGGCAAATTAAAATGGATTAAAAAGCAGTAAGTGACTTGGGTTTGAGTATCTTTATAATTACTCTCTAGAGAACTTAAATATGTAAGAATTGTTTATACAAATATAATGTGATATGTGTGATTTATAATCTATGTTGTATTTAATTAAATGGAAAGTTATGTCAAACATTTTTTTTGTTTATTAGAGTTTTTAATGATGCATATTCCATTTGGGATCTATAAATCTTCAAATTAAGTGAAGGTTACTAGGGAATATTTTCAGATAATTTTTACATCAAAACCATAAATTTTTTTAATAGCTTGTATTATTTTTCTCTTAATTACCATTAACTTAAACAAGGCAAAAGCATTTCGCATACCACACAAAAAAGATCAAATGCATAAAGCAACGAAATTATGGCAAATAAATATGGATTTAAAACCAAAGAAGAAGGCTATACGAATTTGATTTGCAGCCGCTTTCTATGACATTTAAATGGAATACATGAAATCGAGCAGTTTATGTTGAACAAAACTAACCATCGGGATTAGGCCATAAAGCATGCTAGAGTGCGCAGTATCTGCCAGATACAGATACGCTCGCACTCGCACTCGCATCTAGACGTGCGTGTCAGCGAGTGTGTCTTTCGGGGATCCGATGCCCGATTCCATCCAAACCGATCCGGAGAGGAGGCTTCATGGTGCAGTGGGTCCGAGCCAGAGCAGAGCCCGGGCCTTGGACGGAGGACCAGCAAACCAGAACGGCCGCCTATGAAGAATTCTGCCATAAATCATGGTCATAAAACTTAGCTGTAATCCCGAGGCAGGGAAAAGGAGGAAATGCGCCCAAAGATCTTTGCGGAAGCATTGCGGACTTTCAACTGAGCATAACTCTGATTGATAATGATGTGTCAATAATATGTGTTTGCAATTTTATGCTGGCTGAATAATGTGAATGCAACATTGTGATGAAATGCCGCACAGCCGCAGAAAGTAGCATTTAAATGGTAATTTAAACATAGATTGGAGTTCCAGGAACCAAACCAACCATGATATGACCAGGCCCAAGGACAGCCCATCATTTTGTAATACGGCAACTCTTAACTGTGGCTTTGAAAATAATTTAGAGAAGCATTCAGTGATTAAATTGGAATTAAAATTATAAAATTCTGAAATATATTTTTGGTTGTTAAAAAGCTTAGCAAATTAATAGATAAAGTAACATAACAAGTTTGAAGACCTATTAAATTAAGGTCACCAATATATATTGTTCCTACTTATTAAGACCTAAAATCAATTCTATTGATGTTGTATAAACTTATTCAAATTAATATAGTATATGACTTGTGGCATTTATAAACCTAATAATAAATAATGATGTAATTTACGAGTTACAATTAGTCTATTTGCTATTTTTAAAACAAAACATTTTTAAATATTCTGTAACAAATTAAAACTTATTCACTTCTAATGTGTTTATCTATCCAATTCAATAAATATTTTAATTGTAAGGTTTTAAGCATATTTATTAAATCACTGTATCAATATTAACTCTTTATTCTTCTACAGGGTATCCAGCAACTCGTAAGTTGTTCCGCCCAGTACCCACTGTGCCGCGGCAACATTTGAATGACCAAAAGCGCGCAATGTCTGGAATTTGCATTCAAATTGAGTCCCGATGAGCCGAGAACGATGATGATCCGGGTACCTCGGGGTGGCCGGCGCCTTCAACAAAGTGGAAATGCCGCCGAAATGCAAACGACAGGCTAATAAGCTCGAGTGGACAGTTTGGAATGTCCGGCCGGACTCCATATGGTAAACAATTGGTCCAAGCCCCAGTTGTGGCCACCGAGTATTATTCGCATTATGCACCCAGGTCTCCGATCGCCGTTGAATCCCGCGGCTGTATTGACAGCTTTCTTAAACGCCGGCAAATTGCAGCCCGCGGAGGTGAATCAACTTAATTGCTCGCGGAATTGTGTCAGCAGATCGTGCGTATGCGATATGCATGGTAACACAGAGGAGGATCCATTAAAAAATATTACACAAGGTTATTAATATTTTGTAAAATAATATTTTGTACAATTATTTTAAAGGATTGTAAGAGAAATGAGTTAGTGGATAGCAATAAATGATGATTTAAGAATAATTTTCAAAAGTAATCTAGTATTATTTATTTGTTGTTATAATTAATATATAATTTTATTTTAATAAACAATTTTTTAATACCATGTACAAGTTTCTGAGGAGTGATTTTTCTTTTTGACAATAACAAGAATTTTATTATTTTAAAACAAGAAGTTTTTCATGATTTCTCTTTTTGTTAATGTTAAAAATCATGTACCCATAAACCCCCTTTAAGTCTGTCTCTGAAAAATGCGATCTGCGATACAGAAGCCCAAAACAATGCCCTTTGGAGGGAATCTCCGCAGGTCGAATTCAAGATGAATTTTTCTTTCCGCTTTTCAATGGCTTAATGCCTGGGAGCAGACAGCAAACTTAATGTACTTTTGTAAATTATTAATTGTTGATCAATGTTTTTGGTTATTTTAAGATAATGAAAAATTAAGTATACGCACTGTTAACTGATTTGAAGAAAGACAAACAAAGATTAAAATTTCTACCTCCTCGAGGTCATGATTTATTTAAAAATTTATTTACACATTGCTCTTATATAAAAGCGATAAGACAGATAAGGACAATTATTTTTGTACATTTATATTATAAGTGACACGCCCTGAGAAAGCGTAAAAAGCGTATAGTTAACCTTGTAATTTTAAATTTCAATTACATATTTAAATGTTTTTATTATTATAAAATGTAAGATAAAATAAGAAATAAAACTAACTTGTATACTTTTTTTCTTAGGCTAAGTACCGCCAAATAGTGATCACTAATGCTTAGCAATCGCATTTAAAACTCTTTTAAAATCGTTGATATTTTGTTAGTGGCCTAAAAATAGCCCTGCCAATAAGAAGCCAACGGAGAAACCAGTTTGCTAAACACAAATCCAATTGGATAGAGCCCGAGCGGCTCCAAATAAATCCCACACAAGCTGCCTGCGACAGTTAACGCGGCGATATGCGATCTATTCCAATTGGATAGAGGAGCACGGCAATAGCAGTGGCCAGAGCGGCTCCACCTCCAATTGGATTAAACAAACAAGCTACCCACACACCCGCGCTCACACACACGAATAGCGATAATCATAAATTTAAATACAGCGAGAGATACGGCCCAAATGTGGGAGTGAGTGAGATGGAAAGGTAGGCGATTTGAATAACTCACTGGTGTGTGTGTGTGCAGTGCGAGGGCTATCGCTATCTCTGTCCCACTCGCAGGGGCAGCTTTTTGTGGAACCTAAGAGAGCGATCGCAGCTTTTCATACTAGTGTGAGTGGAAGTGGAACGAGAGAAAGAGAGCAAGAGAGCCGCTCTCACAGATACGTCTCTCTGCCTTCAGTTGCAATGTTGCAAGCGAGCACAGGTGTGCACAACTGTGGGTGTGTGTGTACGCGAATTGCATTTGTTTGCGTGCACTGCCCCGTTTGTTTATTTGCCTTTTGTTTTTATGGATTTGGCAAAAAAAAACAAGAAAAGGAAAACTTGTTGCAGCGCATCTTTTAGATACTTTTGGCGAGCTCGCCTCAGTTGAGTCCAGCGTTCAGGCGGTTGTAGCTCAAGTGCGCGCGTTCCTCCGGCTTTTTGCGACCTCAGCGCTTTTTCTTTCGCGATCTTATGCGAAAATAAAATAATATAATTCGATCTTTAACGCTGTCGAACCCAAAATTCCCCTTATAAAAAATACAAACACAATAAAAGTCCAGTTCTCTTGCGCCGCGATCATTTTTTATCGAACTCTTTTGTTGGCATACATTTTGCGTTTTTGGCGACGGCTTTTGTGTGAATTGAAACTGCTACGAATCAGACGCATATTTTTCTCAAAAAAGAGGAAACATTTAAAAATTGTTATAGGAAATATTAAAATATAAATTAAAAATAGATGAAAGTAAATATTTTAAAAGAATCCTGTGAGGATTAATTAAAGTGAATTTAACAAAAGAAAAACCCAAGACTAGTTCAACTTTCAACAACAATTTTATTAAGTTTGAACTGTTTATTTTCAAAAGACCAAAAATAAAAGGTAAATTATATTGTGTGTAATATAAATGTAATATTTTGGATTTACTATAGCTTTTTTATAATATAGTATATTTATGATTTTAAACGGAGTAGTAAGAGTCAATAAAAAAATTGAGGAAGAAGTTGAGTCAGGCTAAGAAAAGAAACTATATTAATTAATTCAAAGGTTCCTGCTTTTGTATTTATTTTAAATTACTCTTTAAGGACAAAATTACTTGTTAAAGACTTTTTCTTGAAACTTGCAAGTAAAATAAAATAAAATTATACAATAAGCTTGTACAAGCTTATACAATATTTAAGACAAATTTAAATGAAAATAAATAGTCAAATACTTGTTTAATAAATGCTATAAATATTAAACAAATAGGATAATTTTTACATTTCTATCAAAAAAAGTTCTGTAATAAAAAAAGGACTAAATAGTAATGTGAGAGAAAAAATTCGACCTAAATCTTTTAAATGGTAAAATTAAATTATAAATCAGCTGCTTAGTTTGCTATTATAAAATGATATAAATTGATAAAATGAAAATATGAAATTAAATATAAATTAATTTATAGAGTTTATAATTAAAAGTTAGAAATTACTTCCTCAGTAATAGAAATCATTGTTTATTAAAAAGTAAATGTCAAATGCCAGCAGTTAGTTTCATTTAATTCCTCAGAACATTAAGTATTTTAGTATTTTTTAGCGAATTCAATTAGGGCAATTAATCAACTGTGTGCCGTTTGTCATCTTAGCTTATTTTGATAGTACTTCACCGGGCCGGGCCACCTGGACCCTAATCGTGAATCATGCAATTAATAAAAGCCGTGTTGAATTTCACAATCCTAATCTGTAATCTGGAACAGCGTTTGATAAATGAAACATTTTTGAATTTATGTTGCTCCGATTTCGTGTCCAAGGGGGTTTTCCCCGCCACCCACACTACTGGTAAATTGATTTTGTTTATCAAGAAATGAGGTGTTTTCTGTGCAATTATTGCAGGAAAGTGGGAAATCCATACCAGTTAAACACAAGGGAGATGTTGTTTAAGAGCAAGGCGCCCTCTTTCCTGAGTTTAAGCCAGCCGATAAACACAACCTGCATCAAAGTTTACCCTACAAAGTTTACATAAAGTACCCCTTTTTTTCCCCACACCGATAATTCCAATATCTTTCGCAATAACGCCGAGCTGCGCCGAACGTCGAGCAATAAATAATATTGAAATTGAAATAAATACAATAAACAGAGTATGAAGGGAAAACCGATCGATTTACACTTTTAAAATCACCCTCTCCCTCGCGATTTGTTTAATGTCTGTATATATCTATATCTATATCTGAGAAGGCGAACGAGTTCGAGTATTTTGTTGCCTTATTGATAAGGCGATCGACCGATATGTTTTATTAGCATAACACTTGTGTGGTGCGCCGCGGTTTTGAGTTCAAGTATCTGGTGACAAGTTGGAACTGCATTTCCCTTTTCTTTGACTACCTTTAATACCCGGTGATTGCGTGGAGGAGGGTATATCGTAGGGGAAAAAGGTATTGTAAGGGATATACATTTTCTAGGAGATCTTGGTTGCTTTATTGGAAGAGTACCGGGGGTTATTTTGGGCTAAACTCTTGCAGTTTTATTTACTAAATGTTAATAGCAATTATTATTTTAGTTACTCCCCAAAATAAATCCAGTATTTGGTATCCTAAAACTAGGTTACACTGCGTACCCTCATCAAGTACCGGGTATTTTTATGGTCGTTTTGTTGAGTTTCTTTGCTTGCTTTTCTTATTCAAATGCCGTTATCTGTGTGGCGTATATAGAGACAGGCTATACAGATACCATTACCATTTGCTGTAACGATCAAGTGATTGATTATTTTTACAGTACAATAATAAATATTTGTTCGTTCGTTCGTTCGTTCGCTCGCTGTGCTGCTTAGCCTAATTAGATAAAAATGGTATGGAGAACCTGCCTCTCCTCCAGCTCTCGCGTTCTCCGAGTGGCATTATCTCGACTGCGTTTTCCCATTTACCATATTCGGTGTGCTCCTCGTCGAACTGCCGCGAACTGATTAAGCCAAGACGAGTCGGGTCTTATTGGAGTATCTATGTAGACCCGTGTCGACAATTGCGTCGAAGCTGTTGTTTAAAAAGAAAAATGAGTTCAATTTGTTTGCCTGCCCGGCCTGATAAGACAGCGCGCAGGTGAGTGAGTGAGTGAGGTGAACTGGTGTGAGATAAAGTCACCAAAGCACCTGTCATGCCCGCCACTTCAAGCGACTTTTGGCTCTGGCTCCGGCTCCCTCTCCGTCTCTGTCTCCGATTTCGATTCCTATTCCTATACCCCATTCCCCAACTCTGTCACTTTGCATATCAATGCTGCTGACGTGTTCCGAGGCAATGGCATTTGTCGAAGCCACGGAAAAACCAATCAATTTTGAATGGGTGTCAATGGATGAAGGTTTCGATTTAAGGTGGCAATGGGGTGCCCTACATTTAATTAATTTATATTATATTTTTATAAAGGGATGCTACCTTTGGATGGCTAGCTAAGAAATTATTAGGAGCTATGCTAGTGCTACAAGCACTTAGGGAAAATCCTATAGGAAAGGTCTTTAAAGATCTTCCTTAGGTGATGCAACTCTAAATTTTATTTTAAACCTCAAGAAACAACCATTCTTTGAACTTTTTATATAATAAGTAATACTATATTATATTAATTCTAAGATGGTTATTAAATACATAAACTATTAACCTCTTTAAGAGTATATATAGTTATTATGTCACCCAAGTAAGCCTTAATTGAATACCCTATTATATTTTATTTCGACTCGCTTTAAAGTATATGATTGCATATTCTAAAAATATATACCCATGACAAGTGTCATAAAAAAGACAAATATCATTCCACTGAAGACTCTTATCTAGACAATAATTTTCGTATAATAATTTACATATGAATCAGTATAAGACTTTAGCGAGTCATCGACTGATAGATAAAAGTTATTGATTTCCTTGGCGTCGATAAGATACAATTTCAAAGTGCAAAGGGTCCTGTGACAGGGGCCACTCTTAGCCCCTTCTCCGGCACAATCGGAAGCGCGATACGAGGAGAACCATCCAATAAAATATAATTTGCAAAATTAACAAATAAGTTGAAGGCTCGCGATTAGAGTTTATTAAATTCACCTGATTTCATTTATGGTGCTCTCCACACACTTCAGCTCACTTGAGCTCGCTGCCGCGGTTCTAGGAATTCGCGTTTCTTTCGCCCAGGGTAAACAATGGAGATTCGGGCAATATGGGCTGATGTGCTTGGTCCGTGCAAAGTTCATTGGGGGCTTGTTTTCTTTTAACACGTTTCACATTTCGCAATCTTCGCAATCGGCTCGTACCGGTTATGGGCCCCAATCTTTTGGGTTAGGTAAGGTCCGGTGCGATAGTACCTACATACTACTGGCCTCAAGTACTGATTGGTTATTAAGGGTGAGAATGGGTTGAGTTTGGGTTTTTTTGTTAGGAAATGGTAAGGAGATTGTTATTCCTATCCAAAAGACCAAGCCAATAAATAGAGCCTTGGATTTGCGTTGACCTGGCTATCTGGCAACACAGATATTCATATAGTATATCACGATCCATCGATATCTTTTAAGTTTATATTGATTCTTTCTTAGCGTCATTTTCTATTCTTCTTGACTGACGCTACGCCACTCGTTTATCTTGCCCAATTAGAAAATCTAATCCAAATTAAAACCACAAAACCTAAAAGGAAAAGAATTGTTACTTATGGGAAAAGAAAGCTAGATGTCCTAACATCAAGGATCACACCTTATCATCGGCCTCGACACGCTGTACACAGTACCATCATTCATCCCCATAGATTTACTCTTTGGATATAAGTTATATTCTAGACTTTTAGGTTTGATTTGTATTTCATTGTATCTGCTAGTTAAGGCTCCTTGCTGGTAGCAAATATTGTTTAGGTACTGATCACATTTTGGTGAAAATAAAATTCTTATCAAAAACCACCAGGCAGCACGCCAAAGCTTCATATCAAAATTCTATGAAGTCATTTGCAGTTTATTGAGATCCGGAGTTAGTTCAAGACGTGTACTTCCCCCTTTATGGACCCAACCACTTCCTCAATTCAAGTGCTTTTTATTATATAAATCGATCGGTAGTCTACCACGTGATAATCATTTATTAGATCGTCGTCTGTTCTTGGGAATCCGCCTGCCCAATAATCATACACAGAAGACGCAGAAACAAAAAAGTAATAAAAAAGAATAATAAAAATAAATAAAATTTGTCACAAGTTGAAAAAGCAGGAACAATGAATGCCATTCATTAGTCTATTACAGTAAGACTTGGCTAGTTAACAAACACAGACAGTTATCAAGACAGGCACAGGGCCAGGGCCCAGGGTGATACCAAGAAATGGAAATGAGTCAAAGGTAACGCAAACGGCAAATGCCAAATGGGGTAATGATGATGTCTAGATAGAAAGACAAATGATTTGTTTAGAATTAGGAATTTGGAGCGAACGGCAGCGGCGACAGGGCAATCAGTAAACGGGAGCTAATTAATATTGAGCTGCAATGGGGGTTAATTTGTCTTAGTTGGTAAGTCACAAATTGTTTCATTTAGTATTTAACATTTTTGGCTGCCTTTTTTTTGGAGCCCCAGGCTAAGCCAACTTGAGCCGCTGAAAATCTCCATTTGGCACTTTACGAATGGCGCCCCATTATTCAAAAATATATTAGAAACGAAAATGTTCTGACAGAAATCGATGATAGACCAATATTTAGATATGCATTAAATGTAATTAGTTCTAGAATTTCCGTTAAACTTCTATTAGCATTTTCAGTCCACTCAGGTTAAAAATAAACTTCTATTGTCGTAAATAAATTAAATTGATGAGCTTGGAGCCAGGTGAAAATAAATATTTTTGCCTTAAAGACTGCGCACCGAACGAGGGTGTGCTAAGCCATTGGCCACAGGTCATTTTCAGCATTTTTTTTTATTTGAAATGACAAACACTTGGGCGATGGGGAAATTCCACAGGTCAATTTCAGGAATAAAAATTAAGAACTTTAAAATAAAAAAGAACAAGATGGAAAAAGTACAAAAAAATGGAAAATACATCGAATACAGCCGAATCGATTACAATGGGAAACGACGAGTGAAAGGACGCGCTGGTCCTGGAGGAAATTGTAGTCTTTGTGAAGTTTTCACATTAAAAATTAATAAAATATTTTATCATAAGGATTAAAGATTAAGAACTTTAAAATAAAAAAGTATTGTGAACAATCGATTATCATGGGAAACGACGAATGAAGAGACGCGCTACATATAGGGCGATGCACCGGTATACACCTTCGGTTCTAGCTCTGATTCCAAACCGGGATTGGAATTGTCAAAAAACATTTTACCACAATTAATAAGAAAAGGAAGAAGACAAAGAAGAGAAAAAAAGAACTAAAATGAACCACAATTGCCACAGGTCATTTTCAGCATTTTTTAAAATTTGAAATGACAAACACTTGGGCGATGGGGAATTCCACAGGTCATTTTCAGGAATAAAAATTAAGAACTTCAAAGTAAAAAAAAAACAAGGAAAAAGCACAAAAAAATTGATAATACATCGAATACAGCGGAATCGATTACAATGGGAAACGACGAGTGAAACGACGCGCTTGTCCTGGAGGAAATTGTAGTCTTTGTCGAGTTTTTAATTGAAAATAAATAAAATATTTGATAAGGATTAAATCGGAATCGGAAGAAGAGAAAATAAAGAATAAAAATGGAAAAAACAGAAGCAACTTCTTCGAACTGGAATTGTCAAAAGGCATTTTATTATAATAAATAAAAATCAAAAACTTTAAAATAAATAAGAACCATAAAGAAAAGAAGGTATTAAGGTAAAAATCAGAGCCAACGCGCTGCACATTGTGCGCTACCTCGAGGATCATGATTGGAATTGTCAAAAAATATAACATCACTTTAAATAAAAATCAAAACCAACTTTAAAAAAAAATAACTTAGGCAAGGACTAAAAAAAAAAAATAAAATAATTAAGGAAAATAAACTGATCCAGAAACTGAGCAGAAACGAATGAGCTCCCCATGGCAGGCGGGCTGCTATTTATACGAAAACAAGCTGCCTGAATCCGCTTGTAGGGTTGTCGCCTAGAGTTGGAAAATTATCGATGCATGTAAAAGTAGCCGTCGATGTTGTATCGATAACAAGTAACAATCGAAGCGAGGGCAATTTCAAATTGAACAAAAAGAGAGAGTTATACACTTCCCTTCTTAATTCATAAATATATACACTTTGAGCGATAATCAATAATTCGAATATAAATATTTAAATAGTATTTCACGTAAATTCCGACACTGTCAACCGAAAATACTTTGCTTAGCTATGTTTTTCTTAAGTTCTTTCCAACTGAAACCTGTAAGCCTTCTGGAGAAACAGTTTGTTCCCAATTTGCAACCGAAAATAAGTTTTGTAATACGCTTATAGGGCTTAGTTCTTGGGTAAGAGAAATCGGCCGCGTCACTTTCCACATTTCCGCTGCACTCGGATCTAGATCGGGATCGGGAACCGACAAAAAAAAAAAAAAACTCTTTCGACTTCAATAATAGAACATGACTTGGGCTTAACAAAGTGTTCTTTTCTGCCGCGACGAACGCACATTTAAATGGCATTAGCAATTATGCGTGTTTAGGCTCCATACCTGAATGGAAATTTGTTGCTGTCGGTGTTTATTGTCTGATTATTATTTTATTTTTATATGATTACCCCCGGCCCGCTCATAAAGCGGCTACTGTTCCGTCCCGTCTATTCAACTCTGGCCAGCTTCTTCGTTTGTGGCTTAAATGGTCAAAAACATCAGGTAGATGACTTGTAATTACGACGCCGAGATCGGAGTCTGTCCATCTGCAGGGGAGAGGCTTTAAGCGTCTAGCAGTTGGTAAATATCGATTGCTGCACTGAGATTTATTGTTGTGAAGAGTTGGGAAAAGGAATTCTTGAATAACTTTTAGGGAAACCACTTGACAGGAAATGGAATTTTGGAAAATAATATTGTTATAATATTATTTTCTGTGATGTCTTTTATTTTAAAAGATTTGATTAATTGTTTGTTCATTCATGTCCAAAGTCTAGAGTGACTCTAGTCTCTTTATTCACATAATCCTTACTTCTCCTTAACCTAATTTACTAACATCTTGGGACTATGGAATGGAACATCAATGCTGAGTACTTAATATTTAATGGGATGTTATCTTATACCAACTGTATATAATTTATAATCTTTATAATTCCATTGTAATCTTAGAGCAGATAGCATAGCAATAATAATTATATAAAAAATAAAATATTTTGATCAAGATTATACAAGAAATTATCTATATTTATACCATGAAATAATGAACCGCTGCCACACCACAATCAAAAGTTAAGAAAAATAATATATACGATTTTGAAAAGATAACAATTGGCATTGAACAATAATATTTATATGCTTATATACATTTTTTATATAATTCCTAATCTTTATGGAATGCAAACTTAAACCTTAAGGGTCTTGAAGTTGAATTTGGAATTTTTTATTTTGCAAGCTAAGAATAAACTCAAATAAAATAGTAGCAAAAACGGTACAAATATTTGTTTTAATTTACATATGTATATAATAGTAATCTTTATAAAAAATATATATTCAGCGTGTCACCCGTAAAAATACTTTATTTTTCAATATATAAAATGCCTTAAACTTTTAAACTTTGATTATTAAAGAAATTAATTTCTTTGATTTAGTTAGAAAATTTCTTTTGAAAGCTCATCTTTTCTCAACATATAATTTATTCTGAAACTATTATAACTGGCTAAAACATTTTCTTTTGGTGCCTAACTGCGGGCCATTACCCTTCCTCCGATTATGAATATTCGCTTCGATTTGGCTGCTACCGTTTGACAGACTTTAGATTTTTGTTGTCAACTCTTTGGACCCCAACCCCTACCCATCCCTTATCCACCAACTGTGTCCTCATCTCCAAGCTGGCCGATAAGCAAAACAAAAGTAACAATGAATTGGCATTTTTGGATTTTAATTTCCAGCCCTGTCATGTTATTGCTCTTGTCGCCCGGGTGAAATTTCAAGGCGATGAAAGAAGATTTAGGCAAAATAACATAAACCGAAATTGAACTAATTAAAATGACAAAAAATGAGAGAAAAAACCAGAGGGGAAAGAGGTGAGAAACGGAGCGAAGAAGCTGCTACCAAGACGGCAGATAAAACAAGTTCACATGTCCATCAAACTTTGCGTGCGGAGTGATGAGTTTGCATAAATGAATTTTCCCCGCTAAGCTGAAAATGCGATTTGAGTTTTCAGTTCAGAGACAGGGCTCTGGCTCTGTGAATTTCTAATTGTTGCGGCTTTTGGCGGTTCCGACTAGAATTTTCTCCCGCGCTGGCTATGCTTAGATATTTTTAGAAAAATTTTATTTATTACCATGACAATTGGTTGTGGCATAGTTTATGGCCCCCAACTGGAGCAGCACCCCCGCACACCCACTTATGGCTAATTAATCTTCTTTGCCTAATTACAGTCCGGCCTTTTGTCCACTTGACCAACTTAGCGGCAGCCAACGGCTATCGGCCATCGTAATCACAACTTGTGAGGTGTGTGTTTTGTGGCCGAGAACTCCTTTGGGGAACCGATTACCTATGTTGCTGCTGGTGGCGCTGCTAGCCGTAAACACTGATTATGCCCTTGTTGCTAGCAAACTATTATCAGCAACGACAGCGGGTTGCTAGCAACAACGGCATGTTACTTGAATACAAGAGCCACTGCAACACGAATCGAGACAGCAGCCACACTTGCAGCAGCAGTAGCAGCAGCAGCAGCCACATTAGCAACAATCCCAGCCAGCTAACAATGTCAACGCCGACCACAACATCCAAGTATAAAATCAATGGCGAGGCCACCGATACCGTTGCTGCATCCGCGCTGATGTACCACCATCCGCTGCATCATCACAATCATCACCAGAGCAGCCTGCAACAGCAGCAGCAGCAGCAGCAACATCTCCAGCAGCAACACCACCAGCAGCAGCAAAAGCTGCTCCTGCAGCAGCAGTTACTGCAGCAACATGTTGCCAGCAGCAGCTCGCCTCTGCAACACCTGAGCAATCTATTTGGCCAGCATTTGCCTACGCACAGCCTGCAGCACCTGATTGCCGCCGAGTACTGGCAGCAGCAGCAGCAGCAGCAGCAGCAGCAACATACAACTGCAGCAACAATTAAAAGCGAGCCAACAACTCAATCAGTGGCGGCCACATCGGTCTTTGGCTTCACGCCGCAGCAACACGTCAATTTTGCCGCCTCATTAGTCGCATTACAGCAAAATGATGCCCTGCCCGAGGCAACAATGGCCACATCAGCAGTGCCAGCAACAGCAACCGCAACAGCAGCAGCAACAACAACATCAGCAGCTACTTTGCAGGCGCCAACAGCAACACAAGCCGCTGCAACAATTGACCGCGAAAACGTCATCGATGATGATGAGGAAGGTGATGATGATGACGATGACGACGACGACAACAGCAACGTCAGCAACAACATGCAAAATGCAGGCGGTAAGTTTGATGTTTTATGATTATTTTGGCAGCTGCAGCAAGGCGAGGGGTGCCTCAGAAGTTTACAAGATAAATATTTGCAAGTTATATTAAATATATATTACAAATTACAAATCTATAGGAACAGAATAAAATAAATTAAAAACACCAAGACAATAAAAAGGGATTGGTAAGGAATAAATAGAAAATTAAAAGAATAAAATAAATAAAACAAATAATAATACAATTTGGAAACATATTGCAGGAGTTGCAATTAAAAAGGATAACATATATTTAGGCAGCTAACTTCTTGAGGCTCTAAATTTATTGTAAAATATTTTAAAGAAGCTTAAAATTTTGTAGCTTATTCTTTGACAGAATTTCAATTGATTTCCAGTCACTATTAATTTCTCCGGCATCTCTGATAATATTTATAAATAAAAATTAGAACAAAAAGTTGAATATTTATTATTTTATGTGTTAAAATATTAACTTGGGCGAAAGGTTTACTTTTTTTTCTGGCTTTATTTTCGCTGTGCATTTGAAAAGGTTTCATAGGATTTCCATTAAGAATTAGATATATATATATATATATACTACAAATGCTTAAAATCATGTAATAATTTACCCATAGAAAAGTGTTTGTTACAACAAAATATAGTTTTCGAAATCTAATAGTGACTTTAGTATTAATTTTCATTTCCCATTGGTTATATGTAGCTTCACAGTCACATCCTTTGAGCTCCCCTCGCTGTTTTGATAATGCAAGCTCATTTCCATTTCCTGTCCCGATCACGCTTCGCTTTAAGTCTGCTTCGTTTTGATCCATCTCTCATCCGTGGCTCTTTCTCCGATTTGGCAACGTGTGTGTCTTTTGATTTATTATGCGGCCTTTATTTCATTCATAAAATGAAATGATTATGCTGTATATGCTATATGCTTTATGCTATATGCCCTGGCTTTGGCTGCTCACACATTCGTGTCATCTGAGCTGCAGAGTCCGGACTCATTTTCATATCATTAGCCCCATCAGCAGACACTTCCCCTCAAGAGTCTTGGTCCCCCGGCCTTTTAAACATCATCATCAGGCGCAACATTAACATCATCGCAGCGCCCTCTCATCAGCCAATCGTCGTCGTCTTGGCCCAAAGACGACTTCTGTTTCCCTTTTCGGTCTTTGCCTGTTGTCTGCACGCAATATAAGTTGTGTTGGTTTTTACCGTGTTTTTTTGTTTGGTAGGAGACCGGAATGAATAATATTCTATGGTCGAGTTTTGAATATCTGCTCTGAGCTGCTTGCCTGATAAATGTCTCGGTCGGTGGAAATTTACATGGCTCAGGAAATGAAATCGCATGTGGCATTATGGAAATCAGCTCAAAGCCTTTAGCTTAATTCGTGTGGGGTAAGCTGTAGCTCATTTGGCTAATGAGACTGATAATTAAATATGTATCATATATATTTTACAGACGTAATCAAACAAATAAACATAAAATATGCATAGAAGTATGGCTCAGTCATAAAAGAAATAATTCTCTAATGGAAAAGTAATAAAGAATGCGAGTTCTTAGACAGAAAACTGCGTTAGGGGTCTAAGCTTTCCTCTTTCGTATAAAGAATACTCTTTTTCCCTCTCTACCATCATCTATTGAATATGAAAATCATTAATAACTAACCATAAAAGTGTTATAATCACGTCAGAGGTGTCAAAAGCGAGTCCCCCCCTCAACTTCTGGGCCAGCCCACCGGCTCGACATCTAACAAATTGCCAGCCTCTGTGAGCACGTGGATAATTGATGAGAGCGGGGCCACAGTCAAGCCTCGTGCCGGTCGACAAAGAGGCAGCAGACTCTACCTGTACCTGGTCACACCTCCTCCTCCTCCCCCTCCCCGTTTGGCATTTTAGCATAATTTCAAGTGCCCTCTCAAAGTGATCTCAAAGTGCCTTTGTGTCTATCCCATAATTATGCCATTTGTACAACAGTTTTGAGCCTCTGCGGAAGACGGCAACATCAAACTAATTTGAATATAATTTCATAGAAAATTAACCACTGGGTTCTTCAGCTTCTCCAGTTATTTATTGCTTAATCCTTGTGGTTTGTGCTCGGGTTTGTCTTTTATGCAAATTCTTTTTTAATAACCCCGGCCAGACGGCACAGCATCTTTTGTTCGCCACTCCGCCTTGATTGCAGTCTGTCAGCTATTGTCTGGGATGGATTCTCGAAGGCCCCGCTGACGCTGACGCCTTTTTTCGGTCTCATTCATCGCTTTCCATGGCTTTTGATTATTATTGAAAATGATAAATGAAGATGGGTTCGTGTCCAGGGCGAGTGCAGTAGCAATTTGAACTCATCAAGCTGCAGCCGGTTGACTGATAGCTCTGATTGCTACCTGAAAAAGCCAACAAAAGGAGGCGAGTGTCTAAGATATTGTGAAGCTACGAAAGTTTATGGTATTCCAAAGAAACTATTCTGAATTCTTAACATATTTTTAGCTTGTAGCTATTTAAATTAAAAGAGAACAGAGTTCTTATTCTGTGTAATAAACTAATTTCTCCACTTTTCGTAAGCTTTAAATATTCATAAATAAATTAAAACACCATATTGCACACTATCAGTTCACTTGAATTAATTCTGCATTAATTTGCCAGCATTTTTATCACAATTTAAATAAGTTCAACGTAATAAGTGACAAGTAAGCCCCACTAACTAGCTCTCTACTTAAACAAAAGCCATGCTAAAATCTCTTTTTGAGCTGATTCAGATTGATATCGCACCTGTAGGTATGAATAATTTTAGACTCGCTTTATCAGTATTGTTATAAACGCTATAACCGATTACCTGCTGAACTGAACTGATGATTTATTAATTGTATTAAAATAGACTCAACGAGGGCAGTGCAGAATCATCAATCAAATGTAATTTATGACAGATTCCGCATTCAAAAAGCTTTTCATAAGCGAAGTACACAATTTCGATAAGCTGGCCGGGCATTAAAGTTCAATTCGTTATCCCATTAGGCCATTAGGCTGCAAAACTATTACCAACTAAATGCCCAGTTGGGCATTTGGAGTTGCAAATTGCTGGGAGAGGGAAACGTTCTACAGATCGTTGTTTGCTACGCTGAAAGAAATTTAGTAATGTGAACGTGTGATGCAATAAATTTAAAAAGAATTTTCCTAATTAAATATATAATTTAAATGTTATGAATTATTTTAGCTTGATATCTTAAAATTGATTGATTATATTCATTTGTATTTTAAAAATTGAATTGAATTTAATTCTTTCTGTGCACCTAACCAAATCCCTAGTTCAGACGATCATCAGCCATTTGGCCAAGTACGGCAGCCATTAAGCCCGGCCGATCCCAGCTCCTCTAACTACTTAACTTGAGACTCCGGAAGGGGGAATGAAACCGAAACCAAGATCGGGCTGAGAGAGCTGACAACTGTCAGAATTTAATGGCGGCTTCAATTTTTATAACCAAAGCACGACTACCGTCGGAAGTGGGGAGTGCGCAGAACCCATCCATCCGTCCATCCATCCGTCCATCCATCCATCCATCCACCATCAAGTGGTTGAGCCTGGGTTTGGGCCAAGTTAAAACAGATTACGCCAGCCAATCTGACGAGGCCGCTGCCAGTAAGAAATGCAAACGAGTCCGAGTCCGAGCTGGGGCTTCGGTCCAAATGCAGATTTCAGAGGCACGATATCGGCTGGCTGGAAGGGAGGGAGGAGGCGGAGGCAGGGCAGAGCTTCGTGGTGAGTTGTATGTGTGCAGCATGCAACATGAGTTCCCACAGTCGCCTCGGCGGTTGCTCTTTGGCAACGCCTTCCAAAACTGATGACGTTGTAAGGCGGCAGCAGCCGCTGAAGCTGAAGCTGGAGCTGGAGCTGCCGCAGCCTCCTTTGGCCCGAGAGACCCCCTGAACTCCTACTCCTTGGCCTGATGACTCGGAGACCTCGACATGCATATGAGCTTGATGGGGCCAGCGATGGCAGCGTGAGTCACGAGCAGAGAGCACAGCATAACACGTAGGAGAAAATAAGTCAAGATTAGCAATGATCAAAGAAGTTCTAGCCGCTTATCCTAAGCTGTTTTCACTTTTCCCCATTTAGATCATAAAAGAAAAATCTAATCTATATTCATTTATTGGAAATGAATTCCCCCTACAACCCCCTAGAACTTCAAAGCCACCATCCTTATATGCATTATCCAGCCATAACAATTTCCTTAATGCGATTAATTTGACTTTTGCACCTGCTTAAATCCAAACCGAACAATTTCAATATGCCTCAGTCACGCTCACATCTCGAGGCTGTTGCCTGTGGACCACAACCATAACCATCACCATCATCATCCACGCTCGTCTTCCTCGTCGTCGTCGTCGTCGCTTATCTGGCAAAATTTGATCAACGTTTTCGCAATTCGGGAGCTCCGCCCCGAAGGTATTTCCATAAATATTCCTTGGCCCCGGCATCAGTGCTTTTGGTCAGGCCTTTGCTTCATTTTGGACTGTGCGCGGTTTTGGCTTTTTACTTTTATTAGTTGCCCAGTTATTTGTTGCTGTTGCTGTTTTTGGGGCCGTTGTTGCTGCTGCTGCTGCTACAAATAAATTAAAATTATGCATGCTTAGGCATAGGGCCATGGGAATTTGTTTTTTGTGGGAAAGCCTCTTTTTGTCTTTGGCTTAACATCGATTTTTCAGCTTGTTTCTGCTTCGTTTTGGCGCGTCTCTTTGTTTTTATTATTTTTTGGGCTGAACTTAAACAAATATGTTTCGATGATGGGTGCAGATAATAATAATAATATTTCTGCACCGATATTTATGTGTGTGGGAGCCAAACGTTTTGTGTTGTTATGTCAATGGGAGCGTAATAAAATGTACAATTATGGTAATGGTTTGGTACGTCTGGTTAAGGTAATCTGGTTAAGGTAAGACTTAAGTTATTAAGCCATATTTTGTTGGCTGTAAGAGTAGCTTTCGGCCTGGAGATTAAAGGTTAAAACTAGAGGTAACTTCTTCTTATATTTTTCTAGAGTAGAAAGCATTTCCGCTTACTCAAAAAGAGTTAGAAGCTTTTTGATTTAAAATTGTTAAACAATTTAAACAATGACATCATTAGAAAGCTTTTGTATGTCTAATATCTATAATTTCCTTTCTTCAAATACGCCTACAGAAAGCTCTAGGCCCGGCACGAACTTATCCTCTTTGCATGGCATTTAAAAATTTTAATAAAATTGCATAAAACCAACTGCATTGGATTCCGTTCGAAGCGTAGCCCAGTCAGGCACGTTCGGGCAGTTAAACTCGGTTTGATTGCCAATGGCCAATGGGCAGCCGCCAGAGGAAGAGAACGCAAACGAAGCGAAGGGAAACTCCTCAATATGTTTACCATAAAAAATGGTAAATTTGCGCTACGTTCTGTTTGAATTGAGCAATGACGGAGACGGGGGAGCCTGTGGCCTGTGGCCTGCATCCTGGCGCCTTCTTGAGAACCGCCGAACCGCAAGATTTCCGATGAACTGAGCGCCTCGTAACTCATACGCCTCGTGGGCCTCGCAGCTTGCGATTTAATTTGCACCGCCACAGACTTCAACTCCAATTAGCCATAATAAAGTTGAGACGTGATATTTTATTTTTTGTTATTTTTCTTAGCTTTTGTTTTGTTTTTAGGTTTTTTTTCGGGGTCTGCGTGGAAATTTGCCTACGTTTTGACGAACAAAGCAAGAGAGAAGGAGGGAGAGTCGGTTTCTCATAAAAATCCATCGACGACTCTTTCCGCAGAAACCCAGAAAAAGGCAGCTGGTCAAATTATATGCATAAATAATAATTTCAAAGAGCCAGACAACGCAGAGACAAAGGAATAAGAACTATAAATTTGTTTCATTTTCAAGAGTGGAACGTGAGGAGTATCCTTTTTTTTTTGTTTTGTTTTTGGCAACACCATTCAAAGGATATATGGGGGAGATCCCCTTCCCGCTCAATGTTCGAACTGCGAAACCCTATCATTAGCATTTCCGCTTTTTATTATTGCTCAGCATACGGGCCATGTGAGAGAGTACCACCAGATGATCATACTTAATCATAATTTAAAGTCTCCGGGTCTGCGGATTCAAATTGCTCGGGAATCGAGAGCGGAGAATCTCGCCTGGCTTGTCATATGAAAATTGCAGACCCATTAAAGGGAGTCGCGGTTGCCGTGGGTCAGCGGATATGTTGCTCTTTCAAAATTTGCTCAAATTATCCCCGAGCTGAGAGAGTTTTGGGTCAAATTATTGTGGACACAGTGGTTGGGGTGCACGATAATTGAGGCCATTTACATTTTGGTTACAAAGGATGTAAGGATTATAAAATATGATTAAAATTGTTTAATACAAAGCCTGAGTATAAAAGTCATAACTTTAAATTAAAGAAATAATTACAGGGCTACCTCCATAGAGTAAATAAGGTATATCTTTATATATCTTAAGAAATGTGTTTGTATTAAGTTTGAAAGGGCAATATAATTTTAAATAAATATTTTTAAAATAATCATGAGTTTGAGTTTAGTAAAAATTACTTTAGTATTTTATGCAATAAATCAAGATGGATTCCTATTTCTTTGATTAAAGTACAACTTGTAATTATTAGTATTCCAAAAAATGCAAGCCCTCAGAAGAAACCCTTTTCAAAACCCTGAACCACTGTCCTTTTCTGGCCAAAAATTAATTGACTTTGCCCAAAGATCCCGACAACATTTCGTAGGCAAATTAGGTTTGTGGCCCGGACGCAGACGGAGTTTCCTGGGAACACAATTAACCAAGTTCCTTTCGGCCAAGGGGCGTTAGACGGCAACCTCTTTTACAGTTAGCTGGCAAATTGAGTTTCGACCCAAAATAAAAATAAAAAAATAAATAAAAAAGAATCGAAACCAAGGCACAGGACCTACCTGGGGGACTACACAAAACAATTTGCCAGCTATAGGGCAAGATTAATGGTCGCCACAAGGAGCGCTGGCTGGGTCTTCGGTAGCGATTGCTTAGACAGTTCCCGGTATTAATTTTGAATTCATAATTCGGTAAATTTCATTCAGGGAGCCCCAACACTCCCGCGGCGGCAAAGTCTTTTCAAATCGCTCCCGCTTCCTGACAGCATTTAGTTTGCATTTTATTCCGACTGACCTTCACGGTCTTTAGCAGGCGCCGAAGAGGTGTCTCGAACCTTTAGTCTTCACTCTTCGGTCTTTGGTTAGTCTTGGGTCTGCACTATCCACTCTCCACATGACGCCGACTTTTATGAGCTTCAGTTTAACGCCAGTGCTGCGTCTCGCACTTTTCCCCGCCGAAAGGTCCTGCTGCAAAAGTTGTGCTCATCTGACGCTCTTGTGGTTATAAAATTGTGCCAACATTTTTATTACTTTTCAACACATTTCCAAGTTGACGTCCTCGGTGGTGTTTTCGCTGGCTTTCGGCCTGTGCCAAGTGTTTTTCGATCACACTTTGTATGGCAAAGGGAGCGCCAGTGCTCATGGGCAGCTGCCCGCCAAATTGTTTTAAAAACTTCATAATATTTGAAGAATATTCTGGTCTACATATTATTGAACTTCTGCAAATTAGTTGGCTTGAATCATCGGGTTCCAAAAACCTTATCAAATCATGAACTAAGCTCTATAAATATTACCACCTGCCCCTTGACAATTCCCAGAACCCAATATAACACTAATCAATGTTTTAGAATCTTTCTCAAGAAATTTGACCAAAATTTGACCATTGTTGTGCCAGTTTTTGGTGATTATTATTATCATAATTTTTATAATCATATTTCCTGAAATCGAAACTGTAAAATTATGAAATTAAATGTTATATTTGAAACCATAGACAAATTGCCATTATAATTGAGGCTGTAAATGTTGCATATTGCTTTAGCTCAAAGTTCAAGATCAACAAAGTATTTTCCAGCAAGGTGCATATTATTAAACCGAAAGGATTTATGACACTTGCATGCGGGCAGCAACAACCACATCAGTAACTTGCAACAACAAAGGAAATTACACGGAGAGAAATAAAGAAGAGGAAGGAGAAAATAATACTTATAAATTAAATAGGAAATTTATGAAAATATCTTTCTGTGGAAAGAGTTTAAAAGCAATGCTAACCAATTTTTGAAAACAATTAAACTCTTTAAGTCATGAAGCTGTAAATTTTGTTATGCCATTTGCTAAGCTTGTATCTTCATAAAACTTTAAATTTTAATTTCTTAATTATTTCATATATATACAAATTATTTAACCCCTTTAAGCCACATATTTTCCATCATTTTTTCCCGCTGTGCACAAAGTGAATTGAATGGGATGAATGGGAAAATGAGGCGCAGCTAAAGGAGCGTACAATGTACAACCAGACCGCAGGTTGGACCTGTGCCCGACTGCAGTCCGATCGGCAAGTTGGCCAGAGTGACTATATGTATATATATATATCCCCATCTCTCCACCTCCCTGCCCCCCTTTGAGGGGACCGAACCGATCATCCATTGCCAAAGTCATGGGAACTTTTTGCCTGCTTGCGCCTTTCGTACGTTTCATTTAATTTGCATGGATCGTGCGGACGTCGTACGTAAGACTGACGACTTGGAATTGCCACAGTACCTGTCCTGTACCTCCCCCCAGACACTCCCCCTGGGTCCCCCTCTCCCTGACCCCCTTTCCCCCCTACATGTGCGGCTACTTTGTGAGTTGTTGTAGTTGCAGCGGCTGCTGTGGCCGTTGCTGAGGCTGCGAAAGAAGGACGCGAGTCATCATCATAATCAACTGCCATGGCGGCTGCTGCTGCTGGAGCTCTGAAAGCCTATCATTATGATTATGACGAATATTACTTTTGTATATAACTTTTACGCTGAGCCAAAAGAGATCCTCTCTCTCTCGATATACATATATGAACGATGGGAGGCAAAAAAGTAGTGGGCTATATTTTTAAATTAAATTATTAAAATAATGTGAAGTAAGTTTTGTAATTGTTCAAATTTATATGAAAAATAGGAAGGGAATATTAATATATTTTTTAAAATACACAGTTTTCTTTAACTCTTTTATTTAATTTTTGATAAAGGCCTTACTACAACGAATATATATTATTTTTTATTTTAACAATAGGTAAATAGGTTTATTTTAAAAATGATAACGTTTTTTATATAATCCTTTTTTAAATTATTAATTAAGACCTTACTTAAACTAAACTAAACTAACTAAACTTTAAAACTAAAAAGTTCCTTAATGTATTATTTATTTAATTGTTAATAAAGGTCTTACCACTATGAATACATATTTTGTATACTAAATGTCCGATGCATCAATTAAAAAATTCAATACCTCAACAGAAAATATATAAAAAATAACTTTAAAGGTATTATATAAACTAAGTAATCATTTTTATAATATATAGCGAGAGAAGTGCTATTTTTTTAACCCCCACTGTATGTATGTACATGCACGAGGGCAGCCTGCTGTAGATTCTTTTTGCATGTTGCTGTGATTGGTTTTAATTCAAGCCGAAAGACCCATGCCCGGTTCAGTCAGTGTTGGGTTCGGTACCCAGCCCTCCTCCGTCCGGATCTCCGCCAGATCTCCAGAGGATCGCCAATCCAACGGTCGACCAACAGAAGCGACCTCTTGGCCACAATGGAGGGCGTGCTGCGGCAGCAACATCGGTCGATGCATATCTGAAATTAGTTTTGGTAAGCCCTTCTGCCTTACCCCGTCCCTCCCTTTTCGATATTCTCCATATATATATGTATATATATATTTGATCTTAAACTAATTAGTCTCTCCTCCTCCTCTTGCCCTCCTGACAGCGTAAACACTTACAATGACAAAAACGACTTCATAAAGTAGTAATTGTTATTTAACACTTTGGCCGCCGCCACTAGATGTCGCTGCATCTGTCGGCGATTGTCTGTCACGAGATCGCTTTATTGTTGCTTTTTTATCCTCTTTTTTTCAGTTTACTTTATTTTATTTTACTTTTTTTTCTGTCTTGCCGGCAAAGTGAATCATTGTGGCCTGGTCGGTGGCAAAACTTGTCCAATTCACGGCGCTTTGCTTTTGTTGTGGCCATAAAAAGTTATTAACTGTTTCGCCTGTTTCGTTTTTTTTTTTTTTGTATCTGTTTTGCACCTCAATTGCAACCGTAGACACGAGGCAGACAAACTCCGGAAAGAAGTCAAACAAGTTAAAAATAGAGTCTTGAATAGAAGAATTTGTGTAGTTTTTGGCTGCCAAATCAAAAGAAACTTTCTTGGGGTGTTTGCTCTCTGGGGAACGGTAAATAATGGCGATAACATTCTATTAAATGCTGTAGTATTATTGTCTGGTGTCATTCATCTTGGTTTATATTTAGCTTATTGTTATTCCCGGTCTAGAATTTGTAAGTCACTCTTGAAAGGTGGTAAAGTAGGAAATAATAAATATATTTCTAGTGTGGCCGTATTTATTAAGAAATACGCTGAATTTTAAAGAGCAAGGACTCACTGGATTAATAGGTAAAACATTTATTAGAAGAAGTACATTTTCCATCCCTGACAAATCCAACCAGAAAACACTAGAATCGATATTTCCAATCTATTTTCAAATTAGACAAGGACCTACCCCTAAATATGTTTCCTTTACTCAGCGGTAGATGGATTCAAATCAAAAAGAAATATTTCTTAGGTAAGATACCTTATCTACAGAGACTCACAGTTAAAACAAAATATTCACTGGAATAACTCCAACCTAAAGACCAACTTCTGGATAACTGCACTTGACTTTACCTCTTTACCTCTTCTATAGTGCTCAAAAAGCAAAACTAATTACAATTGACAGGCAATTGTGTCAGTTTTCCGACTGCAGACGCAGCAACAACTCACTCGGCTGCTCAGCAAGTCAAGTCAAGTCACCAAGAGCAATTAGTTAAGCCAAAAGAACCCAGAGCCAGAGCCGAAGCTAAAAAGAAGGAGCAGCTAGCGAATTGTGAACTATAATTAAACATTTGCTAATTACCCTCAGCCAAAGTGCGGCCCACCAGACGAAGTGGGATGGAGAAGGGGTGGCTAAAAAAAAATATAAATGCAAACTGCAGGCCAATACAGAATGACAAAAAAATAAAATAAAAACAATGCACACGCGAAACTAGGGGAATATGAATGCACTGGAAATAAATTGGGGAAGCTGGAATAGCAACTAAAAATAAATAATTTGATAATAAATACTAAATGTTGGCATTATAAGATATTAAAAAAAAGGACCTCAGAAACATTTTATAAATAAATATTTTGCCAATAACACATATTAAAATAATTAAAATATATTGTAATTGACATTTTGGGATGACGTTTTGCTGTATACTTTTTCTCAATCGAGATACGTCGTATTTACTATTATTTTAATACAAAATACATTAGTGAAAACATGTTTTTTATTAATTAATTTTCTTAAGCTATTATTTTACGTATATCTCAGTGCATTTTGGCTTGGCCCAATCTGGTGGCTGTGGCGCGCCCCCCGGGGTCGGCTAATTGAACGCTTTTGGGTCCGATTGCCGTTGAGAACTCCATTTCGCGCTCACAGCTGGAGAGCGCGAGAGATATGGCATTGAATCGATAGATATTTTTTTTGCTTAGCTGATTTATAGGGAAATTTGCATATGCCATAGTGCAGCGAGGCAATTGCGCGTTCGGTCTACAATTATCAGCCCCCCGACTGCCGAAATTCGGCCCGCGCGCCTGCCTTTGCAAAGATGCCAGCGAGGTTCGTTGCCTGAGTCTTTCGATTCGCAGACGTTCTGGCCTGTTTGAGCACTTAAGTGGCTCGCATTTCTGTGCCCGCACCACCCCGCCCCAGTACTTAGATCTAGAGTGGTAGTATCTGTATATTCCTCTATGAATATGCGTTAATTGAACTTTTGCCGAGACAAACTGTTATGCGCCTGCAGACAAATACTGCTGCTCTGCCGCTTGCCAAGTCCAAGTCTCAATTACAAGGCACGCGGCATTCGGCGGAGCTTAGTTCGGTGTATTTCAGTTATGAAAGCAGCACACACACACAGGTACAACAACAGCAAAAAATATTTGCGTATCTTTTGTTGTTTTTTCGGTCTGTTGTGCAACTAATTAGTGCGCAATGCATTGCACCTGTTGCTATCTGAAATACTCTTGGTTTACTCTTGGGTATAGTAGAATTTGTGGCGAGATTTAGTACTCTATTAAAAAGAAAAATAAATGTAATTAATATTTAAATGGAGAAGTTATTGGTCGATGGCCAAATCCACATTCATTTGCTTTAAATTATTTTTTAAAATGAATAGGTATACTAATATGAATACTAATCAATTTATTTCTTAATGAACTCTACATAATAAAATGTATTCTGTGTTTTTTTTTGATTACTCCTGTAAGGGTATTTAATCTGCTGGCTGATTTCTGCTGCACCTTCGCTGCTCTTTTCGTGTTCTCGGCAATATTTTGCACTTGGGGAATGTATTTTGCATGCGATCGCCGCTTAGATGCCGTCGCTGATAATTATTTCTCTTGTTTTTGTAGCAATTTTCATTTGCACTGTGCGCAGGGAAATATAATTTGTTGCCGTTGCTGTTGTTTTTTCTTTTTCTTTTTTTTTGTTCTACCTGCAATTAATTATATGTTAATCGCAATGCATGCTAATTACCCGTCCCCCGCCAACGCTTTTCCTTGCCAGGTTTAACCCTGAATGCGAATATGCGTGCATTCTACAGCGAACAACAAAAAATAAAGTACAATTGCTGTTGCAGCTTGTGCTGTTCATTCAATTGAAAAATTACAACTTTGGCTTATTTGCGTACACTTCGTGTTTTGATTGTTGCCTCCGTTTAAAGTGATTTTTTTTGCTAGGTTCCTTCATAAGTTTACATCATCTGGGATAACAGTAAAGGTAAACGCATTGTAATTGCTAATACGCTAACTGGTAATAAACTCTGGCTAACAATTAAAAGGGTTTACGGTACAACATTAATCTCTATATTTGTTTTAACGGATAATTATTAATCTTTTCTTAGATGGATTTAGTTTCAGGGGTTTTCCTAGGTCAGTTAGTTAGCTAAATAGCAGTTCTTGTAAATATAAAATTAAGTACCACCCATAGCTTTTGGTTACATTTATTTGTCATTAAATTATTAATTGGTTTATAATTTTAAAAACAACTGTTTAATTGCTTATTCCATATGCTTACCAAATTACAATACAAGCGGATAAGTATAAGACCCTAAAAGAGTGATGTTTTATTTTTCTCTAGAATATCCTTCCTTGAAATATCCTCAAAGTAGGCAACGCTTTTTGTGAACTAAAGGCCTAGTAATTTCATGGTCATGTAAATACTTCTTTATTTATTTTTATTTAATTTTATGATCATGATCCAAATAATCTTTACCTCTAGCTATGTGACATTTATATTTCTTCTCAAACAATTCCAATGTCAATTTGTTTGTGAACCAAGCTTAGAGACAGCCTGGGACTTGACCAAGAGACTCAGCTCCAAGATGAATGTCAACTAAGAGCAGAAAAATGTTTTTGTTGTAGCTCGTTTAACGCTGTCAGGAGATCAGCAGAATAAGAGGAAGGGAAACCTCGCAACGGACTTGTTGTTGAGCGGCTTTTGTTTCAAGCTGAGCAAATTTTTTTACTCCTCAGCCTCCCCTTAACTCTTATCCACGGCCGCTTTTGATTTTCTTAACTTTTGTTGCCGATTTTCGCATTATTATGAATGGATTGGATGGCTGGATGGATTGGCTGACTGGACAGTGGACGGATGGATGGATTGGATGGGATGGAGAGAGACAGCCAGCAGAGGAGGAAATCATCATAACAAGACAAGAACAGAGCTGGGATTTTTGATCCTTGACTTTGATCTTTGGCTGCCACATTTCAGCAGCGGCAAAGTTGAAAGCATTTTTCAATGATTCTTTGCTTTGTTTTTTCTGAGAGTTTTATTTTATTCGTTTTGACTGTGGCACGCATCCACAGTAAAACTGTAAAGCTAATTAGGCGGGTTCTCTGCTGCCACAGCCAGTTAAAAAATTTATGAAGTGCAGCGAGTTTCTTTTTTCTTTTTTTTGTTCCCTCTTTTCTTTTGCATAAAGATATGGAAATTTAGTTAAAAGCATATTGCGTGCTGGAAGGGGGGGTCTGAAAGTGCGAAAAAACGCAGACATCTAACAAAGCGAAATGGAAATATTTGAAATAGATCTGGAGGGAAAGGGGAGTGCTTTAATGAAATTCAAATAGCTTACCGGGTGGATTTCGATTTTGAAAAGTGTGCAAAAATAATGAGTGTTGTTTTTGCAAATTGAAAATTACAGCAACTCATAGATGCACACACACACACACGCAACGAAAATTGCAATAATTGTACTAATTGTTGTTGCAATTATTGTTTGCAATTACCATGACTAATGTGGGGCAAAATGTTTGTGAATACGGCGAGTATAAAGACAGCTAATGCTGAGGTATAGCTGAATCTAAGACAGTTGAATGATCGAGGTTTAATATCTTTAGGTTTCTTTAGTTAAAGAAAGTTGTATAATTATAATAATACAAAATATATGTATACGAAATAGTAGTAAAAGGTTATATTTTTATAGTGCTTTATTTTGACATTCATTTATTATTGACTCCCAATTTGCAGATTTCCGAACACAATTCATTAAACATCTTTTCAGCAGGACACCTGCATTGCTCTTTGATTTCCGACAATTGTTTCTCCATTGATTTATGTTCATGTGCATTTCCTTGTTCCTTTTTCCATTTTTCCCCATTTCCCGGTTGCAGCATTGACCGAATGCCCCAGAGACAATCGAATAAAATCATTGGCTCAATATCCGTTCTCGAAACAGAGAGAACCTACATAGATCCCAACATCAAAAAGATGGGAATCATCCTAGAGGAAGGGTGGCTGCAATTCCCTTGCAAGGATATTTATTTTGTACGAAATACAATTAAATTTCGTTTAATTTATGGAAGGCACAGCAAGTGCTTGGCAAATCCTTTGCAAAAACGAACACACAAAATGCAAAGGAAAAGGAAACTCCCCCAAGACAGGCGACTTGTTTACATTCCCACGTCCCAGAAGCAGAGCGCGCACCTTGCTGCATATTCACCGAGCAGGAATAATAAATAATAATGAGGGCCCATCAATGGGATAATGCGAAATGAGTTTCGGATCCTTTCAATCTGCAAACTCCTTGGACTCATCTCCATTCGAGTGGAAGGCAATTCAGTGAAAGTTGTCCTTGCAGACCGACTACCTGGCTTGCGATTTTTCAGGGTCCTTGCAGGTGATACAATTGCCTCATCCTAAACGGAGCTCCCACACATCACTTTCCCAGACTTCTTAGGGTTGTTTTTCCTGAGTTCAATCTTATGCAAAATCACCTTAAGGGAAATTTGCATGGGAAAGTGTTTTGTGCGGGCTCATAAATGGTACATTGTTCACGGGATTTATTCCTGAGCAGGAAAGTGCAATTTCATGCCGTCAGGTTGATGATTGGTTCTTTGCAATTGAAAGATTGGTCTTGGGTAGAGAGGAATTATATATAAAAATTTACAAAAATATAAGTAATATATAAAATAGTGGTTTTAAATGTTTGAAATATAAGATTATGATAATATTGATCAATAAATAGTTTTTAAATATCTTGAAAACTATTACTGTTCATTTAATATAATAGATATTTTTATTTGCGCATTAGCAATAGCTTTTCCGGTCCAATTTGTCTATTTTAAATTTATTTTACAAGTTCATTGGTTTACTAAAACGATCAATCGTTAAATATCTCGTTTTAAATAATATAAAATTTACAAATAAAATATTAAATGTCTTAAATGTCTTATTAGTACTTCTCAAATTTAAGACTTAAACTCAAATCAAAAGTACCTGCTAGTGCCCATTACCCAACAGTTTTGTTAATTAAATCTACGAAGTTTTATTGGCAGCGTTTTGAATTAAAAATTCCATAATTCCGCCTTTTCCAACTCCCCTCTGCAAACCCCATAATTATTCACTTAACACATATCTTGGCCTGGCATCTAAATTTATAAGTTTTTGCTCTGAAAAATCAGAATTGCTCATGTTGCAGGGCTCATTAATTTTGCTTGTTAACATTTTTAGCTAACAAATTTTCGTCTGCTGTTTATACAGACACATCGCCAGACGAAACCCATTGGCAATGTGCAAAAGTCGAAAACATCTGTTAAAGGCATTTGCATGGCTTTCACTTTTGTGTGTGCCAGTGGAAATGTGCAGGGAAAATGAGTGGAAATTTGTCGCAAATTACTTTCACTCTTGTATCGTGTTACAGGGAAGTTGTCAACGCGACGACAGCTTGTTTTTGAATGAAAAACCCACTGAAATCCTTTCGAAGGACACCAGAGACACCCCCAACTGAAGGGGGAAAGCGGAAAATGAGAAAATGTGAAAATGTTTGCATGTCAAATTTAATTTCTATACAAATAGAGACGGTGGAGAGAGAGCGGGAACAGCTGCGACCCGCAGTGGCCACAAGCCTTTGGCACAAAAGTGAAAGGATGCAGGATATTCGATAGACGGCGGGCCGCCGCCTTTAATGATGATAAATGCGATGCCATTGGAAGCTGCAAGTTCCGCCACATTTAGCGACGACGACGACGACGAGGCACACTCACTCGAGACTCGATTTTAAAGCGGGGTCCCTTTAGGGTTAAAAGGATCCGGGGATTGGGTTACACAACGGCGACACAATAACAAACAAGGCGCGCATGCGCAGCACGCTCGGCGAAGGCGCATCCTTTTTCCAGCACGCGTTGCTTTCGATTTTATTTTTTATTTTTCACTGCGTGATCAGCACAATGATATCTGTCCTGGGTGTCCTGTCTGTCCTTACTGGCACCCATCCATTTTGTGTTTTCCAAACTATTTTTTATTGGCCCTCGGGAGTTTCGAAACTATTTGTTTCTATTATTTTGCTTATCATTCGTATTATGTGGCCCGCAAGTTGCAAAATGCAAAATGGGGTTGAATATTCACGTACATCTATAGTTTTTGATTTTTTGTTTCCTGAGCCATGCCCACATTTTACGTTCGCCCCTTTTCCACCCCTTTTTGCGCCACGAGCAGCTGCCATTAAAAAATGCTCGTTGGCTTTGCGCGCTCAAAAATTGCGAAAAAAACGGAAATGTGCCAAAATTTTGGGCAAGTAATTGCCCGAAAAAAAGATCTCAGGGTGAGAAAAATCGGCTTAAGTGACATTTAACCTCTTGAAATTCAATTTCTCCCATTTTTTTGCACAAATTTCGTAACGTATTTTTTGGCTGAAAAATAATATAAAAGGATTTTATTGCCACCAGCATTAAATCGAGTGTTTTCTTGGAAAAATACTGATTTTAAATTGCAAAAGAATGGGAAAAGCAAAGGAAAACCCATTAAAACTTTGCGAAAATGTTGCGGGTTGCTAGCGTGAGAAAGGGTAGAAAATTGTGGAGATTTTTAAGGAAAGAGAAACAATTTTTTTGGGAAATTTCTAGGTTTTTAGATAGAAATACAACATTTAAGGAATTGAAATACTTTTAAGGTCGAGTGTCTTTTTTATACACTTTTAAAAATTTAAACAACTTATATTTCATATAAAACATCAAAATAAATTTATAAAAGCAGATACAATTTGTTTAATTTAATAATAATATTTCAATAAATACCAACATTTTACTCTAATAACCATAACCCTAGCCATTATTTTCCAATCACTTCATAAATTCACATCAAGCCAAAATGAATAATTTATTTCACAACTTCAAGCATATGAAGAACCGAGGTCTATAATTTCCTCAAAGAGTAATTGAAATATCCGACTGTAATTACGGGCTTGCCAAACACATTTTCACTTCATTTGAAAATTTAAATGCAATAGAAATAAAAATTAAATTAAATATATGTATTTACTATGAATTTACGCAATTTAAGACCATTTATTTTTTTCTGCTGCTTTTGTTTGCTTTTATAATGCGCGACTTCGGGCCAAATAACTGCAATTACAAAACGCGAAAAAAATCACGGCGGCGCGGCGTCTCGAGCGGATGCACATGCAAAGTGCGCGTGCGCGAGCGGGACAGCGACAGGTGCCTGGCACGAAATTTATGCAAACAAGCAGCGGAGTGTAGAAAGGCGTGTAAAAAGCGGGGGCGCAACGGCGCTAATTGTGCTCAGTGTATGCAAAGGAAATGCGGCTTGCGTGCCAACATCGCATTAAACAGAGCGAGAGAGCAGTAAGGCAGGGCTGCGCATGCGCATGCGCACCGTTATTTAAATGAGAGGCAAGCGGTAGTGCGAAATTTCTGCCAGTGTACGGACATGATTTGGGCGGGTTCGTTAAGGGGAAAGCGAAACGCAGAGATCGCTTGACAAAATGCAGAGATTATAAGTAATATGCAATTAAAACAAATTTAGTAAATAAATAATTAAATGAATTACATATTAATTTAATTAATTAAAATTAATTTTAATATTATATTTTTGGAAACATTTTGGAATATTAAAGAAATACAATTTAATAATTCATTTAATGGGTCAATAAATAAAATGTTCTTTGAAAAAGAGCATTATCCAAGAAAAATATTTGCAATAAATTAAAAACATGTTAAAAAATACTTATTATGTTAAATGATGTGTAAAATAAATGCAGTAAAAATAATGTGCAGAGTATAATTAGAAAATTATACAATATCCATTTCCAACAATTATTTTGTTATTTATTTTTGAATATTTTTCCCAAAAACTTTTCATAGTTTCTTATACAATACTCCTCTGAATGTATTTTTAATAAATAAATAATAAACAAAATGTCTCAAAACTGCATCGTAAGTGAGTTAGATATTTTATAAAACCTAATTTTATAAAAGTTCCTTATATTTTGGAGTATATTAATCTATCTTACCAATATATTATATTAAATATATTTTAATTACATTTTTGAATATATGTATGTATGAAATACTCTCCAAATAAATTTATAAATTAAATATAAAAAATAGAGGGTCCAGAGACGGTGTCACCTCACTTTAAGCCATAAATAATAAATTTCCTCTAAATAAAACCAAACCAAAAATTATTCTAGGTAATATTCCTACTACATTTTGTAACTAAAAAACCTCAATATTTTCCCTCGATCCATTTCTATATATAACCTCCCCGCTGTGCCGTTTCAAACATGCCATTAATATTATAATACTTTTGAGATGCTGCATAAAAAGTCGCAAAAGCCGAGGCAATAAATTCACGTTTCGCCAAAACACAAAAGAGCAAGAGTCGCAACAATAATCAGTTGGCTCATTGTGCCGCCGCGTCGTTTTGTTTGGCATCTTTTTTCTGGTGCGTAGCCAAGTGATCACAATGGTTGGCACACAGTTGGCAGTGATCAGTGTTCATCATTCCCCGAGATTCCCCGAGATTCTCCCTCCTTTGTCCCTGCAACCGGGTTCCTCATCATTTTCTTGGCCAGCGAGTGCGTGTGTGTTACAGTTACACACACTTTGTGTGCCGAAATACGCAGCGGGTGCAGTTACCAGTTTGTATTTCACGGGGACAAAAGCCAAATTGCACTTGGCTGAGATGAGGTGAGGTGAGTTCAGTTGAGTTGCATTGTCCTTTGCGCAATGTGCAGTTCCCACGATGCAGGACTCCTGTATGGCGGCACAGGATCTACTCCGGCAACACCTTCTTTGATTCCGCTTACACCTGGAACACGGAGAGAGAGAGCGAGTGAGATGGAAGGACATCGATCTCGGGCAGGTCCGCTCCTTTGATAGCTCGTACTTAATTAAAAGAACCGAGCTGACACATATTTATGACTGTGGGAGGATCCTTTTCTCGGTGCTGCCGCTTCCTCGTAATTGTGCAATCGAAATGCGCTGTCAAACGGTAAAAAATCTAATATTTTCAGCGGCTTTGTTGGCTTCTGCTTAATGCTGCTGCAATTCGTTTGTAGTTGCAGTTATCCTTCTTTTTTGATCCCTGGTTGCGGCTTGCCTTCAGAAGTTTTCCTTTTCCTTTTTATATTTTTGTTCTAAGATATTCAGGTTGCGCAACAGGCTGGGATTTGTTTGCTCAGGCGAGAAATTGAAATCCTTAAATACCACAGCTCCTAAATACTTTGCGATAAGATCTAGATAACAGAAAAATGTCCTGGCTATTTTGAAAGATTGCAAAGGGATAAAGGAGATATTTTTTAAGGGGAATCTAAAAGTTGTATCCTCTTTATGAAGAATATTCCAAATTAATTGGGAAACGTTTAGAGAATTTTTAGAGAATCTAAAGCTTATCTTTTATTGAAATAATTTTATAATCATTTTATAGGTTTAATGAACTCAATAATACTTTCCAAATATTTTCTTAAACCTTTTTTCTTTAAACTCTTGAAAAGTTCTAAAAATCTCACACATTCCTTCCCTTAATTTCTTAACCCCTCTCTGAACTTTCACACTTCAAATTCATCCATGTGACTCATTTTTAGTGGCATTCCTGAGCACAGAAAAATTACCCAGCAACAGGAGCAGAAACAAGGACAGAACCCTGAACATATTATGGTGATGTCCTGCCGTTATTTCAAGCATCAGTTACCCGGCGACATTTCAACGCCTTGGCATGAAAATATTTTTCATTTTTTCCCCGTTCTTTACATTTTTTTGGGCCCACATGCCGAGCGAAGGCACTTCAGCCAATGAAATGTGCCCGGTTGGTTGCTTTTTTAAGAGTCCCCCCCTTTGGCCTGGGTTTTCCCCCCGTTACAGGAAAATATGACGGTATCAGCATATTTCCAGGAGCGTGCGTATTGGGTCGTCAACCCCTAGGGGCGAATATTAAAATGAAGGCAATACTCTGCCCGCCCGTTTTTTATGTAAATCAACCCCTTTTTTATGGCCCACCAGAGAGAGAGAGAAGCTTATTCAAATGGCACACGGGGGGTTGAGGAGAAACATAAAAAAAGGGTTGCTGTGATTCCATAACGAAAGGCTTATGTAAATGGCCGGGAGTCAACCCTTTAAGAGATAGCGATTTGTGTTTTGTGATTGGTTCTTGGACAGAGATTTGAATAAGTATATAAAAAGCCTACAAAATGGAGTAAGCATAATAAAATGTTTGGGAAAGAGTTACAATGTATTTGGATTTAGTTTAGATTTTCTTTTCATTTTCTTACACAGTAACTTTACTAACAAATTTACTTTCCAAGTCCATTAAATAAACGTCATCAATTGTCCTGTTCTTCCTTGCAGTTGGCGACTTTAAATTCGAGCCGAGTCAACGGGCTGTGGATGAAGCCATCCTAACGAGTCCCGGGGAGAACAAAGGCGGAACTTTGACTGCTGTTGACACAAATATGCGCGATGTCAGCGCAAATCACAGCGTCTCCCTGGCATCCTTCGCATCCTTCGCCTCCGCCTCCTCTTCTACCAAGTCATCCTCCTGCACGCCGCTGTCCTGCCATTCCCCCATCCAGCAGGATGCTGGTTCAGGAGACAAGAAGCTAACGCTCGAATTGAAGTTGCAATCGTGTGATGAATATGTCGAGCAGCCAAAGGATAAAGGAGCCGAACAACGGCTGCATCCAGCTCAGATTGCCAGCAACAATGCTTCGTCGCCTCTGCAGCTGAAGCAGGAGGAGCCAGAGGAGCAGGAGGAGGCGGCAGCAAGAGACCAGGATCTGGACCTGCAGGAGGATGAGCGGGAGGAAAAGAACCTTGGACTGACCGGAGCAGCAGTTGCGCTCTATGGGCACTTGAACAACGCCGGCAAGGATGTGCGAGATTTAGAGCAGTGTCTGAAATTGCAGGACCCAAGTGGTGAGTACAACAAATACAAAACTAAAGGACGCACCATGGAAATTAAAGTTAAGGAGATTTTACAAGAAAGTAAGAGATTAAATAATTAATTCTTAAAGGAATATTAAGGGTAAAGAGCTGCTGTATTCTCTCGCTTTTTTTCTGTTTCTAGAGCATCATAAAATGATATTTATTATTTCCATAGTTTTTAGTCCTTTCTGAATGAAATAATTTATTATAGACAATGCCCAAGTCTCCTCAAAGATCATAAATTCATTTCCCTATTAAAGGCTCCTAAGTCCCACATTTAAAATACTTATCTTTAAATATTCCTCAGGGCCCTTTTCCATCCCTACCAATTACCCTAAACAAATACTTCATTAGGCAACTGGCCTGGGCAAAAATCACAGCTCCTGGCATGTAAAAAGATTTCAATTTTTGCCTTAAAACTCGTGGGAAACTTCCGCTAAAGAAGTCCCAAAAAAATACAGAGAATCAGAGTGTACCTATATTTTTTCAGGAAAATGCGAAAAATAAATCAAAAACCGTTAAGAACCACAATCGGAGATCTAGGTATATCCGTAAACAGTAAGGAAAAGAAAGAACGCAATTAAGGAAACTCGCTATAAAACTCCCAAAAAATATATATATCAAACACAGAGAAAGTTCCCTAACAACAACCCCTAGAAGGAAAAGCAAATTTTCATGCTAAAAATTGCATAAAAAAGCGGAAAAAAACTGCAGTTGGGGGTAGGTAAACGCCTCATATTCAGCATATGCATATCTCAGGACCCTCACTACCTGAGTGTGTCCTGCCGTTGTGTGTCCTTACATTTGGGGTGTCAAATGCCAGCAAAGTACCGTAGCGTAGAGCGTTTTTTCTTTCCCAATTCCATTGTTTAGCGTGTGTTTTTTAAGGAATATTTCCTTATCGAGGTAGGCAGACAACGCAATTGATTTCTGTTCTTTTCTACCCAAAAAAACAACCCGAGGATTTCTGTAAGGACATAAATAAGAATCAGGGAATGTCATTGAATGTCATCCTCGACATCGACGATGATTCGGTGCTTCATCATGTTACCCAAAACAAAGGCAAAGTCTGAATTGAAGTTGCCATCGGAGATATGTAAAAAACCTTAGGGGAAAGACGATGCCAAGGATCATGAATAATTCTGGGGCAGGACAAGCTGCGGCAGCAGCAGCAGCAGCTTTCCGGAACTACCCTTGGTCCATCTCCAAATTATTCGAGTTGAAATTTTCCTATAATTTCAAGCGAAATTGTGAGCGGATTTTAAGAGATGCTAAGCTGCTGATAAGGACGAGGGACAAAATTAATTGAGGCCAAGAGAGGGTGAGTTCCTGCCGCTGAATTTCGCAGTTTTTAAAAGGGTGCGAAGGGGAGTTTTCCAAAAATGTGCAGAAATCATTGCTTAAATATATATTTTATGATCAGAAACTATTTATTAAAATATAAAATAAATATGTAATAATAGAACGATTAAAGTTAAGTTTAAATATATCTTGTATATTCTCCACCCAAACTAATCCCATAAAATGTTCTAGTCCGTGGAAAGCATAAACTTTCTCTTACCTCAAATTCAGTTTCCTTTTCCCATTAATCAATGCACTAAAATCTGTAAAATCAGAAAACCCACAAGAACAAACCCCAAAGAGGGAGAGATCTCAGTTAAAGAAGCAAACACATGCCAACATGTTTGTAGGTCCCAAAAACTTTACGACTTCATTAGACATTTCACTTTTCATTATTTTCTCAAACAATTTACCAAGTACTCTCCAAATTCCCTTTCCTTTTTCTACTTTATTTTTTTTAATATTTTCCGGCTGCCCCAATAAAAATGTTGTTTGCCAGGTTCAACTCTTCTGCACTCGCTTGCCTTTATTTTATGATCTTTGCCTACATTGACTTAAGTAATTCTCGGCAACGAATTTTCTTTTACGACGTTCGCGGCAAGGACGAAGTGCGAAAGAGGTAGGAAAAAAGTTCGGGCCGGAAAAAGAGAGCCGACAAATAGTTTCGGATATTTTTTATGGGCACGCACGGTAGGCCTCAAAGACTGTGAGCTGTGTGTTCGCGTTCACGCAAATAAAAAAGTCAAACGGTCAGCAAGTCAATATGTTCTGATATATGTGATTTTAAGGGATATTTGGACTAGGAAATACCCTTTAAAATGGTCAACATTTAAGGTTTTATTTTTTTAAATGTGAAGGGTCTTTTGCAATATATATTTCTGAAAGACTCTTTGCAGAAGAGTCTGTAAATCTTTCTGTATCTTTTTCTACATTTTTGAAGACCTCTTAAAACTTATGTTATTTTATTTTATACTTTAATATGTTTAATATAATTATTAGGTCTTGTCTTTTAATTATTATTCTACATCAATATTCCTGATTTGATTGTGCCTTAAATTCCCCCTGCAACTGCTGGGTACCGGGAGTCCCTTTTTTAACAGTTCCTTGCGAACGTGAGAGAGAGCGGATGACCAGTAGTCGAAGTGGACCAATGCCTTTTGGGCTAATTAACATGTGTAGGCCCAGGATGCTGGCCAACAGCGCCGACTCGACTGACTGCTCGACTCGCGGCATCCTGAGATACAAAACGTATCGAATGTTCGTTCTTTTTTTATTATTTACGTGGAAATCGAGCCAGTTTACAGGGCCAAAAGGCATCGTAAAAAAAGATGGCAAGGAGCGCGAAATCCTTCAGATTGTCGTAACCGAAGGGAACCTGAGGAACCCTAGGTGGCTATCATTGATGGAAGCGTTAAACGCTTGTCAGGACGCAGTTCCACAGTGCCTCTTCTTCTCCCTCTCCCGTGTAGTTTTTGGTGTTTCTCTCCTGTTTTTACCTGTTTGTAATTTTTGACTTTTTACGACTTTGTAACAATTTTTTATGATTTTCGTTCATAACAAAGAGATGTGCATATAAAAAATATATGCGTACATTGTGCATTGGTCAGGTAGTTGGGCTAGTTTTTTATATAGTTTCGTATGGAAGAAGAGATTCTATTGCCCTCACCTTGAAAATTTGACTTTTTCATTATAATTCGTTTGTCTTGGCAGTTCTTGGGAATATAAAAAGAAACATTTGTTTTTAATATGCATAAAAAAGGAGATTCAGAGAAGTAGAGCTGAGCGGGATTTCATGAAATTGATTGCCTATGGGAAATAGGTCTGGAAAGTTATTGATAAAATCAGATTTAAGTTTGATTTAGATTATATTTGAGGGCATTGCTTTATACATTTTACTAAATTCTTTTATTATAGGTAAATACTAAAAACAAAAATTCGAATTCACAACAAATATATATTTGCATATTTTGAGAAGAACAAATATTTTCTAGTTCATTTTTAGACCTTTTCAATTACTAATTAATATTTTCGATATATTTAGTTTTATTCATATTATTTATTAATTAATAAATAACATTTTCTACATACCAAAAGCAGTATATTTTAAATGAATGGAAAATACAAAATATTTTGTAATATTGTAATACTCTATGATAACTATCTTTGGCTTTTTTATTTTTTTGTAAATTAATATTTGTTTATAAACCATTAATTTTATTTCTATTTAAATTCTTCAATCTTTGTCACCATAAATGTCGCTATTCTTCGCGTTAAACAAACACAAAATAAAGCAAAAACAAACCATAAGAGCAGTAAAAATCAACACACACAGAGAAAAAAAAAGAAAATCTGCCAAAGACGAAAAACAACAAAAGCAAAAGAAAAACACTGCCAAGTGGGTGGCAAAAACAAAAAAGGAAAGACTCCCAGTTTCCTGGCGGGAGAAAGGAACGAAGAGGGGGAGGCTCCGCACATGTGTGCATACATGAATGGCAAATAAAATGCGAAAGGAGCGACTGGGGGAGAGAGAAAGAGAGACAGAGAGCAGGAGAGGGGAGCCAGAACAAAGAGCGAAATCAGAAGACGACAATGCTGCAGAAGCAGGAGGGGGTGGTGCTGCTGCCAAAGGGGGCTCCCTATTCTGCTGCAGTCGACGTCGACGCAGCTTTAAAATATTTTTACATAGCTCACACACCAACACACCAGCACACACCCATAGGTGCCCATTTTTGACTCGCCAATCATAAAATAATATGCATACACACACATCCCCAAGCGTATAAAAAACACATTGCCATTTGAAACCCAAATTTAAATTTTAAGCCACACCCCAAACAAGCGCACGCATCCCACACACACACACACACTCTCGGGCACAACAATGGAGCCCACGAACGAAACGAGCGAACCACAGGCGAGTGCCCCCCAACCGCTCACTCACACACACACACACTCTACAATTTTAAAGCGCATAAAATGTGTGCGTGTCTGGCTGTGTGTTGGGGTCTACAATCACTCAAATTGAGAGAGACTCACACTCCACTCCAATTGGTGTGTGTTTGTGTGGAACCCATTTCTAACAAACCTCAAATGCGAATGCGAGAGCGAGAGAGAGCCGAGCCCCGCTCTTTGCGTCCACATTCCACTCCAACTGCAGTTGCCGCGCAGAAGTGGAACCAGTTGAACGTGTGGAGCGCAAGCGAACGGTTAAGTCGCGTTTTTTATCACGTATACGCAGGCGGTTTTTTAGTTGGATATTCCCCTCAACCAAAAAAAAAAAGGGAAAAACGACTATAAAACGAAGAAAAAACCAACCCCTAAGACTCTTTTAGGGTGGCGAACGCATAACACAACTCAAAAACCAACTCAAAAGCCGGCTCAGGGTGTGAGGGGAAGCGACTGAGAGAGAGAGCGCGTAGAAGCGAGACAGCAGAAGAGAGTGCCCGGAGCGAAAGAGAGAGCAATCATCACCATATCAGTCAGCGGACAGAATTTCAGGCCTACAGCGATTATCCGTTAGTTCCGATTCCGTTCCCAAAAAGAGAGCTATCCTGACCGCTGCGACCGCTTCTCTGTTGTCAGTTTCACACGAGACACGAACGCGTCCACAACAAAGCGGCGCTTTCCAAACACAATTCTAATCAAACACAGAAACTAAACTAAAACTAAACCTAAACCTAAAGAGATATACAGTTAAGAGCCCCCAAAGAAACCTCCAAGAACCCAAGAACTAAAGTGCTAAAGTGATTCTAAGTAGTGCTCAAGTATCCAGAACATATCGCACACATAAAACAATTACTACTGAGTTGTGAAAATGGTTATGTCGGAGCTACGTTGGCACACCGCTAGTCCCGAGGATAATAACAACTCCTTGAAGCGCGATCTGCTCAAATCAACGCCCACAAGCGCCCGCGAGGCCGCCGTTCACATAATGCAGAATCGATGTAAGTTTTATTTAACGATTTTAAAAAACCTTGAGAGGTACTAGAGATGGTTCTCAAACATAAGCTATTTTATATAAGTTGATTAGAACCATAAAAGAGTTACTTATGACATTATATCTTTGTGGTAAATAAGGTTTATTTAGTTTCCAAATGAGCCATACAGATTCTTCTAATTCGAAACTTTTGTATATTTTTAAATGTTCGGAAACTTAAACTTTATATATTTAGCTTTATATCAACACAACTTCATCAATCAATAAACCATAAGATATCGTTCTGATATTAAAAACCTTTTATTAAAACTTCCGTATAAACCAAACAATACTAGGAACTCATATTAAATAGTCAAAATTATATTTTCCGTAATACAAAATATGCACTCAAGAAAATATTAAAAATTTATGTTGTTCTTGAGCTATTTTTATAGGCAATTAGCAATAACTATAACTAAGAATGTCTATTAAAACATTAAAATATTATTTTGTTAAATATATTAACGATTTCTTAACTTTTTATATGTTCTACAATATGTAAAATAGATTTTCCTTTAAGTAATTAATGTCAGATCAATTCTTAAAACCAATCATTTATATCTTTTTTGCTAAAGTTTTCTATAAAAACCTGTGCATAATTAATTTAAACTAAATTCAGCAAGAATATACTTCTATATACCTGAAATTTTCATTGCAAAAAATGACCATATGATTTCTGGAACACAATAAGAATTCAAGTTCCCTTTCTAATAAGAAAATTCTAAGTGAAGAGCTCATAAAATTTTTCCTCTGAGGAAAACCCGGCTAATAAGCACCCAATTCCGATTTCCCCAAGACCGCCTTTCTCCATTGAATCACCAAGCCAGACCTCGTGAAAATTACCATGACTGGCAGTCAGGTGCTTGGCTCCACACCGAAAACTAAACACCTCGATACCAAGAACAAAGAAAATGCAATCTGCTTATTGAAAATACCCCGGCACAGGTGTCTCCGCCATAAATATTAACTCCCGGCGACCCACTTAAAGTCCCGTCTCAAGACCCAGCCGGTGCCAGGCTACACAGAACATACACACTACAAACTAGCAAATGGGTATTACAAATGCCGGACCATAAAAATATATTTATTAAAGACGCATTTCTTGCACAACCCGGCCAATACTAATGTGAGCAAGGTGCGAGGAGCCCTGAGACTGGTGGCGATGGGCACTCAGTGGAACCGCTTGGCCATTGTAAACAATACATTTAATTTGTTGCCTTATCAATTATCGTTGCGGGGGCAATAAAAAGCGCATTTCGATGACAAATATTGTAAAAAAAAAATATGGTCGTATTTGGAATACGGAATATGCGTAATAATTCCATTGAGCCACAACTCTCAAGTGTGGTTACCACAAGTGGTACGTACTTTGGAGCGGGTTACGATGATTGATTATGTAAAACAATAAAAAATAGACTCTGACGAATCCGAATCCGGAGTCCGGAGTGAGTAATTAAGGTAGTTTCAACAAGAGCACCAGATAAGCAGGGGTGACAAGGGAAAATTTTTAATTAAATAGAGGTAAGACGATAAAAACGGTGACTTTTCCGGAATATTCAAATATTCTACGTACTTCTGCACTCTTCATATTCCTTCAAGTGCTCGAGCACGTGACGCAAGTGATTCCCCTAATCTAGGAACTAATAGAGCGATAGCTAATATATGTCTCATGATATTCATATAAGAGTTTGCCTTGTACACTCCGATTTGCTTATCGCTTATCGCCCCGCTTATCGCCCGAAACGAAACCAAAATCGAAGTAACATTTTGCACACCTGCACACCTGCACAATGCTAAGATTCCAAGAAGTTCACCTCTAGGAGCACTTCACCGCAGAGTAAACAAGTTTCGTCATATTTTCGGTGATTTTAATAAATTAACCGAAGGCCCAAAAAAATGAAACGAAACTGGTTCGCCTGGCAATCAGTTTTAAATTAATATATTTGAGCGATTAGAGCGGGGCCAATTGACGACAATGTCCAACTTGAATAATAACATTATTTTTAGTCATTGTCCACATGAGCTCATGCCCATTTTCCCCTCGGAAAAAAATTATTACTTCGCCCCTTATCGCCCACCCACCTATCGGCGCCATAAAGGCCGATCAAGAAAGAGGGCGTGTGTCCGCTGTTGGGCCAACACTTTTTATGGCTAATTCTTGGAAAACCAATGAAGAGTCGATTAAGATTTACAATTGGCAAAGCGGAAACTGATAGAAAATGCAGTCAAAACTCGTCCTACAATGTTTTGTAATGCAGTTCGGGGTGATTAACAAAATTAACAGTGCCAGAGCTTGAGAGGGTTTAAAAATCAGTTAAAACGTAGAAATCAATTCAATGTATTGACCATTGTTTGCTGAGGTCTTCGGCTGGTAGTTGCATATTTAATTAGCATTTATTTTAATGCCATAACTGAGGTAATCAAGGAAATTTATTTACATTTGTTTTGGCCATTAATTTAGGGAATTAAAAACCACTTGAAAATGCCGAAAGGCATATTATATATTTCCTATTAGTAAATTAATATTAATTTGAATTATTCATCTTGAGCTGGAGTTTTGGAATCTGAGAACATATCTTATAGATTGCATTTCCTAATATAAATATTTTGGATTCATCCTGCACTCTCTCATCTCCTGAGCCCAAAAATCAGCCTCTCCTTAATTGCCGTTCATCTCTCTTTGAGAGTTCTGTTCCCCTAATCAAGCTTTCATTTCGCCGCACTCGAAGCTTTCTCTGCTCTTTCTCTCTTTGTGATTTTGCTAGTTTTGTTTTGCTACGAATATACAGGCAGAGACAAAGGCCAAAGAGCACGCACTCGGCTTGCCTTTGGCTCTCCATCATTTTCCTTTATTTTCCTTTATTTTATTTCATTTATTTATGTTTTTTTTCGGCTACTTTTGGGGAGCTCTTGGCTTTCATCTCCTCTCTGTGGCAGAAATCGAGGGGGTCAAGAGTTCAAGACACGCAGCTTCCGCCGCCGCCGCCGCAGCCGCAACCGACGACGACGACTCAATCGATAGTCAGTCTCGGTCTGCGCACGTGATGACCGTCGTCTATAGGATATAGCTTGTATATATATATATATATGTATAGAAATATATGTTTGTGCGCTGTATTAGCCACCCCCGGCCAGGCAACTCTCGAGGTCATTGACTAATTGTGTGCGCCACACAGCCAAATGTATCTGGCCAAATTCCACACACACCAAATTCCATCCTTCGTTGAGACCCTCATAAACCGCCACCCCCGCTGGGCGATTCTCTAAAATTTTATTTATTTCCCAGACGCATTTTTGGGGGTGGCCAGTGGCCACACTAGCCTGCCTGCGGTTTTTGCAAATTTCCTCGGCCAAAAACTGTAAAATTCTCGAAAAATGAACCCCACAATTCGGAAGATTCAAATGCTGCTGCTCACTTTGTGGTCGTCGTGCTCTGGACACGCGCGAGGGTGTTGAATTTTCGAAAAACTCTCCTTTCTCCTTTCTCGTTATATAATTTATGTGGCATTTTAACGCCGGGTTTTGTAAAAATTTTCATTTACCTAACACTGCCGTTGCTGGGCTATAGATTCAGGCCGTATCCGCACATATGCCGCAACCACTTGAGCTGGCAACAGCAGTTGTTGTTGCTTAATTAGCGGCCAAAAGGCGTGGCAGAAGCGTGCCAGAAGTGAGGGAAGATTGCGACGAAAAGAGTAATAGAAACTCGGGCCACATATCAAAACTGATTCATTGGGATAAGGATCTTATGTAGCGATAGGGAAGAATGAGATAAAAGCAATGTGTGGCAGATTGAAATGGAGTATTTCAAGGGTTCATTGAGTCTAGAAATTAATTTTACTCAAAACTAACGGAGAAATATAATTTTTAGATAGTAAATATAGCTGAGTGACTATAAGTCAGCCAATGCCTAATATAGTGAACTAATTCAGCCGTTCGCATAAATTCAAAGATTAATTCACAGCATAATTTTTATGATTTAATTTCTTTTAAAAGCTTTATAAAATATATTTTTGAAGACATACCGTCTCTGAAATAAACATATAAGCAAAGGGAATTGAATTTCCCATACACTTCAATGAAAATTTCAAGTCTTGCCTCGTAAATTAGCCACCGAGACCCGAAGCAAAGAACCAATTCTATTTCTCCAAGACATAAAAATGCAGCAAATGCACAAATGTTGTCTGCGGCTGCCAAACTCTTTCAAAATTCAAATTGGAAGCGGACCAGGTGTTCCTTGAACTCCGCGTATATCCCTCGACGATGTCCATAAAAATATCCTTTTATAGGCAACGGTGTCGATGTCTGGGACCTGGGACTGACGGCTGGCCATTTGGTCAGTTTTTGGCTTAAAATGTATATCAATATCGATTTCGTGTACCCGTAAACCTGAGCTCCTAGGAAAATGCTTGTGTTTGTGTTTGCATTTCCCCCGTTTTATGCCCGCGACGTGTGTTATTTTACGTTTAACTTTAAGTGGTCTCAATTTATACTGGTCTAAAAATGCTCTTCCCTTTTCCATTTTCCTTTCCAGATATCAGTCGCCTGTCGCGCTCGCCGTCGCCACTGCAATCGAATGGTAAGTGTTTTGAATTTCTTTTCCATTTTCGAGCATCAGCTGTTGTCCGAAAACGATTTACGAGATTTGTCCACTTCATATGGTTGGGAATACATACATGTATGTATCATATATATGTAGGTATATATTTCTGGTTCGGAACATCTGCCTGTTTTGGGGGCAGCGGGTTTCATCTCGGTTTCACTAAATCACTAGCATGTTTTCGGTTCAACAAAAAGACAATAAACCAGAGGGAGTATCGACTTCAACCCTTGCCTACGACAGCCACGCGCTGGCCCCTGAGGTAGGGGATATATCTGTTTATTCTCGACAACATATATATCTGGGTTAGGGTTAGGGTTAGGGTTGATGTGTGTATTTCCTATAGGCTCACCCTGGCTCACCCCTCTCGCACGGCGGCCTGTCAAAACTTTTGTCAACCGAGATTTAGGGGAAGGCGGAGTCTTTAAGTTGATTTTGATGTCTTATTAAATGGGTGTTTTCGACTTAACAGCTCCTTAAGTAGTTTCTGAGGTGACAATTGGCTGCCTCCGCTCCCTAATTGTTCTCTGGAAGTGGAGAGATTGAACTTCTCTTAGGGTGCATTATAAATTTTTGATGGATTCATAAACCAAAGTTCGATTATTATTCATAACTCGTTTCACCAAAGGAGGCTGCGTTCAATTTGCAATTCACACTTTACGAATTTCATGGACCGAACAAAAAACCAAACTTCAACCTTTTCGGGCTCCCTTTTTTATTATTATTATTATTTTTTTGTACCACATTATTGACAGCATTTCGCTTGATTTGAATTCGAATATCTGTGAGGGGGGGAAGCTGTCCTCTCCGGCCGTCTGTGTGTGTGTGTAGGACACAGTTGCTGTGATTTCTTTCACGAACATGAACATATATATTTACATATATTTTATGCAAAAATTATTCCGTTATGCCGGCCGTATGTGGGAGCGTTTTTGGGGTAGCTCGATGTGCAGTCAAACTGACCATTTGGCTTTTTTTTATTGGTTGTGCTAAATGGAACACGGGCGGCGAAAGCAAAGGGGGTTTTGAGAAGGGACTCTAAGAGTTTCTTGATTTTTTTAGACATATTTTTAATGGCTTGAGGGGTTAGCAAATTAGAAATTACAACAGAAACCTAGATTCTTTTAATACAAATTAATCAGTAAATAATTGTTTATAAATTATCTTCACAAAAAATTACCAACTTAAGTAAGCCATCTAAAAACTAGACACAATATAAAAACATTTCTACTTCAACACAAATTTAAAAAATAAACCTCAATAGAGGCCTCAATTTAGCTTAGAACCCATTGAGTAAAAATCCCCTTTCTATCAGTGGAGACCCACCAGTGTCCAATGGCCATTCACACAACACATACAAATCGAATTTGCACATCATCTGAATACCAAATGGACGCACGTAGCCCGTCCGAGAAGGAGCGAAAAAATCGCTCCTGTCCCGGGTTCGGGTCGCATATGTAAAAAGGATGACCATGTGGTCGGTCCATCCAGCCAGATCCAGCCGATGGGTCGTCCACTTGGGCGAATAAGTCATCAAATTCACGTAGCAGCCGAGCATCAGGAGGCGAGCACAAGTCATAAAGTAGCCAAGGCAAACATATGCAAAAATTGCCTGCAGTGGACAGGATGTGGAAATTGGTTGGGGCGATCCAACTGGGAATGGGTCTGGGAATGGGATCTAGAGGAGAGTGGGACTCAGAGCAGGGGCCCACTTCAAAGGGTTTAACTCCTTTGATTGCCATTTATGAGGGAGGAAGTGGCTGCTTTCCTCTAGTCTAAGTCTAAGCCCACAAAATGAACTTGTGCCTTGAGTATTTAAATATTATTGCAAATCAATTGGCCCGAGCCGAGGCTACCCTTTCTCTGCATGCTGCTGTATAAATAAAATGCATACAAATAGCAAATTTATACAAATCGCCTTGGCCGAGGCATTTGAAATGCTAAAATGCCACTTAAAAGCAGCTAAAAGCGTCAGCCAAAATGAAAAGAAAACACGAGAATTCCATTTGATGTCAAGGTGGAACTATGTAAACTATGGGGTGAAAAGAGCCTGCGACTGGGTTTTTCTTTTTTCTCTCTCTATTTATTTCGTTTTTTTTTCGCATAATAAAAACCCACTGCGATGGGTGGTCGTGGTCACGTGAAAGGCTTTCACTCGAAACCTGAAACCCAACGGACTATGAAATTGAACGAAAATTATACAAAACGCGCTCGTGTGGCCTATGCTAAATTTATGCAAAAGGACACTAGCATTGGTCCCCGAAGAGTGACTCATTTTTGCATAGTTTGAATGGATGGAAAATATAAATTTTCCATGGCTTTTGGGTCAGTTGGTTACGCCTTCTTTCTGGGCTTGATTGGAAAAAGAGTTGTGAAGGGGTTTGTTTTTGGAGAAATATTTAGAGAAGGTTTTGATTAATGGCTGTATGGAGTTGTGACAAATTCTGGGGATATATTTTTCACACTTTTTAGATTTCGATTTTCTTAGCTACAACTTTCTTTTCCCTTAACTTTTCCTAACCCTTGAATTCCCTATTTTCTTTATTTGCTTGCAGCTTCCGATTGCGATGACAATAACTCGAGTGTGGGCACCTCGAGCGATCGCTGCCGATCTCCCCTGAGTCCTGCCTTGTCCCTGACCCACCAGCAGGCCAAACGCCAGCTGCTGATGCAGCCCCATCCGGCCCACCATCATCACCACCATACCGCGCACCACCTGAACCACCTGAACCACCATCAGTACAAGCAGGAGGAGGACTACGAAGACGCCAATGGCGGTGCCCTGAACTTGACCAGCGACAATAGCCGTCACAGCACTCAGTCGCCGGCGAATTCGGTGAAATCAGTGAATGCCTCTTCACCGGTGCCGGCGGCGGTTATATCAGTGCCCTCGCCAGTGGCGCCCATGATCTCGCCAGTTCTGCCACCGTCCACGATGGGGGGAGGAGCAGGAGCAGGAGGAGCAGGACTTGGAGGTGTGGGCGGTGCAGCCACCCCACCCACTTCCATGGCTGCCGCAGCAGCAGCAGCCGCCGCCGCCGTGGCCACCTCGATGGCCTCTGGTGGTGGAATCTCCCCACTCCTAGCCCTGCCGGGCATGTCCTCGCCACAGGCTCAACTGGCGGCCGCTGGTCTCGGCCTGAACAATCCCCTGCTGACGGGCTCCCTGTCGCCGCAGGACTTTGCCCAGTTCCAGCAGCTGCTGCAGCAGCGCCAGCTGGCCCTGACCCAGCAGTTCAACAGCTACATGGAGCTGCTGAGGAGTGGCTCGCTGGGCTTGGCCCAGGACGATCCGGCACTGACCGCTCAGGTGGCCGCCGCCCAGTTCCTAATGCAGAGTCAGCTGCAAGCCTTGAGTCAGGCCTCGCAGCAATTGCAGGCTCTGCAGAAGCAGCAGCAGCGCCAGCAGGAGGAGCCACTGCAGCTGAACCATCACCACAAGATGGGGCAGCAGCAGCAGCATCAGCAGCTCCAGCAACCGCGCAGCTCCACGCCACACTCGGCGGTGCGCAGTCCCATTGCAATCCGCAGTCCCGCCAGCTCGCCCCACCAGTTGGGCCACCATCATCCCCTCCAGATCACGCCGCCCAGCTCGGCGGCCAGCCTCAAGTTGAGTGGCATGCTGACACCCAGTACTCCTACCAGTGGCACCCAGATGCAGAACACACCCAGCACTCCGCAGCCCAAGACGGTGGCCAGTGCGGCGGCTGCCCGCGCGGCGGGTGAACCCTCGCCGGAGGAGACCACGGACCTCGAGGAGCTGGAGCAGTTCGCCAAGACCTTCAAGCAGCGCAGGATCAAGCTGGGCTTCACCCAGGGCGACGTGGGTCTGGCCATGGGCAAACTCTATGGCAATGACTTCTCGCAGACCACCATTTCGCGCTTCGAGGCCCTCAATCTGAGCTTCAAGAACATGTGCAAGCTGAAGCCGCTGCTCCAGAAGTGGCTGGACGATGCAGATCGCACCATTCAGGCCACCGGCGGTGTCTTCGATCCCGCCGCCCTCCAGGCCACCGTGAGCACGCCCGAGATTATTGGTCGCCGGCGCAAGAAGCGCACCTCCATTGAGACCACCATACGAGGGGCCCTCGAGAAGGCTTTCCTGGCAAACCAGAAGCCTACCTCCGAGGAGATCAGCCAGCTGGCGGATCGTCTGGGTATGGAGAAGGAGGTGGTGCGTGTGTGGTTCTGCAATCGCCGCCAGAAGGAGAAGCGCATCAATCCCTCGCTGGACAGTCCGACGGGAGCCGATGACGAGGAGTCGTCCTACATGATGCACTAAGAGCGAAGCGAAGGTCACCAGATTTTAGGGACAAAGACAACAGTGCAATGTGCGGAGGAGGAATCAGAGGAATGCTAAGCAACACAATGTGCAGGTAATTATAATTGTTAATATTTAACTGGATTCCTTTTTAAGATTTTTAAATAGTTTCAAATTCACAAGCCACGACTTTAAATATTTTGATTTATTTTATTGATTTCCCTGTAGTTAACTGAAATCTTATTAATATTTTTCACAAAATTAAATTGAAAAGTTGTTTAGAAAACTCTTACTTATCTCTTCCAACCTTTGCTTATTTCCTTGCAGGTTCAAAGACGCAAACACATCAAATACTAGCTTAATTCTGTCCCAAAATTAGGTATAAATTCCTAAACAAAAGACAATTTGCACACAACAATTGGGGTTTGCTTATGTTAACTATTAATGGTATTTATTGTAACGTAATTGTAATATAAACTCTACCCAAAATATGGCTAATCAAGTCAACAACTCTTGAGTGCCGTTGTTCACTTGATCACCTTTATTTTGGAATCCTTTAAGGAAATGGTGTTTGTATAGCCTTTGACAGGCTTATAAATTCCATTTCCTTAAGGATCCGTACTACGTGGCGTATGTGTATTATTAATATTTAAGTACAGTCTCTGCACAATTTTCAAAGTCAAACATAATGAATTCCTAGCGAATAATTAAACACTTTCCACAAACAAAAAAGAAAATAAATTAAAAGAAATTCGATTAGTATCTAAGCATATTTATTCTTCGCGTGAATACTGTGATAATCAATTTGAATGATTTTAATTTTAATTCAAGGAAAAAAGAAAAGCAAGAAAAATAAGAACCTAGTTGTATGTTTGTATGTTATATGGGAAAGTAAACTAACAAAGAAATGTAAAGGAAAACATTAATTTAAACTTAAATTCAGCGTATTTATGAGTAAAAAACAAATTGAATTTATGAAAAATGAAACCCAAAAACCATTTATATAATTGTAAAATGTGAAAAACCACTAGAATTTTTAAATGTATAACTACAATGAGAGGGCACGAGATGCCAACACAAAAAAAGAAACACAATGAAATAAAAATAATTATCATACAAAATAAATGCGAATATTTCTCATTTTGGGAAGGGGGCGAAGGGGACGCTCTAAATATCTCAAAGATATCAATCACAAGAGGCACAAGGAATTTTGTGCTTCTGCGGCGCATATGAAAGGGAAACACCAACAAGAATCGCTAGCGTCTGAGACCAAGTAAAATTTTAATAAATAACAACATGCAAAACTGAAATTAATTCATGGAATTCAAGTGAGCGCGGAAGCGCGTGCAGAGCTAATAAGAACCAGACACCCGCAGAACGAGACACAACTGGACCGATTCGATCTCATGACCAAGATATCAACATGCAGATGAGGCCGGCGATCATGAAACCACGCTTCCAGGGGCCTCTTTTAAAGGCCGAACCTGGGTCACTTCTGCCACATAGAGAGTGCTATCAATGGGAAGCCGCCCGAACAAAATGAATTCACTGCGATTTCGAGGGGCGATCGGGGCAAAGTCGTTTGCTGTCATTGTCGCTCCAGCTTTGAGCAATTAAAAATTGTTCGCTATCGCTGTGAGTTGGCACAGGAAAAAGTCGCTAAAAAAGTGTATACTTATAAAGGTAAGAACTTAGTATTTAATTACATAGAGATAACAAGAAATTAAACCATTCGACGAGTGCTGGAAAGTATAATATAATCTACGGTGGAATTAGTACAAGACAAAAACTACAGAACAACTTTTAAAAAAAATTATTGATGAAGAAAATTGATTCAAAAATTATATAAAAATTTTTTATACAAAACTATAAAGTTGAAATCAATTTAAAATATATTTTTTATTAATAGAATGTAATAGTTAAAGTATTTTTAAGCTAAATCAGCAAAATAATTATCAGGAACCCAACGGAAACATAAATATTTTAATTAGCCTTTTTTTTTAAAGTTTGTGAGTTTTTATTGAGGTGAATTCATTCTAGGAAATTACATTAAAAACATTAAGCTAATGAAAACTTGGTTGAAATAATAATAGCTCAATAGCAAAATTATATCTTACATTGGAAAACGTGCCAAAAAATCGTGGAAACTCCCATAAAATTGGTTTTATTTAAAACAAAATTTAATAAATAATTGTAAATATATTTTTATTAAAGCATATTTGTTGTTAAATAAAACAAGAAAGGAATGTAACTTACTTTTTCAGTTTGGAATTGGATATGGAAACCGAATCTTAAATCGTTTATAACTAAGCCAAGAATTCATTAATTTTAATTTGGAAAACTTTTCTGTGTTGGTTTTTATTAAATTAAAATTAAAATTCTTGCATGACTAGATTGACTCGGCTGACTGTGCTGATCAATAATAAATATGATTTATAGGGTCGAAAATTATTCTTTTACTGCGTGGCAAGATTCTCATTAAACTTTGAATACCCTGGAAAAGCATAATTAGCCACAAGTTCGTTTTAGAACTCACAACTTTCCCTCCAAGTGCATTTCAAAATGAATTTTCTACAAATTCTTGGCCGAGCAGGGCTCACTGTATTCATTAGCAGGGCAGAGGCTCGACACATACGCAAATGATGTTGAAAGCAGATGCAGATGCCCTCCCATCGACCTCCCTGGTACTCGAAAACGTGCCTCCCTCATGCCGCAGACACTTGTTTGCATGGAAAGCGCATAATCATCGCGTGTCATGTGGAAATTTATACTATTTATGGTCTGTTTGTTTGTAGTCAGATGGAATCAAATGGAATGGGAATGGGTAGAAGAAGCTCTGGGGGCTTTGGTGTTGGCGTTGACGTTGGCTGGGCATGAGATGTTGGCCCTCTGGGCAAGACTTGAGCCGAGCCTGGGCTTTTGTCTTCTTTGCTTTTAATTTTAATAAATTCATGGAAAATTGCCAGTAATTACGAGACAAGCGGCGACGATTTCACAGGAATTCTGCGGCTCCACCCCAACGGGGAAATCCATGCTCATTCCCATTTTCATTTCCTTCCTCCTGCCACGTGAAAGGGTAAAATTTGCATATGAGAAAATTGGAGCTCGTAAACCCCATTAGCGCGTACAGCGGCAAACATTGTAGATGGATTGCGATAACTCTTTTTGGCCCCTACGGGCAAGTGCGAACCCAAGCTGGAGTCTGAGATCGAGACCCCCAATTGGCATTTCCCAGGCGACTTTCTAAGCGGGAATATTGCGGAATATTCATTATCCAAGGGGGCCAAAGTTCTACGTGCTTAAAACCAACTGAATTATACAAATTAAAGCACATTTAATTACTCAAGATGGTGCCAGGGAATTATAGCTTAAAGGTGACGGGTCGTCTAAGAGGCACTCCTTCTTCTCTTCAGTTCTCTTCTCTTCTCATATATTTTACATTTAAATCTCCGATATGACGAGCTTAACACCTAAAAGAAAATCTCCTTGTCATGCAGTCGCATCAAAGACATCAAAAACAAACCTGAATGAGGCATAAATTTCAACCGACTCCAACTTTCTAGTAAAAAGTAAAGAGAAAAATTTGCAATGCATTGCATTTTAGTTGGAATTGCTTAATTTATCAGTTCAGCACACAGTTGGCATTTCCCGCCCCGGAAAATCGAGTAGGGGAAAAGCGGGAGGCCGGCGAAGCACGGAGCTTATGAATATGCATCGAGGAACTTGCCTCTGCCACATACTTTTAGTTAGACATTTTATTTCATTGCTGCACATATAGATTTATACTGTTGTTAGTTTTTTTTTTTTTTATACTTTACTTTACTTACAAAGAAGGCCTTCGGTCCAGTATTTGCCACTGGGAATTAATCGGGGGAAGAGGTGGAGGGAATGCCACTGAACGAGTTAACAATTACCCAGTATTATGATTCACTTGGGGCCTCGATATATGCAGAAAGTCACTTGTCGATTGTGGAAAATGAGTTTACAGAACCAAAGTTAGTATTGGTTATATTAAATCTTATAAATATTTTATTTAAATATTAACCTAAGCATTATATGCCCTAAGCAAACGTCGGAAATGTGTAAAAGATAGACGCTGAACCACTAGCTCTTTGCAAGTTTTCAGGTGGAATCCCTTTAACAATATTTTTTCTACCCTCACAAATAGCTTTTAAAATTAAAATATTCCTACTAAGACCTTAATTAAATCGAGTAATTGCCACAAATTAATAGCCACAAGCCTTTAATGTAAATTATGCAAACTCGTCGGCTGTTTTCAATGCACTCTAATGCTAGTTTCATGAAAATCCTTTCCGTTCGGCTTCAGCAACCTCACTGTCTGAGTCATAACCACATGGCAACCAACATCTCACCCCGGTCCAATCAATAGCTAACCCATTACTTACCAATACTGACCTTAAAATCATACAAAGTACTTGGAATTATTGCATTTGCGTGTACTTAATGAATGCAAGCGCAGACCACAAAGCACCGAAGAAATACCAATCGAATGCCAAAACTCCGGGGTGCAGGTGTTCTCTGCGAGTGTGTGGAAAGAAAAATTATGCAACTTTAATTTGCCTTCGACAAACAATATGAAAAATGTGAAACAAAGAAGCCTAATTAGCATTCGGCAAAATGCAAAAGGGACGGCGGAACTGCCGTCCAATTTGTAAATTATATGAAAAGGTCGAGCATGCAAGTTAACCGCCGCTTCCGTACCTCCTCCTTGATGGTCATTAATTAAGAATTAGTTTTGTAAATACTTTGGTCTTAGCCTTCTTTTCTACTTGCTTTCGAAATTAAATTGTTTTATAACGAAGTGTCTGTGGCTTGCGAAGCGCAAAAGTGGCGCCGACTGCCAGCCCTCGTCCAGGGGGCAAATGGTTAAGCCGACTTCCCGGCACTTTGCATGCGATCATGCAATTGCCACAGGGGGCGGCGGAGTGGGCGGCCAAGATTATATTATTTCTGAATTTAATTTACGGGCCTGGGCCTCATTAAAGCTCTCATTCGTGGCCACAGAATGTCTCTGATGCCCGGCTTTTGATTGCCCAGGAAAACGGAGCTGCGGGATAAGGGATCTGGGAGAGGACCGCCTGCCTCCATTTCGACTCTCTTGGCTGGGTATGTTAATGTGGGGCTGTAGCCACAACACCTACTTCATTACAGGTTGCACAATCATAATGCAGCATGATTTCCTGGCGCTTTGAGGGGATCTTTGCAGGTGAACAGTGTTTCAAAGCAAGAAATTCAAGCAAAATGTATCTACAATAAAATGAAGTAGATTTAATCATAATTTTAAGATTTTAATATGCCAATAAACTCACAAATAACACCTTTTTATATTTTAATCATATAAAAAACACATTTTAAAGTGTTTAAATATCATATATCTCTTAATTATATGCTTAAAACTTAATATACAATTTTTGTTCAACCATTATAAAGCCCCATTACTTGGCCCCACTGTTCCGCTACAAATCGAGCCAGTGCATTATGCCAAGAACTATCAAAATCTTATTAAATAACAATGTTAAAGCCAATCCCCTGGAGCTCATTCCGGAAGCCGCTAATAGAAAACATCATCATTGCGAACAAATATACATTTTATGATTGCGATAATCAACAGAGACACACAAAGAAAGGAACGTTTTGGCCATGGTCAGTGGCTTGCAATGAAAGAATTATAATACATATAACTAATTAGTAAATATCATTTGCTACCGCGCACATTAGAAATAGACACTGGCCATGCAAAGACATAAAATCGGGCTAAAATCAGCAATCTGCAATCTTACAACGAGAAGAGGAGCGAGCTCCACACGCAAGCCAAACGGATGTAATATTCTTTTTGTTTTATATTTCTCATTAAATGCACATTAAACCCGTTGTTAATTGTATTTCTTTGTACCGTCAGCTCCATGCAAATTGCCTTTTGTGGGTGTTTTGCCTGTCAACCCGAGTGCGATTAAGGGATTCTCACACAGAGAACCCCTTGATTACATTTTTAGAGCGCGCGGCTGGGTTCGGGAGGGGTTGGGTTTGGGCTTGGGCTTGGGGTTCGTTCTCATCTCGTGTCGGCCGACATGAAACCAATTAAGACTGCAAACTGCACTTGCAGCTTGCGAGTGTCATAAAATTTAATTTATTTAAATTAAGACAATGGCAAAAATTTGCGTTTTTAATTGTCAAGTGCGGTCGAAGTGAGTGAGTGTGTGCATTTTTCTCAAAAAGCTGGGGAAGTAGAGGAAGATCGTTTGTGTCTATATTTCCTCAACCATAAATTATGGTAGCTGTCTTTTTATTGATGAATTCATAGCTTTAAAACCAGAATTCATAAAACTAATATTTATGGTTCTTTAATTTATTACAAAGTATTTTTTATGTGAAATAATCTGAACAAATCCATAAATTATTGGTTTGGCTTCTTTATGACTTCTGTGGCCTGCTTATAACAGTTTTTATTCCGTAACTATTTTTTTATAGAACTCATTGGGAAGTCCTTTGTATAGCCAGCACCACAATGAAACCATCAGAAGCCATATCCTTTCTTCTACCTCTCACTTTTGGCCCTTGAAAATTGCAGGCGTTGGTTCGAGTAGCTTCAAAAATGCAATGATTTTGTTTAAACAAGACAATACTCGAAAATGAACAAAGGAGCGTTGTAAATTCGCTGACTGAATGCAATAAAAATTAAATAAAGTCATCAGGACTATTTACAATTTTTCGAAATCGTCTCATTCAAGGCGAAACAAAAAGCCATTGTCAAATGGAGCGTGCAAGGAGAGTGAGTTGGAACGGCAGTCCGCATCTGAGGCTGTTGAGTAATTTAGTTCAACTGCAGATGAACTATGACCTGCCCTTGGATGTGTATGTGTATCGCCCACAAAACGCTTCCAGGTGCAAAACCCAATGGCCAGCTTGTATCTCTCTTTCCCTCGTGTCACGTGATTTATGGTGCGTTTTTGTCTCGCATTCTGTGTAAAAATTCCCTGCAAACCAACTGCCCGCTGGACTTTGTGTAGGCGTCCAAACACACAGCACTCGATGCCTGGACCCATCCTTGAGCATTCTGTGGTCATCATCCGTTCCCCTGGCAATATCATCCCCATTCCCAACATACATACAATGCATCCTGTTTGACCAACGCACTTTCGGCACGCTTCCCTCTAGAGAACCCCTATACCATTACTATATCCAGTAACTAACCCCGTCCAGCCGTCCAGAGATCCCTTTCGACTCCCCCTACCTATTCGATGATCCCGTCTAAACGCTCCGTTTAGACTGCCCTCAATTTCTCGAGTGGCGTGGCATTAACCTTGACTGGGACCGAGTTCCAGGCCGATCCTTATCGCGATTGCCCTTATTGTGTGTTTATTGTGTAACATCCATCGAAAGTGCTTTGTCATTCCGCGAGGGATCCACTGTAGGCAGCGAGGGAGGGAATATCAATCCCAATCCGAGTATGCGAGGGTGTTTCTGGCCCCTCGATTAGGTATTTCTCCTTGTTGTGCCATAGGTACCATGATATCCCTTCGCTTTGTTCCCTCAAATTTATTATGACACTCGGCGCGTGTTGAAAGGTTTTCCAGAATGCGGCGAGATCTGGAGTGTGACCATGTGGTGGGTGAAGATCGATTAAAGTGTGGCATATCTTTAACGGGAAATTTATAATAATATCCCTTGGGGGAAATGCAATCTTTCGGTTATTAGGAATAATATTTTAATAGAAATTAACCAACAGTTTAATATACCTTTTTTTATACATACATATTTTATCTGGAGTGGACCATGTGCTAGGTCAGGATTTATAATTTATAATATCCTTCAGCAGAAATTAAATCGTATTGCATATATTTTTATTAAAATTAAAGAAGTTGGAAGAATAATGATGACATTAAGCCCAAATACATACTTTAATTATAAATTCCACAGTATAATTTTATCTACAGCACTACACTGTGACTGACTTAACAGAATAATTAAAAAAATACAATTTTAGAGTGATATTTATACATTCTTTTATAAAGCCGAATAATATTATTTAAATAATAGAAGAATGATGTAGAAATTAATACAAATCACACTTGAAGTTAAAAAGCATTGATATAAATCGTTTTTTACCATAACCCTGTACTACAAATTCCTTTTAATTATTTTATAGCATTCCTTATAAATTTTTTAGTTCTAGCCAATCTGTAATTGATCTTCATTGGGAACTATTTCCCCTCTTCTTACAACATCTTCCGTGGTGAAAGATATCTTCCCATGACCAACGAAAATTATTAATTGTCAAACTAAATCTTTAAGCCAACGGCAAGTGAAGTTGTCTAACTTGCAATTGGTTTTCCACTTGCCAACTTGTGCTATAGCTCGGCTCTTTCCATTTTTTCTGTTCTTATTTTTTTTTTTTAGTTCTTCACACACCGACGCCCACTTTTCTGGAGCACCGCCCCATTTATCAATATTCATTTGGCGTCGTCGTCAAGTTGTTCTTATTGTTGCTGCTCAGCTCCTCTGATGATGATCATTAAACGGTGGGGAGGGGAGCAAAAATTAATTGACGGCGCATAATGACAGTTTATCTGGAAAAAATTGTTTGCCCCGAGTGTTGAGTTTTAATTAAAAATTATTGGATTACTTTGTTTGTCGCTGGCAACCCAGCACAAGCACCTCCCTCCTTTGGGCCAACTCCTCTCGTGTTCCTACTTGGCTATGCCTAAGTGTAAGCCAAAGCATTTCATCATTTTAATGATAGTCTAAGAAAAAAGTGAACTTCTTCGAGTGACAAAACAATTTGTGAGGCAGCTCAGGTCTTGGCAGTTATACATACCCTATACTCAAAGATGGTTTGAAGGGTGTATAGTTGGCTTCGCGGAAATTATTATGGCAGATGGAATTTGTGGCGCAAGGCGTTGGATTAAGTTGCTCTCCAATGTGGCTCTTGGCACTTGCCAAATATAGATTAGATTCCTTGGACGCAAAGGAAAGGAGTTTCGCGGAATTATCTTGGTCATTATTAAATACCAGTTCAATTATGAAAAGCCTTGAGTTCTTAAAAAGAACATTAAATTGGCTTACTATTAATTATGGCCAAGGATGAGTGGGGGTAATGTACCTTTTAGTTTATTAATATGATGAAATATTATTTCTCGGGCTTAGATTAAGGCCATCTGTTAATAATAATTTCAAACATTTCCCATATATGTCCAAGTGTTAACCTGTTAATTAGTACTAATCACGCCGCCAAGCTACCTTCCATTTTTAGCTGAAATATCACAGCTAATCCATGGACTCCATCCTTGACACTGTCCGATAATTCCGCTTGCCACTGTGATCCTCGGTTATGGCCACGTTGACAACCTCATCATCATGATGTTGGCCATCGGCTGCTGCTGCTGCTGCTGAGAGCGGCTTTTGCCTTTCTTGACTTCTTCCCCTTGTCGGCCGTATGATTTTTGATCATGCCTTTTGGCGGGTTTTGTGTTTGGGCTTTAAGGAAGCCATTACACGCATATATTCAGGAGGCGAGTGGCCGGATCTTATGAACTGCAATCATCTTAGCCGCAATGTCTCTGGATCTGTGTCTCTCTGTTTTTTTGTTTTTTCTCTGCTGTCGGTCACGCTTTTGTTGTTGCAGTTGCGACTTTCGATGGCCGCAAAATTTATTACAACAGATTTAAATGTTTTGGCCTTGCGTCTTGCCATTTTTACTGATTCCAGAGCCTCATATGGAAATCGTGGCAATTTATGGGATTTGTTTTGGAATTTTCAACGTTACTTTTTAAATAGAATTGTAAATATTTGCTTAAGGAATTTAAGATTTCCATAAAGATGAGATGAGAAGCGATCTACCAAACCCCATTTTTTATTTAAAATATAATGGAAAACCTGATAAATTAAGCCTAATGTAGGCACTGCCGCTCCCCAAACGACATTTCCCATAGACCCACTGCGTCTGTCAATTTTTCGCTACGCCTTGACAACAACAATTGCAACAATGGAGCTTTTGGGCCAAGAGTTGTGCATAGTTTTTAAACTCAAATTAAAGCACAAATTGCTACCGCAACGAGCGACTTCAAAGGCCCGAAAGCCGAACTCGAGAAGTCGGCTTGGCCAACAGTAGCCCATGTGGCCCGAAAAGATTTGCGTTGCGGCTCAAGCCAAAGTCCCTGGCCAGAACCCCTCGCAAACATTCAGCCAGCCAGCATTCACATCCATCAATTTCTGACGCTTTCATCAAGCGGCGACGACGACGACGACGATGAGGATGACGATGACGACAACGACATTTGCCACAAAGGAAAGCCAAGGAGCGGCGGAGCAGAGGCCATGTTCTCGGGTCTGGTCTGCTCTGTTCTGTTCTGATTATTGTTGCCACTGTGTGGACCGGACCCGGTTGCTCCACTGGTTTCCCGGGACTCGCGCAGGGGACGCGCATTTAAATTGTCGGCAGGATCCAAGCGTTTTGCACTAATATCCACCAAAAGCGGGCCCAGTCCTTGTCCCCAATGCATTCCTTACTCTGCTTTGCAGCTCGGCTCGGCTCTTTTCCATTTATACTTTTTCCTTTTGGTTTTTTGCGACTTCTTTTCATGGCATTGACATCTTTTCGTCAAAGTCAAATCATTCATTTTGCCGCATCAAAATGCATAAATATTTTCGGCTTTCGGTTTTCGGGTTTTCGGTTTATAGATTGAATTGGTTGTTGATTGTTGCCGATTGTTTGTTTTCGCTCTGGTCTTGGCAGTGGTTTCTTGGTCGGAAATTTAAATCGCCAACATTCTGTCTACAGGCTGGATTGGGTTGTCACCCTTAGAAAAGTGAACAGGGTTGCTTTTAGTTATTTCATTAGGAAATTTAAAGGATTAATAAGGTAATTTTTACTCTAATATATATATTTTTTATTCAAATACTTAGCTATATCTATTATTGCATATTATATTATTCAATAAATTATTTGCAAATTTTACTCCTTGCTTAGACTTCTGTAGAAAATGCAGCTAATGCTACAAATTCTAATCGATTTTTTTTTAAGATTTAACTCATTGTAACAAGAAAATGTATTTTTTATTAGAATAAAACTAAAATAGCAACAAAATAATTATATTAAGCTGGATGCATTAACTTGTCAACCCTAGAAAATACTGCTGCTACAAAACCCAAAAACAAATGTTTATTCAGCTAAACATATTCAATTCGTCTATAATAATTATATTATATATAGTATTCTATTATTTATTATCTTGACAACCCTATAAATTATATATAAGGTTGTCAAATATCTCCCTTCCGCCTTTTTGTCTTTTGAATTTCGCGGCTATGTACAAAGCGCTACAGAGCTCGTATCGTGTCGTACGTTACGGCGTTAAAAATGTGTTCATTCGCGCTACAATTTTGTCTTTGACGATTTTTCGATTAATCGACTGAGTACGTTGTTACAGCTCGTCAAAGATGGACACCAGCAATGAGATAATTCGCTACATTTTACAATTTTTCTTCGATTAAAGCGAAAAAACAGCCAAAGCGGCGGAAACAAAAAATTTAGTTTATGTGCCCGATACTGTAATGGAATGTATAGCACAAAAGTGGTTTGCTAGGTTCCGTTCCGGGAATTTCGATCTCAAAGATGTCGGGAGACCTGTCGTCGAAAATTGCGAAAAAATCATGGAAATAATGGAAACAGATCGGCACGTGAGCACCTATTCAATTGCCGAGGAACCAAGGATAAGCCAGAAAGTCTTTTGAACTATTTGCATAACCTTGGACTTAAAAAAAAGCTCGATGTTTGGGTGCCACACGAACTAACCCTAAAAACATGATAGGCCGAATTTCCATATGCTATTCGTTGCTAAATCGCGACAAAATCGACCCGTTTCTGAAGCCGATTGTGACTGGCGATGAAAAATCAACATCAGGCAACAACATGGAGCGCAAACGATCGTGGTCAAAACTCGGGGAAGCGGCCCAGACGGTGGCCAAGCCTGGATTGACGACCAGGAAGGTTTTTTTGTGTGTTTGGTGGAATTGGCAAGGAATCATCTGCTCCCTTAAGGTCAAACGCTCAATCCGGCCCTCTACTACCAAACACTGGTCCGCTTGAAGGTAGCACTCATCCAGAAGAGGCGATCTTTGATCAACAGAGGCCGAATTGTGTTTCATCAGGACAACGCCAGGCCACACACAACTTTGGTGACGCGTTAAATGCTACGGGAGCTCGGATGGGAGGTTTTATCGCATCCACCATATAGCCCGGATATAGCGCCAAGTGATTACCACCTGTTCCTGTCCATGGAGAATGCCCTTGGTGGTGTAAAGTTGAACTCAAAAAAAGCTTGTGAAAAGTGGCTGTCCGAGTTCTTCGCAAATAAGTAAGGGGGCTTCTACGAGGGAGGTATTATGAAGTTGCCGTCTAGATGGCAACAGATTATCGAACAAAACGGCGCATATTTGAACTAAATCCGATCACTGTAACACTTTTTATAAAGCATTGAATAAGGAGCAAAAAACGGAAGGGAGATATTTGACAACCTTATATTACACGTCAAAACCTTTTTCACCTTGTATAGTTTTCTAAAAATTATCCTCTCTAGACCTCTTCTACTAATAATTAATAAAACAACAATTATTAAATTACTAAAATATTGTCAGTATACAATGAATATTTAAAGTTTCATTTATTAAATTGGCAACCCTGAAAAATACCGCTACTACACACAACTTCTCAACGCTGACGAAATGCCAAAAAGCCGAGATACAGAGATACAAAGATACAATCACAATCCTTCAACGCGAAATCGATGCTAATGCTGGCGGGTCTCTATCGCTACCGTATTCCGCACCGGATTTCGATACATTTCGGCATCGCTTTGAAGGCCCCCGATCGTTGTTGGTGTTCACAATGCCATCAAAATTTAAATAGCAAAACAATGGAGGTGGGGCAGTAAAAAACCGCTGCATTCCCTTAAGTCTGCGACATTTTTTGTGACCAGTTTTGCGGCCTCTGAGTCTGCATCTGCCTTTTCCTCTCAGCTTTTTTCCTTTTTCTTTTGTTTTTTTTAGGAGACTTTGCTTTGTTGTGGAATTTTTGGCGAATGCTTTTGTTTTGCAATTAGTTTTTGTGTGCCAGCCTAACGGTATAGGAAATGTTTTACTTTTGATTTTATATCAGTCAGTATTTCTTATATATATCTTAAAATGCGGTGAATGTCAAGGTCAGCAGGAGATGGAGGAGAATAAGCAGCAACCGGGTTCGCCAAGTTAACTCCTCGAAGTTTATGATTTATGCGACTGTGAAAATATCGGAGACCGGCAATTACAGCCGAACGGCCAGAATGACACACATGAAAAACGAGCTCGATCCGCGTCTATGGAAATGTGATAAGCTATAATTAAGCAGGCAGCCCGATAAAGGATGCCAACTGCTTGCTGCTGGCCCCCATTGATCGGGGGGCGTGGCATATGCTAAACAACATGCAAGGGGCGTGTGCGCGGTGTAAGCAAATTTAATTTATACAATACGACGACTAAGAAGACTCTCCAATATGCGCCAATATGCAAAGAATTAATAATCGCAAAGCTGGCCAAGACGACAGAGGCCCCGGGGGCGGCAACGATCCGGTAGAATCTTCCAGAGGAGGGCGTGGCAGCCGTTTGGCATTTCAATTGGATAAAGTGGCGCCCCGAACTGGTTTTCGAATTACCAACTGTGGTATTTGGTTAATCCAAAGCGAAGACAGGGCAAAATGGTTATGATTATTAACCCATTGGGGCTCAAAAAGGGTCAAGAATTGAATACATTTATCTAGGGAATTTTAAATTAAAATAAAAACAGAGGTTACGATATAGAAATATTTACAGTAAGTCCTTTAAAAACTATGAACTTGATAACAATGAATTAATAAATAATTATATAGATTAAATCCTCAACTAGAACTAGTTTCCTTGGTGAGATATTACAAGAACCCTAAGTAATTCTTACATAAAAATATATTCTAGACATATTTAGAAAGACAAAATATAATGTAAAAACTCCAGTACTTCCTTAAACAAACCCTACAAGATCTCCCACCGATGTGGGTTAATTGTATCAATAGCTGACTTGCTGCATTGTCTGTTCTGTTGACCACAAAAAATTATGTACAAACATGCAATATGTCATAATATTTATTGTTTTTTGATCGCCTCAACTCTACCACTGAGAGCTCAGTCCCCTAACAGACGTAATCGATCAGGTGTAGAACCCACGGCAATTGAGTAATAATTCATAAACATATTTCCACTCGAAGGAAATTAATTTGCCGGCCAAGTTCCCCGTCTGGGCAGTTTGTTCGATGGGGTTCTCTGGTCATTACGCGGACGTGTTGACGTTTGAATTGACAACCGCTGGCACACACACACAACTGTCAATCAATTTCGGGTGTTCCACTAACTACTCTCATTGGCTATGCCCAATTATTCATATTGTTCCAATGAATCGAACACACGAAAAGTCGTCAGCTGTCGCGTTTTTTGAGGGTGGTCGTAACCGTTGGTAATGGGAAACTTTTTCTTACTTGTAAAAGATATTTCCGTTACGTAGAGTCACGCAAAGTGTTGTGAAAATTTGTTGAAAATTGCTTCAGTGGAAGTGAATAATTAAGGTATGAGGGTGGGGACATGGTCATAACAAGGATTTATTTCTCAAACTTCTTTGGAAAGAAATAAAATTTCAATTTCTTCGTAAATATTCAAAATCAAATACCCGTTTATTTATTAATTTTCATCAATGACTTATACTTTTATTTCTCTGAGACATATCCTCTTTTTCAGCTATTCTTTCAGGAAACTTCTTCCTCCTTTATTTACCTACAAAAATGCAAATCATTTCCCATGCTCCCTAAACGTTTCCTTATTGTGTGTATTATCTACCATTAAATGCCCAATTGAATTCCGAATTTCAGCAGTTAAATGTCTGCTTTCAAATGTACACAAACTTTCGATTTGATTAATTGCATTTATGATGGAAGAGCGGGGAAAATAGTTCAGAGTCATGCTGGAGTGGTGTTTCTTTTTTTTTTTCTTTGTCGTATTCAACTGTCTGTGTCTAACGAGATTCACAATTGAGTGACTTTCTTCATGGTAATTTTTCATTTGAATATTTGTTATGTGAGCGAGCTGCTTTGATTAAATTAAATGGAAGTAGGTCTCATTACACGCTTTTTCCAGTTTGGATAATTTGAATATGAGTGTAGGAAAAGGTGTGGAGTGACTTTAATTACAAAGTCATTAGTAAATTATAAGAAAAATTACAGAAAATAACTTCAATATCAAAAAGGGATTAATAATATGACACCTAAGACGCTAAAATATTTGTATAGTTTACTATTTTTAATCATTTTTTTACCGTTATTTTTATTCAGTTGTTTGCTGAGATAGTTTAACTTTTGTTTTAAAGTTTTCCAAACATTTCTATACTCACATATAAATTCTTAAAATTCGATTTACTTTTCTTAACTTTATTTTTATTTCGCTTAATAGGTTTAAGGTTTAAGGTTTAAGGTTAATAGGTTTCACACATTTCTATATTTTCTGCCCCCACTCATTGGTCAATAAAATCTATAAACCGACAGTCCTTCAGTTCCCAAAGTCATTCCATCACCATCATCAGGCCACATCGAACACACCCAGATGACACATATATCGAATCACCTACGAGCTATACAACCTATGCATTCCGTACCCACATATTTACTTAGCAAATTAACTAAAAAGCCAATGGAATAAACGAGTTCGGAGGGGGCGATTAATGGGAGTGCGAGATCTGAAATTGAAATTCAATATGATGAGCGAAGCAAATAAATGGATACCAGGGCGAGTACAATTCGAATACAAATAAATTGGAATGCGATAAACGCGTTGCAATCAAAGGTAGAAAAAAAGGAAAAGAAAGAAAAACCACACCCCTAGGGACAGATCCCCATACCGAAATTTTCACCCGCAGCAGGTCCTGGCCATGCGATACTTTGTGACAATTAATACGCTAAACGATGGATGAGACACAGGGCCAAGGGAATGATTACACTACAACAAAAAAGGGACAATTTTGTCTATTTAACAAATATTTTACCTAGAAATTGAAGATGTTGAAGTAGAAGCAATATTCGTTGTGATTCGTTTAAAAAATGATGAAAAATAGATAAAAAAGGAATAATAGATAAGGAATATTTATTTTATATTAAAATTTAATTTTAACATTATTATTTATATTTATAGGGTAAGGTGGGGCAAACCCGACAGTGTGGGTAAACCCGACCTCCCTCTGTTATCGACAATCGGAAGCACTACGCAAACTAATATTAGTGGTATCGTGTAGAGCATCGAAAATAACCAATATGGTGGTATGTAACTTTTTCATCAGTCAGCAATGAGTTGCTAAAACGACGGCAAGTTTGTTTTTACAATTTCGAGTTTCATTTTTGTGCCCAGTTGACTACAGGATATTTCATATTGCTAAAGTGATCACATAAGAAGGTTAGTGGATTTAGATTCTATGATTAAGGTCCTACAAAGTGCATATTAGTTTGGTTCAATTTTTTAAATATTTTTTTTTTTAATTGCATTGTTATGAAAAAGACGTGGTGGGGCAAACCCGACCGCTTTTTTTAATGTTGTTTTTGCTATGAAATTGTTTATTTATCAAATAAAAGAATTATTATTATTATTTTCTAGAATAGGCGTGAAAATAGACCATTCGCGGTCGATTTTTAGCTTCCAAAGTCCACGATTCTGAGTCAATGACTTACAGCAAGCTATTAGATTAGCTATTAGACTTAGATTAATAATTTTGCCATTTCCATTTTTTCCATTATCATTCATTACGGTTACATAACATAATATTCATTGATAAATCATTGTAAAACCATTATATTTAGGTTATATCTGTACTGCATCAAGCAAAAATATAGGCGGTCGGGTTTACCCCACCATTTTTGACAAATGTAAAATGAACTTTTTCGTAAAATGCTTGTATCTCAAAATTTTCCGAAGGTATGAATAAAAGCTATACATACAACCTTTAATTTGGTATATATAACAACTTAATCCAATGTAAAATACACATTTTATAGCCAAAACCATTTACTAGGTCGGGTTTGCCCCACCTTACCCTATATAACATATATAACATATATAAATATGAATTAATTGGTTAAGCAACCTCAAATCGCTTAGCAACCTCAATTTCTTAACAATGTACAATCGAAATATTTTAAATTAAATTAAATTAACTACAATTATTTGAAAGTTATTTTCATCTCATTTAACATTTTAGGTAATCTTGTGGACGCTAAAAACCTCTTATGTCTTTATAATTATCAATTTACTGGGTTTAATAACTCTAGGGTTGTGTAACCTTTACTGAAATTCTTAATAATATTCCCAAAACGAAAATGATTTCAGTGTATATAAAATGACAAAAGTTCTCACCGGACTGGTTGGAATCTATATATATATATAACGTTCTCAAAGCTGTAGGGGTCTACAAAATAATGGCCGGAGCAAGGAGCACGCCTAGCAGGCTGAAAATTGCCGCAGGACACGCGTCGCGCTCGTTTGCGCAACTAAACTGAAATTAGCCGGTAAACGATGCGACTCCACCCCCTCCGACGACTGATAAAAAACAGATAAAAAATGAAACTTAACGCGGGCAAAAAAAAAACACACACACACACATAGGAAGGAAGGAAAGGGGATGGACAAAAAAGCAACCGCACGACGACCACAAGAACGCGCATCGATAATGACAGTAATAAGGATTCAATGATTGTCGTGGATTTTGTTTTATTCTATTTTTTACCGACTTGCGCCACCCTTTTTACCATTTCTCTCTATTTCTCTAACTTGTGATAGGGCGCCCGATCCAGGGTTGCTTTCATACTGAACCCAGATCGCGGGCAGGGTCATCCCTGAAGGTTTTGCATGAATATTCCACGATGATGATGACGAAATTTGTCATAGAACCCAAGGTTCACCCTCTTAGGAATATTATTTTTTGGCAAACGCATGTTCAAAATGCAAATCATTTTTTTGCAGATTTTTATGGTCAGTCATAGTTATTATTATTATGTGAAATTAATTCTATGGGAAAACTACAAAACAAATCGTGCGAATAAAAAATGGAATAAATGTATGAGATTCGAAAAAGTTTTTGGGAATATTATTTAGTGAAAAAATATTATTCCTAAGTCAAAAAGGAAGCTGGAAAAATATATTTTTCGTCATTAGAATCTTTCTTTCAAGTACAATCTGAAACTGCTCTCAGTTCAGCGAACAAATTACATCTTTACTGCTTCCCATCATTTAAACCTTTAAAACTCTTTTAATTTAATATCTTATTAATAAGCTGCAACGTTAGCCGCCCATAATTATATTTATCTCTCAAATCATTGTTAATTAATTATTAATTTTCATGTTCCCATGTTGCAGGTCTCTTATCGATCTGCTTATAATATGATAATTATTGCATTTTAAATGCATTTCATGTAATTATTTGTCTTTCATTAAGTTAAGAGCAAACATTACAAGATAAACGGCCAACCAGCGAGACCAAGGACCAAACAGGAAAGCCATGGATCGCGGGAAACGGAGACCCAACCACCAGACGCGTCATTAGAAACCATCGCTGGACGGCGAGAGCGGCAGCAAAATTGCATATCGAACGCTTAAAACGCATAAATTAAGATCCCGAGACCAGTCCCCAGTCCCCAGTCTCCTCAGTGAGCAAAAAGTGGCAGAAAACCCAGCAGAATGCAGATACCAGATACAGGCTCCGATGGCCATCGTCATTCTCGGACAACCTCTTGTTGCCGGATGATGGGACTCACGGATGGACTGCCAGCCGGACGAGTGCCACCAGAGTGCAGTTTGTCATTGTGACTTCGGGCTACAAGATGTCGATTTAGTGGCCACAAGAGTCTGTTAGCTAAGTAACAATTTTCTGGGAGTTACTTTTGGGATTAGTTTAAATGAATTTAAATTTTTTTAGAGTTGAGATTGGGATATGTTTGGAACAACAAATAGTCAAGGAAGTTGTTTCATTTCTATATATTAAATACATAATTTTATAATGATTTTAAATGATTTCAAATTATTCCTCTCCCTTCTGTATCCTTATTTTCTTTGATATATTTTTATCTCCTAAAGAGTATTTAAAATACATTTTCCCCTTTTTGTTGGCCATCACCTGCAATGTAAATTCGGCCTGTGGTTCGTTCGTTTTTTTCTGGCACCCCGAGAGCCTTGCATATTTATGTCTCCACCGATGGAGGAAGGATGGTTGGTTGGATCGGCATCCTCATCAACATCGCATGGAGGCCCTAACCCGACTCCATCTTGTGTATATGGCTGCGATGCATGCAAAAGGCGACAGGGCAAAGCAAAAAACTTGATTGATTGGCCTGCCAGTGGCGACAGTTGGGGCATTTTAGGGTTAAGGGGGGGACAAAGCCACAAAAAAAGACAGAAATGCAAAACTCTCGGGGAACAGTAGAAAATGGCGGTTGACTTATGGGGGAAAAAAACAAACTTAAACATGGGGACTTACCGCTCTCGTATCCGCTTGTAACCAGTATCTTTGAACTGCACTTGGACTTTGGTTTCACTTGCGACGTGCTCCGTGTTCTAGCACATGTAATATATTCGTATCGATTCTTAATTTTTTCTACGGGAAATCGTCGCTGCATTTCCAGGAATTTCAATATTTGTTATTTATATCAGCCAAGAGGGAAAGAGTGGAGATAAGCGGTCGCGTCACCTGTGAGAAAGGTGCTCGGCGCAAATATCATAAACAAATACAAGGGGAATAAATAAGAGCGAGAGCGAGGCAGTCGAAATTTGTTTATACTTCGATAGCAATTACACTCACTCCGTCCCGTTCTGTTCCGGAAATTTATTAATTGCTTGTTCCCTGCCCGCCTCCCCCTGCGATCCAATTTGAATTGAATTACGCACCCGATTATTGTGTGCATTATCAGTCTGATAGACCCTACTATATGTATTTATTTAGGCCATGACAGGTCCCTGGTCTGTCCACCTCATTTCGTGACATTTCTTTAATGAAATCATGTTCTTCGCCTATCACACATAATCGGTCATTTCTGGTTGTTTCTGTATAGGTTTGGGTTCTACCAATATAACTCAGTGCTCTGTGCATGAAATTTAAATTCTTTAAAAATTGTCTGACGCCTTGAGATAAGAAATTCTAGACCTAGACGAAGTTTTGACTTTGAACGATGGCTATGAGTGTGTAGAACCGAATATTTATAGGGTTATTTTCTATTTTGCTTATCGTTCTTTGGGTTTTTTTTTGTATTTTTAAAATATTATTCATCGATTTAGGGGTTCATTGTGCAGGTAATAAGCAAAGGTCGTTGAAAAACTACTTAAGAACTTTAAGCAAGCATTTTGGATTTAATTTTGGGCTTTTTTCTTCACAATTTATTAGTTGCCACGCAATTATATCAAGGTATATCTAAATTTATAGGTTTTCTTTTGCTATAATTAGACACTTTTTTTCATTATTAATTTTTGTTTATATAATTCACTTTTTTTCCCATAGTACCTCTTTAAAAAACTGTATTAAACACTCAATAACTAACTAGATTTTCGTGAGGCTCGAGGTTTTTTGCAACGCCCTACCTGTTTTATGTTATATTCTTTTTTCACATTGCACTTTATTAAACACTTTATTAAATACTGTAGTTAACATATTGTTAAGCACTTTATTAAACACTTTATCAAACACTTTCATTTAGAATTTTACTCGATAAATGAATATGCTGAGACTTTCGGGATTTTTAATTTCAGTATTTATATCTCTTATTTATTCTAATTCTCTCTATAGTAAGTTTACTACATTTTCTTGCCTTCCGGATTGTTCTAAAACTCTTAATTCACTTTTCTCAAATTTATCCTTTTAAAAATCCCAAAATATACCCATATTAAGCATTTCATTTCCCAACTACTGTTTGATTACTTTAATTTATTTGTCTGCACCCACGCACTCTTATTGTGGGATATACAATTTTATTTAAATGACCCTCATAACAATTATGCATTCAATTGAGGGCCGAGCCAAGTATCCGCAGCCAATTAATTAATTAAAGCGCTGATCAGCCCACGTCCATTGAGGGGTTTGTTTTTGTTTTTTCTATTTTTTACATAAAACAAATTGCAATGAGAATTTATGACCCCTGAGCAACGAACGAAAATTTGTCAAAGCAAATCGATGGCCACTAGGCGTAGTCCCCTCTTCGATCGCTCCACTTCTCAGAGGCAGGCCAAAATGGTTAATTGTAACTGACGCCCAGATGTGAATTACCAAAGGAGGTCCCACCGTCCGTCCACCCGTCCAGTGACATTTTTTTCCTGGGGTGCCGGGGGCTGCACGGCGGGGTTGACTCGAAATCGATACGGAACACAAGTCGGCTGTTGTTTTGCTAATTATTCAATTGAAGAACGTTTAATTTATTTCAATATAATCGAATTGAAAGATCGCCGCGAACAAGCTCCAGCCAGATGGTGATGAGGCGGAGCAGGGGGAATAGCTGCCAGGGGAGGGGATGAAGTCAGGGAAGGAGTTAAGCTGGGGAGGAGGAACACAGACGGCCCGAGCATGGCTCCCACGGAAGTCAAGCAAATTAATTTAAAGGTTTAATTGGTGAAATCGAGATATATAAGAGTCAGGGGAGTACGAAAGGGGGGTTTGGAAAATTATATAAAATAATTTAGACAATAATTTCTAGTAGTCTCTTAACATTTAACTGTTTTATTTAAAGTTTAATAAGTATCTTCTTGGCAATAATTAAATTACATCTTTATTATAAAACTTTAAAAAGAATGGACATATTAATATTTATGGTGCATTTTTAGTATACTTTTTTGTTTTTATTAGTAAAAATTTTAATGTTAGTATACTTATTAAAATTTTAATGTTTTTATTAGTAAAATTTGAATGTTAATATAATAAACCCCTTTCCGAAACCCCTTTTCCCTGTCACTGCCTCTGGCGCCTCAATAATTGTCGCCCTTACATTGACAGCAAAGAGGCCGCCCACTTGAAAGACTTGAAAGCGGAATTTAAATTTGATTAAAACCAAGCGGAAAATGTAATTGCGAAAACTGGAGTTGAGCTTAATTAAATTTTCATCGATTTTGATGGGAAACATTTGTGCAAACTGGCTGTGAAACCATGAGAGAGAGGTCAAAAGTGAATTAAATTGAGGTTTAAGGCTTTGAAAGCGGGAGACAGTGGGATATATTAAATATAACTCAAGTTAATATGGAGATAAAAACATGTTAAACAAGCCACCTTATGTCCCAGCTAACCATAAGGTTAGGCACTCCGTATGGCAAATGGCGAGCGATTAACGAATCATTTTAATGAGCAACAACATTACGCATAAATTAATTACGCTGCCCCGCTCCCATTCGCTATGACAATGAAAGCCGAAGTCAAATCGTAAACGCTTTTCGTTATTAATACGTTATTGGTCGGTCGGTCACTTGATATGCACTTGATACTATGTATCACTAATGTATTTACGATCGCCACAAATGTGTCAGTGGCAATGAGGCAAGAGCCGTAACACGGCCACACAACATGACACAAAAATTTAATAACAGAAACGATTTCATTGTATCTTGAGTGTCTCTCCCCCCGGCGATATCTGTTTGAGGTGAAGTCATTAAATTTACAATAATGCGCACAATAACTAAGAGCGTATTAAAAGCCAAGCGGGGGAAGGGGCACAAAAATAGACTAAAGCCGGCCCAGACGATATCGTCGTCGCCGAAAACAGAACGATAATTGAAATGGAAAAGATGTCACCTCTGTGTGGCCATGATAACACGAGAACAGAGATATTTTTAACAGAATTTGGGTGTTAGAGATGGGAGATGGTGAAAAGTCCATTTAGGGTAAACTTTAATATTTATTTATATAACATTTTATATTAAAAATATTTTATTTAAACAGGGAATTCACTCTTACAGCTTATAATAATATTGGAGAGTTTGAGAGTTTATGATTATATGAGAATTTAATTTGAAGAAACGTTTAATCATCAAAAATCTGTTATATTTTTTGACAACTTAAAAATTAAACCACAATATGATTTAATTTTCAAATCAATAATATACCTAAATATTTTATTGGGTAAAAATTGCTTAAAAATCTACTGTATATATTTACACTAAAAAAACACTACCTCCAAAGTAGAAAACAAACACAAAAACTTTTAACATAATCTTAAAAAATGACACGTTTCCATCCCTAATTAAAAACCTTCCCATCTTCCCGATAAGCATTGTGAAACCCAACCATAATTATTTCCTTTAAATTCAATTACTTCGTACAACACTTTTTGGGGGAAATGAATTGATTTTGTGAAAATTAGAATTGTTAAAATTGTAGGTAAACAAAGATTGGTAAATGCCAGGCGGCGATCAACGAACATAAATTCATTAATAACAGGCAAGTCACTTATTTCTTTGTTTCCATTTCCAACGTCTCACTGAGGTTTATCAGTAAATTAAACGGTGATAAACCGAGTTGGAATGCGGTTAATTTGTTAAAGGCTTCTTACGCATGTTAATTCTGGCTAATCAGAAGCAAAAAAATGGTAAAAAAAAAACCTCATCGAAAAATGCACAAAAAGTGAGTACAAAAAATCATTTCCGATACGTGATCATCGCATATTTATCGCTAGCATCTGCCAGCATCTACCCGAGCTCTGGTCTAGGCCATTAACAGGCCAAAAACTTGGCCCGTAATGAGGCCAGAGATAGCAGAGATACAAGATCTGGTCATGGGAGTGGGAGTGGGAGTGCAGGAGCGATCCGAGATGGGCCACCTTGATATGGAAAGCACTCAAAACTGAACTGCACTTGCGCCCGTCTATGCAGAGCAGGATCTGGATCCTATGGCTGCCTCATCCTCATTTCGGTGGAGCTCCAGCTCCATCGAGTCAGAGATCAGTATCTGGTGGAGTACGCGAAACGCGTGCACGAGCTGTCAAATGGCTTAAACTCGCCTCCAAGACTTTTTCACCATCGTGCACTCATTATGATTATGACTCGCTTCATTGTGTTTCTTATATTTTTTGTGTTCTTACTCAGGTGTAAAAAGTGGTGCAAGGAATGCAGCTCATCAGGTGGAGAATAAATTTGTTTAAAAAGGTTTAAGCCAGCGGCAAGAAAATAAAAAATAATCTCACAAACGGTTATATGAACAAAAGAATAGTTTTAAAATTATATAGTTTAAATCATTTATATTCCGAATATTTCCCTACAAAAAGAATCCAATTTAAAGCTAAATATAACCAAGATTTCCAGCTTTTATCCCAGCCAGGAATCCCTTTTAGCAGAGCCAATGAAAATAACTTTTAGTTAATTATCCCGAATAATTCACTGCATATCTCTGATAATTTTCATAAATTCTATGGCAATCGTCTAGCATTTTGAGCCGACAACTAATTGGCCAAGTCCAGTCATCCTCCTCCTCTCTCTCTCCCCATCCAATTAATAAGGATTCTTACCTGAACCACAACCAGAACCGCAGCCAAAAAGCGAAGAAGGCGCAGACAAAGTACGAGTATAAAAATGCTTTACAAGTACACAAAAGTGTCATTCCATCACTCACTTAAAGTATTCATCCATTAATTGCCCGAAAGCCATTGCTCCATGGCGTGGAGGAGGGAGCAGAGCAGTCGAGGACGGGGCTGAGGACGAAGACATGTCGATGTCGCCACCAACTGACGCCAGACGAGGACCAAGTCCGAGTCGGTCCCACTTTCAAGTTCGAGGCGGCAGCCATAATGCAAAGAGGAGCTGAGCCAGCTCCAAAGGCAATTACCATGAGTTGGAGCTGCAAGTTGCCGGAATGGAGCTGCCGATGGACCAGAGCTTGGACTCTGAGGCAGAGCAGAGAGCTGGAGATTTAAATCAGACTTGTGACTGCTTTTTGTGACAGTGCCACCTGCTAAAGGTGGGAGCGTGACTTAGGGTGACTTGGGGGAAGTCAAGGAAAATATATTATAATTTTAAAGTATTTAGAGCGATTATCGATTATTATTTTTGATGTTTTTTCTTGTTCATACATCTGAGAGATTTTTAAAAATATCTTATCTCTTATATCGAGATAACCGATATCCTCTTCATCACGATCTCCTCCCTAATGCGGACACTTGACGGCCAGCGACGTTGACATCTCGACTGGACTTGGACTCGGACCGTCTCTCTCCCTTTATCCCTCCAACGACTGGTGATATTCAAAGTAATTGCTTGAAAAATGCAATAAAAATGTACAAACAACAAGAAGCTGGCTAAAAAGAAAAAAAATATATAAAGTGAAGCAGTGAAGGAAGGCCGAAAGAAGGAAGATGGTGGAATCTGGCTGGGAACGCCTGAGTATGTGAAAAAGTACAATTGTTATGGTGGCATAAAACTCTATATAAGTGGACGCCGGACCATTGGACACTATAGAGCACCACTGGCAAGATGCCGACCGACCGATGACGATCCCCATAAGACGACAGCTGAAGGCTTTGACAGGGTCCAACTCTCTGGCCGAGGAAGGGAACCTCAGGACATGGGGGCAAATGGCGCGCAGTGATTGGATGCATATCAAAGTAGACAGCGCGGAACAATGAAAGGCGGCATTCGTGGATGTAGATGGAGATGGAGTCGGAGTTTGAGTTTGAGTCGGAGTCCTCCTCCTTCTGATTTCTCCCGGATCCTCTCTTATTCCTTTCAACGCTGAGTTATCCCTAGCCAAAGTCCAGCCCGAGCCATGTTTATTTGGGTAACGCCTCTGGCTGTCGGTGATGAATGTGGCTGCTGTGATTCGTCCACAGAGCAGGGAAAGCAGGGAAGTTTAGTGTAAGGTGGGTACCCGCTGTTTTAGTTTTTATTGAGCTATGGTAAATATTGGAATTAGAAACCATATTTAAACCCTTGTTTCTTAACCCTAACTAAAACCTTATTAAATCATTTTTATAATTAAAAAGTAAACCTTTGATTCTATTGACCCCAAAGCTGTCATTCGATATGAATCTCTTTCTGACTTCACACCTGAGGCAATCCGCAAATAATCAATGCTATATCCATTTCATTATCCATTATAGTCGATTATGAAATGCGTCAAACGATTAACACTTGCGTTTGTGTCCAGCAACCAAAAGGATGTCCAGCTTGTCTCAGTTCGACTGGACTCAGACGGTTTACATAACCCAGAACACTTGCCAAATTGGGTTCAGTCAATGAACTCCAAGGATTGGTTTTCCAAAAGCCGAGACACGATGAGACATACAACGATACACAGAGACTGAGTGCTAAATACTCGTACTTGCCGTTTTATGAGCCAGCGGAAAAAAGTGAAAACTGACTGCAAAAAAAACAGAAACAACAAAAAACACAGCAAACACAATACAATTGGACACAGTCGGCGGCCAAGACAAGACGCAGGAGTCAAGGACATGCCACAAATCCAGCCGGAGAAGGTCAATGGAAGAAGCAGCCGCAGTGCAAGTGAAAAATTCGCGGCGAAAAAAAAAGAAAAATAATCAAGTTTTGCAGCGAAAGTGAGATAAAAAGAAGTTGGTGGCCCTAAGGAGGCGTGGCAAATGGGGTGGCAAAGGTCACTGAAAAAAGGGGTGGCACGTTATCGAAGTTTAAGCTTGTTTCGGTAAATATCTTTCGGTTTTCAGTGGCTTTGCTAAGGGCCTAAAGTGACTTGCCGACGGCTTTTTGGAAATCAATTTGTGGTAAGAGAAGGGTTAACCCCAAAGTCCTTAAAGTTTAAATAACTTAAAATTGATTATTGAGCAAACCAAAATAGGTTGTTTTTTTATTTAACGAGTATTACGTTAGGAGTATTAATTAGGATCCAGCTGTCTCCATGAATAATACCTAAAATATAAATAAATATTATTTTTTATTGAATATTAATAATATTTACCAAATTATTGATGTCAAGCTTAAAATTATTCTTTGTTATTAATTATATTATATTATAATATTCGGTGCCTTTATTTAAAGGCCTTAATTTCTTTTAAAAATCATATTTAACGTAAATAAATATTGCTTTCATTTTTTATATTTACTAAAAATAATAAGAAATACTTTACCGATTAGAAATATCATTAAACTACATTTTGAAGTAAGCCTCCTGCACTTTTAATTAATCCAAACTCCGATCAACTTAATCCAAAAACGCATTCTAATCAAAAAGTATTAGGTGCGTGTCCAGTGAAAGAGCATGAATGAATGAGTAAGAATAAAAAATAGGGGGAAAAAACATAAAAAATGATACTGAACACACGCAAAGGAGTTGGAGGAGTTTTTGTTTTCTTTGCTTTTTTCAGTTGGGGGAGGAAAAAGAGTTTTCGCGTCTTGAAGGCGACGGTCGCGCGCATGACTCGTAAATAAAATTGTAGCCACAAGCAAAGCCAGAACTGATCGTAGCCAAAAGATACACTGAAAACGACATTTATGTCTAAAAGAAAATTAAATAAACAAAAATGAATAAATAACAATAAGGACACAGCATTTGTAAAGAAAAATCCAATTTGAATCAATTCCCTTAATAACATATCAAAAATGTTAAATATTAAGAGGCAAACTTGAGATTTTAATTTTATGTTTTCTTTAGGCAACACAGTTTTTGTTATATATTTTATTTTTTCCGTTATTCATATTTCTATAATTTTCTCCCAGTGAAACTCTTAATCTAAGAAGCCTGAACCCCAGCAAGCGGAAGCCAACGAATATCGGACCGCACAGCAGCCGGCGGATTGGGCAAGGTTAGGATCTCTCAGCCTCGGCCTGGGTTCCAGTAAATTGCTGGACTCCGTTTGGGTATTTTTTGTTGGGCCTTATCAGATCTCTGGGAGGCTGCCTTGGACCTCGGTTCACCAGATGGGCTGGCAAGTGCTCCCGATCCACGGGATGGGGCAGTAGGAGAGGACACAGGCTGGTCTGGATCTCGGTGTGTGGGAGCTGCTACGTAGCCATTTACACGTGTGCAACCTCTGGCGGGCCACCTCTTCTGCCCCCTGTGCGTGTTCCTTAATATTTAAAAATCGCACAAAAAGTTAATTGCGAAAAATTTTTCGTTTTGGCTCTTTCATTTGGTTCGGTTTCCCTTTTTCTCCATTGCGTGTTCAAAGGATAAATGATAGTGATAAGAACGTTCAGCAAATGGAAACTGTTCAGACTGTTATGGGGGCTTAAGCTTCCTGTATGGTTTAAATACTGAAATTCCCTTTAAAGTTTCAGGCTAATAAATATATTTTACAGTTAAATTTCGATCCTAACTAAAATCATTTCAGATCAAAACTAATCTCAAACTATTGATATTGCAGGCATTGCATTATGTCTGCCTTTTTATTGCTCTCCTTTGGCCCAAAAGAAGCTCTGCAAAAAAACACAACAAAAAAAACGATAAAAAGACAACAAAAACCCAGTAAATATAAAAATAAATAAACTAAAGTGAAGTGAACTTAAAGGAAAGACCTGGCAGAGCCATGTTGCTGGGGGGAAGTGGAGGGCAGGAGGACCTACTCCCTCCGGCGGAGGTTACTGCCACACCGTGGATAGTGGTAAGTGCCGGGCTAAATGGCTTCCCCATTAAGGCTCATTTGAAATCAGACACGTCCGATTAAAATCTCATTTCTCACCTTGTGGTCCGTTTCGACTGCAGCTCAAATTGGAGTTGGGCTCAAGCTCAAGCTCAAGCCGAAGCTAAGGCTGAAACTCAGCGACTACCACATCGAGGTAGGTGCACTACGAAAAATATATCCATTTCCTAAAGGAATATAAATATTAGTTTAGAAATGTATATTCATTTTGAAATTCTATTTCCATATAATCTGGAAAATAATACCACTATTCCTATAATACAATTTAAGATTTGAATATTCAAGCAGTTCTTTGATAGCTTTTATTTAAATGTTTTCTTTAAATAACTCAACATTTGTCCTAAAAAATTCTTTTTAACATTTCCCTTTCAAATCAGTTAAACCTATTTAATTTTTTCCTGTGCACTTTTGGCAGACTCACAGTCAGTGGAATAGCGAAAGGGAGAGACAAAAAACAGCTGCAGAAAAATCATATTTAGCTGGGGAAGCAAAGGCAACACCACTTTAACTTTAACTTCCAGCTCGGCTACCAAGGTGGCCCCGACAGTTGCCACTACTGCCATTGATAGGCTGCGATAGAGAGAGACGAGGACGGGTCCAAGGTATTTCCCAAACATCCCAAAGGCAGTCACTATTTCACGCCTTTTTGCCACTTATTAAAATAGGCAAAATGTCTATTAGCCCTCCTCGGGCTGCTTACGGGCCACAAACCAGACCCAACTTTATGTGGGTGGCTGGCAAAAAAAAAAAAGAAGGAAAATACTGGTAACGTGTCATGATGCCAGCTTCGATTCTCATAATCACATACTGGCCCTGACTCCTTGGGTGACTTGCCTTGCAGATGGTGATCATTGTGAGCTGGATTTTTATATCTCTGATGAGATACCAAGGACAAGGGGGAGTTTGGCAGTGGAAGATCAGTTTCGGTTAGGAAAAGAGTTTGGAAATAAAGGAAAACTAGGAAAATTTAAGAATGCTTATTTAGCTTATAAAATAGTTATAAATTTGTATATAAAAAAGTAAAAGAAGAAATATATATAAATATATAAAAGTTCTAAGAAGCAAATTCGATTTACTGGCAAGCTCCTGATTATGGATATCTTTTATTAATATATACTTACTAAAATAAGATAAGGAACCTAAGTAATTAACACTTAAACACCCCTCATTAAGTTATATAAGCTTCTCAAAATTATATCCAATTGTGTTTAGTCCCTATCTCCACCTTTTCTCCCACTCCTTTGAACCATTAAAAAACCTTAATAATTTTCCTTAGCTTGTGCATCGCGATAAGCACGCAAAATTCACTCCACACACACACACACACAATCGACACCTCAGCTTTTTTCTTTCGTCTTTGGCCAAAAGGAGTTTTGGCCAGAGCCAAGCCACCCATATTCCGCAATGAATCGGATCGGCCGTGGTTGTCCCCTTTGGGCTATTTAAGCAAATGATCAGCGGGCACAAGGCTGCCAAGCTGCCGACACGCAACGACGAGGAGGATGACCGCTCCCTTCCCGCAAGTCCTCCAGCCAAGTGTGAATTGTTTCGTGCCCAGAGCTAAGTTGGCCAGATAAGTTGCAGGTAAGACCAAGCAAAAAAATATATCACTAGCTGGCAGACTAATGTATTCTCTAAAATAAAATTAGGTGCTTCTTTATCCTAATATTAAGTAAATTGTGAAGGTTTTCAAATAGAGCATTATATTTTTTATCATTGTAGAAAGGATTCTGTCTTAGCGAACTTTAATTATTAAATACACCAAATAAAGCCATTAAAAGTTTCTTTGTTTGGGGTATTCTAAGTACAAAATTTAATATATTTTTATATATCAATAAATCTTTTGTTATTTAATTGTTTTCCCCTAAAGCCTCTAAAAAACTAGTATATTTCTAAACCAAATATAACATTTATTATGTCAAGCAATAATTTGTACAAATGCAGCACATTATATGACACATTTTATAAGCTTTATATTATTTCCCATACCCTTTATAAAGAGTATACAGATTTGCTTAAACTTGCAGCTGCTTCGGTGCAGGCTTTTTGCATATGAAGCTGAGAAGCTGAGAAACTGGGGAGTCGCGACGAGGGACCGAGGGAAAGCGGCGAATTCTCTTGTGGTCCCTGGGCTGGCGTGCAAATTCTTGACGTTTTTTCCCACATTAAGTGCATTGTTTCGGGGGCTACCGGGCTTGAATGTGGATCGCCTGGCTGCGAGCTTCTTAGGGCAGCTGCGAGATCTGGCTCCATGCAAAACAGCTTGTTAAGCACTTGTGCCTCCTCCAACAAAATAAAAGCAAAGAATAAAAATAAAATTCAGAAAAAAACAAAGGCAACACAGCAAGGTAGCAGCACATTGTGTGTGCCCGACTTTTGGCTTGTGGACCTCTTTAAAGGGGGCCTGGTTCTTTAGTTCTTGGGGCTTATTAACCAAAGCCGGGGGAAAAAAAAAGAGTCAAGAGAATGGGCTTTTAAAAGAAAAAAGGTAGCAATTTCCGCGCTTAACCCGATCACGCATTATTATCATAATCAGTTTGGACAAGGCGGACTTGCACTCGCGGGCCATCATTATCATTATCGCTATCAAACTATCACACGAAAGAGATTTTTAAGCAGAGATAGGTTGAGTTAAGAGCGGGGGAATGAACTTTGAATTTAAAGAAAATATACTACATATATATATAAGTGAAACCAAGATATAGTTACCTATAAATATACTTAAGAAATAAAAGAAACTATAAAATATTTTAGATATTTATATTTATACTTGTTGATAGAGTAAAAAATAGCTTAAATGCTTTACATTAAAATTGCAGGACTCTCAAAATATTTAACAATAAATTTATTCACAAGAAAATACCATTTCCCATGCCCAAGTAAATATTTAAAGAAGTTTAAGCTCAAAGATCTGTGAATTATCCCATTCAAGTACCTCAATTTCGTGTTCTCAAGAAGTTGGGATAATTTTTATTATTACATTTATCCTCACATATCCCCCAATACGTTTATATATTTTTTAAGTTGCCTTGCCAACCTAAAACACGAAAAGCACATTACTCATACGCCCTGTGGCGGCCTTCTGTTCAACGAAATGAAATTTCTTTCTCATATTCCATGTAAAGAAACGAGAAGCAGCTACAAAATGAACTCGAGCACACACACTTCACTTGAGAATTCAATATACAACAACAAAAAAATGCCAAGAAATTGATCAAAATTGAAAATGGCCAATCGCTTTGACCTCCTCCCGAGTACCGCGCCCCCTCTCCATCGTAAACAAATAACGAAAAGTTTTTGCTGCTGGTTCGGGCTCATAAATATTTAAAAATTAATTTCCCAATATGTGCAGAGAGAGCTATGTGTGTGTGTATGAACGCTTGGCCTGTAAGCAATTTTTCAATTTCATACTTAATTTTATGGCATAAATGCCAAAGTTTTATATACTATATATACATACGTATATAGACGAGGCAGTGAGTCAAGAGAGAGAGGAAATATTTGGCTTACATAAGCTGCCGTCATATTTCATAGTTCCATATGTGCTTCGGTGCAAGTGGAGGGGCGCTCGAAGGTGCAAAACCTGGGAGCCAACGTAATTATATACGACCTCCCACTTCAGGCCAAGGGAAACGCCTTTTATATTCTAAAAACTTGCACACATGCAAGGCCCCAAGATTGCAAATGTATAGGAATATATATAGTCAGAATTATAGTATTATATTATATGAATAATATGTATCTTAATTATTTAAAGAAAAGGTTAAACAATTTAGCAATTGAAAACAAGACCTAGATAATATATTTCTATCCAAGTAATTAAGCTATATAAATATATATATTGAAGTTACAATGTAAATATATAGGAAAATATTAATGAAAATTATTATTTCTTGTTTAAATTATTAATATTATAGGTACTATTTTCAACGCTCTTGAACGTGAAAGACTGTTAAAAGGGATGAGCGACCGGGTGGCAATGCTGGAAAAGCACCCGAGGTTGGCACCCAAGAAATACCTTTCATATGTAGCACTTTGCTCCACAGTTATCGTATTTTATGTGCCAGTGCTTCGTTGTCCTGCTGCTTGGTCCTTTTTTTTTGGTGGCTGCCATGCTCCTTCTTCGCCTTCTCCTCCTTGTTGCCACCCCATACCGCCCAGGTCATGTAGTTTTGCAACATTTTCTGCACATTTGTGCAGTTTTTCATGTTCCATGCTCTCATGTGCACCAGCCAGGATATGAAAATTTTCCAAGCGCAATGAACGAGTCCTGCGGAGTGCCCTGCATCTGTGTGCGAGAGGGGAGAGGAAGGCCCAGGGGGCGAGGTCGAGTGCCTGGGCGAGGTAGAGAGAGACAGACTGAGTGCATCTGTGTGCGCATTCAAGTTGGGAAAATTGTGCACTTACATTATCATAATGGAAATGCTTTTGACTTGAGTGACCAGGGTTGTCGGGTGGAAAAATAAGTAAAATGAAAATATTTAAAGAGGAAAAATAAATGAGGTGAAATTATTAAAATTAAATATTGTTATTATTGTTATTATTACATAAATAACTAATTTTGAGAAAAACTCTCTTAGTAAAAGAGATCATGATAATTCTTTATAAGTATTTCCATTTTAAACAATGTGTTTCAAAGAATACTACATTTCTTAGCACTAAAATATTATGCATTTAATAATTTATCAACAAAACCATATCAATTATAATTTCATAGTAATTTATTAAAGAGAAAAAACAGAACAACTTTGGGTATTTGAACATGCAACATTTCTTTTTAAATTTCTACAAATGCTTATTCCAATGTTACATTTTCATGTTAAAATTTCTAAATTTAATAAAAATATGATTGTAAGTAAGAAAGCTCTTCAGAAATATAGCTGGCAACCCTATTTGAAGCACCTCTATCCTGCAACTCTGTACGTAAATGCGACTGAAGCCAACTGTGCCATGCATCCCTCTTCCTCTTCCTCGTTCCAATCCCCAGATATATATATCTATATATTTGTATATATATCACCCCTCCCCCTCACTACCTCCCTCCTGTATTGAAGCCCTAGGCAGCCATTGTATTCTGATTGTGCGCCTTACGGCCCAGGACTCCTCCAGGACATCCAAGTAGTACAGCGTGTGTGTGTGTGTGCGAGCATGGAGAGATGGAAAAATATTATTTTTCATAAATTTTAAAATATACCAGAGCGAGAGAGAGAGAGACCGTGTGTGTGTGAGCTTCTTTTGTCCTGCTCCAGCCTCAGCTTCAGCACCAGCTCCTGCTCCTGCTGTGTATAACGGTAAATGGCAGCCGTACACCCAAGGATATATGTATATGTACGTGCAGGGACTATATACCCGTCGAAGGCAAAGTAGAGGAAAATGTATGCAACATTTTACAATGCAAAAGCCATTTACTCGGGAAACTCATGGCAAAAAGAAAAGCCAAAGGGAGATGGAAAATGGCGCGAGAGAAAGAGAAGCAAGGAGCGAGCTCTGTATATGAAAAATGAAAAGTCACAACGGTGAAACGGAAAATGAGAAAAGCCTTAGGAATATTTCTTCTCTTTTGTTTGCCCCGCTTTATATACATATTTGCAGGATATATATATACACTATATGTATATTCCCACCCACGAAAATACTTGTATATTATGGGAAACTTTCAACTTTTATGTCGCCTCTGTGGGTAATGTAAATAAAAAGAGACAGGAAATGTTTGTGATACGCCAGAACACAAAAAAAAAAAGGAAAAGTGCAAAATTCTAAAAAGTTTCCATGGCGTGGATGATATGGCAGGAACCATAACTTAGGCAGCCGTCAGCTTAGCTTTGTTGGTTGGTCCTTCGGTCTATGGTCCTTACTCCTTAGGTGCTCGCCCTTCAATATGAAAAATTGGGGTGGAAAGGGCGACATTTTCAAGTTTTATGGGGCGTATACGGAATGTGTTGGTGTATAAAATGAAATGGATTTTCCCAGTGGGGAGGGTTGGGTAATGCTTTTACTGCGTGGGCGTTACGCTCTGCATATAGGCAAATGATAAGAAACCAAGTTAAATAACTGGTATATAAGGGCGTCTCTTTTTTGTCACTATTTTGTATGTAGATAAAAAATAACTCCTGCTTAAGGATTTTTATATTTTAATTAATATATTTATATTTTATTTAAAAAGAATAGAAAATGTCTGAAAGAGGGATATTTTCTGGTAACGGAATTTATTGGAAAACTAAATTGAAATAACAACTTAAATTGAGAAAATAAATTAAAACATTTTGTTATAAAATAAATAATTAGTGCTTTTAACTTTGTCTTATATCAGTCAAAGCAATGCATAATTTTTCCTTCATTTATTCTAGATTTTCTAGAATAGAAATACTCTGATTCAAAATATTGACAATTAAATTAAATTAGGCTTAATCAGTAAAAAAGTAAAGATTTATACCTAATGTTTATTTTTTACTACTTGTTATGCTTTTATGGAACTTAACTTTTATGGAAATTAATATATACTTAATATTTAAGTGTAAAGAGTAAAAATAAACGTGTTTTTACGCTTCGAACTTAAAAGAAGTCTATGGAAAAATGAGATCAATTTTAAATTATTTCAAAAAGTAAGTAAAAAGTAAATTAAATAAAGAGCAATTATTAAAAATAACTTACTTATTTAGTTACCCAACCTAATCCCCAACTAACTATCAATTAACCACAACTATCTTTAGTTTCACCCATAAATACTCGCGAGGTCACGCTTTTCAAGGACCTATCCCCACAAGGACCACCGCTTAATCGATTAATTTGGATTTAGGCAAAAATAGCCAAAATAAGCAACATCTTAAATACAAAACAAAAGGGAAAACTGTGGGGAAGGGAAAGGGGAAACGGAAGTAACGGAGATAGAAGAGCAACAACCACAGGCAGACACTGGCAGACAAGTGAATAGAAGTGACAAACCAAAAATAAAGGCGGCTACAACAACAGCGGCAGCAACAGCAACAAGGAAGCGAATCTCCTTGGCGCTAATCAATGAAATTAAAGTTGCGGCGAAATATCTTTAAGGGCTTTTGCCACAAAACAAAAAAGCGGGAAGGGATACCACATATGTACATACATATACCACACACTACTGTGAGCGAGACGCTGCCAACTTTAATGAACGGAAATTAGCAGTCGCTTTTTCTGACGGAAAAGTCAAAAGGTAAAAGCCCCTCTGCTACTGCTTCTTCTTTGTCTTCTTTTACTTTTTCTTCTCCTGGCAGCATCTTTGCGCTGCGGCGAATTCGTACACTAAGCGTTGTAAGAGCGCCAGCGGCGAAGAGAGCGAGCATGCGCCACGGAGAGCGCCAAAGCTCCAAAACGATTGGCTGCCGGCTGCGCTTTCGCTTGTCTGTTTAAATGTGTGTGTGTGGGCGAGAGAACCTGTGAATATTTCCCCAACTTGGATTCTACCTCCACTTCTCTGCCGCTCTGCCTCTTTAGCTTGTTTGCTCTTTTTTACTCTCTGTCTCTATCTCTCTTTCTCTCTCTCTCTCTGCTCAGGCATAAACAAACCATTTTGAATAAAATCAACAGCAACAAAAACAACATTGTTGCAACGCTGTGGAACCCAAGTTGGCGAAGATGCTGTCTTTACACTAGAAAAATAGTTGGTAATATTTTAAGGTAAAAGAAATAATTGATTAATTAATAAAGACATACAGACATAAAAAAGACAAAAAAATTACATTAAAATACAACTTCTTGAATTTCTATTTATATGCAAAAACAGAAATAATTTCTCAAATCAAAGGGAACTTTGACGCTTAATATTTTACTCATAATATTTAAAGAAACTTATTTTTTAAAACTTCCCTCAGTGTATAGTTGACTTGTCTATAGTTCTGCTTCTTCTTCCCCCGTTTAGCTAGTAGCGATGCTCTGCTTCTTCTTTTTCTGACCGTTTTGGCCTGGTCAAGTTGCATTCAATTGCAGTTTTTCAGTTGCAACTCCGTTGGCCGTTTGTCGGTTGTCGTCCTCGCGACTTTTCCACTACTCTTTTTTTTGTAAATTCAACTATCTCTGTGTGTATGTGTGAGCAACAACAATAATCTGAGGACGCCTCTTGTAATTATTTTAATTTATGCGCTTATCGCTTTTTGCCTTTTGCCGCCGTTTTGTGGCCGCTTCATCGGGTTTTACTGCATTTTCCTTCAGTTGTCCTTTTATGTGTGTGTGTATTTTCTTTTGTTTTTGCCTTGACATTCGCATTTTGACAGCTCAGCGAATAATTCTCTGTTCTGCTGCCATCATTGCAATTCTTTTTTATATTTTCCCGATTTGTTGGGGGAGGTGTCATATGGGGCGTATACGTAATGCGAGATGTGCAGTGATTTCTGACATGTGCGAAAAAGCCGTCGGATTTTTGTTTGTTTTAAACTTTTGTTGGCAAGTTAAGAGCACATATTAATTTATGAAATATTTTATAATAAATTAGCCGTATTGTATGTATATTTAATAAATAAATTAAGGGTAATGAAAAACCTGAAAATTTAAATCACTGATAAAATTGTAATTTAAAAAGTTTTCCATTATTTTATAATTAATAGTAATGATTACAATTTGTGAAATATAATTTTTTTGTTTTAAATTTAAACCACACTTAATGAAGATTAAAATATTTTACTATTCGTGTATTTTCTGTTTTTGTAATTGTTATATTTTTTTAAGGTTTTAATGGTGAGAACTGTTTTCTTATTTAATATGAAATCGGAATAAAAGAAAATATTTTGCATAGTATAAAGTACCCAAACAAATAGTGTTATTAAGCAAAAATTCATTTTTTTTTAAATTTAATAAATTATTTATTTATTTATTTATGCCTTGAATGTTTACGAGTATATTACTCATATATATACCTCATTTAAAAGAATGTTTTTTAGTTGCAAATTATTTAGGCAAAGTAAAAATGATTTATTCTTATTTTATTATAAGCTTTGTAAGAAAAGCTTAAAAAATATCAAATTTGTATTTTATTTAAGCCTGTATTTATGGCTTTTATATGTTTTTTAATGTACATATATTATATAGGTATGCACACTTCAAATATTATTAAACGAACCCGCTTAGGCCCTGCTTCTCTCACACGTATACGCCTCGTTTTTCATCCAAAAGGGAAATGGGAAATTTTCATGCCGCTCAAAAACTACAAATCAACTTAGGAGCCCCCACAAGCCACTTCTTTTATTTTTCCTTTTCTTCCTCGAGAGCTCACAGAAGCGTTGCCAGTCAATACATACATAATTCCAAATCCGATAAGGGAATATATACATATATGTATATATATGCTGGCTCGTACATACTATATCCCACCCACACAATACACGCTTTTGATTTTAAAACCTCGTGCAAAGAAACGTGCAAAAAAAACACAAATAAAAAGCGGAGAGAGAATGGAGAATGAAAAACGAAGTCAAACGCCCCAAAAAACACCCACACTCCATATACATTCCCCCCCTTAAAAAAGAACCATAAACCCCCTCACACACACACACCATCGCAGGCTAACCAATACAGCCACACGCTTACTCGCTCGCCCCCCCCAAACATCTTGTATAAAAAAAACGTACTTTTTTGTATTCGCTTGACATTTTGTGGATACGTCGTCGGCCGTCGTCGCGAACTTGGCTTCTTTCTGCTCTTTCTCTTCTTTTTATACTTTACGTTTTTTTTTCACTTTTTGCCCATATCTCCTTGCGCGTTTTTTTAAGTCAGTCGTTTGTCGGAAGTCAATCAAAAAGCGTGTCTCGGAGAATCGTCCCAATCCCAGAAGGCTCGCTCCGGAGATCACCGCCTCGGTGCCACCCCCTCGCCAAAGAAAAACAGGGCCAGGAAGGGCGTGAAGCTGTCGCGATTCTCGTTGGCAATTACAATTTATAAAAGTGTGGCAAAATAAACAATTGAATTATGTGACACAAACCAAAAATAAAAAATATAAAAATCAACAACAAAAACAAAAAAGCAGGGGAAAGAAAAGGAGGAACACCAGTAAGGAGGTGCGCCATCACCCATTGCAAGTGAGTGTACACAGGAATAAAAAACTATAACTTATGGTACTTAGATATTAAAACTATTATAAAACAATATTTAAATTACATTCCATTAAGATTTCATCATACTTAAAAGAATAAAGTATGAAGTTATTATATTTTCATTAAACTTAAATAAAACATTATCCAATTATATATTATGTAACAAATTCTTAAAAATATTTAATATTGTTTAACTATCCCTTTATTTCTATCTGTATGTTAACTTTTTTTACGATCTTAAGTTCATGTCAAGGAGCTTGTCTTGTAACGCCCACACTCACATGGATCGATCGATGGATCAGCCAGATTCAAGCCAAAAGGAAAAGCGAGTGGAGAATAGATTTTCTGCTCACTTGTCAGACTGTTAATGAGGTTTTCCCAAGAGTCTGTCAATGGGGAGAAGTCCTTAATTGGCCATGTGTGTTTGAGGGCCAACAAGTGTCCCGATATGGCTGACGATTTGAGTTGGACAGGAAAGCCAAGTCCATGAGAGATTTTAAGGCAGACTTTCTCTTATAAAGCTTATCAATATATACTAGTTAATATTATTTTAAGATTATTCTAAACATACTCTTTTTGTTCTTTCCGTTTTTTATAAAACTTTTAAGCCAACCAAGTTAGCGAATGTTATGCATTTTATGGATAGTTTTACGAGCTCCTTATGAACAAACTTCTATAAATGAATCCCATATAATCGCAACAAACAAATTCCCAACCGAAAGTCGAGCAAATCACATCATCAAACTAAGTTCTCCAGCCCCGGTATCTTTACAACCGAACCGATGGGTGGAAATTATGAAAACACAAATTCCAAATTGAAGACAAACAATCGCAATGTTCGGTATTATACGATACGATCCCGAAACTAGAGTAAGCAATTGTGTTTAATTTTAAAACAAGATAAAGCCGCACGGGCCAAAATAGCGAAAGCCCCCGATATCGGGGCAATAATAAGAAATAACCAGCTCGATTTGGAATTATTGGGAGTAGTCATTCGGCATTCGGAGGGGAACCAGAAAGGCGACTGCATTTAGTCGACTTTCGGTGCCGAGACTTTGATGTGGCCGGCAGGCATATCGATATTCTCGGCAATTGGTTGCTGACATGCAAAGAACATAATTTACCGACTGGCTGGCAAAATTGATAAACAATCTTCGTGTGGCACTTTGGCTGTGGGCCAATTTGCCGTCGATACCTGACAACTCAATTGATTTGTTTACAAGTGCCATTAATGTTAGTTACCAACAGGTAATAGCGTCGTATGTAAATGCCCCACATATGCCCCTCGTGTCTATTTCCCTAAACTCGTTGCACTTTTCAGCGCCGCCATATCTTATCGTGTCGTGTCGTTCGGGGCATTTGATCGTCGTCATCGTCATCGCCTTCATGTATTTAGTTTTCCATTTTCATTTCCTTTGATTTCATCGCCCCTGCCTGGGCTGTGACATTTGGAAGACGACCGCCGGAAAGTTATACCTTATCACAAACTGACTCGAATTTGTTTTCAATTTACAACAATTTCGTTTCAGGTAAATATCTGCTCTGTCACTTGCCTTTTTTCTGTCCCCTATTTCTTTGTTTGCATAATACAATTCAAAGTTTAGGTTTTTTTTACGTTTTTATGGTGTCATTTATGGTCTCAACCGTTGTAAAGTTTTATGGGAGAATTTTAGAGTTGTGGGAGCTGATTTCACGGGGCATGGGAATTTTCAAAAACAATTCGTTGGAGTGCAAATTTTAAAATATTGATAAGGATAAGAAAATTACTTAACAAAATTTTTTTATTCACTAATTTGTGAACATTTCCTAAATTTATGGTGATTTCTGTATTAGATTTGTTAGTAAATTAACTTTTCGTAGATTCTGCAGGTTAATAAAATTAATTAGGTTTTTTAATTAAAATTTTATTATATTAAATACATTAAATGTATTATTTAAAATAGTATTTTAAGAGGTGCTAAGGCCTAAAATAAATATAACAGAACGTAAAAGCTTTTAAAGACTTGGTCTAACAATTAACTTAAATTATACATATATAATTGCAAGGCTAAAGGATCTTTATACTAAATTATGTATTTTGGCTAAATATAGCTTTAACTATTACTAAAAACCTCTTCAAAATCCTAGACCTACCCTACGTGACTTCCACTAGGTACATATCATACGTTCCCCAATCAATCTCCTATCAAAATATAAACTTCCTAATCGCAGTAGAGAGGTGCCGATATGTGCTCATGATTCAGTTAATAAACTAAAATTAGTAATCAGGGTAATAAAGCTATATGCAAACATCCGTGTTTCAATTGAAGCAAATTCACTGTTTCCACCTTGCAACGTGATCGAAAATAAATATAAAATCAGGTGAGAAAGTCACGTTGAATAAAATGTGTAGAAAATCAATTATTTTTGCTATCACAGTCATAACGATTGAGTTGCATTTAATAACAGCTTCCACTTAGCAGCGAATAAAGCTCTCAGCAAAAGAAGACATTTTTAATTATTAATAATAATAGAGGAGAGAGGAGGAGGCTGTAGGATACAGATGTTAACAGGGAAATAAAAGCAATAAAAGATAGATTTAAGAAAAAATAATTAGGAATATATTTTACTTGACTTTACATATTTTATATTGATAAGTTTACAAGCTATGTAAATATATTTATTAACACATTTTAATGAATCTTTAAAAATAGTTTTATGCGGAATGATGATAGCATGTATTTAATAAATAAATAAACTTGTTGGTAATTTTTAATAAAATAATGTAAAAAACTCTTTTTTACTTCAATATTTCCAGTGCTGCTTTTTTGACCGCAACTGTCCATGGGTCAATATCATAATCTGAGACAGCAACCGGAGCGCAGCGGCAAACAAGTCGCCTCAGGCAGCAAGGAGCAGCTGAGTCTCCCATAAATCAAAGCGTCGCAATTTGCTGCTGACGAACTGCAACATCGGCAACAACAGCAGCAGCAACAACTATGCCATTACTGCTGGCCACAACACTCGGCAACAATTCCCATCATCAACACTTGAGCGCAACAGCACCAGCAGCAGCAGGAGCAGCAACAACCATGTTGCTGACGTCGCCAACAGCAGCAACTCACTGCCTTGCCGCAACAGCCAGTGCAACAACAACAGCAGCATCAGCAGCCACAGCAGCAGCAGGTGTTAATGTTCAAATTACTGGCAAAGGCGTTGCAAGCACTCTAGTCAACGATCAACTGCAACTCCCAGCAACATCATCGGCTAATTATGCCGCTAACGTTGGCCATTTGAATGGCTTTAACCCTAAAGACAACTGCCCACCAGTTCCACCCACCAGCGCAGCGAAGGAGGCTTTTGAGGGATTACTGCGCCTCCCGCAGATCCAAGTCAAGCAGGAGTTCATGGAGGCTTTACCACCGGAAAGGGAGAGACCGAGAGCCAATTGCCATCCAGCCATGAGCCATCAGCAAATGGCGGCAGCAGTGACACCATCAGGTGAGTTTTATAACGAAGGGGATAAGATGGGTTTTGAAAAGAAATTAAATAGGTAATTATTATCTACAGGGAGTAGTTTTGTTTTAGAAAAATAACCAATATGAATTTTTCCTTTACTTTTCTTTGAAATTCCTTAACATACTCAATACATTCCACTTTATTCATTTGATTTCATTACCTCCATTTTTTACCTCTCAAAAACCCCCATTCTTAAGCGATTCTTTAACCCCCAACCTTTTTCTTTCCCCCAAACCTGCCACTCAAATGCATATGTGTATTTAAAAACCCGTTAAGTGAAAAATTAGGTATTTACAATGTGTTAACAAGAACATGGCCATTTTTCATGGCCTTCTTAACCCCAAGGAGCAGGCCCTGCTATCCCAAGAAGGATAACTCGCAAAAAAAAGGGGAAACCCTCTTGTGCGAAAGGAAAACTCGTGCCAAACGCATGCTTATGAGAGTTTCAATTTTTTATGCATCGAAACAGATTTCACTTTTTATTGGCAAAGGGTCTGCGTCGTCGTCATCTTGATAGCAGAAAGGGATGCGACACAAGGGACCCGGGCTAATATTGCAACCGGGGACTCGCTCTGTCCTCTTTTGCCTCTTACATCGCGTGCGAACATTTATGAAGATTGAAAGGGTTGTCAAACACTTCATCCATCTTAAAGGGACACCAAGGACGACCCACAAAAGGGTGTAAGGAGGCTGCCATTCTCGCGCTTATCCTGTTGCTCCTCAAAAAGGGGTTGCAACATCTTGTTTTCTTTCGATTATTGAAATTGCCATTTGGCCGTTTGATGATCTCACCCAAGGGAACCCGGTTAACACACTCTTCTCGTCGTGACCTCAATTGTATTTATAGGTAAACCAACCTTAAGCCATATTTAAATAGGCATCACCATTCATCTTCATATGTAAATCCATTTCCTCTGCTCCAGCTCGGAAATGCTTCCATGACATGCAAAACCCACAAAAAAAAAAACAAACCCCTTAAGTGCCGCAATTATCAAAAATTTAAAGTAAAACAAAGGGCGACGGGGGAGTTCGGTTCGGAGGGGGAAAAACAAACTGAAAATGAGCCCAACACGCGACCGGAAATTAAAGTCAATTTAAGCAAATGTAACTCACCGAAGTTGGTTTGCTTTGATTAGATTTTCTGTTAGATATATTCGTGATTTTTATAAATATGAAGAGACCAGGCCAGACCCAAGATCGTTAGCATTTGAGGCGATCCATCACCCGAGTTTCAGGCGAGCTTCCCATTACGATTTTGCCATAAATGAGCAAAGGCCATACAATGGCACATCTACTTAGGAAACACCAGGGGAAATGCCCTGGCAAACTGGTAAATGCAATCTTTATAGATATAGGTAGATACAGGAAAAGATTCTGTAAGAATTGTTAAAGATATTACAAAGAAGAATGTTGAATAAGTCTATATACACTTTTGCAATATTAATAAAATCGACTAAGAAGTTTCTTACTTACTTAAATATTTCTTAAACATTTCTCAAGCATTTCCAAATGTAAATTATTAGAAATTCCAACTCACTCCATTTAATTCCAATCAAGATCGAAGGAAGTAACATAAACATAACCCCCTTACATTTCCTAAAAAAAAGGGTATTCAAAACCAAGGGAAATGCATGCAGCAAGTGCCGGAAATGCAAAGAAAAACAAATCATTTGAATGCATCCTCATTTTTTCCAAGTCCCGGCTACTGCGTTCTGGGCCTGAGAACACCAGGCCAAGGGGAAAGAACAAAAGGGAAACGTCGTTAGGAACTCGAAGATTTCTCCATTCAGAGGGCCGGTGCCTGGATTTATCTCGCCAATCTCCGCCAGAAAGATGAACTGTCAGTCGGAGAGGCTCAATGCAGCGCCGCATGAATGAAAATAATTATGATAATTGCAACTGCCACGAGATCGGATGGGATTCGAGTAGGAAGAGTATAGGTTCTTGGGTTCCCAACTAATTGTAGGCTCGCTGGCAACGTCTCGAACCGCAGAGTGTGGGGGAAAACTCAATAAATCCATTGTTGCGCTTAATTATTGTCGAAATTCAAATTGAAATGGTTGGATTACCTGCCAGCTAGCTCTGCTCTACCTGTTCTTTTTACCTGTCTGCAGCCTCATCATTTATCTTCCCGCGATGCGCGAAATTTGAATGCTCAACGACTGCACCTGATCTCTCTATAAACGCATCTCCATACGAACTCAGCATCAACAAAAGATGCTCTGGAATATACTCATATATCGAATGTGTGTGTTTTATCTATATAAAAAATGGGTTTTCCTCGTGTGGAAATTAGATCCTATTTGGCCCAGCGTGTGATTAGCGCGTCTCTTTGATCCACGGCTGTCGGGGCTGCATTTGATTTATTTTCAATTGGTTTTCTCTGACGCAACCTCCAGACAGGTTCTATGCCAGGCAGCCACCGCAATTAAATTCAAATCAAACATTTATTTAAATTTTATGCATCGGTTGGTGGTTGATTGAATTGCATTCAACTGGGATTTTCCAAGAGCTACTGAAGATGAGTTCGATTCGGAATGGTGGCTTAACGAATTGAGAATTAATATAGATTTTTATTGGGATTCAAAAAATGTAATAGAGAATTTCGATGGTATGGATATATTATTGGGAGAGCTTGAAGTAAATAATATATAGGTATTCCCTCTCCATCAAAATAATAGTTCTAAGTACTTTAACCATTACATTTTCCCAACATCTTCAACCCTTGCCGATCTTTGAAAGAAAAACCAAACCGGAAAGGCGTCAATTAGGCCAGACTGACCCGACTAATATTCCCCCAGAAATTATGCATCATTAATCAATAAACGTTGGGTCACGTATGCCATGTTAGGTTCAAGACAAAACCCCAGCTGACGCCGTCACATCTTCACACCTTCGCTCCAAGGAGGGTTCAAGGAGTCGCCGAAGGATGGTTGCAACTTGCACAACATCTGTGACGTGCCCCACCACCACCACACTAATATCATTTTAATCGCGTCAAATTAAAGGTTCAATGAACAAACAAGACGAGTTAACCCAAAAATTCCCAGAGTTTCCCAGATCAATGCATATATGGTAAACCCAAAAGAAATTCCTTGAGAAGGCCAAAGATGAGTGTTGCTCGCGCGCAGCTTGTAAGGCGGCGTAAGAAAATTAGATTTTTAATTAAAATAATTTCGTATGCAATTTAGATAATCGTTGGTAACAAAAAATAAAAATAAAAACTGAGCAGAAAATCCCGCAGAAGCCAACGGAGCAGCCCAACGATCCATGCGATCCATATGCGATTTGTTTGGCCTGGCATTTTTTCGGCTGGCCTACGTCTCTGCGCGGAGTTTTAAGTTTGGGGCTTCAGTTTTGCCCAGTTGGGGCGTTTACCCATGGAGGCGGACGCCGGTCGCGGCCAAATAAAATGAAGCACATTTTTTATACAAATCGAGAGGAGGCGGCAGCATCATCGGCAGAAGCCGCAGCAGGTTGCATCAAGATGTGGCTGCATTTGCCCCCGCTCCAATGAGGCTGCTCCTGCTCGGGCTTCGGCTTCGGCTTTGGCTTCTTCTTCTACTGGCAGGAGAACCTCCGATGGAGTTGAAGCTGCAGCTGAGGGTCAGGGCACTCACGCACCACCGCCAGCCACAATTGCGAAATATTTAAATTGATCATCTCCATTTAATAAAGCTAAAGGTTCAATGGGTTGTCGGAGGTGTTGGAGATGGCAGCGTGACCTTAAAATGTAATTGTTTTAATTAATTCAAGAATAAGTTAAAAGAACAGGCAATAGTTAAAATGTATCAATCTAATGTTTTTTAAAGGATTAAAGCATATATCATTGCTTAAACCTTCTTATGTTTATTTTCTTTGGCAAAATGAATTGGAAAGAATTAACAACACTTCAATAGTTAACAAAGTTAGAATATACAGTATATGGTGTAATCTGGGAATTACTTATTCTTAAGACATTACGACGCTAAAATAACCTTTTAATTTTGTATACATTATCCTTAAAAATTAAACAATTTCCCAGATATATCCACTCACGACCCCATCACGTTGTCATAACCAAAAATAAAATCCAACTTCCACTGCCGCTGCCTTTTTGCTTCCTGGCTAAGCTTGCTATCGAAAGAAAAAAGTTCTTAACTTAATTTCGCAACGATTTTCATAATTCACCATGAACACCATGAGAGTGCACCGATGGATTCCCCAGCGTAACCCCCGCCCGGGAGGGGAGTCCCCGGCAAGTGCAACTGTTTTGGTAGTTCCTACCTGAAATGTTGTTGCTGGCCCGGCTTAGCTTAACTTTCCGTTTGGCCAGCGACGACGCCCCTTTTGTTCAATTTCTGCCTGCGATGGTGGAGGCCAGGTGGAGATGATGACCAAGAGGATGATCATGATGATGCCGGTGGTGCTGGGTCAGAAATCAAATGAGGGAAAGAGGTAATGGGTGAAGGTTGAAGATGGGAGTGGGTTTGGGAGTGGGTAGGAGGGGTTAGGATGGGGCTGAGGAGCATTATTGGCTAAGCGGCGGAAGCAGGTTGCCGTGGCATAAAAGCCATTCTGCATGTAATTATGGAAACATGGTTTTGGCAAGTTGTTTGCTCAGTACGCGGAGGTTTTCAGGGTTGCCAGGTGAACTGAAGTGAAATGCATTAATTTTTAATGAAAATTAGATTAAAATTAAAATAAAATGTATCTGAAAAGTGAAAATTATTAGAATATGCCCGAGAAATTCAAATGTTTTACTAACATTTTCATAAGAAAATCACTCATTAACGCTATGTTTTGATATAAACTAGGCAATTTTTGAACATTTCCCTCTAGCTTATCAATGATTTCCTAATTTCAAGGAAGATCTAATATTTACTTTCCAGTTCAATTTTTTAATTGACAATTAATCCCAGCGATGCCTGACAACCCTCTGCCTTCGCTCCAATCCCGTACATCACCCACCCAGACCACCTTCTCCTCCCTTTTCCCAGGCTGCAAGTTGATTTTTTATTACACCATCCACGCCTTTCGAATTACCAGGGACAAGCCCTCGCCGAAATGGTTTACATAAATGGAATTAATGCGATCAGGGGCCGAGGAGGCGGCCACCAGAGGCACCAGAAGAGAGCTCTCGCTCGCCAACGCTAGAAGATTACAAATGAAGGCTAATTTGAGTGGTCCATTGTGCTGGGCAAGTGCAATTATAAGATATATAGAGAGGAGCACAGATCCGGCTAGAGTTTCCCATAAAAGATTTCGCAATTTGATTTGCCCAGAGAGAGGAGGCGGCAGACCACCGCCACGATCAGTTGTGTGTGATGTAGGTACACCGGGGCTGCACTTTGCATTTCCAAGTGAGCACAAAAGCCATTAAATTAATGATCTATCTGGATTTTTACGACCTGCCAGGAGTCACTGGGATTGCCAGGAGGAGGAGGATGGATGCCCCGCTGCGAGGATACGGAGGCAGCAGGATCATTTACCTGCCGTTCGGCCAGCTAATAAGAGACCTGGCGCCGAAAATCCATAACAAATGCATGAAAATCCGTTAGGCCGCCGCTCGGACGCCCGAGATAAGCCCAGGAAGATCCTTAAGCAAATAATATATATCCCTCTGCATATATCCTCATTTCGTATGCAGCCTGCACGGTGAAAACCAACGGTTTTGGCCTTCCTTTTGACTTTTCTCTCGCTTTCCCCTCAGGTTTTTGTACTCTCAAGTGACGACTAATGATAGTAAAAACTGTTTTTCTTTTCGAGAAAACCGTTTTTCAGCTGAAGCCATCAGTTTCTGCACCTTTTTCCCAGTGACCCGGTGACTTTCTTCTTGTTGCTTGCCATTGTTGAACCTTTTGTTTGAACGAAAATGCCATTAATTCGTAATGAGAAAGGTGTCATCGCTGCAAGAGAAGTCAAAAGACAAATATTGCCGGTATACGCCCACAGTTCAAGGAGTACGGAGTAGAGTCTCCTCCTGCGCAGGTTCTGCATCAAATCAATTAGTATTTCGGCTCTATTCGATAGCCATCAGCTGTTCCAAGTGGGGGGCGTTGATTTTGTGCCATGAATTATTGATTTTCTGCAGACAGAAGATGGCCAAGAAATTGCTGATTTCAAGGAAGTAGCTATAACTTGGCTGGAGCAGAAATTAAGACGTATTCTAGGGATATTTTTTTTGGCTCTTTTAAAGTCGGATGGATAGTTTAAGTCTTCCCCCTAAAACAACCTTAAGTGAAATGAAGTCCCTTTGAATTTTCTTCTTCTTTTAAACATACAACTTTATTTCACCAGACCACACACTTCTTCAGCGGATTCATTTCCGTGCCCAGCTTGCAATTGAAGGCCTCACTAAACTCGGGCATATTGCTGAGCGTGCCCTGGACCCGGAACTCATCGTAGGCATGGACATCGGTCTTCAGTCGGCGGATCTTCTCGCCACTGTCCTTGCCATTGCACCAGGTCTGGGCGAACTTCACAAAGAACAGCTGCTTGTTGGTGAAATTCACACCCCTCAGGGGCTTCTCCGACCAGGCCTTGTCGCCTGACTTCCTCTTGTAGGCATAGTACGCCATCCGAGTGCCCACATTATCGGCTATATTATCGCCAGAGGTGAGAGTGCCATTCGTCTGGACGCCCATCAGTATAAACTTGTTGTACTGCGATTCCAGGCAGCGATACCGCTCCTTAAAGTTCCTCAGCGAGGCCGAGGACCACCAGTTGATCTTCTTGCCATCGTAATTGTACTGATAGCAATAGGAGTCGAAGCCATGGGCCATCTCATGGCCTATGATATTACCCACGCCGGCGTACTTGAGGACATCGGGAAAGTCGAAATGATAGAAGGGCCACTGGGCCATGCCGATGGTGATGAAGGCCAGGTTGAGAAAGTCCGCATAGTAGGCATTCACCGTCCTCGTGGGCATGAGCAGGGGAATCAGTGCCTTGTCCACCGAACGCAGTCGTATCCGGGCCCGACTTCCCTCCAGGATGCACAGGTTCTCGTACCAATTCCCCGTCATATTGATATCGCTGTACACCTGATCGATCACCTCGCGATGCTGCAGATCATCGGTGTAGCCCACCAGAACGTCCATGGAGGCCAGCTTGGTCTTGGCCTGCGAACGGGTCTCGTCATCCAGCCAGGTGTAGTGATCCAGGAGATCGTAGAACGTGTCCTTGATGTCCTTAGCCACGCTGAGTATGTCAGCACGTCGTTCCTTGTCGAATACCTTGCCTATGAACCAGGGAAGCAGGGCATAGTTGAAGTAGGTCTCCGTCAAGGAGCGACACTCGCTGGGCACTCCTCCCGATTTAGTTTGCGTTTTCCACAAGCCATAAAACTTGAGCAGCTCCCGCATTTTCACATAACTTTTTAGAGTTTCCAGATGAGTTTCCTCCAGAAAATAAACCAAGTCGTTGACATTGTCCAGCTGATTGAGCACTGGCCAATGCGATTCCTGGCTGCCATTGAAGGCGAGATCAAAAAACCGCGTCCAGTTCAGGCGATCGTGTTTGTGTTTGGCCAGGAAATCCTTTAGATTCAACTGCTCTGTTTCATTTCGTGGCTTGGCTATGGAAGTTAGATTCCTTTCAAACTCCGTGAGGTTCTTGAAGTGCTCCAGAAACTGTTTAGTTTTCTCTGCACTCGCATCCAAGCCAAACTCCCTGGTCATATTCTTAAGCTGCTCTTCGCTAAAGCCAGTCAAAGCCTTACTGGGTGGTGTCAAGAGTACATCAAACTTCCTCGAGGAAGTACTGTAGTGAACTTTCAAAGGCAGCAAAGGATACAAGTCGTACTTGGACATAAAGTTGATGTATAACCAGTCGAACGTGGCATTACTCTCCTTGAGACGATCCTCTTCGAGATCCTGAAAGAACTGATAGCCCAGCGACAGATTGGCCTTGACTTCCACACAGCTGGCATAGAATTGTTTGGCCTTCACCTCCGCCGATCTAGTGCCATTCACACCCAGGTCCTCCAGCTCCCTTTTGGTGGCATTTTGCAGAAAGTCCAGCACCCTCTCGTCAATCTTGTGCTGTATGGCATGTAGAAAGCTGGTATTCCTGGCCTCTTCCGGCACCAAATCCGCCTTCTTCCAGCCACCGCAACTAAACTCGTAAAAGTTTTCGCAGGGATCGATGCTCCTGTTCATGGCAGACAGCAGAAAGCGTCCATAATCCTCAAGCAGCTCCTCGCTGTGATTGGTGGCAGGTGGCAGGCTGAAGAGATCGCTGGCAGAGACCCAGACACGACCGGCTAACGTGAGCGATATTATTAACGTGGCCCACAGAGCGGTGACCATGGTCTAAACACACACAACAAAACGATTTAACGGCGAGCAGTAATTTAATTTCGAGTTGCGCGCCGGCCAGCAGACAGAAAAGTTCTAAACTTTTTTGGCAACGCGCTTAGGCAATTTATATACGAAATCATCAGATTCAGGGGGGGAGATTCGAGGGTCGAAAAAGCACACGCTTCAGTGGCTTAGGTAATACCCAACACACAACACACACTCCCAGCGCGGACTCGAACTCGGATTCACCACAGAAATCACATTAGTGGAACAATTTATGGTTCTACCTTAGAATTCTTCTAAATCTTCCGCGCCAAATCTTTGCATTCTTCAATTAACCGCAATTCTCCACAAAACAAAACGAATGAAAGAAGAGCTCTTATCATTTCGCTTGGAAAGAAAGCTCCCAGCTGCCCTAAATTCGGGATTTAACTATTTTATCACTCTCCGGAGATCTCGTCTCTTTCCAGGTTTTGTTTGCTGGCCTGCCTTTTATTTTATTTATTTTTTATTGTCACATGTTAATGACCCCGTTCCGAAATAATCGCCGCAATTATAATGCAAACATTTCTAAATGGTTTTCAACTCTGCTGCTGCTGCCGGTTGATTTTTTATTTAAAATATATATTATATTATTTCGTTTTTTATGTGTGTTGCGTATCTGTCTGCGAATAGACTCGTTACATCAGTCAGCTGGGCGCGATGTATATTCGTAAGGGGACCCATGGTGATAGCGCTTGGAATAGTACCAAAATTCGTTATTGAAATAGCAAAAATAAATTGGGGTATAATGAAAAAAAAGTATTAAATTTGAGCATGGAAAAAGTGTTTGACAGAAAGAGTTAAATGGTTTATTCAGCGAACTGATTTGTGAGTTTTTCAGGAAATGTATAGTTAGTGGATTTTATCAATTTGAGTAAAGAAAAAAATGTACATATATGTATATTGTTCATTAAACGAACACGTTAAAGGTTTTTATAAAAACAATTTTAGAACAAAGGTACACACCAAATAATAATTACAGAAAAATAGCCTATTTCGGGTTGAATCAATTAGTTTCATCACTTTTGACTGAGAGATATGGTTTTAAGTCCCTTAAAATACGTAATAAAGTGATCAGTATTATTTATTATCAATCAGTTTTGATTCCAGCATTTAATTTATGCATAAACTATTTGTTTAATTTAAATATATTTGAAGAAGAAATAGATGTGAACAGTATTTTGCAGAAGTAAATAATAAATAAATACCTATCTTCAAAAAGAGCAAGTCTTAAGTATATTTAATTACTTAATTAACATTAAAATTAAAATTAAATGCTTATTATCATTTGTATTAAATTTTATTTCATATTTCTACATCTTTAATTTAACCTAAACAGATTGTTAAAACTCTTGTACCTCTACACCTACCCTCTCCATATTTTATTAACCATTTTTCCATCTTAAAATTTCAATTACCCAACTGAATGTCTAAAGCAGATCTGCTTCTGCTGCTGTGTGGTCCAATATTTCAATTAAAAATATTTCCAAAGAAAAGTCGTAAAAAAAGAACTCATTTCGATCAGCCGAAAATAAAGATATTCAGCGAATTTTCCTTCCAAGGCATTGCGTAATTGAAAACGCGCCAAGGGAAAGGATCGCCAACTGCTCCCGTCACTTCTCCGGGATTGCCCCTTTTCCTTGTCGCCCCTCGTTTCACTTTTTCTAATGTGTTTGCCAGCCGGTGCATGCAACAATGGAGCACAAAGGATGAAGGATGTTGCCGCAATGTGAAATCAAAGCGCATAGGAAAGCAATAAAGAGGTCCTGGTCGCTCAGGTAAAGCAGGATGCGCGTTAATCGCCATGTTGCAGGTAAATATAATCGCACAAAGTAACAATGCCAAAAAAATAGAGAAAAAAAGGAAGGATGGCAGCTATGCAACGGCAGAAGGATCCCTTTGGAGCGCCTTCGATTTCGTTGAAACAGCTTGCCAGGCTTAGGAGCCAGGGGCCCAAAGGATGTGCGCGGCTTCTGTATCAAATTGAGCCTGAAAAAAGGATTTAATGTTCGGTTTTTTATAACAATTGCGGCTTGTGCGGCTAACGCAGCTGCTCTGGCAACTGTGCAAGCAAGAACACCACGACTCCCTTCTCATTCGATTGAAACTTTCACCTTTGGATCTTCATCTTTCAGCGAAGAAGAGAGAGTTTCTCCCCCTCGACAGATTGCATCGATTGAAAGGACCTTGACTGGCACGAGTATTCAAGACGATTGACAGCCGGCGTTAAGGGAAAATCATTAATAGAAAACAGGAAGCCTTTCCCATAATTGAAAGTCAGCTGACTTGCCCGACCAGCCCCCTAATTCATTTTCATAATCCACGGCACGCTTCGCATTCGGTGGTGACAATAAATATATAAAGAAAGAAATAAAGCTGAAAGGGAATTCTTATATTATTGGTGGAAATAATACAATGAATTTGGACATTTTAGTCCTTATTTATAAGTAAAAGTTCACAACTATTATTAAAAGCTTTATCTAAGCTCTAAGATCTAAGTTTTTAGTTTAGGAAAAAATATGAAAATGTATTAAAACAATGTTTTAATGTTTTATACATAAAACGAATTAATTTGGCATTGTAGCTTTTAATTTGAAATAAAATAATAAGAACATAATAGAATGTTTTATATATATGAAATATATTTATATTTTCAATACGTAAAATACTTCAGTGTTTTTAACATTTAGTATAGATCAATAAAATTGAATAATACTGTTTTAAATATACAAAATATTTATATTTTTTTAAGAATTGTTTTCTAAAAGTTTTAACTTTTTTTCCGTTAAAAACTATCAACATCTAAATACATTTTTAATTTCCGGTGAATATGGTTATCTTAAACATTTTGTAGTATTATTATTTCCCTTCTTAAATTTCTGGTGAATATGGTTATCTTAAACATTTTGTAGTATTATTATTTCCGACTTAAATTAAAGTAAATGTTATTTCGAATTATAAATATATATTAATAAAATAAAATATAAAGAAAAGCCTCATCCGATTCCAATTTCAGCTTGAAATCAGCTAAATAGCCATAACCCCCGGATAACATCAACATTTTTGTGTACCATTTCCGGTGTGTGCCACACTGTCAACCCTTTTTTGCATCTTTAAGATGTCGCGTGGCCAGCACGGGTCGCAGGGGTGACAGAGGGTTAAGCGCTAACTAATATTTCCATTATTGTTATGCTAAAGAATCCTTACCTCTCCCCTTCATTGGTTAAATCTGTGCCTGGGCGAAAAGAATGGGAAATGACTTTCCTGCGGCTTTTGCCGGCTTTTGTTCTACCTGACCCCCTCCTCATCGGGCATAAATCAAATTAATACCCATAACATCGGCTCTGTGATCCGATCTGACCAGCTACAATCACAATTATCCCCCCGAGCTCTGTGATTCGTGAACTTCTCTCATTATTCAGACAGTTTTTGGCGCTCTAATGAACATTTTGCGGTTGCCTTGGTCGGGCTTCAAGCGCTGGCAATTGTATTTGATGCTTTTCCATCTCTGTGCATCATTAGCCATAGGTCAGAGTTTCATTCATGAAGTGAGTTCTGTGCTTGGGATCCGTAAATGATCGCACAATGAAGTGATCACAAGCCATACAGTAGCCGAAGCAGTAGCAGTCGGCGAGGGCATAAATAATGTGGGTCGGAAAAGTGTAAAGAGTTGATTTTACATCATTTGGGGCTTACATGGCGCTTTGGGTTTTTTCTTTGATATTACAAAAAAATATTTGAGCTATTTTTAGGTATTTTGTTGGAAGTTTATAGAGAGAATTAAAAGTTTAAAGCGGTATTATGTGTACTGATCTCCTTACTTTTGACTAAACTAGATTTGAAAAGATAAAAGTATTATTTTTCTATGTTTATAAATTATGAATTAGGGATGAAAGCTGAGAACAAAATATCAAGCTCAAGTTAATATTAAAAATATATTTAATGTAAAATTTAGATATTGCATTTAATATTAAAATATGGATAACAATAAACATAAAACAAATTTATTTCATTTAGGCAACTAAATCGTATATTGACTTAATTGAAACATGTCTTAAATTACATTTTGTATTAGTAATTTAAATTTTATTCAAACAAAACCTTGCATTTTCTTTGGTAAAGTTTGATGAATAGAATTTTGATTTATAAAGCATTTATCGCAATATTAAATTATCGCTTAATAAATATTTGACGCTTTCTTGAAATATTAATCAAGATAGAAATATCTGTATTTTAAGCTATCCCTCACCCAAAATCAAAGAAGAAAACTCTAGTTAAAGCTTTACAAAAATTGGAACTGGAGTTCTAAAATTTTTCTCTTTTTATTTCCCCCTCTAAAAATGTTCAAAATGTATTTCTAACCAGTTTATCATAATTTACACCACCATAAAGCACTCTACCTCCATTAGTCCTACCAAAAATTCTTCTAATAGAGTTACCCCAAAACGCTCAGCGGAGGGCGTGTCACTCAGCTTCGAAGATGACTAAAAACGCCCACACTTTGATATTGAACAAATGTTCAAATTTCGCTTGCTCCCTCCACCCATTATCTGAAAACTATAAAATCCAAATTATGTACAGATTTCATAATCAATCAAAGTCATAAATGAATAGATTGGCGTAGAACAAAAAACTGATTGAAAAACAGAATATGGCGAATATGGCGTACAACCCCCACTGAAAAACTGGAAAAAAAAGCGTAACCAAATGGGGTAAGGGTGTACATAGTACAAGGTGGAAAGGCGTATCAGAGTTCCATAATGATGAGTAATTGATAGTGACATAAACGGTTTCCATTGGCAATATGCTAGCGGAAAAGGGGTTGGAGGAGGGTTGCTGTTTACGGGCCGAGGGGTGAAAAGCCAGCAAGTGTTGATAATGATATCGAAACCCCTTTTTTACCCTTTTTTAACCCATTTTTATCAGCTTTATCACTTCCTTTATTTTTTGGGGAGAAAAATCAACCAATTCTCACTTCATTTTCGGGGCCAGTCTATAAAAATGCAATTGCTAAAACCCTTTTTGTCCTGTTCTGTGTTTCTCTCTGTGATTTATAGCGCTGGCTGCTGCTACAAGCTGTCGTGGCAACAAAACAATATTAAATCCCTGGTATCTAAGGCCCGCCGAAGGCATTGGATATCATAATTATAATAGTGGCGGGGACAAGGATGTCGTCGCCGCCGTTCCGCAGATGATGACTTCCGCCTGTAGCCGCCTCCTGCCGCTGGAGGATGGTCAGCAGCAGCATCAGCAGACGTGTCTGCCGGTCTCATATTTTGGCATGGAAACGCTGGCTTCAACGGTCAAGCAGCGTCAGAAATCCCTGCCAGACTTTCTAATACCGCTGCACGAAATTATGTTCCAACAACATCATTACCAGCAAAGGACAATGGGCACATTAATTAATAGTCTGCCGCCCAGCTTGGTCGCCGGCGTCTATCCCCCCAAAACGGAGACGTTCAAGTCGTTAACCCCACCGAAGCCACAGCAGCAGCAGCATCACCATCATCATCCCAATGGTGACCACTTGTTCGTGAGACATTTCCACGAACGGGATCGCCTCATTCGGGAGCATCAGCTCAAGCAGCAGCAGCTGCGTGACGAGGAGGAAATCCAGCTCCAGGAGCATGAGCAGGAGCTGGAGCTGGAGCCGGAGCAGGAGCAGCCCCAGGAAGCTGCCAGCCAGCTGGAACATAACCATCATTGGCATGAGGTCGTTTGTGATGGCAATGGCCTGGCCAGGAAGCACATTCCACCCACGGCAGCACTGGCAGTGCAACCCTGTGCCCAACCCAAGGAGGAGGTCCTGCCGCTTACCAACTCTGCGACGACGGCACCGCCCAAGGACCTCAACATTTACGAGCCGCCCACACCAAACGGTCGACATTGTCGTCCTGTCAACAAAGGTAAGTTTTATGCTCGTATTAATTGTTTTTTTTTACGGGGAAAGAGTCTGAAATGGTGAGAAAAACACAGAGAATGGGTTAGGTGGAAATTATATATCATATTTTAGTTCGTAAATTTAGAAGAGAACTTTTAAGCAGAATCAAAATATAACTCTCATGAATTTAAATTAATTAGAAAATTATAACTTTTTACTAATAAACAGTATTTTCCCCATATAAATCCAAGTAATTCTAGTTTCCATCTAAACCAGACCAACCTCCACTCACTTTTCCTATTTAATTTACAAAGAACCCAATCCCAAGCACTCAAAATTACATAAGAAAGTTGAAAAAGAAAAAATCCAACTGAATTACCAGCTCTCAATTTAATACAATAGATTCCATAGTATCACCTACCCCAAAGACCAAGCTCACAACGCACAAAAAGGCATAGAAATAGAAAGGGAAATCCCCCCGAATTGCCAACATACAAACTCCATTTAAAATCACTAAAATATTAATAAATTTTACAAAAGTGCGAACAAAATATGCGTGAAAACTCTCCATCGAGTGCGCACACCCATCGACGGCAACCTTTACAACTTTATTTAATGGAATTTAAAACCACTTTGTGCGGCCAGTAGGTGGTGGTGAGTTACTCAGTGAGTGGGTCAGGGGGCATGGGTCATTCCATTCGGTGGGTGGCTGTGGGGTAGTTGGAAAAAGGTTGCTTGAGGCGCACAACCGAACCACAATTGCATGAGGTAACCTTTGACAGGGACACGACAAAAGTGGAAAAAAAGGAAGGACTCACTACCCCCTTGCGAGTGAGGAAATCCAAAAGAAAAGCTCTGACGCAAACTGGTGTCACTACCAACTGTGACCCGGTACTCTGAGCAGCTTATGGCCAATTGAGCCCCGCCCCGGGGACCAAACTCCGTCAAGGGTGGCCGTAAATCCAATAAAAACGCTTTACAAGCTGTAAAGCTGAGATCATAAATCCATTTTTCTGCTCTACTTTTTTTTTAAAACCACCACCACTTTTATTTAAATGCGATTTAAATTTCTTCACCGACTCCAAAATGGTTGCGCAATAAGGGTTAGATTTGCATAGATTGTTTTGAGGTTGAAAGAGATTTTTGAGGGAAGGAAGAGAAAAAGTGGGTTGGTTTAAGGTATATTGGGGTAGTAAAGAGATTTTTAAATTATATTAAAAATTAAATTAAATAAGAATTCTTGAAACCACTCGTGTTGGGTTTATTATATTAATGATTTTTTATTAAGTTTCCTTGGGCTTTGGTATTTCTTACCAATTTATTAAAGAATATATTATGTTTTATAATATTTTTTATAATCAGTTTTAAGTTACAATCTTAAATTCTTATTCTTTGTATTATTGAGTGTATTAACCAATATTTACCAGGTTTTTATCAAACTTAAAACAAGATCAAATCAACCCAATTAAATTTTATAAAACATTACAATAATCTTTAAAGAACACACTTAAACAATGTCAAGTTATTGATCATAAAAACCCTTTTATTTCTATTAAAAACTTTCCCAACTTTCAACCGTTACAAAAATTTAAGAGAACCCTCTCGAAATCATGTTCCCTCCAAAAACTTTTTAACTCTTTCCATCTGCAGATCAGAAAACACAAAAAAAAACACTCACAAAACTCGAAGAAATAACGCGCCAAAATATAAGAAAAGAAACCCGATTGAGGCGAGTGCAAATCGATGAGGAAGCATCGCCACCAAAACGGAAATCAATAGAGAATGAGGACAAAGCAGCCTCCAAAATGTCCCTTTACTTCCGCATTTCTAGCGCCGCATCTTCTTCCCTTCTTGGATTATTTATTAACGTTTATTGATTTCGACTTGCCGGGGACCCTGTCCCGGGGCAATCTGCCACAGAAAATCTCTGTCAATCGCAACCCTTCGCAGAAATTTCGACGAAAAAATAATGCATTTTCTCCCGATTTTTACCATCTCACAATGCCGAAGAAAATTGCGCGCCGTTTTTTGGCCCGAACAGAAAAAATAGAAGGAAAACGACAGAGACTCAAGGGTAAAAATTGAGGATCACTGTCAGGGATTACCCAAGATCTTCCACAGCTTAGCTCTAAGGTAAACTCGCATTCGCCACGCAGAGGGGTAGCAACAACCCCTTGGCCTGGGCTCTGTGCCTACCTAAGGGTGAATGTACCCCAATAATGCGTAATTTTTTAAGGTAAAAATAGCTCGAAATTGAAAGAAATTCAAATTGAACAAAGGCCATAACATTTTTTGGGTGATTTTTTGTGCGATTCTTCGCCTTCGAGGAGGGTGAGAAAAAGGCACGAAAAATTGCGGTTCCTTTTTATATTTAATGTATTTTTTTTTTTGGGTGCCAGGACTCTGATTAAGTACGGGATATCTAACGGAATTTTTGCAAAATTTTCTCACAATTTTTATGGGTAAAGAATGGTTGATTTATGTGCCTGTTTTTTAACCCATTTTGGGATGTACAAAATGAAGTCTTGGATAAGAAATACGTTCCTTTTTTGGGGTTTCTTTTTTAAAAGGTGGTATATTTTTAAGTCAAAATGGTTTGTTTTTCATAGAAAATTTTAAAAGAGATTGTAGAATTAAGTAACTAGAAAAATATTCCTAATATTCCTAATATTACTTACACTACAGAATTCTCCTTAAATTTCCAATGATTTCCTGAACATCGAAGGCATCATCTGATATATTTATGTTATTTATTTATTATTTTTTCATTTATTATTCCTTTCCAATACATTTAAGTAAAACGTAGATACAATATAAAAATTTTACGCATAAATTGTCCTGCAAAAATTGCGTCTCTACTCAGAACCCCAAGGCTCCGAGGGAAAATCTATGCGAAACCCATGCAGAAACCACCCATCACAAGGCTATGAACCCCAGAATAAAGCCACTGCCCCCCAACCACTTAACCTTCCCCCATTTTCCCACTTTTCCACTGTCCCAAAGTCCAAAGTAAAACTAACTATGGACCAGGACCCAAATGCTAGTCTCGTCTTATTTGCTTAACGCAAATTGGTATGTCATTTTAATGCGTTGCAATAGCAGAATGAGAAGCGACAGGGAAATGTCCGAGTTTTCACAGCCACAACCTACCCGGTTCCGGGTTAGAGCTTCTACTGTTACTCCCACTGTTGATCCTGGGCGATGTCCTTGCCCTTGTCCCGTCTGTTTCCGTCATGCAAAGTGTGTGTGGTTTCCCCCCACAGCCACGAATTTGCGACGATGCTGCCAAGCGTTTATTTTCTTGATTAATTTCAATGCCCGAAAACTTCTATGTTGCCAGGACTGGCACATGTGTGTGTATTTGAGTGTGTGCCTCCCCCTTTTTTTTTTTTTTTTGTTTTCTTCGGTCAGTGTGTGTCCTGTCTGGTACTCTGGGTTGTCCTGGCTGTCTGCTCCTGGCAAATAATCAAATTGCCTAGACACCGCCCAGCGAAATAACAGACAGGGAAACTAAAGTGAGGAACTGTTTATCTTTTGTCTCCCAGTGACAAGTTTAATCAGCAGCAGGAGCAGCAGGAATGCCAGGACCCAAAAGGATAACTATTGAAATTAGTTTTTGGGGGAAGAATCGAACGATTGCTATTGATTTTCCCCATTCTTTTTTATTTTGTATTGCCTCTTAAATCATTTTGGCACTTTAATGAGATATAATGTGTAAATAAAGGGAGTATTTATTTAAATTAATTTAAGAGGGATTGTTTAGGTTGTAAAGATAATGTTTTTTTTTCCTTCTAATATTGAAAACCTAGAAACAAGTAAAAATATTCTTCCTTTAGTGAAAGATATAAGTACCTATATAGTAGTCAAATATTTTCGATAATTAAATGTTTTATAATTATTTGCACCTTTTATTCAATAATAATAATTATTATTTAATTATTAATTAATGTAGAAACTCATAATAGAAATGTATAAAGAGTTTTTATCATTTAAATTGTTTTGTTTCCTTAAACTGACAGAATTTGAAATCCTCAATGCCAAAATCATTAATTTTGCAGTTTTAATTAAAACACTTCAGTTGAAAGAGGAAATGGGCCCAGGTCAGCCAAAAGGAAAAAAAAAAGAATTTTTCCCCATTATTTTCGTCTCAAATTTCTTGCACAAAACTTTTCCGAGGAGCAAAAGGAAAGCAAAGGAAAGTGCAGCCGCAGTCACAATCATAATCATAAAATGTATGCGCTGTCACCACAAGTCCCTTTCCTTACGCTTTCCCTTACTTTTCAGGAAAAACAAAAACAAAGAGGAAAATGAAAATCCTAGGACATGTGTATGTGTGTGTGTGAGGGGTGTGAGTGGGTGTGGGTGTGGGAGGAAGCTGCTCAGAATGAGAGAGCGCAACAAACAACACTTGTTGTAATTACTCGACCAAGTCTCGGTTCAATGGCTGCGCTGATGTTTATATGAATGGGTTTTGTGTTTATATAATCGCACCGAAATGAGCTCGAAGCTATATGGAAGGACGATTGCAGTCAGGATTGCTGGATTCAGAAAATGCTGGGACCAATAGAGTTCTATGAGTTCGATTGATTTCAAATAAGACATTGATAGAAATAGAGAAATAGTTACTACCCCTAAGAGATAGAGGTGGAGAACAATAAATTTTATATTAAAATTTGGTAGGATTTTAAATTTAAATAAAAAAGAGATACAATTATATTCAAATGAATTTCAATTTTTTAGATAAAAATTGCATTAAGGGAATTTTGCACATTAAATGCAGTCCCCAGTCCCAGCTAATAGTAGCTGGTATCTGAAAAACTCTATGAAAAGAATATTCAAATTATAGATAAACATAATTATTGCATTATAAATTATACGAAATATTATTACCTTAGTAAGATTTTATCATAAACATTAATTCCTTGCTTCTTACAATATTATTTGCTATTTAAAGTTATACTAGAGGATACATTAGAAAATATGCAATATAGAATATATTTCGTAAATGTAAAGAAAGTACAAATTTGATCAAGAATCCTACCAAACTTGGAGCTACCTCGCCTTACCCCCTAAACTGACCGCTTAATTCCTTGCTATATGTTCCCTCTAGTACATAGAAACCAGACGACACGTTCTGCCAAATATATAATATAATACTTAATTATGATTTACTGGCCAACAGAGAGCAAATTGCAATATGCATACTGCGCAGCACGAATCGGGGGAAAATAAGAGGAAAAATCAAAAGAAAAATCGAAGGGAAATCGGGGTAAATGCATAATATATACATATATGTATATGTATAGGCCACACCCATTCCTGGAGGAGAAGTCAAGTTGTGGCCTATGCTAATGCAGGAAAATGCAGGAAGAACGTGGAAATTCAGGGGAAGGCAGCAACAATGGAGTGCAATGGAAATTCTGATCAGAATGCAGGCGACAAAGAATACGTTCCACACTCACCAACACACGCACACACCCGGATATTCGGCTAACGGTGCAGGGTTGATTGTGAGTGCGACTCGACGACGAGTGAGAGAAGTTTGAGCGGAGTGAGTGTGAGTGGAGTGAGTGAGTGGAAAAACTAACTGCCACTGCAAATCATAAGCGAAAGGCAGCGAGAGCGAGAGGCAGACACCAGGGCGAGAGTGAGTGCGGGATAGCATTACTCGGCGCACACACATAACGGGTCCCACAGCGAGTGCAGCAAGTCGCCTCGTCTTCTCGGATTCAGTCAGTTGCATTCGGCTACTCTTCGGCTTCGGTCGCTCAACTAGCAAAAAAAAAAAACTAAAACTAAAGAAAACGAACAGAAGAAACGTCAGAAAAGTTGAGAAATCAAGAACGAAATCGCAGACGCTCTTTTCTCCTTGCTCCTCGTGGAATATATTTATCAAGTGCTTGTTTTAATTTTAAATTAACATAATAAACTGAATCGAAAATGATGGTGCTACAGCAACAACAACAGCGGTGCCTCTGGGAGGCCACCACACCGCCAAAGAACACACAAACTGCAAACACAAACACACAGCCGGCACAACAAACGCCACAAACATCACAAAATGTGGAGATACCAAAAATTAGAGTCTGCCAGGACCTTACAGCAGCAGCAACAACAGCGGCAGCAACAGCACACACATGTGAGTTTCTTAGAGTTGCCAGCCAGCTTTTATAAGAAAAGAACGTTGAAAAAGGGTTGTCAGGTTTAAATATGCGGAAATGAAATAGGAAAAATCTGGAATGCAATTTAAAAAATCAGGATATTTTAGGTAGGGAGTATACATTTGACAATTTAAAATAAATATGGAGTTAACATATTTAAAGATTTAATAATGCTATAAACATCTTAAGAAGTACCATTTTCTAAATTTGTTCTGCTTTAAAAAATAATAGGAAATATACTTGAATCTACAAAGTATATTTCCCTTATTTTAAACCAGTTTAAAGTGAAACATATTTATACTTGGAGATGTTACAAGACTTTTAAACTCATTACTAGCTTGATTACAATTTTTTATCAATATTTTTTATAACTAAAATATACCCTTTCATTGATTTCATAAATTAATTAACTTATGCCTTAGGCAAACAAACCATAAAAACAAAACCAAAAGGAAACCCAAATCGTAACCAAATGCGACCCTGTACCTGTTACCCAAAATAAAAAACTTTTCACTTTCTGGAGCAATAAATTTCCACCAAGGAAAAGGCCAAGAGAAAGAAAGGTAACCAGGCTTAGACAAAGGACACCGATGATGATTACACGCCCACACATTATCCCGGGCAGAGGGTCCAGATCGGAATATATAGAACAGGCACACACAGACAATTTCCCTATCAGATGAACGATTTCATGGCGTTTTGCAATAGATTTGATGCGATGTCCTGCTGCTCCTGCCGCCAGCGGCGGTGTCGTTTTTAGCCAGCAGCTGTCCTTGACATCCCACTGTGCGAGCGTGTGATCGTCGTTTTGCTTGTGTTTACATTTGCATCCTGGCAGAGTGTCCTTTTTACCTGTGTCCAAGACGTTGTCTCCTTTTTTTCTGAGGGTATTTTGCATTTGAACAAAGGCAAAAACGAAATGTTTTTTCTCCGCCTTTCCTTCTGATGCGTTCTTTTTTTAGGGAGAAAACGATGTCCTAAGGCGCAGAGATTTTTATGCTGGTGAAAGAACAAAGGAAAAGCAACCAATTTAGCCACAAAAGGCAAATTTTCTGTAATTACATTTAAGCCGAAGGTGTGGGTATAAAAAAAGAGAGAGAATGGAATACATATTCCATACATATTCGAAGGCTAACATGCAGATCATCTCCTTGCCCAAAATCCCATAGATCCTTTGACTAATGCCACTTGTTATCCTGCCAACAAGTGAGGTGTGAGGGTCACCGTCACCCCACCGCCCCACTGCCGCTGCCTAAGCTGGCCCCAATCCCATCGGGGGAAAACCATTACCCGACCACAAGGACAACGCCAGCCGAATGGCCAATGGGTAATCTGTATATTTATATTGTCCTGCATTGGAGACATTATGCACAAGGATTCCCCAAGTCAGAGCGTTCTCACAACAATATATTGTCGTAAAAATATGTTACTTTTTCCTGCTGCCCGTTGTCCTTCCTACCCAGCCCCGGCAAGGATACTACTTTGCTTACGCCCCGAGGGAGCTATAAATTTAATATCTACTTTGCAAAACAAAAAACCAAATGGCACAAAAAAAGAGAGACTGAGAAAAAGGACGAAAAAGTGGACGGTGGACAGGGGAGGGAGAAAAATTGTGGATTTTGGTTTAGGATTTTGTGACCATTTTCAGGTCGTTTGAAGGAAAATGGAAAAGATTTTAAATTAAATGAAGTTTTTTGCTAATTTTAAGCCTAAGTAAAATACCTTCTTACTATTTTGAGAATGAATTTTTGTATAAATATGTATAAAATATTCATTTTTGGCTTAATATCTAATATATGTAACGCTTTTTATATTTTATTTTAAATAAAAGTTAAGATTTGTTCTTAAAATGTTTTTTTTTTAAGTAATGTGAATATAAATCCTGTATTAATATTATTCACAAGAATCTTTCCAATATTAATAATCTCAATTATTACAAAATAACCACAGTAGATATTTAAATACTATTTAAACCTTGATTAAAATTAAATTTTAAAACTATCTACAGCTCAAATCTCTTAAAAATCCTTCCATAAATCCCTTTAAAAATATTCACAGTGAACTCATAAAAAAGTGTGAAAACTACTTTAAGCATTATTTCACGACTTTCCACGCGGAAATTGATCCTTAAAAACTTTACAACAGCGGGCACTCAGCTCAGGGCGAAGAGAACATTTTTGCATGTTATATTCGCCATAAGAAATGTGTGTGTTATGTCCGAATTCCTAATGGACATTTTACGATCCAGACATGAAATGAAAACACCCCGACGCAGCTCCCACTCCCTTTTTGGGTTTATTTGCCATTTGTCCATTTCTGTCTTGCACTTTGAGTACGTGTCATTTGCATTTGCAGTTGTGCTAGCATCAAAAGTATTTTTTCAAACTTAAAAATATTTTGTATTTTATCATTGCAGTTATGCGGCACATGTCCAACTCACCCACACCACCCTCGCCGCTGCGCTCGCTGTCAGGTAAATATCTTTTACTATTTAATATATATGGCTAATCCTTGGGCAGCATTCAGCTGACATGTCCTTTTTTATGCCACTGCCGACTCGTGTCGGAACGTGGCTACTTTGTGGCTAAATTGATTACTCACTGGGAGAGACTGGCAGACAGACAGACAGTTTTTATAGTTTTCAGTATTTCTCTTTTTTTTTGCAATATGCAATCAGTTATGCATCCCCCTTTGCCGCATCCCCTATCCTATATTGGGTTTATTTCCTGGGCTCGGCTTAGGTAGGAACTGGAGTCCTGGGTTCGGTTATGGGTAATGAGGCATTAGGTTTGGACGAGGGGTAACCTATAATATTTATTATAGGTGCTGTTCAGGAGACCAGCACGTGACCGAAGTGTGGCTGAACTCGTACCAGAAGGCTCCTGGTTTGGCAATAGGAATTTAGAGGAATTTAAAAGGGTCAAGAAAATAAGGGATATTCAATTGTTGTAAAAATTCTTGTTTTCTTTTATAAGAGAAATATTTATAAATTCAATAGAAATTAATACAAAAAATTTAATTATTGGGTAGATATTTTTAAGTCACTTGCTGGGATTTGTAAAGAAACTAATATGAATTAAAGAAAGAGTAAATGTTGATTCATTTATTTACTAAGCATTATAAAGTATTTATTTAATTCCAAATAATAGTTTTCATTCACCTAAAAACCTTTTCTATTTCCTTAAAATCAACCATTAATTGTTTAAAGATTTTAAGCATTGTGCAGTCTAAACACACGCTCATTATTTCCCATTGTTATAAAATTGCAAACTTAAATATTCGTTCGACCATTTCCCCTGAATGCCACCCAAAAACTTACTTTGTCCGTTGGAAAAACCCACCCACCCACATCCTCCCCCGAAAACAACCCCCTAAAAACAGGAGATCATCCTTCTGAGACCCCTATACATGCTCTTTTGACCTCCAACTCCAACTCCCTCTCCTTTTCGGTGACCCTAACACGACCCTCTTCTGTTTCGCAAACAAAACAGAAATAACAATTTGTCAGAATGTAAATTTCTGCTTTGGCCCGGAGCAATTATGTAAGGACCTCGAACTGCGACAACCCCTAACCGAGTGCAACTAATCTATGCAAAAACATGCAACAAAATCCACCCCGATTTGAATATTATAATTTATTGGCGTCGCATTAGCAGGGTTGGCCCATGCCCATCCGATGCTAGTTGACAATTAAACGCGCATTTTTATTGGTTTACACAAATTAGGCGAGTCAAACGAGCCAAGGGTGCCTAGCCCTAACCCTAAACCCCTCTTTATTACACCCCTCTCTATTATGCATATTCAAATGTTGTCAAAATAATATAAAAGGGGGGGAAGTCCTACTCTTAAAAAATGAAGGGTTGCGGCTGCTAAAAAACTCAAGTGCCGTAACAGAAGGCAAACTGTTGATCCCGCTCTCAACCCTGTTTAACATATCATTTGAATAGCGCCGAGGTGTGAAGGGTTACCCTTTGCCACCTTTTTTTAAGTGCCACTTGTTGAGCACTCTCCCCTCCGTTATTCAAATTGAAAGGATTTGGTTGCGTGAAGTTAATTGAGGCTCTCTTTGGCATTCATTTTTTTGTGTGGAAGGGTAATTCTGTGGCGGCAGCGAGTAAAGGATATTATAATCAGCGGTTTTGATTGGGTGCTTCCTTTTTTTGTATTTAGAAAAATATGTACTTTCTTTCGGGGGGCGTTTCGAGGGCGTTTTGTGTGTGGCATGCAAACAAGCTGGAAATCATAGGGCTTTTATAAAGGAGCCGAGGAGGGGCTTTGGATTTATAATGAAGGGTTCAGAGGGAAGCTAAGGTTAAAGGGGTTTATTATATAGGAAGTAATGAGAGTCCATTAGAAGGAAATAAAATAATTAATTATAATTTTATTAAGCTAATAGTTTTAAATGATAAAGTGATATTAAGGATATAGGGATATAGGGGATATTTCCAAAATATAGTAATTAATTATAGATTTTTAAAATAACTATTAATATGAAAACTTAATCAGAAGAGTTTCCCAAATATGTTCTTTCTATGTTTATTTCTCTATTTAACTCCAAGAAAAAAAATTTAAAGAAAAATATACTTTTCCCTAAACACAAAATCCATCATAAAATTCTCCATAAATTTCTGTTGTGAAAGTGATTTTGGCTTAACTTATATGTAGATAAACTGCCTGCGATATGCAGGGATAATTGGATTGCCAGACTCTACACTTCTCTATCACCATAAATCTTTACCAATGCACTCTCTCTCTATATGTGCCAGACTATATCTTTCCCATAAATCGAAACGCACTTTACACTCCCTTTGATCGGTGCTAGGTCCCAAAAACCAACCCCTAAAAACTGCAAGAGGAAAAAGGAGTACAGAGAATTTTCAAAATAGAGGCAACACTTCATTTGTCAGTGGAAACATATTCACACATTGCCATTGTGGCAGGACCAGGACGAGGAACTTGCATACAGGCATGCCTCGTCAGCAGGACAACACATCTGCTCCGGGGGACAGACAAAGCGGCATCACCTGGTTTTGGGTTGAGGGAATCGAGGATCGTGGATAGCGCACTGCAGGCGCATTCCAAGTACAAAAGGATCGCAGTAATGGTTTCTTCTAGGTTTGAACTTGCTCCGCAGAGGCTTCTTGACTTTCCTCCTTGCCTTCTTTTTTTTTGGCAAAACAAACAATGCATCCTCGGAACCCTTCTTTAGCTGGTCCAATGGCAAGTTGCATTCAGCTGTAATCCGCGACTCGTGCATTCGAAATTGTAACGAATTTTAAATTTCGAAAAATCTCGTGCCTGCGAGGGGTTGCAAAAATTTGATCAAAAAGGGTGACAAATTTTTGGGAATACGTGTAACCCTTGGCTGGTTCCCCGATTCGCTTTCAATGGCTAATTTTATTATGGCGTATATTCTCAACTTTTGCCGTTCTACATAAAGAGAGTCATAAAAACAGCTGGCCGCTTGCTATTTAGTGGCAACGTTTGAAACTCCCGCATCGCAGATATTTTTGAAAAATGTCCTCTAATCCGCTGAATCGAGTTTAACATGGGGTTGAATCCGCTTAAAACTATCAATTCTAGTCTCTTTTTTTTTTTTTTTTTGTAAATCGGTTTACATGGTTCAATTTTTTGCCTTGTTAATGCTCAGGGTTTTTATTTTTACATTTTTAACAAATGTTGGGAAATTGGTTTTGTAAAATGATGTTTAAGATATGAGGTTTAATTTTTTATTAGAGCATTTCTTAATTGATTTATTGTCTGAGAATTCTTTATTCTTATTTCCTATATTTCTCCTGTCAAAAGTTTCCTTCTCATTATATTTTATTCCCCATCGAAATCAATCATATTTTCTTTAGAAAAATTATGAAATCTGAGCTCCCTTTCGTAACCCGGCTGCTGCGCATTTAACAGAGACAAAGGACTCGGCTAGGCCAGCTTCCTGTTTGACTCCTATGTACTGCTCTCTGATGTACGGCTATTTTTCAATTATTATGCATGATTGGGTTTTCAACAACACAGTTTTGGGGGGAGTTCGTCGTGGGTTCAATGGGGAGTGGAGGCCACAAAGGCGAACCCTTCCGCTTGAGCGTCTATCGTAGCTAACCGCAGGACGCAGACATTGGACAGGATGGCCGAGCAAAAAGGATGGGCATTCAATTGGAAGATTGAATAAAATTTGCCTTAAAAAGGCTGAAGAGAAATAGGTCTAGGAAAAGTCTCTGAGCAAATAAATACTCTTTCAAATAATGGGAAGTATAGGAAAGGGGTTTAATATTACATTTATTTAAAGGTGATTATTAGGTTGTTCTTTTTTTTAATTAACTTCTTTATTAATTTAAATTGATAGTTATTAATTACATCAACAAAATATTTAATAGTAAATGCGATTCAAATAAATACGTACATTTCTTTCAAAAATTCTAAACTATTTAAATACATACGCAAATTGCTTTTAAAAATAATTCCAAACGTTATAAATAATCGAGAACTTTTTTTTACATATTTTAACTCGAACTTCCTTATAAATCCAAGATATCCTTCCGTTACCCTTCGAAATAGCTGAGGAAATATTGAAAAACTTGCACAGTCTTTTGCTTAAAATCAAATTATACGACGCGTGCATTGACCAGAGTCCGGCTACTTGAACTTCATTGAGTTGGAAAATTGAAAAGCAAACTACCCACCACCACAATCGACGTGTACTACATAAATATGTATATATAGAAATATATATGTATCTTCTCCTTTTTTTACACACTATAAAAATATATCTTCTTTTTCCTTTACTTACAGACTGCGGCAAAAGCTTTGAGGAGGAGGAACTGGAGCTGGGCGAAAACTGCGGCGAGATGCCTCAAAATCTGAGCAGCAAGCGCCAGGCCCGGGATCTGGATCCTGAGCTGGAGAACGAGGTGCTGGACCTGGCTCCACCGCCAAAGAGATTAGCTGAAATCAAACAGGAGACGGAGAGGGAGGAAGAGCTGGAGCTGGAGTCCAGTGTGGCGCCACCGCAGCCCATGAATTTTGCGCCAGAGGAAATGCATCAGGCGCTGCAGCTCCAGCTGCATAGCTACATCGAAATGGTCCGGCAACTGGCTCCCGAGGCTTTTCCCAATCCCAATCTGGCCTCACAGTTTCTGCTCCAAAACTCTCTGCAGGCTCTGGCCCAGTTTCAGGCTCTGCAGCAGATAAAGCAGCAGCAGAGGGAGGATCATCCGCCCAGTTACTCCACGCCGCTGACCAAGTCCCCGCTAAGAAGTCCCTCTTTGAGTCCTGTGCCCAGGCACAGCAGCAAGTCCCAGCAGCGCACGCCCCCCAACTCGATGACTGCCAATTCCCTGGGACTGAGCAGTGCCGTGATGACTCCGAATACACCCAGCATGCAGCAGCATCAGCACCAGCAGCAGAGCACTCCCAAGCCCCAGAGCGGTCTGACTGTGGCCTCGGCCATGGCCAAGCTGGAGCAGTCGCCGGAGGAGACCACGGACCTCGAGGAGCTGGAGCAGTTCGCCAAGACCTTCAAGCAGCGCAGGATCAAGCTGGGCTTCACCCAGGGCGACGTGGGACTGGCCATGGGTAAACTCTATGGCAATGACTTCTCGCAAACCACCATTTCCCGCTTCGAGGCCCTCAATCTGAGCTTCAAGAACATGTGCAAGCTGAAGCCGCTGCTCCAGAAGTGGCTGGAGGATGCCGACTCGAGTGTGGCCAAGTCGGGCGGCGGTGTGTTCAACATCAACACCATGACCAGCAGTTTGACCAGCACACCCGAGAGTATCCTGGGGCGCAGGCGCAAGAAACGCACCTCCATTGAGACCACGGTGCGCACCACCCTGGAAAAAGCCTTTCTGATGAACTGCAAGCCCACCTCGGAGGAGATCAACCAGCTGTCGGAGCGCCTGCACATGGACAAGGAGGTGGTGCGAGTGTGGTTCTGCAATCGTCGCCAGAAGGAGAAGCGCATCAATCCCTCCCTGGACCTGGACAGCCCCACGGGCACACCTCTGAGCAGTCATGCCTTTGGCTATCCACCTCAGGCCCTGAACATGTCCCACATGCAAATGGAAGCCGGTTCCGGTTCCCTCTGCGGCAGCTCCATCAGTTCCGGCGAATAGGAAGATCTGGCGAGCCCCGGAAAACCCTGTACATAGTCAGCTTTTACTCCAAATTCTTCCACAACATTCCAACACACACACACGGACACACTCTCCATATCAAATACAACAAAGCCATGGATGTATTTAGGAATCTAGGTGATAGCCAGTCGTATCAGAAGAGATCCATAACGAATTTATGAGTACTTGTAGCTCCACATTACCTATTCGTATCTGTATGCATGTAGAAGAGTTTCTAGTTCTAACAACGCCCCCAATGCCATAAATATATGTATGTATCTGTTGTCTCCTATATCCTGTAGCCACTTGGGATCGATTGATCCCTAGAGCTGTATTCAATGTGTATTGACTTATATGTGTATGTATGTATACCGATGTTGTTGTACGATGTCCAATTGTAAATTGATCTTGAAAACTTGAACTTAGACCTAAACATCCAAAAATTTCAATAAAATTATTCCGATAAAATTATTTATAAAAAAATTGCATAAAGCTGTATTTTTTGTGGGGGAAAAGATATGATTTTTGAGTTACAAATTATGATAAACAAATTAACAGTTCAAGTTGGAGTGATGTATGTAATTAAAATTGAATAAAGTTTTGTTGCTCGACATTGCGAGAATTATTTATGAAACGACGTGTTAATTACCTTATTAAATTGTAACTTTAAAATTCTCAAAAAAAATTGCCTTGTAAAATATTATATTATTGATATTTATCGCGTAATGATATAACTTTATATATCTAAAAGGCTCAAGATCTTATCCGTAGCGGTCTTTTAAAAATACATATGCTAAGGTTCCCAGACAAAAACACTCAGCTAGGGATGTAATTACTATATATTAATAAAAAAAAGTCGGATGATATATCAATAAATAATAAAAATAAATATATTTCTCCCAATAAAAAATCAAGAATTTTGAAAACTTTGATATATCGAAGTTTTTAAATGCGGAAATATTTCACATTCATCGCCCATATATCGATATTATCAAAGAATATTCGATATTTTATTTATTTATCTATATTTTTTTAATTTGAAAACATTGCGTGGTTATTTAGAATTTTTTCGCTGAATTCCTACTTCAAATTTTACAAGCACAATTTTATAAGTCTAACCCTTTTTTGCTGTTAAGAAATCCATATAAAAATTGTTTTTTTGATCTTCCCTTTTGTGTGAAACCATTAACATATTTCATATATTAAATTATCCCTGCCATAATTCCATAACTTCCATAAGGATTGAGCTTATTATTCAATTAGCCACCGTTTTAGGTCCTTCGCCTGCCGACGTGTGCCACTCGAATCTCATTAGGCGAAGGCCTAAATAAATATTAAACGAGATATTTAGTTAACTGATTTCCTTGGCCCGCTCCAAAAGCGTCCGCCAGCCACGCGACAAAGGCAAACAAGACCATTTTTTAATAAACTTCCTGCCAAACGCGGGCCAAGAGCCAGCCAGGATACGAAGAAGAGGGGACCCACACCAGACACACAACCCTTTTATTTTATTTTATTTTATTTTTCTCTTTTCCCCCGATGTCGAGTGTGGATTTGTTGGATAAGAAATCACTTCATCTTTTGGGCCCCGGCCACTGTCAATATGGCAATGGCAGGGCAGGGCAGAAACCCTTATTTGTATATCGAGGCAAGCGTGTAAATCCTTTTTTAGCCCGCCAACCCCCAACCTCTGGAGTTTGCCGAGCTCTGATTCGCTCACGGCACCGAGCTGGGATCTCTAAAAAATAAACGAGCGGGGCAAAAGGGTTTATGCCATCAATTCACACATAGTTATGTCATATGGTGCCCGCTTCGGTGGTTGATTTCGGTCTTGTTCTTGTGTCCCAGTTCCTGTTGTTTGCCGTTTTCCGTTCTCCCGTGTCCCTGGCCGAGGAAGGAGTTCGTATCCTTTGAAATCGCTTAAGCGAGTCAAGTCCTTGATGGAGATATCTTAATGGAAGTGTGCCAATAAATTAGGTAAATGATGGTCCAAGGGAATAGACCATATGGAGAGGATTTATTGGTATATGAAACTGAATAGTGATGGTATTAATTCTTTATATATTAAGTAAATTTGTAGAGGAGTTCATGAATTATTTAATTTTAAATTTCTAAATAAAGATATTACTTTTTATATTAAAGCTTTAGCTCCTTACAAGCACTTCCCTTTAACCATATTCACTGAAAACAACGGTTTTGCTTCGAAAACTTGAGGTTTTGCCTTCCAGGCAGCTGTCCGGAACAGCGAATAAATTTTTAATCTGGCCAGAAGTGAAATCTCGACCAGAATACTTACCCTATTTAATTTGCAGATCCACACACACCCTCGAACATACACACACCAGCTCACATCAAACGGTGGCCAGAGCAAGGCCCAATCTCGGCCAGCACTCACACATAATTGGCGAGCACTCGAATCCTGAGTCAGGACTCTTTGAATGTTATCAGTCCCGAGCAGACGGCGACGTCTGTCCATGTCCAGTTCAAATAACCAAGGAAAAAAAAAAAGAAAAAGCTGAGAGTCCTGAATGAAAACGGACACAAAATGGCTTTGAGCAATTTTGGTTTTCAATGGAGGAAATCGGGGGATACATCGATTGCATTGGTCATATTCAAAGTGCTGGTCCAAAATGGGCTGATAAGCCCCGTAGGCCATTCACCAGGAATTCAGGGGGAGATTTTCCTCCCGAGATTTCATTCATTCAGCAGGTTTCCGTTTGATAGATTTCCCTTGGACGGGACGGGAGGGCTAGCAAACATTTGCTGCATTTGCAAATTGAATTTTCTCTGCGAGAGAAAACGTTTCATTTTTCCTTTTGCCAGTCCGCTTCATTTATAACAATTTAATGAAATTTTCGAATGCGTTTTCATAATATTGTCGTGGCCCCGACATCATTAATCACCAGCCACTTGGCAGGACTAACGAAAATTAAGTTTCCTTTATGCTTTTGCTTCGTGCTATTCCTTCGAATAATGCTTTTTGTAGTTATTTTTCTTACAAGAAGAGCATGAATTTGTTTCTTTTTTCGTGAAATAAATTATTATATTAAAGTTTTTGTATATAAGAGCTGAACAGGTTTAGTTTTATGAAGGGAAATGTAAGAATAAATTCAAATTACTTTCATAAAGCTATACATGAACTATTCTATATTAAATATGTGTTAATCTATTTCATATAACCACCTACAATATAATTTATTTATTGTTTAGCTCGCTGCATTTTTTATCTAAACTCAATTATAATTTATCTATTCTCCTTTGTTCCTCAAGGATGCAGGATAGCAGACTCTGGTAATTTCGGGGCCCAATAAAAAGTGCTCGCAAATTATATGGCCGACATATGTTAAATTTCTGCGTGACTGGCTGACAATTTGATGCTTTGAATTTCAATTCGTTTAGCAAAAAAAAAAGGAAGAGAAACAAGGACACCGCTCCGCGGATGGGGGGCGGGAACACACCCCTTTTTTCGCCCGACTGGAGAGAACATAAGACTTGTGCAAACATTTGGCCAAAAAAAAAACAGCGTCGCGGCATGGGAAAACACAATTGAATTACAATGAAAATATGAAATGAGCAAAAAAGTAGATGAGGAAAATCGCATACGAAAATTAAGCAAACAGGCGAAACAAAGGAATAAACCCCCGAAATGAAAAGTCTCAAAAGTGTGGGCCACTCCGGCTCCGGCAAATAGCTGGGGAAAAAAAGCGCAAATTCAATATTTGCTCAAGAAACAAATGGGAACGAGGACGAAGTCCAGGACACAGAGAACGACAATGCCCCAAGACAGGCGAGTAAACAACAGCTAAAAAGTAGCAAGAAAATAGAATAAATAACAAGGAAAATAAAGGAGCATAAATCGAAGTTAGCTATACCTATTAGTTCTTCCAATAAAAGTATCAAATATCGAAGTACGTTTTCAATAAATAAATAATTAATAAAATAGTAGCTCTTACTGCATATAATTTAAATTTTAAAATTAAGAAATCTAACTTCGCACACTTGCAGTTGAGATATTTTTGCTTTATAAAAATCATAACTCTTGAACCAGTTGAGATATTTTCATAATTTTATTTTTATTTCATAATTTTATATGAAAGGTAATTTTAGTACCTTTCAATTAAGTTGTCATACTATATGGTGTGATAAATAATAGATTTTATACTCGAAAATTAATGTTGATGAATTTTTGATGAACTGTTGATAAATTGTTGAAGAAACAAGAAAGGAAGCACGCTTTCGCGTGTTTTTAGATAATATAAATGTTGAGCAAAACATGTTGACAGTGAAAAATGTTTCGCAACAACTAAATGTTGCTAGCAACCAAGCTTTCAAAATAAATTAATTGATATACATATTCCTATGGCAGCTATATGATATAGTAGTCCGATTTTGATCAAATTAAAACCGAAATTCTAGAATAATACAAAAGGCCATATATCAAATTATATGAAAGTATGATAAGAATTGTCAAAGTTATAATTTTTTCTTAAATATCTTTCGATCTTTCCTATGGCAGCTATATGATATAGTTGTCCGATCCGGCCCGTTCCGACATATATGTATAGTAGTGAGAGCATATAGAAGACTATCTGCAAAGTTTCATTCAGATAGCTTCAAAACTGAGGGACTTGTTTGCGTAGAAACGGACGGACAGACGGACATGGCTAGATCGACTCGGCTGTTTATGCTGATCAAGAATATATATACTTTATAGGGTCGGAAATGTCTCCTTCAATGCGTTGCAAACTTTTGACTAAAATTAGAATTCCCTGCAAGGATATAAAAACGATTAAGTTGAACAAATTAATTTATAATCGTAAATATATACGTTGCGTTGTAAACTTCTGACTAAAATTTTAATAATTATATTAATTTTGTATACCTTCAAAGGTTTTAAAAACACAAATTTAATCAGATCTCAGTATGGACTTGAAATCCTTTTAAAAGGTGGTTAAAACTGTTCAATAAAATATTTTCCACAACAATTTTTGTGTAAAAAGAATTTGTTAATATAATAAAACATAGTAGCAACTTTTTATTAACATTTTTAATAGATTTTAGTTTATAGTTGTAGTTAATATAATTTTTATATTTTTAAAACATTAAAGAACTATATAACCATCAAATTGAAGGGTAAATTTATAAAATCCTTTGCAAGAGCATAAAATTGTGGCAAACAGAAAAAACGGGTGCAAATAAAAGGGAAAACCTCTGGGAGTTTACATTTTCCACCCTCAGAAAATCAAAATGGAAAATCGGACAAGTTCATTGTTCAATGGCCGCCTGAGTAAAAAGACTTTAAAATGGAAAATTTGCATGCAAACCCCAATGGAGGGAAAACCTCCCCTCCTAGTCAGTCAGCCAATTAGCGGAATAGCTTTTTTTAAACCCAGGCTCAAAAATCAAAGCCAATCAAGGGCGTGATCCGAAATCAACACCATCTTGGCAGATGGGTGAATCGGTGAATGGGGGTGGTGGTGGTGATGGCAGATGATAGTGGGGCTGAAAAACTTGATCCCTTCTTTGACATGTTTACACATTTAATTAACTTACACGCGCCGAAAGTTTCCGGACACCAGAGATAGTCTCGAATCTCGGACCCATTCCCCAAATCTAATCACACCCAAGTGTAAACGAAACCCGAAAATGGGGCTAAGAAAACAAAAGGATAAAGACCCTTGCCGCCTCCCTTTCCTTCTCCCCCTTTTTTTTTTTTTGACAATTTGAAACCAGTTCAAGTGGTTTAATCATTTAACGCACATCATAAAAATCGCATCAAGTGATTTTTATTTACACGCCCAGGACAAAAAGGAATCCCCAACAAAAAACACGAACCAACCTGTGGGGTGGATTATTTTGGGGCGTTGGTGTGAAAGGCGTGCGGGGTTCTCAGCGAACGAACCCTTTGAAACCCTAGGCTTCGAAGGCGGAAACTAAGCGAAAAGGAGTTCTCACATTAAATAAGGTTAGCTGATAATCACTTGGGTCGGGGAGGTGAGTTAGTGGAGTTCCATTGTGTGTTTAATATTAGAAGCTAGTTTATAGAAGGCCTTATAGAAGATTAACTATAATAAGAAGATACATAAATGCAGATACATTTAAATTTTCACATTCCAACAATTCTTCTTTCCTCGATAGCACAAATCAAGGAACTTAAAAATCTTTAAATATACCTTAGAAAATCACTCAAATCTCTACCACATTTCCCTTTTAATTAGCAAATCAATTTGTTTCCGTGTTAGCGAAGTATTTAATCTTTTAGTTTTTGTTTTCTTTTTTAAATACATAGGTTTTAAGCTGGTAAGGCGTAGTGTATATAATGTGAATTTTATTCAAAAGTTCATGCGCAGCCGCATAATGGGTATAAGATGTGAGGGATTAGATGAAAATGCTTGAAGATTGATCTTGAACGGAGACACAGACAACTGAAAGAGACCGCGCCCAACTCCTAACAGAAGGTGTTGATCTGAAAAAAAGGAATAATAAATTTGTTATCGAAACACTAGCAAAAAATGTTAATATTATTCCACTTACAATATCATCAATCTTGAGGATCGAGCGAATCGTTTCCGTGGCCAGGGTGATGGCCGAAATACTGACCAGCAGCGGCTGCACCACATTCTCCGCATAGATGTCTGTGATGGCGCCCTTGCGCACATTAATGCCGGCCGTCTTCTCGCCCTGGGCGTGACGGTTGCGCAGCTCCGTGACCGTGGCAATTGGATTCAAGCCGGCATTTTCGGCCAGCGTCGAGGGAATGACCTCCAGGGCATCGGCAAATGCGCGGAAGCAGTAAGCATCCACACCCTCCACGGTTTGAGCCGCAGCGGCCAGTTGCAGCGACATCTCAATCTCAGGCGCGCCGCCGCCCACAATCTGGGCACGATTCTTCACCAGACAACGCACCACGCAGAGGGCGTCGTGCAGCGAGCGGGCAGCTTCCTCCAGGACCAGCTTGTTGGATCCGCGGCAGATGATCGAAACAGTGCGTCCCGGGTTCTGGATGCCGGTGATCTTCACAAACTTGTTGGTGCCACTGGCCACCTCCTCGACCAGTTCGGCGTTCGACAGGTTCTCGGCTGTGAAGTGATCCAGCGAGGCAATCGGGCGGCAATGCAGGGTCTTGCACACAAACTCGATATCCTCGCGCTCCACATCCTTGACCACCAGACACTTGATCTTGTCCAGGAAGTGCTGAGCCAGATCCGAAACAGCATCACTAAGGGAATTATTTTGAAGATTATGGATATATGGACGGGGTAAGAAAAGCTGTTTAACCTACCGCAGGATGGACTTCTGAACCAGCAGGACATTGCAGCCAGCCTTCTTGATCTGCTTGACAATGTTGAGGATGTAGGAACGCTCCTCCTTCAGCACACGATCCATGGCAGCATAGTCCGACACAATCACACTGTGATCCATCTGCAAGTAAGATTTTCAATTAGGTTTCCTTGTCAGAGCTTTTATCTCCGCAAAACACTCACATCGGTCTTGGGCGCCGAGATGCAGAACTGGATAAGACCGATCTTGGCCTTCTCGATGCGCTTGGGGGCATTGGTGCCCGCCGAGCGGCTGGTGAAGACCAGACCATCGATCAACTCTGTGTCCTCGACAGTGCCGCCCAGACTGGAGATAACCTTGATGTTCTTAAGATCCACAGAGACCTCTTTGCCGGGCTCGGTGACCTTCAGCACGGCATCCACAGCGATGGGAGCCAGCAGGCTGCTCTGCTGCGACACCACCTTGGAGTTCAGAGATGTGGAGGCGCTCTTGATCAGCGTCTCGCGGTCCGTCAACTCGATGGGCGTGGACATCTGTGTGAGGATCTGCACAGCCTTGTCGGAGCAGCGCTGGAACGAGTCCGAGATAGCAGTGGGATGCAGGCCCTTCTGCAGGAGCTTCTCGCAGGCCTCCAGCAGAGCGCCGGCAATGACCACAACGGAGGTGGTGCCATCGCCCGCAGCCACATCCTGGGCGCGGGACAGCTCAACCAGCATCTTGGCGGCCGGGTGCAGAACGTTCATTTGCTTCAGAATGGTGGCGCCATCGTTGGTGATCGACACCTCGCCGTTGCCCGCCTGGATCATCTTGTCCATGCCGCGGGGTCCCAAGCTGGTGCGAATGGCATCGGAAACGGCTGCAAAGGATGAATATTTGTTATAAAAATTTCTTGAAATGTATTAAGAGTATAAGAAAGATTTCAGGCATTCGAAAAAGCATGTTACACGCTTTATATCTCGAAAAACATATGACTAATTAATCCCTTAACCAAACAGATGCAGACTTGTCTGTAAAAACCAGCTGTTCAGGATTATCTATAAACTACAAGAAAGTAAATAATTGTATTTGTGTCATATCTCCTTAAAGTGTATTTAAAGGGTATTTAAAAGCCAAAACATTTCGCACTCGCAGCCATCACATGAGTAATCCACACGCGTTCTTCTTCTTCCTCTTCAAGAAGGTTCCAGACACAGCCGGCATCCAACTGCGATTTGCGTTTGCCATTTGGGCAGCTATTTTGGCATAACATTGCTCCAAAATCGATTCAACATCCCAAAATCATCACAAATAGCCATTGTGCATACGGTTTTTATGATTTCTGCACTTAATTTAAGTTATTTTTACACATTTCTTACCCTTTGCCGCCTGGATGTTGGACAGACGCACATCGGTGGGTTTGGACTTGTCTTTGAAGGCCTTGGCCTGGGGCTTGATGCCAACCGATTTAGCCTTGGGCGCCATTGGAACGTTAGTTACACGATTTGCGGCAAAGTACAATTATTCCGAATCAATTTAACGCCGATTAACACAGATTAAAAATTCCTAAAATTTACGTTTTTCGGCTGGCTGTCAGTGTGACCGTAGTAAAGAAGTTAAAATATCCATAGCTCTTCAAGACAAATAAATACCAAAATACTGGCCGTTTTGTGTGAATGGTTTTTTGGGGTGACCGTATTCGTGAATAAGTGACTCGACTCCTTTATTTATTTTTTGTTTATTAAATTTAAGCCAGAAAACATGCCGCACGGACACTCGCACGATCACGGCGGTTGCGGCAACGAAGCCACAGACCTTGATAATGCCTTAGAAATGGGCATCGAATACAGTCTATATACGAAAATCGACATAGAAAACACGGAGTGCCTAAACGAGGAGTCGGATGGCCAGGGCAAAGGCGTCTTCAAGCCGTACGAGAAGCGCCTGGATCTCACAAAATTCGTGCAGAGCGATGCGGACGAGGAACTGCTCTTCAATATACCCTTCACCGGCAACGTCAAGCTCAAGGGAATCATCATAAGCGGCGCCAACGATGATTCGCATCCCAATAGGGTTAAAATGTAATTATATCTAACTTGTTTCCTGCATAAAAACTCAATTATAATGTACATTGCAGCTTCAAGAACCGTCCCAAGATGACCTTCGATGATGCCAGAGCAAAGCCGGATCAGGAATTCGAGCTAACGCGCGATGCCCGTGGAGAAATCGAGTACTCACCGAAGGTGGTCACCTTCTCCTCCGTTCACCATCTATCATTGTATTTTCCCAGCAATTTCGGCGATGACAATACACGCATTTACTACATAGGTGAGTTTTCATGGCCATTCTAGCCCCCATATATTACCATACCTTATCCCTATGCCAGGTCTTCGAGGCGAGTTTACTCAGGCGCATTACCATGGCGTCACCATCTGCAACTACGAGTCTCGAGCCAATGCCGCCGATCACAAGGAAAAGGCTTTCGATGGCGTTGGCAGGGCCGTCCAATAAGTCACAACCAAAAGCCTATCCTTAAGCTAGTTAAGAGCCGCAATTTAATTGAGTATTTGTGATCATTTAAGGCATCTTGTGAATGAATTTTTCAATTCCCTAACATCTAATTGAGTATTTCATATTGCACTAATTGCTTTGTGAGTAAAAAATCATTTAAGAATGTTGAGTGGGCGGCACCACATCGGGTCCAATCTTCATGCCTATATTAGGCACCTTGTCCGAATGGATTTCTGCTGTTACCTCGGTGAAGAGCTTGTCCCACTGCCAGAGGTCGTCCTTCTCATTGAGACTCTCCTGAGGAACCAGGCAGTCGGTTAATATGGAGAGATCAAAGCCATCCACGGCAGAGAAGGCGTATTGGGACAGCAAGTCGGAGTTTGCCTCCTTTAGAATTGCAGAACGTGTAGAACCGATACTGGGAATAGAATGAGTTTGATTGCGGGGCTAAGGGATATTGAATACTCCACTTACGTGGTTGGTTCCACTATCTCATTGAGCATTATTTCATCTTTGATATCATCCATATCGGGAATGACGGGTATGTCATCAGTTGGTATTGAATTTGTGGCCGATTTTGTTTGCCTAAAACGCTCGCTAGAAGAGGGTAATAAAATATATTATTACTATTATTTATAAGAGAAAAGCGAGTAGAGTACGTGGCAATCCGGTTAAATTAGAACCATTTCAGGCACTTACTCATCAAAGGAGTTCTTCTTGGACCTTAAAAGAAAGAAAAGTATGGTAAGCTAAGGACCCACAAAGGCGACAATCATACCCACTTCAATCCCTTTCAGGCCAGTGTCCGCCCATCCGCCCGAAATGCGTCGGATGGGTGGACGATGTGACTCGAACTCATTGTTGTAAGATGACGAAGTGCCCGCATCCGATGTTGAGGGCGGCGTTCCGCCCTGCGCTTGTACATTCAGTGTAATATCGATGGAAATGTCCTTGGAGCCAGCAGGTGCTGTCTGCAAGGACTCCTCCTTCAAGACATCGCGACTCTTGGAGCGACGCCCCTTCCTGGCCGTCGTCTGTGGAGTGCGGAGTTAACCAAATTAGTATATACACCTAATTATTAGTAGTTTTTCACCTTTCTTATTGTCATCTTGAGTTCTTCGGCCCAGTCCATCATCTTTTGTTTATGTTTTTGCTCAGCGTTTCCTAGGCAACAAGTGGTCATGGTTACGCCGTGGGAATGGCCGATACCGATACTTCACACCGATGAAGTTTGACATTCGCCGTGCGATATTTTGGTTTAAAAGCAGCTATCGGTATCCGATGACAGTTGGAAGAAGAGAATGAGAAGGAACTTCGAGTGGCCAAAATAAACAAATATAAATATATATTTTTTTTAAGACCCGAAAATGCTTACGGACACGGAGGATGACTTCTTTTTTGAGGAGGACAAGATGTGAGTAGCCCTTGGGATCCCGCCAAATAAGGAAAAATCTCTCTGCATAGCTTTGTTTTCTTGGGCACGAGACAATCTGTTGCGAAAGTGTCTGTTAAAAATCAATAATCGCAACACAAACTCAAACATATTGTTGGACTCAGGCCGGTGCCGCTGCTCATCCAGTTGGATGGCGCTAGTGCCGAGGATGTACGGCGGCACAAGGATCTCCCCGCGGAGCCGGAGAAGCCGGAAGTGTCCGCCGCCATCAGCGAGGCCACCGTTATGCTCTGCTCTCCGGCGGGCTTCGGTTCGGACAGGTTTGGCACCGAATCCGCCAATAGGCAGAAATATGAGTTAGACCGTTTGTAAGTCAAGTCCGCCGATTGACTCAGATTCGTCTCGATAATATATTCACTTGGTGGTCGCTCAAAAGCTAGACAAAAGTCGTTATTATTGTAAACTTTAATAATTATTTATTTTTTTTTTAAGATTACGTTTAGGGAAATTGGTTTTTAATTAAAAATTTTTTATGCAATAAATATTTGTTTTTCAATAGGATTTTTAATTTTTTTTTTTTAGTAATTAATTATTTTTATTTGAAAATTAAAATATGTTTATTACCGAGCGACCACTGTATATATTTGTAAAGTAATTTGTGATAATAATCAACCAAAACTAGAACTAATGGTATTTTTATTTTATTTTTTTTCCTTTTTACACCAACTTAAGGAATTTTATGATTTTATTTTTTATGTGTAGTTGTAATTAGATGCTTATATAAAATATAAATATATCAAATTTTAAAGCTGGGCTAGCTAGTGAATACCATATAGAGCGTATTGTTTACGAGGTTTCCTCCCGTATTCCGAGTCCCATTCAGCCAGAAACGATAGCTCTACGAAACTAAACCAAACTGCCCCGATCCACAGTTTTCAATTAATTACTGATATATAGTCCAATGGCCTTGCTAGAACTGGTAACATATGGCTAACTTAGAAAATTGCACCGATCGATGTGAGTACGTATGGAAAATTGCCACAATATCTCTCACACTCATAACCATTACGTACAATTTTAACGAATAGCACGCGTAGTTCACGCTTCAGTTTTATATATATTTCAATTAAAACTAATCGCCGTAACTATTTTACCATTTAAAAACTTAACAGGGGCATGACTGTGACCACCAATGCTGTGGTCATCACCAAGGATCAGAGCAACCTGATTGGAATTAGCATTGGCGGAGGAGCGCCCATGTGTCCGTGCCTATATATAGTACAGGTGAGTGTGGAGTTTGGTTTTTTTAGCGCATTTATTCGGTTAAACCAAAGCAACAATTTTTTGTTTATAAATAATTTTACTTATTAAATTTTGCCCTTTATTTGCCAAATCGTATCATGTCCACGAGCAGGTCTCCGCCTCTTCTCCCTCCAGGGATTCGGATTGGCCTTGAAGTTGGTCAGTTTACGCAGCCTGAGGAACTCCTTTTGCTCCGACTCCAACCACTCGTCAGCCAGCTGTATTAAGCGGTCCTCCATGCGCTCCCGCTTCTCTTTATCGTACAGCAAACGTCCCAGCGCCCGCCGTGTGGTGTGGAGCTTGAAAGGCTTCGGTCGAGTGTAGGAGCATTCCGTAAGAGGCTTAAAGGGCTGGCGCAACATGTAGTTCATGGAACTGGAGGGATTGATCTTCGGTATTGAGTTGGTAGCCAGCCTTTTGTGCTCGTCCCCCGCCTCGGCCTTGCGCTTGGCCAGCGCCTTCATGGACGTGGCGAGGGTGCGGGGACCCTTGGGCTTTGTTAGCTTCTTCACGGAGCTTAGGTCCGCCTTGCGTTTCAGCAGAAGCTTGTGGGACCTCTCGAAGTCCGGCATGGGCTGGCTCCGGAACTTGTACGCGTTGCTCTTGCCGGCGGCGAAACGCTTGAGGTCCTGGAGGTTGTCAGCATACAGCTTCTGGTACTTTTGGAGCCGCTGTGTCGAACTCCTTGCCTTGGCTTTCTTTGCTTTCCTCCGCTTTTGTCCGCCGCCAGCCGGCTTCCGCTTAAGGGAACTCTTGTGCGGTCCCTGTTCCCGCAGCGCAACCTGCAGCTGGTCTTCCAAACAATCGAAGCCGGGTATTACATTGGGCCTGAGCTCGGGATTGGCCTTGCTGGCATCATTTACAAATTTACACCAGTCTGTGATGGCCATAATTTGGCTAACCGAAAAGGTTTCAGGTGTTTCGAATCTAAATATATATTTTTAAAATGTGTTACAAAAAGCTACATTGCCTACATTTAAACAACAACATATAATGGCAGTGCTATAACGATTGGTTTAACTTTATCTTTTATAATTGCAATTTTATTTTATTCAGATTTTCGATGGCACTCCCGCCGCTCGGGAGGGTTCCCTGCAATCCGGAGACGAACTACTGGCTGTGAACTCGGTGAGCGTGAAGGGCAAGACAAAGGTGGAGGTGGCCAAGATGATCCAGACGGCCACCGATGAGGTCGTCGTCCACTACAACAAGCTGCACGCAGATCCCGAACAGGGCAAGACCCTGGACATTATCCTAAAGAAGCTGAAGCACAGGATCGTGGACAACATGTCGAGCAATACCGCCGACACTTTGGGTCTCTCCCGGGCGATTTTATGCAATGATTCCCTGGTGAAGCGACTGGAGGAGCTGGAGGGCACTGAACTGATGTACAAGGGTCTGGTGGAGCACGCCCGTCGAATGCTGAAGGCCTACTATGATCTCCTGCAGACCTACAGGTCCTTTGGCGATTGCTTCACCCAGATCTCGGTCCACGAGCCGCAACAGCGAGCCTCGGAGGCGTTTCGAACCTTCGGCGAGTTCCATCGCACCCTGGAGAAGGATGGCCTGGGCATCATCAAGCAGATAAAGCCAGTGCTCGCTGACTTGGGAACGTACCTGAACAAAGCCATACCGGACACAAAGCTCACTGTGCGTCGCTATGCCGATGCCAAGTTCACATATCTCTCGTATTGCCTGAAGGTCAAGGAAATGGACGACGAGGAGCATGGTTTTGCGGCTCTCCAGGAGCCACTGTATCGCGTGGAGACGGGCAACTACGAGTACAGATTAATCCTGAGATGTCGCCAGGATGCACGCAGCAAGTTCGCCAAACTGCGGACCGATGTTCTGGAGAAAATGGAGCTGCTGGAGTGCAAGCATGCCATGGACCTCAACAAGCAGCTTAGAAGTCTGCTGGAGAGTTTGGCGGAACTGCATAGGAGTCTCGTGGAGCGGCTGGACTCGCTGCCGCCTCTCTTTCCCATCGAAGTGGACTTCAAGGAGACGGACTTCCAGTACAAGTCGAGCACTCTGAAGCCCCAGGAGCTGGACGATGATGAAATCGAAGCCAACAATCATTCCCATACGACGGCTCTCCCAGGTGGACTGTGGATTTGAGGCCGTGGAGCAACCGGCGGCCATTATTAATGTGGAGACCAAGGAATCTGTAGAGCCCTTCTCCGTCTCCGCCACCCAACAACCCAACAGCGAGAATGATACGCTCCTCAAGGAACTGGGTCTGTACGATGTGGACCTGCTTTCCAATCCGCAGACCATCAGCAATCAAAAGGATTCCATGGCGGCCCAAAAAGAAGGCTACGACTTTGATCTCTTCCTGAATCAAGCCACGACAGCCACCACCAGTCTAGAGCGGGATCTGATGTCCTCGAATGCGGAGGAAATGGATCTGCTCTTGCAATAGTATTATGTAGTACAATTATAATTATTAATAAAATTTATTTAAATGTGTTGAAGTATTGCAATGGTTCTGGTTTTGGTTGTATGCTTTATTTTATGTAGTTAGTAGGAGTGGGGAATAAGGAAAGATAATAATAGATCTTAGATAGTTTCATTTATATATTTACAAAATCCCTTTATTATGTATGTACAAGAGAGAGTTCTTAAGAAACTCTTGTTTTTCCATTTTTTATAAACTTATTTTCCTAGTTTTCATCTTTCACAAAATATGAAATTAACTATATAAATTCTTTAATTTACTTATAAATAAATAAATTCCCATAGTCTTTACGTCAAGTAAGACACATTACCCTCATTGGAAACCTTTCTCCTGCAGCATAGTTTAACAAAAACAATGCTTATTATATAGATCCCCGCCAGAATTAGGAAATAACTACCGTAGACCACATACTGATCCCTGGGGCCCAGACCAAATCCCACGGGCTCCACCACCACAATGGTCAGGATGGTCTGTAGCAGCAGACCCACTAGAGTATTAATGCCAAAGATCAAGCCAAAACTATCCTCGACCAGATTCTCGGCCACCACTGCTCCCGCCACGGTGATGATGAAGAAGAATACGGCACAGAAGAGCACATAGTTGACGTAGACCACCCAGATATTCTGGGTTTGTGCCGCATAGATGAGCAAAGCTCCGAGGACAGCGGCACAGATGGATATGCCCAGCATATAGGCACTGCGGCGCTTATTTGAATTTAATAGTCCTGCCAGAATGGCGCCAATGGCTCCCAGCAAAGTGGCTAAGGCCTCAACGCCGCCATTGTACTGGCTCTGGTTATTAGGCGCTATCTCTTTCCACAGGAACTGGATGTAGGATATAACCTAGGGCATAAGAGAGGAATAATTTATTTTGATTTGGAATTTAATTGATATATATCGAAATATGAATATAAATAGCATTGCATTCATAAGAGCAATCTTGATGCAACTTAAACTGGGTAAAGGTTATTCGTTTGTTCTTTCCGGAAATGCCACATTTGTCTTGCAATATTATTTACAAACAAATCAAATAGACATAAATATAATTTAAAAGTATCGTTCTTAGAACCAATTATCTCCCCATTTCCCCTTCAAAACTAATTGAACTCAAAGCAGTGAATTTATTAGCATTAAAATAAACATTCAAAACTCACCTGAATTTGGCCGCACGTGGCCAGAGCCCACCACAGGCTCCACTGCAGCACCACGGGATTGGAGTAGGAGGTGACCAGGTGGAACCACAGCAGGCGGCATGCATTGGAGACCGAGAATTTCGGTGCTTGCACTTCGTCACCACTCACTGGTGGCTCCTTTTCGGAGGCCGCATAAAAGTAGAGACTCCGCGGAACTCCGGGCAGCAGTAGAGACACACCCAAGGATATCAACTGTGTGCTCAACGAGATGTAGTGCAATTCCCGAAAGTTCATGCTCTCAGTTGACACCAAGATCTGGGCCAACAAGCCGCCTAGGAATTTTCCACTCAAAATTGCAGCACGCGTGTGACCTGTCACAATCTGATACCGCTCCTTGTCCACCTTGGCGTACATGTACGTATAGTAGGCCACCTCGGCGGCCGTGAAGAATCCAAAGAACAGCTGGGCCACCTGCAACATCTGCACAGTGCCGGTCCACAGCAGCATGGAGAAGAGCACGATGCCGGCCAGCGCGGAGAGAACTATCACCGGCTTATACCTCACCAGATCGGTGATAAGGAAGACGATCACCAGCTGGGCCAGCACGGAGTAGGTGCCAAAGGGATAGACATCCTGGTAGATCTGCTCCGAGGTCAGGTTGCCATAGTCTCCGGCCAAGTATTCCGAGACATATGGCTCAGAGGGCCGGAGTTCCCGGAGGAAACCAAAGGTGCATAGCAGTAGCGAGATCTTTAGCCACTTCTTCATGCTTCCCAGTGGGGCCACGGACGACGGCAAATCGAAATTGGAATGTTTCTCCTCCGACGACAAATTTGCGCCAGTTAAGATAATGTCGTAACCAAACGCGACGAACGCCAGCCGGCAACTGATCGCGCCAGCTGGGAGCAGCGGAGAGGGAGACCAAGCTCTCGCGTGCTCTTTGCCAAGAAGACGCACAGTGGCGGCCGGAGATATTCGTGCACAAAAACCTAACTGAAATTAAGAAAAATTACCATATTCTTAGATTTATCTTGTTATATTATTTTAGAACATAAAAAAATTATGAATACAAAATTAACAAATGAATAAGAAATTACAGATTGAATGAACCAGTTTTAATTTAAGCATTAAAGCAATTGAAATTATTAAAAGAATAACAAAGAACTTAAAATACGTAGTTTATAAGAGTTATTAATTTATTTGTTGGGTTTTTAAGGATATTTATTTAAGTAAACAAATAAAATAAAATGTAATACAGGTAAAAAACAAAATTAGGGTAAATTACAAGCAAGAAACTGAGATTTTTTGACCTTTTTACACAAAATAAGAAATATTCTGACATATTTGTTGTTTATCCATAATTGATAAGAATTCAATGAGTTCTGGGAAATAATTTTTCAGAGTTCTAAGAAATACATAGCTTTTTAAAAATCCATTAAATTGTATTTCATTTTGACGTAATTGTTTATAAATTTTAGCATATTTTTTGTTATCACTGTGTGACCTTAGGAGACCCTCAAAACTACATTTAAGAGAAATTAGCTTATCTTTAATAACTCTTTTTGCCTCTTAAAACCGATTCTTTTCGAATAGTAGCTTGGTAATTGTAGAAAACAGTTAAGAGAGCGTTTTTTAACAAGCCTTAATCTCTTTTCGTTCTATTTACTGATTTGCAAGCCAAGCAGAAAGCCATCAGTAAAATAATTTCTTAACTAAAAAGTTGAGACATTTTATTGGCTCTTCCGAAACAATCCAATATCAATTGAGTGACGCGTTAATTGGAAATTCCGCTCAATGCTCACGCGATGTCTATAAACGACACAATGACAATTTGTAAAATTGATTTAAAGGCAAAAACCCAGACGGGGGTTAACTGATAACTCTATGCCATTGATCTTATCTATTTAGCCTAATCGGAGACCACTAAATAAAGCTTGGTAATGCCCACCAGCACACAGGCGACTGTATATCTCACGTTTTTATAGTTTACAATCGTCAGATGGAGTTTAAGGTTGTTATTTCATTACTATCTCAGATTTACCAGACAATATTCCTTTTTATAGCTTAAGAAGTTCTATTAAATCATATTTATTTAATCGTTTTTAAACACAGCTCTTAGTTTGTCTTACATTTAAAACAATAGCTTACACCCCACGAGCTCCTACTTCCTTTTGAGATAATCCTCATACAGTTTCAACAATTCCGGACTGGTCCTTGGTGGCACCGCCTTCAGGGCATGCTCAAAGTCCAACCACTGCACCTGCTCCGCCTCGAAGCTTTGCTCCAAGGCACGCAACGCAGCCTCGTGACACACCGCTTGGATTTCTGCTCCGGAATAGCCCTCCGTTAAGTGCACCAACTTCTCCATGTCCACGTCCTCCGATATTGGCATGGCGCGCAGTTTAATTTTCAAGATTTCCCGACGCGCTTCCGCCTTGGGCAAACCCACGTAGAGGATACGATCAATTCTTCCCGGTCGGAGGAGCGCCTTGTCGATCATATCCGGACGATTGGTGGCCGCAACAATGGTGACATTCTGCAAGGCCTCCACGCCATCCAACTCGGTTAGAAGTTGGGTGAGAACGCGTTCTTTTACGGAGGAACCCGAACCGGAGCCGGAACTGTCACCTTCAGACCGCTCGCCGCCAATGGCATCGATTTCATCGAAGAAAACGATGGCGGGCGCCACTTGGCGAGCCTTGCGGAAGACCTCACGCACCGCGCGCTCCGATTCGCCGACCCACATGGAGAAGAGCTCCGGTCCCTTGATCGAAAGGAAGTTTAGCTTACTCTCGGTGGCCAGGGCTTTGGCAATCATCGTTTTGGAGCAGCCAGGCGGTCCGAACATGAGGATTCCTCTTGGCGGCTTGATGCCCAAACGTTGGAATTTATCCGCATGAAGCAGCGGCCATTCGATGGCCTGTTGCATGGCCAAACGGAGTTCCGATTGACCGCCAATGTCTGCCCACTGGACGTTGGGGCATTCGATGAGAACTTCACGCATCGCCGAGGGCTTGATGCGAGTCAGGGCAGACTGCAGATGCTCGAGCTGAAGCGGATGTGGCTGCGCCTGCAGCATGGCAGCATACACCAGATTTGCCAGATCTGCGCCCACATAGCCATGGGTAACAGAAGCTATATGCTCCACAGCCTCATCTCCCAACTGGTGCTCCAAAGACTGGGTTAGGCACTGAATAATCTCTCTCCGCGCCTGGGGTGTTGGAGCACCCAACTCCAGCTCACTGTCAAATCGACCAGCTCTTCGTATGCTCGGATGCAGAGACTCAATCTGCGAGCTGGTGGCCAGCAGGAAGGTTCTGCTTCCCTTCAGGTGACTGGGACTGCTGAGCTGGTCCAGCAAAGATAGAAATGCCAGCGAGACGCGCTTGACAAGATCACTGCCTTCCTGTTTGGGGCACAGGTTGTGCACATCCTCGATCAGCAGAAGTGTTGGGTTCGGATAGTGATTGTAGGCACGCTCGAAGATGGCCGCCAGCTTTTGTTCGGTTTCTCCCAAGAACTTGCTGTAGATTTCGCCACTGTTGATGCGTATGAGTTGGGCATTTCCCTGGCTGCGCTCCTCGGCCACCGCAGACATGGCCTCCAGGATCAGGGACTTGCCACAGCCGGTGGCGCCATAGAGAAGCATGCCACGAGATACCCTGAGGCCTGATGGATACCAAAAAAATTAGATCAAACGGAATAAGTGGCAGCTATATTCACCTGTAGGTAACGCCCTGAAGCCCAAGGCGTACTCCATGCTCTCCTCCACCAGCTGCAATTGCCTGTCCAGCCCTCCTATTTGGGATTTGGTTATGCGATGGGTTTTCTTCTCCTCTCTTTGCTCTTGCTCTGCACTCTCAGCTATCAGCTGGAGTTTCGTGACGTTGGTCACCTGGACGAACTGCAAGGGCTTGGAATCCAGACTAAGACCAGCTAGGGCTTCTTCCACCGTTCCCTGCCATCGCTCCAGGCGAAAAAGCAGCGACTTGTTGAAGAAATTCATGTGGATTTCACTGCCCTTGCAAAAGATCCGATTGACAATGTCTCTTTTGAGCAGGGCGATAGCTTCCTGCAGTTGTCCTGGCGCCAAAGGAGTCTCTTTGAAGTTTAGTTGCCTTAGGGATATGCTGGCAGCAGCTGTGAGGCAACTGGTGTCCAGGGCCCTGATCCTTAAGAGCTTCCCACGCAGCTTGGTCCAATGGAGTTTGAAATCTACAAATTTATAAATATTTAATGGGATTTTAATTAAAAATTGTTTTAGTGTTGTTTGAAATACCTTACCTCCCTCGCTCACAAACACCGTAGTGAGAAACTGCTCTGATATGGGCCACAAAATCCTCACCAGCGGCTGTTGCTCCGTCGACGGCGCCTCTACCACCACATGCTGGCCAATATGCAGTTGGGCCAACTGCATTGCTCCCTCGGAGACGAACAGCAGCATGTTGGCATACTTGGCAGACAGATCCTTCAGTGATTCCACCTCGAAGTTACGCTGCTGCAGGCTTCTCGTAAAGATTGCTCCATTTCGAATGTACTCCGCATCGGTTTCCGGAGCGGCATCGTCCTGGCTGATTTTGGAGCACTGGTCATCGTGGTTGTCCCTCGCCTTGGAGGGAATGTGCACGCCACAGTTCTCGCAGTGGAACCAGCTGGCCTGGTTCTTCTTGCTGCTCGATTTCGGAGGCATTTCTTCTCCCGGTTGCACGTTTGGTTTTTGTCCGCGTTTATCGAGAATTACATTGGCGGTGTTGTGCCGATCGATAGTATCGATAGTAATATCGATGTTAGTGCAGCTCTATTTGTGACTCACGCAGAATTGTTTGTGCAAAAGACAGAAAACAGAGGAAAACAGAGCGCACAGAGGAAAGCAAAGCGCACGGAGGGAAACATGAACAGCGAAGCCTCATCACTGCAGATGCCATTGCCCCAGGTGGCGCCGGGCAGCCTCCCAGCAGCAGCGGCGGCGGCGGCCTCGATGGAGGAAGCCAGTCAAGCGTCCACATCCCTCAGTGCGGCCATCTCCCAAACGGATTTCTACATCGGCGTCGGCCTGGCCATCTTCTCCTGCTTCTTCATCGGCTCCAGCTTCATCATCAAAAAGAAGGCACTCATCCGGCTGAGTAGATACGGCGAGGTGCGGGCCTCGGCGGGAGGATTTGGCTACCTGCGGGAGTGGATCTGGTGGGCGGGTCTCCTGACAAGTGAGTTGGAAATTTAAGCCCTGTTAAGGAACCCCAAAATAGTTAAGATCATTTTTGTAGTGAAGCAATTAGGGTCTTCGATGTTACTTCCAACGTATTTTTAATCACCTTCAACCTTTTCTTTGATAGGTTTTAAAAATGTGTTGTAGAGAAAGATTTTCAATAGAGAGTTCTATAAGAACAAATCCAATCCCAGTTAGCCTAAATTACATTTAAATAAATCGATGAGTTATTTATTTGAATTTTCACGAAAGTCCGAATTTGGATATGTTTCTAATACTTTGAAACAGATAACAAAAGTCCCCCAAAAGCCAGATAAAATGGCATAAATTCGTCATGTTCGACATAAATATACATATATACATATGTTCAGATACAGCAAGGTGGTTCTTATCTTGTTCCATTGTCTTCAACTACAATTATAATTGATTTCGAACTAAATTTGCATTTAAACTCACATTTTCCCTATAAAAGTTAACAATTAGGTTATTCAAAAGTCATCTATAAGTCACATATAGTAACTGACCTTTAAACCGCCAAAACTTTAACAAGTAGATACAAAAAGTATAGTTTTAATTACTACAAACATCCGGTAATAGTTATAATACAGCCTACTAGGGTATACCCACAGATATATGTACAGAACGAACCCCTTATCTGTGACTCATTTATACTTACTGTCTCTCTGTTTGTTGTTTTTCTTTCAGTGGGTCTGGGCGAGGCGGCTAATTTTGCGGCCTACGCCTTTGCGCCCGCCTCCCTGGTGACCCCCTTGGGGGCCCTCAGTGTGATTATCTCGGCTGTGATGGCCTCCAGATTTCTCAACGAAAAGCTAAACCTACTGGGAAAGATTGGCTGCTTTTTGTGCATCTTGGGCTCCACAATCATTGTGATACATTCGCCCAAGGAGAAGGAGATAGAGGATCTGCAGCTGCTGTTTGACATGCTGCAGGATCCGGTGTTCATTCTGTATGTGATCTGCATCATTGGCTCCACGGTGTTCGTGGCCTGCTTCATTGCGCCGCGCCACGGACACACCAATGTGGTTGTCTATATCTTCATGTGCTCGGGAATTGGCTCCCTGACCGTGATGTCGTGCAAAGCTCTTGGTCTGGCCATTCGGCAGACCTTGAATAACGGCGGAAACGTGTTCCTCACCTGGATGCCGTGGTTCCTGATCCTCATCACCGTCACCTTTATCGCCATTCAGATGAACTATCTGAACAAGGCACTGGATATATTCAACACCAGCATTGTGACGCCTGTTTACTACGTCATGTTCACAACCCTGGTGATCGTGGCCTCCGCCATTCTGTTCAAGGAGTTCACCCACATGCGCTTCGACGACATCCTGGGCGATGTGTGCGGCTTCCTGGTCGTTATCACAGCCGTATTCCTGCTCAACGCCTTCCGGGACATAGACATTACGCTTAACGATGTGAGGGGACTGATGCGTCCGAAAATGCAGCGAGTGTCGCAGTTCGACGAGGAGGTGCTGGTCACCAGCAACACCAAGGAGCGGCGGCTGTCGTACGGCTCCGGCGACATGTTCCGAAAGGCCTGACACAAGCACCGCTACCAGGTTTAGTTGCATCCGCTGCAGCGCAAGGCCTGAAACGAAACATTGGTCCAAAAAAAGCATATCACCTGTCATCTCTCATCCATTGTTCCTTTCATCTTGTTAAAAACACATTCGATAGCTTAAGAACATAGGGTTTATGACGAAATTATATATTAAATCGATTTATTTAACGAAAAACAGGAGTACATTTTTATAGAAGTTTTATTCAATCAAATTCTTATCACGTCAACTATTTATTTAGAGTCCCAAAATTTGAAGTATTCAAATTTTAAATTTTACAATTGGAAATACCAATCGATAACGATAACTAACATTGTTCACGTTCCGGTGAATGGCAGAGTTGCCGCATTTTAATTGGCAAACAAAAGACTCGCCAATAAACAGTTATTTAATTTATTTGCACTAAACCTTCATTTACGAATCAAGATGAGCTTGGTGAGAATGCAAAGCTTGCGCAATCTTTCCCGTATTTCCCGTAATCTTCTCCACACAAATTTGGTCCGTTCAACCGCTGTGACTGTCAACTTGCCGGCCGCCATTACGGTTAGAACGCTGAAAACATTTGGAGGCGCTGCGGAAAATTCCATTCTAGCCAAAGAGCCGCACTCTGCATTTACCCAACGTCTGCGCCAGTATTCTTGTGGAAAAATTGGAAAAACTATGGAGGAACACTGCGTGGTACCCGATGTGATTGCCAAGGCCCCGAAGGCTACGGCTACGGTGGAATATCCCTGCGATATTGTGGTTAAGCCCGGTCAGGTTCTGACCCCCACCCAGGTCAAGGATCAGCCCAGCGTCAAGTGGGAGGCAAACGCCGACACGCTTTACACTCTGTGCATGACCGACCCGGATGCACCGAGTCGCAAGGAGCCCACGTTCCGCGAATGGCACCACTGGCTGGTGGGCAACATTCCCGGCGCCGATATCGAAAAGGGCGAGGTGCTTTCCGCTTATGTTGGATCTGGACCGCCGCCGGACACTGGCCTGCATCGCTACGTGTTCCTTATTTACGAGCAAAAGGGCAAGCTGACCTTCGACGAGAAGAGGCTGCCCAACAACAGCGGCGACGGACGTGGCGGCTTCAAAATCGCCGACTTTGCCAAGAAATACGATCTGGGCGATCCAATTGCCGGTAATCTCTACCAGGCGGAGTACGACGACTATGTGCCCATTCTCTACAAGCAGTTGGGTGCATAGGTTCCTTGTTTTTTGGTCAATGTATTCCCATTATGTAACAGCAGTTGGAATTGGATTCACAAACTGCAAAAAAACCCTTTGAAAAGGCTGAAAAAAGACACGATATCCAAGATTCTGTGTAACATTTTTGCTGGCGATAATAAAATTGTTAAAGACATCGACTCTAGACACGTATTTTGTATTATCTTATCTGTTAACGACTTAAATTTTGGGATTATGAATAGTGAATGTGGCTGTTAGGGTTAAAAAATGTTACATTTTTTTGACTATTCATATTAACTTAAAGGCAAAAGAGGCTTATCTTATCTTATTAAAATTTTAGAACCTCTGTATTTCAGGCTTCATTTATACACCATTGTGTTATAGAAAAATTTTAGTCAGAAGTTTCCAGAGCTGTGAAGGGTTCATTTTTTATGTTTAAAAATATTATAACTAAGCCAAAAATTAATTAATTTCAGTTCTGAATGGTTGTGTTTGTTTTTAATAAGGTTAGTAGTTTATAATTTTAGATTAATATATTTGTTGATTTTTAATCGTTTAAAAAATTATATATTTATAAAATTATGTATCAAATTGATCATTTGCTCTAATGCTTTGGTTATTTTTTATTACTTTAAAATTTGAGTTTTATTTTTCTTGCAAATCTAATGAATATCGAATTGTCATACTTATTTCGGCCACCTTAGCTCCCATAACAACGATCTGCATATTAAGAGGAAAATGTGAAACTGTTTGTTTAAGATTGTAAATATAGAATTTTAGAGTGGATTTTCCTTTTTTTTTTAACGGTTTTCTACCAATTCAAGGCATTTCTCTATAGTTCGCAAATCATAAAAACGCTTGAATTTGTGCTGAAAGAACGTTATGCATCTTATTATAAGGTACAACCTTTAAATATTTGTATGTGTGTTTCCCATAATTAAAATACATATTTATTGTAGGCCGATTATTTATTTTTCAAATCCAATTACATTCTACGTTATAAATAGTATTCGTCTAGCGTCGTACAAAATGTTTGTGAAATCCGGGTAATTACAATCTCACCTCAAAGCACACTCGGGGATCAGAGAGATGCCAGTGATTACCTTTGGGCCGCGTTCATCGTTACACTTTGATCGGTGATCATTAATTAATATACGTAAATAAAATACTTAAAAAATGATCAATTAATAGGCTAGTTTTCTGTAACGATGAACGCGGTAATTGATTTTCTCTGAGGAAGTAGTTTTTTCTTTTCTAATTTTCTGATTCGTTTTTTCGTATTTGCCCACAGGAAACGACAAAAGGCAAAAGACCTCTTGGGTTGACTCCTTTATTTTTTGCTCAAACAATGTGTTCTAATTACAGACTACGCTATATAGTCCGAATGATGCATCAATTAGTGTTGTTGTTGTATATTAAGGTTCGTTTGTAAAATCTACGCAATCTTATGAATCATAATATATAATCCTGAAGAGAACATACGCAGTGTGTTCAATATGTTGGGAATCGTGTTTGTGTGTTGTGTTTAATGCTGAGCCGAGGAGTAACAACTCAGAGTAACAACTTCAGGTTCTCCAAGCTAGGTTACTCTGTGTCGGGAAATAGAGTGCGGTGCTCCTTCCATTCGGTTTCACTAATGGCCTGAAAATTGGGGAAAATATTAGTGAAAAATCCTATATATATATATAGAAGATAGAAAGATCTAAAGCCTTTCTTTACTCACCACCAACTCCTCAAAGGCCTGCTTGGCCAGCCAGTGGAAAACAGGGCTCTTCCACTCGCGAATAGTCGACTGCTGATCCTTGACCATCTCCTCCTCGGTGGACTTGGAAGCGTGGATAGTCTCGTACTTGGACCACAGGAAAATCATGCTCTTCAACTTGTATACCCAGAGATCGTTGGGTATATTGCGAATAATGTCCTGCACCTCCAGTATGTTCACCTCGGTGAGGTTATCCAAAAACGTGCGGTTCATCAGGGTAAAGATCGTCTTCATGGTGTCATACGGCACATCGGCCTTCTTCTCGAGCACAAAGTGGGCCGACTTGAGGATGGCGAAGACCACCTCCTCGGTGGACATCTTGGGTAGATTCGGTAGGAAACAATGCTCCAAATTGAAATTTCCCATCTCCTCCAGCTTCTTTTCGATCTTATCGCCATACTGCTTGTAGTCCTTCCACCAGTTATCCCACTCCTTGTATTTCTTCGACTCGTACAGCGGAGCCCACTCGCCCCGTATACGCTTCCGGTTCTTCTTGCCACCCTTGCGGGCCGCCTTAACCTCCTCGGAAGCCGAAGCCTCATCGTCCGAGAGGTCGTTGAGCAGCACGGCATCTTCGGAGAAGTCCTCGTCCACTGCCTCCTGGTTTGTACTGTAATTGAAGAGCTGCTCGAAGAAGGTCAGGGCATACGATTCCGACTCGGGCTGTGGCAGCTTCTTCGGTTGGTCGTTGAGGTACGGCAGCTTAAATCCGCCCATCAGGAAGCCACGCTTGCGAGCCACGCGGCGCCACTTCTTAACCGACTTGGAAGCCGGCTCTGTTTCTAGCGGTGGTGGGGGAGCAACACGTTTTTGTCCTGTGCAAAAGGGTTAACAAATTAATTATATATTCTTTAAATTTTAATTCATTTAATTTTATATAGCGCATTCCACTTACCAACTTTTGGAGGCATTCCAGGCGCATTTGGTGGCATGTTAAAGCCTGCAGCAGGATTGCCAGGCTTGGGACCACGAGGAACTCCCTGCAAGGGGCCACCCCTAACTCCTGGGGGACCAGGTCGTACGCCTTGAGCGCCAGCTCGTATTCCCTGGGGACCAGCTCGTGCTCCCTGGGGTCCAGCACGTACTCCCTGAGGACCAGCTCGTACTCCCTGGGGACCTGTCTTTACACCTTGCGGTCCAGCTTTTGGTCCCTGTGGTCCAGTTCCAGCTACCGGCGGTCCCTTCTTGACTGCCTGTGGTCCACTTTTCACGGCTCCTGGAGCAGCCTTGATGGCTTGCCCGGCGACTGGTGGCTTCTTCTGGACAACCGCAGCACTGTTTGTTTTAGCAGCCGTGTTTACGAGCTTATACTGATTGGTTGTCTTGGTCTGGACACCAGCGGCAGTGCCTGGACGCACGTTACCGGCTTTGTTCTGTTGGATGTTCCGACCCGCAGCATTGGTGACGGCGGCCGCAGCATTTGGGTTATTGCGCATGTTGTACACTGCCTTGGCAGCCGGCTGAGGTCCCGGTTTCCGAACGGCGCCGCCATTGTTAACGTTGATCTTCTGAAGCTGATTGCGCTTTGAGTTGAAGGCACGCTGGCTGGCCTCCCAACCGGAAACGGCTTGTCCTCCGCCGCCGCCGCCGCCTCCACTGGTGTTCGACTGATAATTGGAGCTCTGGAAGGAGGAGGACTGATTGCTCCAGTTGCGTGAGTTGGCCTCATTGAAGGAGCGACTGATGTTGTTGCTAAAGCCGGAGCCGCCGGAGCTAAAGCCGGAGCCGCCAGAGCTGGTGAAGCCGCCTTGTCCACCTCCTCCACGGTTGCCAGAGTTGTTATAGCCGTCTCCGTCACCGGAGTTGTTGAAGCCGCCTCCGCCTCCGCCTCGGTTTCCCTGGTTGAAATTATCATTAAAATTGCGGCCACCAAAGTTTCCAGAATTTCCCGAGTTTCCAAAGTTGCCAGAGTCCGGACCCCCGTAGTTGCCCGAGCTCTGTCCTCCAAAATTGCCGCCACGTCCATACGAATCACTGAATTCCGAACGCTGCTGGTCGTTAAAGTTCTGTTGCAGGCCGCGGAAATTGTCATTGTTTCCGCCAAAGGACGGCCCATCGTTGGGGCCATAATTGGAGCCTGAGTTGCCGCCAAAATTGCCTGGGTTCCGGGGAGAGTCATTATAGAATCTGTCGCCGTTTCCCTGCGACTGCTGACCGCGATAATTGTTGGACAATTCCGAATTGAAGTTCCCACCTGAATTGCGGTTTCTCATTTCCTCCAAGTCCAGCACGCGCTGCAGGTTGCCCAAATTGGACTGCAGGCCACGTCCTAGGTTTGAGGATCCAAAGTTGTCCGATTGGCCACGGAAATTGTCCTGGAGGTTAGCGTTACCAAAGCGCTGATTGTTGTTCATGTTGGCATTAAAGCCGCGATCATCATTGGAACGTGAATAGTTGTTGTTGTTGTTGCGGGAGCCTCCATCGAAATTACCGCCGCCGCCGCCACCGCGATTGTAGTTACCAGAGTCCGGGCTCTGATTTCTGTTACCGCCGTAGCCTCCCTGGTTTCCGCCGCTGCCACCGTAGTTGCCGCCATTATAGCCGCCGCCACCACCGTAATTCGAGGAAAAGTCGCCGCCACCAGCGTTCCCCATTCCACGCCGTTGGCCAATTCCGTAAGCGTCGTTCTTCATTAGACGGAAGTCCATCGTCGGATCCGCGTGCGAGAATTCTGCTTATCCGGCGTTAAATAATTCGCTTCTGAACTTTTTCGCGCTGCTTTTCTACTTTTAGAATTATTGAACCAAATTTTTTTCGGAAAAAAATTTTCCCGAATTTTTTTTGCAGCAAGCCAACCCCAGTGTTACCACCCAATGAAAACCGGCTATAAGAGAAATGCCATACGGCGTCCCCTCAAAAATACTAACTTGTCAAAAAAAATAAAAATACTAGCAACCAGTTTTCAAATCAGATTTTGGTACGGAAATTAATTTTAAAATTATATTAAAATTAATAATAGATTAAGATTACGGATTTTTTTTTTAAATTCATTTAATATTATTCAAATGCTCTTTTAAGGGCACAGTTCCTTTATGAAAAGAAAAAGCTTGAAAAGAGAAACAATATGGTAAATGTGAAGGTTTTTAAAGGTTTCATGATGAAAATTATTGTTTCGCTCCTATAGCAGCTATTATTTAGTAATATTACGTTGATATAATTTTAAAAATTATTTTAAATTATCATAAATATGCGAATATTTATTATATATATTTATATTTACAGCTGTATTTCCAGTTTTATGCATATATCTATGAATGTATGTATGTTGAAAAAAAGAAAACAGAAATGCAAACTTTTTTCCTTACATTTATCTATTAATTCAATATTAACAGTTTCATTATCTGTATTACTACCGATCAGTCCTTTTTTCGTAGATTTTTAAGCAACATTTTAGAAATACAAAAATTGACACCTTTGAAGGGGAAGAAATAGAAAAAAGGTCAAATTTTTTCGATTTTTTTACTTTGGTCTTCATTTAAAATTATAATTAAACAATGTTTTATGCCTAAGATAGGTTCATGTCATAAAAAAAGTATCCCCTATAATACTTTTTTTGAATTGGAACGATTGACAAGAGTTTTCGAAACATGGTTTTGCGAAAAATCCGCCATTTTGAATATTGAAAAAAAATCATTAATAAACAATACATTCCAAAGCACGACTTTGTAGGTCTTTCCATTTTCCCACAAAAAAATCTCAAAGTTTTGCTTTTATTTTGGCCAAATATAAAAGAAGGTTCCCTTAAATAGATAAAAATATGTTGTAAAACGGTGAAGTTATAAATTTCCTTTTTTTTAAAGGCTTTTTTAGCTAGATCGACTCGACTGTTGATGCTGATCAAATATACATATACTTTATTTTCCGAAAATTATTCCTTCCTTGTGTTTCAAACTGACAAACGATAAATCCCATTCAAAATAATAAAACACAATATTTTACGCCCCAAATTAATACAAACCACTTTTTTTTGTTTAAGTGTAATACATTGTTCTGCATTTGCACTCCATTTTTATAACCTTAAAGACATGCTCATATTTAAAATCTTCCTCTGTAAGCTTTAATTAAACGTATGTATGTATATGAATTTTATTTTTCAATTTTAATCTGCCTTTCAGCAATTTATTATAAATTATTCAATAGTCACAGGCAATTGGTAAATTTATTAAACATCTAATCACAAGCCTCAAAACCGCTTTTAGTTGACAAACACTGGGATGCGGATCTGCAGCATCTGAAGCGAAAGGAAATAAAAATGATTATACAACGATTTCTTCTTCATGGTAGTATCACTCCCCCTCCAAGGTACCTTGCTGGTCTTATCGAACAAAGCCTGGGCGCGGTCTTGCTGGAGGCGGTAGTTGACAAACTTATCAAAGACATAGCCATGCTTTTGAGATTCCACCAAGATGCGATCCTCGCCAACATCCAAATTAACCTCCTGTGAGGAAACCTGTAAGGTAATAGGAGAAAATATTTGTTAAGCAGTTTAATTTAGAAATTAATTAAGACTCCTTACGCAATTGGGTAGATAAATCTCGGCGTGGATCTCATCAACAGTATCGTCGCGAACTCGAGCCCGAAGTTTATACTGCAATTCGTGGCCACCGCCAGCTGAGCGATAGATATTCCTGATTGCTGCCGCATCCTTTTCGTTGATCTCCTGGACCAGTTTTCCCGATGTATCCGGTGTCACAGCAGCCTGAGCTTCTCCAGACCCCGGCTGAGCTCTCTTAACCTCATCGTTGCGCACTCGATGGGAGACCAAGGTGCCAATGAACTTGCGATTGTTCAGGGTTATGGTCTTTTGCATGTTCAGTTGAATATTATACTTTTCGCTCATGGACTCGACAACAATTTGGAGGAAAAAGTTATTGAAGAGCTGCGATTTCTGGATCTTCACCAGGAACTTGGGATTGATGGCAATGTCGCAGACATCGACGGTTTTATCGGAACGATCCTTGGTGTGCCGCGGCTCCGAAATGCTCATGGGCACACGAAACGAACCCGGAGTGGGGGACTCCAGTATGGCAATTAGCTCCTCCTCGGTGACATCTTCGGGTGCTGGAACTTCCGGGGCCTGGCACACATTAATGAAGAACTTCTCGTTGCTATTCACCTTGAAGCTCTTCACACAGATTCCTGTTGGGATGGGAAGACAAAAAGAGAAACCCGATTAGAGACTTTTGAAGTGAAGTGAAGTTTTTCAGCTAATTAAATCCAAACTGAAGATGATAATTCAAGCGAAGCTAAACCGGCTTTATTTTTGTATTGTGAAACATAATAATACAGTTGTGTGATTTATATTTAAGATGTTTTAATTTGTTGCACGCTTAGTTCTTGTTCAAAAAAGTGTCTAAATTAGGCCGTGATAGAGTCTTTTGTGTTCAGGCCAGGCGACTCCGCTGATTGCCTGCAAGAAGAAAGAAATGTATAAATGTTAGGAAGAATAATCACATCAATATTTTCCCAACCCACCTTGAGTTCATCAAAGGCCTGCTTAGCCAGCCAATGGAATAAGGGATCCCTCCACTCCCGCGCTATGGCGCTGAGTTCATTTTCTTTGTGTACTTTACTCTCGTCTAACGTTTTGAGAATCCGATGGTACCTCTCCCAGAGGTAGACCATGCTGCGGACCTTATAAAGCCACAAATGATTTGGAATGTATCGAATCAGATCCTGGAGTTTCTCATTTTCTTCCTCGGACAGGGCCTCAAGGAACGTCTCGTTCATTACCAGAAAAATGGATTTCATATTGCGATAGTGATGGTGTAGATTCTTCTTAAGGCCATTGCGACCGCATCTGAAGATTTCACGAACCAGAATTTCCGTGCTTGGATATTTGGGCATAAATCGATGGCGCATCTTGCGATCGCCGTGTTTGTCCAGCTCCTTGTTGATCTCAGTGCCGCACCACTTGTAATCCTTCCACCACGTATACCAGTCTTTGTAGTTATTCTCCCGATAGATGGCCATCCACTCCCTTCTCAGCTTGTTTCGTATAATTTGCTTCGATTTCTGTTTGATTCCTCCCTTCGATTCAGATTGGTTCGAGTCTATGGATTCGGCATCAGAAACCACTTCATCGGCATCGTCAATACTTTGGCCATCGTCAATGGCATAGATGTTTGTGTTATATAGGGGTGCCTGCTCGAAGAAGGTCACGGCATAGGACTCGTCCTCGCTTTGTGGCAGCTTGTTTTTGTTGCTATTGATGTAGGGCAGGCGAATGCCAGCAATTATAAAGGAAGGCTGCGAGGCGGTCGTCCTATTGCGTTTCGTTTCCACTTTTGAGGCACGACTCGACTCTGACTCTTTGGCCTCTGCTTTTCTCTTTTGGCCTGCAAAAATTGGAAATGGGTTTATAAAGGGTTTTTTGTTCGAATTTTAAAGAGGCTGAGGAATGCAAACTGGTTTTTGGATCCTTTATTAAAGATGTATTTTGTTTATTGTATAATAAAATTAATTTTAAGGGGGTCTTCTACTTACAATTTTTTTAAAATTCGATTTTTTTTATTTTTTTTATTATTAAAATATAGAGTATCTGAGGAATACGCCATATAAAGGGCTTTGTAAAATTCGCATTCCTTCATGGGTAAACGAAGCCCGAAAGATAGCCACCCCCATACGTTTCGACTCTTTTTCCTATCTTTAAACGCGTTTTCCCGAAATTCAAATTTTTTAAACTTTCTGGTAACACTTCTACCAGTAATTTTCATCGAATCGAACCAATTTTTTTTTCCCACTTCTTTATCAAATAATTCTCTATGCTTCTCCAAGTACGATTTTTTTTAAATTTTTTGTTTAATTTTTACACCCTCCAACAGGTGAAAAAACATGGTTGAAAATGAAACTTTTTACAAAAAAAACTATATTAAAAACAATTTTTAATTAAAAAAAAAATCGTACTCGGAGAAAAATAGCCAACGTAAAACTGAATAAAAATAAAATTAATTTTTCTAATTTCATGCAGTTATAAGGGTAGTTATGATACCAGAAAGATTACCCCTTAAATTTTGATGACCCCACTTTGACCCCATATAAACCACGAATGATTCGCTATGCACACTTTAAATTCCCCATAGGGTTAAGTTTAAATATGTACAAAAGAAATACAAAAAAAATTATCTCATTAACCTGTACAGTTTCCTCACAATTAATTTCTGAAAATAGGCCAACATTTCGGCCTTGTAAGTAGAATCCCCCTTAAGCGGTTTGCATTCCCCTTTACCATTCATATAAACTCAAGTGAAGAAACTATTTTAAAATATTTAAAATAGTTCTTAACTTGTTTTTTTCCGTTTAATATTAATCCTTACCAGCACGTGCGTTCTCCCACGAGGCATTGGCCTGAGCTTGTTTAAGCGTAGAAGTCTTCGCTGCACCGGAATTGTCGTTTTTGGCTTCGTTTGGCTTGGTTTGCGTCGATACACGATTTTTGTGTGAAACGCTTGGTAGTTGCTCTTGTCCTGCTTGTGTTGGTTTCTTTAGACTGGCATCTCCAGGCTTTAAACTTCTGGTTGCACTGCGATCTTTTCCACCAGATGTGTTGCGATTTTGACTTGCTAACGAAGTTGATCGGGGGTTGCGGTCTTGATTTGTTCTAGACCCGCCAGTAGTTGTGTTTCTGCCAGGATTGCGATCTTGACTAGCCCTTGAAGTTGATCCTGGGTTTCGACCTGAACTGTTACTGTTCCTGGCCATTGTTCGATCTGGACTTGTAGCAGCAGTTTGTCTGGGATTTGGGGCATTTCTGCCTTTGTTCGATCGGTTTTGATTGGGATTAGCAGGTTGCGGGTGATGATCGCCATGGTAACGATCTCCCGGACCTGATCCACGCTGATGCCGGTGATTCGGTGAAACATCGGGTTTATTTGAGCCACGGAATGTGACAGAGTCATTCGATTGTGCGCGATCGTCGTCATAGTCATCAGCATTAAAATGACGCCGTTCGTTGCGATCGTTGCGCCCACGTCCATGGTAATTAGGATCATTGTTGCGATGAACTATAATGTTTCCTTGGTTGCTCTCAAAGTTAGGATCGTAATTGTTTGAACGGTTTCGGAATCCTTGATCTTCTGCACTTCGGAATCCCGGTCTTCGAAGGTCATCCTGCTGACGACGAAAGCGATCATCATCCTCCATAATGGGGCCATCGTTGTAACCTTCAGCTTGATCTTCAAATTGACGAGATCTCTGATTACGATAGTTATCATAATGGTTGGGATTCGTCCGGTTGCGATTATCTAGTTCCATTCTATTAGCTTCAATCCAATCTTGGCGACAGATAGTTATTTTATTATCGTTGACAATGCGCTGATAATTGTGACCAATTTGGGGAGGCCCTCCTTGTTCAGCCAAGTTGCGATTCATCTGGCGAAAATCAGAATAGGAACTCGGTTGTTGTCGCTCCCTCAACTCAAGAAAATTGTCATCGATTATTGGAGTTCCATCAATGTCTTCTTCTTGTTGATCAGGCATAAAATCATTATTACCAGGTCCATGATGTGGCGGTTCTCGATTGTTGTTGAATCGTAAATTGTTGAAGTTCTGCCGCATTTCTGGGGGATTTGGTAGTAGAGGACGATAGTTGGAGTTTGCCACAGGATTAGCACCCAGATTATTGAAATTCGGTGGCATTACACGCCGATTTAATTGTGTACCACGAACTTCTCTGGGGTTTAAAGGCAGATTGCGATTTCCCTGAGGATTCATATTGCGGTTTAATTCCTGAGGATTCATATTACGATTGAACTCCTGGGGATTACGATTGATTTCCTGGGGATTTCGATTAAAATCCTGGGGACTCGCATGGCGGTCATTTCGATTCATTTCTTGCCAATTAACGTTTCGATTAAATTCATCATTGCGATTATTGCGATAACTTTCCTGTGTATTTGGATTCCGATGAGGCTGAGTCTGAGGATTCACCATTCGATTGTTGCGAATAATTTCTGGATTTACATTTCGAATATTTTGGTTAAATTCCATTTGTGGATTCGCAGTACGATGGAATTCTTGTTGTGGATTTGTGTTACGATTATTTCGATTAAATTCATCGCTGTTTCGATTAAAGCGGTTTAATTCCTGATGATTTGCATTACGATTAATTTCTTGCGGATTCGCATTACGATTATTGCGATTAATCTCTTGCAGATTTGCATTTCGATTATTGCGATTAATCTCTTGCGGATGTGCATTTCGAATAATCTCTTGCGGATTTGCATTTCGATTATTGCGATTAATCTCTTGCGGATTTGCATTACGATTATTGCGATTAATCTCTTGCAGATTTGCATTACGATTATTGCGATTGAATTCATCGGGTGCATTTCGATTGTCGCTGTTTGGATTTCGATTATATCGATTGTTGGGGCCATTTTTCGGTCCAGCATTTCGGTTGAACGGCTCCTGGTCACGTTCAGGTCCCGGGTGCTCCACAAATTCCCGGCTGTTGTCCCCGCCGATGCCTCGAAAGTTGCCTGATGCCTGACGATTCCTTGGTCGGGATCGATCATCGTTTCTCACCGGTGAATTATCCCGGTTGACGTTATGCCAATCGATGTTTCTTGGCGGCGACGGAGTGCGTGGGGGTGACTGAAAAGCCGGTTCCTTCTTCTCCACCGCATGCTCGATGGCTCGGAGCACCTCGGCATCCACGATGTGCTGACGACTATCACCCAACTCAACGCTGAGCCGGAATCTCTGGCGCTGGAAGTAGCGAAGGTCGAAGTCCTTCACATTGAGGCTGTGCACTGCGAGGGCGTGAGCAGTCTTCCGGCTGGCTCCCACCTCGCGGAAAAACTGCCGACGAACATCCAGCTCTGAATTGCGGCCCGGCTTAGAGGGATCGAACGGGGCTCCTTTTAATTTCATGTAAAAATAAAGTGGACACTTTGGGTTAGAGATCTAAGTCACTCGCAGAAAATCATCCTCGGTTCGCCGGCTTATTATAAAGATTATGCAGTGGCCGCTGGAAATAATAAATAATATTTAATTGCTGAATTTTGCATCAAATTAAACAAGGGATAACGCGGTAATCCAGAATTGATTTATCATTGTTATGGAATCACTTTTATGACTTTGAAAATAGTTTTAAATATGGGTCTCAGCTTTGTAATGCAATAATTAATTTAAAGTTTGTAATTAAATCTTGATAGCACTTGAATTTTGCAATAAAAACGCAAGCTAATGTTGAAGTTTGGTGTTTTTTTTTCCACCTATCAGTACCTGCTGCCACACTTCATTAGTGCATTTTAAACATTCAGCAAAATCGATTAGATTACCAACGCTATCAAATACTATTTATTGATTCTTCAATATTTACAAAGGGGATATCCCGTTTAATTTCCAGAACTTTCTCAGACCTTGTAGGCGAGTTTCCGATTTCCCAGCGACCACTGCATTGATTTTAAATACAGAACAAAAAAATATATTACAAAAAGAAACTGATAAGCTACAGAGGTAGAGTACTCTTAGCAATCGCAACACCTGTGCTACTACACTATAATAATGGTCATGCTTATACCAAAAAGTAAAGGCAATTTACGCAAGCAAACATCCAATAAAATGCTCTTTGCTTGGGGGACTAAATACTGCTTTATCGTTATCAAATCTGCTGATAATAAGTTTTTCATTCGGCTTTTGCTCTTGTGACAACAAAAGAGCTTTAAGAGTGTGTGGAGCGCGCTTGGGAACTACTGTTGCCTGGAATCTCTGCCGGTGCTACTTGGCACGCGGTCGAAATTAATTTCATCAGAGTCGGAAAGTCCCATATTGCTCGTTCGTCCGAATACGTGGAAGAGAGTGGCGGTGGCGTTATCTCTCTGGACGTGATACGGAGATTTTTTTTTTCAGTCCAAACAAGGTCTTAGCCCTCCACGGGAGAGCTTTGCGCGAGCGAGTGAGTCGTCCGGGGCCTCAATTGCCAGCGTTTTTAATTGATCAGCGGCGGCGGCAGCAGAAAAATAAAATAAAGAGTATTATTTTCTCTATATTTTGTTGCTGTGGCTCTGTTCTCCCTCTCTGCGACGCCGCACGGCTATTATCTCATTTTCTGTTTTGTGTCCGATTGACAGGGCAAAACAAATAAGTTTGTTCGCCGCGCTTGGCTCGAATTCAGTTGCCTTTTTCGCTCGTTACCAGCCGGTGGTCCGTGGATTTAAGTGCTTTGTTGCCGCTGCTGCTTCCGTTCCTGCTATATTCCTACTGGCCTCCGCCGCTTCGATTCTATTCGCTCCGTTGCGATCCGTTTGAATCGCAGCGACTTTTTTCCTACTCCGAGGTAATTATAAAGTGACATTTTGAGTCGCATCGAAACCACCGACGCCGTCGTCCCAAGTTGTTGTTGTTCGCCAAAGCGAAACCAGTGTGTGTGTGCGTTGGTATCTATGTGAAATAGTTGTACATATATATGTATATATGTATCTGTATAGTTTTTTTGGTGGGTGCGAAAGTCTCGTAGCTTTGCCTGAAATTGTGAAATTTTCTGAATTTCTTCCAGAGAATCCCGCGCCAAACATTCCCTCGCCACAAAGTGGGTGAATCACTATCAAAAGACTGTTCTGTTTGATAATAACCATTAGTGTTCTGTCATGCTTGTAGCGCGATTATTTAATTGATAAAAAATTATTTAATTGGAGTGCGCAAGGTTTTTGTGTTTTCATTCAAATGAAATTACACCGCCGATAGCAACAAATTGCTTTGTGAGCTTTACTGTAACGACCAGAGTTTTGTGTGTGCTGCTGACGTCATATGGGCCTTGAAAGATCTGGGTATCTCTCCTCCATAGACCTTCGACAGCTTCTGCCCATCACGATTATTATAATGAAAGCTCAGCAGCAGCAGCAACTAGAGCAAGCAAGTGTTGCGCGATAAGGAGCCAGTAATTAGGATTATAGACTGCAATTCAGAATTAGAGTAACAACAAACTGGAATCCAGTGTATAATATAGTAGTGACGATAAGGAGAGCTCTGAGATAAAGCAAAGCTATGGAGAAGAGACGAATTCTTCGCTGGAGTTTGCTCTCTGATTCAGGGAAGTGTCGCACTCCCTCCTATCTCCAGTTTTCTTTATTAATAAAGACAGCCGCCAGCCCTCCCTGTCAAGTGTTGTAAATATGTGCTCAATACTGTGTAAATAAATCACACTTCTCAGCCGTTTTGTTTGTTGATTTTGCGCTGCACAAAATTGTATAAACAATTTATGCCGGCTTGTCGGCAATTCCAAGGTAAACAGCCAAGAGAAAGGCTCAGGCTCAGAGTTTTCTCTTCTCCAGCATGCTGCCTTTTTTCCGGCATTTTTATCGGAGAGTCAAGAGACGATAGCCAACTGTTGAGATTTATTTTCGCTTAGCATTTCATCGTGACTCGACGCTTTTTTATGCAAAAGAGAAATTTTTCAAGAGAGTGAAAAACAATTAGAAATTTGTTGCATGGAATTCAGTTTGGGTTTTGCTGCTGCTGCTGCCAAGGGGGTTTTGTTGTGCTTATATAACCGCCGCTCGTCGCTCGTTGCTGTTGGCCAAACGGGTTTCGCCGTTAATTATATCAAAACTGAAAATAATACCCGTTTTCGGTGCCCCGCGTTAGAATTTTATCTAATGCCAGGGCAGCAAGCAGCAAGCATGCTTAAAATACACGCGTAAACGGGCAAACAAGTTTTTAGCGGCCATAAAATGTGACTAGCCCAACGCCTTTAGTTAAATTTGCGGCTCTGTTGAAGATTAGCGCTGCGCCGAGTTTGTCTTTCTGATCGTGTGTTCTCCTTTTATTTCATTTGTCAAGTTTAGAATTTTAGTTTGGTTCACCGAGGCGGGGAAAACTCGTTTTCGGTGCACATTTGTCATTGACAGTGAATTGTCGTCGTCGTCGTTGGTCAGGTTGGACAATAGCTTGAAGTGGGTGCGCGCTGATGATGATGATGAGGGGACCTTCCGCGACGTGGCCCTGGGCATGTAAACACTTATCGGCGGCATAACACACAATAGCGAAAAAGATTAGAAACAAAACTAATAGGGGTGGAGTGTTAACCCTTAAATGCCTAATCATTTAAATGTTCAGTTTGGAAGGACAAAAATAAGATTGTTAAAAAAGAATCCGATTATTTAAGAAAATAAATAATAAATAATAATAAGGTATAAAAATATAGTTTTTGATGTAGTAAAAAATTGCTTACTAAAATAATTGTAAAAAAAAACATGAAAAACAATAGAATTATACAAAATTTAAATTCTTTAATCTATAAATAGGTCTAATTTGTTTAATACCAAATATTTAATTTATTTAAAAAGTTATATTTCAACTGAAATAATTAATTTTAGTTTGTCATACAAAAAGCTTTTAATTATATTATTACTTATTATATCTTTCTCTGAAAAATATAGTTTTTTTGCTACCAACACCATTTAATTTCCGGTAACAAACAAAAAAGTATGTCCTCGGCATTTAAGGGTTATAAAAGGAAGGGGTTATAATAAAAAAATCGTTTGTTATATCGCGAGTTCACTGTTGGGTTTTTCATTTCCGTGTTCTCTTTATATTTAACCCTGGACACAAGAGAGTATCTTTATCAGTTCCGCCTTATCGCGTCTTCACTTTGGTGTACGCGTGCTTGGTGTCCGCCGTATCATCGGTTTACTGTACCGCCCCGTCCTTAAGCGCAATCGATAGCGACGTGAGATGTTTATCTGGGACGACATGGTTCCGCACTCGCAGAGATTAGCGCTAGCTGGTGCAGCCGGTTGAATATATGAGTGATAGCCACCGCGTCATGGCTGGCCGGCAACATTCTCTCGCGGATTCACCGCGCTGCCGCCTCCGCGGTTCTTATTTTCTGTGTGCAAATTCCAGTTATGATGACGGCTACACTCACCTGGTGTTGGCTGAACAATTAGCGAGTCCCGCGGCGGCGGCTTCTGCTGGCTGGTGCCTCCGCCCGGATTAGCACCACCGAAGAACTGGTTAATATTGTCCTCGAACTCGTTCTGCGTTAATAAATACAAAAATTGTTGTTAGTTTTCTATGGAATGTGCTCTTCCTCTTCTTGGCGGTGGTGTTTCGCTTACCCGCACAAAGCGCAGATTCTGCTCGCGAAAATTGTCGTTGCCCTCGATGAAATTTGAGCGACGCGCCATTTTGCTATGAGCTATTAGCAAGCAGTCACGAGTTAAAACAGAAATTAACAATTCTTTTCACGTTTGGTATAGCTGAAAATGTCGCAAATTTCTGACAACCTAAAACGGAACTGCCAACTCGGTTTAATTGAAAAACGGGTTGTAATAGTATGACCGCATGTGGACAGTGTTATTAATCCCCAAAATACCGGGAAAATACCAAAAGGCTAAGCTGGTGGTGCTGTGAAAATCTACTGCTGAATTTAAACAAATTTTAAATGTTCAGTTTATCTATTATTTATATTACGATTTTAACCTAGCATTTATTTAAGTAAAATTTAAGTATAATATTAAAGTATTTGTCTCATTGGGATATATAAATCTAGATTTAAAAATCATAATTTGCAAATATTTGAACATAATTTTCTTAATAATGGGACTATGAGAATTTAATAAATTCAATTTATTGAACCTATTTATAATTTTTTAATGCAACCACAAAATGTATAAATATTTAATATAGTATTTTCTTTGTTTTGAATTAATTATTATATCACAATAATAATGTAAAAATTAAATGTAGTAAAAATGTAATAATGTTTAATGTATTAAAAATTTACACAAGGAAAATGTTTTATTAAAAATATTAAATAGCTAATTCTGACAGCCACGAGAAGTAGAAATAATCCGTGTTACTGCAATACCCACTGTACCATACAAAATACTAAAAAATACCAATGTAAGAAATAATTAGAATTGGCGGCTGGTTGGTGTTGTTGCTGCCTCCGCTTTGGGAACGAAACAGCTGGCGAGCAGACAGTATTGATAATCCGTTGTTTTTCCGCCGCTTTACAGTTACCACATCGCCAGATATAACCCAAGAAACAGGACTACACGTGGAGCAGGTAACAAGGAAGACGACGAGTGACCATGGCGGAGGACACAAGTTCGCCGATGGACAGATTCTGTGGCTCCACGTTCTGGGTGAGTTCATCCATCGCTCAATAGGAATCCCGGTAATTATTAATAGTTTTTTAATGATACCCCTTTCCAAATAGAACTCAACGGAGACATGGTTTACCGACACCCCCGATTTTACGCCGTGCTTTGAGCAAACGGCTTTGGTATGGACGCCCTGCGCCTTCTACTGGCTGTTCGTGGCCTTCGATTTCTACTACTTGAAGGCGAGCTTGGACAGGAATATACCGTGGAACAAGCTGAATGTGACCAAGGCCCTGGTCAATGTGGGCCTGCTGGTCATCACAGCTTTGGATTTGATTATGGCTCTGATCAAGAAGGGCGGCGACAGTGAGTTGCCCTTGTACGGCCTGGATGTTTGGGGTCCGATCATCAAGTTCGCCACCTTCCTGCTGATTTTCCTGTTCATCATCCTGAACCGCAAGTACGGTGTCCAGACCACGGGCTGTCAGTTCCTTTTCTGGTTCCTGCTTGTCGTGCTCTCGATTCCGCGCTGCCGCACCGAAGTTCGCTTGGATAGGGAGCGCGAGAAGATCTTGAGCTCCGGTCAGCCCACGGAGGATGATTTCTCCTGGGAGGAATACCAATTCGTCAGCTTCTTCATCTTCTTCACCTTCTCGTGCCTCATGCTAATCCTTAACTGCTTCGCCGATGGCCAACCGCAACAGACCAAATACCAGCGGGGTGAGAACGAGATTCCCGAGCTGTCGGCCAGTTTCCTCTCGAGGATCACCTACCAGTGGTTCGATAAGATGGCCCTCAAGGGTTATCGCAACCCGCTGGAGGAGAAGGATCTGTGGGATCTGCGTCCGCAGGACAGTTGCTCCGAGGTGATGCCCATCTTTGCACATCACTGGAACCAGAACGTGCGAAAGAACTACAGGAGCAAGACCCGCGTCGAGCCCAAGGCACAGTTCAGCAATGGTAACGTGACCTTCGAGAATCCGCATGGCGAGAAGAATGGTCGCAAGAAAGGAATGGCCAGTATTATGCCACCCATCTACAAGTCCTTCGGCGGCGTCTTTATGTTTGGCGCCCTGATGAAGCTCTTCACAGATGTCTTGACCTTCGCCCAGCCACAGGTTTTGAGTTTGATCATCAAGTTCGTACAGGACCAGCAGACGGATCCCCAGCCCGAGTGGAAGGGCATTTTGTTCTCCGTCGCACTGTTCGTCTTGGCCGCTGCCCAGACCTTTATCCTAGGCCAGTACTTCCACCGCATGTTCATTGTGGGCCTGAGGATCAGGACTGCCCTGATTAATGCCATCTATCGCAAGGCCCTGCGCATTTCGAACTCCACCAAAAAGGAGTCCACCGTCGGTGAGATCGTCAATCTGATGGCCGTGGATGCCCAGCGTTTCATGGAGCTGACTACCTACCTGAACATGATCTGGTCGGCGCCCCTGCAGATCGGTTTGGCTCTATTCTTCCTCTGGCAGCAGCTGGGACCCTCTGTGCTGGCGGGTCTGGCGGTGATGATTATCCTGATCCCCGTGAACGGAGTGATTGCCAGTCGCATCAAGACCTATCAGATCAGGCAGATGAAGTACAAGGATGAGCGTGTGAAGCTGATGAACGAAGTGCTCAGTGGCATTAAGGTAAGTTGAAGGGATTAGTGATATATTTTCGTAGAGAAAGATCGACTTTAAAGTCGGATTTTGCAAGTAATCCGTTTTAATGAGCAGTTAAACCGTAGAGTACCTAAAAATAGTAGAAAAACCTAACCTATAATTATCAATTTCCATGCGTACTTAAGTCTTTGTTTATCCAGTTTTGTGGTGGCTAATCCCTTAAGCCTTAGGTCAATATTTATGGGGTTTTTAGATGAAGATTTGCTGGAACCAATTACATATTATTTAAGGCACAAGAACTCTTTATTGAATGCCTCTTTGCACTTTTCTTATACAAAGCCTACCAAATATATATTTCCCTTCCCTAAAAAAGGTCCTGAAACTATACGCCTGGGAGCCGAGCTTCGAGAAGCAAGTCCTGGATATCCGTGACAAGGAAATTGCGACGTTGAGATCCACCGCTTATCTGAATGCCGGAACCTCGTTCCTCTGGTCCTGCGCCCCCTTCCTGGTAAGATATACCAGCCCCGCAGGGCTCTGAGTCCTTCGAGAATCTCTTTACAGCCGTTCGGGATAATGATGATTGAGTTGTGGAACCCTTTCTGGCAAGTGGACTAATCTGGCAATTATGTGTGTGTGCTCCTCCTTCGTGTTCGAACAATTACAAAAAGGTTTCCCTGGTCACGTTCGCAACTTACGTCTTGGTCAGCGAGGCGAATCAGCTGAGCGTCGACAAGGTGCTCGTCTCACTCGCCCTCTTCGACATCATGAAAATTCCGCTGACCGTCTTGCCTATGCTGAGTGTTGACATAGCCGAGGTATTGAAGCGCTACATCAATATGATATTGATGATGATGATGACGGAATCTCCTCCAACTCTTCGGCTATGGTGCATCACACTGCCTCTTCCCTCTAACTCCATATCCTGCCAGCAAAATCTAGAAAGGATCAAGAATTGCCACCATTATTTAGCAACGCCTTAAACCATATTGTGTATTATTTTTTCTTAGGTCTCATTAGTTACATTCGCCACTTACGTTCTAATCGATGAAAATAACGTGCTTGATGCCACAAAAACCTTTGTCTCATTATCATTATTCAACATCCTACGTTTTCCGTTAACAATGTTGCCCATGCTGATCACCAACCTGGTACAAGTAAGTTACGCCCGATTGCAATACCAAATACTATCCCACTTAAGTCGATCACAGTGGGATCGCTGTGGGATTATATGATGATCCCCGGCCCCACTGTGATCGATGATTTTGTGCCGTTTTGTGATTGTGATTTATGTTTATTTACTGAATTTGAATTCTATTTTTAGCAAACAATTTACACCGAGAAATGTCCCTTTAACCACAAATTCCTGATCCTTAATTTCTTGGTTTCATTTTAAATTTTACATCATCTCATTCATCTGGGATTTAAAGTTGTCCGAACCAAACCAGTTCCGAGTTGTCGCATATATATGGTATATGGTTGTGGGGATTCTCTTCTTCCATCCGTTTCGATAGCAACCATTTGTTTGGGTTTTTTGTTTCTCTAAATATGCCCTTGCAGAGGGCTCTTTTAATGGGGGTTTTAATTATAGGTTTTAAGTGAGGTCACGAGGGTTTGTCTGCTATGAAAGAGAGGTGTGGGTTTTTGGTATTGATTCAAATATTCAAGGAATTTCGTTTGTGTTGGGGTTTGAATATGTTAATTAAATTTAATATATTTGATTCAATTTTAAAGAGGTTTTTAATTTTTTACAATTTTTGTTTCAACTTTTGTTTAAATTTTAATAAAAATAATTTCCTTAAGTAGCCCCTTAAATTATCTCGCCGTTCTGCAGGGGCGTTAAAGCCCTCGGCAGACTCCGAGGATATTTTTCATTCATTGCAATTTGGATTAGGACATTTGATGGCCATTTCCCTCCCTTTCATACCTTTCCTTTTCCCAAGACCTACTAACATTTACTGTGTGTTTAAAACCTAGTTGATTGTGCAAAGTATATTAATCGATTTCCCACATTTTCATGTGCGCAATAGACGCAAGTTTCTGTGAATCGTATAAACAAGTTCCTGAACAGTGAGGAACTGGACCCTAACAGCGTGACCCATGACTCGTCCAAACGTAAGGAATACCATTTCTTTATACATTTTTATAAAAACTAAATGATGTGATTCTATTCCAGCCCATCCCATGACCATTGAAAATGGCGAGTTCTCCTGGGGCGACGAGATCACGCTGCGCAACATCAACATTGAAGTGCGCAAGAGCAACTTGGTGGCCCTTGTGGGCACCGTCGGCTCCGGCAAATCGTCGGTTGTCCAGGCCTTCTTGGGCGAAATGGAGAAACTTGCTGGCCATGTCAACACGGTGGGCAAGCTGGCCTATGTGCCCCAGCAAGCGTGGATCCAGAATGCGACGGTGCGGGACAACATCCTCTTTGGCCAGGCCTACGACCGGAAACGCTACAACAAGGTCATCGATGCCTGCGCCCTGCGTGCCGATATCGACATTCTGTCGGCGGGAGATCAAACGGAAATCGGTGAGAAGGGCATTAATCTCTCAGGTGGCCAGAAGCAGCGTATTTCCCTCGCCCGCGCCGTATACAGCGATGCCGATCTCTATCTGCTGGACGATCCGCTCAGCGCCGTCGACGCCCATGTGGGCAAGCATATTTTTGAGGAGGTGATCGGACCCAAGGGTATCCTCGCACGCAAATCCCGCATCCTCGTCACCCATGGCGTCACCTTCCTGCCCCAGGTGGACAGCATTTATGTGATGAAAATGGGCGAGATCAGTGAGAGCGGCACCTTTGATCAATTGGTTAAGAACAAGGGCGCCTTCGCCGACTTCATCATCCAGCATCTGCAGGAGGGCAATGAGGAGGAGGAGGAGCTCAACCAGATCAAGCGCCAGATCTCTAGCACCGGTGATGTCCCTGAATTGCTGGGCAGTGTCGAGAAGGCCATTAAGTTGGCGCGCACGGAAAGCTTGTCCGATTCCATGTAAGTAAACCATACAAAATATGTAAATTCAAGAAAATATGCCTTACCTTTATTTGGATTTTCCAGCTCTGTAACCTCCGCTGACAGTCTGATGGGTGGCGGAAATGGAAGCCTTCGCAGGCGGACAAAACGCCAGAATTCCCACGACTCGGTGGCCTCCGCCGCTTCCCTGAAAAAGAAGCACGAGGCCGAGGGCAAGCTAATTGAAACGGAAAAGTCACAGACCGGCGGCGTGGAGTGGGCCGTTTACAAGCACTACATCAAGAGTGTTGGCATTTTCCTATCGCTGGCCACACTCATCCTGAACTTCGTTTTCCAAGCATTCCAAATTGGCTCTAACCTTTGGCTCACCAAGTGGGCCGATGATGAAAATGTTAGCAACGACACTGGCCTCAGGGACATGTATCTGGGTGTTTATGGTGCCTTCGGCTTTGGTCAAGGTGAGTTCATTGTGATTCGATTTAATTTTTATATGCTTCGTTTGAAGTTCTACTCGTTTCATGTTCGTTTTGTCCATTTTATGTTTTAGTTTAAGTTGTTTTTATCTATTGCATGCGCTTTCTTTTTAATTTAAAGCCTCAGGTTACGGTTTATGTGTTTTTATTTGTTAAATGTTTTTAAATATGCTTACAAAAAGATGGTCTTAGTGCATACGAATTTCACAGTTAAAAATCTAGTTAAACTGCTGCTTTAAATGTGAATATTAGCATACAAAACTCATAAATTAAAAAATTCACAAGAGAATTCAACAATTTCAACCGGTTCTTAACGGTTCATTTTAACGCGTCATATTTTTAAAAAGTGTATTTTTTTTATTATTTCATTATTACCATCTTTTTGTATGATTTAAGTTTATATGTGCTTCCATTTTTGTTTGGTAAACGGGTTATTATTTATGTTTTTCGTTTATTTGATTGCTTCTAACTATGGCGCCGTGGGGACACATGCTGCTCAGCTTTCTGTAGGCGGGTTTAATTAGTCTCAGCTAGGGATCAATATATATCGATGCTGTATTGATATTTGACGCGAATGTTTAAGGTCGATAACGCCAAAAAATTGATATGCCGTTTAATATATCGAACTAGTGTAATCGAAAAATTATACATACATTAAATATCGAATATTTTTTCGAAAATATCGGTATTTTAACGGTAATGCAACATCCTTCGATGTTTAATAGTTCGATATATAATAGATATCGATATTTTATATGATATTGAGCGCTATATTTTCGTCAATGTATTATTCGGACTCTTTCTGTTGATATGTATCTCTAATCTCAGCCTGTCGATATATAAGAACTAACCCCCACAAACTTTGGCTACCACAAAAGCACACGCAAAGCACACAAATCTAAAAACACTTACACATTAAAAAACTAAGAATATTTTATACTTCTGCACGCTTAAACACCAGAACACAAAAGGCTTTCGATATTAATAAGATCTATTAATATTACTGTATACATTGTCGTAGACAAAAAATGTTCTAGATAGCGTTATCGATTGTCCTCGATTTTATCGTGAACCTGAACAATTACTAACCTTTCGTAGCTAACAGTTCTCCCTTTGTGTGTGTATGTGTGCGTAAATGTGTGCATTTCCTATATTTTATTTTTTGTTTTGTTAATTTTAATCCTTTAACTACAATCCATAAAACAAACAAAAAATATTTATCGACCAATAATCGACAATTATCGATAATACAATCGATTCAAAATTTTTAGTCGCCACGAACTTCTTCTCATCCCTCTCCATCTCATTGGGGTGTCTCGAGTGCTCACGGGTATTACATACGACCCTCCTGTACTTCAATCTCCGGTGGCCAATGGAACTCTTCGACACAACACCGCTGGGACGCATTGTCAATCGGTTTTCGAAAGATATCGATACAATTGACAATGTCCTGCCATTCAACATCCGTGTAGTCTTGGGCCAGGCATTCATGGTAATTGATTTGGGTTCGGATAGAAAGGGCAGATGCCATGGCAAATGCTATCAACTAAATTAATCAAAGCACGCCTCTAAGGAATTAAATCAGTTCATTCTATATATATATCATTGCCTGGTTCATCTTGCTTCCAAAGAAATCCATTAATAATTCTTTTACTAAACTTAATTAATGGTTGAGTCGGAATCTCGTTTTTACTAAAGCAAGAATTGGTTATTAAATTATATTGTATTATTTATCAAAAAATGTGATAAATTGTAAATGTTTATATATGTAAATATGAGATTCCTGCTGAACAAACATCCATCGTCGGTGGGGCAAGAGGTTTTTGTGGCGGTATCGGATGACTAATTGATATGTCCGTTTCTATCTTCGCTCTTTTTTAAAGTTCTTACCGGGTATCTGTCCACCCTGATCCTTTCCCTGGGCTGTGTGTACAGCGCTCGGGTTATGCACGACGTCCTCCTTCGGGCCACGATGCGTTGGCCGATGGAAATGTACGATATCACGCCGCTCGGCCGCATTGTGAATCGCTTTTCCAAGGACATCGACACTATTGACAATACCCTGCCACTCAATTTGCGGTTCGGCATTATGCAATTGTTTGTGGTAATTATTCTAGACAAGAAGACATTTCGTCCTCCCAAAATTCCCATCGAATCCCAGTCCCAAGCTGAGTAGGTTTTTTGTTCTTGTCACCAAAGTTGTAGGTCCTGTGCTGTCCACGCTTTCCCGCCATAGCGTCTCTCGTATTATGTAAAAAAAGAAAGAAAATATTTACATATTATTTAAAATTTTCAGTTGTGTCGTACTTGCTCTGTTCGCTCTCGCTGGCTCTTGGCTGCATCTACTGCTCCAAGATCCTCCACGAGACGCTTCTCTACTACGTCTTCCGCTGGCCCATGGAGCTCTTCGACACCACGCCCATTGGTCGCGTTGTCAATCGTTTTGCCAAGGATGTTGATACCATAGACAATGTCCTGCCAATGTTATGGCGCGTGGTGATCAGTCAAGCCTTTGCGGTAATTTTTCATAATATTTCTGCATCATAGCCAGAGCAAGACTTGAAGGGTTAGGTTGAAATAGAGGATTTAACTAGAAGTGTAACAGGAAATTGTGTCTGTCAGAGATTAAAGGTTTTACAAAACAAACCAATCGGTAGCTGAGTACATTTGGTAGTAGGTCACGCAAGTTTTTTAGTCTGTTTTGTCCACGCTTTCTTTTAGTTTAGTAGTTTGTTAAACCAAAATAAACATAAAAAAATATATAATTGAATTTTCCAGTTACCTCATACTTATTTTGTTCGCTCACGCTGGCTCTTGGGTGCATCTACTGCTCCAAGACCCTGCACGAGACTCTGCTATACTACGTCTTCCGCTGGCCCATGGAACTGTTCGATACCACGCCCATTGGTCGCGTGGTCAATCGTTTTGCCAAGGATGTTGATACCATAGACAATGTCCTGCCCATGTTGTGGCGCATGGTGATCAGTCAAGCCTTTGCGGTAATTGTCCAACCCAATGGAGTTATAAGTCAAAGCTATAAGTCAGTAGGGAGATTTTAACAATAGAAAAAAGAATTATTGGCTTATTTTTGCAAAAAGAAAGAACTATTAATTATCTCTACTGGCTTATAACTATGAAATACTCTATATCTCACACTCTATCTTTGATTTTTGAGCACCTATGTATATCCTTTTGAAGAATCAGAATCTCAAACCATACTCCTTCTATATCAGAACAAGGCTTTAAGGGTCAGGAAATTTTAGGGTTTCTTAAGAGAATATTTACTGAATTTTTAGCAAATTGCAGCTTTTCGCAGACTGTTATAAAATATTTCTACTTCTGCCAACTGTACTAAACTATTTCTTCTACTGCAGAATGTACTTAATTTCCCAAATTGGCAAACTAACGCAAAAGAAAAACTTTCCTCGATTAGTTCCCCCGCTAAAATATTGCACGTATATAAAGGATATGAAAAGAAAGTAATCCAATTTGGCACTAACTCCAACGTTCAATGTTGTGTAAAAATATATGTACATATATACGATCACTAACCTTTCTTGGGGGCTTACACCAACACAAACTTAGCGGCATGATTAGTTCAATTTTTCTGTTTTTTAGAAACTTAGTTTCATTTGTAATCCTTCTCAAATGGTGAACTTCAGAGAACCTAAAAATCCCATTTACATTCCATGCAGTTTTGGCTAAGTATTTGTCGGGTCTGGCCTTGGCCCTCGGATGCCTTCACAGCTCCATAGATGTATTCAACAAGCTGCTGAACAGAGGGCTCAAGTGGCCCATGGAACTGTTCGATACAACGCCGATAGGTCGCATTTTGAGTCGCTACTCAAAGGATATAGACACAATTGACGGCGTGCTGCCGGTGATAATTGTTCAGTTCTTGAACACATGTTTCGCGGTAAAGATTTTGTCTTAACCTTTTCCATATACCCCCGCTGCCCGCTGATGGAACTGGGAGTTGCCTAAAGCCTTGCCCTGAAACCCTCCTCCTATGTTACTAACCACCGATCAAATCAACTCCCAAGGCACGCTAATCTGAATCACTTCCTAGTTTAACCTAAAACCCTTAATCTGGCTTTCTAATGCATCAAATATCCTAAGTTCGTATCCCTAAAATCCCAATTCCTTTCACCTTGAAATATAGCAAGTAATAAAACCATTTAGCTGTTATAAAATCATGTTTGATTTCCTTTAATTTAACACTGAAAATACATTCAATTCATTTTATATACACCACTTAATGTGCAGTTAAAACTAGCTGTGTGTTAAACAACCTATTCGCTTCTAATTTTCACAATTTTCAGCATTTACCTAGTATATTCAAAGCCAAAATAACAATAAGATGCGTAACGCGGAAGGCTTTGTCTCAGGTTTCAAAGAGCCTGGAGTCAGATCGCATTACTCATGTTATTATTATGTTTTTTTTTTAACTCTAAACCTTCTCAGCCATTTTAGTAACCCAAACTTACCAACATAACTTTAATTTGAAACCATAACTAAAAAGCTTTGCCAGCTTTAAATTGAGCCTGCATTACCACAAGCTTCAACCATTCATTGCCTTTCTTATTTTTTGGATCAAAAGAACACTTTTATTGGATAAGAGAGTCATTAGTTAGCAAAACACCGCCTTTAATTTTGATGTGCGAGTTATGTGTGTGCGAGAGCCCGAAAGGGGAACTTAAAAAACCATTTCTAGTTTAAGCCCAATCCTAATCGGGGGCTGCGGTTAAACATAAAACACTCTGACGATACACACGGTCTCGGAGCCCCTAACTTTAAGACTTTGGTAATCAGTGGGAGCGCTGCCATTACGCTTCGTTGGATAGACGATAATGTAGGAGATCGCCTCATCATAAACCACCCAAACACGTACATACATATTGACCGAGTGCCCTTCGGCACACCTGTGTTCCGCTCTTACACCCCCCCGTTTCCGATTGACACCAGGTGTGCTAGCCTACTTCGCTGTGGTGATCGTCTACGTGGGCGGCTTCAATGCGGCCAAGGTCATCCACAACGATCTGCTGCGCATCGTGATCCGTGGCTCCGTTTGCCGATTCTTCGACATAACGCCTTTAGGGCGACTCTTGAACAGTTTTAGCGGCGATATGGACGTTATCGACGAAGAGTTGCCCGCCACCATGGACTCCTTTATGACCTTTATCTTTATGGTATTTGCATATTTGATCAACCCACAAACCAAAATTTGTTTTCAGTATATTTCTCTACCTCTTATTGTTATTATTATCATTATTATTGTGATCAAAATTTTTGATTTGTAGCCTCTTAAGAGTTACTACGGTTTGTACCTGCAGAACTTTCGTTATAGAGAGTTCTGTCCCATTCCCATAAATGTATATCTCTAACATTCGATATCTCTCTTTATCTCATTCGATCTCTCTCTCCTCTCTCTCTAATAAACCCATTGAATCGTGTTAGGAATTTGCAATTACGGCGCCGCCATAGCCCTTTTCACAGCCACCCTGCACGCCTCATCCAGAGTTTTCCATCGACTCTTTAACCACATTATGCATTGTCCCTCTGAGTTTTTCGATATCACGCCCAAAGGTCGCCTCTTGGATCGCTGTTCGAACGATATCAACTGTTTGGACCTGATAATGCCGATTAATATAAGAATGGTGTTGAACACAGCCTTTCAGGTAATCTTTTAAGTAGCTGAAGTTTTGAGTAAAGTTGTTTTAAAGGTTTCTTCTTATTTATTTTCTTATTTCTAAAAAATTAAAGAGAAATTGAGAAGCGATAAAGCATTTGGTATAAATTTTGTTGGCATGTGATAGAAAATATTTTGAATTCAACCAAAATATTTATTCAAAAAAATTGATAAATCAGTTTTAAAAATATTTTTTAGGTTTATTAGGTTCTTAACATTTTCTAGAGATTCTCCCCTGTAAAAGTCTTTTTTGTTTCGTTCCCAAAAATTCATTAACTAACCCTCTAAATTTATTTTGTATCCTAACTCCTGTCCCAGTTATATTCAATTACAAAATCCATAAAAGATTACCGTCCACGACTTAAAGAATATATATTTCCTTCGAAATTCCCAGTCCTCACCTATATAGGCAGTGTGATTATAGTGTACCTCGGCGCCTTGATTGGGGCCCGGAAAATGTTTATTTTCCTATTGAGCCGCATTATGCGCGCCCCTCAATCCTTTTTCGACATCCAACCCCGGGCCCGTATACTCGATCGTCTGGCCAACGATATATACAAGTTGGATTTGGTCCTGCCAGAACTAATACGCGTCTTTAACTCGCAAGTGTTTCGGGTACGTGCGCTGTGTGACTAACCACCAAAGCAAAATATGCAAACTAATTGAAACTAACAAAATTATACGAATTTCACCTTGTACAAACTCCCAGCTTGTAGCAATTTGAGGTTTTCTCCTTGGCATCCTCACACATATTTCTTGAAAGTAGTTTGTAAATACTTTGAGGGTTTTACGGGGCGGGCGCATGTTGTGTCTCGTTCAACTCTAATCCCATAATTTAAGATTCTTTTTCCTGTGGCTGTCTGTCTTCCCTTTTTTATATATGGAAATCGAAAGAGAGCCTGCTGCACACTCGTAGAAAAGCTGAATATTTAGTAATGAATTATAGTTATTAGTGGGAAATTTTGCACACAAAGTTTACAAAATATATGAGTTTGAACATTTCATACTTTATTAAGCAATGTTCAAAAAAGACAATCTGCAGACAAGCTTACACTCAAAAATTAACTTTAAAATTAATGAATCAGCTTATTCAAAATGTAATAAGGCGTAAACAATTTATTAATTAACATTCAACTAAATATTTAGCCATGTGCGCAAGTCATTTCTGAATCAATCTACGGACTTGACTGGGCAACCTCTTGAACGATTTTCCTACTCGAAAAACCTTTTCTCGAGCGCCTATTTCCTATCGATCGACATCGATATCGATATTTAATCCACCATTCGTACCGAATTGCATAATCGCAGGTATCTCGTCATTCCTTTCCGACCTGGCTCCGGCTCTGGGCAGCTTGCATGCCGCCATAGTGCTGCACTCGCTGCTCCTCAAGAACGTGCTCAGGGCACCCATGGCAATGTTCGATACGACGCCGGTGGGTCGCATGTTGTCCCGATTCTCGAAAGACATCGAGTCGGTTGACCAGAAAATGCCGCAAGTCATTAACGATTGCATTTGGTGTGCGTACGAGGTAATTGTTCATTGCATTAGGCACTCTAGGAACTGTCTTCAAATTGCTACAAAAAATTAAAAGTGTACACAAAGCATCGGAAGTAACCAGCACCCTGCCCCCTCAAAGCGTCATTAATCCTGTGTGCATAAATCCAATGACTAATCCAGGTTAACATTCCCCCAAATTGGCGGCGCCTTATGACTCCACCTTAATACTCCTCGCATCAAGTAGTTGCGTTCGATCCAAAAAATAAAAAAGAAAGGCAACAATTCATTACAATTTTCCGTTCATTATGATTTTCCTATTAACCCCCGCACATATCCCCGCACCTTAGATCGATTCCCGCTCCACGAATTATATTTATTAATATCGGTTTATTGCTATTGGTTAGGTTCTGGCTACGATTGTGGTTATTAGTATGTCCACGCCCATTTTCCTGGCCGTCATCGTGCCGATCGCCTTCCTGTACTACTTTGCTCAGCGCTTCTATGTGGCCACCTCTCGGCAGCTGATGCGTTTGGAATCCGTCTCCCGATCCCCGATTTACTCGCATTTCAGTGAGACCGTCACCGGAGCTTCGACGATTCGTGCTTACGATGTGGGAAATCGGTGAGTTTTTGCCTTAAGAATTTATTTTTATTTTTTTATACTATTAATTCTTTTTGTAATCTTCAGCTTCATCGACGAATCTGATGCCAAGGTGGACAAGAACCAGGTCTGCAAATATCCGTCCGTTATAGCCAACCGTTGGCTGGCCATTCGCCTGGAGATGGTGGGCAATCTGATCATCCTGTTCGCCTCGCTCTTTGCCGTGCTCGGCGGTCAAACCAATCCCGGTTTGGTGGGTCTGTCGGTGAGCTATGCCCTGCAGGTGACCCAAACGCTCAACTGGCTGGTGCGCATGACTTCGGACATTGAGACGAACATTGTGTCCGTCGAGCGTATCAAGGAGTATGGTGAGACCAAGCAGGAGGCCGCCTGGGAGCTGGAGCAGGACAAGAGCAAGCCCAAGAACTGGCCGGAGGAGGGACGTGTCGAGTTCCAGAACTTCCAGGTGCGGTATCGCGAGGGCCTGGATCTGGTGCTCCGCGGCGTTAGCTTCAACATCAAGGGTGGCGAGAAGGTGGGCATCGTGGGACGCACGGGAGCCGGTAAATCCAGTCTCACCCTGGCCTTGTTCAGGTAAGAAAATTGAAAACTAAATAAATACAGTTGTGTTTTATCCTAATGTCTGTATTATTTGTGTAGAATCATTGAAGCTGCCGGTGGCCGCATCGCCATCGATGGCGTGGACATTGCCACCATGGGTCTGCACATGCTCCGCTCCCGCCTCACCATTATCCCGCAGGATCCTGTCCTCTTCTCCGGCTCGCTGCGTATCAATCTAGATCCCTTCGAGATCAAGACCGATGACGAGATCTGGAAGGCCCTGGAACTGTCCCATCTGAAGGCCTTTGTTAAGAGCCTGGCCGCTGGCCTGAACCACGAGATTGCCGAGGGCGGTGAGAATCTATCGGTGGGCCAGCGTCAATTGGTTTGCCTGGCCCGTGCCCTGCTGCGTAAGACCAAGGTGCTGGTGCTGGATGAGGCCACCGCCGCTGTGGATCTGGAAACAGATGACTTGATTCAGGTGGGCATTGCCTGAAACGTAGTTTTTTTGCATCATAAACTAATTATTTATATTTTCATTGTAGAAAACCATCCGCACGGAGTTCAGGGACTGCACCGTCCTGACTATTGCCCATCGCTTGAACACTATCCTGGACTCGGACAAGGTGATCGTGCTGGACAAGGGCATGATCACCGAGTTCGCCTCGCCCACGGAGCTCCTGGACAATCCCAAGTCGGCCTTCTATAGCATGGCCAAGGATGCCAACTTAGTTTAAGATCCACGAATGTCAAACTTGAAACTCCACGAAACTCAAATGGAAGTGTGTGTGCCCCCCAAACAACAAACAACAAACAAAACAAAACAAACAAACCTAGGAATATTGAACCTTGAATGGTAGCTTTAAGCCACTGGCGGTCGAAAACAAAAAAATGCTCTACCTCATGGCTAGAACAAGCATCAACTACAAAGGAAAACAAACAATAATTACCAGATGAATAAATCCCTGAAATTAGGAAATACCAGATAATTGTTCATTAGGCTAAGCGCAAATATTCAAGCCAGTCGCGCCTTCGTCGGTCTACTCTATTTTCGTTTTTAATATGTATGTGAATTTACATAGTCAAGTGTATTTTTCTAATGTCTATTGTACTTAGTTTTCTATGCGAAGAAACAAACAAAACCGATGTCAGCAGGCGTCAAAGAGGATAGGAAACTCTTCTGTATGCCACATATATTTATGTACTTAAAATTAACCAAAACAAAAAAAATAAGAACAATGCAAACTCACTCAAGAATTTTTTGCCTTCAACTGATGTGATCAGTAACTTAAAGTGGTCAGTGTAGTTAAATCAATATATTTTATTGAAACTTTTGTAAAATGTATACTTAAATAAAACTAATAAACAATGGGAACACAAGTGAGACCCAACTAGAATAACACTGAAACTGAAATGTGTTTCTTCTTTTTAGCGGTATATTTTGGGAAATATCTAAAACTTTGAAATATTTACAACATCTTTTAATATATTTTTAATGTTAATAATTATTTTAGACTCTTAAAAGACCTGAAATCTGGTTGATAAATCTGTTTCCCTGGAAAACTGCACCTTAACCAAGGATTGAATAAAATTATATATTTATTAATTTTTAACCTTATATTTATATTTTTTACTTAATATTTGACTCCAATATTGTAGTTACATTTTGTGATTTTTAAGTAAACTAAATAGAGTTTCCTTTATTATTTGTTCTAAAGATTGAGAGCTTTTTACCACAGGTACTTTTTCTTGGACAAAAACTGCACTGGTTTGTGCCCAATTCATAAAGCTTTGCAGGAAAAGCCTTCGTTAGTTTTCCATTTTAGCCAAAGTAAATTTCCCACGCAAACGCGGTAAAAATTTAATTAAAACCTACGTTTTGTGCCAAAAGTAAAATTAAGTTAATGTATAAATAACAAACTATTCAAAGGTTTGGATCATAAATTTAGTTTAAATTAGATTTCTGACTGCAAAGAATTATTTTAAGTTGCTATTTCTTGGAACAAATTTATGAAGCTTATAATATTACACTGTATTATATAAACTTTATTTAATTTTTGTTTAATAAAATTTAAATGTAACACAAATTAATACAAATCACGATATAAAGCCACATCCTAAACACTAATATTAAGTTTCAATTATAAAAAAAAAAACCTAATGAAAGTGGAAGTAAAATTAATAAATATTAAATTCATAAATAAATAGTGCTTCTTATGAATGCTTAAAAATATATAAAAACGTTGCCGTTTATAGCGTATAGCGTATAGCATATGCCTTACTAATTCCCATTATTAGTTTTAAAATTCACATTTTGATTGTTGATTTTCTAGTACTCAATAAACTGCATAAATGTAGAAATTTCATAACGGCTTTCGATGCTAGTGATTATTAAGAATTACACACAATCAGCCATAGTGTTGTCATCTCAGTGAAATCCTTCGAACTTTTCGGTCTCGCCTTTGACAACTTTAAGCTTTAGCCTCAAATTTTGCCTGACTAATGTGGCACTGGACGTGGCCATAAATTATATTTATAAGCCCCCGAAAAGCAGTCCAAACTGTTTTGGAGACAATTTCCAGCCACTTATTACCCATCCACCTACAGATATATATATAAATATGTATGTATATGTATTTATTTTAGATATTTGCTGGGCGCCACCCACCGAAAATGAGCATTCCATTTGTCTTTATTTAGGCGCGCACACAAAATGGTTGCTTGGAGGCTGCATTTATTGACAATAAACAGGTCATAAATTACAAATTGAATGGTTTGGGAAGTAGGCAGGGGACAAGCCACAAAAAAATTGTAAAAAAATATATACTATATAAAAAATAAAACGTGGTATAGAAAAGAGTGTAAAGCGAAATGGTAAGTGAAGTGGCTTACAAGGCAACAGACTTTAAATAATTTTAAAACTTTGAATAATGAAAGGTCATTAAAATATTTATTTTAATACATATATAATTTTCTTAATATTATAAAAAATTCCAAATAAAATTGGGGAGATTTTACTAGAGAATTTGTGTAAATTGTGGTTCAGATTTAGAGCAAAATTAGGTAGAAACGTGAAACATGTCTTTGGGAAAAAATGAGGTCAAGATTTATGTTTATTAAATAAGTGGACTAAATTTTATAATTTTTAAATAAAAAGTAATTGAAATAAAATAATTATAGACAATCAAAGCTCACCATTATTTCTCACTTCTCCTGTAATATCTAAGCTTCAGTTTCAGCAGTTCCAGCTAAAAAATACAAAATCCAAGGCCTTCTAACTTCAAAGGGGAAGTTGCAAGGCCTTTTGTTTTTGCTTTTAGTGGGTGGTTTTTTCTCTGAGGGGGGCGTGGCCGCTGTGGAGTGCACTTGAAAACAAAAAGCGTAAAGTTATTAAAGGTTTTGTGTGTGCGCTTTGTGTGCCCGCTTTCATGTCACTTACACTTTTGGCTATGTTTCAAAGCCCCTCATTCCCGCTCATTCCGCCGGCTTTTATGTGTGCCGACCGGTCGGTCTTTCACTTGGTAATCTTGGGAACGCCTTTTGCATACACATTCCACTTTTTTGGGGGGGCAGGCGGGGGCTGGAAATTTGGTGGCAAACGCACAACTTCAAGCGTGCGGCAAATTCAATTTGAAATTTTCAAATGTTTTTCTTATTTTCCAACACACAACCTTTCTCCCGTCAATGCATACATTTTTTTTTTGTGTTCTTCCACTGTTTGGAAATTACATTTTTTATGAGGGGTGCCGCTGGAGTGTCAATCCCCGATGCCAGGTCATGAATGGGGAGGGCGTGACGGGTACCGGGACCGCCCCGTTCTCGAACTCCTTTGAAAGTTGCATCGCCCCAGCCAGAGAAAAGGAGCCAAATGAATATTTTATTGCCCCGCGCATCAGCGCCAGCCGAAAGTGAGTGAAAGATTTTTGATGTATGGCGGCAAGTTGCTACCCAAAAATTGGCCACCCGCCGTGCAGTAGCAGCAGGAATAGGAGGTCCTTTATATTGGGAATACGGTGGATACATTTTGCTACATTTTATATAAATATAACCAAATTACAAGGCTGATGATGAAATTTGTGATTGGGTTTTCCTTCGACTAAAAGGAATACAATAAAGTTTAATGAAAGTATCTTAAAATCTGTACAATAAGTCTTTCAGATAATTCGGTCTTTAAGCGCATTATTTTTAGAGATATTTATTATGGGTAAATTTTTGCACATTCACTTGATTTTGTATTACAATTAAACAGGTTTTAGATATTTTTACCTTGACTTCCTGGTCCACTGTGCAGCGATCCAGGATCCAGAAGCTGTGCTGTTCTATGGCCGCTGCGGGATTGTGCGTGCCACGCAACTAAACAAAAATAAATATATTTCGAGGACCCTGCTCCGGTTCCTGGGGGGCAGCTCCATCGGTTCACGCATCAAAGGAGCTATTTCGGATGTGCAAAAAGCTCCTCGGTGGATGTCATGCGGCGCCTTCATTTCAATGGCTCTCCAGTCGCTTGCTGCAACAAAATAAAAATATATTCTTGTATATGAATATTTTTAAAATATTTATTTTTGCAACAGAAAAGTGTGAAAAGGGAAAGGGGGTGCTACTGCAAAGTGTGAGAAAGTGAAGCGAGTGAAAGTTCGTGACTTTCACTGGAGCAAGCTTATTGCAAACATTTTTTGGTTGAAGTTTTTCGTAAAGGAATAATTAAAGCATTCATTTCACTTGTCAGTTGTAATTAAAAAATATATTTTCGCACACATAACACTTTGACTTTTTATGAATAGAGCTAAAAATATATTTTTATCTTTGCGTAAATTTAGATTTTTGGGTAGAAGAGGGATTGTTTTGCTATCCTTAAAAGAAGTTTATGTGGAAATCGAGTGAAACCTTAGTAGATTTTCACAAATATTTTAGTTAGTAGATGAAATCCCATTGAATAAAAATGAAATAAAACCACAAAAAATGGCTAATTTAAAAATTAAAATCCAGACAAAGTCAGACAAAAATTAAATCGGTTTTCAATATAATTTTCCAAAAATCCGATTCGGCAAGAGCGATCCCTGGCCGAGAGAAAACCGCAAATTATCCAAAACACGAATCACTGTTGGACGCCAACTCCCAGATGGTTTCATTCGCTTTTCATGTCCTGTCTATGGTGCAAGACCCATGGAAATGGGCTCTCACAGACATACTCTACACCCGCAAAGAGGTGACAGCTAGCATACGGATTTTATAGCACACTTTTTCGCGCCTCCCTCCCTGTCCGTGTCGGTGTGCGTCTATTTCTCATTCTATGCCCAGTGACAGCTAGCTGTCTAGGTGCGAGCATTGACTGTGTGTGTTCCCGTGTGAGTACACTTTAAAAAAGTTCATATTTTAAGGTTTGGTAGTAGAGGAGGATAAGTTTAAGGACCTAATAAGTTGAGTTATTGTTTTAGAAAAGTAGATTTTTGGTTTTTAGGTTGTAAGTTTTTTAATTTAATTTAATCTTCATTTTTTTAGAGGTCTTCCTTTTAGTTTTCCTTATTCAATTCTTCACTTTCCAAATTAAAAATAGATGTATTTCCCCCTTTAGAATTTAGATCGCGGCTTTTTCCCCGTGCACGTGTCTGTGAGTGTGAGCATGTTAAAATTCATTTGTCAAAGGGATTACCATGGTAATAGGGTTTTAAGCATATCCCGGCAAACATTCACAGCTTTTTTGCGTGAGAGATATTCCATTTTTGTGTAATTTTTTTTTGTTTTACCCGCTTGGCTTCGTTTGGTTTTTGGTTTTGGTTTGTTCTGCTTTGTTTGCTTTCGGTTGCGGCGGCCACAGGTGGCAGCTAATTAAAAAAGCGGGATTAAGCAATTATGACTGACATTTGTACAACACACACATACACAATCGCGCCATGGCCATCCCTGGTACTTGGCTCACCTTTGGCAAACAGATTTTTCTTTTGGCGGCAAGCTGCTAATAAATTGACTACAATCAAAGCTGTCATAAGTTGGGCAGGACAACGCCCACGTAGCCTTGGTCAAAGGACAGATAACTGAGGTCAGGTCAGGCAGAGGTGTGGAATTAGGGGGGTGGTAACAAAAATTGTAAAAAAATGGTAAAATACTTTTACAAGATAAAAAATGATTAAATACTTTTACAACGCGAAAACCCCTTAAAATTGTAAAAAGAAATAAGAACACATTATTTATTTCAGAAAGAAAAATACCATTTTTAAGAAATTGTGAACAAAAATTAATATTTTATTGTAAAAGCATAACTTAATAAATATTTGTTATATTTCTAATTCAGTTATGGTAGAAATCTCATAATAGATTTTCTAGCGATACTTATCATCCTTAAATATGAATTATCAATTTAAAGTAATATTATATATAAAAACTTACGTTCAACATTGAATATTTATATTTAGTGATGAATTTGTCGAAGAATTCCATAAGAAATATTGTTACCAATACTCCTCTCTTTCCTTAATTCTTTTAATTCAATTTATCTGAATAGCATTCCTCCAAAAACTTCTTATTTTAATTTTTTAAAGTTTATTTATCGCTGATTCTTCACTGCTAAGTAGGGATCCCCTTTTAGACCAAAAACCATACCGCCTCTGTTCCTAAACAGAGGCAACTTCCACCCGCAGCCAAATGACAGCTTAATCGCCCAAAAAATCAAGCCAAGCGAAGACATTGTCCTCTCCGAACTCAGGGATTCCTTTCCTGCTGGCTGCCATGTGTCGCCTTTGCCATCATCTTCACGGCTGTGGGAAACTAACCCCTCGGAACCCTCTGATAACGCCCCGCATGCCAGCCAGTCTCCAACGAGGCGAAAATGTACAAATTGTTGTGATTTATTTTAACAGATTTTTTGTTAACCCAAAAGGAGCGAGTGGGAACAGAAGGAGGACCGTAGCTTGAAGCATTTGCTACTCTATTGATGAATATGCTGGTGGGTCACTCACATGTGACAGAGGGGCCGGCGCTGGAGAGAGGCAGACCGAGCGGGTGCCCGGCGCGTGACAATGCGCCAATGTGTGGTCAAGTGCGCACGACTGAGCCGAGGGAGCCCCCAAAGGAGGCTCCATCAATTTGTCCCCAGTTGCTGGGCTGCTTCGAGGATCGCAGGAGGTGTGGAACATGCCGGGATGAAGCAAAAGTTAACGTTAACAGGTTTAACCAGGCTAAGGACAAGTGTGGAGACAGTGGCCAGAAAGGCGGCGGCAATGATGGAGAGCTGGGGACGAGGGGGTTTCTGGTGCAGAGAACTGTGTGGTGTGGATGATGATGTGGGGAGCACCCTCATCATTAGTGAGAAATGCTTGAGTTTTAACTGAAAGATTTAGATGAACACGTGTCCCACAGCGTATGAGTGTTGCCAGCAAGGACATGACCAGGAGGGGGACTAATGTAGATTTAATTTAAAAAGGAAATGCTATAAACAAACTAAAATTTATATGGTAAAAATATATATTCTTTAAGCTAATATATTTATATTTCATTTGTATTATTTTTTAACTTAAAAGTATTTGAGCTTAGACTTTATTTTTAATTTCAAGTCTGCCCTAAATTATTTTGTATGAACCAGATAAGATTATAAATATTTTACAAATCTTTAGAATTCCTTGAGTGCAAATGTATTAAATTTAATTCCAAACAGGTAAAATCTAAAGACGCCTAGTTCCCCCCTTTCGGTACGCCTGTGGTTACCATGGAGATTCTTTCGGTGAGATTTCCCAACCGAGAGCCGGCTGAAAGGCTTCGCTTTAATGTGAACACACACTGCATTGTAACAGAATGTTTAGCACATCTGATATCTCTGCGCCTTTGTTTTATAGAACGGTGGTGCTCAAGTGAAGTTTTCCCGGCTGGGAGTGGGTTTTAACCAGGTCTGGGATTTCTACCCGAAAAGGCTTTACGTTATGGTTATTTGTGCCGGTTGAATATTCTGGTCAGCTGGTTTTCTCAAACTAAAGTTCAAAATTTCCCCTCAAATAAATGAATTTATTTTGTAAGATTTTTACATTGTTTCCCATATTTATAAGCTTCTAAATTATTACTGTACCCTACTTAAAATTTACTTCTTTCAAAAAGGAAACATTTGAACATAAAAATTCCTGTAATCCGATTAAATAAGATCTGAACAAATCCTATTATTGTTTACTAATTGCATTAAGTGTTTATTTATGAGAACTCTAATGATTGCTAACTAATTCAACACTGTAAAAACGTGGATACTTTTTGCTTGCATTAACAAAATCGCATTTAAAATTCTGTTCATATTTTTTCCCCTTGTAACTTTCCATCAAAGTCAATTATGAGGGAAAAAATAATAGAATAGGCTAAAATAAATGCCAATTAGCGTGTTCAGCTGGACTTGGTAGGCATTTATCCTGACTCCGCCTCTGTCCACTCACCTTCTCCAGAGACTTTCCACGCTCAAAAAACTCCACTTCTTGGTTACAATCGGCGTGGTTTTCCCTTATTTAGGCTAAACAAACGATGGCCCGGGATTAGGTTCCGTTGCTGGGTATCTATGTCAGCATTAGCTAATTCTATAAAGCTGCTCCCGGACCCTCGTTCCGTTCCGTCCATCTCCACTTTATGAAATATTGCGGAACACTTTTTTTTTGCCCGCATTCCGAGGTCGAGAGCTGGGAGGTGGTTGTGGCAGCTCCGGTTCCCTGATGGAGATGCTGCACATCGATGGTGGCACGTACTTTGGTTAGCATTTCAGCTCAGCTGCGGCGACAGGGCGACAATTTAATTTATTTGGCCGCTTTACGGGTACGGAAGGCCGCCGGCCGCTGGCAGGCGGCTGAGTGGGGGGCGTGGCTGGAAGTCAGCGAATTTACGATTGACATTTGCGTTTAACCTACTTATGCTGATTTGATGGCAGCTCATAAATAAAATTTAAACCAATTGCTTGGACTCCTCGGGACCTAGACCTCCTAGATCATTTCTGGTTACCCCCCTGGCCCACGCCCACTCATCAATCGCAGCTGCTATCAATGTGGGCCATCATCATCTGGGGCCCCCATCATCCTAATCATCATCCCACTTTATCATTATCCTCCACGAGCTCCGCTCGTAATTGAACTCTTAGTGAGGCAAGCAATTTGGATTTTTAGTGCGAGTACCAACCAGCAAAGACAAATATTTAAAATCCCTCATGCAGGCAGAGAAATTATGGGTAATATAGGAAAATTTATATTGTTTTATTAGTGAATAAAGAGAGGTTAAAATGTGCAAATTATATAACTTTTATAGAAAAGCAAATATATACAAATAGTTGGAATATTAATAAATAGAAACTAATCAAATATTATTAATATAAAAAAACAAGGATTTTTTACACATATTACATGTCTTTTTAAAATTACTTGAGAGTGTCATCTTGAAATCTTTTGGGTCTACATTCAATGTAGGGAATGGAAAGAAAATATAATATAATAATTATTATTATTATTTTTTTTTATTGTAATAACAAATACAATTTATTACTTACACTTTTTAAAGCGAGAGCAACTATGGCCTTCAGGCTATAATTTCTTAACTTAGGATAATATAATCCAAGGGGTTTGCTTGTCCTCAACAAGATATTTTTATATTTTTGACAAAAATACGAGGTTTTCCTTCTTTGCATTAAGGAAGACCTTGAGTTTTTAAAAATATCTTCTTCCACAAAGACATGTTATTCGAAGAATAAACTAGCATAACCCCACAGTCAAAATATAAGAACTATATTTTTCCAGTAATCAACTTTTTTCCCTCCCTATTATTTATGCATTTCTTGCAGTGCACTCATCCACTTCATCCTGTCCAACTGCTCGACAAATTTTTGTCGTCGGTGTCAAATGGCGCAGAAAGTCGGCGCTGCCTAGAAATTAAAACGTGAAATGAGTCGTAAGAAAAACAATGAAAAACTCCTCGAAATGGGAACGGGAAAGCGGAAAACTCGGCTGAAAGTTTTTCGATTGTCTTGGGAGCGTCTCCACTGGCTGGGCAGAGTTCGGGGAGGAGTGCATGATGGTGGGGCATGGTTCGGTGGCAAGTGAAAGGTTAGGAGTTCGGCTAAATGTGTCACTGGGGTGCAATTTGAAAATGAAATTTTCCTTACTTTTTCCATGCTTTTTGTATTTTTTTTTTCCATTCCCTAACATTGCGTACTCTTAACGCTCTGGCAGATGCCAGATGACCTTGAGGTGGGGTAGCGAGGGGTAGTGTAGTGTGTGCCAAAGATAGTTTCTCAACTTTTCTAACTTTTCGTGTATATGCAGAGTAAGTTAATTTGATTTTTTTCCAATAAACGTATAGAGGGAGAGTTCCGAATTTTTGTTGTATTTTATTTTCCTACTAACTATGCCCTGGAGAGCTACAACACTGCGTTTGAAGGCTTAAAGGCAGGTCAGAGATGTCACTATAAAGTTTATTTAAATGTTCGCATTTCGAGGGGCATTACAGTGAGTTCTTTGCACCCTTTAACTTTTAATTTTCCATTGAAATTGATATTTTATATTTTTCTTTAGATATTAAACCTTTTGTCTACTTAATAATTTCCTAACTTAGAGCTTAGTCTACAATGTTGTTGCTTATTAAAATTATAACCAATTAAGAATTGTATTTTAAAGTATAAAAACATGTATGCTTACCAAAAAGGGAATTATTTAGTTTATAATGACATCTGATTTTGTTTTTTCTTAACTAGTAACGATTTATTTATATTAATATATTTTTTATTTATATTTCACAAACTGCTGTCAAAGAATCTCTTTTATATGTTAATATCTACAGCTTCCCCCCATCCCAATTAAAATCAACTTAATGCGATTATTAAATATGTAATTTAAATTACTCTTAACGACTGCCAGAGCGTGCATATGTGATATGCGATGACCGACCCTTTTGAATATTTAAAATACACCCATTTTATTACAATATCTCACCCTGCCCTATAATCTCTTCATAAATATAATATTTATTAAATTTTGCGACTGGCACATGCACACACGGAAAGCCAGGCCTGACCTTGGCCCAACATGAAACCCCCAAAGACGCTTTAAAACCATCAGCTCCCAATACTTTTTTTGTGTTGTGTGCCTTTGTGCCAACTCTCTTACTCCAGTTTTTTTTTTCCTTTTTCCGTTTTATGCACTGGCCGGAGGAGCCAGTAAATGGTTTGAAATTTGACATACTTATGCCCAAACAATTCAAATAAAGACCGGAGCCGAACACAAAAGAGCAGTGGGTAGAGGTTCCGCTTTTCTTCTGGGTGTCAGCGGCATCCCAGCGGGCTGAGTGTAATGGGGATTGGATTGGTTACGGGGGCCAAAAGGTCGGCAACCCCATCCTTTCTTTCTCTCTCTCTGTTTCTCTTATTCGGCAGAAGCCCTATTCAATAACTCAGACGGAAAAGGAGTCTGCGGATGGTGAAGGAGTGGGTTCACTTCGGTTTGCTGCCTTTGGTTTAATGTGCATGTCGAGAACTGAGCCAAGCAAATATTTATAAATGCGCAAATAGAACAGATAACTGTATTTTTATATGCACACACTCAAATCCTCATCAGCCCCGGCATCCCGATCCCGCCATGAATATATGTACGTATACGTAATACGTATACGTAATATGGATACATATATTGGCGTTCACTTTGCTGGAGCCAAAAGTATTTCGAGATTCGATTCGATTCGATTTCGCATCTCGGGGAAGTTGAGTCGTCGACGGGTCGACGCTTTTGCTCATTCATTCATTCATACATTCATTCGTTCAATGGCAGCGCGGCAGCAGCAGCAGCAACAACAGGAGTTACATTTTTATTGCTTGGCATCGAGCATATGAAAACCGCTCGAACGTACTCATTCCCTCAACCAGAAAAAAAACAACAACACCCACACAACCCTTTAATGCTTGTTTTCTGCTGAATACCCTGTAAGCGGATGTCCAAACTCTTTAAGGAATTACTCGTTACCGGGAAGATGTATTTGATTGTCTTTATTTTCATTATTGGATTTCCTATTAAAGAGCTTGGAATGAATATAATTAAGTTATTTTCTGATAAATAAAAGGAAACAAACACTTTCAAGTTTACCAATTGATTTCTAAAATATGCATTTATTTCTTAAATTAAAATAGTAAACTGTTTGTTTTTTTTTATAGTGGCGTGTAAATTTGAAGATGCTGTTTTTTTCTATTATAACTTTAAATAAAATGCAACTAACCAAAGAACCAGATTTTCAAGACCAGAAATGGCCATCGAGACGTTCAAGGATATTTAGCATTCGATCTCGCCCCATTATCCATACTTCCCGTTTCCCGGTTATTTCGATTTTCCCCCTTTTCCTTTTTTTCTTGCTGTTTTATTTCTGCTGCCAACCCAAACGAAAAGAGCGCAAAGGGTGCAGGAAAAAAGCTGGCGGAGAGGTATAGTAAGTGGTGTGGGGGGTGGGGTTTGGAAAGGAAAAAGGGATTGCTTGCCTGCGCGCAGAAAAGAAATATATATTTTTCCGATATTTTAACATGAATTTTGCATATTGTTAATTTTGCCTTTCAACTGAAAACGTAGCGCAAACAGTGGCAAGGAGCGTGTTGGGGCCGCAGGAAGCGGAAGTGGGAGTGCGCTTTTATAGCATTTAGCTTCCGTTTTTGAGTAAGTGTGTTTGAGAACGAGTGTTTGTGTGTGACTAAGCGAACGTTGTCGTTCGTAAGCGTGTGTGTGTGTAATATTTATTTGACAAGCGCATTGAGTTTGATTTTTGCCCTTAAGTATGCGAAAAGAAGGAAATGGCACGGAAAACTAGAAAGTCATTTGCCACCAGTTGCTTTCTGTCAGCTTAAGCAGCCTGAATATCACCATCCTTGCTGGTTCTTTCGTTTATGTACAAGCTGGTCTGGCTGAGGATTTGAAATCAATTAAAAATCTGTTTAAAAGTATGCAATAAATTGGTTGTTTAAAAGTGGATCTCTTAATAGTAAAAATTTGTACACAATTTTTAATTGATTGCAAAGCTATTTCTCTGAAATACGAGTTTAAAAGTATCTCTGCATACTTATGTCAGCTAACTTTATTTATTTATTTATTTTCTAAAATATATGGAATATTTTGCAGACACTTTTTAAAGGTTTTCAAGCCCCAAATAGTTTCTGTAGCCTCACCAAATATATACTTTTTCAACAAAACAACCTTTTTCTTTTCGAGTACCTATTTTAAAAGGTGTTATTTGTTATTTGTTTTGCCCCTGGTGATTGTCATGTTAATTGCTTTTAAAGTAAAAACTACAGTTTTTCGCTGAACATGAAAATTGATTGAAAAAAGTGCGGATTTTAAGTGCAAATAGTACTTGAAATGGCCAGCAGCAGCTGTCTGTTGAACAGAAGCCTCTGGCAATGGTTATGATATGAGCTCTTCCTTCGGCCAGCCAAAATGCAAACTGCAAGAGCGTTAATAAATGTTTATATTAAAATCAACAAACGTGCATGTTAATTCAGAGCGTGCTTGCGGCTCTTGAATAACTTGAACCGCCAGTTCAGTAGTTAAATGAACAAGATTTAATCGAAATGCTGAATTTCAAACAGAAACTGCGGTATTTAACACAGAAACATCAACCAATTGGATGGTTAAATTTAAAATTTCATGGGATTCATTAAGGATGATTAAAACTTCAAGCTAAACTTTTGCAATTTCGCAGCAATTGTGGCTTTCTGCTGCTGATACAATATTATATAAGCAATGAAACTATTTTAACTTTAAACAAATTGCGGGTAATAAAACAGAAATTCATAATTTTCAATTAGCTTTCAGAAGCTGCATTTTCATAAACTCTAATAATAGTAGAAAAGGCAATTAAAGCGATAAAGTTAGCCCCAGATGTGGGGAAGTATAATCATAATAATTTAATAACAAAATCCGGTTAGTTGTTTGTGGAGAGAGATCGCTGCCATAAGTTAACTACAAGCACTTGTACTGCTCGTCGTAATGTTTGCATTCCAAATTTGTCAGCTTGCCATTTTGGCCAAAACACTTAGCTTTAACCTTAACCTTTGATAGTTCTTAGTGCATTTATGCATATTTCATGTGTTGCTTGTACCTGCTGCTGCTGCTGCTGCGGCTCGTGTTGCAGGAGGGAGCAGCAGTACAGCAGCAACAAGCACCAACGATTTGACTAATGGCCTTGACTGGTGGAAGGTGTGGGCTTTAGTACTTTAGTGGGTTAAGACCAGGACAAAGGATGGTACCACAGCAGCTGCATGGCCTGATAAACATTTGTTTAACATGACCATTAAGACAAGTCAAACTGCAAACGCACATGCATGCAGTGGCATACAAGCACACAGAGCTCTCTCCGATAGAGACACTCTCATCCATGCAAATGGCGCAATATGGCATAGAACATGCAATATGCCACAAACACACACACACGCACACACTCACATGCTAATAAGTAACAAACAACAGACACGATTACAACCAAATGACACAGAAAATCACTCCTGGGCGTTATGTAGATGCTCATTGCATTCAGTTCGCCTCGCCCCACCTCGCCTCGTGGCTCCTCGTTTTGGTTTTGGGTCGGTTCGCAGCTGCCACGCCCCCTTAAATAAGCGACCCCTTCGCTGTGGGTCCGGTTGGGTATATATGGAAGTAAATTAGCTTAGTTTCCGTGGAAGCACTGGAAAAAGTCACAGTTTTAAGAGAATTTCGAGGCACAAAAGGTATTAGTTTTGGTATTTTTAAAGTCCTTTATAATTACTAGAAAGATATTAAAATTGTTTACTTGATATGAGAAATATTATGGCCGCAAGAGATACTTTTAAAGTTTTCGAGAAGAAGTTGCAGAGAGCGGCGCTGAGAAGTATGCTATAACTTTTAATGTTCTTTAAGCCTTTTAAATATATATATAAAGCTAGTTTTTATAATGTTATGTACATCTAAGACCTCATTACATATTTAACTATATTTTGTTATAGTTTAAAACAAACAGAAATGAAATTTTCTTATAAATAACATCAAAAATACAACTAAAACTCCCCTCAGTGTAACTCCGGCTGACTTCTGGCAGCTATTTATGTGCAATCTGCTCCCCTGCCATCAGGCCCCGTGCATGTTCCATAGGCTGGTGCGTGTCTGCAGTCCACAAAATACGCCGTGCCTCGATCCCATTGCCGGACGGAGAGACGGGGAGTTGGAGAGACATAAGCCCAGCGCCGACTGACTTAGTGACTCTCTATATCCTGCTGCCCGCTTCTCTCTCCCCTCGTTCCTTGTTCCTCATTTATGGGCTCGGTCCAGCCAGCCAGGCGATATGGCTTAAATCGACATAAATGCGGTCATTGGGGGGCCATGGCGAGCGTTTCGCTTTCGATTTGTTTATAGCTACGTTTAATAAATTGCAAATGAACTTGGAACTCCGCTTCATCTCGCCGTCCCCTAGCCTTGGCAGTAGATTTTCCTATGATAAGCCAATCGAACTAAAGGCATTTGCATTGTTCCTGGGTTTTATGTTCGATATGTACGGGGACTCCAGGAGTCTCTGAACAATCAAGAGGAACTGGTGGATGGAGAATTATGGCAAAATTCCAGATGAATAATGAAAGGGAAGAGGAGTTGGGTGAGAAGAACTTCATCCGTTTTTCTATTGAAATTTCTCGAAGAAGAAATTAATGAAGAATAGGAAAAGTTGTAAGGGAGTTCGATTATCCGAACTTGGGTTTTATAAAGTGATTTTAATTAAATATGTACAAAAGCAGCTAATTTTCTCGATATTCAAGGATTATTTTAAATAATAAATCTTGGATTGGGTACTATTTTTATTAAATGCAAAAAATAATTAATTTATTTTAGAATCATTATTATCTATTACTTATTAATGAATTGCTGACAATAGCGAAGAGGACTCCATCTATTTACTAACACATTTGTTGACAAAGCAATAAAGATTATCCCAGGCTAGTGGTTCCCAAGCTGTAACTCTCGTCTGAAATAATTACAAAAGGGCAATCCCCTGATAGCAAACAAAAAATTCATTCATATAATACCACCACCACCACCATATTGATCGAGTTTTCTTTTCGTATTTACTCTCTGGCTTGGCCATGTTTATTTAGCTTGGCTCTCGGGCTGGCTTCTCTATTAGTTTTTGTGAGTGTTTTGTATGAGTTCCAAGAAATATGAGTGCCCCGTGGCTGCTGCAAGTTGCTCCAGCCTCCTCAGCTGCCGGATCCTCACTGCCTTAACCATTTTGCTGCCCCCGCTGTGAGTCATAAAAATAGTGCAAAATAGTAAATGCTACAAGCGCCAACGAACCAAAAATGAAATGGCTTAAGCTTTCCAAAGCGTCGCCGATGGTAACTTCACTTTTTTCCGCCCATTTTCTAGCCCGTCCGTCCCTTCTTCCTGCTTTCTCCCTGGCTTCCAATTCCCCTACTCCCACCACTGAATTCCCAGCCTTCTTTTACCCATCGTCCTTTCACTGTGCCCTGTTGTTGTTACTGCTGCTGCTACTGCTGCTGCCGCTGCTCAAATATAAATGCATTTGCGCCCGACCACAAAATGTGTTCAGCCGGAAATTGTACGTGAAGAGGTGCACTGCTAGGAAATAATAAGGATCTATGGAAAATATAGACTAATTTATGTTAAAAAATGTAGACAAAAATAAAAGATAGACAAAAGTATGAAATCAAACGAATCAACACTGCGTATGAGTGATATTATTTAATAAGGTATATCACTCATACGCAGTGTTTACAGTTTTTAAATAAAAATCATATGGATAACAATTTCATCTGCACGAAAAGTACCTCTTTGAGTTACTCATAAATGAATAATATTTAATAATTGAAAATAATATAATTATAAATTATACCATTTATAATGAAATAAATAACCAAAGGCCTTTTAATACTCTAATTGTTAGAAAATATATTATTTAGTTAAAAAAGAAAAATATGAAATCAATCGAAATAACACTGCGTATGAGTGATATTATTTAATTGGGTTATCACTCATACGCAGTATTGCATCATCTGCAACAGAAGTGCCTTTATAAGTTACTCATAAATGAATAATACTTAATAATTCAAAAAAATATAATTATAAATTATGCAATTTGTAAGGAAATAAATAACCAAAGTCCCTGTAATTTCTCCTGGTGCATGGCACATGTCGGAATGTCTGGGGCAAATGAAACCCCCTTCACTTTTTCGGTAGGGATGAGTGCCGGAGCTTGGGCCGGGTCTCTGAGTGGGCTAAGATCCGCTTGGCCCCTGCCCTGGCAGCCATATGTTCCATTAGCTTTTTTTAAGCGCCTATTGCCATCGCGGTTGGCAACGCTTTCTCACTGCTGAAATTTTAACAGATTTTCCCCTTCTGTTACGCTGCCATTTTGAACATTGCGGTTGAACTTTTCACTAACCGACAACACGAATCAAAATAAGGAGAGAGAAAAAATCGAAATAGCAACCGGCAGCTAGGAAACCCAACAAAAAAAAAGAGGCAAGGCTATTTGTAGAGCTTCGAATACTCTCAACAAAAAGATCTGTTATGGAAAATCTGTGTTCATCTACAAACTTTTAAAGTTTAAATACATTTTACAGAAGGTTTTATTTCTATATTTTGTATAAAAGTTTTATAAAAAAATACAAATAAAGACTTCCTTATATTTTGATATTAGCGAAATATTTTTTATTATTTGGGAGAGTTAAGATTTATGCCTTGTTTAACATTTCTCACACGAAAGGCATTCTCCAATGAAAAGTCAACATACCCTCAAGAAGGGCATCAAAGCGTGATCGGCCTTTGAAGACTTAAGGACTAAACTGGGTAATATCGCCGCCTTTTGCTTATTTGCATCGATTTGCGGGGCCAAGCGATGGGGCTTGGATTCATTGGGGGGCATTGGGAGAAGCCGTGTTCTTTGGTGCTGTTTTGTGGACTCGTTAACATCGCCATTGCCGTCAGGTGCACCTGCACCAGGGCCAGGACCTGCAACAGTCTGACGCTGCAGTTTCGTCCTGCCACACGATGCCCTGTCATGGAATTCTGAGCTGAGGACGCGTCAAAGTGCAAATGAGCTCAACGATGTCTGCATTTGCTCCTCTCGTTCCTCTACCTCCACCTCCTGCACCTGCATCTGCTCCTTTTACCTCGAGGGACACACGCAATCAGGACGAAGGAGTTGGGACGCTGGGCAAACACAATAAATGCATTCATGCAATATGCATCAGGTAATCTCGTTGCTTTTAATCGCTGTTTGACATCAAAATTACAATTTTCTTAAGACGCTCAGCCTCAGCCTCGGTCCCATCCATCAGCCGGCAACTGGCAGCTTGTTTTATGGAAAAGATAGCCATTCATTCGGGGGAAAATGTTTGCATAAGCTCCTTTTCTTTGATGGGGTTAAAAAACTGGCAATATCTTAAGAAACTTTCTGGCCATATCTGCAAACAATAATTATTTCCAAGGCATAAAAGAATCTATTGGCCAACACATCTTTGTACCGTGAAAGCGGTTTTGGTTACCTCCGACTTCCTGCTAAGTCTTTCCCAGCAAAATCATATCCCTTCAAGATAGAGTGTTTATTCTCAAAGCAAAAAGAAATGTTGTAAATTAAATATATTTTATATTAATAGTAAATAAGCATAATTGAATTATTTATATGATTTTTTCATCCGTTTCCAAGTACAGATCTGTCCTGACTGCAGTTGTCAAGCATTTGGGGAATTAGCCCCCGGGTCTATGTCCACTTGGACCGTCTATTGATGCCCCGACACGTTCCGAACAATCGCTCACTTTGACGGCTGCCTTTTGTTTGAAGTTTTTCCTCGGCCCTTGTTCGCTTTTTTAGTTTTCCCCTTGCTACTTTTGTATTTTTCCCTGTTTTGTTTGTTTCCTCCGCCGTCGTCGTCATTGCTTTCCTAGTTTTTCATACTCCGCCACAATGGCGTTGGAGGTGGCTGGAAAATTGGGGCTTTCTGTTCCGGAGGCCAAAGGACTTATTGAACTCGAAGTTCGCTCTCTCTATTGTGGCCAATGCTAAAGGCTGTCGATGGGGCATCTTAGGTCGAGTAGCCTTTTCGCTCTGTGTTCCTTGAACTATGGAGTGTTTTCAACCCAAAACGATAAAGTGATTTGGGACATTTAATCTTGTTTGCATATCATTTGAGCGGAGTTTTTGGAGCCAAAGCTGCAAGCAAAAAGCGTTGCGTAAGTGTTTCCGGATGATTCAATTAAATAATTCAATAAAAACAAAACGAGGAAAAAAGTGTACTAATAAAATAAGAGAAATACACAAAAAAGAGCTTAATAAAAAAATACAAAGGCTTTATGGACAATGAAATTTCAAAAGCAAATCTGGTTTTGTAAACAAAAGACCGAGTATTATTATGTCAACTAACACTTTTGTTATTCTGATATATATAATAAATAATAAGTATAATAAATAATATATTAAAAAAATTAGACAAAGTCTAAATAGGGATTTCTTAATAAAAAAACAAATTGGAGAGCGAAAATAAGTGTGGTTTAATGTTTTATAATATAATTAAAATTAAACAAAATGAAAATAATTACGTATTCATGTTGTTGAATTATCAAAATGAATTAAAATTAAAATTGTGGCTTTCTGCATATTTTTTCTAAATAGATTAATTATAATATATATTATATTGACTGACCTTTATTTATTACAAGTTTACCTCCGAAATCTCCAAAAATTAAATATATTCTAAATATACTTAAAATTTACAGAGCATCCAGTGCCTTGACAAAGCCGCATCATTCAGTTAAGACTCTGTACATCCTTCACTGTCTTATTGCCCCAAGGTCTCGTCTCAGTTGTGTTCTGAGGAAAGGACACCTGTGTAACATTGCCTCATGCATTCAGGTGAAACAGTTTTGCAATTTCACGCGGACCAGGCTTTGTTTCCCCAGTCCCTGTTTTTTTTGTTTTTTGTTTTTTGGTTTTCTCCGTCGAACCTAATCGGAGCTGGTGTCCCTTTCTGCTGGCAGGACTGCTCGCAGATCCAACAACGTCAGCAGTTGGCCAAAAGACAAATGGAAGGCTTTCGCTTGCTTGGCTACTGGTGGCAGCAATTAAAAGATTTTCATGCTGCTTCAGCTGCTTTCGTTTTCGACCACTCCTTCATCTATTCAAGTCCAGGTTCGCAGCCCTTTCCCTCGAATTTTCACCACCCTGGACACAAGCACAAACATTTTTTGCTCTTGTCTCCATTTAGTCACTGTTAGTTTCAACTTTAAGGGTCATTTGTCTTTTTTGGGAAAACTTTTCGTCTCACTTTGTTTCGCCAAGTTGCCATGTCATTGTGACGGAAAGCGAGCGGACATATATAGACCCATCTTGCTCGGCTCGGTTTTTTATGCTCCGAGAATATTTATGTTGTGCCAGAGGATCCTTTTTTGCTGCTGTCGGTATTCTGTATTGTATGTTTTAAGGACCTGACCTGGATATAACCATTGTTCCATATTGACGGGTTATTAATTATTTCATGTAAATATTGTTAGAAATATTACGCAACCTCTATAATATTTGTAAGAGTTTGTAAAAAAAGTTAGAATCTCTTTTATAAATGTTTTTTTTATAAATATTTTTTATCATACTGTAACGAAGTTCTTTTGAGCCTCCAAAGTTTCAAGTTCTAAATAACACTTCAAAAATTAACGTAACATCCACGGTTTAAGCTGTTTAATCATTTATTTAAATATATTTCCATCTTGTGCTAAAAATTGCTAATTAAATGCCAAGTATTAACCGCAAATATAGATAATTGAAAAATTAATAAATCACTGCTCACTTAGATGCATTCTTCATAAAAACAAATAATTTTTTTCATTGAGCCTACTCAAAAAGCCATTTTCAATGGCTTCCCAGTGACTCTTGCAGCCGAAATTATTAAACCAAAAATAAGAGAAAACACTTGCCAAAATACTACAGAATTAGCCAAGGGTATGGGAAATTCTACACTGCCACTTGGGGTTATCCGGCGAGTGTAGTGGACCACAAAAATGGCGCTTGACCTCGCTGCGAGTGTGCGTGTGCCTGTGCCGGCTCACACGAGTGCATTGTGTCTGTGCGGGACCGCAATAAACAATACAAATTTATGTGCGCTCGGAAACATTTTAATTAATCACTGGAGGGCATCAATTGCATTTTGTATGCTAATAATTTGCGCTATAAATATTCCATAACCTTTTGCGATCAAATCGTAGAGACCGAGGCGCGGCCTCATCTGCCATTCGAATTCTTTTTGTGCAGTCAAACTGCACTCCATCCCTTTTATTGTGCGCATTTTAAAATGAATTGATATTCAATTAAGCTAAAATTTCTCTTTCCAACATGCAAAAACAAGCGCACAACCACTAGAATGCAGCAAATAATAAATATTTATTTAGGTTTGCAGTTCATATTTTATACTATTGATGCGCTGTTGCCTGGATTGTTGTTTCCGTTTTTTTTCTGTGTGTGTGTGTTTGTTAACTGCAATGGGAAACAAGGAAAAAAGTTAAGCAAACATTGATGGAAGCGGAAAATGCTTTTTGCCCTGGGGTCTAACGAACTCGAAATGCTCTGTCAGGGGAGGAAATATATAGTTTTATATAAGGGTGAAAGAGGGTATTTGATGACTTATTTATTTCTTAATTGACTTGTGAAGTTTACACATTTTAAATAATACAAGATTTTTTAATAGCTAAGATCCTCCGAAAGCAAACCTTATAGTCAACCACTCTACAAAAGCACGCATCCCTTTCGAGTTCCGTAGCGGATTTCCAGATCGCGTCTGATCTGCATATTGATGAGGTTATATGACTTGGACGTCTCGGCATCTTGCAGCTTATCCATTTTAAGCATCTTAATACCAGGCTTGTGAACCAGAAAGGCATTATCCAGGATATGGAAAGAGTAGTTGAGGACACACATCGCGTATGCTTGCGGCATCTTGTCCCGTTGCCCCTCCCAGCTTAGCCGCTCGTCATACGGCGGATCCCTGATGGTGCCAATGAAGATCGGTTCCCACATATCGTACGGAAACAATCGTTTGCTCTCGGTGTACACATTAAGAAACTTTGTGTCCTTGACTTTTGCAAACATCCACTCCTCCAGCTCTGGTTCGCGGTGACACGCCTCGCAGATTTGTAAGTGAAACGGCGAAGCCTGTCCAAAGTAAATCAATTCCTGCAATTTTCGTTTGGTGCTGGGTATCGAAGCATTGGCCAAAACCTCGAAAATTGGCAGGACATGGACGACTGGAGACGTGTACAACAGCTCGGGTTCTAAAATCACCTAACGATTAGTTGGTTCAACAATGAAAATGTATGAAGAGTTTCACCAGAACTCCAAGCTCGAATCAGAATGCGACTGAAGAAGTGCAGATAGGCCGTCACCAAACCGGTGGAGGGATACAGCTCAATGTCTGAGGCCAGGACAAAGTGTGTGAGCGAGGCGTCGCGTGCAATATTGCGTCCCGTGTTCACTGGATAATTAACATTTATCAGCGACCTGTACAAGTCCGCCTTCGACACATTCGCATACGGAGCCGGGGCACTGCAATTCACTCGCCTGGACAGAGCCACCTTCGCCGTGGGAACCACCTTGGGCATGAGCGTGACATCGAAGTACAAATGGAAGCTGGTCAGCTCGCGGACCAAATGCCTGCCGGGATGGCATTGCAGCAGGTAGAGGATGCTCCTCAGGCTGGGATCGAAGTCCTCCCCGGGTGCGTAGATGGCCAGGCTGAGGGGCGAACGCCAGCGCTCCAGCAGAGGTACCACATTGTCCAGATACCTGTAGTCGGCGTGTGTGGTGTAGGTGACGTTGGCGTAGCACGAGAGCGGACCATGATCGGCCATGATGTAGTTCTCCAGCACCCAGTAGTCTCGGATAATCCCCTCGCTTGACTTGTATACCTTGTCCTGGCAGTTGACAAACCTCTGAAGTATTTGCAGATTCTCCTTGAGATTCTTGTAGCTCTCAGCAGGAGTCAGGAACACAATCACAATCATAAGACACAGGAATCTGAACATCTTCGTGCGAACAAAATTTACGGAATTGTTGAAAAGTTTCCAGATTTTAGATGTTTTCGTTCAAAAATATTGCCTGGCAAAGGGATTTATTTATTGTAAATAATAGTAAACGTCACATAGGTGTTGATTAAATAATTTAAGCTAAATCACTTAGCTAAATTGTGATGGAATTTGTTTATTTAATTCTTCACTCAAAACCTCCGTAAGTCCTCCTTTAAATTTTCGACTTTAAGGAGCATTTAAAACTCAATTAAGCCAACCATTCCCAAAAGGCTTCCCAATTGAAACGAAAAGCCAACGGAATATAATCTCTTTCGAATGGGGTTTTATATTGATTAGCAGACATTTTAATATGCAGCCTGCGCAAATAAACAATTAATACGGAAAATTAATGTACATTGTTCATTGTTATTCATTGTAAAAGGTAAATCCCCAAAAAACCCATCCCTTTTTGCCCCTACAGCGCGCGTGGACAACAAATTTTAATTATGCGCCCAGTTTCTGGCTTCTATTGAGGGCGGGCCCTGCTGTGTATATACGTACTTATATAGATTATGTATTTGTGTGTATATGTATGTGTATTGAAATATTAGTAATTACGAGTTGAAAATTCATGAAAATACAATTTGCGATTATTGTTATTAGTGTCAGGCAACAGGCAGGCTTTCGGCAGGGATTCGCGTCCCTCGCACAAACTTTCGTCCTGCGCGGCTGATGCGAAAGTTTTCCGTGTGCGGCGAGGAGGAGCCAAGCTGAGGACGCAGGACCGGCGACAGCAGCTGAAAAATTTATAAATTCAATAGCACCTAATTAAAATTAAATCTGAAAGCCGGTCTCTGTATCGACGATGGAGCACGGCTTAGGCAGACGCCGGTCGGCAGTCGGGAGCAGAAGGAGAGTGCTTGTTGGCTGGCCAAGGATACAGAGCAGGATATGCATGGTAAACGCTGTAGCCGGAAATGAACACGAGCTGATGTGTGGCAGCCGAACACTGGGAAAAAAGAGTGAGCTAGAAAACGGGGTTTTACCTGAAAAAATACCTACCTATAATAATTCTTAGAAGACATATAAGCTGTATTTTGTTTAAAAACAGAAACATCTTAAAACTGTTCTTAGATTATTTTTGGTGCATAACGAAACATACTGTTTGATTTTAAATTAAATTAGATTTAGATAGTCTTTAAGCTTTGAATTGCCGAGAAAAACAGAGTACTTCAATCAGCTAAATGGAGGAAAACGATTATTTTTACAAAGTACCGGAATATTCAGACCCTTTTTTAAATAAATAATATCCAAAAAACCCTTAAAGCCTAGTTTTTCAATAAATCTTAATTTCCTTAATTAGTTTTTATTGGAAAATGCGTTCTTCTATATAACTCAATACATACGTAATATCATTTTATAAAAATAAAGTTAATAAATATAAAGAATAAAATAATATAAATAATACAGAACTATCCTGAGAAATATCAACTTCTTCAACTAGTTTTTAGGAAGATAAAAATAACCAGAAAAAGATTCTTTCTCAATAAAGATTTTCTTTGTTTACCAAAAAATGTTTATTAAACCTGTAAATATACTAACTATTTTTAAGTAAATAATAATATGCTTAAGATTTGATTTCCCACTAAACAAAAACTTCTTCAACCAGATTTCTGCACCATTCATTTCTAATACCAAACCGAATATATTTTTTCTTTTTTTCAACTATTTTGTTTGGTATACATATTGGTAAATTTACCAGGTATTTGTGTGGATTTTCCGGCAGTGTGTGTGCACGGCATGGAAAACTTTACCAACTGAAACGTTCTGTGTGTTTATTTATGAGCCGGCGTTTGTTTGCCCAGCCAGCTCCTTTCCCAATGGCTGCCAGCCCCAACCACGGCTGTGTGCCATATTAATTATTGAAAGATTTGATATCGGCTTAAAGTTACGTTGGCCCGTCTGTTGCTCTTATTGTTCCGGCACACCTCACCCTCACCCTGGCAACCCCTTTGAGCTCACATACATCTCCTTAAAGTCCCCTCACCTGGACTGAAAATTTAACTCACTTGTCGCATGCATCATCATCAAGGCAGTGCCAAATCTAATTTACCTTGTATACTCGTCGTCCCTTTGGCACTGTCACAGATTTTCCCCAGCTCCACCTCGACTTCTCGCCTTCTCACTGACTGCCAGTTGCACTTAGTCCCTACCCAGGCGCCTGGAAATGAACCAATAAATCAGTTTATAATAGTAAAAAGAACGCAGGGTGAAAAAGAGTGAGCTACCAAGTCAGGTTCAACTTTTGATGCAGGCCAGATCAATGGACCCGATGGAAAGTTGAAAGTGTTTCTTCCCCAAAGAAATTATGTTTGCCTGTGCGGAGGGAGTATTTTTACAGGCGGAGCCAGGAAAAAGCCAGAGTCAGAATCTCAGATGGATTGAAGTCTAAGCAGGAGGGATACTGTTGAATTTTATGGAATAAAGTCTGCAGGAAAAGGGGCAAAAATAGTTGGTAATCGAATAACGAGTTGCTTTGGCAGAATAAAGAATTTTTCAGCCCGAATGAAGTTTGAAAACGAAATAATTATGAGGAATGATGATGGAAACAAGCAAAAGGCTTAGCTTTGGAAAAGCATATTTTAAGGTTATTGAAATGAGAAAGCACAAATTAATTAAGTTAGCTGTGAGGTATTTTTATGATTTTCTAAATCTCATACTGAGCTTTAAATTCACTGCATTAGAAACTCTTTCATCTCAGACGTGAGAATATTCATTTCCCCAATTGATTCTCTCCCAAAAAACAGAAAACTGTCATTGTTGTGTGAACCAAGCTTTCAATTTGCTGAATGAAATATTTTTCAGTTGACTAGCACAATTCATAATTTAATGTTGGTGTTAGCATTTATCCTTTCGAGTGAGCCGATTGTCCTGGTCCTGAGCCGATTTCTTGGTAATCTTTGGGGCCAATACACACGCACAGAGACAGGCAGAACCTGAAGCTTAGCGAGGCTTGTCAAGTGCCTTTCAAGTTCTTCTCGAATGCTGTATTTTATTTAAAATCAAGACAAATCTCTGGCATTTTGCAAATGACATTTAATGTGGCCTTTAGAGCAAGGCCTGTCGACACCAGCCAACAACAACATCAACATCGCCTAGTCAACAACACAACACAATGCAAATGGCCAAAATGAGAGGGGACCCCGCCCGAACGGATGCTGGGGGAATGGGTGTGTGGTTGAGTGAGGAGTCAGAGCCACGCTGCATATTTTAACATTTCCGGTTTGATTTCACATTCCAAACAAAATGGCCGGCAGACGTGCTTCCGCCATCTGCTGCACGCACCCGCACCTGGTTGTGGGACGTGAAGCCAGAACCATAACCAGAACCAGATTCCGGACCAGGGTTCAGGTGAGAACCATATGCAGGTGTCCAATGCGTGCACTGCAACATACTATTTAGCTTTGATTTTAATTTTAAAAGACTTTAAAAGAGAATGTTTAAAATACACTTTTCCATTTACAAACTGTTTTTAAAGTTGTGAAATAAATATGCTTAAAGAGGGGTAAGAGGGATGAAGGAACTTAACAAGTCGAAAGTGCATATCCAACGAAGGTATCTGGGTTTAGAATATAACTAATTGGGAGTTAAATTTAATATTTTAAATGAAAAGTATTTATTTCAATTAAATTTAGAGGTAACGATGGACCTATCAGTTTTATTATTTTTTGGGTTTTCATCTGGTATATTTATCCACTAACACTTTTTCTTAAACACAAAATCAAACTACTAATGAATTTAAATACTCAAAACTCTTTATTGAAAATCCCCTTAATTATGATAAATTTTCTTGCAGTGCCTTTGTAGCTTAAACCCATACTAGAGCGTGTTGCCATCGGCATATTTATTGTAAGCCAATTGATTAGATCAGATGTCCTTTTCATCATAACAGGCTTAGTTCCCCATTCAGTTGCATAGAGTGATAAAAAAATAAAGCAACACAGAAAGAGAGAGATTGCATGAATGAGCCCCTATAATCATATTCCAGGCAAGTGTATACATATATAGTTTTAGGCTCGGCACTACGGGTATAACATTTAACTCTTTAATCTTTTTGATGGGCCAATCGACGGGCGGGGGGATATAAAAAATTTACCAGTTGATTTTATGCTGGATTAAGCTTAAACTTTATACTAAAAGGAACTAAGCAAGCGTAAATGGAGTTTCTTTTTTGCCCCTTTTTGTTGGATGCTGCTGCTGCTGTTGTTGTTTCCAGTCCCTTTCCTTGTTAAAATAGCTTTAGTGCGGTCTTTTGCCTTCATCTGGGCCGTGTCCTGGCCCCGAGTCCCTTTTCTCCCTGTGTGTGGGGAAGCTCTTAAGCTACGTCTGACTGATTCCGGCACATTTCGGATGGGATGTCGAAGGATATTTGCTGTGACAGTTTTTGGCTCCAAGTCTCCTCTGCGCTTTTTTCCGCCCCGTTTTTTTTTTCTTTTTTAGGGGGTTGCATTTCAGCCTACCGCATCTCCAGACCATAATTCGCATCGAAAACCCATCAAGTAAATTTTTCAAAGGCAAGGAAAAAAAAGGAAAGCAACACGAAAATAAAAAAGAAAGCCAGGGAAAAATGTTGTGGTCAAAGGCTGGGCTTTGGTTCTTTGACGAAGGCAATTTTGTGTTCAGGTAATAGCTCTATTATATAATTATGGTACATTATTGTCTGCGGCTTGGTCTGCTGAACACGCACTCCATAGGCATAAATATATATCTATTGGGGGTGCATAGGACTTTGACCCGACGTACTGGTCAACTTCGGAGTGGTTGTAATATTCCTTGCAAAAGGCAATACAAATTTGTGTCATTCAACTGCGACGCGATGACAACGATGAATTCGAATCCCATTCGAAAAACTTATCCCCCTGCGATTTATCCCAGAACGCAGAACACAGAACACTATCGATATGTGCCCTGACAGAATCCAATTCCATTTCAATTGACCAGGCAATGCATATATAATACTGTGTATATATGATTTGCCACCCATCAGCATCCAGGGACTTGCAGCCAGTCCGGGCCGTAAGTGTTGACATTATTTATTATGTGTAGCCATTGCCATATGATTGGCTTTTTGTATTTCTCTGCTTTTGCATTTTACATATCCCACATCTATGGTACATGAGGCCAGTATGTATTTAAATATATAAATTACTTTTTACCTTTTTTGTCTTTTGGCTTATGTGCCGCACAAATCAATCGCGAATTCAGTTTTATTTCATTTCAGATTAATTTCTCCTCGGGGACGGATTTCGAAGGATTTCTAAAGAGTGAGTGTTATGGCAACGTAATTAATGTAAATTTATTTTTCACCATTTTAAATAAGGATTATTCCGACTTGTGTGGAGATTTTTGTGTAAATTGACACATGATTATATTAAATATTACAATGTTATTTATTTTACATTGATCATATAATTAATATCTTTATATTAAAGAAATATAAAGTTCTTAAGCCAAACATGTTTAAAACCTGCTCCTGCAAAATGATTGCCATAATTCATTTCATTAAAAGTCTGCTTTTGTTCCTTTCAGAATCTCCTTCTTCATAAAAGATCAAAATCAGGTTGAATTTTTTCGAAATTTTCCGACAAATTAAACTTAAATTTTCTCCGTCATTAATCTTGATAGTACGCTTACACATATATCTGTCTGTAAATATTGAATAATAATTGTTAAAGGATGTCTGTCTGGGTCTCTGTTCGTTTTGCGGTTCCCTCTGCCGCCGTTGTTTTATGTATAATAAAAATGATCTCTCAGCAGGTCCTGCTGTGGGTGGATAATGAAACCATAGCAAATAAATCAATAATTTTTATTCTTTTGTGCTCGCGGCTACTTTGTGTTTGTCTCTGCATGCTCCCTATCCGTTTCTACTGGCAAGCTCCTCGCTGAGCGGGAAACAAAAAGAAAAGAATATATATATAAACGTGTATATATAAAATATATACTTTTTATCCGCACAAAAAGAGCCGAGCCAAAGAAGGGCGAACACATTTTATTTGGCTTGTTGTGGTTTTGGTTGCAAGCGGACCTATAGGTCTACGCTGAGAGCACTGAAAGAAATGAGTTTTTATTCTCGAAACAGGATAATTGCCTTGTTTGACACAGCATATAAGTAAGACACATAGTGTTTTAAATTTATATTATTTAATATTTTTTCCTTTTAAGGTTCGAGATATTATTATCATTATTATTATTTTAATATATTTCTTAGAGTGCCGCCCGCCGGCCAACCGTTTTTGTGGTTTTCATCCTTTTCAGGCTACCAACAGAAAGAGTATGTCCTGAGCCGGGCCTCTTTTGCTCTGGTTCTGGCCAGCTTCGGTCCGTTTTCTTTCCTGGCTCTTGGCCTGGCCTGGGCTGCCTTTGTATTTAACTGAAAATGTGACGAAAGCAGGGACTGTATTTCACTAGCTCCCCCAACACTCACACACTCTCCTCGCAGGACACCACATATATGTAGTTACTTGCATGTGTAAGTGGACCCATTGCCATGTTATCCTCTTTCCTTCATTATTTTGGCTCGTTTCTTGTAGTAGCCGCATAAATTGGTTGGCAAACTAATTGAAAATGGTCTTTTCCCCTGTCACCCATACATGCTTACATATTCAATAAGCTGCCTGTGTGCTGGTGCGGGTGTGTGTGTGTGTGTGCAATCTAAACGCTAATTAAATGATTCAATGATTCCTTTTCCACTGGTCTTCCTCCCTCCCTGCGCCTTTGCTGGCTACTTTACCTTAATTTCTTTTTATTGTTTTTCGCATGTTCTTTCAATTGCTTTTATGTGTGTCTGTGTTGGTGGGAGGGTGTGTGTGTATGAGTGTGTGTAAGTCCATGTAACTCCTTCAAGTGAGCTGACAAGTGCCAGGGGCTGTACTCCCCTCAGGACGCCATCAGCGCCCCCCTCTCTGATTTCTATGTGTGCTTGCGGGTTAATTGAATTTTATGTGTTGGTCGCCAATCCTTAAGATTGTCTGCTCCCCTCTTCCACCCCCCTTGGTGGCCCTAGCTGGGCCCGGTTCCTGGACTTTGGAAATTAATTTCCTTATATTGACTTTTTTCTCCATCTCCATCTCTCCCCACATTCCCGCTCAATTTCCGTTGCCGTCTGTAGAATTTCTTAGGAATTATTTTTTTTTTTTTTTTTGCGTTCCCATTTTTTTTCGGGATTCTTTGGATTTATTGCCTTTGCGGTATATAGAAATTCTTTGGCTGACTAATGAGAAAATTATAACCAGGCATCTGGGGGTACTTAAGAATCTCCCCCCTTTACTCAAAAGCCCTTCATCTTAGTCCTCTGCATGCCCAAAACATGGCTCCTACCACTAGTAGGAGACACTTGGTCGGGAATGCTTTACACTTGACAAATAGTTTTCTGAATTGTTTAAGGAAAGTGAGAAGAACTTTGTTGAGTTTTTGAAATTAATAGTTTTTAAGGGTTTACATGCTATTGGATAACAGCACAAAGTTTGAAGTAATATCATAAGTGAAGTCTGCTCAAAAGGTTTTCTTTTGGAAGCTAAGCTGGTTGTATAAACAAAACAACAACCAAAAAAATAAAACTAAAATATAGTAATATTAAAATGAGAAGGAGTAAACGATCTGTAAGAAAACTCTTATATAATTGGGTCTAAAATTAAGTCCTGTATTTTTATTGATTTATTTCTTATTTATTTTATGGTAACTATTTAATATATAAACAATTATAAACAATTATATGACTAAAACTTAATTTATACCTTCCCAATATATTAGTTTATATAATAAAATTTATCTTACATTTATAAACTCTGCTGCAGGGTCATAACTATACATTTCTCCGAGTGCTTTCCATCTAATGCTTCACTTGATGTTAATGGATTCGCACTTGCAATGAACCACAAACATATGCAAATGTCTCGAGCACCTGCTAACAACATTAACTAGCAGGGAGTCTGCATAGCATTTCCCAACCCCCCAACTCCCCATTCCCCTTTCTCCTTAAGTATACTCATCATTTTCAGGCCTGCTCTAACGCTCACACTCCATCAATAATTATATGCTGCATGCATTTAGGCGTCGCCCAACCCCTTTTCCACCATTCGCCTCGTTTCACTGTGCAAATGTTTGTGCAGCACTCGAAGTGTGTGCTGGGTGTTGCATCCACCCAGCAGGGAGGAGGAGTTTTTGGAGGGAGGCCGCCAGGAGGTAGAAGGAAGCGCCGTCATCATCAACGTGGCAAAAATAAGACGGTTAACATTTTTGAGTGCGTGGTTGCAATTGGGCCTGCCTCAGAAGGTTTGATGTGGCTTTGCATGCAGAGAAATGTTAAGCAAATTCTTGATTTGTGTTTTATAAATATTTTATGATGAACACAATTTTAAACTTAGCTTAGGTAAACATTTACATCTTGACATGTAGAGCCCAGAATTATTTAAACTTAGAATTAGAAATACAAAGGTATTAGACATCCCCAAAATGACTCATATCAAATCCCATTTTCTTGCCGTGTACATGGAAATGGATGTGAAGACGAGGCTTTTTGGGTTGCAATAAGGTGGATTCGTAGGCTGGGGGCTCCCGGATTCCTGCCGAGTGTGTGTTTGAGGCTTTGCTTTGCTCTTTGCCGGCTGCACTTAAATATTTTGCATATGCGTAAAGTGGAGCATCAGCGACGACGACAGCAAACACTTTGTTGTAGTCTTCAGGCTTCAGACTTTGGATTTCTTTGTATCCTCCACGTCGCCGCAGAACCTCTCATACCAATTTCAAAGTGCTTCAAAATGGAGCGCTAAGGAGACTGTACTTTAGTAGTTAGCAACTCGAAGGGACCTTAGTAATTGATGAAAGTTCAAAGGAATTTAGCTGAAGCAATTTTGATTTAATTTGTATTTATTCCTTAAAACTGCTGAGAATTTTGAAGAATTTTGATCATTTTGAAGTCAGGAAACTATCTTTAACACTTTTATTTACTTTTTAATTAAGTGTATAATTACTTCATTCTTTATAGTTCCCACTTAATTAGTTATTGTTTTTTTTACACCCCTTATAAATATTTTTTATTAAATCCTAGATAGATTATCTTCCTCCTTCAAGTTATGAATATTAAACAAGAATTCCATTTGACTAGAGCTTCCCATCTAAATTATGTTTGCAGCGACTCACTTGATACATTCTATTCGATCCTGCTGGTTAATTGCATTTGGCTCATTGGCTTTGAAGTGGAGAGATATTACCACATGGCCGCAATTCAATTATTTTATTAGAGAAAAAAGGGGCCAGAGCAGCAGAAGCAATTGCTTTGATTGCCGACGGCACTAACCGCAAGGCAAAGCCAAGCAGCCAAGGCTCCTGTTCCTTCAGCCACCGAGGGAAGGACCTTCCCCCAGCCCTACGCCAGCAACCGCAACTATGATAAGGATGAAAGGTCGGGGAGGGCGGGTGTTCTGATAGCAAAAATGCGTTTTAAATATGAAACGTTGTGGGCGTGGGACTGTCGAGTGAGCTGCAAGGACAATAACCGACACAAGGCCTTGGGTTGCCTGGCTACTCCTGATTAGGGATGTGAAACGTAAAGGAAAATCTGATATCGAGAATTTTATGGGTGTACATATTGATATTTTATATATTATATTAGGTAATCGTTTAAATTAAAATAAGTCTTTTTAAGGCTTGCTCTTAGGGATGGCAGAAAATAAAAATATATGGAAACTTAATCGCTACTTTTTGTAAGAGTCGATACTCGAAGGACGATACATAATCCGATAAATCCGATACATTCAAGTTATTATGTTAAAAGCGATTTGAAAAACAAATGTTAATATATCCCCTACTGCATTTAAAGTAAACATTAATATTAACGCAAAACAAAAAAGAGTTTGTAGAGATAATTTCAATACTACCTCGATACATCGACATAATTTTGTCATCCCTAATCCCAGCTCTTGGGTTCTAAAATTTAACCGCTACGCTGATGGCAGCAATTAAACAGAAAATGCCAGGCCGAGAAAATGCTCAAGAATTTGTGGTACAAAAATTCAATTAATTTTTGCCCCAACACACAATGGATGGAGGAGGTGGCGGTGGTAGAGAAGGGAAGGAGGCCTGGGAATTAGGGATATTTTCCGGGGGCTTGTGCTGTGTGTCTTGCTCGGCGGTTAGCGGTTAGCAAAACTATAATAAATTATTGTACGACATTTTCGCCCTTGATTAGCATGGTGGGCATCATCAGCTCCATTCTCGTGAAAGTGCTGCCAAAGGGAAATAAATTACTTGCCGGGCGTCGATGGAGGCCACCGAGAGCCCTGCTGGTGGGGTTGCAATTGACCAAATTAGTGGCCACTCACATATACTATATATACTGCATGGAGAGAGATGGAGTCTAAGGAAAAAGTATATATCACATCATCGAACAACTTCCGTTAGTGTTGATGCTAAAAAATTAAGTTATCAACTTGCATGGTGAGCTCTCTGAGTATCTGTGTGTGTGTGTGTGATATATAGAAAACTCGAACCTAAATTGGTTCATTGTGTTACACAATTATGCTGGAACTCAGGGGGGTCGGCGATTGGTTGGTCGCTTTTTGCTGGCGGACTTTCCACATAACCTCGCTCAAAAGTTGATAAGTTTGTTTGGCTGCAATTTAGCCATTGATCGAATTATTTGACTTTCATTTCGTAATTAGTTGGTGCCTTTGGGTTTCAAGAGTCGAGAGTGTGAGTGAGAAGTAGAGAAGTCCAGTTGAGCAGGAATTTACACAGTGAAGTTTTTAATTGAAATAAACTAAAAATTTGTACACTTGTAGATTTATTCAAATTCCTTTAAATTCTCTTTTCTATTTTTTATTAAATCAAAAACCCCAGTTGTTTCTCTGAGAATATATAAAAAAGAAAATATGTACATGCTGGGACAAAGAAAGGCCAATGGCTTTCCCTAAATTTCCTCGCTTTTGGGACTTCTCTTAGATTTATTTAAATTGACAAAAAGGCAATTTTCAATTTACTTGTATAGATTGGGCGATTCCTCAGTTCGAGTATAATTTATTTGATTTGTGGGCAATATTGACGGCAATTAAGATAGCAAAAATGTACAAAAAAAGAAGAACGAAGAATCCAAACGAATTTAAATTGAACTTTTATTATGCCCGTCGCTACTTCTTCTATTTTATCTATGCTCTGAGGTAGACAACAATAAATTCTTATAAATAAATTTGGTGTGTGTGTGGGAAATAAAAAATAAAATAGGAGGGACAGAGATGAAAAAATTTCCTTGGCGGTCGAGTCAGCAAAGCTTAAATTGCCTACGCAGGCAAAGACAAAATACAGGGGGATGGGAAATTGGTGGGGGGAAAACGGACTGGGGGGCTGTGTGAGCCCTATTTACCATTAAAACAAACACACGCACACTCACCACAACAACAACAACAACAATTCACGATGCATAAAAAATGTGCTTGTGCAAAATAAAGAAAAGGAATTTGGGAAGAGAAAGCGACGCATCGCCAAATTTTTTTGACACTTATCCCTTGCCTCCTACCCGATTTATTTAGCATACACTTTAAATATACTTAAGGGATTTTAAATAAAATTTAAAATTTAGTTTTTACCTTTTGGTAAGGAATTTAATTGCTTAGGTTAGATAGAAGCTCCATCTGTGTTTTAGATGTGTTTATAAGATTATTTTGTATATCTTTATCAGATTTCCTTTAAAAGCTCAAATTCTTAGTTTATAAATAAAAATATATAATATTTACGAACTTGTTGGGTTATCTTTTGTTAGTTAGTATTCAAGTTTATTCTTAAAAAACGTTTTTGTCATTTTTATCTTAACTTTGAAGTTTATTACTGGAATATATTATTATCTTTTTTAATTTAACTTTGAAGTTTTTTTTCTCTTTCTTTTTGTAAAAATAGTTCATTTTCCACATTATTTTTTCGAGTGCATGCAAATTGTGTGCGGGTGTGAGTAGGTGTGTATATCTAGGCCCTTGTCACCTGTCTCGCTTACACAGTCTCGGAGAGCCTTCATTATTATTATTATTTTTATTTTGTTTTCTATTTGTGTAGCGTGTATAAATATATATGGGTTGGGTCTTCTTGGAAAGGCATTTTCGCTTCTTGATTTTTATTGTGGAAATGCGAACGTCGGCCGTTTTTTTTAAAGCCACCACACCACAGCACATCGCCCGCACACATTCTCAGGGACGGCAAGGATTCCAAGCTGGCCAAAGTGTGAGCGTGTTTGTACGTGTGTAGAGCCCAACACTTACACGAAAATGATGAATGATTTTATGGTTTGCTTGACCTGAATTTTATAGTATGCATGCATGGTGGCTCCCACCGCCACCATCACCGCCATCGCCGGTGCCACCCGCTTCCACCACCGCTGGTGGTGGCCAGCCCATTGCGAGTGGAAAATTTTATGTTTGCATAAGAAATTGGATTTTTGCATTAGTTATGGAAATGAGAAAACTTCAACTTGATTTGTTTTTCACTGGTTCACTCGTTCCACTCCCATCTCCCATCACCCCCTCTCTCAATCGAGTTTTCTTCATTTTTTCTACGAGTGTATGTGTGTGTGTCTGTGTTTGCTGGTCAGAAGAAAACGGTTTTTCGGCAACTCTCTCTTGGAAAACTGTTTGAATTTCCTTCATTCATTTTCGGTTTTTCGCTACGTATTTTCTCTTGTTATTGTTGTCTTCCATTGGGTTTTTCGGTTTTTTGGTTTTGTGCATTTGCTCTTTGGGCTTTTGTGGTTCCTAAACCCATTCGGTAGGAGTTGCCTGGGATATATACTCGTCTTGCCTAATGCTTATTAGATTTGGCTCATGAATCAGTCCCGGATTGCAAAGTGACTGTCGGTGGTGGAGAACGGTGGAAATGCAAATGGAAATGGAAATGGAGGGAGCCTTCCCTCAGAGAGCTTACTTTTAGGGTATCTCTGTGTCTGCGGCTGATTGTTTGAGTTGCAGTTGCCGTTGCCATTGCAGCTGCATATTAAGTATACGCCAAGTGGCCGGAAAGATGAAGGACTCAGCAGCGGCAGATGGATCCCACGTTGCCCCAGCCAATATTGCGCAATATGCCAAAACAATCGACAATATAAATATGTATGTATTCCCCACACATTTATAGAGTTTACTCTTATTATAAGGGTTAAACACTCTTTAAAAATATTAAAAGTAATATAATATTTATTCAAAAGTAATTTATGACTAGATATTAATTTTCAAACCGAGTAAATGTTGTCTTCTTGCTTTTATTGATACTATTTTGATTTAGACATATGCATATCCTCTTTGCTAGTACCTAAACCTTATTTTAAATCACTCATAAAGAATATATTTTTTGAAAAATTAATTCAGGGTATTTTACCAAAGTCTTAAAATAAACAGCAATCGAACATTTTTCATATAGAAGTACTATATATGTGTACCGAACAATATTGTGTTTTATAGAATAAACTTCTGCACTGAAAAGCAATAAAGCAGTTGAATGCATCGTCTCGAGTATGTGAGTCAGAGGAGATTCCTCAGAGGAATGGTGGGTGGCATGTGGGTTCAGACTTAGACACAAGGTTCAATAAACAGACAGACACTTTCCCTGGGGCCAGCTGAGAAGCAGAACAGTTGCTGTCTCTGGCCACAAAATTTGACCGATTATAGCAGCAAAAACGAATTGCTTAGAAAGAATAACAAATACATTTTACGGCATTTAAACTGCTTGAAAATTGTTTAAAGACTTGAAAATATCTTAAAAGAAATATCAAATTTGTGGCCAATTGATTTTTAATTGAATAGCGATAAACCTTTTATTTTTTTTACACCTCCTAAATTAATTCCTTAAATTACAAATTCCCTTTCTGTTTTCTAACCTTCAAAAACCATTTGAAGGACTTTATATGAAGATTGCCAGCAAATTTAATCTTCAATCTTTACCCCCGCCAAACACTGAGAAACTCGGCTAGGGTTCCTGATGGCTCATGGTTTTAATATTGGCAACTTTTTTAATTATTTGCTTGAAACTCTTGTCGATTTGTTGGATGTTGCCGGTTGATTTGTTGGCCCTGCCCAGCGTTGTTGCTGCCAGTGCCCGATGGTGCCAAACTATGGCGGCAATATGTGCCAACAGTTGAATAATCTGTCAATAAGCTATTGTCATCGCTTGGGGTCCTGGTTCGCCGGGTTCCCTCTTTTCGTTTTTTTTTTTTTTTTTTGGAGAAGGACAACAGCGTCAACTGCTGCTACTGCTTCGACTCCTGATGCTGCCACAAACAAACATTTTTCTATTGGTTTGCCAGCGGAGCCCCGAGGGGTCACCCTCAGATGTGTTTTCCGCAGGGGTCGGAAAAGTGAGTGGAAGTTTTCCCATATATATTGCGTCTTGGGGGCCGCTCTGTCTTCTATTTTTTGGGTTTCCTGGTTTGTTTGGCGGTTGGCGGAAAAAAAAAACTTTTTAATAAAGGTCGATTGCTGCATGTCAATTTGCCACCTCTTCAGCTCGCCCCCTCCAAGTTTTTCGCCTCCCATTGTTATACCCGGTACTCATCCAATACGGGGGCCATATTGTATTCGTGTCGTATATGTCACAGGGTAATTTGAAACCTTAACAAATCTGTGAAGGACCTGCGCCTTGCCTTGGTCCCTTTGACTCACCTTCTTTCCTTCACTTTAAGGCTAAGATTTTGTTTCTATTTTAATATCTATTTCATTAAATTAAACAACAAGTTAAACTTATATTTAGATTCTATAATTTATTAGGTAATCGGTTAGTAGGCTTAATATAACGAACTCTAATATTTTAATCCTATTTTTTCGTGATTGTTATTGTTGTATTTTTCAATTATTACATCCAGTCCCTTGAACAAAAATCAATTAAAAATTATCACTTATTTGCACATTCTTTATGGAACCTGAAAATCTGGATTCTTTGGTAAAATTTTATATTAATATCATCTTAAGTTTATAGGTTTATAAATATTTAAATAAACGTTAAATTGTTAAATTGATATCATTTAAATTTGCTGCTTTTGTGCTCAAGGATTGTAAATCATATAATCTTGCAGTAGTTTTCAAATTTTTAAAGTAGCAAAAAGGTAACATTTTAGAAAATGTAATTAAGATTTAATTACCGTAAAAAGAAATAAAAGAAAACTAATATATTTAAAAAAAAAAAAACAAACCAAGTTGTAAGCTGGAACTTCCATTTATTTGTAAACTGTAAAAATATTTATCTATGAAACTCAAAATATTATCTTTTTAAGACTAGAATTAAGCGCAGGTATCGTTTGGTCGTAGCACTTTACTTTATCTTTCTTTTCTCCGTATTTTTTGTTTGCCATTAGCTTTGACAATAGTTTTCTGGGCGCTGCAAGGCGCATCCGGTGTGGGGGCGTGGCCCCACCCCCCTCGCCTCGACCTTATACTCCTCCATCTGTCGCCTTCTTGTCTTTGTGCTTCCGTTTTATCACTTATTACTTCCGTTTCGACACTTTGGCACAAGGTGCTTGCCAGCTTGAGCTTAATGCCGTGTCACCTTTTGAATTTTAATTTATTTCCTCCTTTCGCGTAATGAGCTGCAGTCCAAATTGCAATTTCTGCAGGTTTTTGTTGTATTTTTTTTCGCCCTCCCAAATTAGCATTTATATGAGCAACTTTTCATTCGTCTAATTGCTAAGCTAGATGGCCGAAATAAATCCCGGACCGGACCAGGCCAGAACCACTCGAACAAGTTGCCGTCCGGCCAATCTCTCAAGGCTCTCGAGTGGGTGGAATTTTCCGGTGCAGCGCAAGGCGGCGGTAAAATATACATAAATAACCTTTATTACACATGCTGACGACGCTCAAGTGCTCCAACTTTTTCAAGTCCACTTTGCCCGGTTGTTTCTCGAGTAGTTTTTCGGTGGTGCCTTTGTTGCTGCCTTTGAACCCACCTTTTAGCCACGTGCAATCGCAAAAAATAACAAAAACAGAACAAAATAAATAAAAGTTGGCAACAAGAAACTCCTTTTATTATAGGCCAAAACGTTAAACGAAAGTCGATGGCCAGGACCATATATAATTTAAAGGGAGCAGCTTAAGAAATTGGTCCTTCTTTGATGTCTCCCTTCGCAGAATAATGTTTGGGCTCACTTTTAGTTTGAATTCTGCAGGTAACTCAACAACAGGAGCTGTGTTCTTGGAAAATTTCAATTTCAGGTGAAGTTTCCTATTGAGTTTAGAAGTTTTTTTAGTTTAGAAGAGTAATATATTCGTAAATTAAGTTTGAATTTTTATGATTATTTAAAGCATAGAAACATAGCTCAAATAATTTTCTCTGATTTTTTGTTTGTTCTTAAAATAATTCTCTGGCACAGGTTTAAGTCAATTTCGGTGTAATGACATGACCAATAGCTCGCCAAATCTTACGTAACCGCCTTCTGCCTCTAAATCCACCGATGGATAACCCGATTTTCCCCTTCAGTCTCCGTCTGCGAAGGGGAAATGGAAATAGATTTGGTCAAAGGCGAGGACACACTGTGCTCGCCTCGGTGTTTGCAGTCCGTGCAACCAATTTGAGTTAATTAAACCACGCAAATCCTAATGTGACCTAATTGGGTCTAGTTCCTTACAGATTGGCAGATGTCCCTGGAGAGGGAATAGCAGAAGGATAGAGGATGGCAAAGCTGGCCTAAACACTTCGTTCGCACTTCGAGGGCTCCTCCCATCTCATTTACACCCATTCCCGGACATTCATTCGGGAAAAGGCTTTATGTCCAGCAGCTCCTTGCCATTTTCCTTATCCTGATTTCTTTTTTTGGAAAAGCAATGCCTTTGCTCTTCCTAATGTACACTTGGCCAAAAAAAAGGTGTAATCCAATTAGGGTTACAGAGGAGAAAATGGATCTGAAGGTTTGAGAGGAAATTATAATTAATAAAACAAAATTTAATATTTATTACAACATATAAGCAAAATAAATTTAAAATAATTTAACGATTATTTACGGGTCATTCACATTCAAATGTTAGAAGAAAGTATTCAAAAATTTCAAAAAAATAGTTTCTAAAAGCCAGTAATTATTTAAAAATATATTTAGTATGGGGTAAACTTAAGATAAATTAATTAAAAACCATGAAAACATTCTAAGAAACCCGTTAGCATTTATAATTTGTACTAAGAGAATTCTTTTGTTCAATATTTTTAAAACAACTTTCTGTACAAAAATGATGACGCTTAATTAAAGTCAATCAATTCAAAACAAGTTTCTGTAGTTTCAATAAATATTAATTTGTATTGGCCTCTTTATTACCATTTTTTCCGAGTGTTTCCTTTCGCTTTTCTATTCAAAGTTATGACCCTTTGAGATGTGAGCTTGTTGCATGCGCGAATGCCAAGAGCCCCTGCTTACTCCCACGTCTATTCGTCCTTCGACTCCCATTCGGTGTACGCATTCAGCTGTCCTGTTTGAGCTGTCCTGCCGCGACTGTCTCGTGGTCGTCCTCGTCCGAGGCTTCCTTTTCGCCGCGCCCCATAATCCTACAAGCAACTATAAGCCGTGGTAATTATCTGCAAAGTGACCATTAGGCGATTAGTTGATGCTGCCTCGCTGCTTCGCCTTGCTTGCGTATTTTCCACCACCTCTGAGCCGGAATCAGTGAGTTTGAGTCCCAGTTCGTACTCCTTTGCCATCTATTTTCGCATTTTCCCCATCACATTTCCTTGTCGTCCTTGTGCCTCGGCTAATATAACGCTTCATGTGAGACTGAAAAAGACTGAAATATTTTTCACGCTCTGCATTAACTGGCACTAAAGGCGACAGGCAAAGGATCCGAAGATTGCAACAAGAAAGCGCAACTTCAGATAAGTAGCTGAGATTTAACTCATATATTAATTCTTCAGGTTATATATAAAGATGCCTACAATATTATAAATTAAAACAGATGAAATTGTAAGTATTAATAAAAGTAATAAAGCTGTAAAGCATTAGAATATATATCCCTGAAAGAAACCAAATCAAATTGATAAATTTGTAACTATAAACAATATAAATAATGATGTAAAGTGCAATCAATAATTCCAAATATATATTTTGGAGCTGCAACAGTTTGAATAATGATTTCCGCAATTATGTACAGCATCTGAATGCATGCGGTAATGAATCCGTCGGTTGATAACTCGCTTATTAGGTTATTAGCCTTAATTAGCAGTTCATTTCAGTTGTCAGCACGCTGGCCGCTAATTAGGCCCAAAACTGAAATATCCATTTTTGCACAACTCAAATTAGAGTGCGCTGACAAAATTTCAGTTTAATCATTTTCGTGGCATTCTATAAATGTAAATATGGTAACGAATACACAGAAAAGATTATCGATATGTTAGCATTTATTATAGAATCAAAATAAAGCTAAATTAAAGAAATTTAATTTCATTTAAGTTATTTGAAAAGAGTCCAAATATATGGAAGTTTAGTCAGAATTTTCAGACCCAATTCAAAGCAAAGAGTGGCCAACAGCAGAAAATTTCCAAAAGTTTTACTTGCCTTGCCATATATATCATCCCCTATTTCCCTTACATAACTTTACGTTACTATCACCATTCCGTATAGACAACTTTTGCAGTCTTAGCCAACCGCATTTCTTTGTGTCTCGCTTTTTCATCTAATTTGCATTTCCATAGTTTTTCAGCTCCTTCGAACGAACTGAAATCGTGGCGAAAATTATGATGAGCTTTCCTTGCTCATTTTGCATTTTGCTTTATGAACTGCTGCATAGGGCAAAATGTCCTAAGTAGCTGACTTAGTATGTGATAATTTCGCTGGCCGATAGTTACATTTTCATGTTTTTGTCATAAACGTGGCGAAGACCAAGACGACCACGACCACGACGACGATGACGACAAAAAAATCGTTGAGCGTAAAGAAAAGCCAAAACGGATTTCCATAAGCAGGCGGAAATGGCGGAAAGGGGGGAAAAATTGTAGTCGAAGCACATGCGAAGCATTGAAAATTATTTACGATAACGATCGCATAATCATAATAATAATCACATTATAATAATTCTTGCCTTTATGTGGTCCGCCGTGGCCTGTCGCTGGGCTCGAGTCCTTCGGGGGACGTGTAATAGTTGCTAATAAAATGCAATGCCCATCGACAGGGCAGGCGCGTAGCAAAAACAACAAAGACAAAGAACAAAAAATATGAAGAAAAGTGGGCGAAAGATTGTAAATTTCAAAGTGGGCAGTGGTTAAGGGGGTGGCGGTGGCCCTTCAAAAAAATGGCAACTGCATTGATGTTATTACCTGAACCGACAACTATTCGCCAAAGTCAATAAACCAAAATGACAGGGACCCCCGCCCCACCTCACTATAGACCCACTATGACTGCAGTTATGTTGCTGTTGCTGTTTTCCTTCTTTTTTAGTTTGCGCTGCGCTGCTAACAAATTATTGTTATGCTTTTGGCTTTTGCGCATAATTCTGCCGTTCTTTCCGTTCTCTATTTGGAGTATGTTACTCATACGCCACGTTGGCAACTTTAGCATGCACTTTTAAATGAGGCATAGCCATAGCAGACATGACACCAATTTTTATTCATCCCTCCCTGCTTTCCCGCTTTCCCCACTCATATTTGCCCGGCTTTGTTCACCCATTTTCAATTTGTTTTGGCCGTGGTTTCTGCTGGGTGGTGTGGTGGGTGGTGGGTGTTGAAGTTAGCTGTCGCCGGGTTTTTGCACTATTTTCTTTTTTGTACTTTTTTTTTTTGACAATTTCTTTATTTTTTTGTTCGGCATACAGAAGTGAGGGCAATGACAGAGGTTGCTTGACATTTCTGTGCAAGATGTGAATGGAAATGATGGCAAAAAAAATTAGAGGGAATGGAAAGATAAAAAGAAATGCTGTAAAGAGGTGGGGGAAGGAAGGGAGGGTTGAGATAATGCCATCAAATTTAACGGAGCATCCGAAATGGCTTTATCCTTGAGTATTCCTTGGTATTTCGCAAGAATTAAAGTGGAGCTTTTCTTTAAAGATATATATATAAACTATATTATATTTAAGGTTTTAGTTATTATTTACTAGAGTTTTATTTGAATATTTCACCTAGTTTAAAAGGCTTTGATTAGAAAATAATTATAAGTTAAGTAAATTCGAATACTTCTCAACAAATTATTTGTTTTTTAAATATTGAATACAAGCCTCTGAAGAGGAAGTTTTAAGAATTTATATTTAAAAACCTATCATAATATATTTTAAATTCAACTCTCATATTTTCTTACGCAATTTCTGTCTATTTAACTTACTTATCAGTTTAAACCATAAATCTTTTCCGACATATTCTACTGATGTATGTCATTAGATAAAATAATTGAATAATTTATCTATTTCCGCTCGCCTACTATTATTGCAGATAGCAAAAAGCCTGATAGAGATGTCACAAATTATAAAAACAGAGCACCATATGTTTCGTTATCCACTAGAGTATTCAAATGTCAGGCCATGGGAAAGTGTCGCAACTATTTTTGTTATGCCAATGTTGGTTTTTTGTGTTGCGGTTGGAAAACAACTTAAAAAAAAAACAACCGAAGAGAAAACGAAACGATGGGAAAAATCGACTAAAGCGATGATGGGGAGACAGACTATGGCAAGTTTATTTATGCTTTGCGTGTCTGCTGTGAATTAGTGCCAAATTTGATTATCTATGACTGCACAAACACACCCCGAGGAAAGGAGAAGGAGAAGGGGGAGGGTAAGGGGGCAAGGGAAAGCCACATAGCGTGGGAAACACGCCTACAAGTAAGTCACGACAAAGTCCTGAAACCGTCGACAGTTCTTCCTGGTGGCCTTTTTGGCTTAAATTTACGCCCCTCTTAAATTGATTTCTCTCTGATCAATTTTGAAATTTATGAATTTCCTTTCATTTTTCCTGCTCTAGAACACCGAACTTTCCATTACGCGGAAAAGTTTCATTATGGCCACCGTTGGGTGGAATTCTGATTTTTAATTTCACCTGAAATAATTGAACTTTTCATTACGAACATCGAAAGGGGTTGTGTGCTCGCACACGCCCCCTAAAGCCCGCTGGCGCGTATCCATAGATTTTAATGTCATAAGCCACATGCCAAGCTGTAATTAGCCAACTTTCGCCTTCATCATCCTGATGGCCCCGCCGCCGCCTGGTTGGGCTTTAAAGGTGTTGCTTTAGGCCAGTCGCAGCGAAGGATTTAAACTTGCTTTTGCTTTTGCTGCTGCTGATGATGATTATGATGAAAATGAAGAAAAGTTACCGAAAGTGTGTGGGTGTAAGAAGGATTAATTTGATTAGTATATTTTTGATTTCAATAATTAATTAAAATTCCTCAAGCTTACGTAATATTTACTTACTGGGAAATGTAGTCATTTGTGAAGTCGGTTTGTGTAATATTTACTCCAAAGAATTCGAGGCAGTTTCGTAGAAATTTATTAATTTGGATTTGCAATTAAACCAAAGTTGAATACTGTCAGAAGGTCAACTACCCTTTGGGGTGATACACGTCAAGGGTGAACCTTGAAGCTGCCTGAAAAGTACTCAATTCCTGTTCACGTACAAGTTCATCTCACAATTCGTCTGCAATTCCAGGATCTGTGTCGAACTTCTCCGTAATAAGGCCATCAATCGAACGACATTACTGGCCGGAAGTATCAAATATTCGGCGCACAGTATGTGCCACATCAATTATGTTTATTCCTTATGATATGCCATAACAGATCTCTGCTGTTTCACATTAAGCTATTGTGAGTGAATTCAATGGAAAACATATTCAGTGTGTGCGGGGGGCGGGGGCGGGGCACAACAATGAATTCTCTGGCTCACAATATCTAAATCTTTATTAATTCGACTATTTTGTGGGCAAGTCCTGTACCCGCTTCTCTCTCTGAGTAAAAGGACTTGTACACCGGAATATCCCTGACCATTTTGTTTGGGCCTCCGCATTGGGCAAGCGGCGCAACTCAACAAATAAATTAATAGCTATCAATCAGTAAATCTGCCAAAGGACCTTTTCCTTTGAATGCAAAAGTTCCTTTCTGCCAGCGTATGTGTGTGTGGGTGTGTCCTTTGTGTTTGTATATGGAAGTGCCGTGTATGTGGGAGTGTGTTTGTTGAGGAAGCGCACAAAAGCGCGCTATAAACGCACTCAATGAATGGCTAATATGAGGAGTGCACGCGCTCCCTCTGTTCGGAATGAGCTGGCGGTTTCCTTTGCCAGAGGTCACCAAAAAGGCCTCTGATACTAGGGGGAGAGGGGTCAAAAAAATTGATCCGCCAATTACATTAAGGTTTGTGCAAATTAATTGGAAAATATGAGGCTTCAATTATTTTCTTTGCCAGTTGTGGCAACTGGGTAAGGGTACTAGCTGGGAATTAAGAAAATAAGCACCTTTTTATATTGATTTCTGATGTGGTCTTGTGGCTAAGAGACTTGTGATATCTTTAAAATAAATTATAATTTACTGAAACACTGATTGAGAACTGTAGCCAGATCTTACGTATCTTTTAATATTGTCTTTGCCTACCTTTTCTGCTCTTTAAAATTATGCTTTCCCTCAGTAATTATCATAAAGTATATTAATCTATAAATTAGTATTCCTCTTACACGCTTTAAGCAACTTCCTGGCCACATTTCGCATAATTTCCTCCACTGTCAGCTCTTGAAATTCATATAGCTGATCTCGGCTTAGATCTCAAGTCGTGACAGTTAAAGAAATTACTGGGATTGCCTCATGCCATTGGGGCCAAATGTGTGACAGTTCAATTTTATCAACAACACAAAGAGAGAAGGTGAAACAGCAGGCGGAGGACGAGGTATTGATACTGAGTGCCTGTGGATGCAGAGGAGAACCGGAGCCGGAGCAAGCGACTCATAAATCATTCGCGATGTCGACTACGATGACGACCGGCAATCGCATGGATCTGATTGACTACTGTCAAACGGATGGATGGTCGAGGGGAGAGAGAGAGACAGTGCCACAGACACCCCAACCATATATATATATATTGAATATATAGGTATGGCAAAAACCCACTCTGATGCTGCTCGAATAGAGCAAATATACATCCTGCGAGCAGCACACACAGCCACATATGCTCGCTGCGATGTTTATGCTGCATGTAGCTCGCACAATACACAATGCGATGTATGATGATGTACTGTTCGGCTTTGGTGTCTCTTTCACTGCCTATCCTATATATATCTCTGTATATGTGTATATATTGTATATATCTCTGTATTGGCATCTGTATGGCCTGCATTTTGTTGTAAACGACACTCGGAGATGGCTCTTGCAAACGGTGGGATGTGCTTTGGCCCCAACTCGAATGAGTTCAGTTCAGTACTATACGGTTCGGTTGGGTTGGGTTCAGTTGGGTTGGGTTCGGTTTGGTGTGTTTTTTTCGGGATTCCCAACCTCATGCCGCTTGGCTCTGTGGCAATGGTTCAGGAATTCATATGCACAGTCTCACTGTGGATAGTGTAAGGTGAAGTATTTATTTAATTTTAATATTATTAGTAGGTACATATTAAAGATATATTTATTAGATATTGAATTGGGATCTTGAGCAGCCTATAAAAATAAATTAGCTTCAAGAAAACCTTAATAAATAGAAATAGAATATAAATAGAATCAATAGTAATAAATAGAATGGTACAAAAATCTAAATAAAGTTCAAAAAGGGTTCCGATTTGTTATTGAAACTTCATTTCTAATATAACAAATCTAACGTTTTGATTAATAAAATAATACAATTAAAAGGAACTAAACTCATAACTAAGCTGAAATTATACTTGTATATCTGAGCCAACTGATAGCATATATATTTATAGAATTCAAATTCAATTTCTACCTAAAACTAACGAAATTTCATGGGTTATAACAACTTTATATCAATTCCCAGACCAAGGTGCATTTGTAGTATTTGCCATCGTAGTCGGCAGAGCATAACAAATGAAATGTGACACATTATGCGACGAGGCGTATGACTGTTCTTCCTTTCGTCCTTCGACATATACAGACATACAGACACTCACACAAACATACCTCTGTTTGTGGGAAATGGCGTAATATTAAATCAAATAGAAATGACTTTCGTACTCCATCATAGGCTGAAATTATGCAATAACTTCAATTGATTACTCCAGCATGATCTAGTGGCTAACTCTTATAATTCTCAAAAAGTTAAATCAAATAAATAAACCTATAACAAAATCAGGACCCTACTTGGCTGCAAACCGTTTAAAGCTGGAGGCAGGTAGGTCCCTAATGGGGCTTCTTGGCTGTCTTCGTTTTATTATTATTCGTTGTTGTGATGTTTGCTTTGACAAGCCACTTTAACTAGATGGAGCCAACAAACCTGTGTGCTCGTCATCACACCCCCAGCCCCCCGTCAGCTTTTCCCCTTTCGACAAGCAAATTGCACACGCATCGACAGCACAAAAAAGCCGAATAACACAAGGGGTTCAGTGGGTGGGAGTTGGGCTGGAATGGGTGGTGGTGTTGGAGCTGGAGAAAACCCCTTCAAGTTGTTATCTGCTTGCTTAGCTATTGCTGCTGTATGGCTCTTGGTATTTGCTTGCCATGTGTGTGTGCTCTTGTACCCCGCATTTATTTGGTAAAGGAAGTATGTTAAGAGTTGATTTTGGTAAAGCGAAACTATAAAAATAAAAAACATGTCTGGGAAAATATAGAGAGACATTTGCAAATTCAAATATAAAAAAAATGAGGAGTTATTTAAGACAATTATGTTATATTCCTGTTTAAGTTCAAGAAACTTGTTTTAGATACATAATTTGAAAAAATTTGTTTCTTATGGGAAATAAATTATGAAATTAAACTAATCCTTATATTTTTTTGTATATAAATAAATTCAAACAATTTGTTCCTAATGGAAAACTCTGCTAATATTTTTCATTCTTAGATTTTTAATTAAATTATTTGAATCCGAGCTCCTCTTTCGTTTTTAATTTGATGTAATAAATTTATTTGAAATATTTTTAGCTAACAGAAATACATTTTAAATTTTAAATTAAAAAAAGTATACAACAATTTGCTGCTATTTGTTATTATTTATTTAGCAGGTATCTCGTAGTCTATCAAATTAGTTATATTTAGCTTCAGCTACTCCCCTCCTCTGTGTATGTTTTTGTGCAGTCTTCTCTACATATCCAGTTAAAAGGATAATGGAGCACAACAATTTTTACACGCATATATTTTACAAATATTTGCATTTTTGCAGGGTCTACCTGCCTGACAAGCGAACGACCATGGCAAGGGGGTCCTCAAAGTGCCGAAAGGGGTAAGGACGACAGCCACATAACTTTGGCGTACCTTTTGCATTGCTGCTTTTCCTCCATTTTTGTTTTTCTTTTTTTTGCAGGAGGCGAGGAGGAGTTGGATTTTCCGTTGCTTCGCTCCACTTTTGGGGTTTTAGGCCTCCAAAGCCTCGTCGTCGCCGGCTCTCAACTAAACGGGGATTGTGATTGAGGTAAAAGTGCGCCGCAGAGCAGACTGACGGGTACGGAACGCCTTTTTGACTGCGCTTTATTGTATTTTATTCCCCAGATCGAATTACGTGCCCTTTGCAAAGGCACAGGCACACACTCGGTAATGTGATCGGCAGCAGTTGATATTACGAGGAAAGCCGTTTATATGCAAATTTTAAGGGAGCCAGAAAAGGAAGTATTCTTTAGCGACAAATTATTATATATAAAGCTCTTATCGCTGATGAGTAACTTTGGGGAATGTGTTTTGTCAATGCTTTGATGGAATATAGGTTTTATGAATTAAACTTGACTAAATTAGTGATTGCAACAGAATTTTTGTATTAAGTGTGAATTTGAAGACATAACAAACTTAATTTCTAGTATCTTGTTTGAATGCCATTTCATTTACTGTTTAATCATATATTCTTCGTTCTTTGTAGATACATTTAATTTCAGTTCATTCATTTTTAAACCATAAAAAGGTTAAACTCTAACTGCATTGCAATCTTTATTGAGCTCTGGGTAAAGCCTTAATCGAGTTAAAGTCAAAAAACAAAATGTTGCACCGCAAATTCAATTGACGTAGTGTGTGTGTGTGTGAGTGGCAGGACACTAATCCACACATCAACTTGCCGTCACTGACAATTAAAGAAATTCCGAAATATTTCTGACAACCCACACTGGGCCCAATGGCCGATATTTTGGCATAAAGTCGAAAATTTCATGGAAACAAAACTCATTTTTGATAATACACCTTTAAACTATATAGTCTATATACAAAGAATCGAATAAAATTTTAGATTTTTTGGCAGCCCTGAAATTGTTATTGATCATCAAAGTCAGCTGTTGAGTAAAGTGATTGTTGTGAAAAATTTGCGCCAAATTTATGTGAACTTTGTGGACTTGCACTTTTTTTCAATTTGCACAATTATTTATTGTAAATAATGGATATTGAAGGCCAGGGTATGTAGAATGTATAAATGAAAGTGTTTTGTTATAATGTTTAGTATGTGTGTATTAATGTTTGTTATTTTGTGTTGTCCATGTACAAAGAAAACTTAACCAAAGTGCTCGTCTTCTATGGAGTAGAACTTTTTTGGATTGAACGGGATTCAATTATAATGTATGTTAAAATGAACTTCAATATGTATATTAAATTATGTTATTTATGCTTTTTGCGGTAATTTGCGGCCCTGGCGGTATTGTTTACTTGTAAGTAAGCTTGAGTTCTCCCACTGCGGTGGACGGGCTTATATGGAGAGAGCGGCCAAAAATACTTCTGGCAGACATATCGTTGTGAAATTTTTACTGTAACTTCTTTGAAAAATAAGAATTGGAAAAAATAGAAAATGGGCGTGGTCGTTAGTATTTACGCCCACCAAAAAGCAAAAACCAAAAATACGCCTAAAAGTATGCTTCAATTTTGTTAATATGAAAGATTATAAATTCTTTGAGTAAAGCACAATATAATTCAATGCGAAATCTTAACAAAAAGCAACATTCGAACATATATCCTAGCTACAAAAGAATTCAGGAAGCCAAATTACAGTTAAGACGTAAATAAATGTTTCTATTTATTTCAACTAATAAATAAATAAATAATGTATAACCGGAAAATCAAAAAATCAACATCACGGTACGTATACGCAATGTATTCGTATATGGGCGCTAAGACTAGGCGTGTCCAGAATCATCCAATTTTTTTCATGTATTATACATTCTAAAACTATCATATATACCAAGTTTCAGCTCTGCAGCATCAATATTAGACTTTATGCCAAAATATCGGCCATTGGGCCCAGTGTGCAACCGACAGTTATTGCATTTTAACAGCTGGACAAAAATGCATTTCGAAATGCCCCCGCTATTCCGCCCAGCCATTAACAATCATATTCGAAAATAATGAAGAAATATGAATTGATTGCCCGCGAAACGGTCAGTCGAATTTGTATTTTTCCATTTACATATATATTTAAATATTTAAGCAGATGCAAATGCTGATTGGCATGCAACTTGAGCTCGCGGCGACTTCGAATGTATAAATTAGTTGGAAATCTGTATTTGATGGCCATTAACCCGATTGTGTTCATTGCTGGAATTGAGTGGGTTTGCCTGTCAAATGAAGTTTCATTTAGTTATATATTCCTCTCTTTTAAATTTGGGTCGACATTGAAATATTGCACAATTATCTCATAATTTCTATTATCGTCTTGCTACATTTCATTTATCAAGATAGGACTAATGAATTATTTGTTATGATTAATAGTGACAGAGATTTTTGCATTGAAGAATTATTAATAAATGTGTTTTGTCTATCTTTAAGATTTATTTATTTATGTATATCTTCTGATTTAATTTAATGCATTTATTTATTGCATTTATGCATTATGGGGTTTGTGTTGATTTATGTTGAAGGATGCTTTTTAATTTCTCATAAGTTCTGCTTATGAATTTGCCCTGCTTACTTGTATATTCCTTACCTAAGATTACGTTAATTTACCTTAAATTATTACAATTATTGCTGTTATTAAATATTACATTAGTGGGTGACCCAAAAAAAGGGCTATAATTAGCTGTGCCGGCTAAGGTCAATGTGCAGTACTCTTATTATTTGTGCATCCTGCATCCTGCGGATATAGGTCAACGTCGGCTCATCCACGTAGCTCTCCGTCTGGCCCTCCGGCCATCTCCACTTGAGCCTTTTGCATAAAGAATGATGTGCGTGCCGCGGAGAAGGATATGATGATGAGAATGACTGGGAGCCTGAGACGCAACTATGGCCAGGTCAGGTCACGCCTGGCCGGGCTTAAAGCTGCCAGGTTTCTGCCTTTGTTCTTTGCCCTGTATTCGACTTGGATGGCTTTCTGGGCACTTGAAGAAATTTGTATAAACAAAATAATATTCAGAACAAAACAATAAAGGCCTGAAAATATAATTTTTAATTAGTTTATACATTTTATAAATTATTTTATAATTTCAATAATTTTTTAAGAATACACTCTCCCATTTTTGGCAGTGTTTGAAGTGCTGTGCCTTCTGCCAGCTTTATCTGAGCGAGGGGACGTGCACCATACTGTCAGCGTCGTCCTAGTCCTCGTAGTCCTCGTAGTCGTTCTGGTCGTCCTTCTAAAAAATTGTTGGCCTAGCGGCTGCGTGCAAGGCAAGTGGCGCCAGTTTGTATTGTCATCCTTTTTGCAGCTTTCCTTCTTCGTTTCCTTTTTTTTTTAGCAGTTGCCTCTGTCTCTGGCTCCATTTCCAGTGTCCTGTGTGTGGGTCTGTGAGTGTGCTAGGAAGCGCTTTTTCTTCTCTATTATTGTCTCACTTACAAGTGTACCCGATGTATTATGCATATCCTGTAACACTCCACTTTTGTTGTGCATTAGTCAAATGTGCGACAGTTGGAAAATGGCGAGGGGAGCTGCAGGATACCCAGCAGGAGGCCAGGAGGGGGTCAGGACACATCCATTTAGGACTCGCACACACAATTGGCCAGGCACAAGACGGAGCCAGGTTGCCAAGTTGTTATTCTTGGCCGCCTCTGCTTTGTTCTCGGGCAAATTAAGAAATTAAAATGCTGAAAACGGCAACGAATTAATAAGCACCTTAGCCTCAGTCTTAGCCGCTTAATTGGTGAGCATTTGGCTGCAAAGCCATGAGCGCTTTATTTATATTAATATCAACCTGTAAGCCCCGGCTAGATTGGCTCTGCCCGGCCCCTCGAAAGAAGGGCCAATTATCACAGTTCCCTTCAGCTGGGCCAATGCCATAAAAGTGCCACTTAAACTGTTTTAGTTTTTCCCTTTCTTTGTTTTCCTTTTGTCGGAATCCAGTTGCAGGTGGCAATGGCCCGATGGCTAATTGGGAAGGCGTTGACCGGGCCCCAGACTAATGTCCTTACACACGGACCAGCTGAGGTGATGAGGATATGAAGCACAGAGGGTAATTCGGATCTGGATTCGTTGGCATCAGAATCATTGAAATATGTTGTAAAAAAATTTGTATTTATAGTTGAAATTGTATTAAAAAATAATATTTTTTAAATTACATTTTCTGTTTAAAAAGTTGCAGCCTGAGTAATATTTTACAAATTCATAGTAGAACCCATTAATTAAAAATCTCAAAGCTAAGAATTTTTTTTTTTTATTTATATTTGTGTTTAAGTTTCATGAAATATTAAATTTTTGTTCTTTATTGAAATATGTATTTATATATTTTATAAAGCAATCTTGATCAATTATTTAAATATATTAAAAAAATACATTTTAAGCAAAGAAGTAATGGCAAAACTATTTTATATTTTTATTTTTAATTTATTAAATATTAAATTGCTGTTGTTTACTAAAACCTAGAAAAGCTTTAAAGAATACCAGGCTATTTTTTATATTAAAATATTTCTATAGTTACATAATCGCTTTTAAATAAATAATGAAATCAGATTATTTTATTTAAAGCGATTGAAAAAAGAATACATTTACTTTGTTGTATACCTTTTATGTGTGAAATCAATTAATCAAAACATAAAATATATTTATTCTAAGAAAAGGGGTAGATTATTAACTTTCCTATTCTTGTTATGTCATAAATAAATATTCTATTTATAGAGTCTTAATTAGTAATTCCATTTTTAAATATGTTTTAAAAATTCTTATCATAAGCAATATTATGAAGAGAATATTTTTGTTTTTAACAATTAATTGAGTTTACGTTTAAACGAAGCCAAGAATGGTCAGTTTGGCTACTTATTTTATATACTATGTCCTGACCCCTAATGATGAATTAAACCCTAATGAGAGTTAGTACTTTTTGTATAACTACTTCCTACTACTTGAACTTACTCTAGAACTTATTCAATTGATAATGACCTATATATTTGTATATCTGCCAAAGAAAGTACTTACAAACTGCGTCTCTGGTAATAATTTCCTACAATTACTTAAATCAAAGCTTAATGATAATGTCTCTAGGTGACTGATTTGATTGCATAAGGATTTACTTAGGGAAAATTTCAAAAAATATTCCAAAGCCAATTGAGTTGATTGCCAAGTAGAGTAAGTGATTTTCTGATATGCTTTTAATAGCTTATTGATTTCGTATGGTATTTTTCCATTAGGGTTTCTCAAATATTTAACTAAAAGCAACCGTATTCAAACGTCGAAATGTCTGTTCCGTTTCGTTGTTGTGACAACGCCAGGGAACGAAGTACAAGTTTTAATTACAAGTGCGAAGGTGGTGCTAGATGACGGTGCTGTTTCGCACTTCAAATTTCCAGCTTTTGACAAATGCTTTCATCCTTTAAGTCCTGCCCCCAATTGCGCACCTGTTTCCTGCAGCGCCTTCGGTGGAGTGCCCGAGTGCCAATTATGGGACGTGTTTAATTGCTCGATTAGCGAGCATTTTGTTTGGCCCAGTCATGCCACGCCCACGTACCTTCCCTCCTTTCTACAACCATTTCCCTTCGAATTTTCACATCGACACAGCGCTCGCTGTCTGTCATCGCTTTTCCAGCTGCACACTCACACAAATGAAAAGCGCGTCATCGTGTCCGCCCTTGTCCTCGACTCCGCCGCCTCCTCCGAGTTGCCTGTCTCCGGAGTCATCATCTCGCCCCCGGAATTCCCAGAGCCATAATCTTGAACTTGCTCCCCTTCGGGGGAGCTCGAAATGAGATCGGGGCACTGGGAGCACGGGTCTGAGACTGGGACTGGGTCTGGGGTTGCTTTGAGCTGGGGCTCTCCATCCTGGTTTTTAACTAAATCTCGTTTTCAATTTCATTTCCACTCGAGCAACACTTAAAAACAGTCGCCGAATTAAATTATTCAAAATGTCAAACAATTATTCAAACGCCAAAAAAAGCGGACGGACGAACGGAGAAGTTTCATCTCCCTGCCGCAGCCCACCCCCTGAGTCTGGTCTGACTTTAGAAGTATATAAGCCAACTTATGATTTAAAAAGATATTAGACTTGTTCACAGTTTGCCGCTCCCTTTGTTGTTGCCTTTTGTCCTTTATGCTAAACAGACGCCGACGGAGACGGCGCCCCACAAAAGCACGAGAGCAGACCAAGCAAAAAAATAAAGCCGGAAAAATCGGGGAAACCTGGGGTAAAAAAGTAGCACAAGCTTTGGCAAATTATGCTGGCAATGGCAAATAAATATGTGTATACTGAGATATATATGTAAATGGAAAATTTGCCACAGTCCCTTATTATTAAGGGGAATTTTTAAGGCAAAGGTGGGATGAGTACAAATTAATGTTAAATGCATTTTTCTTTCTGAGCAGTTTTAAATTTATTTTAAGCTTATTTATCAGACGTATTATAGAAATCTTATTATGATTGTAAAACATTTAAATATTGTTTTTATTGTTAAGTAAATATTAAAAAGGTTTTACATATTGAACAGAGATGTTAAAAAGCGCACACCACTCAAGTAAATATTTTGTCTAAGCTGAATTTACCTTTTAAAAATTATATATATTTTATACTTTTCATAATTAAGCTTTCAAAAATATTTGTACCCATTTTTCGTTCATCTTAATGTAGCTCCTCTGTTACTTAATAGGGGAATACTAAGGAAAAATTTCATTATTTCTGAAGTTGAGAGGGCAGGTTTATGGACGAATGCTAGGCATAAACTTTTATTAACTGTGTGCGTATTTTACAATTTTCGGTGAAAAAGTTTTCATTTCCATCCCGCCCAGCCATCAGCCATTGTGATGGCTTTTAAAGCGCCGCAGAGTATGGCAAAATGGCAAAATGGCCCTTCGTGTACCCCAGGTGAATCCCCTTTTTCAATTTTAAAGAGGCTGCTGTAAATATTGCATGGATCCTGGCTGTCTGGCGGCTTATTCCGCAGCTCACGCAATTATGCAACTTGTTTCTATCAATCAGAGGTCCTTGCCACAGAAGCCGCCACCATTGCCACACCCGCGCACACACACGTGTACACACCTGCGATTACAGCTTTCCACTGAGCAAATTTAATGGCAATGCGGTTTTTATTTTAATTTGCCCAACTAGAGCTGTGATCAAAGGCGGGCAAAAGGCCCAGCGAAACTAAAATTTCAGCTCACATCGAAATCGCTGTTTTTGACTTTTCCGTTGTGCGGCTGTGTTTGGTAAATATTAGAGTGTGTTTCGGTGGCACTAGGCACAGACCTAATGAGTCAGAATTTGGCTTTGACGTGTGCAAAATTTAACGAGTGCGAGTTTATTTAGCCAACTGAGCGAGGTTTCTCGAGCTAATGGGTAATTGGTAAGCCAAAAGATGCATCTAACGAGAGTTGGGAACATGATTTTGGGAATTTTGAGGACACAGAACATGGAGAAATTATATTATGCTTTACATATGTACATCAATTACAATAAAATGATATATATCATATTTTTTAAGTTATAAATTGTGCTTTTGTTCTGAGACAAATAAAAACCACATTTAAACTTTGATTTGTAATTTAAAAGTAATTGCGATACATATTTATGTTTATTTATAATTACATTAATTTTGATTTGTGTGATCTAAAGTGCTGAAATTCAAGATTCATTAAAATACTTCCTAAAGCCCAAATCAAGTTAAGTTCGTATATTAATTTTTCGTGTTTAAAACTAATTGGAATCCAAATGGTTTGTGAATGAATCGAAATATGTATTTAATGTTTTTTTTGGAAACCAATGACCATGACAGACCAATTAAAACTTAAATATTATTATGATATTTAAATCGTCCAACTAACAACTTAATATCTCAAACTTAATAATAATTGTTTAGAATTGAATAGCTCAGCTACCTTTCTGCCTATTCGAAAAACAAATTTGGTGCACTTTGTTGATCCACAAAATGCGGTTCGACTTAATAATTGCTTTTTGAAGTACTAATACTAATAGTATAGATCAATGAAGCAAATAATTATTAAATGAGTGCTTTTTAAATATGAATGTTCGACTTTACATTTCAGTGTTTTCTACAAAGCAGACGAGTTGTACCTATAAGTCCCACAAAATGAGGCTAAATTTAATAATTTGTGCTGTTTTAACGATTTTCTTATCTCACTTGAGTGTACTTTACAACAAATAATTAAAGATGATCTAAATTACTCAATTACCATTTTAGGTTGGTGTTGTTTTCAAGCTCACAAATGTCATTTGTGAGAGCAACAACAAGTCGTATTTCGTCTTTAATCACTGTCGTCTAAAGGACGTTAGTTGCAACAAAGTGGTCCTGAATTTAAACGGAACTCTATTATATCCGGCCAATGACATAGAAGCTCACTACAAAATGTTTAAACGGGAAAATGGCTACAAGCCGTGGCTAATTAACAACAAACTGGACTGTTGCCGGTTTTGGCGGAGACACTATGACCCGTTTTATAAAATAGTGGCTAGTCTCCTCAGCGAGTTTACCAATATGAATCATACATGTCCTTATGTGGTAAATTGAATTGAATTAAATGTAAGATTTCAAATGCTACTATTATTAAGTTTCAAAAAAGGGACATCAGCTTCTCAAGGGATTTTATCTGAAACCTGAATTATTGCTGCTGCCCTTTCCAACCGGCGATTATATGCTGTCCTTAAGGTGGTACTATGATAAGAGGCTGCAGGTGGACACAAACGTTAGTTTTCAGTTTATTGAGGACTAAGATTAGATTACTAAGGATTTTCGACATTAATATGAATTTATTATTGAATTATAAATAAAATTGTAACATTCATATAAAAAAAAAAAAAAAAAAAATAGATTGGTTTTGTGATATAAAAATTAATATGGTAAAAATATTACATTATAACATAAAATTTGATACCCAAGTTAAATTGTTTGTTTAGAATATATGTTTAAGAAGACTAAAATTTCTGACTTCCATTAATATCAAAAATGATCATTATATTTGTATATTTGTATGGTAAGGATTACAAAGATTTTAAATATTTTGTATATTATAAATACCTGTTCGTTGAGCTACACCTTAGGTAAGCTATTGTGTTCTCTAATTAATGTTGAATTATTTAGTTATAATTCCAAGGATACATTCATATTCCAATTATTACCAGAAGTACAGATTGTTTTCCCTCCTTGTTTTACACTAAATATAATTCACACATTAGATTCGTTTATAGTTTATTGAACCATATCAAGACACTACCTTTGCCACACCAACCTACCTATGCCACACCGCAATTAATTATGTAACCACACACCCAGAACCAGAGTCAGAGCCAAAGCCATGGCCCTGTGCCCGCATTTACCTACATATATGTACGCAGCTCCTCCAATACGGGATCTAGTTCCTTTGAGTCGCACAGGAAGAACAGTTGTGCCGTCTTAATTATGTTTTCTTCATCTGTCACTTCTCTCACGCCCAAGCAATCGAACACTCTCTTTTGCCGCAAAACCAATAGCGCAACAAATGAAAAGCCCGAGTGGGGGAAAAAGAGAAGGAAAAATATGGGAAAAGTGTCATAAATCCATAACAAAAATGTTGCCCCATTAGTGGGGAGCTGCTTGAAGCTGAGCCGGAGCAAGTTTTGCAATGGCTTTCAATTACACTTGACGCTCATAAGTATGCCATGATTAATGTAAAAGGTACACTCGAAATCCGAAATGGGAAATGCGAAAAGCGAAAAGAGAAAAGCGACCCCTCATTATGGCATAGCACCGCCTCAGTCGATTTATCATAGACATCTTCGGTTGGCTGCAAGTTTGGGAAGTTGAGAAAATGGGAAATGCTGTGTTCGTAGCTTTTAGCTCTATGGCAAACTTTGGCTTTCACCGCTGGAGCAGGAATGATACCCACACATAACATGGGTCATAATTACAAGGGTCCAAGCGCTAATAGATGGTCCGCAAAATTTTCATTTGTTTTAGGAAATTTTTGCTACCCTGGAAGGAACATTTTTTGAAGGTTTATTAAATGCCAGAAAGTGGGCTTGTTTTTGTTGTAAAATATAGAAGTGAGTCAAAAAGGTAATTAAATTAATTGATGAAAGTGATTACTAACGTACTAACGTACCTCTGAAAATGCTCTTACATTTTTTTTTCACTCCCTCCCCTTTTTATTTTACTTGTAAATAATACAAATCTATGAAGTTTAACCAGGGCATAGGCTATTTTAAACCTTTCACACTTCTCCATTTGGCTTCTGTCGCAGTGCAAATTAAGTCATTAGACTCGCACTAGATTTTCGCTTGATTGACACAACATTTCGCATGGCAACTAATTGATGTTAATTATTCGTTTTTAGTTTTGCTTCAGGACGATGCCTTGATGGATGGTTGGCTATTATGTAAGTGGGAAGCGCGTTTTCCTTCGCGACAGCTCTAAGTACCAGCTTAAAGCCTTTTTATAGACTAGATTAGCAGAGGAAAATGCTTTTCAAAAGCAATTTGGTTGGCTGAGCTAAAAATAGGAGAAACAGAGTCGAGTCTCTCAATCGGGAGGGTAAAGTTAAAGCGACACAAATCGAATTGCCGAGCAAGCCAAAGGACGAGTTGGTATTAAGCCGGTGCCAGGGGGCTTGGGGGAGAGAGGGCCATGTTAACCATCTTTCAGCATTCGACACTTGAGGAAAAGTTGTCCTTGTCGATGCTAGAGCGTAGCGGTAGCAATTTCTGAATTTATTTTTATCCGTACGAATGCCGCGGAAATCCTTTCAACGATGTTGACGCATTTCTGCGTGGGTAGCTGGTGGCGGTGGTGGCAGTGCCGTCACCGCAGCCAAGGATTCTTTATCCCCATTTCCACAACCCAGAAGCTCACTCTCTCATCTCTCCCCCCCATCACTGGCACTATCCTCCTCCTCAACGAAAATCCCCGCCTTCTCCACCAGTCATCGGTCTGCGTGTCTGTGATAACAAATGCAATGGCGTAATCAGAAGCAGACTTGGTCCTGCAAAACAATCACTCACTGTTTGACTTGAGTTAATCGCCGTTGGCCTTCGGAAGCCACCTCATCGACTCCGGCTCCGACTCCTTGGACTACTTTGCCTTACAGTCAGAGAAATGACTTGGAAAAGGCAAAGTTTAGGAACAAGACATAATCTACATTCGATGTAAATTCAATTGTGTTTAAGATAAAGCGGTAGATTATTTTAGGTAATGTTTTAAATACGTTTGGAATTTGCGTCTTTTAATTGTTGATTTTTTTGAAGTGCTTATTGAAAACGTTCTCCCTTATAAGTGCAACCCCCGCACACACACTCACGTATCGAAGGAGCTCCGGGGGTAAACAGAATTGATTGCGTGTATTTTCATTTTGCGGGCATTGCCGCAATGCCATTTCATTTTCGGCTTGCCAGATGAATAGTTTGCCCAGATCCCGGTCCCTGGCATTTTGGTTTCTTGGCTTTGCCCCTGACTCTGGATATATGATATGAAACATTTGAAGTATGCACTTCGTTCACTAACATTAAGCCAGGGCTGCAGAGGTCATACAATTTAATTGGAGAAGCTTAAGATGTTGTTAAATAATAAGAAATAAAATATATAAACACTTGAAAACAGAAGCAATTATTTAACACTTGTATAAATACTATGCTGCCATTAAATTGTCATTTAAAATGAGTTAAGTGAAAGGCTTAAGACCACCGTATCCTTATCTTTCTCTCCCCCTTAAGAAATCTCAGAAATCAAAGGCTTGAGCTGACGTATTGTTTCCATATGCCATTAATGTCAGTTGCGGCGGTCATTGATTAAAAATAGTACATCCTGCAGCCCTGACACGCATGCCCTGCTGCCAGGATGTTTGCATTAAGCGAAGGAGTGTGTGCGTATTTGTGTTTGGGTGTGTGCGTGTCCTTTTGGCTTAACTTGCAATTTACCCAACTCGGCTCAGCTCAACCGAGATCCCGGCAATCCGCACTCCACTGTCATTTGTTGGCGCTTCCTTCGACCTGCTTCCTTGCAACTTATGCGTGACTCAAGTGCACACTCGAGGGCTCACAACTCGGCGGAGCTCTGGGCGAGCGAGCCGGGTCTAAGAGCGTACGCGACTAAAACTTTTCCCACTTGAAATAGTTTTCCGCAACCCACTTTTCATCAGCTTTGCGTGGGCTGGCAGTCGGGCCGACTGGGCTGCTTGGTTGACTTTATGCAAATAAATGTTTTTACTCATTTTAATACACATTTTTATGGCACTTTTGCTGGTAATGCGCCGCAAAAAACCATTCCATTCCACCCTTGCCCGCTGTTTTATATCCGTGCTCATCTTTCATCTCGTTAGTGCGTTGTATTTATACAGAAATTGGCTCAATTTGCTCTCGATTTATGCAGAAAGATACTTGAATGGCTCTGGGAACTGCGTTCTGCGTTCTGCGAACTGCGATTGTTTGCACTGATGGCCTCCGAGCCAAACCATTTGATACTTAATTGACTTGCATTTTTGCCCAGCAGCTGATTGCCTTAATGATGGACCATTAGCGATGAGTGCGTGAGCGAAAGTTATGCAAACAACGGACAAGTATTGTTCAGGCATGGCCTCGCTGAAGGACTATTGGGAAAAAGGCTAAGAGGCTTTCAGCGCCAGGCACTTGATTGATTTTAAAATAAAATTTAATAGGAATTCATGTTGAAAAATATTAAACAGAAACTTGAAAGTGTCAACTTATAGTTTAAATATTTTAAAATATCAAACGAATATTCGTAAAATAGAATTCGTAAAATGAATCAGTGAGCATTATTGTATTGAAAAGGTAAGAATGATTTTTCTACAATAAGAAAAAATCCTAAATCGGATAAGTTCAGTTTAAGATCTAATATCCAAAGAACTTTATGAACATTTTGACCATTTTTTATTAACATTTAATATTTGTAAACTTATAAAAATCGTTTAATTCCAAGAAATCCCATTTATTGCTGCCACACTTCTCTCCACTATCGCCTGGAGGCCATCACCATTTACAGCCTGATGATGTCCGCTAAGTGCATAATCCCCCCTTTGCGCCCAGGACTGCCTCTAACCACTTGGAATATATAAATACATACATATATATTTATGCGCGATATTAGTTCTCGGCGCTTGGCCACAATGTTGCCATTTTATTGTGCAATTGCGACGAGAGAGCTCGCGACATTGTGGGTAACCTCTCTTGGGTGAAGAAAGGCAATGCCAGAGCAACGGGTTAAGGACTAAGGCGTAAGGGGTACGAATGGGTCCGTAGTATTGGTTAAACCTTTCTTGCCGGCATAGTAAGCGATTTCCGGAGCAGGACGAAAAGGTGGCGCCTTACCAATTGAATTGCAAATGTTGGCGGACGACAATGAGCAGGAGCAGCAGCAGCACCACCACCAGGAGGAGCAGCAGTCCTGGATAAAGGATGTGGCGGTGGTAACGGACCGAGGCGGAAGCGAGGCCATCAGAGGCAGCCATTGAATGGCTTACTGAAGGCGACTCATGATTTCTGATTCGTGCACTGGAAATATTTCACTTTTTTTCTAGATAAATATAAGTATAAAGAAATAGTTAGGTGGGAGAACTAGTTAAAAGATTAGAACTTAGTATATCAAATGGGAAATATATTAACGTTTATTATATCGACATTAAAAAATAAAAAAAAATATATAGGATAAAATGAATATTTTGCTTCTTGTCTTTGTCTACCAAAGAGGAGTTTTTATACTTCTTTTTATAAAATTTTACACTTAAAAAATGTTTATTATAATAGAGAAAAAAAACTATAATTTTTAATAATTTAATTTTATTTATATTTCTATTAGATTAAATTTTTTTGACTGTTCCGAGTTCTCTGTGTGTTTGGCCTGCGGTTTGCCTAACGCGTTGTTTGCTCTGCGGTTCCTCCGCCCGCGCAACGCTCTCCCGCCTCTGATTCTGATTCCGATTCCGACTGCGATTGCCGCTGCCGCTGAGGCACCTCCTGTTCGTCCTGCTCCTGCTCCTGCTCCCGATCCTGCTCCTGCTGCTCCTCCGGATTGTTTGTTTGCTTTTGCGGCATATTTATTTGAAACGAGCCTGCACTTAGCGCCCCGCTTCAGGGGCATCGGCGGGGTTGGGCTAATGCAAAATTCAAACGAAAAGCGCTGCAAATGAGAAAAGCGAGGAGGCTGCAGGGGTTGGGGGATGAGTTCACGCCAAAATGGTTTCCGGCACGAAAGCGGAAGTCAAAACACGGGACGGGATGACGGTGACGGTGACGGAGGCGGAGACGGGGCCATTGACTTGGCGCCCCGCTTATTTATGTTTTCTGCGGCACCGGTACCGGCAGCCCTTTCCTTTCCTTTCCTCACCTTAAATCCCATCGCAGTCGAAGGGATTGCCTAATTTAATTAGTTGTCCTAACCGGGGGTAAAAAAAAAAAAATAAAATAAAAGGGAAGAAAACAACTGAAACAAGGCCAAAGGAATGGCAATTTCAGGAGCTTTGGCTCCATTGAATACCCTTGCCTCAGGCCTTATGAATTATGATTATGAATTAATACTTTAAGTAGCAATATGATTTAAATTTTCATTTTACAGGGATTTAAAAAACAAAACAATTGAATGCTGTAAATTATACAGAATATAATAATAATACGAGGATAACAATACAAGAAGTAATATTAATGAATTACATAAAAAAAAAACAGTAAAGAAAACCCATATACCAGAAGAAGTGCAGGATAGATAATAATAAGCTTGTGCATGAAACAATATTATGTGGTGAAAGATCCATATAAAGATTTTGATGGCTTTCACAATATATTCCATTAAATATTTAATTGCTGCTCAGTTGTCTTCCGAGGATCCTTCCAATTCGTACAGGATTACACAACATGTCCAGGCACTTCCGCGCAGACAATATTTGGATTTTGAACCCCAGCACTGTCAAAGGCGGCCATATTTAGTACAACTCTGTGTGGTCCCGGTCTCAAGGGCACAGCTACCCCTAAGACTACTTTAAGGACGAATGTATCAACAATTAAAAGTGTCTGAAAAAATGCAAAATAAACGGCATTGAAATGAAGGCAATGGCAATATAAGGCTATTTGTACTTACTCCCTTTTGGGTTAAGCATTTATCCTTGACATCCTCCTTATTGCTGACGAATTTTGTCGAATAGGGATAATACAGTGTGTTCTTCTCATACAACTCCTTGCATAAATCTCTAACACTCGCTGCCAGAGCGGTTGGCTTCCATACTCCTCGTTCCTGCTTTAATACGGCAATACTAACCTTTAATTGAAGAGATGTGATATAATTTATATGTATTTATTGTTTGCTTAATATCGGAACTCACCTCAATGCGGTCAGTTGGTCCGATATCCCAAACTGTTGTTAAGTTCCCCGAGATGTGCATTCCATCCGCTTCTTTTTTGATGTTCAACTTTGATAAATCTGCGATGCGGTCAAAGCCCTTGGCTCCCGGAGGAGGGTTGAGACATTCTGTAAAAATATTCAAAGAGTCCAGGACATATTCACGTGCAAGTGCAAGTCCTGCAATTTGTAGCAGGATCAGAATTTTCCAAGATGCGCGGTCCATGGTTAACTGGTTTTTGGAATGAGCTTAAGCCTCGGACTCGGTTCTCTTTTATAGGGGTTAAACATTACATAAAATAATATTTAATTGCTGCATTACGTGCTCTCTATTACATGCTCTCGTTCGAAATCGCAATTACTATCAAATTTGATCATCAAATAATTATAGATTTAAACTTATACTTATGAAAATAGATTGTAATCTGTACATTTGTTGGGGTTTAATTGAAAACATTAGAACTTTAAAGAGATTATAATCTGTAAAACAAATGCCCTTTTGTCATGCAATTTAATTGATCTCCTTTAGCATCAATTGTTCAATTCTAAATAAACTAAATAAATTTATCATGGTGTAAAAATGAATTCCCAAAAGAATTCCCATTAAATTCCATCTTAAATATTCTTATATTATTATTAATAATATCATATTAATATTTCGTTCCCATCAGCTGGCAAGCCTCAGCATAAATTCCGAAAATCTTCTTGGCCAGGGTATGAACCAGAAAATTAAGAAGGCGCCTTCTTACGCATGGCCTGCTCCAATGATTTACTCAGCTTTTCTGCTGTGGCTGTGGCTGCTGTAACTGGCTAAGGACGAGGATTCCGATTCTGATTCGGATACGGATACGGATGCGGATGCGGATGTGGAGGGAAGCAGGTGGCCGAGTAGCTGGTACCTAGCAATGGAACCTGGCAGCTGCTGGCAGCAGTTGGCAGTTGCCAGCTTGACGTCGACATTGCTTGTCATGTTTGTGACACACACTTCAGTCTGCCGTCTTCAGCCAGTTGAGGTGCCAAGCCCCGGCCGGGCCATTCCATCGCTGGCAGTGCTGTTTCGTCGTGGTTTCGTCGCCGCCCTCACCTCTTCTATATATTTTTAACATTTTTTTTTTATTTGGTTTTACCTTTTTGTTTCTATTTTTCCCCTCTCTCTCCTGGCTCTATCGCCGTTTCTTGGCGTGCCACATGCAAGTTGCAGGGCGGATCACTGGCCTGCCTAGCTGCGTACCTGCCGTGTCCTTGTCAGAGAGGCTTTTGCCGCTGTCAACGTGGCGAATACCCTGCAGAACTTGCCAGGTAATGGGGTATATATCTAGGCTAAGGCATAGGAAAGCCGCTTGGTGTGGCATAAACTTCTGACAAATTTATGGAGAAAATAGTGGTGAGGATTTGTGTGGACCAAAAGCTGACTTCTATGAAGTGCAAACATTTATTGTGCTGAATGGAGAGTTTCTTAAGAGCAATCAGTACTTAAGTTGAATGTTAGTACAGATTTATTAAGAGTGTTTTTTATTGAATTTACAAAAAGATACAGTAAAAAGGAAGGTTATTAAAATGTGTATAAATTTATATCTCTCGATGATGATGCAAAGGTTGTCCCTAATTATTTTTATAACTTGAAAATAACAATCTGGGACCCTCTAAATATCCCCTGATTTCTGTACTTAAGCCCTACAATTGCTCAATTGAAGGTGGGACGATGCCAGGTAATAGGTCAGACAACCGTTGACAGATTGACGGATAACAGTCACCGTCAGTTTGTTAGGGTTCATCCGCCTGTTCATTAACATCATCATCTTCATCTTCGTCACCTCCCCTTTGGAAATCAGCAAAACTTCTTTGCTGTTAAAGTTCAATTTAAATTTCTTTTCGGGGTATTTCGTAGTCAATCACTCTCCGCCGCGTCAGACTTACTTAGATGTTGTTTTTTACTCTTCTTCATTTTATCAAGCACTGCATAAAAAGCTGAAGCTGTCAAAGATGGCGGGGAGGTGGGAGGTGGTGGGTGGTGGGGCAAGGTGAGGTTAAAATGCGAGTCGTTGCCGTGGCGATAAAAATCCTTTTGATTAGAGAAAGACAGAGAGAGCGAGCACGGCTTGAGAAATTAAATTGTGCTCACCTGGCAGCTTCTCCTTTTCCCTTAAGCTGCACGCATTTTCTGCACTTGAAATAAAAGTATTCTGGTAATGGATATTATGTGAAGTTAATTTAATATAATTTTTGAAATATTTGGTATATATATTTGTATATCTTTGAAAGGATTTCTTTGAAAGATTAATATAAGAATTTCCAAGGATTTTAATTATGAAATTTAATGAATAAAATGTGGCTGATGTTTGGTAATTTATTGTGCATAAATGTCCTGTAGAGAAACTATTTAAATTTTGAAATTCAGGATTCTATAAAATCCAAGTGTGTTGCATTTCTGCTGCGTCTGGCTTTTGGCTTCAGCTTTGCTGCTGATAAATTTCCTTATTTCATGGTTCGTTTTTTAATTTATTTTGTTTTTTGCTCGCGATTCTTTCTTGTTCCTTTCCTGCCTTCGCCCCTCTGAATCTGTTAGCCGCTCGCGGCATTTCCGCTGAGCCAGACGCCAGGATATACAAGGATGTGCCAGGAACACACTCACACATACAGACATTCTCGGCGAACAGTTGTGTGTTCTTGTAATTACAGTTATGTCTCTGGGGTAATAGAGAGTACACGAAGGATGGGATTCGCCTCTGATCAAATGAGTACAACATCTTTTTTGTGCATTATTTTTTGTACTCTTTTGAATTTTCGCTTAATTTATTTTCAAGATTATTATGCCTTATATACTCTTATTGTTGGCTTTAATGCAATAATAATGCCAGATAAGGGAGCAGCAGACGAGCTGAGAAATCTGTTTAGTGAACGTTTTTCTCATATATGGATTTTTCCTTGCCCATTCCCCTGCTTGCTGCTTGCTGGACGTGATTGCAACAGATTCTCTACGGGATTTGCTCAGGATTTGGCGCTTCTCAGCGAGGGAGTGAGTGTGAGGGTGTGCGTGTGAGGGTCCTTATCGGGCTTAGTGATTGTCGCCGCTGTCGCCTGTCTTCTGTCTCTCGTCCTTTCTGGCTGCTATCTTGTCGGTTATATGCTCTTTGATAATGACAGGCGGGGATTTCATTCACGCCTTACGTTTGTTTTATTTATTTTTGGCTTCGTGATTGCTCCCTGATTTTAAGGAAATCGGTTTGCAATGGGGAATACTTCACATATAAATAAATATGCATTTGATGTGAAGGATGAAAGCAAGCGGAGCTGCGCACCTGCAGTCATCTTTGAGTTTCCGAACTGTCAGACACCTTTTGAAGTTTCTTTTTATATATTTAGATATGGATTTGATTGCTTTTATTCAAGGTTTGTAAAGAGGTTTGAACTATTATGATGTATCGAATATTTCAAGCGAGCGTTTGTAGATATGAAATTAATTGAATTGAATTAAATAGTTGAATTTATAAATTATTGACCTGGTTTCAAACACACAAGTTTGCATAGGAATAATCGCTTATGAACTAACTACTAATTGCTAAGTAGAAAGTCAACACATTTTTTATATTCAAACAAACACGCCCCTAAGAGAGCAGAACAAATTAATTATAGGCTATTCCGCCCCAGTAGTTAATATACAAGGTCGAGCCATTTTTCCTCACCACTGCGGGCATTACCAGAGTTTTCAAGTTCATAATTTTCTACTCTTATTAGGGGTGTTTATATTTTTTCACTAGAAGTTGTAGACTAAAAAATAATAAGTTTATAATGAGAAAAAATTAACAAAATTGTTTTAAAACATTTAGTAAATTAAAGTTAATTTCTGCATGTTTTTTTTTTAGATTTTTTTAGGTATATAATTGTTGTGCCCCAAATAAAATCAGGATTATTTATTTTAGAATTATGTAAATTCCATAACTAATCTAAATAGGATACTTATATTTATATATTAAAAAATGTATCATTTATAACTGCATTTATATTTATACATTTAACTGCTTTATTGCCTGAAATGCAGCTTTTAATAATTATATTTATATTATTTTATATTTTATTACATTCCTTTTTTGTTTTAATAAAACCGAGAGTATATAGACTTCGACTTTTTAATAGTTTCTTTTTATCACCGTTTTCAATGTTCCGCGTCTCTTTTATTATTTTTTGTTCAACTTTCGTGTCCTTTTTTGTTTTTGTACTTTTTTTAGCTGAATTTTCCAAGCTGAGAGTTGAGTGGCTTGGCCTGGGGCGCGATGTTGTCGTGGGGCTTGACATCGCGATGGTTGTTGCTACCGCCGCTCATCGTTAGCCACCTTAGTGTCCAATATGCCATGGCACCCTGGGCTCTTATAAAATATATATAAACATACATATATATATATATTTATCCCTGCTCTTTTTATTATGACAGCGAAAAGAAGTGAGGCGAAAAAAGGGAGAAAATTTAATAATGCCATCAACAATAAATCTATTTGCTGTTATTGTTCCTAGACAAGAGCAAAACATCTGCCGGGCACTGGGCACTGGGACAACGACCGACAACGACTCCACTCCGCCGGATCCGGTTCATTCCGTTTAATGGGTTTTGTGTTGTTTGGGCTTAAATAAATCTGCGGCTATTTTCATTTTTACCTACTTTTTTAATTGCATTTTGATGACGTCTTAATTTTTATTTCGGCTGCCGGACTTGGACCCGAAATCCAATTTACCCCAGCTTCTCGAATCGCTATTTTTTTTTATGCGGGGTACGAGTGAAGGGAAAGGGTATGCGTAATGTATAGAACAGAAAACGAATATTAGAAGTAATTAAAAACTGTATTTAAAATGTTTTTAAGCTTGGTAGGAAAGCGAATTAAAGCATTGGAGAATAAAATCGCTTGTAATCATGGGAAATGTGATATAAAAGGGCAAAACTCAAGGCAAATTATGTGTTCGTAAAGCCTCAGCTACTGGTATTTGTTTCTGACAATGTGCAGATTTTTCTTGTTTACTCGAGATCTAGAATGTTTTCACCGGCATCACCAAAATATCATTCCCTAAAGTTTGTGATGTTTTTCAGCTTTTATAACCGGGTATCCCATGTTCTATAGAGTTTAGCTTAATGCTCTCCCACTTGTTCTCCCTGCGAGAGTTCCATTTTTATGCGCTTAATCTGCTGTTGCCATTTTTCAAGGTTTTCCCGCTTTGGTCGCTTTCCCAGCAACCCCAACATCCAACTGGCAGTACATTAAAACTCTCTGTGGCCGTTACAATTTCATTCTTTTTTTTTTTTTTTGCTCGGTTTGTGCTGTATTGTTTTTGTTTGCGGCAATTTTTGGCATTTGCTGCGGGCAGTAAGCAACCAAACAACGACCAAAGTCACTCAGCAACATTGTTGTCATGTTGTTCTTGCTGCCGTTGTTGTTTTAATGTCGCGTGATAAGCGATTTATGGCGGAGCTCTCTTGAATTGGTACTTCAGTTTTTGGCATTGCGCTTGACTGACTGCCACCACCGCCACCACCAACGAAAGTGGAAAGCAGCAGCGGAATGGGGAAAAGCCAGGGGAAAGCGGTAAGAGACATCGGCAAAAGGCGGGGTATGTCTTAATTCTATTTAATGGCATGCCATGGTTATAAACTGTAAATGGTTTAATTGTTAGGCAGCGAGCAACAGCAAAAGTATTGCCAATAAAATTTCGACTTTTACTTCCTTCTGAAGAGTATATATAAAAAAAAACAAACAGGAAACCTCGAAAATAAATAAATAAATATGTAGAGATAGGGTTAAGGTTTCCCAACAAAGTCAGAGGAGTTACCCACTGGCACCTGCAGTGGCGTCTTTCTTGGATAGTTAGTCAGGGTTCGGAGCGATGGCATGCCAAGATATGGGGTCATATTATAGACATGCGATCCCTCAGGAAAGGAGTTGGAGAAAATACTGGAAAGAGGTATAGATAAATGGTGCAGTAAAATTAGTCTTTTGCTGAAAAATTGTTTGAAATATAACCCAATATAAATACTTTTGGTAATGGAAATAATGCAGTCGTAGTAACAGTTGGTGTCTCTTCAACAATAATGTAATATAATAATAAGAAAAAATGTCCATTTCATTATCATTTATGTAGGTGTTCTGGTTACTATGAAGGTGTAGCTTTCCCACCAATGAAATTAAAAATTAATGCCTCCAGGTGCTAAATAAAAAGGAGGAAATAGTAGTTTACATAAAGAAATCAATATTCCGAAGAAGAAACTTAGTCTAACTAATTTAATGACATATTATTCAGTGTAATTTAATTTGTATATAATTAATTATTAATAAAATGGCAGACAATTCAAGGAAAGAAAAAGTGTCAGTCATTAAATATTTACTGTTTAAGTTTTCAATTTATTATTTTTTCCCAACACTCCCATATGTCAAACTTTACATCCCGAATATTAAAGGATACTGATAATTTACTTAAAGTTTCATCACAAAAACACAGACAGGATGCCTGGTCGGCTGGCATATGTTTTCCTACTTTGTTTTCCCTGTGCTTTAAAGTAATACGTCCTGCCCCAAAGCCCTCGGAATGTTTTCCTTTGGCCCCCACCTGGCCCAGCTTTTCTGGCACCATTTTCTGCCACCTCTTCCTGCACTTAATTGAGTTACGAAAGTATCTTATCGTCGTAAATGCACTCCGAACTCCCCGAAAAAAAAGAAAATTTAAGAAAAGGAAGAGGAGAAACTTTAATGGGATATGCAAGGCTGGAGCGGCTTAAACAGCCAGAAGGGGAGACACTTTCCAATGCGGAGTCCAAAAATAAACAGGAAAAGGGAAAGAAAATTCACTCGTACATATTGTACACACTCATGCTGGCAATAAATAATGCGAATTCGGTGTTCCTGGAGCAGAGGCGAATCATAAAAAGTGCCGTGTTTCGTCCTGACCCGTTCTCTTTCCTTGTTTTTCGTGTTTACCTCGGCAGACGCTTTATTTTCGCCATATAATTAATAGTTTTTCTGCTTACCTGACATTTTACTTGCTTCTGTGAGGAGCGTCTTAAAGCCTTGGTCCAACAATAGAGTTCACTTTAAGTTCCCTCCCTATGACGACGATGAAAGCAAAAGTTTGCCACAGCGCCGCCCGTGGAAACTTGTTGAGACGCTCTACTTTGGGGGCATCGATGAAGGCTTATAACAAGTTGGTGCCCCCTGAATTTGTTTGTGTCTGAGTGCGGTGTAGATTACGCCTTAAAGTTGCCAATTAAAAGTTTTCCTCAATCTCTGATGGATGAATGGATGGGGCAGTTTCCTGAGAATTTCTGAGGGTGGTCTCGCGGTGTGGCCTCGCGCACTGATTCCCGGATTACGTTTAATATCTGACTCCGATGGCAAGGCCACAAAATCGTTAATTAATCTCCAGGACACCCGAAATTCCAAAGTTATGAGATGGCTGTCGCGTATGTCATGTAATCTAATGAGTATTGTGTAAGCCTGATTCCTAATCAATAGATTTCAGTTCCATTTCAAGGGGAGGCTCTGAAATTGTACACCTTATGTCTTGTCATGTGATTACTTATTATTAAATTTGTGTCACATCTTAGGATCAAGCACTAAAGACTTCCCTATAAATTTAAAGCCTTTTCCCAGTCCAGCTCTTTGTCAGAGTTTCGACGGCATTTCTGACGGCATTCGTTTTTATAGACCGAAAGGGATATTGAGCCCAGCTTCGAACTGCCTTCGGCCTGAATTCTTGATCACATTATGCATCTGATTACGATTGATAAATCTTTAATTAACACACAGTCACGCAGGAAAGGCAACCAAATTGACACGAGCCGTTCGTCATTGACCCTGGCCGAGGACCTGGCGTCCAAAGGGTTCGGCCTTGCTGGCACAAAGTCATCGAAAAGGGGCCAAAAGGGGAGTCGCGTGTGTGGGCTGTTATTGAATTTTTAAGATTTATCGATTTTTATGTGCACATGAAAGCGTGGCAGCAGCGCAGGAGGAGAGGGCTGGCCGTGTGTTACCTGGCAGAGCTTTGAACTCGACTCCACTCCACTCCACGTCTCGACAGCTGGCGGCGGCACATCGTACAATGTTATAGTCAATGTAAAACACAGAACATAAAAAACGAAACACATCGTAACCAACTGACTAGGGGGTATCATAAATTAAAGGCCTTAATAATGATGAATGGTTTGGGGGTTTGAGAGGTTACACCGAAGTACTACAGCCTGCAATCAAGTGCTGTAAGGGCTGCCCCCTTCGAATGATTTGTAAGTTCGACGGAGGTCGCCGTCTATACACCCCTGAGAGCAGCCTTAGACGCCTTTATGACGTATTGGAATAATAGTTATGACTTCATAAAACCCATTCAAACTGACGCTTACGTGTGACGTCTGAAGTCGCGCCCTGATTCATGTCGGCCAACGGAGCGTATACGCAATGTCCTTCATACATTGATTTTTAATGTAGTTTTGGCTTTTAATTAATGTTTACACAGTTTGAAATTCAATAACGTATGCGGTTGTGTGTGAGGTCATTGATGACAAAAACAAAAAGGAAAGGAACCTAACATCGGTACGCCGAAGTTTGTATACCCTTGCAGTTTGCAATCAGATCATTAACATTGAAAATCGATTTTTTATTTTAATGATATATAAATATATAAAATATACAAGCATCACTATTGCCATAATAAGTATCCATAATTCAACATTTTATTTTTAGTTAATTAATTATTTTCCATACCATTGAAAAAGCTCCAGAAATTAATTATTATTTTAGAAACTAAACTAAGCTAAAACTATTTTCAGAAACTAAAAGTAAACAAACTATAAAAATATTATTATAAGCATAATGGGTTCAGCAGCAGTGGCCGCATTTGTTAGGAGCACCAGGTTTTTATTTCGTAAATGAAAATTAAGCATTCACATAGGAAATGGCGGGATAACTATCGATATTCGCTAGAATGCAATCGAAACCGTGAGCACTCACCAGTGAGTGTAGGTCATTGATCTCTCTTCGCTCCCACGCACTCTCTCTCTCCCGCCATTTTTTCTTGGCGAGTGCGTAATTTTCATTGCCAAAATAAAAAATGTGTTTTAAGTAGTTATTCCTAAATTAAATAAGCCAAAAAGTAGTGAAAAGTGTAGATGAAGGTGTGGACAAAGTGCGGGTTATAATAGTTCATGGAAGCAGCCAAGATAAACGCGTATTTTGTGAGTTTTCATTTTCGTCTGCTGCACCTTGCGTTCGCTGATCTCTTTGGCCAATAAGAAATAGGGAGACAGCTGTTGCAGGTGCTCCTATGGACGCTGCGCCGCTATCGTCTCAGCCGAACTTCATTACAGGATAAAATGTGCGATTATAATTTAAATTAATTTAAAATTTTATTTAAAATATTCGCCTGGATGTTAGTGAACTATTCAAACTAACTATTCAAACATAGTTAAGAATATGTAAATATATATTTCAACAAATCATAATTTTCAAAGGTAAGGTATGGATATTATGATTATAATGATATTTTTATATTTTGTATATTTTTAGTTTCTACAATAATTGAAGATTTTTACCGGGAAAAATATTTAATTTTTGCAGCCTTTTCAGATGTAAGGAAATTATTAAATTAACTTTAAACAATATAAGAAGCTAACGTAACATATACATATTATAAATATATATATTTGTATATTTTATATATTTATATATATATATATTTACTTTATCGGGTCCCCTTCACTGCCTTGCAAACTTCTGACTAAAATTAGAATACCTTGCAAGGGCATAAAAACATGTGTTCATTCATGTAAGTGAAGTGTAAGTGTTTTCCATGGCAGTTGAGAGCCGAGAGTGTTATTTTAGAACGCCCTTCGTTTGTTCAAGATAAATAAAAATAAATGTAACAATTAATGCTTTTAGCCCGTTGGCATTAATAGACAATATAGGTGATTTATTGACTTGGCTTCCCCTATATATATTGAAGAAGAAATATTATTGTTGAGCTTGTTAAATTTAGTTACTCACTATTTATATTTTTTATAATAATAGAAATTTATAAAGAACATATTTTTGTACTATTAAACTCTAGATTGATAGTGAAATTTGAGTTTCCCTTTTATGAAACAACTAAGATAGGTATATAAAATATATTATTATACATCTGAAATTAAGGTTTTCCATCAACAATTTTTTCCGTAAAGGAAAGCAGAGTCAGCTACTTTTTGCCTCAAATGTCATTTCCTTCTCAGTGCATTCGATAATCGCACTTTGTCACATAATTACCGTTCAATTTTCCACATTACGAGCCATCTGTTCCGATTAATAAGCCAGTCTCCGTTTCGGCTGCCAGTTGCACTTTTCATTTCAGTGTTTAACCATTTTCCACTCAGCGGGCATCATCAGACAGCGGACCGGCTCGCTCGTTGTTCATTAACACCTATTTGTCAAACCGACGAAAATTTTTCGTGATATATGGAGATAATTATTGACGATATTGTCAGACAGGAATTGTAGTGGGAAGGCAGGGCGAAGGCAAAACCTGGCGGGGATTTGTGTGTCGGCACTCACACGCACTCGCCTCTGATGAGGTGTGACAGATGGCGGTGGGCCGCCAAAAAGTGAAAGTTACACTTTTTCCCATTGCACAACATGAATTATTAACCCCTTATGTATGTGCCGTGCCACGCCCTCGCAGTTCTCGCAGTCCTCATCGTCATCGTCGTCGTCCTTCATTGCCGTGCTTTTTGACAAATTGACTAAATATTTGAGCTGGCGTTGGGAAATGAATAACAATCGATAAGTCATAAATGTCTCCGAATCAGACACGCAAAAACCACCGGGCGCAGCGACAGGATATTACGGGTATCGTCGAGTGCCGGCAGGATGGGTGCTCGTTGCCAAGGTGGGCTGATTATTATTTAATCACGCTGACAACATGGGCGTCGGAGGTGGCAATGAACTTAACTTAACTAGCCGGCTGCCTCGACACTCAATGAATCAATAAGAGACCAGGGAACACGGAATCGATTTGATTGGCAGCAATTTGATTCGATTCGACGCGATTTCCACCGAGTTGAGTTGAGTTGAGTTGGGGAATGGAAATGGAATCCATATCCTATGCTATCTCCTCTGCGGTGGCTTTGACACACACGTGCCCAATTATCCTTCGGGGTGAAACGAAATGAAACAAAATGATTTCGCTACTGCTTTAATGCCACCGCCGCCTCCTCAAAGATTAAAGTCAAATTGCAAATTGTTTTTATAATTTTTCCTTTTGGCCCCCAACATCTTTTTCCAATTTGATTTGCATGGAAATGTAATTGTTGTTGTCGAAAAAAATAGAAAGATAGAGAGAGAGAGAGCGGTATCTATCCATCCACTCCCCTGTTCACTCTATTCAGGTAAGGCCACCACCACCACCAGCAACAACAATGCATTCACAATGTATTTTCCATTGAATTTTTAATGAGTTCGACGGCAAAAGAGATGCTGTTACCAGAGGCAGGGGGGCTTATATAGAGACTGAGATCTTGATATTCCCTGTACAACAGCATTGCGGCCTTGTTATGGCCGATTCTAGCTGAATTCCCCCACGAATCCTACGCAGAAAATAAAGTGGGCGAGAAAAGAGACGTGGAGTACATTTTCCTGGAAATTAAAAATGACAAGACGGAAGTAAACATATCTGCACATTAGGTAATTGCGTAAGATGGCTAAAAAGTACTCAGAAAATGTAAAACAGGCTGGATTGTGGGCTTTAAAAATGCATAACAAAAAATAGTTTAAAATAATTTCTTGGCTAAATTTAGAGAACTAATTTTCGTTGAGCTTGTCGTAATTCAAATGCAGTTGAATGTTTGCCGATTTTCTGGAATTTCTAAGAGAAAATGATTCCAGATTTTAAGATTTATTACAAATATTCCTGAAGTGAAATACTTACATAAAAAAGGCTCCAAGAAAAATAAATATAAAGAATATAATGTGTCCTAATAGATTCAATTTCTGCCACCCTCTGTCTTCTATTTTCGTTGGAGATTTCGTACGAATTAGGTTTCGATTGAGACCCACTTAAAATCTCTTCTAATACATTTGTAATAACCATTAAATGCATTTTTAAACCAACTCAAATGCTTTATTGATTCCCTATTTGGCCTAAGCTCTCTCGTGTGTGATGGGAATCTGTATTTTACATTTTCAATGCCTCACAAAAGTTTACCATAATTTTCCGTTTCCCAAAATGTTCGTAGCCTACTTTCCCGGGCATATGCTCAATGGGCTTTCCTCGGTATATCTCTGCGTGCTGCGGAGTGTGTGTATGTGAGTGTGTGTGCCATAAAACAAATATCTATAAAAAGCAACAGACAGAGGGATACAAATACAAATACAAAATTGTGATTTGCATAATGTGGCTTGCCAGCACACACGCACAGGGAGGGAGACCGAGACCTGGGCCCGGCCCACGTAATATACAATATAATTTACATTAAATTGCTGATCAATATAAATGTATCTATCTGGGCATTAGCTTAATTTGTAGCTGTATTTGTGTGGGGTGTGTGTGTTTGTGTGTTTCTGTTTAGGATTAAATCGTTTACCTATCGCAAACACTCGGACACACATCATATGGAAATATTTTCGGCGCTGACCGCGGCGAGCCTACATATATTTTTGCATAATTTCTCGTACTGATTCGCTGGGGTTTTTCTGGTTTTTACGCTTTGTACGCGCCATAAATTATGCTGAAAATAAAAACAACCAAAAAATATGGTTGCAAAAACCCAAAGCACAAAGTAATTTGGTTTATGGATCTGACCATCCCCCTTGGGCCCCCATTGGAGGCTTCAAATTCTGTTTGCCGATCAAAACAAAATTATCATTTGGCCAGAAATTCGTTTTTCGGGGCATCCCACATGCGCCTATTTGCATTTTTGGCTGCTGATTAATGTTTGATGTGCAGTAATTAAATAGACACACACGCACGCACACTCGCATGCAGCCATGTTGCATGCAAATTTTGCTGGGCTCCAAGTGCCTTTGTTACAGCCACTGCTCCCCCTCTCTGTCCCTCTGCCCCTCTGCCCCTATTAGGGTTTATGTTTATGCAATTTCAATTTGGGGCGTGCAATAAAAGCGATTTGTTTTAATTACTTACGCACATGGCATTTAATTATTTTTATTGATTAAATAAAACAATTAAGCTTATGTAAATTAATGTAGTCGACAAGTCAAGTCGCAGTCTCTTTCCCTATTTTTTTTTGTGTGAGTGTTGAGTGTGTGTGTGTGTGTGGATTGTTTGGGCGTTGGGCGTGGAGTTGGTGGGCGTGGCATGTGGGCTGTGGGCATAGCAAAGTCAAGTTAATGGAATAGCTGAGCAGGGCAGGCAAGTAAAATAATTTAAGGCCAAGCATACAAAATTAATGAGGCCATTAAATCCTGGAGACGCTAAAGAGACACACACTCACACGCAGAGCAGGACTCCTGTGTGCCTGTGTGTGTGCAGGAGTCCTGTGTGCCCTGTGTGTGTGTGCTTGACAGTCAAAGGACAACTCTTTGTTGAGTCTCTGTTTATGACTCTCGGCGTGTGGCGTGTGTGTGCCTCGTTTATACACTATGCAAAGTTGAATTTGTTAGCAGGGCATGTTTTCTTTTTGGCACCGAAGCCGATTTGTTATCCTCCTGTTGCCGCACAATTTAAGTTTTTTGGTTCACAAAAAATAAGCAAAACTATTATGGTTTAAAATATTTACATTTAAAATAGGCACAACAAATCAGTTTAGCTATAAAGGTTTTCTTCTATTTTAAAGGTATGACTTTTATATATAATTTATACTTCGAAATTATGTGGAATTAAAATTGTTACTATAAATATTTAATTTATAATTTATTCAATAATTTCATTAATGTATTTTACTTTAAAATTTCTTTGATTCTTTAGAATAATAAGTTAAAATACTTACTGTGCTTAGCTGAAACATTTTTTATTATGCTTAAACATATTAATAACTCCATGAATTTTTATATTTAAAAACTTTCAACTGTAGGGACTTCTAATTTACTGCCAACAGCATTCCTAAGTTGAGTTACCCGGAAAGTTTCCTGCTCGTTTGCTCCTTATTTAACTTGTGGCCGCTTTTGGTCCTTCGGCCCTAACTCACACACACATACGAGGACCAAAAAGAAGACAAAATGGTACAAAAATATCGCTCAGCATTATGGTTGTGCACCTTCAAGCAGCTGTCTCTTTGTTGCTCCTGTTCACATCCATCAGCGGTTGCCGATTGTCCTTCAGTCCTGCAGAGTCCCCGGCTCCCACACATCCCACTCCTCGAGTCGCAGGATCGGACCCAAGCCGGCCGGGTTTGGATGGCTTGGCTTAGTAGCCCGGCCAGAAGCCCCTCGATTGAATGATGTTTTCTGGGCTCCCCCAAAAATAAACTGCCGTTTTCAACAATATTTACGGCCCGTTGTCTGTTAGCTTAGGCACACACTCACACACTCTCGTATGAGTGAGAGCGAGTGTTTCGTATTTGCCTGCGTGTGTGCGGCTTACCTTTCGTCTTCGTGGCGCGTTTTTTTCGCTTATAAATTTCCCATGGCTGACGAGAATGGGGGCGGTATAAATACTACGCTACACTTAAAAGATTTAAGACAAGGTTTAAGTAGAAATATATACAAAAAATGTTAAATTGAGTATTTAAGTATTTAAACTTATGTATGATGTAGGCTTCTGTTTTTTCTTGCACTCCCTTGGCATTAAAAATAAATAGCATTATTTATAAATCAAATATATTATATATATATTAGAAGAGTTTTAAAATAGATTCAGTGATCTTAAAATTATAAGCAATTTATAATTGTTTTAACATAATAATAATTAAACAAGGATCAAGAAATGGTTAAAATTATAAATAATTAAAGATTCCTTAAGAAATGATTTTATTAATTAGTAGTAGTTGTCTCAAAGAACCCAGTAAATAATTGCTATATTTAAATAATATATAATTCCGTATAATTCCTTAAAAACTGATTATTCTAACATTTTTACGTGGCTATTAAAACTAAATAAGAAATTTATATGCTTTCTCAAAATCTTTTGTTACCTTTTAATAATAATAGTAATCAATAACCTGTTTGTAAGCTCTTGAAATTCCCCAAATATATTTTTTAAATTATATAAAATTCTATATACAATTATGATTATATAGATCCATAGTTTTTCTCATCGTGCAGAAGGCATATGTTGGCCAAAGTCGTTAAACAGAGAGCGCCCCCGAGAAGGCCGCAGCGCATGCAACATAAAAGTGCGACGAGCACCTGACGATGCCACAATGGCAGAGGCTTCATTAGAGATCACCTCGGCAGGAGCAGGACGGGTAGAATTAGCGCGGACTGAGGGGGAGAGAGGAGTGCCAAGGAGCGGGCCACGTTTTGCATTTTTGGTTATTTGCACAGGCGGCACAACGGCACGTATACGTAATAAAGTTGAACAAATAAAATTCACTTTTTTTTGTTTTTTTTTGGGTTCCTTCGGCGCAGAAAAGTTCTAATTTTTTCCATACCACGACTGCCGGTTCCCGCTCTGGCACTCCGTTGTTGGTCTGTGTTTTGTTTGGCTTTTGTTGGGCTTCAGTTGCAACCTAAATTTCATTTGAGGCACAAAACTTGTTTAGTTGGCAAACTTTGCGCGTCGTCAATAAGGCTTGCCGTGGCTGAGGCGGGGCTGGGGATGAGGCTGAGCCCAGACAGTTTGGCATAGCCGCCGCACGCCATGATATAATCTGGTGCTGGGACGCCGTATTTATTACGCGCTGCCTAACAACTCCCACCCACTGGGGTCCGAATACACTTTCACACACAAACACACCCAAAGTCGCCCCCTAATCGGAGCCACCGTCGCCCCCCCCAAAATAGACACACGGATCGGGGCAGAAGGCCACCGGGTCGCTGGGTGCATATTGATGGAGTCTCGGGGTTGCCCCACAAAAAGGCATCTCCAATTTGCCATGGAAAATGCCTGACCAAATGTAGTTCTTTCTCAGCAAGTTCAAAGATTAAGGGCTATAGGAAAATGGTCTAGGGTAAATATGCAAAAAATACAAGTAGAAGGAAAAACACAAATATAGAGAAATAAATATGTAAATGTTTATGGGAAATATATAAAATAAGTAATGTAAAGTATAGTAGAAAAGGTAATATATGAAAGGAGTGTGTTAAGGAGTGTTTTAAAAATAAGTAACCAATAAATAAGGTTAATTTCAATGCATTAAATCTAAATCTATTTTTAAGAAATATTATATCCTTATAGAAATATTAGTTTTCATTGTCTTCTTATGTTTTTCTTTGTTTTTAAGTTATTTGATTTAAATCTGTTTGATATAAACTAACTTTAAAATTTTATTAAATTTTAGTAAAATTAAAGGCACTAGATAAGATCATTTTAAAGTTAAGTTACTTTAGCACTTTTAAAAAGTATGTATTGAAAAGAATTTATGTTTAAATTTGTAAGATATTTGTTTAAATTGAATAATAGCCTTAAGTAAGTTATCTAAAAAATATAAAAGGTTTATAAATAAAAAATTGGGCCTGTTGAGAAACAATTTAACTAGAAAGCTTATATTATACAATCAATCCTCTGTGCCAATTGATATCCTCAGAAACCGAATATTTAAGGAATACCAATTTCCCTAAAAGATCTGAGCTTAATTCAGAACACCCTAGATTTTTCCAGGTGCCGCCTTATTAGTTCTGTGGGTAATCCGCTTAGGGTATTCCATATTCTGCGTTCATGGACATCATTTTGGCCTCTGCCGATTAGCCATATCGATTCCAGCCACACTTTCCCCTGTTTGCCCCTCAATGGGGTGCGCTGGGAATTGGAGGTTGGTGTTGGGGGTTCAGGTTGAAATGCATAATTGGCGATTAGACGATTGGCCCTAATATGCCAGAGCTTTGCAGCGAATAACAAGCGGAGTGCAGCAGCAGCAGAAGCAGCGGCAGAAGCAGCAATGACAGCAGAACAGACGGCTTTTGGCTTTAGCCCCAGCTTCGGACGGCCAACTAATTGGGTCATGTCATCCCCAGGAAGCCCCCAAATCTGGTACCTACCTTTGGCGCCGCTGCGGTAGAACCGTGTGCCTCGTGGGGGCAGCAGAGAAAGCCGAGGAGAAGGACAAAAAAGTAATGACAATGGTTTATGCTTTTCGTTTATATATATATAGATATATATAATGTTATATATATTTCCTTTTTTCTTTGTTGTTCATTCAGTTGCTTCCATGCATTCAATGCTCGCCTTTGTCTGCGGGCTCCCTTCTCCTTGTTAGCTATGCCGCTCTGTTGATAAGTGTACACATCTATAGACTATATATATTACTATACGTAGGCATATATATATATATATATTATACAATACATAATACATAAGTTCAACTTAAATGCTACGCTTTTTCTTGCTTGCTCTTTTATGTCTCGTTTAAGATTACTTTTCCTATGTGTTTGTGTCTGTGTGTCTCTGTGTGTTCTGTTTGCTGCGAGTCCTTTGAAGAAGGAAGTCCTGCGCTCATTTGGATGCAAAGAAAAAAGTCTTTGGTTTACCTTAAAAATATTATTTTGTGTCGGTTCTGTATCTTCATTTGCTTGTTTTCTTCTTGTTTCGATTTAATTTTTGTTTTTCTGACTGCTTAAATCTGAAGTCTTAGCACATACGGGCAATTAATATCTTGCGGATACGCTTTAAATCCTTACGGGGGACAAAAACTGGCATACTGACATACATATCTACATGTAAATGGTGTGTGTGTGATGTGTTTGTGTGTGCACTTTGAGTACAATTTACATCTGTTTATTTACGTATGCATTTGTTGAATATTTTCCACTTCTTACTTGGGAATTCCTTTCTATTTGTTTTCCGATTTTATTTGCTTTACATTTTTTGTTGTGTTTCTCTTTGATTTTAAATTTATTGGGAAATTTACAAACATTGTTGATTCTAATTTTTATAAGCTTCTATCATTTTTGTGCGGAGAGCAGTAAATCAGTTTTTGGGCAACAAGAAAACTGTTCAAATTTAATTACGAGAGTATTTTCATCTGATAGAATTGGGTCAACATCTATTATTATTGTTTTTTTTTTGTTTATAAAATTCAATTAAGAGGGAATTTAGTATTTGAGAAAGAAGGTTGTCAAGCTGTCGAGTTTTAAATAGATTGGTTTTTAAGGGAGTGAAGAAAATATTGAAGCTTGGAAACGAAAAATCTTTGGGGGATAGAAATTTATAAGAATAATTAATAAGGTTTCTTTTTTTACTTTCTCAAAAAAAACATGAAAAAAAATCTTTAAGAAAGTATAGATTGAGCTAAAATTATTTTTAAAATGTACTCATATATATATATATATTTGTTTTCAACTTTTAAAGAGGAATGGGCTAAGTTTAAGCCCTGCTCAAGTTCTGATTAACTAAAAATTTGAGCTAAAATTGTTCTGCTGAAAAATAAATATTTAAAATGAGAAAATATAATAATATATGTTGCTCAAACATATTTTCTGAATATTGAATTATATTATGAATGAATTATAAAAGAGCCAAGAAGAATAATTTTATATAGATATTTCCTTTCATTTCATCAGTTTTTTACCTCTTTATTTTCAATTTAAATTCGATTGGAGATAGTTAGATATGAAAAATATTAGATATAAGATATTTAAATAATAATAAATAAATAATTCAAGCTCTTTCTGATTTACTGCTAACCCTTCGTGAGACCTGCTTAAGTTTTTCGCATTATTTCACAGCTTCTAACATGGGGAACATGGGAAGGTGGCAACAATAGTCGGATCCAGAATTGGCTTTCTTTTCTTTTTTGCTACGGGATATATCTAATATATACACACACAGTTACAATGATTTATGTTAGTTCTTATGCAGTTTTTTTTCCATTTACCATTTACCATTTACCGTACTGTATATATGGGAATGTGTGTATTTTACAAATGTTGAGACACCATTTTTGGATTTATTCAGTTCTGATTTACGATTATAACTCTTGAAGGGGGAGAATGGGGGTTATGGGGTTATTCTTTTTTAACACTTTTTCTTATTGAAAATTACACACACGTATACACACACACATATACACATACATACATATGCATATACACATATATTTCATAGATTTAGTTACATTTTGCCTTTCTCAAAATTTGCTGGGTTATCTTTTTGCTATTTTATACGGGGAGTTGAGACTTGCTTTTAATTTTTTTCTTTGTATATAGAAAATGTACTGTACATATCTTAGTCTTAGGCCTTACGTTTACAATTTAGTTTTAGTTGTAGTTGTAGTTTAATTTTAATTCAGTTTAGGTTTAGTTTAGTTTAGTTGAGTTACTTGCCAAGAAGAGAGTATACTTTAGTGTTAGTGCAGTTGATTTCGCTTTAGCTTTTCTCTTTGCTTTGGGCAATTATTATCTTCATTCGCATTATCTTTTTGTCAGACACTATCACAAACAGTTCGCTTGCACAATATAATAATAATGATCGCTGCTCGCCTAGGACCTCCGCGCTATCTATTATGAATGTTCTCTATATACCTAAGCGGAGGAGGAGCCGCCTCTCCCTCTTGCTGTGTTAAGTTTAGTCAGTTCTTGGTTTGGTTTCCTTTCCGGCCCGCCGCCCTTGCCGCCTTGCCGCTTACACATCCGTGCCGCATCCCTCCTGGTAGCCCTCGTCCGGCGAGTTGCGGCTGCTGCTGATTAGGGCCCGCTTCAGGGCCGTCACCGGGGGCAGGACGGGCACGCCGCCCTTTCTGCCACACGCGTATCGTCTTGGCATTGATGGGCTGACCGTTGGGCAGGATCGAGCAGGAACTGGATGAGCTGGGATTCGCCTGGGCGGGCGTTGGCGAGGAGCGGGACGAGGAGCTGCCGCCGCCGCCGGCGTCGTGCAGTCGTGGCAGAGTGCGACTGCTGAAGTGCGGACTGCTGCCAGTGGAGCTGCCCTCCTGCTTCTGGTGGTTCAGCGTGGAGGTGAGCTGCGCCTGCAGCTGCTGCAGCGGATGCATCTGCAGCTGGTGGTTGTGCTGGTGCTCCGCTCCCGGCACCAGGGGCAGGCCATAGTCGTTGGGATAGCCGCCGACGCCCGACGAGGAGCCACCCGAGAGATTTGTGGTCACCGTCGAGGCAGTGGATCCGGTGCCTCCTCCTCCCCCTCCTCCCGCTGAAGCTAATCCCTGTTGCTGGAGGTGCGACCTGGGAAATGTCTTGCTAAAGTAATCCGTGGCCGCAGTGCGCTCGTGCAGATCATACAGCTGCGTGGAGGAGCTGTCGATGATGGGCGTCTTGTCCGTGTAGCGTTTCATGAACAGATCATCCGCCGACGTGGCGCCCACGGATGCATTGTGCTCCCAGAGGCCGGAGGGATACAGGGAGTCACAGCCATTGGCGCGACTATACTCCCCACTGCCCCCCACGCCTCCACTGATGGGCGGTATCTTCAGATCCGCGAACTCATCGCTGCCGAAGCGTTGCGTGTCGTTGATCAGATCCGGATTGTTGCCACCATTTCCCGCGGATCCAGTCGGCGAGATGAAACAGGTGGCCGTGGACAGGACACTGCCATTGTTGTCATATCCCTGATTGGCGTATGGTAAATCCGTTAGCCTCGGTGGTTTCTGCACGGGATTCGTGCTGCGCGGATCGTGCGCCACATGGGAGCCTCCCCTGCCCCCGCTGCTGGTCTTCCTCTCCAGTGTTCCGGCCTGAACGACGCTGCCATCGATTATGTTGGCCACGGCTCCGTTGGCTATGACCACGCCACCGATGCTCCCATTCCCCGTTGCCGGCTGCGTCTTGTTCGTTATGGAGTTCTGATGATTGACCGACGTTATCACCTCCATGTGATTGGGGGTCTTGCTGTCCACATACGGCTGCCGTTTGACCCTCAGCAGGAGGCACATAATAACCCCCAGGGCGAAGACAATCAGGGCCACCAGGGCGGCACTCAAGCCCACAATCTGGCCACTTCCCAGCGAGGCCATGCCCGCCGCCCTCATGCTCACATGCAGCGTGAAGTTGGCCTCGGCCATGCCGGCGCGATTCTCGGCTACGCAATAGAACTCACTGGAGTCCGTCTCCTGGGCATTGGTCAGCACCAGTTTCGATCGCTTCTCAAAGCCGCCCTCCACCTTCTCGAACATGTGTATCCTCTGGTAGGCAGTGAAGGCGGAGTTGTTCGACAAGAGTCGCCCATTCCAATACCAATTGATATTCGCCACCGGGATCGAGCGGGCTCGGCAGGTGATCGAGGCATTCTCGCCCATTGCGGTCTCCACATAATGGGAAATGGGCAGCATTTCCGGTCGGCAGGCAAACTCATCGACATGCAGATCTGCAAAGGTGCGATCGATGATTCTCTCGGGGCCCCCAGAGCACATGGGCGCGACCGGATATGGGAATATTGCGCTGCATCAGCCACAGTTTCGTGTCCCTCAAACGGCAGTCGCAGAGCCAGGGATTATCGTGCAGCTCGATGCCATGCAGGCGACTCAGTGTCTCGATGGTCTTCGGCAGCAGCTCGCTCAGCTTATTCCCATTCAAACGGAGCAGAGTCAGGCCCTGGAGGCCACCGAATGCCTGGGCGGAAATGGTTTGAATATCGCAATGTGACAGATCCAATTTGTGCAGCGATGGGGTATTTCCAAAGGCCTGGCTCTCGATTTTGTGTATGTGATTGGAGGCCAAAGTGAGCTCCCTCAGCGACGAAATGTAGCCCAAGGCCAGACTGGGCACGGTCACCAGCAGATTGTGGGAGAGATCCAGCTCCACCAGGTTCGTGAGACCCTTGAAGGTCTCCCGCTCGATCTCGCCGATCTTGCAGTTGCGCAGATACAGCTTCTGCAGGTTGAGGAGATTGGCGCGGATGAACTGCTCGTTGGACAGGGTCTGCAGCTTATTCCCGGACATGTCCAGCACCTGCGTATTGGGATCGATGTGCTCTGGTATCTGGATCAGCTGGCGATCGATGCATTCCACCGTCTGCTTGCCGCCCTTCCACTTGCAGGCGCACACCGTCTGACAGGTGCTTAGCTGCTGGGCAGGTGGATCCAGGTCGGAGCCCATGGAGTGGTGGCCAGGTGGTGGGTAGTGGTGCTGATTGTAGCCATCCTCCGTCATGGGCTGACTGTCCGCCACGGAGTACACCTCGTTCTGGGACGACTGCGAGGATCGACTGGACGATGTCGAGGAACTTCCGGCCCCGGCTCCTCCTCCTCCCGCTGCCCCATTGGCGTAGAGATGCAGCTGATGATGGTAGCGATTGCCCAGGATAAGCCCAGGCAGCAGCAGGCTGAGTACCAGGATTGCAAGTCCCCTGATCTGCATTTTCCTGGCTTTTCCTTCAAGTCTTCTAGTTTGTGGTTGAGCTTTCTAGGCTGAAGCCCAGCTGGGTTGGTTTTTGAGTGGCGATATCATATAGTATAAGTTCTTTTTCCCTTACGATATGGTAAATTGTTTGCTTTTCACAGGTTGTCATTGGTTAATTTATAATTGTTATAATTTAATTGAGTCTTCTTTGTGTGTTTTTGTGATATGAGAACTTGATTCATTTGGGTTTTAATTTATTTGATAAAGTTAGGTAAGCTTTTAGCTTGTTTTTGTTACTTTTCTTGATGTGTCTTGTGTTTTTGTGTTGATATATGGAACATCTTATGGCTCCTTGTCTTTTCTTTTATTATTTTTCTTGATTTTAGGGATATGCTTGGCTTTCGTTTACTCTTACTTTCGGTTGGTATCCTTCAGGTTTCTTTCTTTCTTTTTAATTATGATATGGAAACTTTTGCTTATGGGTCAAGCGGAAAATTGATTAATTGCCGCCTTGGCCTCACTTGGTGTTGTCGTTGTTTTTGTTGGCGGTGTTGCGGTTTTGGCCAAGATTTTCATGTTTCGCCGTAATTAGCCAATGTTATTTATAGGGCTAGCCTATAAACACACACAAAACACTCCGCACACACCACACACACGTACACACACTCGGCACACACTCACTCACACCCGCCTGGATGATAATCGTTTTTATTTTTTCGTATTTTTGCCTTTTTCTATTATTATTTTGCTACGCAACTTTTGCCAGCACAATTTTCCTCCGCTTTTCTTTATTTCACGTGCTGTATTCTTTGGATGTGTGCATGTGTGTGTATTTCTTAATTTTCCTTTTTTTTCTAGCTTCTGTATATATTTTCTTTTTTTTCGGTTTTTGTTAGCGCATTTTGCCACGCAAAGCTTTAATTCGCATCGCGTTTTTTCGTCGTTTTCGGTTTCGGTTAAGGTTTCGGTTTCAGTTTCGTTTTCGTTCGGTCCAAACTCAGATGATACGCAACCGAAGGGTCAGTTCCAAGGGGGTGGAATTTATGACTGGCTTTCGAGACTGTGATTGCGACCGTGATTTGTGATTCACTCTATTTTTCTTTCACTGCACTGCAAACAAACAGTGGATCCTGGCGAACGGGACTCTTTATGCACCAGCATCAGGCAAAGCCATCGCACACACACTCGCGCGCACACACACACACCACAGCGAAGACGACGACGAGGACGACGGCAGCGAAACGATGCAACCGCTCGGCAGCTCGGACTTGAACTGACTCGATTGAACTTGATTCTGAGCTTCAGCGGTCGCTTTTCGCGTTCGGCCCGAGCCGAAGTCACTTCGGCCGCTCGGCCGGCCGTTCGTATTCAGCGAAAGAAGCGAGAGAAATTCAGAGAAAGTGGCGGAGAGAGCCACGCTTGGGTATGTTGCTGAAACCTCTTCACAACTCTGCAACATGTTTGCAACATGCAACATGTGGACACAAAAGGAAGCAAAAAGGATTACAAAATACGCGAAAAAATGAATGGAATAAAACGAAATTACGCACGCCTCCGTTCTAAAGATTGTGAATTATCCTGGCGCCATATAAATAAAAGGATTTATGCGTTATAAATAAACTGAAAGGAAAGCGCGTGGCGATTAAACGGCATTATTAAAATCCTTTTAATTAAAGCGAAGTCAAATAGATAATTAGCTAAAATTTATACAAGAAATAAGATAAATTTAAACCCCAGTAGGCTTTGAACGATATTACATTTTAAAAGAGTTTTCTAATTTAGCTAAATAAATAATAGGGAACAATTAATTGCACATTTTAAATAACACATCTTTCTTTTATTTTGTTGTCAGTTTTATTTAAAAAATGTTAACAACTCAATTGATTAAAAGAATCAACAGACATTACTTTCTCACATGTTTCAAGTGTTTCTACATAGTTGTGTCTTAAAAATATGTTAATTTAGTTGCTAACATATTCAAAACATTTTCTAATTCCTGGAAATCTGCAACCTCTATTGTGTTTTTTCTTTCTGCCTCTCCTCCTGGGTACATCTTAACTTTCCGACTAATTAACTTCGTTTGCTTAAGTTTAAGTTATACTAGGTAAAAAGAAGACTTGTTTACAGCTTTCGAGTGTACTTGGGATACTTCCAGCAACTCGCTCCCCATTCTCTATTCTTTATTCCCACTGCCTACAGTCAATCAGCGATCAACCTACTCAGGCATGAAACACCAACAGAAACAGCAAAAAAAAAGAAAAAAACAAAAATAATAATATGAAAAAAAGGCAACGAAAAAATCCGACAGAAAGAAGTAACAACAAAAAGAATTGCTTAGCTTGCAGCCGGCACAGACGAATAAGTAGCTGGAAAAAAGAGGGAAAGATATCTCGGCTTCGCTTCGCCTTGCTTTGCTTGCTTCGAGTGCGGCGCAATTTCAGTCTTGACCGAATGAGTCACATCCGCCAGATACGGTGGGTACACTGGACACTCGATAAAAGGGAAAGCAAGAAAATCTGAGCTTTTTAGGTAAATTATATAAAAGTAAAGTTTGAAAATTTTTGATGACCACAAAAATAACAAATTAATTGATTGACTTTTTATCGATGACTTTTTATATTCGAGTGATTTATTCAAGCGATACTTTTCGATTTTTGGTATTTATATAGGCTTCTTTTAGTAAAACTTTAATTTTCAGAAAATAAAAGAACCATTGGAAGTATTTACTTTGTACTTTGCCCCAAACTTAAATATATTATAATATGTAATCACTTTTACGATATTTATCGAAGCTTCAAAAAAGTTATTGATCCTAATCGATAGATAAACATTTCTGGAGTTTTATAAAAATTGAGTACATTTCTGTTATCAAAATAAAAGTAATTTCTAAATTACTGGGAGTTAATTTATGACCTTTTTTTTGGTCGTATACAAATTTTTATCTTCGTTTTATATATTTTATATTTAGCTTGCTGTAATTAAGAATATTTAATTATTTTTGGTTAATATTTTATATATTTCCAAAATAATGTTTAAATAGTACCCACTGTATTTGACTCAATGGGTGAGTCCAATCCACTGAATGAATTCACTGCACGGTGTTCAGCAAATTTCACAATTTGATGATTTTATGCCCAAGTCGGTCGTTCATTCAAGATCGGTTTACATATGCCCAGGGTGAGAGATCTGCAAAGCTATAGAATACCTATCTCGGTGGCTCGTTTAATGATGCCAAAGACTGAGAGCCAGAATGGCGAAGAGCTCTAAACTAATTACCCCGAGGGCCCAGGGCTTTTGTGGAGTGGATGCTGAAATGGCGTATAAGTTACTTCACCTGCGGACGACTACGGGGCAGGTACATGATACCTCTCGTGTCTCTTTTGGCCAGACAGGAAGCGCTCGCAGTGTTACCTGTTTCCAGTTACCAGTTTACCTTACCTGTTCTGCGCTCTGCCAGCCAGCCAGCCAACCTACCTACCTACCTACACCTACCTGTCTTTATTGCATACGTATATATGAATGAAATTGCATCGCCGCATCTCCCAGCACCACCAGCAGCAGATGCCTTCGTCCAGATTTAGATTGCCTGAGAAGTTTTCGCAGCAAACTTGTTTACGGCCAGAGAAAAAAAGATAGATACGATGCCTGCTCGGCTCGGCAGTTGTTTTTGTCCCCTTTCGGAGGCGAGGCAGATGAAGAAACACGCGATGCCATTGCATATGCTTGTTACACTCGAAGATACGTTTCCAGTGCAGATACATTTCCATTTTCCCACCCACACGACCGAAAGCAAGAAAAGCAAGCAAACTCAACATCGTAGACATTGATTAAGGTCAGTTATGATTGTGTATTGTTTTCCCGTATCTCTCCTTCGCTTCGCTTGCTTGTCTAAGCTTCAAAAAGTGAAATCTTCTCTAGCGTGTTTCGATGCTTTTTTCGGCTGTTCGGTTGTTTTTCCCCTCATTTTTTTGGTAAATCGTTGCTGGGCAGCCAACCATGAGCAAGGTACCAAGAACTCCAAGCAGATTGGGTTGAGAGTTGGAACTTTATTCGCTTGAATTATTATGTGGAAAATATCTACTCATGTTTGTGACATCTTATGGATGTCAGCCTTTTGGCAATTTAACTCAAGTGCCAGAATTTATAGTTATGTTCAAGCATTTGTAGTAATAATAGGTGGTGAGAAAGACTTGTGAGTAAATTCGCAACATTTTTATCAATAAGAAACATTTTTTTAAATTAATGCAAGTATTTGCTTATATTTTTAGAGATTAGAATATTTACAAGGGAATGTGCAAAGGAAACTAGAACTTGAAAATGCAAAGAGAATCAATCAATTTGATGAAATATTTATTGAATATTTAAAGAAAAATATGAAAAAGGGGAATGACATTTTAATTAACATTAAATATACTCTGTTTTGAATTAATTTATTTCTGTTAGTTATTAATCTTGCAATTCTTTATTACATTTTTTTACCCTTTTTTAGATTTTTGTAATTTGTATAAATCTCCTATAAAATTAATGAATCAAAAATGCTTACTATTAATTATTATTTTTTTTTCGCCACATTAAAGAACCGTACTTCCTTTCTGGCTTTGGCCATTCCCCACGCTTCTGGCCACGCTTGACCGTCTTTGATGATCTTTTGCTTGGGTTGGCGAAAGTAGAACTCGGCCACTATGCAAAATAATTTTTCTGGCGGCGGAAGTTGGTAGGAAAAACGCTGATCGGTGTTGCATATGATCAACAATTTTGTCGATTTCTTTTTTGCTCCGCTTACCATATTTTTGCCACTCTTGGCTGACTCCCCCGACTTCTTCTAGACTATATATATGAAGGTATATAAATTTTGTTGACTTTCACGTTTCGCATTTAGCGTAAGAGCGTTTTTCCTCAGCGCTCTCTCGGTACGCAACAATTAGCCGCAGTTAATTGGCCAAAAATGCTGTTTGTTGTTTGTTGTTTGCTATTTGCGCTACGCTTTCTGCACTTGTGTCTGGGCCTGGCCAAGAAAACATACCGCTAATCTTTGGGGCCGAACAACTTCCGCCATGGCGGTCTGAAAACTGTACAATTTACAGTGTAAAGTGCGCAATTAAAAATCACAGCAGCCGCAGAGAAGATGACTTTTGAGTTGTCTGCCAGCGAAGACATTTGCGTTCATAATTTCGAAAAATCACCTGGCCCGACGCAGTTTCAAGTGGGCGGAGAAGTTGGTGCGCAGTGCCTCTGGATCTCTTTCAGGTAACCTTTGTGCCCGTTATGCTGCGCCTAATTGCCCTTAATTTATTTAGCTTCAAGCTGTGGCCCCCAGACTTCCCACTCACTCCCAGCCGAGTCAAGGGTTCGCTGCGTGTCCTTTTGGGTCACTTGGGACGTGGCTCCTCTTTACATTTGAACAAGTGTCTGGCGGGTCCTTCGGTCCGCTGTGCCAAACAAAATCCGGTCAAGTGCGTTAAAGGTATTTGCAATTTGTCATAATCTCCGTAACGATTAATGCGAAAAGCTCTCTTGAAACAGAAAAAAATACATACAAAATTGTTAAATGTGAAGCTCATTAATAAGTATTTTTTGGCTTAGTCTTTGCTAATTGGAGTTTTATGTTTTTGGAATTTTATGAGATTATGCTGGGGAAAAGAGAGATTGGTTTAAATTTTCTTTAACAATTTATTTAAAATTAAATATATGTGTACATAACTAGATAAGTGTTAAATCCCTAAAAATAAACATACATTTTATATCTATTACATCAATAAGTATATATATGTATGCTAATTGCATTATTTATCCTGCAAATTATACTGCATTTCACCACAAAAATAATGATAGAATTCAACACTGTCTTCTTGCCGCAGCCATTAAACATGCTTGAGCTCTCCATCAGCGTCTAGTTATGTCTCCATCTTGATTTATCTCGGCTTTCAACATGGGGAAAATCGGAAAATTAGTGGGAGGCGGTCAGTAAACGCTCTAATTATTTTCAAACAGCTCGGACTTAAATGTATCTCCCTCTCGGTCTCCGCCTCGGAGGCATGTTGCATTGGCAAAGGCGTCCAAATCACTTTATCTTCATTTCTGGGCATTAAGCCGCTTACTGCAGTCTCCGTCTCCGGCGAGTATCTACAATCTTGCCGCTACCTCGCATCAGCTTGGCATTTAAACAGATTTTGTCTGCTCTGCTAAAGGAATTTTTAGTCCGGGGCAATTATTCAAAGCGTTCCAAATTAGGTAATTGCCCTTTAAAGAATCATTCTAATTATTTATGCTTATGTGTGGGGGCCACACGGTACGGCAGAGTAGACAGACAGCACACCGCCCACTTGCATTGCATTTCGCCCGGCACTGTCATCGGTCTGACCTCCGACCCCAGGCTCTGCCACGCTTGTTTGCGGCCTTGATTAATGGAGTCGTCCTGCGGCCGACCGTCGCCTGGAGCAAACCGGGAAGCAACAACAACACTGAAACTCTGGTGTAAGGGTAGCGCAGGCTATGCAGGGTTTGTAGACAAACCCACATTAAAATATTAACAATAATAAATAGTAACAAATAATAATAATTAAGTACTGGTAATATTAAAACGTAGTCCAGTTGGAGGCAATTTTTAATTACATTTTAATTTTTGTTTATTTACTTAACCAGCTCTCACAGCTGAGTAAGGCAGAATATTGATGTTGTTTTAATTTATTGTATGACTTGTTTTTATTTCAAGATATTTCTAGCCTCAAACTACCTAAATCCAACTATCCTGTGGTAATGATAGTACCCCCTTGCAGGACACAACACCAGCAACTCCCTCCTCTGATAATTACAACAACAGTTAAAAGGGGATGGAGGGGACTGCGACAGGACTAGGAGAGAAGAGGTCTACGGGTGCGGACGTGGCTGCCCCGGCTGGCTTGCCTTGTTTTGTTTAGATTTATGTCAAATTGTTGGGGTGGCCATGCGCCACGCAATGTCAGGGGTTTAGGGGTTCTGGGGTTGGGTGGAGTCCGCCCTGGCTGCCCTGCAGGAGCAGGCGGTGCTCCTTTTAAGCTTTTCAATCAAATCGCGCTTAAGTGGTTTCCAGTTTCAGTCCAGTTCTCTGGTCCGAGGCGACGGCGGCGCCACCATAATTGGCCGAAATTAATTGTTCGTCTAATCAGTTCATTGGATGCGACGGCGGCAACTGTTTCGACCATTGAACTTTGCGGCTTAGAGCCCCAGCGAACGTGCCCCGAAAACCGAAAACCGAGAGACGAGTACCGAAAACCAAAAAACCGATGCTCGATTCCAGATATCGATGGAAAGCGGCTTTTATGCTAATCTCTGCGAAAGATGAAATTGATTTTGGCGGCGCCAATTTATGGGCTTCCATGCGAGCTGGGCTCCTAAATCTGTCGATTTTTAATTGGAAAATCTGTTTGTAAATTTATAAGGGGTTAAGTGATAGCAAGGCTTTAGGGAATTATTTCAAAATAGATTATCTCATTTTTGGCAAGTACCCTAAACATTTCATTTAATTCTCAACTGATACAAATTAATAAGTAGTAAGGTAACGTAAATATATATCTATTTAATTTTAAAATATTTTAAAACCTCAATCGATTTTAATTGAAAATCCTTTGACCACAGACAACATCGAGTATATCCCTTATCTTTGGTTTCATTTCGTTGTTTTTTTGTTGTCTGCATTGAAAAAGAGTTTAAAACCAATTAGAGTGGCATTCCTGTTGACAGTTTTCACACATTTCCCTGGCTGTCAATGCTCTTACCAAATCCCTTAATCGATGTCCAGCTTATCCCATTAGGCAATCACAATTTATACGTCTGCGGCAAAATCATTCCCATACCTCGGTGTGTCATCATTAATTACTTGAACGGAAGTTACATTCCATCCGTTCGCTTCGGTCGCTCATTCATTCATTCATTCATTCGTTCATTCACTCACTCACTCACTCGGGCCTTTTAATTTTCTATGATTTATGCGTAATTTGCTTTCGAACCGAACCGGCTGTCCATTAAAGAGGAGAGACAGCCCCCGCCAAGCTCCGCCTTCCTCTTCGCTTGGATGCTGCAGGAATGGAGACATTTGCACCTGTGTGCTGGCCACATCCTGTGCGAGAGAGGAACAGCAAAAAGGCCAACACGAAATCGAAGAAAAAACCTGCCTCCAGAGGCACACCAAGTGATACAAATACCAGAGGTACACAAGGTTGGGCTGAACGACTAGCAGATATCCCGCAGTTAATAGGCCACGTTTTAAAAATCATTATTTTTTTTGCAAATCAAAGTAAGCTTTGAAAATGTATTTATATTTGGAATCTTAGTAGGCCACGTTTGCCAAATAATTTATTTGTATTTGCAAATCGAAGTTGGCTTTGCTCGATAGCACCGACTATCGATTGGTTTCCACCTCTAGTCTGAAGCTACTTGACTTTTTAAAAACTCCATTCTATTCATTCTGTCGGTGACTTCCCAACAGGAAGCATCTTATTTTATCTCTACTTGCTTGTCTTTATTTTATTTTATTTTATTTTGTTTAATTATTTTTACTTTACTTTACTGATTATATTATTTTAGCGCCTTCCATCTTAGCTTTTGGCGTATAGAAGCGGTCCATGGTTTCGGTAGTAGAGTTTTCGAATCTTTGCTTTCTTATATTTTTTAAAATTAAATATAATTTTATTTACTTTTCGTTTTCTTTTTCTTGGAATTCGGCTCGTATTGCCATTGAGTACATGTATTTGTGATTTCCTTACTATACTTAAAGGAAATTTAAGGACATGTTTTTTATAACAGCATTGTTATGATTTCGTGTATTTTACAACAGTCAATTGTTTTAAATTTGTTTTTCTTTTTTATTTTTTATTTGTTACTACTCGTCTACTTATCTAGCATTTCTTGGATCTCTTGCTTAAAGCAAGTTATAGAGACATACATTGTTTTGCATTGTCTTCATTATCAACCTCGCTTTCGTGTCTTTTGGAATATTTGAAAATATTAATTTATTTTTTTTCTTTTTATTGCCACTACAATCACTCCTCGTCTTCAAATTTGTTGATTTCTAATTTCTGGTTTTATGAGACGTCCTTTCAGTCTCCTAGTCACTTGTGTCAAGAACGTGGCAGGGGAATAACAGGCTCCAGTCCAGAAGTCCAGAGTCCCCTGTTCCCGGTCCCGCAGGTTGTGACACCTGAGAGCTTGTGAGCTCTGCCTCCACTCGCACTCGGCTTTACTGTGTATTTAGAGCCTCCAGCTTGGGCCTGTGACTAAATATTTCGACTGGGACTGGGACTGGAACTGCGACTGGGCCTTAAAACTCGACTCTGACTCTGACTCGGACTCGACTCTCGGCTATTAAATGTCAATGGACTTCTGCATGAATGAGTTGTGCGACTTCTGCTCCTTGCTTCGGTGCGTCTGGGATTGCCTTCTGTTCCACTTGGCAGTATTCAGGGGCTGCCTTTTGAGGGCCTTCACATAGTTACATTTAAATTTCAATTGCCGAAAATAAATCTCTGGCCGCTTCTCCTACGCGGGCCCCTAGAAACTTCAGGCATAATTTTATTTATAGAAGTTATTGAAATATCTGCTGGGCGGCAGAAACTTCATGTGTCCAGGGGCTGCTGCGGCGATTTCTTTATTTTTTCCACCTCTTAATTAAAATGTACAGCCGCAAGTTCAGCTGTAGGTACGTGCCACACAGGAATCGCAGGCCGGAATCGAAGGCCCGGGGGGCATAATTTCCCAGGGAGCCTTTGGGGTCCAAGGAGCCCGCAGAAGGACGGCCAAATGGCAAAGATGAAACCTTAAACCCCAGGACTCATTATGTAATTCAGGCAGCACATTCCGGAGCTTATCACAGCGATAGCAAATGCCAGCGAGGAGACCGTGATAAGGTGCCAAGGATGCTAAGGTAAATGGAAAGTTAATATGGTCCGTGATCGGAGTAGCGACCTTTAAGGAATAAAGAGGGTAACTATCTTTGAATACTAAAAACAAATTTAAAGATTAGTTCTTATTACCTAACTGCAAAGAAATAAATATACAAAATAAATGTCATAATTTCCTGGTTATTCAGAAAACCCTGAAACATTTAAGGACTCCAAGGACTAGCTCCTCGGGTGAGAAGTGTCATTTCTAATCTCCGTTCTGTTAATCTGTCGTGACACGCTTTCATCTCCACTTTCCACCTTCTGCTGTTATGCGTCCCCCGACCATTTAGTGGCTGCATTAAATCTTCAACTAAATATTAAACGATGTCTCTCCCTCCTCTCCCAGATAGATAATAAAAGGTCGTGGCTTCAGTTTTATGCCACTTATTGTTCCGTCGCTGGTGGGGTGTATTGTGGTGCTTGAGATTTTGAAGGCTTGTCGAGTAATAAACGGGTAACCTCCCTTAATCCCGGCAGCACAGTTGGAAATATTTTTCATTAGCATTAAGAGGCAATAGAAGCCAGGGCGAAAAAATATATAGCCGAAAAGGGATGGCTGGAGGGGAGGCGGAAAAAAAGTAGTTGAGCTTGCCGCACATTTCCACGTGTCTGGCTGGTAAATCTTGGGGCTTGAGTTGATAAGGTTTTTCCTCTGCGTTGCCCAGTCTTCCCTTCCTCTGTACACCCAGTCTTATGTCTTATCTTCAGCATAAGTTTTCCTCGCCGCGTGTGTCGCTTTTTTCCACCCATCCCAGCCCAGCCCATCGCATCCTATTCCCATTCCCTGCGTTGGCCTTTATGGCTACGTGTTTGGCAAACGGAAGTGGCCAGAATAGAGGCTTACATGTGATGTGTGCGAGAAGACACTCGCTTCGGTGGGGGCCTCTGTGATTTATACGCCGCTGTTTAATGCCCTAACGACACCCATTAGAAACAATTGCGAGAAGTTTTAATTAAACATCGCCGCTCATTAGCTTGCCATCTCGGCGGATATGATGTTTTGTTCGCCGAACGCCTCCCAGCTGCATTTCCATAAAAGTGGCTCCCTCGGCCAGATCTTTTGAGAGAATTAGCGGTAATTACGCTTTTCACGCTCCAATTGCTCATTTCCGTTCGCAGCGAATATTATTTTACTTTCCGTTTTTGGGCGAGAAATTACAAACAGTCTCGAGGATAGTCTAGAGTCTAGACCTTAAATCTGAGTCAAGCGGAACGCAATGAGTTTCTTTTCAACTGTTTGCCTTTACGCCTTGAATGAGTGCCTCCTAATATGATTCATTTTTAAGCTCTATATATGGATCGCTTCTGGTTAGTATCAGGGCATGCTTCACAGCAAGCCATTGGACCGAAAAGAGATTGGGTTTTTTTATTTATTTTTAATTGGTGAATCAACATTTTGTAGATAAGGAGGAGGTCAAAGATTATTAACAATTACAGTACTCCAGTAATTCATTTTATTTTATTTATAAGGCAAACTTTCAGTATTTTCCTTAAAAGTAGCTTCAAAATCTTCAACTACACATACCTTAGAACATTTAAAAAATACAATTAAACAACAAGAAGAGTAGAAACTGGACAACATCTGCAAGTGATTAGCTGATCTTTGATCCTAGACTTTGCCACTTCAACTCGACTCTCCAGCTGTTGGCGACAACTTTGCCAGTCTAACGCCAAGTGACTTTCAACTCGGCAACAATATGGCTAACATATTATGGCCATTTGTACTCGAGTGTATAACCGGCAACACCCACAAGGACAAGGACAACAGCCATAACGGAGCGAGAGAGTGTGAATTCTCCTCTGGCTAAACTGTAACAGTGACAATCAACTGGAGGGAAATAAACTCCGTTGGCCAAGGATAACAAGAGTCTCTCCACTTTTCCCCCCTGTTGACCACTCTTCTTCTTCCTGCTACTACAAACCCACTTTGTCCATCTCTTTCTACGGCCCCTGTTGCCATCCCTTTCCTGCTGTTTAAGCTGCCGCGAGACTTTTGACTTCCTGTGGCAAAAAAACAAGGACAACAAAAACAAGAACACGAAGTAGGCTTAGGCTTCCAACTGTGAAAATGTTGCCTCCAAAGCTGGCTTGGATTTGGGTTTTCGGGTGGTGGCAGAGAGTCGCAAAAGAGTCGCCAAAGCGGGATAACGAGAAGGAGGAGGAGGACGAGCAGGACCTGGACCAGGAGGTGTTCCCCATACGCCGCACTAAATTGCGGCTTTTTGCAGTCCAACAATGAGATACTTCAGAAAGAATTAGTTGCACTAAAAATTGCCAAAGTCGCACTCTCCGCACTCGGCCAGACTTTTACTTTCCCTCTCGCCGGGGTGTGTTTTTAGCTTCCTCTTGATTTTTTTATTGTACTTTTTTGGTTTTTGGGCACACAGCATGGGTTAAAGTCCCCACTGCAGAAAGGAAGCCAAATGCAAGGATAACTCGCAGGCAGCCATGGGAGTTAAGAGCCCGGAGCGGAGCCGGAAGCGACGACTGTTTTAGCGGTTTTTTGGCTGGACACTTTATCCTGCCGCCTGCATTTCGCTTCTATCTCTGTCCTTTTAGCCTCTTGTGTCTCACCAACACCCTCATAAATGGTACACCAATATTACCATGTAAAATTGGGAGAAATTTAACAGATTTAACTTTAGATTTTTAGTTTACAGAGCAAAGTTTCTCATATTTGAAGGTTATATTTGAGGGTATATTAAACTAAAATTAAGAAGCTAAAATAAACATTAAACTAATCTTACCTTCCTTTTATTTTCTTAGTATTTTCTAATGGATATATGTTTGTTTAATACAATTTTTGAGTACACAGAAGATCGTTGAAATTATACAGATATTTATTTATTTATTACAATTAACAAAGAAATAACTTTGAGCTCATTTCCTAAGCCTTTACTTAAATTTACATTATCATTCCTTAAGAAAGCTTTACCCTTGAATAGAAATTTGTTTATTCCTAATTTATGTACCATATATTTTAATTTACCTAATTTCTTATTTCATTGAAAATTATGTTTTGAATTTAAATAAAAATATTTTATAAATATATATACATTTTTAAAGCTTTCACAAAACTGAAACAATTTTCCTTATAAAGCTTTTCGTTTTCATATTTTTTGCTTGTCTTTTTACATTTTTACTATCATAATGATTTTTCTCTCAAATTAGGTAAGAGTATTTTTTAACTTTACAACTCTTTTTATTTCCTATGCTTGTTGTGTCTGCTGCTGCTCTGCATCTTCTCCGGACCATGAAGTGGCATTAGAATAGAGGCGACGCTTTTCCGCTTGCCGCTCCGTAGCCACCACTCCTCCTTCCTCTTTATTTTCTTCTAAACCTTTAACTCTATTTTTATTCCCGTGCTGGGTATTATAATTTTATTCGGCAGTTCGCAGTAAATAGTAATATGAATAGGAAAATATAAATTATTTGTACAATTTTTGTTAGTTTTTCTTTTTATTTCGGCGTGCCGAAGTTAGCTTCCCTTACTGTTATTTATTATTTATTAAATAGAAATAGCCGGTACTTGGAAAGTGGATCCTGAGAGCAAGAGAGCCACCCAACGAATACGATCCACTCATTGTCATTTTGCATAATTTTTGACCCTGTCGGACGGAACTGATGCAAAAATGCAGAAGATCGCCTCGTCGATAAAAAATCAAATATAAAGAAGTTTTCCCTACGAGTGCGGAAAAAACAGTGACCAAAAGTGCGGGAAGTTTTTGAATCCCCGCAATGAAGTGAACAAGAGTTAAAAATCGGGAGAAGGCTTAGGACATCCAAAAAGGCGCCGGGTGCTGTGTGGTTTTTGTTTTAAACCAAAGCTAATCAATCGTTTAATTTAGTGGATTTTTTGTTTTTTATTTGAACTGCAGCAAAAGAAAAAATTGCAACACCTTCAACAGATGAGAAGGTTTTTCCATTTAATTTAAAAATGTATTTAATGTAAAAATGTTTAATTAAGTAACAAATAGAATAATAAAAATAAAACATAAAACAAAAACATGAATATTAAGATGCAAACATTGAATGAAATAACGTGAATGAAGTAAAATAAAATGTTGAAGTATGGATATTGTTATTTATTACAAAAATGATGATGTTTGTTTTATATATTTAGTATACCCTTGCAGAGTATTTTAACTTTAGTCAGAAGAGGAGATATGCCCATGCCCGTCTGTCTGCCTTCACGTAAAGCAGTCTCTCTGATTTGCCCATTTTTATTATATCCGAATTTAGATTTTTAATTTTAATAATTGCAAGGGTATACAAACTTCGTCGATCCGAAGTTAGGTTTCCTTCTAGTTTACAGTTTTATTTGTTGCTGCTTTGCAGCGTCGTTTAGTTGGTCCAAAAAAGTTGCAGTTGTCGCAATTTCTGTTTCTGTTTCGAGTTCTTTTGCTTCTTTTCCTTTTTGAAGGCCAACGGCAATTTGGTTTCTGTTGCCAAAGTTGTTAGTGCTGTTATCTAACATGTTTAATTCAAGGCGCATCGCTTGAAATTAAACTGAAGCTTTCAAGCGTGACGCGTTGCATATGTATTTGGATGTGGGCACTGGCCCGGCGAAGGCACAAGGGGGCGGTGGGTATTGCACATGGCAAATTTAGCGTAAAATTTTCCTTCATCTTCGTTGTCGCATTTCTTTGACGAAATAACCGTAATTACACTCCAAATGAGGTGCACACAAAGATATTGTTTAATTAGAATATATGAAAAATAGTTGGAATTAAAAAACAAAAATTCAATAAATGTTTTAAGTGATATTGTAGCCAATAAAGTACAATTTATAGAGTTGGTAGGTATTTTGGTATGACTCTGTGGACTAAGAAATATTTTTAAAATTGATTCCTTATAACAAATTAATGAGGAAATGCATTTTTTAAATCACCATAAGAGTAAATTAAACCTGTTTGAAATATTTTGATTTAAAAATCATATATTGTTTATGATTTTACCAAAATTCCCCCTATTTTCTCACTGTGTACGCTTTCTTCTTCCTCTATCTTTGACCGCTTCTTCCTCTTTTTCGCTCTGTTTCACTGAGAAATTGTCACTGTCATTGCATTCGTTGTTGTCATTGGGTTTCTGCTTACATAAAGCATTTCGCTTTGATTGCCGTAAACTGATACAACATAATTATACGACCAAAACCAAAGTAACTGAAGCCAAACCCAAAAACTCAACGAAACTGAACCGAAGTCCCCCCCCTGGCACCACACACCCTAAAAAACCCTTTTGTTGCAAATGAGCAAAAGCAAACAAATAACCGGAAAATGTTGATAAGACCAATCTGGATGAAAATTGGGGAGGGGGGAATGGAAAACAATTCCAGTGGCCAAAACTGTGACAGTCCGCCAATAATTAAGATATGAAAATTCGTCACTTTATACAAAAGAAAAGATACACTGGAAAATTTTAGGAAAAGGCTATAAATCAATAAAGAATAAAGTTGATATAAATGGAACGTTCAGAAGATATTGTATAGGTATTTTATTAATGTTAACTATCATATAAAATTACCAATATGTGTTTAGACAGTCTTCCTTTTATCAATGTACATGAGATCCTGAGTTATGAAAGGGTTTTAATTTTGAAAAAATAAAAGAATATGAATTCAAAAAATATATATTTTGAAGTTTCTTCGAAAAGTATTAAGTATCAAATTCAAATAATTATTTCCAAAAATTCTGCTCATTCAAATGGCAGATTGCTTTAAATTGTAAAATTGTAGATTGCTTCTAAATTGTTACAAAATCTTCTCTGATATTCCCTGTAGGATGGTTAGGGTATCGAAAAGTTGAAGTCCCCTCTTCTCCAGGATAATATACGAAATCTGTTTAGGTCAGTCCGTATCTGTGTCTGTCTGCGAGAGTGCGTTTGTCTGTATGTCAACCATTGTTGACAGACACAATCAAGCAATCAGAACCTAAAAACTTTATCCCATTCATTGGAAACCGTGTGAGTGTGGGTGTGGGTGTGACTGTGCAGGGTATGGCTAGTGTCTACCCTCCAGGCATAATCAAACACAGAAGGCTCTCGTACTAATGCAGTTAACAAACTTGCGGAAACACAACCCACACACTCACAATCGCTCTCCACCCACACCCACAGACGGCATGCGTGCGAGAGTCTTAAGTGCCCCACATATACACACACACACACACACACCACACACACACCACACCACACACACTCGCACTCAATGATGATGATGTATTGTGTGAGATGTGAATGTGATTAAATTTCCATAGTAGCTCGTCTTTCATGCCAATTTTCCATTAGTCCCAACAGCTTCCACACTGGAAATAAAAAGAGTACTTGAAGGGAATATCTATACAAAATTGTGATATAATAATTGTGAAAGAATAAAAATCTTTTAAAATGCTGTCAAAAAGTATGCTACGATAGATGAAATAAGCAACTTAAACAATTTTATTGCATACTTTGGTGCACCCTTTTAAATGATTTAAAATCTACATGGATTTCTGTGGCAGCACTGATATATTTTAATATATCATCGAATTCTTTGTTAACATTACATTCTAGAAAAATCTATACTCTTGTTTAAAATTTTCTGAATCTAATTTATTAAATTTCTCTAAGTGCATGCGTGAGCCAAGCCCCACACACACATATGCACTTAAAAGCACATCAGGGCAGGGGGGCCGGGAAAACGAGGGGCCAGCATATGCTACTCTCTGATGTTTGCTGTGCCGCGTCAAAAAGTGATGATGAATAGTTTGTTTGATGTTACTTTGACCATTCCCATGATCAGCACAAAATAAACTCTACATGGTCTCTTCCCCGGCATGAATATATGCGTCTGAGTGTTCATATATCCTTGAGGGTGGCAGATGAATAGGTTGGGAGTGCAAAGGGTTAGATTTCAGAAATAGCCTAGTTACCGCTGCTTTAAGGAATGCCTACGGGTAGCGTCGAGATTTCTTGAAATGATTTTGGTTTAAATTTATGATAAGCCAGCAATGACAGGGCACAACTTTGGGCACGAAAAATATGAAGCAAGTTAGGGTTAGGGATTCGAGCGGATAGAGGCAAGATGAACGTGTTGTAATTAAAGTTAATTGGATGCTCAGAACATTTCTTGTGTCTGTGATGTGATGTGCGGTTTAAAATTAGATTAAATATACATATATATTTAGGAAATGATTAATGAACTTGTTATGAAATATATCAACATTTTGCTATGATTTTTAGCCCGCTTATGAGCTCTGCCATGCCATTACTTTTGGCTTTTCTTTCCAAATGTTCCCTTACTTATCCGCTTTACTGGTAATTTCCATTTAGTCCACAATATAACCCATTAATGGATAGCAATCTAATCATGAACGCTTCACAAATTGCCACAGCTAGCAAGCCCTGTTGGGTATTTGAGCCAAGTGCACTCAGCACTCTAACAAAACGGAGCTTAAGCCAAAGCCAAACCCCAGACCCGGACCCAACCCATTGATCTTCCCGCTGCACTCCATCCTGGCCCCTACCAAGCCAGCTCCTCGAAACAATTAAATGCTTAGCTCGACAAAAGTCTGCGGTTCGCATTAAATCATCAGTCTGCTGTTGACTCCGGCTCTTGGAGTGCATCATCCCCTGCTCATTTCCCCCTCCCCATCGGCTGAATAATTTACATAAGCAGCGGCCACAGACTTTGCTGCAACTCCCCTCCCCCCAAAAGTACACCCATTCTCCCAGGACCACCTTCACCGCTGCTGGCGACAAAAGAGGATGCCAAATTAAAGCCAAAAACCCATGCAGGCAAATCCCTCAACCAGACCTCAGGCAGAAATGAAAAACAAAAAAATAACAAACATCCCGGCTGCTTTCCTCCGGATATTCTTTATGTTTTTGTTGTCTTTTGTAGTTTTTTATACACGGTATTCAAAGTTGGTTGGTTTTGGGCTAAAAACCTCGAAGAATGTGGAAAAAAGGGTTTTGTTTTGAATGGAGTTTTATTCGCATCAAAGAATTTGATTGAATTATATTTTTTTGCCAGAGGTTCTTGTGAGAATTGCACACTTGGAACATATGTAAGTGAATTTCCAATTATTTTGTTTTACCTAAAAACTTATTAGAAAAGACAAAGTATTGATAATTAAATTAGAATTTCTTGATATTACAAAAATCTTTTTCGGGCAGCTTGATTTTTAAATAATAATTTTATTCTTCCATTATAGTTCTATAATAATATGTGTGTCTTCTATACATATTATTAATATATTATTAGTTCTATAATAATTCGGCTTCCTATATTTTCTATTCATATTATTAATATGATATCAAAACAACCATTATTTATTTTATTCCCCTTATTAGGTATTCTTTAGTCGTCAAATCTTCCCAATTTTTCTGTGGCTTTTCTTTATCTTTTTTTTTTTCGCTGCGTTTTTTGTTTGTTGCTCAGATGTTTTGTTTGGATTTTCATGCATTCACTTGCGGAATTTTCGTGCTGTTGACTCGGCAACGCATATGAATGTATGTCTCCCCGAAAAACGCCATATAGAATATCCCATCCCATCCCTTGGCCCGCCCCATTTGCCATTGCCGCCCCCTTTTTTCTTTTTTGCATTTAGGGAGCGTGCATATGTGTTGGCGCATACATAAACAATGGCACAGGAACAACAACGGGGCGACCAACGCAGGCATAACAATGACAAAAGAACGCATTTCTCCCAAACCCATCCGAGCCATCAGATATCCCCCCGCCGACCACGAAGAGCCCATGGTCGGATCCCCCTGGTCCTGTTCTGTTCCTGGCTGGTTTATTATGCAAAAGTTATGCAAAGATAAGCAAAACTATGAGCAGCAGCGGCAGCAGCTCGCCAGCCAAAAAATTGTAGACGCACCCCAAGCCTCAGTATCTGCATTGAGAGAAATTATTTAATGATTTGTTCTTAAATATTTAATAATTTTGGCTAGTTTGGGTTGCTAAAATAACTTTTATTTACTATATAATGGATTTTTACAAATGTAAGAATAGGGTTTATTTTCTATAACAAAATTTGCTTTGACTTAGCATAGATTTTATGGTCAGATTGCGTGACATAAATATTTAATTCATTAGCTTACTACTTTGATTTTACTTGATGGTATTATTCTGTGTAATTAAAGAGAATGATGATGGCAATATATGTCTCACTGAAAGAAAACTATAACGAATAAAGAAATTTGTAATAATAATAAATCCATTGAGCTCCTATATATTTTCTCTTTTCTGATTGTTCTTCTGGTTACACCGATCGTACTTTTACTTCAATTTTTAAAACAAACGAATAATAAAAAAATTATTTGAATATTTATGTGATGTTTATAATATATATTCATCTTAAAACCCTACCACCTTCTGTACTTATACATTTTCAAATTAAAAACGGTTTTCTGTAAGTGTACCATCTCCCCCCTCACATATCCCACTAAAAGACAAACGGGTTCGGGTTCCTGTTCTTTTTTCGAGTTGATTTTTTTGGGCGTTGTTGTTGATTTGCTGGGAAGTCGGGCAGCTGTTATGGGACACCCACCAAGTCATTCAAGTTAATTGTGCGGCCAAATGCAAAAATCAACTTTTTTACAAGTTCAACGGCGGGGCGTAGTTGCCAGGGCAGGGGCGCGCTCGGGCTTTATGGGGGCTCGTCGGCACCTCGTGAACGAAATGGACACTTAAACTCTAATCGAAAAACTTTTGCCCATATACAAGTCACTTTAAAATGCGCTTAATTTGATCAGCGTGCGGCGATTGTCGAAGGAGGGAGAGAGCGGGACTCACTCAATTCTCATTTCTCCTCGCATTTCTCGGCTATCCGGTTACCTTTCGTTCCCATTCCAGGACCTGAACTTTGCAGATTTTTCCCTTTTCCCTGCGTAGATTACCATAATGAGCTTTGAGATGGGCACAGGCACAATTGTTATAAACTTGTTACTGCCATTCGACGACGACTACAATTTGTTTGAGTTTCTCCGGACTTCTTTTCTTTCCATTCATTATTTTATTATTCGACTGAGCATTTTTGAAATTGGTTATATGAATGGCATGGCCTGTGTATAGACATGAAATGAAGCGGAAATGGTGATAACGTTTTTTTTTTAGGGAAAGTCCTTCAAATGCGAGTGATTAGACCTTTGAAAAGGGGGTTGCTTTCTGGCGGTGATATCTTGTCTAAGATCTTTTTTATGGCGAAATGTTTTGGTTATCTAAGAGGAAATATGAAATCTAAATAAAAGTTTATAAATATACACGTTTTTGTATTCAGGAATATATCTTTTTGTGTATTTTTAAAATTATTTATTATAAAGTTGGACTTGTTTTAGGGCGGTGACTTGGAATGGTTCTTTATAGGAATTTTGTTTGTATTAGGACTGATTGATTCGCTATTTTGTAATTACTTTATGAAAACCAATTACTGACAAGTATTTACATAATTTATCTATACCTTATTTAAGTATTTAACCATTCTTAGTTTCATGCTCCTAAAGAAATGCACAACATGAATCTTAATAAGCTCGAAATATTAATTAATCAATATAAAATAATTCACTACTTCAATATCAACAACTTTTCTATTAATCTCTTCTTAAGAACCCCTTTTCCCCAAATCACTAACACACTTTATTACCATTTCCCAATGTATTTATATGCACTTAATTTTTAATTCGATTACGCAAGAGGGCATCTTTGATGCGCTATTTGCTCCCGTGTTAAACAATTCACTCGCCTGCTTGTGACAGCTTCAAGTGTGCGCTGGCCGAGAGTGGGATTTTTTTTCTGTTTGTTTCTGGAGTGAGAGCCAAGTGCACACTTTTGGTCCACTCGGCGCTCGGCCACACCCACTCACATATCGCCGCTCGGATGACAGCATCCTGCGGTGGCAGTCGCCACTTGACGCGGTCTGCATTTCAGCAAACCCTACCTCTTTTCCACCCCCATCATCTGGCAAAGCAGCCTCGCCTCGCCTCGACTCGACTCGTTCAATTGAAAAATTAAGCAGCCACTTTGTCAAAATGCTGCTTCAATGGCCCTCGTTCATCGGGTATAGGGTTTGGGTCAATCCCCTATCCCCACAGCCAGTGCCAGCAGGGTTCCCGATCCCGAATCGCTGTCGCTTTTGCTATATAGCTGCTGCTGCCGCCTTTGCCGGGGGCTTTAATTGTCGACATCTGGGCTTGACATGTAAATGCAAAAGGTTCTTCAAAACCCAGGACCCGGGACCACTGCAGGCAGGCTTTGCTTCTTTTCCACTTTGCAGTGATGGCGAAATGATAGGAAAAGGACTAGAAGCTGTATTAAGCAAGTTATTTATTTATTTAAAATTATTTAAATAAGATCAAAAATATTTTAAAAGCCTCTTAAACGTAATTTAAACAATAACAAATATAACTGTGTGTTTTAAAAAGCTTTTTCTAGTAGTTAAGAAAGATTTTTCTTCGAAAAATTGAACTAGAAAAAGTCTCTGGTGACAGCACGGCTTCCATGTCCCTGCTCTCCGGTTCATTTAATTATTTTAAATAATTTAAATAGGAAAAACTTTATATAAACTGTAAGCATAAACTACAGGATACTCAGAAACTATTAATATCAGTGGCAGAATATTTCCCCTAGACAATTTTGACTTGAAAAAGTCTGTGGTGACACCACTGCCATGCTGTCCCTGCTCTTTGGCTCATCTGGTTTGATGGAGCATACTCGCTTGGCACTTATTACATTGGCATCTGCGTATGGTTTTGGCGTTTATTGATGCAAATTCGGCCCGCCGGCGCCCCTGATCTTTTAGCCCGTTGTCGATGGGCAAAACGATGGGCCACCTAATTGACGGCTAACGTCGAACACAAGTGCGCCGCTCGCTGATTAGGGTTGCTCCGCTCCACTCGTTCACTTTCTTTTTGCAACGCGACCCTAGTCCTGTTCCTGTCAATTTGTTGTCAGAAAAAGTTTCTCGGCTGCGAAACCTTTTTATTTCGGAGGCTGAGAGCACTTGCCACTGCTACCCGTTTTTTAATCGCCTTATTGTTGAGCGCATCTTTTTGTATTTCGCATTCGCCTCATTGATTGAGTTGACATTAATGGGCACTTGGAGGTGTCAGCGAATGGCAGCAATTGGCAAACAGTTGGCATCATTTAGCATACTAAATGCTGTTTATACCCATCAATAAAAATAATAATACATAAATTAGGAGACGAAGGTGGTGTATAGGGGGTTCGAGATTATGTAAGAAATTAAATTGACAGCTAAGCTAGGCAGGCAAATAATGGAAATTGAAATTGGGTTTTCAATCTAAATTTTAATGTCTGAAAGCAGGTAATTTACCTTGTTAAGCAGCAGGATCAATCTTATGATTTATTTAACATACGAATTTTGTATGACTTAATAACTGATAATAAAAGAAAGGGGGACAAGTTAATTAAGTCTCCGAAATATATAAATTCAACATGCTATACCTTTAATAATTTTTTTGTTTTATTTTTTTCAATCGCTTCAACATCAAACAAATATTATCACAAGCTTCATTGAAATCTGCATGAAGATTTATGAGTCCTATAAGCCATGTCAAGACGACAGCTTTGGCCATGCTTTCTTCTCCTGGAGCAATGCCAGAGCATCGGGCTCATAATTATGTGGGTGTTCCCGATCTGTGTGTCTTTCCGGGCCTCTCCCCGAATTTGCTAGTTGGTGCCCACTCGTCGTCGTCGTCATCAACATCGTGGCAGTGGGCGTTCGCCGGCATTCCTCGTTCATGTGATCCACTTGGCAGAGATTTTCAGCAACTGACATCGCCTGCAATTCAGTGGAGTGTGGGCGATGCCGTGGTATACCACTGGCAAACCTTACCTTAATCAAGGGTACATATATATTTTCTTTTTCCTGCTATTTATCTTGGATTGTAGGATAAATAAGACCATAAGAGTCTTGCCTACTTATAAAAGTAGTTGCTTTCTTCCAAATAATGAGTCTTGAAATAAACTAAGAACGAAGAACATATTAATTTAAGCTCAGATTTTTTTTATTTAAAATTTTTGTAATTGTGTAATTGTGTCTAGCTTATTATTTTTGTTTTTAATTGAAATATCCGGGTTGCAAGAGGGTTTGGTTTTCCATTCTCATTTTAAACCCATTAACTTTATTTTCTTACAATTGTAGAAATATGGAATTCCTTACCAACAATTGGAAGAATTTACTTTCAATTCCCTATTTTTACACTTTACTTTGTTAAATGCACATCCTTCTTCGATTTCATTTCATATTTGAGGCATTCGTTAGAGAATAACCAAACCCAACTTCCTCGGAACCTCCGATCTCATCCGAAAATTCTAGCTAGTCTCCATTTCGGAGCCACAGCTCCAGTCGTTTCTGTTTCGCACAGAAAGCCAGCCAGTCGAGCTCGCAATGCAAACCGCAAAGTCATCTCCGGTTTATTTACTGGCCAGCAGAAAATAAACCAGTAAGCGAAGATGAGACCCAGGGAATCAAACAAGAAAAAAAGGGCCAAAACCAAGGAGGGATGAGCTTAACAGAAACCGAGCGAGTTGATACTCTTGAAAGAGACCTGAAACGTATTCAGGGTCATAATATTTCTTTAGTTCATTAAAAAAGTTATCTAACATTTTATTCATTTAATTTTTCAACAGTATGTTTTTATTTATATTTATATATATTTTTATACCGTTTCGTTATATTTAAGAGAAATTCCGGAATGTTGGTTATTTATTAATACTTATTTATTTCTGAACCATATTAATTTAAATCGGATTGTTTGCTGCTGTCCGGCCTCTCGAATACGAGCAAAAACCGCATTCACGGTCTCTAACTTTAATTCAGTTATTTGAAAATATTAATTACCATTTTATTAATTGAATTTCTCAACAGTATACTTTTATTTATATTTATTTTTAGATCGAGTAGTTTAATGCGGGAGAACATTTCGGGTTGTGGTTATTTATTAATACTTATTTATCGAATTGTTTGCTACTGTCCAGCCTCTCGAATACGGGGAAAACCCGCTTTCATGGTTTCAAACTTTAATTCAGTGCATTGAAAATATGAATAACAATTTTATTAATTAAATTGTCAACTGTATATTTTTATATATATTTAATTCTAAATCGCTTCGTTTTACTTGGAACAAATTTCTGGGTGCTAGGTTATGCTGCTTCCAAAACTCTACGCGCTCCTCGTGAAGGGTATTTACATAAACTGAAGCCGCATGAATTTTCAGTTGGCAAAAGGCTCTTCTCCGCCGCCAAGAAGCACAACAAAAAACAAAAGCCCAGCCAAGCTGGATCCCAAGCCCCTGTCCCAGTCCAGCTCTTGCGTTTCCATTTCTTCCCCACCTTGGGCGATACATCGAATTTAATTTCCTGCCAAAATCGACAGAGGGACCAAGGCATTTCTGCTCTGGCGTTGCGGTGTGGGGCCCAGTCGAGCGTTAAGAATTCGCTCGGTTACCAAAACTTAATTTTGCGGCTTGCGTTTCAGGGGAGTCCAGCCCGGCGATGAATGAAATTTCACACAATTAGCCGCCCTGGCCAGATCCTGTCTCATCTGGAGGAGGCCCACCAACTGACGCCGTCGGCACGTGATCGAGGCAGAGCAACAAAAAAAAATTGCTCCGAGACTTTGACAGACGACAGTTGCCGGCAAAGTTTTTTGGCCAACATGTGGCACTTTAGGCCCGAGTCCACGTCATATTTCAGCGCCAACTGGCGCCCAACTTATTAGACGGCTTCCTCTCACTCTCGGCATCGATACCAGGCCATGGAATTTTATTTTTATCCATCCTAAAAGCAACACCAGCCAAGGTCCAGGCCAAGGTCTGGGGCAAGACATTTGAGCCTTTATTTTCTGTGTACCCATTAGCTTCGAGGATATTTTTAATGGGCTTTATAATGTAAATTTAAAGAGTGTGATACGTACAAATTTATAAAGAATTATAATTACATTCCAAAGCATTAAGCTCATAAATAAATTTATATAAATTTCTTTCTTTAAGAAAACTTAAATCCGAAATATATTTGGTTCATGGTCAACATAGATTTGTATCACTTTACCCTGTCTTTCTGCAAAGAGAAACCAAACCAAGGGTAACTTCTTGTCCAAATTATCCCATTTATATTGTTATTGGATGGACATTGAAAAATATTGTTTGCCCGAAAAGAAATCTGGCCAAAACAAATGTGAGTCGAGACCGAGAGCCTAGGCGAAAATCATAAAAATAAATGGCAAGTGATTTCAAGTTTTCGACGCAACATGTGTAATTAATAGACTCCCCGAATATACGAATATATGTACGTATATACTCGGTGTCCCGGGGCGGAATGATGAATGCCTCGTAAAACGTTAAAGCTGTGGGGGGACTGTAGGTGTCTATTGTATTATTTACGTCTGCATTGCTCCGTCATCCCCACGTCCAGTAATCCACCCTCCTGGTCCCTCCGTTCGAGATCCATAAAATGGGCTTCCCATGGTTTTGCGACCCCATCTCGTGTAGAAGTGTCACACATGTCCTTGTGCGGCTTTGACTTTGGCCCCAGAGCCGAAAATAGCCAACTGAAAGGGCGGGGGCGCACACAGTAGTGGCTGTTACTGTTGCCGCTGCTGGTCCTGTTTTTGTTGCAACAGAGCAGAGTGTGTGTGCTGCCTACCAAGTGTGTCACTGTCACACACTTGACGATTTTTCGGAACGGCAATAGGCACTACTACACCACACCAGATACCAGATGGCACAAAAAAGAGACACTCAGGTGTCGGCCAGAGTTGCTGATGAAGGTACCCTACAGGGACCGAAAGTTGGTCGTAATTTAATAGCTGTTTGTTGTAGAAATTCTCGATAAATATATATATTTACCGTAAAGCATTAATTCTTTAATTTCTGCTTAGCAATTTCTTTAGGTTTTAACCTATTAATTTAAAACAAATAATATAAACCCTCCTAGGGATCCCCAGGACACCATTGCCTGGCAGTAAGGATCACACTCGATGTCATGGAAATAAGGCGACGCCCGGCGGTACAGAAAGAGCTCCTCTGTTCGCCGGCGCTGCTCAAGTGTTTGTTATATCTGCCCCGTGTCCATGTCGGAACTAGCATCCACTCTGGTGTCCTGCTCCATGCGCCCATGCGTTTGTTCGCCGCCTTGGCAAGGACATTGTTCTGCTCGGGCTGCTCGGGGGCCTCGTTGGGGCTTTCCGAGACCACTGGCAGCTGCGTTCACGCAAATAGAAAAGACACTCAAGGCACTCGTTCGACTGGGTGGGAGGGTGTAAAAACTGTTACGTGATGAGTGCGCATCATGCGGGTCCTGGAACCGCAATGCCGCCAGTGGGTGGCATGGGAAAAGCGGGCCTGTGCCCGACCACTGGGAAAATCAGGCATCAATGGGCGTTTAAGCCAGCTCGCTTGATGTCCGCAATGAGATTTAAATAGAATCAAATTAGTCTGGCATTTTCCGAATATCGTTCGCCCGAAGGGCAGGCACAACAACCCAGGGCTACACCCAGCCACCCAACCACCCAACCACCGGTTCAATGGACGCTTTCCAGCTGCATGAGGAATTGTTTGCTTTGGCAGCTTAAATCGTTTACCTAAAAACATAAATCCGTTGTATATACACAAGCGTTCGCCTCGTCGAACGTTACGTTTACCTTTGTCAACGGTTTTTGCTTACTCCAATCCCTGCCTGCACCTGTATCTGTACCTGTAGCCACCCCGAATATCTTTCTAGTCAGGTGCACAAACACAAACAAGTGGAGCGCAGACAGACGGACGGACGAGCTACGGTTACATGTTCCCTGTTCCATGTAAAGTTGAGTTCGGCCCAAGCATTGACAGTTTGAGCTTAAAAATCCAATTAGTCTTTGATTTGCATACAACAAGCACACACACACAGACAGGGATGGGAAAAACAGGCGGAAATAGCGGAAATCAATATATCGACTAGGAGATGATCACTAATTTCGTTGCCTTGAAGTATATGTATCAGGGAAAACATTTTGGGAGATTAAATCTTGAGATCTTGAAACAATTACAGGAGCCAGAAGAGGATTCAGAAATTTTAATTTGCTTTGTAACGAGTAATTAATATTATTTAATGAATATAAAGCAAGTACCTTTAGTATTCTTTTAAATAACTAATATACATAAACATGCATTAAGTTCTTTGCTTCTTCGTTTCCACCAATAAAGCTCTATAATAAATATAGCTACTAATCGGTCTAACTAAAATCTAATAAAATTTATTTAAAATTGAATTATGATTTCATACCTTAAATGAAATAAAAGGTCTTTGTTCTATAACTGCATTTTCAAGATCTAAAAAATGTATTTAAAACTGAGTTATGATATTATACATAAAATGAAATAAAAGTTCCTTGTTCTATAAACTCCAAGCCCATTCTTTAAAGCATTTAGAAATTTAAAAATTTCACAAATCCCCATTATTATCTATAATCTTCTCGAGAATAAAAACCCAACTATATCGAAATGCAACCAACTCGGAGTGCTACCCTGTATTAAAAGAAAAAGCGAATCAAACACACGCAGAGGGAACAGAGCGCAAAGGCAGCGGCAGATAAAGAGAAAGCGACACACAAAACAGTCGCAGAATTTCTTGCTAAATATTTTAAGACCATTCCCCGAATGTGAACCGAGCGAATTTGTATTTTGGCTTTGATTTCGGCCCTCGCTTTGAGCTGTTGCTTTTTAGGGGTCTCCCAGCCCCAAAAAAAAAGTCCCCTAAGCATCCTTCCCTCCGCTACCGCTATTCGGCTTTCTCCGCCTCCGTCTCTGCGACTTTCTGCGACTTTCTCCGATTCTCTCCGCCCTTTTCTCGATTTCTCCTTCGCTTTTCTCGGCAGTGGCACCACAATAGACAATTGGATTTTTGCGGTTTCTAATCCAATTTATTTCGTCTTAAATACAAAAACTTGAAGCTACGTCCTTTTTGCCTTCGCTACAAAGTGTCCTCAATGCGCACCTGTGTGCGGGTCTGTGTGTGTGTGTTAAAGTCCTGGGTGCGGTTCAATGTAATTTAATGGATGGGCAGCACACACACACACATCCGGCAACAGTAAGTCGGCAAGTTAAGCCCTCAAAGGAGGCGAGTCCTGCCCACCTGCGCTCACTCAAAATCAACGAGCAGAGGACAGCTCTCAACAAACTAATTTAAATATTTCAACAATTAAGGAGCCCAGGCAATTAAAATAAACCAACGCCACCTCTGGCCCCCCCGAAAACAATGGGTAAATCGGGGATTATTTTGCAGCCGGAAAGTCGAAATTTGTATGCACTATTTATGAGAGGGAAACCGGAGGAGAGAGCTTAAAGAGTGGCTGCCACTAGCCAGGATATTGTTTGGAATAAGCCGGACTACTTTAGGATTATGATGGCATTTAAGAAGCCGAAAGAGTGAGAAAACAAAAGGTTGAGTCTGCTTGGACCGAAGGCAGATCATCGATACAAATATGTTTATAATTGACTAAGTCTCTTGTTGGGGAAATTAAAGGGAAATTGTCATTTCTAATCCATGATTAAGTTTGCTTTCATGTTTTGTCTTAATTTAAGTAAATGTAGTATTTTTATGGATATTATATTAATCTTGAAAGTTCAGCAAAATATTATACTTTCAGTTTTAAATTAAATAACAATTTAAAAATAATTGAATACAATTTTAAGAATAAATTGCAAAACGGTCAATCGTAGGGTAATTAAACAGACAATTAATTCTTTTCGGTTTTTATCATTTCATTGCAAAAATGAAATATGAGAACATTAATAAAACGTTCATCAAATAAAATTATCAGCTTATACATATTCTTGCATTATCTCAGATGTATTTATGGCAATTTTATAAAGAAATATTTATGGGTCAATTTGTATTAAATTGTTTTGATTTTATTTTGAATTGAATAGTAATTATTGAAGAAACTCCGAAATTAGTAATGAAAGGTTTTAATAAAGATAATAGAGTAAATATTAAATGATTGTTTACTTCCTTACATTCTCCCCTGAATTTTTCCCTCCAATTAATATCACTGTCCATTCATCAGGCTTCAATGATACCCCGATGATTGCCTAGGGTAGAACAATCAACACCGTGTGACTAACAGCCAGCCATTTTAACCTTTTATTTCCTATTCCCCTATAACATCCCCTTCCCCCTTAGTAACTCATTCCCTCATCCCCTCAGGTGCCACCGCCCACTTAGCGTTCCATTCTGTATGTGTGAGTACTTTGTTTTGCCTTGTTGTGGACAACGTTCAATCAATGTCAACGTCATTGTCCTGCTACCACCTGCCCTATCCTGTTGCTTCATTTCTCTCGATTTCCGCCTGCTTCACAGCCACCTTAACCCCATCAGTTTATCCACAATCCGAACCCAAGATTCTTTCACATTTGCTTACCATAATTTCTAGCAACCTGACGATTTCACTTCTACTTTGGCTGATTTTGGAATGCCACGTGCTGGGAAATAGAGAAAAGAGGAATTTACACTGGAAGAATTGTAAACTGGTGGATTTCCAGACAGACTAAAAATATTTTAGAACTTATTATAGTATAGTAAAATTAATATGTTATATTTTAAAGGATTTTTACATTAAAAAGTGTAGCATACATTCTTGCATCGCAACTCCTTTTAAAACCTTTCTTTGGAGAGAAATTGAAAAGGCAATGTTTGGAGCTATCTTCTTGTCGCTCCACTGATTTCTCCAGGTGTTAGCTCTGGACCTTTAATGGCGCTTAGGTCTTGCTGTGCTACTGCTGCGGCTGCTGCTGCTTCCCTGTGTCCGCCGAAGCGATTCAAAGGCGCTGCCGTGCAACTGTCAATATCACACGCAGAGCTGGACACATGAGCGACACATTGACACATGGCGTACAAAGGCAAAAGGACAGACCGGACCAGCACAGCTCACAGGACACACACTGGCACATCCTTCCTGTGTTCTGTACGACTCCACCTGTCTGCCTGACTCGCTCTCTTGTGTGTGTGTGTCGATGTATTAAGTGGAAACACCTTGTAAAATGGCTGACAGGTGTTAGAAGACTTTGCAAGATTTATGCGCTGACATTAACATGAATATGTATGACTGCAGTCGGTTGTGTGTGAGCGAGTCTGTGTCCCTGCCACTGTATATATACATACATATGTGTCTGTGTGAATCGCCCAAGCAGTTAAAGGATAACAGCGCATTAACTTAAGCATTACATCTGCGAAGGGGCAGGGACGCACACACAGGTGCCAGGACACGCTGTGGTTGCAACAATTAAAGTTTATTTGCTCCCACATAGACACTCGCACAAGCGCCCGCCAGCTCGCTCGCTGGTAAATGTGTATTTATAGTCACCTTGCCACAAAATTAAATAAAAGCAAAAGTCAACAAGGAACATAGATTTGCTTGCCAGCTTTACTTGCTTTGCTTTGGTCAACTGCATAACAAATACCAACAGCCACAGCTAAGGACAGCAATATGAGGCAACACAATATGAGGCAACATGTTAGCCATCATCGTTATAACGCTCGACAGGATCCCGTAGAGGGTCACCTAGAGGGGCACACACACAGGACATTTTGGGCCGGCCAACAAGCGGCAATGTTTTTGTTATTCGACGCAAAAGAAGAGCGAGCGAGGGAGACGGCTGCGTGAGGCACGCGTGAGTGGTCAAAAATCTGGTAATTAGTTAGTTTTATTCCAAGAAAATTGGGAATAATTGTGGATAAGCAGACCCTCAAACTAAGAGCTATCCTGAGTACACTGATTACCGAGACCTCATTAGCTACACAAACTCTTATTTCAATTGTTGACTTTTTACTCTCTTATTACCTGAAAGCTAACCCCAAGAAACCCCATCGATTTCTTGGATTTATTTTTGGCCCTAAAAAGAACACAATATCTAGGCTCTTGCGGGCCATCTCTAACTGGGTCAGGGTGTCAGTGTCCTGCAGTCAGCTTTGCTGCTGTCAGCCATTTTGGTATTTGCCTTGCCTGGCCAGCTAGCTACCTGATTGCCATGGCTCGCTTGTTGTTGCCTCATTATGATTGTCAAAGTGACGGACTGGTCATGCAAAGGTAAACACAAAATGTGTAAATACAATGAGACATGGACAGTGAGTGTGTGAGCGATGTGTGTGCGAGCTATGTGTGTGCCGAGTGTGTGTGTGCATCGGGGATATTACAATATTGCTCGACTCACCTGCTGACTCTCGGTGTTGGCATTGTAATTATCATTGCGACACTATTTGCTGTTTGGCTTAAGTGCTTTGTATGAGCAGCCAAGCAAATCAATAAGCCCAGTTACAGCCCCTATCTCTTACCCCTAAACCAAACCTTTTGTCAATCTGCAGCCCCCACCTGCCACCCCTAACCTACAAACAGTGAAAAAAAGCAAAGTGAGGTATAACCCTTATTAGGATTATGTTTATAAGACGTATTGATCTTGGAAATATTGATTTTGCAGTGCACTTTCTTGATATAATTTTAAATATTCTGCTTTACAAAATGCATTAACTATTCAAGAAATGCAAACTAATTTATTATTATTATCCACCTAAAACCCATTTTATAACTGGTAATGAGAGCAGCTACTTAAGCTCTTCTCACAAAATCTCAGTGTTGTCTTTGCACTACCTAAGATTCATGCCTAATTAAGGCATGTTTCTCTAATATATTTTTAGTTTCAAAAGGGAGGCCCTTTTGCGGTTAATTTTGCTACCAAATTTTAAGGGGTGCTTAATTTCTTTGAGTGCGCCATATCATTGCATACTTGATGGGCTTTAAGGTGCTGCGGAAATTGGTTTGTTATGCGCCTTTAAGTAGGCTAAACGCTTCATTTTTATGTCATTTCGCTGTCATCGCTCACAGCAACGAACACCACACCACCCACACCACCCCCACCGCATTTTATACCCCTCCGGAGGATTCACCCCCATCCCCCGGGACACGCAGTGTCCCTTCCTTGTCCGTCATTCATTATTTGCACGCTTTTTTTCGAACGTTGTTCCTTTGTTTGGTTTGTTTTTGTTTGAGCTCCTTTCCGCTCATGAATTTTTTATTATATTTCGACACCTGCCCCGCCGAGTCCCTGTCCCTGCACCTTCGACTTGGCTGTTGTTTCATTTTTAAATTATTAAATTTTATTGGCGTATCACTTTTTATGTGCGACCGCCGCCAGAAACATTATATTTCGATTAGCACCTGTTTGCTGACTTCCCACCCACTCACCTTTTTTTTCTCATCTCCCTGGGTTCGTTTTTTTTTGGTTGGTTTATTTTTCAATTGCAGCTTGTTCTTGGGGCTTTTTTTTCCTCTTTTTTGGTGGGACAACAGGTGTGACCCGTAAATTTGTGCCCCAACCATTTGCCATTTCTATTTCTCATTTACTTTTATGCTTTTTATGGAAATTTCATCCGTCGTTTTCTCCGTTTGATTTCCAGTAAATTAAATGCGATTTGTGTTTCGCATCAAAATCATCGAAGCGAGCGGCGCGTGTTCAACGCCAGACGCTAAGTCGAAGACAAGGTGAACAAGCCAGGCGGGAAAATCGATTTGGATGCGAGAACACCTGGTGATCTCATTAAATGTTTGCTCCAAAATTAACTATACGTGTTGGGTTTAAAGTTTGCCAGTCGTGTGTGTGTCTGTGTTCGACATGTTGCTCAGTGCGCATTTTGTGGGTCGATGGTGGTTGGGGAAACTTCTAATCACGGCGGGGTTTTAACTTCACAAAATGGGTGTCTCTGTGGTCTTGTTGGGGATTTAATTAGTTATAATGAGCAGTGGATTAGAAATTTAGGGTAATATTGGTATTTCCTCAAGGATTCCTTCTATTAAACTTTGAAATGCAAAGCATTTTTGAGTTGATACGAGAAATACTTGAAATCCTTAAAATACTGTAACTAAATATTCCTAAAAAAATATCATAATTGGAAATGGAAAAATGTCTATTAAGATGGGTAATATAATTCAGGAAATATAACTTTTAATAGACGCTAAAAATAAGTATGTATCTTCAAAAGCTACTTTCTCTACTGGATGTAGACAATAACCAAGAAAATTCCTTGACAAACACAACTTTATTAAATTAACAACTGTTGTCCTTAGCCATTTACCACTGTGTTTGACGATGCAATTGAAAAATGGAGCTTCGTTGGGTGGCCTTGTTGAGGAGAGGAAAAAGTTTCCCTGCCATTGTCGCCGCCGCCTGTGTTGTCTTCTCTGATCCGCTTGGCAATTACCCCAGGGAAAATCGACCGACATTGTCCACTGCAATCCAATGGCGACTAATTAATGTGCCCATTTAATGGGCCATCCCGTAGCCCAGAAATCTCCGCTCAGCTCCGCCGAGCTCCGCCCCCTCGGCTGCAGGTTGCGTGTGTGGGCTGTCAAGAATATTTCGTGCTCGGTCAGTTAATATACTGTCAACGTGTCGCCGTCGATGGCATTTATACGCACACATGCACACTCCACTCGAAATAATTGTATTTTGATTTCATATTTTTGCTGAGATTTATTTTAGTTAACTAAAAGGTTACAACAGCTTGTGATTTCGTTTTCCTAGGTCACAAACTTGAAGCCTGAACATTGGTAAGTTTTTTGATTCAAGAAGAATATAATTAATATATTTATAATATATTTAGGTGAATCATATATATATTTGTATGGAAAATATGTCTTCTTAGGGGTTTAATTATTTTATTCCTGTTTTGGAACTTAGATATCTTAATGAATACATGGATTTTATAAACTTTAAAGATTATTTACGCCAAGTTTTCAGATACAAATCTGTCCAATTTCGTTCTAAATATATCCCATATACATTTAATGCTTCATTTCTTCATGTGCACCATAGAAAGATACTCTTCGTGTATGTAGATATGTTCGTTAGTGGTCGAAAGGCGTTGACTGCCTGCGTTGAAATTGATTTTGGTGGGGCATCAATGAGCCTGTCTGTCAGGTTGCCGCCTCCATTCCTATATGGCCCCAACTCTGTCATCCGTCCGACTGGCGGCAATCCTCGCATCGGCTCATGCGTATTTTAATTGAATAAACATCCAGGCCGCAGTTGGCGGAGAGCGAATGGCAAAAAAAAAGAAAATTAAATATCCCCATGACTCCTGCTTCTGCTGCTGCTGCAATCGAGCCGAAGACAAACAAGCGGCCAATGCCAATTAAATGGGAATTTTAATTAGCGCAAGTTTCCCGGCATGACGTCACATCGTTGAGAAAGACAGAGAGAGAAGCCAGAGGCAGGTGGCATGCGATGAAAAATAATATTAATATTACTGATCAATAAAGATGGGTACAAAGTGCCTGTTTACCAGGGCAGGATTGTCGTGCTTCTGCTACCAAGGGGTTCAAGATAAAGGTAACAGATAAAATAAATAATAATTTCGGGTCTCAAAAATAAAAATAAATAACTACTTACTAGTAGTTTAATAACTGAAAACTATTTGCTGAAATCCCTGTCAAACTATCTTTAAATTTGTTTATTATTAGGAAAATTTAAATATAACCAAGTTTATTTGGAGGCTATGAAATCCTGTAAAAGCTTGGAAAATAATAAATTAAATATACACAACAAAGGCTCCCTCAATATACCCCTAATACCCAGGCAAAGTCGGCAAATGCATTCTGAAAACCTTTTACAAATAAATGGATTTTATGAATTACAAATATTACCATAGGAATGTAAATTGTTTTAAGCCCTCTTATTATTTTTTAATACTTCTCTAGATTTGTGAATCGAAATTTTCTTTGTGCGGATTTGGGGAATTAAATTCGCACTCGCTTCCGTGCTTCACATTTGTATTTTTTTAACTATAACAAAACCTAATCAAACAACAATTAAAACGCATACTCACACACATCCCGGAACGAGCATTTATTTCAAATATTTACCAACTCAATTTGATTTGACCCCATACATTTGCCATATATATTTTGAATATTTCCCCCCGATCAGAGCCGGCGAGTGGGAGAGGAGGAGTGTCGCTGGCAAATATAAAAATGTTCATTCGATTTGGTCGCACACTTTTAACAATTTCAAATGCCGCTCTTCATTTGTTTAAGCAGACTGTACGATTTTCTCGTTTTTTTTTTTTAGGATTATCACCACCATCCGAATCCTTTTATGCAGCCTCACCGTTCAAATTTCACACTTCCTCCCCGCCGTCCCGCTGCCTCACTCTCTCTCTCTAGCGGCGAGTAAATAAATAAAAATTTCAAATTCAAATTTTTGCAGATTGGCCGAGTTGAGTTGAGTTCCCTGGTGACCGACAGAATGGAAGCGGGACAGTGAGCAGACGGGGCGACGAGGAGGATAGGATCAAGGCCGGGAGTGGACGGGACCGGAGGGCTGGACTAGTTAGTCGTTCATCAAACATGGCCAGAATATTTCGCTACAGTTGGGTTTGCCAATGAATGTTTTTTTTTGGAAATTCCTATTTTTATATATATTTAACTTATATTTTGGTATACAATATTTAATCCGGGCTTAAAAATCATCGCATCACATTCATTCTTTATTATGAATTGTAGAGATTGCACAGACTTTTATATTTTCAAACTAAGGCCACAGAGAAAGAGTATGTTAGCTGGCAAAACCCTTAAAACTTAACTGAAAGGTAATTGTACAAATAACAATAGTTTTTATAGCAAAAGTTCAATCATTCCAAGTAAGACTGTTCAATATACATGAGTAAATCCCCACTTTAGCCACTGGAAACTATCTATCCGAACTGCTTCGCTCCACTGTTCCTGCTCCTGCTTCCGTTTCTGTTTGATTTCATTACATCATTTGGCGTCTGACTATTTGCCGGCCGGCTGGACTGGCTTTTGCTTTTGCTTTTGGTCTGGGGACTGGGGACTGGCACTGGGACTGGGATTGGTTTCGTTTCGTTTCGCATCGCTTTTGGGGGACAGAGAGCCGACCAGTCGCAGTAATGCTGATGGGGATGGGTGACAATTCCCCCGAGCACTTGCCGTGTGAAAATTGTGCGCTATGATTTTTGTAATTTGATTTGCAGATTTTCCTCTCTCCCAGGCCCGTCTGTCTCTCTCCGTCCATCCATCCATCCATCGGCACATAAATTGCCTGCCTAACATTCATGTATAGTGCATATATGTGGCATTTCACGAACTGATGAGAGTCCTGGCCACTCCGGGGACCTGGTCCTTGTTCCATCCTTTTTTCGTGTTAGTTGCGATGATGTTTCTCCGTCTGTCCTGCCGATATCCTTATTTTGTGTTTGATCAATTTGTATTCTTGTGCCACATAGTTTATTTTGCTTTCATGCATTTCAATTTGAATGGCTTGGGTCCCCCATCTGCGAGCCAGCATCCTTGTCATGTGTCAATTGCAATGCTGGAATTAAAATTCAATTCTGTTTTCATATGCACAAAACGGAAATTGAAAAATAGTAAGGAGCAGCAGCAGCAGCGTCATCAGGGAAAACTTGCCGCTGCCGCAGTCAGAGCCTCTGCATCTGCCTCTGAAGTTGATGTTTCCTCGCCCCTTTCTCAGCTTTTCTCTTTGTCAAACTTGACTTGGAAAATGTCATCAAAACGGAGCAGAAAGCTGCCAGACAGCTCTTCCCTTTGACAATCTCCGACGCAACGGTACGGAACGAAGCGATCTCTCTGCGGTTTTGGCTATTAAGTCAAGACCCGCCTCGAGACATTGTCTCAATCGGCATCTCGCAAAGATACCGAGGAACTGCTTATAAATTCTTTTGTCCTCGACTGCAGCTGTCAATGCAGCATCCTTAATCTTCCGATCTGACGGATCCTCGGCCTGACTCGTTTAGGGATCGCTTTGGCCTCGTTGAAACAACACTCGATGGTAATTTATATGCAGGAATGCATCCAGTTTGGCAAAAAGAGCCCCTTAACTGGTTTTGAACTTCTATATATATATATTTTTTTTTAACTTGCTCCATGCCAGCTGCCTTAACTTAAATCATTCTGTGTCGTGGGGGCTTGTGATTCAGTGTTCTTCTTAAGTGGTTGCAAGTAAGGAAGTCAAACTCGTTTATATATATTTTTTATTTAGCTTAAAGCATTTATTTTCTTCCTTTTTATATCATCATCATTATCATTACAGATATCTTTACAGTTAAAATATATTTTTTTGTTAAATAGATATGTCAGTAACCCCTTAACTGGGCATCCCGAGTCACATTCAGGTACTCTTCCTGGGAGGTAAGTCGATAGCGGCGCACCGCTTCCGCTGCCATACACAAATCCACATCCACAGCCATGTCCATTAGGGGCGTCAATTATTTTATGATGGCCATGCGTCCATTATCATCAGGCCAGAGAGAAAATAGATGTGGCAGAGAGACATCGGGACAGAGATAGAGAGAGGGCTGAGATTGCTGGGATCGCTCGGCTGCCGTATCAGAATGAGCCATAAGTGGAACAAAGCTTGGAAACGTGACCAAATCAAATTTAATGTTTATTCCCATCAAAGCGACGGGGATAACATGCGGCGGCGGCAGGGCGGGGAGATTGATGGAAACAGTCAGCAGGCGAGGGCGGGAAAAGGGTGGGAAATGGGAAATAAAAGCGACAGCGAAAGCGAAAATGAAAACAGATGCAAAAGCTGCTGTCAAAAATGGACAATAGCGAAGCAGAAATGAAAACGAAAGGTTTTTAGGGGTGGCAACTATCAAAGCAGGGTGAAAAATAACATACAGGAAAACTAATCATTTATTACAATAAAATTAGTATGGAAAATAGTGAACAAATAAGGTTTATAAATACTACAAATAAATGTTTATCTGTAGGTAGTTTAATGATAAATTATATAAAGGTATATTGTGACCATATATATTTAATTTAAATTATTTTTGGTTTCAAGTTACCAATTGGAAAATTGAATTCTTTGATAAAATGTAGAGGCTTAAAAACAACATAATATTTTATTTTAATTATGGTCTGACGTTTAGTATATTTTACAAATTATTTTAACACAATAACAACTTTTTAAAACATTTTCATTGTACAAATGAAGTCTAAGATAAATATAATGACATGAATAGAAATGGCATATAATATTGATCTTGAGATGTTTTAATAAAATTATCCATTGCAACTTGTTTTTTAATTTTTAAAATTAATACTAGCATATCCTTTTTTTTAATATCCACCTAAATGGTTGCAACTTGATATAACTTTTTTAAAATTATTACTTGCACATGCATTTTTCTTAATATTCAACTTTGAGATGTTTAAATAAAATTGTTCACTTTAATGTTTGCAGCTTTAGTTTTTACATGAATTTTTAAAATTCTTACTTGCATAATAATTTAATATTTAACTTTGAGATGTTTTAATAAAATTAATCACTTTAATATTTGCAATGTGAGCTTCTACATGAATTTTTAAAATTATTAGGTACTTATTAAACTTCCAATAAGAGTCCTAACCCTTTAAGTTAAATTCATTTAAGTTTCCTCAATCGCTTCGCACCATTTATCTTCAAAATAACTCAAGTGAAATCCATTTTATTGTAATATTTTATTCGTTTAATTTTCTACCCGATTGTTTATTATGTTTTCCCCTTAAAATGAAAGAAGATTAACTGTGTCGGGGCATTGTTGTTCCTCTTGTAATTGGTTCCCTTTCGGGCTGCTGTTTATTTTATTTTATTTTTTTTGGGGAGCTCAGATTGTTGAGTAAATGATTTATGCCTGTCTGCACAGTTTCGGAGGGGACTGGGACTGGGCGGGAATCAGTTCGGATTCGCATTTGAAATATCCATATAAATATTTAAAGAGCACGTGGCCATTGTAAATGGTATGTCATGTTAGATGGCAAACAATTAATCAAAGATTTGTATTTCCCTAACTCCGAGTCCCGCTCCGGTGGCAACAAAGCAATCGCCCGACTTTGGCCCCCAAGGAGCAGCAGCTGAAATCATTATTTTCTCCGGAGTTACTTTTTTTCCTGCCTTTATTTTTTTTCTTTATATTTCTGGCTTTGATTTGAGCCTGGCAACATTTGTGCCATGTTGCTGGCCACATTTACCCGTTGACTCTCTTTTGGGAGAACAGGGTTCTGCTGAATGCTCTGCGAACGCGCTCTCTTTCGGCGCTCGCAAGTCAGCGGTTTATACACAGGAAACGAAGGAAGAGAGAAATTCGACGCATGTCCGACGATGGGAAATTTCTTGGGGACAAGCACAGGGTGTTCCATGCTCCGTGTTCCCATGTCAAGTGTGTTTCATCATAATTTGGCCATTAATACACACACACATACAAGCACACAGAATCCTTGGCAGGAGCTGAGGGTGCCGAGCCTCCCCTCCTCCCCTTCGCACTCACATTATGAAATATTTAATAACAACAAAAATTTAATGCGTGGTTTTCTCGGCTCCTTCGAGTTTTGGTTTGGCTTATTTTTTTTTTGTTATTGCCACCGCTTTCGTCATTGATAAATATTGTAGGAGTCGCACGTGTCTGGTCGAAAGGTGTCAGGCTTTTTGTGTGTCACATCCTTGCCGGCTTTCGTTTATTAAAAATTATTTATAAACCGCATGACACCTTCTTGGCTGGCGGTCGAGAAATACAAGTCCACCTCAAATGGCAACTAAAAATAGAGTGTAGTAAGCTCTTAAGTTCTTTTTGGGCGTCAAAATCCTCTTTTGACTACTTTACTTATTCATTTGACTTTAAAAAGAATTTCCTGGAGTAGGAACCTAAAATTACTAGCTCTGTAGGTGGCAATTATTTAGAGAACTAATGAACCATTTGACACTTCAACAATTAAAAGGATAAATGGGTTTTACAGTTTATGTATGACGTTACAATATGCTGACGTTTATTTAAGGAATTTTTAAAGTGACGCATTTTATTTGGACTGAGAAAGCAGTTTTCTTAAGCTTAAATAAATCAAATGGAATCATTACCCCATTTACACCCCTGAACACACTCCAAAACAGCTTTTAAAACAAAATTATTCCTTAAATTTCTTCACTAAAATGTTCAGACACAAAAATGACGCAGAAAAGAATGCAAAAATAAGAGCCCGCCGCCCAAAAGTAAACTGTTATATTATTTTTTATGCAATTATTTTTAATTTCTGTCGTGGCAGTTGGCTTGTTTGTTTCCGAGGAGCAGCCCCACAGAACTTTGAAGTGGCAAACTCGGCCTAAAGGAGGGCTATCTGCTTGGCTCAATCAAACAGTCAACAAAACATGGCAGACTTTAGGGGCCAACTCCGACCAAAAAACCGGCAAAACGGCAGGGCAACAAAAAAAAAGCATAAAAAAAAACAGAGAATGTTGCAGGCAAATAAAAAACTCGTAAACTGTCCCAGGAAGACTTGAGCATCATTTTTCGGGAGGAGCAATGCCGGATTTTTGGCCCTGCGGTCAGTTTGCTTATATTTCTTATTTAATTTTACACTTCCAGCTGCGAAGGAACGAAGAAGAATTTTTTATATATACTTTCTCTGTGGTATTTCGTACTTTTATTTGCATAGCTGGAAGTCGTTCTTGGGACTCGGTCACGTTTTGTCCAAAATATGAGGTTGTGAGGCCCGAAAATGTTATTTAATATTTTAGTTTTGTTGCATCGAAACTCGTCGTCGTCGTCGTCGGAGCAATTTAGTGAAATATTTTGATTGCCAAACATGGCAAGCGTTTGCATATGAATAACCGGCGACTGCACTTAGGACTCCCAGCACAGATACGAATCTATCTATGTATCTATGTGTGTGTGTGGTTTTGTGTGGGAGGGAGTGTGTCTAAACGGAAGTGGCAACATTGGCGCCACAAGCAAAAGTTTTTGTCGCTGACAGGAAGTTGCAATTTTGTTTGCAATTTCCTTCAGCGCACATTTCGGGATACTGGGAAAAGGGGAGGGGAAAACGGTTGGAAAAGCACAACAAACGAGGCGGTGCCACGCCTCCAGCCCGCTGTCAGCATGTTTAGTTAACTAAGTTGCGGTTATTACAAGTGAGAGGTGCGAGCTTTCGAGTTGCTACACTGAGCGGTGCAGGGGGCAGCCGCAGACGGAGATGCGGTTCAAGTGGAGCTCCCATTTTTCACTCTGGCGGTGCGGATTTAGCTTTTTCCTGGGAAAATTTCAAGATTTTTCAAAGCCAAAATAATAAAGGATTTATTTCGAAATTAATATGATATTTATGATGAGTGCTAAGAGGGTAAGAATATATTTTTTAGATCACAAGGAGAGGCATACTTTTATATTTATCAAATATAAAATTTACTCACATTAAATGAGTAACTAAAAATATGAAATATTAATTTAATAATTTAACCCTCTTAGCTTCAATGATCTTAAATTTTTTAATTACCCTATCTTGGCTATAAAAAATCTCTAATTGTTAACACTGTTGTTGCCATGGAGTTACACCTGCCTTTTGCTGCTGCACCGTTGCATCGCCTCCGTCTCTACCTTTGGCCATATTTTAGGAGTCAACTTCCGTGGCAAATTAATTTGCAACAAAAGTTGCATTCAGCATTACACAAATTGAAATATGCAGAACACGCATTGCGTTCTCTGTCGCTCGGCTTTAGTTTTTTAGTTTTCCAGTTTTTAATATTTATTCGCTCGTAATTTTCGGATTAAAGGGGAATTATGGAAATGACAATGTAAGCTGATGGCGCAGCGGAGAGCCAAACTAGAAGAAAAAAAAACAAACATTGTTACGCCAGCAATTTTCAATTAGTTTTCTGCGATTTTTGTAATGAGTTTTAATTCTGAAATACATACATGCATATTGCGAATTAATGCTGGCTTACGCTCTGCTAATGGTGCTTATGACAGCTTAATTAACCAATACCCGGTCATAGTTTCACTTTTTGGCCTGAACTTTCGGATAATAATAATACCGAATGAGCGCTGTAATATTTATCGGTTAAAACTTCAAACAACTGACTTTTAGTGAGTGCTTAAATATTTAAAATGTGCCACACATCTAGCACACCACTAAAGGTTCATTAATTAAAGGCCACTCGGGGCCACTTTTCACCCCCGTTGTTGTGCCCCAATTAGCGGGACTGTAGACCGGGCAGGTGCCCCATCTACCTACCGACACCATTTTCATACATAATTTCATTCACAAATAAATTAATGCCGATGCCAGAAGAAGGAAAATATTATTCCAAAATGTTTTCTTCAAATCATTTTTGGTGCGTGTTTTTCATTTTGTTTTTCTGCCGTTTGCTTTTTTGTTTACCAACTTTTCAATTGACGGCATTTGCTGCCATGGAAAGGAAAGCGAGAGAGCAGCGGTTCAAAGGTCAGCGTGAAATATACAGATACAGATATAGGTGCGTAAGCGTATATAAACGCCGCTCTGACATAATTTGCTCAATCATTTGCATAATTTTTAACAGTCCACAGCCCTTGGCACACCCCGCCCCAATGCCCCGACGCCCTGACACCCTCTTTAGCATTTTTCGGGTCCCTCACTGATTTATTTTATTTTTTATTTATATATTTTTCGGTTGTGTTGCGCATCTCGTTAACAGAAGGAGACGAGGCGCAAAAAACAAGGAAAATGAAAAATATTCAACACCAAAACAAACAGACAAACGATGGTGTTGGTTGGTGTTATTGGTGTCTTTTTTGTTGTCTCTTTTTGTTTTTGTGTGTGTGATAAGAGGACATTTTTGCGTAGCATACTTTGCGGCGGAAGACCGAATGGCTGACCGAAAAAAAGGGAAGTGAAAAAATGCGACACGTGTTGCCGCAGCAGTTAAAAAATTGCCATTGCCGGCTGCCATTTGCCATTTGCCACATTTCGCACATAAAAATAATTGTGTTTACTTTGTTTAATGCGATCGAATGCGACATAGAGAGCGTCGCATCGTGTGTCCCGTCCCCATCCGAAGGCGGCTTTGATGTAAGCGTATCTGCAAGATACACAAGCCAAATGAGTGTATCTCCTGCTGTGTTCTGTGCTCTGTTCGGGGCGTTTGTTTGCCTAAAATGCCAAAATGTGCTGGAAATCGATTGCAAATTCGAAGAGTGCGTGTGTGTGAGTTCCTGTCTGTGTCCTTGCCTCCACGCCCCCTTCAATTCCAACAGGTTTCTGGTGTGACATCCTTTCTCAGTTCCCTCAAATTTCCCCTGTTGATTTTATCTAAGCTGGCAAGTGGCTGGGATCTTAATTGAAACTCTTTGCTGATTGCACCACATTTCTGAATTTTGATTTGCGATTTCTCTCGGCCTGAATGGAATAATAAAAGGCCGGGGCACATTTAACTAAACTGCAAGCCGTTCTTCGATTTAAATCTTTTGGATATCAATATTGCCGTTGAGCCTTGAAGTACGTGCCAAAATATATTTTGATAACCTTGCAGGCTTTTACAAATTTAACCAGAATTTGGCAGAGAAAAATTCAAATTTTGGCGTATTTCGTGATATTTTAATCTACTTTATTTATTTTATTTTTTAATGATTCAAGAATGTCTGCTTGTCTTCTATGAAATCAGACCTTTCGCTGGCATAAAACATAAAAGGCTGTAAAGGTAAAATAAATATATAAATTATATATTTATGGCATTTAAGTGTATCAATCAATCAATCAAAATCAACGTGATATATTTAACATGTCCATGATTAAGACCGGAAATACAATCTGTAATGGCTTCCGAGAAGCAGTTCTAACGACTTTTAAATTAATGCAGTCACAAAAAATAACGTATACGCACGGTTGGAATTAATATTTAAATTTATAGAGCAAACTGTTCAACTGCCAAAAATAATAATTTATAAGAAGCTATACAATCATTGACTCAAAATTATTTTGAAAGACTTACATGTTAAGGAAAATAGTAGTAAGTTTCAGCTTCATTAATGGTGAATTCATTAATTAGGAAGTTCAAGTCTTTATTCCCCTAAACTCATCATTGCCACTTTTTAATTAGGCCATTGCATTTTTTTCTAATCTGGACAAATGTGTGTAAAAACTCCATTATCCTGCCGAAAGAGTTTTTTGCGTGGCGATAAACAATGGTTCTTTTCGCATGGAAACATCAGTTCCATTGTGATCCCCTCGACTGACTCTATCCACCGGCACACGTCACTGTCACAAGGACCAAATTAGGTGCAATACGTTCCCCCTTTTTTGTGGGTCAACAAAAAATCATCTTCTTGGGGCAAATAAAAATCCGAAAAAAATACAGATGCCTTCAACTATTGACGGGTGTGACTGTCACGGCCACAGGATGTCAGGCGTTGTTGGGTCTCTAGTTTCGGCAAAGGCAAACAAACAGGAGACAAAAAACTGTCCGGACACCTAACACCACGTTCCGGAATCCAGTGCACCTGTAATGCCTGAAGGACATGTCCGAACATTTCAATCAGAGTCCAGTTGGCAGGACGCTGCCGCCGCCGCCTCCTGGCTTATTTTTCACGGAATCCAGAGACTAGAGCCATCCCGGGGCATGTGAATGCAAATGCCTAGGCACGATTCCAACGCCATCGTTATTGGCACTGACTGGGCCAATTCTTGGCCTGCTGAGTTTTACCCCATCCACTACCCGCTGGCTTCTTGGCCAGGAATCGATTTAAAGCTAAACTCTTAGCTGTGGCAAAATACATTTAGCAGGTCCCGCATCTGGATGTGGTTGGGAATCTGCCTCTGCCGTAAAAATGTTTGTGCATCAATATTTAACAAGGACAGGAATTTTAGCCATTTTCGGGCTTTCTGTGTTTGCATTTTTCCAGCCACTCGAGTCATTTGGCATGCAAACTTAATTACGATTTTATTCGGTTTGCTGTGTAATTCTACTCCCACATCGCATCTAGGCTAGTTTTGCATTTCCTCTTACTTTTTTTTCTGTTGCCAGTTTGTAAAGCGAAACTAATTCACTTTGCTGCCTAAATATTTAAAGGTCTCTGCAGAAATATGCAGTACTTTAAGTGCGGGGCGGGCCTCGGGAGGCTGGTCCTTTTTGCAAATTAAGTTGTCACTTGGCTGGCATAAAATCAAATTGAAATTTATTACAACAAAATGATTATTTAATAACAATGCAGCAGCATCAACCCAACCCCGAAGACTTGACAAGACTCGACTGCACTTTTCATAAATATGCATAAGACCGGCAAGGGGGCGGGGGGATAAAGGCGATGTCTGCATCTCTCGCTCTCCATCTCGGTCTCGACATGATTTGTGGCATTTTCCGACTCCTGCCTGATGTCCCCATTTTCCAACAGTAATTGTAACTGTCATGTTGTGCGTGTGCACCGCCCCCACTCCTCCCGAGTGTGTGTATGTGTCGTCTGCAAGTTAGAAATTGAAATTTATTTGCATTTTTGATTTGTCAGTCATCATAAATATGCAAAGACCAAGGCGAGCAGCAGAGGGAAAAGGAAGCGAGCAAGCGAGCGGCAGCAAGTGGCATTTGCTTTTTGATGAGATTTTTTAATGAACTTCTCTCGAGCCAACCCCGAGCCCAACCCAACCTAACCCAACCCCTGACCGACCCTATTACAGAATGAGGACCAACACGAACCCCACATCTGCTATGCCTGAACTGAAAAAAATGTTGTAGGATTTTTATTAAATAAATTTCTGAAAAGAGTTTAAAATTTTTTTAAAACAATATACATGAAAAATTCTTATTCATATAATTTTAGACAGAAGTTTGCAGAAAAGCTATTCAAATTGAAATAAATGCATTTTTGACCAAGTTGTGAAAGATTTTCAATTCGACAGGATTACTTAGCTTCCTTTCTTTTATTTTATAATAATTACAATTGAAAATTAAAGAAAATACCTAAAAGTAATTTATTTCAGTGTTCCAGCTGCTTACAAATTTATGTAAACGCCACTTTAGTAATTTTTTTTCTGTGTGCACGGGCAGAGGTCCTACTGTAGAGGAAGCCACAAGAAGTCGCATTAATTGTTCTGATCTTTGCTTTGCTGCAGTGCCAAGTTCAAAGCTAATGACGAGAAGCCCCTCGAACTGGCCTGGCCCCTCTGAGGAAGCAGGGAGAGCCAAGGACTGCCCACGCAATTCAACGATTTCAGCTTTGATTGAAATGGAAACCGAAAAGGATTTTACTTGGCCGCAGACCCGACATCGACATCGAACTCGGACTCGAACTCTCGGACCTTCGGCTTAAAAGTTCAATGCATCTAGGCTTACTGGGAAAGCAAAGAAGCCGAGGGCAAAGTCCCTGGAATCCATTCGCCGAGCTTGGGCTCAGACCCTCTCCTCCACCCTCAACTTTTTGCCTCTATTTATCTTATCCTGTTATCCCATTCCGAGCTCTCTAGACAATCGAATGTGGTTCCATTTCCATTTCCAGCTCTCACACACAAAAACTTGCACGTCACTAAACATCATTTGTATTGCTTTTTGCTGTCGGATGGAGATGGGGTGGCCTTCCTCCTTCGCCGCCACCCCTCGGGGCATGTGCCTGGAAATCATAAATTACCCCAAAAAGTATGCAACATAATACCAGAAATTTGTGTAAGCGCATTCTCAACGCATTCTCCTTCCCCCTGTCCAGGGGGTGGGTGGACCTGTGAGCGGTTGGGGGTGTAGTTGAGACAACAACAACCCTAAGCGCATTTGGCTTGCACTCGCCGTGACCCCCACACACACATACAGAGGGGGCAAAGGAAATGATAGACGGACACAGCTGTCAGGATTCGCAGGTCCTTCGCCCCCTCCACTCCAAACCGAAGGCGGTTAACTAACGTTTTGCTGTAAATGTTATAAATAAATAAATAAAATAAATATACAAATACACACGTAGCCCTCGTCTATGCCGGAATGCTGCTTTTGTTTAGCTTTTCCCCCTCAGGTTCTTGCACAACCACAAATACACACCGAGTGTACACATAAATGCAAAAAAATAAAAATGAAAATAAACCGGAGCAGCACAAAATATCCTCTTCTTTAGCTCTAATGAAAGTTGCAGCTGGATTTCGGTCAGCCTTTGGGCATTGATACAAAAAAACAAGAAGCTCCCCCATGTTATACAAGCGAACATTTTGTAAATGTTTTTTGTGTATGCTTAAATGCGCTTTTCTTTGCCCTGTGAACATTATTTTTGCTTCAATTAAACATTGTATTTACTTGAGGGAACTTTATTAGATTACATTTTCAATTGTTGAAACCTGGAATTGGGATGTTCAATATTCCGTTGCTTGGTAATTAAAGCCTTAAGCTAGAGACGAAAAATAAACAAAATAACATTTTGTTTTAGTGTATTAAATGCAAATAATAAGTTGGAGGAACAAAAGAGATATTGATTTTGGGGGTATTGTATTTGTTTAACACTGTTTTTTTTATGAAGAAGCCTTGGAATTATTCTTGATTTCATATGCTGAAAGGAAGTTGTGGTTTCATTGATAAAAATATATTCTTTACGTATTAAATTATAGCTTAATTTCATTATTTAATTAAGAGTCACACCTCAAGGTCTTTTCTTAGATCCAATTTCAATTGAAAATATATTAACATAGCTCAAAGGAGTATCGATTTCTCCTATTAACCATGCGTAAACCATCTGCTGGCATATGTACTTATTTATTTGACATTTTTTTCAATATTTAGCCCGCTCTTTTGGTTCGTTTATTGAATGACGGAATGCATCATGAAGTTCCATGCACTCATGTGAATATCTGCGGCATTGCGGGCTCATAATATAATCTATCACATGGCCCAGCTATCTGTCTCTGTCCAAGTGGGTGGCATAGTTCGGGGGCATTTCGGGGCCGTGGCCCTGCTCCGACACACGAGCTCACTAATTGCAAGCGGTGCGTGCAGAGGGCACGAAAAAAATGGAGAACTGAGAGGCGGAGAGATAAAATAATAACCCAATGGTACTCAAATGAAGACCGCTCCAAGGGGGATTAAGTGAAAGCGCGGGCGTGGGCTGGGAATTTGGGGGTTGTGGAAAAGCAGGAAAGCAGGAAAGCGGGAAATTGTGGGCGGTTGAGGGAGCCTGGGACAGCACTCATTTAAATTTCATGCTTATTGCCACAAAATAGCTCAGTTGGTGGCAGTCAGCGTTGCTCCAGCCACGGCATATACACACAGATATATATATATTTTTTACATATATCACTGACAAGCGACGAAGGATCAGGAAATGGCCAGAGAAGTGGAGGGAAGAGGGGCATGGGCACGGCCAGCCAGCCAACCAAAAAACAAGCTTGGGGAAGCACCGAAATAACACACCGAGGGACCCCATCACGTGTGTGTGTGTGTGTATGCAAGCCGGGCTGTGTGTGCTTGGTTAAGCTTTCAAGTAAAAATAGCAAAAATGCTGTCAACATAATAACGAAATTTTAACGCGCCGAGCGCAACGACACCCAACTCTGGACTGCCCATCCTGCATCTCCTCTGGTCTGGCCATGCCATTTCAACGCATCAAGTGATTTCTTTTCCGTGTTTTTATTTTAGGGCACTCTGATAAAGGGGTATACCCACTTCATCAAGGGAAATGCTTTGGTGGGAGTGTAAAAAAAATATATAATTATCTTTACAATAGGAAATGCTTTCAGCAATTTAGGCTCCTTTTTTAAGCTATTTTATTATTTATATATATTTCATTAAAAAGAATTTCAATTTCCGGAGTTTTTTTCTTTTATCTCTGTACTATACATTTCCTTGTGTTTTAAAAGAATGTAAGTTTTATTGAATCGTTTTGGTTTTGTGGTTTGGTTTTCTTTTGCAAATAAAATAAATTACGTGGTTTTCTTTTCAAAAGGAACTTTAAAGCATTCATTTACAAAAACATGACATTTAAAATACTCAACATTCTTTATTTCTCTAAATAAAATACACTTTTATTGCAGTTCAGTTATTACTTTATTCCGTAATCCCTCAGCAGGGCATTTTTGACTTCGTGCTGAGTTAACCTGGTCTAGTGCATTTATTTTTTTACCTCATGCAGCCTTAACCCTCTGTTGGCACCCATTCCCACCCAAAAGACGACCACTGTGGATATATTCTGTGGAAAAACGTACGGCAAACTAAAAACTGAAATCCAGAAATAAATAAATTGACGTGGCTATGACGCTTACACGGTTCAGATGGGCAGGGCGGGGCAGGGCAGAGACAGGAACAAATGGGATCTGGGATCGGGGCAGGGATTGGGGCAGGGATCGGGGAACTGGTAGCTGGGAACTGGGAGTGAGCTGAGGGGTTTTACTGGGTATTGCAGGATGTGCAAGGACACAATCATCCGCGGCAAACCGAGCCCAGCTCCGTGCTGAGCTCCGCTTCTGGTGCAGCAGCTCCTGCACTCGCTCGTAAATTCGGCATGAAAAAGTTGCACGAATAAATTAAATTTGTTTGCAGAGGGAAAAGACCAAATATATACAAAAAAAAAAAAAAAAGGGAGGAGAGTAGAAGAAACGAGCAGGAAAATCTCCACTCTTTACTGCTGCCGCCGTGGTTGCCACTGGAAATTGTCTGGCCATCATGTGAGTGCATCTGTATTTAATTTTGCCATTTTAAACGAAATTCTCACGCTGCCTGCATTTGGATTTTAATTTATACATTCGTATACCTTGGCACGATGACAAGTCGAGGCGTCGGAGAAATGCATTAGGAATTTCACTTAGCCGGTAATGAAAGCTCGACACTGGCAGCTAGAAATAATAGAGACACTGGCATTTGTTTTGGCCAAAATGCTGACTCTTCGGTTAGTTTAATTAGAGAGCGCGTGCTGCATGCTCTCTAAAGTGGTTCATCTTGGTTTTGTCTCTATTTCGTTGTTTCTTATTTCTTAGGAAAATATTCTAGGTGTTTAGCAAGCTTACCAAATTTTCGGTTGCATTTTAATGAGGATTTGGTTTAAGGCAAAGAGAAAAACCTCTCCTCGTAGAAACCATCACCAAAAAATTGAATTAAATTTTAAAGTAATTCTAAAATTAAAATAGGACTTAAATGAATCTATGTACTTATCTACGTTCCCTGTAAAATACTTCTTGATGCAGACAGGCACTGCAAATGTCTCAAGATTTTTAAATGGAATTTCATACTGATTTGGATTGCAAATAACATTTGAGTTATAAGTCTCCCGACTCACTTACCTTTACCGTCTCCCGTCTCATCTCTACTTTCCATTCTGTTTTCTTCTGGCTTATTGAGACCGACAAGTGTTAGGGTAAAAAGGCCATTCTCGGGGCCCAATCAGGCGTGCATCTCACGCAGCGCTCCGCGCCAGCTGTTGCCCAGGTGATGAGCAGGTGAAAGGCAGCTCCTGGTCCCGTTCCCGCTCCGGGAGCCGATCCCTAGCTCATCCCTCATTGGGGTGATAATGTGCCACAATCATTTTCAGTCCCAGCTGTGCACTTGCTGGATTTCCATAGACTTTTCATTCCCCGCTTTTGACGCTGTCTCGCCACTTGAGCGTGCAATTGGCCATGCAACGAGTCCTGCAATGGCGACACAAACAACAGCTAAGGGCCTTGTTGGGACCACCAGATACCCTTTCATGTGTATAGTTATTTTTTTAATATTTTCGAATTACCCATTAATAAAATGAATCTGCAACTTTCTTTAAACCGACTTTCAACTGCAAGTTATTCCTCCTAGAAACTTAACTTGAGCCCATAACCCCTTAAATCCTCCAGCAATGGGCATAACAATCAGGCAATGATTTGACACTTGAGTAAAGCGAACGATGCTCGAGTGGCAAGTGGCAAGTGGCGAGAGGCGAGAGTGACGTGTCCCTGGGGTAAGGGAATAAGTGGAGTGCTAAGATACAAAGCAATTTTAGGCAAAATGCGATTCAAAGGACAAGAGCATCATCCCCCTGGACGCTTTTGTAAATTGCAAAATAGAAATTAAATAAACCGGGGGAGGACGATGACCACCTGGATTAGCCACGTCTGGTGAGCATTGCCACAGCCATTGCCATTGCCATCGTCATAGACTCCGCAGAGCCAAGCCGAGCCGAGAAGCACACAATGGCCGGCCTAACGACAGTCAAATATAATTATGGCCGTAACAAGATGGAGACATTGTTGGCCCAAGGAGCACCGCAATGAGTTGAATGTCAGCGGCGGCGGCAACGGCGGTTCGAGGGGAAGGCAAAACAGCCGCAGAGCAAGTGTCACTAACATCCCGCTCCAGGGGTTGAACTACAAATGAGAGAGCGGGGAATACACTGGCAGAAATTATTCTATTCTGGAATTATAATTATAGAAATTATACAGAAAAAGCTTGACTGATTAAAGCGAACATAAAGCAAAAACCCTTTGCAATATTCCTATGAAATTATCATTCGAAGGGATATTAAATCTATATTCTGCTTTAAATAATATACACAACGGATTCCTGCATTTTCTCAGGGATTATGACTTGACACCAATTTTTCTTACAGTACCCACAAACCAGGGCCACGAAAACTCGCTCTCGCTGGGGGTAAAAGCAAATTATTATCATTTTTAAAAGTTGGCCAACTCATCCGGCTGCGGCAGCTCTCCTCCTGCTTTTCTCGCATCTGTCCCGTTGTTGAGGTGACGCTGCGCTTGTTTAATTAAGCCAGAAGCAGTTGAGCAGCTGAAAAGGATCTGGAGGAGGGATAAATGGACTGGCTGGGGGTGTGGGTGTGGGTGTGGATGGGGGCGGAAGGAACTCTGGCCGACGAGGTCATTGGGGTGGCAATGCCCCCAGTGAGTGAGTGTACGGGTGCGAGTTGACTTTCCTCCCCGGCTGTAGGACTGGTTCTGGTACTGATTCTGGCTCTGGTTTGATTGCCACTCAACTGGGGATTTAAAATATGCGACGGGCGTAGAGCAAAAAGCAATCGAGATGAGTTTTATGTGGATAGAGGGTGGCTGATTCGGTTCGGGGGATAAACGGAGGCAACTCAGGGCACTTAAACTATATACACGTGTTGTTTGCCCTTGCTTCTCTTTTTTTTTGCGGAGGGCGGGAAAAATCAAAGTTCTGCCGCTTCACCTTTAGATAGTTGTTCAAATATGTCAACAGTGACGATGCAGCGACAACAACAGGAAAAGCAACCATAACTATGGCAGGCCATGGCGGAAAAAAGTGCTGGGAAAATTTGCCAGACTGACGCAATTTATGGCCCTCGGTTGACATTTTGTTGCAATAACCCGAAGGAAAGGAAGAAAGTTGGGAAAGAAAGCCGGAGAGGAAGCCAGCATGTTTCATATTTTGTCAACTGCGAGCGGGATTCGCCAGAGTTTCCTTACGTTTTTACTACATCTTTTCTTTTACTCTTTCAAGGGGAAGATTTTTTCTTGGGAGTACTGAATATGCATCAGGATTCAGAAGGGAAAATGGCAAGAAGTTTAAACGTGTTAGTTGCATATTTTTTTAGGAATAGCTATTTTTTAATAAGTTGTTTGGTCTGATCGGATTTTAGTTTATTAAGGTTTTTAATCAAATTGTAAGTCGACTTCTGAATCATTTATATTTTAAATTAAACAGGCTTTCTTTGTAAAAAATGTAGACCTTGCTGTTTATTTTTAGTTTCTCCTGTAATATTTAATAATATTTTAAAAGGGTATTTTATTATAGTGCTTCCCCTAGATCTCTACACACTATCTCTCTCAACTTATCTGAGACATGTTGACGGTAAAAATAAATGGAAAATTGTTGTTACTGCTGTTGCAGTCGCGCTTGCAGTTGCATATTATTGTTTAGTTACCGAGAGAACATGTGTTAGGGTAACCCAAAAAAAGAACATAAAAATACAACATAAGGGAAAGGCAGCAAAGGGATTTCCAATTTCTTGGCTTAAAATATGTAAGGGAAAATCCTCATAGAGTTCCATGTGCACAGTAAGAAAAGCCATTGCTTTTAAAGATATTTTATTATATTTAAAATTTATTTAAACAAAATATAGATTTATTTTTAAATGAAAGTACAACGTAGTTATTCCTCTTAATGCTTCTGTGCTTGTGAGGTATTTAATGTAAATAATATTATATATAAAATAATTCTTCGGGAGGTACGTTTTTATCATACTCTAATGATATTGAATTAATTATCGTATTAATTAAAATATTTATTTTTCCATCAAGCACATCGTATTTTCTTGTCCCAGTTAATAATTGTAGTTGTCCTCTTATTACTTAAATATTTAAACCCCTTCAAATTTCTTTGTTTCAACCCCCTATTTTCCTCATCTTATTATTATCCCCTGCTATCTCTGTTTTGTGGGTCAGGTCGTGACCCACTGATGCTGCTTCGGTGGCTCGCTGCCTTGGAGGTTCTGGTCGTGGCTCGTAATCCTTGGTTCGGGGCACAGCCCCTGGCACAACCTTGAGTGAAAAATATTGTATGCGACCAAAGTTAATGTCTGTTTACGTTTACCGTTGTGTTGGCTTTTGCGCGCTGTAAACATGTATTTTTCCCCAACCCTCCCCCAGCCAAGGCCTCGAGGGGGCGTGGCACAGTGCACACGCATTTCGGGGCCGAAAACTGTGGGGCGTTAACAAAGCCACTTCGTGCGGGGACTTTGGCAGCGGCAAAGAGAGAGACAGAAGTTTGGACATTTGTTTGCCTGATGAGGGAGCAGTTCTCCAAGAGGGGGAGTTGGAGTGGGACTGGGAAATACCTGGGGTCACCCAGGTGAGCAAATGACAAATGGCAAACGTTTAACTCGGAATTGGCTGGAACTGCTGCACTGCAGTCAAAGGAGCAAAAAGTTTCCATTTGCGGGCGAATAAGTTCAGCTCGAAATGTCAGATGTCGTGGAATTCGCTTTGACCCGATTTGATATCGCCCTCCTTTAGGTTTTTCCTGCATTGAAATTTCAATTTCAATTTCATTCGCAAAAATGTTTAAGTTTGTTAGACAGTTTAGTTTCTTTTAATATCCGACGAAGAGCACTCGATTGGCCGTGAGTATCTTCAAGTTCGAAAGCCTGATCGTGGCACTTGAAATCATTTTAATTAATTTCGAAAAGAATTTTGATCAGGCTTTCTTGAACAATAACAAGAGAGAAAAATGAGTTATTGTTAAATTATAAGCATCACTTTGAGTGCTTTTCATAATTCAGTCCTGATTAAAAAAAGCTATGACCCAAGCAAATATGTTTCATCCTTAGAAATAGTTGCATATGATTGGAAATTCAATTTTATTTTAGCTTTCACTACTCATAATCCTACAAAACAATACAGTAAATACTTTATCCCTCGACTCACTTTCTAATTAACGATTGTCTCAGCCTCTTCTTTTATTCTTGTAAACATTTTCCTTCTTCAATTAAAAAAGTTGCAGTTACCCATTTTCAATTTATTCCTAGCCGTAACGGCACCCATTTACGTAATGGAAGTCCGGCTTAAAGGACTTGACACCTCGTCCCGAGTCCTTGGCAAACGCTCCTGCCACCCCAAGCGGCAGTTCCGCCCTGTGGCTGCTTTTAATGGCCTGCTCCAATTGCCTCAAAAGCAACTTTGAAATGCAAAAATAAATGCGCTGCGATAAAATGCAAAAACAATACGGCAACGGGGGGCGGCGCAGGAGAACACAACAACAACAGGAGTGGCGAGAGATATGCCAGATCTACAACAACCATAATTTAAAGGCAACACAACAAGGACAACTTCATTACGCGTGATTTAAGGACAATCGTAGGCAACACACCTAAAAGTCGGCGGCGAGGGGCCCCGGCCCCGAACTCGGTGCGTTTTATTTATTTAAACGCATTTGTGTAAATTATCATTTTAAATTGCCGCCAGAAGAGTAGCTGCCGGCCGGCAGCGGGTAGGGAGCGGGGTGCCAAGTTATATATAAATAAATGAATGTTGCTTATACGCACAACAAGGACACAAAACAGAGTCATCTCCGAGCCTGCCACCGAAGGCTGATGGCTCTGCCTTAGATCCCCCCGCTCCGACGGCACCTCCTGCGTTCCCTTTCCCATTTGACTTACTTTACAATGACATTTGCAATGTAATTTAATGAGTCACAATCTTGTTTCTCCAACTGCCTGACACTTCCTGCCGCCTGCCGCCTGCCACCAGCCACGCCCTCACCCCGCCAGGGGAAAGTTCCACCCATCTCTGCGCCGCACACTTTCCCTGCTGCCAGGATATACCGCCCCCAGGAGCCAAAGGCAGCCATATATAACAGCTTCTGTCAGTCATTCCGGGGCCAAGATTGATGCTTCGCCTTTACAAACTTTAAATGGAATTCAAAAATGAGGAGAAAATAATAAAATGCTGAAAGAGAGACTCGACTCACTTGGAGTAGCAGATATCTCAGTTACCCTGGAAAAGTTTCAGCATACTTTAAATAAAAATATTATAACGACTATATATATTATATAATATATGATATATATTATATCTTTATTATTTTCAGGTTAAATCTAAGGTTTAATCTATGATTAAGATTTAATCGTTTAATCTTATATCACATATTTAAATCTTCGACTTAGATTATTGCTTACAATTTATTAATTATTAAATTATATATTGTTAAAACTATTTTTGTGTTAGTTTTTATTCGGTTAATAAATCTGCATTGAGCTAATATATTTAAAAAATTATTTTTTATGTGAATTTTTAAGAACTTTAACGATGTAAAAATTTGACAAAAATATATTTTTGCAATATTTTATTATACACTCAATAGAATTTTAGTGCCGAATCTTAATATATCATACAAAACATTTGGCAATTACTGGCATCGTATGCCTTCAAGAAGACCTGAAGTACTTACATTTTTTATATTGTCAAAAAGTCCTTTAATCGGGAAACAATTCATTTCTAGTTTTTACTAGTTTAATAAATATTTTTAACGGGCATTTCTAGATCGACTTGGCTGATGATGGCGACTAAGAATATATATGGTTTATAGGGTCGGAAATGACTTCATCACCTCTTTACAAAGTTCTAACAGATTAATCTGTGCCAAGGGTATAAAGAAAATTTTATTTATTTACGACACCTCAATTTTTTAAATCAGATTTTAATCAACAATTAGTCAAAAAGTGTTTAAGTATTTAACAAAAAAAAGGGATAGCCAGCATATCCTTGAAAGCCCGCACAAAGGGTGTACAAATGAAAAGGAAATGTTCCGAGATCCCGCCACCAATGACTGGACGCGTCGCTTTGCGATGATAAAGACGGAGCTGAGGACTTTATTCTGTTGCTGTTGGCTCATTTTTTGTGCTGACCATGTCTATATTATGATTTCCCCTATTCCGTTTTTTCCACAGTTAATTTGTGGCCACACGCCACTTGCTACTTGCCACTTGTGCCACATGTGGGCCGGATTGCAGGCGGAAGGTCCTTTAAGGACTGCAAATTTTTGCGCACGAGCGAAGCAAACGGAGCTTCCAAGTGGACCGGACCCGCTGAAATATCCAATTTGTGAAGGCGGCACGGGCAGACGTCGGTGAGAGGTTGGGTCAGGACCTGGTTCCTGGTCATGAATGCCAAGTAAGGCGGCTAAAGGAGTCGTCCTTGTCGTCAGTCGCCTTCAAAGTAAATCACTTGAGAGCGGACAGCAACGGAACGCGTTGAGCTGCTGCCATTTTGATTTGGCGCAAAAGACGCAAAAAGGTAACTAACAAAGGGCCAGCCAAGGACCTTGGACCACCACCACCGGCGCCTCTCTGCCGGCTCTGCCATTTTTTCGCCACAGACTTTTTGCTTGGACCGCACAATTTTTCTTACTTCTTCTGTAGATTTGCTTCAGCGTTGCGTTTGAAAAATTGGCTGCCGTTGGCTGAGTCTTTGCCTCTTTCGTTGTCACGTCACGTCAGGATGTCGGGAGTCCACCTAGAGGAACGGGCTGCACGCGGAGAAAACTTAACTGAAAACTATGAAGAATTTGCCACAAGATAGAAGTTAAATTATATTTTTTAATGGAAATAAAATAGTGTAATTAAGAAAACCAAAGGGAGTAGATTTTCCTAATGTGTAAATATTTCTCAAATTCAAGAAAGTATATTTTATTTCTTGGTGTTTTCTCATTTAGAAAATTTTAAATTCTAGAAATTCGTTTTACAAATATAGCATAATTTTGGAGAGTGCATTTTGGACACAGCCTTACACCTTGACGAACTATTTTGCTAACGCCATAATGATGATGTCACCTTCAGCAGACGTCACCTCACATAATGATGAGCTCTCGGTTCTCAGTTCGGTTTGGGATTGGTCTAGTCCGGGGAGGTCTGGAATTGGGATGGATTTATTTGCGGCTGACGTTGCCCAACTTATCTCCATCAGCACAGCGGCACAGATTGATCAACTAAAGCGGCGCTGTGCGGCGGTGCAAAACTTTTGCCCCGGCGCTTAATGAGCTTTTAATAAAAGTCAAGCCGGCTGCCGGCGAGCGGCCAAGGAATCCCCATTCCAATACGTTCTCCCCCGCTCCAGCTCCTCTCGAAGCGGAAAGCGTGGAAAAATCCCAAGAAAAACCGGCCACGCACGGAGGCGGGCCTTGAGCCTTGAGCCTGTGCATTTGAGCGCAAAACTTATTTCTGTCACGGAAATTAAATTTGCTCGCTCAGGCGCCGCCGCAGGCACAAGTGGCATGGCGTGGCCTGGCCTGGCATGGCCCGGCATGGAGTGAAGTGAAGGCCTCTGAGCACTTTGCCTAAATCATGCCCGACAGCTCCCATCCATGGCCGAAAGGGGGCCGGCTGCCTCGGGGGCATGGGCAGCTGCCACGCCCCCGAAAAACTTCGCAATAACTTCCCACAGAGAGAGCCGGGCCACCCACCCGAAGCAGCGCAAAACTGAGCCAAACTCATCCCCCCCACTCGTGCTGCTAAGGCGACAATTATACGCTTTTAATCTCTTTTGAACGTCGCGAACGTGCCCAAAATTCTCAAAATCTTTTGCGAAAAGCGAGCGAAACTTGGTAGCCGGAGCCAAAGGTGTCCGCCCCGCTGTATGTACATACACAAAGGGGCCAGGGGACGGAATAACTGCCTCAAATCCTTTGGAAAATCTTGGGCGAGAAGGCTTTGACACCGACAGCGAAAAATAAAAGAAATCCAACAAGGAGTCGCTGGAGATTGAATGGAAGTTTCCATTTTATTTCCACTTTAAAGGCCGCTTTCTTGAGCTGTTAAAATTTAATTGAAAACGAAAGAATCTCGTTGGACTAAGCTAATATCATTAACTGATTCTAGTGGTATTAATTAAATATGTTATATATTTTAGTTAAATAACTAAAAAAAAAAGGAATTTTTTAAACTTAAAAACTCTATTAAGGTATTTCCAGAAAGCAGAGCTCAGTTGTTTCTTTGTCTTTTTCCAGCGTTCAAATTATTTATTTGTAATTGTATTTACGACTGAAAAGGAAGCACCAGAACCCTTTAAAATTCTTTAACTAATGTTTAACTTATGTTGCAGTATAATTCTCATTCCAAAGCCACATCAAACTTCAGTATGAACCAAACCAAAGGCTGGTCAACAAAATAATTACACGGCTTCGCAATAAATACAGTACCTAGAGCCAAACAAGAAATTTTAAGCCCGTCGATTTTGTGCCCAAATGTTTTCACGATCTGCAGCAGATTGAGTCCGACGGCCATTGTGGTCTTTGGTTTTGGCCAACAGCACTGAAGCCCCTCATCGATGGCTATTCTATTGGCCCTATAAATTTGTACCTGGTCAATGGTCAGGGCTCAACTTGGCCTGGGCTCACAGCTCAATTCGCGTTAATTTCGCAGCACAGAAAAAAAAAAATGGTTCGCCGGCAGCAGGGAAATTTCTGATATACGCGGCACTCTTGGCTGCTGGGCTCTGTGGTTTTCTGGCCAAAAGCAACAAACAGCAGCAAGCGGCAGGCCAGTAACAACAATAGGAGGGACAAAAACAACGCACGGTGACAACAACAACGCACGGGGACAACAACTATTGTGTTGACAGGCGCGGCAATGCGGCGCTGCCAACAAACAAACCGCGCTACAAACCGCGCAACAAAACTGCCGCAACAATGGGTTTCGGCTTGAGGCAAAAATCAGGCGGCCAAAATCCAACAACAGGGCAGAAACTGTAATGACAATCGACAACAATTACAATCAAAAATGGCTGGGCATACCAACTGCAGAAATGCCAGCAGCCATTGGCCCACCGGGGCCATAATTACCTTTTTCGCCGCACCGATGGCCCAGAGGGGGCCTTTGGGGGCGGTGACCGGGGCATGGTTCGGGGCGTGGCAGTCAGCGAGTGTCGCCCTTTTTAACATTTGTAATTTTTGATGTGTGCTGTCCAAACACAAGCCACACTCACATACGAAAAGGTTGGGTAATGAGTAACGAATAGAAAATTATTATTACTTAGACTTTCCTAAACAAAAATTGTAAAAATTAGATTCGAAATTAAAGATTTAATATTAAATAATAATTTAAATGTAAGCGTTATATTAAAATTATTTCACTTTTATTTATTAACAGAATGATTTACAAACTACTGCCAATTTTCTTTAAGAGATTTTAAAACCTACAGATCTCCGTATAATTCTTTTCAATGACCGAATTTAGTAAGCTAAATATTTTATGTGATTTTTATTGACCCATTTTCAACGCGTCGACTAAGTGATACTACTGAATAAAATACAAGAGAATAAAATACAAGAGAATAAAATACAAGAGCATAAAATACAAGGGCATAAAATCCACGAGCATAAACCACGGAGCATTAATGGAGCGACAGGACGGTAGTGCTCTGACAGGCTGAAAGTTAACACCGATTTCCACTGTGCGGGTCAATTGCTGACCAAATATTTCGCTACATCGACGACAGGTCAGCAAGTTGATTGCATCATTTATTTTTCAATTACAACATTTGTTCCGGCGCCAGCAACAGGACAACATGCAAATTGGTGAAAGGAACAAAGAATAAAGAACAACAATTGCGCGGGCTAATTAAAAAATTTAATGAATAAATGAAAAATCACAAAACTCATTAGTCCGATTGCCAAATGACATAGACTCGACAACAACAACAACAACAACGGCAATGGCAGCCGACAACAAGTTTATTTGACACGGAATGCCAGCAACAGCATAAACATGAGCATAAATAACGGCGGGGACAGCAATTACAAATGATGGCAATCGGAATGAACGGCAAAAAACAAAGGACCTAATTGATAGGTTGGGTCAACAATAACGCAAAAATAAAAAGCGAAACGAGAGCCTCCCATTAAAACAAAATTAAAGTCGACCCTTGCATGTCCTTTTAAATTCCAAGACTAACTTGGCTTTCCGATAAATTCAACTTTCTGGTTGATACAAAAAATTATACCGCTCCTGGCATATAATTTAAATGCTTAAATCAAATTCTGGGTAAAAACACGCAAGGTTCCGCGCTTCCAGGAACTCATACTGAGAAATTGAAAGCTGACCAAGTTTTTCACCTTTCATCATTATTTATTTATCACCTGATTCAAGCAGAAGGCTCTGACTGAAGATTGTCCATAATTTGACTTAATTAAACGTAGTTACATATTTCATAAATTGAATTCTTACTGGAGAATATTTAAATTGCCTGAAATTACATTTTAATTAACCCAATAAGCCTTCAAATTAGCATGCAACTGTTGTGCTTGGAGATTAAAAGGAAAATAAATACAAAGGGCAGAAAGTGAAAGCTTATTAAATGTATATATTATACAATAAATTGTTTGTAATTCAAATTAATATATCAATTAAGATCAGTGTACATGTAGTAGGAATATTAAATAAAAATATACAGTAGGAATATTATGTTTCTTTTGTTAATTCTTTCTTATTTTTTGATGACCCCAGAAAAACCTTTAATTTAAATTTTGTATACCACAAAGTTCTCCTATTTTTCATAGCCAGTTCCACATGGAATCCTCGCCACTTGGCCCACATTACTCCATACAAATCTGCACTCGTTGCGAGCGTATTTAGCACCGCGCTTGTCCAAGTCCTGATCCATCCTGACATGCCGGCAGTGGCAATCGCTTCATTCCAGGACCCCATCTCCGGACCCGACCTCCGGATCCCGATGCCACCAATCACACCCGAAATTCCCTGCAATGCTGTGCCTCTCGATGTCGATGTGGAGCTAACATGTCTATGCCTACATGCTAATATGTCTGACAGTTGGTTTCGATTTGGGTTCTGGCCCGGGTCCTTCGCTCCGCTCTCCTGCCGCTGCCGCTGCTGCTGCTGCTTATCCTGCCAGCTTAACTGTCATGCAACTACAGCATGGAACGCAAAGTATCCATGGGGTTTTTAGGGGCGGGTCGATGGAGCCGAAGCCGGATCCGGATGCGGCTGCGAATTTGCTGCGACCACCGAAGGACTCTATACAGGGGCCTGTCCTTCTGGTGACAGCCAAATGCCGTCCACATACCCCGACCGTCGTCGAATGCCGAACCAAAAAGGCGAAAAATAAATAAAATAGAATGCTAAAAATTCAATTTGCAAAACGTTATCCGTGGGATTTACATAAAGCAGTCATTTTGAAGTTATACGCATCCCCGAAACTTTTCCTCCTCGCCCGCCTTTCACACTCTGCTTCTTTTTAGAGGATTTTCTATATATCTAAGTATGTATATATGGTATTTTGGGTATTTCTGTACAGAGAGAATAAATGCAATTAATAATATTCATATTTAATTATTATTTTGTCATTTTGTTATTTTTAAATATTTTTTTTAGTTAAATTATAAATTATAGTCATTTGAATTTTATGATTTCTATATTTGAGTGGTTAAGAAATGATCCATTTTGAGTGAAATAAATTGAAAATAAATAGTTTAGAGAGAAATTCACCTAAAATAAAGTGGCATAAGAATTAGGAAATTGTTTATATATTTCTGAGCCTTTGAATTTTTGAACACTAAAATATTTCTAGATTTGCTTATTGCAGTGTAGATTTTTGAGCGTTCGACGGGGGAAACTTAACGCAGAGAGTGTTACCCTCGTTGAGGGCAAAGCCGCTGCCATGTCAATAACTTGGCTTGTATTAGTCATTTGAGCGCCTCCCCCAATTTGAATCATCCAGCTATCCAGGCTCTGCTCTTTTTTCTCTTTCCCGTCCTGCGTAATTCGAAATTTTTTACTGCGAATAGACGATTGAGTTTGGGTTGCAAATGGAAAACCATCAAATTTATTGAAATCACTTGCTTCTGCTTCGGCTTCTGCTTCTGCTTCTGAGTCTCTGGCCGGGCTTAAATGTCCTCTGTCCTGGCAGCCGTCTGGGGCCGTATCAGTCGCATCCTTTGCTATTGTAAACATCAAATCACAGACAGTAAAACCTTAACACACTCCCCACGCACAAGCTCAAGCTCAAGCACCACATCCCCGGATCGGGATCGGATGCATGGAGACACGTTCAGACGGATCCAGGATACCGCACACACACACACGCTCATAAACATAAACGTAAACGTAAACATAAACAGGGAGCGGGAGCGAGGCGCTGGCCCAAAATGCGTCTGGGCAAATGTCCTTTTCGGTCATGCGGGCAGAGCCATCTTTAGAGCCATTCCCCACCCAGCCAGCCAGCCTTTCGCTCCAATCGTTCCATTCGTCAATCCCCGTCAGTGGTTGTCGATGCGCTGTAAATTCAGTTCAATTTTCTAAAAAGTTTTCGCCGAAATTGACTTCGGTTGTTATCCAAAAGAGGAGGAAAGCAAAGGGAAAAAAGGGAAAAGTTGCAAAAAACAAGTCGAGTTTTGAGTACAATAAATAAGATGTAGACGGGTTCAAAGTGTTACTTTCGAATAAATAATGCCCTGTAGGGTGTATTTAAATCCACTCTAGATAATTACAATATTTAAATATATTTGAAGAACTCAATGTTAATGGTATTAGTTCCAAATAAAGTCATAGTCATATTGTTATCTCATAATATTAAAGCCCAATCACCTTAAAAATAAGTATAAGTAAATATTATCTACTGATTGAATAATGAGATATATACCCCAACTACCGCAACTGATGTGCTCGACTGACACATACCACTTATTTATTGAGTCCCGGAAACCACAGTCGCAGCGACAACCTTCAGCTTTCTTCGTCCTGTGCTCCATCTTCATTCGGCGTCCTCGTTTCCTGACCATTTTCCGTGTGTCATTTTGCAAATGCTGTCAGTTGAGGAAGTGTCCGGCCGGAGAGAGATGGCGAGACGGCGACACGGATACAGATATACCGGGGCCAGAGTGCGGTCTGCGGATAAGGAATCAATAAACTTGGCCAGTGGTTAGCAGAAATCTTGAATACAAATATTTTACAATGTTTACAATGTGTTTTTGCGGAGTACGGGCTGGCCTGTCTGCTTCACCTGGCTTTCGCCTTTATCGTGCAATAAAAATTCAATTCAGTACAGCGAAGGACGATGCAAGGTGGTTGGGGAAAGGACCACAGCAATGATAGTTATGTAGGTGAAGGAGGAGGCGGGCTCCCGGACTGAGGGTCCCAGCGCAGTGCTTAAATATTCACATATCGCAAATTCAATTGAACGCAACGCCCTGGATAACGCAGGACACGGCCCCGGCTTGTGTCCTGGCAGCCACGCAATGCCAAGGATAAAACGGTGTTGACAACAACTATGGGAATACCAGCACACACAAGTGGACGAAGGAGACGACGGCGGCGGCGGTGGCGTATCCAGACAACATCTACGAGAAACGTAACTTTTTATATGTTAAAAAGGATTTGCGGTTAAGCCGAACGGACAATGGCAAGGACTCGCACACGCCGCCGCCCCCATCTGCCCAGCAAACAGTGACTGCGAAAAGTCCCGCAACTGGTTGCACTTTTCCCCCCACGGACAGCCGGCGTCCGATAGCATCTGCACATATCCCCCGGATGGAGCCTGAGCCTCGAATGGTTGTGCCACTAATAGGGATCAACATTGGTCAGCCTCTTGAGACGTCGCTGCCACATCGCAGGTGCACACGCAGCCGGCGGCTCCCTAAGTTTATCCTCGTTATCCACCCCGGGTTTTACCACTCCTCCGGTGCTACTTGCGTCCTGTCGGGGTAGATTGTTTTGCTGTAAACAAGTTTCCATAAAAGGGTAAACAAGCTGGTAAAAACCGGCAGGAAATGTGCTGGAATTGGGAAACTATTATGGGGGAAAGCGAATCAAAGCTGTAGAGATTTAGGGAGGCCCTTGGAAAAGAGAGAACAGGAATAACCAGTGAGACTCTGGTGTAAGTTAATTATTTGATTATCTTTTATTTTTCACTAATTATCCTTAAATTCAAAGGGTATCCTACTTTCGCCATGCCAGGCCACAGCCACATACTTGTTTTGAAACTAAATTCCTTTCCTTTATAGTCATTCCTTTGTTCTTTTTAGCGTCTGCTAATAGGAAACGGGGAAGGTATTACGTATACGCCACGTATAGTAATTATTTTAAAAGCGAGAAATAATCGATTCAAAGTGAATTAAATGAAAACTTCCAAAGACATTGCGTAAATCACACGTCTAAATGGGGGTAAGTGTGGATGACTTGGTGACAGTGACTAGGGGGTGGCTTCTTAGGAATGGGACGGGTACTGCTGGTGCGTAAGCTGCACACTCTGAAATTCACTTAAGGATTCGCCGGCGAGGCTCGTAAAAGGCAAAAGTCAAAGAGAAAACTTTTTCGTTGCCTTGGCTGAAAAATTTCCAGGGAACGTGACACGCGGAAGGAAGGCACTAATACGCCGACCGAAGTGATTTTAACGCAATGCAAATGGCTCAAGGAGGTGTGAGGAGGTGAGTGCCCGAAAGAAGGGGAGTGGTAAATTAATGGCGCTTAACTCCATGTTTACAAGACGAATGTGCACGAAGCACTGGAACAGCGGAGCACCGATCCCGAGGCCCAGCCACACGTGCTTCTGCTGCAGACTCGTCTTCCTGCCGCCGCCGGCATCCCACGGAGTCCTGTGACTGATGGCCGTATGCAAATGTCCTGATGACAGGCATCAGTAGGAGCGGCAGCCTCTCCACCGATGAGCCACTGTGCGACCCAGAGCCGATTAAATGTTGGCATGACAGCACAGTCACAACCCATCGCATCGCATCCCGCGACTCATTCGAATCATGCAAATCTATTTGCACAGGTACAGCATTAAATTAGAGTCAACAGCACAAAAAAAAAGGACATGTGGACTTCAAAGCACACGTATTTACATAATTAGAAAAATTATATAAAGGAAAGAATTTTTTTAATAATATTTTAGATACGAACAGAAGAAGAATTAATTCCGCAAGCAAAAAAAGGCAACACAGCACCTGCATTTTCTTTACAAAGAACTATTATACTATAGGTAGTCATGTGTTTATCTTTCCAATTATAAAAGACCCATATATTATGATTTCCCAATTGCTTTTTCGCTCACACTTGAAATACAATATTTTCTTGAAATCAAGAGTCAAGTCATTCGATGTGAGCGATAAACTTCTAGCATTAACTCCCCCTTTCCCTTAACGTGCTTTCACTTCTCACCCTGCTTTCACTTCCCGTGCTCTCAGCTATCCCGAAACTTTGCAAGCAGCCATTAGAATAAGTGCAATAATTATATCACTAATGCGCACTTACAATTGTTGACTTTTCGTCTTTCGTCCCTCGGGACACAGCAACTCCGATTTATTTATTGGCACTGGGCTGCGGAGGAGTTTCCTGGGGGTCTGGGGGTTTGCCTGAGATTGAAGCCCGGAAGGTGAAATGCGTTATTTGAAAATTTATCGACGCTCCGGGAATGTTATTACGGTAAAATCAATAGCAAATATTGACAGACCCAAAAGCTGAGGTCAGGGCTGCTTTAAAGGGCGCCGCGCCCATTCCCCAAACCAATCTAATATTATCGCGATGTTTGATGAAAGGCACGTGACATTTAAATTTTTTATACACATCGTCCTGGCAGACGCGTGATGACGGGGTTTCGAGTGCTTCAGGGGCTCGGGGGTACTTATAGGTCGGTTGGGCACGAGGACGAAACAAATCAGAAGCGAAATGCTCTCGATACACAGAAATTTATACAGAAAAATCATTGGAGCGACTTCAATGAAGATGGCAATGATGGCAATGGCGATGATGATGATGGCGCTGGGCCGAATTGGGGCGTGGCGCGACCATGACTGATGGCAAATGCTGCAGTTGGGATATAGACAAATACAATGGGGGACACGCAGCGGGTGCGGTGGGGGAGAGCTGGCTGTGTAGATAGCACATAACAAGCTCAATCAAAGACAAAAAGCAAAAAAAAAAAGAAAGCATCAAATCAGCACACACACACACATAGACACCCTCGCGCACAGGATATGCGGAGGCTGGGGGGTGGGCTGAAGGACACACTACGATTGGATTTGTATTGATATAAATTGCTGGAGCGTCTAACGCGAATTACAGCTGCGAGGGCAGCAGGACCACCCTCTCCCCGGCGCAGGACGAGTTCGAGGACATCAACAATCATGGCCAGCGAAATGAAAATAAAGAAATAATCAAATCAAGCAGCATATTGATTGATTATGCACCATAAATAATGAATAAATATGAACTGAGGCAGAAAACAAAAATCAGGTCTATTCAGGACCAAAGTGGCGGGCAGAAAGGATTAGTCGGTTGGATTAAAGGGCCTTGTCCTTTTTAGGACTCACCTACTGCTTCAGGTGCCTTAGACAGCCTCCAGGACTCGGCCTCGGAAATCGTAATTTATTTGACATTGCGCATACGCCATGTGAGCCAAGTCAAACAGTGTGGAAACGGAGTTGGAGTTGCTTTAACGTAATGATTAATTGTTGTATTTGCCGAGTATGTGTGTGTGTGGGGAAGTGAGAGCCGGCGCCTTTCTTATTTATTTAGAACGAAATTAATGTGTGTGAGGAGTATAAAAGAGTCCCTAGGCTGCATCATCATATGGGTTTAAGGCAAGTGAGAGATAGCGGCTTACAAAGACCTGTTAGTATGAAAAAAGCTTTAAAAAATAACTCAAGTTTTAATAAAAATTAAAGTAACAATGCTTTTGTCTTTTTTTAATATCTTAAATACTTTATATATTTTTATTCCAGAGTATTTAGCTTTCTTAATTCTGTGGCCTAAGTGCCATTTTCCTGATGTGTTTAGTTTAAATTTATGTGTGCCAGCACAGCGATTTATATTTCATTAAATAAGCTGCTGCATGTGTGTTTGCTGCTAGAGGCGCTTATAGTATGTTTATATGTTTGTGTTGTCTAAATCTAAATAGGAAATGCGATAAGTTATGTATCAAAAGGGAAGATTGTGGAATTTCTCGGGGCGTAATTTATGCATTAATTTATACTTGGGAGAAAGTCATCATCTGCTCGTATCTGAACAAGCTGTTGTTTATCAATTTTATATATGTTCGCCGCGCTCGAAATCTGATTAAGTGCTGGCTAATCGGAAATGTATGAGTTATTTGCATAAATGATTAGCTACGAGACCAAATTATATCGCTGGTTTTCACTTTTTTTTCCTCGCCCCTCTAGGTCCTGTCAAATGAAAATGAAAACGTTGCGAAAAAATAAAGGAAGTACGAAGTGAAACGGGAAATTCCGCCACACGGAAAAGTTTCGGTGCAAATTTTTCGTGTATATTTTTTTGCGGATTGCTTTGTTTTCTTTCTGTTGGATCCTTTATGGTTGGTGGACTCCTGCTCCCCTGTATACATATATATACATATATATGTACACGCGTATGAGTGAGTTTGGAATGCGGCAAATTGCTCCGAAACGAGCAGCAACAACAGAGGGAGAGAGAGGGAAAGGCGAAAGGCAGCTGCGTTTTCCCCTGTGGACTGCAAGTTGGGTTGAAAATTAAATACCAATTTTTGGTACATGGCGCTGGCCCCTTTGTTGTTCCCGCCACTTTTGCTGCTGACTGGTTGCAACATTTCAAATAACATTTCAACTTTTCAGCACTCTTCGCCATCGTCAGCAGACAGAATTCAGCTTCGCTTGGTTTTCCCGCTTTCCCACACGCTCACTCCTCTGCAGCGGCATTTATTTATTTGTATTTGTGCGCGCAGCTCAATTACGTTTAACGCTTTTGACGTTTTACAACGTTTGGCCAATACCCGCACACACGAGCACTCCCACTGGCTCACACGTACAGCGAGAGGGTCCAGTTGAGTCGCTGATTGCGGCGGACAGCAGGACCTGCCACCGAGCTCGTCCCTTTCGCACAAACCTTTTCGGAAATTGTTGGAATTTTTCAACCATGTTTCGTATTTCTGCTACACTCACCGATAGTTCTTCGATTTCGTGTCACATATAAAGAAAATAAAAGCAGCAATTAATTTATTATATTATTATTTCTAATACAAAAAAGTGCTTTACTAAAAGATTGTTTAAATTGAACCTGCTTGATATAACCTCTAAAGAAATAAAAGTGTCATCATTTACAAATATATCTGTACAAATATTTGCTTTATTTTATTGTAATTTGAATACTGAAGCCATAAAAGTCATAATAGTTTGTAAAAAACAATAAATAGCATGGAAAAAAAGTTAAAAAATATAACCATTAAATTTAAAAAATATATATATTACAACTAATTATAAAATCACTTACTTAAAAGTGTGAGAAACTGTAAGATTTTCTATGGCATAAGCACATGAAAACATATTTACTTACAAATTTATACTATTTTGTATTATTTAACTTACTCTTTAAAGCCTTAATTAGTTGAATTATCAAGGGCATACAGCGCCCCTCAAGCTTACCTTCGCTTTTTTCTCAGTGTATTCGGTTGCGCTTAATTGGTTCTGTCAGCAGCAGCAAAGGCGGCAGCAGGAGCAGCAGGGGCAGATTAAAAAAGTTCTCCTAAAATAACATTAGCAGCATGTCCAATGCCAGAGGTTGGCAGGGAATCCAGGATACTGGCGCTGTGACTGGGACTGGGACTGGAACTGGAACTGGGCAGCAAGGAAAGAGTGGAATTTAAAGCATGTGCCCTGCCCTGGCTGCCGGAGCTGGGCAAACAATTTGCTTAGTTATTGATATGAGGGCAGCACAAGAAATCAAGAAAACAGGCAGGCAGGCAGAGGGAGAAAGAGATACCATCGCTGGGAAGAAGGACGCAGGACGGCACTGCGGCACTTCATTTCCGGGCTTCCGTTCTTCTAATAATGAGAGTTTGCCGTAATCTCGCGAAATGTACAATCAGGGGGCAGGAGTGGCCTGGACCCAGGATCCACGACCAGCAACTGGCACGTGAACAATGTGAGTATTTTTCGATTTGAAAGCTGAACGAGGCAGCAGGGCAGCGGGCTGGCGAGGAAGCAAAGAAAAGGAAAGACTTCAAGCCCTGGTCCTTGTGTCCTGTAAGTGCGCTCATTCGTATCAAAAAGAGTCACGTACAAATGGCAGCCATGGCAGCCAGACTCTCTGCCTCGCCTCGTTCCATCCGCTTTACAGTTTTGCACTCAATTGCTTATGAAATTAATAGGATATGTCAGTGGTTAGTATTGACCGGAAGTAATACAATTGATAAGGATTATGGATGTCCAACTCGGTGCTGCTGCCGCTCTGGCATGTGCGTGCCTGGATTCCTTGATATCCTGAGAGCCGAGAGCCTGCAGCCTCCCCTTATCTCGCCTTCAGCCTCTCATCATCGGCTTGGCCAACTGGGCGTATGAGTGTTATTGACGTGTGTGTCCTGTGTCGGGTTCCTGTTTCCCAGTGGTTATTGGCTTAGCCGCAAATTAGCATATATAATGCAGCAGGCGGTCTGCAGCAGGACCTCTGCGAACTCCGGGCACCCCGCGGAACACCCCCACACACGCCATTGTTAAACACGGCGTATGAGCAATTATTAATTCAGAGTTTTCATTATGCTTGCAGCAAGCCACGCTTATTGTTCGGCCTGCTGCGGTCGCCGATGTTGTTTTTATTTAAATAATTTAATTGCTTTTCGATTTGTTTACAAGTTGAAAATGCAAATTTGCTGCCTAGGCCGCGGGGCAGTAAATTGACTGCGATTTAAGCCGCGCGTTAATCCTTTCCCCACGCAAATGAGTAGGCAGCCCAGTACAATGGCGAACAATAATATAGTAAAGTAGTTTTATTGAAAGTGTTTAAAAGTTTGACTTATTGGTTTATGTAACCGGAAGTACTTGTAGTTGAGGCGTTAATTGATACTCATACATGGGATTTATACGAATTTTAGATAGTTTACATAGTTCAATTATTTTTAATGCAACTATCAAAAGCTTTTATTTAAGTGAAAGTCGACGAACCTATTTCAGTGACTGTATTTATATTCATACCCGAAACATTTCAATATACATTCCGTGTGCTCCAAGCAAATACTGCTTTCCCATCATAAAATTAACATTTGCGTCTATAAATTTAAATGCACATTATATACAAAATACATTCTGACATATATATTTTAGTAAATAAATAATAATTGTTGCTCCTGTTGGCTCAGCATCGATTGATTTTCGGAAAGTTCCCGGCAAACGGCAGCAATCTATAATATTTACATTTTCAATATCCACAGGCAGGCAGATTTCCATTGGCTGCTTACATAACCACATTAGGCCAAAAGGCAGAGAGCCAAGTCAAAGCTGGGAGCCAATTCAATTTGTTTGTCTCACTATCAGACGAGCATCCGCTGACGCCGGCGCTTCCTAGAGCAGCTCTTCCTCATCCTCATCCCCATCCTCATCCAAATCCTCCACAGCATCACCGTATATCCTTGACTATTCCCAAGATGCAGCTGCAGCTGCTGGAGGAGATGCTCGGCTGCCGGAAATTATTATTGGTTTGTTAGAGCGAGTTGCTGATCCAAAGATCCCAGTAGTAAACTCTCAGCGGCGCACTGATGAAGCTAACCAAAAAAGTTTCCCTGCTCCAGCTCTATGTCGGACGGAGGCTCTGTTCCGTTTATTTTGTACCTGGTAGTTAGGGTATTATAATAGTAATTCTGCCCTGTTATAAGTTATAATTTATAGTAAATTCCGTTAATTTTTAAGCAAAGCCTTGGTTTATGTTTCTAATTTTAAAGGATGCTTCAAAGTAGGTAACTTTACTTTGCAACTTATATTTCTATTTGCCAATTTCATACCCCCTTAAATAGTTTGCAGTCCAGAGAATGGGTATCCTCCAGTCCGCATAAGTAGCTTTATATAGAAATACATATATTTCCTCTTTTTCACAGCCAAGACGAAGTTAACTTTTGCCATCGCAACGCATTGCCCGGCCATTGTCTCTGGCTCCAGAGGAAAAACTTTGCTCATGAACTTAATGCCGGAGGTGCGGGGTGGCAAGGAGCTGAAGGATACGCTGGGCTGGAGCGATGGAGGTGCATAATGCGTGGCAGATTCCCAAGGGTGAAGGGTGGCGCCACGCATCCTGATGACTTTGGGCATTATTCTTAAATCCGATCCAATTAAAATGCAGCCAACTTGCATATGCAATGCAATTTAATTAACGTCGCTGGGGGATTTTTGTTTACTGCCCTTTTTGCCACTGATCCACTCGTGCTCCTCCTCTGGTCAGCTTCGAAAAGCATATAAATATCCACTCAGACATCCGTGTGGGTCAGTGTGAGTGTGTGTGTGTGAGTGTGCATGGCCAGCATATCCTTCATATCCTTCAGTTCATTATGCAACAATTATGCAGAGCAAAGCATGCGTTTAATCTTTTACCCAACACACGTGCATACGTAAACTTCCCTCTCACTCTCCCTGTTGGAATTTTCTGTGCGATTTAATACGCATTTAAATGCAAATTTATATATGAAATTATCTACGTGAAGAAATCTTCAGGTTTTCAGGTTTTAATAACATTTGCCCGAATCACCAACAATCATTCAGTAATAATATTTTACCCCATTTTTGTCCGCCTTTCGGTGCGCTTGTGTAATGAAAGGAAAAATTAAAAAGGCAGTTTAAAGGATTTTAAGCGAGGCAAGGATGGGTTTTCATCTTGCCACAGCTTATTAAAATGAAATGCGTAATTTAATTGAGGTGATATTTTGCCACCAGCTTGAATCAAACTATATTTAAATAGCCCTGTATTATATTTTTAATTTCTGCGTTTTCCAAAGGTAACTTCTCTTTTTTATACTTGTTTTGTTTATATATATCAAGAGAGGTGACAAATTAGAGGTTCTTTTTTGTTTCTAAAAAAATAAATCCAATTAATAGGAATATATTAATGCCAAATATTTATACTAACAATGAACCTTTGGTTAATGTGACATGTTTAGTCCTATTCCAATTAATTCAGTGCAACATATTTGCCATCTGTTTGCCTTTCCCTTATAATTATGTTGAGTATTAGACAACTAATTAAATAAAACTGTAATTAACATTGAAGAGCAACTAATTAATATTTCCATTTTCGATTTAATAAAATGCTAATAAATAAATATACATTTATTTGTATGTCTCATAAAATCCCGATTTTCGATTAAACAATTTACACACAAAAGCTGAATATTCCATCATTTTTCCCATTCCACATTAATGAAAAATCATCATAATAAAATGGGAAAAGCGTAAGGACAAAGGATGAGGGATTGCACGGAGATGCAATAAAATTCATTAACCCGAACATAATTAAAATTGATAGACAACAAAGGCAGAGTTGACTCGAGGCGAACAGTTTATTAGTTCGCGCAGCGTTAATTGCATTTGTCGACCCAGTCGCCCTGCAGAAGGCCACCCCCTGACCCAGGGCGAAGCCCCTTGCTTCCACGCCCACCGGAACGCCCATCACGTCCAGGGGACAAGCGGGACAACAAAAACAGAAACGTGAACGAGATGAGACGGCCATAAATCGAAATCAAATCAAATGCCTGGCAATGTGGACTATAAAATACTTGCTGGAACATTTTTTTCTCTTATTGCTGCTACTGTTATTCCTTCTGACCACGCCCCCTCTCCACGCCTCATGTTTTTTGGGCGGTTGGTGTGCCCCAGTGCTTCACTTTTTTTTATTTCCACGACTGCCGCCCTTTATGAAAACGTCCACAACTTTATTTGTTTTCAATGACAATATTTTTGCAGGAAAAAATGTCTTTCCTTCGGTATACCCATTATTGGGTTAGTTTTGAAGGTATTTTCTATTTGTTATTTAGTTTAGGATTTCATGAAACACTACCTTTCGTTTAAAGTTAAATAATAAGTAACAGTTCATTTATTTAATATCTTTCAGTAATTTAAATCTCACATATCCTGGTATGGAAACTTCTTAAAAAGGCAGTCAAAAGTATTATATTTTATTATAGTAAATCAAATAAGTATATTATACATATTTATTACCGAAATTTATAATATTAATTTCATATTAAATTGTCCATGTATTATTTAACTCAAAATATATATTTAACCTTTCGAATAAGAACTCATTATAAAATTTCATTCTCCTCTAAAAATCTAATATTTGCCTCCCCATTTCCTGTTTTAAGTAATGCAATTATTTATTTGAAAACTATATGCTGTACAAGAATTTCAACAATGAACTATATTCATTTTATTTAATATCAAAAATAAGCAAAGAATACTATTGCTAAAAGGTAGGCCAAAGTCCGAACCCTGAATGCAGTATTGATGCTTGTCTTTCGTTGTTGTTCAACTCTGTGAAGAATAAATCTGTGATACATTCGACTAAACTAGCCGAGAGTTGGGGGTTTATTTTCCTCATATCCCCGGCCCAAAACTGAATCGTTTTTTATTAGTTGAGGCAGCTTGCGTTGAATTGATTTGTTGTTATCGCATTGTTTGTGGGCTGTGGCCAAGTGGATAGATGGATAGATGGCTAGATGTGGATGCGGATGGCCAAAGTGGCCGAAAGGATCCAGCCTCGACTCGTCTCGTCTCTCGTTTAGGGACGTGTCATGTGGCAATCAAAATTGAAAATAAAAGGCAACAGCTGCGTTGTCAACAAAATAAATCAGCGGCAGCAATTTCATTATTTGACAGTAAACGCGATAAACTGTTTCGGCCTGCACTTGGAGCAGATGGCCGTCCCCGTCGACGTCGTTGTCCCTTCTTTTATAGTTCGGTGGGGGGCCCACAAAAAAGTTGAAATTGTTTTCTTTCTGCTATTTTTCACAGTCGAATACACGTGCACGTACGACTGCGTACACAATTAGCAGCTTCCTCTCGGGTTATTTTATTAATTGAGCGGCAAAAAGTTTAACTGCCTCCCTCTTATAGCCACACCTGATCCTTGTCAACTTGGTGCAGGGGAAAAAAAGAGTTTGGGAATTACCTAAAGCCATAGTGATTGCTTTGTGGATTATATGGGATACATATCAATAAAAACTATAATTTTCTTACATTTTGTTATCTAAATGATATTTTATTAAAATATTTTATTGATGTACAATTAGGCAGTGCTTTTTCCCAGCTCTTCTTCTATTTAGCAAATCAATTTATAATCCTTTTAAAAATATTTACTCTTCACAGCTTAAAAGTTACTTTCAGTGTAAAGGAAAATAGTTTCGTCGAGTGTTGTGGTTCCGTATCCTGGAGCCACGTCGACACACCGCTTTCAGCCCCAGCAGCAACAGGAAACCGAGTTCCCCAGGAGTCAGAGTTGGAGTCACAGAATCAGAACTGGAGTTTGGAGCCGCAGTGGAAGTCATGGCAACAACGTATGGAAATCCCCGTGTGCGTGTGCACACAAAAGTTGCTCTGGGAATTGCTCGGGAAGTGGGCTGAGATTTGTGGGGTGGCAGGGCTGCGAATAAAATTTCATTAAATACACCAACAACAGACAAGTGCACGCAATTATGGTGAGATAGTTAAGTTTTTGATTGTGGGAATCACGCATGAGTACGCACACTCGCACACTCGCACGGGGGCTTTCCCTAGCTCTTGGAAACTTTTTTCTTGCGGTAAAAACAATTCTCAACTCAAGTCGTGACGCAGGGAATTTTCGTACATTCTGTGCGAGAATTTTAGTTTTAACAATTGCCTCAATTTATGTCGCAAAACTTTCCTCCCGTACGTAAAACTTCGTGCTCTTCTTGGCCGTGTGAGTCCTTCGGGGGTGGCAGGAGGGAAGTTAACTACGCGTGTAATAAATTTCAATGCCTTGTCGTTTAATTAATGACAACAAATTGGGGGTGCAGCAGGGGGGCGACACCAACCAGCAGACGACGCCAATAAACCCGGGTCATCCCCAGCCCCCCCAAGAAAGTAAGTCAGACGGAGGGACACACACACACACAGTCGGCGCGTTAATTCAATTCAACAAATATTGACATATGCTAATTCATACAAATGTTTGCCAGGCCTCGTCGATTTAGATGGGGAGTCGGGGATAATTGATTATAAAAACTGGCAATGAGCCGCGTGAAAGCCCAATTATTTGCAGAGCACATTAGGCGGATTTTCATGACGAGGGGTCGTTGTCTGAGGCATTTATGGAAGGATTTAGTGGCAGTGGCCATGAAAATGCGGTGAAATTGAATTGCCACATTAATCATTAAGCCCATGTGACACACAAGCCATATAGAACATGTGCACATTATAATATTGTTAAGGACATATAGTAAGGCTGGTATTATTTGTGATAAAAATAGTTGAAGGCTTAAAATATCTAGATCTGTATCTTGATTTAGTTTCTTGTTTAAAATGAAATATTTATATTATTCTTACGCCTCCTGAATTGATTATAAATCGTAGTCTAATTTAATTTGTTAAATTTCAATATTAACTTCTGGCTTTAAGAACCTAATAATTTTTGGAACAATAAGTTAGCTTTAAGTGCAAACATCCATTGAATGGAGATGGATCACCGAAGGCTTTGAAGCCCGCTGGAACATTAACTGAATAGAGCGCTCGCTTTTGGCCCCCACAATTGGGTTCACTTTACACACTTTGCTGCCGTTGCAGTTGACTTCCGAATTTCCATTGACTTTTGCTCTCTCCCTGTATGCCCCAAAAGTATCGAACAATAACTCCACAATCAATGGCCCCGCACACCCCAAGAGCCGCCCTCTAAACTGGAGCCCATAGTACATAGTCGTCGTCGTCGTCATCATCATTGACGGCATCTGAAGTTGATGGCCAACACATAATGGCAGACTAATGACAATAATCGCCTGGCCCGAAGAAGAAACGGGGGCCTGGGGGGTTTTGGGATGGGCGTTGGATGTGGGAAAGGGCCATAAGCAGTTGGAAAATTTATGGCCAAGGGCAATGGCAAATGGCCATGTGAATGGGTCCTGCCAGCCTGGTTAAGTCTGCGTTAAGGTCCTGGGGCAGCAAAAGCACAGCAGGACATTCGATTTATAAATGAGCCATGCGTTCAGCCTGCTTATATGAAAAATATGTTAAATTAATGCCTCATAAAGCAAAATATGTCCCATTTTCATGCCCTAACTTGGGGTTTTTATGAGCTTGTAGGAAGGTTTTGTTACAAGCAGATCATAATAGTTCCTTAAAAGTGTATTTAAATATAAGAATTTAATTTAAAATAGTCTTAAAATATTTGTAATCAACTTTTTAATACGAATTTTTAGTTTAAAAAATAGAGACAAAGCTTGAATGCCTGCCTGACTTCGCTAGGGCAGCCCAAGCTTCGGCTTTCAAAAGACACTCTCTTTTTTAGCCATGTTTTTTTCATGGGTGTTAGCCTGGTTAAGTCTGGGGCTTGGTCGTTGGGTTTTTAAGTCGGCACTTGGCAAGGTCGCCCATTTCGGGTTGAGTGGGTAACTCTCTGCCAGACAGCGCAGTCACTTTATTAAATTTAAAATCAACTCTTGCTTGCGGTCGTGTCAAGAGAGCGCTGCACCCGCCAGAAGACCCACATCCCTCTGCCTCCACATCCATGTACATGTAGCTACGTATCTGGGTGTATCTCTGCAGCCCCGGGCTATGACCTCGTCTGGTTGTGCACACACACATGGGCGTGGCCCTGGAGGCGGCATGCACAGCCATTATTGCTCCATTAAATTTGTAAGTCAAGCATTTTAATATTTGGGCCAAACAATGCAAACGAGAGGCAAACCAAACCCGGCCAAAATAAGAAATAAGGAAAGAGAGGAAAAAGGGCAACGGAAAACAAGGCAAATACGCCACGACGTTGCACACGCGATCCCTGGAGGAGTCCTTCGAGCAGCAGCAGGCACTGAGAGAAAGACTCTTTGGAAACCTCTGAGGTTTCATAGGAAAATTATATAAAATATATAATATACCTACAGCTAAATATTCTATATAAAGTACCAATTCATGTTAAGGAATTATTTTGCATTCTATTTGGTCTTCTTCATTCAAAATTCTCTGAGTGCTCACAGCAGCAACACTAACATCAGCGACATGTTCGCATTTTTATAATAACAACAGAGCCGGGCAGAGGAGCAGAAAAGCTATGGGAGCCAAAAGGAGCAGCGACGACAAAGATATGCAATTTCGCATATGTACTTATATCCTAGCGACATGAAAAGGATCAATTGTGGCAAAACGAATTGCATACGAATGCGATGCCACTGCCGCGTGCTAGCGCTTGGGGGATAGTGTTCTGCTCCAGGGAAGCGGCCACGACAACGACTCTAGGACCTCCTCTCAGGACGTTGGTTCGGGGTTTGAGGGTCGAGGTTCGAGGCTCGAGGGGATCGAGGCAAGAGGACGAACGAACGAGCGAGCGACAGTCAGCTCTCGAAAGCAAAACGACAAAGTAATCCCGGATTTGCATTTTATCGGAATGCGGCGACGGCAAATGGAGGGCAACGTGGCTACCGTTGTCGCTGCTGCTTCTGCTTTTTTCAGCGGAAGATATGGCGTTTCGAAGGGGTTTATGCGGTGCTGAACATTGTGATTTGAAGCAGCTTAGAACCCGATTCTATCTGCAGGAGGTTTTATTCCTTTACAATTTGTTAAACATAAATGTGAGATAATTTTAAGAAACTTTAGTTTTGCTTTTTAACTTCTTAAAATTCTTATTTTAAGGCTACTTTATGTATATTGAAATACTTATGGTAATTTCTGAGCTGAAAAATAGTTCAAGTTCTGTTTTATATTTTAAGATAAATATTTAAAATTTGTTTAACCCCATAAACTGTCTCTCTATCTTTCGTTTTCCCCCTCCTTCGATGCCATCTCTCTCCGACTGTAAGTCAGTCATTTGCATGCGTCGCATATTTGTCGTTACAACAGCCAACTGTTTGTTATGCAATTGTAGTCGGTGAGTTTGTAGAATCGTCATCCCGCTCACTCTCCTTTTCAGAGCCTCAGTGTGTGTGTGCGATGTCCTGGCTGCTGCTTCCTATTTTCTATTCCTCAGTGGCACTAGGTCTGTTTGGGGGGAGTGCTATGACCTATTATCTTTTTGGGTATTAAATATTTTAAGGGTGTATAGATAATTGTAAACTATCTATATTAAATCAAACTATTAGGACTATTGGTAAGAAATAAAATATATAACTTAAAACTCAATTAGAATACCGAAATCCTCATATATTTATCACTTTGAAAACCCAAACAATCAGAATGTTTAACAGTCACCAGACCCTGTCCTATTTATTCACTATTTTTTCTCCGCTGTTTGCCTATTTTGCAGTCGACAGCTTATTCACATTACATAAACTAAATGCGCTCGCGTCTTGCGTAACGAATTGAAAACTGCAATCCACGGGGAGCCAAGGAAATTTCACTGATGAAGTGCCCGCGGGCGGGGTCTGGGATTTTCCCTCAATCCCTGGCCAGCAAAGTGGAAAAAGCAGATGGAAGCGCGGAGCGATACACAGCAGAAGCAGCAGCTAACCGCACAACCAGAAACCGAGAAAAAAGTGTTGACATTTGTAATCAAATTTTTCGGGGCTGTAAATGCTGTTATCATCAGAGGAGAAGAAAGGCCCGAAAAGAGGTAACAGCTTGCCGGTCGGAAATCGTGGGTTGCCTGGTCTGGTTTTGGGTTTGGGGGAATTTCGGGTTCTGGCATTGCCATATGAGTTATATTTTTGACACGACCTTAGCACACACACACACACTCGTATATACCCGGGCACAGCGGCGAAGTTATAGAAAATGTGCGATTTTCCAAGTACGTGACGCTTTTGTTGGATCTTTTCTTCTTTTGGGGCAACAGTTGCCAGTTGAACTCGAAGGGGTGTGGTGGATACCCCTTACCCCCTTGCAAATGCCCCTTAACACACACACTCGCACACTCGCACACACACTCTGCAAATGGCAGTCACTTTTGTTGTTGGCATTCCAAGTTGTGCCCACATTTTTTAACGTTTTGGCGAGAAAACGCATTAAAATTTGTTGCACGTCGCATAAATGCTTCCACTATGTGTATGTGTGTCCCTGAGTTTTCCCTTCTCCCTGTGTGCTTTGTGTGCTTGAAGCTAAACGAGCCAAAGGACGAAGAACGAAGGACGACGGAGAGCGAGGGGATAGAGCCGGTTTTAGCTGGCGAGAAAAGTTTACTACGCTCTTCTGCACTGCAGGCAAATAAATTTGCGGATACCGAAACCGAAAACAGCACATAAAATCACAGCCAGGACGAGAGATTTCTGGAAAGGTGAACGGCAAATAGCGAGCTGGCGAAGGACCCAGAGAGGGATAGGGCTGGATAGACTATCCTTGACTCGACATTGCCAGGATTATGCGGTGGGGTCAAGCCCTTGATTAAACTTGGCCATTCCTCGCCTTCGATCATTTTCATTTAAAACCGAAACCGATGGGAAAATGCAAACTAATGGTTAGAATAAGAGTTTATAAGTATTTAAGAAAACACATTAAAAAGAGAAATCTTCTTTTAGAAACTAAAATGAAGTCAATAATGTAATCAGAAATTCGTAAGCTAAGAAACCTCTTGAGTCTCCTCTTTCTCTCCTGGTCACATCTTGCACTACTTTACCCTCTAAAACAGCACTTTATTTCTTTCTTTTTCGGATTCATCTAGCTGGTGACCACCGAAACCACAATTTCCAATCTGCAGCTAGTTCATTTTCAGCCTCCACCGTAGCCCTACGCTCTTCATTTCCGCATTATTGGTAACAGTCCATCATTAACCGCCGGGGCAGCTACACGGTGGCAACCGCAAAATGCCTTTGCCATATCTCCCAAGTTAGTTATAGGCAAGCAATCAACAATTTAGCATGCCAAATGTGCAATCTCAGACCACTAATTGCAACGCATTCATCAGGGCCAAGTAGACAGACATTTAGCATACAAAATGATAGAGGGAGCGGCTCCCATTTCACCGGCCATCCCTTTACCAGGCCCCTCGATGCCAGCTGGCAATTGGTTTATTAGGCCCGAAGGATTCCCCGCTCGATTTGTGCTCTGCTCGGCGCTGTTCTGTTCTGTTCCCAGGCAAATGAAAGAAAATTGTAAATTGCTTTTAATTAAAAGGCACAAACATAAACACCTGCTGCCTGTCCACACATACTCACATGTGGATGTACTGAAAAAAATAAAATTTAAGGTTGATAGAGTAGAGTTTGAAAGCAAAAAGATTTTGATTGTTTCTATGGGGAAATTAATAAATAGAGGTATATTTTTTCCTTGGAATTCAAAAGATTCAATCGCTATATATAAAACCTATATATTTTGGGCATTTTGACAGGACTTCCATATTAATTATTGAGTTATAACAAGAGCCATTGGAATAAAGATTATTATTAGAAAGGCCTTTGTTGGCACTGCGACCGATTTTAGATCTTGCCGGCCTGTGATTAGGAAGGGCCCTATACCTGGCTTCATAGCACTTGGTAGGTCTATGTTCCCAACCTGTGATGTTCCCTCCTTGTTGAAGTCGACGTCTGATTAGCGATGGGCACTGAATGTGTTTATTTTTTGCTCCATCTCGAATCTGGGTTTTTTGGTTTTATTTCTTAGGTGATACCTAGGTTGCGTGACCCGTTGGTGCCGTTGTGTTTGCTCTTGGTAGGTTGATGATGCGTTTGATGCGTCATCTGGGGGGATTGTTTGGCTTGTCTCCCTGCACTGTCGGTCCGTGACGATTTCTCTGTTCCTCCTTTCCTGGGTTTTTGTGTCCTTTCGATAGTCCACGAACGGCTCGGGCCTGCCCCGCGTTTGTGGGAGTCTGCCACCTCGTTTCCTATATGCTTGCCCTGGATTAGGTTTTTGGGGGCGTGCTGCTGAAACGCTCCGTCCGGATCGAGACTCGGCTAGCGCTGCCTACTTAGAAGATGTAATCCGTGCCTTGCATTTCCTGCGGCATCCGACATGGCGTCTTGCTTGGAAATGGTTGGCCCGGCTGTTTTGAACCTTGGTCCGAAAATGCCAGCCCCGTGCTTTTTTCACGTCGTACTTTGGATCCCTGGGGATTTGTTTTGTTCCTTCATTCTGTGTCGACTCTAATCTGTGAAAGTTGGGGGAATGGGCTTTATTGGGCTCGACCTAGATGCCCGGAGACACCATTTATATTGGTGATGTTTTGAAGGGCGTTTGGTGGGGTATGCGTGACTCCTGGCTGATTGGCGGCCTGCACGGTGATGGGGCGTCCTCTTCGCGGTATGACGAAGACCGACTACCGCCCAAAGCCTCAGGGGTGGCTTTTTTATAGTCTTTCTTGTAAAAAAATAATTATTTATTAAGTAATATTACTCTCACCAAAGTAAATTAAATTTAACAAAACTTCAGCCTTCATGGCTTTCATCCCTTTCAACTATTTCCAGCTTTCCATTATTATTAAATTTTCTTTCAGTGCATATATATACACATATAGTATAGACACGCACTCACGCACACGATGTGGAGGCGGAAATGAAATCGCAGCTAAGCTACGGCCAACAACAATGCCACAATTCTCATTCAAACGCAGCCAGCTGTTGGTGTCCCTTTGTCTATTGGTTGCGGGTGAGGACATTAATAAGCCCCAATGGAGGAGCGTCGGAAGGGCACTGGGTATCCCGACACACGAGCAGCACACACATGCAAAGACAACGGGGACAAGGAAATATGGCGGCATGTGTTGCGCGTTTGTTTATAAATCGCCAGGCCACACGGAGAGAGGCAGAGACAGAGACAGAGGGATTGAGGTGGCGGATATTCTGGAGAATGTTACTCATACGCCGTGTGTATGGCCTATGGTCTTTGTTTTCCATTCCATTTATACAATTAGCCTGAGATTTGTGTAGAGCAAGCCAGGTTTCAAAAGGTAATTAAATGCAATCCAACAGGAAAGGAGGAACTTGTAGTTATGCTTTCAATTAAAAACCATTATCAAGCTGAATATGTTTAATTAAAATAAGTTTCTCAAACTAATAAAATTAATACCGGAAGTGCATTTAAGTTTTCTTTACCCATGCTATAACTGAGCAAACATCTTTTGCAATTAACCTCCTTGGGGCTTTTGGCATAGCATCCTTGCCACTTAGCCCGACTTTGTTCATTAGAGAAGCCAAAGAGAAGTCCGCACCGGGCGGCAGCCGGGACACTCGGCCACTCAATTTCCATGGAAATGCTCGCCGCACCCCGCCCCGCATTTTCCCAGCCACCCGCAATTGCAGTGTTGCTGCTTCCGCTGGCGGCGTGGCCTGTGCATTTGCATGCAACACTTTGGCAAAGGCAAAGGATCTCAGGCGGAGTTGATTGTTTTCCTGCGGTTGCTGCAAACTGCAAAACTGTAGCAGAAATTGAAAATGCATCTTGCGCTGCGGCGAGTGGAGTCTGGAACTGAGCCCGGCGCCGAGCCATAAATAATGCGGCATTATTTTCAAATAAACTCCACCAGAAACAGGTCGAGGCCCCTGCTTTTTCACTGTGGCAATTTTTGGGCTTTGCCGCCAAATGATTTTCACACATGAGGAACGTGCAAAACTGCCCATAAATCTTGGCTGGCTTCGCCCTGCCTTCTCTTCAGTTTTTCTGTTTCCAGTTTTCTGTTTTCAGTTTTTGTATCCTTGTATCCTTTGGAGGTGTTCCTCCTTTCTGAGGTTTCTGGTTTATTTTTGGTTTGGCTTCGTTGTTTCGGTTTTATTTTGTGTCGCCGCTTTCATTGATTCTGCAGTGCAGCAAACGAAACAACAATGGCGGCATTGTCGTTTAGCCTTTTCTACATTTGCAAGTGAAATGTTTTGCGGCTTGTCGGGCTCAAACAGTGCGCAGGGTAACCAGCCAACCAACCAATATGCAATTGCAGCCCGGCAATGCCAAACAGATGCCAATAGACAGCGTTTGGCCCCAAAAGGTGGCTGTAAAAAGTCACCGCAGGCTCAACAGGAAGATGGGGAGAGAGAGCGAGGGCCAGGGGAAGCGTCGGAGGGAAAAACAGGAAAAAGCAGACTGTATGGAAGGAAATGTGGAAATGAGCAATGCCTGGTGTATTGGCATATTCAATTTCGCTGATACAATGGGCGGCGTGGCCAGGACACATGACAAATGGAACGGAATGAAGACTTCAGGGGAAGCAAGTGCTCATGGCACAAATTACAATTTCAGGGTCGCAAATCTAAAAGTCTAAGAAATATTTTAAAGCGAGGAAGGTTTTAAAAAAAAATTTTAAATAGTACTTATGGTAATAATTCTAATACACTTTATATACATATTTTGTATTACTAAGAAAGATATTTTATAGTAGACTTTAGGAACAATCTTAGAGTAACCCACAAAATAAATTCTTTAACAAAGACAATCTACTTAATATTCTTAAAATATATTTAAAAGGTTAGTTAAAACTGCTCTATTTAATTCTATAAAAATCCCTAGTTATTTTTATTGTCCGCTAATTACTTGGGAAAATATTTTACAAGCTTTCCCGCCGGGATTTCGGGCATATAATTCACCTCCAATCTCAATTGCATTCCCTTGATTCACTTAAGATGGCATCCAGTGCTTCCATTGTGGCCCAGATTTATGGCAAGTTAATATGCCCATTCCAACCGTTTCAAATTTCCCATTCCATCCATGGAGCTGGGAGCTAGAAGCTAAGAGGGAACTGGGAGCTGGGAGCTGGGAGTCGGGCAGAAGGGCATAAAAAGTTCTCACTGCTCGGCGCTCGGTGCTGGCACACGGCAAATTATTAGTTGAGCATGTGCCAAAAAATATTGCTGAAGACGACGCCAGGCAGTCTCCAGGACCCAGGCCCAGGCCCATGCCCACTCCCACGCCCCTCCGATGGCATTCCAGCGAATATATATACTTAGAGCTATAGAGAGGGACTTGGCACTAGGTCGCAAAAATTTATGGCCGTTGTCTGTCGCGGACAAAGAACATCTTTGAATGTTGTATAACTTAAGTGCCAGTGCAAATTTTCTGCCACTTCATGGCCAACACACACACTGACATACAGTTGGCCAAGCACATGAGAATGCACTTTTGTGTGCATTCGTTTTTGTTGCAATTTCCGCATTTATTCTAGGGGCGGAATTCTTAACTTTATGAAAAGGCATTCGGCAATTTGGTGCAGCCTCCGCCGAGACCTGGCGGCTGCCTAGGCAGCTTGAATTAGAAATAAGGCTTGGCGAAAAAGAAAATCATGTTTCGGCTAAATCTAATAATGTTTGGCCCTTTCCTTGAAACCCAATTACCTTTAAACACGTGCCGAATCTGTGAAAATTAAATTGACAACGCCTTCGCCCCTTTCCCGTCGATTAACTCATAATTGCGGCCCACCTGCTGCTGGGGAACCGCAGCCGTTTTAATTGAGAACCTCAAGACTCGGTTGCACCTTTGTGAGTGTTGTCCTTGCTTTTGGGGTAAATACGTTAATTAAGCCAAACACTTAGCCGCAGCAACGTGCAGGTGGGCGCAGGAAGGGGACACTGGACACTGGGCAGTGGGCAGTGGACATTGGATACTGGGCGATGTGGTCACTCAATTTGCCAGGCAGTTAAGTGCGTCGCCAGCAACAACAGCAACAACTTCAGCAAGGACAACGACCAACAGTACGGGGGATGCAACAGCAGGCCAGGACCATAAACAAAATGCAATAATGCTGGACATGACACCGAAAACCCGCAGAAGTCCGTACGGACAGCAAGAATGCCGGACAATTGGTCCAACGATTATGGCCGGAAGTGCGCATATATGTGCGCTTAAGCATGTACGCACACGTGCGCGTGTATATATATATATATGTATATTTATATGAGTGCGGCACGAGCACGATTTTGTATGTATATCGAGCGACCAATGGACATAAGCAGCCCGATGATATTGGCTTAATTAAGCAGTAATAATTGCGCATAAATATAACACAACGAAAAGCAATTCCGTATTGGGAATTTGTAGTATTTGCGGTGGCAATAAAATTTACTGATCAGAGCTGAGTGCGTGAGGGTTGAAGTCACGAATGCAGAACTATTTTTAAGTATGGATTAAGTAATTACACTTAAAATAAGTCAATTTTCTGGCTTGTTCTTTTAAGTACTATATTTCTATATACTTAAAAAATACAACTAATTTTAATCCGATGTTGTCTTTAATTAATTTAATTTACTCACCTGTCACGCTGGCACCTCCCCTTGCTGAGGTCTTTTAGCTTTTGGCTTGTGAAAAACGAAATCCCGCTTTTCACTGCGAATCGGATTGGATCGGCTTGCATTTTAATTATTCACCTGACTCGGGCCCGACAGAAGCCTTAAAGCCGGTTTTAAGGCAATTACAAAAAACGCTTCCAAACATTATATCCTGCATTATTAATATTATTATTGCTTTTATTGTTATTGCCGGCCTCGAACATATGTTGAACCATTTGTAGCAACATGAAAATTACACAAATCGTTTAATTTTTGCACGCTTCTTTTTGTTTTTATTTATTATTTTTTTTTGGTCTGTTTCACTCAACCTACCGAGAGTCATAAATTTTATTGTAACCTCCGTCGACTCTCACATTTTTACCTGTGACATTTTCATTGTTGTTGCCGCGTTCTTTGTTGTTGTATTTTTTATTTGTTTGCCGTAATTGTGGCGAGACAAAAACAAGCTCTGAAAAAAAGAAAACAGAGAATGTCAGAGAAAACAACTTTAGCAGCGACAGAACAATGCAGGGTCATAAAAATTTAATGAAAATTAAAATGAAAATAATTTGTGTGTTTAATTTAATTTTATGGTGCCCCAAAGACCGCGACGGGCAGAGAGGCCGGGGATGCCGATGTCCTGGCCAGGACATAAAGCAATTGCGCCTAAAACTATGCAACAGATCATAAATCAGCGGCATAAATTACGAGAGAGCCCGAGCCCAAGGCCGCGTCGAAGGCGTCGTCCTTTGCTCTCTCGCCTTGACAACAAGACGGAAAATGGAAAAACAATTCGCAGCAATCGCGCCCACAAGCACACAAAACACACACACACAAACCCAGAGGAAAAGAAAAGATAACAATAACAATAACGGTAACGGTAACAGTAAAAGCAATGTTAACAATAACATTACTTCAAATTTAATTTAAATTATTGCCCCCATTCCCCCATTGGGACAAACAATTGCCGTGATGAGTATCTAGCCAAGATTACCTGTAATATTGTCGAGTGTTAGCTAAGGGTACACTGGGAGAAAGTGTTTGGATTAGTTTGCAGTTTATGTTAGGGTTTTCTTCTTATTTTTGGTGTTAAATTAAAATATTTTATCTATATTTATTTAAAAATGTTAGATTGTGAGAGAGAGAGGAGTAACTCTTAAGGTAATAATATAACAAAAATTAAGAGACATATTAATCCTTTAGTTTAGTATTAAAATTGAGCTTAAAATCTTCCTTAATTTATGTGATATAAATATATAGGGTTTGAATTTTCTTAAATAAAACCAAATATATTAAATATTTAACTCAATATTAAATGCTTAAGTGAAGACTACATAATTAAAGAAAACTTTTTTTACATAAAATTTTACTTAAAGTTATAGCAACCAAAACTTATTTCAATGTCAATCTCTTAGACCCAACCTATATAATTTTCCACAGCAAATCCCATGAAAGTAGTGTACTTTCTTTCAGTGTAAATCCTCTGTCTGCTCCGCCATTTATAACAATAAGGTGAGCATGTGTGTGCCCGGGACGAGGAGCTTAGGTCAACAATGGCGGTTCTAAAGCGACCAACAATGGGCCCCATTGGCCGGCTCGCGTTTCAGATACCAATCGCTGGTCGAGTTTAGGCCCAGGATGTGGGATTTTCGCAAGGCCACCAAACTAATATGCCGTGTAAGCCGCAGCATTGTCAGCAAAAGAGGACTGCGGCAGCAAACCGACAATTAGTTGATATTTACCAAAATGGAACTCAACTGCGATGGAGATAAGCAGGTTCAATGGGGAATTAAATGAGTGGATTTCTGTAACTCACAGAACTCATTTATAAATTACGGTGAATTCAGAGGAAAACCCTCTTGGAAATTGGTCCAAATACCTATTTGATTTTTAAAACAAAGTTTAGTTTGATTTAAATCTGTACAAATATTTCATTCTGGTGCATGGAATTTAAATATTTTGATATAATCGATTTCGTTTCAAATATTCAAATTTCTAGCTCTAATAATTTACCATTCATTCATTTTCCTTGGCCATATATTTCGGGAAACAGAGACATCTGCCAGGGATATCAATCAAAGCGCCATGAAAATCCCATTTTGGCGTCACCATAATTGTTTTGCAGGTGATTTGAACTAACTCATTAAAACGAAATAACCAAACGCCAGAAAATTAAATTGCCAAATCGAACAGCGACCGAAAACACAATGCGAATTTCTGGCGGGTTCCACTAATTACAAAAACATAGCACCAGCAGCAGCACCACCACCCCAAACACCATTCCAACATTCGACAACAACCAGACCGATGGCAGTGTCAGGAGCCATAGAAAACATTCATAAACCTGATTTCCAGTTGCATTTTCCATTTGCAACCGGATGTGCATTAGCAATTCAAATTCAATGCTCCCCATTAAACTCATTAACTGCACACAGCCGTCAGGGGGGAGCACAGGACCCTGGCAACAGGACACTGCCTCCTCGGGGGATTCCAAAACTACATAAACAGCATTGAGATATTCCTTTGGGGGAGGAGGGAAGCTCCTGTTTCCGGACAATAAACAGCAGAGTGCTGCTGCTGCCCACCTTTAATGACCATCGATCGACAAATTGAAGAACTGTCTTCATTAGACATTAGGCATTAGGCATTAGGCGAGATCTGGCTGAGTGTTGGTGCTAGTTTTTTGCCCATTTCGACAGCCTTTCTGTGTCCCCACTCGAGGAGCAGGAGCATCCGCTCAGGTAATTCGACGAAATAAGTATCTCGGGGAGTTGGAGGAACAAAGAAGGAAGTAAAGGCAGTCACTTTGATACCGTGTAGAGTAAATTTTGTTAGGTAAAACAAGACTTTAATATATAAATTTAACTTGTAATAAATCATTGAAAAGGAAATACAAATGTTAATGTAATGAAATGGACTTTAAAAGTACAATAAAGGCTCCCTGAACTAAAGGAATTCTTTCCACGTGGTACTTGCACCTCAGGACAAAAACATATTGCATGGCATATAAATAATTAATATTTAAAATTTTCCCCAATTACTTAATCATGCAAAATGCTTGTTTCCTATAATGGCGGGCAACCTTTTCGAATGCCTTTCACAGGATTGGGTATGCCTCGCATGCCAGGGTATGACTAGGGCCTTAAAGCATAAACTAGGTAGAAAAACCAAAAGACTTCTGGCTCGTTTGCATAGAAAAGCCATTTGCACGCCGTTGACTCTGCGACTCCGGCGACTGGGCCGGAATAGTTGACTAGCTGGCAGAGGCAGGAGGCGTCTCCTGCCGAGTGTGCCTGCCTGCTTCTAGGTGGCAAAGGATAATTGACTTTCAAATCAGTTTGCTATAAATTTTTATCGGCCCTTGTGATGCTGTTGCTGGCAGTTCGAGTTTCCCCAGAAGAGCTCCTGACTCGCTCGCGGGGCCATCGCCGGCAACGGCGTATCGTATCGCCATCGACAACGGCTGCAATCAATTGCCAAAGTCAACGGGGGCAAGCCGGCGATAATTGCCAGCTCCGTGGAGAGCCGCTGGGGCTACGGGACCCGAGGTGCCCAGTGCCGGCACTGGAGTCCTCGACAAAAACGCCACTAATGAGTTTTATTGAGTAGCAGTGAGAGCGGGGTGACGGTGACCCCTGCCCGCAGGTGTGAACTCCCAACTCCAGCATAGAGATGGCCAACTATATCGATGTCTGCATCTATAGTGGTATCGGAATTTTAGCTCTTATTTCGATAACCATATTCACATCTTCTTAATGATTTTCAATATATTTTTTTACACAATCCCAATATCAATTTGAACTTTTTTTCTCGACGACATCCCTTCTCCATTTCAACCCCCAGAAACTTCACGATCTGAAAACGAATTTGATGACGCAGGGAAGCAGTTAATCAAATCTGCAAGTGGCCCCCCAGAAAGCGCCCGAGGGGCCAACGTAATTGCATTTACCTGTCTCACACACATGACCCACTCCACCGGCTCCGTGACCACTCCTCTGCCTCTGCCACTTCCTCGACCTTATCCGATTAGTTGCCAAAAATAAACGGGGCCAAAAAAAGATTGCAGCTGGAAATGGAAAATGGAAATGAACATGAGACTGAAAATTGGCAAAGGCACGTAAATGATGTGCTGCCAATTAGCAGGCCACAAATTCCTGCACGCAATTATTTTCTTTCTCCTGGAGAAATCGCAAAAGGAAATGAGAATGTGACTAAAAATACGCACAGCACAAAAACCGAAAAATATGGAATTGGGCAGGGAAATCAAAGCAAAAGAAGTCGTAGGCGATTTGGGTTGTAAGAGTTGGGCTATTTTTTGCATGACACACCCATATATGGCATAATAGGCAAAACACAATGCCATGCAAAGGAGGAAGTCGTGTGGGAATGACTCAGCAGGGGATGATGGGACATGTGATGACCCTTTAATATAAATCGTAACAGGAAGTTCTCTGATTAGCTATAATTTTCAGTTAAGAAATTCCAACATTTTGATTGAAGCTGTTATGAAATTTAAGGAATTATTTAGGTCAGCTTAATAAATATTGTCAAGCCTTGCTTATTTGCTTGCCTTTCCCCAATTCGACTATCCCCTTCGTAACCCAAAATACCCACTGGGTATCTAAGAAGGAAAAAATGTATATAAAAATAATTTCGTCACGACATAAGTGGCATCATTAGAAGAAGTATGTTGGCAGCCACCCACAGGCACTGGCACTGGGACAGCCTTGACTCCCCTGGCAGTGGCAGCCCCCTGGAACCACCCCCACTCCATCTCCGTCTCGAGTGCCTGACGCAAAAAAGTCAAACACCGAAATTGCCAGGCACCAAGAACGCAAAAAGGAGGACACACCGCGCCATATATATATGCACACATATACTTGTATATCGCGGCAAGTGCTGGGGCCAAGTGAAGGCGTCAGATTGGGGGCGTGTTACCGGGGCCAAGAGGGTGGCGAATGAGTGCGAAGAAAACATGGTAATTTTTCATAAAAACCGCCAAATGCGCACACAACCCCAAGCGAGGCGAAAGCGAAAATAAAAGAAAATATATAAATTTTCCTCTTTCGGGGATTTTTTCTTATATATATATACATATATATATATATTTTTTTTTGCTGGCCTGCGCGGTTTTTGCGGCGGCCGGAATGTGACTCAAAGACACGGGCTGGGAGCTGGCCGGGTAACTGGGGGCGTGGCATGTCATGTTTATGCGACGTCTTTAGCCATTTAGGCATGCGAAATGCGTTTTGCCCCAAATCCTTTCTACGTGAATCCCGGCCGCCCAAGGACAAGACAGAAATGGAATGGAGGAGGAATGGATGGCGGCGAATGGGTGGCAGCAAGTTTATTTTCTTTATTTTTGTTTTTTTTTTCTTGGTCAGGGAAAACAAACTTCAAGCGGAAGTGGCAAACGGCGGCGACGGAAATGTCAACAAAACAGCAAAACGCTTTGCCCGCTGTACCCCCCAGTCACAGTTCCTGCTCCATAAATCCGGGCTCGGGCTCTGGCTCGGGCTCCCTCTCCCTGGCCACTCATAATCATTCCCTGGTGAAATATTATCAAATTGCCGCAATTGATTTAACTGCCGGCGGGTCTACGTGACGCGGGGTCCGGCCTGGTCTAGGAAAAACGCCAAATCGCGATTCAAATTGACGCAGTAAGCCATCAAAGTCGGGATCTCAAGTTGCAGATGGATAGTTTACTTAGGGCGTTAGCGGAGGACACACTTGAGCGGATTGCTGGAGGGGATGGGGAAGGAGTTGGAAATTTAAAACCACCCCGGGGAAGTCAAATTGATTTAGGAGATTCCGATCATCAGGATTTTCCGAAATTAATTGAAACCTTCCTAGACTTATGCAAATTTATGTCAGGTCCTGTGGTTTCCAGAACTTTACGAATTTAGCCAAAGGCGTTGACAGGATTTTTAGAAGGTTTTCCTTTGCACATTTATTGTCTGATAACTTAAAGTTGTAAATTAAAGACAATAATATTTATTCATTCACTTTTAAAGATTAATAAAATAAAGCTGAACTGTTTCCACAAATTGTATTGTGTAAGTAAAGCAGTCTCGTTGTTTATTTAAACGCTCTTAGCTTAATTTGCTGCCTTAAATTGGAAAGGTATCTACTATAAGCTAATACTTCCTTTGCTTTCTCGGAGAAACAAACGACAATTAATTCACATATTTAATTATTTAATTACAGTCCTGGGAGCCAGGATGAGTAAGTCGGTAGCCTGATTAGGACTTAGGACTTGAAGCTGGAAATGCAGAGCCACTTCAGAGAACTGACGGCAATTTAGGGATTTTCCAAGCCACAAGTTGCTGGCATTTTCCTTGTCCTTGATTTATTTCCGTTGTGTAATTGAAACGCGTTGCCAGGACTCTGATCAAATGCTGAAGCATAATTAGTGCTTTGCTCAAAAATAGATCATAAATAATCGCTGCTTGCTTGCCTAAGGGATGATGGTGGTGGATGGTGGAGGGAGCCGCAAATTGTCTGAGGGCCTTGCATAAATTACTTAAATGTTCGCCCAGCGACCCTTTCTCTCTGCGGCAACGCGTCGTATGCGCAATTTTATTAAATTACATTCGTGTTTTGGCAAATTAATTACGAAATTATGTTGTCGTCTGGCGCCTAACGAGCTCTATCTCCCGGACACCCGTTCCCGCCCCAATATATATGTTTGTACATATGTATTCATCTAACTGGGAACTGTGGGTGTGGGTGGGGGTGTGGGCGATGCTGCCTTGTTGCCTTGACAAAGCCCTTTGCCGTTGGCTTTGGCTCGTCCTTGTACTGAGCACGCCATGCATTTCACTTATCTTTGACTGTCAGAGTATCCGCATCGTCCTGCCGCTGCTCCAGCTCCTGCAGGTCCATAGTTCATGCATATTAAAAGTAATTCCAGCTCATTTTTGGCATATTTCGTTGTCTGGCCGGACAAGGACGCTGCTCCTCCTCCTTCCGGCTGCTGCTGCTCCTGCTGGCCAAACAGATTACTCAGCATTTGAATGGACCGTGTCGACGTCGTCGTTTTTCGGTTTGATTCTGGCACAGAAATATTAAACGAAATCTCAGTCGCAATAAATTTGACTTTATGTTCATGCCCCGCTTACCAAATTGTGTTTACAAATCATACAAATCGCCGGCTCGCTGCCATGTTTTTCCCCCTTTTTGTGCGCTTATCTAATTAAAGCCCGGCAAGGTCAGAGCTTAAGCATTACTCATACGCCGCATTAGCCGGCAGTGCCCACATCATTGTCGAAATAAATTACAATAATTTGTTAAATTGCCGCCGGGCTACGAAAACGGTTGGAGGAATTTTGTTGGTGCGATGGAAGCTGGCCAAATGGAAATCAAATCAAATTGTGAGCTACGTTTTAAGTTAAAAATCACATTTGCATATTTTCTGCATAACAATCAGTGAAGCAATGGCTTGTGACGTCAGTGGAATTGGTGAAATCAACCGCCATCACACACATCATGCCCATAAAATGAAGGTGCACGTCGAAAAAGATATTTGCCATAAATTAAAATTGAAATTGAAGTGGATTTCGTTTTAAATTAGCTTTCTGATTTGTATGTAAACTGACAGTATCGCTTAGAATTAGGATTTAAATTAGGTTTTGGTGCTTTATTTGATTTGATTCATTCGGAAACATTTTATATATGCTGTATTTGTTTTGTTTAAATTAAAGTGTATGTTTGATCAGGCAGTAAATGGAATTTTTTAGGTGTTTTTTCTTAAAAAACTGTATTTAAACATATGCCTGTCTTTGTTTATTGCATTTTGTTTTGAAATACTTATCACTGCCGAATAAAGATAAATCTGTAGAGAAATTTCTTGCCGAAAGAGCGAATGATTTAAAAGTTTTAAAGTTGTAGAACCTGGATATTTAATAAATAAATCAAAACCATTGGGAAATCGACGATATAATATCTAAAGAGTCTTGCAAAATTCAACAAGTTCAAGGTGAATTTTATTTTGAAGAACATAAACTATAAAACACTCTAATTACCAAGATATATACCACAGAATGAACTGCAAGTTCCTTGAAATTCCCTCTGACCATCTGCTTACCAAAAATCCATCCCAATTACCTTTTCTCGCTGTGTAATGCTACCTGTTCGGGATCTCCTGCTGGAACATCTTTCAGACTTTGCCAAATTGCTTCCAGCTTCCAGATTGTAGCGACAGCACACACACACATTCTTTTCCGAAATCAAGGATGCCGCTCCCCAGGACCCCTTTCATCTCCGCCTTCCTCCCGCAGGACCACTTTGGCATCCCCCGCTGCGTGAGAAGCGGATGTGTACGCTTCATTTATGCATTCATCAATCAGCTAACCAAGTGTAAATTTTGCATTTCCTTGCGCGCTGAAATAAAACAGAGAATTTGAATTTGGCTCCCTCCCACTCCTCCCCCTCCGACTCTCCCAGAAGCTTTTGTCTTTTGGGCTTTTACCTCGCAGAGCACATTGCTTGGCATCGCATCGAATGCTCCCTCGTTCGCCCTTCATTTATTTTATTTTGAAATATATAAATCGCACCTAAAAAGTATGCTACACTAAACTTTGATTCATGGCACAAACTTTCCGTGTGCGCGCTGGGAAATTCAGCTTTCCTTACGCACACACACACACACTGGCGCACACTTCTTTGCAGCTGTTGCCCACAACGTTTCGGTTCAACGCTTTTTACGTGCTCAGCTGCCACGCCCCCACCACCTTTAAATTTAGCCGGAAAACAGTGGCAGCAGCAGCAGCAAAATAAAAAAAAGAAGAGTGGGAAAAAAAGCGGGGGAAAAGGCAGCTCCGAAAATTTTTGCAATTTTCCCTTGCGCCCATTTAGCACTTGGCCATGATACGCAGTTTTCTCTTTTATTTGCTGTGAAAATAATAGAATCATAAACTGAAACGAACCAGCAGCAGCGAGCGGGGGGACACGTGGTGGTCCGCTTTTGAAGTGTTTGATGAAATTTTCAACACTTAATGATAGCACACGCAAGCCTGGGGGAAAACCAGGAAAAGAGCGCGGCTCTGGGAAAGTCAGCGCGAGTAGCAGGGATTCCAAGCCAAAAATAAAGAGGGGCAGAGTGGGACAGTGGGACAACAGGCCATCACGATGTCCGTCCTGCACAGCACACATCATAAACGTCAACGGCAATGACCGTGCACCGCACACAATTGTGTTAACCAAATGATGCTGCCAGGGTCCCTTAGCGACCCCCCTCTCCACACCCTTAACCCATTTCAGCCGCCCCTTCCGTCCAGCTCATGCAGTCCGGTTTCAGTTTCTGTTTCGGCGACTACATAAATAGCAGCCGGACGACGGTGAAAGGCCGTCAGCCGAACGGGCCAATAAAACCAACGACCCACTCCAAAATGGGCTGCATGGAAATGCGCGAAAAATACAGCAGGGACAGTGGCAGGGAGTGCAGTGAGTGCAGGCAGTGAAACGGAATTTTTATATACCCTAGAGGACATTCCATAAAGGTTTTTTAATTCTCGCCATTGAAATATTTAATTTTATTCGGAGAGGAGTGTTTTTGTGGGGCTAGCAAAAAGCAGAGCCTATAAAAAATATGTGCATTATTCTATAAGCCAAATGAAAATCGTTACGATTGAAATAAGACAACTAAAATAAAATATAAATATTTCTGTCAAGAACTTAAGATACCATAAGAAATATTTACTAGTTTACTTTACTATTAAAAGTAATCGAATAAATTACACTCATTTCCTTATAGCGCAAGCCATGACTATTTTCTATTCAAAACTCCAAGCTAAAGTTGCTCTTAAACTGAACGAATTTTGAATTTCAGCCAAAGGTATTTGCATTCATTACGGACTTGCAATTACCATATAAGGCACTTCAAGCATTATCACATCATTATTATACCCGAAAATTTGCATGCTCCCCGTCGAATATTGTCGGTCTCCCCCCTCTTGCGCATTTCCCAATTTTCCATTTCCCATTTTCCGCCTTCTGCCGGCCCGATTTCCACCGCCTGCCTGCCTGCTGTTGTCACTGTTGGTCAGCCAGCTGGTGCTGTTGTTCTTTTCCACACATTTTCCCGGCTGGTCGTTGCCGCTTTTCTGTTTTTGTTTATGGCCGGGAATTATGTTGTTAGTGTTGTTTATATTTTAAAGTCTCTCGAACGCTTAAAGTGTTGCATCGTGGGCGAAAAACGGCTTGCCAATTGCCAAATAAATTACGAAATTTACAGCCAGACCCCCGAAAATGGAGCTGCGGCGGAAAGAATCGACATCGAAAACTCACTCATGCCCCTCGCCAAACAGTTTTCCCGCTGCGAATGGCCGCCGAGTGTTGGCCCATTTGGACACAATCAACGGCAACATTAACGATATCGCCTTCAAAGTGCCGGCCCCAAACCCAAACCCAACCCAAAACCAAACCAAACTGAACCCAACCCGAGCCGGTCGGATCCGGGACTGGGTTTCGGTGCCCAGTCTGGGTCCGGGCAATGGCACGGCAAACACGCAGGTCCCCACAAATGACAGACCCCCGAAAGTTTTGCAGGTGAAGCAGATGGCCTTTACACTCCAGCGATGGCAGCGTGAGGGAAAATCACGGGAAAATATTAAAAATAGGAAAATAGGAATTTATGAAAAGGGTTTTTAAATTAATAAATTTAAACTATTATGAATAAGGTTATATATAAAACCTGAAACAAACATTGTATACTAATAATAATAATAGTTAATAATTGCTTAATTCTTTAATGTATATTAATTTAGATCTTAATCCTAGCTTAAGCCTCCTTAATTAATTATTTTAATTAGGTTTATGATTCCCAAATATTTGTCAAGATCAACTTCAAAGAACAACCCAAACTCTGTCATCCCTAGCTGGCACTTTCCTCCGTGAGTTTTGCTTGTTGCGTGTCCACTTTCACTTAGTTTTCATCGGTATTTGTGTATGTCTGTGTGTGTGCGAGTGTGCCGAAGCACCTGTATTAGTGTGTACCGAGAAATTGCGGTTTGTTTGCCAGGTAATTACATTTCGGCATTTTCTCTGTATGGGGTTCGCTGTGCAGACCCCCCAGACCCTCGATCTTCTGTGTGTGGGCATGTCAGCGTGATAATTATGCGACTATAATCGCACTTTTACATGCCAGTCCTGGTGGCTGAGGGGGAAGGCGCAGGGTGAGGGATGGGAAAGGGAAAGAAAAAGCAAACGGAGCCAAAGGAAAACTTGCAACTTGGAACTTCGAACTTGGCTGAAACACTTGAACCTTAAACGAAATATGTCGTCAAGCGGCAAAAGTCAGCAGTGCCAGCTAATTAACTGGTCGCCAGGTACAGACTTACATACACACACAGACTTCTCGACCCGGCCAAGAGACCGTCCCACACACACACTGCACACATTCATGCAATATTTAAGGCAAGTTTGCCGGCCGGGCTTAAACAAAAGCGAAAGGCATGTTTAATCATAAGAGCAAAAACAACACGGCATGGTCGCCGTTTTCCATTTCCCATTTCACATTTCCCATTTCCCATTTGCCGTGTTGCCAAAGGCAGAAGGTTCCTTTCGGTCCTCGCAGCGGATTCGAGCTGGCCAAGAAGTGACGTCAACGTGGCGGGCATACAAAAAAGGGTTAAGCAAATATTGGAGTGAATAAAAACCATGAAAAGGGAGCCAAGCAAAGAAAAAATTACAACATTACGCTCGCACATACACAGTATACTATATATAGGACTGTTTCTATATGTATATTCGGACAACTACGGTTGAAACATTGGCTTAAAGGATACTGCCAAAATTGTAAGATTTATTTGCCAATATAGATAGACACCACTGAATGCCATCAAACGGATACGCTCCCTCAGGGAGTCACAAAGGGTTTCAACACATTCTTGGGGGGGTTTTGGGGGTTAAAAAGTTTTTTATTTAATTTAAAAATAAAATTTAAATTTTTTTAAAAAAAAAAAAAAAAGAAAAAAAAAAAAAAAAAAAAAAATTTAGAAGGGGGGGGGTTACCGGGCCCCCCCCAAAAAAAAAAATTCATCAATTTTTTTTTTAAGAAAAAATAAACAATTTTAAATAAAATAAAAAAAATTTTTTAATATTATAATTATTAAAAAAAAAAAAAAAAAAAAAAAAAAAAAAAAAAAAAAAAATTTTTAATTAAAAAAAAAAAAAAAAAAAAAAAAAAAAAAAAAAAAAAAAAAAAAAAAAAAAAAAAAAAAAAAAAAAAAAAAAAAAAAAAATTCTTTTTTATTTAAGGGTTAAAATAAAAAATTTTTTTTCCCAATAATAAAAAAAAAATTTTAAAAAAAAAAATAAAAAAAAAAAAAAAAAAAAAAAAATAAAATTAAAAATAAAAAAAAAAAAAAAAAAAAAACAAAAAAAAAAAAAAAAAAAAAAAAAAAAAAACCCCTTAAATAACACCAAAGCATCTTGAACTAGCAGCACTATTCAACATTAACTTTAGTTTATAATGAGCTGCAATCGTTGTTAATTTATAAAATTATTTCCATAAAATTCTTTCAATATCCTGTGCTACCAACCTGACTGCCACTGTGCTTTGTGACAGGGCAAAGCAACGAGAAACGAATCGCAACGCACACAGTTAACTACTCTTTTGGCCGTGTTGCTCGGCTGTGGGCGTGGCACGTGGAGAAGGCGTTTCGGCCAGAATGGGAGCCAGAGCCAGAGCCGGAGCCTGTTCCTGGACAAATTCCAGTGCCAAAGCCAGAGAATGGACTGCTAGAGCAGCGGCTACCAATTAATGTCCTTGTTAGGCAGTGGCCTGTAAAATTGGCTTAAAAAATATGTAACCTTATGCGAGAGCGGGCCACAAGCTGAGTTCGTCTATGTATGCACTGGCGTTTATATATCAGAGGTCAACTCATAAAAACAATATAAATAATAGTAAAAATATGTTAAATAATGAATTATCGTATACAAAATTAAATTAAAAAGAGGTCAGCTTTAGCCTTAAAGGTCTGCAAGTACTGATCTAAAAATATCGCAAATATATTTCAAACAAATTAAGTACACATTTTAAATTGGCAATAATTGTTACAATTTCCCAATACCTTTCCCGATTTTCCCGATTTCAGTGGCCGTATAAACGCTGCATATCTGTGTGTGGCCAGGTTTGTTTATACAACCACCGAGTGTGTGTCTGAGTGTGTGGCAGCCGAAGGGAGGCAAGGCAAGTCCTTGCCACTACAATGGCTACAGTTACGTCCTGGCTGGTGTTGCTTTTGGCTTTAAGTGAAATAAAGTTCACTCCGCTTTTTATGCACTCGCGGCTATTATTTAATTTGCGCAGCTGGGCGTAAATGGGCGACGGCTTTGACATGGCCAGGCACGAAGGCCTTTGGCTCTCAACGCCCAATGCCCGGCGCCCAGCGCCCAGCTCTCTCGGAATGCCAGGGTTCAGCTTTCAGCGAATCTGCATTTCAGCATTTCATTATGGGTCACCTCATGCGAGGCCGTGGCAAATCATCGGAGCCGCACTCGAATCCGGCTCAAAGCGGTTGCCGGGCACGCAACATTTGACCAAATTCGGATCTGGCAGACAGACCCTCGTCCCCCACCCGATGTCTCATCGGAAAATGCAACGTTTTTGCAGATATCAAAGCTGCCGCAGTGATTTGCAAAAACCAAGAAGGACACGTCTTTGCCGGACAAAGGGGACCAAGGAGGCTGCCGCCAGAGGAGGAGCCACCACAGCCGAATGGAGGTCGGCCGTCTACCCCGTAAGCATAAATTCCAATCATTTCGCAAATGGAATGTGCAAGCGCAAACCAATAAAACCGCAGAACACAACACATAGCAGGAGCAGGAGCAGGAGCAGGACTTTCCGACAACTGCTTGGGATTGCCAGGACAAGTGAAATTTTTGTAACCGACATTGCTTTTGCCGGAAACCTACATTGGAAATATATTTTGAATGGAGTCCTAATATCATTTACTTTATTTTTAAGCATAACTAATTGATTTAGTTTCACAACTCAGATACCCACTGACAATCTAATCAACTGCTGGGCCAAACAAACAAACATTATTCAAAGATCCCATACACTTTTGCTGAGATGAACTACGGCAGATCGTTCAGACACAGCACTATACACTATATGAAGAAGAGGCCGAAGACGTGCACGCTCGACTTTAACGATGAGCGCGTCTGGGAATCGACTTACGTGAGGGTAAGTATCTGTGAAGGCTTGCCGCTGATCAGTAGTTCATTTCACCAATGGGGGCGCGTCAACAGGCCAAGTGCAAGGAGCTGAAGCTGGAGGAGGAGTATCAGAAGTACCAGGCCCGCCTGATGAACGGCTACCTGGGGGTCTTCTTCATTCTGCACATTTGTGTCATCACAGTCTATACCATAGTGATGTTGAAAATGACCGATGTGAGATTTCAAATTATACAACATAATGTTGGTATATAGTATAATTAAAAATTAATCCAGTACACAGAGCGCATCTATCCAAATGTGGCCACTTGCGTGGTTACTGGTGTCGTAATGTTGGCTGTGCTAAGTATTAATTTTCGGGAGGACTTCATGGATCGACACAAATGGCTAAAGTTGGTGACCTCGGTTGTGGCCACAGTTTTGATGGTAGGCACAGGTAAGAGAGCAATATTTTTTTTTTTAAGGTTTTTATTACCTACATTATATTTTGACCTTGCTTATTACTGAAATTCAGTTAGCCACGACTACTAACCTTTTTACAGACTTGGGCCTGAACGCATATCACTACACCCGCTACGACTGGCCCCTCAATGCCGAGATGGACATTTATGCCCTCTGCATGATCTACATGTTCCTGCCGATTCCCTCCATCAGGGCGGCGGCTCTCCTGGGCTTCTGTGCCAGCGCTTTCTACATGTTTTACTTCCTGCAGGTGCTCGCTTACCTCTCGCAGTACGCCGCTCGCAGCGCGTTCGGCTACGACGCGATCTCGGTGGACATCTTCCACTATTTGGGCTTCAACATGCTGGGCATCTTCTTTCGCATTATGAACGACACTATGGTTCGGTCGTCGTTCCTCGACCGCCACCAGTTCATCATGGAGGAGAACTGGCTGAGCCACGCCCTAAACCAGGAGGCAATGCTGCTGCACAACATTTTGCCGCCGCAGATCGCCAAGCCGTACCAGGGGAGCATCAAGAACAAGATCATGCAGACGGAAAGCGGCCTGGACTTCGGCACGCGACGCCTACAGAGCTCCATGGCCGTGCAGATACATCCGGATGTCAGCATCCTGTACGCGGACGTGGTGAACTACACCCACCTGACCACCACCTTGTCGGTGGAGAGCCTGGTGATGGTGCTGCACGATCTCTACGGCCGATTCGACGTGGCTGCCGCCATGTACAAGGTGCAGAGGATCAAGTTCCTGGGAGACTGCTACTACTGCGTGGCCGGCCTGGTTGAGCCCGATCCGGATCATGCCGAGAACGCCGTGGCCCTGGGCCTTTCCATGATTGCCCACATCCAGGAAGTGCGGTATGTCAGCCAAAGTGCATTCGGCACAACCCCACTCACGGTTCGATATCACACCTCAGGATTGCACGGGAACTGGAAATCGACATGCGCATAGGAATCCACTCGGGAAGCCTCTTCGCCGGCGTTATTGGTGAGGCCAAGCTGCAGTTTGATATATGGGGTAGGTTACACCGCGAGAAATAACTCTTATGACCAGGGGAAACTTACAGGAGCCGACGTGGACATTGCCAACCATTTGGAGGCCACTGGCAAACCGGGCTTCGTTCACATCAGTGGACGGACTTTGGGCAACTTAACACCGTCCATCTACGAAATATATCCGGGAACGACGGAGGCTCTAAAGGATCCTGTGCTGCAGAAGCACCCGATGAGCACGTACCTAATTACCGGCGCTCCGTCGTGGGTCCCGTCGCAGAGGCAGATACACTCCAAGTTACGCCAATCAGCCATTGACATAAAGTCACGACCAGTGCAGGGCGACCCGGGAACCAACGATATGTCCGATACTCTGCGGGAGGAGTTTCGCAATATGCCAGTGGCTGGCATCGAGTAGGTCAAAGGGCCACAGAGGCGTCTATGGTACATCTGAGTGATTGTAATTCATATAAAACTGCACTTTCCCTTTAGGTTTCGAAAACTATTTCCATGTTGTGCTCGAAATGACGGAGCCGCACAAAAGTCACGGCGGGAAATCGGACTGTTATGCACGAGGTTCAAGGACTCCAGCCTGGAACGGAATTATCTGAAGCAGCCGGATTTCCTCTTCAAGCGCTCCACACTGATGGCCTGGCTAATCGGGGTGTGCCTGATCTACATTCAGCTGGTGGGCAACAGTTGCCTCGAGTGCATTGTGGGCGATTTCCTTGTGCTCCTCTTCCTGACCTTTCTGCTGTTCATCTCGTGGTTCAAGAAAGTGCTGTGGTGGAAAAATGGGAAAGACGAGGATAAGGTGTATAGCAAATTTTACTGCTGCATCTTCCGCATCCACGAGAAGATCCTGTGCAGTTTATTCCTGAGGATAACGTGCTACCTGTCTATTATAATCTGTTATCTCATGGTGTTCCTTATGATCCTGGTGAGCTGTGCATGCCTCCTATGAGAGGTCGATTTCGGCTTTACATTGATAACTTTCAGAAAAACTGCGTTCGCGCCGAGTTCGAGCTGGAGTACATCGAGAGCAAGCTCTACCGCTACGAGGTGAATCGTGACAACTGCTTCCATCCGTGGGCCGTCACGAACATGATGGCCCTCATTCTGGGAATGAGCTACACCTTCGCCCGGATACCGTTCGCCCTCAAGGCCTGCATCTCCTGCATCGAGACCGTCACCTTTCTGATTGTCATATTTGCCGAGTACCAGTTCGTGTTCCAGCACAGCACCACCACGGTTCCCTATATGCGATCAGAGGTCGCGCACTGCAATCGCATTCTGCTCATGTTGATCACTCTGTACGTGAAGGAGCACCAGGTCGAGTTCAATGCCAAAACCAACTACAGGTGCGTATATATCAAGATCTGAGGAACTGCAGAAAGTCCCGGAGATTTGTACCATTTTGAAACCATTACCATTGTAGGCTGAACGTGAACTTGAAGAATAAGCAAAAGGTTGCCAATGTAACTAACCAATCGATCATAATTCTCCTGAACAACATTCTTCCCTCCCATGTCGGTGAGTTTCCAGCTAAGGAATCCTTCGTATTCATCCGTACTGACAGCTTCCCTTCTTCTACTCTAAAAGTCCAACTTTACCTTACTAAATTGGGCCAACATGAGTTATATTATGAAAATTACCCAATGGTCTCCGTAATGTTTGCCAAGCTAATGAACTTCACAATGAATTTGCCCAGCCTTCGCGTGCTGAATTGCATAATCACAGAGTTTGATATTCTGGTAGGGCGATCCCTTTGCTGGCACTTTGGACTGAGTAATTATTCCTCCTTTTCATACCGCAGCTGAGTCGCTACAAAGAGTACTACCTGGTGGAAAAGATCAAGGTCGTTGGTTGCACTTACATGGCTGCATGTGGCTTGGACTTATCCCTGGCGTCAAAGGTTCGAAGGGGAAATTCATTTAGAGATTCCCACCACTTGCGGGGGAGGCGCACCGTGGACAAACTTGAAGATGACGAGAACCACGAAGAAGTGGTCTACTTGATGACAACCTTCGCCCTGGACCTGATGCGCACCCTGGCATCCTGCAACCGGGCATACGCGGCGACGCCCTTCGACCGCAATCTGTCGAGCACCGAGATAGCCATCGGGATCTCCAGCGGCGAAATCATGGCTGGAGTGGTGGGCGCCTCGCAGCCGCACTACGACATCTGGGGCAATCCGGTGAACATGGCCTCGCGGATGCAGTCGACGGGTCTGCCGGGTCACATCCAGGTAACGGAGGAGTCGGCGCATATTCTCGACGACTTCGATATCATCTGCCGTCCGCGCGGCCTCACCTTTGTAAAGGGACGAGGCGAAATCCCCACATTCTTTGTGGCTATCGACGATAAACTAAGATTTATGTCTCCTCGATCCACGAGGCTGGCTGCGAGTCCTTCGAAGCGATTCACTGTCATGTCTATGATCCAAACCTCGCAGTCTAGCACCGATGATGAGAGTTCCTCCTACTCAGACTATGAAGAGATTGAACCAAAATAGCTTGTGTTTTGTATAATGTTTAAAAATTATATATTTTTGAAATTTTGTATACGCCTACACGCGAAAAAATATGCATATGTATTTTTATTTAAGTCGGTTACTTCCGCCACAACGAATATTTCGTTACTGAGTATAAAAACAAATGTAAAACTAGTTGTCACCTGATTGCAACTGCATTGTAGATAGGCTAAAGGTGTAATAACTAAAATATTTATATTTATTTATTAGAATAAATATGTAAATATAAACATATAAGAAATGATCTACTTTTGTTTTTAGTCAATTAGATTTATAGATTGAACTTAGCCCTTAACTTATGATGAGTCTGCTCCTGAACACAATTCCCAATTATTTTTCAATATTGCATGTCCTCAAAAATTGCATTCCAATAATTCTTAATTTATAAGGAATATTATAGCAGAGTACGACATAGTATTTCTGTACCATGTAAATTGTAGAATGAGTAGATTTTAAAGCCCTAAAGAGTTTTTTTTATATTCTCAATTGCATTTACATAAAAACCAAACTAATTTTGTTGTCAGTCAAGTATCCCCTTTTCGAGCTGTCAAAGATTCTTTACTGTTGAAACAGAGTTCCGAATCAGTGCCCAAGTCTATTGAACGACAATTCAAAAAAATAATAATGCCTTCTCTGGCGAACAAGTGCGAACTCGATTACCTGGTGGAGAGCACGTGGGATCTCCGGTACCTAAAGGTAATTACGAAGAAGGTCTTGTTAAGTACACATTCAATAATCGAAACCCTCCAGGCCAAGTGTAAGCAGCTGGGCTTGGAGAGCGAGTTACAGGCTTATATGATACGACTCTTCAGGAGTTACATCGGCGTGTTCTGCATACTTCATTTTCTCGTCACAATTATTCATTGCATATTGATATCGACTTTGAGTGAGGTAAGCCTTCCACATCTCTGCTTGTATTGCATCGTTGGGACGCCCGACTTCCGACTCCCATCTCGATCTCATGGAACTTTAAATACTTGCAGCATAAGAAGTACATCTTCTTCGACATATGCCTTTACACAGGAAGCTGCGTGATCCTCATTTTCATTCTGATCATTAATTTCTGGGAGAAACTAACTGAGAGGCACACTTGGGTTATGTTCGTCAGTTCAGCGCTGGCCTGTTTGACTCTGGTGAGTGCGGGTGAGTTCCTTGGTAGCTGTCCCCAGAGAGTCCTTCCCAGAGGTGACTTCACTTGATTCGCAGATCTGACCCAGACCCTGTACCATCATTCCTACAACGACTGGCAGTGCGGCTCGTTCTACGACACATACATTGTGTACATGGTTTACTTGTTCCTGCCGATTATGTGCATGAACGGCGCCATTCTGGTGGGAGTTATAATCTCCGTCATGTACATCACTATCTACGTGGAAGTCATGTTTACCCAAATGCATAACAGGAAATCCACTATGGTCGATATATCCCTTGAAGTTATCCACTATGTGTGCATAAACATGCTCGGCATTTATATCCGCATGATCAATGAGATGCTTGTGCGGTCCTCGTTCATAGAACGCCACCAGTTCATGAAGGAAGAGGTCTCCCTGCGCAACGCACAGCGCCAGGAGAAACAGCTGCTGGACAACATCATGCCCTCCCAGTTCTCGGGACTCCTGCAGAAGGACATCAAGAAACGGATCGTTATATCCATGCGGTTATCCTCCAGTCAGATAGAAAACTTCAACTCCTTTAGGCGCTCCATGGCCATCCAAACCCATTCAGACGTCAGCATTCTGTATGCCGACGTTGTGAACTACACCTACCTGACCACGACCCTCACCGTGGAGAAGCTGGTGACCACCCTGCACGACCTCTACGCCAGATTCGACCTGGCCGCCCAGCACTACAGTGTGCAGCGCATCAAGTTCCTCGGCGATTGCTACTATTGCGTGGCGGGTCTAGCGGAAACGGATCCCGATCACGCGAACAACGCTGTGGCCCTGGGCATTGCCATGATCACCCACATACAAAAAGTGCGGTGGGTCTCGGTTACTTTTTCGTCTGCCTTGAATATTGTAACACCTACAAGACCTTTCTATCCCCCAGTGACTCGCAAGAGTTGGACATAAACATGCGCATTGGCGTTCATTCCGGCAGTCTGTACGCAGGGGTGATCGGCGAAGCGAAGCTCCAGTACGACGTGTGGGGTGAGCCAGGTTAATCTCTAAACAAGGAGTTTATTTACTACGACCTTCCGAGTACCTTTAGGCCCGGATGTCACAATTGCCAATATCCTTGAGTCCACTGGAGTCCCAGGTGCCGTGCACATCAGCGAATCCGCGATGGGGAATCTAACGAGTGGTGAATACATCATTGAGGAGGGTCCCGAAAAGGCAAAGAACGATCCGGTTTTGCAAAAGTATAGAGTTTCCACATACCTAATAAGAGCAAGCTCAAATGATTCCGTTGAGCTGGACTCCATCTCGCAGGATTCAGGGAACATTTTGAGCATAGACACCCAAACAAATTTGGCAAATAGCTTAAGCAACGAGTTCCGCGAGGAATTGCATGAAGAATATCGAAAGATGCCAGTCATACGATTTGAGTGAGTGCCTAGAAAATTATATACTTATATTATAGTATGCAAAAAATGACTTCAGATTTAAATATGTAAACTACAAAACTCCCAAATCTACAGCTTCAAGACACTTTACTACGCATTGCGCCATAGGGAATGGACACATCCGTTGAACAAGAAGATGGACTGCTGCCTGACCTTCTACGACTCGGATCTGGAACGGGCTTACTTGAAGGAAACGGACTATATATTTAAGTACCACATGCTATTTGCCTGGTTATTTTGCATTAGCCTGATAGTCGTCCAAATAATAAGTACTCCGACCTTATGCATCCATTGCTTTGTAGTGGACTTAATTGTATTGCTGCTCCTGACTGCTCTGGTCTTCATTGCCTGGTTCAATCAGATTTGCTGGATGATGTATGACAAGAAGGAGATACCGCACATCTACAGCTGTATCAGCTGCACTATATTCCGCGCCCATGACAAAATCCAGGGCACTCTGGCCGTCCGCATTTGCGCATACCTGCTCATAATAACATTGAACTGGGTGCTAATGGTTTTCATTACGGTAGGCTCTTCTATTTCTATTTCTATTTCTATTCTATTTACCAGAAAATTATATTTATCGAGCAGAAGACCTGCAAATACGAGGAGTTCATACTGCAGTACATTGAGGAGAGGATCTATCACTATGAACCTGATCACGACATATGCTTTCATCCCTGGGTAGCCACCGACATGCTAGCCCTGATGATTGGCTTATCGTTCACCTTCAGTCACATCCCCTTCATGCTGAAGATCTTTGTGGCCCTGGCTCATGTTCTCATATACTTTATCATCGTTTTCATCGAGTACGACTTCGTTTTCCATCACAGCACCACTACGAATCCCTTCTTTCCCTCGGAGTATTCCCACGGCTTCATAATAATAGTAACCTTTTTCGTAATGTATCTGAAGGCTCGTCAAACGGAGTTCGCAACAAAAGTCAACTATAAGTGAGTTGGGAGTTTTATACATGATTTAATTTTTTCAAAATGTTTCGAGATATTTTAGCTGGCTGGTCGAGTTGGAAAAGAAGCGGAATGACAGCTCAATAACGAATCGCTCGATCATAATTCTTCTTAATAATATTCTCCCCAGGCATGTTGGTAAGTCTTAGACCGATTTGAATTGGAATAAAGAAATCATTGGGCATTTCCCTGTCCCTCACAGTCGACCTCTACATAAGCTCATTATCCCATAACCAACTCTACTATGAAAATTATAAAATGGTTTCAGTGATGTTTGCCATGCTTAAGAATTTTGAAATGGATATACACAGCTTGCGGATTCTGAATGAGGTTATTACCCAGTTCGATGTGCTGGTAAGTGGTTTCCTAATTACTTATTTATTTATTTACTTCTATTCACGTTGTATTCGAGTGCAGCTGTTGTGCTACAGGGAGTATTACGTGGTTGAGAAAATCAAAATCGTCAACTGCACGTATATGGCGGCTTGCGGCTTGGATGTGAACTTCGTTGGTTCCACCAGTAAGCCATTGAGACCGGGGTCGTTGAACGAAGGTAAGTATTATATATAATTATTATATTATTATTCCCCCTTTTTTTCTCTCACAGAGAAGCGCTTGAGCGAGAAGAGCCAGGAGGGCCGAGACGAGGTGATTTTCGTAATGGCATCCTTCGCCCTGGACCTCATGCGAACCCTGGCCAACTGCAACAATGCCTACAATGGCATCATCAAGAATCACGATATTATTGACGGGATGATAACCATTGGGATATCCAGCGGCGAGATAATGGCCGGCATCGTCGGGGCCTCGAAGCCGCACTACGACATCTGGGGCGATCCGGTGAACATGGCGGCGCGGATGGAGATGACGGGTCTGTCAGGACACATCCATGTCACGGAGGAGTCGGCGAGTGTTCTCCGATCTTTTGGCATTCAGGCCAACTATCGCGGCCAGACCTTCGTGAAGGGGCGTGGCTTGCTTCCGACTTACTTTCTGGGCATCGACAAGAACTACGACTTCATCCGTGTTAAGGGAACCCGGACGCCGGCTCATTTGCATCGCAGTGTGTTTATTTCAATGAGGAATACCTACACATAGCCGGGAGCTGGATAAGATTTCTCCGCCGGTGAAACACAAATATTTATATAAATAGTTTTCTTCATATTTTCACGGGTTATGTTAAAACAAAATTTTTAAAAAGCTTTGCACTACAAAAAATATTATACACCATGAATAGCCTTTGCAAGAAATTTACGGATTGCCTTAAAAATTGTTAACAATTATTAAATATAAGTGCTTTGCAATTTTAATAATGCTTTAAAATTTAAATATGCTAATATGGCCCTAATGACTTTTCCATATTGTCTCACCAGTTCGCCACCACTCAGAGCCAGGGAATGACACGTACTTTCCATTGAAAGCATAATTAATGATTTTGCTACGCCTATCCATTAAGAGTGTCGAAAGCAAGAGCATAGCTGCCTAAAATCAACATCAAAATCAGAAGCTAAGTAGATTTGGCCTTTTCAGCCCAGTCTCCGTGGCCTCTCCCGTTCCCGTTCACGTTCCCGTTCCCGCTTCCAGTTTAATTGAATTAATCCCGAACCGTGTTCAAATTCTGAGTGCCTACTGATTCGAAGAGAACCCTTTTCGCACGTGCAATTAACAGACATTTTTACAAGCAATTTGGAAAATATGATGGCGCTGTCAGACCTGTGCAAGGTGATCCCTTTGATGCTGATGATGATGATGCTTGTCATTGTTTGCTGTAATTGACGAGTCCGCGGCAGAGTGAAACATCAAAAAAGCACGACGACACGAAAATACGAGTGTACGAAAATTCGCGTTAGACAAACAGCCATTTCCAGTGTAGGCCCCCAGGACTCCGCATTCCCATGTGTCCGGTTCCGCACTGAATCGAGTTGTTTTATCCGCACGGACAGGGTCCAACGTTCCTTTGACATGTAAAACGCTCCTCGCTCTCTCATTCAAATGTATGTCGGCCAAAAAAAAATGGAAACTCTCGTTTTTCGAAATAAAAACTGTAGAAACTAATTGAAATGCATGTGTATTTCAAAGGTGAATTTAAATGCGAACGTATTTGCCCTGAAAATAGGTGCGAAAATTAAGTAAAAATTATTTTCTTCATTCAGGCTTCATTTTGTAATTTTATTTAAATTTTTAAGGCACTCTTTTGTGGTTTTGTAGTAATCAATTGCTAGTTATATTGAAAGAGGGATCAAAAATTACTTATTTAGGGTATTTTCTAGTTTTAATTGTCGCTTTAATTGCTGACTTATTTTTTGGTAATCACTTCATATTCTTCTGCTAATTGAATATTTGCATACAAAAGTTCCCAAAAAGGAAATCAAGTTTGACTCGCGATCTGAAGTGTCCTCCCATTTTTAATGATTAAATCCACTTTTCGCCTTTCGTTCCTACACCCACACAATCAATAACAATTCGAAAAATGTTTCCATCACAAAAAAAATAAAAGGGACGCAATCGAAATCGAGTTTCATTCTGAGGCCATTTGCCATTTTCAGGAGCCAAACTAACAGCATAGACTCAAGTCCCTACCGAAATGTGAAAGAAGCGAAAAGAAGCAAAAAACTGAAACTAAACCCTACCGAGCTAACTAATCTTTTTTTTAGGGATTTCTTTCCCTCTTCTCTTTTTTTTCTTTTTAGCTGGCAATCGGAGTGACCAAAAACGAAAATGTCATCATCAGCAGTCGGGCTTTGGTCAGCGAACAGAGGGAAAACCCAACCGAACTCCAAACTACTATGCTGTATTTCCCCCGCACATCTAAGTATGTATAGGGATTTATACGTATATACTGCCACTCAACGTAACTTTTTATGTGCAACATAGCAGAATGATTGTGTTCCGTTCCAGAAATATCAGCACAACAAGCACGGCAACAACGCCCGGCCACAGCAACAACATCTTAAGCCGTTTCGCATAAAATTTCACACACCATTTTAGCCAAGTGCCACATTACCTGCACACAAGATGGGACTTCAGGAGAGTCCTCCTGCGACCCCGGCACCGGCACCGGCTCCCGCTCCTGCTACGTCTGCCTCGAATGTCCTACGAACCAAACGAACGAGAGAGAAAAATAAAACGTTGGAAAAATGCTGGAAAACACGAAACCAAACATAAAAAATACCTTTTGACACATGCAAGCGGAGGCAAATGGGGCGTGGCCATAGCTGGCCAGTCGAGGGGCGAACCAGATGGGAGACGGGATGGCAACCCATCCAACGGGGGAAGGCTTAAAATCAGCGGGCAACGGACTACGGACTGAAATGGCGCCGGCCAAAACGAGCTGAAAAGGAAAAGAAAAATCTTGAAAATTGCATTTTAAGAAGAAGTTCGTGTGGCTATAACGGAAAATCTATAAACACACGCGTTCACACACGTATACATTCGTATATATTTGTATGGCAAAACCGAATGCAGACGATGGGAAAAGAATACTGGAAAGCTCAATCTGGCTCTGACTTGGGGCCACAATAGCCATTCCGGTTATCCAGTTGGTCAGCAAAGCATCCTGGACCAATCCAATACAATTTTAACGATAATGCGGGCCAAAGGCAAGCGATACTGAAAATGATATGGCCACCAAAATGGTGAGCATTCACCGAGCCCAGCAGCTGAGCCACGAATGGGTGCACGCAAAAATATCACGTATACGCAGCGTAAACACAAGAAAGACAACAAAGATCGGGTTGTGGGGTAACTAATTTGTATGTGTTTAGCCTTCCGGAAATATACTTATTAGTAAATAGATTAGAATATAAACGGATTCATAATTGTTTTATTTAATATCAGACTCACCTATCCATAACCTATCTTTAATTCACGTTCGTGGAAAATAAATCTGTAAAATATTTGCCCTTTTAGCAACCTCCAAGAGGAAATTCCACCCGCTTTGGATATCAAATGCGTTGCCATAACAATTTCCACCTGCACGGCTATAATTCTGCTGCTGCTTTGGCAGAAATCTAGATCCAGAAGCGCGAGAACAAAAATTATGGCAACAAATTGCAAACAAACAAGTGAATCACCTTTAACGCCGCACGCCCTTTCGCCCCGCCACTCGAATCCTTGGGAGCCGTCAGAGCTGAAGGATCTGGGCAGAGGCAGGACGACTTCGTGTGGCGAAGGCGTGGCAGGTTTTGTCATAACTTCCACAGCCTTGGGGCGGTGCAAGGAGAAAAGAGTGGGAAAAGAACCCAAAATGACAAAAACTGCACACCGAGAGGAGCAGCAGACAGCAGACAGGTTGAACAGCTAAAGACCCAGACATGCATGTCAAAGGACAACGAAAAATTTGGGTGTGAGTGTGGCGGCTTCAACGCAGAGGGAAAAAAACTTGTACTAAAACGAAGAGTAAAATTTTAATTTCTTATGAATATTAGAAAACAAATAAATAAAGAAAACAATGCAGGCAATATAATGTTATATTAAATACATTTAATCTCATCCAAAAATCTTGTGAAGAAAGCTTTGCTTCTGTGATTTCTTGAATCATTAAAGACCACTTTTATTTTAGTCTCCAAGAGAGACTATTTTTTGTGGTCTGATTGTTTGCCAATTTCTGAATTGATAATGTTTATTGCCGAAAGCTAAACGCGCGCTGTCTTGTTATCAGCCGAGAGCCCCTCGCGCTGACCCTACACTATCAATGTACCGAGCAGCGGCTTAAAAACTTATGTTTTTTGGGGCCACTGCCTCAGTTTGCCGGTGAAGATGGAGAGAATTACCCGCATCTTGTGTCTATTGCCGCTGCTTGGGCTTGCGGCCAGCTCCAATGAGGGCGCCCTGAGCCTCATCCTTCAGCACATGAACAGCAGCGCCGATCCCTGCGAGGACTTCCAGAAGTTCTCCAGCGGCAAGTTCCTGGACGTCCATGAGGGCGAAGATGTCGGCAATCTGCAGGCCGTAATTATCCAGAAATACTTCCACAATTTACAGAAGCTATTCGATGAGATAAGTAACACTAACTTTGGCGATGGATCCAGTGTGGAGGAGAAGGTGTGGCGGTTGTACAACATCTGCCTCTCCGCAACAAAGCAGACCCAGTCCTGGAAGCACTACCTGCAGCTGGCGTCACCGGACTTTGATCTTACCTGGCCCCAGTTCACGCCCCCAGGAGGTGAGTGGCCCAAGAAGCGATTCCAGTGGCTGGTTACCCTAGCCCGTCTCCGTCGCTTTGGCTTCCTGCACTTTCTGATACCCATGGACCTGACCACGAAATCGAATGACAGTACCCAGGTGATGCTTTCCTTCGACAGCCACCCTGTTGGGGCGTTTCCGGAGGTATGGGAAATCGAAAGTATCCTGATTTCTCTCAAGGTCCCCAGTGAGAGGGCGGCTGAACTGGCCAGCAACATTTCGGATTTGGAAAGAGATTTACAGAAACTGGCCGAAGAGGATAACAGCTTCCCGGAATACATGACCACTGAAGAGTTTGAGAAGAGGACCAACATTCCCATTGGCCAGTACCTGGAGATCGTCCTGGGCAGTTCGATCGACTCCAGTCTCGAGCTGGAGGTATTGCAAATTGCGTACTTCGAGGGTCTGAAGAATGTGATTGAGAAATACGACAGCGAGGTGGTGGCCACTTACCTGATGTACTACTTCATTGGCTATCTACAGAATGCGGATGGCAGTGAATCCAACGGAGATCCTGCCAAGTGTGCCGCCGCCGTGGGCGTTCTCATGCAGCCCGCCAGCGAGTTCCTCTACAAGAATCGCCACTTTGGGGCGGAGGAGCTACAGCGGAATGTTGAGGAAGTGCAGCGTATATTCAAGATTATCTCGAACACTTTAATGGCTCGACTCGAAAACAATCGACTGAATCTAACCTCGGTGGAGGTCCAACATCTGCAGAAGAAACTGAGTGCCATGACCGTGAGGTTGGGAGATTTGCCCGATGTTGAGGACCAGCGCGGCTTTGTCACCAATTTCTACTCGGATCTCAACCTGAACATGGAGCTTGACTTTGCCGAGGCCCACTTAAGGGTCTTGGAGCATCTGCAACGAAAGATTTTTGAGCAGCTGGATAGCCCCCTACAGAGGGGCAAAGAGTATTATTTCTTGGACAACGAAATGAATATCCGTGTCGAGGGCAGTTCTCATGAGACTAACAACATGATCACACTGGATTATTTACATCTCCAGGAGCCCTACTTTTCGGCCGATATGCATGACGTCTTCAAGCTGAGCTACCTGGGCTATCTTCTGGCCGAAAAGATCTTGTACAACTTCGATCCCAACTTACTTCCCCTCGACAGCATCGGCAACAATAGTACTTTGCTTTTGAATTTCGAAGAAAATCCTGGCTACATTGATGGAATATCCTGCCTCAATCGTACGGAAACGGATTCGATGAACTATCGAGTCATCGAAGTGCTTGCTTTGGAGCTGGTCTACGACAGCTTCTTTGCAAAGGATGCCACGCTTAGCAAGGATCAGCCCTGTTTCTTCAAGGTTCCCCTGGAGCAGTTATTCCTGCTCAACTTCTCGCAGCATTTTATTGGCAATGCCCGCAGATCGGCCGATCAGAACGATGTGGCTTTGCTTGCTTCGGTGAGCAATCTGAAGGCCTTTGCAGATGCCTTCAGCTGTCCGGCTAATGCGACTTTGAATCCGCCAGTTAAGTGCGCCATTTGGTAGAGGAAAGGCTTCAGAAAAAATTCTTTATCATGAACATGAAATATTTTTAAAGAATAAAATATTACTTTAAAATCTTACTCACATTATTGGGGTTATCTTCTTTGGGTTCACATTTTTCCCCAGTGCAATTGGATGTGAGTGTGTTGCCGTTTGTGTGCGTTGCTTAACACTCAAAAGCGGAAGTAAGCGTCGTGAGCTGCGGTCGAGGATGAGAAAGAGCGAAAGGAGAGCAAAGCGACAGGAAGCCGGCTGAAGTTTGTTTTCTTGCGGCCTCGTGACTGGCACTTCTGTCTGATGGTACTGGTGCTGGTGCTGGTGCTGGTGCTGGTGCTTCGACTCCTGCTCCTGCTGCTATTTCTGCTGCAGTGACAGCAAAAACCAAGGAGCGACAACAACACGGCAGGCCACGGAGCACGAAGCTGGCAGAAGGATATACAGACAGCGGGACAGGTGGTGCTGCACTAACCGACACAAAAATATCACTTTAAAGTTTGCCAGTGAGTCCTGTCGTCTGTGTTAGTTTTTGACATGAAATTGCATTACATTGCACAGCAGTGCTGATCATCTGGCGTCCTTCTTGTTATTTAAAAATTAGGTCAAAAGGTTAAAAATATTTTATATAATTTATTAACTGGTCAAATAACATTATATGCTTTATGTTTGTGTTTAATTTATTTTTTTTATTTTTTATTACTGAAAGTCTTGTGATCTGCAGCCCACTTTTTGTATTTTTCCCTCACTTCTCTTACTTTTTTGTAGTTCTTAGGCAGCACTGTGGCAGACCCATAGTGGGTGTTACACCAAGTTGGCTCGGCACTTTTGAACATTGTCTTATTTTCATGCCAACTGTCGTTCGGTTTCTCGAATGAAGTGTACAAATTAGTTGGCCTTGTCAGGGGCAGCAGCAGCAGCAGAGGCAGCAACAACTGCAACTGCAACTTCGGCAGCAACAGCAACAACTTACTCTTGTCTGGCATCCTTAAGCTACTTTTCATCGATCCGCTCAGCAATTACGTGCAGCGCTCTCGGTACGGAAACAATTTATCAGACTGGGCAAACGACCCGAGAGCTGCTTTTGCCCAGCCGAAAGGAAGCAAAAAAGTCGAGGGAAGAAACACGAAAACAAGCTGAGTTCAGAGAATGTAAGCCCAAAGTGCATGGTAAAGTAAATTTTATTTAACGGCAGCAGCAGCAGCAGAGCAGCAGCAACAAACAAACAAAGTATCACGAAATTTCGGCAAGAATTATGGCTGAACATTTGAGATACTCTATGGGCAGGCAAGGAGTTCTAGGGAAATGTTTTTATATCTTTAAAAATAGGGGTCAATATTAATGTATGCTTTGTTAATCCCTTGTTTAATTCAATGTTTTTAAAATTTGATTTCATTTATTTATATAATTTATTTATATAATATTTAAATATTCTACTATTTAAAAAGTATTTCATATTTATATTTAACAACATACCTGTACTTTCATGTACACCTAACAAAAACTAGGCCTTGAACTGCACCTGCAATGGAAAATCCCATCGGAAAACATATCCCTGGGGCCAATGAACTGACTCATAGAACGCCCACAACCCATCCTCATTTAGTTGCTGCCAAATCGTCACATCATTACTTATAGTCCGGCAAAATATAGTGTTTTGTGTCGAGTTTAGCCTAAAAATAGACCGACTCCGGGCCAAATTGAAAACGTTTTCGGCTGAAATGCACTTGCCGGGCCAGCCTAACCGGCCGCGGCCCTATCCCCGCTCAGCCCCTGGCCATTGACTGACAGGAGCCAGTGTTGAAATTTATTATTGTGCCAAGCAAACGGGCAATTTACCAAACTGCAATTGTCGGAGGAAAGACCTGAGGCGGAGACGGAGGCGGAGAGCTGGAGAGCGCACAGTGTCTAATCGTTGCGCTAAATTAACACGTATACGCCATGTGGCCGGCCAAGATTTTTGTCTGCTTGGCAATTGGCGAGGAGCTGCAGGTTAGACGGTCGACTGGTTGCTTACATTTTCCCATGCATACTTTCCGGCCAGCCGCCAGTTTTTCTTTTCTATTTTCTTTATTTTTTGTTTTTGGGGAAATTCTTTGTTAGCTGAATGTACTCGCTGAATTAATGGGTATTTGTGGGCATGGGGAAGACAATCATGTACAATTTGTTGGGTATATTACTTTTATCAATAAAACACAAGTAAATTAATAAGTTAGTAAGTAGTTAATTATCAGTTTTTTTTTAGTGTACTTTTCAGGTTTAAATTAATAATATTTTTATTCATTAGGTGAAGACTTCTTGTTATATTTTAAAAAAGGATAATAATTTAATTTCTTTATAGCTTTCATCTATATAAAATTGAATTTATTACAGGCTAAACTACCTTTCAAGATAAATGTAAATTATGCAAAAACGGTTATATAAATGTTATACATTTTACATATATTTTACTTAATAACTTTAAAAGCCCGTGAAAATAAAATATATGTATAAGCAGATACATTTCTCTATTTATATTTATTTTCCCCTACGACTTGCACTTTATTGACACAATCATTTTAACGTGAGCACCGGATATTTGATAGTCGAAAAGTCCCGCCATTTTTTCCGCTGCAATGCTCACGTTTTATGGGCCACAATTTCACAGTTAGCCAAGTTAGCCAAGTGGAGGTGCCAATATTGTTGTAAACTGCTGATAGTTGCTGTGCTGTGCTGTGTGTCTGCTGCTGCTGCTACTGAATGTTGCTGCTGCTGGAAAGTGCAATGCGCCAAATGCGATTGCCATTTGCTCCGCGCTCGTTTTGCCTTTTCCCTTCAGGTCCCTCGTTTCACTTTTTCGCCTCCCCAGTCAGTGGCAGTGGTCCTTCGTGAGGAGTCCTCATTTCTGTTTCATTTTTATTGCATTTCATTCGCTTTTCGCCACTCAGCAGCAGCGGCACTGGTAGCCAGCCAGCGAAATGCGAAATACATTTTTAGTTTTCTAATCGACGCGCGTTCATCGCATAAAAATAATGCAATAAACGATAATCCAAACGAAGCCAGCTGCATTTTTTGGCTCGACTTTTGTTCGGTCTCCCGATAATGGCTTGTTTATGCTCTATTGGCCAAGAGCGTGGGGATCTGGCCCGGCATGATGGCTAATATTGGAATTCTTTTGTGATGGCTTTGGGGATACGGAAGAGGACATTAAACGGGGAAACTTCACTTAATTGATCTGCTCTTTAGAAATTGCATTTTCTTTCCCCTTTGCCAAAGAAATTGGCTGCTAGGAAATCGATAAACGAATTTATTTAAACTAAAGGCAGATGGAAAATATTAGGGGATAGAGTTCAAGCATTGTTAGAGGAAAATTCTAGTCAAATTACTGGCAAAGAAATGGAAACAAAAATTGTTTAAAGTATTTTATTGTGTGTTTAATAGTTTATTAACTCTTGGGACCAAACTCCAATCCATTCCCCTTCATTAGCACTGACAACAAACTCCATTCATCTGCAGTATTTTTATTCTTTTTTGGTAGCTTGAAGATTCACCCGGAACGGATATCGAGTCCCATTTCAACTTAAAGTTCAGCCCCGCTGGCATTTGGAATTCATGGCGCATTTAATGAACTTTGGCGACAGGCAGCCAGGCCAGGTGAGCGAACAGCTGAGCGCCATTTGGAAGGAGCTTCGGAGAATGATAAACGGCCCGGCTGATAGGGCCAAGTAAGGAGGCGGCTTTTTGCTGCTCTTCAGTTGTTTGTCTGCTCTTTTTTTTTTGTTGCCACGCGAAATTTAACAACACAATAAAACACATCAAATAAATTTGCGCTGAAATTTCGCTTATCAGCGAGGCGTGGCAGGGGATTGGAGGATGTTTAAGCGGGAGATTTAATGGCAACTTGATAAGCAGACAGCCGGCAGAGTCGCTTTAAACTCATGGTAATAAACTCAGCGAGCCGTGAAGCTGTTTTCAAAATCTAAATAGACTCGCCAAAGCAACTTGAATTTATTTCCCAGCTCTTCCTCCTGCAGCTCCCCCGAAAAAAGTTAAAAGTTACAATAAAAAAAAGAAGGAAGGAAAATAGCGAGCCGGGCAGAGAGACGCGGAAAACAAAGGCTAGAAATAATACCGCGGCATGCATAATTTCGAATGTTTTTTCGGCATCGTGGCCACATTATGCAACATTCCTTTCAGCACACACACAGACCCAAAATACACTTGGGAAAATATGGAAACAATAAACACACCTGTTTGGGTTTTCTCAACTAAAGTTCAAAGATATTTTTTTTAGAGAAGGAATTATAAAATCTTTTTCTCTATATTTATTTAGTTAACTATTTGATTGCGTATAATTCATTCTCAGAGGTTTTCTATGTAATACTATAAAGAAATCATTTTTAATCAGCAGCTAAACAACTTCCTTAACTGTTTCCTTGACTCCTCAAAATGTTAAATAGAATAAATATAATTATTCTCTAAAAAAGTCTCCTTTCTTTAAGTGTACACAGCAGACCCCCTCTAACCCCTTACCGCACACTCATTATGATAATAAAAATGCTGAGCGGCAGGGAGATGTGGCCAAAAAGGGGTCGGGGGCAGATCTGCGTGGGAATTTTCCACGGTCCTCCACGGTCAAAGCCCACAACAACAATTAAAACGTTATTAAGCGGCCGGCAAAGAGCAAAAAAATAGAAGAATGGAAATTATGCAAGGATGGGCAAATGAGTGGGGGGCGGAGGATAAGAGGAGATGGAGGTGGAGGTGGAGGCAGAGGCGGAAGTGGCGGACCACAAAACAGATACAATGAAAGGTAGAAAAGCTAAAAGCGAGTAGCAAATAAATGACAATGCGGTAAAAAATGTTAGTGAATTTGTGGCCAAGGATGTGGACAAAAGGCAGCTCTGCTAATGAATGTGTGGGACGAATGAATAAACTAAATATATGTATGTACATTCGTTTCACCACATGTGCGGCTATGTATATGTCCAAATTCGAGTGGCTACAGTGTGCAATCAATACGAAAAAGGACTGCGAAATAAATTAAAAGTCAATATGCCCTAGAAGTGTAATTACTACGATTTCAAGCGAAATCCAGAGGGAGAAACTAACCAGTTTTTAATACTTTAAAACTGTTTCACTTGATAAATTATTATGTAGTGCAAGCACATAGAAAAAATGCCACCATTACCGGATCCCAACCCTTAATAGTGTCAAAAAATCGAGGTAGATTTAAAGTCCCACTGCCATGAATTAAAACAATGGCAGTTTATCGATTTGGTTTTAATTTGCGGTGCAAATGACAATCAATTACTGGCGGTGCAGCCGGAATTCCAGGGGGGAGTCGCAACTAAATTAAAACAAACTTTTGTTTTTCGCCCCACATTGTATTCGGATCTAAGTTTCTGTTGTTGCTCTGCCACTACAGCTCCCACTGCTGATGGTGCATTTGTTTTTCTGGTCTTGAAATGTTAATTACGACCAAAGAAGTACATGAAAAGAATTCCATTTTGGGCGCTGAGAGCGAAACAAAAACTTCACAAATGTTAATTATTTAGCATGGCAAGCGAACAAAAGCAGCCTTTGGGAGCAACAAACAAATAAGCATGTATATACATATATAGTATGTATATTTTGAGTGTGGGGTTTTTGCAGAAAATACAACAGAATAATGCACTCTAACAGACATTCCCCCACAGAAATACAAATATTTGCAGAAATGCAAGTGGAGTTCCATAAAAGGAGACCCCTGCGAAAAACAAAGTTATGACTGCATTTTAATTAATCAGGAGCAACGAACAAATAATGGTGTGTGGTGGCTTATAAAGGAAATTTCTACGTTTTAGGTTTTGTTTGCAGATAATTAAGAGAATGCTAATTTAGCTACAAACAGAAAGGCGCTGGAAGGAATATAAACCATTCTTCTTTAAGATAATAAGTAGACTTTAAAAGTTTCTATTAAGCTTAAGAAACTTTTAAAAATTTGGAAAAATTAAAAAAGCAACAGATAATAAAGCAACTATTGTTTCACATTGCCGGGGCTAATTTGGTCGACTCCTCCTTTAGAGAGGCAATCGAGGTAGGAGAAGGATAAACTCTTCTCGCCAACGCAGGACATAAAACAATAGAAATGCGGCGCAATAGAACCCGGAACCGGAAACTTTGAACCACTAGTTATGAGCATCGTTAATTACACTACTCCATATAAATCATAGACACCGAAACACGGTCTCGAGGATTCTGGCCGTGGTGCCCCCGTTATCCGTCCATCCATCTATCTCTGGATATCTGCTGCTACTGTTTTTGGGCCGCTCCACTTGTACAAGTTTTTGTCTTGGCCCAGCTTCCAGCTTTTTCTTGGCCTTTGTGTCTTGTGCTTCAACTTGGCCAACCGGAGAGGAGACGTCGACGACGCGAAGGAGGAGCAGTTGGCCAAAGACTTTTCACGTTGCGCGAAATTTATCATGATTCCATTACATAATTAAATCCGTTTTAATAGAAACTTTGCACGTCTTTCCCCCCACTGTTGTTGTTGCTGCTGTTGCTGCTGCTCTTGATGCTCTCGTCTCAGGCTGTTGTTGCTGCTGTTGGCTCTCTTTTGAGACGTATTTGGTAAAGTTTCCATCGCCAGGGCCAAATTGAAAAACAAAACAGTCCAAAGGAAGCTGTAAAGTTGCCGCTGCCTCAGTCGGCGTCGCTGCTATTGCGTAAATGAAATTAAGAAAGTAACCAAAGACTCAAAGCCTCTTCTTACTTACACTCTTTCCAACCCCCAGACAGCTACTTTTACCAATCTCCTGCTGCCATCTCTGCACTGAGGGGAAAGCCGCTTAAGCTATTTGGGTGAGTTCTTAAATTTATTTATAATATGTATCATAATTGGGAAAAATAATTTAAATTAAAAAGAAACATCAAGAGATGATTATGTGAATTGAGTGATTTTTGTCTACATATTACGTATACGTAATATAAATAAATACCTGCTACAAAAATCATTTTATGAATAAATGTATCATTTTCTTCACATATTTACTTTTTTGTTAATAGTGTACCTATTTTCCTTAAATATTCTATTTTCCTTAAATATTCTATTACAAACAAGATTTTCTTAAATATTACGTATACGTAATATTAATTAGTTCAGACTTTAAATTAAGAAACAAATTTTAAAAGTCAAATCTACCTAAATTGTTATAGGAAGTCATTAATTTCCTTAATTATTTAGTAACGTATAGTATTAAAATATTCCTGAAATATTAAGTATAAGTATTTTATTTGTACATTTTAAATAAGTTGAAAAGCATTTAATTCTGTGCTAATAATTTCTCACTAAAATAATTTCCTTTTTTAATTCGTATGTATCCATAACATATATCAATATCAATATTATTAAATCTTGTATAAAATAATGCTTTAATTAGAGTTTCATTTTAAATAAGAGCTCTAGAAACATTAACTACTCATCCAACTTAGTTCAAACTTCTCATTAAAGTTACCATCTTCAAATTGAATTTCTTTGACATTTAACAAAATTCTTTCTTGATTTTCTAAGAGCATCCTTCCTACGGTTGGCATTCAACTTTCTTCCAGTGAGTCCTTGGCTTCTATATCTGTCGCACTCGTACCCCGTCTTCCACTGTTGCTTGGTTTTTGTCTTGATAAATTACCCCGTCCTTGGCAGCGATTTCGACGTTGTCGGGCGACACAGTAAAGTGATATTTTTATTTGGAGTCCGCTGCCGTCCCTCCGCGCTGCTCATCCGAATCTCTCGCTTTCTTCACCTCGTACCCTCAATTGCTGCCATTTTTAAATCTTGCCAAATTGTTAACGATGCTAAAGTTGCCATTGAACGCGAGAGTTAAGGCGTTCCAGAAAGTCCTGGCGCTGGCCATGAAGGAATACCAAGAGGAGGAGATGGAGGGCCGGATGGCTGGCAGGACGTCTAGGACCAGCTAGCGACTACGTCGAGGACGATGCGACGACAAAGTTTAGTAAATGAAAATAATTTTCAGTTGGAAAATTATTTAAAGTAGTTCATTAAGTGGGTAACATTATTTTCCCTTTTTTCTTATTATTTCTTTTTTGTTAATTTTGGGAGCCACTGTCAGTTGATAGCAGGATGAAAGTTACAACTATTTACAAACTATTTTAACATTTTTCAGTCGTTTGCGAGTGATTTGTATGCTTGAAGGAACTGGTTAGTTTTTAAAGTGTTTCTTGTTTGAATGGTTTTGTTAACCCTTAGTTTCGGCTCGTTTAGCTTTAACACTCTTATTTATTTGCTTTGTTTTGTATAAAAGCCATTCATTCAACGTCCTTTTAAAAATCTTTAAATAATCTACGACTAACCGAGCTCCTGGCAAAACCAGTTGCCCTAACCGCACCATCAACAGTCTCCATCTTTTCAATTAAAATCACATTAGATAACCACACGTTGGCCACAAGCCCCCCCTTTGCCCCTCTGTTTCCTGTGGAAAACTCTCTAGCTCCTCCTCCTTCTAGCCGCACACACCACACCCCCGCCCTGCCCTGTATCGCACTTTCTTTATTCCAGCTTGACAACTCACTTAAATCGCAATAAATAAGGCAAAATAAAGGAGCAGAAAAAAGGTAAAATCCACACACACACCTGACAACACACCGAAGGCACAGCGATCCCGCATCACTGATAAGGAAAATCCTTGGAAATCCCATTCAGGCGAACGGAGAGACGGGACAGAACCCCTTCACAAATCCCCGCATCGGGCATTAAAATAAAATTAATTTTTCCCTCACTCAAGCCGGCAGGAGAGTAGCGAGAAATGACAAAACGATTGACTATTAAAATGGATAAGGCATAATATTTTTCGCATTTTGCTGTTGTCGAGAGAGAGAGCGCGTCACGTAAATGCAAGAAAAATAGTTTACAGTCGGAGCTTATCTCACTGAGCCAATAATGTTTGCCTTTTTCGAAATGACAAAAGCACTCAAGCACAGAGAGGGAGGACGGTCTGCTGAATGGAAGGACTTTAAGGACATAAAAAGCGCCAACAGAAGGCTTAAAATAAAAATGAGCAAAGTTTTATATTACTGAAAGCCATAAGGATGCAGCTTTTGAATTTATCAAATACACAGATTACTAGAGATATATTTTCGAGGCATGATTATGACGAGAGGAGGATAAAGGAATGAGCCTTAAAAGGTCGTAATATTCCCCCAAAAATATTATGTTCCTTTAATTATATATATCTAACACGCTACCTACTAAGCTTGTTAATATTGTATTCGTTCTACATTTCTGACTTTTCCCAACCCTTTGACCTAGTCAGAAAATATTTTATTATACATTTTCCACAACGCTCTGTGGCCCGTTTGTTGCCATCGCTGCTGGTGCTCTTAATGTTTACGCAACGGCAATTAAACATTGAGTTTAGGCAGGCACCAGCAACCCCTTGGAAGCCGCAGGAAGTTCAAGTTGAAGATGCCATGAATAATTTCCTGCTGCTGACCAAGGAGATGAAGAAGCAGCAACAGCAGGGGGCAAAGAGATAAAGCGTGGCTCACACAAAAGACAAAGAAACCGCAGAGAGGTGGTGGGAGGCAAGGGCAATATGTGATGCTGGAAGGATGTGTGCATGGACTCGGAAAAAAGTTTCTCCGACTGCGGTGCGGTTTGCTTGGCTTTTGGGGTTTTCTTTTCGGACATAAGCACACCCCCTCTGCCGTTTTGGATACTCTATGGCTCGGCCCAGCTCTGTCGCCCGAGATTATGGCTCGCTTAGTGGGCAATTATCGCCTGCAGGGCCCATAATTATTATCACCACCCAGGACCAAGTTGCACTTTCATTTCATATTCAAAAGGCATCATGCTCCTGCTCCTGCTCTCCCCCCTCTCTGGAGGACGTTCTGCGGGGCAGAAGAACTGGTTGCATGTTATCTGCTGCCACACATGAGCGGCATGAGCAAACCGAGTGAAACTACTGCGAGCACATGCTGAAAACATAAATATAACAGAGATATATACCCCAGGGAGCTGGAATTTGGGGCAGAGGCGGGTCTCTGAGCATTCAGTCGAGCCTCTGCACCTCCTCCTCCTCCTCGAACAATGGACTCCGGGTGCGAGTGGAATTGTAAGTGGACCTACAGCCAGCCCAGGACTCTGATGAGCGACTGCCACTAAAAATAATAATAAACGTAAATTTCTCTAATTTACACACACACACTCACACCAACCCTCGGAGTGGCACAGGACAAAGGAAGTCGGAGACACATACACAAGAGGCGAAAGGACCTCGTGACAGGCACACTGACACAATGCCACATAGAGATGCCACCAAAAAATGGATACAAAATGAACCTTAAATACACTGTAAAGGGTACATTTTAATAGTTATTCTATTTTTGGTCGGTTTTTTTTTAAATAAATTAAAATAAAAATCTGTGTAAACATAATATTTCCTAGACTTACTAGGGCACTATAATAATTATCTAATCAATACAATCTCAGAGTGTACTTCACCGAATTTTTCCAATTTAAAAATGAACAACCGAGATTAAAATGTATTTTATTCCTATATCCATGGAATAAAGTTTAAAAAATTATTAGAACAGTTTATTGAGACCTGTAAAAACAGCCGAATTTCTGCGATAAAGTTATTATTTTGTTTTTATATTTCAATCTTGAATTACAATTTGTGAGTAATTAATGCAGAACTTACAGTAAGCTCAATTACGTTTAGAAATTAAAATAAAATTTAACAGAAAAGAACAAATTAAATGCCAGAAGTCAAATGTGTAACGCTAGTTAAGTTTATTTTGCCAATTTGATTTAAGGGTATAATAATGAGACCAGTTTCCCCGCTCTCCACCCCTTCGAGATCAGCACAATTCGCCAAGCTATTCCCCAAGTCATTATGCCCCTTCCTCAGCCCTTTCCCGCTATCCCTTCTGCTCTAAGCCACCGCTTTCCCCACCGTTCCTCCCCTCCCATCAAATAAACAACAAAGTCACTGAAATTTAATTTCCAAGCTGCAAAAAAGAAAGAGTGGGCGAGCGGGCGAGCGGCGAGAGATGAAGAGCACTTGGCAGCATGTTCATGTTGCTGCTGTTGTCATGTAGCGACAGCGTTCTCCCTTCTCTCTCTGAGTCTCCCAGTCCCTCTCTCTCTCGTCCTCCGCTGCAGTAGCCGAAAAGTTGCCTTATCACTTGGGCGCATTTACATAAAAAAACCACAAATAAAAGTTGCCAACTAACGCAGCGCCAGCGAGAAGAAACAGCAGCAGCAGCGGCAGCGGCAGCATCAGAATCGGAATCAGAAGAAGCCCAAGAAAATAGAAGCACAATCACAATTGCGTATGCCCCGTGAACTGAGAGAAAATATTAAAAATAAGTATATAAATACTAAGGTTAAAAAAAGGAGAACAACATGAACAAACTATAAATTAGCTCAGGGTACAATTTGAAATTACTTTTCAGAAATTATTATTATGCTTAAAATTTGTATTTCGACTTTCTAAAAACCTCCTACAAATTAGGGCCATGAAATTGTATTATTTTTAAATGCATGAAAGAAATTACTAATTATATTGTGTGACACGCTAGTATGAATATGGAACTGCTCCACTCTAGAAGTACAATTACTAACGACATTTTTAGTTATAAAGGAAAGTCGAAACAAATAAAAAATGTAATATCTTTAATTGTAAATATTAATATTAAATATTTAATTTAAATCCAAATTATGCCAGAGTTTATAGTATTTAATAAATTCCCCAAATATGTGAACATAAAATAATTTTTTTTTTAAATGTACTTCACAAATCACAGATAGGGTATATATGATTTAAAGTAATTTCCCAATTTTTTCGCTCAGTGTCGCCCTCCTATCGCCTGCTACTGAGTGAGAGAGTGACTCTGTGGCACTGAGTGACTCTCCAACCGAAATAAAGAGGACTGGGCCAGGGGCTGGTGGCAGAAGCGTAATGAAGGGGGCATGGGCACAGCTTAAGCATTAAAAACTTTTCACATTAAAGCACATTACAACAACAAATCATAGAGCAAACAAAACAAATGCAGAGACACACACACACTCGCATATGTAGAGCAACACATTTAGATAATATGCTACAACTGCTGTGGCGCAAATGACATCGCGGAGAGGGGACCTTGGGGGGTGTGGAGAGTGGTGGTGTGTGTGTGGGTAAAACTCATGTGAGTTGTAAAAAGCTTTGGCAACAGGCCGCTGCCTCTGACACTACCAAAAACTGAAGAGCCAACCCCCCCGCCTCCATTTTCCAGTCCCCGCTCACTTCCTTACCCCTCCCTTCCTTCACTCACCCCTCGGCGGCGAAACTTTTTTAAACTTTATTTTTTGTTAAGCACATTGGCGCATTTTCCTTACTTATAGCGTACTTTTAAGCGCCAAAGCGCATTAGCCAGGCAATGCATGAAATTAAATTACATATCGGGGGCATCTCCGGCGAATCCTGACAGGCGAGGACAGCTAAGAAAATTAGAGCCTGAACATTGATAATTTTTAAGAAAATTATTCCAAGATATAATACAGTAAGGTGATTAATTATACGTCAAAAAAATGACACCCAGACAACCCCGTTTTTAAAGACAATTTCATTTTATTTCGCATAATTTTTCCTATGCCAAATTCTCTTTAATATTTTGTATTATATTTTCCAAGCCTCAATTAATTATTCTCTGCCCTACTAAGCTATTATTTCTCTCTTAATTCAATTCATATTCCCTGTAAATCACCTTAAAATTTTATAACATATATAATATAGGTTATAAGCTCTACGAATTGACAGCTTTCATATTGCAATTATATTGAAATTATTAATGTCAATTCCAACTTAAAATCTACAACATTAAACCTGAGGCTTAAAACCCCAACTCTAAATTACATGTGACAAGTGCAGGATGACAGCTCCCATCAAAGTGGAAAGCACTTGCACTCGACTGTTTCCGGTGCAGCCATAACTTGCCCGAATTAAGCTCTCCGAGCATCGCATCTCGAGATCCGCACTCGAAGATTGTTTCATTTGCAGCTAACAATGCGCTTTGCGCCGAGTGGATGCCACTTCTCCTCTGCTCGCTCGCTCGCTTTCCCCCTTTATGAATGAAATGACCTGCACTCAGAAATCAACGCGTTGCCGCTGACAACCCTGAAAATACTGAAAATACGGAAAATCCTGGACATTGTCGTGTCGCGAAGCGGGGCGCGACAAGGATACGCGGACATTGCTCGGCGAAAACTTGTTATGTCGTTAAGTGTGAAACTTATTTCGCACATGACGCCGGTTCAGTAGAGTGGAGTGGAGGAGGGCAGCTGGAGGAGGTGGAAGGAGGAGGATGGACAGTGGCAGGGGCAGCTGCCGAAAATTGCAAAAGAAATCAGCAACAAAAGTTTTCTTTTCCGTTGATGTTTTGCCCCCTGTTCCACTTATATTTGGAATACACTTTTAAAGAGGGTATAGTAATTTGCGAGACCTTTTTAAAATTTAATTCAACCTATATTTGTTAAATATGTTAATGAAAAATATATTATAAAATTAAATAACAGCATTTTAAATATTATTAAAACCAATCCTAATACATATTCAATTTATTAATCATTTAAAATTATTATGAGCTACATTTTCCGACCAAAGATCATTGCCAAAAATAGTGTCTAAGCTGTAGAACATATTTTTCAGTTTATATTATATTTAAATATTTTAAATCACTAGATATCTCATAAATAATTAATAACAAAGTGTCAATTTATGTAATTTATAATATTTATTAAAGCTAAATAGAAAATATTCATATTCGGTTTTCCCTGCTTAATTTCCCTCCCCATTCCCTCCCACACAGCCCCTCCATACTCTGTTGTTTCTGTTGTTTCTTAAAAATCAAAATAGCTAAAAAAGTAGCGACAAGTGTTGGACGAGTGGACGGGGAAGTGGGAAAAGTGTGACGAGAGTGGAAAAGTTTCGGCCAGCGGAAAGTAAGCGAAAAGCGTCAGCGATGCCACCGAAATAAGGCCGCACAGGCGGCGGATGAGTAGAAGAGGGGGTTTCCCCCAAACTCTGAAGGAGGCGCCACCCGGCCAATCTTAAAATAAACTGCAGCTGCGCGTAAAAAGTGACAAGTTTTGAGCGGACGAGGACAGTTCCCAACTAACAGGAACATGTGTCCGCTGTCCGTAACAAAATGTCCAAAGTCCGATGTCCGTTGTCCGATGTCCTCGATGCCCCCGATATCCTCCTTTCCGGGTTCTGTACGGTTTCTATTTTAGTTCCCTCACTTATTGGCACTCGGACATTTTAGCACGTGACATATTTTGCAACAGAAATGTGGGTTTTTTCTTTCCGCCCCGGATTTTGACTTTAACTTGAGACAAGGTTGCGTAATCCAGAAGGAAAGATAAAGGAGGGGAAGCTAATGGGTCGATATGATGTGTTGACAGACAGTGCGGTTTCCATTTGGCCATGGATTCGCGGGGAAGGGGCGAGGGAATCCCGAGAACCAAGATTTTCAGATAACGAAAAAGTGTCAAAGTTTTCGAGGTTTTCCTACTTTTCTGGACAAAAACTATAAACCATACAATTAGCCTTCTGTAAAGTATTTAATATAACATTAAGATTTAAGCCTATAGTTATAAATATCCAATCCTTTTTAATTTTCTTTCTTTTCTTTTATTAAATCCCAAGACATCACTAGATTCTCTTTAATTCTCAACTCAATTCCAAAAAAAGTAAGCCAAAATCAATAAAAACTTTAAGTTTATATCAGAGAATTTCTCACCTGCAATCCCACCCAAAAGTTGCTCCAACCAAATCTCTTATTCTTAATCTCTTCCCTCAGAACTCGGAACCATTTTCAGTTGCATTTGCTCAGCTGACAATTCATCTCTTAAGAAAGTTGCGCGAGAATATTTTCTTCTTTATTTTGCAAGGGTTGAAAGATGGTTTTTCTTTTTCTTCTCGGGAAAGGATCTACGTTTGTGGTTAAATGGGGAAATGCAAATGCCAAGGCAATTTATCAGCTTGGCGGCAACATTCAAAATTAAACGCAATCACATACAAAAAACCCAAAAGTGCGAACAAGAATCGGGAATGAGAGGGTGCGGGAAAAACTAAAGAAAATGCGGTGGGTGGAGAAAAGGCTGAGCGCAGGAAAAAATACAATTGAAAACTTTTGCAATACGCGGCTGAGTGAAAGACGGGACAGGAGCGTGCGAGGAAAAGCGGTGGCTGGTACTCGACTCGGTGCGTTTTCATATCAAACTTTGGCTATTGCATTTTCATGTGTCTTACTTTCCTTTTTTCAGCTCAGCTCTCCCCCGATAAGACGGAGTGCAGCGTCTGCCGACCGAAGGGGCATATCGTTGTCAGCCAAATGCACTTTAGCCGAGTTATCAAAGAGTTGAAATTGCATTGCCCAGGCCCAATGCGGCGGCTTCAGCCGAGAGGAAGCTGAATGCGCCTTCCCTGGCAACAATTTCAAGCGCATTATCCGCAGAGCTCTGAAAGGAAAGTGAGCAGAGAAAGCAGCTGAGCTGTAAGCGCATCAATGCCGGTCTGACACTGGAATTTTGGGGGGATGTAACAGAGCTGAGATGCTGTATCATCTAAAATAAAATATAATACATTGAGTAGCTTATGTATTCTATTAATGAACTTCATTTTCCTTACCTATTAAAATAGTACATATATACCTTGTAAGCTCCAAAATATTCAATCTTTTACTCTCTCTAGTGCCACACAGCCAGCCTTAAGCAGGATCCTCTGCATTCCGCCTTTCGAAGCACAAAAGACAAAAGTCAAACTTGGCTGCTCAGACAAAGCCCTGCGTCGGTCTGTTTATCTTGTAAGGTAAATCATTCGAGACTGAAAGTCAAACAGCAGCCCGGGCAGCGCCCAGGAGAAATCGAGAGGGAAGTGGTACATGGGGAGCAGGGACTCGGGGATTGGGCATGGGAATACATCGGAGGGAGGAGTGCTGGCGTGCGAAACTTTGGCCAAAGAAGTTGAGGCGACAAAGGCGGGAATTGAATTTAAACAATAGCCATCTAGGGGGTAAAACCAAGTTGCACCTGCACCGGCGTCACCTGGTGTGTTCCAGCTCCTGCTGTGTTCCTACCATTGCTGTCCTTTCTTCTGAGCCTTCTGCCGAGGCTGCTTCTCCTCCAGCTGAGCCTGCATCCTGCAACTTGCAACCTGCAACCTGTAAATTCACCCACTTCCCTTTGGACTGTGTGCCGCATTGCGTCGCTGTCGTGTCCTGCAAATTAGTTGCATATTAAAAATGCTCTCGCCAAACAATGACGAGCCTTGAGGGAAACCGAAGCCGAAATTTCGCCAAAGTCCCATGAAAGCAAAGAGTCTCGTCAAGTGCACTTAAAGAAAAGTTACAGGAAGAAATTTAAATACATTATACATTATATGAATATCATATTTATTTAAAAACCTTAACCCTTACAAAGTTTTCAGATTTATTACAAAATCTTAAATGAGACAATTTAATTCTTTATTAAATATCAAAAAATATAAATATTCTTTACTAATCTTCCTTCTTCTTAATTGAAATGCAAATAATATTTAAGCTTAAGCAATATATTTCAAGTGTATTGCTTATCGAGAAGTCGGTGCATCAAGCCCTTTCCCCTGTTCCTGCCCCTCATTGAGCCCTCGATTGCAAAAGCAACAAAAGGATCAGCGGTGGCAGGACCAAGTTTTACGCTGGCGTCGCTGCTGCCGCCGCTGCCATCAAATGAGAAAAGTTTAAATGACGCTGCAGTTTGCAAATGCCAAGCCGTTAAAAACGAGGATATCTGTATACGGAGGGGATCCAGCAGCAGGAGCAGGAGAGAAAGCTGGAGCTCCTGATTGGCGAGGAGCAGTGCAAGTGCATCCAAAGGAAGTACTGCCAAGCAGGAGCAACAGGACAAGGACCAAAATGCCACTTTGGGGGGTGCTAACAAGGACGAGGACCTTCTTCTATAGACGTAGACAGAGCACTGGAGCCAGCCCAATTTGTTATCTGCAGCCAAGTCATGGACCATGGTCAGGGAATCATCAGTTAGCCGGCCGTCGCAGTGGCTGGCCAAAAGCGAGCGAATGGGAAAAACGTTAAGATGATTGACGATGCGGCAGGAAGACAGCCAGATAAATGTGCAAATTATTCGAGATTCGAATGGGGAAAGTGTACTCCTTGGGGCGTGGAAATTAAAATTGGGTTACAAATTATACCGAAGGCCAGTAGGAGCAACTCTAATTTGTGGGACTTTTTGAGTAATGTTATTATAGCTACTCTATGAAAGCTTTAATGTTTGTTATTCTGTCATTACGATTTGTATTATGAGTTAACAGAAACTAAAATATGTAATATATATTTAAAAGAGTAAAATCTGTATAGTGTTAAAGTAATTTGGTGACTTATTGCAGTAAAAATCCTGTCTTCTCTTGCCACCATTTTATATCTTCACTGATTTTAAAATTTACCCATCTTCCTTTTTCAAGCATGCTAATTTCCGGGCATTCTTTTTTTAGTTCAGTGATCAATAGAGTGCTTTCCTGGTATTCTGCTTCCCTTTCGAACAACGTTTCCCCATTCCCCAGTCTCGTTTTATTCATCCATAACTGGCATTAAAACGCAATCAGTGTTTAGCATGCCCGGGGATTCCCATTTTCCTACTTGTTCCTCTTGCTTACACCAAAATCACATCAAATCCGCTGTGGGTGTACACAGTGTACACTCGTGTATGTGCGGGCTTGTGGGTGGTGGGATTTTTCCCATTTCCCATTTACCCATTCTCAGCCACAGCCCGAATGGCAAGTTGGATTCAACGTTTTCCGATTTTTCGCCTTCCCACGCGACTTTGTCTAACTTTTTCATTAAATGTATTTCAATACTTTTTCCACCCATCCCGCCGCCATTGACCATCTTCTCTCTGCCTTCCGCCACGAGCACTGCCAATTTTTCCACTTGACCAATTCATTTTTGGCCAAAACCCACCCAGAAACCCTCCGCGCCCCGGCAGCCCCAATTTGATTTTGTTTTTTCTTCGCACCAACTTTTAGTTGATTTAGCTGCCCCGCGACGCGAACTGGACTCTGCTCAACTGATTGCTTACACTGAGTGCAAACAGTATTCTGATTTCGATTCTGATTGGTCTAAAGGGCAATCAGCGGCGAGGGATTCCACAAAATATAATAAATATATGTATGTGCAAGTGCCGGGAATTTGTACAATATTTTCTTGCTCTTTTCAAGAGATAAATGGAAAGTATTTTCTGGATAATTTAAAAAAGTGGTTTAGGGTTTGAAGGTTTATTTGGGAAAGATTCATGTCGGTCGAGAAGTTAATAGAGAATTTAATTAATACTTTTGGTTCTTGTCATTTGTTTATATTTTATTAATCTTTAATTTTATATTAAATGAAGTACAAGAGCATTCTTTAACTTGTATTTTAAATAATATTAAATAATAATAATAATCTCTATAAATTTATTATTAAGCCATTTTCCATGAATATATAATCCACATTTCATTGTTTTATTATCTTTTCATCAAAGGAAATGAAGTGAAAGTATCAAAATAGAGTCAAGTGCAGTTTTCTTTAAGTTTCCCTGACTTTTACTATAATAATTATTAGAAAATATTTCAAAGAACCTTTAACTTGTAATATTTCAAATATTTGATACTAGAGCCCACTTTAAATACTTTGTCAGCTTTAGATCAAGGAGTAAACTTTCCCGACCCACTGTTTTTTTGGGGGCAATTCCGGCCAAGGATGTTCGAAATGAAATTCGGCCGTCAAGGTGATTGTTTTCAAACCTCAAGCGCTCCACTTGGTTTACTTAGAGGGCCAAGTTTACAGCAGTTGTTGTGTGGACCAGAACCTGGGCCCCTCTTGCCTTCCTAGGAATCCCGGCCAGCCATTCGTAGGCGTTCGTTTGGCTTAACTGGCATATATACATATACATTTTTACGGTCAATTGGCGCTTGTCTGTCCCGGAACCCGTCGCTTTTAACCCCCTGGTGCCCCAAATTCACCACCGGCTCGATCTCCAGTTACTCTGTTTGTTTGTTTGCCCAACTCGAATTTGATTCGACGAAACGAGAAACAAAAAGCAAAAAAAAAAAAACAAAATATCGAGAACTACCCAGGCCGGCCAGCCGCCTGGCGACGAACTTTTGACCGGGGCGAAAACGTAGAGGAAAAGTTTTTAATTTTATTTATTGAAAAGTTTGTCCTGTTATTTATTTGCTAGCCATGTTGAAAATATGACCAAACACGCTCGGGCCGCTCAACTAGCTTAAAGCCACTTTTGGCCCATTTCACTTTGTTTGACTTGCAGATGGAACTGAAAACTGAAAACACAAACTCAACCAAAAGCTTTCAGGTTCCTTCCATTCACACTAAAAAAAACGTAATAATCTATATATAAGGCTAAAAAATTGTACAACCTGGTATTATCCCAGATAACAACAAAAACCATACAAAATGCATGTGCAAAATTCTTACTGCATTTGTGCTGTCAAACGTTGAATGCATTTGGTTTTTCAATCAAGTTTTTGTGTTCAAAAAACCAGCATACCATTATGGATATTGAGTTATTTTGTTTTTTATGTTCAAAAAGGTGTGCCACATATTTTATTTCGGAATTCCTTTGAAGTTTTAAACTTTTTTCAGCTGGATTCCGCTTTTATTTCATTAAGGCAGCTCTTAAATTTTAAAAAATGAATTAAAATGTTTCTAAAAAATATATTAAAAGATAAATAAATACAATAAAAAAATAAAACTTAAATCCTTAAATTTTTAAACACATACAAAAATGTCTTAAATTCATTTAAAATATAAAAAAAAAGTATATGTACGTCTATAAAAAGTAAATAAATACCTATATAAGAAAACTACACAAAAATATTTATTTGTTAATATAATATGTTTAATATAGAAAATAAGGCTATAGAGTACAAATTTATATATTCAATAATTAATTTTTTGAGTGCCACTCTTAGGCTTTCTCCTGGACATTCCGGGCTTCATTAAAAACTCATTGCCACTTGCAAGTTTCGTTTATCATTAGAAGGATCTGTCAACTGTTACGGTTTTACAGTTTTCCACAGTTTTCCAGTCGCGCGGGGGAGGGGGGCCAAGTAGGCGATGCGAAAAACTCGCCAAAAATTTTGTTTGTTTGCTTGGCCAAAAGTTTCTTGTGTCCGAAGCCCATTTAAAAATAGCTTAAGACATGGACATGGTGGAGCTTCAGACCCTAGTACGTTCCCCCTGACAAACTTTCCGCAGCAGCATCATAAATTATGGTTAGTTAAAAGTTGATATTGCCGAAAGAAAAACACGCTCAAGCACATTGACGGTACAGTCGCGCACTCTAATTAACAGTTGACTTTGGGATTTCCCTGCCGGAAAACGGAAATGTATTTGGGAATAACTTTTCCTCAGCTACAAATTGGTGGCAAATGCCGCCAGTGATGGTGGGTTAACTTGTATTTCTAAAATATGAAAGCAGATAAACATAATTTTTTAACATATTTATTATGAATTTCATTTTACTTTATAAAATATATCTAACAAAATTCAAAAATTAATTCAATATAAAATTATTTATAATTCAGTTGAGAATACAAATGATTTTCAGACTTTTTGGTAATTTAAATTTATGAAATCATTATATATTTAAAGTATAAAGTAACTGAGTACTCTAATACTTAAATTATAATTCTTTTCATTTTCCAGATTCCTCTAATTTCTCTCTCGGTTTGCCCCAAAAATTTTAGCCGAATTGCAATGCTTCATTTAACTTGCTTGCTCATAAAATTGTGCAAATAATTTTAAAGGAAGGCGAAAGCTAAGAGCACCAAATTTTACATTTTTAATTGCTTGTTGCGTTTGTTTTGTCAACATTTGTTGGTTTTATTGTTGATGTTGTTGTTGTTAATCTAATTTACTGCCTGCAACTTTGTCTGCTCAGCTTCTGTTTTTTTGGTTTTATTATACCCGGCACTCGTAGATCACAAGGGTATATTGCTTTTACTCAAGAATTTGTAAAGAATAAGAGAAAATGTTAAGAAATATTTAAAACAAGCTAAGCTATAAATATGAGGATTACTTAGATGCAAATTAAAATTTTGTCTTGCCTATTGCATATTCCTTTAGGGACATTTCTAAATGGTCTCTTCTGAGTTCTCTGCACTTAAACGCTCGTATCTATGCAGCATTTTTGTTAAACCTAAAAACCGGGTATTTTATGGTCGACTTAAGTCCTCTCAATAATTTATTTTATTTTTATTTTTTCTGTTTTTGCTTGCAGAGGGGCCACGCATTATGATGGAGGAACATTCTAATTAACTTTTGTTTTAGCCCAACTTGAGTGGAGTGGCTTGCCTTTTTGCAAGTCAGAATAGCCGGGAGGAGGGGGGGCATGGTCCTGTATCTAGCGGATACGAGACAAAGACTGGCAGTCGCACTCGCACTTATTTATGAACTTGTGCCCCGCGTGCAGTAAAATTAACATTGACAACAGCAGCAACAACAACAATGGCTGAAAAGAACCTTTATTCGCTCTCCTTTTGGCCGGGGACAGGCAATTAAATTCCCTTTGTGGGCTTGTGTTTATTGTTTTTCGGTATATTTTCTTCTTATGTATAATATTTTTTACATTTCGGAGTCTCTTTTTTTTCTGTTGTGTCTTCCGTCGCATCGCGCTTTTGTTTGAGTTTTGGCTTATTTGACAATTTTACTCTCTTTTATTATATTTTTTTTTGTTGTTGAAAATTTCTTCTTTTTGTACTTTTTTGTCTGTTTTAATTCAACTTTGTTTGCACATAATTTTTCGGAAGCAAGCGTCAGAAAGCAAACAAATGCATGAATAAATACACAGCCACACACTCACTCGCACTCGCAAAATGACAATGAATGCGAATGAGTGAATTGTTGCTGTTCATATGGCTGCTTTTGTTGTTGACTTTTTGTGTTGAAAAATGCAAAAGTCAAACAATAACCACCATCCTCGGCATAACATTTATTTCCTTTGATTTGATTTGCTAAGCGGGCTGGATGGCGGCAAAAACGGGAGCGTGACTATTGAAGTTTAATGATTGATTATATTCTTCGGCCCAGTTAACAGCAAATAGAAACAGAATCAAAGTGAAAATTGAGGAAAATCGCAATTTAGGTTACTTCGAATGGGAGAATGCCCTTAAATAAATTTCTAAATAAAAAAGGAGCTTTTAAATATTGGTGGGAATACAAATAAATTTTCTAACAAAGCTTTTAAGTAAAATCTTTATTATTGAGCTAAAAGTTTATCATATTAAAGAGAACAAATCAAAACATTATTTACTTAAAGTTTATATTTCCCTGATTTACTATTAAAGTAATATATTTAGGTAAACCCTTAATAAACCTTAATTAATGAATATACTTCTTATTTATAGAGTACAACCAAATACCCATAAACTCTCCACGCAAACAAAGATGAGTAAACATTGAAAATATTCACTAGATAAATAATTCCTGGCTATTCAATGACAATGATTAAATGAAAATCACTCTCTGATTGATTTGCTTTGCTAAATTGAAAATACAAATCTTTAAAGTAAATAAATTTGAAAAATACTACTAAAAATCAGTTTCTGCACATAAAAATCATAATTTGTTAGTCAAAACTTGTTTGTGCCAAAAATACAATCTGAGATAACTTTTAAAAATTCCTTTTCCTAAAAGTTAATCCTAGAAAAAATGTTGCTAAGTAGCTAAACAAGGAAAGCCGTTTTCCGAACGACATACCAAGTCAATTTTCGACTCAATTTCAGCGAGTTTATCATGGGATAATTCCGCTTAAATATTCAAAATGATTTCCCAGCCCCTCCTCCCCCTCCTACACCAAGCCTCTCTTGGCCATAACTTCTGCCCCTCTGAGAAGCATCCGCGCAAAGTTATCCTCTGGGTAAGCTCTTTGCATCGACTACTTCAAAGTTACAATCTCTGGCCTTTGATTTGTGCACAAATAACCATAAACAAATTACAAATTAATAACATACTTCACTGCTTAGTGGCAGACAGGGACACAGTCTCTGTGTGTGTGGGTGTGTGATAGGGGCAGACAGGAAGGGGGAGAAGAGAGAGGCGAGGACCAGCTAGGGCCATAACTTGGAGCTATCAAATGTGGCCGATGAGAAACGGCTGAGATAAGAGCAACACTCGAAAAAACAAGATAAATAATAAATAAGTGAAGGCTTAAATTATTCTAAGCTTATTTCAAATATTTCTAAATAGGTAAATTTGTTTAAATATTTTCATTATAACCTATGATTTATTTTCGATTTATTGATATATTTATAAACTACTTTCATATAAAATTAACAAATACAAAAGGCAGGGGCTATGAAATAGCTAAGAACATGCATTTTTTTCTTTTAAAAAACTCTACATTATTTTAATAGGTAAAAAATTACTTCAAAAATATCATTTATTTACTGTATCTTTAATTTATTTTTAAACAAACACCCATTTATCGAACACATTTATTTCTCTAGTGCATTTAGAGTAGAGTCCTGGACGAGGACCAAAAACCCAGGCCATGGTCGAAAGATGACAGAGGAGAGGAAAAAGATGAGAGAGCAGAAGGAGGACAACAGAATGCGGTATAAATTTACATATTTTATTGAAAATTGAATAGCGCCAAGCAGCAGAGCAGCAGCAGCCACCAGTACCCCCAACAACAGCAAAAATAACAAAGTTAACAAAATCCAGAAGAGCATTTCTTTCTTTCCCCCCCAATCGGAGGGGGATCCCCAAAGAACAAAAAGCAGCATGCAGAAAAGAATGAAACTTTTAATACGAAAGAAGCATTCAATAGAAGGGCGGCGAGCACAATAATAACAAAGAGCACAACTCTGCGGCGGGTATGGATTTCAGGGGGGAATATGGCTGGATAAAGCGGAACCATAGCTAGATGAAAATATGACAGTAAGTTATATGCCAAAGCCAAAGTCGAGCCATGAACCAGGAGCGGAAATGGCCACAGTAGCAGAGAAACAGTGCCAGAGACAGGAGTATCGGGAAAAGAAAGAAAAACAGACACCGAGGCTGGTGAGTGAAAATTTTGCAACAATTTCTGGCACCGAATGGTAAATTTTACTGCTACATTTTGTGGTAATGATTGATTTAAAAATTAGTACAAAATAATAGCAATAATTCTAATATTAATTTAAATAAATTTAAGAGACTTTTCTCTAATAATAAATATTATATATATTGTATATGATTGTAAAATAATTCTTACTTTATTAATAATAATTTCATAATAATATCAAATTATAAATAAAACATTTTGAGCCCTAAGAACTCTTCAAAAAATGGATTAATCCCTTTGGCAGAGCATCGAAACATTGCAATTTGTTGCGGGAAAATTCTCGATTGGGCGGAGGCGTGGCAGTGGCGAGATTCCAGTTGGAAAAGTGCTGCTGATTCCAATTCTGGAGCGGATTCTGCGCTTGGTCTCGCTTACACGGAGATTCATTTCAAATCAATACACATAAAGAATAAAAGGTAGCAAAACCGCTGAACCCACACATACGATTCAAAAGGGAGGCATGAGGGACAGGAAAATTGTGTGGAAAATCGGGTGGGGAAATAAGCTGCTGTGTGAGTGCTTTCCCACTGCATCGCATAATTTAGCCCCGTCGCCTGTCAATGTATTCGACCGACCAAGCGTCCTCCGAAATCCTGCATTCAATTTGGGAATCTATCTCAGGTGTCGAAACAATGTGAGATATTTGCCATGTGCCAGGTGCCAGGGAGCCGTCATAAACTTGGCTTATGCATGCGGAATCAAAAATACGTCTCTGTTCGAAGTAATCCGATGATTTGAATTCAACCAGTTGATGGCTGGGACAAGAGCTTATTTAGCATAACTACATAAATATGCAGAGATATGCATAAAATACTGCTCGCTAGCATTTGCATTCCTCTATATCTTAAGTTGCTAAACGATAAAGTTCTCTTTATATTTTTAGTTACTTAAAGAATATATCAATTTATATATCATATTAAACCCCTCTCTTATCTGAAGCATTTCGAAATCCTTTAACCAAATCTGACAGCTATAAAACACCCGCCGCACACAAGCTCTGATTCTGCAAAATTCCTGAAAACTTTTGCCCCAAAGCAAGCAAAACATGAAAATCCCTTTAATATGCTGGATCAACCCCATATTTTTGTATATTTTTTTCCTGCTCCTGCTGCTGCTGTAAAACAACACAGTAATTCCAGGTATGTCTGCTATGACACCTGGCCATGGAAACACCGACCGGCAGCCAGACAGATTGCTCATACGCCGTGTTGGTCGCCACTCCCCCTGCTGCCACGATGTGAATTAATTAGCTTTATTCCGCAAGTTTTGCTGCTCTCGGCTTCACTTATCGATTGGCGAGGGAGGATATAAGGCAAAGGTTTAAAGCTGCCACAAAATCTCTACTCACCCTAGGCCAAGGTTCGGGATTCGGGCTTAATGAAAACTCGGAATAAAATGACAACCACGCAACACACACATTTACACCAAGAGAAAATATATATTTAAATTTATGGAATTACCATTATAAATATTATTATCAACGAGATAATCTTAGTATTTATATTTTGTATATATTTGACCCATATAGGAGTAAAGCTCCTGTTAATTTAATTTCTTTATGATTTTTATTTTATATTTCAAGTACATTAATCTTAAAATCTTTTTAACTATATTTTAAAGAAGTATTTTTTTCTATAAATCTTTTTTTAAATTCTTAAATAAAACTCTTGCATCTTTATATAAACCTTAATCACCTTTATTTCTTTTATGTTCTTTTTAAACAACTTTTCCCCTTGTGCAGCCTCAGCAAATCATTTAAAATTGTACAGACACGTGCCACGCCCTCGCCGCCTCTGCCCCGCACCCACACACTCGCACACACACGCTAAGAAGAAGCAGCAGCAGCCGCAGAAGCTGAAGCTGAAATTGTTGCTAAAAATGCGAAGCGTAAAAATGCAGCGTACGTGCAAAATCTACCGCAAGCAGCAAGGGGTGGGGGGACAAGTACAAAATGGGGGCGTGGCTGCTGCTCTCTCTGGGGAGCAAGTCGCCGCAGCGGTAAGTCATGTTGCCCCACGGAAAGCCAACAAACCTTGGCTCAAAGTTTTCAATGCTCGCGTACCGAAAACAAAAGATTTTTTATTGAATTTTGAAATGTTGCGCTGAGGTGAAATCCCCTTTCCCCTTTTGTTTCACCTGACAGCCAGCGCCGGCGACCCACATTTCAATTGAGGGGGGTGGAAGGAAGGGGGCACACACACAGGTGGGTGAGTGAAAAAGCCGCGGGTGTCACGCTGCATTTGCCGCGAGGAGCGGCAAGAACAGAATCCAAAGCCAAGGTGCAGCTCGAGGCGGAGGCGGACAAAGGAGACTCCAGCAAAGTCGGCACGTGCTCAAGGGGAGAACGTACACCTAAAGAAATATTTATGTAATAATTTATAAGCTAAGAAAGGGGTATTTTTGATCATAGGAAGGACTACGAAACAAACTTGAGCTTTCTAATATATTTTTGTTATATTACAAACTTTGTTTCTTTAGGAAATTTCATGCTAAAATAATTTCAATAATAAAATATTCCTTACAATATCTAAAATCATTACTTAAACCTTTAATTATTTTCACTGCAGGAGATGCTCCGCTTGGATTTTCAGGTTTTCCACATCGCCCGTGCGATCAAAGTTTTAGCGGAGATGTTTTAAAGTTTGTCAAAAGCGTTGCAATAAATAAACGTGGCTGACTAAAGGCTGCAGCGTTAAATGTCTTGGGGGGAAAACTGGGAGAGAGAGAGGATGCTTTTATAAAAGGGATCCTGTGGCAGCGAAACATTTGAAATCGCTTTCGGGTAAATAACATTTAACGGAAATGCTTTCACCTTCGGCTAGTTGACCTCCGGCACCTGTCAGTTGCTGAGGTAACGAGCCGGAAGAAAACGAGGTGAAGCGAAGGAAATTTAATTCTCAATTCGAAATTAAAAGCAGATGCAAATGAAGGAGAAATTTAAGGCGGCGGAAGCATTAATTCCAGAAATCTTTTGCAATCAAATTTGGAGCAGGAAATAAATGAAGCTTAAGTCCGGAATATTATACATTTTATGAAATATTGAAACGTTAAGTTAAGAATTTAAAGGAGAAATATTTATAAATTTAAACCAAAAGATGGAGTGTTATTATGATCACAAAAAAGTGTTTGTTTCATTTAATTAAGAACTTAATCAAAGGAATTTACAAACTTTTTCTTAAATCCCACATCTCCCATCAGTTCTAGGCTCATCTTTTGCCCAAAAGTCTACACAAAAAGCGTAAACCAAAATCAGGACACAAGTTTTTGCTGCTCAGGCCAATGAGTTACCAAGAAATGTCCTGGCAAATAAATTGATTAGTTCTGAGAATAATTCGAGACTTCTTTTCATGGGTAAAACCCACACTCTAAACATATATATAGACTATAGTCTCACAATTAAGCCTTTGCTCAATTCCCCTTGGCTCACCTTTGGTCGTCCCCGAACGCTGTGATTACATAAGTTCCAACGAAAAAAGAGTCCCCTTCTTGAAATACGAGTGGTGGCGGTGGCTAGGAGGACCTTTTTTGATTATGATTGGGGGACACATGGGGCAGATGACTCTGCTGGCCGGACTCAATAAGGCTAAAAGCCAAACGACGAGGATGTCACGAGGTCCTTGGGTATTAGGCTAATTGCCGGCCAACCTGAAAAGATATCCGGACCGAGATTGAATCTGTGGAGTGGATGCAACTCCTCGGCTCATGTCAATGCCAAGCCAAGTTTAATCAACGTTCCACAGATTTTTTTTCTCTTTTAGCTGGTGACTTTTTTCGCATTCTTATAGTTTTTGGGCTACACTTTCTAAGATTGTATTTATTATTCTGAGGTAGTTTATAGTTAATAAAACGATAAATCAATAATAAGTTAAAAAATAAAGTTGCTGTGTTTGATTTATTCAAGAAGAAATTAAAAAAATATAAATAAATAAGAGCTAAAGGAATTCTAAATTCCAATTCGATTTCTTACTTTATATTTATTCACTCAAAAGTACAAAATACAACTCAATTGTGCTAATTAAATCACAAAACTAATTTATTAAGGACTCTTCCTCTTAAATAAGTTAGAGTATTGACCACATCGTTCTTTTCGTTAACTTTTCATCTTGTTTATATACATTTTTTTGCTGTATATACGCTGCCTGATGTTGGCAAATTAATTCAGGAAATTCAATAAAAACAAGCACCGAAACATGGCAAACAAAACTCGTCGAGTCGTCGAGAATTTGCCCTCAATGCTCGCAGCTCCATGCAATCAAAGAGTGCATAGATAAATCACCCGGCTAAATCCGGAGGGGCTCTCCATAGGTTTTTCCAAGGGGTGTTCTCTCCGATCTGGTGGTTCTGGGAGTCCGCATGCCGTCGCTGGGTGGCGGCGGGTTAAAAAACACGGCCAAAATGTCAATGCAAATTTAATGGCTGACAATTTATATGCATGCCAAGTGACTTTTGGCCAACTACTGAACTTTGTGTGAATGCGAAAGCAGCAGCCGGGGAACTGGGGACAGTTTGGAGCATTCAAGTGGAGTGGAGTGGCGCAAAAAGCTGGATGGGATTCGAAATGGGAATGGCTAGAAAAAGTTCCGAAGGTGCCAAGTGGCTGTCAAACTTTTGCCACGGCGAACAGCGGCGGAGGAACGGAAACGGAAACGGAATTTTTCGCCCAAATCGAATCGAAATGCGAAATCGAATGAAATTCCTCGTTTGTCCTTGTTGCCGCGGCTCATAAATTAAGGCAAAGGCAAAAGGCACGGCACGGCAAGGCAGGGCAAGCCAGAGCCACGCATCGTCCTCCAATTCGTCCTGCATTCGCCGCCCCGCAACATTAACGCTTTATTTATGCCGCCGCCGACATTTAAAATGCATTTCCTGTGACCAGGTACGGCCCCAAAGATGGCACCGGAATGGCCAAGAGAAATGGCCAAAAAGCCACGGATAAACAGAGTCGGCGGCGAAAAAAGAAAATAAAAAGGATAAAGACCAGAGGAAATTGGGGGCTGCAGAAATATCTTTAAGACGTGTATTTATAACGCAACTTGGCAACTTTATAGCGACGCATCGGGCGCATAAATACGACAAGGTGTCCACGTGACTTGAGAGGCGATCAAGTTCCAGAAACATGCCCCAGAGTAAGGTAGTTAAGCACTCTGAAATGTAGGGCAACCCATTAAAAATAGCTGAAATTACACCAGTGTTTACTTCTTAAAGAGAATACAGTTTTTGGTATATTTTTTGCAATAATTGAATTAATTTCACATTGAAAATTATATTTACATAACTAGAAAAAATTTAAAAGCATTATTATACGAATTAAAATTAAATAGAAGGAAATACATAAGTAATATTTATAGGATATATTAATACTTTATAAAGATAATAAACCCAAATGATAGGGGTAACCAAAAATGAAGCGATAACTTGGTGGAGTCCTTTGGGGAGAAAAGGTAAACAACAGGAAGGATGATGAGGGTTAAAGGCTACATCTCCTGAGGTGATGATGTGTCCCGAAGAGCAGGGTTTAATGTTGGGTAAGTGGGGTTAGCTAATGAAGTTTAAACAGGGGGAAATAAATGATAAAGAAGTTAATTGGTGGAGACACTTGCCATTTGATAATTAGAAAATTAAAAGTTAAAACAAAAATATATACAAATTAAGATTTCAATGAATTTATCCCTCTTAATAGCTCTTTTTATTGAAATCTATAATCTTGCATTCGAAATTTAACTCAATAAATGACACATTTTTTACCAAAAACACAAACACTCACATACATCTTAGAAACCCGCATAACCCAAATCTATTTTGCAAATCTGCTGGTTCTCTATGACGCCCCCCAAGGCCCCGTTTCTTATCTCCCGAACGAAGATGTTGTGGCCAAATCCCTTTGGTTGTTATCAATCAACCGCATACAAGACACTCACAAGTGGTCAATAAATTATTAATTAAGTTGAAAATCAAACAAGCAAACGGCAATCCTCATGATTGATGGCTAATTGAGCGGAGGAGCGGAGGGGATTGCCTCGGACCGAATCCATCATGCGACTGTCGTCGAATTTAACCAATCGGAGGTCAATAAGACCCACTGTGCCACTTGGGCATTCGGTCCCCTGTCGGTCTTCGGGTCTTCTGGTCATCATTTGCTCTACGAAATTCGATTCGGTTTTGCCATTTTGCAATTTTGTGCAGCGTAACAAAAGTCGCTTGTTTTTGGCCAACAGCAACAGCCAGTGGCAAAGAAAAACCTCCCAAACCGCAAGAAGTTGGCCAGTTCGAAGGGGTTTTTGTTCAGTTTGGGACAACGTTATGCACTTAGAGGCGAAAGAAACATGGGAAAAACCACCGAACAAAAACCAAATATAAAGGAGAAAAAAGAGAAATCATGGGTTAGGGGAATACTGCGACTGAAAGATACCTTAACTGAGTTTTTAATTGTATTAAATGGAAAATTATAATTTATTGCAATCTTTATTAATAGTTTTTATAAATAGTAGTTACAATTTAAAAATAACTATCTAGAAGTGACCTCTTATGGGTTAATATATAAGAATTCCATTCCCAATCTTCCCTTTTATCATAAACCCCCTGAAACTTCGTGCTTCTCTTACTAAAAGCAATACACCGAGACGAAAATCTAGGCAAAAAAGGGTCGGCGATGTTGGCAAATCAGCCACAAATTGTAACTCCAAGCCGGCGAAGGGCGCGGAGAGCGTGGATAAAAGGCTTCGGCGCCTCGAGGCGAGGCCAGTAGACAACGACAAGCGGGCGTGGCAGCCGCACCAGAAATTCCAGAGATTACCGAGACGCATCTGAGAGAGAGACCGAGGAGAAGCCAAGAGGAGCCAGGATTCTAGTCGTCCCACCACCAGAGCAGCTGCAGTGGCATCGCAGCTATGTGGCCAACGTGGCGAGTGATAACGCTGCTGGGGCTTCTGGTCGGGGCTTTGGGTCTCCACTCGACGCCGGACAGAGCCATGGCCATAAGCTCGCTGCTGCTTGGCCAGGACTTTAAGGATTTTCAGCCGTATTATGGACAGAAGGAGGAGCAGGTAAGAGAACCTGACCATTTGCATAAACTATGTCTTAAAGAGTTCAAGGGAAAAATATATGTTAGGAAATCTTAGGTTTAATCCCTCTCCGATTTTCCAGGAACCTGATCAGCTGGTGGCCGCCTCGAAGCACGACGAGCACTCCGAGCACTCGGAGGGCGGCGAGGAGGAGTCCGGCGAAGAGCATCACAGCGAGCACTTCAAGAAGCACGGCGGCAAGGGCAAGAAGGGCCACAAGCACGAGGAGCACGAGGAGAAGGGCGAGAAGGGTCACCACGACAAGGAGGGCAAAAAGGGCGAGCATGGCGGCGAGGAGGGTCACGAGAAGAAGCACAAACACTCCGAGGCCCATCACAAGAAGAAGAAAAAGGGATCCAAGGGCGAGAAGGGCAGCGAATTCGAGGATCACGGCTCCTACAAAAAGGGCCATTCCATCAAGGGCAAGCACCATGTCCACAAGCTGGACGAAAACAAGAAGGAGAAGAAGTTCTACGATGAGGATCACGACGAGGGTGGCGAGGAGAAGCACGGCGGCTTCGAGGAGGGCAAGAAGCACAAGAAGGGCAGCAGCTTCAAGAAGGGCGGCCAGAAGAAGGGTGGCCACGAGGAGCACTATGGCAAGAAGGGTCACAGCAAGAAGGGGCACAAGAAGAAGGGTCACAAGGGCCACAAGAAGAAGCACGAGGAGGCCAAGAAGTGGGGCCACAAGAAGGAGCACGGCAAGAAGGGCGGCGAGGAGCACAAGAAGAAGTGGCACAAGTCCCACAAGCAGAGCAGCGACCACGACCATGGACATCATTAAATATCTCCATATCTCCTATGTTTATATGGTTTTCTCTCTTAAGCATTAAAAACAGATAATTCAGACCCAAAATACTAGAAGGACTGGCTTATTAGGGTTTGTCAATCCCCTATGAAGGTTTAGACACACTTTAAAGAGATTTCAAACCCTCCATTTCTCTCTTTATTTTTAACAACTAATTAATGGGAGATCTCTATGTTCCTTATGCCTATGCTATTTACCAGGCTCTCAAGCACTAATCCCTTTTACAGGATATTCAGGTCATTCCATATAGCTTAACATGTCTAATGCACACAGAGCCCGAGCCCCCTTAGAGATATTACTTGTAGTTATCTTTAAATTACCTTTGGAAAGCTCCTAATATTAGTCGGCATCTGCTCAGTGAGAGATTAGGCTGGAGACACACTCCCAGGCGGTCAGGCTTATGGCAGATGGAGCATGGAGCACAGATTAAAGAAAACATAATTACAGAGCGAATCGGAGCCAAGTTCTCGGGGTTCCGGAGATCAATTGGCGCTGTTGGCCCCCTCCAGACCCTTTGGCACACACCTGCAGTGGACTAATTGCCAAAACGGTAAGTGAAATATGAATATGCCAGAGACGGCGACGGAGACGGAGACAGGACCAACCTGCCGTGTCAAAGGTTAATTACGCATACTGCAGGTCCTGTCCCAACACGCACGCACACACAGCTAAACAGCTTTGCACACACACTCATACACATTTATGGGAGTTTGCTTAAGCCATTTCCGGTTCGATTTTAGACAAAATCTTGTCCATTTTCCAGCCTAAGCAAACAAAACGGAAACTGGCTTACTCGGAGCAGCAGCAGCAGCAGCACCTAGAGAAGGGGAAGGATGAGGGATAGGGACTGGGGCCAAAGGATCCGGCAAGGACAAGCAGCTTTGTTTGGATTCATATGCTAATCCCTCAGACCAGCGTCGTAAATCATTTTCAACCAACTGGAGAATAGTCGACGGCCCGGGGAAGGCTCGGCCGGACAATCGAGGTCGGGGTTAAGTAAAGTTCGTCTGGGACTAAAAGCCTTTGCCAGTGCCGAGATGCCCTCGCAGACAGCCTGTGGGTTTGTCCAGAGATATCCGAGGAGCATGCCCAGGCATAAATAGTTTTGCCAAAAAACAACTTAAAGACCCTAAACCCTGACAGGGAAAATAAAGAATTTAAATCAGAAAATAAAGCCTAGATACATCTAATTTAATAATTGTTTGATGCAAGTTCTTTGAACAATTTAAATTTCTGTTAGAAATAAGAATTTAAAGTTAAAGTTTTTAAGTTTCAAATCTAGCTCAAAACCTGGCTTAAGTTTTGTAACAATGAGTATTTCCAACTTGGTTTTCCTAAACCACATTTTCGTTTTCCTTCTTTTCTATATTTTTGCCTCACTTTCGGTGATGACTTATACTGAAAGGAGAATGCAGTGGAATATGTGTATACCAGATCCTTGGGGATCTGCAATGCCACAGCAGCAGAACTGCAAAGGCCAATAACATCAGCATGAATATATGAGGAACCGTAGGCCCAGACCGAAAGAGGAACTTCATCTTGGACCCAAAAAGTGAGTAGTTTTCGCCTCAGACTTTTGTATCTGAGCTCCGGGTGAGTTTGCGGCTGTAAGGTGAGCAGTCAACAGATGAAATTATACTCTACTCAACTGCAAGTGCACAGAAAGGAATTGTATTTAAGGAAAAGGAATTTAAGGTTCCTAATACAGAGAAGGGATTCGAAGAGTAATTATCCATATTCGTAGGGAGAATTATACAGAAACTTACCTCATTCAACTCTGCCTACTTCATCTTTATAACTTTAAAATAAAAAAATATATATATTTTCAAATTTTAAGCTCAAAAATCACCCATTTAAAAACCCAAATCCTTAACTTGTATTCTCCCAGTGCACATATAAGTACGTGCGTATTTGCAGCTTCTCTTATTGTTTTTGGAAAATTGCCTGAGCAGCAGAAGCAACAAGAATCCCACATGGCCACTGGGCAAATGCATTAACGAAAGTGGCTGAGAGTGCAACACAAGGGGTGAGCATTTGGATCCTTTCCAGAGGAGAGGAGAGAGGCGGGCTCAGGATGGAGGATTCCGCAGGAGCGGAAGGATACGAAGCGTTGCCGTGTGTGGCCTGGTGTATCAGCACTAAGAGATCATAATTCACACAAGTCGGCTAATAATTCAGTTAAGTTGAAATGCGCAGCACACAAGTTGCTCAGTTGGAGAGGGGAGTGGGGAGTGGGTTAGCCGGGTTATCTGAGAAGAAGAAGGAGGGGTCACAGGGGTCACACGCACACACACACACACACTGCCACCCACTGGGGAGCCATTCGAAAGTGCGAGAGAGTTGGCAAGAAGCTCTACAATTTGCGTTTATAGTTTTAGTTTTAGAACTTTAGTTTTTGGTGCCACAAAAAATAAACAACTAAAGTAAAGTGGGAGACCATTAAATGTCAGCTAATATGGGTAATTAGGAATCATGGAGATTGTATTGAAGCTGGAAATGAATTAGTTTATACAAGAAACTCTTTAGTAAACTTAATGCATATACTAAGCCATTATATTGATTTGTTTTTTCTTTATATTCAAACATTTTAAAGATTTTAATTTCTTAGTTTCATAATTTTTCACTTTCTCTGCAACTTTTAATGCCTGTAAATGCTTCTACAATTTTAGGGGATTTTCAATGTTCTTGCAAATTAGTTTCCAGGCCGACTTTATGAGTATATAAAGGAGAATAGCATGTGAAAAAGTCGCTGCTTACGCAGGACCAAAGACTTGGCTCCTTCTGCATTTCATCCTGTGAGCCGGGATCCTTCGTTTTCCACTGCTGCTGCTGCTTGGCTTCTTTGCTGCTGCTAAATCTTGGCTTTGTTTGTTGTGGTAAAGTGCAGCAGGACTCTTTTGCCGAGAGGCTTAAAAACTCACTGGTGGGGAAACGATTCGCGAAACTTCTTTAGTCTTACGAATTTCCAAAGAGCCTGGCTTGTTTTTAAGGAAGTTCAGTTTGGATTAATTAATTATTTAAGCTTTAAGAGAAAATTATGGTGCTTACATGTTAGTTTCCAGAGATATGAAAACCGAAAAACTGGTAACTAACCATCAGGGCCTAGCATCCAATTACGATCCTTATGGTACTCGCCATGCATCTGCTGGAGGACAATTAGGACAGCTCGTAAATATGCCAGAATGCGCTCGGATGCATCAATGAATGTGTCAATGATTAGGCACGCCGGAATGGAGGACAAAGGATGCGCGCTGCCCACGTTGATGGCGCCCATCGAAATGTTGCACTTCGCCGGCGCCTCGATGGCGCCTAATGCAACTGCAATGTAATGGCAGGGAGCAGGCAGCAGGCAGCAGGGAGCAGGACGAGGCAGGACTGCAGGCCATAATCAAGCGAATGGAAGCAAAGGCCGATGACGACCATGGGCGAAAATTGCACGGTCAGAAAAATAATGAGGTCAATTCGTTCAAGAATATTATAGAGTTAGATCTCAAAGGATACAATTTTAAATATTAAGGATACCAATTTTATAAAAATTAAGGTAAGGACTTATTGCATTTTAGATATTGCAAAGAGTGAACTAAAAATTCCCAACTCAAAATTCGGATTAGTTTTTGTGGTGAAAACAAGCTGCTACATTTTTATTCGGAGAAAATCTATACGGATTTCGAATTTTAATTAAGGTTAATAAAGAAAAATGATTATATTAATTATAAATATTTACAGATATGTCGATTCAAGAATGTACATATGTATTTTTCTATAATGAACAATAATTTAGATAAGTTCATGTACGTGTGTATGTATATGTTTATAGGTTGATAAGAAACCCCCTGTAATCAGTTTGATAAGAAAAGAAAATACAATTCTTACATCAACCTATAAAAGTATTTGGAACAGGGAATTTAACCTGAATATAAATATTTTTTCTTTAAATATTTCTACCTCTTTTCCCGATTTTCCCCAAGTGCACCTACCCTCACACCCGATTAAAGACAGACACACGGTCGGGGCCATTGCAGTCAATTTATTGTGACCAATATAACGCCCGGACAGACTCGGATAGCCCCGGAATAGCTCCCGTTCCGGCAGAGTGGGAGGCAACTCACTGGGTGCATGTAAATTGAAAATTATGGCAATGCGCAACAAGATTAGCCAGTGGTGTGCCGTCGGTTCGGAACCTTCGACCGGGCAGGCGTTCCCTAACAAGACCCAAATGAATTTATCGAGATGAAGAGAGCGGGTAGGGAAGCCAATGAGATACGCGAGTTGCACAAACATAAACTAAATGAATGCCCCATGGCAGCCAAATGAAGTTATGACTTAATGTATACAGTTATCCACATATAGAATCGGAATGGAAAAAGCCCCCGAGCTCGCTGTCCAAATATCTATGCGCGAAAATAAAGTCATGGCGAAAATATCCAGATGATATGCAGATATTCCGGCAAAATAGTTAGCGGAGCGAAAGGATAATGCACAATAATTCGTTAACCGAATACTTTTACAAGCTTAAATTAAAACACAAATTGGGAATAGAAAACTATTTTTACACTCAATAAACAGCAGCTTGGCATCTTTTTTCTTATGCAAAACGAATAAATGTCTAATTTTTTTTTCCTGACACAAATTTCCATGCATAATTCCGCAACTAACATGGAAAGGATTTTTAACCAGGACACCACTTACACCCACCGAGAAAATCCCATGAAGTGGCTGGGAAAATCTGTGTGTGGGTAGCGGGGCTCTGACATATCTCAGCTTCGACGTGTCAAATTCATTCCACTTTGGCGCTCTGCAGTCAGCAGCTCCACTCGAGCATTTTTCTGCGCCATTTTGACACAGAATCCAAAACACTCGGTGAGGCAGTAGTACATCTCACACATCTGCACCAGCAGTCGGAGGGGATTCCCCGCCCTCAATCCGCCACTGAATCGCAGGCAACTACACTTCATGCCGCATGCAGCTGCTGCTGCTGCTGCTCTGCTGCTGCTGCTGCCTTATTATGCAAATGTCCCGACTCGAGATGCGCTCTCGCCTGCCAACGTCATCGATTTATAAGTTATGCAAAAAGCAAGTGAGAGCCTGAGAATCCAAAGCGCCCCTCCTGCCTTAAACCTTATCCCTATCTATGGCATTCGAACACGCCAACGACTCTTTGACTGTTTGACTACTTTGTAAGCCGGGTTTGGCGCTGTAGATGCCACTTTTGCTGACTCCAATACGAAAATTTAGTAGAATCAATCTGGGAGTGGAGGTGCACTAAGGACAATTGTGCAGGACATCAACTGAGAGTTTGTATTATTTGTATGAAATTTTATTATGTGGTTTAAGTAGGCTCTTTAAGACAAAGAAAATTATCATCCTTAAATTATGAACATTTGCTAATTTAAATATACAATTTTTCTTGTACATATTTATTGTACATATGTATTTTTTATAATGTTGTCTTTTCCCTCGAAATTTGGTCTTAGTTTTTCACAGTACTATTTTCTGCTCTATATTCTTAGTCATACCTATACTTTATTTCCGGTTCCTCCTCTAGCCCTCTCAGATTCCAATTAGAGTTTTGGTAGTATATTTTTACGATACCCTATAAAAAGAGTTTGTACTTAAACCTGAAGTACAGTCAGTTTGCTGCAAATTTTGTTTACATTTTTTAAGAATTCTAATCCCAGAAAAAGTAATCTTTACATTTATGTAAATTCAAATTTAACTTAAATGTATATTATATTCATATTTTAAAAACGATATAAGGAATAAATAATATTATTATTATAAAGTCAGAGATATTATTGGAGTATGATTATTAGCATCCATAAATATGTTAAACATTGAATATCACTAAAATGGAAGGAATATTTTCAGTTAATCTTAATAACAAATGCATTGTGTTTTGATTTATTTTAAAGTAAGTATTTTTTTATAAATATAGTAAGTTTATTATATTAATTTTGATTAATATTGTTCATTTAAGCACTTTAAAAATCGAAAGAGCATCTATATAGTCCCCCTGGTTACCCATATTGTGTTTTCTGCTCTCCCCAACTCCATTCCCATTGATTACATCTGCAGAAGCAGAAAAAGAGAGATGAAATCGAACTAGAACAACAGCTGAATGAAGAAAAGGTTAAATAATGGGGGTAAGGCAGTATCGACAAAAAATGTAAATCATTGGTAAATATCTTTTTCCAATACGAATTTTAATCAAAGTTTTTGCACCGCATCCTCCGTTGCTCCCAGGCCAGTGAATTTCGCATGTACTGAATGTGGGGGAAAAAATATATAACAAAATTAAAGGGGGGAGGATTCCAGAAGTAAAATACCATTTTATGGCACTGTGGGGGCCAACCCTCGAGCCGACAATTTACACGAATTGATTCATTTAAATTGCATTTCAGTAACTTTAAATAGCAAACTAATAGCTTGTGTAATTAATTAATTGCACTTTTTATTCGCAGCATTTAACACTTGGATACTTATTATATTTATATGTGGAAGTGTATGTGTTGAAATCCAGCTTGCAGGAAATTAAAATTATAGTGCTGTTAATTTTAATTGGAAGAAGTTTATTGGAAATTTATACCATATAAATATGTATGTATGTATAGGTGCTTTTAAAAAATATATATATTTGATGTATTATATTTATATATTTTAATACAATTTATATAATTTAAATATCTTGAACATGAGAATAATAATTAGTAAAAATAAAGCTTTCAACTTTACGACCACCCCTCGAAGTTATTCCAGGCAGTGTGACCGCTCTCCCGCACTCGCTCTATCCCATTCCCTCTGTCTCGCTATCTCCCTCCCTCCCTTTTCGATTACCGAAAAGCTCCGCTCGCAATCGATATCGGCTCACAACTCTCTCAACTCGAATGCAAAGCTGGAGCTTCGAAGCTCTCCACCGAAAGCTCGCGATCGGACTGGATCGGAGGCGAAATCGAAATCGAAGACTGCGAGCTTTCGAAGTGCGACCGTCGACGTTTTATTTCTGCGGCTCAGTCGGTTTTCGGTTTGGAGAAAAGCAGCAAGCACACACGTTCGCAAGGTGAACGCGAAGACACAGCAAAGTAAGCGCCCGGCCCCACCCCCTCATCACCAACTCACACCCACAAGTAAAAAACACTAAACAAATAACAGTTAAAAACGGTTAATTTCGCTGAATAACTAAGCGGCGGCGATCTTATTCGAAGTTCCACCTTGAATTCGCCTCGAAAAAAAGTGACGAAGCAGCGATCAAAGCGGGGAGCGAAAACACGCAGAGCGACTGCATTTGTGTTAGATAATAAATGCAGCCCCCCAGGCACGCCCACAAGTGCAGAACAATCCCTATATAAATCGAAAAGAATACCAGCATTAAAATGCAACTCGAAAAGTGCGGCCTGCGAACGTGAAAATTTTGCGCGTGGAAAATTATTTTGCCTTGTCAGCTGACCCCGCTCCCCGTGTTCGCCCTGTCCCGCTCGCACGCACCACGGGTCTTGTGATCGCTGCCGCCGCTCATTTCGAAATTCGAAGTGAAGTTGAACGCTTCTTGGGTTCTTAAATAAATAACCGATAAATCCAATATGGTGGTTCTCAAGCCACGAAGAGGCAACCCTAAGATTTCTTTATTTTTTTCCCTAACCACTTTTTTTTTCATGTCAGCTGACAGCAATGACAGTAGTCTTGTGATCAACGTCAAAAAGCAATTGTCAAATATTCGAACTCGAATGGGGAGAGGGAGAGCAAGAAAGAGCGTAACTTCCCCCGCTCTCCCTCTCTTGTTATTTCCCATTTTTCTGATAAAATAAAACCCGCATATTTTTGTTCTGCCAAGTAAACGAGTGTTTCAGTTACATTTCATATTTGATTAGGTGGTAGTGTTATTAGTTATTATTGAGTTTTCATTTTAATTATTTAACGATTTTGCGAAGAGAATTACTTTTCGAGCTTGCGCAAAGCTCTGTCACGTGAAACGAAAGCTCTGTTTTTAAAGTTTTACGCAGCATTATCGAAGAACGGGGGGAGTTAAAAAATCGAGAAATCACTGAAAATTAGTAGTCCAACAGCAGTAGATCGAAAACGGTTTTATAACCTTAAACCAGCTTGGTAATTCTCCATAAAATGTATGGAAAAACTAGCGAGAGAGAGAGAGAGCGAGCGAGCGCGGCACTCGCTTACACCTGTTGCTTGTCAGCTGACAAAAGGGCCAACTAGCAATTAGTGATAAGAAAATTTTCACCTTTATCTATCCTCCTCTTCACTGCATTTTCATTTTATAATTTTCCCCATTTTATTTGATTTACTCTTTGTAGTCGTAGAACCAGAATAAAGCAAAATGTCCAACCTCAAGCGTTTCGATGATGAGGAGCGTGAGTCCAAATATGGACGTGTCTTCGCTGTCTCTGGCCCTGGTAAGTAGTTTTAATTATTGAGCAATTAATTTATCTATAAACACTTAAAATTTAACTGAACAAATTAAGAGTTTTCCCAGTTTTCTGGAGTTTTCTGGAATTTTCGTTCACTTAAACAAAATGAATTATGTATATTTATTATAAAATTAAAATTACTAAAACAAAAAAATTGAATTCCAAGTCCAAAAATTATTTTAGAAAACGATCTAGCCTCATTAATGATTTGATATAATTTATTTTTATTTGCAAAACTTTAATATACATTTAGTTTTATTTAGACAAAGTTGCATAATTAAAAATAGCTTCAAATTACTCCCTTTATTATTGTTTAATTGTGAATTATTGCAATATATTTATAAATATCTATACCAAACCCCTCTAATCCGATCGAACTCTACCTTCCTATTCCAGTCGTCACCGCCGAGTGCATGTCGGGATCGGCTATGTACGAGTTGGTCCGCGTCGGCTACTACGAGCTGGTGGGCGAGATCATCCGTCTGGAAGGTGACATGGCCACCATCCAGGTGTACGAGGAGACCTCCGGCGTAACCGTGGGCGATCCCGTCCTGCGTACCGGCAAGCCCCTCTCCGTGGAGCTCGGACCCGGTATCATGGGCAGCATCTTTGACGGTATCCAGCGTCCCCTGAAGGACATCAACGAGCTGACCAACTCCATCTACATCCCCAAGGGCGTGAACGTGCCCAGTTTGTCGCGTGTGGCCAGCTGGGAGTTCAACCCCCTGAACGTCAAGGTTGGCTCCCACATCACCGGCGGAGACCTGTACGGTCTGGTGCACGAGAACACCCTGGTCAAGCACAAGATGATCGTCAACCCACGCGCCAAGGGTACCGTGCGCTACATTGCCCCCTCGGGCAACTACAAGGTCGACGATGTCGTCCTGGAGACGGAGTTCGATGGCGAGATCACCAAGCACACCATGTTGCAGGTGTGGCCCGTGCGTCAGCCCCGTCCCGTGACCGAGAAGCTGCCCGCCAACCACCCGCTGCTCACCGGACAGCGTGTCCTCGACTCGCTCTTCCCCTGTGTCCAGGGCGGCACCACCGCCATTCCCGGAGCCTTCGGTTGCGGCAAGACTGTGATCTCGCAGGCCCTCTCCAAGTACTCCAACTCCGATGTGATCATCTACGTCGGTTGCGGCGAGCGTGGTAACGAGATGTCTGAGGTACTGCGTGATTTCCCCGAGCTGTCCGTGGAGATTGACGGCGTCACCGAGTCCATCATGAAGCGTACCGCCCTGGTGGCCAACACCTCCAACATGCCTGTGGCTGCCCGTGAGGCCTCCATCTACACCGGTATCACTCTGTCCGAGTACTTCCGTGACATGGGTTACAACGTGTCCATGATGGCTGACTCCACCTCCCGATGGGCCGAGGCTCTGCGTGAGATTTCGGGTCGTCTGGCTGAGATGCCTGCCGATTCCGGCTACCCAGCCTACCTGGGCGCCCGTCTGGCCTCCTTCTACGAGCGTGCCGGTCGCGTCAAGTGCCTGGGTAACCCCGAGCGCGAGGGATCCGTGTCCATTGTCGGTGCTGTGTCGCCTCCTGGTGGTGACTTCTCCGATCCCGTGACCTCCGCCACCCTGGGTATCGTCCAGGTGTTCTGGGGTCTGGACAAGAAGCTGGCCCAGCGCAAGCACTTCCCCTCGATCAACTGGCTGATTTCGTACTCGAAGTACATGCGCGCCCTGGACGACTTCTATGACAAGAACTTCCCCGAGTTTGTGCCCCTGCGTACCAAGGTCAAGGAGATCCTGCAGGAGGAGGAGGATCTGTCTGAGATCGTGCAGCTGGTCGGCAAGGCCTCTCTGGCCGAGACCGACAAGATCACACTTGAGGTTGCCAAGCTGCTGAAGGACGATTTCCTGCAGCAGAACTCCTACTCGTCGTACGATCGCTTCTGCCCCTTCTACAAGACCGTCGGCATGCTGAAGAACATCATCGACTTCTACGACCTGGCCCGCCACTCCGTGGAGTCGACGGCTCAGTCCGAGAACAAGATTACCTGGAACGTGATCCGTGAGGCTATGGGCAACATTATGTACCAGCTGTCGTCTATGAAGTTCAAGGTAAACACTCGAAGGTGTTGGTGATCGAGGAACCTTTATTAATCCTTACTTTCCCCATCGTTTGCAGGACCCTGTTAAGGATGGCGAGGCCAAGATCAAGGCCGATTTCGAGCAGCTGCACGAGGACCTGCAGCAGGCCTTCAGGAATCTGGAGGACTAGAGCGACCGACCGTGTTGGTGGCCCTACTTTTACACTCTAATCTTATATTTGTTATATAGTTAACTTTTAAAAAATGAAAGCAGTCGTAAAACCAATCCCGAAAAAAGCCTAATCAGAAATTGCGACGAAACAACATCAACGTGCTGCTGAAAAAAACAAAAAAGTCCAAAAACACACACACACAAAGTCCACAGCAAGAGATGTAAACATTCCGGCCTGCGGTTGATACTTCCCTAAGCCACGCCTCCGTCAGCCTTCGCCGCCCAGCCGTCCAGCCAGGGCCTCGGCTCCACCAGGGCAGCCACAACAACAACAGCAGCAGCAGCAACAACAACCAGAGCCACAACTTATGAACGTCCTTTTACGTACTTCCATTTACAACAACAACAAAAGACATAACAGTACTTGGACACATACACACACACACGCACACATACATAAAAAAAGACACAAATACAAATGCATGCATAAATAGTATTATTGTTTAATGAATGGAAATTCTTGTTTATTTGTGAAAAAGTCATGTTTTCTCCCTGTTTGTTTGTTAAATTTATGTAAATATTTAAAGTATGAAAATATTAAATGTACGAATAATAAAGTGCAACAACAAATACATTTAATGTAACTGAAAGTGAACATTCCTTGGTTCCCTAAGGGCAGTCCCGCTGCCGAAAGTCCTTTCTGATATATATTGCTTAGCTTTCCAAAGGTATTAGTAAGTATAAATCGGAAAAGGTGTACATTCAATGGTTTGTTTATAAATTATAAATAATTAATAAAGTTTTAACACAAATTATTTAATATTTAACATCACAGATACTTGCTATTCTTGCAATAAATTAAACAAATGAAATATTTATTAATTTGTATTTGAGAAACAATCCTCTCGCTCTTTCCTTGTTCTGCCACCTGATTTTCTATACACAAATATTCAACACAGTTAGTGCCAAAATTAATCGAACTTGAGGATAAAATTTCATCATGAGCAACGGCCAGAACAACACCCAGAACAGCGGCCAGCAGAAGCCTTGGATTACTCGTCTCAACTCGGACACCGGTACATGTGGCTCGCGGTCTCCGCAGAGGCTATCTCGGGTGGAATATGAGTTGCTCGAGGAGGAAGAACTGAAGTCTTGGATTGCTCCAATCACCTCAAACACCCAGACATGTGGCTCGGGTTCTTCGGGGATGGAATCTATGTTGGAATCTCTATCGGAATCTCCTGCAAAAACTTGCTCGGATTCTCCGCTGATGGAATCTCCTGTGAAAACTTGCTTGGATTCTCCGCGGATGGAATCTCCTGTGAAATCTTGCTCGGATTCTCCGCGGATTGAATCTCCTGGGAAATGTACCTGTAATTCTAAGCGGAAGGAATCTCCTGTGAAATCTGACTGTGATTCTCCGCGGATAGAATCTCCTGTGAAATCTTGCTCGGATTCCCCGCGGATGGAATCTCCTGTGAAATCTTGCTCGGATTCTCCGCGGATGGAATCTCCTGTGAAAACTGGCTTGGATTCTCCGCGGATGGAATCTCCTGTGAAATCTTGCTCGGATTCTCCGCGGATTGAATCTCCTGGGAAATGTACCTGTAATTCTAAGCGGAAGGAATCTCCTGTGAAATCTGACTGTGATTCTCCGCGGATCCAAACTTCTGTGAAATCTTCCTGTGATTCTTCGCTGATTAAATCTCCGCTGAAATCTTGCTGTACTTCTCCGATGAAATCTTGCTGTACTTCTCCGCGGAACAAATCTCCTGTGAAATCTTCCTGTGATTCTCCGCAAATGGAATCTCCGCGGAACAAATCTCCGGTGAAATCTTCCAGTGATTCTCCGCAAATGGAATCTCTTGTTGAATGTAAACCCAAACCGGTGAAAAGCCCAAAGAAATGCACCTGTCGGCGCTGTGAACCCTGTAATCGCAGGCTTCCCTGTAAGGATTGTCAGCCAAAGCCCATCGTTGAGGAACCAAAGCCCATCGTTGAGGAACCGGAACCCAGGCAGAGCTTAGTCGTGGAGGAGTCGCAGGATGTGAACGAGCAGGTGATGAATATGCACAAGTACTCGCAGGGGGACGTCGAAGAATTGGAGGATCCAAACCACGGACGAATCTTTGGCGTCTCCGGTCCGGTGGTGAATGCCGAGCAGATGGCCGGAGCCGCCATGTACGAGCTGGTGCGTGTGGGCCATTGCCAGCTGGTGGGCGAGATCATACGACTGGAGGGCGACATGGCCACCATCCAGGTGTATGAGGACACCTCGGGCGTAAGTGTCGGCGACCCGGTTTTCCAGACGGGCAAGCCGCTGTCCGTGGAACTCGGACCCGGCATCATGGGCAGCATCTTCGACGGCATCCAGCGACCCCTGCGAACGATCAACGAGCTGACCAACTCCATTTACGTGCCCAAGGGCATCGATGTACCCAGCCTGCCCAGGGACATCCTCTATGAGTTCACGCCCGGCAATTTCAAGGGGGAGGGCCTAATCACCGGCGGCGATATCTACGGGTCCGTCTTCGAGAACAGCATGATGAAGCACCAGCTAATGCTGCATCCCCGTTGCCAGGGTCGCATCAAGTGGCTGGCTCCAGCGGGAAACTACGGCGTTGAAGAAACGATCATAGAGACGGAGTACAACGACGAGGTAACGCAGCACTCCATGCTCCAGGTGTGGCCGGTGCGCAAGTCCCGTCCTTCGGATGACAAGCTGCCCAGCGTCAATCCCCTCCTCACCGGCCAGCGTGTGCTGGACGCCTTTTTTCCGTGCGTGCAGGGCGGCACCACCGCCATTCCCGGAGCCTTCGGTTGCGGCAAGACCGTGATCTCGCAGAGCCTCTCCAAGTACTCCAACTCCGATGTGATCATCTACGTGGGCTGCGGCGAACGCGGCAACGAGATGTCCGAGGTACTGCGCGACTTCCCCCAGCTGGAGGTGGAAGTGAATGGGACCATGGAGTCCATCATGAAGCGTACCGCCCTGGTGGCCAACACCTCCAACATGCCGGTGGCTGCCCGCGAGGCGTCCATCTACACGGGGATTACCCTGTCGGAGTACTTCCGCGACATGGGCTATCACGTTTCCATGATGGCCGATTCCACCTCTCGATGGGCGGAGGCCCTGCGTGAGATCTCCGGTCGCCTGGCCGAGATGCCGGCAGATGCTGGCTATCCGGCTTACTTGGGCGCCCGACTGGCCTCCTTCTACGAGAGAGCCGGCTTGGTCAAGTGCCTGGGCAGTCCGGACCGCCAGGGATCCGTGTCCATTGTGGGTGCAGTGTCGCCGCCCGGCGGTGACTTCTCCGATCCAGTGACCTCGGCCACGTTGAGCATAGTCCAGGTGTTCTGGGGTCTGGACAAGAAGCTGGCCCAGCGGAAGCACTTCCCCTCGGTGAACTGGCTACAGTCGTACTCGAAGTACATGCGAACCCTGGACACATTCTACGAGGAGACCAATCCCGAGTTCACCTTCCTGCGGGCGAAGGCTAAGCAGGTGCTGCAGGAGGAGGATGACCTGGCCGAGATCGTGCAGCTGGTGGGCAAGTCATCCCTAAACGAGATCGACAAGATCACGCTCGAGGTGGCCAAGATGCTGAAGGACGATTTCCTGCAGCAGAACTCGTACTCCACCTACGATGCCTACTGTCCCTTCTACAAGACCGAAGGCATGCTGAGGAATATGATGGCCTTCTACGACGGGGCTAACCATGCGGTGCAGAGCACGGCCGGGGAGGAGGCAAAGGTCACCTGGGGTCTGATACGAGCGCAGGCCGCCAACGTCCTCTACGAGCTGTCCATGATGAAGTTCCACGATCCCAAGATGGGTCAGGAGGCCATGCAGGAGCTGATGGAGAAGCTGTACCAAAATATTCAGGAAACCTTCAAGGACATAGTGGAGAAAGTCGGCACTTTCTAACTGCGCTTTTAGGATTTATTATTGATTGTTGTAGGTAGGGAAAACATTGTCCAAATTACTCGTAAGGTTATGCATTTTAGTCTCTATTTTGGTATTTAAATTGTAAGTTTTTCAAATATGTAAAGCTATAATTAAAATTATGGTGAAGCAATAATGTAGATAACCGTTTTATCCTGTCTCAAATCCTATAAATACCTATAGGCCCTTTTATTTACATTTTCTCCCGGAAAACCATCAATATTTGTTTTGTGAAATCGATGAGATTTTATCACCAACAAATTAAGAGGCCACTTCACCTCGCTGCGCTGAGTCATATCAGTTAATCGAAATTATATTTACATTTCCCTGCGTACTATTTTCCACTATCGCCTGCACATTTTCGCCCCCACAAAATCAAATCAGTGACTGCGATTATCGTGCGATTATATCCCCTCCCTCGGAACTTATTGCGATAATTTTCGTAGTCGCGGAAAAGTCATTTACCCACTGACGCGTTTTGCTCATTAGAAGCCTTCGTGGTGCTCACGATTTTCCTGCGGCTTCGCCCTGAGCACTTAATCCCTTTGCCAAAAGCAAAAAGGGTAAAAAATAATTATAATTTCTTTGATTTATAGGAAAAGTTTATTAATGGCAAAGCCAACGCAAACGCCCGCCCCGAAACCCGGAAACCCGAAAATCCAGCAGCCACTGCAGCTCGAATTTCCCGGCTCACACCTCGCCAACAGCCAACAGCCGCAGTCGAAAGGCAAACGTCAAGGCCCGGTGGAAAGCTTTTTCCGCTTTTCCGCAGCAAGGGAGCGAGAGATCGATTTCGATTCAATTAGTGGAAATTAAATGTAAGTATATATGTAGAGTCGCCTTCGGATTTCCAGAACCCCAACCCCATCCCCATCTGCGGATTGCGATGATTACATTTCCGCACCCCGCCACACCCCGCCCACTATGGCGTACCAAGTCAGCCATAAAATGAGCGCCGAGCAAAAGAAGCAAGCCAAAAAATCAGAATCAGTTCAATTGCAAATTGAAAATCCCCTTACAACTTCCGTTTCCGCTATGCGAGGGGCACACACTGTGGGAAAAGAGAGCTGCACAAATATTTTAAATATTGTGTTTCAGAAGAAATAAATATTTAGATTATTAAAAGATATTTTGACAGGATATTACACAGTTTCAGACAGTGCCGTATCCTTCATGAAAATAATTTAAAACTCTGATACTATTCTTGTTCGTTATTATTTATACTTGTTTCAATACAGACTAATTTTTTTCCTCAGTGCACATCCAACTCTTGCATTTGTGTGCCAGGGCCTGAAAGCGTATGTGTGTGTGTGTGTCAGTGAGCATGTGCGAGTGTGTGTGTGGGTGTCTGGCTGCCATGACAAACGCGGCGTATGAGCAATGCGCGCTAATTGGCTGCCATTCGATGCTCGCTCCGTTCCGTTCCGTTCTGTTCCGTTGGCATCGCTTTGGATCTGTGAGCAGCCGAGTATCCTTGCTTCGCCCCATATCCCAGCCACATCCTTGCCACCCATCTGCAGGGCCTGTCCCCGCAATTCCCCGATCCATTTGCCATTTGCGAACAGTGAGCTGAAAGCTGCTTGGGCTCAGGCTGGGATTGCGTTGCTGATGGCGGAGTTTCACAGGATTCGAGGTCGGGTTGGGGGATGTGGACTTGAGGACGAAGGATGTGCGAGAAGGGGTCCAGGGAACGTATTGCATAATTTGAAGGGGTTAAGCCATTGAGCTTTAATGCAAAATTTCAATTGAACGTCAAACAGTCAATTCGCTTTAGCTGCGATAATCGTAAAAGGATAATGGCGCTAAAAGCGCATAAAAAGGCAGCAGTCAGGCGGCAAGGACCCGCTACCCATGTGCTCCTGGGTCCTTCCCCCTTTATTTTTTCTTTTCCTTTTCCCGTCTGCTGGCTGCTGCCCTAAGTGTGCACTCAATTAAAGGATTTCTCTTCTTTTTTGGGGGGGCAGAGGCTAACGGCCGCAGAATATTCGAATGGTTAGATAAGCCTCACACATACCACTCTGTGCGTTGGCTTTGTCAGATATTAACTTCATATTTACAAAGCTTTGAAGCGGGGTTTTTTAGCTTGCAATATTAGGTACACATAATCTGTGTAATATAATAAAATGGGATTGAAGTTATGTGAAGAAAGCATATAATTATATTCGAAGCAAGGGTTTGTGGAATATATTTTTTTATAAATAACAGTTTTATTTATTATTTAAAATGACTTCCTTGATTGTTTGCTGGTTATAATTTGTAAATACCCAATTTATGGACTTATTCACACCCAACCTAATCGCTTTATTGATTATTTACGCACCAATTCCGATTAAAGCTGTTTATTTACTTGGCTAATCGAAGACTTTTCCTCTTGAATAAGCAAGCTAAGCATGGAATTTTTTGAGTTGATTAAAATCTATATTTGTATTACAACAAATAATCTGTATTCATCTTCAATTAAATCAATAATTATTATAAATCAGGGACCGTAATCATTATAAGTTATATTATAAAAATCAATTGATATATTTAATTTTCAACTGATGACTAAAAAAGCCTCTTCGCATGCGCCGTGCCCTTCAAAAACTCTCCACAGATATCCATCTGTTAATTTAAAGTCTCAGCACCCAATCCTTAACCCATGCCACAACCGCTGACAAGTTTAACCCAAATAGGAAGCGTGTGCCGAGGCCAAGGACATGTTTCATTTCTTGTTATTGTTGTTCCTGGTTGTTGTTCTTTGGCCGCAGGGCCAAAGGGATATCATAAGCACATAAGATGATGAAGTTGGAAACGCAACGGAAACGGGTGAGAGAGGGGGGGAAACCCAAAGAGGGGGGAGTAAGCGGAACAAGGACACGGACAAATGGGAAACTGGGCGTGGATGTGAATGTAAAAATGAGAGTGGAAGTGGCAACAACAGCAAGGACGAAAGCAACTTAATTTGCAACTTATACGCAAAATCCTTTTGATTTTGTTATGTCGCTGCTCAAAGGTCTCCAGTGTCCCAAGCTTATTCCCTGGAATATCCTTTCTTGAGCGTCTCTGTGTGTGTGTGTGTGTGAGTTTCCCAGCGCTCGCCTGCAGTTATTTGGCCAAACTTAAGGGGTGCAACCTTTTCGCCTTGTTTTTCTCTGATTTTCCACGTTTCTTTCGGTCTGGTTCTTCGGTTTCGTCCTGGCCAAGTTTTCGTTTTCCATTTTTGTTTTTTTGGTGGGAAAAAAGGTCCAACGATCATTGTCCTTTTTGGGCCTATCCACACACACACACACACACACACTCCTGGGGACATATCGGGCTGCTGTTTAAGGGAATTTAAATTAAGCCTATGCAAATGCGCCGCAGGATGCTTTTCTTTTCCCAACTCCTGTTTTTCTTTCTGTGCCGTATTAACGCCGCATTATCGCTGCAGCCACGCCCATTTTTTGGTTGTCGCCCCCACGCATACAGTAAGCTAGAAATAAATATTAAGAGCCTCAAAGCATTTATAATTAATTTTATTAAGCCTATAAGCAAACAAATAACACCTTAATTAGGTGCTGAGCTGGTAATTAAATTTTTGTGGTAAGAAAATTAAATATTTATTGTTTAATTCCAACTAAATGGTTATATATAAATTGTTATAAGGAAAAATATTTAAGAAGCCTTAGGATAACCATAATATCATTATTTAATTAGTTAACCGACTTGGGTAACTATTTTTCAGTTTGATATTTATTTCATTTTAGATTCATTATGAACAATTTTCAATTTTTACATTTAATAAACAAATACTAAACCCATTGCATGACACGCTTCACACACCACTAGGCCTCATTAAATATATTCCCATAAATATATAACTTTTTCTTTTGAAATATTTTGATTTTTGAAAAGTTTTCAAAGTCGTTCCTAACCATGGCCAATTTAGCGAGTCCTTACTGTGCACACATGAATCAGCGCCTTAATGTATGCCCTGAAAAATGCTATGAAAAAGTTTTTGCCATAAAAATTTGCTCGGTCCTTGGAGCCCTGGAAAGGATGGGGACCGGGAACGCGACTGGGACGAGCGAGTCCTTTGCCACTTGCTGCGGCGTGTCGCCTGTCACACAACAACTGCCCTATCACTCACTTTCCCCCAGTTTCCCTCGCTGCCATTTCTCCATTTCTCCGCAGATAATGAAATTGTTGCGAGCGGAGAGCAAAAAAAAAAAAAACGAAAAAAATGGGAAGAAACTTTTGGCTCTGCTCCGTGTTCATCAGGCGAAGGCAGGCAAACATTTTAAATACAAAAGGATATGCGTGGGCCACCAGGACGAGGAGTCCTTTTGCAGTGACATTGATGAAACGCTTGAAATTTACTGCGTTTCGACCTCCACGCCCACCTCCTCCCGGCTTGGCTTCTTTAAAATAAAGTAAAGAACACTCGGGGAAATTATAAACGTAAATTGTCGAGGTAAGATCCCTTAATCTGGGGAAATACTTTAAATATCTATCTTAAGATTATATATTAAAATTAAATATGATTACAAAATCCCTATTTCTTATTTGGATATTTTTTTAAAGAAAGGAAATCCACCTTAAGCCACTTTGGCACATTTATTTTAAATCGTTTAAAATCGAATTCAAATCAATGAATTTTAATTTAATAATAAAAATGACCACAAAAATGATATAGAAGGATAATACTTTTCAAAATCCAATCAAAAATATATTTTTGCCAGTGCCCAGCTGGACCTTTTTCGTTTTCTTTTTTTAACTTTGCGGTTTCCCCGCATCCTGCTCCTCGTTTTGGTCCTGCTTCTGTTTCTGATTCTGCTCCTGCTAGCCGGCATTGTTGTGCTTACTTATCCCTGTCGAAAAATTGCCGAGACTTGGTGGAGCGCGTCCTTGAGCCGGGAGTGAATGTTGGATGAATGAACGAATGAAAGGCAGCTGGCGGCGGAGAGCTCTCCCCTTGCCCCCGGCTCGCAGTCAGTGCATTTAGTCAAAAGTGATTGAAAAGGCATTTTGTTATAATGCCAACTTAATGACAACGAAATTACGCCAAAAGCCAAGCAAAGCCAAAAGCAACAGCAGCAGAGACCAGAGACTGAGCAAAATGAGTTTCCAAATACTTTGAGACCGAAACTTTGTCTCCGCCACGCATAGAACGCAACGCCCGAAAATACACAACAATTTCCCGGCATTTTCCAGAGGACTTGCTGCCACTTTTAATAGACCCGTGTGGGCGGACGGCCTTCACCCCATTTTCCTTTTGCAACACACCCCCTGCTGCTGCCAGTCTGTCATGCTGGGAAAGCGTTTTAATTGTTTGTCGTGGCCATAGATTTCCCAGAATGTTTAAGTAATCGAATCAAGGCGAAATCTTCCTTTAAGATTTACCCAGTTGCTGAAACTGATGGCACAACTTTTGCCCAAACTGAAGCCGAAGTCGGTATAATTATATTAAAAGCCGAATTAAATCTATTTTGCAGAGGGGGAATTAATGTCCAGAGGCGGCCACGGCGATGAGTCTTGGGGGGAGATCTAAAGATGGCCTACTTGAAAGGGTTTTTAAACGCAGAAAATAGTATAAGATAAATGAAGTATATGTATAATATAAAAGAATTGGTGTTTAAGCTACATGTAAACAATGAAATTTTGTAATATATTTAAGTTTACTCAAGTTTCTAATTCCTATTCAATTATTAACAACCCCTTATTTTCCCGTTTTCTATGCTAACTCGTATATGTACATACATATATCTCTGATTTCTGAACAAATCGAATATGTGCTTCGACAGGAAACTTCTGCTGGCACTTTACCGACTCGATCAACTGAGAAATCCGGCAAAGTTTACCTCTTTTCATGGCCAGGCATGGCGTTAAAGGGCATAAAGATTTTCAATTATTCACAATGAATAAAATGCATTGGAGCAAGAAGGCACACACTTGCAGCCATTACTTAAACAATAAAGGTAAGCACTGTAGGTATTATTTAAAAAACTTTATAATATTAAATTTAATTATATAAATATAATTAAATTTTTTGTAAACAATGCCTTCTTAGCACCTCATTTTAATTGTTTAAAAATGTTATTTTCACTAGATTTATATTATATTAAATTTGTATTTTTCTTGATATTTACCGCTGCTGTTGGCACACCAGTTGGAGTTCGGTGTTAAATGCAGATCCGAATCCGGATCAGGCGTTGCAACGCGTTGCAACGTTGGAGCACGTAGCCGAAAAGTATGCTATTGAAATATTTATGCCTCGTTCGCTGCTGCTTTCCTTTGTTTGCTGGCGTCTGCTTTGCTTTCTTTTCGAGTGTGTAAGTGTGTCTTTGTGTTTGTGAGGAGTGCGACTGTGTGTGTGCAAGTGCACGTGTGTGTGTTAGAGTGTGTGTGCGGCTGATTAAGCATTTGACATACATAGTTTCCTGCTGCAGCAGGCAAGGAGTTCAAAGCGCATTAGACATGCAAAAACAAACACGTGCCGACATGCACAGGCCAGCTGCCGTCTCCTTCACTCAATAAGCCTTCTCTTTCACTCCCTTAGTGAAAAGCAGAGGCGCAGGCAGGTCCTGCTTAAAGGATAATTGTTTTTTTATTAAAGAATCTACGGAAATTGCAAGATAACGAAACCTTAAGTTTAAATATCTATTTTTTGTCTTTAAATTTCCAGAGTATTAAAAACCCCTCCCAAGGACCTCTTGTATACGCCCCTGCTTTCTATTCACTAGCCTATGTGTCGCATTTTCCTATTAGCAGGCAGCCGAGCAACAATTCGCAACAAAATATGCAAATGCAGCCAAGCGAGTGAGCTCTACTCCTGCACCCTTCCTCGACTCGTTCAGAGTCCTTGCTCCCCATCTCCTTTTTAGCCCATAAAATCTGTCCTTGCTTCGACGTTTGCCGCATTGTTTTTCCGTCTGTGTTTGTCTGTTGACGCCTGAATGATTCGTAGCCGAACATTTTCCAGACAAATTTGCAGCACGTGCTGCTAAACAAAATACAAAAAAAAAAAATGTGTATTAAATACTTCTGTCAAAGGGAGAGGTGGCAGAGCTTGAACAGCTTTGAGATTTGGTGATGTCCCCGTACTTTTAATTACATTTAATTCAGTGAAATACCACTGGACTTTGATGTTCTTAAATTAAATTGAAAGTTTGGTATTTAAAATTAAGTCAACGTAGTGCCCTATTTATTTATATTTATTTCAAATTATCTTTTGAACTCCTTTCTTTTAATCCAAAAGTGATTTATTCAATTCTGTAATCCCAAAACCAGTAATAACCAATTCAAAACCAATATTTAAATAATTCCTAATAATTTAATAGTTATACGACTTATCTGCTAAGCACAGCTTATTGGAAAATATCTTTATCCCGACAGTCACTGCCCACAATTAACATACTCCTCAATTTTGAAACTTTAAAACAAAATTGATATTATACTTGGCTAAGTATGGGCTTACACACACCAATCGAAAACTAATCGCTTCAAAGGAAACGTTTCAGCCTCTATTGGCAAGGGTCCTCTTGGCCCGATAAAACCCCATCGGCAGCCTTGGCTACTGCTACTGATTTTCACCCAAATCACCATCCTTTCCCCCCACATTGTTTTCACTTTTCCAGCCTTATCTCGGTGAGTTCAGCTGGCCAAATGGGAGAATGGGTGAAAGGCAGAGCTCAAGACGACGACAAGAGAAATGTGATGTTGGCTTTTAATTGAATTTTGAAACCGCATAACTGAAATCGCAAAGCCAGCCAAATCTTGACCTCGGCCTCTTATTCTCCCTATCTCTCTCACCCCTTCGACAGTCAATAAAAATGTTGTAAAAATTTCGCCAAAAGTAATTTGTGCTAAGCAAGAGTTGGTAATGGTAATGGAAATGGATTCTATTGAATCGCGGTGTACTCTTCAATAATGGTTATATATTAAAGTGCGAGATGGAATATATTATAAGAACTTATTCTTTGGTTCTTGATTGTTACATAAGTTGGTAGATTGGTATAGAAATTACAGAAACAATTGTTTCTAGTTTAAAAAGGCTAAAATTGAATGCATTTGTTAAATATTTAAACCTCTAAGCATCTTCATAGAAATCTATGTTGTTTACATATTTAGCTCAAAATGTTTAATTTTTAGAATATACAAAAATAAACTTTTCTCAAGTCCAAAACGCTGTATTTAATTAATAGACTAATATACCCCTTCCCAGTAGTTTAATACTCTAACCACCAGACTTAGTTTTTGGCGGCTGTGGCGCGAAGCTACCCGGCAGATTACAAGCGATTGCCACTTGGCGATAAGGCTGCCCACCTCCTCCACCACCTAGTCCAAGTCTGAGACCGCCTTTCTGCCCCCGCCGAATCCTTCTTCCTGGCTGCCCGCATGGCCCCGCTCAATTAGTTAGCGCATTAAAGGGGATTCCCGAGCTATTGAAGGCACGAGTTGGACGACTGGCCAGGGCCGGTCAAGGAATTTATTGTGTTCCCAACTCCAAGTCGGTTATCGCTGGAACCAGGCGGCTTCTCGCCCCACGGAACGGCAGAAGGGATGGGGGCTCTGGGAACAATTCCTGGGCTCTGGATTCGACTCGAGTGAAGTCGTAATTGACTTGTTGCCAAGTAATCGTTGCCTGTTAACTGCCGTTGTCAGGGGATTATCTACAGTTCAGTTGAAATCGACTGTTCCTCCGCCAGCATCCTGGATCCAAGATCTAGAATCCGCACTCACACAGGCCCATAGGTAGCGTGTACAAGTCAATGCCCAGTGAAGTGTGTAAAAAGTGAAAAACAATAAACATCATGGGGCCTGTTATTGTTCCCACTTGAAAACAGGAGAGAAAAGGGGGTGTTGGCTGATAATTTAAATGAAAATTGATTTCAGTTGGAATCCTGGCATACCTTTTACATTTTACACTTCCCCAGCTTCGTTGAGGAAGGCTACCTATAGGTAGGAGATCACTGACGGAAAATCTAAGAAAATATACTTCTAAGTACAGAAACACTGCGGTGTTAGAGATAAGTATTATATATTTAAAGAATACAAAATTAAACCCATTATTATTAGTATAGAATAACAATCTTTACCTATATTAGTTTTACAATTTTTAAATTAAATATTCAATTAGTTTAATGCTCCTTCTGATAATTTCCATATAATTCCATATAATTTTCCCTGTGCAGACTTCACTTCCCCTCATGGAAATCCCTCTGCTCTTGAGCTAATTGGTTCTGCAATGGTCGAGTGTCCTAGAATATTCACCTGGACAACCACCCACCCCCACTCCAGCCATCCATCCATCATCGAGCCCCGGCATGCTCAATCTCTGTCTCTGGCGCACCGGAAGTGTGGCCGCAGCAATCAACGCGCCAAGTTGGAAGTCCTTCGTGCCACTCAGCTCTACAGCCCCTCAGCCGGGGGATGCACCGCATCATGGCTGCACTGGCGGCCATTTTGGGAGCTTAACCATAAATGTTGCATTTCGCTTTTAAGCCATGTGTGCCGTGGGTGTGCGTGTGTGTGAGCGGGATTTGATGGAGGACGGGTTAGGGGTTGGAGGGCTTTAGGATGAGGCTTACCAGCAATTTGGTTTGGCTTTTCGAGAGTCAAGGGTGCAGCAGAGAGGGCGTGGAATCCAGGGCAGTTGTCTGGTAACCAGGCAACATCTGGCCACCTTTTTACACGTGCTTCGACGGCGCGTTGCCGCGTCCCAGAGCCAACAACCGCTCATCTCCGGCTAATTCTCTATGCATTCCACTGCCGCAATTCAGGAAGAATCCACCTGCCATTATGGCCCCTTCGAATACCTTGCTTCCACATCACACGTTCCCATTGGCCAAGGGAGATGTGGTCTATTTGAATCTTCCACTTGTTGGCCAACCAAGTTGGGTATGGTTCTGTCTTGAAGCGGGTCAGACATTCCTTGATGGAGAAGAAATTGGAAAGTAATTCTAGCTGGGCTAGACCATATCTTGAGGGGAAATAATTAAAACCTTGTAACTCATCTTGTTCTTATAATATCATAGGTTTTAATATATGTACCTGGGTAAATATATTATTTAAAAACGTAAACAATTTAAAATTAAACAAGAAAGGCAGCTTGGCACGACGAAGTTTGTACATCCTTACAGTTTGCAGAACAGTTATTGTATCATATGTAAAAATGTTCTATATATCTTCTGATAGTATCTTGTATCTTATTTGTATATCCTTGCAGGGTATTATATTAGACGGACAGGCGGACATGTCTAGATCGACTCGGCTGTTAAAGCTGATCTATAATATAATATATATTTATTTATTATGAATTAATAAATATTTATTATCAAATTCAACGTAATGCTTACCAATTCAAAGAATTCATTTAATTATTGCTAGCGAACTTCGACACATTTCATAGAACCACTCAATGTACTGCTTATTTCAAGAAGGAATAATATAATTGGCCTTCGGGTAAAAAATATTCAGAAATTCAAATTCAAAGAACTGCTTTCAAATTCAAAAAATTGAAGATTGGCATTTAAATTTTGTGAATTTTGACACATTTCAAAGAACCTCTCAATGTACTGATTATTCCAAGAAATAATCATATATCATTATTAAAAAAGCTCAGACTGAATAGATAATGTTGGGACCAATATTTTTGATTTCAAGACCTTCGCTTATCAGCAGCGTATAAATATAGCAGGTCCATGTCTCAGCCAACCATTATCTCGCAGACTTTCCTGTTGAATCCAAGATGTCTCCCAAATTCGCTCTATCACTTCTACTTCTGTGCTTCGTCCTTCTGGGACTTAGCGATGCCCAACGTAGACAGCAGCCCAACAACCGAGGAGGGGTAAGTCCCAAAAAGTGTAATACCTTTTTGTCCAGTATTCAGAATATTGATTTATATTCGCAGGTATACCGCACTACAAACCCAGACGGTAGCCAGAAGGTAGTTGACGCTCCCCCAACTTTGGGCTCCACAGCCGATTGCCCTCCGAACGGCCTGGCCGGAGGCAATAAGGATAGGTTCTCAAAAGTCAACTAAGGACAATGGCAACTGGAGTTTAGTTTAAGTCCTTTAAAAAAAAATGCAGTAAATAAACGTTCAATTTTGAACAAATTGTATAACTCTTTCTTTTTTGGCCTTTAATCATTTTCTAGTTCCCATGTATAAATATGTATTTAATGAAAATGACACACTATTTGCGTAGAAACGGACGGACAGAAAGACGGACAGGCGGACATGTCTAGATCGACTCGGCTGTTAAAGCTGATCTATAATATAATATATGGGCTATTCTCTGGAAAGTACAACCGCGGCAAAAACCACAAAAAATGCTCTAAAATTAATATTTGTAACATAGTAACTTTAAGAAATGTTTCAATGGATCAGATTTGAAAGCCTTTATCATATTCTAAAACAAATTTCGAAATATTGGAACGAAAACTAGCGCAATCCGCAATTTTTCATTATTTTGATAAAAAACACCATAAAACAAGAAAGGAAGCTAACTTCGGCAAGCCAAAATTAAAAACCAGGAAAAAAAAAAAAAAAAAAAAAAAAAAATATAAAAATTTTTTCTTTTTTTTTTAAAAAAAAAAAAAAAAAAAAAAAAATAAAAAAAAAAAAAAATAAAAAAAAAAAAAAAAAATTAAAAAAAAAAAAAAAAAAAAAAAAAAAAAAAAAAAAAAAATAAAAAAAAAAAAAAAAAAAAAAAAAAAAAAAAAAAAAAAAAAAAAAAAAAAAAAAAAAAAAAAAAAAAAAAAAAAAAAAAAAAAAAAAAAAATTAAAAAAAAAAAAAAAAAAAATATAAAAATAAAAAAATATATAAAAAATAAAAAAAAAAAAATTTTTATAAAAAAAAAATAAAAAAAAAAAAAAAAAAAAAAAAAAAAAAAAAAAAAAAAAAAAAAAAAAAAAAAAAAAAAAAAAAAAAAAAAAAAAAAAAAAAAAAAAAAAAAAAAAAAAAAAAAAAAAAAAGAAAAAAAAAAAAAAAATTAAAAATAAAAAAAAAAAAAAAAAAATAAAAAAATAAAAAATAAAATTTTAAAATTTTAAAAAATTAAAAAAAAAAAAAAAAAAAATTTTTTGTTTAAAGATCATGTTGTGATTTGATAAAAATCTCCAAAGCAGAGGAACTATGCTTGGACTTTTGCTTTTTATCATTACTAGGAGATTGCAAAGAGTCAAAAGAGATCACATTTATACTTTTCTGATATGCTTAAATAATAAAAAACATCACGAAAAGAACGATGGAAAAAATGTCACGTGCGACCTGTCGCGTGCGACACCGATAAAAATATACATACAAAAAAAACTACTTTATATTTTTAAGTGTACTCAAATAAATTATTAAGTTCAATTGATATATAATACATTAAAATTAATTGCATTAAAATCTTTCATCAAGTTTCGCTGAAATCAGTGCTTGAACTGGTTTGCGAAAAATTCACTTCCGTCTGTGTCACGTGCGAACTCGATACATTTTTTTAAATTATCTTGAAAACGAACAATTGTTCGAGATTGACCTTAACACCAATTATAGTGCTACCCAAGAGCTATAAGTTCCAAATTTTGTAAAATTAAAAAAAAGTCTTGGTACATGTTTTTTTTTTTTGTTTGAATGCGTACGAATGTCACGTGCGACACCAGAGAATTGCCCATATATTTATTTATAAAGAAATTCAAATTCAACGTAATGCTTACCAATTCAAAGAATTCATTTAATTATTGCTAGCGAACTTCGACACATTTCATAGAACCACTCAATGTACTGCTTATTTCAAGAAGGAATAATATAATTGGCCTTCGGGTAAAAAATATTCAGAAATTCAAATTCAAAGAACTGCTTTCAAATTCAAAAAATTGAAGATTGGCATTTAAATTTTGTGAATTTTGACACATTTCAAAGAACCTCTCAATGTACTGATTATTCCAAGAAATAATCATATATCATTATTAAAAAAGCTCAGACTGAATAGATAATGTTGGGACCAATATTTTTGATTTCAAGACCTTCGCTTATCAGCAGCGTATAAATATAGCAGGTCCATGTCTCAGCCAACCATTATCTCGCAGACTTTCCTGTTGAATCCAAGATGTCTCCCAAATTCGCTCTATCACTTCTACTTCTGTGCTTCGTCCTTCTGGGACTTAGCGATGCCCAACGTAGACAGCAGCCCAACAACCGAGGAGGGGTAAGTCCCAAAAAGTGTAATACCTTTTTGTCCAGTATTCAGAATATTGATTTATATTCGCAGGTATACCGCACTACAAACCCAGACGGTAGCCAGGCGGTAGTTGACGCTCCCCCAACTTTGGGCTCCTCAGCCGATTGCCCTCCGAACGGCCTGGCCGGAGGCAATAAGGATAGGTTCTCAAAAGTCAACTAAGGACAATGGCAGACGGACAGACAGACATGGCTTGATCGACTCAACTGTTGAAGCTGATCCAAAATATATATCCTTTAAGGGTCGGAAATTTCTCCTTCAAGCTGCCGACTAAAATTATAATACTCTAAAGTAATTAAACTTTTATATTATAAATGAAATTATTAAAAGCCTGAAAATCCATCTCTAACCCTTGATCTCCGCTTCAGTTAGGGCATCTCTCGGCTTACATCTTTTGACCTTTGGACATTTTCCTAATTGGCGGCCATTGCACACACACGCACACCCACACTGAAGCCGTAATGCAACCGCACACACACACACACACCCACTCACTGGCTTGTTTCGCTTTTCTTTCCACTTTTTTCTCTCATTTTTTTTTCGACCATTCAATGAGCTTTTAAGGACGCTAATTAAAAATGTGGCAACTGCAAGCGATGCAGACACACCGCACCACCGCTCCGCACATTTTGCAACCGCTACAGCCCCCGTTTTTCCCGCTTTTCTTGATGCCATTAAGGCCTGGCCCGAACGCATCGTCGCATCGCACATAATGTGGCGGGCTGTCGTCGCCTCGCTTTCTATCGGCGGCTCCTCTCAAGCGTTTTGCGTCTCTGGGAGAGCGTAATTAACGCCTTTACTCTTGGCATTGGCTGCCCTAGAAAAAAGCGTAGGAAAAGCATTTACCCAGCTTTTCCAAGCCCGGAACCTCTGTGGTTAGTGCGGCTTTGTTTGTGTGGAAAGCGTTTTTAGATTGCATATTTATTAAAATGCTGCAAAAGTTGTTGCAGATGAAAAGCGCACAAACGCAAGATGACGGGGCAGAGGAAAGCTAAAATGTAATAACTCTTGTAGGAGCCATCCATATCCCGCACACGCCTCCGCCTTCGTCTCCCGCTGTCCCCGTCTTGGCCCGCTTTTCCTTGGCTGTGCATTTCCGTAAGCTGCTTTTGTCCGCAGGTGTTTGCTATTGTGTTGGGCCAACGCTTAGCGCTCGATAGAAAGCTATTCGAGGTGGGAGAGGCACTGAAAAAAAACTCCTTAAAAATGATTAAATTGATATTAAAGTTTTTCATCGAATTTCAATTATCATATTATGAGATCACTGAGAAATTGTTGTTTAATTACAAAAAATAAATTCAATACCTTCTCACACGAAATTAACAGCAAGAGTTGCTTAAAGATATTTGATACCTTGAAGTTAATTAAAAAAACAAATAACAAAATCATGAATCATTTATTATTTTTTATGATATATATTTTAGGGAACAATTAAAATTATATATTTTATGTAAAATAGTAAGTTGAAGAGGCTGTCCAAAGCCACAAATACTATATGTATGCAAAATACGATAATTATTTTTTTAAATAAAACTATTTAAAGTAAAATTTAACACTTATACAGCAAACTTTTTAAAATAAATAGAACATGATTAATTGCAAGTTACATTTTCACGCAAAAGCTAAGAATCTTAAAATGTCTATAAAATAAATATAAACTTGATTAATTTTAAATCATTTGTTTAATAATAACAATTTTAAATAATAAATATTTATTTTTCATTGCATTAAATAGTGTATGTTTATCTTTATTCTAAATAAATATTAGTTTTCCAACTATTTAAAGCCACCTTTATTTTTCTTCGCCTGCACTGGCAACGTTAACACAGCAGCGTTCACTTTGTTGCCAAGGATTTTTCAAGACCAAGCTGCTTATTATCGCGGCGAAAAAAAAGAATAAGAAGAGAAATAATAAAAATGAGCGGCAACTAATAAGCTTATGGCAACCTGGCATCGTCCTGACGGCCCCCAACCCATCATCCTTTGGCCGTTCTCTGCTAATTGTGAGCTAATTCTAATTATCAGCAACACATTCGAGAGGTTCTGGTCCGCGTTCTGGCCCTGTTCTGGGGCTCCTCCACCGCCTGGGCTCCTGTCTGGCAGCTAACGAGTGTTTATTAATGGCGCTAATGGCAAGCGACGCCTTTGATGAGCGTAAAATGCTTAAGCACACAGATCCTGGGCGGAATCCTTGCCTCTCCCCGGATCCCCCGGCTGCCCGGCTCCCGTTTTTCGGGGCCACGCAATTAGCGCACAAATATTTCCGCATACATTTCGCCTATATATACTCGTTTCTTCTCATTTTTTTGTGCTCTACTGCCTTTCCTTTTTGGCCATAAAAATTCTCAACCGAATTGTAGTAATTACAACAATTTGCATAAGAGCGGGACAGAGAAAGACAGACAGAGAGAAAGAGAGGGTGAGAGAGGAAGCGGAAATCAAAAAGCGCAAAGGAACCGAGCCGAGCTCACAAAAGTATGCTTAGCATTTGCCAATTTATTCAGGCTTACAAAGGGGGTTAAGAAACCCCGGAAACACAAAAAAAAAATTACATAAAAAACGCTAATTATGTAATATGAAAATTCGAGGACAACGTTGAATTATTTGCATATGGTAAGCAGCAAAGTCCAGCACAGGACAAAGTAGAACCCTTTTTTATGACCCCTTTTTTCTTTGGGTCTCTTTTACCAGCCATTAACAAATTCAATTAACACTCTGCATGCGGTGGTAAATATTTTTTTGTGAATTTTGCATTACCATTGCCGTGGCAAATCAAAAACCACAACCGAATCAAATCTGCATTTATTTTTGGCCTCTGTGCTCAACTGCAGTTGAAATTTCAATTAGGCCTGAAAATTTACAATTGAATAAACTCGAATCGAGAGAGTTTGGTTTTTGGGAAGAAAAGCATTGGAAAAGCTGGTAAAACCGTGTGCCTTGCTGGTTGTTGTCGATTAGTGCAACAAAACAGAGTGCAACAATCGACCGGAAGACAAAAACACGATTGTGAATATCATAAATTCTGGTCAACGAAAGGTGGAAAATTCTCATTCTCATTCCCAATACCAAAACCCATTCCCAGGCCGAAAGGAAGTAAATCAAATCTGCTGGAAATTTCATCGAAGCTTTGTTTGCATCCAAAAAGATGGAGAGACAAGAGCCCGAATTCACTCGAATATGTAAATTGTTCTTTTATTGAGTTGCATGAGATTCCTTTGGCAACAAGGGCAGCAGATTGTGGAATAGGAAAAACATAGTACATATAGTATGTATTTATATGGGGGTCTCTGCATGAGCAAGACTAACTCTTGCTTTACTTTTTGTAAGCCAAATAAATGGTTTCAGCCTGAGCAAATGCAATCTTTATGGCCATTTTCATAGACCTCATGAATCTGTATTATTTAACATAGACTAGTGTTTATACCCTTGCAGGGTATTATAATTTTAGTCAGAAGTTTGCAACGCAGTGAAGCGGAACGGGCCGGATCGGACGACTATATCATATAGCTTCCATAGAAACATTCAGACATTTTTGAGGGAAAAAATTATAACTTTGCAAATTTTTAACATATTTGCATATAATTTGAGATATGGCCATATTGTATTATTCTAGAATTTAGGTTTTAATTTTATCAAGATCGGGCTACTATAGCTGCCATAGGAATATGTATATCAATTATTTTGAAAGCTTTTTTCACTGTAAACATGTTTTGCTCAACATTTATATTATCTAAGAACACGCGAAAGCGAAAAGAACCGCAATCCTTAAATATAGCAAATTTTAAATTTAAACATCGGCTTGCCGAAGTTAGCTTCCTTTCTTGTTTTTTCTCTATAATAACTCGCTACCCTCGAAATAATATCGAATTTAACGCAGAAGGACTTGTTTTATACTTTATGTTCAACGATCTATTATTTGAATCACCATTTCTACTGTGTAAACTAACTTTTTATCCTTATTAAAGTTTAGAACAATTTTTACAAAACCTCTCGGCATGATAAGCGGCCAATTGTCTGGCTTTATGAGCGTGTCTTTGCAATAATAAAGTCCTTTTGGTATGGGATTTGTTATGTTAGTTATAGGATAATTGGTATTAACACCGTAATCCAGTGTAGGGAGAAACAAATTATGGTTGGCTTTAAGCATCTGGCAAGCTTTGCCGTTTGATATTCCCAGCGGCATAAGTTTGTAGTTTCCATTGCCGTTGGAGTCGAGGTAGCTATCGCACCCAAATGTGAAGCGATCATCGTCAATATCTTCCATTAGCTCTATTGTCCCATTTATCCTGTGATCACGTCCCAAAATGCGAAATCGACAATCCATTAATGTTCCGTTCGTTTCCAAAGATATAACTCTCACTTGGTATGGTCTTTTTAAGGACATCTGACAGATTTACAGGAAACTTGGTGTTCTTATTTTCAAATAATACAATTTTAAAACTTACGGACGCCTTGGCAATCAAAATTAGGAAAATAATTTCTCCGAATACCTTCATTGTTATTCAGCTAACTTGAAATACAAACTGTAAAACTCTGAACGGTACCCGATCTTTATATATCTATATAATATCTGATTTTTAGTCCAATTAATGTAAACTTTATCATTTTAATTAAATCTATTATAATATCATTTAATTGCGTGTCAAACGTAATTCTTTAATAATGTTACAACTAGGTGTATTCCGATTTTCAACTACGGGGCAAGTTCTCTGAAATTATATAATAATCAGTATGTTGTTATACCCTTGCAGGGTATTATAATTTTAGTCAGAAGTTTGCAACGCAGTGAAGGAGACTTTTCCGACCCTATAAAGTATATATGTATATAGAATCTAAGAAGACGCGAAAACGAAAAGAACCGCAATCCTTAAATATGCTAAATTTTAAATACTTACTGCAAGGGTATTTAATCTTCGGCTTTCCGAAATTAGTTTCCTTTCTTGTTTTTGTTTGGTGCTTGATTTTATTCACATAAATCAAGATTCGACTATAGCGTCATAAGATCTTGTTTGAAAGCAATGAGTTTTTTAGAAATGATGACAATAGTCTTATTAACTCTTCTAAAATATTCTTAAATTATTAAAACCATTCTTCAGTTTAGAAAATCACTAGAAAACATTAACATATATTTTCGTACCTCATATGATACTTTTTCATAAAGAACTTACTTAATAGAAATTTTTTTATTTTTGTACTTGCCCGCAGTAGCATCGGTAAGCTTTTCCCCATCAGTTCTCCCAATCGATTTCATTTCCAGGTTAATTCCTACCTTCATGACGTAATACCCGTATAAAAATTCACACAACGAAATGCCAAAGTTATTAAACCAAAACAAAAAACAAAAAATAATAATCACGGGAAGCAGGAATGAAAAAAACCCACACTTTGCCCGAGTCGCCGTTAATTTTGCATGCCCCAAAAAGTGTGCACTGCAACGGAAACGGAAACGAGAGCGCGAAATTTCAATATGCTGCTTTTCCACTGCAAAAATGCTCACACATATGTGCAACAAAAAAAACAACAATTTCAATTTGTTAACCATCTTTTTTTATTCCCAATCAAATTTATTACATCGGCCCGCAACAAAAGAATTGAGTAAGGAAGAGCCACCGAAAAAAGAAAACAAATTCGCAATCGCCGCTTATTTTCTTTAAAATATACATATCCATGTGTAGGGCCTCGCCTCCCCTTGTTGTTTTCCTCCTCCTGCTCCAAGCCTGTGTATTTGTTGTGCCAGAGTATATATATGTGTGTGAGTGTGTGTGTTTGCAGGACAATTAAAACCAGGCAAACACAACATCGACGAAGGGGGTGGGAGAGAGTGGCCTCTGGAGCTAGTGGCTGCCCGTGGCCCTAGTAAATGGTAATCAACGCAAATCCTCCGTAGAGCACCGCACACGGATAGGCAATCAGCAGCTGTTGATGGTCCATGGAGAAGGCGGTGGCGAACAGTTTCGAGGCCGATATGGCGCACCAGAATATGGAGATGCCGCTCACAATTAGGCCGAGTGTGCCCCTGCAAGAGTGAAACGAGATACGAGGAGAATCAGTCCCGGATAGATATAGACAGCGGGTGAAATCAATAAACAATGCATATGCATGAAGCATGCCAGAGCACACAGAGAGAAAATAAGACTTTAAATACTTAATGTTGCAACTTTACTTTTGCCAAAGTCAGTACCAATATTCGCTTAGGATATATACATAATTCAATGAATGAAGAAATGAACTAAAATCAAGGCTCTTATATGAACTTATTGAAAATAGTCTTCATGAAAATTAATTAAGATTTCTTAACTATAAGTTATAAATCACACTAAGGTTTTGTATTGGTGCCTCAAAGTAAGAATAATGTTAAGGGGGGTCTGGGTTTGAAGGCGAAAATAACAGGTTTTTTCAAATTTTTTTGGGCGTACGGGGAAAGTAAATTTTTTCTGATTATTGTACGTTAAAGAGTATACATTGAACTATATTCTGTGAAATATTGGTTGAAAATATTAAAAATTGACCGAATGGCAGCAATTCTTCGCGGGAAAAAAAAAAAGCTTTTGCGGTGACACCATACCTCAGAACTGGATCATCTGAAATGAAACATCAAGTTTTTCCATCAATTTAAATGTCCTCTAGGTATTGACGTCGAGTTTTTAATTTTTTTAATTTTTGAATTTTTACAAGACTTGAAAGTGAAAATACCACATTTTTGGCCAAAATTCATGACTATTGTTGTTAATAATAAAAAACTAAAAACAAATACAAAAAACTCGACGTCAATACCTCATGAATTATGTAAGGAAATACTGTAAAAATTTGAGAACGATCGGTTGAATAGATTTTGAGATACGGTGTGCACCGACTCAAAAACATCGAACTGAGAAAAACGCGTTTAAAGTTTTTCGTAGCGGTAAGACCCTGGTAAACCCGCCTACTTCCAAGCTATATCTTTGTGAGTTTTGTTCCGATTGACTTCATATTTACAGACAACATTCTTGAGATACTATACTTTCATAATATGCACAAAAAAATACTTTTTTGAACCTCAAACAGACCCCCCTTAATATATACATATTGAAAAAGATATACGAGTACATTTTCTTATAAAGTTTATTTTAGGAGGAATTACAAAAAGCCAGCTTTTGTCAGTAGTTTTCACCTAAAGCAATATTATTGATAATTTAATAAATCTAATAATTCTTTTAATAAACTCCAATTTAATTAATGTCTACCTCAACAGTACATATCAAAGATTTAATATTTTAAGTTGTTTTTTGCGTTTATTATAAATAAATCAAATTAAATCAATAACCCAAAAAAGGTACCCATTTTTTCTTTCTGTATAAGAAATATTTAAAAAAAATGCAGTATATGACTGAAAGTATGTACGAGTGAATGGGCAGAACAAACAAAGACAGCAGGCGATGTGCCGGGCCAAAAGGATGGGCAAACAAAGTCTAACAGCGAAGCGAACAAAGAGCACACACAATGCCTAGAAGAAAACCCAGCCGGAAATGAAACTATAATCAAAGTGCACTATATTTTACTAATATATCTTCGAACACTAAGGGAGTTTTTCTTAAATGATAAATCACAATGAAAATCGCAGGACACAAAGAGTCCTGGAGCTAACTAATTGCAAGGTGGCATAACTTTCAATCATTTAATTTTGTGGGAATGTGTGCTATTTTTTTTTTATAAATAATTTAAGTTTGTTAATATTTCATTTAAATTATTAGCTAGAAATAGTTATATTTTGTTCCCTTTCTTCCCCTATTTATTTCTTAGAACTCTCCACTATTTAACAGCCCTTAAATCACTGAATCAAAAACAAAACTTCAATTTCTTTAGATTATTTTCCATCAACCCCTTAGCAAACTGTTAAAAAATCTTTAAACATTAGCAAAAAAAAAAAAACAAACAAAATGTGTGCGTTTAAATTCAAAACCTCTTGCTTTAAGGACCTTTAACTCCTAACCCATAAAATCTGACCCCCGAAATCAATTTACGCAACCAAAACATAAATCCCCATATTCCAAAAGTTCCAATTTCCAGCTACACGCACGCGTTTAATGGATTGCCTTTCTGTGGTCTCGGCGGCTCAGCTGTCACCCCTGCCCCCAATCCGCCTCCAGTCCGGTTCCACTCTTGTTCCTCCATTTTTTTTTTTTTTGTATTCCCGTTCCTGCAATCTTCTCTAGAACTTTGTTTGTGGCTGTTGTCCCTGTTGCTGTTGCCGGTGCCAAGTGATTTTTTGGCCCCGACCGGACCGGACTTGGCTAAAAACCAATCAAAACAATACTATGTAGCCCCGGATAACTCGACTGTCTGTGTAATTTTTGCGCACTTTTGCATCACCAAACAAACTCAATTAAAAAGTCTGTCCTAAAAAACGAGGAGCAGACAAGGGGACAGCGGGAATCGCAAAAATATTTACTGTAAACTTGGACTGGGTGTGTGTGGAACTATATGAACATCAAAGCCAACACACGCAGAGCCAGAGCCAGAGCCACAGCTAGTGCTGCCCACAAAGTGCAAGCGCTTAAAGCCGGCAAATAAAAAATGCAAGCAAACAGGCAACCAAAATGGCAATTGCACCGGGCAGTTGGACAGTTTGGCCATGATGATGGCGGGTGGGTGGTGGTGGCGATGGTAAAAATGGCATAGAAAAGCGGTTGTGGATTCCGAAAGGGGGGTGAGCTGGGGGTGCGGACAAAACGCGCTTGGTGTCGAGTAAACGCAGGCCATGGTTGTTTTTTACAGCCCCACACACCATACACTTCCCGCCCCGTCACAGCCCAATGCACCACTTAGTTTCCCCTCGCTGCTCTGAAATTATGACGTGCCAAAAGGGGGATAGAGATGGAGATGGCTGCGGCGCCACCACCACCAAAGGAAGCGCTAAAAACTCACGCAGCATTTGCGTGTTGCTGCTCCTCGCATGGCCATCATAAAAAAGCGTGGCGAGTGGAGCCATCAGGACAAAGAGGGAAAAAAAAAACGGAACACGAATGAGAAGCGAGAGCGGGAAGAGAGCCCGGCCAGCAAGTGCTGGACACATATTTGAAAAGGAAACTACGTGAACGAAACTCAACGGGTGGCAAAACAGGACATGGAACGTTAGACAGATGCACACGGGACCTGGTCTGGCGCCACCCACTCGACCCACTTCCAATCCGTAGGCCCCCATCCTCAGCCACTGCCACTGCCACCACCCTTGGTCTCTGTTCTCAGCGCGAAAATTAAACGGCACGAAGTTGGCGTTATTTTGCTCCGCTTTTTTTGGCTGCCCGTCTTGCCTTGGCTTCACTGGAGTCCGAGCTACGGTGGTCTACGGTAGTCCGTAGTCCACTGTCCATGGTCCAGAGTGCGGTATGCCGTAGTCCTCCTTCCTCTCACAGTCTGTTGTTTAGCAGTTGTGGCCCTCGAGTGCACTAAAAGCGCAAATTAAGTTGGCTACTCTCCCCTGTTTTTTCATTTTTTGCATTCACCGCCATGTGTATGCATCGCTGGCCCAAAACTGCAACAAAATTAAAAACCTAAATTGTGCGAAAAGAGGCAAAGGGAAATCAGCCGGAAACGGAAGCAGCAAGACAAAAAAAAAAGGGAGAAATTAAATGTCTGCCCAGAGGGAGCTGGCTAACGAGGAGAACGGCAGTTGGCTTTTGGAACCCGGCATAGATCAAGCGTAATATCCTCACGTTTTGGCAGGAGATCAACTTGGGAGTTAATTATGAAGAAAACTATAAAGAAATAATCTAGATAATCAAGGTCTTTGTGAACAGATCTACTCTAGATTTTTTGGTGGTTTTATATATATTAAGTATGTTACTCCACTTAATATACATACATTTCCGGCTAAACAACAACTGCTGGTTCAAATCAAACAATCGAAAAACAACATCACCAATAACAATAACAATACCAATAATAATAATAACAGCAGCCAGAAGTGATCAACTTGAAAACAGACGAACTGATGCCGGCATCAATTGAACCAATTTGTGGAACTGGAAAGCGGATTGAAAACGTGCTGCAGTCGCAGCTGGACGAGCTTAGGCAAAAGTTTGTAATTACAGGCCACAAACAATGAGGAGCAGAGCGACGGGACGCCAATGCATTGGCAACTTTTCAATTAAAAACATAAATATAAAGAAGCTAGCGGGGCTGCGCGAGGAGTGTAAAATGGAGAATGGAATGAAAAGCCAGCGACTTGTGTCAACAATTACTTACTGAATGGTGATTAAAATGTTGATGCCCGACAGCACCACCATGGGCAGCAGACAATAGCCGAGGACGGAGGCCACCGCCCCAAAGGTCACCTGCGCCCGGATGACCATCAGCGACAGCAGACAATAGAAGAAGATGCAGCCCATTACGCCGATGCCGTAGATGTAAGAGAAAGTCACCTTGCCGCTCTGCAGGGAGAGAAAACAGATTAAAAATAAAAAAGTATTATTAAAGGAAGGAAATCGATATATAGATGACTTAATTAATTACAACAAATAAAACCTATTCAGTTAAATCAAGCAAGAGTATAACCCACCAGCAGCAGGAAGCCGCCAAGTGTGAGGCAAAAGACCAACGGACCCGCCATGTCAGTGTCCTGCAATATTTGCTGGTCGGTGGCCCTCAAAGGATTGAGCACTGCCAGTGTCTGAAAAGAAAAAGGGGAAAAGCGAGGTCAGTAATGCGATTAAAATGAAAACAAGTGAAGAATTACACATCGAGGGGCGGCGCGGCTAGGACGAGGTCCATCATCACTCATGGAGCCTGCGGCTGGACACAGGATTCCGATCACGGGACTCCGGGACACAACACAACACAACACAACACAATTCATTTGTTCGCACAGCGGTCATAAAACGTAGCCCGGCACCCGCTTTCGCCAAACATTTGTTCTTGCAGCGTTTTTCGGTTTTTCCCCCCGCGCCCTCCTTCCTGGCAGAGAAATTTGAAAAATGGAAATTGATGATAAATGATATTGCTGACCATCCAGCCAGCTAGCTAGCTAGCTAGACGGGAATGGGAGCTGGGAACTGGGCCAGCAAGAGCTGTCAACGCATTTGACGCATACGAATGTGGGACAGGACAAGAGGCCATGAAATTTGATATTACGACTCTGACAAAGGACCCACAAAAATGGCTGTCAATGGAACTCCGAGTGACCCACTGTGCGCGGTTTCGGCGGCTTTAATTGAGATTGAACTGGGTTTAAGAGGGGCGGAATTGTGACAACTATGAGTGAAGGGAATGGGAATCTATTAAGTTTTACAGAATTCAATACTTTGAAACTGTGGATACTAGCTGTAATTAACAACGTTTGGTAATTACCAGAGTTGTAAGATGTTTAAATGGTTAAATTAGATTTTATATTTAAGAAGTAATTCAATATATACCGTTTAAAGGTAATTATAAGAAATTAAATATTAGGTATATTTTTGAAGTAATTCTAAATACATATTCTCGTATGTACGATTTTCCGAAGAACTCCAAACTTTGTACCTCCATAAAGAGTTTTAAGACTTTGAATATAATTTTTCTTTCTTCAACTACCTGCCTTTCCTTCCTTCCTTGACAACCCAAATATATATGTAGATATAGCCTCAACATCAAGTACATAATTCTGTTGACATTCGCAAACCGATCTTCCTCCATTACGTGAACAAACAGGGAGTCAAAGCACACACACAAATCTAACTATAATTCCTCCCCCAAGCCATGTAGCTGATGTACAATTTAATTAGCATTTCATTTCATTTCAGTTTTATGATGGCGCACGGACTCTCATTAACATTTTCATTTTTCAATTAACACAAACGTAATAAATTCCGTGCCAGTGCGAAAGAAATGAGAGAATCAGGCGCACGCAAATTTTTTACAAAATGGACAAAAATGCAGAAAGTTACACACAGCAAACTGGACAGGAAAGCAGCAGAAAAAAAGGCAAAAAAAAAAAAAAAATGAGAAGAAAAAAAAGTAAGCGAGAAAAACTTTAATTAAAAACACAAAAGTTGCTTTATTTATTTAAAAACAACTACGTCCAGAGGGCCCATGGCGAAAGTGCAATGAAAAAATATGTCTTCATTAACGACACAAACCGGCAAGTGCAGCGACAACAATGCCGCCGACCAAAGCGCACAATAAAAAATGCAAAAAAAAAAGGAAACCAAACAAAAAACAATAGAATTATTGCGGCAGGACGAGAAGCTCGCAATAAATACAAAAGCGAAATGCAAAAACATTTAAATTTCAATTAAAACGGAGTTGGAAGGGGAGGGCCAGGCGGCAGTGGCAGCGGAAAATCGCGCGGCCTAAAGTGGCCGTCCCAAAAGAAAAGCGCCGCCCCGCTGCGTTGCACAAATTAGAAAAAGGCAACGGTTCCGGGGGCGAAAAATGCGTAAAAGGCAAAGCAGGTTGAGGTTGAGTTGGAGTAATTGCTCGGCCAAACAAAGTGGGCAACTCAAAACTCCTTTGTGGCTCCTGCTATGGCGGTGTCGGTGGCATCCGGCTAGAATCGGCCGCATAAAATATGCAATTTGGCTCCGGCTACGGCTCCTTCTCAAGAAGTCTAGTTAAAAATGCGTTCAAGTGCAGCAGGGAAGGTTGCCTTTCATCTCTGCAACCCACCTGGAGGCAACTCCGAAAGTGGAGAACAACGCCAATTATGGAGAGTTTTCCTTTGTCTTGCCGTTTCCTCTTACCTTTTGGAAAATGTGATTCGGATTGATGCCCAGTTCTGCAAAGAAAAGAAAGGAGTTACATTAGTTAATTGGTAAGTAAATGCGTAATATCACAAGTAGAATCTCAAAGAATATAAAGGTTTGCAGGTTTAAGAATCAGAAATTGGGATAGCAGAAAGAAACTACATAAAATCAGCATCGACATTTAATTCGCAGGTCAATATACAAGTAGTTATATATTATATTTGATAAATGCAAATTTTAAAAATGTTTAAATATTATGAAAGTATATAATAAAATATATTTTCCATAAGAATAATGGAAATAGTTTACTATTTAATAAGTCTATCTATAAATCTGCACATCCTTCTTCAGAAGAAGATGGTTAAAATACATTAAATGTGTTGAATATTTTCGAGTGGAAAGTAATTCATTAATAGGTATAAACATATGCATATAAAAATAAGAAGCTCAGACACCACACAAAATTCTTTATCAGGGAAAATGTACTCCCTTCATAATCTTGTAAAGAATGTTGAAAGTTAATCCGACATTTCGTGGTAGTAAAATATTCTTTCTCGTTCTGGCGTCCAATCTCTTCACGGTTTTTAACAAATTTGTGGTGAGTTTCATCATCATCAATCCCAGATTAGAGTCCCCATCCTTACCCTCTAATAGCGGCGGCTCGTCATCGAACTCGTTGCCGGTTCCACCTGCTCCGCCTTGTTTGCCGCTCTTGTCCTGGCCATAGCTCGTGTCCGAGTACGCCGTGGGATCATAGAAACCGCCCAAACCCTGCGCTGGAGGCTGGGCATAGGTCGCATCGTAGTTGGGCGGCACCGAGGGCTGTGTGTTGTCGAAGCTCTGAAAGTTCCTGCAATCAAAAATCGAACAATTCGTAGAAGGCGGAAACAACAATGACCCGCAATGTACTCACAGTTCCTGGCCGAACTCAGGCATATCGAAGTTGTAGCTGGCTTCTGTGGAGTGCCCGGAGGCGTAGAAATCATTGGGACCACCAAATTGAGACATCTTTACTGTAATTTAAGCACTTCTCATGAAATATTTACTATTTTACAAAACAATTTCCCCACGTCAACAATGTGACCGTTGCATACATCCCAGCACATACCATCACGCTATGAACAAAAAAATACTAAATGAATTTAAAACGACTCAGATAGTCCCATTATTTGGAGGAAACAATCTGGCAACGCTGTTAGAGTTTCAAAATTAAATCAGTTAAAAAAAAACCAAATATTATTTATTTAGTTCAGCATTTGTAAAAATTAAACAAAAATAGAAACATGTAACCGTATTTGTTATAAACTAATAATATATTTGTATATTTGTATTTTGTATATAATAGATGCTTAATTTAAAATAAATATCTAATCAATTTTAACAGATCAGGAAATACATACATATGATGTATTTTCAATTCGGGAGTCTAGCAGTTTATTACAATTATTATGCATTTTTTTCTATCCCATAATTATTAATAATTATATTATTTAAAAAAAAATTTTTATTTAGACAAGGAAACTGACGTGTTTAGGGTCACGCCTTTTGGCCAATAACCCATGTGAACAAACTAGGTTCAAATTTGAGTTCAATTAAGACCCATCTATGGTTATGAGTCATTTCTATTTGAATTTATATATATTATCAATTAAAATTAATAAGTACAAGATTATCACTCGTTGTTTGTTATGTCTGAGTTGACCCGATATGTTTCTTAGAATCACTTAATGTTTTTATAAGAATTTCCATGAAATATAATATAAAAGCAATAATTAATAATAATGAATTCGCAAGAATGTTGATCCCAATTGGCATTCAACGAAGCACAGAGCTCGCATTGCTGATTTCGTTATCAGCAGGGTATAAATATAGCAGGTCCATGTCTCAGCCAACCATTATCTCGCAGACTCTCCTGTTGAATCCAAGATGTCTCCGAAATTCGCTCTTTCACTTCTACTTCTGTGCTTCGTCCTTCTGGGACTCTGCGACGCCCAACGTAGACAGCAACAGCAGCCAAACTATCGAGGAGGAGTAAGTCCCAAAAAGTGTAATAACTTTTCGTCCAGTAATCAGAATATGGATTTATATTCGCAGAAATATCGCAATTTTAATCAAGACGGTAGCCAGGGGATAGACAGCGCTCCCCCATCTTTGGATAACCCAGCCGATTGCAATCAGAACACCCTGGCCGGTGGCAATAAGGATAGGTTCTCAAGACGCCATTAAGGACAACGGCAACTGGACCTGGACATCAAAAAACTTAAAGAACGAATTAAAATTGCAGCGGGTGTCGCTTGTTAAAAAAAAAGGAAATTCAATAAATTAATGTTCAATTTTCTACCAATTATATAACTCTTCCTAGTATAAGTTCCCTTGTATAAAGATGTAAATATTTAATAAAAATTACACACTAAAATAAAAGCAATCAAAAATCAACAAATAAGATTCTTAAGTACTCCCAGAAACAGAATAAAGATAAGAGCGAAGCCAAGATTCTGATGATCTCAAATGACATCAAATACCCTGCAAACTCGGGAAAGTTCTTATCGTAGTATTCGTCCAGAGCTACCATGTACTTCGAGTAAGAGATGAGCCAGTTTATGGAGGGGAAATGCTTCCTCTGGGCCAGCTTCTTGTGCAGACCCCAGAACACCTGCACAATGCCCAGGGTGGCAGAGGTAACAGGATCCGAGATATCACCACCTAGCAGCGCACACTTGCAGTTGAGATACTTTTGCTTTACAAAAATCATAACTCTTGAACCAGTTGAGATATTTTAATATTTTTTTTTTATATAAAATTACATATGTAAAAATATATGTAATTTTAGTACCTCTAGATTGAGTTTCCATACTATATGATGTGATAAAGAGTAAATTTTATATTCGAAAATTAATGTTTTTTGAGGCAGCTTTCTGAATTTTTATCAAATTTCGAAATATACTTTTTGTTTGTCTTCTCTGAAAATGAAAATATGATGCATGTTTTAAAAGTATGACCACTTAATCTTAAAGGTACTAAAATTATCTTTCATATAAAAAACAAGAAAGAAAGCTAACTTCGGCATGCCGAAGTTTAAATACCCTTGCAGTAAGTAAGTAAGATTTTTCGTTTTCTCGGGTACTGACATAAATGTTGCGAACGAAAATGCTGCGAACAAAAATGTTGCGAACAAACTAAATAAATTTATATATATATTCCTATGGCAGCTATATGATATAGTGGTCCGATTTTCCGAATTAAAACCAAAATTCTAAAGTATTAAAAAAAGTCCATGTCTGAAATTTCATGAAAATATGATGAAAATTGGCAAAGTTATAATTTTTTTTCCTGAAAAATTTCCGATCGTTCCTATGGTAGATATATGATATAGTCGTCCGACCCGGCCCGTTCCGACATATATAGTAGTGAGAGCATATAGAAGACTATCTGCAAAGTTTCATTCAGATAGCTTTAAAACTGAGGTACTAGTTTGCGTAGAAACGGACGGACAGACGGACATGGTTAGATCGACTCGGCTATTGATGCTGATCAAGAATATATATACTTTATAGGGTCGGAAAAGTCTCCTTCAATGCGTTGCAACCTTGTGACTAAAATTATAATACCCTGCAAGGGTATAACAAATATATAGGATATTCATTTGCTAAAGGTATTTATTTATTTTGAAATGAGTAACACTCGTGTATTTACAATTACAATACGTTTTTCGGTGTTACTTGTATGTACAACCACGATCTAAGAGCGTTTTAAGAATCTATCGGGATTGCCACTGGAAAGGTCGTTCGATTTGCAATCGGCTGGGTTATCCAAAGATGGGGGAGGGCTGTCTGTCCCCTGGCTACCGTCCTGATTAAAATTGCGATATTTCTGCGAATATAAATCCATATTCTGATTAGTGGACAAAAAGTTATTACACTTTTTGGGACTTACCCCTCCTCGGTAGTTGGGCTGCTGTCTACGTTGGGCATCGCTGAGTCCCAGAAGGACGAAGCACAGAAGTAGCAGTGATAGAGCGAATTTCGGAGACATCTTGGATTCAACAGGAGAGTCTGGGAGATACTACCTTCTTGAGACAGTCCCTTGTTATTTATAAGCTGCTGATAAGCGAAAATATTGGTCTAATCTATTCAGTCAGATATGATATTTGTTTAATATTTCTTGGAATAATCTTTTCTTTGAAATGTGTCGAAGTTCACTAGTAATAATTCAATGCCAAGCTGAATACTTTGAATTTGAAAGCAATTTTTTCAATTTGAATTACTTAATAAATAAATGTATGTTATTGACCTATTGACTGGAATGCCAATTATTTTATTTCTTGGAATAATCAGTACATTAAGTGGTTCTATGAAATGTGTCGAATGTCACTAGCAATAATTAAATGAATTCTTTAAATTGGTAAGCATTATGTTGAAGTTGAATTTGACTTATTTGACCCGAACGCCAATGTACAAATCTACTTTTAGGTTTTAACGTTAATAAGCTTAAAATTCATTTTTAAGATATGTCAAATTGTTAAAGCGAATATCATTTATTTAAGGGTTCATTCGATCCAAACTCTAACGTAACTCACATAACTTACATTTGTCTGTAGATCGAAATGTTGTTATAAATCCAAGAATTTTATGTTCTATTTATTCCCTTCTTAACAGGCCCTCTCCAAGTACTCCAACTCCGATGTGATCATCTACGTCGGTTGCGGTGAGCGTGGTAACGAGATGTCCGAGGTGCTGCGCGACTTCCCCGAGCTGACCTGCGAAATCGATGGAGTGACCGAATCTATTATGAAGCGCACTGCCCTTGTAGCCAACACATCCAACATGCCTGTGGCTGCCCGTGAGGCCTCCATCTACACCGGTATCACTCTGTCCGAGTACTTCCGTGACATGGGCTACAACGTGGCCATGATGGCTGACTCGACCTCTCGATGGGCCGAGGCGCTGCGTGAGATTTCGGGTCGTCTGGCCGAGATGCCTGCCGATTCCGGCTACCCAGCCTATCTGGGCGCCCGTCTGGCCACCTTCTACGAACGTGCTATATAACGACATTCAAGGGACCGACGATTTTACGTCGTTATATCCGGAAGTCGCTCTAGCCGGGAGGAGCAAAAAAATTTGTTTTTGTTTTTTTTTAAATGGTTGCCATGTTCATAATAACTTTTAAAATAAAACAAATTATTTTTTCAATAAAAACGAAACATTTAATAAATTCCAAATTAAAATAGATATTTTTTTTCATAACAAATATAACGGAGACTAGGCTATGAGGTCTGCACACTAGAGCTGAAAAAAACATTGGCGATACAGCGATGTTTTTTCTTAAAAACATCGAAACATCGATGTAGGTGACACCATCGGTTGTAGTTTAAATTTTTTGGCATTATTTCGCTGTATTTTTTTCCGGCACGTCGCAATAACCGGTTTAATTGTCAAAAATCGGTCAAAAATCGTCGTTATAAGCGGTTCGTCGCTAAAAGCGGAGGCGTACTAAGCGGAGGCCCTTTCATATAAGTTTGTATGGGGACCAACCAAACCATCAAGTTTTCGTCGCAATAACCGGTCGGTCGTTATAACCGGAGTCGTTATAACCGGATTCTACTGTATATTCAATTCGGGAGTCCCGCAGTGTTTTAAAATTAAAATATAAATTTAGATATATAGCACATTTTTACAATTATTATGCAATTTTTTCTATCCCATAATTATTAATAATTATATTATTTTAAAACGTTAGACAAAAGGAAACTGACGAGTTTAGGGTCACGCCTTTTGGCCAATAACCCATGTGAACAAACTAGGTTCAATTTTGAGTTAATTTAAGTCCCATCTATTGTGGTTTTGTGTCATTTCTATTTGAATTTATATATATTTTCAATTAAAATTAATAAGTACAGATTATCACTCTTTGTTTGTTATGTCTGAGTTGACCCGATATGTTTCTTAGAATCACTTAATGTTTTTATAACAATTTCCATGAAATATAATATAAAAGCAATAATTAATAATAATAAGTTCGCAAGAATGTTGATCCCAATTGGCATTCAACGAAGCACAGAGCTCGCATTGCTGATTTCGTTATCAGCAGGGTCTAAATATAGCAGGTCCATGTCTCAGCCAACCATTATCTCACAGATTTTCCTTTTGCCTCCAAGATGTCTCCGAAATTCGCTCTTTCACTTCTACTTCTGTGCTTCGTCCTTCTGGGACTCTGCGACGCCCAACGTAGACAGCAACAGCAGCCAAACTATCGAGGAGGAGTAAGTCCCAAAAAGTGTAATAACTTTTCGTCCAGTAATCAGAATATGGATTTATATTCGCAGAAATATCGCAATTTTAATCAAGACGGTAGCCAGGGGACAGACAGCGCTCCCCCATCTTTGGATAACCCAGCCGATTGCAATCAGAACACCCTGGCCGGTGGCAATAAGGATAGGTTCTCAAGACGCCATTAAGGACAACGGCAACTGGACCTGGACATCAAAAAACTTAAAGAACGAATTAAAATTGCAGCGGGTGTCGCTTGTTAAAAAAAAGGAAATTCAATAAATTAATGTTCAATTTTCTACCAATTATATAACTCTTCCTTGTATAAGTTCCCTTGTATAAAGATGTAAATATTTAATAAAAATTACACACTAAAATAAAAGCAATCAAAAATCAACAAATAAGATTCTTAAGTACTCCCAGAAACAGAATAAAGATAAGAGCGAAGCCAAGATTCTGATGATCTCAAATGACATCAAATACCCTGCAAACTCGGGAAAGTTCTTATCGTAGTATTCGTCCAGAGCTACCATGTACTTCGAGTAAGAGATGAGCCAGTTTATGGAGGGGAAATGCTTCCTCTGGGCCAGCTTCTTGTGCAGACCCCAGAACACCTGCACAATGCCCAGGGTGGCAGAGGTAACAGGATCCGAGATATCACCACCTAGCAGCGCACACTTGCAGTTGAGATACTTTTGCTTTACAAAAATCATAACTCTTGAACCAGTTGAGATATTTTAATATTTTTTTTTTTATATGAAATTACATATGTAAAAATATATGTAATTTTAGTACCTCTAGATTAAGTTTCCATACTGTATGATGTGATAAAGAGTAAATTTTATATTCGAAAATTAATGTTTTTTGAGGCAGCTTTCTGAATTTTTATCAAATTTCGAAATATACTTTTTGTTTGTCTTCTCTGAAAATGAAAATATGATGCATGTTTTAAAAGTATGACCACTTAATCTTAAAGGTACTAAAATTATCTTTCATATAAAAAACAAGAAAGAAAGCTAACTTCGGCATGCCGAAGTTTAAATACCCTTGCAGTAAGTAAGTAAGATTTTTCGTTTTCTCGGGTACTGACATAAATGTTGCGAACGAAAATGCTGCGAACAAAAATGTTGCGAACAAACTAAATAAATTTATATATATATTCCTATGGCAGCTATATGATATAGTGGTCCGATTTTCCGAATTAAAACCAAAATTCTAAAGTATTAAAAAAAGTCCATGTCTGAAATTTCATGAAAATATGATGAAAATTGGCAAAGTTATAATTTTTTTCCTGAAAAATTTCCGATCGTTCCTATGGTAGATATATGATATAGTCGTCCGACCCGGCCCGTTCCGACATATATAGTAGTGAGAGCATATAGAAGACTATCTGCAAAGTTTCATTCAGATAGCTTTAAAACTGAGGTACTAGTTTGCGTAGAAACGGACGGACAGACGGACATGGTTAGATCGACTCGGCTATTGATGCTGATCAAGAATATATATACTTTATAGGGTCGGAAAAGTCTCCTTCAATGCGTTGCAAACTTGTGACTAAAATTATAATACCCTGCAAGGGTATAACAAATATATAGGATATTCATTTGCTAAAGGTATTTATTTATTTTGAAATGAGTAACACTCGTGTATTTACAATTACAATACGTTTTTCGGTGTTACTTGTATGTACAACCACGATCTAAGAGCGTTTTAAGAATCTATCGGGATTGCCACTGGAAAGGTCGTTCGATTTGCAATCGGCTGGGTTATCCAAAGATGGGGGAGGGCTGTCTGTCCCCTGGCTACCGTCCTGATTAAAATTGCGATATTTCTGCGAATATAAATCCATATTCTGATTAGTGGACAAAAAGTTATTACACTTTTTGGGACTTACCCCTCCTCGGTAGTTGGGCTGCTGTCTACGTTGGGCATCGCTGAGTCCCAGAAGGACGAAGCACAGAAGTAGCAGTGATAGAGCGAATTTCGGAGACATCTTGGATTCAACAGGAGAGTCTGGGAGATACTACCTTCTTGAGACAGTCCCTTGTTATTTATAAGCTGCTGATAAGCGAAAATATTGGTCTAATCTATTCAGTCAGATATGATATTTGTTTAATATTTCTTGGAATAATCTTTTCTTTCTTTTCTTTGAAATGTGTCGAAGTTCACTAGCAATAATTACCGCAATATGAACCAAGACGGTAGCCAGGGGACAGACAGCCCTCCCCCATCTTTGGATAACCCAGCCGATTGCAATTCGAACAACATGGCCGGTGGCAATCCCGATAGATTCTTAAAACGCTCTTAGATCGTGGTTGTACATACAAGTAACACCGAAAAACGTAATGTAATTGTAAATACACGAGTGTTACTCATTTCAAAATAAATAAATACCTTTAGCAAATGAATATCCTATATATTTGTTATACCCTTGCAGGGTATTATAATTTTAGTCACAAGTTTGCAACGCATTGAAGGAGACTTTTCCGACCCGGCATCATCAGCCGAGTCGATCTAGCCAAGTCCGTCTGTCCGTTTCTACGCAAACTAGTACCTCAGTTTTAAAGCTATCTGAATGAAACTTTGCAGATAGTCTTCTATATGCTCTCACTACTATATATTCGGAACGGGCCGGGTCGGATGACTATATCATATATCTACCATAGGAACGATCTGAAATTTTTCAGGAAAAAAATTATAACTGCCAATTTTCATCTTATTTTCATGAAATTTCAGACATGGCCATTTTGTATTATTCTAGAATTTCGGTTTCAATTGGATCAAGATCAGACTACTATATCATATATATATGATATATGGTTTTAGCCAGATGATTGTAACACACAGGACATCAAAAGGCGAAAAATAAAATACATGTCAAATTAAACAGAAATAAAACTTATAGAATAATGCCGTCGAAGGCCAGTTTTCCACCGATATTGAATACACGCCCCTCCTTTTTTTGGTAACATTCATAATACATTTTTATTTCCATAGCTTTCCATAGCAACACACACAAGTTACTGAAATAAGTGGCTATTCTTCTGCTTCGGTAGCAAGTAGAGGACGCGCTTCTGGGGCTACGTTGTTATTGCGATCTTTAAGGGTCTATAATATGTAGGAATATATATGTATATAATATTGTAATTCGTAAAGTTTCAAATTCTCTCAGATTCGTTTACTTGGGTTTTCAGTTAGTTTCGCGCAACGGGGAAGGGGAGGGAACGAACACAATCGATAACTTTATGAAAATTTACTAACAATAAATAGCTGACTATAATTACATATATATCAACATAGAACAGGTATACATATGTCTCGTATGTACGTTATTTATGTATGTATTTTGTTTATGGCTGGCTTAATCCGAGTCGTGTGTCGTGTCTGTGTTTCATTTGCGCTACCGACTAATTATTGTTCGTCTTTCCTCAATGGTCGCCTGTCGTCGTGTTTTGTGTGTTTTCTGTGATTCGATTCTGGACTAGACCTGGACTAGACCTGAAGCGGGCCAAAAAACGGTTAAACTTATAAGTAAACTTGGATTCAAATATCTTATTATGCATTATGTAAATATGACTAGATTGAAATGGGGAATTCGAATAATAAGTAACCTAGGTGTGGCTTCTTATTTCGTCTTCTGGTTTCCTCCGCATCCTGCTGGCATTGCTTAGTCCTCCAGATTTCGGAAGGCCTGCTGCAGGTCCTCGTACAGCTGATCGTAGTCCGCCTTTATCTTTTGCTCGCCATCTTTCACGGGGTCCTGCAAAATGGCAAGTGCGTGATTAGCCATCACGGTAGTAAGTCCCCAACCCTTAGCTCACCTTGAACTTCATCGACGACAGCTGATACATGATGCCGCCCATCGACTCCCTAATGGTGTTCCATGTGATCTTGTTGTCCGACTGGGCCGTGGACTCGACAGCATGGCGAGCGGTCTCGTAGAAGGACAGGATGTTCCTCAGCATGCCCACCGTCTTGTAGAAGGGACAGACACGATCGTACGGCGAGTAGGAGTTCTGTTGCAGGAAATCGTCCTTTAGCAGCTTGGCCACCTCCAGGGTGACCTTGTCGGTCTCGGCCAGCGATGCCTTGCCCACCAGTTGCACGATCTCGGACAGATCTTCCTCCTCCTGCAAGATCTCCTTGACCTTGGTACGCAGTGGCACGAATTCGGGGAAGTTCTTATCGTAGTATTCGTCCAGAGCTCGCATGTACTTCGAGTAAGAGATGAGCCAGTTGATGGAGGGGAAGTGCTTCCTCTGGGCCAGTTTCTTGTCCAGACCCCAGAACACCTGCACAATGCCCAGGGTGGCAGAGGTAACGGGATCCGAGAAATCACCACCGGGCGGCGACACAGCGCCAACAATCGAGACGGAACCTTCACGTTCTGGATTACCCAGACACTTGACGCGTCCAGCACGTTCGTAGAAGGTGGCCAGACGGGCGCCCAGATAGGCTGGGTAGCCGGAATCGGCAGGCATCTCGGCCAGACGACCCGAAATCTCACGCAGCGCCTCGGCCCATCGAGAGGTCGAGTCAGCCATCATGGCCACGTTGTAGCCCATGTCACGGAAGTACTCGGACAGAGTGATACCGGTGTAGATGGAGGCCTCACGGGCAGCCACAGGCATGTTGGATGTGTTGGCTACAAGGGCAGTGCGCTTCATAATAGATTCGGTCACTCCATCGATTTCGCAGGTCAGCTCGGGGAAGTCGCGCAGCACCTCGGACATCTCGTTACCACGCTCACCGCAACCGACGTAGATGATCACATCGGAGTTGGAGTACTTGGAGAGGGCCTGTTAAGAAGGGAATAAATAGAACATAAAATTCTTGGATTTATAACAACATTTCGATCTACAGACAAATGTAAGTTATGTGAGTTACGTTAGAGTTTGGATCGAATGAACCCTTAAATAAATGATATTCGCTTTAACAATTTGACATATCTTAAAAATGAATTTTAAGCTTATTAACGTTAAAACCTAAAAGTAGATTTGTACATTGGCGTTCGGGTCAAATAAGTCAAATTCAACTTCAACATAATGCTTACCAATTTAAAGAATTCATTTAATTATTGCTAGTGACATTCGACACATTTCATAGAACCACTTAATGTACTGATTATTCCAAGGAATAAAATAATTGGCATTCCAGTCAATAGGTCAATAACATACATTTATTTATTAAGTAATTCAAATTGAAAAAATTGGCATTGAATTATTGCTAGTGAACTTCGACACATTTCAAAGAAAAGAAAGAAAAGATTATTCCAAGAAATATTAAACAAATATCATATCTGACTGAATAGATTAGACCAATATTTTCGCTTATCAGCAGCTTATAAATAACAAGGGACTGTCTCAAGAAGGTAGTATCTCCCAGACTCTCCTGTTGAATCCAAGATGTCTCCGAAATTCGCTCTATCACTGCTACTTCTGTGCTTCGTCCTTCTGGGACTCAGCGATGCCCAACGTAGACAGCAGCCCAACTACCGAGGAGGGGTAAGTCCCAAAAAGTGTAATAACTTTTTGTCCACTAATCAGAATATGGATTTATATTCGCAGAAATATCGCAATTTTAATCAGGACGGTAGCCAGGGGACAGACAGCCCTCCCCCATCTTTGGATAACCCAGCCGATTGCAAATCGAACGACCTTTCCAGTGGCAATCCCGATAGATTCTTAAAACGCTCTTAGATCGTGGTTGTACATACAAGTAACACCGAAAAACGTATTGTAATTGTAAATACACGAGTGTTACTCATTTCAAAATAAATAAATACCTTTAGCAAATGAATATCCTATATATTTGTTATACCCTTGCAGGGTATTATAATTTTAGTCACAAGTTTGCAACGCATTGAAGGAGACTTTTCCGACCCTATAAAGTATATATATTCTTGATCAGCATCAACAGCCGAGTCGATCTAGCCAAGTCCGTCTGTCCGTTTCTACGCAAACTAGTACCTCAGTTTTAAAGCTATCTGAATGAAACTTTGCAGATAGTCTTCTATATGCTCTCACTACTATATATTCGGAACGGGCCGGGTCGGATGACTATATCATATATCTACCATAGGAACGATCTGAAATTTTTCAGGAAAAAAATTATAACTGCCAATTTTCATCTTATTTTCATGAAATTTCAGACATGGCCATTTTGTATTATTCTAGAATTTCGGTTTCAATTGGATCAAGATCAGACTACTATATCATATATATATGATATATGGTTTTAGCCAGATGATTGTAACACACAGGACATCAAAAGGCGAAAAATAAAATACATGTCAAATTAAACAGAAATAAAACTTATAGAATAATGCCGTCGAAGGCCAGTTTTCCACCGATATTGAATACACGCCCCTCCTTTTTTTGGTAACATTCATAATACATTTTTATTTCCATAGCTTTCCATAGCAACACACACAAGTTACTGAAATAAGTGGCTATTCTTCTGCTTCGGTAGCAAGTAGAGGACGCGCTTCTGGGGCTACGTTGTTATTGCGATCTTTAAGGGTCTATAATATGTAGGAATATATATGTATATAATATTGTAATTCGTAAAGTTTCAAATTCTCTCAGATTCGTTTACTTGGGTTTTCAGTTAGTTTCGCGCAACGGGGAAGGGGAGGGAACGAACACAATCGATAACTTTATGAAAATTTACTAACAATAAATAGCTGACTATAATTACATATATATCAACATAGAACAGGTATACATATGTCTCGTATGTACGTTATTTATGTATGTATTTTGTTTATGGCTGGCTTAATCCGAGTCGTGTGTCGTGTCTGTGTTTCATTTGCGCTACCGACTAATTATTGTTCGTCTTTCCTCAATGGTCGCCTGTCGTCGTGTTTTGTGTGTTTTCTGTGATTCGATTCTGGACTAGACCTGGACTAGACCTGAAGCGGGCCAAAAAACGGTTAAACTTATAAGTAAACTTGGATTCAAATATCTTATTATGCATTATGTAAATATGACTAGATTGAAATGGGGAATTCGAATAATAAGTAACCTAGGTGTGGCTTCTTATTTCGTCTTCTGGTTTCCTCCGCATCCTGCTGGCATTGCTTAGTCCTCCAGATTTCGGAAGGCCTGCTGCAGGTCCTCGTACAGCTGATCGTAGTCCGCCTTTATCTTTTGCTCGCCATCTTTCACGGGGTCCTGCAAAATGGCAAGTGCGTGATTAGCCATCACGGTAGTAAGTCACCAACCCTTAGCTCACCTTGAACTTCATCGACGACAGCTGATACATGATGCCGCCCATCGACTCCCTAATGGTGTTCCATGTGATCTTGTTGTCCGACTGGGCCGTGGACTCGACAGCATGGCGAGCGGTCTCGTAGAAGGACAGGATGTTCCTCAGCATGCCCACCGTCTTGTAGAAGGGACAGACACGATCGTACGGCGAGTAGGAGTTCTGTTGCAGGAAATCGTCCTTTAGCAGCTTGGCCACCTCCAGGGTGACCTTGTCGGTCTCGGCCAGCGATGCCTTGCCCACCAGTTGCACGATCTCGGACAGATCTTCCTCCTCCTGCAAGATCTCCTTGACCTTGGTACGCAGTGGCACGAATTCGGGGAAGTTCTTATCGTAGTATTCGTCCAGAGCTCGCATGTACTTCGAGTAAGAGATGAGCCAGTTGATGGAGGGGAAGTGCTTCCTCTGGGCCAGTTTCTTGTCCAGACCCCAGAACACCTGCACAATGCCCAGGGTGGCAGAGGTAACGGGATCCGAGAAATCACCACCGGGCGGCGACACAGCGCCAACAATCGAGACGGAACCTTCACGTTCTGGATTACCCAGACACTTGACGCGTCCAGCACGTTCGTAGAAGGTGGCCAGACGGGCGCCCAGATAGGCTGGGTAGCCGGAATCGGCAGGCATCTCGGCCAGACGACCCGAAATCTCACGCAGCGCCTCGGCCCATCGAGAGGTCGAGTCAGCCATCATGGCCACGTTGTAGCCCATGTCACGGAAGTACTCGGACAGAGTGATACCGGTGTAGATGGAGGCCTCACGGGCAGCCACAGGCATGTTGGATGTGTTGGCTACAAGGGCAGTGCGCTTCATAATAGATTCGGTCACTCCATCGATTTCGCAGGTCAGCTCGGGGAAGTCGCGCAGCACCTCGGACATCTCGTTACCACGCTCACCGCAACCGACGTAGATGATCACATCGGAGTTGGAGTACTTGGAGAGGGCCTGTTAAGAAGGGAATAAATAGAACATAAAATTCTTGGATTTATAACAACATTTCGATCTACAGACAAATGTAAGTTATGTGAGTTACGTTAGAGTTTGGATCGAATGAACCCTTAAATAAATGATATTCGCTTTAACAATTTGACATATCTTAAAAATGAATTTTAAGCTTATTAACGTTAAAACCTAAAAGTAGATTTGTACATTGGCGTTCGGGTCAAATAAGTCAAATTCAACTTCAACATAATGCTTACCAATTTAAAGAATTCATTTAATTATTGCTAGTGACATTCGACACATTTCATAGAACCACTTAATGTACTGATTATTCCAAGGAATAAAATAATTGGCATTCCAGTCAATAGGTCAATAACATACATTTATTTATTAAGTAATTCAAATTGAAAAAATTGGCATTGAATTATTGCTAGTGAACTTCGACACATTTCAAAGAAAAGAAAGAAAAGATTATTCCAAGAAATATTAAACAAATATCATATCTGACTGAATAGATTAGACCAATATTTTCGCTTATCAGCAGCTTATAAATAACAAGGGACTGTCTCAAGAAGGTAGTATCTCCCAGACTCTCCTGTTGAATCCAAGATGTCTCCGAAATTCGCTCTATCACTGCTACTTCTGTGCTTCGTCCTTCTGGGACTCAGCGATGCCCAACGTAGACAGCAGCCCAACTACCGAGGAGGGGTAAGTCCCAAAAAGTGTAATAACTTTTTGTCCACTAATCAGAATATGGATTTATATTCGCAGAAATATCGCAATTTTAATCAGGACGGTAGCCAGGGGACAGACAGCCCTCCCCCATCTTTGGATAACCCAGCCGATTGCAAATCGAACGACCTTTCCAGTGGCAATCCCGATAGATTCTTAAAACGCTCTTAGATCGTGGTTGTACATACAAGTAACACCGAAAAACGTATTGTAATTGTAAATACACGAGTGTTACTCATTTCAAAATAAATAAATACCTTTAGCAAATGAATATCCTATATATTTGTTATACCCTTGCAGGGTATTATAATTTTAGTCACAAGTTTGCAACGCATTGAAGGAGACTTTTCCGACCCTATAAAGTATATATATTCTTGATCAGCATCAACAGCCGAGTCGATCTAGCCAAGTCCGTCTGTCCGTTTCTACGCAAACTAGTACCTCAGTTTTAAAGCTATCTGAATGAAACTTTGCAGATAGTCTTCTATATGCTCTCACTACTATATATTCGGAACGGGCCGGGTCGGATGACTATATCATATATCTACCATAGGAACGATCGGAAATTTTTCAGGAAAAAAATTATAACTGCCAATTTTCATCTTATTTTCATGAAATTTCAGACATGGCCATTTTGTATTATTCTAGAATTTCGGTTTCAATTGGATCAAGATCAGACTACTATATCATATATATATGATATATGGTTTTAGCCAGATGATTGTAACACACAGGACATCAAAAGGCGAAAAATAAAATACATGTCAAATTAAACAGAAATAAAACTTATAGAATAATGCCGTCGAAGGCCAGTTTTCCACCGATATTGAATACACGCCCCTCCTTTTTTTGGTAACATTCATAATACATTTTTATTTCCATAGCTTTCCATAGCAACACACACAAGTTACTGAAATAAGTGGCTATTCTTCTGCTTCGGTAGCAAGTAGAGGACGCGCTTCTGGGGCTACGTTGTTATTGCGATCTTTAAGGGTCTATAATATGTAGGAATATATATGTATATAATATTGTAATTCGTAAAGTTTCAAATTCTCTCAGATTCGTTTACTTGGGTTTTCAGTTAGTTTCGCGCAACGGGGAAGGGGAGGGAACGAACACAATCGATAACTTTATGAAAATTTACTAACAATAAATAGCTGACTATAATTACATATATATCAACATAGAACAGGTATACATATGTCTCGTATGTACGTTATTTATGTATGTATTTTGTTTATGGCTGGCTTAATCCGAGTCGTGTGTCGTGTCTGTGTTTCATTTGCGCTACCGACTAATTATTGTTCGTCTTTCCTCAATGGTCGCCTGTCGTCGTGTTTTGTGTGTTTTCTGTGATTCGATTCTGGACTAGACCTGGACTAGACCTGAAGCGGGCCAAAAAACGGTTAAACTTATAAGTAAACTTGGATTCAAATATCTTATTATGCATTATGTAAATATGACTAGATTGAAATGGGGAATTCGAATAATAAGTAACCTAGGTGTGGCTTCTTATTTCGTCTTCTGGTTTCCTCCGCATCCTGCTGGCATTGCTTAGTCCTCCAGATTTCGGAAGGCCTGCTGCAGGTCCTCGTACAGCTGATCGTAGTCCGCCTTTATCTTTTGCTCGCCATCTTTCACGGGGTCCTGCAAAATGGCAAGTGCGTGATTAGCCATCACGGTAGTAAGTCACCAACCCTTAGCTCACCTTGAACTTCATCGACGACAGCTGATACATGATGCCGCCCATCGACTCCCTAATGGTGTTCCATGTGATCTTGTTGTCCGACTGGGCCGTGGACTCGACAGCATGGCGAGCGGTCTCGTAGAAGGACAGGATGTTCCTCAGCATGCCCACCGTCTTGTAGAAGGGACAGACACGATCGTACGGCGAGTAGGAGTTCTGTTGCAGGAAATCGTCCTTTAGCAGCTTGGCCACCTCCAGGGTGACCTTGTCGGTCTCGGCCAGCGATGCCTTGCCCACCAGTTGCACGATCTCGGACAGATCTTCCTCCTCCTGCAAGATCTCCTTGACCTTGGTACGCAGTGGCACGAATTCGGGGAAGTTCTTATCGTAGTATTCGTCCAGAGCTCGCATGTACTTCGAGTAAGAGATGAGCCAGTTGATGGAGGGGAAGTGCTTCCTCTGGGCCAGTTTCTTGTCCAGACCCCAGAACACCTGCACAATGCCCAGGGTGGCAGAGGTAACGGGATCCGAGAAATCACCACCGGGCGGCGACACAGCGCCAACAATCGAGACGGAACCTTCACGTTCTGGATTACCCAGACACTTGACGCGTCCAGCACGTTCGTAGAAGGTGGCCAGACGGGCGCCCAGATAGGCTGGGTAGCCGGAATCGGCAGGCATCTCGGCCAGACGACCCGAAATCTCACGCAGCGCCTCGGCCCATCGAGAGGTCGAGTCAGCCATCATGGCCACGTTGTAGCCCATGTCACGGAAGTACTCGGACAGAGTGATACCGGTGTAGATGGAGGCCTCACGGGCAGCCACAGGCATGTTGGATGTGTTGGCTACAAGGGCAGTGCGCTTCATAATAGATTCGGTCACTCCATCGATTTCGCAGGTCAGCTCGGGGAAGTCGCGCAGCACCTCGGACATCTCGTTACCACGCTCACCGCAACCGACGTAGATGATCACATCGGAGTTGGAGTACTTGGAGAGGGCCTGTTAAGAAGGGAATAAATAGAACATAAAATTCTTGGATTTATAACAACATTTCGATCTACAGACAAATGTAAGTTATGTGAGTTACGTTAGAGTTTGGATCGAATGAACCCTTAAATAAATGATATTCGCTTTAACAATTTGACATATCTTAAAAATGAATTTTAAGCTTATTAACGTTAAAACCTAAAAGTAGATTTGTACATTGGCGTTCGGGTCAAATAAGTCAAATTCAACTTCAACATAATGCTTACCAATTTAAAGAATTCATTTAATTATTGCTAGTGACATTCGACACATTTCATAGAACCACTTAATGTACTGATTATTCCAAGGAATAAAATAATTGGCATTCCAGTCAATAGGTCAATAACATACATTTATTTATTAAGTAATTCAAATTGAAAAAATTGGCATTGAATTATTGCTAGTGAACTTCGACACATTTCAAAGAAAAGAAAGAAAAGATTATTCCAAGAAATATTAAACAAATATCATATCTGACTGAATAGATTAGACCAATATTTTCGCTTATCAGCAGCTTATAAATAACAAGGGACTGTCTCAAGAAGGTAGTATCTCCCAGACTCTCCTGTTGAATCCAAGATGTCTCCGAAATTCGCTCTATCACTGCTACTTCTGTGCTTCGTCCTTCTGGGACTCAGCGATGCCCAACGTAGACAGCAGCCCAACTACCGAGGAGGGGTAAGTCCCAAAAAGTGTAATAACTTTTTGTCCACTAATCAGAATATGGATTTATATTCGCAGAAATATCGCAATTTTAATCAGGACGGTAGCCAGGGGACAGACAGCCCTCCCCATCTTTGGATAACCCAGCCGATTGCAAATCGAACGACCTTTCCAGTGGCAATCCCGATAGATTCTTAAAACGCTCTTAGATCGTGGTTGTACATACAAGTAACACCGAAAAACGTATTGTAATTGTAAATACACGAGTGTTACTCATTTCAAAATAAATAAATACCTTTAGCAAATGAATATCCTATATATTTGTTATACCCTTGCAGGGTATTATAATTTTAGTCACAAGTTTGCAACGCATTGAAGGAGACTTTTCCGACCCTATAAAGTATATATATTCTTGATCAGCATCAACAGCCGAGTCGATCTAGCCAAGTCCGTCTGTCCGTTTCTACGCAAACTAGTACCTCAGTTTTAAAGCTATCTGAATGAAACTTTGCAGATAGTCTTCTATATGCTCTCACTACTATATATTCGGAACGGGCCGGGTCGGATGACTATATCATATATCTACCATAGGAACGATCGGAAATTTTTCAGGAAAAAATTATAACTGCCAATTTTCATCTTATTTTCATGAAATTTCAGACATGGCCATTTTGTATTATTCTAGAATTTCGGTTTCAATTGGATCAAGATCAGACTACTATATCATATATATATGATATATGGTTTTAGCCAGATGATTGTAACACACAGGACATCAAAAGGCGAAAAATAAAATACATGTCAAATTAAACAGAAATAAAACTTATAGAATAATGCCGTCGAAGGCCAGTTTTCCACCGATATTGAATACACGCCCCTCCTTTTTTGGTAACATTCATAATACATTTTTATTTCCATAGCTTTCCATAGCAACACACACAAGTTACTGAAATAAGTGGCTATTCTTCTGCTTCGGTAGCAAGTAGAGGACGCGCTTCTGGGGCTACGTTGTTATTGCGATCTTTAAGGGTCTATAATATGTAGGAATATATATGTATATAATATTGTAATTCGTAAAGTTTCAAATTCTCTCAGATTCGTTTACTTGGGTTTTCAGTTAGTTTCGCGCAACGGGGAAGGGGAGGGAACGAACACAATCGATAACTTTATGAAAATTTACTAACAATAAATAGCTGACTATAATTACATATATATCAACATAGAACAGGTATACATATGTCTCGTATGTACGTTATTTATGTATGTATTTTGTTTATGGCTGGCTTAATCCGAGTCGTGTGTCGTGTCTGTGTTTCATTTGCGCTACCGACTAATTATTGTTCGTCTTTCCTCAATGGTCGCCTGTCGTCGTGTTTTGTGTGTTTTCTGTGATTCGATTCTGGACTAGACCTGGACTAGACCTGAAGCGGGCCAAAAAACGGTTAAACTTATAAGTAAACTTGGATTCAAATATCTTATTATGCATTATGTAAATATGACTAGATTGAAATGGGGAATTCGAATAATAAGTAACCTAGGTGTGGCTTCTTATTTCGTCTTCTGGTTTCCTCCGCATCCTGCTGGCATTGCTTAGTCCTCCAGATTTCGGAAGGCCTGCTGCAGGTCCTCGTACAGCTGATCGTAGTCCGCCTTTATCTTTTGCTCGCCATCTTTCACGGGGTCCTGCAAAATGGCAAGTGCGTGATTAGCCATCACGGTAGTAAGTCACCAACCCTTAGCTCACCTTGAACTTCATCGACGACAGCTGATACATGATGCCGCCCATCGACTCCCTAATGGTGTTCCATGTGATCTTGTTGTCCGACTGGGCCGTGGACTCGACAGCATGGCGAGCGGTCTCGTAGAAGGACAGGATGTTCCTCAGCATGCCCACCGTCTTGTAGAAGGGACAGACACGATCGTACGGCGAGTAGGAGTTCTGTTGCAGGAAATCGTCCTTTAGCAGCTTGGCCACCTCCAGGGTGACCTTGTCGGTCTCGGCCAGCGATGCCTTGCCCACCAGTTGCACGATCTCGGACAGATCTTCCTCCTCCTGCAAGATCTCCTTGACCTTGGTACGCAGTGGCACGAATTCGGGGAAGTTCTTATCGTAGTATTCGTCCAGAGCTCGCATGTACTTCGAGTAAGAGATGAGCCAGTTGATGGAGGGGAAGTGCTTCCTCTGGGCCAGTTTCTTGTCCAGACCCCAGAACACCTGCACAATGCCCAGGGTGGCAGAGGTAACGGGATCCGAGAAATCACCACCGGGCGGCGACACAGCGCCAACAATCGAGACGGAACCTTCACGTTCTGGATTACCCAGACACTTGACGCGTCCAGCACGTTCGTAGAAGGTGGCCAGACGGGCGCCCAGATAGGCTGGGTAGCCGGAATCGGCAGGCATCTCGGCCAGACGACCCGAAATCTCACGCAGCGCCTCGGCCCATCGAGAGGTCGAGTCAGCCATCATGGCCACGTTGTAGCCCATGTCACGGAAGTACTCGGACAGAGTGATACCGGTGTAGATGGAGGCCTCACGGGCAGCCACAGGCATGTTGGATGTGTTGGCTACAAGGGCAGTGCGCTTCATAATAGATTCGGTCACTCCATCGATTTCGCAGGTCAGCTCGGGGAAGTCGCGCAGCACCTCGGACATCTCGTTACCACGCTCACCGCAACCGACGTAGATGATCACATCGGAGTTGGAGTACTTGGAGAGGGCCTGTTAAGAAGGGAATAAATAGAACATAAAATTCTTGGATTTATAACAACATTTCGATCTACAGACAAATGTAAGTTATGTGAGTTACGTTAGAGTTTGGATCGAATGAACCCTTAAATAAATGATATTCGCTTTAACAATTTGACATATCTTAAAAATGAATTTTAAGCTTATTAACGTTAAAACCTAAAAGTAGATTTGTACATTGGCGTTCGGGTCAAATAAGTCAAATTCAACTTCAACATAATGCTTACCAATTTAAAGAATTCATTTAATTATTGCTAGTGACATTCGACACATTTCATAGAACCACTTAATGTACTGATTATTCCAAGGAATAAAATAATTGGCATTCCAGTCAATAGGTCAATAACATACATTTATTTATTAAGTAATTCAAATTGAAAAAATTGGCATTGAATTATTGCTAGTGAACTTCGACACATTTCAAAGAAAAGAAAGAAAAGATTATTCCAAGAAATATTAAACAAATATCATATCTGACTGAATAGATTAGACCAATATTTTCGCTTATCAGCAGCTTATAAATAACAAGGGACTGTCTCAAGAAGGTAGTATCTCCCAGACTCTCCTGTTGAATCCAAGATGTCTCCGAAATTCGCTCTATCACTGCTACTTCTGTGCTTCGTCCTTCTGGGACTCAGCGATGCCCAACGTAGACAGCAGCCCAACTACCGAGGAGGGGTAAGTCCCAAAAAGTGTAATAACTTTTTGTCCACTAATCAGAATATGGATTTATATTCGCAGAAATATCGCAATTTTAATCAGGACGGTAGCCAGGGGACAGACAGCCCTCCCCCATCTTTGGATAACCCAGCCGATTGCAAATCGAACGACCTTTCCAGTGGCAATCCCGATAGATTCTTAAAACGCTCTTAGATCGTGGTTGTACATACAAGTAACACCGAAAAACGTATTGTAATTGTAAATACACGAGTGTTACTCATTTCAAAATAAATAAATACCTTTAGCAAATGAATATCCTATATATTTGTTATACCCTTGCAGGGTATTATAATTTTAGTCACAAGTTTGCAACGCATTGAAGGAGACTTTTCCGACCCTATAAAGTATATATATTCTTGATCAGCATCAACAGCCGAGTCGATCTAGCCAAGTCCGTCTGTCCGTTTCTACGCAAACTAGTACCTCAGTTTTAAAGCTATCTGAATGAAACTTTGCAGATAGTCTTCTATATGCTCTCACTACTATATATTCGGAACGGGCCGGGTCGGATGACTATATCATATATCTACCATAGGAACGATCTGAAATTTTTCAGGAAAAAAATTATAACTGCCAATTTTCATCTTATTTTCATGAAATTTCAGACATGGCCATTTTGTATTATTCTAGAATTTCGGTTTCAATTGGATCAAGATCAGACTACTATATCATATATATATGATATATGGTTTTAGCCAGATGATTGTAACACACAGGACATCAAAAGGCGAAAAATAAAATACATGTCAAATTAAACAGAAATAAAACTTATAGAATAATGCCGTCGAAGGCCAGTTTTCCACCGATATTGAATACACGCCCCTCCTTTTTTTGGTAACATTCATAATACATTTTTATTTCCATAGCTTTCCATAGCAACACACACAAGTTACTGAAATAAGTGGCTATTCTTCTGCTTCGGTAGCAAGTAGAGGACGCGCTTCTGGGGCTACGTTGTTATTGCGATCTTTAAGGGTCTATAATATGTAGGAATATATATGTATATAATATTGTAATTCGTAAAGTTTCAAATTCTCTCAGATTCGTTTACTTGGGTTTTCAGTTAGTTTCGCGCAACGGGGAAGGGGAGGGAACGAACACAATCGATAACTTTATGAAAATTTACTAACAATAAATAGCTGACTATAATTACATATATATCAACATAGAACAGGTATACATATGTCTCGTATGTACGTTATTTATGTATGTATTTTGTTTATGGCTGGCTTAATCCGAGTCGTGTGTCGTGTCTGTGTTTCATTTGCGCTACCGACTAATTATTGTTCGTCTTTCCTCAATGGTCGCCTGTCGTCGTGTTTTGTGTGTTTTCTGTGATTCGATTCTGGACTAGACCTGGACTAGACCTGAAGCGGGCCAAAAAACGGTTAAACTTATAAGTAAACTTGGATTCAAATATCTTATTATGCATTATGTAAATATGACTAGATTGAAATGGGGAATTCGAATAATAAGTAACCTAGGTGTGGCTTCTTATTTCGTCTTCTGGTTTCCTCCGCATCCTGCTGGCATTGCTTAGTCCTCCAGATTTCGGAAGGCCTGCTGCAGGTCCTCGTACAGCTGATCGTAGTCCGCCTTTATCTTTTGCTCGCCATCTTTCACGGGGTCCTGCAAAATGGCAAGTGCGTGATTAGCCATCACGGTAGTAAGTCACCAACCCTTAGCTCACCTTGAACTTCATCGACGACAGCTGATACATGATGCCGCCCATCGACTCCCTAATGGTGTTCCATGTGATCTTGTTGTCCGACTGGGCCGTGGACTCGACAGCATGGCGAGCGGTCTCGTAGAAGGACAGGATGTTCCTCAGCATGCCCACCGTCTTGTAGAAGGGACAGACACGATCGTACGGCGAGTAGGAGTTCTGTTGCAGGAAATCGTCCTTTAGCAGCTTGGCCACCTCCAGGGTGACCTTGTCGGTCTCGGCCAGCGATGCCTTGCCCACCAGTTGCACGATCTCGGACAGATCTTCCTCCTCCTGCAAGATCTCCTTGACCTTGGTACGCAGTGGCACGAATTCGGGGAAGTTCTTATCGTAGTATTCGTCCAGAGCTCGCATGTACTTCGAGTAAGAGATGAGCCAGTTGATGGAGGGGAAGTGCTTCCTCTGGGCCAGTTTCTTGTCCAGACCCCAGAACACCTGCACAATGCCCAGGGTGGCAGAGGTAACGGGATCCGAGAAATCACCACCGGGCGGCGACACAGCGCCAACAATCGAGACGGAACCTTCACGTTCTGGATTACCCAGACACTTGACGCGTCCAGCACGTTCGTAGAAGGTGGCCAGACGGGCGCCCAGATAGGCTGGGTAGCCGGAATCGGCAGGCATCTCGGCCAGACGACCCGAAATCTCACGCAGCGCCTCGGCCCATCGAGAGGTCGAGTCAGCCATCATGGCCACGTTGTAGCCCATGTCACGGAAGTACTCGGACAGAGTGATACCGGTGTAGATGGAGGCCTCACGGGCAGCCACAGGCATGTTGGATGTGTTGGCTACAAGGGCAGTGCGCTTCATAATAGATTCGGTCACTCCATCGATTTCGCAGGTCAGCTCGGGGAAGTCGCGCAGCACCTCGGACATCTCGTTACCACGCTCACCGCAACCGACGTAGATGATCACATCGGAGTTGGAGTACTTGGAGAGGGCCTGTTAAGAAGGGAATAAATAGAACATAAAATTCTTGGATTTATAACAACATTTCGATCTACAGACAAATGTAAGTTATGTGAGTTACGTTAGAGTTTGGATCGAATGAACCCTTAAATAAATGATATTCGCTTTAACAATTTGACATATCTTAAAAATGAATTTTAAGCTTATTAACGTTAAAACCTAAAAGTAGATTTGTACATTGGCGTTCGGGTCAAATAAGTCAAATTCAACTTCAACATAATGCTTACCAATTTAAAGAATTCATTTAATTATTGCTAGTGACATTCGACACATTTCATAGAACCACTTAATGTACTGATTATTCCAAGGAATAAAATAATTGGCATTCCAGTCAATAGGTCAATAACATACATTTATTTATTAAGTAATTCAAATTGAAAAAATTGGCATTGAATTATTGCTAGTGAACTTCGACACATTTCAAAGAAAAGAAAGAAAAGATTATTCCAAGAAATATTAAACAAATATCATATCTGACTGAATAGATTAGACCAATATTTTCGCTTATCAGCAGCTTATAAATAACAAGGGACTGTCTCAAGAAGGTAGTATCTCCCAGACTCTCCTGTTGAATCCAAGATGTCTCCGAAATTCGCTCTATCACTGCTACTTCTGTGCTTCGTCCTTCTGGGACTCAGCGATGCCCAACGTAGACAGCAGCCCAACTACCGAGGAGGGGTAAGTCCCAAAAAGTGTAATAACTTTTTGTCCACTAATCAGAATATGGATTTATATTCGCAGAAATATCGCAATTTTAATCAGGACGGTAGCCAGGGGACAGACAGCCCTCCCCCATCTTTGGATAACCCAGCCGATTGCAAATCGAACGACCTTTCCAGTGGCAATCCCGATAGATTCTTAAAACGCTCTTAGATCGTGGTTGTACATACAAGTAACACCGAAAAACGTATTGTAATTGTAAATACACGAGTGTTACTCATTTCAAAATAAATAAATACCTTTAGCAAATGAATATCCTATATATTTGTTATACCCTTGCAGGGTATTATAATTTTAGTCACAAGTTTGCAACGCATTGAAGGAGACTTTTCCGACCCTATAAAGTATATATATTCTTGATCAGCATCAACAGCCGAGTCGATCTAGCCAAGTCCGTCTGTCCGTTTCTACGCAAACTAGTACCTCAGTTTTAAAGCTATCTGAATGAAACTTTGCAGATAGTCTTCTATATGCTCTCACTACTATATATTCGGAACGGGCCGGGTCGGATGACTATATCATATATCTACCATAGGAACGATCGGAAATTTTTCAGGAAAAAATTATAACTGCCAATTTTCATCTTATTTTCATGAAATTTCAGACATGGCCATTTTGTATTATTCTAGAATTTCGGTTTCAATTGGATCAAGATCAGACTACTATATCATATATATATGATATATGGTTTTAGCCAGATGATTGTAACACACAGGACATCAAAAGGCGAAAAATAAAATACATGTCAAATTAAACAGAAATAAAACTTATAGAATAATGCCGTCGAAGGCCAGTTTTCCACCGATATTGAATACACGCCCCTCCTTTTTTTGGTAACATTCATAATACATTTTTATTTCCATAGCTTTCCATAGCAACACACACAAGTTACTGAAATAAGTGGCTATTCTTCTGCTTCGGTAGCAAGTAGAGGACGCGCTTCTGGGGCTACGTTGTTATTGCGATCTTTAAGGGTCTATAATATGTAGGAATATATATGTATATAATATTGTAATTCGTAAAGTTTCAAATTCTCTCAGATTCGTTTACTTGGGTTTTCAGTTAGTTTCGCGCAACGGGGAAGGGGAGGGAACGAACACAATCGATAACTTTATGAAAATTTACTAACAATAAATAGCTGACTATAATTACATATATATCAACATAGAACAGGTATACATATGTCTCGTATGTACGTTATTTATGTATGTATTTTGTTTATGGCTGGCTTAATCCGAGTCGTGTGTCGTGTCTGTGTTTCATTTGCGCTACCGACTAATTATTGTTCGTCTTTCCTCAATGGTCGCCTGTCGTCGTGTTTTGTGTGTTTTCTGTGATTCGATTCTGGACTAGACCTGGACTAGACCTGAAGCGGGCCAAAAACGGTTAAACTTATAAGTAAACTTGGATTCAAATATCTTATTATGCATTATGTAAATATGACTAGATTGAAATGGGGAATTCGAATAATAAGTAACCTAGGTGTGGCTTCTTATTTCGTCTTCTGGTTTCCTCCGCATCCTGCTGGCATTGCTTAGTCCTCCAGATTTCGGAAGGCCTGCTGCAGGTCCTCGTACAGCTGATCGTAGTCCGCCTTTATCTTTTGCTCGCCATCTTTCACGGGGTCCTGCAAAATGGCAAGTGCGTGATTAGCCATCACGGTAGTAAGTCACCAACCCTTAGCTCACCTTGAACTTCATCGACGACAGCTGATACATGATGCCGCCCATCGACTCCCTAATGGTGTTCCATGTGATCTTGTTGTCCGACTGGGCCGTGGACTCGACAGCATGGCGAGCGGTCTCGTAGAAGGACAGGATGTTCCTCAGCATGCCCACCGTCTTGTAGAAGGGACAGACACGATCGTACGGCGAGTAGGAGTTCTGTTGCAGGAAATCGTCCTTTAGCAGCTTGGCCACCTCCAGGGTGACCTTGTCGGTCTCGGCCAGCGATGCCTTGCCCACCAGTTGCACGATCTCGGACAGATCTTCCTCCTCCTGCAAGATCTCCTTGACCTTGGTACGCAGTGGCACGAATTCGGGGAAGTTCTTATCGTAGTATTCGTCCAGAGCTCGCATGTACTTCGAGTAAGAGATGAGCCAGTTGATGGAGGGGAAGTGCTTCCTCTGGGCCAGTTTCTTGTCCAGACCCCAGAACACCTGCACAATGCCCAGGGTGGCAGAGGTAACGGGATCCGAGAAATCACCACCGGGCGGCGACACAGCGCCAACAATCGAGACGGAACCTTCACGTTCTGGATTACCCAGACACTTGACGCGTCCAGCACGTTCGTAGAAGGTGGCCAGACGGGCGCCCAGATAGGCTGGGTAGCCGGAATCGGCAGGCATCTCGGCCAGACGACCCGAAATCTCACGCAGCGCCTCGGCCCATCGAGAGGTCGAGTCAGCCATCATGGCCACGTTGTAGCCCATGTCACGGAAGTACTCGGACAGAGTGATACCGGTGTAGATGGAGGCCTCACGGGCAGCCACAGGCATGTTGGATGTGTTGGCTACAAGGGCAGTGCGCTTCATAATAGATTCGGTCACTCCATCGATTTCGCAGGTCAGCTCGGGGAAGTCGCGCAGCACCTCGGACATCTCGTTACCACGCTCACCGCAACCGACGTAGATGATCACATCGGAGTTGGAGTACTTGGAGAGGGCCTGTTAAGAAGGGAATAAATAGAACATAAAATTCTTGGATTTATAACAACATTTCGATCTACAGACAAATGTAAGTTATGTGAGTTACGTTAGAGTTTGGATCGAATGAACCCTTAAATAAATGATATTCGCTTTAACAATTTGACATATCTTAAAAATGAATTTTAAGCTTATTAACGTTAAAACCTAAAAGTAGATTTGTACATTGGCGTTCGGGTCAAATAAGTCAAATTCAACTTCAACATAATGCTTACCAATTTAAAGAATTCATTTAATTATTGCTAGTGACATTCGACACATTTCATAGAACCACTTAATGTACTGATTATTCCAAGGAATAAAATAATTGGCATTCCAGTCAATAGGTCAATAACATACATTTATTTATTAAGTAATTCAAATTGAAAAAATTGGCATTGAATTATTGCTAGTGAACTTCGACACATTTCAAAGAAAAGAAAGAAAAGATTATTCCAAGAAATATTAAACAAATATCATATCTGACTGAATAGATTAGACCAATATTTTCGCTTATCAGCAGCTTATAAATAACAAGGGACTGTCTCAAGAAGGTAGTATCTCCCAGACTCTCCTGTTGAATCCAATATGTCTCCGAAATTCGCTCTATCACTGCTACTTCTGTGCTTCGTCCTTCTGGGACTCAGCGATGCCCAACGTAGACAGCAGCCCAACTACCGAGGAGGGGTAAGTCCCAAAAAGTGTAATAACTTTTTGTCCACTAATCAGAATATGGATTTATATTCGCAGAAATATCGCAATTTTAATCAGGACGGTAGCCAGGGGACAGACAGCCCTCCCCCATCTTTGGATAACCCAGCCGATTGCAAATCGAACGACCTTTCCAGTGGCAATCCCGATAGATTCTTAAAACGCTCTTAGATCGTGGTTGTACATACAAGTAACACCGAAAAACGTATTGTAATTGTAAATACACGAGTGTTACTCATTTCAAAATAAATAAATACCTTTAGCAAATGAATATCCTATATATTTGTTATACCCTTGCAGGGTATTATAATTTTAGTCACAAGTTTGCAACGCATTGAAGGAGACTTTTCCGACCCTATAAAGTATATATATTCTTGATCAGCATCAACAGCCGAGTCGATCTAGCCAAGTCCGTCTGTCCGTTTCTACGCAAACTAGTACCTCAGTTTTAAAGCTATCTGAATGAAACTTTGCAGATAGTCTTCTATATGCTCTCACTACTATATATTCGGAACGGGCCGGGTCGGATGACTATATCATATATCTACCATAGGAACGATCGGAAATTTTTCAGGAAAAAAATTATAACTGCCAATTTTCATCTTATTTTCATGAAATTTCAGACATGGCCATTTTGTATTATTCTAGAATTTCGGTTTCAATTGGATCAAGATCAGACTACTATATCATATATATATGATATATGGTTTTAGCCAGATGATTGTAACACACAGGACATCAAAAGGCGAAAAATAAAATACATGTCAAATTAAACAGAAATAAAACTTATAGAATAATGCCGTCGAAGGCCAGTTTTCCACCGATATTGAATACACGCCCCTCCTTTTTTGGTAACATTCATAATACATTTTTATTTCCATAGCTTTCCATAGCAACACACACAAGTTACTGAAATAAGTGGCTATTCTTCTGCTTCGGTAGCAAGTAGAGGACGCGCTTCTGGGGCTACGTTGTTATTGCGATCTTTAAGGGTCTATAATATGTAGGAATATATATGTATATAATATTGTAATTCGTAAAGTTTCAAATTCTCTCAGATTCGTTTACTTGGGTTTTCAGTTAGTTTCGCGCAACGGGGAAGGGGAGGGAACGAACACAATCGATAACTTTATGAAAATTTACTAACAATAAATAGCTGACTATAATTACATATATATCAACATAGAACAGGTATACATATGTCTCGTATGTACGTTATTTATGTATGTATTTTGTTTATGGCTGGCTTAATCCGAGTCGTGTGTCGTGTCTGTGTTTCATTTGCGCTACCGACTAATTATTGTTCGTCTTTCCTCAATGGTCGCCTGTCGTCGTGTTTTGTGTGTTTTCTGTGATTCGATTCTGGACTAGACCTGGACTAGACCTGAAGCGGGCCAAAAAACGGTTAAACTTATAAGTAAACTTGGATTCAAATATCTTATTATGCATTATGTAAATATGACTAGATTGAAATGGGGAATTCGAATAATAAGTAACCTAGGTGTGGCTTCTTATTTCGTCTTCTGGTTTCCTCCGCATCCTGCTGGCATTGCTTAGTCCTCCAGATTTCGGAAGGCCTGCTGCAGGTCCTCGTACAGCTGATCGTAGTCCGCCTTTATCTTTTGCTCGCCATCTTTCACGGGGTCCTGCAAAATGGCAAGTGCGTGATTAGCCATCACGGTAGTAAGTCACCAACCCTTAGCTCACCTTGAACTTCATCGACGACAGCTGATACATGATGCCGCCCATCGACTCCCTAATGGTGTTCCATGTGATCTTGTTGTCCGACTGGGCCGTGGACTCGACAGCATGGCGAGCGGTCTCGTAGAAGGACAGGATGTTCCTCAGCATGCCCACCGTCTTGTAGAAGGGACAGACACGATCGTACGGCGAGTAGGAGTTCTGTTGCAGGAAATCGTCCTTTAGCAGCTTGGCCACCTCCAGGGTGACCTTGTCGGTCTCGGCCAGCGATGCCTTGCCCACCAGTTGCACGATCTCGGACAGATCTTCCTCCTCCTGCAAGATCTCCTTGACCTTGGTACGCAGTGGCACGAATTCGGGAAGTTCTTATCGTAGTATTCGTCCAGAGCTCGCATGTACTTCGAGTAAGAGATGAGCCAGTTGATGGAGGGGAAGTGCTTCCTCTGGGCCAGTTTCTTGTCCAGACCCCAGAACACCTGCACAATGCCCAGGGTGGCAGAGGTAACGGGATCCGAGAAATCACCACCGGGCGGCGACACAGCGCCAACAATCGAGACTGAACCTTCACGTTCTGGATTACCCAGACACTTGACGCGTCCAGCACGTTCGTAGAAGGTGGCCAGACGGGCGCCCAGATAGGCTGGGTAGCCGGAATCGGCAGGCATCTCGGCCAGACGACCCGAAATCTCACGCAGCGCCTCGGCCCATCGAGAGGTCGAGTCAGCCATCATGGCCACGTTGTAGCCCATGTCACGGAAGTACTCGGACAGAGTGATACCGGTGTAGATGGAGGCCTCACGGGCAGCCACAGGCATGTTGGATGTGTTGGCTACAAGGGCAGTGCGCTTCATAATAGATTCGGTCACTCCATCGATTTCGCAGGTCAGCTCGGGGAAGTCGCGCAGCACCTCGGACATCTCGTTACCACGCTCACCGCAACCGACGTAGATGATCACATCGGAGTTGGAGTACTTGGAGAGGGCCTGTTAAGAAGGGAATAAATAGAACATAAAATTCTTGGATTTATAACAACATTTCGATCTACAGACAAATGTAAGTTATGTGAGTTACGTTAGAGTTTGGATCGAATGAACCCTTAAATAAATGATATTCGCTTTAACAATTTGACATATCTTAAAAATGAATTTTAAGCTTATTAACGTTAAAACCTAAAAGTAGATTTGTACATTGGCGTTCGGGTCAAATAAGTCAAATTCAACTTCAACATAATGCTTACCAATTTAAAGAATTCATTTAATTATTGCTAGTGACATTCGACACATTTCATAGAACCACTTAATGTACTGATTATTCCAAGGAATAAAATAATTGGCATTCCAGTCAATAGGTCAATAACATACATTTATTTATTAAGTAATTCAAATTGAAAAAATTGGCATTGAATTATTGCTAGTGAACTTCGACACATTTCAAAGAAAAGAAAGAAAAGATTATTCCAAGAAATATTAAACAAATATCATATCTGACTGAATAGATTAGACCAATATTTTCGCTTATCAGCAGCTTATAAATAACAAGGGACTGTCTCAAGAAGGTAGTATCTCCCAGACTCTCCTGTTGAATCCAAGATGTCTCCGAAATTCGCTCTATCACTGCTACTTCTGTGCTTCGTCCTTCTGGGACTCAGCGATGCCCAACGTAGACAGCAGCCCAACTGAGGGGGGGTCAAAAAGTTTTACATTGCAGACCAATATGCTTTTAACCGGACGGTAGGGGACAGACAGCCCTCCCCTTTGGATAACCAGCCGATTCAAATCGAACGACCTTTGGGCAATCCATATTCTTAAAACTCTTATATTGTTTGTAATAAATACCTTTAGCAAATGAATATCCTATATTTTTTTTAAGAATGCAAACAAAAGTTAGGAATTTCTTACGGAGAGGCAGTTTTAATGTGAATTATGATCTATTGAACCTATAACCTAAAGACCGCTAATTCTGTCTCAGAATCATATCGAACCAATCGTAAACTTTGGCATATCGAATTGTTATATTTAATTAAGGGCTCTGTTCTTATGAAGAGTGCCATACCAACACTCACCTGTGAGATTACAGTCTTGCCGCAACCAAATGCACCGGGGATGGCAGTGGTGCCGCCCTGGACGCAGGGGAAGAGCGAGTCGAGGACGCGTTGGCCTGTGAAGAGCGGATGGTTGGCGGGCAGCTTCTCGGTACAGGGACGCGGCTGCCTTACGGGCCACACCTGCAGCATGGTGTGCTTGGTGATCTCGCCGTCGAACTCCGTCTCCAGGACGATATCCTCCAGGTTGTAGTTGCCCGCCGGGGCAATGTATCTTACGGTTCCCTTGGCCCTAGGCGCCACAATCATGCGCTGTTTTACGAGGGTGTTCTCGTGCACCACGCCATATAGGTCTCCTCCAGTGATGTGCGAGCCCACGCGGACATTCAACGGATTGAATTCCCACATCTCGGAGCGGGACAGAGCCGGCGTGTTCACGCCCTTCGGTATATAGATGGAGTTGGTCATCACACCAATGTCCTTAAGCGGACGCTGGATGCCGTCAAAGATGCTGCCCATGATGCCCGGACCGAGCTCCACGGAGAGAGGCTTGCCGGTACGCAGGACTGGATCGCCCACGGTTACGCCGGAGGTCTCCTCGTACACCTGGATGGTGGCCATGTCGCCCTCCAGTCGGATGATCTCGCCCACCAGCTCGTAGTAGCCGACGCGGACCAACTCGTACATGGCAGATCCCGACATGGCCTCAGCCGTGACCACTGGAAAAGGGGAGAGCGGCAGAGAAATCCGGATTAGACTGATCCACGGGGTCAGAGAGTGAAGGACGCGGGTGACGTCGCCTACCTGGGCCAGAGACCGCATAGACACGACCGTACTCCGACTCGCGCTCCTCGTCTTTGAATTTCCTCAAGTTGGACATGGTCGCGGTTGCTTCTCTCTGCTTCTTCTGCTTTGGTAACGGTCAAAACACGCGATCGCTGCGGACAGAGAGCGATTTAAAATCAGATTTCGAATTACCAATAAACAAAAACACATTTTCCATGCCCCCGAAAGAGAGAGAGAGTTTCACGAGTGTGCTGAGCAGGAAAATCGTAGATGGCGCTGCTGTGCAGCAGCAGCAGCAGCCCCCAGTGAAAAGCTTCACACCCCCGCAGCCAGCATCGATTTTCCAATACAATTTTCACGCATGCCACGGGTAGCGAGCTGAATTTTCACTATTTCTCGCAGCACAAGCGCGATTTTTACACTTTCACTTTATTTTGATGCATAGTTACTGGGTCCTGCGCACGCTGTGCGGTAATTAACCTTTTTTTGGCTGCCCTAAAATTAAATATGCTCACATTTGTTTCAGCAGCTCTTATGAAAATTCTCTTGCTTTTTTGGTTTCAGTGCGACCAGATGGTGTATGTGAAAACATGCTCAGAGTTTTCCACCCTGTGGAAAATCCTTCTTCGAAATGCGGTTTTCCAAACTGCTATAATATTTGAGTTTTTAGGGAATCATTTTATGTTTTATTTGAAAACCATATTATTTACCTTGTGTTGTAGGTTAATTAATTTCAATCGCGCCCTGTAAAATAGAAATTATCTCATCTTTATATATAAGATATCCTTAGGGATATATTTTTTTTAACTCAGACAAGAATTAAGATTGTTTAGTAGTCATTAAAAATATATACGTTTGTAAAAGCACTTTTAAATTAAAATGGATATTTAAAAAGAAAAAATGTTCCATTAAATCATATTTTGTGGAAATTATCCTGAAGGATAATTCTTCATTCATAAAAAGCGAAATTTTTGCTCAAGTTTTTAATTTAGAACGAGTTTAAATTGTTCATTTTCGTATGTAATTTTTAACTATGAACTCCTTTTATCTAATTTAATATATTTTATTCAATTTTGTTTCGAAGGATAATAACGTATCGATATCGATAGTCGCTCACTCTCGATAAGCCACAGAGCGGCAATTCCAAACAACCGTTCCTCTGGTAATTCGGCTTTGGCCGCCAACGGTCACACTACATTTATTTTATTCGGCTGTAATTTCCACAAAAACTATATTAATCCGTAATTAAACCAAGCAGACGAAGTGCATCCGTGTGGTAGTGTTTCGGCGCAGGGGTCATTATGAGAGAGCCTTTCGGCCGAACAGTGTAACGTGCGCGCAGCCCACCGGGGCAACCGAAAAGATAACCTCCAAAGTCCAGACATCGCAGACATCGATGCACCTGCTTCGGTCTTGCCAGCTCCTTTGCCCCCCTTGATGCAACTGAGACAAACCCTCTAATTAGTGGCGACGAGTGGGTAAATACTGCGGCGCCGCCATGTCGACGTCGTCGGTGGTGCAGCAGTTCGTGAACGGGCTCAAGTCCCGCAACCGGAATGTCCAGAACAAGGCCACCCAGGATCTGCTGTTTTACGTGAAGACGGAGCTGCGTGAGATGTCCCAGGAGGAGCTGGCGCAGTTTTTTGACGAGTTCGATCACCACATCTTCACGATGGTAAATGCGGCGGATATCAACGAGAAGAAAGGCGGAGCCCTTGCCATGAGTGAGTTCTTGATGGAGTAAGCCGGTGGTAGTCCAGATCAAAATCAAGGGAGTTTTCTCACTTTCAGAGTGCCTCATCAACTGCGAGGGCAGTCTGACGGCCAGGAAGGGCATTTCGCCCTACTTGAACCGCCTGCGAGACCTCCTGCTGATTAACGATGTGTCCGTAATGGAGATAGCCGCCCGCTCCCTAGTCAAACTGGCCAACATGCCGACCTCCAAGGGAGCCGACTCCTTTGACTTTGACATCAAGAAGGCCTTTGAGGTGCTCGGAGGCGAGAGACAAGAGGTGGGTCTCGATAGGGTCTCGAACAGTTTATGAATAATATTAATATATTTTATTTAATTTTCCAGTATCGCCGCCACGCCGCCGTCTTTATTCTTCGCGAGCTGGCCATTGCCTTGCCCACGTACTTTTACCAGCACATCCTCACCTTCTTCGAGGTCGTATTCAATGCCATCTTCGATCCAAAACCGGCCATTCGAGAATCGGCAGGAGAAGCTTTGAGAGCGGCCTTAATTGTCACTGCCCAGCGCGAGAGTACCAAGCAGTCGAGTGAACCGCAGTGGTACAAGATCTGCTACGATGAGGCCAATGGAAGCTTCAGTGCGGATTTGGCCGTCGGAAAGGAGCAGAAGGGCGTGACCCGTGACGATCGCATCCATGGCGGCCTTATTGTCTTTAATGAGCTCTTTCGCAGCGCAAACGCCACCTGGGAGCGCCGCTATACGGCTCTAAAAACGCTATTTCCCAAGACGCAGCACAACAAGTTCCTCGAGGCCAGCAGCTCCCTGGTGGGCATGGGCTCCCAGCTAAACACACTGGTGCCGCGGCTGAAGGTGCCCTTCATCGAGCGGCTCGGCAGCAGCCAGCAGTCGCATATGAGCGAGGGGGAGCAGCACAATGGCGTGGCGAAGTTCGCGAGCGTGAGTCTAACGATCCATAATTCCGACCAGCGAGAATGTATTTATTTTTTCTTTATGTAAAACTTATATTTTCTCTCTTATTAATATTAACTTCTGTTCGTTTGCCGCCTTCTCGAGAGAGTGATCGCACTTCCTCGATCGATGGCACCGTCGATAATAATATATCGAGTGTCCTTCTTATCGATAGTTACAGTGTAACCTTATCTTTAACTTATATTTACAGTTATTTACAATTTATATTTACAATTATGTTTGTTTTTACTAATTAATTTTAACTAATAATTTTTTTTTCAACAGCACAACGTTTTGGAGTCGGCCTACGCTCACGAGATCCTGCAGGAGCACTACACCACCATTTGCGACAATGTGCTGGAACAGCGATCCTCCAAGTCGCCGTATGTGCAGCAGGCCCTCCTGCAGATCCTGCCCCGACTGGCCGCCTTCAAGCGCGAGGTATTCGTGGAGAAATACCTGCCGACCTGCATATCCCATTTGATGCTCATCCTGCGCGGCAAGGAGAAGGATCGTGCGGTGGCCTACGTAACCATCGGCTATATGGCGGTGGCCGTCCAGAGTGCGATACAGGAACATCTATCGGGGATCATGAGCAGCGTGAAGCTCGCTCTGCCAGCCAAGGATTTGACCAGTAAGAGGAAGGTGCCCGTGGATCCGGCGGTCTTTGCCTGCATCACGCTCCTCGCCCATGCAGTCAAGTCGGAGATCAGCGAAGATGTCAAGGAGATCCTCGAGCAGATGTTCTACACGGGCCTCTCGCCGGCGCTAACGGTTTGCCTGCGCGAGCTCTCCGAGAATGTGCCGCAACTGAAGTCGGCCATCACGGAGGGACTGATCGGTGTCCTGTCCCAAGTGCTGATGAACAAGCCGGCGGCTATTCCGTACTCCGCCGTTCCCCTGATCGCCATCGATGGCTCGCTGATAATGCAGAATGCGGATGGAGCTACCACAGTTCTGGCCCTCAAGACCCTGGGTACCTTCAACTTTGAGGAGCAGAACATGCTGGACTTTGTACAGCGGTAGGTCTTAAGGATTATGCTATATCTTCACATCTTTTTAATGAACATTTCTTCTTTCTTCTTCCTTAGCTGCGCCGACTACTTTATCATCCATGAACAGCAGGAGATTCGCCTGGAAGCTGTGCAAACCTGCACGCGGCTCCTCAAGCTGGCTGTCCAGTCCTCAGCAGAGAGCATGGAGAACTCCAAGACGCTCAGCGACACCGTCTCGCATGTGATCGAGCGCCTGCTGATGGTGGCCATCACGGACATGGACTGCAATGTGCGAATACGAATCCTCCGCTCGTTGGACGAGACTTTCGACGCTAAACTGGCACAGCCCGAGTCTCTCAACTCGCTGTTCATCACGCTGCACGATGAGATCTTCGAGATCCGTGAACTGGCAATGGTCACCATCGGTAGATTGTCCTCCATGAACCCCGCGTATGTGATGCCCAAGCTCCGGACGACGATGATTGAGCTCCTCACCGACCTCAAGTACTCGGGGATGAGCAGAAACAAGGAGCAGAGTGCCAGGATGCTGGACCATCTGGTGATAAGCACGCCCCGGCTGATATCCTCGTACATGAATCCGATCCTCAAGGCTCTGGTGCCGAAATTGCACGAGCCGGAGTCAAATCCGGGCGTTATTCTGAACGTGCTGCGCACCATTGGTGACTTGGCGGAGGTGAATGGTGGCTCCAACGAAATGGAGCTGTGGGCCGACGATCTGCTCTCCATTCTCCTCGAGATGCTCGGCGATGCCGGCAGTCCGGATAAGCGTGGCGTTGCTCTCTGGACCCTGGGACAGCTGATCAGTGCCACGGGAAGGGTGGTGAGCCCCTATCACAAGTATCCCGTGCTCATCGACATCCTGATCAACTTCCTGAAGACGGAACAGCGACGCTCCATTCGGAGGGAGACGATCCGTGTGCTGGGGCTACTGGGCGCCATGGATCCCTACAAGCACAAGATGAACAAGGGGCTGATCGACAGCCAAAAGGATAATGTTCTCATTGCGTATTCCGATGGCAAGGTGGACGAGAGCCAGGACATCTCCACGGCAGAGCTGCTGGTGAATATGGGCAACGCCCTGGATGAGTATTATCCGGCGGTGGCCATTGCCGCCCTGATGCGGATCCTCCGGGATCCCACGCTCAGCACCCTGCACACGAGCGTGGTGCAGGCGGTGACGTACATCTTCCAGAGCCTCGGCATCAAGTGCGTCCCCTACCTGGCCCAGGTGCTGCCCAACTTGCTGGACAATGTCCGCACGGCGGATAACAATTTGAGGGAGTTTCTGTTCCAGCAGCTGGCCATTCTGGTGGCCTTTGTCAAGCTGCACATCATCAGCTACATGGGCGACATCTTCAAGCTGATCAAGGAGTTCTGGACGATCAATACGCCGCTGCAGAACACGCTGATCAATCTGATTGAGCAGATCGCAGTGGCGCTGGGCTGCGAGTTCAGGGACTATTTGGCGGAGCTCATCCCACAGATTCTGCGTGTGCTGCAGCATGATAACTCCAAGGATAGAATGGTTACGAGGAGACTGCTGCAGGCTCTCCAGAAGTTTGGGAGCACCTTGGGCTACTACCTGCCGCTGATTGTGCCGCCCATTGTGAAGCTCTTCGACTCGCATTATGTGCCCCAGCAGGTGTCCATGGTGGCCCTGGAGACAATTAACAATCTGGCCTGCCAGCTGGACTTTACCGACTTCTCCTCGCGCATCATTCATCCGCTGGTCCGAGTGCTGGACGCCGAACCGGAGCTGCGGGACCAGGCCATGCTCACGCTCCGCTCGCTGGTCAAGCAGCTGGGCAAAAAGTATCTGGTGTTTGTGCCCATGGTGCAGCGCACCCTCGCCAAGCATCGCATTTCTGACTCGGAATATGAGAAGCTGCTGAGCCGCATCCAGTCCAACAGCACCATGGCGGATGCCTCCGGGGCGGGGGAGCTGGGCCTGCGGCCGGCCAAGATCAAGAACTACGAGCCCTTTGTGACGGACAGGAACAGCAATATCAATAATCTGCAGGTGCGGACCAATGAGCTGCGCACCTCGTGGCAGGTGACGCGACGCGTGTCCAAGGACGACTGGGTGGAGTGGCTGAAGCGCCTCTCGATTGGCCTGCTCAAGGAGTCCCCCTCGCACGCCCTGCGCGCCTGCCGCTCGCTGGCCCAGGAGTACGACACGCTGCTCCGCGACCTCTTCAACGCCGCCTTCATCTCCTGCTGGACGGAACTGTCGCCGGACCTCAAGTCCGAGCTAACCCAGTCCCTCATCCAGGCCCTCCAAGTCACCGACATGCCAGAGATCACGCAGACCATCCTCAACCTGGCCGAGTTCATGGAGCATTGCGACCGTGACCCCATCCCGATTGAGACGAACCTGCTGGGCACGCGGGCCATGGCGTGTCGAGCGTATGCCAAGGCGCTGCGCTACAAGGAGGAGGAGTTCCTGCTGCGCGAAGATCCACAGGTATTCGAGTCCCTCATCCTCATCAACAACAAGCTGCAGCAGCGGGAGGCGGCCGAGGGTCTCCTCACCAGCTACCGCAATGCGGCCAACGAGCTGAATGTGCAGGGAAGGTGGTACGAGAAGCTTCACAACTGGGACCAAGCGCTGGAGAACTACGAGAAGAATCTGAAGGCGGATGCCTCGGATCTGGAGGCACGCCTCGGTCACATGCGGTGCCTGGAGGCGCTCGGCGATTGGTCGGAGCTGAGCATGGTGACAAAGAACGAGTGGGAGACCTTCAGTGCGGAGACCAGGGCGCGGGCGAGTCGCGGGGCTGCCGTGGCTGCGTGGGGCCTTCAAGACTGGGAGGCCATGCGGGAGTACGTGCGATGCATACCGGAGGACACGCAGGACGGTAGCTTCTATCGCGCAGTGCTGGCCGTGCATCACGACGACTTTGAGACCGCCCAGCGTCTGATAGACGAGACCAGGGATCTCCTGGACACGGAACTCACGTCCATGGCGGGCGAATCCTACGAGAGAGCCTACGGAGCCATGGTCTGTGTGCAAATGCTGGCGGAACTAGAGGAAGTCATTCAATACAAGCTGATACCCGAGCGAAGGGAGCCCCTGAAGACCATGTGGTGGAAGCGACTGCAGGGAGGACAACGCTTGGTGGAGGACTGGCGAAAGATCATCCAGGTGCACTCGCTGGTGGTGAAGCCGCACGACGACATTCACACCTGGCTCAAGTACGCGAGCCTGTGCCGCAAGAGCGGCTCCCTGCACCTCTCCCACAAGACGCTGGTGATGCTGCTGGGCACCGATCCCAAGCTGAATCCCGACCAGCCGCTGCCGTGCAATCAGCCGCAGGTGACATACGCCTACACCAAGTTCCTGGCTGCGAACAATGAGCTGCAGGAGGCCTACGACCAGCTGCGGTACTTCGTCAATACCTACAGCCAGGAGCTGAGCTGCCTGCCGCCGGAGGCTCTCAAGCAGCAGGATCAGCGACTGATGGCGCGCTGCTACTTGCGGCTCGCGACCTGGCAAAACAAGCTGCAGGACAGCCTCGGGCCAGAGGCGATACCCGGAGCTCTGGAGTGCTTCGAGAAGGCCACCAGCTACGATCCGAACTGGTACAAGGCGTGGCACCTCTGGGCCTACATGAACTTCAAGGTGGTGCAGGCCCAGAAGACGGCGCTGGACAAGCAGCAGCTGGAGAAGCAGGGCGCCGCTAGCCTGGGCATGGGCATGATGAGCCTGGGCCTAGACAGCGATCTGATGATTATCCAGCAGTACGCAGTGCCCGCGGTGCAGGGCTTCTTCCGTTCGATCAGCCTCATCAAGGGCAACTCCCTGCAGGACACGCTGCGCCTGCTGACCCTCTGGTTCGACTACGGCAACCATGCAGAGGTGTACGAAGCCCTGCTCTCGGGCATGAAGCTGATCGAGATCAACACGTGGCTGCAGGTCATTCCGCAGCTGATTGCCCGCATCGACACCCACCGCCAGCTGGTGGGGCAGCTCATCCACCAGCTGCTCATGGACATTGGCAAGAACCATCCGCAGGCTCTCGTCTACCCGCTGACAGTGGCCTCCAAGTCGGCTTCGTTGGCGCGACGGAATGCTGCCTTCAAGATCCTCGACTCGATGCGCAAGCATTCGCCCACCTTGGTGGAGCAGGCGGTCATGTGCAGCGAGGAGCTCATTCGCGTGGCCATTCTGTGGCACGAACAGTGGCACGAGGGCCTGGAGGAGGCCTCGCGCCTCTACTTTGGCGATCGCAATGTCAAGGGAATGTTTGAGATTCTGGAGCCGCTGCACGCCATGCTGGACAGGGGACCGCAGACGCTGAAGGAGACCTCCTTTTCGCAGGCCTACGGACGCGAGCTGACCGAGGCCTATGAGTGGTCGCAGCGCTACAAAACCTCGGCTGTCGTGATGGACTTGGATCGGGCGTGGGACATTTACTATCATGTCTTCCAGAAGATCTCGCGCCAGCTGCCGCAGCTCACCTCGCTGGAGCTGCCGTATGTCTCGCCCAAGCTGATGACCTGCAAGGACCTCGAGCTTGCGGTCCCAGGGTCGTACAATCCGGGCCAGGAGCTGATACGGATCAGTCACATCAAGACGAACCTGCAGGTGATCACCTCGAAGCAGCGACCTCGCAAGCTCTGCATCAGCGGCTCCAACGGCAAGGACTACATGTACCTGCTGAAGGGCCACGAGGATCTGCGTCAGGATGAGCGAGTGATGCAGCTCTTCTCGCTGGTAAACACCCTCCTCCTCGACGATCCGGACACTTTCCGTCGCAACCTGGCCATCCAGCGGTACGCCGTGATCCCGCTGAGCACCAACTCGGGTCTCATCGGATGGGTGCCGCATTGTGACACGCTGCACACGCTCATCCGCGACTACAGGGACAAGAAGAAGGTGCCGCTGAACCAGGAGCATCGCACCATGTTGAACTTTGCCCCGGACTACGACCACCTCACGCTCATGCAAAAGGTAGAGGTGTTCGAGTACGCCCTGGGCCAGACGCAGGGCGACGACCTGGCCAAGTTGCTCTGGCTGAAGTCACCGTCCTCGGAGCTGTGGTTCGAGCGGCGGAATAACTACACCCGCTCTTTAGCCGTCATGTCGATGGTGGGCTACATCCTTGGGCTGGGCGATCGCCATCCGTCGAACCTTATGCTGGACCGGATGAGCGGCAAGATTCTGCACATTGACTTCGGCGACTGCTTTGAGGTGGCCATGACGCGCGAGAAATTCCCGGAGAAGATCCCCTTCCGGCTCACCCGGATGCTGATCAAGGCCATGGAGGTCACCGGCATCGAGGGCACCTACCGGCGCACCTGCGAGAGCGTCATGCTGGTGCTCCGGCGCAACAAGGACTCCCTGATGGCCGTGCTGGAGGCCTTTGTCTACGATCCGTTGCTCAACTGGCGTCTGCTGGACGTGGACAAAAAGGGCAACGATGCGGCCGCCGGGAATGGTGGAGCGCCGGGCGGAAGAGGTGGTGGCGGCGGCGGCGGCTCCGGCTTGCAGGATAGCCTCAGCAATTCGGTGGAGGATTCGCTACCGATGGCCAAGTCAAAGCCCTACGATCCGCAGCTGCAGCAGGGCGGCGGCCTGCACAACAACGTGGCCGACGAGACGAACAGCAAGGCCAGCCAGGTGATCAAGCGGGTCAAGTGCAAGCTCACCGGCACCGATTTCCAGACCCAGAACAGCGTCAACGAGCAGCGGCAGGTGGAGCTGCTCATCCAGCAGGCGACCAACAACGAGAACCTCTGCCAGTGCTACATTGGCTGGTGTCCCTTCTGGTGAATCAATGGATCGGATCCCAACCCCGACTGAGCGAGATTACGAACACTTTTACTTCTACTAATAACTGAATAACTGAATAACTGAATTGGGAGCACCCGTCCCCGGACTGGAGAGGATTCGGGGAGGAACGCGAACGCGAACGCAGAGAGGCGTTTTAGGTACATAATATTTGTATAATTTATGTTAGACATACGCTTTATTATCTTTTTATTTGTGAATACAAATTGCAAATAAATTCCAATTTTGTAAAAATAAAAAACTAAAATTATTTTTTAAGGCCAAGCAGGGGTTTCAATATTAGTTATAAGCTTGCTAGCAATTGAAGGAACCTTTTTCGACCCCATAGATCATGTACATATATTCTTGATCAGCATCAACAGCCGAGTCGATCTAGCAATGTTCGCACGAACATTTTTTTGTCAACATTTTATAAGGGGTTACCATTGTTCACCATTGTTCAAATTGTGAACAGTTGGAAAAAAAACGCATTCAAACGAAAAAAAAACATGGGCCAAGACTTTATTTTAATTTTTCAAAATTTGAAACTTATAGCTCTGGTTAGCACACTAATTGGTGTTATAAGTTCATAAATCCCGAACAATTGTTTGTTTTCAAGATAATTACAAAAATGTAACGAGTTCGTGACACAGACGGAAGTCAATTTTTCGCAAACCAGTTCAAGCACTGATTTCAGCAAAACTTAATGAAAGATTTTAATTAAATTAATTTTAATGTATTATATTATATATCAAGTCAACTTAATAATTTATTTGAGTTGACTTAAAAATATTAAGTAGTTTTTTTTCATGATGTTTTTACTACTTAAGTAAATGATGTTAGAAAGCATAGGTCCAAGCATAGTTCCTTTGCTTTAAAGATTTTTTTCAAAACACAACATGATCTTTTTATGGTGTTTTTCATCAAAATGATGAAAAATCGCTAGTTGCGCGAATTAATATTGATTTAAAGTTCATAAAAGTAAATATTTTAGGTCTACAAATGAATGCTTTTTTGGTTTAGTTATGATCGTTTTCAAATGAGGAATCCATCGCAAAATTAATGGATATAGAAATTCAGGGTTCGCGAAGTTGGCAGACAGAAAACCTTGTTTTCCCATTTCCTCACAGCGAAATGAATCCTGGGGGAACTATTGAGCGCCCATCGTGGTAACCTCCATAATAAACCAAGTCGTGACCGCTTTATTCATTATTTTTATTTGTGAATTCGATTGCAAATAAATTCAATTTTGTTTATTTTTTAAATCACCAAAAAACCCGTACATCTTTTTTGGCTGAACAAACTAATCGCGATATTATGATGATGATTTTTACAAAAGGAAACGAAACATAGCAAATTTTTCAAAATATATCTCAAACATCCAAACGTTCTCCTCTCTGGGGGGAGCAGCAATTTATGAGTACTTGCAGCATGCCACAAATACCAACTAAATCCTTCACAAAGAAATATTTTATGTATATAAAGAGATGTAGAATATATAGTAGGTAGACACTAAAACTGCACATTAAACTAGTCCTAGACGTAGCTATAGGGGGGAGGGGAAGCTTCAAAGGCAGCCTCGCCTTAGCTGTTGTTGCCACGCTTGCCGCGCTGCTCCCGGCGCCAGGCGTCGATGCGCTGCTTCAGCTCAATGTTCGGCACCAGCATGTCCTCGGTGAGGGGCTGGCGGTTGAAGGGATCGGTGCAGCTGTTGAGCAGATGGCGTGTGATGATCGCACGGTCCATCACCGTGCCGGAGGGCAGCACAACGGGATCGGACATGAGGGTGTCCATCAGTGGATCCTTGAACTCGTCCGGCGCGTCGGCGCATTCATCTTCAGTCTGTTGGTTGGTGACTGCAAGCAGAAAATTATACTTTTAATACAATAATATTTTAATTTTAATAATAATCCCTACTGAAGATTTCGTGGGCTCGCTGGGTGAGAGCCTTGAATCGTTCCACCTCCACCGCCGAGCGTATGGCCAGGCGCTTGATCCTCGCCGCTGCCTCATTGCAAATTTCCACATTAAAGGAGCGCTCGTCGGCGGCTAAAGCCTGAGCGAATCTATCACAGTCCAAGTGCAGATAAATGTCAAAGATCTGGGCCAGGAGGCTGCGCGGCTCCCAGCCGTATTTGGCCGGGTTCTTGACCTTCAGGTCATTGCACTTTGGCCCGGCCAGTTGCTTTAAATTGAAGTTCAGCATGGAGCTGAGGCGATCCACAAGCTCCGCACGCATGAACGGCTCCTTAATGTCGCTCTAAAGTCGAGAGAAAATATATATTAAACATTTTATAATACGGGTTCGTGGCACACTCACCGTCAGATAGTGAAAGAGATCGACTGTCTCGCGAGCCAGCGTCAAATAGGAGCGGCACTGGCGCTCGTCCGTTGCCAGCTGGGTCAGCCGGCTCTGCTGCTGATCCGCGCTCATCTTGCTCAGGTTCGTCTTGTCCGAGAGCAGCTGCTGCGTCTGATGGATGCGCTTCAGATTCTCCAGGCACTCGTCCAGCAAGAATGTCGTGTCGTTCATCAGCATGTTGACGAACTTGACAAACTGATTGCCCACACGCGACTCACAGATAACGGCCTGCCGATGGATGGGATTCTCCCACATGGATTTGAACAGATGGCTAATATGGTATCTGTGTGAAGAGAGAAAGGAAAGAAAGGGAGAACAAATTAGGGATGCAAATCGAAAGAATGGCTATTTTTCTCGATTATATTGTTCCGATATATCACACAGAATGTGGATTTATCGCTTATATTAAGTCAATTATACATTTATCTCTCAGCAGCAACTCATTATGACTTTAAGGGGTCTTCTACTTACGAATTTTTTAAAATTCGATTTTTTTGTATTATTATTAAAATATAGAGGATCTGAGGAATACGCCATATAAAAGGGTTTTGTAAAATTCGCATTCCTTCATGGGTAAACGAAGCCCGAAAGATGGCCACCTCCATACGTTTCAAACCTTTTTCCTATCTTTAAACGCGTTTTCCCGAAAATCACCTTTTTTAAACTTTCTACCAGTAATTTTCATCGAATCGAACCAATTTTTTCCCCACTTCTTTATCAAACAATTCTCTATGCTTCTCCGAGTACGATTTTTCTTTTTAATTTTTTGTTTAATTTTGACACCCTCCAACAGGTGAAAAAACATGGTTGAAAATGGAACTTTCTATAAAAAAAGTTTATATTAAAAACAATTTTTAATTTAAAAAAAAAATCGTACAACGTAAAACTGAAAATAAATAAAATTAATTTTTCTCATTTTATGCAAGTATAAGGGTAGTTATGATACCAGAAAAATGAACCCTAAAATTTTGATGACCCCACTTTGACCTAATATAAACAAAGAATGATTAGCTATACATACGTAAAATTTCCCAATGTGTTAAGTATAAAAATGTACAAAAGTAATACAAAAAAAATTATCTCATTATCTTGTACAGTTTTCTCACAATTAATTTCTGAAAATAGGCCAAAATTTCCCCCTTATGGAAAGCACTTAACTACAAGCTAAAGTTCTTCTGAGGCTGTTGGCCTGCGCTTACCTTATGGTAAACTTATCGTAAAACTCAGTGCTTTGGCCTGTTGTCTCTACGTCGACATAGAATCTCATTAAAGCGCTGACCAGGGCGTTTTGGGCCAGTTCGTGGTTCCACATCTACACAGTAAAGACTTTTATAAGCAATATAACTTAACAAAAAATGTCGTACTCACCGCTGTGTTCACCGAGTTGGCTGGCTTCAAAGAGAACACGAACATCACCTCGACCAGCTTGGCAGTCACATAGGGATTCTTGATGAGGTGCGAGGCGCAGACGCAGGTCAGCAGCCAGGTGATGATCGAGTGGTCGATGCCCTGGCGTATGTCCACGTTGGCGTGCTGCATGGTGAAGAGAATGAACTCGGCGATGTCGTCGATATACCATTCGGGCAGTGCGGAAAATGCGTCCGTGGGCTTCAGCTGTTGCACGGGCATCTTGGAGATGAAGGGTCCCTCAATGGGACGCCCCTCGAACTGGTAGAGCATAAATTCGCAGACTGTCGAATAGAACTCCGTGCAGCGCTGGAGGAGGGCGGGATCGAGGAGGGTGATCTCGCTGCAGGTTTTGGAACTGGAGAGGTAGAGAGAGGGATTTTCTTAACAGGTTCTAGGAGAGGGATTAAGTAATAATCACTCACCGATTGAGCTTACGCAGCTGCTTCTCCCAGCGCTCCTTGAACTGGTTGTTGCGGTTGGCATAGCGCGAGTTCACCCAGTGCGGCTTGGTGCGGTCCAGCTCGTCGATGAGCTTCTGCAGCTCCTTGATGGCGCGCACCTTCTGGCGGTAGCGTTGAATGGCAGGCAAATAGCCCAGATGGTGGGCCTGCAGGGTGAGGAACCAGCACTGCGTTTGGAAATTGGCATTCTCCACCGCCGGCTGGCCAAAGTCACGGGCCAAAAAGTTGCGATACTCCTCCTCGTTGTACCGAATCTTCGTGTCCTGCTCGATGTTAACCAGCGAGTTTTTGTGGTAGTGAAAATTGGGATCGATGCGATCCAGCTTAATCTTCACCGCCAGCTGCTGGAGCACGCTCATCAGGTTGATCACGAAGCCGTCGCGGGCCAGCAGCTTCTCGTCGCTGGCGAACTGGACGCGCCGATCGTTGTGGCGCAGAATCTTCCCGATATACTCCATCGTCTTGGCACGGCTGCTCGCGTTCACGCACAGCGAGTGGAACACCACATGCATGTGGGTGCGCATCGAATGGAGTTCCCAACGCAGCCGCGAACTGGCCGCATCCTCGAGCTTGTTCTTCGTGCTAAACTCGGCAAACTTGACGTTCTCCTCGGCGAACAGGGAGACGGAGAGAAAGGGTCCCAGGAAGCTGCATTTGACAATCTCCCGTCCCGAGATCTTCGTGCAGATGGGTGGCAGGAAATTGGGCTGGCGGGCCACGAGATCGGCTATGGGTCGGACGGAGCCCACCTTGATCACGACCAGCTTGGCCAGCCATTCGATCTGCTGCACATTGATCTTTGAGGTGCAAATGTTCCGCTGCATGCCGGCAAAGAGGCCGCGCAACACCTGGCCAAAGATGGCGTCGAAGGAGTCGCTGTCGGAGTGCGTGTGTGCTATCAAATCGATGAGGAAGGACTCGCTCACCTTCTCCATGTACATCAGCTCGAGGAGAGCGGACTGGTCCATGTGCCCGTTGAGATTCTGGTGGATGCGATCGGTTAGCACCAGCACCGTCATCCGCATCACCTGCTCGAAGGCAAGCTGGAGGACTGCCTGGTTGTGGGGCATCTTGCGGCAGCACTCCGTCTGGTAATTGTGATAGCAGCGGATGAGATAGAGCAGCACATTGTGCTTGGTCGTGGTCACTATGCTGAGCACGGAGGGCGCTATGCAGGCTATTCCGGGCTCGCTGCTGGTCGCCTCCAATGCTCCTCCGCCGCCTCCCGATGCTGCCTCTTCGCTAGGCACCGTTGTTTGTGCCACCGCGTTTGCCATTATTTCCTGAACTTCTGTGTCATCCGATTTGATCTTTTTGGCCGATGAGAACTCCTTGTCTTCCTTGTCAGCAGCCAGCAGCGAGTCGCCCTCTCCCTCGTTCAGCTCATCGTTGTAAATCTTAAGCGACGCCTCCATCAGCACATTGGACACGATGCATTCAAAGTCGAACCTCCGGCTGGGCTGCTGCTCCAGGAAGCTAGCGCTTTGCGCGCAGATTATGGAACCGCTGCCGAACTCATTCCAGGTGGCGTTCAGCAGGCGGGAGAGCAGCTGTTCGTTCTGTTCGTCCACATTCTTGGGCGGACTGCCGCCCACCGCCGACGACGACTCCATGGCAACTTCGGGATTCCCCGGAGATATCTTGCTGCTTTGCAGCACACTCCGTTTGGTGCTCTCGTTGGGCAGGTTGAGAGCCGGCGTCATCTCAACGTCTTGCACTGGCGTGGAGGCGACCGACTTCATTTCCACATCCATGTCCGGCTTGCCGCCGAGCTCTGGCCAGACGGAGGCGGAGACGGGAGCTGCTGGCTTCGGTGTCGGCAGGGAGGCAACCTCCTTGTCGCTTGGCGTGGCCTCTCGGACCAGGCGAGACTCTCCCGAGACATTGGTCTGTTTGCGTGGCGTCTTTTCCGGACTGGGCGTGAGGGGGGCCAGTGGCGCCTGCAGGCCACTGCGGGCGGCCAAGGTGCGGAGGCGGCGGGCTCGCATCTAAAGCAGATTAGGAAAGGTTTCTAGAACAAATTGGGTAAAGTGATGAAATGAAATACTTGCCTCTTCTGCTGTTAATTCAGTGGCTACGACAACAGGCTCTGCTGTCTGCTCTGAAGGTGTGTCTTGTGCCTGCAGCTCCTCTTCCTGCTCTTCCTGTAATCCCTGAGCTAACTGTGGCTGCTCTACATCCTCTACCTGATCCTGATCGTCCTCCTCCTCCTCTTCCTCCATGGGCTTCTGTGGCGGCTCTTCTTCCGGCATTGCTCTGTTGTTGATCCGTTGGGAAGCACTACGCAGTTGCTACGAAATGGCTTTTCCTCTCTCTCTCTGTTGTTGTTTGTTTGTTGCGTAGTTTTCCTCCTGCGAACGAACCAGCCAAGCGGCGGTGATGATGATGTGGGTTAATGAACCAAACAAAAGAGAGAGAGTGAGAGAAGAGAGTGCCTGCCAAGAGCGGCACGCGCGCAGCCAACAAATAAACAACAAAGTCCAGCGGTCAACGTCAAGTTCAAGACAAGACAATGCCGCCTCCGCCGCCAGATCAGAGCCAGAATCTCGATGGAATCTCCATCTCTTTGTCGTGAACTACGACGCACTACACATGTGGGCATGTGGCAAGGGCAGGACAACTGACCTGCCGCAAAAGACAGACCAGACCAGACGCACACCGTCCCCGAGGTTGACAGCGGCAGACAAAAATGCACTGCTGCAACTATTTATAGAAGCGCAGAAGAGCAGAGAAATGGGGGAAGCTATTGGGATGCGCCCAGTCAAGTGCAGTAAACAATATCATAACACACATGCGAAAATCGGTGGTATAAACCTTATATAATGCAAACCGATCGTCGAGCTAAAAGACTCCTCCCCGCCACTCCCCAAATAGGAAGAGTTACCTGCGCCGCTTTGGAGGAAGTACACAAAAACCGCCGAGATATATAAAATCGGACATAAGGGTGAGTAAACGACTGACTGGGTGACTGAGCGAAGTCGAGTGGCGAGCGGAGAGAGGGGGCACTGCACTTACCTGGCTGACTTTCACCTGCGAAACAATTTGTTTATGTTCCGGACCCCGAACTATTGCATATTACTGCCGGGCCTGGCCTCCAGAAGCTCTGCCCACACTTTCCGTTCCGTGCTGCAATTGCCAAACAAAACAGACGTCGTCGACTATGGGCCTTCGGACTACTGGTGACCAAGCAAAATTTCTCTTTTGTTCTGATTTGAGGAGAGTTATGTTGGGCCTGCTGGCTATATTACCTCCGTCCAACTGCGGCTGTTGAGACTGATAATTAACTAGCAAAGTGCTAAGTTCGGCTAATGCGGCACACGTCTGCACTGAGCTCTAAATTAATTTTAATTATTTCTTTTTTTTGGTTTTCGCGTCCGTTAGAGCTGCAAAAACATCGGTGTTACTGCTATCGATGTCATTGAAAAAATGCGATACATCGATTTATTTGCCAACATGTCGTTTTCACGTCATAATACAACGTTTCCACTATATTATAAATATTATTTTATTACTACATTTCAGGCTTAATTTTCTTGATTTCATGGAAAAAAAAATATTAAAAAAAACTTCAAAATAGACGTTAGTATTTTTAACTAATTTAAAAGAATTACGAGTTAATTTGGAGCTTGTCAAAATTGTATTATTATTATTCATGGATTTTGCAATATTTTTCGAGTCATACAAATTATTTAATTTATTTCACTGAAAACTAGTAAGGTAACAGTTTTATATACATAAATTACATACATGTCACTTAAAGTTTCTTATTGATTTTTTTAGTTAATACTTTCCGTCATTTACGTAATTAATTAATTGACATCGAATTTAAAGCATAAGGTATTTTTTGTTTACTTTAGGTAGACCGATCTATTATTTGAATCACCACTTCTACTGTGTAAACTAACTTTTTATCCTTATTAAAGTTTAGAACAATTTTTACAAAACCTCTCGGCATGATAAGCGGCCAATTATCCGACTTTAAGATAATGTCTTTGAGATAGTAAAGTCCTTTTGGTATGGGATCTGTGATGTTAGTTATAGGAAAATTGGTATTAACACCGTAATCCAGTGTAGGGACAAACAACTTATGGCTGGCTTTAAGCATCTGGCAAGCTTTGCCGTTATATATTGTCAGCGGCAGAAGTTTGTAGTTTCCATTTCCATAGGAGTCGAGGTAGCTATCGGACCCAAATGTGAAGCGATCATCCTTAATATCTTCCAATATCTCTATTGTTCCATTTATCCTGCGATCACGTCCCAAAATGCGAAATCGACAATCCATTAATGTTCCGTTCGTTTCCCAAGATATAAGTCTCACTATGTATGGTTTTTTTAAGGACATCTGACAGATTTACAGGAAAGTTAATGTTCTTGTTGTCAAATAATACAATTTGAAGTCTTACGTAAGCCTTGGCAATCAAAATTAGGAAAATAATTTTTCCGAACACCTTCATTGTTATTCAGCTAACTTGAAATACAAACTGTAAAACTCTGAACGGTACCCGATCTTTATATATCTAAATAATATCTGATTTTTAGTCCAATTAATGTAAACTTTATCATTTTAATTAAATCTATTGTAATATCATTTAGCGTGTCAAAAGTATTTCTTTAACAATGTTACAACCATGGTTACAACTACATAGGTGTATTCCGATTTCCAACTACGGAGCAAGTTCTCTGAAATTATATAATAATTATTATGTTGTTATACCCTTGCAGGGTATTATAATTTTAGTCAGAAGTTTGCAACGCAGTGAAGGAGACATTTCCGACCCTATAAAGTATATATATTCATGGTCAGCATCAGCAGCCGAGTCGATCTAGCCATGTCCGTCCGTCCGTTTCTACGCAAACTAGTCCCTCAGTCTGAATGAAACTTTGCAGATAGTCTTCTATATGCTCTCACTACTATATATGTCGGAACGAGCCGGATCGCACGACTATATCATATAGCTGCCATAGGAACGATCGGAAATTTTTGAGAAAAAAAATTTTAACTATGCCAATTTTCATATAAATTGAGACATGGCCATTTTGAAATATTCCAGAATTTCGGTTTTAATTTTCGGACTACTATATCATATAGCTGCCATAGGAATAGTTTATCTTTTCTTTTTTTTGAAAGCTTTGCTGCTAGCAACATTTGGTTGTTGCTCAAGATTTTTCACTGTCAACATGTTTCGCTCAACATTTATAGAATCTAAGAAGACGCGAAATATTCAAAATTTTAAATACATACTTACTGCAAGGGTATATTTAAACTTCGGCTTGCCGAAGTTAGCTTCTTTTCTTCTCTATAATAACTCGCTGCCCTCGAAATAATATCGTGGCTCTTTCCTTTTTGTTCAACAAAAGAAAATCATTTACTTCATTTTACAAAAACGTTACAATTATATGGAACCTAATCAAGAGCCTAAAACCTAAGCAGCCGCTACTAGAAATCCGTGTATCGCTGTCGCAAGCTCTGCCTTTTGGCCACGTGATGCATCTGTGAAAGGAAAAACAATTAGAATTAAGGAGAATAAAACATGGTAATAGCCTCTCACCAAACGCTGTTGACGGCGCTCGCGATTCTTCTCATAGGCCTTCAGCAGCGTGGGACACGTGCGCTTGATGAACTCCTCCGATTCCCAAAAAAGCCCGCCTTGGTTTTCGTAGCGCAAAAGGAATTCCACCTGCGAGTAAGGATTATTGTTGAATAATTAACTAAATCAATGAAATAAATAGTGTAAACCTGCCTTGCCCGCCTTTGTCTCCTTGCCCAGAACACGCTCAATGCCATTCTCTGGCTTCACGTTTCTGTAAAAGTCCTCTTCCCGGTTTCCCGGCATCACCTCTTCTTCGTACTCGCTGCTATGATCCGACATGTCCTCGATACTGAGGAGTCCGTCTTGCGGCCGCTCGCCATTCTGCTCGATGCGCCGCACAAACGTTAGTGGATGCTGCTTAAGGTAGTCCTCCGCCTCGGCGATTGTCTTGGCCAGATCGAACTCCTCCTCTGGCTCTTCCTCTTCCTGGTCATCTTCACACTCGCCATCTTCCGCCTCACCGTCGAGATCCATGCTATCGGAGCTGGCGCCGGTGGACGAGGAGGCTGTCCGTTTGGTCTGTGCGGCGCGTCGCTTCTTCTTCACCCAATTGCCACCGTCGTTTTCTTTAACGTCAGGATGAAAGCGCACTTTCTTCACGCGGCCTGACGACGACGAGGTTGACTCGTCCGTGGAGGAATTATTGAGGGCCTGCGGCTCCAGCAGGCTGCTGCTGCTGGAAGCAGATGTGGATGTGGATGCGGATACTGATACTGCTGCTGCTGGTGTGGAGGCTGAGGTTGCGCCTGCGGTGGTCTCTGCCAGCGTGGTCTCTTTGAGGTTCTGTGAGATTTGCTTGACTTTCGACTCGAAGGCAGTGCAGGCAGTGGACGACAAGTTGCTGGCCGGACGAGCGCCGGGCGATTGGCTACTTTCCGGACTGTCACCCTCACCCCGCGCCACAGACTCAGCGTCAGTCTTTTGGTCCTCCTGCTTGCCAGCTGTAGCTCCCGTTCCGGCTGCACCCTTGGCTGCCTTTGCCTTGCCCACTTGTGCCCCCGTTTCGGCAGCGGAATCCCTGCTGCAGTTATCCAGCGCCTCGCACTCTGGCGAGGCTTCCACTGCGTCCAACGCGGATCCCGTTGTCTCCACCATCACACACTTTATTTGCATAGATTTGTCTAGCGAATCACTGCCAGCCGAGTCATCGTTGGACTTGGTATCCATGTGGCTGCGGCTCCGGGTGCTCCGCGTCGGCTATCGTTCGTTTATGTTTGCTGCTACAGACCAATTTCGCTTAAATGCATCGCAATTTCAATTAATTGTAATCTTTCATCAAAATTTTGTTGCTTTCCACTCAGTGTGACCGTTGCCAAACCTTTTAAATATACCATCAAACCGAGAGATAAATACCGAAATCTACATGTAACTATAATTATGAATTATTTTAAAATTTAAGACAATAATGCACCTAAATTATAAACAAAATTGATTAAAAGCCTTAGTTATATTGAAAATATAGTTCAGCAAGTGCTCAAATGAACCGCAAAATACCAAAATCTCGTATTTTATATGTTTCCACTGCCAATAACGATTACAATAACGATTTTTATCGAACTGCCAACTTGATTGAAATGTATCTCAAAACGAAATTTGAATTCAAATATTTAAAAAGGTAACTATATTGTGACTCAATGTGAAACTGCAGAATTACCTATTCATACTTACTAAGTATTACTTAATAATATAATTAACCAAACTGAAAAAAGTCTTCCATATTGAATAACATGTTATAAAATTGTGTGACAAATTTATTTTTTAATTCAATTTAAAAGCTCGTTACTACATACAAACTTTTTAAAAATTCGAAGATAATATTAAATAGAAATAAAAGAATTGAATTGTAAATGCAACTTGTGTGTATTCATTTTTATTTGATTTCTTTATTAACAATTGTTTTTTGTACATTTTTCTCTGTTTTGTAATTTAATGCCGTAAATCGTCGTGTGTGTTGGTGTCTGTGTAAGTGAATTGTGTGGCTGTGTGTGCGTAGTAAACAAAACTAAGTTATTTACACTAAGCTTTAAGTTTAATTGTAGTTCAATGTTAAGGACTATTTTAATATATAATAATATATTGTGTGTATAGATATCGTTTCGATATAAGATGTATATATGCATATCAAAGGCGGTTTGCAGTTTTTCTTTTTATACCCAAGTAAGTTTTTCTGTATACACTATTCGCTTCTTTAACTTCTGGTTTTTGATTTGCTTCTTGTTTAAATATTCTTTCTTTTGTTTGCTTTAAACTATTTAAATATATGGCCCCGCTATTCCACATGTGTGTTCTTTTCCGTTGCTTAGAGTTTATGATAACATTTTGTTTGTTTTGCAGTGTTGTTTACGTCTACACTGTGCTACAAAGATAAACTGCTGGAAGTTGAAAAACAATTAAAGTTACAATATATAGATAGTAATAATAATAATAATAATAATGATAAGAACAAAGGCTAGAAATTAAATATTAAATTTAACCGTGTGCTGCACTTGTTCAAAAAATAATATTGCAAATATTGCAAAAATTTCCCTATTCTCTCAGTTGATTCTTGAATTGCCTTTTAAATTGTGTGTTTCTTCTAGCAGCAGCTGTATGTAAATATATATATATGTATAGATTTATATATAGTATGTATATAGTACCATATTCATTGCATGATATACGCGATTCTTCTTTCATTTTTTAGTTTTTTACAATTATCAATAATCACAGTTCCCATTCAAAATAAAAATTAGAAAAGCAAGATTTAATTTGGAATTTCTCTTTTTTTAGTTTGTTACAGTTTTACCTACAAATGTATTTCTTTGAAACGCTTTTGGATCTCTTGCTCGTGTGTTGGGTTTTAGGTTCAATTGTTACATCTTACTTAATTAGCCAATATTCTATATACTCTAATATAGTTTTCTCTCATTCCGATCATTTACACACTACAATTAATTTAAATTACATTTTGCACCGTTCTTGCAACTAATTACGCAAAGAAATCATTTATGAAATATTCGAAGTGTTCTTCTATAAATTATATGAATACCTAATGACTAACTTAGGGCTTAAAGAAGATTTTAAGTGCAGGAACGTGGTCCAACTAGGTGTTTGTATGTGGGTGTGTTAGTGACAATAGAAAACCCCTTAAAAGGTGCCCTAAAAACGAATACCAAACTCCACAAACTCATACCCAAAAAAAAGTGAAAACAATAACAAAATATTAACAAAACCAACACTAAATTAGAGTTAAAAATAAGTTAAACCTAGGCGTAGTTTTTGATTAAAGTTTAAAAAAAACGTTCGGCCTTTTGGAGACGGCCTACTTTCTGGAAATGACTTTGCCCGTCTTGGCGTTAACCAGTATCATTTTGTCCGGTGTTGTGGGTCGTTCCTGGGCCGGCGACTCCTCCGAATGGTTGGCACTTCCCCGAAGGATCCTGCGGCGCAGGCGATCGCTGATATTCTCGCTCTTCAGCGACTCCGAAGCGGCGGCGGCGGCGGGATCTTCCTGGGAGGAAAGGGGAGAAGGCTTCACACTCAAGTTGCCATCGTTCTTGTAGAGAATCAACTTGGTGCTGGGCTTCTTGGCCGGCGGTTCCGCTTCGACGTCTTCCTGGACGGCAGTTGTCTGCTCTGCATTTGGGTCGGGCAGCTCCTCCTGCTGCACATTGGCGTTCATCACATTGTCCTGGTTGTTGTTGTGCTCGGTTGCCTGCTGCTTGGACTCACCGGAATCTTGCTCCGGCTCCTGCTCCACACTGATCTCCAGCTGGTCGTAGCAGGTGAAGAATTCCACTGCCTTCAGTTTCTCACTGGCATTGAAGTGCAAGGCCGTGTGCTCCTCCATTTCGGAATCTTCCTTGGCACTATAATCACAGTGGGCACATTTCTGCGCGTTTGGCGGTGGTGGATTGACGCAGGCATGCTTCTGGAGATGCTGCTGAAGCTCCTCATGGCTCTGGGTCTCAAAGGGACAGTGGAGACAGCGTTCGGGTGCCGAAGCGGATTGGGGCATGTCCATGGAGCCGGCATCACTGCTGGCATCAGCCGCCAGGTCACTGGTGGCCACCGAGGCGCTGGTCGAAGGCGTTGAGGTGCTGTGTCTCTCCTCATCCTCCTCGGGGGCATCCTCTGTGCCCTTCTGGGGTGAATCATCGTCGGTGGCTTCGCGGGGAATGGTACCCACCTGACCCCCGCCCGATTCAAGCTGCTTCTTGAGCAAGGAATTCTGGTTATCGTAGCTTCCGGTCGAGGAGCTGACCCCCTCACCGGCGGTCTGTTGGAGCAGCTGCAGGCTGAGCTCATTGTCCACCACCCAGATGGTCTCGGGACCGGTGAGTTGCAGCAACTTGGGCGCCGGATACTCGACATCCTCCTTGCAGTTCTTGTACAGCTGCTGGCACTTCTCCTGGTAGTGGGACATGTGCACGGCCCTGTGCAGCTGCAGCATGGTTTCCTCGGCGGTGCGATACTCACAGTAGGCGCACACATAGCTCTGGTCCTGCTCCACATCCTGGTCGCTGCCGCTGTGGGCCAGCAAGTGCTGCTCCAGCTCCTGCTTGGCATTGCGCTCGTCATTGTGCTTCTGGGCGAAGCGGGCTGGGCACCGGGGGCAGTAGCTGATCAGCTTGTACTGGTACTCCGGCGGCAGTTGCTGCGGATTAAGTTCGGCGTCCGAGGCGGCTGCGTCCAGTTGCAGCTGCGACAAATCAATGGACAGCGGCGTGGAGGCGGGCAGTTGCTGCACCTGCTTGGCGGCAGCTGCCAACTGGAGGGCCACGCTGAAGTCCAGGCCCATTGAGGGAGCATTGGAATTCTGTCCCCCTGTTGCGGCTGCTGCCCCTGCTGCACCCATCTGCTGCTGGTGGACACTCCTCATGTGGCTGCTCAGGTGCTGCTTTTTGGCGCACACAAAGGTGCAGAGGCGGCACTCGTACTGCGTGGGCTTGTGCAGGGACACGTGGTAGTTCATCTGCGACTTGCTCTCCGAGATGTAGGGACACACCGGGCACTTTTGCTGCTTGCTCTTGGTGTTATTGTTATTGTTGTTGTTGAGGCTGTGGCTTCCCTGCTCCGCGGCCGAGGGCAGGCGGGTGATCTCGATCTGGTCGTTCTGCTGCAGCTGCAGCAGCTCCTCAGCGTTGCCGCCGCTGGCCACCGCGGCCTTGCAGGCAGCTGCCCAGTAGGCGGCCGCCGCCTGGAGATCCTGCTGGGTGTTGGCCGCATTCACCACGGCCGCGGCGCTGGCGGAGAGCGGCGAGTGGAGGAGTTGTTCCAGCTGCTTGGTGGTCATCAGGAGCTGGGCACTGCTGGCGTTCGTGTTGCCGGACTTGAGGTTGGTGTTGATGCTGCTGGGATTCGACGGGATGTGGGACTGGGATTCGTTGCTGGCACCTGCTCCCAACGGCCGGTAGATGGGCGGTGCATTGGCCGAGACACTGGCTCCGCGCTCAAGGGTCTCGATCCGAATATCCCCGGAATGCTTTAAGCGACAGTGCCGCTGCAGATGGGAGAAAGAGTCGGGAATTAGTACCTTGAATTTGTTAATTGATATTAATCGAGTGTCCTTCTGTCTTTATGTATGTGTGTGGGTGTGTGTAAGTGTGTCGTGTGTGGGTGTGTTGTGTATGTGTGAGTGTTTATGTATCCTTTTTCAAGGCGAGAATAACCATGAGTTTAGCCCAATCGAAAACCCTCGCACCGTAATGGGAATCCCTCGGGGGTTAGCTTGGTTTTTAATTATACTTGGGTTTCATGGGGTCATGGGTTTGTTTGTTTTTTTTCATGATTTATCGAATTTATGGATTACATTTAGTTCGAGGTAAATAGAGAGACAGAGAGCAAGCAAGACTTTCACCAATGATTTTCTTATAGTTAATCGTTTATCATATATATGTAGAGGGCACAACAAAAGCAAGACCAGACACCACACATATGTATTTAAACAGACAATCGATACTTATCGATCATGAATCGGGTAATAGGGAATAATTAAATATCGGGGGTACGAAATTGACTTTGCATATTTACCAGCGCAGCGCAGGGACTACGGACACAGATGGATTTTTGGTGAGATTTGGATGACGAAAGGTGACGGATCGGGGACAACGGCTAAAGCTCACAGGGATTATCTCAAGGTTTGGTCATCGTTGGGGTTTTGACTAGCAGGGTAAGTACTTTTTTTAAAGTTCCAATGAGACTTAAGTTTGAATCAAAGTACAAGAATAAACTTGGAACTTTCGCATGCTATTTCGATTTTTAAAAGGAATATTTTTTCACAAATTCAGCTTTATAAATTATTAAGAAAGAAACTATCTTTCAGGAATGTGCGATTTTTTTAAATATTTTCTTTTTGGAATAAAATGGTTTGGTTTTTTAAAGGTATTCCAAAATATCAACTCGAAATATTAAACAAATAATGAAGCATTCTCAGTCCTTTTTAAATAACTTTTTGTAATTAAATTCAAATCTTATACGACCGAGCATTTCACCCAAAATTCACCTAATATTAACCCCCATTTCTCCCCCAAAATCCACTAACTTTTGGCTTCTCAAAGAGGTTTTTTTTGGCGATCAAAAACGAAACTTTCGGGGGTTCGGCGGCGGCTCGTTTCGGTTTTTGAATGGGACAAAACACAAAACCATTAAAGTGCACTGGGCCATACCTGGATGACATGCTTCCAATTCGACACCTGGTGGCAGTGGCCGCAGCGATACGGCGACGGGTCGCGTCGATCGCCATCGGCCATGGTCAGGAGGCCGGGACTACCTGGACTATGGCTATGGAATCTCGTCTGCGGATGCGGCATCTGCACGGCCACTGGTGCCAGCGCCTGTGCCTGATGCTGTTGCTGCTGCTGCTGTTGCTGCTGCTGCTGCTTCTGGGCCATCGCTGCCAGGTAGGAGGATGACGCTGGCGGCGGCGGCGGTGAAGATGTGGAGGAAGAGGAGGAGGCGGATGCAGAGCCCGCAGCCGATGAGATGGAGGCCACCGAGGATGCGGACGACGAGGCAGATGCAGACGACGAAGACGACGACGACAACAACGGCGACGAAGATGACAGGGGAAAGGAGTTGGGATGGCTGGGATTATTGGCTGCTGGCGTGTTAGTGGCTATGGAGGAGTGGGCATGAGTTAGACCCGCCGCCAGGTGATGTGGTGGAGTGCAGGCATGTCGCTGGCTGTGATTGTGGGATGAGGAGGATGATGGGGATGAGCCCGCACCCAGTGGATGAGCCAGGGACTTGGACAGAGCTGATGGTGTGGCAGTAGAAATAGGAGTAGGAGTGGTAGTTACTGGCAGAGGCGTTGATGCATTGGGTGTTGTGGTATTGTTGGTGTGGTTGTTGTTGTTGGTGGTGGTGGTGGATGAGGCGACGAAGACGGCATCCTGCCGGAGGAGTCCATTTCCCACAACCGAGTTACTACTGTTAGCATTAGAGGGATGATGATTTCCATTTCTGGCACTGCGCGGTGAGGTGAGCAGATCCTGCAGCGATCTGGCGGTGTCTTTGGTGGTGCTAGTGGTGGCTTTGGTACTCGTATTGGTGGTGGTGGTGGTGTTCGGCGACGTCAGACTGTCGGCACTTGCCTCGTTTTGACTCGCTTTCTGCTCACCATGCTCTAAAATGGAGGCGGCACTGGCTTTCGTCGTATTGGCTTGTGGCTTCCCGCCCGCCAACGCCAGAGCGAGCCCGCTCAGAGCGCTATCGTTGGGCGTCGGTGTGAGATGTTGGGCCTCCTGGATGGCCCGCTGCAGCAGACCGGCCGGTATGGCCGGACTGGATCCTGGCGAGCCCGAGCCCGGGGATCCCTGTGACTGCGACTGCGACAGGCACATGGCGGCGAAGACCTTGTTCATGTAGAACTGCGGATTACTGCCCACGGACACCTGCAGTGGCGAGGTGCTGCTGGCCGCGGAGCTGGACTTGGGATAGCTGGCGTCCTGATAGTGGATCTTCACATGCGCCAGCACAGCATCCCGGTTTTGGTGGCTGCCGAGGGGCAAACATAATGGATCAAAATGGTTTCCTATAAAAAAAACAATTTTATACTCACCCAAAGTTGCACTTGCGGCACCGGTAGACGGTCCTCTTCTCGCTGCCCTCCTGGTGCACCTCGGTGATGAGATCGTCGCTGGGCTTGCCCTGCATCCCGGATCCCTGGTTCTGCCGCTTCACCGGCGATATGGTCACCGAGGGCGTGATCATCGTGGACTGGTGCTGGTGCTCCTTCTGCTGCTGCTGCTGGTGCTGCTGCTGGGCCATCGCCGCATTCATCATGGTGGCCAGCAATGGGATGCGTATGAGATTGTCCGCCAGATGGGCATCGTCCAAGGCACTCGGCTTGCTCGGCAGCACTGGCTCCAAGGTGATGTCCTGACCCGTGACACTGCCCACCTTGGTGTAGTCCTTGAGGAAGGCCAGCGAGGCCACCTGATTGGGTGTCATCTCGCCGGACTTCATCAGCTTCGGGTCGCCATCCTCCTCGGTGACCTTCATCAGGGTAATGTACTTGTTGTACTTGGTGTAGTTGCGGCGTCCCGTCTCATCGTTCATCAGCACCTTGGCGGTCTTGTGCGAGGGATCACGGATGGTCTTCAAGCGGATGTGCTTGGTGATGTCCCAGCGCCAGTTGGAGCGGTACGAGCACAGGGAGCACTCAAAGGGCTTCTTGTTCAGATGCCCCACGATGTGGACATGAAAGCGGGAGGCTGTGGAGGCCCAGAAGCTGCAGTGCGGGCACTTGTACACCTTCTTCAGGGACGAGTTGGCGGCCTCCTCCTCGGGCGTCATCTTTTTGGTTACCTGCAGTGCGTGAGAGAGTCAAATTTCATTTTGACGTGGCATATGCTCGTGCTGGGGTCGAGGAGGGGGGTTTGAAGGAACAAAAACTAATTCAGGGAGGGGTCTCTAAGTCCCTATCCTTGCTTTAAGGAATTAAAACTCAAGAAATAACTAAGAAAACATCTCAAATCAAGGGATCTTTAGGTGGCTTCAGTGCTTAGTGGAGTACGGACTTACCTCACCGTAGCCGGGCGCCGTTTCCACCCCATAGTAGCTGTTCTCCTCGTTGCTGGTTCCCTGACTGCCAGCCGGCGACTTGACCAGGCTCTTGCTGCTGCTCTCCTGCTGCACTGCAGCGGCACAAGCGGCGGCAGCTATCTCCTTGGCCGCCTTGTTCCAGATGCACACTCGCTGCTGCTGGACGGCGGCCTGGTGCTGCAGGCTCTGCGAGTCCGGACGACGCTCGCCGCCGCTCTCGCCGGAATTCGAGTCGTACATCTCGTTGGCGCAACGGATGGCCTCGACGCACTGCGTCAGGTGGTGCAGCAGATCCGTGGAGGACTTGCAGCGGTGTCGACAGTGCTGGCAACGCGTTGAACCCGTCACGCTCAGATTCAGGGCAGAGTGGGACTGATGGTCATCGTCATCCTCGTCGATCTCCAGCCGATCGTCGGCATCGTCTTCATGGAGCCCGGCATCGTCGTCGTCAATGATCACCGCGGAGGCGTGACAGGTCTTGCCATGGATGATCGACTCCGAGAGGCACTTGGCCACGTGACCGCACTGGCAGACCAGATTCTCCTGGTGTGCCCCCGTCTTCAGCTTGTCCATGAAGCTGGACTTCCTGGTCAGCTGGCTGCGCGAAGAGTTGTGCGAGGCCACTGTCGTTGCCGGCGATAATTGAGGGACATCGGACTTGTCCAGCATCTCCGAGATTTGCTTCTCATTGAAGAACATGGAGGCGATTTCGGTGAGGGAGCTGCGCGAGGCATTCGTCTCCTTGGACAGGTTCAAAACGCTGAGGGAAGGGAAGGAGAAACATTTGATAATCGAAACATCCTTGAAGCCCCCCCTCAAGTTAGTACTTACTCCTTGGGTCCCTTGCTGATCGGTATGAGATTGGGCATTGGTCGCTGGGCCCGCGGCGTGGTGGTGCCCACGCTGGAGGTGTCCGAGGAGCAGCCGCCCTTCTGCGACAGATCCGTGGGCTCCTCCTCATCGTCGTACTTGCTGCGCTTGCCATAGTGCTGCTGATGATGCAGCGCCTGCTCTTCGCCGCCGCTCATCGCCTCGTCCGCATCCTCCACGCCGTCCAGATCGTCATCCACATTGTTGTTATTGTACTGATCCTCCAGTTCGGCGGAATCGCTTAGGAAATCGTCGCACATCTCGCTCGCCCCGACCTTGTTCTGGCGCCTGGGCCAAATGGAGCCGGCATTGCCCACCGGCGGCACATGGTGGTTCATCTCGTGCACCGTCAGCGACTGCTTGATGTCGGCGGTAAAGTCGCAGGCGGCACACTTGAAGGCACCGGCACCGCCATGGTTCTTCATGTGCCGGTCGAGGTTCCATTTGTAGGGCGTGCGGAAGTCGCAGGTGACGCACTTGATCATGGGCATCGAGTGGTACTTGACGTGCTTGCTGAACCGCGCCTTGATGTGGGTCACATAGCTGCACTTGTCGCAGCGGAAGAACTTGGTCTTGCCGTGCTCGGCCAGCTCGTGGGCCCGCAGCTGGGTGCGGTAGAGGGTGGTGAACTCGCAGGCGCTGCACTTGAGCAGACGGTTCTGTGGCTCCTCCCCGTTGGACGGGGGCGTGGCAGAGCCGCTGGTGGGCGAGGGCGTGGGCGGTTCGGCGGGCGACTGGCGTTCGTAGTCGCGCAGGACCTGCACCTGTCGCTCATACGCACTGGTGGCCACCAGCTCCAGCTCCCGCTGCTGCTGTTCGCGCTGCTGCTCCTCCTGCTGGCGCTGCTTGAAGGCCTGTATGTCCCGCTGCAGCTTCTCCTCCTGCAGCAGCAGCTCCCGCTTCACCTGCTCCAGCGTGGGCACATCGGGCACCGTCACCGCCAGCGACTGGCCGCCCATCACGCCCACGCTCTCCTCGAGGCGGCGCTTGCGGGCCTCCCGGCTCATGCCGCGCTTGCCCCGCGCCTGGCCATGGCCGCTGGGAATGCCGTCCGTGCAGCCGTGCACCATCTTCATGTGCCGCACCAGCTTCTGGAAGTGGCGCGAGGCGTACAGGCAGAGCTTGCACTTGTTGATCACGATCTTCTCCCCGTGCACGTCGCGCAGGTGCGTCAGGTGGTAGCGCGGGTTCTGGGTGAAGTAGGCGCAGTGGTTGCAGCTGTAGTTCCGCTTGATCTTGCACTGCGGCAGGCCCTCCTCCTTGGCGTCCAGGCTGAGCACCGCCTGCTGCTGTTGTTGCTGCTGTTGCTGCTGCTGCTGCTGCACACTGTTCACCACAGCTGCTGCGGCGGCCTGTTGCTGCTGTTGCAGCAGCTGCTGCAGCCGGAAACGCTCCACATGCCGCTCCAGGAGCGACGAGCTCACCTGGGAGGCGGCTGAGTTGCTGCCGGCATTGCTGTTGCCGCTGTTGCTGTTGCCGATGAGGCTGGCGATGTTGCTCATGCTGCCGGCGGCGGAATTGTGGTGATTCTGTCCCAGTTCGGTGTACAGCTGATTGCCGCTGACCACGCTGCGCACGATGAGCGTATCCCCCGAGCGCTGAACCATGGACGGCAGGTCCATGTCGCTGTGCCTGCTGCTAGGTGCGGGTTGGACGATGTCCTAGTTAACTGTAAGGAGAAGAAAGAGATTTCCAGTTAGTTTTGGTTGTTGGTTGGTTGATTTCAGGAATGAAAGCAATTATGGTTGCTAAATCAAGGCTGCAAAACCAATTTAATTGCATTTTGACCACAATTCTGTGAGAAATATCTGGAGTTTGGAATTGCAGTCAACATTGTTGAATAATTTATAAGAGTAATTAGAGTTGGTTTTCCCTCAAACCAATTGGATTTGATTTAGTTGAGAGACTTGTCTGTTGTGATTTATTGTTAATTTTCTATTTAATTAATAAACATATTTAAAGAAAGAAAAGATTTCCCTATAAGAAGCCTTGCAAGTAAGAAAACATTAAACTTAATACCAAAAAAAAAAAAAAACCCCCCCCCCCAAAAAAAAAAAAAAAAAAAACAAAAAAAACACCACCAAAAATAAAAAAAAAAAAAAAAAAAACCCCCTTAAAAAAAACCCCCCCCCCACAAATTTAAAAAAAAAAAAAAAAAAATTTTTTTTTTTTTTTTTTTTAAAAAAAAAAAAAAAAAAAAAAAAAAAAAAAAAAAAAAAAAAAAAAAAAAAAAATTTTATAAAAAAAAAAAAAAAAAAAATAAAAAAAAAAAAAAAAAAAAAAAAAAAAAAAAAAAAAAAAAAAAAAAAAAAAAAAAAAAAAAAAAAAATAAAAAAAAAAAAAAAAAAAAAAAAAAAAAAAAAAAAAATCAGACTTTCTATAAATATATTTAGTCTTCATTTCCTTAAGAGAGCAAACTTAGTTTAGGAATAAAAATGGAGCATAATTTGGACAGGTTCTTTGTTAAAAATATAAATATTAAACAAAAATGAATTTAAACAAAATATATTTGTTAAAAAATTATATTTTAAAGCCCTTTCATGGTTTCTCTTTCTCCTCCTTTTAAGGGGCATCAAAAGGGAGGGTGTGTCAGCGACGGAAGCGAGGAAATTAAATCCCAAATGCGATACAAAGGCTGCCGTAAATGCAGATTTCAACACTTGGCCAACTCATTACACATACATTAACGCACAGGGCAAACACATGCATAGCAAGTATTTATGTGTGTGTGTGGGTCTCATAAATATTTCCACATTTTCCCCCAGATACCCCCTCCCCAGCGATTATCAACAAAAGTTGTTTCGGTTTTGCCAACTTCCCTGGCAGGATATTAAAATGAAATGTTTTCTCTGCTTTCTGTCCGCCAAAAATGCGACAAAAGTAGCGTAAAATCAACGGGGAAGTCAGCCAGTCAGCCGGGGAAATTGGGCAAGGGATAATGGAAAATCATTCGAGAGTCCTGGGAGAGTCCTGGGAGAGCTCCTCGCTCCTCAACAAATCCCGAAGGTAAATGTATTGTAGTTTGTGCGTAACACAAATCCATTTTAAGGCTAATTGGAGTTGGCCAAGTTGAAAAGGGAAACTGTGTAGGGCAGCAGAAGGAGGCTGACTAAGGGAGCTGGAAAATTTCAAATACTCAGACACACACACACAGACACAGACATAAATAAAAGGCCAAGACCCAATGAAGGTCAACCTTTTTGCATGAGTGAATTTCGGGGAGCCTTCACCGCTTTTCAGCACACAAAAAACACTCCTGCCCGGGTCCCTGGCTAATCCTTGGGGTGTCGTTTTTATCAAATGCAGTAATTTTGCTTTTTAAGCGTTTTTTATTGCCCGCCCGCAGCACCACATGTGTGGGTGTGGAAGAGCTTGTGTGTGTGTGTGTGTGTCTAACTCCCCCACAAAAACCGCAATTGTGTTTTGGCTTAGACAAGGCAGAAAAGGGGGGAAAAAGCGAAGCAATTTGATGGAGCATCTCTCTGGTGTCATCATTTAAGTAACATATTTAATTATATAGAAAAAGAGAAGAGAGATAGCGCGGAAAATACATTAAATCACACATGCAAAGAGATGCAGAGAGAGAAATAAGTGAGCTATAAATTCAGTTGAAATGTATTTCAATTAAATTTAAAATTTAAACTAAACTAAAGTAGCACTTTTTAGCTTTTTATTCTACCAATTATGTATATACCTTTATTAAAGGACTCTTTACACACTCTCTTGTATATTATACCTCATTTTCTTTCTGTGTAAACATACATCTCCCGCACAGACTTAGGCTTATGCGTGTGCCTGTGTACTCTTGACATTCAACACGTTTATTGTCGCAGAGCAACAAGCTCATCATCCTTCCCAGCATCCCATCATACCATCATCATCTCTACCTTCCCTACATCCTCATCAGCGTCAAGGCGGAACTCATTAACACAGGCGTCCAAGTGTGAGTGTGTGAGTGTGTGCGTATGTGGGGGTAACTGGGTTGTATTCAGGGTTGGCAGGACACTTTACAAAAGGTACGCAGGAGTCACTGCTAACGATCACTCCAAAGATAAATGCCATTTTGGGGGTCGGTGAAAAGGATTACAATTGCTTCACTTGTCGTGGACAATAAGATATTAACAGTGAGTAGCTTTGAGCTTAATTTAAAATTAAATATTAAATTAAATAGCAATTGAGTTGGAATTTTTTGAAAATATTAAAAACCTTTAGGATCTTTGTGGATTATAAAATTAATATAAATTATAAAAAACTCAGAAGAACAGCTTATATTAAGTTATTGAGGGCTTCCCGATATACGTTTTTTCTTCGAACTTCCTTATTTAATTTATATTTAAAACAAAATGAAATAATTTCTTGTATTTTCATCTTATTTACTTCACCAGCTAAAGCACTTCCTGAAATACTCTAAATCCTGGATATTTCGTAAAGATAAACAGCTTTTTTATGGCTGCCTGTCTTGGCTACGCAGTCACTGTTTCATGCAGCCCTCGTTGAGTCCTGGACAGGATCACCTTATACTTATGCATTGTTGACGCCGCGCTTATTAAGGAAGCAAAGGAGGCGGTGGACGAGGACCCTGCTGCTGCTGCTTCCTGCTTATTTGCCTTTGTTTATGTTTGGTTTTTGTTATTTTTGATGTTTTCCTTTTTCTTTTTTTTGCTTTTCTCAGTTTTCAGTTGCCAGTTTTCAGATGTTGGGCCTGTGCTCTCTTCTTGTCTTCTTGTTGTTGTTCTTGGCCGGGTAAATACGCACACACGTACACAACCTGCTTATGCGGCAACACGTTTCGCTTTGAAATTTTAATTTCTCACGCGACGCCAGAAAGTATGCTACGAAGGATAAGGCAAGGCAAGGCAAGGATTTTCCGCGGGGTTGGCTCTTGTTCTGTTGTTGGTATTTTTCTTGTTTCCCGTCGCCGCTGCAGCCTACGCGGACTTAATTAATCTCGCTGGGGGCTTAGTCCGTTGTCCTGGCAATCCTCTCAGTTATCCCTGTTATCCCACCCCCCTCACTGTTGTCGCCCATTTTGACGCTCTAAGACTTCTTTTCTTCGGTTTTTAGTCTATTTCAGCTGGTTTTTGCTGTTTTTCGGTGATAATGAGGCGACAGTGGAAAGTGGAAAGCCTTTTCCTGGGGTTTCGCTTCAAACTGTTGAGCGTTGGCCAGTTTGATTGATGGTTCTGGGTTTTATTAGGGGGGACAACTGGCTTGGCTTGTTAACTTTTTGTGATTACAATTAAAATTCAGGCATTTACATTTTTAATTAAGAATCAATATGGGTCTTAGAAAGTAAATGGAAAGTCTAGAAAATAAAAAAACCGAGGATTGTTAAGGTTTTAATAAGAAACTGGAAAATTAAACTCTAAAAAAGTATAAATAATAAAAGTAATCCACATTTAGTTGAGTTCTAAAGTTTTCTCCAATTTGAGGACTTCTAGATGCTCAATCCTTCAAAGAAGTTATTTGCTGCAATGCTGATTAGTGGCCTTCTGGAAAACTAATAAAACATTTTAAAGAAATTACAACTTCAGCCATTGCAACCTTAAAATGAGCAAACGAATATTGCCAAAAGGCGAATTAAATGCCAAAATTTCATTCGAATTTTCGGAACTTAATTGGCACTGCATTCGTTAAGTTCGTTCCTGTGGACCGAGTGCCTTCCTGGTAGCCAATTTCCTTGTTTGGTCATTTGGTTGCCAGCCAAGAGGGTGGGTGCGGAAAGGGAAGTGTGGCAAGCGGAAACGCGAGACGGGAAACCGTGTTGTTGCTACAAATTAACTGCAAACTGCAGAGAAGTAAATAAGAAACCTGCCAAGAGGCAAGGGGAGATGGCGAAAAGGGTCTGAAAATGTTTATTCATCATCAATTTGTTTATTCGATGGCAACTAACGCTCTCGATGCGCACCTCCTCATGCCGGCACTGGCCATTCCATTTTAATTTCATGATCCGTTCGACAGGAAGTTATCGCCTGGTTTATGGCCGTGCAAATGGTAGGAAAAATGTAATAACAGCCCTCGTAAAATGGTAGAAGCGCAGTCGCGCATTAAAGCCAAGTTAATTATTAACAATGTCCTTAAAGAGCGTAAACTCTTCTAAATGTAAATAGCCTTTTTAAAATTGGAATTTAAATGACGCCCGCATTTAAGTTTTAAAGGAAATCATCCCGAAATAAAGTGGAAAATAAGTTGGAACCAAAAACTTTTCACTAGCTAGGCTCTGTCGTCTCTGGTGTTATTACTTAAGGATTCTGTTGCCATAACTAAAACCGTCAAAGCAGTCAAAAGTTTTACACAACAGTCAGCCGCTTTTCATCCTTTTCCACCCCCGTAAGCAGCCTTCTTAAGATAAAGACTGAAATTTGCAGCAAGCTAAGCTTCTATATTGCCTTCACATAAATCTCAACAAACGTCAAAGTTTATTTCGCATTTTTGAAATTAAATAAAGATTTGTCACGTAGAAATCCGTTTTGGTGAATGTCACCCACACATATTGGCAAATCACTACCAAAGACACACACACTCACACTCACACCGATGAGACAGCAGCATAAGGGAAAACTGCCACGCTTTTCTTTACTTTTCTTAGACAAATACCAAGGTCGAAACTTTGTCTACTGTGATTTCTTTTGGTGGTTTTTTTTTTTTTTGCCAGGGAGTTTCAAGTCCTGGCCACGCCTCGCCAGCAAATTGTAATTTTTTTCAGACACTTTGGCATTTAGCCTTCGCTCGCTTATTTCTGTTTTGGTCGCGAAAAAAGAAAGTTTGCGCCGGAAGTTGGGAGCGCTTCCGCTTCCGTTTTTGATTAAAGTTGAGTGGCCGGAATTTACTGGGGCATCTAGGCGGAATATTAATATAGAAGTTTCTACTAAAAGTATGAGTTTCTTTTTTTTATATTGCACTTAAGTTGGGCTTGGTTTCTCTTTTTCCCATTTCGGGTTTATTATGGGGTGTGTGGGTGTGGGTAGGATGGTTTGAGCATATGTTAGCATATGTTGACAGTCACCTGCTGCGATGCCCTGTGGCCATGAATATGTGCATATATTTCCACATTTTTACCAGTAATAAGTCCCTTTTTCCCTGTGTTTACAGCTAAAAAAAAGATGGAAAGTTGTCATCTGCTTCACTCATATTACTCATACGCCATGTGGGCTCTGCATTTAAAACGCAGCTAATTATAAGAACAAGAATTTTAGTTACAAAAATAAGAAAATCGTATGCTTTAAAAGCTTGAATAGCTGTCAAAAATTGTAAATTTAAATATTTGGAAATATAGAAAACTAAGAAAACAAAATTAAATGTAAATAAAATTCTTTAAATATTTGCCAATAAAATAAACAATAAAATTAATCCCAAAATCAAATTTGTATCATAGAAACCGCAAGGAGAAATCCATGAACCCGCGCACATGAAAATTAACAGACATCTAGGAGCAAAAAAAAAACAAATGGCAGGACAACGTTGCTAATGCGCCCCGTTTGCATTGTCTGCACTCACACAAATGCACTCGCACCCCACACTCACACACACAGTCACTTACTTGATTCGTCTGTCGTCGGTTTTAACAGCAGGATTTTCTTTTGTTTAACCGAAGCAGCAGCAGTGAAACATGAAACAAACCGAAAACAAACACACTCTCTCTCTCTCGCTTTCTCACTCTTTCTCTCTTTAATGCCAATGTTTATTATTTCTTTTTCGTTCGACAATTTTCATCCGCCAACACAACGATTCGCTCTTGCGGTCCAACAACAACTGAAGAAGTAACCGCCGCGGTCGGATTTCCACAGGGAAAGCGAAGCTGCGAAAAGGATGCTGCTTTTACTGCTTTGGCTTAGTTGGTTGCTCTTCGGCAGCAGCAGCAGCAGTTAAAGGATGCCGTAACAGTACAAGAACAGAGAGAGGCTCTTAAATGTAAGAGAAATGGGAGAGAGAGAGTGAAAGAGAAAAAGAGCGGTCTGCTCTCTTTGGAATGTAAAGTTTATGTTGGGAAAAGTCCCTACTTCTTGAAGGATGTTAAGTTAAGTAAAATCAGGGAATTATCGTTAGATTAGATTGCTAAAAGCTTTTTAAAAGAATGTTTTTTATTTAATAAATAATAAGAAAAAAATAAAAAACTCCTCAAAAATATTTTTAAATAATTTTAAAGTTGAAAAATACAATAAATTTAGAATTGTAGCTAGGAATGTAAGTTTCTTAACATTATTTCCTTCAATCTCCAGTTTTTCATCTTAAGATTTTTATATTTTCCTACGATTTGCCTTAACTTGTATCAGTAATTTAATTTATTTTCTTAAACTCGAAACAAAACTACAAAACCCATAAATTTCGCAACCCAAAACTCAATCTCTGTCAACCACACACACACACCTTATTAATAGCTGAGGTAGCCTTTCAATTTAAGCCATTTTAATTTGTCCCAATCCCGATGCCGCACTTAATTTGTTAACCAGCCAGAAGGACGACGAGATCCACTCGATGGGAAAACCGGAAACTGAACAAGACAAAAAAAAAAACCCATCTGAGGCGAAAGTAATGTGGAATTCAAGCGCACTTCAGCCGGGCGGCGGCAGTTGTTGGTCGAGAGCCTAAGTCGAGGCCGTAAAACGAGACGAGCTGCGATGCGGGTTCGGTTTTTGGGATGGCTACGCTGCCTTGGTCCTTCGACCGACGGATTTTGCCGTGTCCTTTTTCAAGGCAATCAACACAAATGCTACTTAAAAATTTATTTGTGACACGCACGAGACGCCGACACAAAGGCTGGGAGGGGAAGTAAGGGGAATCCCACTGAAGGCGTTGCAAAGCACAAACACTTAACACGCACACACACACCCGGCCAGACAGACACGCACACCCGCTCACACACACAGGAAACAGACACAGACACATGAGGCGCCGACAAAAAAGGACAATCAACATTTTAACACTTTCGAGCCAAAGGGATACAATGAGGGGCAGAGGGGGTCGTACGGCTGAGAAATGTGTTGCGGTCATGCATTTTTATACGCTGCTCCACTGGGAGAAAAATCACACGAAGTATATCTGAAACAATTTAAGCTACATTTAGAAATAAGTAAAGGCTTTAATGTGATTTATAGAAGGTAGCAAAAACTTCAGGAAATATTTCGAAAAATATATACAAAATCCTTTAAATATTTCTCTCTCTGCAGCATAGACAAGGCTATAAAGAGAAGCCAGCTTCGAGTTAGGAGGACATGCTGGTCCGGAAGGATGCCTTGGTCAGCATCAGCATCAGACACGGACACTTGACACTTGAGCCGACCATCCAGGCGGGTCCTGCATATCCTCGGGTGCCCTCTAGGCTCGTGATAAATGCAGGGAACACTTTTTGTACATTCAGTTAATTTCCGAGCCCGTCTGTGCAATTATGAACCCGGACATGCCGCTGATCCTGGAAGCTGCTCCAATATTGACCAGGCCAAGGGGTGCGCAGAGGAAGCCAAATCTTTTGAGCAACTTTTCTGTAAACTTTTCTAATCAAACACTTGGCCACGGAAGCACTGGGAAGTGTGTGCTCCGAAAATGTGTGTTCATGTCCAAAAACTCGACTTGTTTGTTTGCTGCTGCACTTGTTTCCAGGAACTCCTCATCCTTGTTTTCTCCCCTTTTTGGCCCCACAGCTAAATGAAGCAGCTCAATTTCGCCCACAGAGAGAGAGGGAGGATGGAGTGGGGGAAAAGTTTCCCGAGTGCAACATGTGAAGCCTGGAGCCTTTCCATCTGCAATCCTCCAGGCACACAAGACCCCACACACAGCAGCCTTTCCTGCAACCCTGTGTCCTGATGTGGTTGAAAAACTGCTGCCTGGTCAGTGAATGCCGACGAGGAGGAGGAGGACGGGTCCTGCCAAGGAGGTGTAATGAAGCCGCACAAATGCAGACAGCATTGTTCAGGGGCTTTTGGCAGTAATCAAAAGGAAGCAAAACGAAAAATAATTTGTTGCAGTTTGCCTGCTCGATTCTCGAATGAAATGGAAAAATTAAGGAAGCATTAAGCGAGGGCAGGAGAATTTCAAAACTTGTTTTTAAACCAGAATTCGTTGATTAAACAAAGAACTTTGCTTTAAATTTGTAAATTATTTTTGAATTTAACGAAAAGTTTTACACAATGGCTTGTAAATGTAATGGATTCTGCACTGCTATTCATTTATTGCTTATTATTTCTTACTAGTTCGCAATACTCAAAAGACCCAATACTAAATGTTTATTAAATAAATAACAAAAATCAGGGGCTTTTTAAAAACAGAATCAATGAAATAAAGTCACTATCTTTTGATAAAACGCATAAATCTCGGCTGCCTGTCGACTCAACTCAATCAGCAATATTTCATTTAAATTTCATTGCCTACCTTTCAGCGATTTCTATGGCTTTCTATCGTTTTACAGCTAAGTTCGATATGTTCTCGGGATGGAAAACCCGTGTACACGTGTGCACAAGTTTTCTTTTCAGGCGTGCGGCAAGGATGTAGGATGCAGGATGCACGCACTCGCCTCAAAGTTGCTGCAAGTTGCAGTCAAAGCCACAGCCGCAACCGAGAGCGGCACTTCATCAAACGAACAACTTGCCGCAAGGTAGCACAGCCATATATATAAATATGATCAAGTTATTAGCGCCAGTAAAATGTTAGAGCAAAGAATGCCAAATAATGGCTAATAATAATTCAAAAATTATTAGTTAACAATGAAATTAATTGTTTTAAAGCATCTTTTGTGCACTTTCCTCATTTAAACTTAAATATTTCTGACATACCTTTAATAAATTCCCGATTCCTTAGATGTTACTAGTATTTGAAACGCTGCTGTTTATAAAAGCATACAGTAGTTGAGAACTCCTCGCTTTGGTTGCAGCCAGCAGCAACTCGGAGCTCGCCACTTGTAGACACGTGCACAGTTATAAAAGCATATAAAATTTCCTATTTAACTTCCGGCATGTTTCAGCACACCCCCACCTTACACTCACACACCGCTGCAAGGATATATGTTCGTACATATATATATAGAGAGTTGGGTCTGACATGGTAAGTCTAAAGAAAACATATCCGTGACAAAGTAAACCACCTCCAGGTGCAACCAACAATAATAATACTTTTAGTAGTTGATTTTTCTCCTCGCTCCCGCTACGCCTTCGCTTCACTTCGCACTTTTTTCTCCCGGGGCTTTTCTACGGACTTTTCCGTTTTCTTTTCGTTTTTTGCCCTCCTGGTTTTCATAGACTTGCAACCGAGTTTTTCAGTTTCGGCTTTGACAAGATGGCAGAGGCACTAAGCGGAGGACAAGAAATTGAATTCGGCTGCAGGTGGCAGGCAGCCAGGACTGGCAGGATGTGTGACAGGATTTTGAGCAGAGCTTTTTTTTTTTGCCGCACCTTGACAGCCGCAGGATTTAGCGGTCCCCAGTCGAGGCTTTAATATTTAATAAGCCGACTACGTTCTAGGCGAGTTCAGAGCTCCGAGCTGCGAGCTCCGGTGCGAAAGAGCCGAGCTAAGCTAAAATACGCCATTGGCAGCAGCCTTAGAAAAAAGGTGAGCCAGGACCAGAAGCAGCAGCAGCAGCAGGAGTCGCCTTCAATTATGCAAAAGAGGCGTGGCAAAAGGCAACTTGGCCCAGACGGTGACATGGCCAATGAATTGCGGCAAAAACAAGACCAAGGCCGGATGAAAATTATGCAGTGGCGTGGCAGATTGGAAAAGGTTTTCTTTTCTGTGGAATAAACTACTGAAAAAGTTGGTCTGTTTACCTGGGATAATCCTGAGTAAACATGAGTTCAAGAATAAGCAATAATCCTTGGTAATAATTAAACAGTCTGCTTGGATATTAAGCTAAGTGAAGAGATTCATTTGGAATTAAATGGAGTTTAGAAAATGTTTTGAAATAGTTTTTAAAGAAATAATTGCAACTTTTTTATGTTATTTAATAACATACGGTCTTTCTCTCCTGCAAAACCATAAGCTTTTCATTTGCTTTCTCCTCCCTTTCCTTAATTAAACTTCCAAGTAGCTCATGATTTCATTAACTTCCAACGAGTGCGGCCACTACTCCCTGACTTTAATCATCAACTTGGTCGTCTTGCTATTTAACACATCCCCTCTAATTATTCCCTTCGTCACATATTATCACGTAATGCCTGCCAAGTTTCCATGTTTGTTGCCCCGCAGAGTTCATGGCGGCGCATATTTTAATACACAAACACACACTCACATATAGGCCATCAAGGACTCGACTCTGGGGCTCTTTCTTTGGCTTCAGTTCAGCTCTTTGGTCTTTTGGTCTTTAAGTCTTTCAGTCTGGCCTCTTTGGTCTTCAGTCTTTTGTCTGGGATTTTGTTAGGCACGTCCGATGCTGTCGCCCACGCTTTATTCGCACGTTTTCGGTGTTCTCGTGCGGGCAAGTTTATTGTTTGTTGTCGGCACATTAATCATAATTTAACGATTAGCGCAAGTTTTGTTTATTAAATATTCTTCGAGCCAGTCGCGTCTCGAGTGTTGTTGAAATTTATGGAGCGACGGCGACGGCAACGCCGATGCCACGCGTCGATAGGCCACAAAACTCTCATAAATTGCAATTATTTCAAAAATACAAAAAGAAAATATAGAAGAGAGAGAGAAACAATTTATGCAACGGTTTTTGCCCTGCCTAAATTTATGGCTCGCATTTTAATTATGTCGGGGACGAAGGGCGGTAAAATTATTGCACTCTGCCATAGACTACTAAAGGGAATGGGGAAATTGTGGAATTACGAAATTTATTAATAAAAAAATGTCTGGCCAAAATGCCGCAAAATGTGGCACAGTTTACGTGTTGTGCTACTTCCCCGCTTAAATTGCTCCTGTCACGTCGTCGTCAAAGGAGAGGGGAAGCCCAATCCCCATTTGGTTCACCCCTTTAGCCGAGTTCATGTTCCTCCAGCTGGGTTTTATTTTTATTTTGCATTGCTCTTTGATCAAGTTCTTTTTTCTTTCTTGTTTTCGTTTGGGGTCGTTTGGGGTTCTCTGGAAATGTCACAGTCAGTTTTGCTGGGAATTTAAACATGAGACAGACAGTATTTTCAAATAAGTTGTGCTTAAAGTAATAACTAGAATACAGATATGGCTTAGTATTTTTATAATCTTTTACAAAGCAAAACAAACGATAAGCAAACACTTAACGCTCTTTCCCCAGAGAATACCGCAAAGAGAGGAATATACAAGTTAGAGGAAAACAAATGCAAATTTCAATGGCTTTGTTTGTTAGATATTTTGCATGTGACATTGGTTTCAGTTTGTTCCAGGCGGAGAGTTTGCTAAAAAAGGGGGTGAGGAGCCAACACCTCCACTATCTAAAGCTATCTGCCCCGCTAAGGTCAGCCACTTGGGCCTGTACGAAACTAATTGATAATCAAACAATTGTCCACACACACTCACACTTGCTTGTTTATCTGCCTGCAATCGCTAATTAGTTGCATTGTCCGAGGCGAGGTCAACGCTGCGTATGCGCAATGTGCAAATATGGCCAAACTCACGAATCGCGAATGCAAGGCATGGAGGCAGGGAATACGGACTAGGGATGTGAAAAATATCGAGAAGATTATAAGATATGGATATGGATATGGATATGGATATGGATATGGATATGATATGCATTAATTTAGCAGTCAAATGTATTGATAAGAAGTTATTAAATTTCGTTATACAAATTTTTCTGAGGCCTTATAATAACCGATTCAGGTTTATACCATCACTATCCATTACAGATATATCGTTTTCATTCCACCTCTAGTTCACACCATCGATATCGTATTCATTGCGCAGGCAAGTTCAAGTTTATTACGCATACGCCCCGTTTCCACCGCGGGTTAAAGAGAGTCGCGTATCATCGAGAAGAGAGAACAATTCTAATTTATTGATGCTAGTCAATGCCATGGCATGCCTATAAATGTAACTCAAACAATTTTCAGTATCTGTGTCTGTCTGGCCGTGACAACGATTGTTGCTGTTGCTGTTCTGGCTGCGTTTTAGCAATTTGCAATTGGTTCAAGATCAGCAGCAGCAGCAGCAGCAACAAAAAAAAAAAAAGAGACAAAAACAAAAACCGAAAACGTTTTGGCTTTGCAGCAGCATTGCGTGGCTGGGCGGGATGTTAAAAAGGGGTTGGTTGGGGGGAGAAGGAGAGCTCTAGAGCCAAAGTCTGGCCTTGTGACAATTGATTTTCGCAGCCACAAAGAGCGACAATGGCAACAATAACAACAGCCACCCCAGAGTGAACCACTTTGGCATCCACTTTTGTGGTTAAAGCCTGACTCATAATTTATTCTTAGCCGCAGAGGCCTGAATCGCTTTGGAAAATAACAATAATGCAAATGATACTTAAATGAAAATGCATATTACGGCAAGCACGCAAGGCCTTAAATGCTCTTTCCCTGCCATCTGGCTGTGATGAGAGCATTAAAGGATTGAGTTATAGATAAATGCATTAAGATATTTGCTGGAATTTAAAGAGAGTGAAGAAATTCTGAAGGAAAAGTTTAGTGCTATCATTTTACTAAGTTCTTCAGAACATATATGAATTTAATAATTATCTTTGACTCTTTAAAACTCTTTAAAACGAACTTTAAAAAATCCCAAAACAAGCTGCTGATTACATCAGTTATTGCATAAACAACCTTCTGGACTCCACAGTTTCCCCAAACATAATTATTCCCCTTTGCGAAAGGGTAACGCAAAAGCATTGCAAGGTCCCCGGGTTTTATCAGTGGCAACTTCTTGAGTCATTTGAGTCGCAGCTTGGCATTGCGGTGGCCGGCGGAGCAGCAGCAGCAGCAGCAACATCTAAATCCACAACAGCAGCGGCGGCAACTGATGATGAGTGCACAATCGAGGCTGCCAAGTTGCTCAATGCTATCTCGCTCGCGTCTCCTTGCTCGCGTGCTATCTCTGTTCGGCGCGGTTTTCAGGGTCTCCGGTCTCTGGTGCATCTAAATAAACAGCGTCTACACTCTACAGCACATATAGTATAGATAAATTCTGTTTCAGCAGTGCGCTATGGTCTGGCACTCGATGACTTTGAGAGCTGCTTGCCGAAGCTCGTTGACAATGGAACCGAAGAACCTATATAGATTATGGGAACAATATCTGAAATGACTCCGATCTAAGCGGGCAGACACTTGAGGATAGTTTGCTAGCTGCTTGCACTTCGAGTGCAAAAGTTGGACTAGCCAAGGCCTCCTTCACACATATATATATCAACATATATATATATATCTATCTGTATAGGCACTCTGTATGCACGATGCTGGCTGGGGGCCACGTGCATCAATTTTCATTTACTTATGAAAATTAATAGCATTTTCGCTTAACTTGCGCTCGAGTTTTCCCGCCTGGCGGCAGCGCGAAAGGGGTGTGGCGGAAAGGCGGGTGGAAAATGGAGGTTGGCAGAGGCGAAGGCTTCTGTGCGTGGCCAGCCATTAATCAGAGGGAGAATGTTGCCACAAACAAAATTAAATTGCTGCCTGCAGCTGATGGAAACCTCTTGCCTCCTTTAATTCCCCTGCATTTTCCTTATTATATTACCACTTTTAATGCTCACATTTAATTTTTTCCCTACTTGACTTGACAATTTCATTAAAATTTTATTGGTTATGGTGTGTATCCGAATTAATATAATTTTGTTTCATATCGAATTGCATTCGTAAATTGGGTTTCATTGGGTTTTTGCATATGACAGCGGGAACAGCAAATGCACGGGAAAAAGCTATTAAAATGAAAAAATTTGTAGAGGATTTCCATGTGGCACGTTGTTCAGCGGAATGAGCTGAATTCCAGACAAGGCAATTAACGTATTGCCTGTGAGTATAAAATATAATGGAGAATATGCTGTGTGTGGCAATAATATATGAAAAAAAGAGATTTATTTATCCATCAGAGTTTTAAAAGGGGGATTTTTAATAGTAAAGAACAATATCGTTTTAAACATTTTCAGATAATTGTTCTTTAAGTGACTTTGATTGGTTTTTTTTATAAAATGTTTTAATTTCATTTTAATTGAGATAATACAGAGAATTCAGGCTATAAATTAGGAGGAATTATGTATTAAAAGTGAAATAATACTTAACTTTGAGAATATTTAACAAATTGGCCTGATGATAATATCATAATTCACAAAAGCGCTATGTAATAGTTGTGGGAGCTTTTTAAGAAAAGAATCCTTGCCTTCTATTAATCATCTGTAAATTAGGGAAAATGGGTTTTATATCACTTAAATCTCTTAAAATATCCCGAATAAAGAGGATGGAAACTCTTCCCACTGAATTCTTCTTAAAGCTCCTATTCGAATCGAACCCAACTGAATTGCAACTTGGCCATCATCAAACATGTTGCAGATCGGTGCATTTTTTACAGCTGCTCTCCTCATGATCATCATCAGCCCATGTCTCTCTCTATCTCTATCTCTCTCTATTGCTGTCTCTATCTATCTCTCTCTCTGTCTCTCTCTCTGCCTCTGTCCAATGTCAATCAAACACATGTGTGCGCGAACTTGACTTTCAATGCAAAGCGCACAAGGCGAAAGCTGCGCCGCTCTGCTGGCGCCGACTGTGATCGCCGAGGCGCTGCAGCGGAGCAACCTTGACCTGGTTCTTGAAACTGCAATGGCAACAGCAGCAACATCCACAGCAGCAGCCGCAGCAGCAGCAACAACAACTTGTGCAACATTGAGAGAGGCTGACAAACAGGTTTCAAGCCGGCAAAACGCAGTGTGACGACTGCAGTGGCTTTGGCTTTGGTTGTGGTTTTGGTTTTTCGATTTTCGGGACCGCGCGCATGCGCAAAATTCGCAATGCAGGCCAGCACGCATTTAATAACAATGTAATTTATATGTGCACATAGAGAAAAAGGTTTTAAATTATGAGAGATTATTTATTGTACAAAGTATTTTTAAATTAAAATTCTTTAAAATATTACTAAGGCTTATATAATTGGATTAATGAGACATTAGGGACTTTTTGTGGGTTGGTTTAATTGAAAAAATATAAAAAACCTATCGTTATAGAAAAATTCGGTCCTGAAAATCCTGAAAAGCATATAAACAAAGGACACATAGTAGTTGAAAAAACCAGAAATATCAGATAATATTTCATTTATATAAAAGACAAGCTTTAAACGATTTAATATTTAAAATTATGTCTTATATCTTTGCTCCAATTTTGCTATAAAAATCCCAAAGATTCGCAGAGTGTGCAGTTGAAAAGTTGGATTTTTGGTTTATTATTGATGTCTTTATGTGGCAATTGGCGATGGTCAACTGGAAAATGGAATTGGAATCGAAGCGGTGACTTTTGTGCCCACGATGTCCACCTCGACGACAGCGTGCCAAGTGTGTCTCATGTCTGATGTCTACTGTCTGATGCCTGACGTCAGCCGGTTGTCGTCGTGGTCGTCGCCGTAGTCGTCGTTATTATTGCAGTTGTTGTAAGGAGAAGGTCGAGGTTAATTAAGTTGTCTTCACCAGGGGCAACCTTGTTTGTCGCAGTAGTCTTGACATTTCGGCTTGAGCGCCGGCGGCAACCCCTTCCAATTTGCACACACCCCCCGCTTGTGCCACCGTTTGGCGAGTAATTTATTATTAATTTAAGCATCTCCTTGTTGCGCTGACTCCTTTTTGCCGCTTAATTGGAATGCAATTTGATTAAAATTAAACTGCATTTGCGGTCCAACGGGTGTGCGGTGCATTGTTGCATGACATTTGCTTGAAGCGGAATTATTTTCCCTTCCCTCGTTGCCCATTTCCACTGCTCGGCGCTGTGTCACGTCCCTGGCAGCATATTTTCTTATTAAATTCCTGCCCGACAAACGTGAGCGAGCTAGCTGTCCTTCGTCCTGGCAGAAATAGCACCTTCGCTTCCGTCGAGTGACAACCGTGCAAATTTAGTTGCAAATTGGCAGAGTGAGTGCAGTTGAGAGGCGACAAGTTGTTGAAAAAGGTGCTCAATCACATACAAAAGACCAGGAAAAATCAATGAAGTCAAGATAAAGAAAACGAAACTAAAAACTAAACTAAAAATCTTTAAATACCTCCTAAAATTCACTTAAATTTAGTAAGCTCTAAAAATAAAAATGGACACCATTGGAGAGCAACATGAGAAGTCTAAAGACCGTCACACTTGACTTCCGGGAAATAAAATAGAAAAAGCAAAGGCAATTCATAGCTGCAACTGAAGCAGATGCTTCACAGAGAAGAAAATCCGGAAAGCGGCTTGCTAATAAAAAAAAAATGGAAGAGTATAAAAAAGTGTTGCTTTCTTTTATATTTTAAAGTTAATTGGTGTATTTAGGGGTTTAAAATTGCTTGCCAAAGTATTATTGCTTTTGCCGCGTTTTTACTCTTTAATAGTCACTGTTTTCTTACTTTTACACAACTCAAGGAGAGTTTTAATGCTATTTAATTTATTTGGTCAAAAAGGAAAAGAATCTGACATTTTCCGGGCCTTATCCACCAGCTTACTTGACTATTCGCATAATTATTTACTCAAAGCAACCGCCAAGGAAGAAGGAAAGACTAATATAAAACCCCGAAAATAAGCAACAAGTGAGCATCCATTCCATTTTGACCCAAAAAAGAAAAACCCCAATCTGGAGAAGGGGAAAACCCGAAAAAAGCAAACAAACTTTTCCTGCTATTTGCTTAATTAAATGCAGAGCGAATGGGGGCGTGGCAGGCGGCCATCAGATAGTGAGCAAAGCTCAAAATAATCAACGAAAAACGTCAGGGGAAAGGTAACGAGAACAGATAGGTAAAAGTGTATTTGATTACAAAGCATTAATAAGGAGTAGCAGAAGCCGCTGAAAGATAAAAAAGAAACGGCGTTAAGGATACAACAGAGGAAAAGCCATGCCAAAGAAGAGTCCTTTTCCAAACAGAAGCCGCAGCGGAAGCAGCCGCAGAAGCGAAAGGTGAATCAAGAAATAGGAAGGCAAAAAAAAGTTGAAACAAAAAATATACATACTCTATTAAAGCAATTATACAGCGAAAAAAATGATAGAAGTTTAGAAAGTTGTTTAAATATTAATTTAACTTATTTAATGAAATATTTTAATAAAAAATAAATACCAGACCTAAAACTGTAATATCTCTTCAAAGAACTTATTAAGAAATTAACCAACGTAAGTCTTCAGTATGCCAGTTTTTCCTAATATAAAACTATTTTACCATTGATTTCCTTAACAAAATATTTCCAATAATTTTTCTTGCCTAATTTAAGTACAATTACATAAGTTTTCCCTTAGATTTAGCCCCATTCGAACTACAAGTGTATGGTTCTCCCAAGAACAGCAATAACCATAAGAAGAGAGCAACAGCATCTGCAGGTAAATCATTAGGGCTCCGACTGCGGGTCGGACTAAGCTGTAATTAATGAGCGAGTGGAACATCGTTGAGCCAGGCGCCGAGCAAATTAACTTGAACTGCCTGCGTCGCGGTGACTCTGGGGTGACTGGGGGCGAGGGTCAGATGTGGGTCGAGGGTTGGGGCTTCAGGTGCAATTAAAGCAACGCCGCATTTTGTCTTGTAATCATCTAACTTTGCTCCTCCACCTTTTTTTTATTGCTGCTGACTGGGAAGGAAAAGAAAACCGCAGGAAAAGTGAATACGAAATGGGGAAAAATATCTCTAGAATAACAGGAGGCGGCGGCGTTGAAAAGAATGGAAGGAAGTCCACTTGCGAAAACTTGTTAAGTTTCAAGGTATTCCCAGGAGGAGAATTTGTTGTTGATGTGGGTTTGATTGGCTGAGCTATGCCAATTATTTCTTAGGGAGTTCAGATAATAATTTTCAGATAATAATTTTAAGTAGGAACCCTTGCTTTTAAAGTTAAGGATATGCAATAGCTTTGAGCTTACTAAAGCCGAAAGCTATTTCGCTACTGAAAAGTTAATAATGCGGTCCTGTTGGCTCCCAGCTAATATTAGCCTTCGGATTGATTCTCATTATCTTGCCTATTGCCAGTTTAATTAAATGCACACACGACTAGTCCTTGGGGGTATCTAATTCGATTCCTGGAAATCGTTTATTATACCGCTTCGATGGGTCGCAATTAATCTGCGGAGTGAATCGATTCGGAAGAAGCTCATCTCGAGCTCGTATCGGAGTCTAATCTTACTTTTGATTCTCGGCATTTTCTATTCATGGCAACCCCTTGACCTTCGGCTGCCACAAAGCCTTGTGCCCCATCCCTAGTTAGCTGTCTTTCGAGTCTTTTGTTGGCAAAAACCTCAAACTTTTCACGCCCTCCTGCCTCCTGGTTAATTATTGAGCAGGATACACAAATTTATGGTGAAGGTAACACAGAGCTTCAGGCCACGCCACCCTTATTTCGAGTGTTTGTTGTGTGCGTTGAGGTGTAAACGTGCGGATTAAGTGTCTCAGTGTCTGCTCTCGGCCTAGAAGATGTATATCAATGGGGATTTTGTGGAAACACCACTCTCCTCCATCAACCCTATGAAATTTCCGCTTCGCCCTTAACTTTGCTAATTTCTGTTGCTGTTGTTTCTTCTGTTCGGCTTTCCCGCAAGGTGAGCATTGAAAAATTGATGAGATTTTGTTTGCTCTGGTTTGCTCCTGGCTGAAGTTAAAGTTTGTCGACACTTGAACTTTTCCAACCATCCATCCTTCGGCTGCTGCTAAGGATTTTGAAAAGGAATTTCCGCACAAAAGGCCAAGGCGAAAGGGATGGAACAAGAGTTTTCTTTTTAGATAGTTCAATTGGCGAAGAAAAAGTCAAACAGAGAAAAGGCTTGCGGAGTGAAACTTTGCTGCCCGAAAGGATAAGCTGGGGCGAAAAAACTGTCATAAGAAATGTGCCCAGGGCTATGCAGCTTATGTACGTTTGCGGGCGAAATAATAGTTATAAGTATCTAAAAATGTTTTTTATTAACAAAAATTAAATTGAAGATTAGTTTAAAACACTGATTACCCAGGAAAAGAAGCGAATAAGCTGTCTTTATAATTTGTATACCATTTTTGTTGCTATATTTCCTACCTCCCTTGACTATATTCCCTTTCATTCATATTCATGCCGGGTTCGCTGGGATAAAAAATAAAGAAAAAAACGCCGGACATGAATTTATAACGAGTCTGCCTAAGCCATATTGATTGAGGCAGGAAAATACGGCGACAGACAATGCGAGAAAATGGAATAAAGAAAGGGGAAATGGAAGTGGCAGTGGCAGCGGAAGACTGAGCACTTGGAAATCGCCAGCATTTTTTCCCCATTCTCTCTCCCGGGCGCAGCAAAGTATGCAAGGAAATCGAAATAAGGGAAAAGAGTCGCATGCAGGAAATCAAACTTCACTTTTGATTGAGTTTCACTCGGTTTCCTTTGCGTTTCATTTCGTTTTGCAAGTCGCTTTATGGCCATAAGCCGATTTGTGGTCCCCTCAGAGGGCTTTGTTTTTTATTTGTTGTATTTTTTTTTTTTAGCCTAGTATTGCTCCCTTTTGTGCTTTTTAATTGAACATCTTAACGAAGGCGTTCGACTGGCCGGAATTGAATTTACTAAGTTTTCGAAAAAAAAGGGTTAAACAGGACTGTCCCTCATATATTCTCTCTCATTCCAGGGACATATAACTCACACACACCACGCACACAAATGAATATCAATGAACTGTCATAAAAGCAGCATCCTGTGAGAGCGAGAGAGCGACTGCCAGTGACAAGAGTGACACGTAGGCAAACATTTAAGCACACAACAACAACAGATGCCGGCAAACAAGCACATACACACACTCAAACGCACACACAGGCAACCACACAGACACTCAAATTTCACACTTGACGCGAGTTCATAAGCGTATGGAAGGATATGCCTTTAAAAGGGGTTTAGGGGGGTTTTAAAAGGAAAATATAAGGAAGATATAAGGAAAATATAAATTAAAAAACTTAAGTTAACAAATTTATACACTTCTAAGTTTAAGCTGCAAACTATTAAAGAATTTATCCTTAAATCGTAACTGAATAATTACAAAGCTGAACATTTACCCCTAAGATTTTTTTACATAAATCTATTTTAAGAAACCTGGAAAACAATCTAGACATAAACTTATTTTATTTTATACTTTCTAAGCCTTTCCATAACTTTCCCTTTTCTGTGCCAAGTCTTGCTGTCAAAGAAGATTCATTTAACAACGCACATAACAAATAGGTTTCGCTATCTAAGCCCCAAAGAATCACCCAACCGTAGTGTTACCTTCGACCCAAAAACTTTCACAGCTTTTTGTGCCCCCAAAAAGGTCACCGGAATCTTTTCCCCAGTGAGACCTACTGACCCCCGTTTGGCTACGCCTTTCTTTTGGGCCTGCCATGACTGGCACGCTCGTCGTCGTCGGGTCACTCAGGCCCTGCCAATGACATGTGATTTCAACTAATGACAGCTTTTTGGGGCGTTTGTCATCGCAGCAGCAGCAGCAAACAGCAACAAACCCTAACCAGACTCCGGACCCATAACAGACCGAGAGACAGTCGGAAAATAACAAGCTTAAAATTTAATGAAATTTTCATGTGCCGGAATGCTGAATTTCTTTTTGCAACCCAAAATAATCGGATATGTGTGTGTGCTGGTCTGTAACACATGGCGTATGATTAATGCGGCTGAGCTGGGGATCCTAGAACGTTGAGCCTGTCAATTAGGTTAACTCTTGTCAAATATTCAAAACAAAAACTTTGAAAACTGCCACACACACGCGACTAAATATATATGTAGTATATATATATATTCCCTTTCAGAAGAGGGAAAACTGCCAGCATGAACATTTGAATGAAATTTCCTTTTCGTTTGCCAGAATGTTCACTTGGTATTTGCTCAGCGTCTCCTCAAGTACTCTTTCCCCCCATCTCGTTGTGGTGTCAATATGTATTTTTGATTAGCTTCAAATTCAGTTGCCCTTTGACTGCCACCATGGGAACCCAAATAAAATGTTGGAATTTGCATATGCATTCAATTTTTAATGAGTTTTTAAGTTGAGCGTAACTCGGGTATAAATTTGGAGCAGACATATGCCACTTACCGATATGTAAAGTGAAGCGTTCCTCGTTGGCTTTGAACATGTCAACTGCAAAAAAAGGATAAACGAAAAATGTGAGTATTATAAAGGCAATTTTAATGAAATATTTTATGTTAGTATAAAGCTGAAATTATCAATATAAATGTGTAATAAATAATCTTAAATATAAGCTTTATAAATTGCATATTCCCCATATTCCTCGAACTTCCCAATCGCAACTTTTTTTGTGCCGAGTCAGGGCAAAGGCTTAAATATAGAAACGCTGTTAACACTTAGTGCCAATGGCCCAGATATCGTTTGCCCATCGATGCATTAAGTGATGCACTTCTCCCATCACACACACACACACTCAGTGATGTCACACAAGCAACCCTTCACATTTTCCCACACACTCTTATTGGAGCTTTCATCGTTGACAAGCGCTCCTCTTTTGACCCTAAACGCAGGCGCAATTGATCGCTTGACTGATTGATTGATTGACTGATGGATGGCTGGGCGAAATGGTTGATTGGATGCATCAATTCGGATTGGGATTGAGTTGTCAAGTGGGTCGTGCATTTACAGACATTGTCACATCATTATGATGACCAGCACAGCATTTTTGGGGTGCAGGGAAATAAAGGATGAAGGAAAATGATTTATTTATTACTAAAGTTTCTTCTTAATTATTTATATTTTATTAAGTAATTGAGAATATATACAAAAATTAATATGTATTGTTTATTCTCAGTTTATGCTGGCTACCAGCAAGTCAAGGCAACAAATGTGACCTTTTGTTTTGGCTCCTGCCCAGCAAATGGTATCCTCCATCTCCATCTCCACTGGCCATCTCATCTCATTCCCTTCGCATCCTCTCCACTAATGTTAATGGCTTGTCTTGGCACATACAATTGGCGGCGGCTGCTGTTGTTTTGCTGGTTTCCCACCCACAGTGTTGGCCTAATTAGCAGCTCAAAGAGAATGGCCATTTTCCACAGTCGCAGTCACACTTGCACACCAGCCGCCACCAGCACCCACATACACACACCCCACACTCCATCCTCCAACCTCCATCCTCCTTCACATCCACAGCATACAGACACACCCTCGCTGGGGCATTAAGGATAAGCCAAATGTTGGCTTGCATTTATCACGCATACGCCGCGTTGGCCAAAAACCACACAAAGTGCGGCAAGATCCGGCGCAAGTGGCTATGGTGGCGAAATGGCACCACAACAAAGCGACTAAAAATGTAATTTTGGCATTAGTCGGAGCTTGGCAAACATAAAATTACCTTGATTAGAAACTCAAATGTGGCTCTTGCCAAATAAACGTGGATGGGCTGGCTGGACCGGGAGAGATGGAGGAGATGTGCCCGGGGGGATCTGGCTATTGCCACGTGGCCATATACATATATCAGCTCGAACCTAAGCCTAAAACGACTTTGGCCTCTGCCCCAGCCCCGGCTGTCTTTTGGCCAACCCCAAACTCATATATCAACGCGCACCTGTGTGCCAAAATGGGGAAATGGGAATAAAACGGGGCCCAAATGAAGCTGCGTTGGGTGTTGGCCGCCATCTGAGGAATGGCTGAGGTTTGGCCTGCTTTGGTCTTGGGTTTCCAAGTGGAAATGGAAGCCCGAGGGTGGTTTCTGTGGGGGGTGTGAATACACACATTCAAGCATCGCCCGTTACCTTGAGGCAAGCCAAGCCGCAATAAAAACCAAGCGTCACACATAAAAGAAAAGCAAGGAACCGAAGGTATTCTAAATGGAGATGATGCTTGAAGTCGACGTTAGAAGTATACACTATACTTATCTGGAGGTCGGAGAAATAAAAAAAAAATAAACCAAGAAGGTAAACAACATATTATAATATATATTTAATATTTAGTAGATGTTCTCATATAAGTTAAATATTAAAAGTTTAGAAAGTAATAATATTTGATTATTTATATATTTAGCTAATGTTTCATATGAAATCTATGTTTAGTTTTTTAAATATTATTCCCTACTCTATATGCATCCCCAGATCTCTATCCATATATAGGTAAAAATGTCTGCAAACTGCCTAGGTATATCTTTCCCTCCCTTTTTGTATCAATTACATGCCATCTGTGTGTGTGCGCGTTAACGTTTAGTTTTTATGTTTAGCCATAACAAACAGGATAAAGGGGGCGGAGTGCGAGGTAGCGAGCGGTGGGAGTTGGGCGGTGACCGGTGGGCGTTGTGAGGAAAATTCCCGCAGACACAAGGCTAATCAACGAAATTGCTGCAGCCTTTTAGGGGCCGAGGCAGACAGAAAGAACGAGCAACATATGGCTGACATAACCTGAGCCCACACTGTTCGACACTTCATGTTTTGATTAGAGGGCGTGGCATGATTGATGAACCATTGAATGACCCCTAGAGTGCCGCAGTAAATCCCCCTACCCCTCAAACAGCTGTCCACGACTTGGCTATATGCCGGCAAACTTTGAATGAAATGAGTGTTAAAAACTTTATGCCACCCCGTAAGCCCGCTTTTCGTTTAGGGCCAGTAGCAACATTGAAAAAATTTGCAATGCAGCATGAAAAGTGGCACAAAAACCCAGACGGCAAACTTTTATTTCCTTTCTTTTTCCCAACAGCAGCAGCAGCTAAAATTTAAAATGAAGCTTAGCAGCAGAAGCTGCTTTTGCCTGCAGTTTGCATAGCCGGGATTCTATCGCCGTTCAGGGAATGGCATTAACAAACTTTCAGGTCAGTTAAAAGGCAAAGTTGCCGACATTCAAGGTGAGTCAATCAACAAAAGGATTTAAGCAAGTGGCAGCAGCTGCCGTTTTTGCAGAAGGAGGGAGGTTTATTTACTGTCCACTTGGGAGGATAAATTAGAGGGATAAATCAAGTCAAAGAGAAACGGAAGATTTGAGAGATATTTTATGATGAAATATTTTAGGTTAAGAACTTATTGTAATAGCTTTTATAAAAAGAAAAGATTTTTAAAGTTGGTTTACTATTATATTAAAAAGAAAGTCTTAAGAGCTTAGGACTTTATATCTAAATTATATATCTAACTACAATTTGAGTGCCTCCTTTTTCTAACATCCTTCTTTTTATTATTCGCCATTCTCTTTTCTAGAGCCTCTAATCAGGCCACGCCCCACCGCCCCAAATGAGTCACTCAAGGAGGCTTTGCTTGTACTTGCAGATCAAACATATGTTCCCCGCTGAAGGACACTTTCAATACGAACGGGAAAAACCCCTCGACAGCGGCAATCAACATTGCCATGAGCGCGGCAAACAAAGCACTTGAGGAGCTCGAAATTCGCTTGGCTTTGTCATTAGGCGGCAAGTCGAAAGGACATACTTGAGTGAGTATAGACGTACTCACTGAATAGATGTGGGACCATATTCAAAACACGCAACACTTGTCAGCAGCAGGCGTCGGCAATCATTCAACTCGAGCACACACGCAGACACAGTTACAAAGAAACAATGAACTGCACAGAAAGAAAAATGATGTTAATCGATTGAGTTGGTTTTTTAAGAAGGATATTTCTAAATATATATGTAATAGGGATATATCCATATTACAAATATATATATTGAAGCTATAAATTTGTGCGTTTATCACAGACTAAGTTTCATATTATTTCTTATATTCCTATTTCTAGATTTTCTCTTGCCGTGCCTCTTTGGGCTTGGCGGTAGGAAATACTTTTGGTCCTTGGCTTTGAGCTGAGTTTTTCCCCCTTCGGCTGGGGCCTGTCATCATTAAAGCAGCTTCATTGCCGCCGTTGTTGCTATTTCTGTTGTTGTTCCTGTTGCTGTTGTTATGACTTTTAGTTGCCGCTCGAAGGCATTTGGCACACGATTTTAGTCCTGCGAGCAGTTAACGGCAGTCCTTAGCACTCGTTCCCCACCGTGTGCATGTTCACGCCTTAACACCTGCAACGACTTTGTTGACAGGCGAGGGATTGACTCGAGGCAGGTGGCAGGGGCACCGCTGATTGTTATTTACGACATTTATATGAAATAACTGAGTGATTTTGTCGGTTATGAAGTCTCTACTTGAGTGTTGTAAACGACTTCTCTTTGTGGAAAATAAATCTTGGTTTTCGTAAGAGAATGGAGTGTGTTTTTCACAGAGTAACTTGATTTCCTTGGACTGCCCATATTTTTCTTAAATATTCTATTAATCACTATGTGCCCTTAATGTGAGCTTCCCTGATTTCCCTCTTCCAGCTGCTGGAGAGTCCTGGCATGGCCTCCTTGTGGACGCAAGTGGAGTACCAAGGCAAACAATTGTTTTGAGGTCGCTCCTCAATTGCCCGGCTGGGCCCCCGAGAGATTGTTTGCATTGGTGTCGCATCCTTGTCCGGATTTGTGTCTGTGTGCGCTGCTTATTTGTGTGGCTTGCACTTCACTTAATTGAATCAGTGTGATTGACATGTCTCCTCTGCATACATGTATGTATTGGCACATCGAATGGAATACAATGGTCTGTGCTCCATGATCTCTGGTCAGCTTCGGTCGAGTGTGTGGATGCTGGGACAACATCCTTTTATGCAGCAGTCACAATGTTCATCAATTATCAACTAAAAGAACCGGGGAAGGAGACCCAGGCACAGGCACAGGCACCGGCACAGTCATAGGCAGCAAAGACAAACAGAAAAAGCAATAAATCTAAACAAAAGGCCTCCGGGGCCAAGTCGAATGATATGGGAGGATAACAAGGACATGGCCAAAGGAGTAAAGCAGTGGGCCCATCATAGATTATGGCCATCTATTCAGCAGCTAGAAAGTCTTGTTTATGACCAGCTTTTCCCCTATGTTATACCCAAGCAGAGGCCAAAAGCCAATGGATTGGCTTCACTATTTTGCTTCATTGCCTTGTCTGGCTGGGAGTGGCTATATAGCAGCTGGATCTGCTTCATATATATCCAGGAATTACCTTTTTTCTTCTCTGTACATATTTTTTCTTCATTGTTTCGGAAGGCAAAAAGTCAAAAGTTACTACTAACCGGCAGGCGGCCCAAACTACAAGTTAGCACTTTTTTGGCAGCACCAAAAAAAGAAGCGAAGAAATATATTTCTCGGTTCTTTTTTTGGGTGTAAAGTGGCAGTGTTGAAGCCTTGTACAAATACAATTTAAGTAAAACAAGCTCGGCAACAAAGTTTGTGCAGTGGAAAATTTTCGCTTCTCTTGCCTTGGTTTTTCCTCTCTTTTTTGGCGTTAGCTTTGCACTTTTGCCTTGGGATGCAGTCACATGTGTGTGGAGGGAGGTAAAAGGGTGCTGAAGGGCGGGGAAAACACCAGCGAAAGGCAGGATCAGAAGCGAGTGAACAAAGGCGCAGAAGAAAAGCGCTTGCCAAGGAAAACCCATTGATTGCAACACGCAGACAAGAACCTAAGGATACCCAGAGAGATGTTAGAGCAAAAGGACGTACCAGAGGCGCCGGTGAAATGGGTAAAAAGGGGGCGTCAATGGGCGTCAAAGGCGTTCACATGGCAAACATAAGTCGCACACTCAAATCAATAGCATTGACAGCTTGGCATTGTTTGAAAAACGAACCCAAAGAGTCGGGCCAAGAAAGGAAGGTTGATCGAACAAGAGATATACAAGTGCAGGGGCGTGCAGAGGCAGGGGGAAGGTGGAAAATGCATCCATGTGTGCATGTATGTGGGCCAATTGCATTCATTTGACTTGACTTGGCTGCCAATTGTCTCGATGCAATGGAAAATTTCTAGCAGACGTCAGTGGAAAAGCGAAAACAGCATAAAGCTAACAAACTAAATGGAAGCAAATCTAAATTGAAATGCGAAGAAGCTTTTCTAAGTTTGTAAATGATTTAAATCAATTTTGTAAATAGACAGAGAGAAAGGGAGAGAGAGAGAGGGGTTTTGCGTGTGGTCTGGGAAGGCTTGCTAAAATGGGGAACATTACAGAAAATGAATGCACTTAAAGTTTTATTAACTTAAAATAAATACAGAAAATCGAATATATTAAATAAGCTTGATAAGTTATAAATAGAGTAATTTCCGAATAATTTTAGCATTTAAAAACCCTTAAATATTCGTCAAATTAATGCTTTTATTTGCATCTGGCACAAACAGAAATAAATAAAATTAAGCGGCTGAGTAATGCAAAGGCAGAGAAAATGTGTAAAAGAAAAGAGAACAAAAAATTGTTCAAGGATTGCAATTACAAAAGGCAACAAAATCGGCAAAAGCTGCCAGACGGGCTAGCAACAACAACAATAATAATAGCAACAACAAAGGCAGCAATCACATCAACAATGAAATGGCAAAGTAAAAAAGATAAAAACTACCTTGGCCCAGTATTGAAAGCGCCTATAAAACTCAGTGCCCCTTTCCTCCATCCTTCTTCTGTGTGTGGGTGTGTCTCACATGTAGATACACCCGCGCATTGGCTATATAGATATAAAGATATAGATACTCGTACAGGGACCAACCGACCAGCAGCTACAAGACCAATAACAGGCCACAATAAATGTCACTGCACACCCAAAGCCCAAAGCCCCCGCACGGGATCCCTGTCCCCGACTCGATCGAGTAGCAAAGTGCATTGAAGACGTGACCAAGTCCCAAAAAAAAGAGGAAAAAAAACATAATCATAACAATAAAACCAAGACAACTTTCGTCTCGTTTCAGTTCAGTCTCAGTGCAACGTGGCGTATGTGTAATATGGTACTTCTTGATGCACGGAGAAAAAATAATATATTAAAAAGGTAAGTGATATATTTAAGGTTGTATTCTTACAGGAAATAATTCAGAAATAATATACTTTTTAGATTAAATAACATTATTTAAGTAATATTTAAGTAAATTATAAAATAAAATGTATTTATTTAATATCCTTTGCTCTTAAGCAACAGTTATCTTTCCTAGTCACAATAAATGTAAAAAGGACACCCAAGTTCCCCTCAATATTTCCTTTCAGTGCATCAGCATAAAATAGAAGAGCTTCTGGCTGGTTGCAAGTGCAAGAAGGCGGCCTGATCGGGTGTGTGTTCAACAGTCTTATCAGTGACAAAGTTTGCCCAAGTCAAGCACTCGACATATTTGTCGACCAAAGATTGGAGGAGGAGGAGGCACCGCCGCGCCAGACGACACGGCCAAAAGAGTGCAAAAAATACAAAAAATACAAAAAAAACAAAAAAAAATGTAATGGAGGAACCTGGCCAACCTCAATGCTGTCGCTGCAGCCTGATAAGACTCACACACTGTGCAAATTGGCCAGGCTGCAAAGGCGAACTCAATTTGCTGTTGATCACGTTTTCTGGCCATTTTCCCGCTGCCAACTAGTGCAACAATGGCAATCTTTTTATTACCAAAAAAGTAGAGCAGCCCAGTGGAAGAGTAAAAATAAAAGCAATACAATTAAAATTATTTATTAGCGGGCCGACAACAGAAATTGGCCGAGAGAAGAAGAACTGGGCTGGGAGGCTGGCTGGCTGCTGGCTGAATGGCTGACTTTTTGGATGATGATGGCTAAAAACTGGCGCACATTTGGCCATGTCTTTTTGGCCACTTGCCAACCATAACAGTGAGCAGTGGCAGCAACAATGCGACCAAGTTTCGGCATTCGCAATTCGGCATTCGGCCCATTCTGTTGCCTTTTTGGCATCTTGGGTCCACAGCTTATTTATGTGCGTTGCCTGCAAAATGTGGCGCGGCGCAGAAAATGCTCGTATTTTCTTCTATTGCCAGCTTTTCATCCGCCGCTCTTGTGTTTCATGTTTCTCTTTTTTTCTTGTATATTTTTCTTTCTGCGGCTTATTTACTGCACAAGCAGCCGAAGCTAATTGGGTGGGGGTAAATGTAATATAATGCATTGTGCATATTTAACAATATTTATTATGACTGGGAAATGCCTTGAGTGGCATCTCTCCATCGGCTGTAGTTTCTTGCCAATAACATATACTATATACTTATAGCTAAAAAAGTGTTGTATTTCCCATGATTTGTGGCATTTGCCGAGTTTGCCTGATATGAAAATTGGCTTTTAATTATTTTGTGTCATAATTTATGAAGTTTGCAAGGGCTTACTTAAGTCAGTGGTTTTGTAAGTATTTTAGGTGACTTTTATCTTTGTTTAAAAAATAATTTGACCTTGAATGAGTTGGAATTTTATTTCATTTGCATTTATTAAACATTTGTTTTTATAACTGCGATAACCTAAGTGTTTACTTGCTTAACGAATTTATTTCGCTAATTTAAGTCAGACCAAGTACAAAATTCTCTCTCTCCATCTCTTGTAAAGCACGCAAAATGCAGAATAATCTCTTCTGCGGTTTTCGTTTCGCTTCAGCTTCAGGAATTCTTATCAGTAAAAGAGAAACAAGAAGCCAGAAGAACGAAGACCCAAGACCGAAGAATGTTGAGCCAAAAAGTTTCGGCAAACAGTGACCGTGCAGTGCAGTGATAAAGTCGAGTCACTGAACCCGATCTCCACGTCAGGCACATAATACTGGGGTCTTATCAACTCTCGTATTATTTACTTTATTTCATTTTTCGGGGTGCTGCCGTCTCCAAATAATTACCAAAATGTCTTGCTTGGCAGAGACTTTCCGTGTGGTTGATTGGCAAATCGTGGGAAAAGGTGACAGCACGAGACCGATAAATATATAAACGTAGAGTGATCTATATCTGAGGAGGAAGGGCAGGCCAGGACACGACTAGGGTTCAACTACCTGATCGAGGGAAGGTAAACGAGCCAGATAATAGACACTTTGAGTGTGAATAAACCCATTTCTCTGCTGCACTCGCATCCCCTCATTTGCGCTGATGTATTACCTACCCAAAAACAGATTTGCTAATTAAATGGCAGGCGGACATAAGTATATACAGCGCAGTTCCAACAAAAATTAATTAAGGAATTGTCACATCAATCAGGCTGCAAATTATGGCGCTCTCGTCTTTTTGTTCTCTTCCCCGCAGCTGGGCGAAAGAATTTTAAATAAACAAATAAAATGCAGAAAATAGATTTATGTGCGAGTGCAGGGAAATTTATGACAGATGTAAAAATTGTCAGGCTGCGCGTTTTTACAATTTTATTTGTTTTTTTGTGTTTCTCCTCCTCCGACGATTTTTGTGAATGACGTTGATTCCGGTGTGCATGGCGGAGGTGGCTTCAAACTGACCATATCCATGGCCCCACCGAATGACACTTCTGCTTATAAGAAATGAGAAAAAAAAGGAATTCGAGGAGGATAAAAAAATGAACGAGAGTGCAAAAAACACTTGCGTTGATAATGAGAAAAGTTCGCCGTCTTTTTTCTTTTATTTTCTTGGTCAGCCCATATTTGTTGTTCTTTCTTGCAATTCTCCGCTTTTGTTTTGACGATGATGATCCTTGGTCTGGTAACGAGATATGCACTCGGGCACTTTTGTTTACACTACTTCGGCCATGGGCACAAATGGGTATTATTCTTTGTATATATCTTTCAATCTGCTGCCCGAGTCTGTGTCCAGGTGTTGGTGGCCGTCGCTTTTGGAGCGGAATGGAATTGTTTTTCGCGGAAAGTCTGTTCAATTACCTAACCCCAGCTGCTTATGTTTATTCCAATTAAATCGTCTAACAGTTGCCAGAATTTCAGGCAAGGGTTTGGGTTTTCAGCAATCGTAATTACAAGATTTGTAACTAAGATTGGTTGTGAAGTTAAAATGATGTATTATTTTTCAAAGTTTGAAATATGAGTTGTAACTTTAAGCCATTTAAAAAAGTTACATTTTTTAACTTAATCTCGATATCCTATATATGGTAAATCATGTTATGTTTCTATGTTCCATAATAGTTTTTTCTCAATTTACTTTTATATTTTATATAAAACAAGACACTAAATAATTCTCTGCTTTATTGAATTTATATATTTTTTAATGATTGTTTTTATTATTATAAGCCAAAACTCAAAGTTAACCATTTTTCACAGGACTTACTAATAAAACGGTAAGGAAAATTGCAAATTTTACAATAATGTCCTTTTATGAACCCTTTCCTTTTTTTTTTATTAATTTTTCATTGATTTGTTTGCATTTATTTTGCTATTTTTATAAGGACACATTTTTTACACTCACAATAAATATTATTTATTTGCACTTATTTTGCGTTTAATTAAATTTCCAACTTGAATTAGGCTTGAAAAGTGTAAGCAAAATAAAATACGTTTTGTTTTGAAATAAATAACAATTAGGTCTCATATTTCTAGGAAATACAATATATATATTTTTTTCAAATTCCACAGAAACACAGTATTTTTAAATTTAAATTCGTTATTTTTGTTATCTTCTTTTTCGATCAACAAACACCACCAATATTTTCTTGTTTACACTTTTCTCAGGGCCTCTTTGCTGGCTCACAAGCAGATTCTTACATTGGCCAACCTGTCGTATGCTTAATGACGTGTGCATAATACAAATATCTTGCGACGGCAATAAATGGATTTCTTTATGCCGGAGCCACAATCTATTTATTACTCAACAAAACGCGGGGCATCACACACACACACACCACACTTAGAAGTTGTTTACTGACCTTTGTGAAATTATTTGCCTCCAAGTTCCAGATCGATCGGCAATATAACAGGAAGTATATAGTATTTATCCAAGAGCGGTGCTGCTGCAGTATTCCAAAATGCAAAGTTCACGAAGTATCCAAGAGTTAGTTTATTTCAACACTTTAATGCGGAACCAATGGATTTCGCCTTGTATTTTCCACAAAACGAGAATCTTTATAAAATGCACAGAATCCGAGTGGAAATGAGAATGGGGGAATTCTCCACTATCTCTTAATTTGTTTATGTTTTGGCAGAGAGGATTTACAAAATATATATTTTTATGTGTTTTCGCACTTCACTTTGACACTTGCGGTTTCAAACTCTTTTTTACAAAATGCAGTTTTGCGTAGAAAATGGTATGCAAAAAATATATACATTCAGTTGCTACTTTGTTGCGGTGTTGTTTTTTATTGTATTTTTTATTTTTGTGTATTTTAAGAACACGCACTTCTTGGGCTTTTGGTTTTTGGTTTTCTTTTGTTTTCTTTTAGAAATTCTTGTTTGTTTTGGCACTTTCGAGTTTTTACCCTTTGGGTTTTTCGGTTTATTTCTGTTTCTGCGGCGTTTTTTGTGTGTGGTTTGTTGCTGTCTATTTTTAGCAGTGAAGATATTCTGCGGTCAGCAATTTATAAATAACCAATGGCTTCAGGAGAAGGAAGAACCGAATGCACTTCTAGTTTCACTGCTCATGTACTCTGTCTTTTTTTCTGCTTAATTTTTAATTTTGAATTAATTTTTTTTGGGATCTTATTCGGAAGATTCTTTCCTTAAGTGGAATTTTATTTTGATAAGAACTTTGCTTTGATTAAATTGGTTGCTGGTTGATGTTTGCTTTGTGCCGTTGCTGCTTCCACTTCCACGAAGAACGAAGCATCCACGAGATTGTGCTTGGAATTGAATTTCTGTTTCAATTCTGTTTGCGATTTCGGAGGCGAGCTTCTTCGGCCGCCAAGAGAGTCCGAGTCCACTTGAAAGACCGTTCGTTCGTTCTACCGCTGCGGCGTTCCACTCACTCCGATGAACATCTTGTAACTATTTTCGAAAAGCGCACGGACGCAGCTGCAGAGCGAAGTCAAAATCAGAATCGAACCAACACCAACAGCAGCAGCAGCAGCAGCTGAAGCAGCAGCAGAAGCAACAGAAGCGGCCGCAGCAGCGCAGAGCGAAGAGATACGAGTTCGACGCTTAAGAGCGAGCACGGCGGCGGCGGCGGTTATTCCGGACGAAGAAAAACCGAAGCGTAGCATCAGCGGTGCTGTTGGCTACTGAAGAACTCATCCGCTCTGTAACACTGCCGAAGCGACAGCCGAAGTTTGCCGAGGCGCCGGCCGAAAGCTCTCGCGCGGGGGAAGAGAGCGCCAGCGGGCCCCAAAAGAGAGTCCGAAAGCCAAGCCCCACATTTCTGCTTTTGCTTTTGTTGCTGCTGCTTCTGCTGCTGCACTTGGTCCCCATTAACAGTGCGCGACGGCAGTAACAGGCGCTGTTAATGTTAGCCGCTTGTTGTTCTTGCCCAGATAGAAGCCATATGTTGGCAAATTTCATGGCTAAATGCCCAATCTAATTGCCCAAAGAAGCCGCAAAATGGCATTAGAAGCCGACGCCCCAAACTTGGGCCCTTATAGAGAAGCAAAGAGTCAGCAGAAAAGTAAAAGAAAAAGGCTTACAAAAGTAGTATTTCTTTTGTAGAAATGGAAGAGTCAGTAGAGACAGGAAGAGAGCTAGCGGAAAATACAAAGAAAAGGCTTACAGAAGTATAATTTCTTTAAGTATTTAAATTTATATATATTATATTTGTTATTTATCAATTCACTATTTCAATCACTCCGTAAGCTCTCTTTATATTTTCTATACAGCCCCTTTAACACAAGTCCCCAAAAGTGATTTCTTCTAATTGAGCCACAAATCCTGTTGCTCTTCTTGGTCCTTGCTAATTTTCTGGCTAAAGTTTGCCACTTGCCTGGGGCTTATTGTGCTTTCCTGGCCATTAAAGTCGCTGAAAGTATTAACCGAACAACACAAATAACTATGGTCGTCCAACAATGGGGCTTATGGGACAATAAGCGCTTATTAAATGCCCTGGATGCGAATCAACTTTCAGCTAAATGGAAAGTGGCAGCCGAGGACGCAGTAGCAGCAGCAGCAGCAGCAGCAGAAACAATGGAGATGCCATGGCCGGAAATTCACGCAACGGAAGTTGGCGGAAAGAAGCAGATGAAGTTATGCAAGTTGGGGCCGCTTTTTCCACTCGGGGAAAACGTCAGTCACCCACAAGATATCCCCCAGTGTGGCGCTCCATGCCAGCAACATTTCCCATTTTCCCATTTCCCCAAACAATGATGGCCAGCTGCTACTCAATGTGTTTTCCTTTTTCATGGCGGCATCCCGTTGCGTTTTCCCTGACTTTCCTGGCATTTATTAGTTTGTAAAGATATCTTATACACATTTCTCAGAGGAAACACGCTCTTAGGGATCTCCGGAAAGCTATCAGGTAAGTTCCGGCGTTTACTATTATGGGTTTCATTCGAGTTCAGAGAAATAGGAATAAATTTAGCTTGGGTTTACTCTACTTTTTCGTTTAATTTTCTTGAAACTGCCAAACAAATTTTAAATATTTTTCTAGCTGCTTAAATTGGCAACATTGTTTAAAACTTCGAACCCTCGAGCTTCGTTGCTATTGCTGCCTCGTTCCACATCCGTTTGGACCGTCTCCGGCTCCTTCTCTTGGCCCTTCAACCCCTTGTGTCCTTCGTCTTTTCATCCCCATCGTTTTCATCGTCTTTTTGCTATCCAAAAATTTTGCATGCCTTGGCAGAAACAAAGCAAGCGCAAAATGTTTCGCCGCCTGGGAATAGAAATGGCTTAAGGAAGTCGAAAACGGGGGCTGAGAGGAAGGGGACAGGGCTAAGGATGCTCTTCATAACGATTGAATTTCATCTAACGCCCGGCAACGGGATACAAGATGTTGGCCACACTATCAGCCAGCCAGAGTGCACTCGAATATATTCTTTAAAAAATCTGAAATAATATTCCTTAGCATAAATCAAGGCGGCCAAACCGCCTCCGGTCTCCAGAATTGATTAATGGATATTCCTGGTCTTAGCACGTGCTCTCAGTCAAGTCCTGGGAGTCAGTCACTCAGTCAGGTACCAGGTACAAGGACGCACACCCACATATTTATATATACAAATATATATAGCTGTAGGATATAGGATTCCCGGGACATTTGCAAAAGTTATTTATGGGCCTGCGGGCGAATGCAATTTGTTGTGGTCAACAAATCGCTACACACGATTTTCGGTTTCTTGCCAAAAATTGAGCAAGATCATTAGAGTCGGGACACAAAAGTTTATTAGTCACGTCCGAGGAATGCGAGTCCCGAGTGTCGACCGTGATGGCACCACCGGAAAGGTGAAGATGAAGCTCTGGAGCCGAGGGCGAGGCTTCAAATATCAAAAACTCTGCGCTAAAAGCAGAGCCAAAGAAATGAGCTTAAGCCAAATGGCGTTAATCCATGAATTATTGCCTAAAAGCATGCCAAAGCGCATTAAAGTCCGAGGGGTGACATCGCCCCGATGGCGACCGAGAGCAATCCCCCGGCGGAAGGAGGGCGGATCAGGCAGGTAGCCAAAGGACAAGCCAGCAACAAGATATCAATTGTGTGTTAGACACAAAGCGGTGTTTGCTATACTCTTTGAAAAGGAAATGTTTATATGAATAATTCATAAATTAATAAAGTTATTAAGCAAAAGAGCTTATAAAAATATTTGTTTACAAGAATTAAGAATTCTAACTTAAATATTTTGTATGCAAATTGGTTTTTTAATTCAAATAAAACCTTATAATAATGAAACCAATATTTTTCGTTAGTGAAGTATCTTTTAAATTAGTGATATTCAAAGGAAATCGCAAATGTATTATCCTTATATTATTTTAGGTTAATATTTACTGTTTTCAAATAGTAAAAATAACCACTTAACCATTTTTATTTCAATTATTTATTATTATTTATTTCCCTTATTTATTATTTGCATCTAAATAACATGAAATCATTGTTTTCAGTTTCCACAAACTTTCTAATACCTTACTTCTCCCAATTTAAATATAATAAATTTAAATGAGTTTAAAAAACTAAACCAATTAATTTTACGAGTCCAACTATAATTTAAATTGAATAATATTGGGGTACATTAAATTAATTCTCAGTCTTTACAGTTAATGAGCCACAGGCCCATTAGCTCAACAAGTTAATCGCCGAGACCCAGAGATATACCCTCACCTTTTCGCCATTAGTAATGCCCATGGAAGTGCCAATGAGCCAATGCCAATGGAGAACATGAAACATACATTTTGATTTTTTAGCCCCAAAGAGACATGCCAATAAAACAGCAATACACAAATATACTGACCGCAAAATAAATAAATGCCCCGGCGGACACAACAACAATAAAAGGGGTAAAAGGTAAAAACAAGCCAAATGTTTTGGACCGCACCCAAGAGGAGGAGAAGCGGACCCCAATATATGTATGAGTATATCTCTCATTTTTTTGTACTTCGCGTTGTGTCACAAGTTTAGAGTTATACATTTTTTAGCGAACCACTTTTTTTTGGTGCGGGTATTTCTGTTGTTTTTATGAGTATTGACATTATAATCAACGCCGTTTTCAATTTCAACCAAACCTTCCTGGGTTGCATCCCCTTCTCCTCCCCTCGCTCGAAATATAAAATAAAAACTTCTGTTTACTTTTGGGTTGCTCACTGCTCTTTTTGTTATCGGCCACAAGCTTTTTGCTCCTTCTTATTTCCACTTTTCGCTGGCTAAAAAATATGTAAATTATGGCTGAATGCATAAAAAGTGTGTGTGCCGTGTGCTGTGTGGGGCATGCGTCAGTCACCTGTGGTATTTCATTTTTTGCGAGCCGAATATGGTCTCGTTTTTATTGGTCGCAGAGATAGTTTCAGACCCCGAGAGCTGATGCCAAAATCCCCAAAGAATTTCGATGCGAGACGTATTCCATTTCCATTTACCTGATGATGGCCCAGAGAGGGGACTTGGGGGTTGTCGGAAGTGTCGGAAAGTTCCTGCGACTGAGCGAACATTTTATGGTGGAACACAGGGTTAGAGGGTAATAAAATGTGAGCTAAGAAGTCTTTAATGGCCTTAAAGAAGGGCATTTGGATGTGAAGTAGAATTTATAATTTGCAATTTGAAATTTAAAGAAGAAAGGTGTGACTTTAATAATATTTATATAATATAATATTTATATACCCGTTAAGAAATATTTAATAAATGTATTAGTAATAATAAAAGCTCAAAATCAATCCAGATTTATATATTTTTAAATAAAATCTATTACCTTATTTGCTCTTTTCGATAAACTGTAATTTTTTCAATTCATTGATTGCCTTTGACTCAAAAACTTCCTTCCTGTAATCCAAGCATACCAACCCAAAGACCTCTTCTGACTGACAATTAGCTTAAACTGTTGACCCCCCGGTGACCTAAACCAATATTGGGACACCACCGAGCCAGTCAGGTCAGCATTGTGATTTATGATGCGCCTTCGCCCTGTCGCCCCTGCAAAAATGCAGCAGTTGAGTCAATATTTTTGCACTGGCCACTGGCCACTGGCCGCCAGGCAGACCTATTCGATTTCAGAGCCCCGATACCTCGAGCTCTCCCTATCGGGGTATCGGGGGGATTTACAGTGGGGGACGGTGGCGGTGTCAGTTGACCTTTGTTTCAAAAGCAAACAATGACAATGAACGATGTGAAAGACAAACCAATGCCAGAAAGCAGAAGACACACAAATCCAGAGGCAGAGAACCCAAGCCGAAAACCAAATGAAAGTCCAAATGAATTAAGTTATGGTTATTGACATTTAATGCACACACATTTGAGTCTTGTTGGTTCGTTATGGATTCTCGTTGACAGATGAGAAGCGTCCAGAAAAGAGCGTTGGGTTGGGCTGGTACGGGGGTTGGATTTGGGTTTGCAGGGGGTGGCAGCTAAGCTTTAAATATGAGACACAAACACAAAAGACCCTGCAAACACGACACCTTCTCTGGAGAGGGTGTCTCTCTCTTCTCTTCTATCTGAATCTTCGACGGCCAGCCATTGTACCTGAATCTGTCGAGTCTGCTTGTGTTTCGAGTTTGGCTTGGCTCAATTCCCAACACAAACAATTCTTAGTGCATTTCATAGACGGAAAGCGGAGATTTTATAAAAGACAAGAGCTGCAGCAAAAGCAGCAGCTCAGCTTAACATTAAGTTGAATTTTGAGTGGTTTTACTAAGAGTCATTTTGGATAGTGGGAAAAATCAAGAAGAATCGAAAACAAAATCTTAATTTAACAACATTTTTTAATAAAATCGAATTATAGGATATAGAAAAAAATAGTTTATAAGTTTAATAGTACGTTGAAAAAGTATCTCCCTTTCAATATTATCGACACAATCAGCTTTAAGCATTTAACTTTTACAATATAAATAATCAAGATAATAATTTTCCCTGGCACCTTTTCTCTTCCTCGTTTACTTAGCCTTTCGAAGATTATTTAAATTTTCCACTTACATCCGCTGGCTGGCTGGCATTCTGCGCTTTTGCTTTGAAACCTCCCTCCCAGCGACACCTCTAACCTTGAGATCTAATCACCGACAACATCCATCATTACAAATTTTCCATTGTCTTGGGTTTCAAGTGCAATGTCTCAGTGTTTTAGTGGCACCGCCCCGCAACTCCCACCCACAACTGCGAATAGTTCCCACTGCGTGTTTGTTGTTGTCTGGGTCACATTGCGAGTGTAGTGTTGTTGTTGCTGTTTTATATTTTTTATTGGTCGCCTTCAGGGGCAGTCGTCCGCCCCAAGAACCCCTCGATTCCCCGAGTAGCGACAATTAGTCTGCGCATGCGTCGCCGTTTCATTGTCAACTTGGTTTTAGTTATATTTTTTTTGTGTCTTGGCCCGTCCGCCAATTGCCAGCTGTCCGCACGTCCATGTGTCCGCTGTCCGTTTGTCCGCCAGTTTGTGCCTCTATTTTTTTTTGTTTTGTGTCGCTTTCGGCGTCGCTTTTCCCATATCCAAAGTATCGAGCGTAGTAAAATGTTAATTAAATTCAATTAAAATGCGCCGCCAGTCTTCGACGAAATGTTATTCACATTTCAAGGTTAATTTGACGGGTCTTCTTTAGAGCGCTTTTTTTTTTTTTGAAGAAGTGCCAAACTTTACACGGAATTTTCGGCTTGATTTATACACAAGTGTGTGCCGGAGACCTACTGAAAGGTTCAATCGCAAAACGTTGGTTCCGCAACATTGAAATTATTTTATCTGCGATTTAGTCGCGACTAATCAAGGTAAAGTACGCAGCGGAAATGTTTTTAATGGCATTTCCAAAATAAAAACAAAAGTCCCCAAAATGTTTATTCTACTTATTGGGAAGGGTTTAAATGTGATTCATATAGGTAACAAGGATATTATGACTTGGGAAAAATTGTAAAATCTGAAAAGCAAGCAGAAGAGGGGACCTAGATTTTAGAATTTATTAAATATTCATTAGCAATATTTTTAAACCTTAATAATTCTTTAATTATGCCTTAAATAAGAATAGAAAAAACAATCTCCAAAAACCAATAAAGTTCCATATGTTACCTAAATCCAATGCCATATATTTTCAAAACCAAAAAGGCGCAACAGCCACACGGGAAAATTAATAATAAATTCACTAAAAACAGCATTAAGCCGAAACCGAATTGTAATAAAAATTATTTAGCTGGCCACAAATTGTGGGAGCTGGATGCCAGCTTGCCTAACATCCCATTCCCCTCCCCCGGCACGGCGGTGGCCACCCCCTGCGGCGTCAGCTGCCACTTAATGACTGAATGAATGGCCAACACGTTGCCGCGGCGGGCGGATAAGGATGAGGATGAGGATGGGGTGGCCGATAGGGATGGCGTGGCGAAGGGACCCAGGGTAGTCATGGCCAACAAAGCATTTAATGTTTTTATTTGCGGGCGGCAGAACCTGAAAGTGGCAGCCTGTTCCTCTTTAGTGGGGCTTTGCGGCAGGACTCGTGACAAAATGGTTGCCACCGGAGGGCAGGCATGGCGGCGGCGGGATAGGTCGAGCAACATGTTGTTGCTGTGGCCGCACGCTTTAAAGAGGATTTTCGGTCGCCCAGAATTAAATTCGAACCCTCGAAACTGTTCAGCTCAGCGGGATTAATTGGGGCGAAGCCCTAAATGATCCACGGATCAAAGATGAGGCTTAGCCAGCTTAGAAATTGACAATTCTCGAAATGATTACAAAGCTGTAAGCCCAGTTGTTTGCAGGTGTTTTTAAATAGGTTTAAGGTGGATAAAGTGTGTACGAATTAGGAATTTAAGTAAATATATATTGCCGGGAATATAAAGATATATTTTGAGCCTTTTAAAATATTACGAAGATATTTTTAATACAATATTTTAATGACATTTTCCTAAAAAAAATAGATAATAGATAGATAAATATAATAATAGATAGATATTAATTAATATCTCACCATTTAAGCTCATTCTTTTGATTCCGATATTACTTTCCTTATTTTATTTTCCATTTCATGGCATTTCCCTTTCCACTCTCGCTTAATTCTCGTTCTCAGGCCGTCAGGCATATTTTTCCCACATTTTCCAATGGGCGGCAGCCTTGAACCCGCCTGCGCCGCCTTCGGTCTGGCGATCGCGCGTAGAGTACTATAGTTCGTCTGTGTTCTCGTTTCTCTCAATGTATTTCCATTTCATCTTTATTAGTTTGGCCTCCTTTCGGCGCGGTCTTTAAACAAGAACTTTGGCACAAATTGCACACGCAGAGCGAACATTCCGATTTGCCTCGAGATTTACAGAGGCCGAGAAGCACAGACACAGAACGCAAAATTTATGCAGTTCGTCCGCTGGTGACCACAGAAATAGAAGAGGGCTGAAGTGAGGAGGTGGTGTAGGGGGAAAATGCGGGTGGGGGCGGAAAAGCACTGGCCACTTCAAGGCGCTGACTGACTCAGCTCGACTGCTGTCGGCCCAATGTTTGTTTAATCTGTCTGCCTTGGGATTTTCCTTTATTTCCCCGCCGCTGCTATCTTTCTGTTCTGTTCTGTTCTTTTTTTTGGGTCAGTTTGGTTTTTGCGAGGAAATATAGAATTTATTCTTCATTTTTGCTGCTGAATTCCCAGACCGCTGAGGTCCCCTCACAAACACACACAGAAGAGTCGACGAAATGGCTCGTAAACATTTAAAGTGATTATTTACCTTGTGTATCTCTCTGTATCACGTCAAGCGATAAGCGAAATTAGCGGCAAATCCCGGCCACCAAATAAATGTTGAGATAGCCCGCAGAAAGCCACAAGAAGCCGGTGGAAGAAGTGGCTTTCTGGGCTCTTAAGGGCCGATAATAAATCCGTGGCTACATCACGAGAAAGCCGAGTGGACGATGATAAGCGGTAAGAGCAGGCGGCGGCCAATCAACCCTAGACAGGCACTGTGTGCATAAGGTTAAGTTCACTTAAGATCAGCTAAGACCATAGCTTATCTAGTTTTCTCAAAAAGAATCCGTAGAGTCTAATAAGAGAAGGAACACGTGTCAAGTAGTTGGTAAACGGTTGTTAAGATTAATAAATTATTTAAAACTAGAAAAATATTTGCCAATACATATATTCTCTTCTTTCTCCAAGCTTGTGGCAGGTCTAATGACTCATATATTTTACTACAACTCGGGTTCTGATTCATGAATATTCTTTGTCTTGAAAAAATAAACACCTAATGGCTGCCATGATTTCCTCTATAAATAAACCCAATAATTCCGAATTTATAAAAAATGCGCCAAGCTCTTTTCAATTCAAGCCTTAAGCACCTTCAATGGCCCAGATTAGGATCGGTTAAGAGCTACATAAATTTCCTGTTGAAACTATTTTGAATCCCTTCACGAATTGAAGCGAATCCCCGAACCCTTCGGTAATTTATGGTCTTCCGAGGAGTGCCTTCATCAATGGCACAACCAGAGCCATTTATACAGTTGCCAAATCTGCGATATTCTCGGACAGAGTTCCGCGTGGAGCGACAAATCGCTGGCCATTTCGTATCCAGCAGATACATGTGTATCTGGTATCTGCGAAAGTCGACTAAATAAATAGTTACGGGACCGGGGCAAGAAGAGAGAGATTTAAGAGGGCTGCCGGCGAGGGTGAGGGTGCGGGTGAGTGTGAGGTTAAGGCACTCTCCACATGTCGCGCACAATTGCCACTAATTTAACGTTGGCTTTTCCCTCATTTTCCCTCCTTTGCAGCGAGCTTTCTTCTTATGCTGAGATCTGCCAGCAAAGCTGACACTTTGTGCTGCTACTTACACACACATTACACTCGCACTTGTGTGTGGAATGGAAATGGGAATGGGAATGCGTCCACACACTCGAGAGCATTACTAATCTGTGTCTCTTTATAAAGCCAAGCCACAGCGAGGTCAGGCCCCAGAAGGCGACAGAAGCACCAGAATCACCACAAGCACCAGAAGCAGCCTCAAGCAGTGGCAAAACATCCACAACAACGACGATGATTCGCCGGCAAAGTATCTCTAATGAGACATAAGCACAGAGCACTTCAGTGCCCAACTAAGTTGGACATCTCTCTCACGGAATCTCGCCACCTCAGACCCAGCCTCCGGTCTCTTTTTACTACCCTAGGTAGGGCCATTTTGGGATGGGTCGTGCCTCAAGACAAATTTTGCAGAAAAATATATAATAAAAACTTACAGAAACTACTTATATTCTTTATAATTCGACCTTGACTTGGAGGCTTAATTAATTTAACAATAATAACTTGGAGAGCTTCTACCACTTGATAACTTTATTTTTCCAGAAGTCTCTGAAGTACCCTCTCTTCTAGTTCACTTCTTGTGTAAAATGCTTGTGGTCTCCTCCTTGACCATAGTAAATGTCACTTTCTAGGCAATTTATGTAACCGAAATTATTACTTGGCGTAGCATGAACTCCTCCTCGGGGAAGCCAGGGAATTACCTAAGAGATACAAATACATTTCTCGGATAGATATGGAGATGGCCGAAGAGCGGGACGTTGGGGCGCTACACTGAGAATGTGCATTGTAAAGATCTGGAAATCAACGCTGAGGCCCCCCAACCAACGCAGCTGCGATAAGAATCTCAAGTGCAAAGCAGCCAGCGAAGCGTTCGACGAAACCAAACACAGATACTCTCTGCACATATACTCGCACACTCGCCGGCAGAGATACGAATACAGATAGGGAAAAGTATCTGCTACCGCTTGGCTTTGCAGCCTCAATAGTTGGCTGCTATTTGAATAAGTATTTTTCATTGAATTTCGTTTTGTTGTGGAAATTTTCAGCAGGGAGCGGGAGAGAGGCTGGGGGAGGCGAAAAAACCAGTAATTAAGATGCACGAGGCAAACGGCGGAAGCGACAAGATGGCGGGCCCAGGGATGGCAGCCTAAGAACTAAATATATTACAAATATATTACCTATAAAGAATGTAGAAATTCGATTAGAAAATGAAAATAAAAGAGACAAAACCCATATTTCAATTGGTTATCGATAAAAATGTAGAAATCAATAACTATTTAATTTTAATCAATTATTTTGAAATCGAAATATTTTTATTTAAATTAGAAAAACAATTGAGCCATTAATCAAATCAATACTAAACTGAATAAATTATATATAGCATTCCGCTTTTAAGTTTGACACCATATTATCGATTTATAGGGCAATATTTTCGATATATTTCGATACATGAACATCCCCATGCCAAACCTCTGGTCAAATTGCTGTTCATGGCAGGGGATGGCATGGCAGTGATGGCCGTTGGAAAAACTCAAAGCGCGTTTCACATGAACAATTCGTGGCGATAATTTATAGAATAAATGAAATGCACTTCATGGCAAGCACAGGAAAGACAGAAAAAAAACATTTTGTAAAAACCTCCAGCGTCGTCCAAGTCCGTTCCGTAATTAATCTATCTGCGGTTTTTGACGTGCTTTGAATAGTCCCAAGTCGCTGCGATTATGGCTCGCTGATCATCATCATCATCATCATCAGCATTAGCTCCAACATCAACATCCCCATCAGCGCACAATGGCGCCAAAGATACAGATAGGTTGCAAAAATCAACTTTTTGATGACAACGGATCGAAAATTTGTTATTGCATTCGACAGCTAATAGTTCGAAAGGGTTGAATCCAAAAATTATTCAAATCGGTTTAATATTTTAGAAGTTACACGTGTTCAAAGTTGAACCTCTTTTGGGTTGCAAAAAAGCTTGTCGTTTTTTAGAAAAATTCTGACTTTAATGTCGATTTTTAGCTAAAATATGTAACCGACCAGCATGGTTATGGTCTCTATTGAAAGGGTCATCAAATCTCGGTAAAACCAAGGTAGAATAAGATTATAATGTTTATTGCACATGCTGGCATACCTGTTTTACCGAAGTACTACTTTTTCACCTATTTTTCAACTTTGATGGAATGTCAAAAATGGCATTTTGGTGCATTTTGTGTTTGGCGTATGAGGTGTTGTTCTTGAATATGTTCTTTATCCTATTCAAAAAGATCGGCTGCCCGAAACTGCCTGTACGAATTTCCCAAGCAAAAGATACTTTCAACTCTGCGTAAAAAACGCGCTGCTTCATACAAATTCTGGTACGAGCGCAGTCGCTGCGCAGTACGAAATTGTATGGCGGGGATATTTTTTTTCTTTAAAATGTATTCTTTTTTTGTTTTTAAAATATTAAATATACACCATATTAGCATTTTAAGAGAAAACAAACGAAAAGTATTGTTCGAAATTGGATAAAAATTGAGAAAACTGCCTCAAAAACATTAATTTTCGAGTATAAAATCTACTATTAATCACACTATATAGTATGACCACTCAATCGAAAGGTACTAAAACAACCTTTCATATAAAAAAAGAATTATGAAAATATCTCAACTGGTTCAAGAGTTATGATTATTGCAACCCAAAACTATCTAATGCGCCACTGTGCAGCGTCTCAAGTCATCATTGTGTGGGCTTACCACAAAAGGTACAGAGCTTATTAGATGCCACCCTCTCCACCTCCGAGTCTCTGACTTATGACAAAACAAATGTAGTATATATAAACGACGCGACAGTCAAAAGAATGCAACTTAATTTGTATGCCAAAAAATTATAATAAAAGAGACCAAAAAAAAAAACGAAGCAAAACAAGCTGAAGCATAACGAAACGAAAGAAGCGACAAGTCAAACAAAAAAGTTGAGCACTCAACAAAGGAACGGCAGACAGCGAAATGTCTGCGATTCGTATTCGGACTTCAAATGAAATCAAAAGTGCAAATGACAACAAAAGGCAGGAATCGGGGGACTCAGGTTTACGAGCCAGTCTCAGATGGGGCAAGATACGGGGAGGGAGACCAGTATGGTTAATGAGGGAGAGCCCGGCCACAGAAAGAAATCCACAAGTACACAATAATACAAAAGGCGAAGAAGAACCACCACAGAATATCTCTAGTTGAGGTGGTGGCACTGGATGATACTTATTGATTAGCATTTTGCATATTTCAGGCAGTGAAGTCAGGTCTAAGGCTCGACTACAAGATACTTTATATGCTGTAAATTTAAGAAGTCATTTCATAGATGGAAAAAATAATCGAAAAATTGCTAGAAGACCTATCGTTAAATACAACTAAGTATGCCTAACTATCATTAAACAACTGTTTAACATTGTAGATTCAACGAAGTTGAATTTCTTCTTACCAAGTACAATAAACCATAAAAGATAGACACTTTATAGACATTTTATTGACACTAAGCTTGGCTGAAATCTGTTTATTGGCCCAACTGAAGATTGTTTAAAACGGGTTATTTGAACAATTGGCTGTTTCTGAAGGGGAATTACAGGGAGATCTAATATACAAAAGATTTTCTCTATCTTTTTAACGAGACAACTTTTTTTTGAAGAGCCTTCTTAGCGCCTTTCTTAATGTGAGCTCAAGTTAGTTTATCAAATTTATGTATTATTTCTGGAGTCTTTAGTCTTTTCTATATTTGTGAAATTCAATATAATTAAATGCCTAAAGTTGTCACTTATTTTACAGGGTATCAACCCAAAATGTAAATCATTGGCTGCAAAAGAAAAACAAGAATCAACAGCAGCAGTAACAACAAAAAGCCAGCGCCAATAATCAATTGAAGTGTCTGTCTTTGGCTTTTTTTTTCGTATTTTTCGGGGCGTTGATGGGGCTGTCCGGTGGTCCGATGGTGGTTCTGGTGCGGATTTGGTGCGGTTTCGGTACGGTTTGGTTAGTTACCGCCAGCGGCGACCACATTAAGTGGAAGACAAGTGGCGGCATGGACAAGTGCCATAGAAATTGCTGTGTGTGTGGCTGTGTGTGTGGGGATTGCACAAGAGGCAAATGAAAAGAACGCAATGCAAACGCAAGACACCAAAAAAGCAATGGCAAAAGAACAAGAAGAGGATGGAAGGCGGAGGAAGAGGCAAAGGCAAAACTCAAGCACGCACTTCAGACGCAAAAGAGACGGACGGAGAGACAAGCGGACGGAGACCGAAGACGGACAGCTAAAAAAGAATCAGATTTATTTATTTCTGCTTATTTAGATACTCTTTAAAAGTTATATTTGAAGAAAGAAGAAAGGGTTTAAAAAATTGCTTAAGCTTTCTCAGGATAATTTTACATAAAGAAGTATCTAGATATTTTAGCATTTTAAACCATTTGTAGTTTAAAATTTGTATTTCTTATACTTTAATTCTACACAATTTTAAAGGAATAACTTAAGTCGTTTTAGTTATTTATCGGAAGAATTCCCAAAGTATTTTCCCCCTAGGACTCAATATATATTCCTCACTGGTTTATAATTTAAATTTAAAGTCTAAATTATAATAAATAAATATACATACCCAACAGAATCTCTCAGTCAACCCATAGTACCCACCCTTTGAAGGGCATTTCCGAGATATAGACAAGGCACAGGCTATTTTATAGCTGCCGGCTGATGAATGCCATGGACGGAGGGCGGATTGGCGCTTCAGGGGGCGGCAGGTGCGGAAATGTCATTTGAACCATTGGAGTCGATGACGGTATAGATGACGATAATGACCAGAACACGGATGATAATGATGATGATGACGAGCCACGTCCCTCCAAAGAGCTCTTGTTGTGCACGTTCCTTCGCTGCGAGTCCCAGCAATTACACATGCGAACTTCCAATAGTCGGAGGCGGCAGTGACAAAAGTGGAATAAAAGAAGAAAATACAAATAAAAAATGAGGAATACAGTCACCAGTTGGCAGTTCAAGTGTTTTTTTTTCCAGAGGCAGAACAATGGAGCAGTAGCAGCAGCGGCAAATAATGCAAACAAAATTTGTGTTACGAGTACGAAGAGCTAATGAAATTACGCAATTGAATAGCCAGGATTGTGATGACACAAAAAATAAAAGAAAGAAAAAAGGAGGAGAAATAGCCACTCAGAGGGAATTTTTATATTTGATTAATGCCAGAAAATGTTGTCAGGAGGCACAGAAAGAGGCACTCTAATTAAAAGCTTTATGAGGACATTTGCTGGAAATATATTTTATCCTCTATAGTTTATATTATTTATTATAAATCAACATATATTTATATACTTCCGGAACTAAAAAATTATTACTTCCCATTGATAACAACAATGCAATGAGCCCTCAAGAACAGAGTAAAGCATTTAATTAATAAATTCACTTCCCCCAACGCAATTAACGCCATGGAAACATTGCGATGTCAACTTGCGACTCGACTGCAATCCATCAAATCGAAAGATTCAATGAGAGCTCAGAACGAAGATATAGAAAGGAACACCGGGGGTGGAAGATAAGTATAAACTTCCCATAATAGCGCTAATTGTGCGATATTTAAAGCTGATTATTAAGCTGCCACTCAGAGAGCAAATAAAGCGCATTTAACAATAAAACAATTAGCTTTAGTAGTTTTTGTATATCAATAAAACATAACAGCAATTAAAATGTCACTGGCGAAAAATCACTAGCCACTGCAGTCGCTCGCACATAGATACAGATACATTTGTATATATGTATCTGTATCTCGAGAGCGCTTGACATTGCAAAAAGTTTGTGCTTGTCTGGACTGGCTTCGGCGTCCAGCTTTATTTATTCGTATTTATGACTGTGTATATTTTAATTTAATTGCCAATGATACGCGTCATTCAAACCTCGAAGCGATACATTACCGGTGACGATGACGACAACAACGATTGAGCAGTGACCACGACGACGATGCTAGCAGTAAACATATTTATTTATATGGAGTTGGGGGTTTTTTTTATTATGCTCTATGATAATGCACAAAGTTACATCGATGTGGGCTTAGGGTCTTCTTTATTTATCATCTGATAAATAGGGAATTTCCGGTGGGAAGAGTAGAAGAAGAGGTTTCAAGAAAAGAATTCGAATTGTTTGAATCGCTTTATTATCAAGCCATATCTGGAGTATCAGGCCATATAATATATTAAGTGATTATGTGACTTAAATAACAATTGGCTCTTAAACAGTATTAAACGGTAATTAATACCTAAAATAATTCTATAAAGCTAATTAGAGATTCTTGATTTCTTATACATATATTTCCATCAAGAGTATTTAAATGGCCCTGTGTCACTGAAATTCGTAGTATTATTTTTCTTGTTTATTTTTAAATTGTTTATTGCTTAACAATGCCAGATGAATTGATACCATCCGAAATGACACCCTGGGGTCCACTTTTCTTTGCTCATACGGACCTAAAGGCGCAATCGATTTTAGTTGCAATTGAAATTCAGTTTGCTTTAAATTTAAGGTTCGCCAAAAACCGCTCAGTTACCGCGGATGCGGACTCGAAATCCAGCTTGATAAATTGTTTGACAGCCCATTGAAGCGTGTAATTTTTTCGCATTGTTTCACTTGCCATTAGAAATGAGTTTGGATTGGATCTATCGCTGGCAACCGATCTCGCCGGATCGCTTTTCTGTCTTTGTTTTGTTTTCCCTGTGTGTGTGTTGGGTGTTAAATTTAATTTATGGCGCAACACAAACGCTCCATGCTCTACATATTCCGGCTACCAGTTGGCCAAAGGTGTGCCGCAGCCAGAAAATGTTTGGGCCAGAGGCGAACATCATCCACCCGTTCCACACGCGGCAGTTCGATGCCATCCCAGCCAATCGCTAATTGTCATCGACACGGGTCTTTGTTGTTCTGCAGCTGACTGAAATGAATGGATGGAAAATTGGGGATGGGCTCTGCTCTGCCGGTTGCTTCTGTTTCTGGATGCACTGGGAAATAAAACGGGGTTCATTTGGGGGTGAAAATGATCGGAATTTGAATTTTTAAACCCTTGTGGGGTGTTATAAATTTAGTCAGAAGCTTTCAAAGTGATGAAGGAGTCATTTCCGACCCTATAAATCGTATTTATTTTTGATCAGCATCAATCAAAATTTCCAAACAATTTGATTTTTAAACTGTTGGTAAACCTTCTTAAATTCAAAAATTCCATAATTCTTTTTTTATTAATTCTTAGCTTTTAAATTAAATTTTCTTCCCGTGAACGTGTGTTATTGTTAAACCTAACAAACTCTGAGCTGTAGCTGATGATCTCCATTCCCTGGCAATTGCCTATCTGCCGAAAATTATCAGTGAACAGTGAGACTCTTCTGAGTCTCAGGCCGAGTGACCTCGCCCCTTCTTTTCTTTTATTTGGTTCTTCGGTTGCTGCTGCTGCCTTCGCTCCGAATTTATTCAATTTATTTCTATTGCTGCTATGCCGCCATGCCTCATGTAGTGCGGTTTCGTGTCGAGTTGAGTTGAGAGCTAAGTCGTCTTCTTTAACATCTCCTTGGTCTTTGGCCACAATTGTCATTGTACTAATTCCATTAAATGATGGCGACTTGCGTGCTTTTGTAATTGAAGTGCTCATACAAATGGAAGAGGAAGCAGCCCCAGAAGCAGAAGCAGAAGCAGTCGCAGTTGTGCTCGTAACAGAGGAAGTAGGACAGTCAAGCTTCCCTAACTGAAACTAGCATCTAAATGTGAGTTATAAGATGTCTCGAAGATTCTTAATAATATGTTACAAATCTTTAAAAAAAATGATAAGAAATCAAGAGATTTATTTAAGGTGTGGCCGATAAGAAACATGTATTTGTTTTTCTCTAAAATCTTCTTCCATTCTTGCTAAGGATTTCTTAGACCATAAAATATTCTCCTTATATCCTATGTAGTTCTTAGTTAAATTTAATTTCTATACAGACGCTCCACTGTACAAAGAGATCATCAGCAAATGGGACAAGGCATCAGCATACGTAAAAAGAAGCTGGCAAAGAAGATTTAGACTTAGGGGCCGGGGGCTGGATCCAAAGAAGCGATAGTGTGTGGAACTGGAACTGTAAGTGAAACTGAAACTCAGGCCGAGACGAAGACATCGGCGGGAAGAAGAGCAGCTCGATGGCTGGAGCCACGCCCCATTGAACGTAGTACAAATGCGTGCTCGAGTGCCGAGCAGTTGAGGCTCTTCATCGCATTGAGACATTCGACGCCGCACCACCGATGTTGCTTCTGTGTCCGTGGATGTGGCTCTTGCTGCTGCTGTGGAACATCTATTGCTGTGGTGTGGTGTAGTGTGGTGTGGCGCGGTCCGCTCTTATCAGTTTTTTTGAAATTCCTTCAAGAACGAGGGAAAATTTCGTGACTGGGTCACAGCGAGAATGCGGTGCTCTTATTTATAGGGGGTTCAACGAATATTTAATAAAAAATATTTTTTTTAGGAGCTAAAGACTTACAACTTTTAAAAGTCTCAAGTTAAAATAATCTTTAAAAATGTTAGAAACTTTAAAAATACATATGTATATGCAAATAAACCAAATAAGACAACGCTGAATCGTAAATACTCATGAAAAATATAAATATTATAGGATTGCTTACATTAAATTTAAATATTTTAGTGCCATGTTTTAATAAAGATAATGATTTAAGACATACTCTATCCTACACATTCTTAAAGATTTTATGATTAAAATATTGTTGGTTACGGAATGATTTTGTGTTAATAAATTAATTTATGAATAATAATAATATATACATATATGTAATAATAAATTAAATAATTATACTTAGAAAAGAAAAATTAAAGAAAGCTCTGATTGCAAATCAGTAATCCCTTTAATTTATTGCAAATGTCAGTGGTAAATGTTTTTAAAGAACCAATTTCTTGCCAGCTCAGAGACCTACCCTCCATAGATAAGGGTATTCTAGTCGGTTGCCTCTGGTTTTCACGCCTTTTACCCCCTATTTTCCCCCCCTTTCCATTAATTTTTCTTTGCTCTTGCAGCGACTGCTTATCGTGAGGGCAAAAGCAAAGCCAAAACGAGGCCGTCGTTGTTGCTGCCTTTGAATGCAATTTTCTAATAATTTAGCTTTTTCATTCTGCTTTTTTTTGCCATTCAAGTGCGTCTCTGTGTGTGTTTGTGTGTGTGCACTTGTAATCACCATTAAAAGCGCTTAAAAGTTTCAGCTAGCTTCCTTCGAGTTTTGCAGTCTTGCAGCCCCCACACATATTTACTTATGTAACGCGCAGCAGCTTCTGTCGCCCCTCCTGCGATCGTCCAACTGCTGCTCAAGTTCTAATGAATATGTTAAATCTGACCTAATTTTCTGGCGTAAAACAAAAAAACAAAAATTACAAAATTGTGCGCTTAAATGAATTCACATAATTAGATGCAGCCGCGGCGGAATGCATGTGAGGAGCCAAGGGGCGTGTCTGCAGTAATGTGTGCATGGAAAATGGTGCTTTTGGGGTGCAAAGTCCGGGGTTAAGGGTCGAAACTTTGAGACGAGAAGGCGTTCATTTCGCTCGATTTCATTTGGCAAAAGTTTGGAAAGATTCAAAGGCATTTTTATATTATTTTCTAGGCGGTTATATTCATATGAAAAATTTGACTGCAAATAAGGCAAGAAAGTTGAGCAATTAAGATAAAACTATGTCAGTTGAATATTCTAAAGGACAAAGAAAAACAAAAGGAATATTAGTATTTGCTGATTACATTTTGTTAGTAAAAGGTAGAATTTATATTATATTAATATCGTAAAGCTAACCTTTTTAACCACTCTGTATTAATAATATTATTAATATATACACCTTAGCTAAAATATAACCCAATAAAATCCCCCTTAAAATACCGACCGAAACAAATCAAAAGGCAATCAACTTGTTAGAATTTTGTTTTTCAAGACCGTTTTACCTCCTCTCTAATATTCCCGTTGCGGCAATTGGAAAACAATTCACTCAAAGTCAAAGAAAAACAAAAACAATCAAAGAACACAAACCAAATTAAAAAGCAATTCCCAATAAGGAATGCGATAAGAAGTTCCCAGTGCTGTGACCAAGTGGACAACACTTACAACCTATCATCAAAACGAACCCAATCGCCACTGTCCCCCGGTCCACGGAGCTGCTTGCCCCCATAAAATGTCTCAATTTTGCGCTCGACAAAACTCCGAAAGCAGGCCAAATAATAAACACATAAAAGTAAATAAAAATCGTAATAAAAAAACAACAAGAATACAAAATAATACAAAATCTAAGGAACGGAAAATGGACAAGCCAAGGCGTAGATAGGGAGAGATATGTGGGGATGGGGCAAGATGATGAAAAATATTGGGCATTGCCAAAAATAAAAAAAAAATTGGCTTTTTGTGCCAAAACAGCAATAAAGTCGAAAAGCAGTTTATCAAATCTCCACGCACCGAGGGGGGTGGTGTTGCCCAGAGCGGGGGATGTGGCAGAGTAGACTGATGTCTCCCCGATGCCACAAAACAAACAACAAAAGCCCCCCTGACGATTACGCATCGTGTGTCGTCGTAGCCAGTCTCTTCTGACCAAAAACATACAAAAGAAAATTAAATAAATGGCAGGAGGCGAATTTTGAAATACCCTTGATGTTTTTAAATATATTTTTGTACAACATTTCAAGAGTTTCCTTAGGAATTAATCTAATATCTATGGAAAATTGGATGTAGTAAGAAAATAATTGCTTTCTTGTAAATAATTGTAAATAAATTATTATTATATAAATTCAATGTGCAAACCAATTTACAAAGCAGACTATGATGCTTTTTCGTTTTCAAATTTTTAATGATAATTTAAATAAATAATCAAGGAAAACACTTAAAACTCTTTTATTTAAAATACAGACTGCTTTATTTTTCAATTATCAATCTTTACCGCGTTCGAAAAATTAATGTACAGTTAACAAACAATTAAAAGAACATTTAAAGTGATTCCTCGGGGCGTCACAAACTTCTAGCCAATTTCAGGGTGCCATCTCTCGAGTGGTCCTCGCAGCATCCGAGACTCCGGAAAACTTTTCCAGCTGCCTTCAAACCACAAAATTGCGGGGAAAAACTGAAGCTGTAATGAAAGAAGCGTTAAATGTCTTAATTTTTCTTCTTGGGGAGAACTCTCTTTGCCGTTGTCAGTCTTGTGCTTAGTGAAAGTAAAACGCGTGACAGGCAATTTTCACCGAAAAGTTTGTTTTCTTTTTTAAGAAACTCCCCGGCGAAATGACAGCAGGGCTCATGGGGTGAGAACAAAAGGCAGCAGCAGAGTCCAATGAGCCGAGCAAGTGAGCAATGGGTCGCCACTTGTGCGGTCAGTTTTTGGTTTGAATTATTGACATTTGTGTCAGGTCGCCTCCGTCCCAAAAATATTCCCCCCTCCCCAGCCCCTGAATCTCGAATTTCTGTGGCAACGGTTCCAATTTCTGTGGCGACAGCTGCAAAGGGGGAGAGCTGCGGATTATATAGAGTCGTGCCATGAGCACTGGCTATTTGTGGAATTTATGCAATTTGAAGTGACTTCTGTTTGATTCTGTCTCTTTCCCCTGGCCATTTTGCGGTGAGTCGGAATTTTCGATTCATGTGATGCGGAAAAACAAATGAAAAGCAAACTCTAATGAATAGCTTAAGTGTGGATAAATGGGGGTAGTTATTTAAATTTTAAATGAGCTCTTCGGATGGAAAGAGTTAAATAGCATGGCAGGAATTTTGATTGCAATTAGTAAGTGCATTGAAACTGGAAATAAATAAGTGTGGTATTTGGAATCAGGAATGTTTTGAATGATTAAATAATTTAAGGTGATTTTCCGGGAGGTAGAATTCAATTGATTCCTTACAGCAAATATTTATTGAGCATATTTGTATAAAGTTTAATATATAAAAGGTTCAAATTTAATAGGAAATTATCGTTAATTAAATGTTATTAACATTTTACTCGAGATTTTATCTAATACAAAAACATATTTTCGGAAATAACTTCTTCACCTCGTTGCAAACTTCTGACTAAAATTAAAGTACCCTTAAAGGGTATGAAAACACATTTCCATCGTCATAGAACCATTCCACGCTTTAAGAATCATATTTAACCATCCAATTGCGAATTTGTCACCACTCCGACACATTGTCTGCAAATTAAATGTGTTTATTTTCTTCATTAAACTTTTATTGGTTGCCATATAGATTTAATTATATTTAACGATATCATCAAACTGTACAAGAAGAGGCTCAGAGTATCTGTCATTTTTGTGGAACGTTTCGCAATGAGTAATATTTTTATTGTTTTGGCTAACTTTCCGTTTCTGTCCGCCTGCAATTGTTAACATTTATTGTGCGAGCTTGTGTATGTGTTGTATATATATTTCTAGGGCTCTTTTTTTGTTGTTATGGCAACAGCTGCTGCAGTCCAACAATAAATAAACAGCGGGCCACTTGAAATTGGATCGCCAAAAAAGAAAAATAAACAGCGGGACGACAGACGGCAGCCGCCGTAAACACGATGGCAAACACAAACACACTCGCCCAGGGAGTTTTCACTTTTCTGACACTTGACTTCGACTTGGCCAAGTCCGAAGTGGCTTGACCCTGCCCCTGCCCCCTCCAGATCCCTTCCAGGCCACGATGATGTCACAGCGGCGACAGTGGCAGTGGCAGCGGCCATAATAACTCATAAATGAAAAGTGAAAATCATGAGAGCATGGCCCTGCCTGCCTTCCTGCTCGCCGTAGAAAGTTGCGCAAATTCTTTGGCCCTGGGGTTTCGTTTCAGTTAAATATTTGTTGAATTGTCACGCTTCTTTACATCATCAGCATCTGGGGGCCGATTGTCATCAGATTCATCATCGCCATCGCCACAGCGATGGCATTGCCATCGTCATCATCGCCGGCAGCCGTCTTCACCTTCGTTCCAGCCGCATCCTGCGTACGTTTTTGAGGACAGCCCTCGCTCGATTTGTTTTATTTTACATTTCTCTCGGTTGGGTGAAAAAAAACCTCAATGGCAAGTGAATTTTTATACCCTATGATTCAAGAGTTGAGAGGGATTTACAGGGAAATTTGTTGCTTAAGAGCAACTCGTTTCTTGATTCACTTTGGTTTTTCAATTAAATAACATTTTGTGGGTACAAATTGTAGTTCAAATTTTATTTAATTTTAAAAGGTATCTAATAACATATTTATCTAGACTTGAAAAAGGATTAGTACCTTCAGAAGGCATTATTTGAATTTTTAAACAACCAACAAACCAAGCAAATAAACTGATCACAAACATAGATCAGCTTTAAATAATTTAAAATAATTTAGTTCTAAAATGTCCATAATTTAAACCATAAATCCCTATTAAATATAAATTCTGTATTCTATTTTATTATTTTAAATAACTTTCCCTTAAAGGGTAGCTGTCCTTCGGTGTTTTCAACCTTTAATTGTTAACAGCATACTCTTATTTCTCCTTTATATCTATTGAATGCCTGTCTCGGCATTTACGTGCAGTTAACGCCCCAGTCTCGAATTTAATTCCAGAGCTCCGAGCGACTTCAACTCGAGTTGCTGATGCCAAAGTATCTGAATCTCAATCTGAGTTTGTATCTGCAGCTGAAGCTGAAGCGGTGGCTGTTCGCCTGCGGCAATTATGAAACGGCAGGAGGCAGACGGCGACTGGCGTTGACATTGATAAAATCGCTGGACGCGTGCTGCGCCCAGACGACAGATCAGCCAGAGATATGTACTATATAGTATATACGTATATATATATATATGCACACACGGCTGACAGAAGGTAAAAGAAAGAAGAAAATGGGGAACTCTGGAGCCCGAGGCTCATAACCTTTTGCCAAGCGACTTTTGCTTTCATTGGAATGAGACTCGACTTCTTGGAAAAATGTATCTATTGACCGAATGCCTCTAAGTTGCCTGCATTTGCTTAGCATAAATTGTCCAGACTTCTAGGCATTTTCACTCACTTTTCAGAGGGAACCCTAACGTAATTTATGCCGCGAGAGTTATCCCAGGGGTCAGAATAGAAATAGAAAGTTTTAATCTTCTTAAAAAACGAATATATGTATTGTTAGGGTTTTTAAGTGTTTGAAAGCAGTAAGTGAAGTATCTAAAAAATCTCAATAAGATAAACATAAACACTAAGCAAAGATTTGTATATAAATAAATAACATTATGACTTGGGAAAAAGGCAAGTTAAAATGTTACTAATTTGTTGCCACTAAATATGTTTAGGAAAACTTCCAATTTAAATTTACTTATTTTTCTATAATAAGACCTTATTACTTACATATTTTTAATCAAATCTTACTCAAAATCCGAAATATTCAAGATAAACGAAAAGGTGTTATAAACTCAAGACTCTTCAACCGATTTAACTTTAACTTAATGTATTTCTCTGCCTTAGAAGAGCCGGTGAACTCATGAACTCACTCAGCTGGCTGAATAAGACGAATTTCCCCCCTTTTTTTTGTTGGTTGCTTGGGCTTGGATTTTCGGGGTGGATGTTTGGCTGCCGCCTGGGAACCGGTAGCGACGTCATTTAAATAAACAATGTGCACTGGTTCAAATTTATGCGCATATCAAGCTGACAAGGTTATGAAAATGCTAACACAGCCTGCGACTGTCAGACAGCCTGGATCCAGGCATTGCCTCCTCCACATGCCCGGCATCTCCCTGATCTGCTTGTTGGCTTGGATGAGTCCGTATCCGTGTCTCTGTACCTTTCCTCTTAGTCACAGTTTACCTACGATTCATGTCTTCCACGTCTTCCAGCTCTGCATAATTCTCGAAGGCGGGGGGCATAATTGAAATGTAAATTCTCGAGTAGAGTGGAGACGGCCCAGCTGAAATTAATATTTTGTTTGCCAACAAAATAAACTAGAAATGGCATAAGAAATTAAGGTGTCATAACAAAAACAGGCCAAAGTGTGAAATGTGTGTGTGGATAAACAAGTGAGTTGGATGCCATCCGGACCGAAAGTTTGACTTCTTCAAGAAGTGGGAATAATGGAGAATAAAGTGTGTTATGAATAGAGAAGTTTTGCAAAGTTTTGGGTAGAGTGCGACTAAAGATATTATTTTATATATTTCAATTAGCTTTTCTCTTTTATTTTGAATATAAATATAAAAGACTACAAGGATGCAGAGACCTTGTTATGAGCAGCAACAAAATCCTACCCTATTTTCATATAATTTCAGCTCCACCATTGTTCCCCGGCAGCAAACAACTTTATCATCAGCTGCATTCCCCCGGCAGACAACCCCAACCCCATCGCCATCTACACACAAAGCAACTCATTTCCCTTAAGCATATGCAAAATACATATTTAACATATTTTTTGCGCTGGCATTTATATTTACTTTTTGCTCTCTGGGTTTTAGGTGGAAATACTACATCTTTATGGCGGCCATTTGGTTACACATTTGGTAACTGGCGACGACGAAGCTCTCTCAAAACGTGACTTTGCCTGCATTTTTGTGCCACTTGCGGGTGGAGATCTCACCCCGCTGAAAAGCCAGAAGCCACCCCCACCCGCTGCCCGCCCGCTTGACCCCACCGAGCAGACACACTTGTGTAAGACCCACTTTGGCGGTTTCATAATCAACACATCCAAGTGCCGACGACGGCAAGCGGCGGCGGCGACGGCCATTTTGCGGCCGCCATCGGGAAAATGGCCAAGCTAAGTGCCACCCACCGCAGGAAAAACTCTTGGGAAAACCCTAGCCCTTCCCCCCTTGGTACATCCTCTTTCACGCGCCTTTATTCTCTTAGTCGGCCTGCATAAAATGCTGCTTATTAAATTTCGCTCAATTTTAATAAGCAACTTTTTTGTGCGCACATTCCCAAGAAACAAAGTGAAAAATGCTGCAATTATGAGTTTGCCTCCTCAACAAGATACTTGAATAAAAAAAAACAGGAAGTGAAAGCTTATGAAAACCACGATGCAGGAATACCCTTTTATGTTTTCGGTAATTTGTTAAATTAAATAAATAAGGATTTGGTTAAAGCAACTAAAGTTATTTATTATTTTTCAAGCTATAAATTTCGTTAAAAATATATTTTAATATATCTGTAACAATCTTAAAAGTGGTTTTTGATTGGGAAATAAAGTTGCTATTCGTTCAACTCTGCTCTCGAAATCTTTACCATTATAAAGGTCGATTATTTGAAATATTAAGAGTAGAATACTCCTTCCCTTTAGATACAAAAAAATCTCCAATGATCTTAAATGAATTTATTAACTACCCTTTCTAGTAGCTACCACACCCCATCTAACCCTAGTTAAAAGAAAGGGTATTATGAACCAAACACTCACACACACCGGACAAAAAAAGCCAGAGATGGCAGCTGGCGGCTCGGACTGTGATGACTTTTAATGAATTTTTCACGCGCGCTTTTGCAAATGAAACTCATTTTGCAGCGGCACGTTCTTGCCGCCTTTTCCATCAGCTCTCTCGCATCTGGCGGGGGCATTTTAAGCAGATTTGCTCGCATGAAAGCGAAAACTAGCGAAACTAAAATGTTATTACGCATACGCTCTGTTGGCCAACGGATGGCCCTAAAATTTGGGTCAATTTTAGTTGCTGTTTTTTTTTTGGCATAGTGTTGCTGGAGCTTTTCTGTAAGCGAAAAAAAAAATAATTCCAAGCACAAGTGTTCCTCATTCGGTATCTTTCGGGGAGTCCTCTGCTTGGGCGACAGTTCAACGACTGCGAATTGTTTAAACAAAAGCTGAAGAAGCAGCCAGCTTTTCTCTAGTTTTTTGCAAGCGAAATGAAAGAAATGAGTTCACCTGCCCGTTTCGTTTATTTTAATTTGTAAGATATTGTTGTTATTGTTATCCCCCTCTTTTTTTTTTTGCTCTGTTGGCCAACAAATAAAACAGAAATGAGCTGGGTTTTGTGGCCTAATTAGTTTCACCTGTGTCAATGTGCAAACAAAGCCGCCAAAGCACATGGAATGTATGCCAGGAGCTTTTCTGCCGCCGCTGCCACTGATGATGATGAAGAAGACAGACAACAGCAGACATATATGCAAATATATATATAGTAAAAATATTAAAAAGGGCAGCAAGTAGACGGGGAGGAGGAAGCCAGACGAGACTGCAGCCAAAACAATGCCAGCATTTAATGAAAATCCATCCAGAGCAAAACCCCTCATTTCGCTATTTCTACACAAACCAAAATGCTGAAAATAATTAAACAAAATGTGCCTGCTAATTAAAACTTCACAGAATTAAAGACAGAAAAATAAAACATGCAGGGTAAAAGTAAACTAAGAGAAATTCATTTTTTGAAATCCATATTTATTAGTGCATTTGGATTAGAAGTTAGAATCATGAGTGGGTGGGTTACAGATGACTCACTAACAAAGGCTGGGGCCAAGCCGCAAAAGTGAGTAGTTTGCTCTTTTCTGATAAACATAAAAAGCCTTTCCCGAGCTATGACTGGTCTGAAAAACAAAGAAGATTACTTAGGTTGGTTGGATGATGCAATCAAAATGCATTTAATCTTGTTATTAGTAATTCAAGAAGTGCTAAAACATTTTTATGAATGTTCTAGGAGCGCCAGAAAGCTATAGAAACCTGAAGGGTGTTTAAGAAATTTATTTTTATAAAGATATTAATATAAATACAATGAAAGATATCGAAAGAGTAAGTATGCTTTTAAGGTTATTCTTAATTCTCCACAAATTAATCCCAATTTTATTTCCAAATCAATCTCATTAATATTCCCCTTAATCCACCCCAAAAGTAAATCCCCATCTGAATCATCAGGCGTATCCCATCGGCTATCAAAAACTAAGCGAATAATGTTTTTCGAATGCGAAGCACATAGCCGGGAACTACACACACTTAAAGCGGTTTCATTGTCACTTCCGAGAAGTGTTTACCACCAAGTCTGGCCCCATATAGATGGTGTTCTTGGTCACCTACAGCCATAACCGTCGCGACGGTTCCTGGAACCTATTGAGCTTAGAAGAAAAAAACAAAAGTTAAAGTCGCACACGTAAAACCAAATAAATTACGAGTCGAACAACTCAAGAACCTGCAATCCCGCTCGACTCATAAATAAATAAATAAATAACTGAAGAAAATAGGAAAACAAAGAGCCAAGAAATACCCAAGAATACACGCGGCAAGGTAAAAAAATGTAAATTATTGAACGAATTAATTCAAAGTTCAAGTCACACGTTTTACGTGCGAAAAAGACAAACGCAAAACGACGACAACAAAAAAGCGAAATAAACAAAATGAAGACAAAATGAAAGCAAAAGTTGTATTTTTGTGTCTGAGGGGAAGTGACGAGGAACCAGACTAGAATAAATTTTTAATTTCAATTTCAGTATCAACAGCACGCAGACTTCGATGAGGGACAGCATGAAAAAAATCACTTTCTATGGGTCGCCGATAGAACTCAATCTGGTTCTGGTTTGTGGTATGATCGGCATTTGTGTGTACACTAAAAGAAATTTACAAAAATAGCTTAATATACACTTCATATTTATATGTTTTCGATGCATAATAAAAATGGGAATATAACAAAAATTAAACAAATTTATTTAGCATTAAAGATGATTAAAGATAAAGACCAATAATACATATTGCGATATGTTAGGCCCATTAACCAACACTTTCTATACTAAGCTTAAGGCGAATTCTTTGTGCATAAATTATTTTAATATTTATTTACCACTCAGGACTAGTTTTATAATTTTTCTAAATATATTTCTCTCTTTACCTGCACATTTCCTAGAGTGTACCATTTATGTGGCGGCAGGGCAACCCGCTAATTGCGTAGGCGCTGTCCCGCATGACCAACTAGATTTACTGTAGGCTAGACAGAGAGGGGAGCCTGTAGCAGATAGAGATAGAAATAACCACAGAGAGAACGAAATAGAGGTGGATTATGAGGTGGGTCTAGTCTCGTCTGAGTTGTAGGTGAAGGTCACCGCTCTGTTGTTCTATTTGCTATTTGTTATGCTAATTTTACTTTGGTATTTCTGTAGCTATGCCTTAACATTTAAACATTAATCATTCATCCACTTCTTTATCGCTTTTGGCATTTCTTTAATATTTTTAACACTGCGACTTTTTATAATTGGAGCTATTCCTTTGGGCATTATATTTAATGTTTTTTTTAGTTTCAACACTTGAAACTGTCTCCAAAGACCAATTAAATTGTTGGTTGTGTCCAGGGATTTATGTTTATCAATGGCATTTTGATTTTCTGCCTGAAGATTAAGGGGAATGGATTTTTTGTGGGACAAGTGGAATGAATTTTGTGATTAAGAATATTTTTCTTTTGTTTTCTAACAAAATATTCGGGCCTATTTACTCAACGATAATAAAATAACATCATTTTATGCTATAAAATTAATAGATCGATTTGTCTATTAATTCCATTTAAATAATTTAATGTTATTAAGCAATATAAATTCCAAATAAATAAATATTAAATAAAATTTTAAAATAGTTAACGTTTTAAATAATTATAATATTTAATTCGTGATAAATTAAACCCGGAAGAAGTCTACAAGTTTGCTTTACTAATTATCAATGAAGACAGGCCTAAGTATTTCACACATGGTATATCTCACCGTTTTGTAATCTTCTAAAAATTACGTATACGTCGCGTGGTGCGTGTCTTACGAAGAAGCTCACCATCAAAGAGGAGAAGAGAAGAAAAAGATACAGATACAAGAGAGAGAGGGAGAAATAGCGAATAAGAAACGCCAACTGCAAATTGTATGGCATTAAGAGACATTGTTGCCATAGCTAAGTGCTTTTAATGTTTATTAATTATGCAATTAAATTTTGCTGGCCATTTAATTGTTTAATACTCGTACATATATATATACTATATACACTAAGAGATACATTTGACCGGCCAGCTTCTGCGGTTTTCCCTGTTGTTTGTGTCTCTTTGTAATGACGCGACTAATGCGCATTTAATTTGACACATTTGACTTGGCTTTTCGACTTTTCGGCAACTCGACAAACCCGGGCTCGTGCCTAATGGGCCAGTCTTTTACAGCTCTTAGCCAAGCGGAATTATGTCAGCTAATTATTTAGTTAACATCGTTATGAGCCACAGTCCGTCCCGTCCCGTCCCGTCCCATTCCACAAACAATTGTGAGCAATTTTTCTATTCATTGAGTGGAAATTGTTTTTGTAGCGAGTTTTGTTAGGTGCTGCCGGCTGCCGGCTGCCATATAGCTGGCATATAATTTTCAAGACCCTGAGACCGGAGCCAAGGTCAAAGTATTTAGCATTAGTTAGATGGCTCAGCGGGGTCCGCAGATCTTTTTTGTGCACTTTTGGGAGTCACGAAGCGGCACGAGAGACGTCACCACAAACAGAACTCTTCTTTTCAGTTCGCTTTCATTTCCAGACACACGAAAGCATACCGAGAGATATATCCCACATAAAACGCGGCTCGCCCGAAGGCCATATAAATTATGATAATCATAAGAATTACTTGTGTCTCCCTCAGCCTCCCTTAAGAAATTCTCTTGCTTCTTAGCCTCATTTGCGTCTTTGCATGTTGTGTAATAAAGCTGGAAAAAAACGTATAAAAAAATAAATGAAAACGAAACAGCCACAAAGGGGGACAAAAACACACAATATGTATGTGCGAAAATTCAGTAAAATTGAAATTGAATTGAAACAGCAGCTTGGCATACTTTACGATTTCTTTACGTGCCTCACTTTAAAGATTCTGCTTTCTGCGGTCTTCGATTTAATTCTGCAATGAATTCCTCGGTATATAAAGAAAAGTCCTCTCCTCTTTGCTGCCTTTCATTGGTTTTAAAATTGATGAATGTTCTTCTGGTTCTTTGGCGAAGGGTCGCCTTTGCCCGAGCAAATCATTTGAGCAACAAGAATGCATTTTGATGGGCATTAAAGCTTTCAAATCGGGCTTATCGATAAGCTCTTTTGTGTTGCCAATGGCATTATTTATGGACTCTGGCAAGGAGCAAAGGCTGAAAGATGCTTTCAATATTTTTGGGGGTGGCTTGGAACTTTAAAAAATATATATATGTGTATATGATGGGGCACATGTGGGTTACGAGCGCAATTCAAAGTTTGCAATAAAATAAATGAAGGAGAAATAAAAAGGGAAACGTACAATTGCGGAAAAAATAAACAAATAAAAAATCTGTTTGAATAAACACTTTATATGGCTGACACTCTCCGAATGTTTTATTAAATCAAAAGATTGGTTTGGCGAACAAATCTCAACGGAATGTTAAATTTTAGGTTTATTACTTGGATGATAAAGTAGTTCGTTTTTTACTATCAGAATAAATATTTTGTGATGTTGAACTAAATTTGTACATCATAGATATATTAATAAATTCATATAGCAAGAATGAAAATATGACAAATTGTGTACAAAACATATACTTAAATAACATTGGTATAAATAAATAAATTTAACAGCAACCAGTTATTTTTGCAATCAAATTACATAAAGAAAAATATCTCTTTTGAATTCTACTGACGTTCTTGATTAGATAAATCAATTAATTTCATCTTTGTACCCAAATCAAATATTTATTGAAGTTAACTTTGATTTATTCCACCCAGAGTCGGGGCTTCTATCGCTTTTGTTCCCCCATTTCTTGGTATTCCTTACCTGATCCCCCACACCTTATGATTAATGGTCTCGATAAGCTCGGATGATAAATATTTAATTATTTCATTTAACCAAAAAATCTCTGGCACATTATTTATCTGCATGACATGACCAAACAATTTCAATTGTCACAATATTTATTTTATTTTCTCTGTTCCCCATCCCCTTGCCCATTGTTGTTGGCCAAATTTGTTGAAGCCATTCGATTGAAATCGCATTTCGTATCGATTTAAAATTCAATGCATTCTGCATCCGCCATCAGCCACGCCCACACCACACTCGTGTGGCGGATGGATCGCAGGCCTGCCCCCAAAAATGGTTTTGCCAAATCGTTTTGGGGTGATTTTCATGGATTTTTATATTCAGAAGCCATCGATGAACTGCAGCTTTTGTGTCATGTACAACATGCTGAAGTCACTGATGATGACGATGATGATGATGGTGGAGATTGAGATGGGAATGGAGATGATGATGTTATCGGTGGCGATGACGATGATTGCTTGTGTGAGACTTGTGCGCTTTAAATTTATTAAATTCATCAGCACTGACAGTTGACAAAACAAATCGCCGCCACACAAAACAGCAGCGACAAACAAATTGCTGCCCAAAAAATGTGACAAAGTCTGATCTAAAATAAAATATGGCAATAAGAAGACACGACTTAAGAGCGAACATTGAATGATGAAGTGGCTTTTTGTCATTGGGGATACCCTATATGATTGGGTGAGTGATGAAGTTGATTGCAAGTTGATTTTATTTGACATTTAGCATAAAATATTTTAGATAATGAGAAAGCAGGGGATTATTAATGTTTGTAAATTATGGAAGGATTGCTTAAACTATAATAAATAATATATTTGGGGAACGGGTGCAAATGTTAAAAGGCTGTTATTTTAAAAACGTTTTAATAATGTATTAATTAATATTATTAATCAGCAACAAACGAATACAAGATGCTTCAAATCTTCTTTATTTCTCAATATTTACACATATTTATTTATAGGGTACCCAAGGCTTTTGTACTTCTAAAAATGAACCATTCTTTATTCTTGTTCCCGAAGCCGCTGCAGCCGTCCAATCATCGACCACACGTTTGGCATATGAAATGATTTGTGCCCATTGTTCAATTGTTGGACGTGTCGGCTCCTCGGGCTTTTGTGGTGAGTGCTGACTGTTACTGGGTTCCTGGCCTGTTCGCAATTGATTTGGTCGGCTTGGGCTCCTCGTTTTCAGAGTCGCCAGCCGCCTGTCGCCCGCTGTCGATGGCGCGTATTGATAATTGAAATCAGGCATGAAATCGCTGCGGCCACTTGAATTATGGCGTTTGCCTGGCGCTTTTGTTCTCGCCACACCAGTCCCTGCGACCCCCAAAGACATCCGACACACAGTAGCGGCTGCCAATTTGCATAACAATTTGAAATTCTCGGCCAGTAACGAGCAGAAGGATGGAGGATCCTCCCAGTCCCCACGAGTCCCTCCCTCTGATTGATTGCCACACGCTTTGGCGCTTTTGATTGTGAGCCAGTTCCCACTTTGGCCATATGGCTACTTTAAATTCCGACTTTTTTGGCCAGCAGCAATTAATCGGATTCCTTGGATAAAGAGTGGCCGCCGCCGCCTCCTCTTCCTTATTTTTCACCAAGGTCTAAGGGAGCCAAGAAAAAAATCCAACAAGATATATGTTTTTAATAACTTTGTGAGCGCACATTGTGTTGACTTTGACTTTACTTGCTTTGTCCATGCCACGCCCATCGTCGCTGCACATGTAAGCCTGCAGCCCTAAAAACTTGACAGGCCGCAAAGTGAAGGAGCAGGGACCTTCGCTTTGGAGACAGAGCAGCAAAAGAGCAGCCTGAGCACCAAGCTGCCAAAGTTCGCGTAAGATATGGTAGCAGGAAGAGCTGAAGATTGGGAATTACAATTATGGGATGCTCTAATAATATATAAAGATATAAAACTAGTTCATGAAGGAAGAAGGTTATTTATGAATTATATAAACCTGCTTACCTCATTTCCAATTAAAGTATTTAAATTTTTTTCTATAAATTCCATGAAATATTATATATAAAACCTGCCTAACAATCAAGACTTACTTTAGTTCGTACATCCTCAAGCAAGGGTATTAATGAGGCCACTTAAAGCAGCCTTCGGGCCACCAGGGAAGACAGGGAGCGTGGAAGAGGATGTGGATGCTTTGGAGACAGCAGCTGGCAAAGACAGTGACTGGGTTTTCTTTATGGTTGCCATGTGGGTGGTCGTCTCCCTCCCTGGGCAGCTCCTGCAGTTGCATTTATTAGTTCTTGTGAAAATGTCTTACGCTTGAGCGCAGCAATTAGCGTTGCTATGGTAAAAGCAACAACAGATGAGAAAGGAGCGCAGATAAATAGGGGAAAATATGAAGAAAATGGTGGCGAGTCTGAGACATGAGACTCCCATGTGTTACAATGTTTATGTAAGGGTTTTGTATATAACAGAAAAATTCGGTAATTTGTTCGGTAATAAAATAAGAAATCTTAATCAAAAGTTTTTCTTGAAACAATTTCTGAAATACTGCTTCACATGATAGGGTTGCTCTAAGCTAACACTGTCAATCGATGGCTAAGCCATGACTTCTTGGCACTTTTGACACTTTGTGTGCTGTAAAAAGCAACTGCTTTGGGTCCCGATAACCCCTTGGAAGCCTCTAGAAATCCCCCAGATACCGAGACACACACACACACAATCACACAAAAATGTGTGTTTAAAATTCTATCTGCGGACCGTGCAAGTGTCCGTGTTTGCATTGCCGCGCTCGTTTGTCGTCTATTTGCTTAGACATTGCGCTCGCATCGTATGGAATCGCATCGCATGGCCCGGCGTACATGGCGTATGCGTAACCTTGAGCTTTGTATTCCGATGATATTGCACAGGCTAGTGCTTGTGAGGCAGACCGGCATCGGCATCGGCATCGATGATGATGATGATGATGTTGCTATTGCTGTTGTTGCTGCTGCTGCTGGTGCAGAGTCGGCGAGCTAACGACACGCATATGACTGCAATATGCTTGAAAAAATATAACAATTATGGCTAGTTAAGAATTCGAACCCACTTTCCTCCCCCGAGATCCCCTTTCCAGCTTTTTCCCTCCATCTCTTTCTGTGGCCATGCGGTGCAATTAGTTACTTGAGTGCTGAGTACATAGCAAACTCGTAATCGATGGGAATGATTGTGGATTGCCACCGGCGTTGCCGAGTTCTTCGAGGTCTTTTTGGTCAGTAAGGCAAGTGAAATGTTTAATAAGCTTAAAAATACATGGCTTGGAAATATTATTTATAATATATTTTGGTTCAAAATAGCGTTTAGATGAATTATAAATTTTAAACCATAGATAGCTTGTCTCCTATTTATTTTATTTATTTATTTATTTAACCTATTTATTTTATTTATTTATTTAACCTTCAAACTTTGTATTCTTTTAGCTGCAATGTCTTTAAAAGATCATCATATCTTCGCTAATATTTCTAGAGCATTCTTAACCGCTATGCGTAGCATTTCATTGCCAACGCTGCGTATGCGTAATCAAAGATCCCATATTGCGCATACGCAGTGCAATCCGAACGCAACCTTGTTCCGTACTTCCACACCGACTGATTATCTTCCGCTTGGAATAAGTACAAAGGAAATTGGCTACAGCGGGAATAACTTCGGTTAGAAAAACATCAACAAGTGCAACCGGTCAGCTGCATTAATGCCAAGAATTTCTAATAGGAAATGCCGAACAGCACACACTGAAAAACTGAAAATTGTTCCAGCAAATCTCTCAAGCAACAACAGCAACCACATGGAAGTCAACTGGCCATTAAAAAGGCGCGACATTGCAATACAGAGAGAGAGAGAGAGAGAGACTAAATAGAAAAAAGTTTTGCTTACGTGACCACAGCAGCAGTGAAGATTTACACGTCTGACCTTGGAGGCGAAAATCTTGCTGCAATCTTCAATAATAAAATTAAATATAATTGCTGGAGGGAGACGCTAGAATAGAGCGCTGCCAGGCAGCAGCCCAACAACAACAATGGCAAATGCAAAAGCAAAACTGCCAATCAAATTGTCAGTCAAGTGGAAAAGAGCAAAAACTGCAACACGAGCGCGGTAGCGAAGAAATTTTCACAAAAACCCAAAGCCAAACGACGACGAGAAAGGAAGATAATTTCATACAAAACGAAGATTCTATACTCTTGCTGCTGCTAGGGAAAATATGAACAGGATTCTTAAAATTGTATCTTTTTACAAAGTTAAAGAGTATCTTTTTAAGCCTTAACAGGGAGGTTTGCATAAGGTTTGTGTTACAAACTCCTTAAAAGAACGGCAATACCCATCACAAACAACACAACTTCTCGCTCTTCCCCAAACCAGAGAAAGAGAGAGGTAGAGAGATCGGGGCAGAAAACTAACACCCCTGCCATATACCAACCGTATATATGTACATATATATATACTGTAGGGGATGTGTGCAAAACTTGGCAAAAACAAATAGTGCAAAGACCTTGAAATGCTGCTGGGATTGGAGGCAGCCGAGGCAACAACAAAATGCAAAATCACCCTGGAATAACCGGCAACAACAACAACAAAAACCACAAACAACAATAACAACAACAAAAAATGCAACACGCAAACTTAGAACCGAAACGAGCGAAACAAATCGAAAAGCGGATGGAAGAGCAGCAACAATAGCAGCAGCCGCGCCGATGTTAAAAATAAAGAAATAAATAAACAAAATACTTGCCACTATTTCTAAAGAAGAAACTGGGAATTTGAGAAAAGGATTAACGAATTAGGATGTCCCTTTTTGGATTTAAGGAAAGAGGGAAATATTTTAAAGGATAATTAATAGGGCAACATAATTAGATCCAGCATTAAATTGACTAGTAACTTCTGAGGAATTATTGAATAATTTTCGGCATACAAGATTTCTGAAATAATAATAATACAAATCAAAGTAATTTAATAAATCGTTAAACTTTTAATGTATATAATAATTATTACATAATTATATTAACTATAAGCTTAGGTTTTATAGAAATTTGCAACCCATAAGTTGTCTTTCTTCGTAGTTTATAGCCATAAAAGTAATCTGGATTCCTTAGAAAGAAGTAAAAGTATATACACTTTAAATGCTAATCAGAATTACCTTCCTTTTTTCTTAAATGAATAATATGAAAATTATTCCATTTTAAAATTCCAGTATTCTCTATTTATCATCAAACCAATCAAAATCAACTTGTCTGTTTGCTAAGTAGGCTTAAGGTAGTAGTCCCCCATCACGTGGCATCATTTACCTAGCTGCACAGCTTCCTCACCTTTGATTAATCAACCATTATGGCCAATTGTATATTAATCACACGATTAAAAGCTTGCGCAAATTACTTAATTATTTGTTAGGGTATTTCAAGTTGACCTCAAACGATTTCCTAAAGATGCATTCTGCAGCAGAGGCGGCTGCTGCCGAGAGCAATTTGTAAAATGAGGGGATTGCAGATTGTGGAGCTGCCAGCTGCCGGCTGCCTGTTGCCAGAGGACGGAGAATCGGGGGATGCTGGGCGAGGCAAAGGCTTGTGGTTATGGGTTTGTACTTGGCACCAGCACATTTCATTATCATCTTCATTAGAAGAGCCCGAGCGCGAGGAGGGCGGCTAAGACGAGATAAGCTAAGGCGGATTCTCCATTACAATTCAGAAAAGCGCCGCTGCGGCGTCGTCGGCACCGCCGTCGTCATCGTCATCGTCTTATGGCGCAGTAAAGATTTATTTTCCATAGCAGCCGCCGTCGCCGCCGCTGCTGCGATGGATGCCTCTAAACTGTACAGAGTCTGACCGTACAGTGGACACTGGTTAAAGAGAGCTAAAAAGATTGATGTCACTTTAAAGTAATTTATGTGCTTATAGAGCATTTGGAAGGGCAATAGATATGTATATAGTAGCTTAATATTAATTAAAACTAGAAATTAAATCTATAGTAAGTCTAAATTAATTTTAAAATATTTTTAAATGTTTAATTTTACATACCCCAGAACATTCTCATTAAATAAATAACTTTAACTATTTCTGACCCCCTATGCAACGCTTTAAAGCCATCACTGTACTAATTTTCAGCTTTAGTTTTGCCCTAACTTTTTCTTGCTGTTGTTGTGCGGAAATTTGTGCTGTACTTTTTTATTATTACTATTTTTTTTTTTGTTTGTTGCTCAGCACCGCCCATTTGACCGCAAGAGTGCGAAGGAGAGCGCAGCTCGAAGGCAACTAAATCATGTGACTTTTTGTCAGAAACGCTTTTTGCTGCTTCCCCAAATGGACTTCTAAAGTGGGTTTTTTTATGCGAGAATTTTGGTTATTAAGCAAAGTTCAGAACAATGCAGTTTTCGCTGATTTGCGATGAGTTTAAGTCGCGCTTTATGGGAAAGGGGGATTTTTTTCTCTCGTTCCAGCGACTGTCTGCCTTGTGGGGTTAAAGGGTGATGGGTGTTACCGGGGCCTGGTGCTTATGGTGTGGTCCGTGCAATGGAAATCGAGCTGGGAATTACCTCAGCGAGAGCAGCATCGCATCTATTGAAAGATTCTAATTATTACCGATGAATTCTGGGAATTCTAAGCTAATAAGAGCTCTATTCTGAATTGGTTAATTATTGCGAGTTGTTATTAATGAGTTTTGGGTTGGCTGTACTTAATTTTATTTTGCAAGAATTTAAATTAGTACAAGTTATTTGTCTAATCAAGGAATATCCGTTGAAATAAGTTTATTCTACACAGAAATAATGGGAAAAGGGAAATTCCCTATCAATGTTTTACTTAAAGTTACAGGTTATTCAAAATGAAATCGTTGAGTTTCTAACAAGGTCACCTAAAATAAATAAATCCCTAATAACTCAGTAAGATTAAAACTAGAATATCCAAAATTCCATCACATCAATCTACATGGTTATTTTGGTTGGTTATTTCCAATGAAATTAAATCAGCCAATCAATGATATCAATGGAATTTCAAACTAATTGCTGCCGATATTCGCTCCACTTGAATTTTGACATGGAATTTGGTTTATTAACTAACAACTTCCAGCTAATACAGAGGTCATGCCATAACAATTCAGTGCCCATTTTGCTCTAATGATATCTAATTAATTTCACAAATAGCTACGATTCAGCAGGGCTTCCTCCTTCTCCTGCGCATCCTTCACCATATTTCAGGATGGATGGGACAATTGATGAGAGGAGCCACAACAGGAGGACAGGCAGACGGAGAGAGTAAGCGTCGTCTGGTTTCCATGGAAATGTAGGAAATATTGTGGCAAATGACTGATGGAGCCGTAATCGTTGCCATTAGCTACCCTCTGCCTGCAAATTGGAGGGGGAACACGGACCTTATTGAATGAAATACTAAACTATAAGAGTGCTCGACCGGCTGACTGACTCGTTGACTGAGTGACCGACCGGCCTTGGGCACAAGATTGGCCAAGTTTATGCTAAAAGCAGAATTTGCAATAAAATCCGAGCCAGAAATCAAGTTGACAAAAAGGTCGGACGACGGACTGTTACTGTTGCTGGTGGTGGTGGTGGTGGTGCTTCTCGGACGGTTTCTTGAGCTTATTATGAATGCATATTTCAGGCTTAATCCCAAAGTGGCAAAACGAGAATGTTGCAGGGAGCATCGAGATCGTTGGCGTTGGAACGACTTTTGGCCAACAGCCGCCATCCGAATGTGGCAACATTCACATCAAGTATCTTGTATCTGGTATCGCGGCGAATCGCTCTGGTTTTCGTTCCCCGCATTTTGGACCGCTCTCAACTGGTTTAGCTTCTTCTTTTAATCGAGTTCATCATTGTTCATTATTGTCGCCATGGCTTTGCAAGTGTTTAATTTTATGCCGCCTGCCTGTTGGACTTGGACTTCGGCTTGGTCTCGCAGCTCGGGCTGGAGTTGGAGTTGCCGCTTCTGCATCGAAGGTCAACAAGTGCCAAGGAGGAATTGGCCTGGCCAAAAACTGGAACTTTTTCGATTCCATATGCCTACGCCTTCGATGGAAATTTTAATAAGCAGCCGAAGGTCAACACCAAACAGGAGATCTGTCTCTGGCCAAGCCAAGCCTGGCCTGGCCGGCGTGGCCTGGCCTGCGGTTTGGTCAACAATTTTGCCTTTCATTTTCAGGCTTCTTGAAAGTCGGCTGCCAACGCAACTTCTGGCCACATCAAAAGCCCGAGAAACTTCCACAAGGAATTCTAATCGGAAAAGTTTCTTCGGCCAGCTGGGCCTGGGAAAATTGCCCGGTCGAGAGCCAACAATTTCCACAAGGTTGCCGATCCAATCCAAAAGCCTCAATTTGCCACAACCGCACGATGACAATTGCATGTCACATTGCGTTGAGTATCCAAGCGATTTTTCCCCCTCCCCCTCCACAAACACAATTGCACGCGAAAAGCGGAGAGCCACCTGAGAAGCCGATCAACTTTCCGGGGGGTGGACAGGTGGGCGTGACCCGGCCAGAGTTGACACACAAATTAGTGGCTTTCCAGCGGCCAGCCAGCCGGGCACTTCAAGTTCAAGAAGGAAAAAAAATGGGTAATTTGCATCTGTTAAACATAGGAGAAGGACAGCGAAAAAAAGTGAGAATCCATTACAAAGAAAGGAAATGTTACAAGCAGAGGTCGAAGTTTAAAATACACTATAAAAACAGTTAATTAATAATATTCTAAAGAGACGCAGCGTTTTTATTATGTAATTTCAGATTGAAATGTAGTGTGTATGGAAATGACACTAGACTAATATTATATTATATTAAAATTAATTTAGAAAAATAAGGTTTTTCAAGGATTGGGAACATGAGGATTTCATCTAAGTGGACTTAATTATTGGGTTTTTTTTTTTAGTTTTTTTTTTTTAATGCCCCTTAGTTATTATTGTAGTATTGAGCGTTGTTATGTGGGGTTTGCGTGGTATATTGTAAAAGGGCGGAAGGGGGTGGTGGTGCCTTTAATTTCTATATTTTCCCCCTGTGTCTGGATGATTTGATTTTATTGCTTGTTGATAGATTATTTCCTGATTATGTATTTCATGCTTACAAAGTTTTTTAAAAGATTGAACAAAACTTTAGAAGAAAGGTAAATATATCGGAAATCAATATCAATTTTGACGGTTTAAAAATTGTGATTGTTAATTACATTAAATGGTTATGACTATGTAATTTTTTGCGATTTAGTTAAGCTTAGTCAATTTGTAAACTTTTAAGGTAAACAATCATCGGTTTTCGAAAGAAGATGAGATACACTGAATGCAAAAGAAAGCCCAGCTAATGCACATCCCGAATAAGTAAATTTGATGTAGTCGTACATTTTCGATTCGGATTCCCAAAAAAAGCTAGAAAAATATAAAACATTTTATTATCAGCAACACCTGCTCCCATTTAGCATATCCGCTCTTGGGCAGAGATTACACAAAAAGTATCTGGCAATGCAGTTGCCATTTCAAGTGCATACACAAATTACCAATGCAAACAGTGCACAGCAAATAGCACTTGGGGCTCTCGACTAGGCATATTGAGTCACCAAGTGCGGCCATCATGGCCAGCAGATACATTTGTATCTAGAGTGCGGCAACAGATAAACCCAGGCACCGATATGGAGATACAACGAATGCCCAAACACATGCAGATACATATCTCGGCGCTGGCCGCGCTCGAATTACACGAAAAATCGTGCAAATTGTATTTGCTCTTTTCGGGCACACAAATACGATACTCAATCACTAGTCTGTCATTTTCCAGACACAGATACTTACATTCGCAGAACGTGTTTAGCCATGATGGACAAGGGCAAGGGATTTTTCACACTTTTGCCGTTTGCATAATTGATTCGAACCGGCTAGATTGGAGGTCGCCACGAGTTTTTTGCGGCACCAGCAGGTGTTGCCCGCCCCAAAGAACTTTAATGAGATGCCACGCCATGCGAATCGATTAAGTTAATTCTGGGGTAAATAGAAATAACCACGAAATCGGTCTAATTAGGCGAAATCAAACATAGGTTGAATCAGAAGTGGAGGATTAATAAGCGGGTCGTTTTTCTCTTAGATTGATTGTCAGTTGAGACTTTAATTACATGTTTTTTAGATTGAACTTGTGGCTGTTTTCAGGCTGATTTGTATTTATGAAATGGTGGGAAAATATATTTATATTGCAGTATAAGTGTAAGCCTAATTTTCTATTGGGTCTTAAAGCCTGTCTTAATACAATAAACTTGAAATAAAAGCCATTACTTATAAGTAGAGCTGTATATGCAATTTGTCTCGCAATTTATCTTCCCTCCAAACTCACTAAGTCACTTGACTCATTAATATCTTCACAAATGGCCACCGCAAGCGCATTTAAATGAATTGATGCAAAATGCAAATGCAGAGACAAACAAATGATTGACATAAATTACGGAAAATGGCCGCCAGCACCGCGCCGCTCTAACCATGAAGATCATTTAACGTTGGCTTCTGCAAAAATCTTTTCCTTTGCAATTGAAATCATAAATTCTAGCAGCTTAATGACCAGAGTCAAAGTGGAGCCAAGCCAAGTGGAAAATTGACTAAGAGTCGAGGCTTTCTGTGTTTGTATTTGCTTTGTTCGGTTTGGTTCGGTTTTGTAATTATATTTTGAACTTTGCCGCCAAGCGCTGCAAAACGTGCCTAATTGATATTCTTAATGGCCATGCACAAAGATAGACGACGACCCGCGACAGAGAGACTGAGCAATTCACACTTCATTTGAAAATTTGCATACATAAATGCCAATACAGATTGAATATGATTGGGGGAGACAAAGTCGACACGGAGATGGAGACGAAGACTCTCTGGCCAAGTCTGAAGAATAACCAACTTGTAATCGATGACAGCCTACACTGAAAGAAGTTTGAATAAGATGTACCTTGGCATGTAATAAGAATGATATTACAAGTAATTAATCAACAGCTACAGAATTCTGTGTTGATTTTTTTAAGAGTGCACTTGAAGGGCTTGAAGCCAGCTGGGTCTTGGCTCTCACGTTCCCAATATTGCGTCCAATGCTGAGACTTCGCTTGTTCACTGGCCCGTTAAATGGGTCGAAGACAAAGCTGCGGCTGTTGACGTCCACTGCTGCTGGTGTTTTGGCCAGCTGATGGTAAACGCCCCGCAGAAGAAGACCAAATAAAGCGCCAGGGCAAGAGCAGAAGCTGGCCAACGCGTTGACAATGACAACAATTGTAAGCGACAGAGCAAACATCCATTCAGGCAGGCCAACGGACCAACAACCGACAACCGACCAGCAGAGCAGCCATCCATCTAGCCATCAGACATTGCCGCAATTTTAAATGACCAAATTCGTCTTGTGGTTTGTACTTGAGAGCCCCAAAACTGGTAAACGAAATGCTATATCACAAAAAGTATAAGAGAGAACAACTCGCCAGCAGCAGCAGCAGCTGTCAAATCGACCGAAATGAAAACGAAAACAAAATCGAAACCAAGTCGAACTTTTTTCTTGGATTCCCTCCTCTGTACAACCGTAAAATGTTAAAATATGTAGCCATAAAATTGAATGCAATAAATGAAATGTACAAAAGAATTAAATGATTGAATTGATGGCCGAAAAGCAGACGGAGAGATTAAGTAAGGGCGGGGGAAAATTTCTGTTGAAATGCGTTTACTTTTGATGTGGCCTGACTAAATGATAATTTAAACATTTATTCCCCAAGATTTCGTGGAGTTCGTGCTGTGAGTGAATGTATAATGAGCTGTCAAATGGGACGAAGTGAAAACCGACACAAAGTTATGGGCAGATAATAAATTTAAAGACTCATTGGATCAGAGAGAGAATGTTAAAAAATAATACCTAATAGCAGTACTAAGAATTAAATGTATTTTAGATTTATTCCAAGAAATCATAGTTTAATCTTGTTTACTTACTGAAAATGAAAGCCCTTTGACGTTCGTAATTCTAAGAATGTTCTCAGTATATTTGCAACGTAATTTAAATAAAAAAGTTCAGCTTTTTTTGCAGGCTCATGTAATTCCAACTTATTTATTCTGCAAAATTTTAAAACCAGCAATTTATTTTGTTTTTTTTGCTTTCGTTAGAAATTTGATCATGCGATCATCATCATTCTATTGCCTGATCAATTTCCGTGCAATTCGCGAAGCAATCAGCTTGGAAATTTGTCCCGTCGCCGCAATTAGTGAGTAGATGATTAGAAAGGGCTGACAAGAGTTCAAAGGGTTAGGCTCTCAAGGTCTGTGCAGAGATAAGATGGTCTTCGAGTTCTTGTAATAATTTGTAGCTCATAATATCACGTACACGTGTTTGCCTTTCAGAACTTCCCCGCGTTCAAACAATAACATTTGTCTTTAATTTTGACATAATGCTCGACCAAAAGTTTCCACACACAAACATTTTGATTTACAACCTCAATTACTCAGCCACCGTTTTGGGCAGCCCCAAGAGACAGACCAGGCCACGCCATATAGCATTCAGCAGACCCCCAGAACCGAGCCGAAAAGAACCAAAAGAAACCGAGAAGCACACTCCATCCATAGCCACCGCCATCTTAGGGGCCATTTATGGACCTGCCAATGCCAAAAGACCGACGAAAAAGAGAAGAATTCTTGTGCCTGTGCTTGTGTTATTTATTTATTTATTTCGTGTATCGCCTAACTGCCGAAATAAACACGATCAAGGCTAACCGCGACATCGGCGATGACAACACGGGCTGGAAAATATATTTCGGCGCCGCTTCAGCTTCAGCTTCAGCCTTAGCTTCTTTTACTCGTTGTTGGTCCGAACTGAAAACAAGTGCAGATACTTCTCTCTCTGTGTCTCGCCGAAGGTAAAACATATTTATTTATGCAAATTTCCCACTCGGCTGCCAAATGAAGAACATGTGGCAATGGCGCGCACTGCTCCGATGCTAATGATGTCGGCAAACGTGGAGCGTCAATGCAAATTCTGGTTTCCCCACAAGTTCTTGGCGGTCGCGGCGGGTTGCGTATACGCAGCGTTGGCCTGCTAGATTACGAGCGGTGGTTGGATTTTGCGGAGTATCGGCAGACAAGTGCCGGGAGCCATCAGTTTTATGGGTCACTTAAATAATTGATGCTCATTTGTCGCGCCAGCTTGATGGCTTAACTTAACTGCACTTATTATGGAAGTTATGGCAGGGCGATTAAAGATTGAAATGCTCAGAGTTGAGGTTCAAGGGAAATGGTGCAAAGAAAAGCTCAAAGATAAGCTATGGGTAGTATTAAAGTGCAAGATTAAAGGGTTTCTTGGTTAGTTAATTAGTATATATGTATTAATTAATACATTTCACTTTCATTTTCCTGATAAAGGTATAAAAATATTCTTTTAAATTCTCAACATACAAAAGCTGGTTATTTTTGGGCGGAAACTTCATGTTGCCTGCTGCTGACACTCGCTGCCAAAGTTGTGTCATGTGAAATAATTGCAATTTGCAGTCAGCGGAGCTCATCATCATAATGGTGGCGCTGACGATGATGATGGTGTTCGTGGACGATGAGCTGCTGTGCCATGGGGCGTATACAGAATGTAGAATTCGTTTCAGCTTCAGCTCTGCGGCGATGATCTCACATGCACTCATTGCATGAAAGAGACCAAAGCGAGCAAATTATCTCTCTCTCTCTCTCCTTCTCCCTCTCTGGTGCTGAGAAGGCGAGATAGAGAGGAAGAGAGAGCGAGTAGCCTTTGTCACTTGGAGCTTTACAAGCCATTACATAACGTCGTAATGAAGCGTCAATCTGCGTCGCAGGTCCAGTGAGACAGGGACAGAGATAGGGGCGAAAACAGAGAGGGAAGCAGTGTTGTGTGAACATTTCATGGTCACCCATACCACGAAATGCCCATCCAAGCCTCCGTGTGTGTGTGTGTGTGAAGTAAATATTCGCATTGTAGGGGAAAAGCAAGAAAAGGCAACAAGAAATTGCTCTATTTTCCAAGTAGTCTGGATTTTAAGATGTCCGGAAGACACTGGCTTATAATTTAGGATAATCTTTTGTGAACTTGAGATAATTTCTGTATAAAAAACATGCTTAATAAAAGGAAAATGCAGGTGAATGCCTAGAATTTTATTTGTGTATTTAAGACATACATTTTTATCAACAAAACATACGTTTTCTGCTTACTTAAAATCAATTTCAAATGCAAAGAAAATGTTTTTAAATATTCTTTATTAATATTTTATGTACCCTTCCTTGAAACCAGTATACCCCAGTTGCTCTACAAGCGAGTAACTAAAAAAAGAGCGCCAAGCGAGTCAAACATTTTTCCAGTGCAATGTGAACTGTTCTCGCATAGTGGAAACTTTTTTCCATGGCATTAAATACATCCCAAACAGATGAGAATGGGAGGGATGGAGTGAGAGAGGCAGTGGTACGGGCACTCTTCCCAACCGAGAGAGAATTTTGCTGTGTAATAATGCAATTGGCTTTTAGCTCCTTTTTTTGCGCCCGGTCGCCATATCTAAACCCTTGGCTGTCGGGGGTTTGGCAGCCACTTTTTGTTGAGTTTCTGTTTCGAATTTCGCCTTTTTGCACTCAGTTGAGTTTGTATTTATTTTATTTTCAACCAAGTTTAGCTCTTTCAGCTCGTTTTAAATGGAATTTTTAAACCTGTGAAGGGAAAATGAAAAATATAGAAGGGATGTAAAACTGTTAAAGCAGGTTAGGTTATTTTATTTTACGCAAATAAAATGCAAGTTCAAATGCACAATAACAGTTTCTCCATTCTTTTCTTGTCACAAGCCAATTTTAGCTTTAGAAAATGTCAAAAACCTGACTGGGCTATCTATCTGTCATACATATGCAACAGATTTCCCAAAATAAACAAAGAAAATGCTCACAAATTGTTGGCCCAAAACTAGTGCCAGAAAATATACCTCCCTGTCATGACCCAAAAAAAAAAACATTCGTTCGTTTATGCATTTGCCATTTCATATTTTCCCTCTTGACGATACGGACTTTTGGTTCCGTGATTCCATTGAATTGCATTTGCAGTGGCAATTGCTTTTAGCTGGAATCTAAACAAATCACACGGTGCCATGGTGCGTATGAGTAATGTGAGACCTATGCTGGTATACATTTCTTCAGAACATTTAGCTGGAAAACAAGCACCGGTTGAGTCATCCACCTGGCTGGGCCATAGAATCTGCGCAGCTTCCAATTACCGAAGGAAAACGAAATCACAATACAGAAATCAAGCACTCTGGGCTTAGTCACTGCGAATTTCGTTCTAGGGCTGGGCCTGCCATTCGTATACGTAATATGCAGTGCAGTGCAGTTCGTGAGAAGCATTCGCTGGCTTCGATTTAACAAACTTATAATTACAGATGGCTGACGGCTGACGGCCCTTGGGCTGCACCCCTCCGCCGGCTTACCATTCGATGGCTTGATTTATTTAGCGTTTTTATTAGTGCATCGGCGAGTTAGACCCGTTTCTGGTTGGCGGCAATTGCAACCTTGAACTTGATATTAGATACGAGCCGCGGCGCGTGAGTGAGATTGCGAGAGGAATATTTGTGGGGCTCTCACAACCGGTTTTTGCATCGTTCCACTGGCCCCAAGGGCAATGGAATCTCTGGCACATCATTTCCATCTTCCCGCCCAGTCATCAAAATTTAATTTAAAGATACTTTTGCCAGTCTATATGGCCCGACTTATCTCTCCCTTTTTCGCCTACACACACATGTACATTGTACATACATATTTTTTGGGTTGACTCATATCAGCAAAAAGAATGGCAAATATTTGCTAGTTATGTGCGTTTAGCCAAGGCAAACATTCCACCGCCGCCGCCACCACCTAATCCCCGCCCACTCATCCTGTTTGTGTGTGCAAATATGTAAATCAATGTGGGTCACCCCTAATGGCAAGGGCCCGAAAAGGCAGGGAAGGAAGCGAAAGGCAACAGCCAGTCGCCCCCTGTCAAGTGGTTGGCAGGCTACATAAATTGTGTGACATCCAAGGAGGCGATCAGCCACCTTCCCCGAAAGGCAACCGTCGTCTCCCACCCACTCTGGTCTGGCCTCTGGGGAGTCTCGTCATATGGAAAATAATTTTACGGGCCACGCATTGCCATGCCAACGTTAAGTTTAAGGAAAATAATTGCACATTAAAATGCATTAAACGGACAGCAGCCGAAGCCAAGTAGATGAGAATATGTGGAAAATATATCTTAGGGTATTTTAATCGTAAATGTAGATACTCTTAGATGGGTTATTTTTGGGTTGGGAAGTAGCAGCAAGCCTTTGGAAATCTTATCTTCTGAAGCTTAAGGGATCTAAATTAATATATTATATATATATATTATAAAGACAGCAGTACAAATATTTTATATATAATGAGCCATTAGACTTATGGGTTTTCTTAAATATAAATTCTTAAAAATATTTTAAAATATATTTTCAAACTATTTTCTCTTATAAATCAGTCATAATTACTATACAAATATTATTAAACCTAGTGATATTTCTCCCTTTCATAAAGAGTATTTTCGCCATAAAAATAAACTTACATTAACTGGGAAACTTATAGGAATGATCTATGGATATGTATGTGCATATGGCCACCGAGACGGCCTACAATAAATTTCATCAAAATTACGTTTCCATGCCGTTGGCGTGCAATTTTCATTTAATTGAGGCTTATTGCGGTCTTTCGGGTGGGTGGTTTTCGCCCGCCTGTTGGCTTGGCCAGCTCTCCAGCTGCTCGACGTGACTGGGTGTCGTCCATCTGTCCATCCGGCGGACGGGGAACTTGCCTTGTCCGGTCGTTGGCGCAACAGATGCGCCCGCATTTCAAAGAACAATACAAAAATTAATCATTAAAGACTTTGACGATGAGAGTATAATGATGACTACGCGACGACGTTGACATCGAGAGCTAGCATAAAGAACGCTCTCCCCATATATACACACGGCTTGTATCTGTCGGAGAAGGCTTTTTCTGGAAGTGGCGGCATTGTTTATTAACTTGAACGCCACTTTACTGTTTGATATATAACATTGAGCGTTCTATAATTAAGCAAAAATCCCTCACAATGCTGCGGATTGAGCGATGATGACAGGAGGCGTCAGAGGGCTGGCACACAGCGCATTGCCACCGTAAAAACCCGTTCAATGTCATACGTTTTTGATGGAAAATGCAACCCACAACGATTCCACATTTATTTTCACTTAGAAAATATATATTTTTTACAGATGCCCCCACATACGAAGTACGTTTCCCCTTTTTTGTGATTTGATTTCCGCATTGCATTTTCTTTGTGACAACTTGTGGCTGGCCAGGTTGAGTGAACCCAAAAGTCGCTTTCAATATTGAGGAAATGCTCGTGAACTTTGACAATACTTTTATTTCGAACACACAACTACTTGTGACACACATATCATCGATCCAAGCCCGCCGTACGTAAATAAAAATAAACAAATTCCGTGACAATGACCTTCTATCTGAAGCAGATAAATAGAGCTCCCAATAGATGAGCAAACATTTTCAGCAAACCCGACGCCAAATGTTCAAAAATCCACATAAACAGAGAGAGAGAGAGAGAGAGGGAGAGGAGAGAGTGTCTAGAGATTCTAGAATAAATAAAATATATGCATATAAGCGTGTAAACAAATATATGCCTAGAACATTTTGTATGAACGATAATGAAATAAAAACAAGTTCACTGCTCGGAAGTATCAAAACAGACGCCGTGGGGGCGGAGGGAACTCGCTCGGAGACAGCGTCACACAAATCCAAATCGAAATATAAATAGCAAGCGAAATAGAAACAAAACAATAATAATTAAATACTACAGCGAAAACGACAACAATTTCCATACGTCATCGTTTCATTTGGGGACAAAGTGGGCTGGCTAGGCGAAAATGATTAATTAAACATTTCGCAGGCAATTCGAGGTGAAAGTGAATTGTCACGAAACGGTGGGAAAACTCTGTAAAACCACATTCCGTAAATATTCATTGGGAAATGACATGAATAACTAATTAAATATTTATTGATTGAATAAATAAGCTAAATAAAAATAAGGCCAGTAGACAGATATAAATGTGAATAAGTTAACTAGAAAAAATCTAGGATATGTTAGAGAGAAATCGAAGTAATTTTCAATTCAAACAATAAAGCAAAGCGTAGACTCAAAATTCCTTTATAAAATTAGTCAAATTTATAAATTTTAAACTAAAAGCGGACTCGACAGTGAGAGATTTCTCACAAAGTTTATTTAAACCAAAAAAGATACAATTTCCAGCCCCTGGCTGCACTTACAGGTCCTAAATTAATTTGATTCACTTGAGTTTCATTTTCGGGGTCTGCTTTTTTTTGGCTTTTGATTTTGCTGGCCATTTCCGAAAACTGGCCTGGCGGAGTTGCCGAAAAAGTGCGAGCTGCGGAGCTCGAGATACATTTTATGGACATCATCGTTAAAGTAATCAGCAGTAACAGCAAGAATCATCAGAGGCGGCAGACGGCGGCAGCGCAAGGCACATTAAGCCAAACCAAAAAATACATGCATACCTATATATATATATATATAAAAAAAGCTGGCGCAGCGAGCGAAATAAAGTTAAAAGACTTTAACCAAATTCAAGGTCAACTTCGTTTCAATAAATTGCAAACGGAATGGTAAAGCCAGAAAGCCAGAGCTGTGGGCAGATGACAGGAGGGGACTCGGCCGAAGGAGATCTGCGACTTTTGACTGCATGACGCAAATGAGGCAGAAGCCAAAAAACCAACAGCAACCACAACGGAATCATCAGCCGCTTACCTGTAACAGAATCACTCTCACCTAAACAAAAAAAATAATAAAAATAAATAAGAAGAAAGAAAAAACTCCCGCCATCCCCGATCTCTGACTGCGATTTTTCAAGCGAAATTTTTTTAGCGTGTTAATAAAGACTGTCGAAAATTTAAAGAATGGCTTTGATAAAGCACAAAAGCAATAACATTAATGAAGCAAATACAAGAACAACTGGTATAATAAATGCCTGCTCTCAACAGCGATATATAATATAATAAAAAGTGCAGTTTTATTTTATTTACCCACAACACAAAGGTTTATACATGCTCGTTTCGGATTTGTCGCAATCAATTCCCAAATCGAAAAGGAGAACATTAACCAGAAGAAGTATTGGGTTTAAGATGACGCATACTGGTAAGCTGGTAAGCATTAAGAGATTTCTATATCACATATCACAAAGATTTAATTTAACAATGAAAAATACAAACCAAATAAATATAGAACAGATTAATTGGCTTACTTCCTGGATACCTACAAAGCCTCAGTTTATGTCAAGCCAAAATACAATTAGGTCACGAATGCAATTGCGTGAAATTATACACAAATCCCTTAATAAATACAATTAAACTATTTTATACCTCAACGAAACCAAAAGCATTTAACGCTAAATGCTCTCCCTTCGCAATTTTACCCTTAAATAAGAAACCGCAAAATATATAAATAATTCCAGCATTTATTTAGCTCTGCGCTTAATTTGTTTATTTTACCTGTTAACCAATTTATTTCTGATAAATTGTTTATATGTCGTTGGCACAAACCCACACACACTCACAAGTCGGGATCTGGTATCCGTTTCTGCTGCGGCTTTTGTTTACACATTTTAAATGAGCTTCATGTATTTTAGGTTCAATCAACTTTGCACCGCAGCCAAAACAGCCAACAGCAGCCACAACCACAACAATTGATTAATTAATGAATTATTTATTGAACATGCAGCAATCAAAGATGTGTTTTTCCACATTTTACGCTTCACCATAAGTCAAGGATTGCTGGGGAAAATAGTGTAAGAACTTAAACTAATTTTGAATGAATAAAATTGAGGTATTTATTTAAAAAAGTTTACTGATTACATTTATTTATTAGCAGTGAAATAAAAGAATTTAAGACCTTTAAGATATATAGAAATGTAATCGTTTATTTTGCACATATTCTAAGATATCTTGAGGCTTCTCTGAGAATTTAAAAAATACCCGAATTGAATAACAACATAACCAGCTTTGAAATTAGGGAACCGAAATTGCTTCTTCATTTTATTTAAATGTAATATAATTTGATACCTATTTGGTTTTAATTTAAAAATATTATAAATTTTCTGTTAATTACATTAATCTGTGGCCTAACAAAATTTTATTTATTTACAAAGAAATTCTAGTAGTCTTTTAAGTAATGTTCTCCGTCATCACAAAGTATAAAATCCATCCTGAAGTGTCTATCAAAATAACTAAAAAGTCCCCAGAGATTGCAACTAAAAGCATAGAGAAGTATATATGTATATCCCATATACTCATATCTAGACACAACACACATATATTTGCTTAGCTGTGGAAAATCTAAACATTTGCACTTCGCCCACTTGCTAGAACCGAAACAAGATAGAATAGAAATAAGCCGGAGAATGGGAGAGGGCTAGGGATGGGCAGGGCCGGATGGTTTATCGCAGCAGCTCGAGCAGCTCCTCCACAGTGCACTCGTCGAATGCCCTTCACGACGACAGCAGCCACCACCCCAGCGAGGAGCCGCCCCCTCCTTCGTCACACTTTTCGCTTGAACTGTGCCAATGGCCTTGAAATTGTTTTGCGCCTCAGTTGCTGCTGCAGCCGGCAAACGAGATTAGTGGAATTATTGCACCCGCTTAGATCTTAGAGCGCCCATAAGGAAATGCACATACATATTGCATATACTTCACATAATTCTTGATTTGTTTTGCGCGCTAAGTATTTTTGTGTACACATTGCGTATAATTAATTCATGTTCTTTCTGAAAACTTAGCAGATCTATGTATATGTCCGTGCAAAGAAATTCCCTTCTCTTTTGCATATTAAGAAAACAACGTATCTTATTTAAATACTATTCCGATTCCAGATACTTGCTCGATATTCAAATAATCAACTCCTAGAAAATATTAAGAGTGAAGAAACAAAGGAACATCCATATTGCATCGAAATTAAATATGAACAACAAGTTAGGAAAATAAGACATAATTACGTTATATATTAAACGTTTATACTTACATCCAGCATAATCTATTTACAAATAATATATATACTCCCAATATATGTAAAATAAATATATCTTAGTCATTCTTCCCACTATTCTTATACACTCTGCCTTGGAGATTCTTCTCTTCCAATTCAACTTTTTATCCCCTAACCCCATGAAGCAGGAAATGCTCGCTATTCGATTCTTTCAATTATTTCCTCTTCGGCTGCTCTGTGTGGTTTCTCATTGTCAGCTGTGAATTTTTTTTATAGTTGTGGGACAGGAAAAAGATTGCGCTACAAGGTCAGCCTAAGTAAACCGCATTATGTTTTTATTCTGCTTTTTTTGTAGCCGTTAATTTACAACTGAGATGATGCGCAGAGATGCTGGCTAACGATAATTATTATTTCTAGTTTTTCTTAGACAAATGAAAAGTAAAGTACAGCGAAAATCGTGCAGGGAAAATATGGAAAGGAAAAAATTAAATACCAGCGAATGTATACATAATTTAAAAATATATATAAATATGTATAATTGTGTATAAAGAATGAGTCATATTGTTTCCTTTTCCCTTATTTCCTTTATAAACATAAAAATTAAAAATATTCTAGGTTTAATTTAATATTATAAATAAAAAGAAAAACCCAATAAAATCTATTTAACATACTTATAAATGATTACTTTATTTATTTTAAGAGTCTTGCGACAAGTCCACCCCTGGCTCATTGACTTTACTAAACCCCTGACTCCACCGTCTGGCCATAAAAAAAACCCCACACACTTCCAAAGTGCAGCAGCAGCAGCAGCTGAAACAAGACTTTAGGACCGAGCAAGTGTTAATTTGTGGCCACATCAACCAAGCTCTCGTTGAACCCGGCAACCCTGAAAAACCCTCAAGTACTGCCCTCCGGCAAGTGCAACACAAAAATAAAGCGTCAAAAATTAAGAGATTAATGCGAGACAAGCGAATGCAAAATGCGGACCATAAACAAGTCGAGAGGACAGGACAGGGAATGTGATAATACAAATAAGAAATGAAGAGATAAATTCGGGAATCGAATATACAAATACTCTTGGAAATTAAAGGGACTATGACAGATCTTAAATAATTTAATTTTATATTTATTTTATTGGTAATATACTAAATAAATATAGTTCTAAAAGGTATGTTTTAACATCGTATAATAATTTATTTAGTATTTAACAAATGCTTTTCTCACTTACATCATATAAAATATTAATAAACAATTAAAGAAGGGAGGAAATTAGTTTATTAACTTAAATCTAAAAAGTATTCTTCACAATAAGAGTACACAAGAAACCTGAGCTTGAAATTCAATCTTAAACTGACATTATCTAAATGCTTTCCTCTGAGTTATTCTGGCCAGACAATTAGGCCTGCAATAACTCAGCAAAACAAAACTTGAACTTCAGCCTGTTGGCACCTTGAGCCTGCTTGCCTGCCTCTGAGCCTCTGTGCTTGAGTGTGTGATATCTGGTAATTGCCAGCATCAATTGCATTACTCATGCGCCGCGTTGTCGCTGTGGCTGTGGCTGCCGAGTGCCGAGTGCCGAGTGCCCAGTGCCGCGTGCGGTTAGCCTTAGGCCAGAGATCGAGAAAAACTAATGCCTGGCGTGTGACATTGTAAGAAAATGCAGTTGCACTTGATGCTGCCAACTAAAGATGCGAGTCGACGCGCGATGAGATGACATGAGAGGAAAACGTTTAGCTGGCATCAAACGCTTTTTGCTATTTATTCTGTGCGCTTGCTGCCTTTGTCGAGTGTAAGATTTCCAGTTCACCGTGAAGCGGGACGCAGCTGGCTCAGAGTTTCAGGGTCGCGGTTTTGAACCATTTTTGCCAAGAGCTGGAAGGCGAGAGAGAGGGAGAAAAAAACCCGTTTGGTGACCGCCACACTTTTGGCCAGACAGATGACGGCCAGCAACCTTGACCCGGTTCTACTTCTCGCCGCTTCTAGCCTCCATTCGAGCTTAAGCTGCTCTATTGCTGCCATTTGGCTGAACTTTTGGACAGAGGCAGAACCTAATTAGCATTTCCGCACGTTCACGTTCGTCAGTTCGGGATTTGCTCAGGGAGACGGGCCTTTGCTCCTCGGGGAAACCTAATTAAAAGTGCTCCTTGAGCTTCGCCTCCAACGCGGATTAATGCCTCCGGCAGGCTGCCGTCTCCCAGTTAACACTTTAAGTCCTTCCCCATCAGCAAGTCAACGAGTTGGCCAAGCAGGAGAAGTCGGTTTTCCCATCAAGATGCAAAAGTTTTCAATTAGACAATTTTCTCATTTACATTTCAAATAGATTTGTTTCGCCACTTGCGCCCGTTCTGCCCTATCTTAATTGGTTTCTATGACAGAGTTTTTGGCCAAGGAATGGATTTTGTTGGTACAGAGTTGAGGGGGCATTAAATCAATGGACTGGTTAAATATATTACAGTTGAAGTGTTCGTAAATCTACCGAGCTCTGGCTTTGTAATTAGTTTGCATTGATTAATTTGTTTGTGAGATAAGAATAATACCAGAACACTAGAAAAGTAATCATTTTGCAAGATGCTTTCAAGTATTTATAAGAACAAATATTATTCAAAAATATATATTTTAAATTCAAGCTATTCTTTTCTTACCAAGACCACATCAAGCACCCGCTACCATTACCTTTCCCACCACCCTTTGGCCCGCTTAAGGGTTGCACAGCCAACTGTTGGCCGTATCCCGGTTAACGTTGCCAGGACACTTGACAGACAACAAACAATGCGGTCACCATGGAGATCCCTCGCCAGAGACACCATAACAAAAGACTTTCGAGAGGAATTTTTCATTTAGTAACGAAGCGTTCAGGGAGACAGAAAATGTTGCATCAGGGAATTATCCTGCGTGAGGGACATGTAACCAGGACAATATACAATCTGGTAAGCCATGGCATAATCTTAAATTAAACACACGTAATGAAGGGGCGGAGCTCCGCAGATCAAAGACAAACGCTACGAGGACGTAATCGAGTGCATCACCAGTTTCGGCGAGGCGGCCAACACGAGAGCCGGCCTGTCCACGCTGGGACACTGCTACTACCACGCCCAAAAGTACGAGGAGGCGGCCACCTGCTACGAGCAGCTCTGCCAGCTGGCCCCGAAGGAGGCCAAGTACAGGTGTGTTAAGTAATCTCCATATATTATGTGCATCCTTAAAAAATATCCCTCACAGGTTCTACTATGCCCAGTCGCTCTATCAGGCCGGCATCTTCGCTGAAGCTCTGCGGGTGCTGAAGCAAATCGGAGATCAGGAGGACGAGCTGCGGGAGCAGTGCCTGCAGCTGCAGAGTGCTATTCTCTACTCCAGCGAGGACTTCGCCGGGGCGCAGAGCCTGCTCAACCAGCGAGCAGGCGGCACGGCGGACACCCTCAACGATGAGGGATGCCTGCTGTTCCAGGCGGACCAGCATGAGGCAGCGGTGCAGCGGTTCCAGGCCGCCCTCCAGGTCGGCGGCTTCAATCCCCTGGTCGCCTACAACGTGGCCCTGGCCCACTTCCAGCGGAAGCAGCGGGCCCAGGCGCTGGACTACACCTCGGAGATTGTGGAGCGGGGAATGCGAAATCATCCGGAGCTGGGCATTGGCGCCCAGGTGGACACCGATGGCAGTGCCCGGAGCGTGGGCAATCCCATCACCATGGCCGTCTCGGGCATTACTCAGGCCCTGAATCTAAAAGCAGCCATCGAGTTTCAGGACGGCAACGAGGAGGCGGCCAGGGATGCGCTCTTGGATCTGCCTCCGCGAGCCGAAAGCGAACTGGATCCGGTCACGTTGCATAATATGGCGCTAACCGATGTTCAGGGTCCCGTGGCGGGTCTGAGGAAGCTGGCCTTCCTGCTGCAGCTGGGCGCTCCCTCCTGTCCCAAGGAGACTTTTGCCAACATCCTGCTGATCTGCTGCCGCCACGAACTGTACGAGACTGCGGCCGATATCCTGGCAGAGCACACGGACCTCACCTACAAGTACCTCTCGCAGTATCTGTACGAGCTGCTGGATGCCCTTATTACCGCACAGACCAGCGCCGAGCTGGCCGAGAAGAAGCTGGGTACCCTGGCCTCCAGCCTGGCCGGTAAGCTGCGCAGTCTGGCCGCCAAGGTGCAGGAGGTGAGGGCCACCAACGAACAGCAGGCACTCAGGGATGCTCTCAAGGACTACGAACAGGCCCTGGAGCTGTGAGTATTCTCGAGTAGAACATTTAAGCTTCGTATTCACAAATCACACGCTCTTTAAAGCTATCTGCCCGTGGTGATGGCTCGAGCCTGGATCTCCTGGCGCGATGACGACTTTGTGGGAGCCGAAAGGGAGTTCCATTCGAGCGCCGAATTCTGTTCGGAGAATTCCATTTGGCGACTGAACGCAGGACATGTGCTGTTCATGCAGGGCGACAAATACAACGAGGCGGCAGCCTTCTACGAGCCCATTGTGCGCCAGCACTCAGACGATGTAAGGATACAGGCCAGCAAAGCATTCCCACAGATATTTCCTATCGGAATACCTGGGTTTTTAAGGTGTACACGGACTTAGGAGTAAATGTCAGAGTGCAAGGGAAGCGGTTTGGGTCTTATATCGGTAATATATTCGTTGAGAGTTTCTATCATGAAGGTCTAGATTATGAACTTAAAGAACTAGTTAAGGGTTTAAATTTATTTTGGCTACTTGTCCCTTCAGAAAGAATAAGCATTCACATTCAGTATTTAAAATGTAATAACGAGATTCTCAAAATTCGGTTTAAAATTAAAGCTAAAACAGGTAATCAATGATATTTAACAATTTCCCTCTAGTCACCACTGAAAACCGGGTATTCCATTGTCCATACAACTCCCCTAAAGCACTCTCCTAGTTTCCAATTATAATCCCCAAACCTTTTTACCACTTTTCCCCACCAGATCATGTCCGTATCGGCTGCGGTGCTGGCCAACTTGTGCGTGTCCTACATCATGACATTCCAGAACGAGGAGGCCGAGGAGCTGATGCGCAAGGTGGAGAAGGCCGAGGAGCTGAAGGGCAACCTGGGCAAGCAGTATCACCACTTGTGCATAGTCAATCTGGTGGTGGGCACTCTCTACTGCGCCAAGTCCAACTACGAGTTCGGCCTGTCCCGCATCGCTCATGCCCTCGAGGGCGGCTCGGGGAACAGGCTGTATGCGGATACCTGGCTGCACGTGAAGCGCTGCATCCTGGGGCTACTCACCGGCATGGCCAAGCAAAACATAATCCTGCCGTATGCCACCGTTCAGGAGGTGCTCAATTTCCTGCGCTTCTGCGAGGCCTACGGACTCTTCACGCCGGCCAATATTTTTGCTGCCACCGAGCAGGTGCCAGACGAGCCTTTGACCATTGGCCTGGAGGCCAGGAAACTGCGGTTGCTCATGCTCAAGCTTAGCGAATATGAGCACTTTTAATAGAAAGAAGAAACTGTATTAAATATAAACAATAAAGGTCATATTCTTGTAAAATTTAAAGTTAAAAAGTGTTGAAAAAGAACTACAATAATATGAAATCGATAAGTACTGCGAGACTCAAGATATTCATGCGCAACATTCAATGTAAATTTAATTCTTCTTGACTATATTTCACCTTCATCAAGTGAAAAATATCTATTATTTATGACAAAAAGTGTGATAAAACAAAAGCCGCGCCCTTCTGGGGAGTAACAGAAAAACCAGCCAGGAAAATCACCCTTGGGATCAACTTGTCTTGGCTCTGTGACAGCTGCGGATTCGTCGCAGGACCTTCTAGAGGCCTAGACTGTGGCAGAATAGGCAAAATACGGCGGGTAATAAATATAAATTACGAGTGGAAGAGCAGAAATCTGTCATAAATCACATTAATGGCAGATTTTCATCAGGTTGGCGCAACCAGGAAGTGGATTGTATGCCAATCTATTGACAAAGAACCTGGAGCAGCCGGAGCAGCAGCAGCAGCAGCACGTGCTAACCCGGCTGAACTGCCTGCCCATTTATCCAGTTTTTTTCCTCCGACTCCCAGAGCCGTTCTGCTCGGCGGGCACGTGAGCACTCACGCGTTCGATTTGACAACGTGTTTATGTCGCAGCTCAATTCCGCATTGACAGCCCCATCAACATCATAAGCATCATCGCCTTCATCATCATCACCTTCGGCATCGGCATCGTCATTGTCATTGTCATTGTCATCAATGGGGCAGCAAAATAGAACAAAAATTACTGAGGCAAACGAGAGCCAGACTATGAGATACCCGTCAAGGATCTGTAGGAAAAAGTTTTATTTAGTTTAAGGTGTAAACTTTGTATTAAGACAACCTATAGCTTTACTCCTTCGAAGTTAAAATGATCAATATATCCACAAAAAATAATTATAGAGTTATATCCCCTTTAAAATATGTTAAGTAAAGCGAAAATTTCATATTGATTCTTTGATGTTTGATAGATCCTAGCAGACTATCTTGAGGTATACAATATTTTAAGGTTACATTTTATAAGCATTATTAGCCAATAGCTCTTCCCACAAATACTCTCTTTGCCCTTTTTATCTTACCAAATACCACATACCCTTTCTGGAGTCCATGAGGTGAAAGAAATGGCGGCAACAAAAAAGCGCCTAACAAGCACTTTAAGCTGCTGCTGGCTCCACACCCACATCCTCCTCTCAGGACCCATTCCCATCATCATCAGCATTGATGTTGTCATTATACTCATCGACATCCTCCTTGTCATTACGCGACGCATACGAAAGAAGAAAAAAAAGCAAGAAAAGCTGAGGAGGAAAATATACAACATGAAAACACTTGTCATTAACACAAACAGACAGAAACACTCTGCCCGCACACAAACTCGGGAAAAACTCGTATTTTCACAGACATTGGGGTTGAAGGATGGCGCCTGCAACGGGCTCCAAAGTGAGATAGTTGTAGCACCTCATTGCTCTCGAATTTGGTTATACTCTATCGGTGAAGGTAGCAATGAGATGGAGTGATTTTTAAAGGGGAATATTCTAGGGGAAAGTTATAACTATTTTCTAATTAATTTCTATGTAATAAACCTATTTTTATAAGTTAAAGACAAGCAGACCTTGTTATATTTGATAAAATAAATAAATATTTAACTTAAAAATCAAATACAATTAAAATAAAACTAAGGCATTGGTAAAATTACAAATAAACTTCAATATTACCTCTCTTAGACTGCAGGTAGAGTTCTGAATTATTTAAAAAGCATTTACCTGTTGCTTTATATTTACCCTTACCCCTAAAATAAGAACGTGTTGCGATTTAAAAATCAATTAGGCCATAGTTATGCATAATGCATAATTTATAAATGGCATATTTGTTTGTGGATAATTCGCGCAGGTATTAAATATTTAAAATATGCTATGAAACTAATTGGTAATACATAATTTATTATTCATTGCCCAGTAATCCCATCTAATGGATTGCCTTAAGGGCAATTAATCAATTGATTACGCGAATCAGAAATCGCAGTGACTAATCTATGACTTCCGGTAAGCAGCACATGCCAAATGTCCCTGAGAAAAAATATAATCAAGAGTCAACTATAATTGGGTGACAAGTGCTGATAACTCAAATGAAATGCTAATTGAATTCCCAAAGAGTATTTCGGGGGTCGCACAACTAAAATAAATAAGCGAAACTTAAGTTAACTTTTTTAACTCTCTTATTTTCTCGGCGTTGCCGTCAAGTGTTGCTCATTTTGTTTTACTTTATCATTTTTGTTGGCCCTTGCTTGTTAGCCGTCTTTTGTTGGTGGCACCCACCCCCACCTACCCCTCACAATCGTCCTTAAGCCGGCTTCTGTTTCTGCCCAATTCCATTGCCAGGCTGCCAGCCTCCAGTAAATTGTGCATTTCAACTTTGCCTTAACACTTCCCGTTGTTCCCTTTAACCCCTCGATCTGCGTGTCGATTGTTAATATGCCTTTTAAGCAGTTTGAAAGTTGGCCAGGACTTTTCGGTTCTCGGAGACCCGGCGGCAGCAGCTCTTAACTAAATTTCGTCTGCCACTCCGACTGATTTTCCAGGCCATTTAAAGCGGCTAACAGGGATACACGCGAACAGGATGCCCCTAAATGTGTATTTGTGTAAATGTCCTGGGCTTGAATGCAGTCACCGGCTCTGCTGTCTGATCCTGTCACCCCCTCAACGCCATTGTGATTGGCTCTAACAATGAACAAACGAGGAGGTTAGCTGAATTTGACAAGCCAAAGATTTGATGCCCTCATAAAAAGTTTATAAATTAAAATAAAATTGATTTGTTTATATTTCATGTTTGCTTCAAACAGCATATTTTGTGCCCACAATAGACTAAGTTTTTGTGGAAATATAATTGTTAATAATATAAAATTGTTAATCTGTTTGAATTAATATTTTAAATTAGTTAATTATATAGAGTAAATCTTGTTTTAGGAATGAACTCCTTAAAGCCTAAATAAATTAATTTAGGAGAAGGAAATCCTTTGAATCTTGTATATTAATTCTTCCAAATTTCCTAATACTCTATATTTCTCAATATTTATAATATTTTTTTCTCGATTTTTCCAGTCGGTTTTGTATTCAAAATTATGATTCTTGCAGCAAGGGTATATCCGCATTTTATAAACCGCATTCAAGTCAAAAATCAATAACGCTTTGTCGGTGTTCCCTGTTGTATGTGATTCTTGTTGTTTTTGTTGACCGTCGGCATTTGGCGGGGGCAATTGTTGCATGTCGATGGATGTATGTGGAGTGTGTGTTTGTGACCGCTTAACTGTAAACGAGGAAATAACTCAGGCAGCCACAGGAAACCCAAACAATGAAAACGGGAAAAATCCGAGGAGAAAACCGGAGAAGTGATGGTATTTTCAAGAGGAAATCAAATATTTTGCAGCCCCGGTTTAACGTCTATAAAAGGAAAAAAGGATTTTTAACCAGAAAATTTACAAACTGGAATCGGATTTTCCAACGAAAAATTTGAACAAAAATCCTGGGAAAAATAATGAAAATACACTGGCACTGGTTTTAAAAAAGTGATGTTTTTTAATCTTTTTTTAGCTTTCAGCATCCAACTGATAATAATTCAAAAAGCATTTTTGCCATGAAATTGAAATGTAATTGAAATTTTTAGAAGAATTTAAAAATGTTTCTATTGATTGCAATTTCTGACCATTCAAATTCTTTATAAATTGCCAAATAATATAAATTAAACGAAAACCAGTATTTAATTTCTTCACCCATAAATTTCTTACATCTTTTGCTTGTCAGAAACTCTTGCAAATATTACACAAACACCATCATGTAATGCCCAACCAGATCTTGGACATTTCTTGCCCATGCATTTATTTATTCATTCATGGGATTCCTTTCGGCACAGCCCTTGGCTATTGTCGACCAATTCGGGGCAAACTCTGGCCCCGCGGGCTGTCGGAAACTGGTGAGGACAATAAATCAAGCTTTGATTGCTTTTATCGACAGAAGAGCCACACACAAACACGGGTAGGGGCACGGGGCCGCAGAGAAATACTAAATCACTTTGTGCGCTATGAAGAGTGAGTATGGTCAAAAGCAACAAATAATACTTTCAAACGGCAGAAGTACTCGCTCACACACAGACACACGCGGTGGCATTGAAAAATTGTTGCGAATTCGAGGGGAATCGAGAAAGGAAATTGTCAAGGCGGGTGCGAGCTTCGACTAAAATGTTCTTACATCCATTACGTATACGCAGCGTGGAGAAGCGACTGAACGGAGAGAGAGGCGAAATCAAATATCAAATAATTGTTGGCCATTTTGAATGGCTGCCAAAAAAGCAGCGTTGGCCATTTGTTGTTTGCACACACAGACACACAGAGACAAAGTAAAAAGCCGTCTAGGAATTAAATTGCACAATTAATGAATTCCTGCCGCTGGCTGTGAAATGCAATCTCCGGACCATTTGTTTTAGTTAATTTGGCAACTTTTCGGGACCAACCCTTGTCATTGGTCTCCCGTATTAGCCCCAACCATTAATCAAAGGCTTATTTGAAGGCCAACTGAGGAGGGGAACGATCCTTATTGGCATGTTACTTACGGCCACTACTCATTCAGCTGCCTCTCACTCTCATGATTGATGCAGAAATGTCATTCACGGACTTCAATCGCCCGGGGAAAACACTCTTTTCGCTCAGGCACGTTTCGCCAAGAAAGTGTCCAGACAGCCAAAGCCTCGAGGATGTTGCTCTGGGGAGCATTAAAATTTTCTGCGCCATTTGGCCGAACTGCCGGGACGTCCTCCAGTTGGGGCGGAGTCCTTAACAGCGGCCAATAACCTTAACAGTTCAATGCTTTCGGAGCTCAGATGATCCTGAAAATGGTGTTGGAGTATTATATGCATCATCTGGCTTAGGAGTATAGCGTAAAAGGAACAAGGAGTGAATAGCTAAGGGAAATCGATGTGTATTTGATATTGGTTAAATTATATTAATTGAATATTTTTCTTATTGGAATAGTCATAGTGTAACATTACATAGTACAATTTAAGGTCAAGGCCCTAAAATGTGCACCTTTTGAAAGATAAAAACATTTATATAAAATTGATAAAAAACATATACTTAATAAAATAATCATTGTCGCCAAGTTATCACCTCAAAATGAACAAGAAAGGAAAATAACTTCGAAAAGCCTAAGTTTGTATACCCTTGCAGTTTGTTATTAGATTATACGATAGAAGCTTTAAATATTTATTATATATACACCTAATATACATATGGAAATTACTGGATTAAGATTTTGTTTAAATTCAAATTTTTAACTATTTTTGTGATGTAACCCCTTATCAAATTTAAAAAAAAATGTAAAACAAAATTGTTTTGTGCAGATATAGCTAGATCGACTCCGCTGTTGATGCTGATCAAAAATATATGTCTTAAATTAATTTCTAAAATTATAATACCCTGACAAGAGCATAAAAATAATCTAAAAATAAAACCATAAGGTTAAAACCCTCTTAATCAGCACGAATAAACCTTAATAAAAAACAAAAACTAAATAAAGAAATAAGTTTAGCCTGAAAAAGAACAGTAATTAAATTCTTAAAATAGATAAGACGTCTGCCTAATCGGCCTATCGCTAAGCCCACTACAATTCTTCTTCTTTCTGTAAGACCGATAAGATGGTTTTCTAACATTACCACGGAAAAGTTTAACATTTTCTGGCCAACTTAAGAGACGCCAAAAGACAACTGCAGCTTCAGTTTGCTGTTAAGCCTAAGAGAGAGAGAGAGCGAGCAGGCTGACAAAGAGAAATAATAAATCTCTCTTACAAAAACGAAGCTTCTTCACCTACTCTTAGTTTCGTTTTTAACTTTAACAGATTAGCGCTAGAAATCAGACTAGGCTTAGGTGATATATTTATAAAAAAAAGAACACTTAATGAAAGAAATAGGATTTAAAGAATCAAATTTCTTTTGAAAAAATACATAGAAAAGAAAATGCAGAAATGTGTGCAAAAGAAACTGAAACTCATAGAAAACCCTAAGGCACGGCTCCGAAATGAAATTGCCTCGGCTGAAAAGTCAGAATCAATTTTGTTTTCTTTTTATCCTTGAGAAAGGAAATCAAGAAACTGAAACAGCCAATGCCAAGGCAAATTTCTTTACAATGCGGCGAAATAAAAATAAAAGGCCAAACAAATTGTGCATGAAATGCCTCCCAGGACTGGACGCTGCGCTATATATTTATTTGTATGTATATATTAAAGGATATATATGCGCTGTGTGTATCCTTGAGTCATTTGAAATTTGGACAAATGAAAATTGTGGCAGTAAATTGAATTACCCAAAAAACAGGAGCAGCAAGAACGCAGACTACCGCAGTGAAAACAGGACAATAAAAGCGACGGGAAAAAGAATAAAAGTTGAAAGGCCGAAACCGGCCTCCTGGCTCCCAACTCCCTTTTCCATTCCCCTTCAATGTTTTCCTTCTTTCTAAAACAAATAACTTGGCCCCATCGACGTCAGCCAAAAGGAACAACAACTGGGGGGAAAAAAAGTGTAGAAAAACAACAGGAAGGATTTGGCATTGTTTTCCGACTTTATGATACCCGGTAATCCTACAAACATATTTACTTAAGCAAATATCAAATATTTATATAATATATTGATTTATTAGGATATTTTTTGAGTCCTAATCATATGCAAACAATGAGCAAATAAATAAAAGCAACACTTCTCGATAAATATATATTTACATATTCCTCAAAGATCAGTGGAGTTCATACTTATAACACATATTCTTTTAGGTTTTATTTCACACTAGATACCCTTGTTCCTTGGTAACTACCGGGTAGAAAATAAAATAAATGCTAGCTACTGACTGCAAAGTCAAATGAAAATCCCCCCGGGGTTGTCTACGCCGCCGCCTCCTCATGCCCAGCCCCCATCCCGGCCCCACGTTGTTGTCACATTAGCCACGCCACGCTGTGCGTCCTTAATGAGCATCGCAGACATATGCCACGGGCCATGGGCCATGGGCCATGGAAAGCGGACCAGGAGCCTTGAGCCCTTGGAGGCGGAGTCTCTGATGGAGGCGTGGGGGGGTCAGAGGTCGCGGGCCATGTCCCGGATGCCTTTATCACTGGCCAAATCTCTTTCTACTCCCGGACCCAACGTAAATTGGTATGTTTAGGTTGCCCTTGAATTGCTGCTGCAAGCCAGCCGGCAGAGATCGAGGGAACTGGTAACTGGGGTCTTATGTCTCATCAGAGGACACCCCTCGCCATATGTAAATGTCTTTATTGTTGTTCATCCGACACTGACACTGACAGTTGCCTTCGAAGGGGGGACGGATGCCCAGCTAACAAAGAAATAAAGAACATATGGCGGGGATTTAGCAGGACCCTTTCTTAATATGGTAAAAAAATACAGCAAAAAACAATAGGCTTCGACTGAGTTTAATTTGATTTTAGTCAAATTCTCTAAAAGGGAAGTTGAAATTGGGAAAATAAATCATATTATTAAGAAATCTAGAGCCAAAACTAATGACTTTAACTTACTAGAACATATATTCCTGTATTTCCTGTATGGGAAGGAAATCCTATATCATATATCCCCTTTTGGCCTATAAACGTGAGCAAAAACCAATGCGAGCTAACCGCATTTCCCACCACTTAGCCCTCATGATTATCATCATCATACGAGTAGTGATTGCAAACATTTTGCGGTGCCTGAAGGCTCTGCATTGAAAATGATTTTGAAATGGCATCGCCCAAAATTGTACTATTTGGCATTCTTCCCAACACACACCCCGAGAGGCGCTTTCCACACTTGTTGATGTTAATGCACATTACGTATACGCACGTTGGACGCTTTTATTTCTCTCTTTTTCCACTGCATTTCGCATTCGTCTGCCGCATAATTCTTATTTTAATATTGCACTTTAGGCACATGCCAGAAAAATAAGAGAGAGAGGGTTGTGGCGGCGTAAAACCTCCAGATTCAAATGAAAATAAAACATAAATTTAAAAGATAGACCACAAAAAATAGAAAAGAGAACTTTGCTTGGCACATTTTCCCCTGTGCGCTGTGCTGTTCGCTTGCAACGCTGATTTTCGGGTTTCCCATTTCAGCGACCAGCGAGTCCCAAAGACAAGAAGTTGTCTAAACAAATTGCAGATGCATGTCGGCATTGTTCACCAGAGTTCCACAAAAGCCGCTGACGTCAGGCGCACACAGGCCACACGAGCCGTGTGGGAACAATCCGGGCAAGCGTCAGTCCATCCATCTAGCCTTCGAGTTTAGCACAAAATTACAAATTGCAGACTTTTAAGGAACTTAAAATTAACATAAGCTAGAAAATTAATATGATTTTTGAATAAAATAAAAGCTTTTTACTTTTTAACCCAAAGAACGTTAAAATTTTATAGAAATAGATTTTGAATTTAAATTTAATTAAATGCTAGGAAGTCTTTTTTGTGGTGAAGACTTGAAGAGATTTTTTCTTTGATCTAAATAGCCTTCAAAATAGCATCAAAAACATTATGAAATATTTATTACCATTTATAAATTCTTTAATTTAATTTAATCTGAAATTATCACAACTTTTAAAATATTTTCAGAGCTTAAGTTTAGGTATTGACATAAAAACTAGCTACTTTTCATAGCTCATTTCCGACTTAACACTGTTCCACTATGGACAACATAATATAAAAAACTTTTGCTCTAGATTTAGCTTCTTTTATTCTACTTTTCTCATTTTTTCTTGCCATTTTGCGAGTTTTCTCAAAAATATTCCTGTTTCGCCGAAAATTGTGCGCGCTTGTCCCGCTCGCTTCTGTTTGCTGCAGTTTTGCTCGATTTGCCGCAAATTAAGTTGGCCTGGCCAGCAGACCATACTCGTCCATGGGTGCACACCCACTGGTGCTCCACACAGCCCTCTCCCTCGCCTTCTAGTCGCCCGGCGGGTGCATTGTTCACGCCGTCGTCTGGGTTCGGATTCGGTTTCGGGGTACTGGGGGTCTGGGGTCTCTGGGGTCTGGCTGCTGCCCAAAAATGCAATAAAATTAAATGTTTTTGTGTAAAAACTTTATGACTTTGTGTTTATGTTCGCAACACGCTCGGCTCTCGGAGCACTCTCGTCCAAGCAAGTTCCCTGCGCTGTTGTTTTTGGACTTCTGGTTGGACGCTTGGCCTGCTTTAGTTTCTGTGGCTGATTGGCAATTGTTTTTGCCACGGCGCAGCTCTTCTTCGCATGTGTTGACAGTAATTAATTTAACCGGCATAAGTGCAATTTATATGAGCAACACATTTGGCGATACTTTGGCAGACGGGAGCGAGTCTTTTCGACGCGCGTAAAGTGTTTTTTTGAAAATAAATCCGGGAAAACGGAGAAACGAAATTCAATGCCTTGAAGCTTGAGAAAATTTATGGTTTACCCACAAGAGTCACACCCATTAAGCAAATAGAAAATCCGATAATATTTCCTAATAATTAAGCGAAAGAAAACGTTCTTATACAATTTATTTGCTTTGCTCCGTGCTGATTCTCTTCGGAGTTTGTTCAATATTAAATAAAAAATACCAAATGTAAAATAAGAATATTATTCCCAATTATAGCTCTAAGAAATTTATGAGCTTCAACGATAAAAACAATCTAAAATTTATGGTTTATCAGCCAATATCTCAACTCCTGATCTCACTTCTGCTCAGGCATTTCCCTAATTTTTATTATCCAAATCGCTCTCTCATCTCGGCGCTTTATCTTATCATCAAATTAACTCGTTCGATACCAATGAAAGACCAAAAACGCATAACTCAAGTAATTTCAGGCTCCTCACAAATTATGGTTTCACTTTTCTCTCCGAGTAGCCGCCGCCCGAGGTTTTCTCTTCACCGTCCTCGAAGTCTGGTGGTGAAATCATCGAGTGCCGGGGCACGTTCGCCCTTCAATTGAGGGGCGTGCGAAATGCATCATAAAAATCAAATATGAAGTACACATTTCGAACGGCTCACGCTTTTTGACAACATCATTGGAGAGCGCCCCGAGGTGTGGCCAACTAAACGCTTATTAATTATGAGTCTGCAGGCAGGCATTCCATAAACACCCAACCGACCGACCGTCCGAGTTCCGCACTTCAACAGCAACAGTAATTAACTTAATATCGTTGTAAAAAGAAAACTTTTTTGCCCAACTGTCGTAAAATAAGAGATTTCAGCTCGCTGGCAAGGAGTGGAGCGGAAGCAGCCGCGAAAACCAGTCGTAAACAAATGAAGCTGAAAAGTGCAATAATGTTCAACATTTTATCTGGCAGAACGTGCTGAAACAGTTGTAATTATATTTGGCCAGCACAACGATCATAAATTGGAAACGAGTTAATATAAAGCATCTAACTTGGCCTGTCATAGAAATTCAGAAAATTCTTTGTGATTTAATTTGTTTTGGTGCATTTGTATATCTTCTTAAAAATACTGAATATGCAGTTGTAAAACCCGGATGATGTATTAACTTTGAGTAATTATTAACATTTCACCCGGAACAGACATAACAATTATAACAATAATTTTTATTGGAGATCATATTTGGCTTGGGTCATGGATTAATTTTCTGTAATTTCGAAAATTGTCTTTGAGAGCTTGGAAACTTGGATTCTTGTTCAGTTTAATTTTAAATTTCGCATTTTGAATTAATTTGTATCTTGAGTTCAAGCGGAACAGTGTTATTACCCGAATCCACGTGCTTGAAATCAACTTAGGTATTTAAATCCACTTTGACCTTTTTATGCCAGAAAATATCCCCATATAGGCGGAAAAACTACGGAAATCGCTGAGAGGATCCCCGACTCAACTGGCGATTGATTCACACAGCGAACTTCCGCAGGGGCTGCGAGCAAACAAAAAGCTTACGCTTCATAGCACAAATTGAATAAATCATTTGACGTTGTCGGGTAGCTGCCATCGTCGTCGAGTCAGGGGCGGCGGGTGATAAGCCAGGGCGGAAAGGTCGTGGGCTCACATAATTGTTGCGCAGAATTGACCAAAAATAAAAGCTCCCGCTGAGCGCAAAATTCAGCAGCAGCTGCTGGAGGAGAAGGAGGTGGGTGGCGAAACTGAACAGATTTTAATTGAAAATAAATAAATTATTCTGTTTAATGCCCTTAAAAGTAGAGGGGTAGCCAGGCCTGAAAGCAAACACTTTGCCGCCATGAAAGTTGATTAAATTTTAGCAGCTTGGTCGCCTACATCCTTAGGTTTTGTAATACTCCCTCAAGAAAACTAACCATAAACAAAATACTCAAGACATTGAATTATGTTCTTTCCCTGAGGAGTGATAGCAATAGCAATCAGAGGAAATAACTCCACTTTGCTTTACAATCATTCAGGCAACTAAGAAAATATTGTCTACAGACCGAGGAGATGTGGATTGAGCCGTGTCAAACTAGTGAATCAATTGCTGATGACACAATCGCGGCGACAACAAGCGATGCAAATTTGAATCGTTGCAACACAGACAGAAACTGCACTCACAGAGTTAATATCGACGACGATGCAGGGTAATTGCGAATGTCCGTGCCCCGTTTCCGATTCCGATTCCGATGCACGTTTCCGTGATGGAATACATGTAAGAAGAGGTGCAGGCGTCACTCGTTATGCAATCATCGGGCCCAACAATACCGAAATAAATTCGAGAGAATACAAATAAAACAGAATGCAGCACGTAAACAGTGACAACAATGTGAAAACCAAGTGGACGCTTTAAAAACCGCAACACATTCATTTGTCACACACTGATAAAACCTGAAAACTTTCCAATAACTTGGAAAAATAGTAGAACAAAGCAAAAATGGCTGGTCAAGTGTGGTGTAGTTGAAGATTATTCTTAAAGTTTTATGTAAAAATATATTAATAGATATTTGCAGGTCCTTGTTGCTATTGCTTGTAATTTTGGCATCAAGTTTTGCTGATGAACCCGAGGAGATCCCTGAAAAAACCACGACTTGGACTTGGGTAAATGCATCACAGGTGACAACGTGCCCTGATGGAATAAAGCCCATGGAGAACGTGGACAAAAACAGGGTATGTCAGTTGGGTTAAAAAGTTTAATTAGATTTGATTTATTCAAGTGCTTTTATAGCTTTTGGGTGTTTGGTTTGCTTATGCCACAACTGCGTTGGACAAGTCCTTCTATCGCCGGCGCTGTGCTTCCTATAATGTGCAAAATAATCGTTAGTAATGCATAAATATCTATTCTTCATTTCATTTAAATATTTTTAAAGCCTATTTTGACACCAACATTATTTATACGGACTACAAAAATTTTGTGATAACTTATTCCTGTACCTACGACCCTAGAAGGAAAGTGAATGACGGTGAGTCCTACATTAGAAGTGACTGTTTGCATCAATCACAACTACTTAATTGCGTTCTCCAGTTAAACTGCGACTTCTAACCCGCACCAGGACTCCGATGCGCAACATCCTGCCGAGCGCCGCTAACTTTCTGCTCTCAATTAACTTTCCCCTAGACAAGCTGGTATTCCTAAAGTCTGTGGCCTACTGCTTCGAATGGTACATTTTGAAGTACCATCAGAAGCCGAGACCGGGTCAATATGCGGTACCCATGAACAGTTTTTTCGAACATTGACGTTGGGCCACGATGACAGCTCGAATTAATTGCATAAGTATCGCCAATTATTACAACATAATCAATGGGAGAGGAGGAATTCGTATAACTTAATTAGCTGAGGCTGGGGCCTGGCCAAAATCAATTACGAGCGTCAGTTTCACTCGACTGATTGGACCCGACCCCCTCAAGGAGCCCAATTGTCCTGATTCCCGTGTCCTTGTTCCCGAAAACCCATGCACAAGGGCACTTGAAGAAAATACATAAATAAATAATTCAGAGATAATAAGGCTTGAGAAGAATAGCATTTTATGGAATATAATAAAAACGAACATTAATAAAGAGTCTAAAATAAAGCAATAAATGTTGCTCTAATGATCCCTTAATAAATATTCTTACTTATTCTTAATCTAAAGTTGTTTTTCCCTGTGTATGCAGAAGGCACATATGGAGAGCAGACAGCCTCCTGGTATTGAATTGATGCTTTGCCCATTCTGCCGCCGCTTCAATTCAATTTACCAAGGAGGGGAATCCCCTCTCTCCCAAAAAAAAAAAAAAAAAGGGAGAGGCAAACAAAAAAAAAACGGACAACTTGGAAAATTCAATGGGCCTCTGAAATGTGCGTGTGTGGGTGTCTCTGCCCATTTTCATTTTCACATTTTTTCCGTTCGACTGTTTGGCTTCATCTCCCTCTCCTGCCAAACTGCTTGGGCCACGCACAAATTGGCTCTGGCCCTGGGGTCCAGGTCCAGCCGGCGACGAGGCAATAAAATCAAACCCATACTGGGCGCACTTGGCGTATGCGTAACTCACAATTATCCCTCATTGTGTGGGCGTGTCCCCTGGAAGGAGGCTATGGCAGCCGACTGACGGGGCCTTGGTGTAATAGTCACTAGTCCGAGATAATTGTCATTGTCATGCGAATTTCGTTCGGGTCCACAGGACACGAGAATTTCGCTTCCGGCTATAACAATTTTGGCCCCTCGGCCAGAGGGAGACAGAGAGTCTGTGTGTCCATCCGTCCGGAGGACAATCCAATTTTCGAATTTGAATTCGCATTTGCATCTCGTACTTTGCTGCTAATTTGTTTGGCACTAAGCGGCTTCCTCGACTGAGTTAACCCACAGTGACATTTCATTTGGCTGCCACTGAAAGCGAAATCGAGGCTTCCATTGTTTGTTGTCAGTCTTTTTCGGTTAATGTCCTGGGTCCTCCCTCTGCAGGGCTTTGAGTTGCATAAAACCACAGTCCATATGGCCTGAGATTTGCCATTTTCAAAATGCAAAATAAGCTTAGAGTTGGCTTGCAAATCGTAATTGCACGACTTCAAGATTGCCATCTTGTTTGACAATGTGGTCGGATTTGTCTTGGCCAAGAGAGTAGCCGTGCTTGTGAGTCAGAATGGAAGCTGACATAAGCTCGTTATCAGATCGCACCAGCTAGAACATGTCTTCCAATTACATTTCACACTTGTGCAGGTTGCTGCAGGTGAGTAATGTGGTGTTTTCTTCATTCATTTAGGCATAGTATTTACATGCATGTGGCACCATTAATGTGTTTATTCACGAGTGAATGGGTATGCATTTGCATGAGCATAAAGCTGATGCGCACTATAAGAGTTAAAAGATATTTAAAATTCTGTTTTATTAAAGCAATATAGAGCTGGAGAATATTTCCTTATTTCTGTAAATAATATAGAAACTCCTAAAATATACCTAATACATAACTTATTCCAAAATGTTTCACAGAGAGAACTTTAATTTAAAGTTCAACCTTAAAGGCGCATTAGCAACATCTGCAACGGAAATACATGCTAGTAAGCTACATCAAAAACCACAGCAGCAACACAAGGGCCTATGGTTATGGCAAAAACCATATCAGAGGGACATGCGATGCCAAAAATCCACAAGAGCAAAAAGCTGCAACAGCAAGAGCATCAGCAAAAACACACCAACAAAAGCAACAGTAAAAACACGAACAAAAACACCAACAAAAACACCAATGCACCAAACAACAAAGGCACAAACATTAATAGCAGAAAAAACACCAACGAAAGCAACAAGAAAGACACCAACGAAAGCAACAGAAAAAGCCACAACATAAACGCCTACAAAAACACCAACAAAAACACCAACAAAAACAGCAACAATAGCAGCAGACAACATCTGTTACGACAGCATTCTAACAGAGGACAGCAATTGCAGTGACAGCAGCAATAACAGCCAGAACACGAATGTTAAGTGCACTATGTATACTATATAGGGTGAGAGGGGTACTATATGGTACATGTACATGGTTATAAGCCGCCTAATTGATGCGCTCTCTGCGAGAGTGTATGTGCTTGTGTTGATCTTCTTGTTATATAGTCGGCTATATAGTTAAAGCTGTTATTCAATTTGATCTACTGGCAAAAGCGTCGCGGTGCTGCTGTCGTTTTAGCCATTGCCTGTCCGCTGTCATTGTAACAATTTTATGGTTAGTACGTTTTTATTTCCACAGATTTCAGTGATTTTCTCTATAGCCTCTCTTTTTGTTTTTGCTGCTGCTGCTGCCTTGTTTCGTTTTTTTTGTGAACAAGCTACGCTTTTTTGCCATGTATTTGTTTCAATTGCATGACGCATTTAGCGATTTCAAGTTCAAATCACTTTTTATGGGTCTTTATGTAATCACGTAAGCGTCATTTGTAGAATAGACTTTGTGCGCCAGTCGATTCTGTCCGCCAGAAAGACTCTCCTAATAGAGTTGCATTTAAATTAATGGCCCCCCAGATTGAAGATTGAGGATGGAAGATTTCGAGAACGTACATTTATAACTGGATGCTGGCGCTAACCAAAACTCTTAATTAGCCGAAGAAGTTCTTTTTCGGCTTTTGGTCGGTTTTTAGTGGGTTTGGTTTTTTGTTTTTATGGATCTTTATTCTTTTTGCCGTTCGACTGGTTCCACCAGTTTCCGTTTCATTTCGATTTTAGTTTCGGTTTCGTTTTCGCTTCTTTCACGTCAAAGAACAAGAACAACATGAAGATGGAGACGAAGACGAAGACGATGATGCTGCGACAAAAAAATAAATATATATAAGAAATAAAAAACGAAAACCATTTATTGATGTGATAATCTAAAGATCAAGGTCTTCCTTTTGCCATTTCAATAAATTTGTTGTCGAGCTGCGTACACTTCGTGGACCCCCGGCTCGTTCAATCTTTGATTCCGTAGAAGCGCCAACGAAACTAGAATTCCGATCTGAGACATATAGCGCGGATTAGTGATAGGACAAACAGGAAGTGCCGGGCCAGAAACACTGGCAAAATATTCTGTATGTTATGGATGGGGTTTGTCATAAATTTACAGAACAAATTGATTGGAAAAATAATACCAAGAAATTTGAGCATGCACAAAGCATAATTGAGAGACTCTTGTTAAAAGTTAAAAGAAGATTTTATAAGTTGATTTAATTTAATTTATATTGGGAGACAATATTTCAATTTATTTAAATTATTTATTTTAAAGAAGATACGAAAGCAGAAAACTAAAGATAAATTGTTCAGAAAATAAGTAATATATAATTATTACATAAATAAAGTTACTGGTAAATGAAAACTTATTTCGCAATTGTTTGAAATTCCATTTCTTATGTTCTACAAAATATTTCTAAATCAATATTTTAGCTTAATTTAAATTCTCATTAATATAACTATAAAAAATTTTAAATATACTTGTAGATGCTTATGTTTCCTGTGTACAAAAAAAAAGGGAAATGTACCAACGATGGAAAACAAAAACGAAAGTTCAGACTGGCAGAAGTGGAGCATAAGCCGAGGATTCAGTTCAGCTTTGGGGAATAGACGCAGACGCAGCCTCCGGTTCCGACTCTCAGTTATGTAAAACATATGCTAAACTAATGTGGGTAGTTGCTCCCAGGCCAAGCAGCGGGCCGTGCGGCAGGGGCCGGCTCGTGTGGGGTTGGGTTTGCAATTCAAATGCAGTTTGCAACTTGCTATTCATTGGGGGATTTCCACGAGTGCAACAGCAGCGACGGCACAGCGGCGACAGGAGACTCGGAATCGGAATCGGAATCAGAATCAGTGCAAGCAGCGATGAGAGCGATGAATGATGATGTTGTTCCTGCCATCTCTCTGTCATTTGAAGGAGGCTTTCCTGAAGGATTTAAAGGTGGGGTTACATTTTAATAAATACCTGATGACTTTGAAGAGTTTTTTTGAGTATTTTTACTAAATTAAATATGTGTATAGTTTCCTATAATTGTATAATAAATTGAATTCTGTTTAATAAGAAGCGTTCATTTAAAAATTAAGCATGTTTTCAGAAAATATCTGCAGCATCCCTTTAAATTCCCGGTAAATGTTAATATTTATTTAAATCATTATATCAATCATAAGTTCTGTAGTTTTCACTTTTATAAAAATTAATATCTATTATTTAAGTTATATTCCTTTTCTTGTTTTTTAAACTATACTTAGTTTCCCATGTTTGTGAAATAAATGTATATATTTTAAACATTAAAATCCATATTTTTTCATCAATTATAGCAAGAAATCTCTTTCAAATTAATATTATAATTTATGTATAAAATTAATCAGACCCCAAAATATATTATTTACAAATGCAAATATACAAATTCAACATTCTAGTAACTGTTGTTCCTATTTTATTCAGCCAGTCCCGCCACATCGATCCCCCTAATAGATAGGCCCCCAAAAAAACCCATTTTAACCTTAATATTACGCATCCTTGACAGGAAAGCCGCCGCCCTACCTCGAAAAGTGGAAAAAATAGAGTGCCAGACAACAAATCCGAGTCAAGCATTCAGCCAAACAAATGGTTAGCCCCAGAAGGGGAAAAGTGAAGAGTCAAATGAAATGCTCACACAAATATGTCACGCACAAACAGCAACTACAGAAAAAAAACAAACAAAAAATTGAAAAAAATGAAGAAAAATAGAAAAAAGTAAAAGGGAACAGAGCAGGGTTCGGCGGGTTCAAATGAGGCGAGCTAGAGACACACAAAAACCAGAAGAACGAACACCGAACCAAAGGCCCTAATACTTTTTTCCTCTTTTTTTTTTTTGTACGCTCGTGTCGATGGCAAAGCAACAGTTTCGATGATAAGCAGAGCGGTACGAAAAACAAGAAAAACGAAGCTCGGACTGAAACCGAATCCGTAACTAAGAATGAATGAGACCGAGGGTAAAATATGCTCGAGAGGGCGTCAAAGTTGACGCTTATCTGCGCCTCATTTGCCAAAGGCAGCGACAAAGGCCTCATCAATTTCAAAGGCCTCGGCGACCGTGGCAGCCAAAAAGATTGGACAACTGACAGCTGTCTATGGGAGGATGAGGAACTCTTGCTTGGAGGAGACTGTGGCCAAAATTATGGGAATATATAATCCAAAGCGGTCCAGTTATTTCCCTTACAAATTATAACTTAAAACTCATGATTGTCCATAGGTTTTACTTTTTAAATGTCCTATTTTACATGTTATTTTGATTATATTTTAGTATTCCATTATTTTTAATATGTTTATTTAATAGTTTATTTAATTTTCTGAACAGAAATTCAACAAATATGAATAATACCTCACCACTTCCCTATAAATAACCAAATTAAGAGCCTGACAGTGGACACTGTCGCGCCAAAGTTCACTCAACTTTCAACTCGTAATTTGTCATTGTGCCAGGCGCCGTGAGTGGCCAACGGAAAGCGACTCCCGACAGCTGCCACCGCCTTCCACTTTTCACTTTTCCCTGTAGCACCCCCTTTCCCTCACACTCTCTCTCTCCCTGCGATTTTCCGCAGAACGAGGGCAAAGAAAAAAGTGTCCACCAAACGGACAACGTCATCGCTGGCCAAATAATAAATATGATTGCGAAAATCGTTTGGGGCAGCTTCCCTGGCCCTCAAACAAGAAATCTTGGTTCGCCATCTGTTTGAGCCGATGGCACTGCAACGCTGCGTATACGCAATAAAATTTATGTTAATGCAAAACGCTACGGACTGTCGCATTTTTGTGGAGAAAACGGCTAACGAGAATGTCAGATCCCAAGCACGAGTCCCGTGTGGGTGGTGATTAATTTGCGTATTGTTCTTTGAGATATATTTCTCCTTTATGTTCCCCAGTTTTCTTTTTTTTCTTTTGCTGCATATATCTTATTTTTATTATTTCCCCGTCGCGACGATTTTCCCCAGATGGTTGGATGGCTGGTTGGCTGACTGGCCGGCAGTTGGCATGTGCATTCAACGCATTGTGCAAGTGTGCATTGTGCGCCACGGGATGTGCAGCTTAAGTGCGGTGGCTGTCCCGGCTCTTTAGCGGGGAAAGGGCATCGGATTATTAAGGTCGGGTAGTTCAATTAATTTGAGAGATTCGGGAGAAGTAAAATCATTAATTAAGAAGATTAAACTCCTTACATTTTTAGTGATAAAATTAAATTGTAAAAGATTCCTCACGTCTTAGGATATAATTTTAGGATATTAGGATATTACTTTAGTCAAAGCTTTTAAATGAGTCACTTCCAACCCCATAGCCCATATATACTTTGATCAGCCTCAACTGACGAGTCGATATGGCCATGTCCCCTTATTTTATAAGGGATAGCCCCTATCATAATAAATCATAAAAATTATTCAAAACAAATTTAATTTGTTAAATTTAAAATTGAATTTTCAGATTTGCTAGCCCCATAAAACTTAGTTGAGGAACATTTCCTGAATTAAATTTAATGATCTTTTGGCTTAGTTATGATGTTTCAAAAACTATGTTTGGACAAAAAATTATCATTTAAATAAAACGATTAAAGTCCCTATAATGAATTTATTTTTGGTCTTCTTGGTGGTAGAAGAAAACCAAAATGCAAATGATAGACAAAAGTCAGATAAATAAATTAATAAAAGTAAAATTATGGACAATTTTCGATAAAGAAAAGGAAAATTATGAAAAGGGCTACAATTAAATGAAAAACCCGTTTCTTAAATTTAAACTCCTATGCAGGTTTGTAAACCTGTTAAAAACTAACAAAGAAGTGCTTTCCGAATTGAAATGTATTATTTTTTGGCTCATTTATGATTTAAAACTCAGCTTCCTGATCCAATAACTTATTACTTATTTAAAGAATCTGAATATAAATTAGGTATGAGGTTAAAGATTTGCGAGGTTAAGAGGATTTTTATAGATTTATTATCAATTTTAACGTATGTACATATATATATTTGTAAATACATTATTAATTAATTTTATTTGCAGTTAAATTAAATATTATTTTTTCTTCAAGTCAAACACTCACAAGAGCAAATAGTGTTCGACTTGGCCAGCGAACAGACTTTCTCACAGGCTTTCAACATTTTAACTCATTTCCCTTCAGCCTCGAATGCAACTTAAATCAATTTGCGCTTCGCTTTGAGGAGGCAGGAGGCGGATTTTATTTTTATTTTTATTTTCGCAGGCCGCCATATAATTTGCAATGCAAACAGGACTCACAGAACTCGCAGGACTCCGCCATACGCGGGGAAATACATACATCGAAGCGAAAATGCTTATATGTATATATTGGCAGAATTTTAACTTTGACAGACGATGACGAAGAGGTTCTTTTGTATCGTTAATAATAATAATAACAGCAGCGCGAGGGAAGCTGTATAATGAAATTTATTTGCTTCGAACGAATCGGGCATTTAATGCTTTCAGACAGGACAGGGCCTTCGTCCCCCCAAAAAAAAAGATTCTTTACATCAAAAGCTTCAATGGCTAAATGAAAATTCCTGGGATGTCTAAGTGAATTGGCCTTGGAATGGGATTAGAGGCGGCTTTTTTCCACCACCCAATCATCATTATCGGCGGTCGAGCGTAAAGTGTAATTTATAGATACTAAGAACTCTGGCCAACAGGTTGCCAACTGGTTTTCCATACGCTTTGTTACAACAAGTCCCAAAGCGGAAGCGAATTCAACAAATTTCATTTACAAACAGTCCTTGACAGACACGCAGACAGGTGCAGCTGGACAGGTGAGTACCAATTAGCACATTACATCGAAAGAAAATCGATGCGAAGAGAGGGTGCTGTGCCGCTCCGTCTTGGATTTCGATATGGAGATGAGATGGAGATGAAGAGGCGCCTCGCATAAATCGCATAGATATGTTAATTAGTCGCGAACGTAAACACATTTTGCGCTGTTCGTTCGCTTTGAATTTGTTTAGAATTAATTTCAGCTTCATTTCATTTGCATAAATTGTGTGAATGTTTAATGGACTTGTTTGCCGTGCGTCGAACGAAAGCAATCAAAATAGAATCGAAATAAATAAAAGCGCCAGCGGAAAGTAAAAGTTAATTATCGCATAAGACTAGAATCGTCAATTGGGGTCTCTCTCGTCTCTCGTCTAGAATTGGGTCACTGGAGTCCGGGAATCAATGAATGAATGGCAATTGAAACAGCTTTCATGATTGGATTTCAAAATGGTTTTTTGGTAATACGAGAAGCTACAAATAATTGTGAAACACTTCTTGTCCGCGACTGACTTCTTGACTCTGCTGACTTTCCAACTTGATTACGCATACGCCTAGGCTCCTCTTAAATTGAGGAAAATGTCTCAAAATACCCAAGACAGATAAGCCGCTGCTGGCAAGAAGATGGAAGAGGTCGTAAAAAGGGCAAAATTGAATGAAACGGGCCTCGCACTCGCACTCGGTAGGAAATATGAACTGGTGGCACAGACAGACAGCCAGACAGCACCAATCTTAAACCAAAAACCCAAGATAAGTGGAAGCTGAAATTAAAGCTGCCCAAGAATCGGATTGCTGAGACAGCAGCAGCACCAGAAGCAAACGGAAGCCTTGTCGTTCAGCCAACTGATTAAATTTATTTATTATGTCACTCTCCCCTCCCGTTGTCTCTGACTTAAGTGAATGGATGATGGGCCCCGGTCTCGGTCCCCTCCTGAAAAGAGTGCTGGCTTTATGGTCTGTTCTAGCTCCTAAGTCCCATAATGACAGAGCAATCGTTGGCTTAAGTCTCTCCCCTACCACCGTTGCCTTATCGATGGAGGGCAAATTGAATTTGGACTGCTTACTTATCGGCTGAGCCAGTTTCGCACTCAGCCTTTTGTTTGACGATTGTCGCTTATCGTCGTCGAATCTCTGCAAATGATACAAGATATCGTCGGGGTCCCTTGTGCCAAATATTTCACAGATACCCCAGAAGTGGAACCAAAAAAAAAAAAAGGAGGAGCAGCAGCACCAGCAGCAGCACTCGTAACAGCACCCAACCCGAAACACAAGTACGTGCCTTGAGTGATGTTTGTATTTTATTTTATTTTCAGAGGAGACCACTTTCGCCGGTGTAAAAACTGTGATTTTCACGGGGAATCGCTCTGGGTCGGGTTACGTGGCTCACTCTTTGGGCTCTGTGTGTGTGTCATAGGGCGATAAAAATTAGCTCGCCGAGCTGCGGTGGCGTTCTTTGGGTCTAATCCACGTTTCAGGTTTACACGTGCCGGCACTCGCCGACTGTCCACTTCGCGATGGGTTTCTCTGCGATGGGTTAGGTTCTCTTATCAGCGAAACCTGAGCGGCTGCCTAATAAATTCGGTTCAATTGGGTTCGACACGAGGGGCTCTTGGAATGGTTCCACGCTCTCCGGACATGACTCAATGCGGACATTAATCATGCATCTCAAATATTCCAGCAACTACGCGAACAAAGGGTGTTAGAATACTTTTTGTTTCAGCATCGCTGAGCAGAGATTTAGGAGAGAGGAACAACAAAAAAAAAAAGAGCGAAACCACACAATAACAATAAAGAAACCAAACGAAAATTACTTTTCTACTAATTGCAACTCTGGAACAACTGCTGAGGTCATCAGGCGGCGACGGGCGAAGATCATCATTTGGCCAACAGTTCACAAAACAATGCACAGGAAATTCGCATTTACTCAATGCCAGAGAAATATCCAACAATATAAACCAACAAAATCGCTGTGCAACATCAACATTTCCCTTTTTGCCATTCCGGCAAAGGAATTTTCACAAAGCTCTGGATTGAGTAATGATGCCAGTGGGTTCGGGCCACAGGGGCGCTGCGAAGCCAGAGCAATTGCTTATTTTTCAGATTGAAATTCTCCTTTGCCACAACGACGAACCCCAGGCTTCTCTCGGGGTTTAAGCAAGTGAAATATAGCTTTGAAGGGAATTGCCATTTTATCAGCAAAATTTCCTTCGATTTTCTTAAGGGAAATTGCTGACCATTTTAACCTGCGTTAACCTACTAAACTGTTTACTTTAATTAGGTAAGTGAAGCTGGCACACAACAATTGAGATTTTGCAAACAAAATTGAACATTAATTTGAATAACAATTGGATAAATTGTAGTTTCCTTCCCTTTTCTTCTAGGATTTATATATGCATGTAATATCCCTGACTTAAAGAATCAAATATTATTTGCTGTAGATTTATTTAGTGAACAATATGCATGTAATATCCCTGTCTTATAGAATGAAATATTTTCTGTAAATTTATTTAGTGAACAATTGCCAGCAAGAGGCAATCTTTAAAGCAGATCCAACATCTTGGGCTAATTCCAATCGACCGTCATGAATAGGAACCCCTTGTGATCACCGCTCCCTTCTCGAAATTAGCCCAACTTCATTGGGATCATATGGCTGAGCTGAGTCGCCAATTGACGTGGCTGCTCACCCCATTGCATAACACCTGACAAATGCAATTCGAGGCGAAACCACATGCTGATGCTGCTCTGCTGCTGCTGCTGCTGATGATGATGACGGCCTCAAGTGAAAAACACTCACGCAAACACGCGACGCACTTTGGGTGGCTCTATTCTGATGGGTTCGGGTATGGCAACGGGGTACTTTAATAAAGTGCAGTCCAAATTGTGGGCCATCAGGCAGCCTTGTTTTTGTAGTGGTTACTGGTGGTGCAGTGCTGGCAATGATACGGAGGTGCTGGTGGTGGCAGTTGCAGCCACCGTGGCGTCAATTATCGCCGCTGAACGCAAAGTGGGGCAGGTAAATAATACAACAAAAAAAATACACGCCCAAAACGCAGTCGTCAGGCTCGAGAAAAAAAGCACTTCATTGTCAAATGAGCTTAAGCACACGCCCCCTCGGCCCCGTTTTTGCCCGCTGTGTAGAGACTGCCCCCTTCTCAACGCTGACCCCCGTCTCCGTCTCCGTCTCCTTATCCATATCCACATTCATCTCCATCTCCGTATCCATCGCCATTCTCGTTTTCATTTGTGCAGCACTCTTTGCTGCATTTTCGTTCTCATGTTATTTTCTTCAGCAGAGCTTCATTTGAATACCCTAACAGGGAAAGCTTGAGTTTTTCCTAAAAGTGGAGAAAGGGTATACAAAAAGCTATAAAACAATAGCTCAAATTTGTCCTAAATGTGGAGGAAAGGGTATACAAATGGGTCAAATTATACAGATGTGAAATATTCTTGCGTTTTTCTTACTTTGCCTTTTTAAATGTCGAATAATTTATTTTAATCTATATTTTAAATATAATTCTCGAATTTTTTAAGATATATTTCAAATTACCAGAAATTCTCCTTCATAATCATTAATACTTTTAAGCATTTTAGTAAAATTTAATAATAATAATTTGTAATCAATGGCTCCTGACAAAACTTGCTAAATTTAGGGGCCTAAACATACACTAAACTCTCTTCTCCTTCCTCACTCATCCAGTAAAAATATATTGTGATATAAATAAAAAGTTTCTGGTGATAGTTTTAAATTTGTTCTTGAATTTAATAGCAAATAATTCAAATCCCAGGAATTCTTCAGGAAAATAAAATATATTAAATTATATATAAATAAATAAATAAATATAAATTATACATATATATAGAAATTACTCTCCAACTCGCCCAAATTATAAAAAACATGTATGCTGTTTGCATATTAATTGCTCCTAACCTACCCTCAGGCAAACAAACATTTTTTTCTTCCTTTTAAAAGTAAATAAAATATATTAAATATAATAAAAATATGAATTAAAATATATTAAATAAAATATATCTTGGACTGAAAACAGGGTACTTCCAATGCGACTTGATAATGAAATCACCTCTTCTTGGGTGTTTTTGTCTTTTTGCTGCAGTTTGTTCGCCGTTTTTACGCCTCACTTGCCGCCTTGTTTGCCTCACTCGCTGATTTGCTGATTGATGGCGACGTCTGCAATTGAGACGGGGGACTGGGCGACTGACGGGGAGACGACGGAGACGTCTGCTGGGGGATGGGAGTCCCAGCAGAGACCTGGGCCGCGTCTCCGACGGCGACTCCGCGCAGGTGTCGCCGCCTAATTAAATGAAGGCAACGCTCACGCATGCGTAACCTGCAAACACTCCCATTGGCGGGCCCCCTGCCCTTCGCCGGTGCATTGTTAAGAAAATGGGTCAATATGCAATTATTGCACACTTTTTTTGCGCCCAGCTTCGTTTGCGTCACTTGCGGGGAGAGTGGAGAGTGTTAAGGGGCGAGCCGAGTTCGCAATAATCATAATATGGCTACTTCACTTGGCAAAGCAAAAGCAATCCAGTCGTGGCCTCCGCACTGTTGATTTTGTTAATATTTGCCCGTCGGCCTTCTGCCCCAGCTGTTCCTCCGACTCGGCTGACTCGTCTGACTCTCCCATTTCGCGGAACTGGAGAAGGAATCGATGGATGCATCGATGCATTTGCGGAAAAGCACCAAGTTCTATGGGGTAATGAGGCGAGGAAAGAGTTTGCAGTGCTCCCATTTCCCCTTACTGGGAAACTTTAAATTGATTTTGGGAATTAAGCGCAGAAATTAGAGTTAGAAGTGAGAAAGGTATAATTTAGTGATTATAAATGTTCCACACTTTCCTTACTTCACTTCCCCTTTTAGTTTAATGTCTAAATTAAATGTTTACACTATAGTCAATATACACACAAATTAATTTCACATTTTTGGCCTCCTACCCACCAAATTACACCTTCTTTGATCTATCAGTATGAGGATCCTTCTAGGTGCAGGAGGACTCCTTAAGAATGTAAGTTCCAGGGCTGTCCATTGGGTATCTAAGAGCTACTAACCACATATGAAAACCTACAGTGCAAGTTCCGAGTTAGGTGGTACAGCAAGGAGATGCCCTTTCTGCCTCCGAAGGATATTTACGAAAGGGTAAGGAGGGCCATCGAAACCAGGGCCAGAAGGATAACGCACTTGACACGCCTAAGGCCGAACGATGCCAAGGAACCGGAAACTCCCGTTTTGGATATTATATGTCGAGCATGGGCAAGCTCTTCAGGTCCTTCTTCTTCGTCGAGGGGCAAGTCCAAGGAGCCAAAAGCCGTAGGCTCAGATGATCACCAGGGTAAATGTCTCACGAATCAGTCGTTGAGCAATAAGCCACCCAAAATTCCGCTCATTCCTCCTGAAAACATCAAGCAGGAGCCGCAAATTCAACTGGGTGAAGCAAATTCAGACAAGCTGGAAATATTTAGCTGTAAGACCTGCCATGCAGATGGTTCAGGCGAAGACCTAGAGACATCCGACAAGCAAAACTGCAAAAATTATAAGGCTAATGAATCAGTACTAAAGAAGGAGCTGTCGGCGAGTGGTGAACCCTCAAAGCAACCCACAAAACCACCGGTTTGTGACGCTCCAAAAGAAAAGCCCCAACAATCTGGACAATCGGGTAATATAAAACAAGATTCCAAAGTGCCAGCCAGCCCACCGGCTAAGGCCGGTAATACCATACCTGAAAAAGAACCTCAAGTCAAAGAAAATATTGTAAAGCCACAAGATACGCCATCGGTGACGGGACCTCAAGAGAAGGCAAAAGCAGCGAGTTCTCAATCTGAAAAACGCCCTCAGAATCTAACAGATGCAGCAACCATGCCTTCAGCGTCTCCTTTTCCCTCAGGAAGAAATCCCTGTAGAGACGGCAAACAGGGTGCCGGTGAGAAATCTCAGGATGCAGCCCCGAAACGAAGTTCCTGCGCTAAGGAAGATGGGAAAGTAAAAGAAAGGAAGGAGGATTGTTCCAATAAACAAGAAATTAAGGAGAGGGAGCAGGAGAAGCCCCCCACGAAACCTCCTGTTAAAGAAATTGCCCAAAAATGTGTCAGCCCTAAAACTGTTGAAAGCAAGACCAAAGCTCCTAAAGAGCAGAAAGTTAAGCCACCCTGTACTCCTGTTAAAAAAGATGCTCCTCCAAAAGCAGAGTCTTCTGCTAAAGAAAAAGAAGATAATATGAATTGCCTGGAAAAACTAAAGATCATGGCCATGTCTCAAGTGAAACCATCGCAAGATGTTGTTGCAGACCCAAAGGAACAGAAAGTTAAAAATGATGATCCTCCTAAGGCAGCACCTCAATCCCAGACTGCCAGCGAATGGAAGCAACCACCGCTGCCAACTTCCAACTTTTCCTTCCCTTTACTCTCGGCCTTTCCAGCGGGCAGGAATCCGTGCAGAGATGGACCCCGAGGAGCAAGTGAAAAGAAGCTTAAAAAGGAAGGCGAACTTTATATGAAACCCGAAGAAGAGGGATGCATTGAAACCAGACCTAGGAAGGATGACAATACGAAGGCCTCAGATGCAACCAAGAAACCTAAGGCTAAACCTAATGGGAATTCTGATTCTGGAAGGATTCCAAAGACAACCAAGGAAATTAAACCCTCTACAAAACATCCAAAGGGTTCTCCTTGCTTGAAACCTTTTGATTCCATGCCAACGGAACCCGTTAAAGAAGCTGTTAAAGCATCTGAAAAGGTAATGTCTAAGGCTCAAAAGGCACCAACTGCAGTTACTAACAAGGATGAATTAAAGGAAGTTCCTAAAAAAGTTATAACTGAAGCTCAAAAGCCATCAGAATCCGAAAAGGTAATGTCTGAAGCTCAAAAGGCATCAGCTGCAGTTACTAACAAGGACGAATTAAAGGAAGTTCCTAAAAAAGTTATAACTGAAGCTCAAAAGTCATCAGAATCCGTCGCAAGTGAAAAGCAGCTTAAAGAGGAAGGCGAACTTGATATGGAATCCGAAGAAGAGGAATGCATTGAAACCAGACCTAGGAAGAATGAGAATATGATTTCATGCTTGAATGCGAAGGCCTCAGATGCAACCAAGCAACCTGAGGCAAAAGCTAAAGGGAATTCTGATTCTGGAAGGACTCCAAAGACAACCAAGGAAATTAAACCCTCTACAGAATATCCAAAGGATTCTGCTAGCTTGAAACCTTTTGATTCCATGCCAACGGAATCCGTTAAAGAAGCTATTAAAGCATCTGAAAATGTAATGTCTGAAGCTCAAAAGGCATCAGCTGCAGTTACTAACAAGGATGAATTAAAGGAAGTTCCTAAAAAAGTTATAACTGAAACTCAAAAGCCATCAGAATCCGTCGCAAGTGAAAAGCAGCTTAAAGAGGAAGGCGAACTTGATATGGAATCCGAAGAAGAGGAATGCATTGAAACCAGACCTAGGAAGAATGAGAATATGATTTCATGCTTGAATGCGAAGGCCTCAGATGCAACCAAGCAACCTGAGGCAAAAGCTAAAGGGAATTCTGATTCTGGAAGGACTCCAAAGACAACCAAGGAAATTAAACCCTCTACAGAATATCCAAAGGATTCTGCTAGCTTGAAACCTTCTGAATCTGCGCCAACGGAATCCGTTAAAGAAGCTGTTAAAGCATCTGAAAATGTAATATCTGAAGCTCAAAAGGAATCAGCTGCAGTTACTAACAAGGATGAATTAAAGGAAGTTCCTAAAAAAGTTATAACTGAAGCTCAAAAGCCGTCAGAATCCGTCGCAAGTGAAAAACAGCTTAAAGAGGAAGGCGAACTTGATATGGAATCCGAAGAAGAAGAATGCATTAAAACCAGACGTAGGAAAGATGAGAATATGATATCATGCTTGAATGCGAAGGCCTCAGATGCAACCAAGAAACATAAGGCAAAAGCTACTAACAAGGATGAATTAAAAGGAAGCTTCTGAAAAAGCTATAACTGAAACTCAAAAGACATCAAAATCAATCGCAAACCAGGAAAAATTAGAAGAAGAAAAGAAGAAGATATCTCCTACAGGAGCAAACACCTCTGAAAAACCTAGGAAATCGCTTGAACTTAAGAAATTTCCAGCTGCTCCTCTGAAACGTACTCTCACGGCCTACCTGGATAGCATTGAGCCCCTTCTCACAGCCGAAGAGTTCAAAAAGGAAGTGAAGCTGACCGAAGAATTCGAGGAAAATGAGGGCCAGGAGCTCCAGGAGCTGCTGGAGAGCGAGGCCGAAGGCAGCAGCAACTGGTTGACTCCTCGGTGGACCCGCGCTGCCTACTTAGCCAATCAAGCGCCCGTCACAACTTTCACCAGTCCGGCACTGTCTTTTCCGGTGCAAAATTTCAAGAATCCTACTGACTGCCTCTTCTTTACGGCCCGAGCAATTCGAGCCATGTACGAGTTTAAGAAGATGGTGGATGAAGACAAAATCCCCGTGGCTAAGATGGGTGATAACGTTTTGGATAATAGCCAATTTGTCAATATCTTTGGTACAGTTCGAAGGCCAGTAAGGTTTTGCGATGTCATCGAGCAGTACAGCGATTCCGATTACGTGGTGGTCGTCTACCGAAACAATGTGAGTTCTAGAAAGCATCTCCAAGCTCCTCCTAACCTCCTAATTAAACCCCATTGCTCCCCTCTAGTACTTTAAGTTACCCATCCTTTCCTCTTCTGGAAATCTGTTGAGTGATACATGTTTAGTTTATGAACTGGTGGCCATCATCGAGAGTCCCCTAAAGAAGGGCGAACCTTATGGCTTGCTGACCCACGACAAGCGAGACAACTGGGTCGAGGCCTATAGAGCGATGTATTGCCTGCCTGGTAATGCGGATACCCTAGAGGCGATCGAGCAGTCTCTGTTCTTGGTCTGTCTGGATAAGGCTGTTCACATTCCCCAGGGACAGGAGTACATCGTTCAGGCCCACCAACTGCTGTATGGCGGAGGAGTAGAGAATAGTGCCAATCGCTGGATGGACAAGACAATCCAGCTAATTGTGAATCCAAATGGGCTGGCAGGGTTCTGCTACGAGCATTCACCCGCCGAATGTCAACCGCTGGCCATGCTGATGGACTATGTGGTGGAGAAAATGTACGTAAACTCGATGTTATTTATTTTATTCTGGATCTAACTATTCCTTCCACTAGCGAAAGCGAGTCCGAGTCGGAGTGCGAGTCTGAGCAATCCTGCAATGGCAACAATTCGAATCAGGCCATACATCTAAGATTCCAACCGAGGGACGAATGCATCAACATGTGGCTGCATGTAGCCATGCGCAATATCATGAAGATCGCATTCGGGCTGCGGATGAACGTCTTTGAGTATGAGTGCCATGGAAGGGAGTTCATCAAGGCGCAGGGCCTCAATTCGGACAGCTACATCCAGATGGCTCTGCAGCTGGCTTACTACAACATGCACAAGACCCTACCCGCCCAGTACGAGTCGGCACATTTGAGGATGTTCGTCGATGGACGAACCGAAACCATACGCTCCACCTCCAACGAATCGAAGGCCTTTGTCCTGGCCATGAATTCCGAAAGTGCCTCGCCGATAGAGAAGATGAAAGCGCTCCAGAAGGCGGTGGACTTCCACGAAAAACTGACAAAACGTGCGCTCAGCGGCGAGGGCATCGATCGCCATCTATTTGGCTTACAGCAGATGGCCCTGGAGAACGGTCTACCAATGCCGGAGTTTTTCAGATCCAAGGGATTCGTGCGATCGGTGAACTTCCAGCTCTCCACCTCTCAAGTGGCCACCTCCAGCGATTCCTTCATGGTGTACGGCCCCCTGACGTGCAATGGCTACGGATGCTGCTACAATCCCCAGGATTGTAAGCTAACCTTTGCAATCTCCGCCTGGCAAACAACGACGATAAACCCCGAGGCGTATGGAAAGGCCATTAGAAAATCTCTGGACGCCATGAGGCGGCTGATCATTCAAACGGGAGGCGATCGCGTCGGCGAAAATCCTTGCCGTTGTAAGCTCATTCAGATCTAGAAGGAAACCCCTCTTAGGCATACGTTTTTTATTCCGTTTCATAGTCAGAGAAATACACGTCGTTATATTTTCCAGGTGCAATAACCAAGCCGCTTCAGCTGGGTTCTTTCGGGTTCAGGGTCGCCGAAATACGAATTCGGATTACTCATGCCCCAACCATGCTCACCTTTGACAAGAAATTAGCCAGAGACTCGTTAAATTCTCTCCGCAGAACGTTGGCGTTCGAGAATGTGAGCCTGAGTCAGTGAAAGAGAGCTCAGATCTTCCAAGATCGCCCACAGAGCGCACTCACTCACTTGTTAATTAATAACTCAGCCAAGTCAGCAAAGCAAAATCGGGATATATATAGTTAAGAGAAGATAATGAGGATTTGGGGGAATATTGTGTAGGTATTGGTTAATCAATATAACCTTCAGAGCAAGCATGGGGGAAGGAGTTTCATCAGAAATGTGAGTCAGTAGGTGAATAATTGGCATCTATTAACCAGTAAGGGAAGGCATTCGCATCGAACCCCTTCCATTCGCTGCACCAGTGACCCACTTGCTGTATGAATGCGGCGCCTTCTTCTCTGCGGGGCCAAAGAGTCAACCCCATTTACCCCTCTATTTCTCCATTATCATCTTAGGTTTGCCCCCCGTCAGTGGTTATGCAACTCTTGCAGATGCAATTCGCGTTCTTTTGCCAGTTTGCTCTTGGATTCTAGATTCTCTGTGTTCGGTTCTCTGTTCTTCGGTCGCTATTCTCTGTTCTCCCTTCTCAATTCCCTGCTCTTTGCAATTTTATTGCTAAATTAAGTAATTGCTACAAGACGCTGCCTTCGCCAGACCCACTTCTGTTTGCCTTTCTGCGAGCGTCGCTCTGCGCCAGTGTATCTGTATCTGTATCTGCATATTAGACCGGCCTCGTATCTGCATCTGTGCATCGGATGAGAAGCGTGCTCTGTGTTCTTCGCTGCCTTTCGCTTCTGGCTTGGTATTCCACTTCTGCTTTCCACTGCGAATGTGTTCTGCAGATGAGAGCACATGCAGCCACCATATCTATAGATCTGCATTTAGGTTTCTGCTCTCTGAATCGTTCCAGGGAATTGCGACTTATTTTCGGCCGAATCTCTGGCATATCGCATGGCAGTCATTAGCCAAATTGCAGGCATTCTAATTGGCACACTCCGCCGCGCTCCGATCCGATTGGAGCCACTCGAGTTGAGTTCACCTCGGGCGAGTTCACTGCATGTGAATCACACTGACGCCACTGACTCCGAAGGAGATCTCTCTGTCCGGGGGCGTGGCCTGCCTCTCACGTGCTGCTCGTCATCCGCATGGATCAGCGATGGCGATGGCCACAATCTGATCTCATTTTAATCGCAGCTAATGAATGTCAACGCTAATTGCCACTTGAGTGCCGCACTCAATGGGGTGGGGCAGCCGGGGCCGGGACCGGGGGTGGACCCAAAAGTGATCTCAAACAAACAAAACACAGAGTTAACAAGCAGCAAACAGAAATACAAAAAAAAACTGAAAAAGAGTCAAACAAGAAGCGAACAAAGCGCGGCCAAAGCCTAATTACGGGTTGTTATAACTTATAACTAAATGGAGCACAAACCACTTCGAAGGGCGGAGGAGTGCGTCACTTAAACGACTTGATATTTACACAAAATTTACACAAATTAATTAACCAATTAAGTGAGCGCAGGTCAGACAAGTTTGGTCATTAATCACAGAGAAACCGATGACGATCCATGGCGCTAATGATGTGTGGTAAAAACTCAATTCAGAGATACTTTAATGGGTTTATTCAATAGGATGATAGATGGATTAAGACGATATTTGGGAATTGTCCAAGACAAAAGATATATTTAACCCTTGTTAGCTGATTGGTTGTTCTTTTGGGTTTGAATTTAATACAAAATTTTATTAAATCTACTTTACATTATATTTTAAATAGATTTAAATTAGATTTATTTAAATTAATAATAATTTGTTATAATTATTTTCTTGTAGAATTTGTTTTTAACCTTCCCTTTAAGAAACTAATACAATTATTTGATATCCCTTTTAATAGTTATTATTTTAAGAATTATTTTATAAAGAATTTCTTTTCAACTTTCAATTAAATTCACTTGAGAGGGTTAATCATTTCTCCTTTAACTCGATCTTAGCCTTTATTCCGGCGGCAAGACTGCAGGCAGATGGCGGCAAGTGGTTCCGCCGGCCACATGGCGTATGAGTAATCATCGCAAAGCCTTAGCCATTTATGGCACCCCATGCAGCCATCGATCGCTCAGCATCTCAGCTTGGACAACGAATTCGATTCAACGATTTGTTTGTTTGTTTGTTTATTCGTTGGTTGGTTTGTTTGGTTTGCCCGCTCTCTTGGCTTTCGGCTTCGATTCCGATTCCAATTCCAATTCCAATTCCGAGAGCTGGTTCTGCTGGCCATTATATGGTGCCATGTCATGCTTGCTGCAGTTGCTCGAGCTTGGTTTTGAGGATAGCCTGCGACCAAGTTGGGGTCGCAATTCTTTATTTGTATTCCGAGTAATTGTCGTTGGCGGTGATGTCATCCGGCAGGTAGAAGTGTGTGCATAGAGGTGCCAGTGCCAGTGCCAGTGCCAGAGGTGACTTTTTTGCAGCAGTCATCGTTGCGAGCTGTGTGTCGTTGATGGATTCGTTTTGGGGCGAATCTCGGCTCGGATTGGATTGGATTGCTTTGGATTGAATTGGCCAGTGGAGAGTTGTGGCCAAGTGGAGTGGAGTGGCGGCGGCTCTTGTCTTGGCCCGTTGCTGCGCATTTTGACCAAGTTTAGCCAAACTCAATTAGTCTTAACTGATGTTTCGGCTTGGGCTTTTTATAGAACCCAACGCCAGGGGAACAGGAGGCAGGGGTGGCCTCTGGATTTCTGATATCATTGGGGTCAAGGCCAGCCAGCACCCAAGAGCCAAACCCAATCCCAGAACCGATCCCGCCGTCTCCGGCTGCTGCGCAATTCAAAGAAGAAAGCCGTGCACATAAATTCAGTTGGCAGAAAGGCATTCTCGGAGCTCTGGCTCTGGCTTCGATTCAGCGTCTTTAATTAGCACTGAAATTAAACGTTTTTTTGTCGGCTTTTCGGTTGCTTATTCGGTGCTTTTTCCTTTCATTTGTCGCATTACCTGAACTCATCCCGATCCCAGCCTGGGATCTTGCCGATTCCAGTTTCCAACCAGCTCCCGACTAATTCTTCTTTAAACAAACCGAGAAGAGCCGACAAATAAGCAGCCGAGGCAGCAAAGCAAATTCAGAAATCTTCATAAACACGCTAACGAAAAAGTTCTTTTGCCAACGACGACGACCTTGGGAATTTCGTTTCATCTGCTTTGCGTGCTTCATTTTATGGCCGCCCCCTGCCCCTGCTTTATTTATTAATTCGTAATGCCATTTTACGTCTGGCCATTTGGTATTCCATGGAAAAGTTTCACTTCAGTTTACTTAGACATGTTTTGTTTTTTTTTTTTTTTTTGGGACGATGCCCCGAACGAATCTTCAGAATGCAAGTACCAGAAGCGAGACCATTTGCGCTCTCTAGCACGAGTATCTGCAGAATTGCGCAACCCCCCAGCCACATAGAGAGATACTTACATACATCGAGTGCTTTGACTTCGTTTTCTCTTTTGTATTTTTGCATTATTTTGGTTTCTGCCGCGGCCCGCATTCAGCATACGCCCTGTTGCCCCGCCACACTGCCCCACCGCCTCCAATTGCGTCTGCAAAACACATTCGCAATGGAAAGCAGAAGTGGAATACCAAAGAGGCGAAAGAACACAGAGCACGCTCCTCATTGTGCCCGCCTCGGCGATGCCCAGATGCTGATGCAGATGCAGATACGAGGCCGGTCTAATAGATACAGATACAAATACACAAACTGACACACTGCGAGGCTCGCACAAAGGCAAATAGAAGCGCAGACAGCCGCCGAGCATGCGGATTGCAAGAATCGATGGCAAAAAGGGCGGCGGGGTCTGGCGAAGGCAGCTTCTTGTACCAATTACTTAATTTAGCAATAAAATTGCAGAGAGCAGAGAAGGGAGAACGGAGAACAGAGAATCCAGAAGGGAGAACGGAGAACGAAGACTAGAGAATCTAGAGTCCGCGCAAACTGGCAGAAGAACGCGAATTGCATCTGCAAAAGTTGCATAACCACTGGCGGGGCAAATATGAGATGATAATGGATGAATGGAGGGGGTAAAAGGGGTTGACTCTTTGGCCCCGCAGAGAAGAAGGCGCCGCATTCATGAGGCAAGTGGGTCAGTGGTGCAGCGAATGCAAGTACCACCAGTAAAGCTCAGCAAGACTTATCGCCAGGCTTTGATAAATTGTTGCTTATTTAATACTCAAAATAAACCCACCTAGTATCTATGTAGTAAGAGCTCCCCGTATCCCATGGATAACCAATTACCTGCAACACCCATTTACCGACTCATTTGGCTGAGTTATTAATTAGCAACGGAGCTGGATGAGTGTGTGTTCTCGCCTCCCTCCGCCCCAGGCCCGTGGGCGTTCTCGGATGAGCTGAACGGAGCTGAGCTGGCTGCACTTGACTGATCTCCCAACGAGCTGCGTCCGCCCTCCTCTCGAGATTTTCCCCCCTGTGAGTCAGGCGGCTAATATTCGCGATCGTTTTGGGGGCCTTGTCAAAGGTGAGTAATAAGCGGGGAGCTCGTATATGGCCCGGTGGATGCTTCCACAGAAAAACGCCAAGTTTCGAGGCAAATGTTCACCTTGAACTTGGCCAGACAGCGGACCGAAAGAGAGAAAGAGCGAGGGAGACGGCGGAGCTAACTACATATTTGAATTTGAATTTTCCTATCTATTTCCCTTTGAGTCTTCTCCTCTTTTTTTTGCAGTTGCATTGCGCTGCTCAGCGAAGCTGAAAATATTTAAATGCTGAAAACAAATGGTAGCTTTTTTAGCGGCAGCTGCTAAACAAATATGAATGCGAAATGTGTGTTTGTTGGGGCCTGGGACTCACCCACGAAACCCCGACAATGCTGCTGATGATGATGATGACGATTTTTGTTGGCCTGGCCAAAAAGCAGAACCACAAGCGACAAAGTAATTACGTCGACAGAGGGGCAGCGAGCGGGAGGGCTACAGCAGGTTATGCAAGTTCAAGGCCAAAAACTCTGCATTAATTATAATTATTTTTGCATTTGTTAAACGCAGAGGGGCAGCAGCAACAACAATTCAGCGTCGTTGCCTGTTAATTGTCTGGGCGAATGCAAAAGAAGAAAAACAGGTAAATGCAGAATTTGTTTTTGCTCGAATGTGGTAATTAATTGTGGCCAGCAATCGATGGCTGAGAATCCCCCCACGGGGGTTAATGCCACTCGAAAGAATCGACATCCCTCCGGGAGACCTGTAACTGACTCAAGTCTCCCTCTTTTTGCACCCATAAAAGACTGCATCGGCTTGTGTTTCAAATACAACACTTGGACTCTAATTTTTATCACCCTGTTTGTACAAAAAAAAAGGGGAAAAACAGAGGAAATACAATCAAAACAACACGTGTAACCCGAGGAGAGCTGAATCGCTGTTGTACCCCGGGGAAAGTGCTCTTTTCCACACAGAACATGGGCACGTACCTTCGGTTCCACTTTAGTTATCTGTGTAATGTATATATTTGGGACAAGAGCGGCGGAGATATAATTTGCAGAGATTTGCACGAGCCGGTAAGTAAGCAGAAACAATTCAATTTTCCCTTTATCGATAAGAAATATGTTTCAAAACGGGGACACACTTAAGTAAATTATGGCTACCTCTTTATTATGAGTCTCATAATAAATAAATTTAATAAGCTTTAAGGTTTAACTTTCGGCTTAGTTCATAATTCGAGAATTTAGCATTTGTTTCCTACAATTCTGTCCTTCTTTTACGACTCCTTCATTCTCATTCTAATGTCTTTCTTCTTGGAAGTCTTAGCCCACGTTGCGTATACGCAATTTAGGACTCCCCTTCCATGCGAGACACTGGCCCAATTTTGTGTGTGTGTGACACTAAGCGAGTGTTCACAGCTCCCAGCCAACATACTTTTCCAATTACAATTTCCCCCACTCTCCGCGTAACTTTTATAAACACATTCCATTTGGTGGCAACTGACAAACTTTGGTTCCCTGATTTAACCCTTTCTTCCTTTTGGCTGCTTTTCTGTTTATATTTTTGTAGGGAGATTTATTCACAATTTAAATCATGATAAATCACACATAGAAAAGCAAAAACATGCCTTGTTGAAAATGAAATTTAATGAGGAAACTGTATTTAAATTTAATGGAAATTTAACAGCGCAGCACTACTTACAACTTCCATTGTCTTTTCCTTTATTTATTTTCGCTGTGACAGGGAAAATATTGTGTAAAGGGAATCATTTAAATTTAAGTCAAAAATTTAAAGCTGAAATTGTTTTATTACACACATTTATTCGTGCATTCGAATGCGATGCAAGTGAATTTGCATAGTAATTGCATTTCAATTGAAATAATTGATTGTTCAGTTCGATTGAAATGAGGCTAAAGTGTGTTTGTTTTTGATTGATTTGCCGATGCCGAGATTACATAGATAATGTGTGGGTTTAAGTACGGGTAATTAACTCTAGATTTATTTTAAATCTAAGCACTGATTAATTTTTAATTCATTTAAATAAAGGAGAAAATAACCAAAAGCGATTTAATATTAAATAAATTTATTAAATAGAAAACACATAACAATTTCCTTCGAGAATCTTAATCAAAGACTGCGTAATAGACCTTAAAGACTTGTGTAAACATTTCCACTGATCAGGAATGAATAAAACCATATCCATCTGATACGGAAATCGATTTAATTTCCCCCGATAACCTTCTATTAGCCATAGTTATGTATAACTGGTTAACGCGTTTGGTTAAAGAGCGAGCTTCGGCAATTAACACAGAACGTTGGCTTGACCATGCGCTGGTCCCATCCAATCGCATAAATATGCTAATTTATGTTTCCAGCGACCAAGTATATTCTAAGCACCTTTTCGATTCGATATTTTTTCCCCCCTATTTTATTATTCAACTAATTAGCATAAGTTGCGCGATTAGAGACATTTCGAGTTGAGTGTGGTTGCGTTTCATGAAAAGTAAAAGTAGAATTTTCTAAATGATGACGCAAGCTGAAATCGAAATAAAAAATGGGTCAAGGCTGTTGTTAAAAGTTAAACAAGTTGGAGCTTTATAGTTATGGATATAAATTATAATTCTAAAAATTTCATGTATGACTTTAATAACGTAATTAATTGATGTTGTAACTAGATTTAAATGATAATTTGTATGCAACTAATAAATATAAAAATATTGATTAAATGGGAAAAGTTTGAATAGGATTTTATTAATGTTTAATACAGGTTCCAAAATGAACATAAACTTTCACATATTTTTTACAAATAAAACATTTGTTGTAGCCTTTCTATCAATATTTATAATAACGATTTTATTAACATTTTCTAGTTTATTTTTAGGCAAGTTTCAATAATTTTATAAATATATTTCAACATTTGTTTCTTCTTAATTAATTCTTATATTGAAATCCTTTAAATTTTAGGCTTGAATAAACTGGAATACCCTCTCTTCGGAGGAATCTCGGCTTCTGTCCTCATCGAATCCAGAATTTTGGGCTGCATTGTTTCCCCAGTTGTTTCTATCATTGCCAGAATTTTGGGCTGCATTGTTTCCCCAGTTGTTTCTATCATTGCCAGAATTTCGGGCTGCATTGTTTCCCCAGTTGTTTCTATCATTGCCAGAGTTATCAAGTGATTCCAATCTCTTCAACAGATTATCAACATCGGCACTGTGGACACTAAAGCCTCCTCCTTCTCCTCCTCCTCCGAATCCACCAATATTTATATTCTGGAATCCCGATTGAGCGATCGTCGAAAAGATTAATCCGCAAATCAGCAGAAGGCAGAGAATGGCCTGCATTTTTTGTTGTCTCCCTTCCAGAGCTCTGGTCGCCGTTGACTGAATGTCAGTGGGATTCCGAGTGGTGCTTTTATAGCCTAGCCTGGCTCTTGGGTTATCAGACGTTCTCGTTGGTTCATATAGTATAAATGCACAGAGGTTATTAAATACTGATTGAGGTGAGAGCGGGAAATTCCAGCTTATGCCAACGTTGCTGTTTACCACAATCATTATTGATATGTTAAACGGGTCTCGGTTCTAAGGTTCGTATAAAGAAATCATGTGAAGATTGGGGAATACCAGATTAAAATATTTTCTGAGATTAAAATATCTGTACAACTTCTTTGCTTTATTAATATGAACATAATTCTTTACAAACATCTCTTAAAAAATGTGTTCATCAAAAACGTATTCAATAATTTCACAAGTCTAACTCAATCTCTGTTGTGTTGGTCTCTTCATCATTAAAGTGGGCACTTATGGAATCCGTCAAGATGTGCTCCTCGCCCCAAATCGGGACCAAATCGTTCATGAACTCTTCGGCACTGTTGTTCCCACTGCCCGAGGATTCTTCCAACTGATAATCATCCGGCAAATCAATCCAGTCGTGCGAATGGGCGGCAATTAGCGCCGCATAAATGACTCCGAGCAAGAGCAGCAGCGGAATATTATGGCTCTTCATGTTGCTAGATTATTTGCTCAACTGCAACTGCAGTTTCCAATTGTAATTTCTTTCGTTTTTATACGGATCGCAGGGGTAGTAGATCGCGGTGATAACTTAAGCAGAATTCTGGAAAATCAAGTCTGGGACTAAACCCGACAGTTTGCTGTGATTTCCTCATTCATATTCCAGGCTGCAAATGAGTCAGCCACGGTCCATGTAAAGTCAATAATAAAGCATCGCGCATACGACACGTTGCCGCCTGCGGTTAGACAGTCATGCACATAAGTTTGTTATTTGATTTAAGGTAATGTTTAATTAAGTTGTAGTAAGTTAAGATATTGCCTTTTCTTTTTGTTTAGAATCATTTAATCTCAAAAAAGGAGTAGAAAATATAGCTTTTTAATCCTTAAGACCAGGAACCTAGTCTTGAGGCAACTGTTTTCTGAGTCATCTTTGTGGCCAGGCTATAAAACAAAACAACGAAACATAGTCCTGGGGTGGGATGCTGCAGGCAACCCCTAAATGACTTGGCTACGAGAACATCGAGCACTTCACTCCGCTTCGTTGCCTCAATCCCTCTTCGGCTCCTCTGGCACTTTATTCAATTTTCCAAAGCGCGCGCACAGCTACATACCTCCTGTTTCAGCCCAAACCCCTGCTGAAACATGCAATGTACTCACGAGGCTAATGCCCTTTTATGGCTTTGGAGTGTGCCGCATCAGCAGTACGTTGCAGTAGCAGGCAAGGCAACCTCCTAACCGCCATGCGAACACGACCATTAGATGGGGAGCCACCAGACCCGATTCGTGGTGCTGTGCAGCAGCTCATTATACCACACACACACACACTGGGGAAAACCCACTGACTATGCTCTGTGAATATGTCTCACACATTTGCATCATCCTTATTGGAGTTTGAGACCCTGTGCTATAGAAGTCAACGTTTTGGCTTTTACTTAAATCGCTAGCACCGATTTTCTAAACGATTTTCACACTTTCAGTTTCGTTACATCATTTTATATGCAGAGTTTCTTCTGCTGCAAGAACCGGATATTCCATGGTCACAACTTGTGTAGTTTACAGCTGTTACTTGAGCAGTTTAAAGAGTAACCACTTTTGAATATGCCATAATATAATATTAACTTAATTCAAATTATATGTAACCTCCACAAACATTAAATTCTTCTTTCATTTAGTTACCTTATCCAATTTGTTCAAGTTCAAGCGTCCAAACAAGAAATTGGCATGACAAAAGCGTTTAAAGCTAAGCTCGTTAATGATATCTAATTGAAATACATCATATTTTTGTATTCAACTGCGTCAGCCGCTCAAGAATCTCTGCATTCCAGCGGGGCGCAGCAACAAATCAAACTCGATTTTTGAGTGTGGTTCCTAAGCCCACATAAATACTGGACTGTAGAACCTTAGCAAGTGTCACGAAACGAAGGAGAGGGAAAATAACAACGACTGAAATGGCCCAAGCACTCCGCCATAAATGTATGACAGGCAGTCGTCAAATTAACATTTCAGTCACACAGTGACCTTCACCTAGAAGCCATCAAAGCGTACCCAAGCGGCCCAGCCCTAGCCCCAAATCCCAGGCCTCAAGCTCCGACGGAAACTGAAGCCAAAGCCAAAACCAACTTCAACGCAACGCGACCAAATAACGTATAAAAACTAAAGACAATAAACAAAAATAAAATAAAAAAACGGACAAGGAACAAGCCTAGGTAAAGGCGAAGTTAACACACACTTTTATTTATTACAAAAAAAATAAATCATGAGAATTATTTACAAGACAAACTGTAAAATATTACTTAACAGGCCCTGTACCTTAATAGCTTTTAAACAAAATAGTTTTAGTTATTACAAAAATAAATTTTAAAGCTTAATTAAAATGAAATTAAAAATATAAAAGACATTCTAAAGAAATTGTATACATTCAAAGCTTTTCATTTCAGTTGAAAGGTTTAGGAAAGACAAAATCAACTTTTAATATTCTCTCCATATATTATATTTGTTAACAACAATTATTTAATTATATATTTAATTAAGCTCCAGGCTGTTTTAGGCCCTTAGAACTAAGTATATACCCGCTTAGCAAGGGCATAAAAAATGTATTAAAAAAATGAGACAAAACCGAAGCTGGCTTTTGCTCACTCGGCCGCGTAATTTTGTTTTTGGAGCCACTTGATTAGCACGCTCTGAGCCATGTTTAGACGTGGGTTGTTTAACCAAACGGCAGCCACTATACACCCGACCTGGCCGCCGACCAATCCGTCGTCCAATCCCATGGCAGCAACAACAAGACCTCCGATATTGGCGGCATCGGCGAGCAGAATTCAGCTAAAGACCGCACTAAAGACTTTGACGCAAAAAACGTGCGAGTACGTGCCGCTGATTAGTAAAACAAACAAATTAAATTGGTTTCTGCTTCAGCCTGTTTTTCTTCTTTTTTTTTGGATTCGCTTTCGGCGTTTGGCTAAGAGCTAGGCCAAAAAAGAGCAAGTCAAAGAGAGTTCATAGGGTTTCAGAAGAGAAAAATATGTGCGAAGAGCAAGGGTTCAAAACATCACTTGGTGGGACAGATGTTTAAATATTAAACTTAATGATAACAAACAATATTAAATAGTGTTTTTCATTTTCTTTTTTTAACAAATAAAAAGCTGATCTATGAGAGGCACACGACTTGTTCAAACAGTTGAATATAAAAATGATTAAAACTTGAGCAAATATTTATAACTTTCAGAGTCGTTCAGCTTTGGATATTTCCATATCAGGTTAACCTTAATCCAGTATCTGTAGGAGACTAGGAGCTAATTCCAACGATCTACCACACAAAGCACTATATCCTGTTAACTGACCACTGTCTTATCCTTTTTTAAGGTTAGAACATACTTAAAATTGGCCAATGTTCCGGTTTAATTGTAACGTCCTTCATATAGTAGTGACCCTTCTACTGATCAAGAATATATATCTTCCCAGCGTTGCAAACTTCTGACTAAAATTAGAATACCAAGCTAGGGTATACAAATAGGAAGTACAAGCTAATATACTATTACTAAGCAATTTAATTAACTTTATATTGAATAATTTATATAATTTACTCTACAACTAGTACGATGGCATCATGTCAATGCAATTGCACTAAACTTGCCAAGTAATGCAAACAGGTTAATATTTATATTAATAAATAAAAGATTAACTCTTTTGACCATCAAGGTCCGCCACAACCAAATCGATTTGATCTTTGCGACCACTACTGGTCTTGGCTTATTGGCCATTGACAGGCTGACAGGCACCTGTGGCTCAGAGAGGTCTATGAAGCTAAATGAATATTTATATAAGAACGAATTGCATTGTCATGAGTAGGCAAAAACCTCTGGCGCATTCTTGGCTTTATGGCCTGGTCCGTGGAGAAGGGTGAAGAGAGGGAGAGTCAGGTGGCTTGTTAATCCAAGTCAAATCAATATGCAGGTCGCGGCTTTGACTCAATTCTTATTTTGCCCGAGACGTCATTATAAACCGCAGCGTTTTCGGTACAGAAACCGAGGGGGTTTGCTTGGGCTAAGCCCATTACTGGACACCAGTTGGGTAACTGCTGGCGATGCTGGCTGTTGTTACACTGAAAGAAATACATAAATTTAATTAAAGCCAAAGCAGAAGTAGTAAAGTTTTCTAAAGTAAATGAAGCTGCAAAAATTCTGCTCTTGACCACATTTTGTATCAGCTTTAAGCTTGAAATTTAATGTTATGAAATTTCTTAGATAGTATATATTTTTCTTCAGTGCACTGCTCCCTCTGCTGCATTGTTCTCGGTGGCGTTCTTAACGAGCGCAGCATGCAAAACAAGGCGCAAGACGCCATTTGGCCAACACACACAGAGAGGGAATCGCAGAGTCGCTTTTATGGCCGATGCGCCCCTTGCATGATAATCGACCTGGGTGCCCAAGTGGCAGTAGCAAATCCAATCCCAGTTCCAATCCCAGTTCCCAGTTCTCAGTCCCAGTCCCAACTGGGTGACACTGTCACTTTGCCCTGTCCCTCTGTGACTCCGAGCTGCTGTCTGATTGTGCGCACGCGCTCATAATCAAAGAGTCTTCCCCTGCGAATCTGATTCACCCTTCGGCCGGCGCGGCGTATTATGATGGATGGAGCGTTGGCGAGTGATTCGCCTTGACGTTGATGCGCCATCAAGGAAAATTATTGCGTGCGCGCAATTAAAACTAAAATAAAGTTGCAAAAATATGAATCCAAATTTGCATGTCGCCATACATGTGGCAGCAAGTGCTTATAATATCTGGACAATGCAGTGGCTTCACTTGAATGAGTCAGTCAGACGGTCAAGTCGGAGCTTGAGCGAGGTTCAATTGACTAGCAAAGTTACGCACAAGATATTTGTGTTTTTAGGATATTGAGCAAGTGTAAAATAAATCGAATTTAAATGATATTTTTATTACAATTTTTATGCTAAAATTTTACATAAAGAATTTACTGGATTTAAGTCCCTTTACAATTTTTGAGTTGTGTAACGAGTTTCCTAAACTTTCGGATGAGCATTTGCGAGTTACTACCTCTGAAATGCGAGTCACATAATTTCAATTTAATAATGAGTAAATATTATGTTTAAAATCGTATTTTTTTTTAAATATATTTAGAACTATACCTTTTCCTTGGCTATATCTTGTAACCTCTTTCTAAAGAACGCTTGTTTAAGAGCCAGCGGTGAAATAACTGCTAATAATTGTGAATTAATTGCATTAATTTATTTATTTTTTTAATTCACAAAGTTGGGATAAATTAATCAATAAATAAATTATATCAAAACCTCACTTAACCATAATTTGTTAGCCCCAGTAAAGTCGTATGTTCCTTTGACACTCCTACAACCTTTTGCTCTATTTTTCGGTAGAGCATTTAATTCGTTTTTGTATTGTTTTGATTTTATGCTTTTGTAATATTTGAATTTAAATTTTAAATGCTTGACTTTCGACGTTTTCATAACCAGAACTCCAATTGTTTTTCCTTATTCCTTTAATATACCATTCCATTTAATTGGGGTTTTCAGATTGATTGTGTACCATTTTGCTTCTTTTGCCTGTAAATTTCGCTTCATTTAACTATTTACTTTGCGGGCTTTAAGCTGCTCACGTTTCAGTTGGCTGGAGCACTTTAAATGTGAAACATTGTGCATATTGTGCAATCGGATTTTATGCTGAAGCTTTAATCCATTGCTGATTCAATTTGTTGTATGTATTGTAAACGTTCGTACCTTTTTGCCAAATAGTTGGGCAATGAAGCGTACAACTTTGGCTGCCTTTTTGTTTTCGTTTTCAAATTTATATAGGTTGTATTTTTAATGCCACAGTGACGCATTGGGGAAAATGTTTCCCTTGATTCTGAGAGGATGGCAGGATGGGACAGCCCCAAAAACCCCTCGGACTGCGGCGCTTAACGGTGACATTGTTGACATATCTGGACACTTGGATCGCGTCGCATCGGGGCGCGATGTTTGTGCCACGATATGTAGCCAGTTCCATTTCATATATGTATGTATGTATATGTCGTTGCTGTGCGAATTTTGTGTTTATTTGCCAGATTCGCTGCTTTTGAATTTATGGCAAGGCAGTGAGGGGAATGGAACTGTAAAGGACATTTGACAAACAAGCCTGAAATGTTGTCAACGAGGAAGACAGGAAGCTAAGGCTGTGAAACATAATTTATTCAGCGAAATGCTTGTGTCAGTCCAGGATTAGGGGAAGTAATTTTTAATGTTTAAAATAAGAGTCATAAACCATTATATTAAATAAATACAAAAGAAGACTTGATTAAGTCCTACAAAATCTAAACTAAACTATTAGTAATAATAATAAACCAAAGATAAACCTTCTAACAATGTTTATTCTTTAAACAAACAGTTAAGATACTTATATCTTCCTTCAGTTCATGTTTTCCATATTTACCGATTGCTTTTCCTGGAAACAAATTGTTTTTGAATAGTTTATCTGCATCAACTCTGGGCCCGTCTCAATTATTCATCTTCAAATTGAATTAGATTCCAGAAACCAGCAGCTATAGCTCACTCGTATGTGTCATACACACCGAACACACACTGAAAATTTACATAGCTAAACATGCTATGCAAGCAATCAAATTATAGAGCAATTTGAGATAAGTCCGAGCTACGTTTTCGGCTGTCAATATTTCATATTATTATCGATTTTATATACATAAATACAAGCAAGTACGCACTCGAGAGCGAGAAGCAGTGGCAAATCATAACACATTCTGGCCCGGCCTGGTCTGGGCCCCTAAAGATGGATATCTGACAAAACATATTGCCGCAGTAACAATATTTTGCTTTCCAGGCCAAGCTCCATCGACTGGGCTGACTGAGTGACTGACTGCCCCACTGACTAACTGACTGGCTGACATCGAAAAACTGAGGGAATACTTTGAGGCTGTTTATCGCAGACATCAGAGAGTAGCAGCCTTAGTTTCTCGGCATCAACAACAACAGCCCAAAGCCGCAGGCAAGCACGCGTTCTCCAAATATTTATGAGCCGCAAAAACAGAAGGAGGGGTGGCCAAGGAGGTGGAGGAGTACTGAGGGAGCAGGAGTGCTGGGGGGGCAGGGAACTGCCATTGGCCAGGGGGATTTCGGGCCAGTGATTTACCGAGCTGAGCTTCAAGTAGCCGGAGCAGCTGTCAATCAGGCTGCAATCAGCCTCCACTTTAAGCCTATAAAAACGTCTGCAGTTAGCGGTAAAGCAAAGCCAAAACCCAAAAACCCACCGAAAATCAAGCATCAAAAAATATTGTATTGTATGTAAACCGAGTACAAAAAGTAAAAGTGGCTTACGGTAAAAAACAATCCAACATCCAACAGCGAGAATTTCATATATTTCATATAGCGCCGCCGCCGCACCCAGAAATCTCCATGAAATGGAGACGCGTCCGAAGTGTACAGAGACAATTAGTGACCTCAAAAACGTTTTGCAGTTAAAGATTTTGCTTTTTTTTTAACTCTGCAGTTGATCTTTTATGGGCGATCTTGGCAAGGAGACCTCATAATATTATATCTTGGTCGTCGTCGACTGCATTTAGTTAATGAGATCTTAAACATTGGCGGGCCCTGGATTTTCACTTCCCTTATAGCAAACAAGACGTGATCGGAGAGAGAGACTCAGTCGCAAATGTGTTGATTGGAGCCAAGAGGAATTATATCTTTTGATTCGTACAGTTGCGGTGGGAAAAATAGCAATGGAAGTTGGGTTTGCTGATTTAATCCCCATTTATCGAGAAGCTACTTATAAAAAAAGCAAAAGGAATAATGTTTTCACTTTCTAGTTAACAAATCTCATCTGTTATAATTTTAAGACAATCGAACTTAACATTTTGAGTGATTTTTAAAGAAGTGTCGAGTTGAATTCATACTTGAGAATTTTAAAGCAGAACTATATTTGCTTTCTATAATTATTCAGCTTATTATTTAAATTATTTCAAATACGCTGGTTATAGAGTGTAAACAAAATTTATCAATAAAAAAGCAAAGCTAATATAATTTAAATCAAATATTAAACACCTTAAAATGTATAAAAAAAAATATTAAACTTAATAGCTACTTTTTCCCACTTTGCTGTATTTAAAGGGTGTGGCTGGGCTGTTGGTTTCCCCGAAGAATGGTCATCCAATTTGGGATATTGGTCACGCTGACAATTTCTACCTGGCCAAAAAAAGATATTTGTATATATTTTTCTTTTTTTGCAGACCTTCATTGCGGCCTAACGTAAATAAAATCCAATCCCCAAGCAAATTGGTGAGTGTTTCTGTGTGTGTGTTTCTTATTTCTGCCTTTTTTTTTCTTTAGGCCAAAACACGAAACGAAACTGTCAATTGATGTCTTCGGCGCCGGACGAGGCGGCTTTTGGTATTTCCTTGGAATTATCTTAATGTGAAATCTTGAACTATGTTTGGGGCATGGTCACAAGGGCCTGCCTGCCTGCCGGCCGACTGGTAGAAATACCTAAGACAATTTTTAATGGATTTCGGTCTTGACATGACATGTCCCAAGTGTCTTAAGGCGCATTTAATTGCAAAGTTTTGTAACATCAACACAAGATGTCACAGACACTTGGCCTGAGGCGAGCTCCCCTGAAACCAAATAGACTGTGGCCTAATCTTTAACTAAATATCTAATGGCAGAACTTAAAGCCTTATCTCGCTTGTGTACATACTATTTGCATGCCCAGATTAGTGGTTGGGAGGGAAAACCCTTCTCATATCCCGGCGATTACACATAATTTTCATGTTAATGGCGGCTGGCAAATGCCAAGGTACGATAACGGGGAAACCCCCGCAGACAAACAAACCAAAAAAGCAAGAAAAAAATGTAAAGGGAGAAATAAAATGGAAAGAATAACGAAACATATGCGCACTGACGTGTGCAGCTAAGCGGAAATCTAACCGACATACCAAACCGAAAACACACCGAAAGGGAACCTAAAGGAAGATGCTGGGACCCTTTACGGTGTAGGGTTTGTCAGACTTTTAAATGCTCTGCTTAAAAATGATATTATATTTATTAAAAGTAATAACCCAATTCTTGAGTGAATTTCAAGTTCTCTTAAAACAAATCATTAAGAATTATATTTTTTTAACCTTCCGAAGCTGTAAAATAAAAATTAGAATACTTCTTTGTCAACGAATTAAGAAGCAATCCATGCAAAGAGTCCCCCTTTAAGAATATGAACTCAAAAATATTTTAATTAGCTTTAAGATAAACCATTAAACAACCAAATATTTCGTTAGTAAGCGGAATTACTTAGTTTAAACTCCAGTAAATTCCCTAATTATCTAAAATTTACTACAGAGCTTTGAACTTTTATAGCAAGCACGAAAATGTATTTAATAAAACGCTGGTCGTAAGGTTAAAGCAAGTGCACCGGCCTCGTAACCGCAACAATCTGCTCTAATCTGGCGAATCGTGACCTAATTTGGAATTGAAATAACTTCCAACTATATAACTTTTATGCATCCGCTCCTTTTATTAGTTTACACCCCGGCCATAAGGAAGCGATATTCCCAGAGATTACGTCACTCCCGTACACGACTCCTTTGCAGGACAACAAAGTTGTTTAAGGGGGGGAAGCCTTTAAAACCGGAGGAGATTATATGACCAGCCATAGCCCGGACGACGACTAAACCCATAATATCCCTCTGCAGCAGGCCATAAAAAAGAAGGGCAAATAAAATGGTCCAGAGACTTGCGGCTCAGGTGTGTGAGCGACGGCGGTGGCGGCCTACAGACGAAAACCAGAGACTGACATTTGTTTTTTTACCTCTCTCCGCCCTGCGGTGGTTTTTTTTGTTGAGTTTTCTCTTTATACATTTTTTTTTACAACGCTCGGAAACGGATGCGGATACGGATGCGGATGTCTGCCATAAACGAGCTCATTAGTAGGCACAATGTGGCGTGGCTAATGTGCTTCAATAGATACTTCACCGGCATTCCATTCCTCAAGCGTTTGGTTTGCTCTCGTTTCGGTTAAGTTGGGCTCTTGTTTTTTGGCCACAGGGAAATGGCCGGAGCGAGAGGAGGTGGAGAAGGAGCAACGTTAAAGCGGACTTTTACAGCAGTTTTAAAGTCGTAAACACCCAATGAAAATTTAATGACGGCGAACAGGTTGCGGCCCCTAAAGCGAGTCGGTGCAGAGTCCAGTCAACGATTTTCGAATCCTGTTTAAAGTTGAAAAATCCAGGGGCTTATTGATTTTATTCTCTTCTTTTTTTTTTTGGGCCAGCCGCTGCTGTCCGTGGCTGACGCTCGTTTCGTTTGATTTTGGACAGTTTAATGCTCCATTGAATGTTCCCGGAAAGCGGTGGAGAAGGAGTTGCCCCCATGGGATGTCCATGCTTACGCCTGGCTGCTCCCGTTACTTTAGCAGCCTTTTTTCTCTGCGCCAAGGATGCACACGAACATCCTTCGCCCATTGGAACATTCGATTGGCAACTTTGTTTGGCAAAATTGTCTCCTCGCTGGAGAGGTCCTGTCGCCTTCACATTTCGCCTCACTTTCCTAGAGCCTTCCTCTCCTAGCTGCTGCTTGAAATGTCAAGTGCGCTTATTAAGGGAAAAGTTCACTGCGCTCTAAGCGGAGTTGGGTCTTAGAGATGGTCTCTAGAGGTCAGGAAAGGTCTGAAAATAATCAAGGAAGTCGAAAATGTTATATTAAATTTAAGGTATTAATGCGTATCTCTAAAAACATCACTTATAGCAGTAATATTGATAGAACGAAAAATAACGAATTAATAATAAAATATGTTTATAAATAGAACTGCGTGAATCCTTCACCTCTCACGTAACCATATCTAATAATAAGGGATAGCTAAGTACCTGAAAGCTGTCGCCAGGTTGAATAACAAAAGTGGAAAACATTCCGCCACTTGACGGAGGTGTTTTCGAAAGTTGTTCAAGTGTGTGGCATAGGCCGCAAGAAGGATACCAAGGAGCATGGAGGGGGAGCTGCCTCTGTCCCAGCTGCTCCTAAGCTCCTTCCAATAGACCGGATTCCCAACGCTGATGGGCACTACTGTGCTGCAGCTGTGACAAAACTAACTAAGATGTTTGCTTGTCTACTAATGACAGCTCCCAGCAGATGGCAGTTGTCGTCGCACAGTTAATTCCTCTCGGGCAAAAGCATTTAGGCAATCAAATTAGTCTAAGCCAAAAGCTTAAAGCCAACTAATAGACATGGACACAGGCAGTGGGAGCAGCAGACAGCTGGCCCAAAGTTCCTTGAAAGAGATTGCGTATACGACAGATTGTTTTAAGGGGGAGCCTTTGACGAGATTTATCTTCCCAGACGAAATGACGGCCCAAGCTGTGTGATTGAGAACCGGCAGCGTCAGAGTAAATCAGGTAAAATATGTCGCTCCGTTTATTTGAAAATGCAAATTGCGCCAAAAGGTGTTCCGCAGCTTAATTAAAAACTGAGCCAGCCACTTTAGCTGCCTGCCAAAAAGCAAAATGAATTTGAAATTGTATACAGAGTGAAATAATGGCGAAACGAATTCATTCACAACTTGATATTAGAGCTCATAACTTGAAATTCCTTTCAAATAACCAAGATATATATTTCTTTATTTACTATATAAATCTAAAATGGAGTCAACCCAATGAACTAATAATTTTCATTAAAATATATAATATAACCTAGAGAACAATTTTCGTTACTAACATTTGAACAATATGCTCTTTTTTTTGCCAAAAACTGTCACTTTTAATTAGTTGATACTTCGTTTATTCGGCTATGCAAATATTTATTTTATTGATAATTGCGTAGTTTTTGTTTGGCCATTTGCATATTTATTATTTCAAAAAATGTTGCTGCTGCGCATCGCAAAAATCGAACTGAATATTGCATTTTATGCGATTGAATAATTTGTATTTAAATCGCTTTTGGGTTGAATGACCGCAAATAGCGAACAGTTTGTTGTTTTCTTGTTTAAACGATTTTGCTGTTCGCTCGATAAATGTCAGCGGGGATTAGATGCAAAACAAATACGTTTTTATTTTGTATTTGTGGAGCGGGATAAAAACACGCATCCCTCTCGCGATTTAAGTGTGCTCAACACGGCGTATGATTAATCAGGCAGCGACTAATGCACTTAGCGAACAGGGCTATGACATTAAAACTTAAGTGTTGCCCGCACTTAATTTAAAATGCATGTTAAAACGCCATTAAGTCGGAGCAGGAAGTGCTGGCGATGCCAATATAATGCGGGCACCACTACCCCTCATCTTCTTGGCGACGATCTGACCCGGGCCCGGGTCCAGGTCCCAGGTCCAGGGGCAAGCCGTAAGCGTTTATTGAACCCGCAGCCGGAGACAAGGCAATTGGCTCATCCTCATCATATCATGTCACAATGCAGCCAAGCGTTGCATATAAATTGCCAAAAATTATGAAAATCCGATGCCTTAACAGGTAGCTATAATTACAGGGTTCACAGCTCATATGACTAATTACTTTTTTGTTTTTAATTTTTTTTTTTGTTGCATTTATAATATCTTTTTTTTTGTCTGCCAGCCACTGCATTTGTCAGCCAGCTGGAGCTGGTACTGAGCAGAGCTCTTGAACCCCGACCACCTCGTAAACAAGTCGAAACAATTAAAAACAAGCAAGAAAGACAGTCGTTCGTGAACGACTGTTATATACCATGTACCAAAATATATCGCCGCTCGAATTAGCTCCCGATTATAAATAAAATCGGTAACCAGGGAACACCACAGCTGATCAGCTGATCGCGACTTTTGCCTATTAGAGAAATGTAAACAAACTCGCTCTTTGCAAACCACCACCATCTCATGCACTTGCGTCTGCAAGACAGAGAAAGAGATAACCCCTCTCTTTTTTGCGCACGGGAGTTAGTTTATTGCGCTCATCAGTTTTGTTGTTGTTTTTTGGGATGCACCTGTTGCTAGCTGCCAAATAGATAGCACGCTGATAAGTAAATAACTTTTGTGTTTTTCACCCGATCTTTACCAGATTTTCGGTATTGATACATGTTCTACATATGCATGCCTATGCACAAAAAGAAAGATCTATGGTAACATTTGTGGCTGCAAAACGTTTTTATTGATTTGCGGGGAGTGGGAGGGAAATTTTTAAATCTGAAACAAACTTGATCTGCGTGCAAAACATTCCGACCTACATACCGAATTTGGTGGCTCTAGCTCTTATAGTTGCTGAGATCTGGGCGTTCATACAGACGGACAGACGGACAGACGGTCAGACGGACAGACGGACAGACGGACAGACGGACAGACAGACATGGCTATATCGATTTGGCTGTTGATGCTGATCAAGATATATATACTTTATGGGGTCGGAAATGCTTCCTTCTGCCTGTTACATACATTTGCACGAAATTAATATACCTTTGTACCTACGGTACATGGTATAAAAAGTGCCTTAAAATACAGAGCAACTCGCCAGCCGCCTGCGATTTGTACGATAAAAAGGGGCGAGCGAAGAATTTCGTTTCTTGTTTCCCCGAAAAAAAACACGAAAATTACCTGTTGGCAACTGTCAGTGTGAATTATTGAAGCTTATACACACTGTCGAACTCCTTTTTACACAGTCAAAGTTGGTTGTAACCTTTAAGGGAAGCCACAAAAAAATTAAGTAGAAACTAAGCTTAAAAATATATAACGTCCCCTCCCCCGATGAATTAAAAACCTAAGCAATGGGCTAGATCTGAAATTTCCCCTGGGAAAGAGAGTTCATAAAATAATGGGATTCCCACAAAGACTTGGTAATAAAATTACAACTAATATACTATTTTTTGGTTTTTCTCCAAATCCCTTTTCTCTTTGGAGCTGAAAGAACAAGACGAAATTAATTTTTGCTTTCTCAAAATTTAAATCCTAAGGAAACCAATTTAATTTTTTTGCTTACCCGTTTTAATTAATTAGAATAAAATTATGACGCGCAGCTTAAGTCGCTCCTTACGCAAGTTCGATGGCAAACTCTGTTGCCTGGGAACAGTTACCCTCACACAGCTGGGAACAGTGTGGATCGAACATGTTCGATCGCAGCAACCTTGACCTGGTTCTTGGATCTCGAAAAGGGGCGACAGCGCCACATGGCAGTCTCAGCAGCCTCAGCCGCAGCTTTTTAACTTCAGCTGCGACGCACGATGGCCAGAAAGATACATATACTATACAAAAATCAAATTTTTGATGACAATGGATCGTAAATTATTATTGCATTCGACAGGCAATAGTTCAAAAGGGTTGAATCCAAAAAATTATTCAAATCGGTTTAGTATTTTAGAAGTTACACTTGTTCAAAGTTGAACCTCTTTTGGGTTGCAAAATTCTGACTTTGCGGGAGATTTTTAGGTAAAATATGTAACCGACCGGCATGGTTATGGTTTCTATCGAAAGGGTCATCAAATCTCGGTAAAACCAAGGTAGAATAAAATTATAATATTTTTTGCACGTGCTGGCATACCTGTTTTATCGAAGTACTAATTTTTCACCTATTTTTCAACATTGATGGAAAATAAAAAAATGAACTTACACCGGCCTATGGGTTTGGCGTATGAGGTGTTATTCCTGAATATGTTTTTTAATCATATTCAAAAAAGATCGGCTGCCCCGAACTGCCACCTCGAATTTCCAAAGCAAAAGATACTTTTATGATAATGCCTCAACTGATTCAAGAGTTATGATTTTTGTAACCCAAAAGTATCTAAGGCGCTACTGTGCGACGGCAACAAATTGCAGTTGTCTTTGGCCAAAACAAGCCACACCAATTGGCAGCAGCTCGGCTTACGAACAGGTTTGCAGCTTTTTCCCACCGCGCTCGGCCGTGCTGTGCCGTGTGCAATTACCTGCTTTTTGCAGCTCTTAACTTGGGCAACGCCCGCGGGGTACTCACGCAATGTGCAACTGCTTTTCGGTGGGCGTGGCGCGGCACGTTAAGCTAAATAGGTTTTTTCTTTTGGCGGTCAACAGGTTCTCCATGTCGTGCGTGTAAGGCTGCGGGGGCGTGGCTGTAAGCAAATAAATACAGCCAGAAGTTGGTGTAAAGTCCCAAAAAGGAGCTGCGAATCTTGATGAAACCATGATAGAGTCCTTGGAGAAATCTGAAAGAGGAGTTTTTTACCACTAGTGAATTTTTCAAAGCCAATGAACTCACCAATTTGTCGTAATTAGTCAACAGAGTTGACTCAACACCAATATTAACACTAATTAACTTTTAAATGCACGTGAATCATATATAATTCACAGATTTTGCCGAAATTACGATAAAGAAAGAAATTATGTAAGCTTATGAATATAGATAGAGTTGCCAGATCAGCTGCGATTAGTACAGCCGCTTAGATTCGGAAGTATGGTGAGTTTTCAACAATATGCGTTTGGGGTATGCTATTTTTAAAATTATGCTTCAAAATAGCTAAATACGATTTTATTAATCTAATTTAAAATTTTAGGGATTTCTCAATATACACATTTATAATGAAATATAATTAAAACTATTAAGCATTGTAAGTTTTAAAATTACTATGAAGATTTATTTATTCAGACACAGTGAAGCAGTAATGGCTTTAAATGTCGATTAAATGGTCTTTAAAATAATCTAAAGAAATTTATCTTTAAAGTTATAAAATATTAATGCAAATGATACATTTACCTAACTTATCATTATTATAATTATTAGAAATTCGTATATTAATTTAAATACTTTAGTAAAGCTTCTTTAGTAAACTTCAATCCAACTAATGTAGAGACATAGCAACAATAAAGCAAACCTTAAAAAATAAGCTTATCTAAAAACTCGAATTTATATTCTTAAAGCTAGCTGAAAATTGTTGAATTTAAATATAGCTTGTGGCTCTTTGTTTAATTAAGAGCCCTAACTGGCTGCTCGCCTTAACCCTTTACCGCAGCAGAGCATTCTTGGGGAGCGCAACATGTTGGTGTCGGGGTGTTGCTGCTGCAATTTTTTTATTTTGTATTATTTTTTGCCTGCCTTGCCTGCGGCTGCTTTGAAAGGACTTTTGGGGTTTGAGGCTCCAGCTCGCTGGATTTTAATGGCTGGTCCTTCAATTAGAATTGTAATTTTACAGCAAGTGTTCCATAAACGACATCCAGCGACTCGACTGGTGGCCTGGTAATTCCCCTTATCGCTGGACAATTTTGCATTCAAAATGTAAATTAAATTTTAATTTGCTGCTCTTTATTTCTGGGTGCTGTAATACGGATGCAGTGAAAGAAAATAATATGTTGCCTGAGTCATTTTTTACATTATGTGTATTTAATTATTTAATTTTATATATAAAACTAAGATTTTATAATCTAAAATGTTTCGTTAGTTGTTCATATTTTTATCTAATTATTAGTAACCTTGACAGACAAAATTTTCGTTCTGTGTGCTAATTTAAAATGGAAATCTTTGGAATATTTCTAACTGGGTACCAGCAGCGTGCAATTGTTTTTCCAGTTAACCCTTCGGTAAGACGATCTCTCGTTGTTTTTGTTGGCATTGCCTCGTGCTTGTCACCGATTTCTTGCGCTTTGCCCATTAATTTGCAGTACAAAGAGCCTCCGAGAGCCGGAGCCGTCAAGTCAACCGGTTTTTGAGAGAGCTTCGCATCTAATACCAAGTTCAAGGTCGAGTCCGAGACCGAGACCGAGAGATCGCAGTGCATCGCAAAGGTGTGACTATATAACCGCCGAGCCAAGTGTCGGGCCAAAGCCAAAGCCAAAGCTAAAATCAAAGCCAACCCCAGGCAACGTTCAATCCAGCAAACCATTCGGCCAAGTTCTAACCGACGACACTGAGCGAAAAGAGTGTTATTAATAAAGGAATAAAAAAATAAATTACATTTTCATCAACAAAACTGTTCCTCTTGCTGTTTATTTGTAGATTTTTAAGCGCAGAGGATAATTTGACTACACTTTTCTAAAACTTGTGAGATCTTAGCTTCTTTGGGTATTTTAGTTAATAAAATGTTAAATAAATATAAAATGTTATACTATTATTTAACACTTTAAGAGCTTTAAAGTCCCATTGAATGAAGCCATTTTTTTTATTTTAATACAAATTCCAAATCAGAATATCCGAAGTTAAAGTATATAATAAAAGCAAGTTTTGCCTGAGTGTTTGTATTTAAACATTTTAATACCCACAATTAAAGCAGATAACTTTGTTAACTATTTTATTACTCGTCTTGGATTTCCAATAGCCGTTATTATTCTTTTATGATATATATTTTGTTCAGTGAGTTGTAAGCTTTTCAATTTGTTATGGTGGGCGGTGGCAGGCGCGACTCTCGTACCGCATTCTCATTCCCCGGTCATTCAAATCTTGCTTAATTATACAGTGGGTAAGTCTAAACAGCTTTTGTTGTTTTCCTTTTTTATATACGTATGTATGTATTTATTTTTTGCAATTGAAAGATTTTTCCCACGAATCGCGAATTTCCATTAAGCCATTGGCTTTGAAACGTCAAGTGCTTGGCCACGAGAACCGAATACGGCACGTTTTCCAATTGAGCAGCGTCGAAGAATGCTCTCCACCTGAAGGGTACTTCCCAATATAAATATTTATTCTACAGGTAATTTGGGATTTGCTCTAAAGACAAAAGAATAGCTCAGCTTGCTGGGGAAAGGCGCATTCAAATGGCTAAGATGATAGATTCTATAGTACAGGTAAGGGGATTTCAAGAGATTAAATCTGAAAGTACATACATACATATATATTATTTTTTTTTTATAGTTGGATTTACAATCGTTAATCGAAAATAAAAAGGATTACTTAAGCGTTTTTAAGTAAGCTTAACCTAAATAATTTCAACATAACTTTAAGCCTCTCTAGAATGATCTGTATAATAGCAGCGATTTGTGTAATAAACCCTTTATACATATACATACATATGTATGTGGAACTACAATTAATCAAACAATCAATCATTTCTCAAAGCTATCTATTAACACAGAAATGCAATAATTAACTATTTAACAGGTTAGTAACGAATGCCGTATTGGAAAATATGTAGAGTAATTTCGAGAAGCTTATCTAAAGTATAATTATCTCATATATCACTCTTATTATTCCCAAATTATTCGCCAAATTATGTACGAACAAGCCAGCTTTTCATCTCTTCTCATCCCAGAGAATAATCGAAATCCAATCGCAAATCCTGCCAATTCGAATCTCTCAACGGGTTGAACACAAATCACATTAAAAGCCAACCAAAAACACTTCCGATCTCAAACGCAGAAATGTGGCACGGACTGGAGTGTGAGAGTGAGTTAAAATATTGATAAATGACCGGATTGAGCTGCAAGGAGTGAACTTTTTGAGGGGCCACATGTGCAGCAGCTTGATTTATGAACGCTCACGGGTTAAGAGTTTGGGGGCTTCATTAGGACCTCTTTTGATAAATGCGATAGATGTATAATTTGCATTTAGAGCTGGCAAAATGTTTCGGCTCACATCGTCAGCACATCCATTCGAATCCATCTGAGCCAGCCACTTTGTAATTATAATGCCGGAACGCCCCAGAAACCCAACTGCGTTGCAACGGAAGCCTTTGCCACCCCCAAAAAAAAAAAAAAAGAAGAAATAAAATCCCTAAAAGCCGGAGAAAAAATAGCACAGCGGTGGTATAGACGGATATAGAGGGAAAAACTGGGAGGCAGGCACCAAATGCTGTTTAAACGGATATCCTAAATGTCTGCCCGGATGGACGAAGCTCCGCACTTTTGGCCTGACAGTCATTTCCGTTGGGAAGTTTTTCATTGCTTCCCATGGAGATTGACTGCAGAGGGGCGAGGCAGGGTCCTGATGAGAACCTGTTGCTCAAAGACAGATTTATGCCATCGTAAAATATGCCATTTGAATCTGGGAATTTAATTTTAATGTCGCAAAAGCTGCGCCAAAAGGATGCGAATGCGGGAGAGCGGGAAGGATCTATGTTGGTTTAGGTTTGGCATAGGCACACGAGCCCATCGTTTATCCTTAGAGATGCCTAAATGGTAGTGCGAACGTGACGTGATTCCATAAATAATTTTAATATTGTCAACCTCGAATTCTTTGGCGAATATTTTGTAGTGAAAATGGTAATAAAGGATATCTAAAGTAATAATTTTAATTATGATATGATATGACTGTAACACAGAGATATATTTTATGGCATGTTTTAGAAATTATGACAACATATTCTTATTTGTAATGCTTAATAAAAGAAATACATTAAATTCACGAAGTACAGCAGTCAAAAAGTAGGCAATAATCCCTTTTTGAGGCGTGTGTTTTCTTGATTATTATATTTAGTTCATTTAGTTCACGATTTAACAATATTATATATTAGTTATTTTAGTAAGACCTTTTTCCATAATAAAGTTTGTTAAAAAGTTTATTTATTTCCTATTGAACTTTAGTAATTTTAATGATCTCTTCACAATCTCTTCACATCTCTAGCCCTAAAATTGACCACAGAATCCGTTGAAGCCAAGCAAACACACCAGCTCCTAAAATCCAGTCCCATCCGCCCACACTACCACACCCACACCCTCACACACAACACGCACACACTCACGCTTCGGCCATTAGGCGAACGAGTGCCAGTGTTCAGCCATTTTCTCTTTTAGCGGAAGTTGTCTGTGTTAATGGAATTACATGAATTCCAACTCTGAACCGCAGAGTAAAAGCGAGAGGCGAATGGCGGGCGACATTTCCGCAAATGCATGGCCCATAAACTTTGATGGTGGGAGGGGGGTGTGGCAGGAATGTTTTGGCCCAGAAAAAAAAATATATATACAAAATTGGAGCAAAGAGAGGACCAAATCTAGAGAGAGCAAGTGAGAGCGGAAATGATAATGGTCTGAACCGACGACCGACTTTTTATCGCATTAGGTCTGGTGGATGCAACATAAACATAATCCACTCACGAATTTCCGTGTTCCGGTAAAGGAACAAAATCGAAACAAATGTGCCAAATATTTCCATTCAATTTTATTTTAATGCAATTTCAACAAGCTACAAACTAAGCGTTCATAAAATGTTCATTTAAAAGCACGCATATGTTTACGACAGCAGCTTTTATCCTTGCTTTCTTTTCTTTGCGGGAGTTATCCACCCTTTTGAGTTTTCTTTTTCAGTTCTCTCCGGTCCCTGTCCCTGCACATTCTTTTTCAATTTTCTTGGCTTAGTGCCAAGAATTGTAACTCTTTGGAAATTCCAGTTAATGCGGAAAAATCGTTCTTTAATGGCTGATTCTTATGAATGAAATTATCTATATACCTTACTTTACAATTTGAATTACTTTTTGTTTACATTCTGAGCAACACAAAAACATTAAACGATCACAACAGGTTTATTTAAAGTTTATTTAAATTCAAAATTAAAGAGTAACAGTAAAGCGAGGGATGGAAGACACGTAACTGTAAATCACATATGATACTTATTCACCATAGCGTAGCATGGCTTTTCGACTAGGTGGCAAGGCCAAATTCCGGCATCGGCAATGTGACTTCTGCCATTTTTAAACTTTTATTGTTTCTTCTCAAGAAACTGTTGTGGTATACGCTTTTATTTTTAAATTACTTGCCTGACCATCGAAAATGGGTGAGAGAAGTGCTTTCGAGTTTCTTAGTCCTGATCTTAGACTCTTTGCCGGCACCTAACCTCGCTCATTTCCACAGGAAACTCGAAGCAACCCTTTAATTTTGTGAGGCCGGAGAATAGAAGAATACCGAATGTCATCACCAACGAGTCCATGATCTCGACTTTTGCCAAAGATCGCTTTAGCCGGGAGGTGATTCAGTTAAGGATCGTGATCAAGGAGCTGATAGGTAATGGGTCTTTTGGCCGCGTCTACAAGGCCCAGTTACGGGACTCCGAGCAGATAGTGGCCCTCAAGCACTGCTACTACGACTGCTACTACCAGCAGCGCGAGGTGGAGATTATGACGCAACTGGAGAACCACTGCAACATTGTCAGGCTAATCATGTACTCCTATATCATTATGGGCGATCCGCCAATGAGTAGCATCATCCTCATAATGGAATACATGCCGATGAATCTCCATGACTACATCAAACGGTACCAAAATAGCAATGAGCCAAAGGAAGCCATCATCTATGTGCGCATTCTCTCGTACCAGATGTTCCGGGGACTGGGATACCTCCATTCCCTGGGTATCTGCCACAGGGACATCAAGCCGGAGAACCTCCTGATGGACAGCCGAAGCATGCAGCTCAAACTGGCTGATTTTGGTACCGCAAAGACTCTGGAAGCCCAGAAGCGCAACTTGATCTGTATTGGCTCCAGGCTCTATCGGGCCCCGCAGCTGTTTGCCAAATACGAGCTCTACGATTGCTCTATAGACATCTGGAGTGCCGGCTGCGTCCTTGCCGAGCTGCTGAAGGGATCTGCGCTCTTCCAGAGCAATCACGAGGAGCTGCAGCAGCTGCATCATATCGTCAGTCTGCTAGGCACTGAGGGCTTGGATAGGGCCCCAGAAGTTCACTCTGTATGTGCTGAGATGCAACATACAGTCCGTCCCAGCTGGGATCTTCTGCTGGAAGTGGAAGTGCCTCCGGATCTGTCGGATTTGCTAAACTCATGTTTCGTCTATGAGTCTGCTGGCCGGATCTTGCCCATGGTGGCGTGTGCACATGTCGCCTTCGATGAACTGCGCATCATGGACACCTTGGGCTGCCGCATGCCCAATGGGGAGGAGTTGCCGCCACTATTCAACTTTGGCGACCAGGAGTTGGCACTAGATGAGAAGCTTCGAATGGACCTGCTGCCCCTCCACCTAGCCGGACTGGAGCCGCAGCTCGAGCAGCTGGATGTGGCTGCCAATATAGAGGTCCAGACTTAGAACTGCGTTCTACAAATTTCACAACTTTGCAACAATTTTAGGGTCTTTGTAGAGCAGTTTTACAATACTCAGTATTTTTAATGAAATCAAGAAGAAAGTCAATATTTATAGATAAAGCTCGAGGCTTAAACTGATTTGGTACCTAAATAAATAAAACCTAAGCATGTTTCGTTGGTCAAGAATAAAACGAAAAGTGTTGTTTAATGTTTATGTTTAAATTCTAAATCAAAATGGAAAAGGATTGCCAACTTCTTAAATAAAATGACAACTTTTTAATGAAATTATCCAACACTTTCTTGCAGATAAATGTCAAACGTGAAGAAAATTCATTTGAAGACGTCAAAGGTGAAAAGGAAGCTCAGTCAAAAGGCAGCTAGCGCACGGAAAGCACGGAAAATATTTGGTAAAGGAAATCAGAAGACTAATTTGGTGCCTGCTTCTTGATTTTTAGCAGAGTCATGGAGCTGCCATCGATGGTGGAGCGTTCGGGCGATGATCTGGTGGTACGCAGCCTAGTTAGCGGTGCACCCATGTTCCGTTCTTACTTTGACAACGGAGAAGAGCCCTCTGTCGGTGCCAACCTTTTGACGTCTCTATCGGTTCCCTTACCTTTGATGGGAACTTCAATGCTCTTGAATCCGGAAGTGGGGAGTGTCATGGAGAACTTGCTGCCAGAAGATGGCCACGCCGCCATTACTATCGAGGAAGACCTGCCGCAGTGCAAAATCCGTAGGAATTACAGTTGCAACCAGTGCGCTTTCTACACCCAAAATCCACGGAGTCATCTCTCCCATCTCCGCGACGTCCATGGCGAGCGAATCGTGATCAATGAGTGCAAATTGTGTCTGTACGCCTCGCGCCACTTCCAGAAGCTGGTGCGTCACATGAAGATGGTACACGGCTGTTCGGACGACAACGGAATGCCAGGATCATCCGGTGGTGCCCTACGTGCCAAGTACAATCTCACTCGGGATGTGCGCAGGCGGCGACTAGAAGAGAGCATCGAAATGCAGGCTACAAATGGGCCAGGTCCCAATCCTCCAAATCCTCCAAAGCTTCCCCAGAACGAGCCCACACTGGAACAGCTCAAGATGGAGCTCGCGCGGGAGGAGCAGAAGCTGGTGAACAGCTTTCAGATGTACAAGCGCCAGCAGGATATGCAGCAGCTCCAACAAATCGTCGACAGTCACGATAATATCTTTGCCATGGCCTTCGAGCTCCAGCTACAATCGATGCCCTATGCCATGCCGCGGGAACCCCTTAGGTTGGATGCAACCAATAGCAGCTCGGACTCGGAAGAAACTCCCCAGAGCCCCTCGATGGAAGTGCAAGAGCCGCCGCCGGGTACCCTGCAGTTCCAGTGTCATAAGTGTTCGTATATTACGCCGATTCGCTCCAGGTACAAGAAACACGTCAAGTATCACACCATGCCGCTAATCAAATGCAGTTCCTGTGACTTCCACACCCCGTACAAGTGGAATCTGGACAGGCACACCAAGAATCATGGTGGCAATGGCCTCTACAGATGCACCGTTTGCGACTTTAGCACAGACATTAAGCAATCGCTGACCATACATGAATTGAACCACCATGTGCCCACAGTGGGTCACCAGATGGCCGCCAGGCGCAAGGCGACCCATAAATCCGATCAGGATCTGGAGGATGAACAACCCAGTTGTTCCCGTAAGATTGTGGGTCCCCCCATCACAGCCCCGGACTCTCCGATACCGGAGCCCACGGCCATCAGTTGCTCTCACTGCCAGCAGCGGATGCCCAATGCCATCGCTCTGCTCAAACATCTTCAGGTGTGCGCTCAAGCGCTGAAGAATAATCAGCATCTGCTGCGGGTTGCCATGGACGGAGGGGATTCGGAAATTATGGATGAGGACTTGCCGAATGCTGTCGGTGATCTCAATTATTGCGGTGTGGAAACCGCTCCTGGCTATGGAGAGGTAAACGAGAGAGAGTTCGTCTTGTATTTTTTGTATTATGTATCTATCATTATTTCAGGTCACTCAACCGTTCGTTCCGGAGGAATCCAATGATAATACGCCATTGAAGAAGGTGTTCAAGTGTCCCCATTGCACCTTTTGGGCAGCCACTGCCTCGCGTTTCCATGTCCACATCGTTGGCCATCTGAATAGGAAGCCCTTCGAGTGCTCCCTGTGCGCCTATCGCTCCAACTGGCGCTGGGACATCACCAAGCACATCCGCTTGAAGGCCATCCGTGACAAGACTCACATCCAAGCGGAAGTCCTGATGAACGACGAGACTGGAAGACGCAATTATGCCAAGTACAATAAGTACTTGACTTTGATGAAGGTGAATGTAAACCAACCGGGCGATGTGAAGCACATGCGCACTGGCGAAATGATTATCGTTCCAAAGCTAGACGATCAGGACGAAGAAATGTTAGAGCCCCTTGAGAATGCTTTGGACTTGAGCAAGCCGAAGGAAGAGGAATTTTTCAATTTTCAATTGAACACCAAAAAGTTGACAGGATGCAGCAGCGAGATTCCCGCACAGAAGGAGGTATTGAAGCCAACTGAAGATTTCATGGATCTAGAATCAAGTGACAAGGAAATCGACTTGCCCTTGGATTTGACAAAACCACAATGGCATGAGGAAATGGCTGCATCCAGTGATGGCTCTTTAATGTCCAACGAAAGCGATTAGATTGGAGTATTATCTCTTGTAATCTTGTATCTCAATTATAATAAACTAAACCTAATAAACCACAACAAATCCATCACTGTAGTTTGTAGTTAATACTTTCCCAAAGCAAGTTTATTTAAGGACAACGATTAATTTTCTCTCGGTGAAGTTAACTAAAATCTTACATTTTCTCAGGTTACAATTAGAGAGAAAGAAAGAATATATACCATAAACTATAGCCCGATTAAGTATGCTCCACCAGAATATTTTCCATTTCTATATGGTGAGATTAGAGTGTATTTTGTTATTAATATTATGTGGGGATTTTAGGGCAAGAGAAACAATAAATATTAGCGGGTTAATATGTGTTAATTTAGCGTGGCTAATGTATTGTTTACATTCCTATTGAAGATCAAAATCAGCTATGCTTTAGTCTCGGATACTGGCGTTAGTTAGTATACTACGAATTTAGATCACGCGCTTTTCACAGCAAACATTCCTGTATGAAAAATAATACTATGCATATCAAGACGAGCAGCGGCACCAAGAAGCAGACCTCATCCATACTCAATGAGCCGAGGAGCTGGCACAGATCGAGGCAGAGGAACCGTATCTGCAGGAGCCACAACCACAGGCACTAAGTCGTCTGACACTGGACGCCCTCAAAGTGCGGCGATTGTCCGTCCTCGTCGTCCTGCTGCTGCCTGGGCTGTGGCCTGTACTCCGTCAGTAGCACCTCTTCGGCGTTCGGGGGTATAACTATCTTCTCCCTCGCCGGCAGTATATCCTCTAGCATGGCCAGCTGGGGTGCTGTCGCAAAGTCGTTGTCTGGAAATTTTACCTTGAACTTCACATAAAGATCCCCGCATACGGCCGGTTGGCTGAAGTCGGGCATGCCACAGCCACGCACCATCTTGATGAGGTTGTGCTGCAGCACTTCGCCCGGCTGAGTGCTTAGGCACACGTTCCGCCCGTCCAGGTGCTTGAAGCAATGCTTGTAGCCGCACAATGCCTCCGTGATGTTGACGGTCAGGTCATGCATGTACAGATTGGCGTGACGGCGCTGAAATACCGTATGCTCCTTTTGGGCGAGGACCACTATCAAATCTCCGAACTCGCCGCCACGCATCTGGTGGCCCTCGTTCACGAATGGCACTTTCAGCATATGCGGTGCTCCGCGTTCCACCACGATGTCCCGCTTCATCTTCTCCTCCACGAAACCGCTGCCGTGACAGGGACTGCATTTCATGTTTTCCTTGATGGTAAAGCCACGACCATCGCAGGCCGGGCAGGTCTGTAAAGGGAGCAATCATTTTCTCATTGTTATAAAGACATTAAAATCAACTCTTACCGCATCGAATGGACTGAGTCCCATGAAGGTGAAAGCAGTTGCACGGCCCGCCCCGCCGCATGCCTCACAGCTCTCGCGGCCTTCCTTGGGACCGCCATCGCCTTTGCACTTGCCGCACAACTTCTGGCGCTTATACTCGAGACTCTTTTTCATTCCGCCCACATAGATCTCCTCCAGCGTCAGCTCCACCTTGATCACGACCTTGCCCTCTCGCTTACGTCCCCCGGTCGAAGAGCGTTCAAAAGGAAACCACTGAGCGAAGAAGTCGGAGGCATCGGAGAAGCCCTCGGCGCCCTCCTGAAGACCCTTCAGTCCGTAACGGTCGTAGATGCGACGCTTCTCGGGATCCGACAGCACTTCGTAGGCGAAAGATATCTCTTTAAACTTGTCACCCGCATCAGGATTCTTGTCTGGATGGAACTCTTTGGCCAATTTGCGATAGTTCTATTGACTCAAATAAAAGTTGCAAATAAGACTTTATTTACAATCTTATTGCCTGCCACTTGCCTTTTTTATTTCCTCGGCGCTCGCACCCGGAGCCACTCCAAGCACCTCGTATAAATTTAAGTTGTCCATTTTGTATTGCTACCTCGCCCATCCAACCTACAAACTAAACAATGTACATTGTGATTGTACAATTAATTTTTAATAATTTATATATGACATTATTTTCGTATTTTGGTTGCTGAGTGTGACCAAGTGTGACTAAAGAACCAAATGTTCCGACAAAAATTCCAAATAAAATACCGTTAAATAACGCGACTCGTGGGACAGTAGGGATTGGAGCTGGAGAACATTCTAGACTTTACATTTCAAATATCCTGAAATACATTTTAACTTAATTTTTCGTAAAAAAAATAAACAGTAAATATTTCAAAAGTCAAGATAATTGAAAATATTTAAAAAACAAAAAATATATAAACAAAAAATTGTCATACATAATATAAATATTAAATTCATTCATTCAATTTCATAATTTAAATTTTAAATTAAACATAACTGTAGTTTCTTTTTTTTAAATTTGGCTTTGTTTTTCCTACGTGACTTCGTCTAGAGGTTGGTTAAACCAGTACTTACTGTACCTCATAGAAAATCCGGAAATATACCAACAAACCGATTACTTGCTTCGGTATCTCAGTATTTTTAAGTTATCGTGGCGATCACATAGACATGGAGGAAACGGGGTTTTCCCGGATTTAATTAAATTAATTGTATTTTATAATGTTTAAACAACATAAAAAAGTAAACATAAATACAGTATATCAAGAAGCTATCTTCGGTTTGTGGTTAAAGTCTATGTTATGTTTCTTGTTCTGCTTTTACATGGTATTGTGAAATTGTGTACAGTTAAAAGGGCTTGCACGCTTTTGAAATTCTTGACTGCCCAGGGTTAAAAAAAGATTAATACTATCAGAATACATAAATTATTGAATGAGTTTATTATAAAAATAAAACAAAATTATGCATACTGTAGAAAGTTGAAGATAATTTTTTTGTGCCGAAAATTTTGAAAACATCGACGACCATCGACATCGATGTTTTCGGTCGAGCTTGCATCACTTGCGAGGTAAAAAAAAATAAATCCAAAGGCCTTTTGAATAATTTTATCTTGAAAACAAAAATTTATGTAGCGATGAAAACAAACTTTTCAAAAAATTTTCTTGACAAAAAATAAAAGTATCGCTATTTCGATATTTGAGCAAACTAAAATGCGTGATATAAATATATCATCCTTAGAAAAATATCGATATATTGATAATTTGATGTTTTATCAACCCTAGAAAAAATATCAGCCATCTTGGTTTTCGTCGGGAAATTTTCCAGAAATTACGGTCGAAAATTACGAAAAAACCACGATCAAATTGGTTGGAAAATTTTTTAAAATTACGTTTTAGTTCGGATAAGTGAAAAAAGCTCGGGTCGCGTGCAAATTTTGCCCCCTAACGACCGCTGGAGAATTTTTTCCACCAAGCCAAATGGGTGCGAAGCTGACGACGTAAAAATTTTTGTGTGTACCAACGAAAGAGCGGAGAAGACGGACGGCGCGAGAGCGCAAAGCGGAGAGACCGAGGAAACACTCGCGCACTGTTGGTGGTGTGGCAAGAAGAAGCAGCAGGCAGCAGCAACAGCGCAACTCGAGAGTTTTCTCTCTCCCTGTGACACTTTGTGAGTGTGTGTGGGAAAAATGATGGAAAACTACGAAGAAATTTGCCTGAGCCATATTAAGGCCAAGGATCTGGGAGATATGGCCGAAGTGCAGTGCCAGAATGCTCCAGAGTTTTTTGCACCAACCAAATTTGATTTTGGCGCCGAAATTCTCGCCACAACGTCGAGCGAGGCAGCGACGTCGGCCGCGACTGAGTCGGAGCCAATAGCTACAGCAACATCAACAATAGCAACAAGCGAACTGGCTGGCAAAGCAAATGGTGAAATCAAAACAAAAACATTGGCTGCCAGGGAAGAACAAGAAATTGGCGCCAATTTGGAGCAAGAAATCAAAAACACAAATAAATTGGGAGCCTCCACAAACTCGGAGGGTGAGGACGAGGAGGAAGAGGAGGAGGATGACGATGACGAGGACGACGACGATGATGATGACGATGAAGACGGCGAAGGCGAGGGCACCAGCAACGAGGACGAGGACTCCAGCTCCAACTGCTCCTCGACTGTCGGTCCCGATTGGAAGCTGCGCTGGCTGCAACGTGAGTTTTACACGGGTCGTGTGCCCCGCCAGGTGATTGCCAGCATCATGCCGCACTTCGCCACAGGTCTTGCCGCAGACACCGATGACTCCGTGCTGTGGGACTACCTGGCCCACCTGTTGAACGAGCCAAAGAGGCGCAACAAGCTTTCCAATGTGAATACTTTCGACGATGTCATCGACTTGGTTAAGAAGTCGCAGAAGATCATTGTGCTAACCGGGGCCGGGGTGTCCGTGTCCTGTGGCATTCCCGACTTCCGATCCACCAACGGCATATATGCGCGGCTCGCGCATGACTTTCCCGATCTTCCCGATCCGCAGGCCATGTTTGACATCAACTACTTCAAGCGTGATCCGCGACCCTTCTACAAATTCGCCCGTGAGATATATCCAGGCGAGTTCCAGCCATCGCCCTGCCATCGGTTCATCAAGATGCTGGAGAACAAAGGCAAGCTGTTGCGTAACTACACGCAGAACATCGACACATTGGAGCGAGTAGCGGGTATCCAGCGAGTGATCGAATGTCACGGCTCTTTTTCCACGGCCTCGTGCACCAAGTGTCGATTTAAATGCAACGCCGACGCCCTGCGTGCCGACATCTTTGCCCAGCGCATCCCAGTCTGTCCGCAATGCCAGCCAAATAAGGAGCAAAGCGTGGACGCCTCGGTGGCCGTCACTGAAGAGGAACTGCGCCAGCTGGTGGAGAACGGCATTATGAAGCCGGACATTGTGTTCTTCGGAGAGGGTACGTTTATTTTTTATATTAATTTAAATATTTTAAATACTTATCTTGCTCGAAGAGAACCGAACCTATTGGTTACGGATGAGATCTGCTATGTGTGTGTGTGATTTGTCAAAAGCTTTGCTTTTGTATTTTAAAAAATATCAAAAGGTCACTTGAGCAGTGAGCTATGATTTTGTACAATTACTAATTTCCAATACTCTCTCTTGTCCGTCCTACTTGTCAACAGGTCTGCCGGACGAATATCACACAGTAATGGGCACCGACAAAGACATTTGCGATCTGCTGATCGTCATCGGTTCCTCGCTAAAGGTACGACCTGTTGCCCACATTCCCAGCAGCATACCGGCAACGGTGCCACAGATTCTGATCAATCGCGAGCAGCTGCATCACTTGAAGTTCGACGTGGAGCTGCTGGGCGACTCCGATGTCATCATCAATCAGATTTGTCATCGACTCTCGGGCAACGACGACTCCTGGCGGCAGCTGTGCTGCGATGAGTCTGTGCTCAGCGAGAGCAAAGAGTTGTTGCCACCAGAGCATCATCGTCATCACCATCACCACCACCACCATCATCTGCATCATCATCTGCACCACCATCACCGGCATTGCAGTGCGGAGGCGGAGAGCGAGCCGCAATCGCAACTGGATACGGACACACAATCGCTCAAGTCCAATGGCTCGACGGATTACATTCTGGGATCAGCTGGAACCTGCTCAGATAGCGGCTTTGAATCCTCCACATATACGAGCGTAAAGCAGCAGCGTTCCAGTGCCGCAGATGCGGCAGCTATTGAACGCATCAAGACAGACATTCTGGTGGAACTAAACGAGACCACGGCCGCCCTTAGCTGCGATCGGCTGTCAGCAGCAGCAGGAACACCAACTAGCAGCAGTGTTACGGTGGAAAGCTATCGTCACCTGTCCATCGATTCTTCCAAGGACAGCGGCATCGAGCAGTGCGACAACGAGGCCACTCCCAGCAGCAGCAGCTATGTGCGACCCAGTAATCTTGTCCAGGAGACTAAGACAGTGGCGCCCAGCTTAACGCCAACGCCATCCCAGCGCGAGAAACGTCAAACGGCAGCGGAGCGCCTAAAGCCAGGAACCTTCTACTCCCACACCAACAACTATTCGTATGTGTTCCCTGGAGCTCAGGTTTTCTGGGACAACGACTACAGCGATGATGATGACGAGGAGGATGAGAGAGGAGGAGGTCACAACAGACATGTGGATATCTTTGGAAGTCTGGGACCCAACTATGAGGATGACGATGAAGAGGAAGCCTGCGATCTTAATGCTGTTCCATTGTCGCCCCTGCTCCCGCCCTCTCTGGAGGCACACATTGTCACAGAGATAGTTAGTGGCGCTGACGAACCTCCTGCCTCTAGCCTAAGTCCCGGCAAGAAGCGGCCCGGCTGCCTTCTTGAACAACAGCCTGCAGCCGCCGCCGCCGCACCATCACCCGCAATTGAGACGGAAACTCCGCCGCTAAAAAAGCGACGACCCAGCGAAGAGGAGAATGAGCGACAGCAACAGCAGACGCAGACTCAGGAGAGTCCGCCGCCGCCGGGGCAATTAACAGCAGCTTCAGCAGCAGTGTAAACTGCTACTAGTTTAGTATTTATTTTAAAGCCAATATAAACCGGTAAACTAGTAAACTCAAGGCACACCGACACTACACACACACAACTCGCATAAGAAGAAACAATGTCGAAAGAAGCTCCGAATTTGAAACACTTCGCCTTCTTCCCCCAACACTAATTTGGTTACATTGGAAAGACAAGACCATTATTTTCAATATTTTGCTTCCTTGAATCAGAGGCGCCAAAAGGGAACTAAGACCACTAGATGATTACTCAACACGCGAGGCTTTAGGAGACACCCAATCCCAATCCTCGTTTCTTTAAAGTTAAAACTCCTTCCTCCCAATTTATGATATTTTTGTTTGCGAAAAGCTTTTAGTTTTTATTTATTATCAATCACCTTCTGCAAAACGAAACGCTGTAAATGTTAGTATTTTATTATATTAAGTTGTTATTGAGGCCTTTTTAGATAAAACGGATAAAAGAGAGAAGAGCGAAAGAAAGGTGGGAAAAGCCCCCAGGGCGAACCTGGGGAGTTTTTCTTTGTATTCAAAGAAAATCAGCGCCTCAACTTTAAAACTAGAATTAAGAGTAAAATATTCATTACTATAAAAACGATGCATCAACCAGAAGAAGAAAGGAGAAACATCTAGACTTAGTTTAAAACTAGACACAAACAACAAACACACACACACACTGTATATAAGCACTATATCCTTTAATTTGTACTGTACATTATCCTTTTTCTACTCTTTTTTCACCCTTATCCCCCTTATCCTTATCCACTTTCTATCGGTTATGGCAACTATATTTTCAACATTTGTACACTCACACACCCACATCAGATTTGATCCGAATATATATACATATAAATGTGGTTATATAGAAGCGAATACGAATACTACACCCGTTCTTCATTTGGTGTGCGTGTTAAAAGTGTTTAATCAAAAATTAGCATAAATATTTAGCCACCAAACAACACAGTGTAAACTTAGCTCTAAGAATTTAGTCTATATGTCATCAAAGTGTATTAATATCCACAATATAAACAAATCGAAAAAAGAATGTAAATTCAATAAGTGTTTTTCCTCATTTCGGTTACGGGTTTAAGAATTTAAAGTCGCTGTTCGGGGCTTGCGAGCTAAGAGGGAGGATTGCAGGTTGCAGGTTTATTGTTATTTGACTCCCATATTTATTTTATTGTATTTGAACGGACGCCCATTTGGTGACACATGTTTGTCTAATTCTGATCAACAGGTTGCTCTTCGATGTAATAGAACTTTAAGGGGAGGTTCTTTTATAATTGGCCGAAATAAGAGCAAACTTTGATCATTTTTTGTGGGAAAATGAAAAGACCTGCAAAGTCGTGCTTAGGAACATAAATGTATTGTTTATTAGTGAATACAAAATAAATATTTTTTGTTCAATATTCAAAATGACGGATCTCGCGAGGCTCTACGGGCGAAAGAATGTCACCTTATGTCAAGGCTAGGGCTTTCGTGGTTAACTGAAGTGAGAAATTGTTTTAAATCATTAAAGTACAGGAAATTTCGTATGACATGAACCTAATTTGAAAGAAATTTAATGAAAAAAATACATAATATCATGGAAATAAAAAAAAGTCAATTTTTTTCGCTTTTTTTTATTTTGATCTTCATTAAAAATTATAAATAAATAATTTTTTTTGTCATAAAAAAGTATCTTTTCATTTTCCCACAAACAATTCTGAAAGTTTTGCGTTTATTTCGGCCAAATATAAAAGAACCTTCCCTTAAAGTTTAAACCCATCCCAGCGACTCTAGGCACTCTGGACAATGTGCCCTGGTTAGATTTCTTATCTCTGACTTTCTAAATGTAGAATGCAGAATACTTTTGGTTATTTTATATGCAGTTAAGAATCAAATAAGCAAGTATCTTATTCATGAAATTTTATGAGGAACATGTAATGTAATTAAATGGGTTATCGCTGGCAATTGTCTCTAATGTAAATGTACATTTTATATAAACCTTAATTTTGAATATATACAGTGAATGGAAACATTCATTTGTAAATAAATGTCGTAATTTGTATAATAAATTCTTATCAATCCCTACGGAATCCGGATGCCATGCCTCTTCGCAAGTCATCCAATGATTCCGGCAATCATTTCATCAGAGACCCTTTTCTCAAGCGGTCGAACAGATTCTCCTGATTGGGATTCGGATCGGTCGAGAAGGCAAATGTAGCCGGACCGAAAGTCCTCCACTAGGAGGATCGTCATCAGGACTCATCCCATAAACTCCATTTCAAAGTTCCAAACTTCAACATCCTGATACCTGTAAGTGGAGGACTTTCGATCCGACTACTTATGGCTTCTGGACGATCCGAAGCCTAGTCATTAGAGTGTAAGACCGCTGAAGGTGCCGGAAGTCTGTGATATTAATCCTTGGAATATGCCTGACACATATTCACATCAGAAAATAACCTAAAATTTGAAAATCTGTATAAAATCTTGAGGTTTCCAGAATCAAAAATTGGCAATACAAATTAAACGTACTCTTGGTACCTTTTTCCCAAACCCAAAAGCAATAATAGTGCGCTTGTATTTCTTCAATACTTTGCAATTTTGAATTCGGGTTTATTAAGTATTTGACATTAGCTGGTACCTTAGGGTAGTCTAGTTACATAATTCTATTATTTAGGTGTTGCCATCTTCAAAAGTATGCCTTATACCAATAATAATCTCTCCGCAGAGGCATGGGATTCCGGTGAGAGAAAAAACATAATTATCAAGGGAGAGAGAGCGCCACGCTTGCTGCTGATGAAACGATTTGATCTTAACAACTAAGAGAGCGACTTTTGCGATCGCTTGTGACTTAAGACTGAACGGTGTATACGGATGTATGCTGCCTGGATTCCCGGATTGATTGATGGCGCTTCTGGTTCTGGTTCTGTATAAAATATGATATTCGCGACGGGGTGATGATCATCAGCGAAAGAACTTATTTACAATTAACAAACTTGGGCTTTACAATCATATATCCATCATATATCATCCATCATATATATACATCCAGATCCATGTATATATGGTTGAATGCATTTTATATCTTATAAAAATACGCGGTTAAAAAAATCTTGATATATAGAGCTCTCTGACTGATATAACATGATCATACGGCTACGGACTACGTACGGTATACGACATAATCGGTATATATATTTATATATATTTAGTAGATGTATATTTGTAAAATAACGCGCTGTGTGAGACTTGAGTTAGTTATACAATTGTATTATGGATACTTAAATCCATACTAGGCAACGATTGTGTTTCGATTTCCGGTGCTAACAAAATACTTCAGTATCATATATATATTTATGTATATATTCCTTATGGCTATGCACTAGTCTACACGCATTATAAAAGTGTGTAGTGTATGCTGCTGCTGTGTGTATTTCTGTCGGTGATAACTTTCGTTTTGCTTCGGTTTTGTTAAAATATTTCAACAAATCCTCGCACTATAAAAACGGCGACTTGTTGGTCTTGTGCGACCTGGCCCTGCTGCCGGGATTAACCTTGCACTTTAGTTGGGCAATGAGGTCGGAGATTTTTAATGCCGGGCCCACCTTCATGCCCAGCAGCGGCATTATGTCGTCCTTGGTTAGCTGCAGCAGTCGCTTGCCATCGATCTTGTTCCGACTGAACGTGTCACAGTGGGCGGTGCAATCGTTGACGCGCAGGAACTGCGACACATCGTAAACGTTCCACGAGTCCGGCATTAGCTCCAGGTGCGCCTCACTCGAATCGATGTCAGCCAGTCGCGGAATGTACTTATTATTCGACGCAGAGGAGTTCTACACAAAGGGGGGAAAATAATATACAATTCCAATTAGTTATTAAAAAAAGTTCTGTGTGTGTTTTTGGCGGGAATTAAGGCTGAATGATTTTTGGATGTGGAATGTGGTATGCGGATGGGCGGCGTTTGTTACAAGTACCAAAAATAACAGTGCGTAAAAATAAATATTATATACAAAAGTTGGCTTTGTTGGCGATGTATGACTTCGGTTATATACATTTATGCAATTGTGTGACGGAGCCATGGCACAGTGGTTTCGAGTTCCTAAGCAAAACTGAACAAAATATTGCAGCTTTAGGTTGTAAACTGTTTAGGTTTATAAATAAAATAAAAATGATCATTAATACAAATAAAATATTTGAAAAATGTTGATTTAACATCTTAATGGAATATATCAAAGCAGATATCAACGTTAAATTATCGATTTATATTATATATCCTTAAGGGGGATCTTCTACTTTAACAATTTTTTAAAAGCGATTTTTTTTTTATTATTAAAATATAGAGGATCTGAGGTATACGCCATATAAAGGGTTTTGTAAAATTCGCATTCCTTCACGGGTAAACGAAAGATGGCCACCTCCATACGTTTCAAAACTTTTTTTTCTATCTTAAAACACGTTTTCCCGAAAATCACCTTTTTTAAACTTTCTGATATCACTTCTACCAGTTATTTTCATCGAATCGAACAAATATTTTCCCCAATTCTTTATCGAACAATGCTCTATGCCTCTCCGAGTACGATTTTGGTTAAAAATGGTTGAAAATTGAACTTTTTACAACAAAATGTATATTAAAAACAATTATTAATTATAAAAAAAAATCGTACTTGGAGAAGCATTGACAACCTAAAATTGAAAATAAATAAAAATAATTTTTCTCATTTCATGCAAGTTGAAGGGTAGTTATGATACCAGAAAAAGGACCACTACAATTTTGATGACTCCACATTGACCCCATATAAACAAAAAATGATTAGCTATACACACTTTAAATTTCCAATAGTGTTAAGTTTAAAGATGTGAAAAAGTAATAAAAAATTATCTCATTATCTTGCACAGTTTTCTCACAAAATATCGTCTTTGTAAGTAGAAGAACCCCTTAAAATCTTGAGGGAATATTATCGTTAAATTATCAATATTCATCCTTAATATATACACAACTTGAGATCTATGAAAAACCGCTGTGCCGATGGCATTCCCTTTTAGTTGCATGAGAGCTGGACTTCAGGCGGGCTAGTTGGCAGGCGTTCAGGCGGTCGGGCGTTCGGGGCTAACTGGATGATGACTCTACGCACTATTATTCCGCTAAGTACTCACCGCAATGTAGCTAGTGGCTTTGCGGCCCACAGTTGGTGGCGCCGGTGATTTAGTAGTGGAAGATTTCTTTACCATTTTGTTGTTGTTGTTGTTGCCCGTGGCAGCGGCGGCAGTTACCATCGAAGAGGAGGTGCCGCTTCCGCTGCCCGATAATCCGATTATCTGATCACATGACGACGACTGGGTGGTGGAGTGCTCAGACATATGGCTAGTGCTGCCGTCGCCATCGCCATCCGCCTCAGCATCGGCCTCAGCATCGACCTCGTCGTCCTCGCCCTCCTCCTCGGGCTGATGGTTCTCGTAGAAGGCAGCATTGTGATGCTCTGGCTTCAACTCCAGCTTGATGCTCAGCTTAGGCAAGTGCGGGGTGGTCTTCAGCGCGATTGTGCGCGGTTTAACTGCGGAAATGTGGAGGAACTGTGAGTTAAGGAAAGCCGCCTCTTTTGTAAGAGAGAGTTATAAACACTTACCGGCTGTTGGCGTGCTGCTGTTGTCATTTGGAGCCTTGACGCCGCCGCCGGTCGTTGTTGCTTTCTTAGTCTTCCGCTTCCGCTGTACCTTGGCCTTGGGCGCCGGCTTTGGCGGTTGCTGTTGGGCCACCCGCGGCGGTCCCTCCAACTTGTGGCCCACCAGAACACACCAACCCACAGGATATATGTCAGCAGACTCACAATCCAGCCACTGATCGTACTCGTCCGTCCATCCGTCAAAGTGTACCTTGAGCAGGCGACCCACAACCCGCGCCACCGTTGCCACGCAGACGAGGCGGGGATCCATCAAGTCCGCGCACTCCAGACTCATGCCCGGCTCAAAGCCATGGTCGGGCACGACCCTATGGAAGAGGTGCTGACCGGCTGCCACAGCTCCGGTGTCGCGCAGGTAACCCTCCCAGGTGAACGTTCGCGAGTCGTAGCCATTCGGCGGGGTTACCGCAATGTTGTTGGCCGTGCAGAAGCCGGCAGGAAAGATGCAGGGACTCTTCTCGTGGTAGCAGAACCTGGAGAAATTAAGAATAGAGGTTGCTTCACTCTCACTCAGCTTTAACAGCTCACCAATCCGACCCAGAGGCATCCGGTTGATAGGAATCAATGCGTATCATCATGTAGCCAAACTTCAGCACCGCCATTACGCTGGCCGGGCAGATGGATGAGAGATTGAGGGGATCGACGGCCTCAATCTTCATGCCCTCCACAAAGCCGTTGGTCTTGCCATCGAGGAAGTACTCGTCGAAGGTGAAGTTCATCTTGAACAGCTCGATGGTGGCGTCATCCTCATGGACCTCGATCATGGCCTCGCGACCAGCTAGAAGGGAGAGAATGGGTATTAGCTGATAACAGGGACGATGGGTAACTCTCTGGAAAGGTCCACCCGCGCAAAAACAACAAAAAATGCTCTAAAATTTATATTTTTAACATTGCAACATTAAGAAATGTTCCAATGGATAAAATTAGAAAGCCTTTATCATATTTTAAAACAAATTTCGAAATATTCGAATGCAAACTCGCGCAAATTGCGATTTTTCATCATTTTGATAAAAAACACCATAAAAAAGATCATGTTGTGTTTTGATAAAAATCTCTAAAGCAGAGGAACTATGCTTGGACTTTTGCTTTCCATCATTACTGGGAGATTGCAAGGAGTCAAAAGAGACCAAATTTATACTTCTCTGATTTACTTAGATAGTAAAAAACATCACGAAAAGTACGATGGAAGAAAATGTCGCGTGTGACATGTCGCATGCGAAAGTGATTAAAACAATTACAAAAAAACAACTTAATATTTTAAATTGAAACTAAAATATGTATTAATAGAAATCAATGCATTACACTTTAAAATTATTTGCATTAAAATCGTCCATCACGTTTCGCTGAAATCGGGGCTTGAACTGGTTTTAAAAAAAGTGACTTCTGTCTGTGTGTCGCGTGTGGGAATACCTCACATTTTTGTAAATATCTCGAAAACGAACCTCTGCCCAAAATCGATATTGGCACCATATATAGTGATAATCAAGAGCTTTAAGTTTCATATTTTGTAAAAATTACATCAAATCTTGGTACATGTTTTTTGCAGGTTCGAATGTGTACCGAATGTCGCGTGCGACATCAGAGAGTTACCCATATTGAAACAATGTTTCTATCATTCTAGATATTTCCTTTTGATATGTACATCTTTAAGAGTATGCCTTGGAAGCTCGCTCTCACTCACCTAACATCCGCTCCAGGTAATCCTGCGGGGCCGCCAGATTATGACCCACTGTGGTGGCCCAACCCACCGGGTGAATGATGGGCGAGTCCTCGTGACACCAGAAGCCGTCGTCCGAGTCAAAGTAGCGGAGGAACAGGCGCTTGCCAACGATCTTGGTGACGGTGGCCAAGCGCACTTGTGAGATGCGGTCCTTGTCCACGCACTCGAGATTCAGGCCCAGGCGGAAGCGCGACTGCAGGCTGTCGTTGATCTTGTTGTAGAAGTTGGAGGGTAGCGTGCGGGCACCGGATAGCCGGCCGACCAGGAAGTCCTTCCAATCCTTGTACTTGCGCTCGATGGTGCGGGGAGGGATTAGTGGCTTGCCCCGGGTTGCGCACCAGCCCACAGAATGGACCTCGGCGTTGCAGAGGTTCACCCAAAAGTCGTGGGAGTCGGTATCGAAGCCCTCGTAGCTCATCAGAGCCTTGTAGCCCTTGATCTCCAGAATGGTGGCCACCCAGAACGAGGTGGGCGTCTGGCCGGGTTGAATCACCTCGATGTTATCGCAATCTGTGTTCTCCACCTCCACCTTCATGCCAACGCCCAGATTATCCCACACTTCGCATCCGGGTGCGTGTGGAAAGCAGGTCACTGGCGCCGCATTGAAATTCTCCTTGCTGAGGCGTGGCAACCAGTCGTAGGAGTGCGTGGGATCATACATCCGCCGCCGGATGCTGATTATCTTCTCCATTTGTGGACAGGGTGTCGGCAGACGCTCATACTTGGGTATCTGCGGCAGATCGTCCTGCGGATAGATGTCTTTGAAGAGTCGCAGTGCCTTCGGCGTGGGCGCTGCATTTAGATGATAGGCATTCGGTGTGGCCGCTCCCTCCTCCTCCGCTGCTCCTCCTCCTGGAGCTGCTGCATCGCCAACAGCGCCGCCATTTAAGGCAGCAATCGTTTCGTCCGCCGCCATTTGTACATTATTGGCAGCTGCATCGCCGCCCAGGGACATGGGCTCACCAAAGCTATTCAACTGGGTTATTTTCGATTGATCCGTAATGCGGAATCTATAATTGGCATTCTTGATGTGCGCCGCCTGCAAATCCAGCTCAATGTCAGACTGAACCTGCTGCTGCTGCTGCTGCTGATCGTCAGCTAAGACCTCTTCGGTCGCTGCTCCGGGAACCGGGGAACCGCCGCCCTCCATCTTGCTATTTAGAACCAAGGAATATAGCTCGCCTCGGGCACAGGCCATGCTGCAAAAGCGTCTCGATTTCGTGTAGAATGTATGCTTCACTCCAATTGCTCCGCAGCGCTTACAGACAGCTGTCGTCGAGAGGGAGAGCAAGAAAATAATGGTTGTAATAACATATTTTTTTAATGAATTAATGAATTAATTAGTTTTTATGGGTAAATCTACTGCAAACCCTGCCACTGCCATACAAACCCAAATTCGGTTAACTCAAATTTACGAACAAAAAAATAAAACTAACAAAAGGTAAACTAAAGCGATTATTAGCAAATGTAACTAAGGAAGCTTGGAAATAATTGTGGAATAAAGCGAGTCGATTGGTATAGAATCTCAGAGCGAACACCAGCCAAGAATATTTGTTTATTAAGGATTTTATTTAGTAATTAATTTACTAATATATATATAAGTATATATATTTTATAATATTTATTAGTTTAATGGATCTTTAACAAGAAAGGAAGCTAACTTCGGCATGTCAAAGTTAAAATAACCTTGCAGTAAGTAGAAGAAGAAAAAGAAACATGTTCTGACTTTTTCGTTTTTTCGAGTTCCTAGCGAAAAATGTTGCTAACGAAAAATGTTGCTAACGAAATATGTTGCGAACAAACTAAATGAATTGATATATATATTCCTATGACAGCTATATGATATAGTGGTCCGATTTGAATAAATTTAAAACCGAAATTCTGAAATATGTATTACAAATTGTCCATGTCTGAAATTTTATGAAAATATTTTCTCCAAAATTTCCGATCGTTCCTATGGCAGCTATATGATATAGTCGTCCGATCCGGCCCGTTCCGACATATATAGTAGTGAGAGCATATAGAAGACTATCTGCAAAGTTTCATTCAGATAGCTTCAAAACTGAGGGACTAGTTTGCGTAGAAACGGACAGACGGACATGGCTAGATCGACTAATCAAGAATATATATACTTTAAAGGTTCGGAAAAGTCTCCTTCAATGCGTTGCAAACTTCTGACTAAAATTATAATACCCTGCAAGGGTATAAAAACTGAATATTGAAAATGTCTTAAACTTGAATATATCAAAATTTTAAATATTATATTTTCAGTCATTCCTAGGTTCAGTCATATTCTATGGCATGCCGCCCCTTTAAGACCTCTTGGACCAATATCGACCCGCCCTATTGCGTGTGTAGAGCAACCTTACCCATGCCGTCTTTCTGTATGGGGATCACCGACGGATCTATGTTGCCCTTGTAGGCGATGGGTGTCTTCAGCACCAGTCCCGGCCTGTTTACCGGCTCGATCTTACGTGTCTTGCGCTGGGCGCGCATCGCGGCAGCTGAGGCTGAGGATGTGGAAGCTGCGCTGCAGCTGGCAACATTGGATGCGTTGCTCACAGTGCTGTGGCTGTGGCCGCCGTCACCGCCACCGCCACCCTTGTTGGCCAGGCCGTAAGTGTTGCGATGCATTTGCTTGGGCGCATCCGCCGTGTTGACCATAATGTTGCCAAAGGCATTCCCATTGAGCGTTGTCATCGCCGGGGCCAAGGTGGTGCCCAGCAGCTTATGATGCAACAGGCCATCGGCCAGCGGTACCAGAAGGTCGTGCTCAACTCCGGTGACGCCTAAGCCGCCGCCGCCGCCGGGCAGCTGGGTCATGCAGGAGGAGGAGGACTGCGAGATGTCCTTGTCCGAGGAGGTCATGAAGTCGGTGCCATCGTACGAATTGTTATCCTCGTTCATCATCACAAAATCATCGATGTTGATGATCTCCTGCTTGGGCTCCAGCCCAGAGCCGCCATCGTCGTAGCCATCGTCCAATTGGCCATAGCCCTGGTCATCGTCGTCCACAACACCTTGGCCAACGCCCATCAAAGATGCTGCGTCTGTGACCATGCCCACCATTCCGCTGGTGTCCACATCGCCGTCCATTACCTCGGCATAGTTTTGAAAGACGGCTGCCGCTGCCGACTGCTGGAGCAGCTGCTGCTGCAGGCTGCCCATGTGGGCGAATCCGTATAGATTGTTCGAGTTGGTGGCTATCAGGGTGCCCGGCTGCACGCCCAGCGCCGCAGCAGCCGCCGCCGCCTGCCCGGTGAAATCCCCCCCCATCAGGCTCATCATCGGATTCATGTCCTTTTTTTATAGAAGAGCGACGACGCAGAGGCGGAGATTGGAGGTTGGTTGGTTGGTGGAGGTTCATTCATTCATTCATTGGTTTTTGTGTGTTTTTTGTGTTGAGTTTGTTTTTTTTTAATTGTAACCAATACATAAATCATAGAAAAGAAAGTAGAAGAAATAAGTAAACGAATTCCAATTTTGTTCAACTGAGACAGACAAAATGAGATATTTGTGGTTGGCCAATCCCCAACAGAGAGTACACATATATTAAAGCCTAGGAATTTGGGTTTGCTTGCGACTCCGACTCCGAGGACTATCAAATATAATGGAGATCTCTGAATTATATTTACTAGTCTTCGAATTGAGAGATTGGCTCGTAGTATCGGACCAAGTTGGCTCACAACTCACCAAAGTGGGCTGATGATGTGCAGAGATGTCGTCCATGACAGAGAGTCCAACAGTGGGGTGACCCAGTAGAGTGGCCGCATCCTCCAAGGTAATGCGCTCCGAGTTATACTGGCTGCTCATCCACATCATGCGCATTTCGGCCGGATTCATTCTGATCGAATGGATGATGCTCGAATCACACGAAGGATGGTGGTTTTTAATTAATTATAATAAAAACATTTAAAAGACGTCACAAGGTGTTCCTAGGTTACTTCAAAAAAAAGTCTATTGCTTTTTATTGCTGTGTCGCAGCCTTCCTTCTTCAGTATAGGAGGAATCGCTGAAAGAATATAATTATTAAATAAGGAATTAATCAAGACTCAAATACAGGGATTACGTTTTAAAATTGTTTAAGTTATATATTTAAATAACAAATTTACTAGACCTAAAAATATGAGATCCATCTATAATTGATTGAAGTCTCAAAATTAACCTTAAATTATAAAAACCCCGCAATTGTCTAATAATAAAGCACCTTGTAAAATTTCTTTCTAAAAACTTCTTGAACAATTGACAAGATTAACAAAATAAGAATATAATATGCATAAATTCCGCTTCACATTGTAGTGATTTCTAGTTCTCGTTGAATGTTAGCTGTCAATCATATCCTTAGTCAGCCATATGGGCATGAATTCCTGGCCGATTCCCGTCTGCTGTTGCTCCTCGTTGTCTGTTTTTGTTTGCCTTCTTCTCTCTTCTCGCATTTTTTTTTGCACGCAGCTGCTGCGCAGAGTGTGGAAAGGGCGCTGCTGCTCTGGCGGCACCAGCAGCGGCGTCGGCAAGGAAATGTGATTAACGACTTCCGCCGCGGGCATATTTTTGGTAAAAATGCTTTTGCTCTCGCTAAACAAGAAAATGCAATTCCCGCTGGACAATAAACAATGCACAAACATATCCGATTCAGCTTAGTTATGGGTTATATTTTATTGCGAAGCGCAGCAGCGCTTGCTCGAAAAGTCAATGAAGCGAAGTTTGCGCAGACAACGAAACGCGGACACAAAAGAAAACGCACAAAATCGCTGTCCAGTCTATAAACTTACACTTTTGGGACGTTATTGCTATGCATTAGGTTTGAAATGCTGCTGGCACAAGCTAATGCCCGATTTTACACATTTTTAATTGTTTTATTTGAGGTTTACGCGAGTTTTTTGTGTGTTAATAATATATCGATATTCTTTTTCTAAGGATGATATATTTATATCACGATTTTTGCTTGCCCAAATATCGAAATAGCGATACTTTTATTTGATATTTTTATTCAAGACGAATTTATGAATTTTGAAAGCCTATTTATGCTTTTGCATAGAAAAATTTATAAAAAGTTGTCTTCTTTACAGAAATTCTTATTTTAAAAAAACTTGTCTTATGGATTCCTTTTTTGACCGCGCTGGTGATGCCGCGTCTACGAACGGCGTTAATTTCCTTGCTAATCTCTAAAAACAAATTTTTTTTAAAATATCAAATATATTGATGTTTTAAAGTGATATTTTATTTTGTATTATTTTTGATTTTTATAAAAAAAAACCCATTATCGAAACGATATTTTTAAAAATATCCGACAACTCTAGTGTTAACTTTGCGCCGAACAGGAATGGCAAATTAGGTGCCAGGGCTTCACTCGTTTGGCATTATTTTGCCCGCACAACCGCCAGGGCTGGTAAAACGGTTCGTTCACAAGGTGAATATCGTGATGATGAATATTTGTTAATATAAAATAAAACCATCTAATGTACTTAATATAATTAAAATTATTACATCAGTAATAATTCGTAATTAATTTATAGTATATTCATTCAAATCGACCTTATAAAAGTTCATATTTTGAATATTCTATAAAGCCTCAGTTTATGCATAAATTCGAAATAAAAGATGTTTATTTTATAATTTTTTTTTATTGCAAAATCTCTTCCCTAATATTCACTTACTTGACTGCTGACGGCGCCCACATTTCGATTTACGTGCTTACCAACACTGCTCGACTTGTTTGTTGTCAAAGATGAAGTGAAAATAATACAAAATATTGGCAAAATAATAAATAGCTAGCAGAATGCCAGAAAATGCCGCCAGCTCGGTGCCTACAGAGGCTGCCGCTCGAACTATGCGCGCCCAGCTGGGCGGCAGTACCTTTGGCCAACGACGCGAGGACATCTTCAGACGACTCCAGGAAAGTGCGCATCAGATCTCGCAAAATTACAGTGCAAAAGAGCTGGCCACGGAGAGAGATGAGTCAGTCCAGGAGCTGTGCGATTCCCTCGAGGAGCTGCTAGGATACGGGCTCAGGCAGACCTCGGGCATTGCTTCCACATTTAGCGCCGCCAGCTTTATCCAGAACATGCAGGAAATGGTGACCGGAAATACGGGCGCTGGCAGCAACAACAATGACGCTACTTTATGGGACTTCTGCCAGATGCATCTGACGCCCCACGAACGCCAGCGGTATGCGGACCTCAAGCAGATCTGGACCAATGTGGGCCGTGGTCGCGCCTTCATCCGTGCCGCGCTGAACGAGAAGCGTCTGCACAGCCATGTCCTTACCTGGCTGAGCGATGAGGAGCTACTCCATCGCTTCTACACGCCCTGGTCGCTGTTGCTTAATGAGGAGGCAGCTAAAAAGTTGCCGCAAATAATTGACTCCCTCAAAGATGTGTTATTCGCCCTCAATGTGGACACCACGGAACTGAATGCTCCCAGGAGACACACAACAGGTCTTCCAGTCAAGGAGGAACCCATTATATATGCGCCGAATCCAGTCCCTGTGTCTGTGCGTCAAAGACATTATCCCGGCATCGCCGTGGAGCGACCCATCGAGGGAGCCAGTTCCACAGAAGATTTGCTAGGTGCCCTGAAACCCATTGAATCCTTTGAGGTGCAACAAATACTCTCCAAAGATGCCGTGCTACAGGAGCTAAGCAAACCGTTGGAGGATCTAAGTGTCGGCGAACCCTTTGATCCCATTGAACCGGAGCTGGAGTTTCTAAAGACACCGTTGCCGGAAGTCCTGCCACAAGCTGCCGCAGACCACGCCGAACACGATCTGTTCGAAGACCGCAGTGATACGTCCTCGCAGTGGAGCAAGTCCTCGTCCTCTGCGAATTGCCAGACGAACAGCCAGCAGCAGACGGCGCTGGAGGAGCAGGTGAACCAGCTAAACGAAAGATGCGCCCTGCTGGAGACCCGCGTGGCGGAACTGAATCTGCAGAACCGTCTGCTAATCAGACGGCTGACCAAACAGTTCGAGGAGACGGGGATTGATCCCAGCTCCTCGCTCTGCTCCAACTTCCTGATCACCATTCCACACGTCAAACTGGCCAAGACTCAGCGATCTGGCTCGCACTACACCTACGAAATCCACATCACGATGAGGCAGCGGCTGGAGCACTGGACTCTTTTCAGGCGCTACAGTGAGTTCAACAAGCTGCATAAGTCGCTGCTAAAGACCCATCCTGTGGTCAGTGGCGTTGAGTTTCCGCCCAAAAAGCATTTCGGGAACATGAACCTCGTCTTTGTGGAGGAACGGCGTCAGCAGTTGCAGATCTATTTACTCAATCTGGTGGAGACACTGCCCAAAGTGGAGGCCTGCAAGTCCAAGGCGGAGCTGCAGAAGGCATTTCCCTTCTTCCGAGACAGATAGCCGCCAGCCACTCTACTTATAGATAGGAACTTACCTTAGCCTATATAGAATTCAACCAAGGAAGCTCGAAAAGAACAAGTATTTTTTACGTTCATCATCCGAATGCTATTTTGTTAAAACAGATCTTTAATTATATGTGTAAACAACGGAGATGGTCCAAGTGCTGTAATCACTGATATTAAATAAAATTAATTATTAATTATACCTATAAAAATGGATATTTAATGGAACTCTTACTTAATTCAGTTGGAAACTGAAAGTTTTACAAAACATAGTTGGTTATAGGTATTGGTAGCAATAAAATATTGATGAATACAATAATTTTGAATTAAAGTTCAATATTGTACTCACCTGGACACACTGATTTATTGTTTTGCAAATGCATACAAAATCCCACAATTTCACATACCTCCGGTCACACTGCGCCCGAACAGCTGTCTTTTGTTGTTATCAGCAATTGGAATTGCGTGTACTTTGTCGGCGTAATTAGTTTCTTGCACCATGATCGAGTGATCCGTGCCCTATCCACGGATTCCCAATTTAGCCTCTGAGTCAGCGCGCACACACTGCGTGGCGTTGGTTCGTTGCATTTTCGGTAAAGTGCAGGCCTTTAATTAAATTAGTGGCGCATTTCCAAGGTCTTGGCCATGTCTGGAGCAGCCATACTAATAAATGCAGCCATTTCGGGCGCCGCTTACTGCATGACGGTGCGGATGATTCCCCGCTTTCGGGAGATGTTCATCAAGGCCAATCTCTTTGGCAACGATTTGTGCAAAAAGGACAAGCCACAGGTGTAAGTTTTTAGCCTCCTTTGTAGATGATTTGTACATATGTTTATATTCTTTTGCAGTCCTGAATCCTTTGGCGTGCTGATTGGCTGTGTGTTCCTGGTCTCCCTGTTTCTGTTCATACCCGTTCCCTTTGCCTTTGATGAGGCGGCTGCCACGGATGCGGTCACTGGCGGAAAGCCCGATACCTTTCCACATGATAAAGTAAACAACAACGTCAGGTGCTCGGAACCTTATCAATACAATTATATTTATCTTTTCGTAGTTCGTGGAATTGATTGCTGCCCTGTTGTCCATTTGCTGCATGATCTTCCTGGGCTTTGCCGACGACGTCTTGGATCTGCGCTGGCGCCACAAGCTGCTGCTGCCCACCATCGCCACGTTGCCACTGCTAATGGTTTACTATGTCAACTACAACTCCACCACGGTTGTCATGCCCAACTTTGCTAGGGCCATCTTTGGGACCTCCCTAAACATAGGTATCCCATAACTTTCCAATAGTTGAGTTTAGGTTTCATTGATGATTTCCATTTCCATTAGGTGTCCTATACTACATCTTTATGGGCATGCTGGCCGTGTTCTGCACGAACGCCATCAATATCCTGGCGGGCATCAATGGCCTGGAGGTGGGGCAGTCTTTGATTATTGCCGCTTCCATTCTAGTGTTCAATTCCATTGAATTGTATCTGGGACATCAGGTGGACTCGCACATCTTCTCCATCTACTTCATGCTGCCGTTTCTGGCCACCACCTTGGCGCTATGGAAGTTCAACCAGTAAGTTTTGTGATTTCTTTATTATTTTTCCTTTTATTTCATAAATACTGAATTGATCTGGCAAGTTAACAAGTTGTATTAATTCTGATACCTCCGAGCCCTAGAATAATAAATTAATAACTTTGAAATTATAAACCGATATACATTTAATCTATATTTTAAATCTTTTAAAGTAAATCTAAAAAGCTTAATCTCTTAAAAGTAATGCTAAATATTCCGTTCAACCAAATCTCACAACAACAACAGTATTCCAGCAAATCTCTCGAATCTCTCGAATTTCTCTGGTGTTGCTCTTTGCTCTCTCTCTTTGTAAATTCTTTGTTTAGTTCTGGTTTTGCTTATCACAGATGGCGGGTCTGTTCGTCTTCCTGTCTGTCTGCTGAGATACTAATAATTTGGAACTTGCTTGGCCAAAAATACAGAAGGGAACGCACGCACACGCATGAAGGGATTAGGGATTAGGCAGAGTAATGATATGATTATTATGATGAGATCGTTAGACTTTGTGATGGGGGTTCGAAAGCAGGCACATATAAATATATATATATCTTTTATAAAACGCTTCGTGAAGTGTAGTGAGTGTGCCTTGGGCATAGTTAGTCCTCGTCCTCCTGCAGATCCTCCAGCACGTCCACATCGTACAGATTGACCAGCAGCTGGCCAAACTGGCTGCTGTGCCGCAGGGCCTCCTCGGGAGCGTAGTACTTCTCGCTCTGCTCGCGCAGTCGTACCAATTGCGTGGTCCCGTCTATGTGGACTCCGTTGGCTATCAACTGCTGCATGTAGGTGGCATCGATGTGCGCGTTTCGGGTGTCGTTGGGTAGCTTCACAGGTAACTCCTGCTGCTGCTGTAGCAGGAGTACAATCTGCTCGGGCGGCAGGCACAGCTCGCAGCTCCAGCCGCCGTAATGATTGAGGTCACCCAGGGTGCCACTTGCTATTCGCTGCAGCCGGTGGGCATCCAGTTGGGCGGCACTGTTGTGCAGGTGCCCCAAGGAACTTATCACCCCGCTTAGCAGGGTCTTTTTCGGGTGCTGCCAGTAGAAGCCGTAAACGTTGTACTTTAGTCGGAATCTCAGGGGCAGCACATCCTTGGCATAGTACTTGAGAAACTTTAGAGCTGTGGGTGCATAAACAGCCCGACTGTCTCCGTGCAACAGCAGATCCTGGGCCTGCATTTGAAGGCCGCACTGCTGCCACAGTTGGCGCCTGAAGTGGCTGTAGGCCAGCGAACTGCTGCAGTTGCTCTCCGAGGAGCAGCGGAACAACATGTAGTTCGTTTGGCGCCCCAGCAGGCTTTCCAGATTCCGCTCCTTACTGCCGGTGCTGCTCACGTAGTAGACGAGAAAGTAGTCCACCACCTCGAGAAGGGCTCGAATTTGCAGCTCCAAGAGCTCCAGGCTAATGTGCTCCCAGGCGCCCAGTTCCAGAAGGTAGAAGAGGCGGTGCAGGGAACTGGAACTGGCCTCGACCAGTTGCAGGGGCGTGCTCCCGCCCCGCTTGCTCGGCCGGCTGTGTGTCATCAGGGCCCGCCAGATGATCTCCGGCTGGCCACAGTCCCTGCCATGCCAGCCGCTCCCACACTTGCACTGCGGCGGAGCCATTAGGTAGTCCACATCGTTCATCTTCAGGGTCTCATTGATGGTGCCCTCGCGGTAGCACCAAAGCGCCGGTGTCGGACCCATCTCTGCGTCCACATAGGCGGGCACATCGTAGTCTGGCGGCGGTGGGTGGGATTCGTTCAGTCTTTCCATTTCGGATTTCATCTGGTAAAAGTCCCTGTCGTAGCGGTTCACATTCTCGTGTTGACGCGGGCAGTGGGTTCCCCTGTTCAGAGGAGCCAGCTTCCCAGCTTCCCCACTGAGACCGCTCGACACGAAGTTCACACGGCCGCCGATCTGCTCCAGGGCACTCCGCTGTTGCTGCTGCTGCTGCTCCTGGGGGCCATGGCCCATCTGCAGCAGCCAGATGCAGCCAATAAAGCCCACCTGGAGCACCAGCACCGACCAGAGCACCAGCTTCTTGGTTATAGCCAGGCGTCCCATGGCGCCGGTTCCTGCTGTCAGCGAGTGCGATGGCATCAGCGTGATGGTGCTCCTCACCATGTTGTGTTTTGGCTGCACTTTCTGGACATTCACTTGTTCATTTTTCTTAAATTTCCTGTACCTTTTTCGCGTTGCCTTTGCTTCTTAACACGCCCAAAAATTTCTGTTTTTCCTCCCCCGCACAGCTGTCGCGAAATGTCCTCCCTGACGCAGCCCAGCTGTTCGGCGCTGCAGAGGGTTTCTGGCTTTTTCCGGCCAAATCTAGCTAGCAAAAATGCTGGGTCTTCGATTTGTTAACAACACTGTTTTAGATTACTGTTATTATTTTGAATTTGAGTGTTGCAAAACTAATTAAAACAGCTTGTTTAATTTATGAATTAGTTAAATCAGGTTTTATACAGGTTTAAATTGCATATTCTTTTCAGATATCCCTCCCAGGTGTTTGTTGGCGACACCTACTGCTACTTTGCGGGCATGACCTTCGCTGTGGTCGGCATTTTGGGGCATTTCAGCAAGACCCTGCTGCTATTCTTCTTGCCGCAGATCCTCAACTTCCTGTACTCCACGCCGCAGCTGTTCCACTTTGTGCCCTGCCCCCGACACCGATTGCCCAAATACGACAGCAAAACGGATCTGCTGCACATCAGCACCACGGAGTTCAAGCTGGAGGATCTCAATGCTCCGGGCCGCCTAATGGTCACGGTGCTGCGAAAGCTGCGTCTTATTAGCTGGCATACCAAAGCGGACGGTCTTGTCCGAACCAATAACTTAACCCTCATTAACTTTGTGCTGGTCGTGTTTGGGCCGGTCCATGAGCGCGTGGTCACACAGATGCTGATGGGTTTCCAAGTGCTGTGCACGCTGATCGCCCTGGCCATTCGCTATCCGCTGGCGAACTATTTCTACTCGGAAACGTAGCCCTATTCGATATTGATTCTGATATTTATTGTAGTAAGCCTTGCCTAAGTTAACTCTATATACAGACAGATATCCACACAATAGTTCCCCGAAAGTAAGTTTTAAGTAAAAATCTATATTTCTCTCTCGTCAATAAAAAGAAGATCCCAAAACCAAATCAAAACTCAAAATCACAATGAGCGTTTCTGAGATCTCCGAGGAGGAGCTGTCGGCCCCTGAAGAGGAAGAGGACTTGGGACCCAATATAGGCGTAAGTTTCCAAAGTATTCAACGGAAAAGGGGATAAATATACTGTTTTAAATTTACCTGAAATATTCGCCATGCCTGTTTCCATTCCCCAGCTCTATATCGGTGGCCGGAACTCGATGGGCCAGAGACATGGCCGGGGCTGGGCTATTCTGCCCAATGGGGACCAGTACGATGGACACTACCGCAAGGGTCGGCGACACGGCATCGGGCTGTATGTGTTCAAGGACGGATCACGATATTACGGACAGTATCGTTGCGGCAAGCGCTGCGGACGCGGCATCTTCATCTATCCGGATGGATCCGTGTACGAGGGCAACTGGCGCAAGCACCTGAAGCATGGCAAGGGAAGGTACAACTATGTCAATGGGGACACTTACAACGGCGACTGGCACAAGGGCCAGCGTCATGGTGTTGGCATTTACTCCTTTAAGAGCGACCCCGATGCCTGCTGCCTGTCCGTCCGATTGAAGTCCACCTGGAACAGTAACATACGAATGGGACCCTTTGAGCTGTATATCGGCAATGACGACAAGTGCACCGTCCTCCATGGCATCTGGGATACCCTCTATCCCAGTGGACCCGCGGTCTTCAGCTTCAATAATCGTTATATGCTGGTGGGCTACTTCCTGCCGGCCAACTATAACTTTAAGGCGATCGGCGAAGACGACAATGAGGAAACGTATGAGCAATTGAATGAGGATGAGGATGGCAACGTTTCGGTGACACCCATGGCCCCGACTCTATGGTTCGCCCAGGATATCGCCGTCTATGACTTTGCTGTGCTGCCCCAAGAGCCGGTGCCGCTTGCCATTTCCGATTCCGAGCTCTCCGTCTGCTCCTTGTCCACTGTGCCGAGTGCTGAGAGCGAGGAGAAGATCAGTTGGTATGGCGAGGGAGAGGAGGCCGAGGGTGAGGAGGGTGAAGAGATGGAGTGCTTCCCGTGCGAGTGCGAGTACGACCTCAGCGAGGTGGAGACAGAGAGCGAGGTGTGCAAAATCGATGCCAATCCGTGCGCGATTGAGATCCTCAAGCAGCCCGAGTGTCCCGAACCCTAGGCCAGTTTTTTCTATTGTTTTTGTTCCTTTTACTGTTGGAGAGTACATCAATAAATCAGAACTCAAACTTAATAACTTACTAATAAATAATACTCTTTGTATTTTATAGTAAACATTTTATTTTGTTTTTCTATAATTTTAGTAGGGGTTTTGATTAAAATTTGTCGGTTTCACATTAAAATACACCCTGCTCTCGTCCCTTTTCTAGTTTTGTTTGATGCTCTCTATACTCATTACTCGTAAATGTAGAATGAAATCACAAATGGGGGCTCTCTTTTCAAGTATTATTGACATGATGATACCTTAGCGATAGATAGATTCCAGGAGAGTGAGTGTTGTAATAACCTCGATTTTAAATTTTAAATTTGGTTACTCTTTTTTTCTGTTCGTATAACTCTGGCTCTGATATTCTCTCGAATGTGTGTTCAGCATTTCAATTCATTTGTTTCGCTAATTAACTCTATATGGTAATTATTGTTTGCTGCCTTACCGTAAATCGTAAATTGTAATCATTAACTTTAGCGTTCTTTAGCGGATGTGTGTTACCTTTTTTTCTTTACAATTTTTTTTATATATTTTCGTTATTTCCATTACTAATTTTAAATTATACAAAAAAATCTCTAGGTGCTGGCAGGATCTGCCTCAGGACAGGATGGGGAAGGAGGGAACTCCTTACGGATAGCCGATTGGCAGACGTCGCCGCAACTGGCATCCGAACTATTGGAATCGCCACTGGACACGGACGACGGTGGAGTTCCACTGTCGTCGGATGCCTGCTCCGCCTTCTTACCGCACTCATCCAGGCAGATGTTCAGCTTCTCTGTCCTCGTCTGGGTCGGCGGCGTCGATGTGGTCTCTACGGGATTCAGGCGCAGCATTTGGTAGGGCGCCTCACCATCTTTCTGTAGCTCGTGAACTGTGCTGCCGTCGCGCTGCTTGGACACCTTATAAATGGCCGGGCACGATTTGGAGTTTTTCACATCGTTCGTGTCCTTCAGTTCCAAGTGCCGGTCGCAGTGCCTCAGCGGCTGCAACTCCTGTGCCGCCGCCTGATTGTTGTCCTCCACGCTAATGCCCTGCGCCAGGGCAATGGCTGCCGCCATGGCCGCCGCCTGACCACTACTGCTGGCCCCCTCCGGATTCAGATAGAGCATCGGGGTATTGTAGAGCAGCAGCTGCGGCTCCATCTTGAAGTCTCGCTCCAGCTGCTTCTGCTGGTCGAGATTCTCGTCGATGTAGTTGATGTGAATGGGCGAGGTCTGTAGATTTAGATGGGAGCAGTGCAGCAGGTCGTCCTCTGGCGGGGTGTAGTAAATGGATGCCTTGCTGGCCGAGTAATTGGCAGATAGGCGTCCTTTAATTTTCTGTATATTCAGCTCTTTAGAGCCAGGAAAGTCCATTTGTCCTTTGAAATAGCAGTCTATGTCTATCGAGAGAGAGAAAGTGGGATTAGTTTGCTTCGAGATTGTGTGGAGGATTCCTCGCAAATACTTACCCTCGGCAATGTCCTCTTCGCAACGTCCCCGGCAATTCTCAAAGTAGAAACTGGGCAGATTCTCCAGCACCTTGTTCAGCGTTTGCTGCTGGTACTTGTAGCCCTCCCGGAGGCGCAGCACTTGGTGCGCACTGAATTTCCTGATCTTGTTCCGCTGGAAGACATAGTTCTCCCTTACCCAGCTCAGCTGGCCGGTGGAGTAGTCGCGCACCTTCTTCACCTGGTCGTAGTATTGGTCCTTAAGCGCCGTCAGGTGGTTAGATCCCATGTCGCGGAACTCGCGCACGTGCTTGGCCTGGGTGGTGTAGCTGCTCTGTATCCACTCCACCTGCTGCACACAGTTCTCGCGGATGCGGTGCACTTGCTGCGCGTAGTTCTCCCGCAGTCGCTCCAGCTGCTGGCTCTTGTACGTCTCAATGCTGTCCAACATGGCGTAGATTTGTCGTGGTCGCGGCGACTTCTTGTTTCGATTGGCGCAGCAGTAGAACTTGTCGCATATGCCCCAGCGGGACAGGCAGCTCCTCAGGCCCTGCACCATCAGCGTGAGCAGCAGGAATGCGGTGGCCAGGGCAGTGCCAAAGAGAATGCTGCCAATTTTTACCCGATAGAATACAATGGGATCGATGTACAGTCTGTAAAACACATTAAAACATTATTATTTCATAATCTAAAATTAATTAAATTAAATTGTGGGTCATACCTCAATCCTGCCGAGGCTTTGCCCATCACATTGAAGGCATAGCAGGTGTACAGGCCGCTATCTATTCTGGAGATATTGTGCACCAGCAGCGATCCGTTCTCCACGAGTACCACGCGCTGACCCACCAGACTCTGCTGGCGGGTCAGGTTTAGCGACTGAATGTAACTCTCATCCATTAAGGCGGCCAATTCCTGCGCACTTGGTGGTTGGTGGGCATCCTCTTTGCTATCAATGATAATGGGCCGCTTGTCTGGATCAGCATGGTGTCGGAGGATCTTATTGCGGGGAGTAACCTTAAAAGATAGAAGAGATCGTTAGTGTTTCCCCTTTTTATACCCTTGCAGGGTATTATAATTCTAGTCAGAAGTTTGCAACGCAGTGAAGGAGACCTTTCCTACCCTATAAAGTATATATATTCTTGATCAGCATCAACAGTCGAGTCGATCTAGCCATGTCCTTCTGTCCGTTTCTACGCAAACTAGTCCCTCAGTTTTGAAGCTATCTGAATGAAACTTTGCAGTTGGTCTTTTATATTCTCTCACTACTATACATGTCGGAACGGGCCGGATCGGACGACTATATCATATAGCTGCCATAGGAACGATCGGAAATTTTTAGGAAAAAAAATCGAACTTTGCCAATTTTTAACATATTTTCATAAAATTTCAGACTGTAATATTTTAGAATTTCGGTTTTAATTTTATTAAAATTGAACCACTAGGAACCAATAGGAATATATAAATAAATTCATTTAGTTCGCTCGCAACATTTTTCGTTTGCAACATTTTTCGCTCACAAACCGAGAAAACGAAAAAGTCAGAACATTATTCTTCTACTACTTAGTGAAAGGGTATTTGAACTTCGGCATGCTGAAGTTAGCTTCTTTTCTTGTTATTCAGTAAGGAAGATAGTAAAAGGAATGACAATATATATAGGAATGGGAATTTTTAAACTAATTTTTTAATGTTATTTCTATGCTTGTATAACCAATTGAACAAAAAAACCCAGAGTTATAATATTTTTTTTAAGATCTTTGATAATTTCAATTATGATCAATTTTTGTTTGTAATTCATCATTGAAGTTCGGTATGAATAGAGGCATGCATGGATTACGAATCACTTACCCAGATAATGTCTGGCACAGGACTGCCAGAGATCTGGCACTCCAGCTTGGCTGTGGAGAGAAGCTTGTGCATCTTCGGCTCCGAGAACTGCACCACCGAGGGCACACTGCAGTTGAGGTTACTGAGGACGCGCAGCATGTCGCCCGGATAACCGTATTGGCACTTCAACGCCTCGATCTGGTCGTCGATGCTCTCGTACGAGTCCAGCGGTGTTTGGCTAGGATTTGGAGGAGGACTATTGCCGCCCTGCGATTGAGAATGGGGGGGCTGCTGACGGCGCAGGCTGGTGCTGCCATTGACCAGCCAGGCAGTTAGCCAGTACATGCTGCAGTCGCATTGGTACTCGTTGCCCAGTATGTTGAGGTAGTGCAGCTGCCGGAGCTCCTTCAGGCCCTCGGGTAGCGATCCCAGGCGGTTGCCACGCACACTGAGCCGCTGCAGCCGCGACAGTCCCGAGATCTGTGCTGGCAGCTGCAGCAGTCCGTTTTCAGCCAGCAAGAGTTCCTTAAGGTTCCGAGCATTGGCAAACAGAGTCGCGGGCAACTGCGCCAGCTGCGGATTCTGCTGCAGGGAGAGGTAACGCAGCCGATGGAGTACCGTGGGATCCACCAGCGACTCATCGAAACGGGATATCCAGTTGGAGAACTGCTCGATGGGCGTCTCATCGATGCGCAGAAGCACCAAGGAGCGCTGCGTCTGGAAGAGGCCGCTGGGTAGCTGCTTGAACGGATTCCGGCTGAGATCCAGCTGCTTGAGGGCATGCAGATGCTGGAAGATGATGGAGGACAGCCCGGTCAGGTTGTTGCTGGACACATTCAGCGACAGCAGCTGGCTCAGCGACTCGAACGCCTTGCGATCGACGATGGTCAGTGAGTTCTGACTGAGATCCAGCTGCCGCAGCTCGCGCAGGTTGTACAGACTGTGCTTGCCGATCGACTTGAGCTGATTCTGCTGCAGGTGCAGCTGTCGGAGCTGCGGGTTGCGGGCAAAGAAGTTGTCCGGGAAGGAGAGCAGGCGATTGTCGCTGAGATCCAACACCTTGAGGTCTCGTGCCGTCTGGAACAGCTGGAAGGGCACCACGCTTAGCCGATTTCCGGCGAGATAAAGGCGCTCCAGCTTCACAGCTCCGCCAAAGATGTCCCGTGGAAGCTCCGCCAGCAGGTTCTGGCTGAGATTCAGGAGGCGCAGTTCGCTCAGGGAGCCAAGGAAGCGCTGGGGCAAGGCAGTCAGGCCATTTCTGTCCATGTGCAGCTCCTGCAGGTTGGCCATATGCTGCAGGGTGATAAGGCTGCAGTTGGCGGCCAGCCGGTTGCCACTCATCTTAAGTACTTTCAGGCTGCGCACGGCCTGGGGAATGGCCCAGTTGATGCACTCCAGACGATTCTCGCCCAGATCCAAGTGCTCCATGTTCTCGAAGCACCGCGCTTGGCGGGAAAAGAGTTCTCCAAGCGCTGCATCTGCCAGGTTGCTCTCCAGCCAAGAGAACTCATGGACGCTTTCGAACTGCGGCAGATGGAGGGCAACACCGAGATCCGCTGGCACGTGGTCGAGTTTCAGCTGGTGGTAATTTATGTGCGCACTCCTCAGGGAGATCAGCTCCTGGTTTACATGCCCCACTCCCACATGCTCGCAGCTCAGCTTGAACACGTGCGCCGAGGGATCCACCGGCTGATTCCCGGAATGCAGCTCGTACTCCTCCACATCCTCCCTGCTCTCCGAGCCGTCGTCATTTAGGTCGTCGTCCAGCCACAGACCCTCGTCACTGTCACTATCATCTAAATCCGCATCGACGGCATGCCCCACAAACGGCAAGTGGAACTTGTAGCCCAGCAGGGAGAACTCGTGCTCCTGCCACGTCCTCTGCCTGGGCCTTATCTGAGGATGATGTGGTCGCGCGGGATGGGCCAGCAACGCCTCCGCGCTACTGTAGGTGGCCAGGCAGCTGTCGGCACTGCTGAGGGCCACTGCTGCGTTGACCACGACGAATAGCAAGGCAGACAATATCAGGGAAATCTTCGATATTGCTTCCATTTTTCGGTATGTAATCTCAGATATTTATATGGTCGCATAGTACAACTGCAGGATACAAAGAGAATTAGTTATTTGTTAGGGAAAATATAAATGTTTTTTGAAATCTTATAAAATAGGTTGAAAGCATGTTTTTGTAAACTTTCTGATTAAACTTATGTGGAGAAACTTATCCAAAGGGGTATTTACAGCATGTTAAATGGCCCAAAATTTTATTAATACTCGAAGTATTACCCATTTAACTAATAGCTAAATTCGCTTAACAAACTATAGAAATATCAAGATGTAAACGCTGAAGTCCTGCCTTTACATTCGTTCAACTTTCAGTGACAAAGAAAACTGAAATTAGTCCACCTTTTTTTTTTTTTCGGACATTATTGATTCGGCGGCGACCATCATCCCTTGGAAGCCCCCATAAACAAGTCTCAACTCTCCTTTGATTAGGTAAAAGGGACGAAAAGCCCAAAATCAATATGTTAGGTAAATATTATAAATAAAACGGTGGGCTGAGCAGGATGAGGAGCTTGCTTAGGCCGAGTCCAGTTGCGTGTCCAAATGGCGACGCATTTCTGTGAGACACAAAATGTGTGTGTGGTGGCACTGGTGAAGAGATAGAATGTATAATTCCTTTGAATAATGCATTATAATAGTGTCTGTCTGTGGGAATTACATAGTTAGGTTCAGACTTCTTCATATTCTTTTCTATGTTTGCACGCGAGGTGAAGCATTTCCATGCCTTACTTTAAGTTTCTGGATTGGAACTTGTAATATTATAGTCCTTTGTTAAACTGTTAAAAGAATATTCATAAAGGGTGGAAATAAATCTAGCGAGAGGTAATCAGATCTATTTAAATAAATTTGAAAATAATTCTTCTTGTAACATTGAACTTTTCCATGAAAATAATCTATCTATAAATAGAAAAAACAAAATATAGATAAGGATTGTTACCGTTTAATAAAAAGCTTCATTTTTACTGTCCACTTAAAATGTTTTTAAGAATATGAGTAGTAGAATTGTAGAATATATTTGTTGGTAAATAAAATGAAATATTTAATAAACATTTTTCTTGAAATGAAATATTAAAAATATTATTTCTTAATTTCTACTTAACAAAGAATTTTCCCTTAGAGAGTTGTCATTAAGCAGAGTTATCACTGCTTTCTCGACATCTGGGTAATTATATTTATATTAAACGTTCCTCAACGCTTTCCCCTGTGAATATATCATATATTTTAATTTCCCTTCTAGCGACCGACTCTCGCATTTGTTTATAAACACAAAAATATCGAATAAATTGCCGCCCAACCGCAACCTGCATCAACAAAGCAATTACGTTCAGGGTTTGATTCTGTGTTGAAAGATTACTCAATGGGGAGAAAGGCGACGAAACTATAAAGGAAATTCCTACATACTATATATTGGATAATATTTTCCGTACATTAACCCATGAGGGACTGAACTGTGCTATACTGTGTGAATAGAAGGCGTAAAGCTTTTTATATTCTATTTAATACTACGTATATGCATTTTCAATGGGTGAAGACTGATAAGAGCCAACGAACCCATAAAGACTGATAAGCCCCGACGAGCTCGTCGCAAAAACTGATCGAGACGGATGGGCAGGAAAATCGGAAAGTCGCATAAATCACAGGTCCTAACCGGCTAATTCAGAGTCAATATTGTCGTTGATAACGACCATTTGAGCCCAACACTCCACACTCGAGAGTTGTTTGTATAAATTTCACAAGTCTGTGCGCCTTTGAGGCTGAAATCTGGTCGCTGGGTCAAAACAAATGCAAAAAAATAACGAAAAAAGCGATACAAAAATAGCTTTGAACCAATACGGCACACACACAGACCTGCGTGCGTCAACACTAGTGCAAAAATGTGGCGAAAAAAGTGCCACGAATATTGTAAGACCAATAATTAGATTAGCGTCAAAGCAGACCCGAATTTTAGGCAGAAGCGTTAACCGACAACAAAGCCTTATCAGCTGATAGCTCACTTAGGAGAACTATTTATTGGCCGGACGTTGGTTAGTGCGGATTCTCCTTATATTGGGCAAACAATTCATTTAAATGTCGTTTTCATTAAGCCAAAGAATGGAGAGCGACAGAGGGAGATGACTAGAGAGTGAGTTGCATAATCTGTCATAGAAGACGAGCTCAAAGCGGGACGAACAACAACCGTTTAACTGCGGATTTAATGTATGTACCCGCACACACACAACCGTGTATCCGTATGTCAACGCCTGCTGACGTCCGAAAAGCCGCTAATGAGACAGGCACAAAAATACAAATAAGAACAGTTCGCTTGCGCGGAGATTTTTTTCGCCAAAGCCTTTACACTTCTAGAAGAATCATTCACAAAATTTAGCTTTCCGCCCACGCTCATAATTCATTCAACACCTTTGCTGCCTCTCCTTCACCTTGGATCTCAAGTGTGCATCTGTATCCACATATCCGTGTATCCGAGTCCGCCTGTGTGTGTGAGTGGGTTGCAAGGAAGCAAGATGTTGCTAGGGGCAACGTTTGTGGCTCTGATTTCGAACCGTTGCCCAATCTCTCCGGCGGCGGATAACCAAATACCAAAGAAAAGGGGATTAGGTGGCCACCAATACTTTCTGTTAACTTTTTCGTTCACCCTTTGTGGCCACTGGCCAAAGCAAGCAGGCGTTAAAGCTACACACACACACACACACACTTATTCGCCTATTTAACACTGAACAGCTGAACTTTGCATAGCTTGGCTTAAATCGATGAAGCACTTTTTCACGATTTACAGCTCATAACAGGAGACATTTCGAAGTTCTTATTAGGCCTTGATTAAATATTAACTCACCGTTGTGTTTACAACATCTTGTCGCGTCTTTTTTTTTAGTTGATAATAATTTCATTAGTGTTGGAATACCCATTCCTATACAGAAATACCATTTAAGTATTAACCACTTCATGCATTATTGAATACCTAGCCTTTGGTCACACTGATATTATTCCTTCTTTTCTTATTTGAGTTGAGGCAAAATAAAATATAAAACATAGAACTAAAACTACTCTTGTGTGTTTATTGCAAAAATAAGGCGCCCAACGCTATCTCCCTTGCTTTCTGTCTGTTTCATTCCCTTTGTTCTTCATGATGTCAAAACTATCTACACAAGGTTTTACACGCTCACAAGAACCAGTTCGAATTATCGAATTAGCTAAAAACAACACCAATGCCATCGATTACTGGTTGTGAACTCTACTGGAGGTGTAGTGGTGACACAAACTTTTTTACTGTGTTGAATTTTAATATTTAAATTAAAATAAAAAAGTTGTTTTGAAAAGTAAATTAGGTTTAAATGGAATTACATGTAATATCAGTATCCAGAAGTTTCTGCCACAGGTCAAACTGTTCATGGGGTTTGATTTTATGCAAAGTAATGGCATTGCGCACGTTGCAGGCATTGTAATCCAGCCGAATATTGATGAACTTCCTTGCTGAGATTCGTCGCACACCCAAGCTGCCTGCCACGAGGCCTGTGATGAAGACATCCTCGAGTTGCAAATAGGTAGTGACCAAGGATCGCTGAAACAACTCGTTGACAATGTCTCCGCTGATAACATAACCCGAACCGATGGTAAAGGGAGGATACACACTTCCCTGAAACTGATGCTCTGGCACATAGTATTTCTGTAATCTGTTACGGATCGGCTTAAAGCCTTCGGCCAGAATGCCGTAGATCACTCTCCGCTGATCCTGGCAATCCTCAAGAAGGGCCAACATTTTGGACACATTGATGAACATGTCGTCGTCTGTTTTGAGGACATATCTGGCCTTTTGGCAGTGCAGATTCACCCATTCCAGCAGGGATATTGTCTTGAGGGTAAGATTATTTACGGTGTCAATCGAATTCCCGCGTATTAGATCACCGTAAAGGAAATTCTCCTGGCTAAGAGCCTGGTCAACGGAAGCATTTTCTTGCCTGCCCAAAATAAAGGCCATTCCGACATCCCGGCGATTGCCATAGGTGCCCCAAGTCTGTCGAATGGCTAGTCTCGCCTCGAAATTCCCTGGCGCTGAAGTGATCATCATCAGGAGCTTGATGTCCGCTCCTTGACGTGGGCATAACCGCTCTGCATCGATCTCCTTGTCCAGGTGTCCATTTTCATAGATATCAGCTGCCACTGGGCTTAGTTTTTTCCTGTTCTCAAACGATCTGTGCTTTAAAGTCTTCCCTGTCGTGGGAGTTTTCCCCATAAATGGTGTTATCTTCCGCTGAAAGAAACTCTTCACGCCATGGAGTGAAACGGTTAGCCCCTCCTTGTAGCTGTTATCTAAAAATACGGAAAGCAATTATTGCTTATCACTCATGTCATCAAACTTGTCCGACCTGCAGTAGCAACAAGAGTGCTTAGTCTTGTTTATAAGAAGTCGCTTAATTGAACAATCAAACAATAGTGGATCTAATCTCATTAGGACAGGTAGCTCTATGGAAAAAGATTATGTTCTTACCTTTATAAGACAAGGGCTCCGTTTCTTTCTTAGATATCAAATCTTCATTTCGATTTATTGGAAACTTGGTTATCAAAAACATAATGGCAGCTGCAATGGTTAATAATAAACAAAACAATCGAAGAAAGCGCATAATACTATAACTCTCCATGTTACATCAGCTAAAAGTTATAACCACTGACTTTACATGAGTTGGAGCAACTAAAAGTAACTTCACCTATGCAGTCTCTGAACAGTGAGAGATATTAATAGTTAGGCTAATATTGATCTGCTCCACAAAAAGTGCATATATGTAAGCTGTCTGAACTGCACATACTTGACAAGTCTATGCCCTACTATGTATATTAAAAGTTTAGTTCCTTACACGTCTTTAAAAATGTTATCAGGTTTCTGGTTCTTCGTGAAATGTCACATACATATGTCTTTGATGACAATGAACAAAGTCAGTCGAGCTTTAAAAATAAAAACTAGCACGTTTCTTTCAAGGCATATGCACAGGTAGTAGTAGGTGTCAAATAATAATAATTAATTTGTCCAATCCACTTGTAAATTTCCAGCAAGATTCGCAGGTACGAATTCTCAAGAAATAACCGATATGTCGGAGCCCTGAACTCACTCAGTCCTATCTCGTGCCGATCTCTTGATAATTGCGCAGTAAAAGATTCAGAGGAAGTTTCACCATTAAAGTGAGATTCTCATGCGAATGAAAGCTAAAGTCTTAAATTTGTCCAACTGGTTTTCGTGCGATTATAGCAATAAATAAACTAGTTGATATATGTTTGCTAATAAAATATTGATGTCATGTGAGTGTATTCCAGCAATCTGTTGGTATTTCCAATGTTTGCAGAATTTCAAACCTTTTGTGGACTTACAGCGAATGCATTTAGGCCGCCACTAAAAAAAATAATAAATAATAAAGGCAAATGGGAAAGTTCAATGTAATCCACATGAACTTCAATCTGTAATAGAAATAAAAAGTAAAGAATTTCAATGTTTTCTGTTTACTCTTTTGATATACATTCATGTATTTAGTGTTTAAGATTTAACCACAGTTATCGCTCAGTAATTATCATTTAAATAATGGCATTCAGAATGCTAAAATTAAACTACAAATCCTTTTTAAAATTATGCGCTGTCGTCGGACCACACAAGCACTTAGGCGGAATGCTGGGATCGCGGACAGCGTAATTTGTGATAAGTATTTCTAGGACTTAGTGACTAACTCTATAATTCTATATAATAGCTGCCTTTGCTAATCATTCTCTATATTCATACCACCTCTCTTCGCTTCGCTCGTCGTCGCTCCCCTCTCTAAACCCTAAACTTAAAATACTATTTACACTTGGTGGTCTGGTCCAGCAGTTTCTTCCACAGATCGAACTGTTCGTTGGACTTGATCATGTGCACGCTGATCGCGTTGCGGATGTTGCACGGATTGAACGAGATGCGTCGGTTGACGAACTCGTTGGCCTGCACCCGCTTGATGTCCAGGCTCTTGGCCACGATGCCCGTGGTGAATACGTCCTCCAGCTTCAGATACACCGTCTTCAGCGATCGCACGTACAGCTCGTGCACAATGTCGCCGGTGAGGACGTAGGCTGGGCCGGTGGTGAACGAGGGAAAGACACCGGCCGCAAACTGATCCACGGACACGTAGTACTTGGACTTTTTGTTGCGGATGGGCTTCCATTTCTTGGCCAGGCGGCCGTATATGGTTCGCTTGTCCTTGTGCTTGTCGAGGAAGGCCAGCAGCTTGGGCACATTGATGAACATGTCATCGTCCGTCTTGAGCACATACTTGGCCTTGGGGCAATGCAGATCGGCCCACTCCAGCGTCGAGATCGTCTTAAGGGTAAGGTTGTTGTACGAGTCTATAAAGTTGCCGCGTATCAGATCCCCGTAAATAAAGTTCTCCTGGGTGAGCGCCTTGTTTAGAGTTTCGTTTGTGCCACGGCCCAGGACAAAGGCCATGCCCACATCCCGCCGGCTGCCGTAATGCATCCACGTCTGCCGTATGGACATCCTGGCTGCATCGTGCGACATCGCCGAGCTAATGAGAACCATCAGTTTGATGAACTCTCCACCCTTTGGGCATATTCTATCCGCGTCGATTTCATCATCCAAATGGCCCTGTTCGTACAGTTTCTCGGCGATGACGCCCTTGGAGGGATCCACTGGTGCATTTGGCTCCTTCGAAGCAGCTGCTCCCCCTCTGCCCTTAGTCGTTCGCGCAATGGGCACCGAGGGCTTGACGGACTTGGCTGCTGCTGCGGCTGTATTTGCTTCTTTTTTCGCCTCCTTGATCTCCTGGATCACCTTGGATTCCGAGGGCAGCTGCTCCACCTCGGAGACTTCTGCCGTATTGGGTTGTGCCACCTCCGGCTGCAGCTGAATGCCTTTGTCTAAAAAACGAAAAGAGAGAACCAAAAGTTGAGAGCTTCCTGTGTCGCGTAAATGGAAATGCAAATAAAGGGGGTAATGGTAATCCAATTCTAATCAGGGAAGCAGCCGTTGGAGGAGGGAAAGACGACGTAGCGATTGTTTACAGCACTTCCATAATGAAACGCAATACATAGCTGGCGGTGTGCCCTCGCACTCGCACTCGCTATTGCCATTGCCATGGACTAAACCAAATGAATGCGACGTCAGCGAGTACAAATATTTAGTTTTGCCTTAGTTTTATGGGTGTCATAAGCGGATCGTTAAGGATATGGATTTCACACGAATTGGACATCATTGACATCAGAAAACTAAAACTCTGTAGACTAAGATTCTGTAGACTCTTAAGGAGGATCTGAGGAATACGCCATATAAAGGGTTTTGTAAAATTCGCATTCCTTCATGGGTAAACGAAGCCCGAAAGATAGCCACCTCCATACGTTTCGACCATTTTTCCTATCTTTAAATGTAAAAATCACCCTTTTTAAACTTTCTGGTATCACTTTTACCAGAAATTTTCATCGAATCGAACCAATTTTTTCCCCACTTCTTTATCGAACAATTCTCTTTGCTTCTCCGAGTACGATTTTTAAAAAAAAATTTTTTTAATTTTTACACCCTCCAACAGGTGAAAAAACATGGTTGAAAATTATATTAAAAACAATTTTTAATTAAAACAAAATCGTACTCGGAGAAGCATAGCCAACGTAAAACTAAAAATAAATAAAATTAATTTTTCTCATTTCATGCAAGTTGAAGGGTAGTTATGATACCAGAAAAATGACCCCTAAAATTTTGATGACCCCACTTTGACCCCATATAAAAAAAAGAATGATTAGCTATACACACTTTAAATTTCCCAAAGTGTTAAGTTTAAAGATGTACAAAAGTAATAAAAAAAAAATTATCTCATTATCTTGTACAGTTTTCTCACAATTAATTTCTGAAAATAGGCAAAAATTTCGGCCTCGTAAGACCTCGTAGAAGACCCCCTTAACTTCCATTATTTGGTTCTTTTTTGTTTTATCTTTGAGTCCTAGTTAATTCTTTTAATATTAATTAAGAAACTTGTTTTTATATTTCTGCAGAAGCTGGACAGTTGGACAGCTGAAGGCAAAGCGGAATGCTCCTAGTTCTTACCCGTGTTCTGGTCATTTCCGGTTGCCGGGACAGCTGCAACTCCATTGGCCGTGCCGCTGCTCGAGGTGATGTTCTTCAGTATCTTATCGGCATTCTCGATAAACTTTTGCAAATTGGACGTAGGAATGAGTACCTCGGCATCGGATTGCCCTGCCTGGACCTGGGACGGCTGCTGTTGTTGGGATGACGACGGCAAGGCGGGAACGGCTGATTGCCTGACAACCAACACGTCTCCGGTGCCGTTGTTATTGACGTTGTTATTGCTGCTACTGTTGATGTTCCCTACAAATGATACACATTTTTTATCATGATGATAGGATGATAGCTACTACTACGTCCTCCACTCACCCGTGATGCCATCAACACTCTGGCCATACTGCTGCTCCTCCAGCAGTAACTCATCCGCCATGGCATTCGGCGTCTGTTCGGCAGCGCCACCTAGCTGGGGACTGGCGCCGGCAGAGCCGCCGTCGAGTAGGGCATCCTCATCGATGGTGGGCAGCCGGTGCTGTGTATGCTTCCGGTGGACCTCCAGCGGCAGAATCTGTTGCTGCTGTTGCAGTGGCGTCGCCGCCTGTCTACTTGAGACTTTGGGCGGCGCACTTTCCACTCCACCTGACTGGGGGGCGTAATCTTTGTTGTCTGTGTTATTGATGACCAACATGGGATTCGGTCCGATCAGCTGTTGCGGTGGAGATGCCGCCGAATGCACATGATTCTGTGTTAAGGTGGCCGTTGTGGAGTACGAGGCGTAGATGAAGATGGTGAGGATCACCACGATTAGGACTAAAAAGAAGCGCAGCATGCGCGTGTTGTGTAGACTGCCCACGGCCACCACCATGGTGCAAAAATCTCAGTCAGTCTCGGTCTCAGTTTCAGTCTGGATTCTGCTTCTCCTCCTCCTCCCCGACGTCCACGGGTTCGTTTTGTTTTCTCGTCTCTTTTTTTTTTGTTTGTTTGTTTCTCGCTTCCAGTTATCTCTGTGTTGGTGAGTATTATGATGGTAACGACGACGCTTGCAGTCCCTGCAACGATTCCAGTGCGACTGCAATGAGAACAGAGGGAAATTTAAGTAAACAACTGATTCAGTGCTGATTTGTTAAGTGCTCCCACAACGTACACCCAGGAAATGCACTTATAGATTGCAACATTCGGAAAACTTTACGTATATTCCAGATATTAATGTAAATACGAAATTTATAAGCCTACTATTTGGAAATTTAATAAATTAAAGAAGATTGTCCTATAGAATTCATCCTAAAATGATAATATTTCTGATCAAACTAAGGAATTCTTAATTTGTAACCCGTGTACAGAGTTTTATTTAGTCAAAAGGTACTTGGTAGTCGAGTTACTGTCTTAAGGGGGTTTCTACCTTGTGTGGTCGAAAAATGTGCTTTTAAAAATTTTTCGTGGAATGTATTGAAGATAAACACTTCTAATTTTGTTCAGGTGTATCTACAAGTTTATTGTTTAAGTACAAAAAGTTTCAAATGGAAATATGCACGGGGGGGAGGGGCATTGAGCAATGGAACGCCTTTTTCGCTTACGGAAGTCCTGCTGCGCCCCAAAGGATCTGAAACACAAAAATTAAATATATTCTTACTTTGTATACTTTTGCGCATGGCTGGTACCAGAATTGCGAAAAAGAATGCAAATTGAAAACTTATGCGATTTTAAATGAAAAACTCGATTTTTACGCACTTTTTCGACATTAATTGTTATATAAAATGAAAAATATTCAATATTTTTTAAAGATTTTGGTACCAGCCATGGAGAAGTCTCTAATACACGATACTTTAAAATTTCGTGGCGATTGCTCAACTCGTCTGGCTTGAATCACTTCCGCAAGGTCAAAAATGTCGTTTCGAGTAAAACGCGTTTGAAGTTTTGCTTCAGTACCTGTTTTAAGGTGTAGGTGCTCCCTGTTTTAAGGTGTAGGTTCCGTAATTCTTAAGATAACCAATTGAAATTTTGGGAGCGGACTCTAGAAACATATATCAATCCAAAAAAAAAAAAAAAATTCGTTTTTCGACACACAAGGTAGAAACCCCCTTAAAAGTGTTTTTTATGCTTTATTTTTGCTTCATTTTACCTTTCGTAGTGAGGATAAAATAATGTACATATTTGTAGGGGGCACTCCCAAGGTGGGAGTTACCCACACTGAATGATAAGATATTTTTACACTTTCCGAATTTATTTGGAATGCAAATTTAAGCTGCAATTCTTTTTGAAATCAGGCTAGAGTTTGGAGCTCCAGTTGGCTGATTGCGACTTTTTTTTCGAGTTCCACGGAATGCAAATTAAGTAAGGAACCAATTGAATTACATTCTGCTGGAATTTAATGAATATTTTGTAGTTTCTATTTGTATAAAAATAAACCCAATTTGGAGTTTAATTTCAAGAGATTTTGAGTACCACCAACTTTTATTAAGTATTAAACGACTTTATGGTAATGAGAATGACGAATGGGGAAGCACTTGGGAAGTTTCCATGAGCTAATGAATTCCCCAAAAGCCGAGAACACGCACGTGTACAGCTTCCAGAACTGTCACGACATGGCGCTCTGGGGGCTCCGTCGCCACTTTGCATGCGACTCAAATAAGCCAACAGCATTCTTGACCCGGTTTCGAAGCGAGGAGTGGAATGGCTGCAGAACAGAAACAGCAACAGCAGCGAGAAACTCTTGACCAGTGCCGCCGGGGCTACTTGACTCGCCGCCTTGTCTGGGGACGATAAGATTGTCTATCAGGTCGATCCCATCATCAGTTGAAACTTCTTTCGAGTTAGAGGGCTTTCTTCGAGTCGCATTTTATTTTATAAATATAGCTGCAATGCCAACCCTACCGCTGGATGGCCATAAAAATAGAACCAGTTGGATTGCGACGACAGTTTGTCATGGAAATCAATAAGCAATCGCAACTTTTCCAACAACTTTCGATTTGCCTTGCCTAAAGAGCCGAGTTAATGAAAATCCCCCATGCGTCATTCGTTGGTACGTGGGCTATCTTAATTGTTTGTCGATAAGTTAATAATTATGAGACAGTTAGCATTATCTAATCGGGCCACTGGTCTAACTGGAAAGGTAAGTTATATGTCTGAATATCGAAATATTTGTCAAGGAAATCTGGCAATTGAAATTAGATTACGGTGTCTTGGCCTAAAGGAATTGGTGGTAAATTGTGTCCTATCTTATCTGACAGAAAGGGAAACCCAAGATTATCACCTTTACATTGTTAAAGTGGCTTCTGTATAGGAAATGGGTTTATTCTAGGAATCAATAAAGGAAATATCAAATTGACTTTTTAGAGGGTTTTTTTTCAGGGCTGAAAGCTTTCTTTGCTGTGTTTTTTATTTCTGTAATCGCCATCTTGATAAGGCCTTAACTAATTTCTGCGTATTTCCACTTAGAGGCTTACACTTATCAATACAATTATTTACTGCCTCCCATAAATCCATAGGGTAATGCCATGGGTAATGGCATCACATAGACATTTAATTAAAAGACTTATTAAATATATTTAGGCAGTTAATCAGAGACAGTAATCAATTGATAAACTTTAATTGCATTCAGGGGGTAATGGTATCTGGTTTGGCCTCCCCTGAGAACCGGAAAGAAACGCCACGACTGCGAGTAATGGAATATTTTTAGGGGAACGACGTCGCATCGTGTTTTTTTGTCTACGACTCTTATCACAACAACGTCAAAGCTAATAAACGGATTTATAATGCTTTTCATGGCATACATTATCATATTGGGAACCGCAGCGTGACGCGCTTAGAGGATTGATAAGAGATCAGTCCTTTCTTTTGTTATTCGGCGAGAGCGAAAGTGCGGCCTATCAGCGATGAGATGAATCACTGCCGAAATGCAGCGTCAAGCCGAAGCTTTTCTGCTTAAATACAAGGCCATTTTAGTTGGAATTTCTCAGTAATTATCGCAGACCAACCGACCGCTTATCTCACTTCCACTTCCCTTGTGTGCCATAATTTTGGAGTACAAGTACATATATTTACAGTACAATCAGTTGGATTTTCTGCACTTTGAAAAGTATGTTTTTATCAATAAAATAAAGGGGAACTGGGGATTTGTACGAATGGGAATTACGAAATTATGGGCCATCAATTAACAGAACGATATTAAATAATTCTTTTGCGAATATAACTACAACTTTTTAATACCAGAAAGCTATTAATAATTGTAAGAAAATATAACTACAAATGGTTAGAGGCAAAATATATAAGTAAACTGATTTTAATGGCAATTGTAAGTACTAGGAGACATCAACGCTGACCCAGATCTACGGGTTTTTAAACGTTTTAGTCCATTAACTCACGACTGCGATAGCTTATAATTGTTCAATTTGCAAGAACTTTGCCTGTAATTATTCTACGTGCTTCGGTAATTCGTTTCTTTTCCTTTTAACTGCCTTGTAATTGTGTGCGAAATTGCCAAACAGCCGTGAAATTTGACAAGAGCGCGTAATTTGATGGAGTGTGTAAGCTCTCGAATTCAGCAGAAAACAGCTCACCCTGAGGAGCAGAGGGCTGGGAGCGGAAGTGGGTCCAAGCTTTCAATCTGGCTGCTTTACGTGGCCCCGGCTCCAACTCCGACTCTGACTCTGCTAATAAGTACAATGAACCGCAGATAATCGCCGGTTAGGCGGAAAACGGGTTTTCGGGCGTCGCGAAACTATCTTCATCTCCCAGCTGCCCCGCCATCAATCAAAAGGCATCCAACTGGAGCCAGGAACGTGTTAATAAAAGTCAACTAGTCCGTGGAAAGTCGGGTGTAATGTCCTGGACAGATCAAGGGGATCAATAATTATAAATTATAATTTTTAATCAGACAAGCGAAGTGCTCTGTGTAGTGTTTTAGAATAAAATTACTTCTCTTGCAAGCAGATGCTCGTAATATACACTTGACTTTATGGAGGCTTTAGATCTATTCGTGTGCACTTTTGTAAATAATACTTCATTTTCAGGAGGTTCTGTTTTAATTTTCGTTGAATCCAGAATAGCAGCTATACAAATCGTTTATTTTCAGCGAATAAATATTTAATACAAGTGTTCTGTGTCGAAATTTCTGTTAAATACTGCTAAAAGAACTGCATCCCTCCTATGAGTTACTTGAGACAGTTGCTACTGACTGACGGTTTTAAAATTATAAATTATTTACTTTAGATTTGTACAGTTTAATTAAAAAATGTTAATGTCATTAAATACTTTGTTTTAGATAGAAAATAAATAAATATGGGGCGTTAACGTAAGCCTATCGGTTTTGTGCATGTATTGTATAAAAATAGATTATATTTATCAAAATAAAATTTAACTGCTGCAAATAACAAGCTAACAATAATAATAGCAAGCGTGTCTGCTGTCAAACCTACAAGTTATTAATTTTTAAATAAATATTTACCAAATTTGAAGCTAAGGTATTTAATAACGTACCTTATTTTAGCACTAAATATTTACCACTGAATATATTTATATGTACTTTAGGATTCCTATAACAATTAGAGTCAAAGATCGACTGTGTTAATGAAACCTACTACTTAAGCTTAGCTTTGAGTTGGTGCAATGTCCGGCCCTGGGATTTTGAAATGGGCTGCGTTACGTTGCGTTGCCCAACCGAAGAAATACACATAAATATGTGTGTTAATAAAATAACAAAACCCCGGGCAACGCATCGTCATCGTCATCGTCATTGCGTCTCGTCTCGTCGCCCAATCTTCTCCAGCTCTAGGCGAACTCACCTCCCAAGCGTGGCTTTAGCGGCGTCTCACTTGCACTTGCTCCAGCGGGGCTTTGGATTCGGAATCGGATATAGCTGTGGCGGCGAAGGCAACGGCAACGAGGGCTATTGTTGGACCAGGGTCAAGCATAATTACTTGCTGTTGCCTGTTTATTTTTAGTGTTTATTTAGCGTTAATAAATTTGCTTCTTGAATGATGAATTGTTGTTTGTAGTTATTGTTGTTGCAGCAGTGGTAATCCTCCTATTATGGCCTATTGTTGTAGTTCTTGTTGTTGTTGTTGCTGTTGGACCCTAGGCGCCACCACAAAAGTTTCTCGGTTGTGTGTGTGTGGGTCTTGCGAGTGTGTGTGTGTGTTTGCCCGAGCCCCGAGCCTTGGGTAGTTTTTAGTTTAGCTGAGTATTTCGGTTTTTTTTTATCGCCTTTAATAACGCCAACCCGTTTCATTAGTCATGCGTAGCATGTTTTAAAAATAAATAAGCATTAGCATAGATGCTCTGCCGTTTCTCGCGTTTTTTGTTGTTTTTTTGGACCGCACTGCAGACTCTGATTTATGAACGCGTTTCCACGGATTTTCTCTTCGCTCGCGCAGTTTTCAATTTGCAAGAAAAAGGGTTATTTGTTCACCCTTCGCTATATGACACTTTTGAGGCTTTGCACAATGAGCTGCGCTACAGCGGCAGCACGTATCCCAATTTTTTCCTCTTTTTTTGTGGGCCGCACATTACTCCCACTTCCAACCGAAATTTTTTGTTCCGCGATTAGCTCAACGTTAAGTGTGGCCAGACAATGAGTGCGCGGAAAATGACACTTGGCTGATTGCTTTACCCCCTTTGGTCACACTATTGGAGAAGGGGTTTTAGGTGGTGGACAATAAAAGCGCTCCATGCGAGTAATGTTTTTTGTTTGGAATATTCCTCCATATCTAGCTTTCGAAATAAATAAATTTATTTATTTCGGAATCACAGCTGTTTTGTTTCTTGAACTGGCAACGCTTTTAGTCGTTTCGCTAGCGAAAAGTCAGAAAGTTGTTATTCTTCTTCTTTTTGCTCAGTTTTTTTATATGGAGTTTGGCCGCTTTAAGAAAATTTATCTTATGTTAGTACCTAGCTTTAGTACCTAGCTTTACTATTTATTTGTGATGGAAAAACCATAATCATAACTTCAGGCTTTTCACAGTTTCATACGATTACCAACACTGTTTAAAACAGCTGTTCTTAAAGAATTTTGGTAAACTTGATTGATAAGAGCAAAGTTCATTTTAATTGCCATAATACGAGTGCTTATGTGGGTTTAATTTAAAGTCCAAAGAAGATTAAAACATTCAAAATACTCTTCTTAAGGTTGACTATTTTGTTACTGTATTTAAGTACGTATCATTATACAGCAACTAAATCCGCTTTTTAGATAGCGTGAACGATAAAATGGCTTTGATTCCGGCCGTAACCCGGCTCACTTCATCCGTCATCCGGATCCTGGGCTGCAATCCCAGTCCTATGACACTCCAGGGCACGAACACCTACTTGTTGGGCAGTGGGAAGCGGCGAATCCTGATCGACACCGGCGACGAGGATGTGCCGCAGTACATTGAGCATCTGAACGATGTGCTAAATCAGGAGGAGGCCTCCATCGACACCATCTTGCTGACCCACTGGCACCACGATCACGTCGGCGGCGTAAAGAGCATTCTGGGCACCAAGTTGGTGGACAAGGACTGTCGGGTGTTCAAGTATAAACGCACGGATGCCCAGGATGTGTGCCCTGAGATACCTGCGCACATTAAGCTCCACCCGCTGGCTCACAACCAAGAATTCAAGACTGAGGGAGCCAATGTGCGCGTGGTGCACACGCCAGGACATACCACCGATCATGTGGTGCTGGCCATGAACGAGGGCACCCTCTTCAGCGGCGACTGCATCCTGGGCGAGGGCACCGCCGTCTTCGAGGATCTTTTCGAGTACATGAAGAGTCTGGAGCGGATATTGGACATCAAGCCGCTGCGCATCTTCCCGGGACATGGCAATGTCATCGAGGAACCAATTGGCAAGATCGAGTATTACATAAATCATCGCAACCAGCGAGAGGCGCAGATCCTGGAGTTCTTCGTCCAGCGTCCCAACGATCGCTGGCAGGCGATGGACGTGGTGCGGGTGGTCTATAAGGAGACGCCGGAGAATCTCTGGCCAGCCGCCGCCTACAATGTGAACCATCACCTCAGCAAGTTGCAGAAGGAGGGCAAGCTGAGGCTTGTCGGCAAGTCGGATAAAAAGGATGAGAATGAGGATGAGGAGTTCTATGTTTACCAGCAAAGTAGTGCCCTCTAGGTGAAATCGAGGCCTGATACAGTCTTCCCAAATGCTATGAGTCCTTTGATGTTTAAAGTCCATCTATAGTTGTGTTTTTTGTTGCCTCTAAATTGTACATAACTTGAATTTTTAAATATATTTTATACCAAAAGCATTTAATGTGTTCACTGTTTATTTTGTAACCAGAGAATAACCAATTATTTCCATAAAATGTTGTCTTTATTGTTTATTTTTTGCAAACTTTCGATTTATCAGGAAGCTTTATGGTCATGTTTAATTTTTTTTAAGCAAAATATATAAGTACATTTTATTTAATTTAATAGGAAATATGTATAATATATCACATACAATCGTTGACTTACAAATATTTTTTTTTAATAAGTTTATTTACTTTTTTTTCCGTTCTAACACTTGATGGAATCGTCCAACAGCTTCTTCCACACATCGAACTGCTCGTTGGGACTTACCATGTGCACAGTGATCTTGTCACGGATGCGACAAGGGTTCTCCAGTTTTATGCGAACGTTGGCAATCTCGCGCACATTTACCAGCTTAATGTCCAGACTTTCGGCCACGATGCCCGTAATAAAGACATCCTCCAGCTTTAGGAAAGGGGTTTTGAGCGCGCCGACCAGGAGGTCTCCCACGATATCACCCGTGAGAAGGTAGGCTGGTCCCGTGGTAAAGGAGGGAAAGAAATCATCCGCATATTGGTCAATGGATATGTAGTATTTGGACCACTTATTTCGCACCGGTTTCCAGTAATCAGCTCGACGACCGTAGATAGTTCGATGCGCCCTAAGCTTGTGCAAAAACGACAGCAGTTTGGGGACATTGACAAACATATCGTCGTCCGTCTTGAGGACGTAGCTAGCACGCTGGCAATAGTGATGCGCCCACTCTAGCGAGGACATGGTTTTGAGCGTGAGGTTGTTGTACGAGTCTACGAAATGACCCCGTATCAGGTCGCGATACATATAATCCTCGTTGTCAAGGTCTTTGTTTTGCTTGCTGTCCTTGCCGTGTCCCAGGACGAATGCCATGCCCACGTCTCTGCGGCTGCCGTAGTGCATCCACGTCTGTCGAATGGCCATCCTTGCTTGCCTATGGTGTATGGCTGAGGTAATCAGAACCAGCAACTTTGTAAAGAAACCGTCGCGGGGGCATATTCTATCTAGGTCGATGTCATTGTGAAGATGTCCGGGCTTATAGATGGCACCTGCGAGTGGTACTCGGTTGGAAGGTTTGTTATCCAAAGGATACTTATCTGTGGATTAAATTTTATTTTCGGGGAGGGAATAAAATATACCTCCGAATTTAGTTAGTAAAAATTTTATAAAATCCTTACCCGTTTTTCTATTTCTGGAGAGTTCAGAAAAGGGTATTAGTCCGTTCCTGATATGGTTGATGTTGACAGTACTTCCTGTGTAACCAAAATCAGCTAAAGTTGTGTTACCAGTACTTTTCCTATTATAGGGAGCTGCTGAGGAGGCGTTCACAGAATCTTTGTCTTCCGACGGTTCCGATGGCCTCAAGTCCAGTTTTGCCATGATCCTTGCTTTCGACAAGTACGAAAAAATGGTGAATGTGACCACGATTAGGATTAGGATGAAGCGCAGTATGCCCGATGCCATGGCTATACAAGGTCAGCTTTTTTTTTCCTTGGTATTTGCCTGGATTTCATTCGTTAATCCTTTAAGCTGTGTGTGAAACGCCCCAGAAAGTCTGGTTTACATAAAAAACACAATTTGGCACCGAATGTAATGCACACTTGACCGACCACTTACTATGGACGTTGGTTCTCCTCCTGGATATCTTTTGATTTTCAGGAAAATCCTTTAGCTTTTACTTCCATTATGCTGGCTAGAAACCATGGCCATCCAGCTAGGCCATCTGGACTTTGGACTTATGGGACCTTTGGGTCCTTGCCCAAATCCAGCCTGGCACCTTTTAAGCTTGCCATTTTATTATCCTTTGCGTTGCTAACTAGGGTTGTTGATAATTTATCAAAATATTATTATATCGATATTTATATCGTTATTTTTGATTTCTCTAAATAATGAAATTGCTATATTTTCAAACATATTTTTAGATATTTTTTGTCCCAAGCTGCAAGGGGAAAGCAATCCATTACGGAAAAATTCTTGTCGATGGCCAATTTACTTTATTTATTTATTTAATTTTTCTATTTAACTTATTTATTAAATGTTTAAAATAACTCACTGATTCTTTAAATTTTCCTTGCAACTAGTGCTGCCAATTTAGATAATTTCCCCGATAGATCTGGCGGTAAGTGAACTAATATCCACACGTTTTCCAACACTGCACTGTGTACGTCAGCTGTCAAAACGAATCACAAATTTTCACGGCATTCGCGATATTATTTATTATTACACTTTTCAGAGTGCTTGCGTTGCATATGTGAGCATCGGTTCCGGTAGTTAAATGTGGCCTGCAGCTAGTGCTGTGATTGTCCTTCGTCGCGGAGCAGCCAGTAGCCAAAAGTCAGTGTACTTGGAGTAGCCACCAGCGGCAGCAGCAGCAGTGACCACCATGTCGTTCGTTGGCGGAGGCGGGGGTCAAGATGTGCACAAGTTTGTGGAGGCGCTGCAGGCGGACTTCAAGACGCTCTCGCTAGAGACCAAGAAGAAGTACCCTCAGATCAAGGAGGTGAGTGCGCTCCTGCATGGCTGACGTGTGCGTTTTCACGGCCGTTCTTCTCTAATTGCGGCACTTGTCCCCGTGTGTGTCACCACCCCCCAGTTGGGTGGAGTGGTGTGGCGCAGCGGGCGGGCGGGGGTTGTTTTCTCTCTGTTTTCCACCTGTGCTTGTTCTACGCAATTATGAAATTGATAGCGGCGGGCGCAAATGAAATTGATTTTATGACATTTCCACTCGCAACACACATGGTCATTAATTCTGTTCTCCTTCCCCCCCGATTAGGCATGTGAGGAGGCCATTTCCAAGCTCTGCTCTGCCGGCAGCAGCCAACAAAATTCGGTGTACTACACCGTCAACCAGATACTCTATCCCCTGGTGCAGGGATGCGAGACCAAGGATCTGAAGATCATAAAGGTGAGTCCAGTATACACTTAAAGTGAAGCTTGACTGAACTTAAATCTTTCTCTTTTGCAGTTTTGCCTGGGCATGATGCAGCGACTCATCACACAGCAGGTGGTGGACCAGAAGGGTGCCTTATACATCACCAACGCGCTGTGGACGCTCATGGAGAACAACATCGAGGAGGTGAAGGTTCTGCAAACGGTGACTTTGCTGCTGACCACCAACACGGTGGTGCATGGCGACACCTTGGCTAAGGCATTGGTTTTGTGCTTCCGCCTGCATTACACCAAGAATCCCACGATTGTCAATACCGCCGGGGCCACCATCCGCCAGCTAGTGTCGCTGGTTTTCGAGCGTGTCTACCTGGAAAAGGATTCAGTGCAAAGTCTGCAGCAGCAGCAGCAGCCGCCAGCGGAGGTGGCCGAGGGCGGCGTCGCTCAGGATGTGCAGACCTTCGCCTCGGATGCATTCCTGCTGTTCCAGGATCTAGTGCAGCTGGTGAACGCCGAGCAGCCGTACTGGCTGGTGGGCATGACGGAGATGACGCGCACATTCGGCTTGGAGCTGCTGGAGGCGGTGCTCACCAACTTCAGTGCCGTGTTCCATGAGGTGCGCTTTATTGTGATTTCTTTATTAATGATTTCTACAGGCATTTCCTTACTCTTTTTGTAGAGCAACGACTTCCGATTGCTGCTCAAGGAGCGGGTCTGTGCCTTGGTCATAAAGCTCTTCTCGCCAAACGTGAAACACCGCCAGCTGCCGGCTGCTCCCAGCAGCGGCAATGCCCCCGTGCCGGCCGAAAAGCCGTATTTCCCAATTAGCATGCGGCTTCTGCGATTGGTGGCCATTCTCATACAGAAATACCACACCATCTTGGTGACCGAGTGCGAGATATTCCTGTCGCTGATCATCAAGTTCTTGGATCCGGATAAGCCTGGGTGGCAACGAGCTCTGGCCTTGGAGGTCATCCATAAGCTGGTGACGCGCTCTTCATTGATTGCCTTCTTCTGCAAGTCGTACGACCTGAAGAACCATGCCACCAACATTGTCCACGACATGATAGCCGCCATGGGCAGCTATGTGCGCTATTCCCTGATCAATGCCTCGGCCATGCAGCAAAATGGGCAGCAGCAGAACGGGGGAATGGGGAGCAGCACGCTGTCTGCGTTGTCGTCGGGCAACAATCAGTGCGGCTTCATGTTCCGCGGGGCATACCTCCCGCTGGTAGCCACCTTTGCGCCCGGCTTATCCAAGGCAGTTTAGTAAGTGAACCCAGAACCCTTCAAAAACCAAGCTAATCCATGCTTTTTCTCTCCCTACAGCTTAGAAATGCTGGACAAGCTGGATGCCCCGAATATACCCGACAGCTATGGCATCTCGGTGGGTCATGCCATACTCCTCGACATGACCCGCTCCATTGGCGGCGTCATTCAGCGCACACCCGAGCTGCATCCTAGCCACAACATGGCCGTGATCACCGAGGAGGAGCATAAGCCGCTGTGCCTGCAGCTTGTCAATTCCAGCTGGTCGGGCCTCCTCAGCGCCTTCATACCCCTGGTGGAGACGTCCATTGACGAGGCCACCACCGAGAATATCCTCAAGGCCATGCAGAACTATGCCGCGCTGTGTGGCATGCTGGAGCAGCTGCAGCCGCGCGATGCCTTCATTATGGCCATGTGCCGGGCCTCCTTTCCGCCGCACTATGCCATGTCCATATTCGCCAATACCGCCGTCACCCAGGCGGACGGGGATGCTGCGGGGATGAGATGCCACACGCGCAGTGGCAGCCAAGATCTGAGCAGTCAGTTCATCAACAATTGCAGCGGCGATTCCGGAGACTTTCGGCCGCAAATCGTGGCCGTGGGTACACCGTTGCCCTCCGCCTCGCTGCCGCACAGCGTGATGCAGGCGCCGGTGATGCTGACCAACAAGAATCTGCAGTGTATGCGGGCCATCCTCTTCCTGGCGCACAACAATGGCGGCATCTTGGGTACCTCGTGGCACATTGTCCTGCAGACGCTTCAGCATCTGGTGTGGATCCTCGGACTGAAGCCCTCCACCGGCGGCAGTCTTCAGGCCATGCCCAAGCCAGCGGTGGAGGCGAATGTGGGCATACAGACGGCCGTGATGGCCGATCTTCCGGTTCTGTCACAAATGCTAAGCCAGCTCTTCGAATCCAGCCAGCACCTGGACGATGTGGCGCTGCATCATTTGATCGATGCCCTCTGCAAACTATCGCACGAGGCCATGGAACTGGCCTACGCCAATCGGGAGCCATCGCTGTTTGCTGTGGCCAAGCTGCTGGAGACGGGCTTGGTGAATATGCCTCGCATCAAGGTGCTGTGGCGGCCGCTGACCAACCATCTGCTGGAGGTGTGTCAGCACCGGCACATTCGGATGCGAGAGTGGGGCGTGGAGGCCATTACCTACCTGGTGAAGTCTGCGCTGCAGTTTAAGCACAAGACGCCGCTCAAGGAGAATATGGTAAGAGATTCTAGAGAGTTATCTATGTTCACAGCTCGTCTTAAAATATATTTTGTGCTTTAAAAGGAACTCCAAACCATGCTGCTGAGTCCCTTGTCCGAGTTGTCCACTGTTTTGCATGCAGATGTACGCCAACGGCAGCTAGACTGCGTCTTACAGATCCTAAACACCGCCGGTGAGATCCTCTCCTTTGGCTGGCCGGCCATTATTGAGATCATTGGCGCTGTCAACGAGCACCATGGCGAGCCCTTGGTTCGCACAGCATTCCAATGCCTGCAGCTGGTCATCACCGACTTTCTCACCGTAATGCCCTGGCGATGCCTGCCCCTGTGCATCAGCACGGCGGCCAAGTTTGGCTCCCAGACGCAAGAGCTGAACATTTCACTGACGGCCATTGGCCTAATGGTAAGACGCGTCTTTCAGAAAAGTCTGAAAAGGAACTCCTGAACCTTTCGTTTTCAGTGGAACATTTCAGATTTCTTCAATCAAAACCAGGACAAGCTCATGTCCACGCAGCTGCAGGACGTTGCCATTCTGCCCGATTTTCCAGGCACCGTGAAAATGCCGCAATTCGACAAGTTGTGGATGTGCCTGTACGCCAAGCTGGGCGAGCTGTGTGTGGATCTGCGTCCGGCTGTCCGTAAATCAGCCGGCCAGACGCTCTTCTCCACCATCTCGGCCCACGGCAGCCTGCTAAATCCGCCCACATGGCAGGCGCTGGTCTGGCAGGTGCTCTTCCCGCTGCTGGACAATGTGCGCGCTCTAAGCAGCTCGGCCAGCAACGAGAAGGTTGATGCCAGCGGCAACATCCTCATCCATCACTCGCGCAACACCGCCCAAAAGCAATGGGCGGAGACCCAAGTGCTGACCCTATCGGGTGTGTGTCGGGTGTTCAACACCAAGCGGGAGCTGCTCCAGCAGCTGGGCGACTTTGAGCGAGCGTGGTCCTTGATCTTGGAGTTTATACAGAATGCGGCGTTGAGCAAGAACGGCGAGGTATCGTTGGCCGCCCTCAAGTCCCTGCAGGAGATTATGTACCACAATTCGACGGAGCGAATGGAGCGAACGGAGCGGTCTCTGAAGGATCCACAGTCGGCTCAGGAGCAGGACGAGGAGATCTGGACTGTGAGTAGTGTAGATAGGGTAGAGAGTGGAGCTAGGAAGCTCTTTCTAGTTAGGTTTTTGGCTGCTTTTTTACATATTCTCTATTGCTTCTTTTTCCTGAGCAGATTGCCTGGAACATCTGGCTGAGTATTGGCATGGAGAGCACCAAAATGTCGACCACGTCGACTACAACAACAACAAAACTGCAGCAGCAAAACAGCAGCAACGGCGGCGACAGTCAAGACGACTTTTACATTCCCAGTCAGGCCTTTCTCACGGCTCTGATTCAAATTTTTCCCGCCATCTTTCAGCACATCCAAGTGAAGTAAGTAAACCCGAAAACCATGTTTCCTGTCTCTATATCATTCCCATTTACAGATTTAGCGCCGCTGACTTTGACAAATTCTGCACGGTGCTGACCAATGCGGTGTGCATTCCCGTCCAAACCGATGCGGTGCCCTACATCATGTCCACCGTCTCGGACACGCTGCTGACGCCCCTCCACGATGGCATTCTCGACTGCATGGAGCTAATACAGAAGGTGAGAGGATAACCTGGAACCTGGAATGGAATCAATCAAACTCCTTAAATTATAACTTTTATTACGTTTCCTAGGAGGCCACCAAGAACGACTCGCACATCCGCCAGCTCATTCCCGCCATTTTCCGGCAGCTGCTTATCTTCAGCAAGTTTGCCTGCGCCCCTCCCACCTTCCAGCAGAGTGTCGAGCACAAGTACGCCTCCAAGTCCTCCTCCTCCGCGGGCCACTATTCCCAGAATGCCTCGGTGGAGGTGGTTAGCATGAATTACATCCCCTTCGGCGAGAAGTCAATCAGTATTTGCGTGAAGCTCTACCAGACGACGGCCACCGAGGAGCCGGTGGTGCAGGAGCAGATCCTACACGACATTGTCAAGGCGCTTCGCACGCCGCTGGCCATGAAGTACAAGTGCCTGTCGTCCAGCACTTGGAAGCTGGCCATCTCCAGTTTGATTAGTGTCCTGCACACGGGCCTGAAAGTGGCGCGAGCCAAGCCGCCCCAGCATTTTGGCAGCAGCCTTTGGGATGATCTGGCGGACACGCTGGACAAGTTCCTCTTCCCGGCCAGCGTCTGCACCGTCGAGGATCGCGGCCTGGAGGAGATCGTCCTCGACGAGACGATCGATTGTCAGGTCATCGAGCTGCTGAGGGACGAGGTACTGCCGCACGCTCACGAGATGCCGCATCAGTTCATAATGCAGATTGTGGTGCTGCTGAACAAGGGCTCCATTCACTCCGCCTCGGACACGAACATCTGCTACGAGTCCGACTGGAAGCTGCGGGAGATCTTTGCCAAGACCTGCTTCGAGACCCTGCTGCAGTTCTCGCTGCTGGAGGATCATGCCAATGCCAACAACAATCGACTCAATGCCAATCTCTTGCCAGTTGGAGCGACGGCGGGCGGCGGCGGCAAGGACTTTGCCGGGCGGCTGGCGGTCACCGCTCTGCTTCATCGTTTCCAGGAGGTTCTCAAGCGCTTCAACGACGATGAGCGGCAGAGCGGCAAGTGTCCTTTGCCAAGGTGAGAGTTCTTGAGAGTTGTGAGACATTCTGAGACCCTAATCCTTGCTGACCCTTGCAGATTCCGGCTCTCGGAGATATCCTTTGTGCTCAAAGCCATTGCCACGCTGGTGGTGTCCATGAAAAAGGCTCCGGCCTCAAAGGGTAAGGGAAAATGGCAATATTCTTAATGTTGGATATATAAAATCGATCTTTCTTTCTCTTTTCAGTAAACAAACCCGCCTGGGATCAGCTTATTGGCCTCTATCCATACCTGGTGGACTGCACCACCACAACGTCGCCGGAGGTGTCACGATCGCTGCGCGAGGCGCTGCTTCAGTACACCGATCTGCTGCAGGCGCCGCGCAACTGCGGGGGAACCAGTGCCCCCAACGACAATGCAATTCAATCGAATGGCCAAGAGCAGTGAACGTCGTCCGAGTAGTTGCTGTGATGTGCAGTCATGTTTTTTCTTAGGTCTTTTAAGTGCGAATATATATATATATTTATTTTGTGCATAATTTATGAATGTTAATCTTAGCCTTAGCCTTCCTCGCATGGATGTAGTGACTAAGCATCTGTGTACTTACACAAACACTTTCTTTTCTATATATATATATATATATATATAGATACATTTATATATATATTTGTAAACTTATTTTGTAGTTGAGCTATGAAATATGATATGTAGGAGGCCGAATAAGCAAGATATTTCCCCAGCAGTAGATACAAAAGATTCCTTTAGTACCTTTTTTCGAGAAGCCAAGACAAAGAACTTGAAGAAATTCAACTACGGATATCTATTTGTGTAGCGACTTGCGTGTTATCTGAAATCAAATATTAACCATTAACCCTATGATGCAACCAACTTTGTAGTGACGTTTTTAAATAAAGCAAAAAATATTATTACCAAAATGCTGATAAGAGCGAAACTTTGTTTATTTATGACGTCAGATTGCCAGAGATATAGTCAGATGGACGGGTGTTCCGACATGAGGTTTACCTCGCCGGCTACCTGAGCACACACACCTCTCGAGCGGAGTTTGTTCGGGAGCGTCGTATGAGATAAGGATTCCGTCGCAGTGGACGGCAGGCACCTTGAACTGGTGGCATTCTTTTCCAGCTTGGCAACGCGTTTATTAATGTTTGCCAAATGTGGTAACAGATTGTTAACATTTTTGGCTGCTCTGAGTTTGCTTAAACCCCCGAAAAGGTCTATGTGATCTATTACCTAACTAATGCGGCTTTTGATGAGACAAAGGTGAAGAATTTTGTAGAAGCTTATCATAAAGGGAAATCCGCTCTAATTTTTATAATTTTGTTTAACTTTTCGGTAAACCTAACCTTTTTCTAGTTAATTTGATAATTGCAAATCTTTATTTGTTAATTTTCTTCAATTTTTTCCAACTTCAAAAACTATTCTTATATAAATTTATATTATGTATATCTGGTCAACGTTGCGAATGAGTGATAAACTACACTAACACAGCATTCGTTCTTTTCAATTTATAAGAGTCATGGAATGCCAGTTCTATATCCGATTAATTCGTTATGAAATGTGCTTTCAGGAATCCAATCCATATCGATTTTTAAGTCATTTTTGGTATTACTCACCCAGGGTATGTCCATCTAGCCATGTCTGACAGAACAAAATTGTGACCCATTTTTTTCCATAATTTTATAAGGGGTTAAAATTACAAAAATCGAACCAAAATTAAATTTTTTTTAATTCTAAATTGAGTATGCAGATTTATTAACATTTTAATAAGTACTACAGAAAAAGAATATAGAAAAAGAATAGAAATGAATATTATATTATATAAATATTTTCTAAATTTTTCAAAATTTCAAAATTTGACTTGTCAAAGTTATGATTCATTTTCTATTAGATCTCAAGACCCAATTAACTTCCTGTCTTAATGTTATATAATTCCTGCAATTGCTTTATTATCTACGTATTTATTAAATTGTGTCGAATAATTTAAACCTCTATCAATTGAAAATACTAATTGAGAATACAATTGGGTCAACGTTGCGGATGAGTAATAAACCAGAGTTTTGTTGAACAACCTCACATTTTTTTGACGTCTCTCAGGCTCTCAGTTAATCTCAAGACCCAATTAACTTCCTATCTTAATGATATAATCCCTGCAATTGCTTTATTATTTAAGTATTTCTAAAATTGTGTCGAATAATTTAAACCTCAATCAATTGAAAATTCTACCAATTGGGGCAACGTTGCGGATGAGTAATAAACCAGATTTTTGTTGAACAACCTCACTTTTTTTTGATGTCTCTCTAGTTTAAAAGCAATCAGGCTCTTATTAGTCACAACATGAAATATATTTAACAACTAAACCTACCTTTTGGCTCCCCTCTTCTACGGAGTTCACAAGTGGAGTGCTTGTGTGTAGATCAGGCGAAATGTGCAAAGGTTTTAATCTAAATAAAATTTTTATTTTAATTTGTTTTGTTTCATTTTTTTGTCGGTTTTCTTATTTTTGTTTTCATTTTAATCGGTATAATAAGTATAATAACATTTTTTGTTGTTCTTGTTTTCATTATTATTATTATTATTACTGTTAATGTTAATGTTTTTATAGTTTTTTTTTGTTTTCTTTCGGTTTTAATATTAGAATTAGGCAATCGAGTTTAATACTACCTTCGTTTTAAATATTATGCAACGAATTATTTGGGTTTTCCTTTCTCATGATTTCTTTTTGTTTTGTTTATGAATTTTTAAATGTATATATTTAATAAACTCATTTCCGTTCTGGCTAGGCAACTTCTTGTGTATCCGGCGCACGCACACACACTTTGTTGCTGTCTCGTATAATTTCTTTTTTTTCGGATTTTCATTTTTTCTTTTGTTTTCTTTTATGTGCTTGTCAACTCTTTTTGGTTTTTTTTTTTTTTTTTTTTATTCTTTATTTATTTTTTTACTTAATGCCGTGGGCGCTTAATGTACAGTGTGTTGCCTTGTAAAAATGTACAATTCAAGCGCTTGCTTTAAAATATTTTTTTGTTGTTTTTCGGTCTTTATTTAATTTATTCATTATTCTATATTTTAGCTGAAAGTTGGTTTTCAACTCTGCCCTATAAATCACTTTAATAAATAGCCGCCGTCTGGGTCTGTCGTTCCTCTGTCTTCCTCTGGTTGGTTTTAGCTATTTACCGGGGTTTTAGCGCTTGTAATTAACATGTTTTAGGTTTAGGTTTAGGTCGTGTGTGTGTGACGTGTTTCTCATTAGGTTTTAACTTGTCTCATTTAACTTTCTTGGGCTTAGATATAATACAATTTGTTCTTTATTATACTGCACTAACGGTTTCTCCATTTCGTTTTTACCTAGCTGCGTTTTCTGGGGGATTTCTGAGGAGGAGCTATCGAGTTGGAGTTCGAGAGTTCCAAACTGCCGGAGGCGGCGGCTCCTCCGAATTCTCCTCTCTGCTCGTTCTTCTTTCTGCAAGCTCTCGCCTACTTAACTCGAGGTTTGACTTTGCTTCATGTAATATTTAGTTGATGTTTCAATGGAGTTTTATGCTTCATGTGTGTAGTATGTGTGTGTGTTTACGGTTTAACAATAGTTTAGTTCTTTTAGTTTAGTTACTAATTTAGTGTGTAGCACATCCATGAGAGATGAGACGAGATTTCTTGCGGTTTTTGGGCTTCTTCATCGAGTTCGAATTCGAGTTGGGGATTTTCGATCTAAAAAACTCTATTTATATATATGTAATGTATGTATATATAGTATGTATGTTTTTATAGTATGTTTCCTTTGTATGTATATTAATTTATTTTTGGTTTAATTAGTATTTTTGGTTAAACAAAAGTAACGCAAGAGAGACTCATTCATTTAGTGCTAAAAACAAGTGTATGCCTATGCAAGTATTTCTGTTTCGATTAACCCATAACTTTCTTGCCTCCGTCATCGTATCATCATCGTTATTTAATTAATTATATCATATAATGTGTGTTATAGAGAAGTTCGGTAGATAGGCGTAAAGAGCGCAGTTTTCTCTTTATGTTTCTTTTTTTTTTTTTTGTTTTGTTTCGGAAAATTCGTAAAGTTCGTTCGAAATCTGATGAAAGTTGCATTTAAAGTTTTGTCCCCCATTTTTTGTTTGTTTGTTTGTTGTTTCGGGTTGTTTCTCAATTTATTCAATAAACTCTTTACATTAAATTTACTTAGCTAAATTGTTGGGTTTTTCTTCATCATCACCGTCTTCTGCTTCTGTTTTTTTTTTTTGCTTTTTTCTGATTTTATTTTTGGTTTTTTGCCATAGCCATACAAAATGTTGTGTTGTTTCTTTAATGTATATAACGTTAAGTACATATACATACATACATGCTTGTACATAATCATGTAATCCGTTTGGTTTTTAGTTTAATGAACACTTTGTTGGGTTCAATTTCAATATTAGTTTAAAAAGTTAGTTATAGTTTTAAGATTAGCGTTGGTTTTACATGTACTTGGTTTGGTTTAGGTTTAGGTTTAGGTTTTTAGGTTCTTCTTAGGCTTTTAGAAAAAGTTCTGCTTGTCGAAATGAATATATATATATGTATATATATATAGTTAAGAAGCGCTGTGCCCTGTTGACTTGTTTGTTTCTTTGTTTGTGATTTCTCTTTTCGGTCTAGATTTAGTTTAGGTTTAAGTTTCCATAATTCGTTATCTATGTATATGTATGTATATATGTAATTAATATATATAAATTGCTAAAAATCATAGTTATCATAGTTATTAGCATTCTGAAACAGTTGTTCTTCCTCGTCCTTCGTCCTTCGTCATTCTTCGTCCGCGCGTGTGAAGACATTTCGCAAGGCTGCCTCGGAACTAACTGGAATCTTTCGCTGGGACATTCGAGTTCGAGTTCTGTTCGGTTATTAATTACGATGTAATGTTGTATATAGGGTGTGACTTTTGAGGCAGGGGCTGGCACTTAATTGATTCTCCTCTAACGCCCCCTACAGAGGCTGCTGGGCTTACTTAGTTTATTCGGTAGCTTTACTGAGAGGCGGCTGCGGCGGAGGCGGCGCATCCCCAAAAGATTCCACTTACTTCCGCCAGCTCATGTGTGTGTGTGTGTGTGTGTGTGTTAGGTGTGACATTCGGTTACTAGCTGGGATTACGGAATACTTTACTGCTCTTCCTTGGTGTTTATGGTGTGTGGGGAGAGGTTTACCCGTAGTTATATATCTGCTTTAACCCCCTTTTCTTCTTTATTTTTTAAGGCAAAGTCACACGTTTTGCTCGAAGCCGCCGATAAGGGGAAATGATTTAAAAAAGTAAGTCATAAGTACATAAGTAACTTGTTTAGTTTTCGTTTAACTTCTACTGAAACCCTAAGGCAATTTTCTTGTTTTCCTACACAAATCTCCTACAGATTCTTCAGCTTTTTTTTATACACTACTCTGGCGCCGGCGGAAAACAACATTAAGTTTTAGCGGGTTCGGTTCTCAAGGAAGGGAATGGATCTCAGCCTGGCTGGCTAAGGACTCCACTCGTCCTCCACCACATTTCTCATGCCCATTCTCCTCGATCGGAAGTTAACTCTGTTCGCAAACAGTCGCCGGAATTCTCATACAAAAGAAGTGTGACTTGCCATGGTTTGATTCTATAAAAAAAAATAAAGTAAGAATAATAATGTAAATTTTCCTCTGACCTTTGGTGTACAGTGTGTTCAAGTTTCGTCCTCTAGGTGGTGGTTCATTCTAAATGCCTTAACAGGTGACTGAAAATTGTGTATATCTTTGCTGGCATTGCCTCTTCTCATTGTATTTCTTCATTTTACCCCCCTCTTAAGTGATACAACTCCGAAACGCACTGTACGCTAGGTCGAAAAGAGACAGTTGTGATTTAGTTTGCAAAGCCTACACATAGCCTTTTGCTCTAGAAAATCATATCTACTGATGTTCATAAATCATATTAGCAATAAAAAAAAAAAGAAAACAATTTTATGGTGAAACATTCCACAATCTTGCATAATATGTTGTTATTTTAACTAATGTGAAGCGTTTTAGCTTATGTTGCTTAAGTTAAGTTATGTTTTTAGCTTTCGTTTCGTTTCGGGTTGCTTTGGGCTAGTGATGTCTCCCCCTCTTCCTCATTCAACATTTGGCTTATGCGTCTAATTAAAATTACAAGTAATTATTAATATTATTTATGTATATGTTATATATATAATATATATAAGGTTCCCCCTCAGCTAGAGCTGCGCCCGATCTTCACTTTAGCTAACGCGTGAGAGTCAAAAGTGTGTGTGCCGAGAATTGCGAGTAGTACGATGCTCTTCTGCCCTTTATATAATAATTGATAGTTAGCAACTGGTTGTGGTGTTGATGGTGATCGAGGGTTTAAATCATGAACATTAAGGGGTAGGGTATTCTGTATATATTCAAATGTCTGAGGAGTTTTTCTCTGGAGTCTAGTTAGGAGTTTAGAGGAGTCTTTGTTCTGGTCTGCTGTCGTTTGTTTTCTGTACAAAAAGACATACAATACTGCGTATGTGGTTGTTTGTATATAGTAGGTGTATATTATAGAAGTAGGTATTAGTTGTTGCATCCTGTTCGATGGCATATATATCGGATCGTATCGTATATATAGCAGTAGCAGCTGATTTTGCTTTAAGGTTACGTGTTACTTTAGTGGAGTATAGAGTGTATGTGCCTTTTGTTGTTGTGGGTGACATTAAGTCATAAAATATATGTAGCGGCAAATATGTAGGTATCGTAGCTGTTTGTCATTCAGTTCAGAGGGGGTTCAAGAGGGGCTTGGTCGAAAGGAAGGAAGAGGTTCCAGAAAGAGCCCAACCCGGAAGTCTAAATAGTGTAAACACTGCATTCCAAACTACACAAAACAGGCGCTGTTTTCAACTGTCATTATTTAAAACAAACTGTTTCCATTGGCCATGATTCCTGCATTTTATTTTAAAAAGTTACTTTAATTATTTGAAAATTGTTAACGAACCAACACGCACCAGGTTTTTGTTATTATTTTTTTTAAACAGCTAGTAGTGATAGTTCGGGCACGATATCACGAATGGTGCATTCACATCGAGGTGCTGACTGCGGCCTGGTGGAAACGGGCCATAAAGTAACGAAGAAAAATTTGAAACTCGGGGGATAGAGACAGAGACAGGGGATTCATAGATGTTTCAGAGTTTAATGTACATTTATGCGTAATAGATCGATTTTAATAGTTAGTAGTAGTTGTTGTTGTTGTCACTAATAGTTGTTGTTGTTGTTATACACAAATAAGCCACAAAACTGTACAACAATTGTACATGAATAAAAAACTTATGCACAAGAATTTATCGACGGTTTCCAAAAAACTCTACTTGTTTTTCTTTAGGCTATTATTTACCTATTCTCTTTCCATTTCGCCTACTTCTTCATCCTCGCTTTCTTTATCGTGTCTTCTTGAATTTTTTCGCATATGTATATAACTATGTAATCGAACATGCACACACACACACGTGAATTATATATATATATATATACTTTATTTATATATAACAAGAACTTTACCTTTGTGGGGCTTTTATCAAGGGCTTTTCTTTGTTTATTATTATTCTCATTGGTTTTAGTTTACTATACAAATCGTCTCGTCGTTTTGTGTGTCATTTTTAACATAATTGTTTTCAGTGATTCATCATTTTGCTGAGAACACAGTTTTTACTATGTAAATATTTAAAGCTTTGGTGGCGGCGAAAAACTTAAAAACAAAAGATAAATAATAAAAGGAAAACACATCAACTAGAATTAAAAGTTCATAAATTATTTATACATATGTCTATATATGATTTGTTTATGAGTTTACGAGTTAAGAATTGTGAATTGAAGACCGCTTTTCTTAGTTCTTGGTTTTTTTTTTCGTTCCCTCGTTTTTACATACACATACATTTTACATAAACAACCGAAATGAAACGACAACAGAAATATTTATATGAATTAACAGAGCTTATGAATTCATCTTCATCTTACACATTTCGTTTTCGTTTTTGTTTTTAGATTTAGTTTTTTTAGTTTTCAGTTTGTTTTGATTTTGGTTTTTTAGTTTTTGTTGTTACCAAAAATGAGGCTAAGCAAATAGTACTGAACTTTACAAGTTTTGGCAGTACGCATCTGATTACACTTCCGTCGTTTGCTCCTAAAATTATGCAATATACAAGGTTCTCGCTTCCGCTTCCGCTTCGGCTGACGCTCTCTCACTGCAGCGCGTTCGCCCTTTCGCTACTAGTTGTGGTATTAATCCTTTAAAAATATACTCATAACGCGCTACTTAATTGTTTAAAAAGTTCATCTTCAGTTTTTGCATTATACCATATTAACTAAGTTTAATAAACAAAGTTCTTTTAACATCCTCATCCTCTCGCTTTCGCTTTCGCCTTCCGCCTCTTCCTCGTCCTCATCCTGGGCTCGCTTTAACAGTTGCGTTGTGGCTGCTCCTGCTCCATATCAATTTTTTGCTACTTCTGGCTGCTGCTGTTGGCGCCTCCTCCTCCTCCATTCTTTGAACTAAAAACTAACCTCAAAATATCGCTACCTAGGAAATAATAACGGTAGAAAGAGAGGCAGAGAGTACAGAGACAGAAGAATTGCCCTTCTTTTCTTAAGCTTTCTCAACTTTTCAGGTTATGTACAATATTACTTTGTTTTCTCGTGTGTTTCTAAGGTCTTCAAGGGCTGGTGCGGAGTGGTGGCGTGGGCGTGGGCGAGGGTGTGGGCATGTGCGACAATCTTGTTTTTGTTTTTTTTTTTTTTTTTTAGTTTTGTTACTTCGGAGTTAACGCTTCTTCACTTTAAAGTTAATTGCTAGAGTTCCGCCGATATTCCGCCATCCTTTATCCATAATCTCTGTTTTAGTGTTCGTTTAACTGCTATCACTTTCCATTTTAATATTATTTTAGTTCTCTTTTGTTTTGTGTTTACTTGTTTGTTGTTTGTTGTTTAATGTTAATTGTCTGTTTCTCATTTCAATTTCGCTAAACAAAGTTTGCAGTGTTAGGAGATGGGCTTTAGGGGCTGAGAGGTGAGAGTGGCGTGGCGGGGAAGGTTTACACAACTTTTTCCCGGGCGAATGGGGTTTCTCGTTCGTTACCATCTCATGTATTCGCTAGTTTTATGCTGTAGTTTATGTAATGTTTTTAATGCGTTTTTTACTCTCAAGTATCTCTCTGTGTGTGTGTGTTTGCTCATATTTAATTGGTTTTTATTTGTTTATATTTTATACGGTGTGTTTATCTTTTTATTTCTTAGGAATTTTAATCATAATTTCTCCTTTTCTTTTTCCTGCAATAAAGAATAAATTGCAAATATCACGGTAATTAGTTTTTGGTGTTAATTAGGTTATTGTTCTTGCTGGATGTTGGTGGTGATTGGTTGTTGGGGGTTCTTGATTTGACAATACAAAATAATCGAAGAAAACCATAAAGAAAACTTTTGAAGTCACACAGGAATATCGAATGGAGTCGAGCGACAATAAATCAATCAATCAATCACTAAACTTTGCTATGCTTCAATACCAAAAACAAAAATGGAGATTTTAAACTAAAAATGATAACAAATTGTTTGTTAGTAGAAAAGTTAGACTACAGTTGTTGGATTGCTGCTGTTGCAGAGATGCTGTTGATGTTGCTATTGCCGTTCAGAGATTGTAAATATATATATACCATATAGTATATTTTTTATGTTACAACTTATTTTTGCAGTGATTGTAGGTTGTTGTTGATGTTGTTGGAATTGGAGTTGAGTTGTTGTATTAGTTGGAGTATTTGTTGTTGATGTTAATTAGTTGACGCTGGGCACACTTATATTTTTGATCAGATTTTTGGTTAGTCAAGGCGGGTTGATTTGATTTGATGGAGATACTTGATCGAGGGCGAGGTTAGGTTAGTTTTCTCATTTTTTTTTTTTGCTTTTGGAGGTGGTGGCTGTGATGATGATTGCAGAAAACAGTCAACCAATTAATCGATCGAATCAAGCGGCAGGTTCTCCCACATATTTAGCTTTTCTTATAGTTTTTGGTTTTGTTTTTATGATTTCATTCAATTTAGCTTTAACTAGAGAGTGAATTTGATCAACTACTCATATTTATGGGGATATTTATGGGAATAAAACAAGAAAAGAATGGAAAAGACAATTGATTAGCTTGCTTTCCCATGGTTATTGGCAACGAAACGACGACGAGTCACTCACAGAAATACCAGAAATCGTCAATTACAGCAAATCAAAAGGTAATCGGCAATGCAAATTAAAATTTTACATATATCGATAGATAACAACATATCGAAGCGCTAGGCCACGATAGCAGCAGGCACGCAAGCAGTTGCAACTTATGTGGTAGTAGTAACCTATATTATATAAACCAGGATCTAAGAAACAATAAAAACAGATGATATATCTAGAAAACAATACGAAATTATGGACACAAATAAGACGAAAATAAGAGCGAAAATATAGCAACAAAAATAAAAATGCACATTGTTTTTTTGGTTTTGTTCTTTTTTTGTTTTTTATTTATTTTTTATTTGTTTAATTTACAATTGTATTTTTTGTTGTTGTTTGTTTTATATTTCGGTAGAAATCAATCTCAAAACGCACAAAATCATAATGAATAATTATAATCGGTATAAACAATAGCACAAGATTTTGTTTTAGATACTAGATACAAATAATCGAAATCATTAAGTTTTTTATACACAGCAAAATCAACAGAGGCGACAAACTAAAGAAATGAAAAAAATAAAACATAAAGTGCGCAAACTTTGGGTCGTTTTCTGGGGGATAAGGGGGTTTTTAAATACTCTTGTTTTTTGTGTACAATATACAAATAATGCTAATTATAATTTCAAAATCAATGCAAAAGTGTTGAGCTACGATTTCTGTGTGTGTGTGTGTTCGTGTGTGTAAACGTTTGATTCACTGCCAAGAAATTAATAAGCTTATATAGTGATTTATAATATACATAAGTAACGATTAAATCTGTTTTGTTGTTGTTGTTGTTGCAGTTATACAACAGTTGCTTTTTGTGTGTTTTTTTGAAATGTATAATAATTAAACAATAAGTACTTAAGAAGAAAGTCGATAACATTTGCTTGTCGTTTCTCTTTTACATGATAATCATAATAATAATAATAATAATCATAATGATAATAATAATAATAATAATATTATGGACTGGACTTTGACATAAAAAGAACTTTTATCGTTTATATGTATGGTTTTGTATACGTTTTTCTAAAGTTTTCATTTGTTTTTCCAAGTTTTTTTCTTTCCAAGCAACAGAAACAAGCAATAGCGAGAACAAATGAATTTTCGTTTCGAATAAAGCAAGAAATTATAAGGCATATTTATGATGAATTATAATTCTAATATTTTATAGCTATAGAACTACATATTTTGTTTTAACTCTTGGGGTGTGTGTGTAGTGGGCTGTGTGTGTGTGTGTGTGTGTGTGAGTAGCGGTGTGTCTGTTGTGCGCGTTCGCTTTTAGTTTAGTTTCAAGTTTTAGCTGTAGTTTCCTTTATTTTATTTTATTTTTTGTGTTTCCGTTTCCGTTTTGTGTTTGTCAGAGATTTGAACGGGCGATGCAAATATACGGATATATCAGGAATATATATTTGCTCCCGTTTTTAGCACACATCGAACTAGAATTTCGAAATCTACAAGTCTAAGCTTGCATTTCACTTCTCTGGGTATTATTATTATTATCCTTGTTTATAATACAAAATTAGAAAAAACTAGATTGTTTCTTAAACGTTTAACTATTCACTTTTCACCGCGCACCGCTCGAGTATCCGTCGTCCGTCCGTCCGTTTCCGTTTCCATATTTTCTTTTTTTGCGACAAAAACACACAAAAATTCTTTCATTTTCCCTTCGACTTTTTAGGTAACACTATTAGAAATTGTTAACTAAGAAAATTTCACTAATTGTTGTAGCTGCTGCCTTCTGCCGTCCGTTTTTTTCAGTCCCTCTGTCAGTATGCGTAAGTACGTGGCTTCTCCGTATCCGTATTGTATCCGTCCGTAACCGTGTGTATTTTGGTGTCTGGTCTGCATTCGCTTTTGCCTGCAGCTTCAACGTCTTTAATTTGCAGTATAAAACTAAAATTTTCAACTTTTTTCCTCTTCTGCTGCTGTTTTGCTGATTTTTTTTTTTTGTTCCTTTTCTCTCTTGTTGTTGATTGTTTGTATTTGTTTAATAATATTTGGTGTTGACAGTTGTTTGATGTTGTTTGTTTTTTGTTGTTGTTGTTGGTTGTGGAGTTGATTGGTTGGTGTGTTGTTGTTGTTGGATTGGAGAGTAGGCACACTTACTGTTCTTGGGGATCAGTATCACTCTCCTCCAGTTCGCTCTTGTTGCGTCGCTTCTCATAGATGAGAATGATGACGCAGAGAATAAGCACCTCAGCACAGATGCCCAGGAAAGGCCACAAGGCGGCGAATTTGCCTAAAAAGAATTATAACGTATTAAAACCTATAAACCTTTTTAAACCAAATAGATAACCAGGGCCACTAGTTTTTGTCGTTTATGTTTGCCATAAATGAGTTTATAAACAACAATTGCAAACTTTTAAGTAACTTTAATGGGCTTAAAGTTTCAGTTAAATTCTCTGGGCCAGGAATTAGCCCTCACAATTTTATGCACACGAGAAACAAGTACACAAAATCGCTGGAAATTTGATACTTTTTTTTTTAGATAGGAAGGCTGGAATGGAGGCATTTCCAATATATTTAATTAGAGAGCAACGCTGTCAAGGTCATAGAATAAATGGATTTCTGAATGAATTCCTTAGCACAAAGGTTAAATATATATTTTATCGGCAACAAACACAGATCACGACGAAGCCCAGTGACCGAGGTGTCTTTCGGTGGACTTTATGGCCTGGAGGCGGCACTCCCAGGTCGATTCAAACTTACCCTTAACACGCACAGTTGTGGTGTCGTAGACAACAGTGCTGTTTACACCGTATTCATTGGCCGCATTGCGTCCATAGCACTTGTACTCGCCTCTGTCGTCCAATGTCACGTTCTCCAGTGTTAGAATGGAGTTCGGTACTCCATTGTCCTCCTTGAGGACGAACCGATCTGTGGCGTTCGTCAGCGTGATATTGCCTGAAGTGAAGGCGTCAAATTTATTTTACAGTTCCAATTTTTTGATTAAAAACTCAGGCTCAGACTCTGACTCTGACTCACCAAAGGTCCACGACAACTGCGGCTTGGTACCTAAAACGGTGCAGGTAACCGACATCTTCTCACCCTCCACAACGGCTGTATTTGAAGGCACTCGTACAACAACGCGGGCTGCCGGCGATAAGGGATATTATCAATCAATATGGGTTTGCGGTTGCGGTTTGTGGGGGGGGTACATTATTGGTTATGGCTATGCGTTTATGGGTCTGGACGACACTCACCAATCACATTGATATTCCTGGACTCGCCGTCGAACTCGCAAGTGTAGAGTCCATCATCATTAGGTTCCGACCTATCGATGATGAACTTCCTTTCTGCATCGATTAGCTTGAAGCGACCCCTTAGCGAAGCCACTTCTGTCACCGCCGTTCCGTTCTTTTTCCTAAGGGGGGGAAGGATATGCAAAATGGGGATTAGTTAGGCAATGGATTTTGTTCTCTGCCTGCCTCTGCCTCTGAAATCCTGACAAAACTTTATAGTTTTTCTCATTTGGACATACCAAAATATCTTCTGTTTTTTGTTTATTACATTTTGCCATGAAGCGCCCATTTAAAGAGTTTGTTTTTATGTATTTTTCTTTTTTTGCCATTGTATTTTCATTTGTTTAGTAACAAAAAAAAGAAACACCATTTATCTAAATGAATTCTACAGTTATCGCCGTGTCGGCCGGCTGCACCCTTACGAGTAGCGAAATTTCTCCGGTCTCCTCTCTTCAAGCCGCCTTCTCCTTGGCTCTCTTCGCCTTTTGCCAATTATTCAAAGACTAATTCCGCAGCTCGGCACACGCAAAGTTTGGCCCTGGCCCCAAGAGCAAGAACAATAACAAGAGCTCAGGACCGAGGACGGAGAACGGAAAACGGAGTACCAGAGACCCGGACAGGTCCCGGAATGAACAAAAGTGTCATTACCATTACCAGACCCCCGAAGCAGAGCTGGGCGATCCAACGACCAACTACTACTACTAACCAGTCCCAGACAGGAAGGCACTTTCCAGTAACCACCTCCACTTGCAGAAGTGCCCCCCATCGTCCATTCCCACGACTCCCACTCAGGCGTACACACTCGCCCGTCGCCTCCCACAAAATGGAACCTTCTTGTACCCTTTGCCGAGAGGGCTATGCAAATTATTCGCACAAGTTTTGCGACATAAAATAAAATATTAAATATATGCAGGGTGACTAATATCTTTGGTTCCTTTTTATTAATTTCTTAAAAACCAAGGTTCTAGCCTCAACAGGATGATATTCACATTGAATACTAGGGATGGTAAGCAAAGGACACCCATATAAAGTTATACGAATTTTTCTTTTTAAGTAACTATCAAAGTTTAAGATTGATTAGTATCATGATATAAGTGTGCATTATTCTTCTTCTGGCGATGTGTCATGTCCTGCAGTGTATTCAATGATTCGTTTCTGGGGACCTGGGGTCCTTCACTCTTGTTCTAGCCACCCAGGTTATGTCAGTCAGGCAGTCAGGCCAACATAATTAAGCAAAAGTGCTTAGCTGTGCCGTATTAAAATGATTGCTCTTATAACAACTAACTATGTGGGACACAGACATCCCATCCCATTCCATTCCATCCCAATCCCACCCTTGGGGTTGGCAACAACATCCCCCGGATATATTTGGGATACGTACAAGGTTTCGTTTTGGGGTGTTCGAAATGACTTACCATATAAGTGGGGCCGTCGAATCGGCGTCTCTCACGTTGCAGCTGAGCACCAGCGGCGTTCTGATGTCGTAAAATTTCATTTGATGCTCGACATTGTCATAGTTTGGCACCAGCTTATCTGGAGATAGTATAGATGGATGGGAACAGAGATTAGTCAAATATTTGAAGGGGGCGGTCGTCGGTGTTCGTTCTAATAAATGTTGGGTACGAGAAAACGTTTACATAATGGAACTGCTTAAACAAAGTTTTATATCTAATAAATTGTATATAGATATAAATATATATATATTTGCTTATAGGAATAAATTGAGAACGAGCTTAAAGTATGAGAAGTTTTTTGGTGGAGCATTTTCGAGAGATTTCTAGGGTTTTTGAGCTGAGAGATGAGAGCTTGAGATTTGGTTTTGAATACTGGACTAAATTGCTTAGGATAGTATGATGATTTAGCAACACACAAATCACTAATACCAAATCATAGGTGGAGCAAAAGAAGGTATATAATAGTTGGTAAAACTAAACTAAAGAATACGTATAAATAAAAGACAAAAGAGCATACAATTTGGTCAATCATCGAATTTTATTATATTCATCCACTGTTGGGTCTCGCATAAAACACATTTTTGTACTATTTTCAAACTTGGACTGAAATCAAATAAACATCATTTTACGCTGCTTACGAAATGAGATTACGGTATTTGATTATTTATTATCGGTTTTTGGTATGTGTATATAGTTTATGGATAGTTAGATAATTCATTTAGTTAATTTGTTAGTAAAGTTAGCTGGAATGTAAAATAGAGCAAAAGTTTGTAGATTCATATTTATCGAAATACACACGTAAAGCTACACACTGCGATATGCTAGATATCGAATTAATCGATATACACGAAGCGCAAGCAGAGAAGCAAGGTAATATAGAGAGAGAGAGCAAAAAGAGAGGGCAAGAGAAAGATAGGAGCAAGAAATGGCGAGAATCAGCGACTCATCACGTGGCGTGTTTTTTCGCCTTATCTGGCACAGACCGGGCGACCTACCGGCCGACCTGCTGATAATCAGCTCGTAAGCCAAACGCTGCCAATTGTAAACTTATGCGTCATCGCAAGACTGGCTGCCAATCAAATGGGAATTGAATCGAAATCGAAATCGAAATTGACGCCGCTGTGCACCTGCCAGCTGTGTGTTCAACAATCCGAGTAAACAACCAAGGAAAGCAACGAAACAAAGCCAAAAGGAAAAGGCAAGGCAAGGCAAATGCAAACGAAAACAAAGACACAGATAGGAAACAAATGAAATCAAGGAAAGGTAATCGAACAAAAGACAAAGAAGAACAAGAAGAAAAAGAAGCAGCAGCGGCAATGATGAAAAAGTTCAAGCAAACAACAACTCAAGCTTAACTTAAAGGTGTGACCCTATATGAATGTGTGGGTGTAAGTGTCAGTATGTAGTAAAGAAAGCCAACAGCTAGCTTGTCAAAGTCATACTGAGACTGAGAGCGCGAGAGAGAGAGAGAGAGATCGAACGATTAGCTTTTAATTTAAAAACCTACAACACCAAAATTAGACTAGCGAGGTTAATGCAATGGAACGAGGCGACGCGAGCAAGCGGGAGGGGGGCTGATGAGGAGGAGAGCGAGCTAGAGGCGGAGGGGAGGGTGAGCTGATGTCAATGCAGTTCGAAAGAGGCAGCGATTGGGGTGGGGTAACAACACAAACAATTGCGATTGTAGCCATGACTTTCCGCCATGTTCCCGTTTTCAGTTCTCACGATTCAGTTATCACTCTTTTAACGATTTTTAATTTATTTTTTCAAAGTTGTGATATTAGTTTTATTAGCATTATTATTGCTATTTGAAAAATTAAAAACATTTTTTATGGAACTGTTGCAGAAAATATAAACAAATAAAAAATAATTTAAAGAATGTTATGTATTTTGCAAAAAGGCAAAATAAAAACTAATTTAGTCATAATAGCATCGATGAAATTATCAATGAATCCAAATAAACCGTTTTAAATGATTTATAATTGATTTTGAAACAACAAAACTCTTATAATAAGCAATAACATGCTAAAGGGTTGCTTAAACTCATCTCTCGACTAATCAAGGCAAATATTGACCAAACTATCGATAACATCAATCGAACGATTTGAAAATGGGAGCAAGGCTGCATTTTTTGTTGTACGATAACGATTACAATGGCGATTTCGAGAGGCGAGAGCGAGATAAAAGCCAAAAACGAACAACAACAAAGTGGGCAAGTTACAAGTTGAACTTGGGTTAGTAGTGTGTGTGTGTGTCTATGAGCGGGTGTTTCGTGGGTGTGTGTGAAGTGTGTTTGGTGTGTGTGTGTATGTGGCTCACCCTTCTTGTCAGGCAAGAGCGTCTGATGCTGCAGATGCACTTGACCACCCATCATCATGTGACCACTTCCGCCAGCAGCAGCATTCCACCTCCCATATGGGCACCTCCTACATCTCCATGTCCATGTCCATGCCCATGCCCATGTCCGTGTCCATGTCCGTGACCAGCTCCAGTCATCATCATGGAGATTGTGCTGGTGGCTGCTGAAGTCGTGGTCTGCTGCTCTCCGCGCTCGCCTCCTCGGGCTGTTGTGACACCACCACCGCCGCCGCCCATTAAAGGTGGCACATAGTGCGGTGCATGGGTCTGGTACCTCTCGTTCTGGCCAAGATTAGCGTTCGTAATTGGCCGCGGCGGCGGTTGCAGCTGAAAGGCGTTTAGCGTGTGCTGCGCTTGCTGCTGCAGCTGCTGCTGGTGGTGGGCATGGTGATGCGCCGTGGTCAGGAGCAGGCCGGCTTCCGTGGCAGTGGCAGTGGCGCTGGCTGTGGCTGTAGCGGTGGCAGTGGGATTATACGACTGATTGTACAGTATGGTGGGTCGCTCTGGCGGCGCCACAGTGTGCCCTTCGTTGTACATACTGAAGCGTGGCGGGGGAATGTCTGGCGGTGTGTCGACGCGACGGATACCGCTGCTGCTGCTGCCGCCACCTGCCGAGGGATGCCAGGGCATGGCACTGGACGAGGTGGTGGCATTCCCGTAGCCAAAGTGCGACTTGTGCTTGTGGGGAAAATTGAGCTTGAACCGTTCCTCCGCCGAGTCGGGTGTGAGCTCGTCAATTGTCTGATAGCCGGACTCGGTGGGTTCGCCGCTGGCATCGCGCACGTGTAGCTTGAAGTCGTCGTCGTGCCGGTGGTTGCACTTATAGCTACCCTCGTGCACCTTGAGGGCTTGCTGCACGCTAAGGATGGCCTCCATCTTGTGCTCGTCACCTTTAGCCGGACAACACAGAGCCAGGTGAGATCAGGATCAGGATCTGGTGGCCGAACGCGGATACTCACCTGAAATAGGCTTCTCCTCCAAGTAGTAGTAATGTTCGTCCCTGAAGTGCCGCAGATTGTGGCGCTTTATCGACTCGCCGTCCTTGAGCCAGTCGATGCGCTCGGTGATCGGGAATACGCAGATGATCGAGAAGGGTTGGCCCACTTTCACATAGGGATCGCCGAAGTAGATAATTGGCGGGCCCCCGATCTGAATGGGCTCGTCCCTCAGTACTGCTCCCACAACGAGAATCGAGCGTTGGTAAAACATTCGAAGGTTCAGGATTCAAGGAGGTCACACAATGAACTTACTAACTAGTCTAGTATTGGTGGTCAACGATTGAACAATTTCTTGTATGGCTAGTGATTGCAATGACATCTTTCTCAATTATATTCTTATGTATCTTTGTCCAATTAATCTTTGATTTGCAATGCAGCGAGAAATATAGATACCAATCCAATCAACTAGCCTCAAAAACCTTGCTCTTCAACCACTGCAATCGATTCGAAAATAATAATATCGAATTGGAAATTCAACGCAAAAACATAATGGTGAAACCAAAAACGAGCATCAATATTATACTCTTTAATAATAAGTTCAAATGCTATTGGTGATTATGTGGCTTATATTATGTGTGTTTCTTTTCCGTTTATGGTATTTATTGAACCAGTTTGCGATCGATTGTTTGCGATTATTTGATTTCAGCGCCAAGTTGCAAAAATATATATATATCAATGTTGGAATTTATCTTGTCGAAATGCTTATGCTGTTGTTGTTGTGGCAAGTTTTTTTTCTTTTGACGGCGTAAAGGGGGAGGATAATAAAACACATTTACACACACAAAAAAAAAACACAAAGAACTAAAACAGAATGGAGAATTAACCAAAATAAACCGAAGAATTCTGTTTACGTAATGGTGAAAATTAACATTAATTTATGTATCGATGAGGCTCATTTTTACTGCACAGAGTGATTTATCGTAACTTAATCGATACATGGGGAGGGAAAGAGACAGACAGAGATAGACTTTGCTTTGCTTGTATTATATTTGGCTTTCCAACACTGAACAATAACAGATGAAACAGTTAAGATAAACATTTTGGTTTTTTTTATGATCTTTCCCTATTTATATCCTTTTATGCGAAGAAATTTGCTAAAGCAATAAAATGTAAGAACCTCTTGTCAAGGGAATTTTTTTAAGTCAAAATATCTTGAATATATCGTTAAATATATATATACATATATAATTAAATCACTTTACACAAGCTATTTGTACTCAGATTGCAGATTGTACTCACTAATATCAGTAACCATACATACATACATACATATACACATTTGTACATTTCCCCAAAACCTTGGTAATTGGATTTTTTTTCTTGACTTTTCAATCAACAGGCAAAAGCCAGTTGAAGATAGACGAAAACAGTGACGTCAATGGCCCAAACTGTGACTGGTTTAAACTGCATCGATGACGTCAATACCGACCGGTTTTAACTGCACAGACCAAGCCGCAGAGAAGAGTCACCTGTCGCCGAAGCCTTGTGCTCGTATCCCATTAGAACTTGTTGAATTGTTGTCGGGACGCGAGAAGCAATTGTTATCGCCAAGTACCTGGCGATAACACACGGCAAAAAGCAACAACAACGACAACAGTGTCATAAATAATTGTGTACGTATGTATGTATATTTACTTGCCGGATGTATTACAAAACGGACTGTCGAGGGCTTGGTAAATATAAAAATACAAAAAATACAGACAGGGAGCATAAGCACGCAGTCTTATCAGCTGATTAAGGCAGTTATCGTGCGCGGTTGGACAATGTCTTTATCTTTGGCTTTATCTTTATCCCTATCGCCGACATCATGTCAGCCTTACACACACGTTTGCACATCACTTCAGTTAAATTATGTTTACGTCTCCTTTGCCAGCTGCTGACATCTTCCCTTGCCATTTTCTTTCATCAAAATTAACCCACGAGCATCCTTGAACAGGACACATATATCTTAGGTTAATATAAAATAAACGGGTTATTATATCCATTTCTTTTTTTTTTTTTGTATATATTTCAAGCCTTTAAACCTTTGCTATTCAAAGCTTGAATTAAATTTGTAAAGTTTAAAAGTTTAATTTTACAACTGTAAAACTTTTAAGATACATCACATGAAAAGGACATGGGTAACCAGAGGGTTAAGTGCAGGCAAATGTAGATTTTTTTCGTAAACATACACACACACACCGCGGAGAGAGAATGAGAATGAGAGAGGAGGGTGAGAGAGCAGCTACAACAATTTATTTCACAAACATGTTACATGCACGAGTCGCGCTGCCGCCAAAGTCTAAGCCACCTTCTTTACAGCCACTCTGCAGGCCCGCTCCCAGTTTTCCCAGTTTTCCCACCCAACGAATGCCGAAAATGCTTTTGTCACTTTGGACAGCGCGTGAAAGGGAGGCGGGGTAGGGCAAAGCAAGGAAAGCACGCATATTGCAGCCGGCAGAAACAGAAACAGAAAGAGAACGAGCAAGAGAAATACAGAAAGACAGACGGAGAGAGAGTGAGAGAGATTGAGAGTAAGAGAGACAGACAGCGGTCGCAGCTGAACAATATTATAAATTTATACAACACACTCTCACTTGAATATATTTATATATACATGTACACACATACATAAGTATGTACCCCGCAGGTGCCAGGGCTTCCGTCTCTTTAAAATTGAATTAATTCAACCCAAAAGTGACTTTTTGTCTCCACTAAGTGAAAGAGAAACCAAGGCGGACAACGCTGCGTATGTGTAATATATTTAATTTCCCGCAAGTGCGAATTGCCATTACGTATACGCAATGTTGTACACCCTTTTATAATTGTTATGTATGCGCTACTTCTGTTATCTCCACTAAAGAGCATAAACACACGCTTCACGTTTCCACTAGTTCCACATTACGTATACGTTATGCTGATTACGCATACGCAACGTAGTCCTAGGAAAGTTACAATTTATATTAAAAAAATACATTTTAAACCAAGATCCTCACACATATATTTTCTTTCTGTTCCTTATCGACACAAACAAGGTAACCGAAAGAAAAAAAAAACACTAAAACCAAAAGCAAATTTCCTTTGGAAAACACAAACCGCAACATTAAGCAAACTCTGGCGAAAGCCCTTCGAATGAAACCAAACATTTAGATGGGCCTGCAGCCCTGGTGTACATAAGCACACCTTTACATTCCTGCCCCTGCCTGCCATGTTCTGCTCTCCACAATTCTGTGAGCGGCAAGCCCTAAACGCTTAACCACTACGTAAGTCGTTGTTGTTGTTGCCGACGCCGTCGGTCGACAAGAAATTTATGGTTTATTGCTTGTTCATCTAGCATAGTTTTTGTCGCATTCCCTCCCCTCTGCCAAATAAAAAACAAATGAATTTGAATTCCGGGAAGAGCGAGCAAGGAGGAGAGCGGGGCAAGCAGGCCGGCAGGCAGGCGTCTAAAAAAGCGCAAAACTAAAACTTTATTTAATCAAATTTATGGGACTGCCTGTAGTCTCTGTGCAACGCCCCCCCGCATCGCACCGCACACATGTGACATATTGTTAAAGGCATTTGTCTTTTGTCTTTATGTGCGTACAAATTGGCATGCATAAATACGAAAATATACATTTCTATATATAGACTAGAGAGCGTGGTGCATATAGGGTTTTTGGTATTTCGAAAACATGTGGAAATCGATGTAAGTTAATTTTGTCCTCAATTAAGTGTAATTTATGTATATTGTAATATGTATTATTATTGTAATATTTGTTTTTGAATAATTCCTAAAGATAAACTGGGCACAGAAAGGATTTATTAAGATCTCAACAGGCTGATTGAGTTCACATAAAGCAAAATGCGAAGATTTCCACTAGAACACCCAAAAATCTTGTTCAAAGACACTCTTTAGACCTTTTTAATACACACTTGTTTTAATTTCCTGTGTGGGAAGTTAATTAGTATTACTAATAATAACATAACATTATAATATAAATAAGAATTGAAATAGATACAACCTCACTCTCTCATTATTCCCATCCTATGTAATAACAGAAATTCTGGAAAATATTATATTGCACTGAATATAAGCATAAAAGTATCTACACACTCGCAACAACTTTGTTTTTCTCAGAACTAAAGGTTTTTATTATTTTTTAATGATGGCCTTTCGGTTTTCTAAAGAAACCGCACACACAGAGTCAGAAAAACAAATGACCGCCGTGTCATGGCTGTTGCAAAAGTGTTGCTTGCTGTGTCTTTATTTCTGATGCTTAGCATGCGCTTGCTGTTTTTGTTGTCGAAACTGTTATAGTCGAGAGCAATTAAAATAAAATTTACACAGAGAATTTGCAAAACCCCGCGAAACCGACCGCAAAGTGCACGAGAATTACACTAAACGCCAGAGGGATGTGCGAAAAAGAAAAAGAACGAATAAAACTAAATATAAGGAAAATTAATTAACACCGAGCGAAATTTTGTTACGTGTGTGGTAGACAGAGAGGGGGCAGGGGCATGTGTGTGAGTATATTGGTTATTTTTAGCAGGCGCTGCGCACGTGAAGGCACAGTTTTAAACGCACAGGCGGCAGGCAAGCGGATGCAAACTTATTTGAGGCAGTTCTAGGGAGCACCAGCACCACCAACAATTCGGAAACTTTATGAAAATCTGATTTGTAACTTTTGCAGTTAAAAAGTTGAAGCTCGTTCTCTGCCTGTGTATAAAATTAACAAAAATGTCATGCCTTAAATTTAACATGTACACAGATTTGACTTGATATCCTGAAAGAATAAAGAAGTCTTTAATCTGGTGAACAACTTGAAGGGTTTATGACTGAATGATAAGGATTTATTTTTATACAATTAAACATGGCGTTGACACATTGTGTAAAATGTGTTTAAAAACGATATTTAAATTGTCAATATAACAAATAAACTTCCTAAAATGTATTAAACTTGTGTGTAAATAATAAATTAAAAAATAATAGATTTTCATTTACAATACCAATCGGTTTGCCCTCCAAAATCTCATGCCCGCTTCCTCCAACGATTTGTTCTCTAATTATATAATAGATTTTCCCGAAAACGTTCAATATTTCGAGTGGCTGACTGATTGACTCAATTGAGGCATCGACCTCCGATCGATCGATCGATGAAGAGAGAGAGACTGTCCGCCCGTCCGTCTAATCATCGATGGGTCAGTGAACGCAGAGGCAAGGCAATGTGAATGCCTGGCTGTTCGAAAGTTCATTAACTAAATTGCATGAGAAATGTCAATTAAATGCAAAGAACTCGCCATACACACACTGACGCACTTGACGCACACAGATACTCGACAACAGATACTCGGCAATCAGTTACAGATACTCGCGCCGTAATGCGAGCAAAACAAAGTAATTTAAATGACAGCGCGGCCAACGACGGAGCACAAATAATGAGGGGGGCGGTGGAGCTCGCTGCCAGCAGGGCTGGGTGGCAGGAGGTAGGTGTCACTTTTAAAATGCGCCAACTAACCATTATTGTGATTATTATTATCATGCTTATCATAATCAGCCAGAGATTTATAAATAAATATTTAAATACGCAGCCGGGTTACCCGAGCGAGCGAGTAGCTGCTGCAAACACAATGGGGAATGGATGATTCTGGCGGAGACGGCCAGGAGAGCGGAGCGGAGCGTGCTGGGGGGCGCCAGTCATGTGTCTAGTGGCTTGTGTGCGGGGTTATACTATACAGCATTCAGGGTAGTGTTCACATCGAGTGTTTGCTCGCCCGCCAGTGTGCGCTCGGGCTGCTGTAAATTGAAATAAAAAATTGTTTGTCTATTTTAAAATTAGCAAACGAAGCCCAAACGAAAATGACGAGGCGCGCTCTCGAATCGCTAACCGTGCGATATGTCTATTCCCGCCCCCCTATTTACCGCCTAAACCAACATCCCCCTAGCCCTCTTGCCAAAACAACAAAAGCTTTAACAAGACCACACGCAAAGCAACAATAAAAAAAACACAGAACTGCAACTGTTGCAGTTGCAATTGCAGTTGAAGTTCACTTTTAACGCAGATAAATTGGCAGGACCTTCAGGGAAACAAGTTTGAGATAGCAACAAATGCACAGAAAGGCCAAGGAGAACTTTATTGACACGTTTATTATTCTCTTTTGTGTTTCTAAGGGTTTATTATCGTTATTTAAAGACTGGGAATTAAGCATTTTGTACTATAAACCTGTGTAAATTCTTAAAATTCATCCTAAATAGGGGGTTTATTTCACTATCTATATGGAGTTTGTATTTAATCTTTAAAATGAGATTGGGCTAACGTTAAATTAACTTTTACAGTACACGAAAACTTCTATTAGCTATTTCAGAAGCAGTATCTTTTATTAACTAAAATTCATTACAATATAAAACATTTTGAAATCTATTTAATATTTAAGCCTTCCCCCGAGTCAAGTTCCCCAAAGGAATACCCCTAATGGCCAATAGCCATCAGATAACATTGGGGATTAAATGATATAAATACAATCTCTATTGGCACATGGGGATCTGAGAAATAAAAAAGAACTTGAAAAATGTTTCTCATTCATTTATCTGTTTGGCTTTTGGCCTTTGGGATTTCTTTCTCTGTGTTTTGTGTGTTTTGTCGGACAAATGCACATTAGACGTATTTAAAGAAAACAAACATTAACAAAACACTTGTTTAACGTTTTCAAGTATGTAGGAATAACAGGGGAATGAATATCTTCTTTGAATGCTGTGTGTGCGTCTACTGTGCCTGCTGCCTTCTGCCTTTTGCCTTGTGTCTGTACATAAATATTTTATTTGCTTGCAGTTGCTGTGTCTAATTAAACGAAATAAACATAGGCTAAATTTAATTTCAGCCTCTCTAGTGGCGGTTTCTCTGCTTGGCCATGGAAAACCGGGCGAACCCGGAACAGGGAATCGGGCATCTTCGCATCTTGTAGATACATATTGGTATTAAAACATTTAATGGGCCTACGTAGAGGCGGCATAAAGGAAGGTGTTTGTAAGCTTTTGCTTATTCAAGGTTAATATGGTAATGTTTGCAATTTCAAAACCTATAGGCAAAAGCTTAAAAGTTTTAACATTAAATAGTTATATTCCTTCCTTTAAACTAAACTAATAATGTATTACTCAACACGTTTACTTGTTTATCTTTTGAGCGATATATTATTATATTTTTTATATTTTTGGCAGACACACTGTCAGTGTGTTCATTGTTTGGAAAAAATAAAAGGAGAAATCATTGCGTTTTGCATACATACGTCACGGGCCATCAGAATTGATCAATAATTTGTTGGCTCCGCATTCGAATGTCTGCCAGTTTTCTTGAATATTTCATTTGAATGCCGCTGCTGCCCTGCTTTCGTTTCGTTTAGTTTCGATTCGCCCGAGGCATCATCTATCTCTCCCTTCAAGACTACTATAGGCTCCTGCCACCAGCCCCCCTGGATGCGCCATTTATGTCAATTATTATTGGCTTTGGCACAATTGAATACGAAACGCAAATTGATGTGATGTGAAGAAAAGAAAACTAAATCGACAAACTCGCCAGATACAACAAATGTATCAACGCACACACACGGCCAGTTGCCAATTTATTTATGTATTTATGGTACTTGTAAAAAAATATTATTGCCCCGCACAGTGAATGCTGATGGATGTGGTAACGCTTTTTAATTGATCATTTGCTGGGCGACCAATTGCTCTAGAAAATTGACGCAATTTATTGCTGGTCTCATGTTCCTTGTACTGAATCGTCACTGTTTTATTTCACTTAATGCCCGCCGCCTGTACTTTTGAACCCCAAGACAAAGGCGCTTTTGGGTGCCTGGGGGCAGCGAAAGAGCCAGTCAATGCCAGTAACGCCGGGTACAAGCGATAAAGTTGTTTTTTCCACAGCCTTATCAATATTGTTTCTGTACGAACACATAGCAATAATATATAGCTCCGATATGGCGGCAAATACTCGTTCCAAAATGTTAATTGAAAGCAATCAAATATTCATATAATCACACTCGTTGTATTTTATTATATATGGTGCCTTTGTTACTTAAATCCAATTGAATTAAATAAGATTAAATAAGAAACAAGTAAAATCTCGGAATTTTCATAAGCTGACAGTTTCCTAACCGCAGATATCCTGCAAATTTGCTTTCCTGCTTTTTGCCATATTTCCCCGTACATTCGGTGGTTCACCCGGTCGACACAATGGAAAAATTCCTCACTTCTCTACGTCTGCATTGGCTTTTCGTGGAAATATAGCGACAACAATTCCCAGACAGTCACTCAAAAAAGAAAATATTTGAGCAAAACAGACTAAAAAAAAGAAAAGAAAAGAAAAAAGGGAAGACGAGAGAATGAAGTGGATGTGTTCCACGGGCCGGTCAAACGGGGTGCTTGCTGCCTTCTGATTGATTGGGCGACCAAAGGGGAAAAGCTGAGGCATTTTCCTCGGTGACGTTGTTGGCGACTCTTCGGTTTGGCATTGCTTTCGCGATGAAAAGTCAAACAGAGAGAGCAGCGTTAGCGGCAGCAGCAGCAACAACAAAGGTCGCCGAAGCACTTCTGGCAGACAGTCAGACATTCGAAATACTCACATTTACATATATAATCTATACACAGATATTTGTATATATTTTTATATATGTATACCTATATATATTATATATATATATTTATATATGGGTGATGCACAGTGGGACATACGCAATTGTCTTTAAGTGCGAAAAATAAAAAATGAAATAAAAAGAACAAGAAAAGAGAACAAAAGGATGAAAAACGTACGAAAACTTGACATTTCGAAGGAGGAATATTTTAAGAGCAAACAGCGAGCTGCAAATATACACTGCGAGAGTGAATGTATGTATATTTGTGTATATTTTTCTCACGCAGAAAATAACAAAAAATCATAAAGACCAACACTATATTTATTTTTAAATATAATACTTAGCCTATAACAAAGGCGGGCAATGCTGCCCACACACACTGGCAAATAGCAGCACACGGATACCAGGCAGCGTCTGAAAGGTCTGCTGCTAAATGTGTGAACTTTAAGCTTTTATCGGGTACCTGCTAATAAAAGAGCAACAACCACAAAGTCAAGAAGAGAGGGGTGGGTGGGTGGTGGTGATAAATAGATAAGAGCGTTAAAATACAACTTTGTTTTTGTGTGCTCGACACGCACCTCCTCTCCGCCTCCCCTGATGATTCAGTAAATTAGCAAGGAAATGCAGCGCTGCGAAAGGTGCACACGCATTTGCATACACTGAGCAAAACAGAAGGCCAGACGAAAGTCAAGGTTGCTAAATTTGATTTACGACCGTTTCGGGCATTGTGCGTCATAATACTATGAGAGAGCCGAGCCGTATTCTCCTCCTTCTGCGTCACTAGACCTTAATTAAATTGGCAAGTGTATGCGATGAAGATATGCTGGGATGCTCTTTTGGCTTATTATAATGAAATTTTCGACTAGATTTAATCTAGCAGACAAATTATATCATCGTTTAATTGTAAACACAAACTATGCAAATAGGTTCCTGTATTTATCTTAGCAGAACAGCGACCAAAAACAGCCTGAAATTCACATTTTACTGCCGGCTAACTGTATAATGGCTGTAACTAGTATTGTAAAAAAGATTATAGATAATCTATAGCTAATTTTAATATCTGCAAAGAAGCAACATGAAAAATAACCTGGTAAATCTTATAGATCTAATAATGATCAAAAGGAAATATTGTATCTAAAACCATTTTAAAGCACCGATATAAGCAGGATCCTCTGGAGTAGTCTTTGTTTTCTATCAGCTAAACCGGCTATTTAATGGTCACGGACTGTCTCATTTCTTTCTTTTCCCTGAGCTCAGATTTTTCGCCGTGTGCAAGACATACTTACAATGCCCGATGTATATGTATTTATGGACGTGCCCTGTTTAAGCAACCATTATCTGGTACGGACCGGAAACACAAGGCAACCTCTATATGTATATTGAAGAATGAGAAGAACGGGCAGTAGCAGTAGCAGTAGCAGAGAAAGACGAACAGTGCAGCAGAATGTGCCCACAGCCATGAAAACGGAGACAGAGACAGCCAGCGACAAGCGGCGGGGCAGACAGAGAGGGAGCGCGTGGCGAGAGTTTTCCACTGCAATCGGAGAATTCCAGACAATGTGCAATCGGAAAGCAGGGGAAGCCAATGCCACGCCCACACTGTGCCACTATATAGAGCACACTGAAAATGCCAGCCAAGCCTTTCTTTCTTTCAACGTGACGCCTTTCCCTCTGTGTCCTGTGTTCCCATGTTAAAATCACCCAACCCAACGCAACCCCAACCCAGTACGAATCCAAACCGAACCGAACACTGAGCTGAAGCCAACGCCAGCCAGCCAGCCAGGCAATGGCGATGACATTGAAAGGGAAATTACATTTCATGTTTATTGTCTTAATAAAAATAATGTTTTCGCAAAAGAGGCAAAACACACCCAGCACACAGCCCGCATCCCCACACACCTCTGCTCTGGTCCTTGTATCTCGGCACAAATCATCTCGGATTCAATGCAAAATGCAGATACCCAAGACAATCTGTGCCTTTTGTAATGTATTTTTATAGCAAATGCAGCTAAAGCAAGAGGAGCCGAGGAGAAGAACCCACATTGAATTATGGGTAGCAGTTCAAGGAGTTAAAGTGGAAGCCGCCTTTGAAAGCTTACAAAAGGCGGACAGGGGGCTGAATTTTTGAAGAAATATGATTTATGTCCAGAACACAAGTGGTCGTCATAAGATATGGAAGCTTATTTGCACAAATCAAGGGACCCCCCTAACCCAGGAAAGATGTTATTATAGTTTTGTGTACGATTTAGGGGAAATAAACTGTAATAAAGCGACAAGCAATGTTTTTTCATAAAGTAATAATTCAACTTGAAAATTTCTAGCAAGTACTTGAAATATATTTCTAACGAGTATTTTTTAACATTGAAAATTCCATGTACTGCTTTTAAGTTATTTGTTAGATAGAAAATAGTTACTTGGACAGCTTTTAAGTGATTTTTTTGATAGACTTGGACAGCTTTTAAGTACTTTAAAAATATATTTAGTTTTATTATTACGTTCAGAAAAAATGGTTTAACTAACAACTAATTTAATATATTACTTTAGGGTCAATTTAAGCTTACGGTTTCCACCCAATTCGAGGCCACTGTGCATGGGTTTCGTTTTACGCTCCTTGTTTGCTTTAGCTTCCTTTTTGGCTGGGTGAGCCGAAATTTAAATATTTGACATTTATTAATGTAATGAAAATGTCATTAAATAAACATGGCAGAATGAAACTGGTTAGCCGAATGTGCGCAGTCAACAGCCGAAATGAAAGCACTTGCCAAGGCATTTCACCTGCTCGAAAATTCCGCAAAAAAAAACCAAACCCAAAAAAAGGAATATATATGTGACAAGACCTAGGAAATATTCCTGAGCGGGGAGCAGGAGGAGCCAACATTATTTTCAGACTCTTCTTCGCACATTCGGCCGCAGCATAAACACCTGGACAACACGTGGTTTTTCCGCCACTAGCTGAAAATTGCTTTGAAGTGGCGTGGGGCAAAAAGTCAGCGGGTAGACAAAGGAATGCTTCTTAATATTGGCTTTTCGCTGGCCGTGTCCGCCGGCCTGCCTTGCCTGCCTCCCCAGGAACTCAAAGTGATTCATGTAGTGCAAACACATGTACATCCACAACTGTTCCTGCCCCTCGTCGTCCCTGAAGGCTAGGTGAGTTTTCCCTTCTTTCCCCAAAAATGTGTGTGTGTGCATGGAAAGTTCGTTTATTTGGGATGCGCGTATTTACGTAAACAATTTGAAAAATCTATGAAAATATTGTATATGTGCAAATAGGAGAAATAAAAGCGAGGCTAATAGAGGTCAAATGACAATAATTAACATATGGATAATACCATAAATTTAGCACATTCTTAAAAGAAATCCTAAAACACAGAATTCTGTTGGATATCCTTTGATTTGTTGAATTATCTTGACCTAAAGCTAGGACTTGAGCAATTATCCTTGCAAACCATTTAATTTAATCAATGGAAACATTTAACCCTTAAGAAAATGTTTTTTAAATAACTTTACTCCTTCAGCGACACACAGTTTATGCTCAAGCATAAATTATTCAATAAATCAATCACAGAACCCAATAAAGGCATGAAAATAACCTTAAATTATTTATGCCCTGCCTTTTAAACAGAGAACCTCTCCCGCTCTCTCTCTCTCTCGAATACCCTCAATCAACTATGAATAAATGCTACCATATGAACAGAGCGAAGAAAAAAAAAACTCAATTAATACACCTTGAATGTGAAAATAGCTGCATGGGGCTAAATAATGTACGAAACAAAACAACCGAGCGAAAAAAAAAAATCAAAATTCATGAACATACGTAGGTTTTGGTAGTGAGCCAGACGGACAGACAATCGGACAGACGGACGAATGGAATATAGTAGAATAGGTAAATGGATAGTATGCATAGAATAATAAATAGATGGAACACGGCCCGGGCCTGGTAGATAAACCCCCAGAGAGAGATCTGGGGGATATGGGATCCGGGGAGGCGAGCCGAGCCATTTCCAATGTAAACAAAGTATCGGGTACGTATCGGTAAATCGGAAAATCAGAAAATCTGTTCGCTTTAGCTCGCCTCTCTCTTCGGTTCGCCGGCAACGGCAGCAGCTGAAGTTAATATAAACATAATGCGGGGCAAACAGAGACAGAAACTGAAACAGAGACACACAGGCCGTAATTGTTGGACCGCATGTAAAAATCGACTTAAAGCTAAACAAAAAAAAAATTGTTCTTAAAGATTGCCCGGCGATTCCCCTCTAAAATAAAACAGAAATGAACTTGATACTCTTCTCGGCGTCGTCGTCCGTCTTTGCGTTCTCTATTTGCAATTGTGTGGAAAATTGAAAATCAAATGAATGAGGGCGCGCGCAGGGGAAAAACATAAGCAACAATGTCGATATATGTTTGTATATGTACAATCCCAGGTCCAACCCATCAAGCCAACAATATGAACTATAAAAAGCGAACACGAAAATATCCAAGTCCGCTTGACCAAAGGCCAAAACAGTAGAGTGCAGCAGAAGAGACCTCGAGCAAAGTGGGCGGGCTTTGGCCATTTCTCGGAAGAAAGGGGGAGCGCTTGCAATGTTCAAAAGAGAATACACAAAGCCGGGCCAAGAAGGAATGTAAAACGTTCATTTCGTGGCTCTCAGAGCTGAGAACGTGGGCAAAATGTATATAACTGCTTTCGGTTCAGTCGAAAGATGCAGTTATTATTGTAAATTAGATTTACTTGAGTTCTTTCTGTTTCTCTTTATTATAACTATTTCTATTTCATTTTCTTACAGTATTCTTTTTAAAACCGAATATGAAAAGCAAAAGAAATATCAGAAAGCTCTTATTCGATAACTAAATTAACTCAATTTTCGATAACTTTGCAGTTTCGGTTCAACTATTAAAGTAAACCTTATATTTTCTATCCTTTCTATGCCAACGCTTCGATTTTACTTTTTTCGATATTTTCTAATTTGATATCTAAATTTTGCTCCATTTCGATTACTTCATCGATTAATTAATTCAATATCATAGCTGACCTGACAGTTTTTCATATTTTTATTTAGCTTTGATAGCTTCTCAGCTTCTCTGTTTTCTTAATTGTATTATTTTCGCTTTACGTACTGGCCACTGATGTCATCGACTCGTGTCACGAGACCTGAACCCCTCTTATTCAATACTGTTTGCATCTGTTATTGTTGCTGGTGTTGGGTGGTAAACTTGGAAAATGGGTAAAAGGTGGTGGGCGGGGGAGAAAAGCCCGCTCCCATATGTGGGTATTTTTTTATTTTTCTTTTTCAGGGGGAGGAACAATTAGGGGGCGTCTCCGGTTGTAGGTGTAGGTGGTGGGGTTTAAGGTTAGAAGGGCCGGGCCAGGGTTCTTTCAGTGGGGTGTTATAGTAAACCGCATATACAATCTGCTGTTTTTATTTATTTCCCTTTCGTTTTTCCTGCTTTGTTTTGCTTTGTTCGGCCAGGGGTTCTGTTCTGTTTTGCAATTTCTGCGCTATCACAGCTGCAGTTTGCACATACATTTTCTATATAGCTTTTATTCCTTTCATCCTCGGTGCTTTCGGATATAGGCAAATATGAGTAGGGGGCGCGAGGGACAACTTATAGGTTAAAAGGGGGCTTCCTTTGTTTATTATCGTTATGATTATTATTATAATTATTATTAGGCTTATTGTACTCTGGTATATATGTATGTGCTTCGTGTTGCTTTTGTACTTACCATTTGATTGAGCATGAATCGCTAAAAATATCGAGAGGAATGAAAGAGCGCTAGCCAAGAATTTTGCCTCCATCTTTGGTATTGATCCGTTGTTGTTTGTTGGTAGTTATTAATTATTCTGCCGATGTTGTTGTTGCTGTTGCTCCTGCTGCTGCTCCTCCTGCTGGCTTTTTATATGGTGTTGTTTTCGTTATTTCCTTGTCATTTGCATTTAGTATGGATTTTTTACTGACTTTACTCCGTAGAATGATTGATTTTTGAATTTGTTGTTGGGTTGATGGTTATTTCTTAGTTGTTGGTTTTGTGTTGTTGTTGTTGGTTGTTGTGGTTGTAGTTGTTGTGTTTTATTTTCTTTTTTTTTTTGTACTTTAAGCTTAACTTACTAAATCATTATGGTAAATATTAATTTATAAATAGATCTTTAAATGTATACGTTATTAGGCTTAGTTATTTAATTTGATATTAGTTGATGCTGTGATGTCGTTTGTTGTTGGTTGATTTTTTTCGGTTTCGGATTTTCCTTTTGGTGTTTTGCTTGGAAACGAATATTTTGACTTGTTTCTTTCAATTATTTATTATTATTATTCAACCAGCTTTTCCTATTTTTGGTTCTTAATTCATGTAGCTAGAATTTGCAAATAAATTGTTAAGGAAATTTCGCATTTTTGCATTTATATTTCAAGTTTTTTGAAGGCAAACTTTTTCTTCAACTTTTTTCACTTTTGTTTTGTGTCTGTCTTTTGTTCAGTTTAATGTTATACTTTTTGCAAAAAAAAAAATCAGTGAAGGAAAAAAGAGAGGAGGGAAAACTTTTCAAAATAAATAAATTTCTAAATAAAAATATGGTAAAACAGCGAGTCAAAGAGAGAGAGGAGAAGAAGGGAAAATCTGAATCAAGGATGTGGCGGCGAACAGAAAAATAAAATGCGAAAAGCAAAATGAAAGCCGAACGAACAACATTTAACATTCAACTAAATATCATTTTTTCGAATTTTTGTTGCTCTTTGTGTTTCTCTTTCTGCCGTTCTTTGGTTTTTTCTTTATTTTTTGTCTCGTTCTTCATTCTTTTTTTACTGCACGTGCTAGCCACTTAAGGGGGAGGGGGTGCTAATTTACCGTTAACTTTCTCAGCTCTATTTTCACGCACAAAACGGAAAAGCTCCCCCCGCACACACAGTCACACGCGCAATCACACGCACACACACACGCCTGAAATTTCGTCCCAGTCCCAAAATTCTATTTCACGATTTTTTTTTCGATTTTTTTCTTTTCTTTTTTTTTTTTTTTTGCTAGCCAAACCGAAAAAAGAAATTATGGCACGTTGACGACGAAAATACTATTTTTTTCTGGCTAGACACAAGCGGGAGAGAGTTGGAGTGAGAGAGCGGGACACAAAGAGCAAATAATTATGATTTACACAAGGAGCGCAACAATTTCTAGCTGCTTTTTAGCCAAAAACAGTTGTTGTTCTTGTTGTTAATCCCGTAAGGTAAGGCTAGGTTGTTGTACTTGTTGTTGGACAACGGTGAACACAAAAGTGGGCGAATTTTGCGAATCGAGGCGAATACAGCGAACGAGGCGAACGAACACAGAGCGAACGGAGCGAATTCAGCGAGCAGACTGAACCGTTACACATGACCAGCGGGCTAGAGTAGCCAGCCGCCTCCACACAGTCGCGGTCGCTGCCTCGGTCGGCGTCGCCGCTGACCGCAGCCGCAGAGGCAGCTGGCAACTGGCAACGACGTCGACGCACAGTGATTTCAGTTTGATATACACTCGTCGTCGCGGGCTTATCTTAATAGTTCAGCCGTTATCTTGACCAGGCCGATTACGGGTGTTTCACAAAATGGCGAAAGACGGCGAAGGTCCGCAGCGATAGCAAGTGCCTGCAGTCCTCAAGAAATTCCAGGCCTCCAAGATACCCTCTCCAGTTGCGTTATTGCCCTTATCCGAAAAATATTTTCATATTTAGATATTATTTGAATAGGCTTAGAAACTTGGGGATTCCAGATACTATATGTGAAACGACCACAATTTCGGTGGCTTCTAGATTCCCCGACACCCTGAACATTTTTTTTAGATATTCAGATTATAAGAATCCTTTCCTAAGAATAAGTGCATAAATATTGCAATAATACTGCAAACATGTTTTGTATAAAACAAATATAGATTAACAAATACTGTCAATTCTTTCCAATAAATTTAACAACAAAAATTGCTAAGATGAGCACAAAACAAGTTGCCTTATCAAGGAGTAATATATATACTTGTATCTATGAACACATGTATATGACGTAAGTGTAAACACTTGATTCAGCATGAACCGACACTTTAGATACTGATTCAATCCACCAATTTTATTGAAATTGAACAGCTTTGACTGTATAAAGATCGCCTGAATATAATTACGGCCAATTAGTTGATGATTGAAGCAAATAACATTCCGGTTGCCTCACTGCATGACGTCTGCATAAAGCTTGATAACAATAAGTTCTGCCTTGATCTATCATTTCTAGAATTTCCTACTGCGGATGAGGCGACAGTTGAACTATTTCCAGGCTTATCAATGCGGGAAGACAAACGCTGAGTATGAGATAAGAAAGAGGAGGAGGCGAGTCAGCGTTGACTAAAGTTTAGCGGGAAAAATGTCTTAAATGTAATTGAATTCTCCAAGAAATTTTGAATAAAATTAAAACATTGAGTAGTATTCCGAAAGGAACCAAATGTAAGCTACAAAAAATGTTTTTTCCAAAAATTCTGGCCCAAAAATGACAAGTGGACAACACTCGTGGCTCGTAGAGGAGTCTCGACTTTTTGTTTACCGCCCGACGACGTGCGAGCACAAACGGCAATTGAAATGTTTTCGTAACGTGCCACGAATCCGACTCTCATAATATGGCATTAAGATAAAGACCCAATGCAGTACTTTAAACAAATACTGGTCTCCCGGTTCCGTTCTGATGAGATCCGCTGCGACTACTGCTACATGATATAAAAACAAAAAGTCGTCGACGGCGACGACGACCAAGACGACAACGACGTCAGATATTAGCGGCCCAGTCACAGAGTTCCGTCCCAGAGGCCCAGACCAACCAACCATTAGACGCTCCGATCCGACCCGATCCATATCCATCGGCGGCACTGGTTTCGGGCGGTTCTGTTCGGTTCGCGCATGAATATATCCATCTTTTTCGGCCAGGGAACTTTGCTAATTCGGCATGGTCAGCGCGGAGCGGTGAGGTAGCGGAACAATCGTCTCGTCGCATTTATTATTGGTCAGCAGTATTTATTTTTACAAATTTGCGAGAACAAATATGAAATCAGCTGTTTGCTCACCGCTGAGCGTAACGATCAAGGGTATATAGTATTCACGGAGGTGTTTGTAACGCACACAGAAAACAGCGTTCGTAATCCTAGTGGATTTAGTGGCCAAATAATTATAAAAATGAGCTAGATAATTATGAAAATATCAATGTCAGTTTGTGTGCACCTGTATTTTGAAATTATTTCTCAGAAATCAGTTTATAGAGGTTTTATCATCAATAGGAAACCTAGAAGGGTCTTGAATCCGTCGTTTTTATCTTCTGTGTCAATTTCAACACTCCACATTTTTTTTTAGTTTTGAAAAAAAAAGATTCAAAACAATTTGAATTAAAGTTATAGACACTAAATTGCGGATGTCAATTTTTGTGACAATGCAGACGATGGGAATTTAACATTTTTTTAAGCTCCTGCTAATTGATAAAATATAAATTATAGCTGCTTAATTATTGAAAATTTATTGCCCATATCTGGCAAACATGTCTCTTATCAGAAACAGTTGACAAATAACCCTTCTATAATGTTTTCTGTATTTTTCGGTTAATAAACCAAAGGTCTTTAGAGTTACATAATAAGAAATGTAGAGTAGTTTTAAAAACCTTTTCAAGTGATTTTTAAAGACTTCAGTTTTGCAGAAAATTAAAGTAGAATTTAATACCTGATTCCATCTCATCTTATATTTTATTTTTCACAAATAATTTAGTTTCAAATAAAATAGAATTCGAGTGGGATTTGTAAGCTATAGCTTCGAAAGCAGCGCTTATTGGAGAAAAGCGGGCGGGAAGAAGGGGGCGGCAGTGTCATGTTATCGATTCCGAAGAAGGAAAAAAAAAACAATGCTATCGATTTGCTGCTGGCCTCGAGGTCAATCGAATGCTAAATGTTATGGTATTCTGTATCTGCGTGTGTGTTTGCGGGCATATTTGCCAAACTTTTTGCGTTTCTTCGCGTTTTATTGGCAAACTTTGAGCATAAACACTTTGGAGACAAATTGCCCTAACCGCAAGTTAGGCAGCAGTGGAATAAAGTGATATAGTGGAGAGTAGAAAAGAGCAGCAGCATAACGTCATCGTCAGCCATGACTCAGTTTATTTGCTCTCCCTCTCCCGCACACACACACAGTCGCAGCCGCAGCAGCGGCACACTCACACACATTTACGATGCTGCTTTTAAGCTGAGGCCAAAAATCGAACTTGGGATGCTTCAAGTAAATGAACAAATATTAATAAACGCGAGTTTTAAATTCAGCACTTTTTCTTTGGGACGGGGGCGGTAGGTCCAATTTAATTGGCTTAATTAAAAGGCTTAGAGAAATATGCTTGCGCTCCATCACAATCAAATTCACGGCTTCGTTGCTGGCCAATAAAGTTCATTCAAATGACTTTATGGTGCGCGCGTGTGTGCGTGATGTTGGTGTGGCCATTGATGGCAAGTACAGTGGAGACTGGCTCGGATTTAAGATGAGGGAAATCTAAGAAACCTTCTCAGTTCCCGTTATAGTTTTTCATTTACACTTTGTTCACTTTTTGTTTGTCAACCCAAGCAACCTAATAGGAATATTAATTGCCGTAAATCTGGGTTAAATTTTCCAATATGAAGCCTAAATATTTACTAAACATTTGTTGGCATTCAAATAATGAAAAATTCTCCAGAAAGCAATATTTAAAATACTTTACACACTTTAAGATCCTGTAAACTTTTTCAATTCGAAATAGTGGAGACTAAGAACTACTCGAGTGATATAAGGGATTTTAAAGCTACAAATTGACTTCAAATGTGTCTACAAACGATTTTTTAAAAGTCAAACATCGACAAGTTTTGCATAAGCTTTGCAATGGTTTCCTATTGCTTTCAAGCTCTTTCAAAATTTTCCCATTATCGAGCCAACACTGTGGGATCCGCGAAGTATGCCACGAAATTTGGCGTTACGAAAAAGAGCAGGCGTAGCACGACAATTAAGAACGAGTTTTGTTTTTGGAATACGAAGCTCTGTTCATACGCGCAGAGTCCCACTGTATCGATGTTGATGTTGGTGTGTCATGGCAGGCTGGATGACGTGATTGTCTCCTCTCCTCGCTCTCCATTGCCCGTTTTAACCTCAGCTCTGCGCGCCCGCATATGATTAAAACGGCAAAACAAGATAAAACTCGTTGGAGCAAAGGAGCTGCTGCTGCTGCTGCCGCCGCTGTGTTGTTTTGTTGCTTTCTTCCTCGCTGCTGTTGTTGTGCGGATAGGCCCTGCCAGTGGGAGGAGAGAGTGGGAGGGAAATATACGCATGACACTCCTTGCCGCCGCACACACGCCGCACACACGCGCTCGCTGGCTGGCTGATACACCAACACTAGCGGAGCACGCGACACACTGACACGAGGTCACTCACACAGGCGCAGCACCCGCACTATTTTTCCACCCAATTCCTTCGCCTCCTCCTCTCGCCATTAAACGTTATTAGTTTATTTACAATATTAAAAAAGGTTCTTCGTATGTATAGTGTACATCAAACATCACACTGGAGTATGTACATAAGAGAAACTATGGGATCACTCTCGCCCCCATACACACACACACTTGCACCACACACTCTGTAACGGTATCAAGGAATTTTTGGCATAGTAATAGTAACGCGTTTTCGGTAATTTTCTTTTGAGGTGGGGGACTGAGGAGCAGTGGGGAGAGGTTCTTCCTCTTTTTTTCGCTTTTCGTTTTGCGCTTTCTTCTTTCTTTTTTTTAGCAGCGATGACGACAGCGTGCGCGGCGTTTTTTTTCGCTGCTCCGCTTTTTTGCCTTCAATAACATTTACACTTTGCACTATTTATGTAATAGTTTTTCAATCGGTGCGCGGTGTTTCATCTCAGCACGATTTTCGGGCACTAGCAGGCGAGCACTTGCCGCAGACTGGGTTACGAATTATGTACATTTTTCACATTTTTCCCCGATGATTTTTCTTTTGTGTTTTACTACCAAAGAAGAGAACAAACTACCAACACACACGCACGCACTCTCGCACACACACACCGAGAGCGAGGCACGCACCAAACACTCACACACATCCATATACACCGCTCAATGACGAAATTCCTCGCACAGCGTTGACAACTCTAGGTTCTAGCTCTCCCAGCTCCTCGGCTGCGGCTGCGGCTGTATATGTGCGTGCGGGTGTCTGAGCATATGTGTGTGTGTGTGTATGAGTGGGCCTGCGTGTGTTGGTATGCGATTGTAAGAGGTACTGGTGTGCTTTTCGTCATAATTTTTGCGTTGGGCAATCAGCACCTTTGACTTGATGGCGATTTTTACACGTTCACCGCCCTCGTGGGCACACACACTAACCGCTGGCACACGGGCTGGGGATTAAGCTGCTCGGGTTTTCACTCTTTTTCGCATTTACCTAGCACACAAAACACAAAAATTCGATTTTTTCCTCGCTGTAGCAACAACACCGATGTTACTATCGATAGTACCAAAGCATCGATAGCACGGGTAGATATATCGATAGCTTTAAAGCTTTTTTTATATCGATATATCGCATTTGAATTTGAAATCGATTTTTAAAATTGAAAATTGGAATGGTGAATATGACAAGGTGAATTGGTGAATTTGACATGGTGAATTCAAATTGAAATGAAGTGAAATTCAAATTCCAGCAGTTGGTTCTTTAGATTCCATCAGCCAGTTCAGGGAAAATCAATCACAAGCAGTTATTTTATTTTGATAATCGATAATGAAAGCTTTCAAGAGGTGGAAAACTTGGGAGAGGTTGTAAACTTTGGTTTGGACTGCTTTGTCTTATGTGTCCTGCATTGAGAAGAGCGCGGACTCGAACCTGAGTATGGCAACGTAAGTCGCTGACGACCTCAAAGTCTGGTAGCGCTGGTCGCTTTTCCATATCAGACAGTGCTGCCACTTCTTGAGAAAAAAAGCTGTTACATATATTCACAATAGAGTTAAAGCAATTTTAACAGTTCTCAGACGACTGAATTTTTGATTTTTAGCTATTTTAGTTGCTATTTTTTTGTATTTTTGATCGTGACGTAGCTTGATTACGTCACGATCCTTGCTTTGCCATCGCTCATCCGCCTAGGTGGCCGTGTTCGAAATACAAATTTAGCAATGATTGCAATTTTAAGAAAATCTGAAAATAGCGAAATATATGTTATATTTTTTTTATCAAAATAAAAAATAAAAATAAAATAAAAAATACCGCTATTTCGATATTTGGGCAAAAAAATCGTGATATAAGCACAGTATCCAGCAAATAAAGTTGTCACGCAGCGCAAAAATGTTTATTCTTTTGAAGTGTGACCGCTCTTTCTCCTCGTGTCTCGGCATTTTTTGAGGGCCAATGATGCGGTCATACTTTGTTGACAACCGGCAAAATTTGAAACATCACACACATTCATCTTTTTATGATTTGTTTTATATTATTAATTGTCCCAAAGCTATTGACATGCGTTCCGGCGGCTGCGCCTGCCTTGGACTGCTCATAGTACATGTCTAAGGAACTCGGATGATTGTATATGGGCTCTTTTAGGCATGGGTGGGTGTTCCGTTTAGGGAGAAACATGTTGGAACCAGTGCCCATACCCATGGAGGAGAAGCTGTCCTGTGCCAGTTGCATAACGAGATGCAAAAGTGGCCCATTTTTCCTTCGATAGTCCTGCATCCCTATTTTAAATTTTACTTTTTCGTCCCAGGTCTTTTAATGCAAATTCATATAATTTCCCGATTCCCAAAATATTGTATTTGCCTTTATCAAGTCAATTAGTACTGTATTCGCTCTTTTAATTCGACTTTTCCACGCATTTTTGTTCATGGCGGGATCCATAGTTTGAAATATGTGAAGCGCAGAGCGAGAGGCAAACGTTGGAGACAGCGAAAAAGCACAGTATCCAGACAGAAGAAAACTGTTGCAAAGCAGTGAGAGAGAGCGAGAGGCAAATAGTTTGAAACAGCTTGTTACCTAGGTCTGTTTCAAAGGGTGGTATCCAGTACAGGTTTGAAAATACTAGAAAGGTGCAAGATTTAGGAGATTATTTGAGGGCGCGCATTTAGTATTTCCATAACGCGTAGCGAAAAAGAATAAAATTTTTATTCTTTTCGCTGTCTCCAACGTTTGCCTCTCGCTCTGCCCTTCACATATCTCAAACTATGGATCCCGGCATGAACAAAAATGCGTGGAAAAGTCGAATTAAAAGAGGGAATACAGTCCTAATTGACTTAATAAAGGCAAATACAATATTTTGGGAATTGGGAAATTACATGAATTTGCATTAAAAGACCTGGGACGAGAAAGTAAAATTAAAAATAAGGATGCAGGACTATCGAAAGGAAAAATGGGCCACTTTTGCATCTCGTTATGCAACTGGCACAGGACAGCTTCTCCTCCTTGGGTATGGGCACTGGATCCAACATATTTCTTTCTAAACGGAACACCCACCCATGCCTAAAAGAGCCCATATACAATCATCCGAGTTCCTTAGACATGTACTATGAGCAGTCCAAGGCAGCCGCAGCCGCCGGAACGCATGTCAATAGCTTTGGGACAATTAATAATATAAAACAAATCATAAAAAGATGAATGTGTGTGATGTTTCAAATTTTGCCGGTTGTCAACAAAGTATGACCGCATCATTGGTCCTCAAAAAATGCCGAGCAACGAGTAGAAAGAGCGGTCACACTTCAAAAGAATAAACATTTTTGCGCTGCGTGACAACTTTATTTGCTGGATACTGTGCTTTAAAAATTTTATTCTTTTTCGCTACGCGTTATGGAAATACTAAATGCGCGCCCTCAAATAATCTCCTAAATCTTGCACCTTTCTAGTATTTTCGAACCTGTACTGGATACCACCCTTTGAAACAGACCTAGGTAACAAGCTGTTTCAAACTATTTGCCTCTCGCTCTCTCTCACTGCTTTGCAACAGTTTTCTTCTCTCTGGATACCGTGCTATAAATATATCATCTTTAGAAAAATATCGATATATTGATATATTGATATTTTTTGATATTTTCAGGCCACCGCCGAACGGTACCACTAATAAGTCATCAAGCGGGTGTGGATCGGTTTTGTGTTGTTTAATTTTCTTTCGAATATTTCTGTGTTAGTTTTATTTACCTTTTAGTTGTTACAAATAATGAGCGTGGCCTGCTGAGCAGCGTGAAAGGATTGCATTTGAGATACGGAGGTGAGTGAGCTGCCGCCGGAGCTGGCGACCCGCCCAAAAAGTTGTGTGTTTGGTGGTGTCTCAGAAATGCCCAAGCTCTGCTTACGCGCTGTGTTATTGTTGCTGTTGGCACATGGGCGTTGACCGAAAATTTAACAAGTGCCCCCGAAAAAATTGGTAGCAACAATGTACAGCTTAGTGTTTGTTTATATGGCAGAAGTTGAAAGAAAACCTGCCAGGACCTTGCGAAACCCTTTTTGGCTTAAAGCACAAGAAAATGGCAGGAAGAGGGAAAAGAGTGTTCGAAGCCACCTGCTGCCCAATTGGATTCCGGCGTCCTAAGCCCTTTTTTCGTTAGTTTTCTACTCAAATTTCAGCAGCAGTTGCTCCTGTTCGCGCCCCGAATTGTCCTTTCTGCCATTTCAATTGCACTCCTGCCCTCTCGCAACTTGCTTTCCAATGGGTCTTCGTCTTCTCGGCTAATTAATGCCCACTTTACATGCCCGTGCCCGTCTGCTGCGTGTGTGTGTGTGTGTGTGTGCACTTGTGGGTGTGTGCGTCCAAAGGGTGGATTACAAGTCGCTGTGGAAATTATTACGAGTTCTCTTCGCGCTCAGTATTTGTTTTCACTGGACCTGGACAGACACGCGGGATAGGTGTACCCCTATCTCGGGCAGGCCAGTAACTTCTGCTGCTTCAGTGCACAGAATATCTCACTTGTACGTACAGCAGCGGCCAAGAGTATAGGTTTTAGAAAGAAGCAATCACAGCGTTTAGAATTGGGTATATCTTTCCCTATGGGTATGTGGAGATTTTTTTATTGTGTTTTGGATGATTTTTTGATATGATTAATATTTTCATCTTAAATATACAAAAGTCCCTAAGAATTAGATTTCAATTTCAAATCTATTAAAAAATATATCTTTAAGCAGTGAAAAAGAAAATTGCGACCGAAAATGAATTTCAAATTCATTTCAAATCTCAAGATATTTTCGTAACAGAATTTGCTAGTATGAAAAAACAAATGAATTCAATTTTGTAAGAAGTTTCAAGCAGTTAAAGAGAAATATATACCCTTAAAATGTATTGTAAATTACGATATAAAACTGATATATTATTTTTCCCGCTACTGTACACAATGTAGGCTTATTGGTATATCTCTATGGTCAGGTAGCGGCCGTTTCATTCGCGTGCTGCTCTGTTCAGTTCAGTTCCAGTGTGTTACCTTTCCTTGCCGGTAAATGCGTTTCAAATGCACACACACTCCCTCCGTTCTACAATTTCATTTCACCTCCAGTTCCTTTCCCATATTTATGGCTTTGTGGAGGAGAGACCGAGGAGTCAGTGCCTCATTGTTCTGCCGGTGGTCGGTCCCTGTCCCTTTTTTGTATGGTTCTGCCTCAAACTGTTGACTTTTTACCTACGCTTGGGAGTCCATACAAAGGGATGGTAGGGACAGGGATATGGCTGGGTAGGTTTTCGAGGTCCTTGCGCAAATGATGTATTCCCTGTCGCAATGCTGATTGTGTGCCGATAAGGGAAAAGTTCCAAAAATATGCACATTTTTAAGTGGGAAATTATTTGGCAACAAAATATCTTCAAGGCATAATTACTGATATTTAAATTAAAATTAAATTAAATAGGGCATTCACCCTTAATAGAGCTCAAGTTAAATTCATATAAAAATATCCAAGCATTCAAATGTTCCATAATATATTTAATAATACTTCTAATCAAACCCCAAATGGATATCTCGCCATTTGATTTCCATTTTATGAGACTCTTATAATTGAGTTTTAAATAAAAGACAACATTAATTATGTTAACGAAACGAGAATTGTTTACAATGAAATAAACACAAACATAAACATTTCATTGCCTGAAATTTAGGATGTGAATATATAAACTTGCGATCAGAGCGGTTTCTAGTTCGAGCGCATTCATAATCTCTTCAAATCAACAATAAATAACGCGAGCATTAAAAAGATTTTTGGGGCGGGAAAAACTCCACTCCGGTGTTCCCAAATCCCTGCCATCCAAGACTAATTGCGACGCCCACTTGAATGACATCTTACTTAATGTTTGACATAGTTCCAATAGTGCCGCAAGATCTTCTTCCCTCAAGCAACGTTCATTGCTCCTGCCAGATCGAGTCCATAGGGTCTATTAATACCGACGTCGGCGCCCCCATTATCGACTTGTTCGCAGCACGCGGAAATCAACCAACCAACGAAAGACACAAACAATCCTCGAACATGATCTGTGGCCCATTATTTGGTCAGTAAGGTGTGTCGATGGGCGGGAAATCTGGAAAATCATTTGGGCGGAAAGCCATCTATGACCAAATATTGCTGCGGTGTGTAGATAAGAAATATATGTGGAAAATAATAGGAGCTTGAGTTGATATGGTGTGATAACACTTAAAAACATTACAAAGATACTTATCAATTTTGTTGTTTATTATTTATTTTTGTAATTTTCTTTTAAAATAATGATAATTTTTTTTGTATTACTTTTGTTCACATTTAAACTTAACACAATGGGGAATTTAAAGTGTGTATAGCTAATCATTCTTTGTTTATATGGGGTCAAAGTGGGGTCATCAACATTTTAGGGATAATTTTTCTGGTATCATAACTACCCTTCAACTTGCCCGAATTGAACAAAATGAATTTGATTTATTTTCAATTTTACGTTGGCTATGCTTCCCGAGTACGATTTTTTTTTTTAATTAAAAATTGTTTTTAATATGTATAATTTTTTTTGTAAAAAGTTCCATTTTCAACCATGTTTTTTCACCTGTTGGAGGGTGTAAAAATTAAACAACAAAAATCGTACTCGAAGTGGGGAAAAACTTGGTTCGATTCGATGAAAATTACTGGTAGAAGTGATACCAGAAAGTTTAAAAAAGGTGATTTTCGGGAAAACGTGTTTAAACCTTAAAGATAGGAAAAATGGTCGAAACGTATGGAGGTGGCTATCTTTCGAGCTTCTTTTACCCATGAACAAATGCGAATTTTACAAAACCCTTTATATGGCGTATTCCTCAGATCCTCTTTATTTTAAAAATAATAAAAAAAAAAAATAGATTTTTAAAAATATCCCTTAAAACATTAGAAAGATATTTAAACGATTTTTGTTTGTATTATTTATTTTTGTATTTTCCTTTTAAAATAATGAGGGATGCTAAAGAGGAATTACAAAGGATTTATTATTTCCATCTTAAAAAGTTCAAAGCAAATAATGAGAAAAAATTCAAGTACAAATACACCCGAATTTTCTTCTTAAAAAACCCGTAGCCACCCTATTCAACAGGAATCAAGAAGCATGCAGCGAACACCCAAATCAGAGCCCTCTATTTATAGTATACACAGAGTTTATGTGAGATGGATGCGCAGTCACATTTAGCGTTTCTAATTCATTCATTCTCGACTTCTCCTCCGCGCAGCAGCAAGCCAAGCAGCAACGATGTGGCACTTGCTGCGAGCCCTGCTCGTGATAGCCGCCGTTTTGGATGCACTGCAGCCGGCGGCTGGCCAGAGCGACACCTACTACAACATCAATCCGAATCAACAGCAGCAGCCGAATCCCCAGCAACCACTCCTGCCCAACCAGCAATGGGGCAACATCAACAACAATCCGCAGACGAATCAATATGGCATCAATAACCTGAATAATCAGCAGTCGAATCCCAACGATCGTCCGCCCTACAGAAGCGATTTGGCGGGGGGAAGCTTCAACGATCTAACGACTGGCCAGAATGAGTATGACAAGCAGCGGAACGGCTATCCGGACAACGAGGAGCCGAGCTTGACGAGGGGAAAGTCAACGTATAATATAAAGGCCACCTTCCTGGAGTCGCTGCACACGCGGGAGCCCACGTACTTTATTGTGGCCTCGCGAATGGTCAGGCCGGGTCTAATCTACCAGGTTTCGGTGTCCATTCTCCAGGCACAGTATCCCATAACCGTGCATGCGAGTATCTCCTGCGATGGCGTCCAAATCAGCGGCGACTCCAAGGATGTCAAGGAGGGAGTGCCGGAGACATTGCTGATGAGGATACCGCCCACCAGTGTGACGGGAAACTATAGGCTGCGAGTGGAGGGCTTCTATCAGAATGTCTTTGGTGGCCTGGCCTTCCTCAATGAGACCAGACTGGACTTTTCCCAACGATCCATGACGATCTTTGTGCAAACGGATAAACCGCTTTACATGCAGGGCGAAACGGTGCGATTCAGAACCATTCCCATCACCACGGAGCTAAAGGGATTCGATAATCCCGTGGATGTGTACATGCTGGATCCCAATAGGCACATTCTGAAGCGTTGGCTTTCGCGGTGAGTTGAGAGGGATTTCAACAGGGATTCAAATTTAATTTTAATTTAATTTCCAGTCAATCCAATTTGGGTTCCGTTTCCCTGGAGTACAAGCTCTCCGATCAGCCCACTTTCGGTGAGTGGACCATTCGTGTCATTGCCCAGGGCCAAGAGGAGGAGAGCCACTTCACCGTGGAGGAATACTACCAGACACGCTTCGAGGTGAACGTTACGATGCCCGCCTACTTCTTCACCACAGACCCCTACATCTATGGCCGGGTGATGGCCAACTTTACGAGTGGCCTCCCCGTCCGGGGTAATCTCACGCTCAAGGCCACCATCCGTCCGATTGGTTACTTTAGCAACCAAGTCCTCAATGAGAAGTACCGCCTGGGACGCTCGCCTTTAGAGCAAACGAATCGATACAACGAGCGCTGGCGCTATAATAATCCCAACCAGAACCCCCAGGTGCAGTACAATGTCCCTGGCCAGCTGCCGCAGGATGGAGCGGATCTCTCGCAGGATATTCTGTACAGGAATCAGTATGTGGTGGAGCGACACTACCAGTTCGATGAGGAGTGGCCCTTCTGGGTGCGGAAGCCCGAGTATCAGGACTCAACCTACGAGGCCTGGACGGGAACGTATCGGAAAACCCTGCCCTTCCTGCGCTACTTCAACGGAACCTTCGACTTCAAGTGGCCGCTGCGGGAACTGGAGGTGCTGGTGCCCCATCTGGCCAACTCTGAGATCCTGATCACGGCCACCGTGGGCGAGAAGTTCTACGATGAGATCATCAGCGGTTACTCCGTGGCCAGAGTGTACAACTCGAGTCTGAAGGTGTCTTTTCTGGGCGAATCGCCGCAGGTATTCAAGCCCGCCATGCCGTTCACCACTTACTTGGCGGTGGAGTACCACGATGGGTCACCAATCGATCCCAACCTGCTGCGCCAGGGACTGATGGAGGTCTCTGGCTTTGTGGAGAGCCGCAGTGGCGGCAGGCGGGACTGGCCCGCTCAGCGATTGCAAATGTCGCAGCAGAGCGATGGAATCTGGGAGGTAAAGATCGATATTAGGAACGACTTGAACATGGACGAAAGGCTACAATCGCGGGAGTTCCTCAACGGCATTCAGAACATGCGTTTGCAGGCGAACTTTGTGGATCCGCGGGGTGAACGCATCCAAACGGAGCTCCTGCTGGTGTCTCACTACTCCCCCAGGAACCAGCACATTAAAGTCACCACCAGCACAGAGAAACCGGTGGTTGGCGAATACATCATCTTCCACATTCGCACCAACTTTTACCTCGAGGAGTTCAACTATCTCATCATGTCCAAGGGCGTTATACTGGTCAATGATCGGGAGACCATCACGGAGGGTATTAAGACCATAGCGGTGGTGCTTAGCTCCGAAATGGCACCAGTGGCCACTCTCGTGGTGTGGAAGATCAACCAGCAGGGACAAGTTGTGGCCGATTCCCTCACTTTCCCGGTGAACGGCATATCGAGGAACAACTTCACCGTTTACATCAACAATCGAAAGGCGCGAACGGGCGAGAAGGTGGAGGTGGCCATCTTTGGCGAACCCGGCTCGTATGTGGGCCTCTCGGGCATCGACAGTGCCTTCTACACGATGCAGGCGGGCAATGAACTCACCTACGCCAAGATCATCACCAAAATGTCCAACTTTGATGAGCAAACGAATGGAACGTACAAGCACATTTGGTACTCGCACGAGGGCAATCCGGATGAGCTTGTGTACTTCCCCGCCTCCTCGTTCGGCGTCGATGCGAATCGCACTTTTGAGTACAGCGGGTTGATCGTTTTCACTGATGGTTATGTGCCCCGCCGACAGGACACCTGCAATCGCACCCTCGGCTATGGGGAGTGCTTGAGCGGACGCTGCTATCGGCTGGAAAAGAAATGTGACGGCTTGTTCGATTGCGACGATGGAACAGACGAGATCGGTTGCCATGTGCGAAACGACACGGAGCTGCTGAACTACCGCAAGTATCGTTTCAATCGCGTGCTGCGCCACTACGAGAACGTTTGGCTCTGGCGGGATGTGAACATCGGGCCGCACGGTCGCTACATCTTCAATGTGGATGTGCCCGATCGCCCCGCCTACTGGATGGTGAGTGCCTTCAGCGTCAGTCCCTCCAAGGGCTTTGGGATGATCAACAAGGCGCTGGAGTATGTGGGCGTGCAGCCGTTCTTTATCAATGTGGAGATGCCAGAGGCTTGCCGGCAGGGCGAGCAGGTGGGCATTCGTGTGACGGTGTTCAACTACATGACCACGCCCATCGAGGCCACGGTGGTGCTGCACGGCAGTCCGGACTACAAGTTCGTGCATGTGGAGGAGGATGGCATCGTGAGGTCGTACAATCCCAGGACCAGTTTCGGTGAGCATCAGTTCTTCATCTACCTGGAGGCGCAAGGCACAACGGTGGTCTATGTGCCGGTGGTGCCACAGCGGCTGGGCGATGTGGATGTGACCCTGCATGTGGCCACTCTCCTGGGAACGGATACCATTATCCGGCGTCTCCATGTGGAGTCGGACGGCCTGCCGCAGTACCGTCACCAGTCCGTTCTCCTCGATCTCTCGAATCGCGCCTATGTCCTCGAGTACATGCACGTGAATGTGACGCAAACGCCAGAGATTCCCTACCAGGTGGATCGGTACTTTGTCTACGGCTCAAACAAGGCCAGGATTTCGGTGGTGGGCGATGTGGTGGGTCCCATCTTCCCCACAATGCCCGTCAACGCCAGCTCGCTGCTGTACCTTCCCATGGAGTCTGGTGAGCAGAACGCCTTCAGCTTTGCCGCCAATCTCTACACGATTATGTACATGCGCCTGATCAACCAGAGGAACAAAACGCTGGAGAAGAATGCCTTCTACCACATGAACATTGGATACCAGCGCCAGTTGAGCTTCATGCGGCAGGACGGCAGCTTCTCGCTCTTCCGCTCCGACTGGAACAACTCGGATTCGTCCGTGTGGCTGACCAGCTACTGCCTGCGCGTCTTCCAGGAGGCCAGCTTCTACGAGTGGGAGAACTTCATCTGGATTGATGCCACCATCATTGAGAAGAACATGCGCTGGCTCCTGCAGCACCAGACGCCGCAGGGATCGTTCTACGAGGTCACCTGGCTGCCGGACAGGAAGATGAACCGCACTAATTTCGATAAGAACATCACTCTCACCTCCCACGTACTCATCACCTTGGCAACGGTGAAGGATATATCCGGTACTCTGGGTTCGCGAGTGGCATTGGCCACTCAGCGGGCGGTGGCGTACATCGAGAGGAATATGGACTTTTTGAAGCGGCAAGCGGAGGCTTATGATGTGGCCATCACAGCCTATGCCCTGCAGCTCTGCAATTCACCCATCGCCGAGGAGGTATTCTCTATACTGCGACGCCAGGCGAGAACCATTGGGGACTTTATGTACTGGGGTAATCAGGAGATTCCGCAACCGCCGCGCAAGCTGGAGAACCAGAAATGGTTCTCTCTGCCTCGCCTCCCGTACGAGTACGATTCGCTGAATATCGAGACCACTGCCTATGCTTTGTTGGTGTATGTGGCGCGTCGTGAGTTCTTTGTGGATCCCATTGTGCGGTGGCTGAACTCGCAACGCTTAAACGATGGCGGCTGGGCTTCCACCCAGGATACCAGTGCGGCCCTAAAGGCTCTGGTGGAGTATACGGTGCGGTCGAGATTGCGCGAGGTGTCCTCGCTAACGGTGGAGATTGAGGCGTCCTCGCAGGGCGGCAAGACGCAGACTTTGCACATTGACGACACGAATTTGGCCAAGTTGCAGAGCATCGAGGTGAGTCAACACTCTCTTACTGGAAGATAGATTTCCTATTGTAAACCTCATTCGCTGCTGCAGATTCCTGATGCCTGGGGCACCATCAAGGTTCAGGCCAAGGGCGCTGGCTATGCCATTCTGCAGATGCATGTCCAGTACAATGTGGACATTGAAAAGTTCCAAACCAAGCCGCCAGTGCCAGCCTTTGGCCTGCACACCAAGGCCATCTTCCATGGCAGGAATCAGTCGCATATCTCCTACGTGGCCTGCCAAAAGTAAGTCATCATTGATCTGTGGAATGTCGTACACAAATTTCAAAATATCTCTTGCCTTTTTTAGCTGGATAAACAGCAATGAATCGGAGCGCTCGGGCATGGCCGTTTTGGATGTGGCCATACCCACGGGCTATTGGATACAGCAGCAGAAGCTGGACAGCTATGTGCTTAGCAATCGCGTGCGTAACCTGAGAAGGGCTCGCTATCTGGAGCGCAAGATTGTCTTTTACTTTGACTACGTAAGTTAGAGGTTTGATTTTTGTTTAAGAAACTGATTTTTAATCAAGTTTTTATTTAAAACAGCTCGATCGAGAAGATATCTGTGTAAACTTTACCATCGAACGATGGTTCCCAGTGGCCAATATGTCGCGCTATTTGCCAGTACGCGTCTACGATTACTATGCGCCGGGTAAGACTACTTTTTCTGTCTGTTTTATAAAGATTAACTTCAGTAAAACATTATTAACAGAGCGCTTCAACGAATCTATATTCGACGCCTTGCCCACATATCTGCTGAACATTTGCGAGGTGTGCGGCAGCTCGCAGTGCCCGTACTGCTCCATCTACAACATGGGCTGGCGCGCCTCCATGTCCATGTCCCTGCTGTTCTTCAGTGTGTTCATCTACCTGCTGCGGAGTCGTACGCATTTGGTCCTAAATATGCTGCAACTGCTCACATAGGAAAGATAGAAGAAGGAGAATATACACAAAGATCTTTAGTGTTTTTAACGTTCATTTTTTGATTTTGTAGCTTTGAGTTGTATTTTTTGTTTTTTAGTTTGCCAACGAAATTTTGCATTCCGTCCAAAAATGCTGGTCAACATTTTGGCTTTTATTCTTAGTTTTTTTGTCACTGGACCCGCGCTGGACTGTACAAAGCAGCAGTTGAACGAGAATTAATTTGTATTTGAGTTGAGTTGCTGAATCAAGCAGCAGACCACATGATGTAGCCACCTAATATGTATCTTGTAAGTCGGATGGAAGGAAGAAGCATGATGCTATGCCCTATCATAGAGCGGGCATGAGAGAAACGAGAATCAACAAACAAACAAGAACCAATGTGTCTTTCACAAAAATGCCTTTAATAGATTTTAGAAATCGTTAGCAAAATGTGTCTTGCATATCGAAATGAAAATTTATACCTACTTTATATACCTTTACATCCTCTCTCTTGAATATTTTGTAAACGAAAAGAAGCTCGAGAAACGTTGAATGAAAACCGTCCAATATATTTATGCAACTGAAAAGAATCTTCTGCATAGTTTGTAAGTTTTATACGTATCTCCACACACGAACCACAAATAGTTTGTATATTCTGCATACAAATCACACACATAGCCATGTACATGAGAAGCTGGAGAAGAACGAGTTAAATACTCGCCTGTGCCTGTATGTAACTTAGAGTCCGTCCCCTCGTTTACCATAAGAATCGAAATCGAATCTCTGCATGAAGATAACAACTTGTGTTTTTCTTTTGTAACGAACGAAACGTGAAAATAAACTAAAGTAATGTTTATGTCTGGTGTTTTAATCATCGTTTAAGGGGGTCTTTTACTTACGAGGCCGAAATTTTTGCCTATTTTCAGAAATTAATTATGAGAAAACTGTACAAGATAATGAGATAATTTTTTTTATTACTTTTGTACATCTTTAAACTTAACACTATTGGAAATTTAAAGTGCGTATAGCTAATCATTCTTTGTTTATATGGGGTCAAAGTGGAGTCATCAAAATTTTAGGGGTCATTTTTCTGGTATCATAACTACCCTTCAACTTGCATGAAATGAGAAAAATTAATTTTATTTATTTTCAGTTTTACGTTGGCTATGCGTCTCCGAGTCCGATTTTTTTTTAATTAAAAGTTGTTTTTAATATAAATTTGTTTTGTAAAAAGTTTCATTTTCAACCATGTTTTTTCACCTGTTGGAAGGTGTAAAAATTAAACAAAAAATTAAAAAAAAAAATCGTACTCGGAGAAGCATAGAGAATTGTTTGATAAAGAAGTGGGGAAAAAATTGGTTCGATTCGATGAAAATTACTGGTAGAAGTGATTCCAGAAAGTTTAAAAAAGGTGATTTTCGGGAAAACGCGTTTAGAGATAGGAAAAATGGTCGAAATGTATGGAGGTGGCCATCTTTCGAGCTTCGTTTACCCATGAAAAACCCTTTTTATGGCGTATTCCTCGAGAACCTCTATATTTTAATAATACAAAAAAAAAACCATTTGAAACTAAAAGACCCCCTTAATGACCGTACGCAAAATATGCTCAACTTTGTTTTTGAGAAACCGGGGTTTAAATGCATTGGAAGCTTTTATTTCCTTTATACATATGTATATAATGAATGGCCTTAGAAAACTCTAATTTTTAAATCCTAAAACATGTATGGATACAATTCGCAACGTTAATGCATGGATATATGCGTGAAGTAGTCAAAATTTAATGCATATATGAACCCTTATACTCTTTTTGCGTGCTCTATATTTTTTTATACAAAATCATGGTCTTGTAAATAAAATTAAATTAAGGGTACTAAGCTGTTTTTAAAAAAATACATCATTTATGTTCGTATTTCTACGCATATAAATAACCAAATTGTTTGCAAGAAATCTAAACTAAACTAAACTAAACTAAAATAAAACAACAATTCTTTCTACGTCTTGCGAAAACTAAGCAGAATGGGCGATATGGCCTCCAGACAGTCCATTATGTCCTTGCGCGACTTGGCACCCGTGAAGACGACCTTGCCGTTGACGAAGATCAGGAGCACGACACGGGGTTTGACCATGCGATAGATGAGGCCAGGGAACATCTCCGGCTCGTAGGAACTGAACTGGCCGTGCACCTGATTGAGGTTCTCGAGGCGGATGGGGAAACGCAGGTCCACCGTGGCCACAATGTTCTGCAGTTTGTAGTCCATAAATTTCACAGGGAAACCCAGTTTCTGCAGGATGCGGGCGAACTTTCGGGAGCCAATATCCGCCTCGATCTCGTTGCGTGCGCCAGTGCAGATGATTTTGCCCGTCCGAAAGATCAGAGCCGTGCAGCGGGGCGCGTGCATTCGCATGATCACGCCCCGAAAGCGCTTGGGCGAGTACTCCGAGTTCCTGGTGCGCGAGTTGATCGCCTTGAGGTCCAGTTCGCAGTTCACAGAGAACGTGGCCACGATATTTCTGAAAATTGTCATCAAATTTGTTCAATTTCATTTGCGATTCGAGTGATGTCGTCACAACTAACTGCAGTCGGATCTCGTGCTGGGCGTCCTTGGGCTCCACCAGCGCCACCACCGGCTGCTGGGGCTGCAGGGCGGCGTGCGGGTTGAGACTGGAGTTGCTGGTCGCCGCCACATTGTCCCTGTCCCGTTCAGCGTCCGCTATTTTGAAGTGAAACTGCATGGCAAAAAATTATAAACAAAACAGCACGCGAGGTGGGACAGTGTTGCCCTACGAAATTCGGATTTAATTGCCGGTTCGGCAAAAAGGTATTTTAATGCGTTAGGTCTTTTTTAAATGCACTGAAAAAAATACTATACTTCAAAAAAGAATTTATTTTCGTTTCATTGTTTTATTTTTGTATCAATCAACCAACACATGTTATTTGGGTCATTTTAAAGAAAGTCTTAAAAAGAACGTCTTTAAAGTCTATTTTATAAAGTATATTTTTCTTATCTATTTTTTGCAATTTCATAAGAAGTGTCCCGAGTTGATGGTATATTTCCGGCAAGCCAGTCCGGTCACACTAGCAAGCTAATACTTTCTGACAAATTAGCGACAATATTTTTCAACAATGTCGGCTCACAGCGGCGGAACAGACTGGAATTTTGTGGTAAAAGCCCTGCTGCAGAACCGCACGGGCGCCCTAAACAAGAACGAAGTAGTTAATCTGCTACGAGCAATCACACGCTGGTAAGTATAGGCCGGAGAAAATCTTCACAAGAACTTTTTCACTGCCCCTCCAATGGCGCAGTGAAAAAGTAAAGTGCACAAAAGATGTGACTTGCGAAATTAAATATGGCCGCCCCCGGCGACAAAACCGCAAAAAGCTTCAAAATTTCTGCATTTTCAACCACTAACCATGCTCTTTCGTGTTTTTCCTGCAGTGAACATGACTTTTTCGACGAGGAAAGCAGTTACACCCAGTTTTACACGGCCTTTGCAGCTCTGGCGGCCGACAAGCTTATGCAAATAAAAACAAGTAAGTGTAAGTGCAGCAGCACCCTAATAATTTTTTCGCCAGGGAAAGAGAAGAGAGCAATGAGCAATGCGAGCCACAAAGCATTGTTTGGCTTTGGCCAAGAAATGACCAATCCTTTGAGTGATTCACTCCCACCGATACACTATACATATGTGTGCCTTCATAGTTATATGCACATAAAAATATTTCTGTTTCCGTTGCTTTGTTTGCAGTTTGCCAGACGCAAATTTCCCAACTGCACGATGCAACGGCGGTGCTCATCCGATTCATCATCTACCGGCTGCCCCGCGTCTCGGTATACGAGACCAAGTGGCTGCTGGTGGCCCTCAAGATGCTCTGTGAGGGCAGAGATAACGTCTCGATGTTCGACTATAATGCGGTGGCCACCGTCTTGAAGAGCTGCAAGCACCCAGAGTCGACCACCTCGAAGAGCATCCTGCCCAGCAGTAGCAGCAGCTCATCTAGCGGCACGGGCGGAAACGCGGACAAGGAGTCGCCCAAGCTGGAGATAAAGCGTTCGCGGTCGGATCTGTCCTCCGTGATTCTGCAGCAACTGCTGGCACCCCTGGAGCCGGGAAAGATGACCTGGGTGCCGCTCAGTGAGGAGGTCACCGACTGCACGGTGAGACAAATTTAGTGAAAAAAACCATGAAAAGGCAAAATTCTAGCAAATGTTTTACAGGACCAACTCCTAGAGGCAAATGTGGAGTTCTTCCAGGAGCAAAATGGAGTCGATACCCTGCTGGACGTATGCGTGGGCCTTCCCATACTGAATCGCTATCGCTCCAAGTATCTGGAGACCATTAACGGCGGCAAGTCACTCTACCTGCCGCTCACGCAAGTGGAGGCCACCACTGTGAAATCGACGATGAACCACATGCTCACCGATCTCAATATACTGAGTCAGGCTCATGCCTTGATAGTGCTCCAGCCGCTCACCCCCAGTCGCATTGAGCGGTTGTCGAGTTGCGGCATCGCGGCGCTTTACAACGCCGTGTTGGTCTCCATAACCGCCAGTGTGCTGAGCATGTGCCAGACTAGCAGCAGTTCCCAGAAGCAGAGTGCTGCTGCTTCTACCAGCCAGGGAAGTGGCGGCGTAGCAGGAGGAGTCTCGAGTACTGGACAGAGTAGCAAAGACCACGACGACTTCGAGGAGCAGGCGTGCAGCATAGTGAGTAAAGCTCTGGAGATCTACTCGTGCATCGGAGATCTCTTCAAGTCGTCGGCCCGGATGCATGTGTATCAGAATCATTTGTGCTATGGCAGCTGGTTGCTCATCAGTGGCATCCAGGGGGCCATGGGTGCCTCCGGGAGTGGCAGCAGCTCTTCGGACACCTCATCATCAAAATCGGCCACGAAAGCGGCCAAGTCTGGAAGCGAGGCGGCGGCAGCAGCTCCTCCAAGTACACCCATAGCCAGGGTCAATCTCTTCAAGGTGCAGCAGGGTTTTGGGGAGCTCAATGCGGCCATTGCTAACCACAGCATCAAGCTGCTGTCGGAACTAATTGAAGATCTGAAAATAGAGACCGCCAGCGGACCGAGTCCCGCAGAGTCGTCCACTGAGCTGCCGGAGCCGGCACAATTCGACATCCTGCAGAGCTACAGTTCGCTTGGGAGGATTGTGCGAGTGCTGAACACGGCCACTCTCCACCAGCTATTCACCTTCCTGGCCACGGTGGCGTATCGCAAGGCCTGCACCCAGAGGAGAGCCTCCGCCAAGGATCGCGCTGAATGCGAGCCCATTAGCTACTCGGATTCCACCACCTACTTCAACGACTCGCTTTCCTGCTCCGACAACTCGGAGGAGGATGACAGCGAAAGCTACCTGGGACATTGGTTCAAGGAGACACTCTCCCCGGAAACCCACGGGGACGACAACGCCAATACATCCGCCCAAGAGAGGGGCGGAGGTGAGCAAAAGAGTTCGCTGGTTCCCAAGCTGGATGAGCCGCATGAATACCTGGACTTGGCGGCGGACATATTCTGCTTTCTGGACGAATTCCTGGCCAATAAGCATGCCTACATGCAGCGCTATGTGAAGGCCGGCGTGAGCGATCAGCAAATGCTTCTAATGGCCAATATAATCAAGGACTTTGACAGGGATGTGATGCGAAATGATGGGGATCAGGGGTCGGGGAATGCTCCAGCTGCAAATGCGGGAGCGGGATCCTCCTCCGCAGCAGCTTCTACCAAATGGCAAACGTCTATGATTCGATTTTCGGGCTCTGCCGGTCGCTACATTCATAATCTGATCTCTACATCGCTGCTATCGGAACAACTGCAGTCCAATCTGCTGCAGCACTTGGCCATCTCGCCCTGGTCCACGGATACCAGCACCTGGCCATTGCAGGTCTATCCGAGCACCCTTTCCGTGCTCGTCCAAATTCTGCTGCTGAAACCCACGCAGGAAAAGGAGGCCGCCTGCTTGTCTGTGTGGCATCGTCTCATCAACACCCTCGTCGAGGGTGTCTGCAATTGGTCGGCCGCCAGTGATGCGGATTACGAGGATCTGAACATTGAGCACGCGCAGCTGTTGCTCTTCCTCTTCCACTCTCTGAATTTAATGCAAAAGAAGTCGATCCTCCTGCTAACGGCTGGCGGGGTTATTCGATGCGCGGAGATTTGTCGCGGCATCAGTGGCCCCGATCGCCCGGTGAGGAACAGCCAGATGATGCTGCTGTCGCGGCTGCTTCTCTTCCTGGAGTATCTGATGAAGCACCTGTACAACGCTCCGCCGGAACTGCTCGATCAGGTGCGTTGGAACCTGTTCAGCGTGAGCAGTATGCCGGGAACGCAGAAGATCAGCGATTTGCTTAACAGCCGCACCAAGTTGAACTTGTATTTCCGTCAGGACATCGAGGAGAAGTTCCGCAAGTCGGCGGGGGAATACGGATCGGGTAAGTAATGAAAATGAACCAGAAAATGAACCCTCTTTTAATCCCTTACTTCCAGCAATTCGTCCCACATTCTACACCTTGGTCATGTCCGATCCCGAAAAGCCCTACTGGGCGCAGGAGTTCAAGTTGGATGGCCTCGCCTGGAACTTTATTCTCTGCACCCCAGACAAGCTCAAGTATCCCCTGCTGGTGGATGCCCTCACCGACATTCTGGCCATTGTGGACATGTCGACGGCTTTTACAAAGGACAAGGAGGATGCAAATAACAAGGATGCGAACATGCAGAGCCTGTGTGCCATGCAGTATTGTTTCAGCATTGCCTGGAAGCTAATTTTGGGTCTGCCGCCCTCCACATCGCATGTGGAGTCGCTGAAGGTGGAGCCAACGCCCAATTTGCACTCGTTGATCTGGAGCATACGCTGTCCCTTGGCCAGCTCGCATTATCTGGTGGTGAACAGCCTCATTAAGCAGGGCATGTACACCCAGTACTCGGAGACGCTGTGGCGGGAGGTGGGCGACATAGCCGGCGACATAAAGTATAGCCTCAAGCAGACGATACTCGGCGTCGAAGCGTTCAATACTCAAATGAATGGAAATGGTACTCCTCGCCTCTCCGATCTCATCCTCTTTGATTCGTTGGTGGCTCACATGCAGGCCGTAACCTGGGCCGTGAGGGAGGGCTTGAAACTGCCGCGCAGGGAAACCGATGATGAAATTTCCAGCGAGCAGTCATCATCTACAGCAGCTGCTGGAGCCTCCTCGAGCAACGATCCCGATGTTTACTCTTCCAACGAGTCCATCGATGAGGAGAAGGGACAGCATAACATAGAGGAGGGCGAGCTGCCACCAAGCTTCGAGCTGCATAAACATAACAAGTTAGTTAAGGAGCTAATGGTGAAACTGATGACATCCTACCGCCTCTTCTCTGTGATTGTACGCGGCCAGATGCTGAAGCAGTTGTCTAGCTCGACGCCGGAGCAAGCTCTCAATCTCATTGTTCCCATTGTGAGCGATAAGCCAGCGATTATGCTGGAGCTGCATGCGGCATTCCTCAAGCTCCTGCCCAACGAGGACAAGCAACTGATTGCCAACGAGTGGCCCAAGTGCCTCATGGTCAACGATTCGGCCTTCGATGGCAAGCAGTTTCCCGTGGAACAGTACACGCTGAACGTGATAGACGCTCATGTGACGGAGCTGACGCGCGGCACTAGCTACTCCACGCTGCACACCCTAAAGCATTGCCTCAAGTCCATCCTGCACTTGTTCGAGCTCCTCCTGCCACATTGCTCGACGGCGGCGGAGGACGATGACGAAGGCGGTGAGGAGATGGAGTCGCAGTTGAAAACCTTACTGATTGCTTCCATGATGGACATGCGCACCGACTACCTGCAGGGACAGAGCGAGCAGTGCCTGCGAGTGATCCTCAGCGGCATGACCCTGGAGTACCAGAAACTGCTGCTCTATGAGCACATGATTGGCTATTGCTATCGCATGCTCAAGGACTTTGCCGCAGAACTTCGCCAGACAGCAGCTGGACCGCCGCTGGATCAGGAACGCGCCATGTTCAACGAGTCCATGCTGTTTGCTGTGCTCAAAACGATGATCAAAATGCTGGACAAATCGACGGGAGTTCTGGCCATGCGACAGTTCTTCAAGGATCAGAAATCTGGCAGTCTCACCACCCTCCTGCTCTCCTTCACCGGCACGAGTTTGCCCGTCAGCTACGCTCGCAAGATGCTGCAGTTCGTGGAGCGTCTGTTCCAGCAGTCGTCGCAGGCGGACTCCGAGTTCCTGCACGACGATCTGGTCGAGTGCTTCGCGGAGCTGGCCACCGTCGAGGTGTCGCGCTTAAAGCTCTGGCTCGCCCACATCATCTACGGGCCCAACGTCAGCACAGAAGTGAGCACTTCCGAGGCCATGGACACCACCACCTGCCGCCTGCTGACCAGCATCATGCAGCCTTCGAGCAGCTCCAGCAGCAATGCCCAGACCCCCACCAATATGGCCACAGTTTCTGCCATGCCAAGTTTCTCCGATCAGCTGGATGCCATGGATATTGACTACGACTGCAGCGGCACTGCTGCAGCGGGCGGAGGCGGAGGTGGAGAAAGCGGCACTGCTGCAGCGGGTGGAGCGAGCGCCGCTGGGGCCGGAGGCGCTCCCTCCCAGATCCTGAGTCTGTGGCAGGCTGCACAGCCCAATCCCTCGGAGGAGTCGTCACAAGCACTGTGCTGTGACCACACGGGAACTGAACGCAATGGAGCCCTCCTCCTGAGCTTCGTCAAGTCATTGGTCAAGGATCAGAGCAAGGCGGCGCAGATAGCGCCACCGCTGTTCCAGGCATTGCTGCAGCTGGGACAGACGTTGATATCGCCACCTCAGGATGCCTGCGACTTTGCGGATGTGCTCCAGATAATGATTACGCTGGCAGATGCCATTCCAGCACGCGGTCATGCGGCGCTGTTCAACACCACGGTCCTGTGGCTGGAGCTGGAGAAGCAGCAGCTGCCGGATAAGCAGCTGAGGCATGCCGGAGAATGTCAGCGCTCTGCTGCGCTACCTCAGCGAACTGCTGCAGAGCATTGGGTATCGCGGCAGCCGGCAAAACATGCCGCCGTGGGACGATGAGCTGCAGACCGATCTGGACGAGCTGTACGATGAGCTGGCCGAGGATGGACTTGAGCAGGACTCGCTGCTGGACAATGACTCCGACGAGGATACGCTGAACAATAAGCTCTGCACCTTCTCGCAGACGCAGAAGGAGTTCATGAACCAGCACTGGTACCACTGCCACACCTGCAACATGATCAACACGGTGGGCGTGTGCTCCGTCTGCGCTCGCGTCTGCCACAAGGGACACGATGTGAGTTATGCCAAGTACGGCAACTTCTTCTGCGACTGTGGAGCTAAGGAGGACGGGTCGTGTCAGGCGCTGAGCCGACGTCTTGGCAGCGGCGGCGAGGTGAGGGATTCTGGAGTGGCTGGAGTGGCTAGCTACCTGCCCTCTCACATGAGCCTCTTGGCTGGGAAGAAGAGGAGCAGCCCGCCTGCAATGCAACAGCAAGTTCCTCCGGCTGCTCGCAAGGATTCGTTGAACAGCGAAAGGATCGCTGTGCTAAGCAAGCTCCTGGAACCGTATCGAGAGACCCTGCAGCATCAGGAGCAGTGGCTGCTTGTCGTTCGCTGCATTCTGGAGTACTTTGATTTGCTGTTGCCATCGATCCGGGAGAACTGCACCCTCTACTCCATCGTCGGGTGCCACAAGCGGGCAACGGCGGCCTTGGAGCGGCTCCATCAGCTGGAGCAGAGCTTCCAAGTGACGGATCAACTGATGTTCGCTACTTTGGGCTCCCAGGAGGGTGCCTTCGAGAATGTGCGGATGAACTACTCGGGGGATCAGGGACAGACCATCAAGCACCTGATATCATCCGGAGTGGTGCGTCGCGTGGCCTTCTGTTGCCTCTCCTCGCCACACGGACGGCGTCAGCAACTCGCAGTGTCCCATGAGAAGGGCAAAGTGACCATCCTTCAGCTCTCGGCACTCCTCAAGCAGGCCGATGCCTCGAAAAGGAAGTTGACTCTCACGCAGCTGAGTTCCGCTCCAATTGCATGCACGGTGCTCTCTTTAGCCGCCAATCCCTGCAACGAGGATTGCCTCGCCGTTTGCGGTCTGAAGGAGTGCCACGTGCTCACCTTCTCCAGCAGCGGCAGCACCAACGAACACATCGTGGTGAGTCCCCAACTGGAGAATGGGAACTATATCAAGAAGGCTGTGTGGCTGCCCGGCTCGCAGACTCTCCTAGCCCTCGTCACCTCGGATTATGTGAAGATCTACGATCTGGCGGTGGATTCGTACAGCCCCAAGTACTACTACCTTGTGGCGCTGGGCAAGATCCGAGATTGCACGTTCATGTACCAGGATGGGCAGTACTACATGCTGAGCTTTGCCAGCTCCGGTTACATTTACACCCAGCAGCTGGATCAGCAGAGCCTGGCGGTGCACGGGGACTTTTATGTCACGAATACCTTAGAGCTGAGTCACCAGCACATCAAGGATGTCAACGGCCAGGTGGGCGGCGGTGGAGTGTCCATCTACTACTCCCACACCATGCAGCTGCTCTTCTACAGCTACTCCTCCGGCAGGAGCTTCTTCTCGCCGCTCACCAATGTGAACGATGGGGTGAAGGGCATCTACCATCTGGACACCAATTCGGCCAGCAAATCGGCCTCGAAGGGACCGCTCCAGCCGCTGGTTCAGTGGACTGAGGTGGCCGGGCATCCGGGATTGGTTTATGCCAGCATGCAGACATCGAATAACCCAATTATCTTGATGATTACGCCGGAACGGATTTACCTGCAGGAAATCAAAGCGCAGTCGGCCAAGTCGCGCATTATGGACGTGGTGGGCATTCGGCATGCCGTGGCCGGAGTGGAGAAGACCACGCTGCTGCTGCTATGCGAGGACGGAAGCCTGAGAATCTTCTCCGCCCAGCCGGAACACACCAGCTTCTGGCTGTCGCCGCAGGTGCAACCCTTTGGCAACCAGCTCTACTCATCCACCCTGATGGTCAAGGGAGGCGGCGGCGGCAATGCGAAACCCAAGTCCAACGCTGGTTCCGGCAAGCTGACGACGACCCATCGTAAGGCGAGCCAGCAGCAGAAGCAACTGACTGCCGGCGGACTGCCCGTCTTCCCCATCGATTTCTTCGAGCACTGCAACATGTTGGCCGACGTGGAGTTTGGCGGCAACGACCTGCTGCAGATCTACAACAAACAGAAGCTAAAAACGCGTCTCTTCTCCACGGGCATGTTTGTGGCCAGCACGAGAGCCAATGGCTTCACCCTGGAGGTGATCAACAACGACCCGAATGTCGTGATCGTGGGCATAAGGGTGTTGATAGGCACCCAGGATGTGCAGCGAGCACCGCTCTCAGTCACCATTCTGGGACGAACTGTAGCCACGCCAGTGAGGCGAGCCCGCTGGTTCGACATACCGTTGACCCGCGAGGAGATGTTCCAGTCGGACAAGATGCTGAAGGTGGTCTTTGCCAAGTCCCAGGATCCTGAACACGTCACTTTGCTGGATTGCATCGAGGTCTATGGCAAGTCCAAGGAACTGGTGGGCTGGCCAGACGAATCCGAGGAAGTGACTGCACCGGGATCGAGTGTACCGGCTGTGACGAGCTCAGCCCAGGCAGCGAGCAGCGCCAACTTTGGCGAGGGATTCAATTGCATCACCCAACTGGATCGTATGGTCAATCACCTGCTGGAGGTGATGGACTGCGCCCTCAACCTGCTGGGCTCCGGAGTGCCAGCTGCGATCCGTCAGAAGGCCATGAAGACGGCCAGTGCCCTCCTGCTGCTGCCCACCCCCAATCCAGTGCAGACGCAAGCCCGTTATGTGCTGGCCACCATCTACGGCAGTCGTCCGGCGTATCACAGCTACAAGGATGGAGTGCTCCTGCAGTTTGTCCACGGAGAGCTGCAGGCTCTGCAGCCGAAACTCGAAAAACTGGAATCTCTGCAGGATATCGACCCGGAGGCCTTCTACCGCCTGATTCTCCTTGTGAGTGGCATTGCCAACGCTCGTCCGCAGTCGCTGGCCAAGATATGTCAGGAGAACAACTACGACATTGTGCCATCCATCATGGGCTTTGTCCTAGAGCTGCACAAGGTCACGCCGGCGCTGGATGAACCCACGAATATTGTGCGCAGGGGCCTATGCCAGCCGGAGACCATTGTCCACTGCCTGGTGGAGATTATGTACGGATTTGCGTTGGCCGATCCCTCGCAAGTGGGTCGCATGACCAAGTACTTTATCGATCTTCTCAAGCACGATGCCAGTGTCATTAGCCACAGTGCCAAGGAGGCGCTGATCCTGCTACTAAGTCCGCGATTGAAGCGCCGCAAGGTGGCCATTGTTACGCCGCCGGCCTGCTCCACGCCCACGCCCTCAACCTCCGCCATGCAGGCACTCCAAGCAGTGGCTGCCTCGGCGGCCAGTGACATCATCGAGGAAGCGGCAGCTGTTGCCGTCGATGCTGCAGTCGGTGGCGGTGGTAGTGGTGGAGGTGGAGCTGGCGCCGGTGGGTTGCCCGACCCCAATCCCGACGCGGAGGGAGCAGGTGTCGCTGGTGTAGCCGGTGTGGGTCAACAGCAGCAGATGCTTGAGAACCTGGAGGCCTTCATGGGTTTCCCTCGACTGCTCGGCCTGCCCGAGGATGCCGACGATGAGGCCATCATGGACATAGCCATCGCCTTGAGCCTGCAACAGCACGAGGGAGAGGGAAATGCGCTCCAGGCTCTCCTAGAGGGAGGAGCGCCCAATCTCAATGGCATTCGACAGGCGGCAGTGATGGCAGCTGCAGCCAATGCGGCGGCAACAGCCAGTGTCTCCGCCGGGGGCTCTGATGACGACGAGGGCTCCAATGTGGCCACTGATGGATCAACGCTGCGTACCTCGCCAGCAGAACCCGCAGGCAGTGGCGGCTCGGAGAGTGGTGGCAGCGGAGTGGAAAGCATTGGTGGAACATCCGCGAGAAGCAGCAACTTTGGTGATCATGCGAATGCCTCGCCCCCCAGACAGGGCTCCACCAAGGATGACGCGGAGCAGCCAGGTCCCAGCGGGGCTGCTTGTTCCGGCGGAGCCTCTGGCCTCCTGAGTGCCATGAGCAGCAGTGAGGATAACGAGATCAACGAGGACGATAAGCTCAGCAAGCTGCATGATCTTCGGTGAGTGTTTACTAACTCTTTTCCTTTTGTGTCTCTTCCTTTTGTCTCTCTTTCTTTTGTCTCTCTTCCTTTTGTTTCTCTTCCTTTTGTCTCTCTTCTTATTGAGGTTAACCTTTGCTTCAGCCCGATAATTCTTTCCCGTTTCCTTCACCCGTAGAATCGCTGTGCTTGAGAGCATCATCCAACACCTGAGCACCTTCGATCTGTGCAATGGTCTGCAGGCCATTCCACTCATCCAGGTGATACTCATGCTGACCACCGATCTGAATGGCAACAATGAGCGCGACCAGCAAGTGCTCCAAGAGCTGCTTAGCGCCCTCGTGGACTATGTGGAGATTGGCAAGCGTGGAGCGGCTTCAAGGGTAAGTTTTCACTTGTATATCATCTCAGAGAAGGATAAAGGATAATCTTTATAAATACTTTCATCAGATGGAAACCAAGTGCCCTGGCAACGAGGTGCGCCTCGCATTGCTCTCCCTCTTTGGCGTGATGATGGGCAAGACCAAGTCAAAGCAGACTGGCACAACCTCTCCGCCGCATCAGTTCAAGGACAACACGTCGTTTGTGGCCAGCACCACGGCCAATGTGCTCAGCAAGAGTGGAGCCTTTGTATTCGCCTTGGAGGCCCTACACACTCTTTTGCTGCACTGGAAGAAAGTGTTGGGCGATCCCTATGCCGCGGGTGGCGGCGTGGGCGCCGCACAAGCAGCTCAGAGTAGCGGCAGTGGCGGCGGTGGCGGCGGAGCTTCTGGCACGGGAGTGCAGCTACTGAAACCCATTAAACATGGTCCCAAACCCGACATATCCATACTCATCCCGCACAACTATCTGAAGAACTACCCCGATATCTTCGAGTCCTACGACGGACTGCTAACCGAGATTATTGTCCGCTTGCCGTATCAGATCCTACGCCTGAGCAGCGCCCATCCGGACACGTATGATAGTAGCTTCTGCGAGTCCATGACCTGCATCCTGTGCGAGTACATGATGCTTAACCTAAACACCTTGCTGCGGCGACAGGTTAGGAAACTGCTGATGTACATATGCGGCAGCAAGGAGAAATTCCGCATGTACCGTGATGGACACTCATTGGACGCTCACTTCCGGGTGGTGAAGAGGGTGTGCAACATTGTGAGCAGCAAGGTGAGTAGTGTTACGCTTGAAAATAAGGTTGAATATTAGGGTTTATATAAATTAGAGGTTGGAAAACATCGAACTTTTCAAATATCGATGTTTTTTAACTTCTATGTTGATCAACATCGATGTCTCCGATGTTTTAGTGCAAAAACATCGATACATCGAATTTGGTTTTATCAAATATTGCCTCAGCAGGATTATTGCGTCCGACCTGTTGGAAGTTGGCTTGGTTGCGATTTTGTTTTTTAAAAACTCGAAACGTGGTCGTTTTTGCACGCAGATTGCAGTACTTACCCTTTTTCTGCTGTTTCTGATTGTGAAAATTTGACATTAGAAAAAATGTATATGATGTATCGATGTTGAAGAAAAAACATCGATGTTGAAATTTATGTATCGATGTTGAGCTTTTTTTCGTCGAACATCGATGTATCGTCCAACCTCTAATATAAATCCCATTTGAATTACTTTCAGACTGGCGCCCCATACAATGCCAATCCTCCCCTGCTCACATATGACTCCCTGGTGGAGCTCACCGAACACTTGCGCACCTGCCAGGAGATCAGCCAGATGCGTACTGGCAATTGGCAGAAGTTTTGCGTCGTTCACGAAGATGCGCTGGCCATGTTGATGGAGATAGCTTGCTACCAGCTGGACGATGGTGTTTCCCCCATCATTATCCAGTTGCTGCAGGCAGCTGTGTGCAACCTGCCCGCTGCTGCTGGTACCAGTGGATCTGGATCGAAGCTACCGCAGCCTTTGCCTTCGACCTCCTCCTCCTCGACGACGACGACGTCGAGCAAGGCGCGAAGTGACAGGGAGAAGAGCGAGGACACCGACGCCTACTACTCCAAGTTCGATCCATCGCAATGTGGCACATTCGTGCACCAGATCTTCAGGTATGCCTGCGACGCCTTGATCATCCGCTTTGTAAGGATCTTCCTGCTCGAGAACAACATCACCCAGCTGAGGTGGCAGGCCCACTCCTTTATAAACGGGCTCTTCGAGCATGCCAACGAGCGGCAGCGCGAGAAGCTGCTGAACATCTTCTGGAATCTGTGGCCACTGGTGCCCACCTACGGCCGGAGGACGGCGCAGTTTGTGGACCTGTTGGGCTATCTGACACTCAGCACGAAAAGCACCACAGACCGCTTGCCGGAGTTCGTGTCGCGTGCCGTGGACGTGCTCAGGCAGCAGAACGAGCTGCTCTGCAAGCATCCCAATGCCCCGATATACACCACCCTGGAGTCCATACTGCAGGTGAATGGCTACTACCTGGAGTCGGAGCCGTGTCTGGTCTGCAACAATCCAGAGGTGCCGATGGCCAACATCAAGCTGCCGTCGGTCAAGTCGGACTCGAAGTACACCACAACGACAATGATTTACAAACTGGTGCAGTGCCACACCATCTCCAAGCTTATCGTGCGCATTGCCGACCTGAAACGCACCAAAATGGTGAGGACGATTAATGTTTACTACAACAATCGCAGTGTCCAGGCGGTGGTGGAGCTGAAGAATCGTCCAGCACTGTGGCACAAGGCTCGCTCCGTCTCCCTGCAGTCGGCACAAACCGAACTGAAGATCGATTTCCCATTACCGATCACCGCCTGTAATTTGATGATCGAATTTGCTGACTTCTTCGAAACTGTTAGCGGTTCCAGCGAGAATCTGCAGTGTCCTCGATGCAGTGCAGCAGTTCCCGCATATCCGGGAGTCTGCGGGAATTGCGGCGAAAACGTTTTCCAATGTCACAAATGTCGCGCGATCAATTACGATGAGAAGGATCCCTTCCTCTGCCATTCGTGTGGCTTCTGCAAATACGCCAAATTCGATTTCAGCATGTACGCTCGCGTCTGCTGTGCGGTGGATCCCATCGAGTCGGCCGAGGATCGGGTGAAGACGGTGTCGTTGATACACAGCTCACTAGAGAGAGCGGACCGGATATATCGTCAGTTGCTGACCAACAAGCAGATGCTGGAGCTGCTCATACAAAAGGTGGCCGAGCACAGGAGCAGCGATCGCCTGGTGGAGGACAACATGGCCAGCGTGCACAGCACCTCGCAAGTCAACAAAATAATCCAACTCTTGGCCCAGAAATATTGCGTGGAGTCGCGCACCAGCTTCGAGGAGCTGAGCAAGATTGTTCAGAAGGTGAAGGCGTGTCGCAGGTAAGTTTATGCTCCTCCTTCAGACTCTAACTTTACTTACATCCTTAACTTTCCAGTGAATTGGTGGCCTACGATCGCCAACAGCAGGATCAGCCGCCGATTAATCCCGGCTCGACTTCGGGCGCCGAGATTCCCACAACAAATCGCTGCTATGGCTGTGCCTTGGCCTCCACCGAGCAGTGTCTGACCCTCTTGCGGGCCATGGCCTTTAACTACGACTGTCGCGTCGGTTTGTATAGTCAGGGACTTGTAAGTGAGCTGGCCGAGCACAATCTGCGGCGGGGCACTCCCCAGATTCAGGAGGAGGTTCGCAATCTATTGGTGGTGCTGACCAAGGACAATGCCGAGGCCTGCATGCACCTGCTGCAGCTGGTAACGGCGCGGGTGAAGAATGCCCTCATGGGATCGATTCCGTTGATCAGCCTGGAGGCTGCCGTGCATCAGGAGATGACCCTGCTGGAGGTGTTGCTCAGCCAAGACGATGTGTGCTGGGAATACAAGCTAAAAGTGATCTTTGAGCTGTTCATCAGCAACTGCCGGCTGCCCCGAGGCCCCGTGACTTCGGTGCTGCATCCCTGCCTTCGGATCATGCAGAATCTCATCTGTCCGGTGCTGCCCAGCAGCAAGCCCAACCAGCAGCAGCAGAAGGTGGCCACCACCACTGAGAGTTTGTGCAGCATAAAGCTGCTTGAGGGCAACACCGTTGACTACCGCGCCTGGCTCAACTCGGATCGCAATCACGAGTACGCCGCCTGGTGCAGCCGCATGCCGAAGAACAGTAGTAGTCAGGCCAAGCAGCAGAAGATCCAAGGAGCCAAGGAAGCTCCAGCTCCAGCCCCAGCAGAAGCACCGCCAAAGAAGAGCAGGCGAGAGGTGCGGGCCACCTTCCTGATGGAGAAGTTCGGCAAGCGCTGGCGGGAGCGAGTGCTGGACAAGCAGCGAGTCACAAAGCCGCTCGTCTTCAATGCGAGATGGATTCAGCCGCTGCTATTCAATGCCAACTCCCGCTTTGGACGCCAGTTGGCCTGCTCCCTGCTGAGCAGTCTGAGCAGAACCAACGAGCGGCGGCAGCAGGCCTTGAATATGCTCACCTCGTTCTTGAAGCATGTGGGCGAAGCCGGCGAGGCGAGTGCCGAATATTTGATGCTCTACAAGAGCATGGCCACGGAGCAGCCGTGGCTCCAGTATCTCGTCCTCAAGGGTGTCCTCGGCCAGATCTCCCAGCTGCTTGCGATTGAGATAAGCAAGGTTCATCGGATGGAAGAGCACTCGCTCTCCTCGGATCTGTCGCTGGGCTACGCTCTGCGTCAATACGTCGAGCTGTTGTGGCTTCTCCTCGAGTGTCCCAACATTCGAAGGACCTACAAGACTCGCATGCTGGGCCCCGTTCTCGAGAGCTATCTCGCCTTGAGGAGTCTGGTGGTGCAGCGCACGCGACTCATTGACGACGCGCAGGAGAAGTTGCTCGAGATGCTGGAGGATATGACGACCGGCACGGAGGAGGAGACGCGTGCATTTATGGAAATTCTGATCGATACCGTGGAAAAGACGCGAATGAATGACATCAAGACGCCGGTGTTCATTTTCGAGCGACTGTATTCCATCATACATCCCGAGGAGCACGACGAGAGCGAGTTCTACATGACGCTGGAGAAGGATCCGCAGCAGGAGGACTTCCTGCAGGGCCGCATGCTGGGCAACCCGTATCCCTCGAGCGAAATGGGCCTGGGGCCGCTGATGCGCGACGTCAAGAACAAGATCTGCACGGACTGCGAACTGATCGCCCTGCTGGAGGACGACAACGGCATGGAGCTGCTGGTGAATAACAAGATCATCAGCTTGGATCTGCCCGTCAAGGATGTGTACAAGAAGGTGTGGCTGGCCGAGGGCGGCGATCGGGATGCCATGCGAATAGTCTATCGCATGCGTGGCCTCCTGGGCGATGCCACCGAAGAGTTTGTGGAGACGCTGAACAACAAGAGTCAGGAGCAGGTGGACACCGAGCAGCTGTACCGCATGGCCAATGTCCTGGCCGACTGCAATGGCCTTCGTGTGATGCTGGACCGTATTGGCAGCCTGCAGCGCATCTCACGCAATCGTGAGCTCATTCAGGTGCTTCTCAAGCTCTTCCTCATCTGCGTGAAGGTGCGTCGCTGCCAGGAGGTGCTGTGCCAGCCCGAAATCGGGGCCATCAACACGTTGCTCAAGGTGCTGCAGATGTGCCTGCAGTCGGAGAACGATTCCATACAGTCGGCGGTCACCGAGCAGCTGCTGGAGATTATGGAAACGATCCTGTCGAAGGCGGCCAGCGATACGCTGGATTCCTTCCTCCAATTCTCGCTGACCTTCGGTGGACCCGAGTACGTGACCGCTTTAATCTCCTGCACGGATTGTCCGAACGTAAGGAATAATCCTTCGGTGCTGCGACATCTCATCCGAGTCCTGGCCGCCTTGGTGTACGGAAACGAGGTGAAGATGGCCCTGCTCTGTGAACACTTTAGGGTGAGTTAAGGTACCCTTTACACAGGAACTTGTATTTACTTGTAACTTTGTATCCTTTCAGAACACCTTGAGCTTTAAGCGCTTCGACAAGGACCGCACACCCGAAGAGGAGTTCAAGCTGGAGCTCTTCTGCGTGCTGACCAACCAAATCGAGCACAACTGCATCGGCGGCACCCTCAAGGACTACATTGTCAGCTTGGGCATTGTGGAGCGATCGCTGGCCTACATCACGGAGCATGCTCCCTGCGTCAAGCCCACACTCCTGCGCACCGACTCCGATGAGCTGAAGGAGTTCATTTCGCGTCCGAGCTTAAAGTACATCCTTCGCTTCCTCACCGGCCTTTCGAATCATCATGAGGCCACCCAGGTGGCCATCAGTAAGGATATTATACCCATTATCCACCGCCTGGAGCAAGTGTCCAGCGATGAGCATGTGGGCAGTCTGGCCGAGAACCTACTGGAGGCACTCTCCACCGATGCGGCCACGGCGGCAAGGGTGCAACAGGTGCGCGACTTCACGAGGGCGGAAAAGAAGCGTTTGGCCATGGCTACGCGCGAGAAGCAGCTGGATGCCTTGGGCATGCGCACCAACGAAAAGGGTCAGGTGACGGCCAAGGGATCGATTCTGCAGAAGATCGAAAAACTGCGCGACGAGACTGGGTTAACGTGCTTCATTTGCCGCGAAGGCTACGCCTGCCAGCCGGAGAAGGTGCTGGGCATCTACACGTTCACCAAGCGCTGCAATGTGGAGGAGTTCGAGCTCAAGTCGAGGAAGACCATCGGCTATACCACCGTCACTCACTTCAATGTGGTGCACGTGGACTGTCACACATCCGCCATACGCCTGACGCGCGGCCGGGACGAGTGGGAGCGAGCTAGTCTGCAGAATGCCAACACGAGATGCAATGGCCTTCTGCCCCTTTGGGGTCCCGCCGTTGGGGAGGCCGCGTTTTCCGGCTGCATGACCCGGCACAGCAGCTACATGCAGGAGAGCACCCAGCGATGCGACATCTGCTACACGAGCAGCGTGCACGATCTGAAGCTGCTGCTGGTGCGGTTCGCCTGGGAGCGCAGCTTCCACGACGATGCCGGCGGCGGAGGTCCCCAGTCAAACATGCACTTTGTGCCCTACCTGCTCTTCTACGCCGTCTACCTGCTGCTCTCCTCCCGCTCGGCGAGCAGGGAAAGCAAGACGCTGCTAACCTACTTGCAGGCGGAGCCCAGTGAAAAGTGGCTGGAGTGCGGCTACGAGGTGGACGGCCCCCTGTACATGGCTACCATTTCCCTGTCGCTGCACAGTCGCGAGCTGTGGAACAAGCACAAGCTGGCACATCTCAAGCGCCTTTTGGCGGTGGCCCAGGCCCGTCACATCTCACCCTCGGTGCTGTGCAAGGCCCTGTTATCGCCCGCGGATCGCCAGGCCAAGGATTACAGTGTCTACAAGCCGTTCCTTATGATGTGGGCACTGGTGGACTTGATCTACAACGACCTCTTCAATACGGTGAGCACGCCCAAGGAGGAGGATTGGCCCATCTCGCTGTTCGACTATCTGCGCAAGAACGATGAGGCTATGCTAAAGTCCACGGACAACATCCTGAAGACCCTGACCGATGAGTTCCTGCCCTGCACTTCCTTTGGCGAATTCTGCGATGTGGCAGGTGAGTTTCTCTTCTCATATCTTTCTTTTATTATGTTAATTAACTGTAATTTTTTCCCTCAGGCCTTCTACATCTCATTGAGGAACCCGGCACCTTCATCGAGGGCATCCTCGCAACCCTGCCTTCAACCACGAGCTCTAGTTAAAATACGCAATCGTTGATCCTAACCGACTAAGCCCTTGCTTAACACATCAAATATATATATATTTATCACCTAAAAACTATTTAATCAATAAAAATTATTCGTTTGCACAATGAACTTAAGTATTTTCTGCGTGGGTTGTGTACCGTTTTACTAAGCACACATTTGAGGCGAACGGATGAGAGTCGAATGATCCTAATCAACCCCTGAAAGCAGACAACTGTAGGTTACAGTCTGTTACTGCCGCACTTATAGTTCCCAACTGGTTCTAGTCGTTCGTGCATGGAGCGCCTGGTGTGTGGCCGTTTCCAGTTATCGCTTCTCGGCCTTATGGCTAAGATCAAAGTGTAGTATCTGTTCTTATCAGCTTAACATCTGATAGTTCCTCCATTGGAGGACAACAAATGTTAAACTGATTTTTGGAAATAGACGGAGTGCTAGGAGCTTGCTCCACCTCTGTCGCGGGTTGGCCCGGTATTGCAGTACCGCCGGGATTTCGGCCCAACTAAATAATAAATTGAAAAAATTTGAATTCTTAGAGTCGATAGTTAGTTGCAAGTTAAAATCTGCAGTGTGTTCAGATCTTTATTCCGTAACTATAGAGCACTTAAGGCAAGGGGTCTTCTATTTACGATTTTTTTTTAATTCAATTTTTTTATTTTTTATTATTCAAATATAGAGGATCTGAGGAATACGCCATATAAAGGGTTTTGTAAAATTCGCATTTCTTCATGAGTAAACGAAGCCCGAAAGATGGCCACCTCCATACGTTTAGACCATTTTTCCTATCTTTTAACGCGTTTTCCCGAAAATCACCTTTTTTAAACTTTCTACCAGCAATTTTCATCGAATTGAACCAATGCTTTTCCAAGTACGATTTTTTATTTGAAATTTTTTGTTTAATTTGTACACCCTCCAACAGGTGAAAAAACATGTCTGAAAAATTAACTTTTTACAAAAAAATTTATATTAAAAACAATTTTTAATTTAAAGCATAGCGTAAAACTGAAAATAAAAAAAACAAGAAAGGAAGCTAACTTCGGCATGCCGAAGTTTAAATACCCTTGCAGAAAGTAGAAGAAGAAGAAAAAAATGTTCTGACTTTCCGCTTGCTCGGAATGTTGCTAGCAAAAAATGTTGCTAGCGAAAAATGTTGCTAACGAAATATTATATGTTGCGAAAAAATTAAATGAATTGATATATATATTCCTATGGCAGCTATATGATATAGTAGTCCGATTTGAATAAAATTAAACCCGAAATTCTGGAATAATACAAAATGGCCATATCTCAAATTATATGAAAATATATTGAAAATTGGCATAGTTAAAGTATTTTTCTCAAAAATTTCCTATCGTTCCTATGGCAGCTATATGATACAGTCGTCCGATCCTGCCCGTTCCGACATATATAGTAGTGAGAGCATATAGAAGACTATCTGCAAAGTTTCATTCAGATAGCTTCAAAACTGAGGGACTAGTTTGCGTAGAAACGGACGGACAGACGGACAGACAGACGGACATGGCTAGATCAACCCGGCTGTTGATACTGATCAAGAATTTATATACTTTATAGGGTCGGAAATGTCTCCTTCACTGCGTTGCAAACTTCTGACTAAAATTATAATACCCTGCAAGGGTATAAAAAATGACTCATTCTGTCAAAAAAAGTAAGACCCTGCAAGGGCATAAGAAATATACAAAACATTTTATATTAAATTTGATTTTATTTTCATGGCAATGAAGCTTTTCAATCTTTTCATTCATCGAAGTAAAATCTGAAGGATTTACTTAAAGTTATGTCCTACGAGGCTGCGGCCGGGGGATTCCTGCTGCCGCTCTGGACATTGGTAATACTGGATAGCCATCACCGCCTTGAGCCGCTTCAACGCAGTTTGGATTGTTGGCAGAAGCCATTGCGAGGACGGCCAGCACGGCAAACAAGAAAACCTAAGGAGGGTTTAATAATTAAAATATTTTTTAATCTGAATCTGATCGCCACTTACCAAAAATTTCATCTTGACTGAAGTTGTGATTTTATAATTTGCATCCGAGGTGTATTTATACTCGGAGACGCTTCTCATCGCCTAGAGACCAAGCTTGTCTTAAGCTTTAACTGTGGGGTTATCGCTTTCAGTTATTCCTAGAATCAGATTATTAATTTTAAATAAGTTTGACCTTGATACCGAGAATAAAGCATAATTATACATCCATCTGTCTCTGAATTTCTAAGAAATAAATTAATCTCGAAAAGTGACCTATACATTTTTTGGTAAATTAATTGGAATATATATTACTTAAAGTCTTGTACGCCTGAATGGCAGAAAAATAGAATTAAGTACTATATTGATAACACAAAGTATATTTTATTTTAACACTCGTAAATTTATTGCTGACATCAGTTCTCTCCTCTGTAATATATCTCTTTTAAAACTTAACTTATTTTTTAGGGGTTTCCGACGTAACCTTCCAACGTAACATTAAATACACTTTCAGCTTACAATTGGATCATTGAATGAATTAAACCATTGAATTGATCATGAATTCACCCAGTTTGATGAAATAAAAAGAAAAACAAACAGGAATTATATACAAATTTTAATGTTTACCTATTAAACTACATTTAAAGTTTTACAGTTACAGTTTTACTTTCACAGTTTTGTATTTTCTTCATTTAAGGATCCTATGGCAGCTACATCCGATTTGCATAAAATGAAAACCGATATTCTGAAATAAACAAGAATCTAACTTCGGCACACCGAAGCTTGTATACCATTGCAGCTTGCAATTGGATAATTATAATTTAATCCAATTCCGTGTCTTTGGCAGCTATGTGTATATCGTAGTCCAATCTTGAGAAAATTAAAACCGAAATTCTGGAATAATACAAAATGGCCATGTATTAAATTATATGAAAATATATTGCAAATTGGCATAGTATACATTTTTTTTCTAAAAAATTTCCGATCGTTCCTATGGCAGCTATATGATATAGTCGTCCGATCCGGCCCGTTCCGACATATATAATAGTGAGAGCATATAGAAGACTATCTGCAAAGTTTCATTAAGATAGCTTCAAAACTGAGAGACTAGTTTGCGTAGAAACGGACGGACAGACGGACATGGCTAGATCGACTCGGCTGTTGATGCTGATCAAGAATATATATACTTTATAGGGTCGGAAATGTCTCCTTCACTGCGTTGCAAACTTCTGACTAAAATTATAATACCCTGCCAGGGTATAAAAATACATATCTCATTACCTTGGACAGTTTTCTCACAATTAATTTCTGAAAATAGGCCAAAATTTCGGCATTGTAAGTAGAAGACCCCCTTAAGAGGTCTCCTTTACTGGATTGAATATAAAACGCAGTGTTTATTTAATTATTATTTCATCTTTATTGCAAACAAAAATACATTTAATAATAATAGAAAATAATAATAATCATAAATATATATTGCAAAATGGGACGATTTTTGTATAATTTCTAAATGTACATCAGTTCTAAAAATTTAGCTAATCTCGTTAACTCAAAAAATATACACAAAGAGAGTAAGTAGTACCACATGTAAAAGGAGGGAGAGTTGAGTTCTAAACTAAAGCGACGTAGTGAGAATTTGTTACAACCTTTTGGTTACTGAGATTAGTGTGTTTGTTGTTGAGTGTTTGTTATAGGAAAGAGTATGTAGTATATTATGTAGGATTTTGTTCGTTCTTTTCTTTCGTGTTTTTAAGCATCCTGCGACTGCTTTTGTTGTGTCTGCGGCGGCCTTTTTGTGTGTAAACATAACAAGTGTGTGAAAAACTGCCCTGCAGTACCAGTCATCAATAATTCATTAACCCATATGGGGGTGTGTCGATAAAATGTTGATGACAAGCCCATATGATGAATTTTTGTATCATCATTCATCAACGATTCACCACTTTTTCATCAACACTTTATACCAAAAATTCATCAACATTTATACCAAAAATTAATTAACGATTGTATGGACTTGTCATTAACGTTTCATTAACAACTTGTAATCAATCTGTCATCAAGAGAGAAAAATGAGAGCGCGAGAGAGTGGGGTTTGACACGAAGTTAGAAATAGAGCGTCGGCTCGGTAGAAGTGGCCATCGGCTGTTGATGAATCGTTGCTTACAGAGGCCTATTGATGACAAGTGGTACTGCAGTGTGGATAGTACGTACAGATACAAATAGTTTGTTGTTTGTTCTTAAAATAGTGTTGTGTAGTAGGTACATGGGTGTGTGCGTAAGAGTGCGCAGCAGTTGAGAGCAACTAACTTAATTGAGCAGATGCTAACCACCATCAGGGGAAGGAATATCAATAATACTTTATACACAATACAAGAATATACATAAGGTACGCGAGAATTCAAATCAAATATCGTATCGTATAACGTACACATATAGTATACGTAGATATATCTAAAAGGAAACCTAGTCGGGCGACAAGGGACACATAACCATAACCAACATCTATATGCATGTAGTAGGTGCTATGACACATTTAGTATATAGTTTATAATAATACGTATTTCTTGATTTCTTTGTTCTTCGTTCGTTTATGGCTCTTCTCGCGTTCAAATTGACCTTCTTAAAAATATTTCACTGCGCTTTTAAATTCCCTTTTGCTATAATATATTTATGTATCTTGAGCTTCTCGTTCACTTGGTTATTTCTTTTTCTTACCTAGGATCAAATCAATATTAATGTACACACATATATATATTATATAATAATTAGCCAGAGATGAAATTTCATAAAAATCAGTCCGAAAAGTTGTTCTGTGTATATATGTGAGTTATGTGAATGCTTTTCTTTTCTCATTCGAGACCCAATATTCCGCTTAAATTCTAATATTTTTTATCCTTTTCCTGTATGTTTATCCACTTCTGATAGGTGTAAACTTTATCCCGACAAAAAATGTTGCTAGCGAAAAATGTTGCTAACGAAATATTATATGTTGCGAAAAAATTAAATGAATTGATATATATATTCCTATGGCAGCTATATGATATAGTAGTCCGATTTGAAAATTGGCATAGTAAACATTTTTTTAGTCAAAAATTTCCGATCGTTCCTATGGCAGCTATATGATATAGTCGTCCGATCCGGCCCGTTCCGACATATAGTAGTGAGAGCATATAGAAGACTATCTGCAAAGTTTCATTCAGATAGCTTCAAAACTGAGGGACTAGTTTGCGTAGAAACGGACGGACGGACATGGCTAGATCAACCCGGCTGTTGATACTGATCAAGAATTTATATACTTTATAGGGTCGGAAATGTCTCCTTCACTGCGTTGCAAACTTCTGACTAAAATTATAATACCCTGCAAGGGTATAAAAAATGACTCATTCTGTCAAAAAAAGTAAGACCCTGCAAGGGCATAAGAAATATACAAAACATTTTATATTAAATTTGATTTTATTTTCATGGCAATGAAGCTTTTCAATCTTTTCATTCATCGAAGTAAAATCTGAAGGATTTACTTAAAGTTATGTCCTACGAGGCTGCGGCCGGGGGGATTCCTGCTGCCGCTCTGGACATTGGTAATACTGGATAGCCATCACCGCCTTGAGCCGCTTCAACGCAGTTTGGATTGTTGGCAGAAGCCATTGCGAGGACGGCCAGCACGGCAAACAAGAAAACCTAAGGAGGGTTTAATAATTAAAATATTTTTTAATCTGAATCTGATCGCCACTTACCAAAAATTTCATCTTGACTGAAGTTGTGATTTTATAATTTGCATCCGAGGTGTATTTATACTCGGAGACGCTTCTCATCGCCTAGAGACCAAGCTTGTCTTAAGCTTTAACTGTGGGGTTATCGCTTTCAGTTATTCCTAGAATCAGATTATTAATTTTAAATAAGTTTGACCTTGATACCGAGAATAAAGCATAATTATACATCCATCTGTCTCTGAATTTCTAAGAAATAAATTAATCTCGAAAAGTGACCTATACATTTTTTGGTAAATTAATTGGAATATATATTACTTAAAGTCTTGTACGCCTGAATGGCAGAAAAATAGAATTAAGTACTATATTGATAACACAAAGTATATAACACTCGTAAATTTATTGCTGACATCAGTTCTCTCCTCTGTAATATATCTCTTTTAAAACTTAACTTATTTTTTAGGGGTTTCCGACGTAACCTTCCAACGTAACATTAAATACACTTTCAGCTTACAATTGGATCATTGAATGAATTAAACCATTGAATTGATCATGAATTCACCCAGTTTGATGAAATAAAAAGAAAAACAAACAGGAATTATATACAAATTTTAACGTTTACCTATTAAACTACATTTAAAGTTTTACAGTTACAGTTTTACTTTCACAGTTTTGTATTTTCTTCATTTAAGGATCCTATGACAGCTACATATATGATATAGTCATCCGATTTGCATAAAATGAAAACCGATATTTTGAAATAAACAAGAATCTAACTTCGGCGCACACCGAAGCTTGTATACCATTGCAGCTTGCAATTGGATAATTATAATTTAATCCAATTCCGTGTCTTTGGCAGCTATGTGTATATCGTAGTCCAATCTTGAGAAAATTAAAACCGAAATTGTGGATTAATACAAAATGGCCATGTATTAAATTATATGAAAATATATTGCAAATTGGCATAGTATACATTTTTTTTCTAAAAAATTTCCGATCGTTCCTATGGCAGCTATATGATATAGTCGTCCGATCCGGCCCGTTCCGACATATATAATAGTGAGAGCATATAGAAGACTATCTGCAAAGTTTCATTTAGATAGCTTCAAAACTGAGAGACTATTTTGCGTAGAAACGGACGGACAGACGGACATGGCTAGATCGACTCGGCTGTTGATGCTGATCAAGAATATATATACTTTATAGGGTCGGAAATGTCTCCTTCACTGCGTTGCAAACTTCTGACTAAAATTATAATACCCTGCCAGGGTATAAAAATACATATCTCATTACCTTGTACAGTTTTCTCACAATTAATTTCTGAAAATAGGCCAAAATTTCGGCATTGTAAGTAGAAGACCCCCTTAAGAGGTCTCCTTTACTGGATTGAATATAAAACGCAGTGTTTATTTAATTATTATTTCATCTTTATTGCAAACAAAAATACATTTAATAATAATAGAAAATAATAATAATCATAAATATATATTGCAAAATGGGACGATTTTTGTATAATTTCTAAATGTACATCAGTTCTAAAAATTTAGCTAATCTCGTTAACTCAAAAAATATACACAAAGAGAGTAAGTAGTACCACATGTAAAAGGAGGGAGAGTTGAGTTCTAAACTAAAGCGACGTAGTGAGAATTTGTTACAACCTTTTGGTTACTGAGATTAGTGTGTTTGTTGTTGAGTGTTTGTTATAGGAAAGAGTATGTAGTATATTATGTAGGATTTTGTTCGTTCTTTTCTTTCGTGTTTTTAAGCATCCTGCGACTGCTTTTGTTGTGTCTGCGGCGGCCTTTTTGTGTGTAAACATAACAAGTGTGTGAAAAACTGCCCTGCAGTACCAGTCATCAATAATTCATTAACCCATATGGGGGTGTGTCGATAAAATGTTGATGACAAGCCCATATGATGAATTTTTGTATCATCATTCATCAACGATTCACCACTTTTTCATCAACACTTTATACCAAAAATTCATCAACATTTATACCAAAAATTAATCAACGATTGTATGGACTTGTCATTAACGTTTCATTAACAACTTGTAATCAATCTGTCATCAAGAGAGAAAAATGAGAGCGCGAGAGAGTCGGCTTTGACACGAAGTTAGAAATAGAGCGTCGGCTCGGTAGAAGTGGCCATCGGCTGTTGATGAATCGTAGCTCACAGAGGCCTATTGATGACAAGTGGCACTGCAGTGTGGATAGTACGTACAGATACAAATAGTTTGTTGTTTGTTCTTAAAATAGAGTGTGTGTAGGTACATGGGTGTGTGCGTAAGAGTGCGCAGCAGTTGAGAGCAACTAACTAATTGAGCAGATGCTAACCACCATCATCAGGGGAAGGAATATCAATAATACTTTATACACAATACAAGAATATACATAAGGTACGCGAGAATTCAAATCAAATATCGTATCGTATAACGTACATATATAGTATACGTAGATATATCTAAAAGGAAACCTAGTCAGGGGCGACAAGGGACACATAACCATAACCAACATCTATATGCATGTAGTAGGTGCTATGACACATTTAGTATATAGTTTATAATAATACGTATTTCTTGATTTCTTTGTTCTTCGTTCGTTTATGGCTCTTCTCGCGTTCAAATTGACCTTCTTAAAAATATTTCACTGCGCTTTTAAATTCCCTTTTGCTATAATATATTTATGTATCTTGAGCTTCTCGTTCACTTGGTTATTTCTTTTTCTTACCTAGGATCAAATCAATATTAATGTACACACATATATATATTATATAATAATTAGCCAGAGATGAAATTTCATAAAAATCAGTCCGAAAAGTTGTTCTGTGTATATATGTGAGTTATGTGAATGCTTTTCTTTTCTCATTCGAGACCCAATATTCCGCTTAAATTCTAATATTCTTTATCCTTTTCCTGTATGTTTATCCACTTCTGATAGGTGTAAACTTTATCCCGACATACATAGTTATGTACATTTCGAAGGTAGAGTCACTTTCGATACCTAATCCTTTTTATATACAACAATTACCTAAACTATACATATTCATACCCGATATCTAGGCTAATGTCTTTATGTACGCGATACATAAATGCATCCACTTTGCTCACTAGGCTCGGTTTCCTAACACATTCTTAGTTTGTTCGTTTGTTCGAGTTTCTAAATTTATGCCGGATTGTTGGCCACATTTTGGGCCCTTTGGGCGCGCATAAAGTGCCGGGCATTGAGGGGATATTGTCGGGAGTAGGAAATGAGGGTGGAGCCCAGGGCAATGCTCAGGGGAGCTCGCGAGCGACCTGGCAGGCTGATGAACACTGTGCCAACAGCCGCCAGATTGTCGCAAGTTGGCTCAATGGCCACCAGCATAATGTGCGAGCTCTGGTGGCGTCGATGGTTCGAGTGCGAGTGGTGGTGCATCATAATGGGATGCGACTCGCCGGCTCCCTGCTCCTGCAGGAGGAGCGCCTGGCGGGCACGCTGTCGCATGGCACGAGCCGACGACGTGGACGTGGAGGAGGTGGAGGAGGAAGAGGTCGGGTGTGGACTGTCTGCATCCAGGCTGCCCGACGCCAGGAATATCTGGGCAAACGGGCGCTTGGCCAAATGCAGCATCTCCACAACATGCTGCCGCCGAGCTCTTCTCAGGTCCGCCGCCTGCTTCACCTTCCACACGATCACACAGACGGCGAGGAAGAGGAAAAAGCAGGAGAAGAACACGGAGAAGAACACAAACAAATCGATGTGCAGCTGATCCTGACGGAACACCACCGACCCGTAGCTGGGCTCGGGGCCCGAGCTGGCCCGCAATGCGATAAAGAAGCGAGTGGCGCTCAGATTGTGGGCGTGCTGGGGCAGGGTGAGCACCAGGCGATTCTTTAGCCCGAACAGGCGCAGAAGGGTGTTGCAGTGGTTGAGGGTCACATGCGTACTCAGATCCTTGGCGTACTGATCCTTCACGATAAAGTTGTGACCCCCATGACTCTTACAGTCCTGCAACTGCGGCACGTAATACGTATTGGCTCCGATTCTCTCACCTCCGCCTCCTCCAAGGCCGCCGCCACCAATGCGACGTTCGGGTGCAAACAGCTTCTGGATTGTGGCATTGTCGTGTCGCGGCAAGGCCACATTTAGCGGATTCTCTCGCTTCATCTTTGGACCCCAATTGTAGCGATTGTCCAGGAAGATCTCGTGGTAGCCCGTCGTCTCGTTGGTTTCCACTATGAAGGAGTCATCCTGCGGCGACATGAAAACATCCAACTCGCCCTGCGTCACGTCTATGATAATGCGGATGTCCACGTTCATGAAGCGCGGCTGTATCACAAAGAACACCGTCTGGCCAGGCTTCAGGGCAGCTGGCTTCGATTTACATTCCTCTGTGGTACAAAAAAGATGGTTAATTAATTAATTATGAATTCTATTACAAGGTTCTCCTCTCAATTGGGCAGCTTGGTATCCAAGAATCTAAAGAGGTTATCACAAGCAAAGAAGCACACTCACCTATGGGCTTGGCATCGAAGCACATCCGCGACTCGACGGTGATCTGCTTGTAGCACTGGTGACCATCGGTGGGGTTACCGGCATAGGAGTCGCGGCACTTGGAGCACTGAACCATCCAGCAGAGTTGCGCCGAATTCTTTCCCCCGCCGGCCGTGCAGGTGGCATCGCTTTCCGTGTTGTTGGCGCAATTGCACTTCTCCCCGGTGACGGGATCGCAGACGTTTCCATGGCCATGACACTGACACGGCCGGCACTCCTTCTGCAGATCATCACTGCCGCGGAAGTAGCCCCGCAGGCAACTGTCGCAGCGATCGCCGTCCGTGTGATTGCCGCACCTCAGGCAGGTGGCATTATGTGCCGGACCCTCCGGTAGAATCCTTTCAAGCTCTGACCGCGTCATATTGAATACCGCCGGATCCGCGTCGTAGGCCACGCAGACGTCGCTGTGGCCGTGGCAATAGTCCAGGCAGGGCTGGCAGGCATGACCCTCGCGCGGGTTGCCCACGAAGAGCGGCTGACACTTCTCGCACTGTTCCCCCATCGTGTTGTTGTGGCACTTCAGACAAATGTCGAGGCGGCTGCTGGACTCGCAGTTGGAGTGCCCGTTGCACAGACACTGGATGCTGCAGTTGGCGCCCACATAGCCAAAGTCGCACTGGCATTGGTCGGGACTCACACAGTTGCCGCGGACGCAACCCTGACTGCACACCGGCAGGCAGGTGCCGCGCTCCGAGCGATAACCGTCGGCGCAGACGCACTCGTAGCCCACCGCCGTGTCCAGGTCGATGCACTGCTCCGACACGGCATCGCAGTTGTGATGGCCATTGATGCACTCGTTCTCCAGCGGACACGACACGTAGTGCCAGGACACGACATCGGCATGCGTAAGCTGCGAATCATTTCGCCAACTTGAATAGATTATATCGCAGGTAGATCCCGACGGATGTTCCTGCTTGTGCTCCAGGGCACCCTCGGTGCAGATGCCATCACCATTGTGGCCCTCGCGGGCGCACCAGCCGCAATGGGCGTGCTCCAGACAGCTGGAGCAGCGCGTATAAACGTGGCACGGTTCTGGACATCGCTCCAGCTCACTGGCTTCCAAAACTAAACCACAGACGCCACCCGCGCAGAACAGGGGCTGGGAACTGGGCGTCAGACACGCGTTCAGCATGGTAGACCACTTGCAATCCTGGCGATCCTGCGTCGGCGTTTGGCTCAGGCAGCTGCTGCAGTTCGTGTGGCTGTGGCAGGGCGGGGGACAGCTCTCCACCAGCTTGTACTGATTCTTCTCCACCAGCTCCCGGGCTATGCACTCCACGGTGCCCAACTCGTTCCTCGCCCAGTTGCATTGCGGCTGCAGCATGCAGCTCTCGCAGCTCAGTTGGTGACACTGCGGAAGGGGGCAGAGGCCCAGGACTCCCACGCTAAGTTCCTTCGTGCACCAGGCACTCCGCCAGCCGCAGTCTACGCCGGCGGGAACGCATCTGCCGCGAATGCCGCACTCGTCGCACCATTGGCAGACGGGCGCCAGCTCCTGATGCGTTGGCCAGGCGGCCAAACAGGCGCCACAGACGGACAGACAGACGGACATGGCTAGATCAACCCGGCTGTTGATACTGATCAAGAATTTATATACTTTATAGGGTCGGAAATGTCTCCTTCACTGCGTTGCAAACTTCTGACTAAAATTATAATACCCTGCAAGGGTATAAAAAATGACTCATTCTGTCAAAAAAAGTAAGACCCTGCAAGGGCATAAGAAATATACAAAACATTTTATATTAAATTTGATTTTATTTTCATGGCAATGAAGCTTTTCAATCTTTTCATTCATCGAAGTAAAATCTGAAGGATTTACTTAAAGTTATGTCCTACGAGGCTGCGGCCGGGGGATTCCTGCTGCCGCTCTGGACATTGGTAATACTGGATAGCCATCACCGCCTTGAGCCGCTTCAACGCAGTTTGGATTGTTGGCAGAAGCCATTGCGAGGACGGCCAGCACGGCAAACAAGAAAACCTTAGGAGGAATTTAATAATTAAAATATTCTTGAATCTGAATCTGATTGCCACTTACCAAAAATTTCATCTTGACTGAAGTTGTGATTTTATAATTTGCATCCGAGGTGTATTTATACTCGGAGACGCTTCTCATCGCCTAGAGACCAAGCTTGTCTTAAGCTTTAACTGTGGGGTTATCGCTTTCAGTTATTCCTAGAATCAGATTATTAATTTTAAATAAGTTTGACCTTGATACCGAGAATAAAGCATAATTATACATCCATCTGTCTCTGAATTTCTAAGAAATAAATTAATCTCGAAAAGTGACCTATGCATTTTTTGGTAAATTAATTGGAATATATATTACTTAAAGTCTTGTACGCCTGAATGGCAGAAAAATAGAATTAAGTACTATATTGATAACACAAAGTATATTTATATATATTTGCCAACACTCGTAAATTTATTGCTGACATCAGTTCTCTCCTCTGTAATATATCTCTTTTAAAACTTAACTTATTTTTTAGGGGTTTCCGACGTAACCTTCCAACGTAACATTAAATACACTTTCAGCTTACAATTGGATCATTGAATGAATTAAACCATTGAATTGATCATGAATTCACCCAGTTTGATGAAATAAAAAGAAAAACAAACAGGAATTATATACAAATTTTAACGTTTACCTATTAAACTACATTTAAAGTTTTACAGTTACAGTTTTACTTTCACAGTTTTGTATTTTCTTCATTTAAGGATCCTATGGCAGCTACATATATGATACAGTCATCCGATTTGCATAAAATTAAAACCGATATTCTGAAATAAACAAGAATCTAACTTCGGCACACCGAAGCTTGTAGAACATTGCAGCTTGCAATTGGATAATTATAATTTAATCCAATTCCGCGTCTTTGGCAGCTATGTGTATATAGTAGTCCAATCTTGATAAAATTAAAACCGAAATTCTGGAATAATACAAAATGGCCATGTATTAAATTATATGAAAATATATTGCAAATCGTTCCTATGGCAGCTATATGATATAGTCGTCCGATCCGGCCTGTGCCGGCATATATAGTAGTGAGAGCATATAGAAGACTATCTGCAAAGTTTCATTTAGATAGCTTCAAAACTGAGAGACTAGTTTGCGTAGAAACGGACGGACAGACGGACATGGCTAGATCGACTCGGCTGTTGATGCTGATCAAGAATATATATACTTTATAGGGTCGGAAATGTCTCCTTCACTGCGTTGCAAACTTCTGACTAAAATTATAATACCCTGCCAGGGTATAAAAATACATATCTCATTACCTTGGACAGTTTTCTCACAATTAATTTCTGAAAATAGGCCAAAATTTCGGCATTGTAAGTAGAAGACCCCCTTAAGAGGTCTCCTTTACTGGATTGAATATAAAACGCAGTGTTTATTTAATTATTATTTCATCTTTATTGCAAACAAAAATACATTTAATAATAATAGAAAATAATAATAATAATCATAAATATATATTGCAAAATGGGACGATTTTTGTATAATTTCTAAATGTACATCAGTTCTAAAAATTTAGCTAATCTCGTTAACTCAAAAAATATACACAAAGAGAGTAAGTAGTACCACATGTAAAAGGAGGGAGAGTTGAGTTCTAAACTAAAGCGACGTAGTGAGAATTTGTTACAACCTTTTGGTTACTGAGATTAGTGTGTTTGTTGTTGAGTGTTTGTTATAGGAAAGAGTATGTAGTATATTATGTAGGATTTTGTTCGTTCTTTTCGTTCGTGTTTTTAAGCATCCTGCGACTGCTTTTGTTGTGTCTGCGGCGGCCTTTTTGTGTGTAAACATAACAAGTGTGTGTGAAAAACTGCCCTGCAGTACCAGTCATCAATAATTCATTAACCCATATGGGGGTGTGTCGATATAATGAATTTTTGTATCATCATTCATCAACGATTCACCACTTTTTCATCAACACTTTATACCCAAAATTCATTAACGTTTATACCAAATACCAATTAATCAACGATTGTATGGGCTTGTCATCAACGTTTTATCAACAACTTGTAATCAATCTGTCATCAAGAGAGAAAAATGAGAGTCGGGTTCGACACGAAGTTGGAAATAGAGCGTCGGCTCGGTAGAAGTGGCCATCGGCTGTTGATGAATCGTTGATTACAGAGGCCTCCTATTGATGACAAGTGGTACTGCAGTGTGGATAGTACGTACAGAGATACAAATAGTTTGTTGTTTGTTCTTAAAATAGAGTTGTGTAGGTACATTGGGTGTGTGCGTAAGAGTGCGCAGCAGTTGAGAGCAACTAACTAATTGAGCAGATGCTAACCACCATCAGGGGAAGGAATATCAATAATACTTTATACACAATACAAGAATATACATAAGGTACGCGAGAATTCAAATCAAATATCGTATCGTATAACGTACACATATAGTATACGTAGATATATCTAAAAGGAAACCTAGTCAGGGGCGACAAGGGACACATAACCATAACCAACATCTATATGCATGTAGTAGGTGCTATGACACATTTAGTATATAGTTTATAATAATACGTATTTCTTGATTTCTTTGTTCTTCGTTCGTTTATGGCTCTTCTCGCGTTCAAATTGACGTTCTTAAAAATATTTCACTGCGCGTTTTTAAATTCCCTTTTGCTATAATATATTTATGTATCTTGAGCTTCTCGTTCACTTGGTTATTTCTTTTTCTTACCTAGGATCAAATCAATATTAATGTACACACATATATATATTATATAATAATTAGCCAGAGATGAAATTTCATAAAAATCAGTCCGAAAAGTTGTTCTGTGTATATATGTGAGTTATGTGAATGCTTTTCTTTTCTCATTCGAGACCCAAATATTCCGCTTAAATTCTAATATTTTTTATCCTTTTCCTGTATGTTTATCCACTTCTGATAGGTGTAAACTTTATCCCGACATACATATTTATGTACATTTAGAGTCACTTTCGATACCTTATCTTTTTTATATACAACAATTACCTAAACTATACATATTCATACCCGATATCTAGGCTAATGTCTTTATGTACGCGATACACAAATGCATCCACTTTGCTCACTAGGCTCGGTTTCCTAACACATTCTTAGTTTGTTCGTTTGTTCGAGTTTCTAAATTTATGCCGGATTGTTGGCCACATTTTGGGCCCTTTGGGCGCGCATAAAGTGCCGGGCATTCAAGGGATATTGTCGGGAGTAGGAAATGAGGGTGGAGCCCAGGGCAATGCTCAGAGGAGCTCGCGAGCGACCTGGCAGGCTGATGAACACCGTGCCGACAGCCGCCAGGTTGTCGCAAGTTGGCTCAATGGCCACCAGCATAATGTGCGAGCTCTGGTGGCGTCGATGGTTCGAGTGCGAGTGGTGGTGCATTATAATGGGATGCGACTCGCCGGCTCCTTGCTCCTGCAGGAGGAGCGCCTGGCGGGCACGCTGTCGCATGGCACGAGCCGACGACGTGGACGTGGAGGAGGTGGAGGAGGAAGAGGTCGGATGTGGACTGTCTGCATCCAGGCTGCCCGATGCCAGGAAAATCTGGGCAAACGGGCGCTTGGCCAAATGCAGCATCTCCACAACATGCTGACGCCGAGCTCTTCTCAGGTCCGCCGCCTGCTTCACCTTCCACACGATCACACAGACGGCGAGGAAGAGGAAAAAGCAGGAGAAGAACACGGAGAAGAACACAAACAAATCGATGTGCAGCTGATCCTGACGGAACACCACCGACCCGTAGCTGGGCTCGGGGCCCGAGCTGGCCCGCAATGCGATAAAGAAGCGAGTGGCGCTCAGATTGTGGGCATGCTGGGGCAGGGTGAGCACCAGGCGATTCTTTAGCCCGAACAGGCGCAGCAGGGTGTTGCAGTGGTTGAGGGTCACATGCGTACTCAGATCCTTGGCGTACTGATCCTTCACGATAAAGTTGTGACCCCCATGACTCTTGCAGTCCTGCAACTGCGGCACGTAATACGTATTCGCTCCGATTCTCTCACCTCCGCCTCCTCCAAGGCCGCCGCCACCAATGCGACGTTCGGGTGCAAACAGCTTCTGGATTGTGGCATTGTCGTGTCGCGGCAAGGCCACATTTAGCGGATTCTCTCGCTTCATCTTTGGACCCCAATTGTAGCGATTGTCCAGGAAGATCTCGTGGTAGCCCGTCGTCTCGTTGGTTTCCACTATGAAGGAGTCATCCTGCGGCGACATGAAAACATCCAATTCGCCCTGCGTCACGTCTATGATAATGCGGATATCCACGTTCATGAAGCGCGGCTGTATCACAAAGAACACCGTCTGGCCAGGCTTCAGGGCAGCTGGCTTCGATTTACATTCCTCTGTGGTACAAAAAAGATGAATTAATTAATTAGTAAATTGTGAAGGAAAAGAAAATGCTTCCACGGAACTTTGAATTTTAAGGGAAGGGCTTTTATATTTGGCCGAAATAAAAGCAAATCTTTGAGAATTTTTTGTGGGAATACAAAATATATATTTTTTTTTCAATATTGAAAATAAAAGATTCAAAATGGCGGATTTTTCGCAAAACCATGTTTCGAGAACTCTTGTCAATCGTAACTATAGTTCTATTAATGCGATTCGCCCAATTAAAAAAGAATATTAAAGGGGATACTTTTTTTATGACATGAACCTATCTTGGGCATACAAAATTGTTTATTTATAATTTTTAATGAAGATCAAAGTAAAAAAAAAAACGAAAAAATTTGACTCTTTTTTTATTTCCATTAAATTATGTATTTTTTCATTAAATTTCATTCAAATTAGGTTCATGTTAGACGAAATTTCCTGCAATTTAACAATTTAAAACAATTTCTCACTTCAGTTAACCACAAAAGCCGTAGCCTTGACAAAAGGTGACGTTCTTTCGCCCGCAGAGGCTCACAAGATCCGCCATTTTGAATATTGCAAAAAAAAATTTATTTTGTATTCACTAATAAACAATACATTTATGTTCCAAAGCACGACTTTGTAGGTCTTTTCATTTTCCCACAAAAAATTCTCAAAGTTTGCTCTTATTTCGGCCAATTATAAAAGAACCTCCCCTTCATGCAAGGTTCTCCTCTCAATTGGGCAGCTTGGTATCCAGGAATCTAAAGGAAATCACAAGGAAAGCCCACTCACCTATGGGCTTGGCATCAAAGCACATCCGCGACTCGACGGTGATCTGCTTGTAGCACTGGTGACCATCGGTGGGGTTGCCGGCATAGGAGTCGCGGCACTTGGAGCACTGAACCATCCAGCAGAGTTGCGCCGAATTCTTTCCCCCGCCGGCCGTGCAGGTGGCATCGCTTTCCGTGTTGTTGGCGCAATTGCACTTCTCCCCGGTGACGGGATCGCAGACGTTTCCATGGCCATGACACTGACACGGCCGGCACTCCTTCTGCAGATCATCACTGCCGCGGAAGTAGCCCCGCAGGCAGCTGTCGCAGCGATCTCCGTCCGTGTGATTGCCGCACCTCAGGCATGTGGCATTATGTGCCGGACCCTCCGGTAGAATCCTCTCAAGCTCTGACCGCGTCATATTGAATACCGCCGGATCCGCGTCATAGGCCACACAGACATCGCTGTGGCCGTGGCAATAGTCCAGGCAGGGCTGGCAGGCATGACCCTCGCGCGGGTTGCCCACGAAGAGCGGCTGACACTTCTCGCACTGTTCACCCATCGTGTTGTTGTGGCACTTCAGGCAAATGTCCAGGCGGCTGCTGGACTCGCAGTTGGAGTGGCCGTTGCACAGACACTGGATGCTGCAGTTGGCGCCCACATAGCCAAAGTCGCACTGGCATTGGTCGGGACTCACGCAGTTGCCGCGGACGCAGCCCTGACTGCACACCGGCAGACAGGTGCCGCGCTCCGAGCGATAGCCGTCGGCGCAGACGCACTCGTAGCCCACCGCTGTGTCCAGGTCGATGCACTGCTCCGACACGGCATCGCAGTTGTGATGCCCATTGATGCACTCGTTCTCCAGCGGACACGACACGTAGTGCCAGGACACGACATCGGCATGCGTAAGCTGCGAATCATTTCGCCAACTTGAATAGATTATATCGCAGGTAGATCCCGACGGATGCTCCTGCTTGTGCTCCAGGGCACCCTCGGTGCAGATGCCATCACCATTGTGGCCCTCGCGGGCGCACCAGCCGCAATGGGCGTGCTCCAGACAGCTGGAGCAGCGGGTATAAACGTGGCACGGTTCTGGACATCGCTCCAGCTCACTGGCTTCCAGAACTAAACCACAGACGCCACCGGCACAGAACAGGGGCTGGGAACTGGGCGTCAGACACGCGTTCAGCATGGTAGACCACTTGCAATCCTGGCGATCCTGCGTCGCCGTTTGGCTCAGGCAGCTGCTGCAGTTCGTGTGGCTGTGACAGGGCGGGGGGCAGCTCTCCACCAGCTTGTACTGATTCTTCTCCACCAGCTCCCGCGATATGCACTCCACGGTGCCCAGCTCGTTCCTCGCCCAGTTGCATTGCGGCTGCAGCATGCAGCTCTCGCAGCTCAGCTGGTGACACTGGGGAAGGGGGCAGAGGCCCAGGACTCCCACGCTAAGTTCCTTCGTGCACCAGGCACTCCGCCAGCCGCAGTCTACGCCGGCGGGAACGCATCTGCCGCGAATGCCGCACTCGTCGCACCATTGGCAGACGGGCGCCAGCTCCTGATGCGTTGGCCAGGCGGCCAAACAGGCGCCACAGGTAGCAAAGCTGGAGCAGTTCCGGCTCGCCATCCACTCGTCCGTGCAGGCGGCTCCATTGTTCACCACCAGCGTGCCGTTGTGATTGGCGCACGGGGTGCGTCCGTGGCTGAAGCAGTGGCTGCTGTAGCTGTACGTGTTCTGAATGGTGCAGTAGCTGCAGCCCATGTAGTGGCGGCACTGGTACTTGCTGCTGCTCCACAGCTGGCAAATGTCGTCGGGCAGCGCTATCCTGGTCACATGACTGTGCGTGGAGCTGCCATCCCAGCCGCCGATGACAAAGATCACACCCGTATCCGGATCGATGGCCATGTCCTCGGCATAGCTCGAGGCGGGCAGGCGACCAATGAGCTCGACATCGTCCGTTAACCTCACCCACTGGTTGCAGGCATACACGTAGGCTATGAGGAGATCGGATCCATTGTAAGGCTGTGTCCTTCCCCCATAAAGGATCATGTAATGCTCCGTGCTGACGGCCGAGTGGAAGTAACGCGCTCGCGGCAGCAGCGAGGCAGGCGAGTTGAGCTCCTTGAAGCTGGGCAGCTCGGTCCAGCTCAGCTTTTGCAGGTCCAACGCGTAAAGGTTGCTCTGCGGTTCCGTGGAGTAGCCACCGAAAAGATACACACTGTTCGTCTCCGGATGATAGACAGTACTGTGGCCATAGAGCACTGGCATTCGAGCACCCACAGCAGCCAGTTGTTGCCACCGCCCCGTGTCCAGGTTGAACTCCCACAATTCCAGGGGTCGCGACTTATTCAAAGTCAAACCGCCGAGCAGGAAGAGTGACTCGTGCTCCTGGTAGCGCAGGTGGGTAAGCGTATGACCGGCCAGAGGAGGCGGTTGATCATCCCCTCCACTTGGTTCCTCCACCTCCACCTTGATCTGGCTCCAGCGCTGATTTTGTATCGAGAACATCCAGAAGTCATTGAGCAGCTGCGAGTTGGCGCTGATTCCCCCAAAGATGTAGATTATCTGCTTCTTCACGTAAATCTCAGAGGCATGAAAGTACCGTCCGAGGGGCATGCGATCCTCCGGGGTGGACGATTCCACGGTAACCTGCAGCCAGGTGCCGTTCTTCGTGTCGAACTGCCGGAAATCGTTGAGCGGTCCGTGATTGGGAGAATATCCGCCAAACATCCACAGCGATCCCCGGCGATCCGCATTCACCGAGTGTCCAAAGCGCGGTATAGTCTTCTTCAGATGATCCAGACTCTCGCTCAGCAGCTGCGTGTTGAACAGTTCCGTCAGCACCAGGTGGCTGCGCTGCACCAAGGTGCCACAATCCGCGCCAGCGTAGTTGGCATTGCTGCAAATACACCGTCCGTACTCCGTGTCGCAGTATCCCTGCATTCGCTTGGCATTGCAGTTGCTGGGACAGATCTCGATCTCGCAGCGGGCGCCCACATAACCGGCGGGACAGACGCACCGCAGCTGATCGTCGCAGATGTGCGGCGCCAGGCAACTTCCCGCCACACAGTTCTTCACGGAGTACAAAGCGTTGAACCCAAAGTGTCGCCGTTCGCTGCCCTGCTTGTAGTGAACCGTCACGTGGGTGGAGCGGGCCTCAATGATCCTCGCTGAGCTGTAGGGAGCGCAGACCACGGCCAGCAGTTGATTCTGCTGCGTGGCACCCGTCAGATTGGGCAGACTGTCGTAGATGTACACCGCATTCTCATCGCAGTCCATGGCCAGGCTCGGCCACTGGAACTCCAGCTGAAGGAGCGACTTTTCGGCCTGCAGGGTTTTCGGTTGCAATATCCACAGGCACTCCTTCACCTCCAGACTGGCGCCCCAGGGCGAGCGATACGACTGGTACGAGCCAATGGCACTCTTGCCGATATTGGTGAGTATGCCCCTCGATTCGCATTGGTAGTAGCACTGCCCTCCGTCTCTGGGATCGCCGTAGTAGCCGGCGGCACACAGATCGCACTTGAGGCCCTGCGTGTTGTCCTTGCAGTAACACTCGCCGTTGCTCACATTGCAGATGCCCAGATCCTGGTTGCCATGGCCATTACACTCGCACGGATGACAGCCATGCGGAGCTGTGGCATTCCCGTAGCTTCCCTGGCGGCACCGCTCGCACTTCTCACCCTCCGTCCACGATTGACACTGGTCGCACTTCCCCAGCCGCTCCAGGCAAGTCGAGTGATTGTTGCAGCCACAGCTGAGGCCACAATCCGCTCCGGTCCAGCCCAAAGCACAGTTGCAGGTATAATCCGGTGGTCCCGAGCAGTTTCCGTTCTGGCACATCTCGTAGCAGGTCCGCACGCAGCTGAACTTGCCGTCACCCGTGTAGCCCCGGCGACAGTGGCAATTGTAGCTGCCCTGCGTGTTGGTGCACTTGGCCTCCTTGTGGCAATCGTGCAGGCCCAGGCCGCACTCGTCGACATCCGGACACTGGGCGTAGGCCCACTCGGCGTCATGGTGCGACGAACTATTCAAAGCGAGGGAGCAATTGCCGGCGCTGTAGCTAAAGTCGCCCTGCATGCAGATGCCCTCAATGGGATTGTCGCGGTCGAAGCACCAGCCACAGCTCAAGGTGCGCAGGCAGGAGGAGCAATTGCGATGCTGCTCGCAGGACTTGCACTGCTGCTGTTGCAGCTGTTGTAGCAGAGGTTGCTGCTGGAGCTGTTTCTGATCGCCAACATGCTCTTGCGTCTGCCTACTCACCACCTGGTCCATCCACTCGCGGCACATTCCAAACTGATACTCACTTGTGTACACCGAGAAGCTGAAGCACTGCGAGCTGGCCTCACACCACACGCATCTGCCGCGCTCGCCCAGGCACTCCTGGCACCCCTGGCGCTCGCGGCATGACCTGGGACACTGCTCCACTGCCCGCACACTGTTGTTGGTCTTGCCCATCCTGCCGCAACGGGCATCCTCGGTCCACCACTCGCACTCCCCGCTCTTGGCGCAGGCCTCGCAGCTCACATAGTTCGTGCAATTGGAGCACTGACTTGGCTGGCTGATCAGGTACGACCAGTGGCCTAGTGCTCAGTGGCGGCCTCCTCCCTGCAGACCTCCGTTTCGTTCACGGACCGCAGGTGACACCGGCCGGTGAGGGGACACCAGGCGCACGAAGCATCCGTGAGGCAATGCAAGCAGTTGCCATACTGGGTACAGTCCCCGGAGTAGTATGGCTCCAGATACTCGAAAGTGAAGGCGTTCAGCTGACCGTTGTGCAGGTGCTGGAGCTCCATTTTGGTCTTCTGGTAGGCGTTGTAGATTCCGCCGTTGCCACCGATGCGTCGGCGTGCCTGAAAGTCGATGAGGAACGGCTGCTCTGTGGTGGGCAGCTGGACGTTGCTGCAGTAGCTCTGGTTCGAGCTCTGCGTGGTCACATTGATCAGCTCGTCGAGATTAAGGCCGAGGCCAGCGCGAAGCACTGCCGACGAGTAGCTGGTACAAACCTGAATGGCCGAGTTGTTCCACTGATGCTGCGGCCTAACGAAGCCCAACAACCTCGCCAGCATCTCTCCCTCCAGCTTGTGCTCGAAGTAGGTGGTGAACGGCGGCGAGGCAAAGTCCACCATGGTGGCATTCACAATACCCACGTAATCCGGCATCGTGTAGTTGATGGGATAATGGTACTTGACGTACGTAAGTCCCGGCCGTCGATCGTTACTCGTGCAGAGGGAAGGGCGACGGATCTCGGTGCCCTGGTCACCCCACCAGCCAGCACTGTCGCCGCATATCCCATAGTTGTCATCGCGGTGATGGCATCTGGCATTCTGCACACACCAAGTGCATTCGTTCAAACCCAGCTTGCTGGCCACCGAGAAGGCGGCCTTGTTGTTCCTCGCGTTTGCGCCCCATTGCGAGCCGTGCACCAGACAGGAGTGGCAGTCGCCGAGCGAGGGACAGATCCCAGGACACCGTGTTGTCTGCAGATTGGTGGTACAATTGGCACCAATGGTGCGACCATAGCAGCTACTGTCCGCCGAGCACCAGCCACATTCCGGGTTCGAGAGGCAGGCGGTGTGCGAGGAGTGAAGTCTGCAGGAGATTTCGGGATTGTACAAAGTGTTCTCCACGCGCAGCACCTGCGGCAGTTCGTAGGCAAACAGATCCGCATTCACATTCCCATGGTAGCCGCCCACAATGAGGAGCGTGTGGTTTCGGCGCAGAGCCGCTGCCTGAGCAAACACTCCCTGGGGCTTGGGGTACAAATTATCATCGGCGGCGACCACCTGATTGATCCAGATGTGGCAGCTGAGGTGGTACCAGTACATTTGGTTGTCGTAGCAAATCTCATCCTTGTTGTGGCGGTGCGTGTAGCCGCCAAAGACGATCATGTAGTTGCCCGAAATGGTGGCCGTGTGGAAGGCCCGCTCTCGGGGTATATTCGTGTCCCGTAAAGCGGTCCTTGGATACAAGATCTCCGTCCAGTGCTGCTGGTCCAACTGAAAGGCGAATATGCGATCCGAGAGCTTGGAGAAGCGCGCCAGGCTGGTCATAATCCCACCAAACACAATCAGCGAATTGGTGGCCTTGTAGTAAACCGTCGAGTGGGCGGCCAGGCGCACATCCAGGGTCTTCCCTCCCCTCGGTTGCACCAGCTCCCATTGCGAGTCCTCCGATAGGGGCAAACGGATGCGATACACGCTGGACGAAAATTCACCCGACTCCAGACTGCCGCCGAATGTGTAGAGGTAATCGTCCCCGGCAGCGTTCAACGTGTGCCTTGCTACCGCCGGATGCTTCACTGCCGACCTGATGGCCATCTGCTTCCACTTACCGCCACTTTCCGTGTTATTGTACTGCCAGAGATCACTGTAAAAGCTCCCGTTGGCGTGCTTGCCACCGAAAATGACGAATCCGCCCGGCACACGATCCGCAGCATGCCCGTAGCGCCCATGAGGCTTGTGATCCGTCACCTCTTCCAGTATGTCCTCGAGATACTCGTTCAGTTCCTCGTCCGTCGAATTGGCATTCACAATGGTCAGCGGCAGGGATGAGCGTGTCCGGCGCTGATGCAGATTGGACTCGGCCAGCGTGTACAGAATGTTCCGGAAGAAGCTAACATCACTGTTGAGACCCCACAGCTTCGCCTCGTCCTCGTTCTTGTGCTGCAGCACGGCCTTGAGCAGCGTATGGTCGATCTTTTGCGGATGATAGAAGTGACGGCGACTCTGCAAAGCAATGCCCCACTCATCCTCCCATTGACTTGTGCTGAAGCGATAAATCTGAAGAGGAAAATTCCCATTACATCTAACTTAATAAATCGATTAAATGATTAAAAGATTTTACCTGAAGTGTGCTAATCACGTTATTCAAATCGTAGCCGCCAAACACGTAGAGCGCGTCCTCGTCCTCCATGTAGACGGCTGTGTGAGCGGCGCGTGGCGTCATGCCCTCAGCATCAGTGGCCAGCCAGCGCCAGCTGCTGCCTGGGGGATGGTCGCTTAGGTCGCATAGACGACCGCTGTATCCCCGCGAGCAGTGGCAGATGCTCTTCTGACAACGCCCGCGTCCCTGACCCTCGCCACAGCGCTGGGGGCAGGCCTCGTCCTCGCAGTCGGGGCCCACCCACTCGCCGTGGCACACGCACTGGTGGCCCACACATTTGCCATGGTTGTGACAGTTGTTCAAGCAGTTTGATATGTAGTAGGAGGCGCGGAAGCCATCCAGCACGTAGTTCGTATCGCTGTACATGAGGATGAGCATCTGGAGGGACGACCACAATTAGGATAAATTAGGCAGGAATAAGGAAACACACTTACGCTTCCACTGCGGGCCACCAGCCGCTGCGGCTGCGTTCGCCCGCTGAAGCTGCCCAGGAGCGTTGAGTTGAAGGAGTCTCCATCGTAGACGTAAATGTAGTCGTAGGAGCACTCCGTGCCCATGCTATGGAACGTCAGCGTGATGAACTGGCTGTCGTTTTTCGCCTTGATCAGCCACTCGCAGTGCGAGTCCTGCGTATAGTTGTGGCCAGAGGGTCCGTCCGAAATCTCGCCGTAGGGCTCCGTGAAGACCTTGCGACTGCGATCGCAGGGCACCGGCGGCGGCTGTGGAGTGTGTACCTGCTCGGTAGGCAGCGGTAGCGCCAGCACGAGCGTCCAGAATGTCAAGGCCAGCAACGCGTACATTTTTCGCATTTTAATTACTGGCTCACTTTTATGCAAATTTTTCTCACGTCTTTCACTGGGCCATTTTTGGCCGTTAATTCCACTCCAGCCAACGCCCGCTGGCGTCTTCCATTGCACACGACTAGGCGCAGGGCCCGGGCCAATAAATGTTTTCTATTTGCCGTGTTTTAATACTACAAATAAAAAAACATTTTTGCTTGAAAAACAGAATATCGAATATACCGACCATCGATGTTTTCCCAGCTGGAAATAGCAATCGATGTCACTATCGATTTTTTAATAGCATATCGACTAATCAATTTATTATTATATTTTATTTCAAATATTTTGTTTATTTTTTTTTACAGGACTACATACATTTGATTTATTTACAGGAGTTATTTGCAAGTAAAAAATACGGCTTTAATAACATTGAGCGTTACTCAACACTAGTTCAATGTCATCGTTAGGGCATCTACATTATAAATCGCGTTAAACCGCTAGTTAAAAATTCCCGATATCAGGATAAGCTATTTTTTCGAAATTCTCGACATTCAGTTGAGTATTTTGCTTTTATCACCTGCTTTTATGACAGTTTATAAAGGTTATTAGTGGAACCATCGATATGTCACGTGTTATCGATAGGGCCATCGATGTTCTGACATCTCTATCTGTCACATTTTGCTTCCCTTTCTTTTTCTTCGTTTCCGGTGAGTGAGTGTGCTCCGCGTTTATTTTGCTGAAATGTCTAATAAAAATATCTCGAAATATATTTATTTGCAGCGAGGTAGAAGGTAGAAGTTCCCCGTGAAGCTTTCAAGATGGTAAGCATTTGTTTTGTGCGTTGTACGACTCAGAACGTAAAGCAACGTCGAACTCTGGCAACAGGCCCCTACGGACAACATGGCGCTAGACGTGAAATACCTGGCCCGTGGTTGTACCGGGAAGCATAAAGAGCAGCGTAGTAATCAGCCATTTTTCTACAGGTGAACGTACCTAAGCAACGTCGCACTTTCTGCAAGAAATGCAAGGTCCACAAGCTGCACAAGGTGACGCAGTACAAGAAGTCCAAGGAGCGCAAGGGTGCTCAGGGCAGGAGGCGTTACGACAGGAAACAGCAGGGTTTCGGAGGTCAAACCAAGCCCATCTTCAGGAAGAAGGTGAGTGTTTCGTGCAGTGACATATACCCTGTCCAATAGTAACAACATTATAACAAATAATTCAAATGGCGCTTCGTAGAACTAAATCGCTGCGCTTACGAGCATTCGGCTTTTTGGTGGGAAAAAACTGTGCCAGATCAAAATTGTTGTTGCACCGGTGCGGCCGCGAAGGCAGCGTTATGGCCATCCTTGGCAATAGCGCCCCACCTGCAGCTTCAGACAACCCCATAAGAACCTATTTACATTTTATATTTAATATGTTCAAATCACTGTGCTAATCGTTGTTTTTTTTAAACCAATTTCAGGCTAAGACCACCAAGAAAATTGTGCTGCGTATGGAGTGCACCGAGTGCAAGTACCGCAAGCAGACTCCTCTGAAGCGTTGCAAGCACTTCGAGCTGGGAGGTGACAAGAAGCGCAAGGGACAGATGATCCAGTTCTAGGCTCCATCATCCGCTTCCACCCGCCACTCTTTTTACCTAACGAAGTGTTTTAAGTTGTTTTCAAACCGTCGTAGTACGTCGGGAAATAAAACAAGTTAAAGTGTAGACGTAAGCCTTAAAAATGTTTAATTGAAATCGCTAGCAACAATTGCTATATCACAAGGTGGGCAAGGTCCTCTCAGCTGGTTACTCACGGACACCGTCTGCCAGGATCATTTCGGGTGTGCTGGAAAGCAAGCGGGATAAGCTTGAATTGGCTAAAAGAACAAGTTGCTCTTACTCTAATAAGTGTGGCTCCAGGCCCTCTGATTGCATCTTCTGCTTGACTGCCGGCGCTGGAACGCCTACATGCAGCATCTTGAAGAACTTTCTGTAGCGCACATCCTCGCAGGCACGCACACCGGCTGGCTCCGCTGGCGCTTCATCTACAGGTTTTTCGGACATGGGCGTGACTTCCGAATCCGGCGTAGCGGCCTCCGTGGTCTTTTCAGGCTGTGCTGGTACACTCGCACCTTCGTTCGGTACTTGCTGGTCGGTGGGTATAGAGGCTAGCTTCGCCTCGAGGATTATCAGGGATGCCTCAGTCTTTTGCAGCTGCCTCTCCATTTCCACGAACTTTGTCTCGCAGCCCAGAGCGAATTCATTGAGAAAATTAATTGAGGAAATTAGGAAGTGGTTTACAAATGCTAGGATGCGTTTCTGGTTGAGCGGTGGCACCTGCAAGAAGCACAGGATTGAATACGATCTTCGTCCTAAGCTGCATCTTAATTACCTGCGTTTTGTCAACGCCTATAATTGCAGAGCTTTCCATTTTCTTAAATATAAAAAAATTATCCGCAAGTAAATAAATATAGTAATCGATTACTCGATACCAATTGTACTAGTATCGATTTCTTTTGGACATTTATGTTAGTGTAGCTGGTTACACTGCCTCTTCGCGTTTTCGAATGGTCAGTGTTACCAAGTTTTGTAAGTCATGATAACAACTTGACCGTTAAATTTAAAAGTCTACGAAATTGTGTTTATTTTTCAAAGAAACAAAAAAACGAAGGTATTTCAAAATAAAAGCTTATATTATGTTGCTAAAATAAGTGGTTGAATAAAATGTGTTAAAATTACTCTCAGTTGGTTTTAAATATTTTATTTATTCACTTTATTATATCTTAACATGAAATGTGTGAATGGTATTTCCTCGAGTATTATGTACTTTCCTTTTCGATTTATTATAAAAGTATCGTTATTTTTCAGTTAATATGCTTTTTATTTATATTTTATTTTTGTATGTATGTATAAACTTATGTGCTGGGTGTTTTTTGTTTGCTTTTAGGACCTGGGACCTTTCCTATATATGCTCAAATCTACAATGAACTTTTATTACGACTTAGTTAATTAATGCTTATCGTGTTTTCTTCTGCGCTTCTTCTTTATCTCACTTCTGCTAACTTAATAGATGTCTCAATTGTATGTGTTGTTACATCTATCTTCCTAGATCGCTTGCGTCTTTTATGCTGAAGAAGTACAATATTTTTTTGGAGTGTTTGCAACATATAGAAGAATCCTTGTAGGATTCTCCTAAGAACGAAAAATATGCTGGGTGTTGCTGGTGTTTTCATATTTTCATTTCTTTTACGGCAGTGGATTTGTAACGGTTTGAAAATAAGGCGTTTTTGAAAATGTAAGGAACAAAAATGAAAATGCTGCCAGCAGCGAAATCTTTTTATTAAAAAACAAAATAAGGCGAAAATTATCTTCGGTGTTTTTGTGTGTTAATAATTGTGTTTTACTTGGTGTTTCTGTGTTAAAGTCTCTGATTATACGGCCACCGTTGCAAACGAGAGCCAGCTGGTCTACAACGTCCTCATTTATTGGAATATTTCTTCTGATTCTGCTGGAGGATTGGACTGAAAAATGAAAAGGCAGGCGCGGGCGCTAGTACACGGCTTCGTATCTTGTAAAACTTTATTTCAAATAAAAATACATGGTAATAAAAAATCAAAAATGTACAGTTAAAATTATAAATCAATAGATTTATGTATAAGTAAATGTATATATCTCCTATATAACTGTGTGTGTGTGGATTTCCACATTAACTTTTATTACCATCGCGCATCGCCGTCATCGTTTCGGATCTCTGGGGGGGGATCGATCCAAGAAGGTGATTCTTCGGCGTAAATTAAAATACGTAATTAAAATAATAGAGGATTTGATTGGTGTGTACACAGATCTCGCAACGCTATAGCATACGATTTTGTTTCAGTTTTGATTCGGGTTCCGGATTCATCATCGGTGTCAAATATCAACTTTTCGGGGTGTGTGTAGTGTGTGTGTGTCACGTAAAAATAATAATAATTGGTAATACTAAAAACTAATATTGAGTTGCTCGGCTTTCACGTTCAATTCACAATTCTATATATACGTGATCATTGATTAAAAATACGAGTACGCAGCATCATCCATCGATAAGCGGATCTAATTTATATTCAACTACGAAATCCATTGGATCAGCGATTGGCGCCAACATTTGTTTGTTTATGTTTGTTTATCCTTCGGTTTAATACTAGGCATAAATTAAATAAATAGCTTAGCATACAGTGTTAATAGCTTGCCTGCAATCATCATCATTATTTATATCTCATCTGCTCATCGTGGTCGTCGTGGACAATCGTGGATCGATTATCCCTCAAGAATTGCGTACTCCCCTACTCTTTTACTCTTTTTTTTAACGACAATACAAATAATAGATTTAAAGCAGCGCGCAATCTGCACTTACTAATTAGTAAAGTTTCCGTTTTGTGGTCGCTACTTGACATAAATAAGCCGCCCGCCGACACAACAGTGTCGTTCTCGTCCTCGTCCTCTAATTAATGTTAATTTACAATTCATCGCGCGCTCTCCTTTGCTAATATGGAGTCGGGGTTATGTGGTTGGTTATATGCATATGCCTTTTGCTTAGCCTACAGAATTTGATCGTCTACATCTTTACGTGTACATCCGCTCCAGGCTGCAGCAGGACGCTACGCTCTCGCCTGAAGGGAAACACAACGTGTCCCGGCACTTGCACAGCGAGTTTGCCCATATAGATGCCATTGCCCGGCAGTCCAGGGGCACAGAATAAGTATATATATGTATGTATGTATATGTATTATGTATATAAAATGTACAGGAAGTCGGGCTTTGTTTCATATGGGCAACCGCTCGATTCTGATCGATCAATCGCTATGCAAGTGCCACTAAAACTAGAACCGAAAAGATATGATCGATCTTCGAGTAGATCGCAAGATCCACAACAAGATCAAACTCTTTTGCTGCTGCTACAGGGTGTTGAAATACATAAGGTTCATCATGTGTGTGTATATGTTGCACTTGTGTTTTGTTTCGTGGTTATATGCCGTGTATTATGCATTGCTTTTAGAGTGTTTTGTTACTTTCCTAGATTACACACACGACGACGACTCTCTTCTGACTCCCTACTTGACTCTGTTTTGTTGCTCGCTTCGAAATGCCTTTTCTCATTTTGAATTTATTCTGGTTTATGTTTTAGTTACGTTACGTTACGCTCTCTCCTCCTCTCTCCTCATTCATCATCATCTTATTGTTGTATGCATTATTTTGTTGTTGTTCTCGGTTGAAGTATAATTAGATTTAAATGTATAGTATATATATAATGTATGTATAATTATTTAACTCGAACTCGTAATCGCTTAGCTGTGAGCTGCTGGCAACTGCGTTTGCGTCTGCAATCTGCACTCTGGATTCTGGATTCTGAATTCTGAATTCTATCGATCCTGCTGGGCCTTCTGCTGCTCGTTTTTAGACAAACACCTTGGCGAGGCCATCGGCCCCGGCACTGGCGATGTACGGCTTGGTGGCATGGAAGGCCACATCGAATATGCTTTCATCGAACTTCTTGCGATGCGCGGTGATCTCCTGCACGCACGTCTTATTGTCCAGATTCCACAGCCGTATCGAGCAGTCGTGCGAGCCGGACAGCAAGTAAAGGCCGTGCGCATCCACGGCCAACGAGGTGACCGGCTCCAAATGCGCCACCATGGAGTGGACAAGCGTGCCGGATGTGTTGTCCCAGAAGCGAATATGCCGATCCTCGTGCGCTGTGATCGTGATGGGGAGTGTCGGATGCGACACCACCTTGTTTATGAATTTCCCCGTGTTCCCGGACATTTCCTGTGCCGCCTCCAGTCGCACCACCTGCTTGCCCGTCTCCGTGTCGTAAACGATGCAGTGTGCACTGTTGTACGCCACCACAATGTGATCGACCTCGTTGCGAACAAAGTCCACCGACGAGGGCACACCCTCCGCCTCGGAGGCCGTATAGGTGCGCAGCAGCGGCTCCTTGTTGTAGGGCGACCAGAGCTTGACGGTGCCATCCGCAGAGCAGGACACGATATTACTCTGCATAGTGGTCAGGCCCCAGACGGCGTCTGTGTGCCCCTCCAGGGTGCCGGAGTGAACGTTCGGGTCGTAGCAATCATAGGGATCGATGTTTGGCGAGGGCAGCTGCCAGCACTCGATGTTGCCGTCCAGGCCGCCCGAGTAGCATGTCTCACCGCTGGAGGACATACCCAGACACAGGACGGGACCTGTGTGAGCACGGAACGTGTACAGTGGCTCCACATCCAGACTGGCCGACTTCTTGGCCTGCACCGTCTTCTGCAGATTCCATAACTTCAGCGTGTGATCCTCGGAGGCGGTGATTAGCACCGGCTCCTCCGGGTGGAAAATCAACGAGCGCACCCCATCGAAGTGCGAGCGCAGCGTGTACTTGGCATTCCAGGTCTTGCGGTAACCAGCACCGCCGGCACTGCCGCCAGTTCCATCCTTCGAGTTGGCGTCGTAAGCTCCATCAGATTCGTTATTCACCGTCAGTTGGGCCAGCTCACCCAGTCCCAGTGAGCCGTCAACCTCTGTGGGAAGATTAAGGAATACTACAATTATTAGTTACAATATTCCGGATGCACCACTGCACCACCCCGCTCAAGGAGTCCCCTACATATTCTAAATATTCTTACTAATTACGAGTTTCCTTAAATAATTTAAAGCTCTTAAAGGGACTCCATTGAGAGGGTTCTCTTAGGCTAGCGAAAGCATGTTCGAGAAAGCACCTTCGTTCATGAGATTCATATCGTTCAAGAGCTGCTCTCCCACCTCGGCCTCAAGATCTACGTAGAGCGTAGAAGACAGAAGCAGAACAAAAAGCGTAAGACAAGGCAGCCATAAAGCTAGAGTGGATATCTACGTGGGTTAATCGGGGGAGTTGTTTTGGGATCTCAAACACCGAATTGATATCGTGATATGCTACGATTTGGCAAACCAAAAAATGCTTTAATGCGAGGCGGGCGCCCATGCGGGAAGAGGGCTGCAGGTAGCAGGTTGCAGGTATAGGTTACAGGCTTTTTTTTTTTGAAGTCTGCGGATAAAAAAAGGGGGCCAAGCCATTGGGGTCACCACATACCTTCAGTCAGCATATCCTTTCCAGATTTTGCCCGCTTGGCCAGCTTCACGTCCGTGTCATCATTGTCGGTGGCCACCATTTCCAGGTCGTCGGATATCTCATCGTCATCAGACATCTCGGTGGCGCCCAGGAACTCAAAGTTCGCCATTACGGCCGCCTCGGTGTCCACGATGATCTCGTCGATCGATTGTTGCACTTTTTTAGCGGGAGTATGACGGCCTGATGTGAGCAAATTATTCAAATCTCCCAACAGGGGGTGTCGGTAACAATAATAACACCTACCTTCAGTCTCCGAGGCGCGCTTGTTGCTCTCGTTTCCATTAATGTTCGGACTTAGATTCTCGCCCCCAGTGCCACCGCCGAGACCGCCACCCAGACCGCCGCCGCTGCCATCGTGCTCCGCATTATTGTTTAGGCCAAGGATCGAGCGGACACGGTTCGAGCGCACATCGATGATGTTGTCTGTGTAGCCGATCTCGGCCAGATATTGACGCAGCATTTGCCGGCCCTGCCGCCACGTTGTGTTCGAGACGCTGCTGTAGGGCACCTCCGAGTCGGTGGCCACCTCGCCGGCCAGGCCAGCGTCCTCGTTCGACGGCTTGAACTCGTTCAGCTGCGGCGGATCAGTGCCGTACTTTAGCCGATAGAACTTGGCCCGCTCCTGACGCAGGGCATACTCCAGCATCTTGATGCGACGCGTCAGGTCGGATTTGAGGCTTTCCAAGCACTTGCGTTCCCCGAGAAGCATTGCGATGCGAGCCTTTTTACAAGGGAGAAAGTTAAGTGATTAGTTTTTAATTTAAAAAGAGATTAAAGTAGGTTAAAGATAGGGGAATAGGAACAGTTAAATCTTCTTACAATATGCATGTAATTGCTAATATTATCATTCATTAATTTCCCTAAATATTACGCAAAATTCAAAGTGAAAGTAATGACTTTTGGCCAATAAATCCAAGGGGGAAAACACATAAAAAACTACGAGTTATGGAAAAATAATTAATACAGCTATTTAAAGCTTTTCCCCAATGGCTTTGTCCCCCTTCTTCACAGCCGTTGCAATCCAATTGCGTTTGCTTTTGTTGTGCCACAATGTGTGTTGTGGCGGGTTGTTGCGGGCATAATTGACGCTCCGCTGCGTTGGGGCCAACGAAAAACAATTAAATTCAATTAATTGTGATACAGACAAACAAACAACAACTTCAACTGGCCCAATTAGCTGTTGGGGTAAGAGGTCCGGGGGAGGGGTCTAAGCCCGGTGTCTGCTGTCGTCGCAAGTGCGTAAAAATTGCAATGCACCCAACAACCGCATCCCCCAGTGAATCCATTCCTCCTCTCGTTCCGCCCATTCTGTGTAGCAACAGTGTGCAGTGTGCAGTTATGACTGCGCAGTTCCCCTAAAACCAAAGCGGCGGATGGCGGATGGATGCCAAAGGGCGGTACTGCACCTGACACAGTTGCCGAAGGGAGCAGAGGAGCAGAGCAGGCTGCGTGAAGGAATACAACTTTTGCTTTTTTTCCCCGACCCTTCTTTCCTATTCCATGCTATGACGACGCCCCTAAAAAAAAACAAATACAAAATTCAAATGGGGGAAGTGGGCGGCACCCACACAACACTCCTACGGCCGAGGTCAACCAAATAAGTATTGATAATATTCAAAACGGGTCAAATTAATAGGAGGAGAAAGTCGTATAAGTTTAAAAGTTGTATTATTATTATAGTATTTTTTATGAGAATTTTTAACACGTTTTCTAATTGTTATTCCTATTTCCCATACAAATTTGTAGCATATTAAGAATGAGTACTTATTTATCTTTTAACAACATTAAAGTTTAGTCTTAAATCGTAATTTTATAAATAATTCAACTTGGCCTCTATGAATGTATAAATTCTGAATCGTAATTAGCATATTGATCGTGTTGGGAATACCTAATATAACTTCTAAAATTAATTTGCATAGTTAAACCACTCGAATTTCCTATAAAATAAAAGTCTAAAGAATTTCTCCTAATAAATGAATACATTCCGGCATCAGCTACTATTATTTTGGACACGGTTGTCCAACAACGCATGTCTGCGGAATGAATGAGAGGAGCGAGCGCAGAACTCAGAACCCAGAACCCAGAACTAACAACAATAACAATTTGCCGTGCTAATAGTAACCGAGAAAATGCGAGAGTGCGAGCAGAAGCGACGCTCCGCTCCGCTCTTTGTGCTGCTACTTGCTTCTGTTAATGGAAACATGTTGTGCATTTAAATTAACGCTCAATGGCATTTCGTTTGGCTCCTTAAGCTGCCTAATTAAATCCAGCGCTGATGTTACACAGATATTGGAAGTACCAAGGGCCCGAACTGCTGCAACGCGCCACACGCCAACGCCTCCTCCACCTCACAAATCGCTCTGCGACATGCAACTAGTTTGGTTTTTAGCCGTGTATCCGCCTGCCTCCACAATTAGAAATTACGAATGCCATGACAAATGCACATTTGTAACTTAATTGCCCCACGGAGGAGAAGCCATCTAGCAGATTTTGATTTACATTGTTTTGAAACGCGTGTTAACCGAAGAAGAGGACGACTCTCAGGCCAACTCATCATGTATAATGCAAGGCAAATTCATATTTGTATAAATAGAATTATTTTTATGACAAGTGCCCAGCCAGCAGCGGCGCTGGCTTTTCTAATCTATAAATGCATTCGCACACAGAGACAAAAATGTGAAATGATTGAAAATGTATATTAGCAGCTGCCGCTTTATTCTTGGCTATAAGTGTTAATTGAATCGACATTTTATAAGAGTGAGGAACAGTGGTCGAAGTGTTTTCTAATCCTGGAGTATCGTCCTCAATTTAAGAATTTCTTGAGTATTTTTTAAAAACTTTCCTTTCATTTATCATTGGGATCTTCCAATACTTTCCGTTGATAAATTTCATAAGAAGTCTATAATAAATAGAACCAAATCGAACAGTATTATGAACAAGGAACCAACCACTGTGCAAGTTAATTGCCTCGACAGACGCGACAGCAGGAAAAGCCAGCCCGAGTAGGAAGTGGAAGTGGATGCATTCAAGAATGAGGAGAACGCACAGCACTGCACAGCGCACATAATCAAAAAGAGGCAAGGACGTTGCATTTGCTGCTGTCGACGACACTGACACACAAAGATGTGAGCTGCGGATGTGTATAAATAGAAGCAAAAACAGGGAATCAGCCGCAACCACTACTAATGGCAGAGGATGATGATGCCGAGCAGGAATGGCAGCGGTGGACCCCAACTAAGATGGCGTCCCATGGACAGGCGGTGGGTTGAAAGTGTCGCGCCGCTGCATCTGCCCACTCGAACTTGGTTTGGGCCAAAATGGGCAAACTTGGCGAACAGGTTCATAAATCGTGGCGACAAATGTGCGTTAACTTGTTTTTTGCCGTTTTTTGCGTTTTCCCCACTGATGCAAAGTTGGGAGAGAGCGAGAGAGATTTGAATGTCACGTTGCATTTAGAGCGTAACGGATTGTGGGACCGATGCGAGTGCGGCTCGTTATTGATACCACCGATAATACGAGTCCCGATGCAGCCCCCCGCCGACAGGTGAAAGCGATAAGGGGCGTGTGGGTTGACATTGACACTGGCGCTCCCCTCTTCCCATTCCCTCTGATGGAAATCAGGCTACAAAGAGACTACAATTTTTCGGGGGTAAAGGCTCCTTCTGGGGAATCGTTTGCCATCTGCGGCAAACAGAGCATAAATTCGATTACGGCGTTTGCTCGGCTCGATTCGCTTGCATGCAGACAGCCATAGCCTCCTGCTACCTCTGCTCCTTCTCCTCCTTGCCATTTCGACTGGCCTTCTCCCCACATTGCTGTTTTCCTTGCATGTTCATGCATTAGCGCCTCGAAAAAATCATTGAAATGGAAAGTGAGCTCCCGCTGACGATAAACAAGGACCTTTAACCCTCAGTGTACTTTCAAGAATAAAAAAACAAAATGAGTACTTGTCATGCCATTTTGGACGGAAAGCTTCGTTTGCTGGGATATAACATAGCAGTCTATAAATATATATACAATATTGAAAAAGGATCCTAAACGCTTCTTCCTATTTTATCAATGATGTAGGACAAAGTCTACGTGAATGTTCTTTTTGGGAAATACAAAACTAATTTGTCATCTAAACCCTCCTACATTACCTTAAAGGGTAAAAGCATTCCTAGGGTTAAGGGACAGTAGTAGTGACTCACCTGCAATTCGGCCCTGTCGACGTCCCATTGTGAGCGCTCCAGCTCAAAGCGCGACCACTCGTGCTGGATAAAGTGCAATATGCCCGGTATTGTGTACTGGGGCGTGGTGGCCTGCTGGTTGTTCGGTCCGCCGCCCGCCATCCCGTTGCTGCCGTCGTCGCCTACGTTGCTCATACCGCCGACCAGGCCGCCAACATTGGCGTTCTGTCCACCAGCGTTAAGGCCACTGATACTCAGACCGCCACTGCCACCGCCCAGGCTGTTGGATAGAACGCCGCCGATCGAAGAGTTGGCACCGCCAACGCCGACACCAACGCCGCTGCCGCCGAGGACGCCGGCTCCCGCACCGCCAACCGGCTTGTTGTTAATGCCAGCGGTGGCTCCCGAGTTGGTGCCCATTGGTTTACGTCGCGCTCTCTGTGGCTGTGCTGGCTGGCTGGCTGCCGGGTGGTTCTAGCTACTGCTCCTGCTCCCTATACTGCTCCGTCTGGTCCTGCAACTGCTGCTGCTTCTGCTTCTTCGCTTGCCAGCTGTCCGACTTGTGATGCCCAGTGCTAAAAATGCAATGTCCTTTGTTTATGGCCCTCGAATTGAGTTCCTGCTGCTGCTGCTGTTCGTCCTTTGTCGCTGCCGTTACTCTTGGTCCTGTTTCGTGTGTTTTTCGTTGGTTTTGGAGGGGGAAAAGAGCAAAGTTCCGTACATGAGACAAATGAGGTCATTGAATTTTCCGAATGCGGGGGGAGAGCGTAGGAGGGAGCAGCAGGACACTCTCTTCTCTGGCTCCGGCACCCTCTCGCTCGCACGCCCGCAATCGCCCTATGCTAAGTGCTACTACTATTGAGCCCTCTCTCTCGGACTCTCTTTACGACACACACGGTACGGTACGACGTCACACGCGCGACCCGCACTCTCTCTTTAGAGTTGCCAGCAGCGGTTGGAAAAAGGCTAAATTATAGCGCACAAAAGCCGTGAAACAGCTGATGTAATGGCGGAGTTTAAACTCCTTCGCGAGGAGGGGGGCAAGGGCTCCCTCGCTGCAATTACTGTAGGTGTTACACGGCCATTCGCCACACTTTCCGCGCTGGATTTGTCGGACAACTCAACGGAGACACATACACACTCTTGCATGGAAATTTGAATGGCGCACAGACACTCACGGCACGGATTTTGGACACGGCACGGGCGTAGAGATATTCTCTTTTCTATTAAAATGCAATTAATTCCTATGACTTGCTACCAGATTCCCGGGCAAGACGCTTCGGATCCTTTCAATAGCTTTTGCTGGTTTACTTGACAATTTTGTTTACTATTTACAGCTTTTTCCAAGGAAACGTTGTTGCTACCTTTCACGATTCACCGTTTTGTGAGCGAACAAATGACGCGGTGGGGAGGAGGGCAAACCCCGAATGGGAGGCGAGACGCAGACGGCGATTAGAGTGCAGCGCGTTTGGCGATTTGGTCCATTGTTGCGCCCGTTTTGCAATTACTAATTAATTAAGGCGAACGCCGAGCTCGGTGCTGCTGCATACAAAAAGTCGATTTGATTCGATTCGGCCGCACATCAGAATGTTTGGCCTGGAACTCTGAAATAACACAGAGTTGCAGCGGCACAGCATTCCTCTCGCTCGCACTCGTGCACCTGCCGCCCGTCCGCCTTGTATGGCCGTCTCGCTCGGCGAGTCTATATACAAAGAAAAACACGCACACACTCGCGAACGTACGCATACGCCAGAGCCGAAGTATTTTCACTTTGCCTGAACTCAGAGTGTGCGGTTTCTGCGTATTAGCCACGCGTGGACTTGGGGCCGATGTGCTTCGCTTACTTTGCGTTTTAATGCACCGCTTGGCTGTATTTTGCAATTTTTCTCTTGATTTTCATTGGTATAATACAGGGTATATCGATATTTTATTCTAAGGATGACATTTTCCCGATTTTTTCTTTCCCCAAATATCGACATTGCGATATTTGTATTCGATATTTTTATCGAATCATTTAACGTCGAGTTGATTACAAAAAATATACAAAAAATATCGATGTTTGGCGGGGAGTCATCGAAAAAACCTAGTAGGCCTTGGATAAAAAAATCATATAAAAGGAAGCAGTTTCCCGGAGTTTGTCAGTCTGCTCATGGCTTTCATATTGATTTATTACTTCTTTTGTTTTATTAAAACTATTTGTAATTTTTTTTTATTTGATTGGATTTTGAGTGTAATCCGAATAACGTTATTTTTTGTGCGCATCTTTTTGATGGTATATTTTTTTATTTAAATAGTTGTAATTGTTATTTCATTATGATTTATGCACTTGCAATCATGGTTAGAACCTTATAATTTTTATTTATTTTTGATTAATTTAAGGTATTAATCTTGATTTACTTCTATAAAACGATTTGCACGTCATTTAGATCGCAAGCGAACTGTCGAATGAAATCCTTATAATTTTTTTTATTTGGTTTTGCTTAAAACTTCCAGCTATCTCTATTTTATTTAAATAAACAGATTTGCACGTCATTTAGATCGCAAGCGAACTGTCGAATGAAATCCTTATAATTTTTTATTTATTATGTCTCAAGTTATATGAAAATATATTGAAAATTGGCATGGTTACAATTTTTTTTCTCAAAACTTTCAGATCGTTCCTATGGCAGCTATATGATATAGTCGTCCGGTCCGGCCCGTTCCGACATATATAGTAGTGAGAGCATAAAGAAGACTATCTGCAAAGCAATCAGATAGCTTCAAAACTGAGAGACTAGTTTGCTTAGAAACGGACAGACAGACGGACAGACAGTCGGACAGACGGACATGGCTAGATCGACTCGGCTGTTGGTGCTGATGAATAATATATATACTGTATAGGGTCGGAAATGTCTCCTTCACTGCGTTGCAAACTTCTGACTAAAATTATAATATCCTGCAAGGGTATAAAAAATGACTCATTCTGTCAAAAAAAGTAAGACCCTGCAAGGGCATAAGAAATATACAAAACATTTTATATTAAATTTGATTTTATTTTCATGGCAATGAAGCTTTTCAATCTTTTCATTCATCGAAGTAAAATCTGAAGGATTTACTTAAAGTTATGTCCTACGAGGCTGCGGCCGGGGGATTACTCCTGCTGCCGCTCTTCCTGCGGACATTGGTAATACTGAATAGCCAGCACCGCCTTGAGCCACTTCAACGCAGTTTGGATTGTTGGCAGAAGCCATTGCGAGGACGGCCAGCACGGCAAACAAGAAAACCTTAGAAGGGATTTAATAATTAAAATATTCTTGAATCTGAATCTGATTGCCACTTACCAAAAATTTCATCTTGACTGAAGTTGTGATTTTATAATTTGCATCCAAGGTGTATTTATACTCGGAGACGCTTCTCATCGCCTAGAGACCAAGCTTGTCTTAAGCTTTAACTGTGGGGTTATAGCTTTCAGTTATTCCTAGAATCAGATTATTAATTTTAAATAAGTTTGACCTTGATACCGAGAATAAAGCATAATTATACATCCATCTGTCTCTGAATTTCTAAGAAATAAATTAATCTCGAAAAGTGACCTATGCATTTTTTGGTTAATTAATTGGAATATATATTACTTAAAGTCTTGTACGCCTGAATGGCAGAAAAATATAACTAAGTATATTGACAACACAAAGTATCTTGACGAATTTACTTCAGTAGTTCTTTGATGATGTGTCATATATTGATATTTATATATTATATCAATTAAATGACTCTATATGTGTTAATACTCGTTGTAAATTTATTGCTGATATCAGTTCTCTGTTCTGTAATATATACTCGTATCTTTTAGAGCTTAACTTATTTTTTAGGGGTTTCCGACGTAACCTTCCAACGTAACTTTAAATACCCTTTCAGCTTACAATTGGATCATTGAATGAATTAAACCATTGAATTGATCATGAATTCACCCAGTTTGATGAAATAAAAAGAAATTCCAATAAAATTCCAATTCCAATAAAATTCCAATCTTGATAAAATTAAAACCGAAATTCTAGAATAATACAAATGGCCATATATTAAATTATATGAAAATATGTTGAACATTGGCTAAGTTATAATTTTTTTCCTCGAATGTTTCCGATCGTTCCTATGGCAGCTATATAATATAGTCGTCCGATCCGGCCCGTTCCGACATAGTGAGTATATAGAAGGATATAGAAGTATATGAGCAAAGTTTCATTCAGATAGCTTAAAAACTGAGGGACTAGTTTGCGTAGAAACAGACGGACATGGCTGTTGATGCTGATCAAGAATATATATACTTTATAGGATTGGAAATGTATCCTTCACTGGCGTTGTAATTTTCTGACTTAAATTATAATACCCTGCAAGGGTATAACAACTATCTCAAAATGTTAAGCCCGCTAAGTTTAATTTGAAAAGTCGTATACCTTATGAGATCAAAAATGACTCCTTCAGACAAAAAAGTAATACCCTGCAAGGGAATAAGAAATATACAAAACATTTTATATTAAATTTGATTTTATTTTCATGGCAATGAAGCTGTTCAATCTTTTCATTCATCGAAGTAAAATCTTGAAGGATTTACTGAAAGTAAGGTCGTTGATAGGAGTTGTAACGAGGCTGCGGCGGGATTACTCCTGCTGCCGCTCTTCCTGAGGACATTGGTAATACTGGATAGCCATCACCGCCTTGAGCCGCTTCAACGCAGTTTTGATTGTTGGCAGAAGCCATGGCGAGGACGGCCAGCACGGCAAACAAGAAGACCTGAGGAGGGATTTAATAATTAAAATATTCTTGAATCTGAATCTGATCGCCACTTACCAAAAATTTCATCTTGACTGAAGTTGTGATTTTATAAATTGCATCCGAGGTGTATTTATACTCGAAGACGTTTCATATCGCCTAAAGCACAAGCTTGTCTTGAGCTTTAACTGTGGGGTTATCGCTTTCAGTTATTCCTAGAATCAGATTATTCATTTTAAATAAATTTTTGTCCCTAATACCGAGAATTATGCTTACTTACATATACATACCATCTGTCTCTGAATTTCTAAGAAATAAATAAATCTCAACAAGAAATAAAGCTAACTTCGGCATGCCGAACATTAATACCCTTGCAGTAAGTAGGGTAACCGTTATATTTTTTGGAAGGCGCCAGCAAACCATTACAGAGGATCGAGGGGATCCGTAAAGAACTACTACAATTCCACTGAAATTAAGCATCAGGTAGCTGGCAAAACCCGCACATCGACGCAAACTCAAGTTTTGCAACTACAATCTGGAAAACTATCCTGCTGAGCTGCCGAAGTTGGAAACACATTTGGGACCTATGGTCAAAACACGTTAAAGATCTTCCCGCTTTACCCTCGCCCAACAGCACTAGATATAGAAAAGGATACATATATCTCACACTCTTTTGTAGAAAATGACGCCATTTCCTTTTAATTCAGAATTTGTCAACACTTTCACAACATCCTTTTCTTTACAGACCCCCTATAGACTGAGCCTGGTACTACCCATCCTAAAACCCAAAGCCAACCCCACATTCCAACCGTCCCATTATAATCCGCTCTTACACACTCTAGAGAACTCTCTTCATAACCTTTAAATATTATAGCATCAATAATGACACCGACTATCAAATCAAATCTCGCTTAGAACACACACAATTCATGAACCCCCATTATTTGGATGGATCACAGCAAAAACTGTCTCTCCACTCTATATAATGATGCACTTTTACCAGCTAGAACCATATCCTTCCTTCTAGCTAAGCAAATATTTTCTCCGTCCTTCAAATATATAGACTTTAGTCCTCTACTATATGTAAATAGCAGAGAATCGTATGCCTTAACAAATTGTTAGCTTTAAAAATAAATAAATTGCAGATGGTCATACTGGATTAAACACCAATACAAGCTAAACACCACGATTCAACGCAGGATCGCTTACATGACTGTACATTTATTACATTAGCTACAAACTATCATGTGAACTAGGACTGACATTGAGATTAGATGTTATTGTTCAAATTTTATGTTGTCGTCACGTCCACCAGGATTACTTTTGATCGGAAAGCCACACACTGGGCGCGCCGCCGCTTACAAGAACTCCTCGCACCAGTCGTTGAGGCAATTGTAGCAGTCGGAGGCCTGTTTCGAGCTGGCGTGGCACACCTCCTTCATCCAATCCTTGAACAGCTCCTCGTCCTTCTTCAACACAAGGTACTGCCCCAGGACAGTTGAGGCCTGCATAAAAAGATATCAAATGTTAGGTAGTTGTAATAATTCGCATTGTTTATTTGTGCACATGGCGTCATTTCGTATTTACACACGCACCTTGTCGAAGCCCGCTTCAGTAAGGCGTCCTCCTAGGGTTTCGCCGATGCCGGCCAACTCGGTCACCGCCTTGTTGCCCATCGGCTCAGCCACAAAGTTTCTATACTTCTGGGAAGTTCCCGACATCTTGCTTTTTCCTTTTTTGGCTGCGTTTTGCGTATTTCGTTAAATGAAATTAGTTCGCGGCGTTTCTAAATAGTGACGCATGTATAAGTGTGCCCACTGGACGAGCCGGCGAAAACGCAGAAACGCCTAGTGGAAGCGCGTTTTTTGGTCACATTAATTTGGTCTACACAAAACTATCGCATAATTCAAAATATTCCGAACTGTTCACTGTTTTTTCGATGTGAAAAAATATTTTTTACCTTTTCTCAATATTTTATTTTTAATAATTAGGATTATATATAAAAGAAAGCATCAGAATATACCAACGCAATACATTTTATTTTTCGATGTTAAACAAAAAATTATTTACGAAATAAATAAATAAAAAAAATTAATTCGTTGTCGCCAAATCCATCGATGTGCGTATATTTTCGTTGTACATTTTTAATATTCAAAAATGATTTAAAATTTTGAAAATTCTAAAACCTTTTCTCAATATTTTATTTTTAATAATTAGGATTTTAAATGCGATTCGGAATATATATATATAAAAAAGCATCACAATATACCACGCAATACATTTTATTTCGGGACTTTTCCTAATTAAGAATTTTGTTATATTTAGGAATAGTTATTAGTTTTATAACTATTTTTTTTTTTGTGTTTATGCTTATAGTTATCGGGAATTTAATATTAATACATTTTCAACGCAATAAATTTTTTCGGGACTTTCCCCAATTAAGAATTTTGTTTATAGTTAGAAATAGTTATTAGTTTTATAACTATGTATTTCGTTTGTGTTAATGCTTATAGTCATCGGGACCTGAATATTAATTAATATTCATATTAAATATGATTTACTTTGTCTTTAGTGTTTTGCAGTGAAAATCGTTTATTTTAATGCTCCATTTAGTAAAAATAGGGGCAATGCACCACCTGTGCTTAGTATGCGCCACAGCACCGGGCTTAACCCAATTTATCAGCACCGTGCCTATGATATCCCGCCGGGCCTCTTTGATAAAGAACCTCGCACAGAGGTTTCAACCTGGGCGGCGATCCGCCCGAGAATCCAGTCTTGATTGACACCTGGCCCTGGTCTAGTTTATCGCTAGTGGCGACCCAAGCCCTCGCATAGTCTATAAATTCCTCAGTTGCGAGTTCCTGGCCATAGTTAAGTTGTGTTCCCTGTAAAGATGTTGGCGCTTAGCTGGCTTTGCTGTGGATTGGCCCTTAGTTGGCTGGTGGGTGAGTTACGGGGAACCGGAGGTGGATCGGCTTTGTCTCCGTCGACTTCTCCGCTGACCGAGATTCGAGGGCACACACATCGCTTTGAGTTTGCTGAGTAATTAAAGCGCTCCAGGCCAAGAATTAATTGCTGGGTCGCAACCGGTTTCGAGGATTACAAATGCGTCAGCCGCCTTAATGAGCTTCGGGCTTGGATCTGGAGCTGTAGCTCGCCCATGGAGCTGGGGCGGGTGGGGCCTTGGCTCATCGCTGCCGATCAGTTGGAAATCGACGGTTAGCTGGTCAAGATGTCCTCGAACGCGCTGGCCTGCATTTGCAATGTGATCAATCCGTGTCGAAATGAGGTCTCTACCACCTTTGTGGTCCTCCAGTGGCTAATCACCGGCTTCGCGGCCCTCGCCCAGGTGGTGCGACCCGTGCTTCTGCTCTGTAAAGTGGTTACCAGCTAATCCTTCCTTATTACTCATCGATTTTCCTCATATCTCACTTAGTTGGTATTCGCGGAGAAGTGGCTCTGAGCCAGGAGGATTATAACAAGACCTGGATCTATATGCCCAACGGCGAGGGCAAGCCGGAGGTGGCCTACTTGGTGGAACCGCCGCCGGAGAATCGCATCAATCTGCCGCAACTCATAAAGTTTGAACTCTACGGAAGGTGACCAGGAACTGGGATAAACAACGCGTTTTTAATAATAAGGAATCTTCCCTCCTCAGCGAGTCCAGTTCCAGTGCCGATTTCTGGATAGACGACGACAACTTTGAGTTTCCGCAACGCCACAAGCGCGATACGTGGCAGGAAATGGCCGAGAAGTTCAACCCCGATCTGGACACCAAAATTCTCGTTCACGGCTGGAAGTCCAGCACCATGAGCAACTCCATTCAATCGATTCGTGGCGCCTACATCGAGCGTGGCCAAGTGAACGTGTTCGCCATCAACTGGAAGGATCAGGCGGATAATATATACTATTTGACACCGGCTCGGTACACGGTCCAAGTGGGCAGAGCAGTGGCCAAGCTGATCGATCTGCTGGTGGAGGAGAAGGACGCGGATCCTCAGAGGATACACCTTATAGGCCACAGTCTGGGTGCACATATTATGGGCTATGCTGGCTCTTATACAAAATACAGGGTTAATCGCATCACGGGCCTTGATCCGGCTCGTCCCGCCTTCGAGGATTGCATTGGGCCAGAGAATCACCTAGACGACACGGATGCCAACTTCGTGGATGTCATACACAGTTGTGCCGGCTACCTGGGCTTTCGTCGACCGATCGGAATGGTGGACTTCTATCCCAACGGAGGAGGTCCACCGCAACCGGGCTGCAAGGAGCTATCGCAGATTTTTAGTGAGTATTTAAAGGGCATTTTGAGTTCTCACCTTGAGCTCATCGTGACTGTGCTTTCAGCTGGTTGCAGTCACGGACGTTCCTATGAATATTACGCGGAATCCATAAACTCACCCAAGGGCTTCTACGGCGTTCCTTGCTCTGGCTTAGATGAACTCAAAGGAAAGAACTGCACGGGTTCTAAAATCCTCATGGGTGATCCTGTTCCCAGGGATGCTCGAGGCGTTTTCCTTGTGAAAACGGCCAACAAACCGAGCTATGCCCTGGGCATCGATGAAATCTTGAATAACTGATCAATCACAATCACTTTAAATATCAAAAATTAATATGTATTATTAAATATTATTTACAACAAATCACTTAGGCTACGAATACGCAAGAATGGGGATTATTTCAGGCAATAACATCGGTGCGTCTGCGGATGATGTTGCTCCTCCGGTGGCTACCATTCGGCTGCAGCACATCCTCCGGCCTTGGCTCGATCTCGTAGTGCTTGTAGCCGTCCACATCGTCCAGCTCCCTGGAGGTGAACTTGGCCAGCATTGTGCCGCGTCCGGCATAGGGCGGAGTGTACTTGAAGGTTGCTGCTGCGGTGCCACCCACTGGGATCTCCGCGATCTGTGAAGGAATGTAAGAGATTAACTCATCGTACTTGTTATGCGTTTAGTGCCTCAAACCCACCTTGAACTTTAGCGGCTGCTCAATGCCTGGTCCCTCCACCGTAAATATGCCCTTGTGGAGGGGAATGGGCAGCGGATTGGCCAGGCGCACGATCACGTCCAGCTCCTTCTGGGCCACGATGCTGGCCTCACCCAGCTGGAACTTAATATCCGGCTTGCGCACTCGGAAATCGTCCTGGGCATAGTAATCGTAGTCCGTGTCCTTAACCTTGGCGGCAGCCGAAATCTGGAAGGCGGCCTGCGAGGATAGCTTCTCGAAGTACTCCTCGAAAATGACCTCCATGCGCACGTACTCGCTGCTCTTGGGCTTCAGTTCGAGCTCGAAACCCAGAATTTTCACCTCCATGGCACCCACGCCAGTGTACAGGACGGCGTCGCAGTTGACCTGACCCGTGGCCAGGTGGGTGACTGTCTCGCTCTTGTTCGTGACCTTGAGCACCACACTAAAGTTCTCGCCGATCTTGATGTCATCCTTGAGCTCCATGTCGAACTCCACGTCGTTGAAGTTGTCGTTCAGGTAGTACCGACTGAAGGCATGGCGGGATTGCTTGAGGGCCTTCAGCATGGTGCTTCTTTCCTCCTCGGAGCGCTCAGCGTGCTTGTAGGTGTCGGTGATGTCCTCCCGCTCCCACTTCAGCACCGCCTTGGTGCTGATCAAGTGGCCAATGGCCAGGGTGTCCTTGCGCAGAAGCTTCAGCGGCTGACTGGGTCCGTTGTAGCGCCAGTAGAGCTTGTCCGCATTCACCTCCGCAAAGACGAAGCCGCCATCGAAGGGTCGCAGGATCTCGCCGTGCTTCACGGCCAAAACGGAGGCGGGACCCACGCGGTACATGTTATCCGAGGCCTCCTGCGGCGTGGCATCCACCACCTGCCAGCCATCGTATGAGCCATGCTGACCAATGCCCAGGTCAGGACGCTGCATCCACAGCTCGTTCCACACATGGTAGTTCCATATCGAGTCCGTGGTTTCCGCCTCCAGCTTCTTGTTGTTCGAGTCGATGAAAACATCCACCGTCAGCGAGGCCTGGGTGTCGTGGGCGGACGAGTAGCAGGTGATGATTCTCGCCGGGATGCCCAGGCTCCGGGCAATGGTGGCCAGCACTCCGCTAAAGTTCCAGCATTGTGCAAACTTCACTGACTTTTGGGTCTTGTGGAACTGCTGAAGGATCTCCGCCGATCCGGTCCACTTGGTGGGTGCAATGCCACCGGAGAAATCCTCTGACCAATTGCCCAGCAGGACGCCATCGTCGTCCACCGAGTTGACTAGAGCGGACAGAGCGCGGGCAACTCGCACAGGATCGCCTCTGTAGGCCGGCGGGATCTTGCCCACGGTTCCCAGGACCTTGAGGCTGCACTCCAGCACATGGCGCTCGAACTGGCCAATCTTCCAGACCGAGGGACGCAGTCGGTTGTAGGATCCGCGCCATATGAGAGTGGTGTCGTGCATCACGTACTCCTTGCGCTGCTCCCGATCCTCCAGATAGACCTGATCCTCAGGACACCAGGGATTGAACAGAATGTAGATGGGCAGCGGCAGAGGGTAGCTCCTCGAGCCATCGCCCAGCAGCTTTGTGTCAATGTCGAGTCTCCACTCGGTGACGGGACACGTGGACGGCGGCTTGATCAGTACTGTGAGGGTTAGCCCTTCGTGGGACTCAATGCCGGCTCCCCACTCCAGGGTGTCGCCCAGATAATCGATGCCATCGTGCGGCACCAAGGCATTTAGGGTTCCATGTCCCGGACTAGGCTTGGTGTCATCCGCCACGCTAAGAATGAAGCTAATCGCATCCTTGCTGGGGCTGTAGTCCCGGTTGAAGTGAATACGCAGCCGGAAGGGTTCGCCTCGCCTCACAATCAGTGCCTCCTTGGCAGCCGCCGCATAGAAATGACTGGTGTGGTGCTCGTCGTGGTTGTCCTCCAGGCAAAGATCCACCCTGTGGACGCCCAGCACTGCGGAACTGGCGGCATCTGTTGGCATAATTAAAATTAAAATTACTTAAGGAATGTTTTTATCTGTGTTTATTTATATTTTATATTGTAAAAGAAGCCAAATAAACTGGAATTATAATGGTAATATTAAGAGTTGGTTAATACAACTTTTGCCTATATTTTAAGAACTTGCCAAAAGTTTATAACCAATCCAAATACGCTGTCTCTCATGAGTAATTAGTACTTGGACAGGGTCTGAATAAAATCTGTCAGCGGCTAGTGTGGGCTTCCAAGAGATCTCTTTGCGCTTTTCTTGGCTGTGGGGAAGCAGATGATATCATAAAGCAAATCATCTGTCAGCTGTGCTCCCCGAAGCACCAGCATCAGCATTAGCATCATATTGACTAATAGCCTTTGGCCGTAAACATAACAAACTTGTGCCACAATGGCCATAAGATCAATGCCAAGCCAATTAATTCTCGCAGTGGACAATAAAGGCGACGCCAACGCCCAGCCAAAAAAACAACAGCAGCCGTAAAAAAGAAACTAAACTAAAATAAATAAAAACCTAAAAAATAAAATGTATAAAAATGTTCCACAAAAGATTAATTGGAAAAGGAATTATATATTTTTCTTGGAATTAAGGCTAAAAAAGCAATTGGAAATCAAAAGGAAATTAAAATTGAATCAAGACATAAGCTTTCAGATGTATTTTTTTGGTACTAAAAATATTCCCACTACCAGTTGCCAAGAACCACTTTGTTTTCTGAAAGAATAAATCAAAAGGGCAACGACATAATAGCCTATATTTTGAGTAGTTCAACCATAAATTACTTTATAGATGGAGAGCAATTTGCTAAGGTTACCAAAGGTCGCAATTGAATCTTTTGAATCAAACAAAAATAGATTTCTCCGTTCGACTGTTCCCAAGCATCAGCTGCGGGGAAAGAGAAAACATAAGCGGCCATAAATAACAAGCTATTTTTCTGTGATAAAAAAATAAGTCAAATTGGTATTATCGGCCATGTGTTTCACTTGGCTTTTCCCTAGTCGCTTTCCTCTTGAATCCAACGGGAAATCAACTCAGCACAATCTTGATTTGAAATATGAAAATGCTTTGCGCCATAAGTAAAGAAATATTTGCTGGAATATTGAATGTGTGAAGGGATCGGCTTACAGGCAAATATGTGCTTAAAAGTGTGTTAATAATTTTTGCGAAACAGCAATGCAAATTCGACCTCACCGAACGTGTCAGAAAAACCCAAAACGCAAATTCCGCAACGGAAATAGAAACAAAAGCACACAAAATGAAGTCATAGACCAGAAACAAAAACTATACATTAAAATATTATAAAATTCCGAATGATTTGCTTGGTAATTATAGCACTTAACATATTGTGTCATACTTGTAGATCATTATGGGTGATATTTAATCTTGACTATTAAGGGTGGATCGCTGATAAATTCCGCAGAGAACCTGCCAGACAGCTTAAACTTCAAGACGCCAAATGAAAACAAAAGTATTTCCAAGTCATGAAGTCATCCACCGTTAAGGAACAAGCAAATTAAAATAAAATTCCAATTCATTGAAGCAAAGTCTAAGTAGCTTTGATTAACAAATATTTAAAATACTCGCGACAAATTTAATATTTGCATTATTTGTGTTGTCAGCACTTTTGTTTTTATTTAGGAAGCCCTCAGAACGTGTTCAAGCAACACAAAACTTTGGAAGAACAACAAAACAGAACAAAGTAAAGTCACAAAGCGAATAAATAAATTATACAACCAATTAAAAACATATTAAAATTATTCACAAAGCTTTTTAGGCACTTTTTGTGTGATTTTCATAGTTCTGGAAGAACTTTATTATACCTTCTAGATCGGCCGAGGGCCGGGTACTGCGAAATGGATTCACTCTTCGTGGCTGGGAGTTGGGCCACCATCGCTGCAGCCAGCTGGGCGTATAATTCCGATACCAGTAACTCATCTTCTCTGGCTTCCGGCTAATACAATTCGGTTTAAATGGCAGACAAGACCGTTGTAAGCCACAGTTTATGCGTTACGGTTTTAATAGAAGAGGCAGCACCGACACAACAGAAGAATCGAGCTAACGGAAACTGCTCTCTAAACTCGTGGTACCTATTATTACAAATTCTAGATCCGCTCGAAGCTAGACCGGACCGAACACCGCGACGCTTTGAACTCAACTGATCGGAAATTGGCTTTCTCAGATAGTTTCGCCTGCCGCCTGCGTGTGTTGCTCTCCGAGAGATCTGTCTATCGTTCCGCTGCTCTCCAAGATCTGGTCGGTTTTGTTTTGTTATTAATTATATCCGAGAAGCTGAGCTTCAGCAGCAGCACGATGGACCCGTTGTGGCCAGAAGCTGCGACTACGTCATCGTTCTTCATTGGCAACAACGCCATCGAAATGGTCATCAAGCGAAGCGTGGAGTGCTCTCCATTGGCAATATAAGGCTCGACTCGCTCTTATTAATCATTTCGCTGGGCTGCTTATCATTAATTATTGTATAAACATCACATTTTTCGGGGAGGCACACACTGCAGGTGTTTCACGCTTTTTGTTTATTTTAATTCAATTTTGCGAAATTGCAGGCATCCAAATGAGCAATTCGATGGCTATTCCACGCTGTGGGCAGTCTCAACTATGAGTGTTTAAACACCCACGAAACCAGCCGCCAATTTGCATTCATAAAAGGCAATAACTACAGAACAGAATGCATAATTGTTTCTACAAAGTAAATCGATTTGAAACGTCGGTGAGCGGAACACAGAGATCAAATCACATTTTATGGCCGTGCTGCTATATAAAATAAATCAATTTTGAAAAATATCAGTGACGAGCATTAAAAGATCAAAGCCAACAAGGACATATGAACCGAGGTAAGGAAAGATTGTAACATTGTTGTTATGGGTTTTATATGGATATAAATGTATTTGAAACCAGATTTCTTTGCGATTAATTAGCCATAAGTATGTACAACTTGATAATAAATAGAAAGAGAAACATAATTATGAATCAATTTACAAGGAATTTAGGCAACCAAAAAATATGCTTTGCCCTCTTTATTTATACCTAATAATTAAACAAATAAGAAGCATTAAGCTTAACAATGTTTTCTTAAGTATGTATATTGTTGACCTATATTTAGTACAAACTTTTTGCTATACTTAAAGAAAATATCTATTTTTTGTATATACACAGCACTCGAATAAGGAAATGAATCACCTTTTAATATATCTTCCGTTCCTATTCAAACCAAAGTTAAAACTCAGTTAAAAATACCCAAGAAATCCACATGAACTGAATTTTAAAATCGTATTAATCCCCAATTTGGATGACATCCGACAGCAGCAGTTAGCTTACCCGTCTCATCGGGATTTGGAGCGCCCGCCAAATAGTTGGCATTGAAATTGCGCATACGCAGCTTGGGCTCGTCGCTGCCATTCCGCCGGCAGCACTCCGAATCCACGCAATTCCATTGCTTCAAGCACGAGAGCTTGTGGCCCATGTCTCGAGACGCACTGCAACCGGGTATTGCAGGTAGTGTGTTTAGTATTATTAACCAACTGAGAGGGCGTGAGTCTGGCCTTTATCTATTTGGACACAACCGGTTCTGCTGGGGCCAATATGATAAGCCGCAGTTTGTTGATTCGTAGGAGTGGTATTTGAACTTCGGATTGCTGTGGCTGTGGCTTCACTGGAAACCCGCGCAATTAATAGCAACACCTCATGTTTTGGTTAAACAGCCCGCGGGGAATGCGAAAACGGCGGGGCTTAAAAACTGTAACAGCTGCGACAACGACGACGACAGAATCACGTCATCGGTGGCGGAGGTGAACCGAAGCGAACTAGAACGCTCCGATGCTGAAATGATACTGCGATTGATTAGGCGAGAGGCGACCGCGGAATCTTCGGCCAAGTGATCACACTTTACATAACCATACCAGATGCCTCCACAGCTGACCCCAGTGTCAGCAGGCTAGTTGCTGGCCTCGGGTGTCCAAAAACCAGACATGCGTGTGGAAATTGATCGGCTTTAATGGAGAATAGTCAAAGTGAATCATTATTGGCTTTGATTGCCACTTGTGGCAGCTTCTCACTGGGCTAACTGATGGCGCCATGCTAAAGAGGTGTGGCTGGCATTAAATCTTCTAGCTACCTGTCAACGTGAATAATCCGAAAAAAGGGAATTTTGTGTAGTGATCAGTGGTTTCTTGGAAACTCCAAAGCATCACCGAGAATGTGCAATATTTTTGTTTAAGAGGTTTGAATTGCCTCACCTTACTGATTGATTGATTTTCACTTAAAGGTCTAAAAGATAAGAAGATTTAATACCCTAAATACCTTTTTCATAAACTCACTAATATTTATTTATTACTTAGATTCGATTTTGGGGATCTTTTTTATTTTTCTTCACTTTTTCACCTAAAACATTAACCGAACATATATTTTTAAATATTTAAAAAAAAACTCTTAGTTTTCTGTAATTAGTTATTATTTCAAGCAATAATATTTTAGCTTTCCACATTCATGTTAATAGATTCAAACAAGGCGCCTTTATTTTTAGAACATAAACAAAAGCCACAAGTTTCCACAGCTGATCACTCAACAAGTTCTAAAAGCAGACGCTAAAATGAGTTGGTTCTCGAATTGGAATCTTCTGGTAATCGTTTGTCGGTTATCGGTTATCGGTGATCAAGTTGTACTCTTGCTCAGTGAGAGACGAACAAATTTAAGAGAATTTTTCTTTGGGGGTATTATGTATATATGTAACAACATCTTCGCTTTCAGTGTTTTTTTTTTCATTATCAGTTATAGTTGTTTCAGTGTTTTCAAAAGTAATGGAAGTCTCTCGCGATCAGTGGCCAGCACTGAGAAATCTATTTGCAGGGGATCGAAAAAATCTCACTGGGTTCGATCTGATAGAGTATTTTGTAAACTACCAGCCAGAAGACAGCGAAGAGTCAATAAAAATATACACAACTGATGAGGATTGGATTACACATGGCAACTATATGCTTATTGTAGGAAGGCGATCCTCAATTAAACTAGCTCAGCAAATTTATATATGATTCTGATTTTAGCACACTTTACTCAGCAAACACTTTGTTTACTTTGATACCGCCGCGGGTTCTCTGGAAGATCTCAAGGGTCTATTGTGTTCCTTAAATCTGAAAGGTTTTCATTTGATTTGTGGTTACGAGGAACGATATAAGCCTTTAGTTGAGGAGTATTGGCAAAGTTTGGGTCGAGACCTTGATGAATTGGAGCATCAGGGCACTATAGTTTATCACCTGCCAAGCTCAGAAGTTCATAAATGGGAGGCCAGGTAATACAAATATTAAATAAAGACATGGATTTTTGTCCATAATCTATTAATTTCAGCTTGAGTTCCTCTGTCACTGTGGGTTATCTCAGTGCAAAACATGCCAGCTTGGTGGATCAGCATTGGGCTTACCGCTCCCCCAATTCCTTGCCCTTGATAAGGGGTCTCTTGGACAACAATGTCAGTGCCGGGGTCTTCGATAGCCTAGGCGAGCCCCTAGCTTGGTGTCTGAGGTACACAGAGAAATAAATTCCTGAAATGTCAAATTATTACCTGTATTTTTAAGATCTCCCCATGGCAGCCTGAGCAACTTGCACGTTTTAGCCACCCATCGACGTCAAGGACTTGGATCCCTGGCAGTGCGTTTTATGGCTAAGGAAATTGTAGCCACGGGCTCGGAGGTTCTGGCCACTGTTGTCTTCGATAACGAGAGCTCTTGCAGAATGTTTGAGAAATTAGGCTTTAAGCCCATTAATAAAATATATTGGGCTGTAATTGCTTAGATTAAATATACCGTTGTATTGGTATCATCAACAAATACATGAAAATAACGACAAAGAAGAGAACTTTTGTACCCATTAAACAAGTCATATTTCTCTCTCTCTAGAAACTCATTTGCTCTTTTAATAAATGCATGAAAATGTAGTTCTCTTTTGCTTAAAAATCAGTACTTGACTGACTTTTGTGCAGGGAGGTTCTCACGATGTCGGAGGAGCTGGTCGAGATTCCCCGCAGCGATTGGGCGAAGCTGCGGGAATTGTATACCCACAGAGACACCGATCCCCAGGGCTATCCATGCATTAATAATTTCATCCAGTGGGTGGAAAAAGACCCTAGTCTAAAGGTCAAGTTCTTATCCCTAAACGGTGACTGGCAGAAAGATGGAACCTTTGTTATGACAGTAAGTACTACATACTACATATATACAAAAATATATTGGAACTAAGAACTTATCTGTATTGCTTTCGCCATATATTTAGTGGCATAGGGAAATGGGGCTTAACCACCTCTACTTCAACACCCTCAGTGACAATTTTGACAATCTAACCAAGGCCCTAGAATGCTTAAAGCCCCTGGAAAATGAATTCATATTCTTTGGATTTGACTCTCGTCTTAAGCCTCTAGTTGAAAATATAGGCAAGAAGTTGTACTCCAAAGAACTCTTTATTGTAGGCACCGTTTGGTATAAGGCCAGCAAGGAGCTCGTGGATAGTTTTACTTTTGAGTGAGTTGAAACACGTCGACTGTCTTCCAGTTGCATTAAAGTTCTATATATTTTATTACAGGATTCCATCTGGCATTACGTTGAGCGATCTGTCCGTTGAAGATGCCGAAACTATCAATGAAATCTGGCCACATCGTGGCCCTGGATCCGTATACTTTGTAAAAAATTTAATACAATTTAATGTTAACGCGGGAGCCTACGATGAGAGTGGCAAGTTGGTAGCCTGGTGTTTAAGGTGAGAATAATTCTGCTTTTTAAGTGTAATATTATTTATATTATCTGTCTTCAGATTACCCATTGGTTCTTTGGGTCTTCTGCAAGTCTTGGACTCCCATAAACGTCTGGGTCTGGGTCAATTAATGGTCAAGTCGATATCCAAGAAGATTTCAGCTCTGGGCGATCAGGTCCTGGCTCCTGTGGTGGACAAAAACACAGCTTCGAGGAATATGTTTGAGAAAATCGGGTTTCAACCTATTGACACAGTTTACTGGGCTGATTGAAGAACTTATACATATACAAAAATTACAAAAAGAATAATAATATTAAACAGAAATTTATTAAATTAATGTTTTTTTTTTCTTTGGTTATATTTTATAATGCATACTTCAACTTAATAATAATTCCCCTAGACAATATGGATTTTCCAATGAATTAATTAAATCTTAATTAGATAGTAAATACTGATTCATTATAATTAAAAATTATTCCTATAATTTGTTCAGTCACCAAAGCACCAAAAGGTTAAATAAATTGTAGAATTGTGAGCTGGCAGCGATGAGTGAAAAGAGGGACTGATAATCAGATTCGCGTGCAAATTTTTAATTTATAAATGTAAATTTAAAAAAATATAGTCACGTTTAGGATTTTTTATTTACTCTCTGAAACGTGTGATAGCATCTGTCCTTGTTTTGAATTTGTCAGAAAACCTTGGAAATTCCGGAAGGGGCTTTTCATGTTTTTGACTTTAGCTTTGAACATTTAAAGATTACGCGACGCCTCGATTTACTTTAATATATTAAAATAAATTAGTAAACCAGTAATAATTGAAACGCTTTCTAATGACTTATTAGTTTATTTTATGATTAAACACGTCTCTCGGGGAGACTAAAGATAAAAACAATAGTTTTTATTCGATTTCGATTCTGATGACTTTAATAAATTGTTCAACTTAATATAATTCTGATAGGCAATACGGCTGATCTTTTGAATTAATTAAATCTTCAACAAGAAAGTTAGACAGTAAGTACTTATTCATTATAAATAAAAATTATTCCTATTATTTGTTAAGTCATCAAAGCACCAAAGCGTTAATTAAATTGTAGATTTATGAGCTGGCGTGACAATTTTTAATTTTTAAAGTAAATTCAATCATTTAAAGTCACGTTTAGGATTTTTTTATTTACTCTCCGAAACGAGTGCTAGCATCTAATGTCTCTCGGGGGAGTTTAAGGATACTAACAATAGTTTTTATACGATTTCGATTCTGATGTTTTTAATACATTTTTAGTTATATAATATAATTATTAATTCGTTTAATAATTAAAAAAGTCTCACACCTGTTTATAAATAGCTTCTATTAACGTAAATTTCAAGCGTCGCTGCAGACGTTATATTATTCATATTTCCCAGTTAATCATAGATGCAAGTCAGGTAGAATACTCAGAGATTCTTGTGGGATGAGTGCTAGCATCATCTCTGAGCACTCTTATCCTAGGTCCGGGAGATCCCCACCTTTATCACAGTAGCTAAGAACCACCTTCAGCAAACTTTCCAGTGACAAAGCCGAGAATACGCACCTAACATAAATCATATAGTATAGGTATATCGTATTCCCGCTCACTGCCTATAAATATTACAAATAATTTCTCCCCAGTGAGCGCGAGCTTTGAGCCATAGACGTCACGGGTATGAAGACGGAGGTCCATGGGAAGAAAGAGAGATCCCCGGAATGGATTTCCGCCACACAGAGTTCGCAGAAGTGCAGGCGGAGGCAGAGTCACTGCAGAAAGTACCGTCAAAGATCATCAAAGATCAATAACAAGTGCAACAAGTGCGGTAAACGTAAACAAAACCCGGGTAAACCCGGGTGAGTCGGCCAAAAAGCTCTTCAAGATCAGCTGCGAGAGCGGCTTGATAACGAGTTTCCGATTCCAGTTCTATAAAGATGCTCGCTCAGTCCAGATCCAACTCAGTTTGGCTTTAGCAACTCGAACGGACACATCGCGTTTAACCCGCTCGAAGTGGGACATATATATATATACATATAGAATATATATATATATTTTGAAAGCTATATTATAAGTGGTTCCGTGTGCGTTCAAGATTAAACGTGGATTGTTACAAAATGTGGGGCTTAATTCTGGCCTTCCTGTCGCTGAGCGCGGTGTGCTGTCAGTCGGAACTGTTTCGGGATGATATCAGAAAGCCAGACACCATGGCCTACGTGAACCGCCTGATCGAGGAGAAGAGACAGCGCGAGGAGCAGCAGCTGCTGAAGCCACAGGAGGTAAAGCTGCCTGACGTGCAGGTGCTACCATCTGTACAGCAGTCGGAGTTGCATCCGGATCAGCAGCAACTTCCACAAGGGTCATTCGTGCCCCTTCCCACGTCGGCGCCCCTGCAATCACCCGGCCTTGTCAGCGCCTTTGCCAGCCAGAGCGAACCCGTCAATAACCGCTTCGGAGCCAGCGCCATTAAGCAGCCTCACCCCGCCAGCTTTGGACTGGGAGCCACTCACGTCGACCTGGCTATCTCGGAGGAGATCTCCCGGTCGGTTCTGCACTTCGCTTACAACTTGGGACGGAATATGGGACAGCGCAAAACGGAGATCTTCTCGCCGCTGAGCATTGTCAATTCACTGGCGCTGCTCTATCTGGGCGCCAGGGGACGCAGTTATGATGAGCTGGGCTTGGTTTTTGCAACCAAGGACACCACCAAGTTGCACCAACAGTTCGGCCTGATGCTTCGGGACGTGCAGCAGTCCACACTGGATCAGGTGTCCGCCGGTCGTCCACCGACCGAATGGCGGATCACAAGTCCGATGCGCGCGAACCGCAGGTCCCAACGACCGGGAGCCCATGAGGTGCATCTGGCCAACGGATTATTCCCCGCCACCGGCTTTACGCTAAACCCTGACTACAGGTAAGCTTCGATTCGCTCCGAGATGCGGGTAATTGAATGCAAACTGGATCTAAAATGAGAGATCAGGTTGGGGATGGGCGCTGGGAAATGCCGGACGATTAGCGGTCCCCTTGGGAGAGTACACAGAAAGAAAATAAGAAACTATCATTGTAAAGAACAAAATTAATAATACTTATAAATTGCAAAGATTACGTATTATTTTTGCAGTGCACAAGTGCGACATCTAAACATGTGCTTAGGCTTTATTAAGAATTCAACACCTAAGTATTAACTGAAAATTTATTGATTCGAAAATAGAAGTATGATTTGCGCTTAAAGTTTTCATTTAATTAATCTTTTAGAAAGATTACGACAAAACTTACTTACGTTGTTGTGTAACCGGAACCGGAACTAATTTAAAATGCGATTAAACAAGATAAGCTCCGGTAATCCAATTATTATACAATTTAAATATTGACCCTGAAAGTGAAATCGCACAATTATAAAAAGCTTTGTTATCAGTTTGCGAGTTGGAATTAAGAAACCCCGAAAGCGAACGTTAAACTTGTTCTTAAAATAAATAAGCAACTGAGCTTTTATAATAATGTTTAATATGAATGCCAGAAATATTAATTTATTTGTTATGTCAGGATTTAATAGCAAGGAAAATTTAAAAATTATAAATTAAATACCTATAAAAGGTTTATTTAAATTAATTTTAAATTTCAAGACACTCGGCGACATTCCTTCTTACTCATAGTTTTCAGTGAGCTATTTGGTATTCAGTTCCAACAAAAGACCTCAAGTAGGTCCCCCATAACTAATACACTTGGCATATCCAACGTTGTTTGCATGGCAATCAGAAGACTCTCTACGCTCGTTTACTTATTCGTTCTACTTTGGTGCAATTTCAGGCAGGTGATCACCGAGCTGTACGGCGCCGAGCTGGATGTGCAGGACTTCGTGGGAAGTCCGGCTACAGCCAGGTACAACATTAACTCCTGGGTGGCCGAGCACACGGGAAAGCATATTCAGAATATCATTGCCGGCGAGATCTCGCAGAGCACGCGGATGATCCTGGCCAACGCCCTATACTTCAGGGGCTTCTGGGAGACAGACTTCATCGAGTCGGCCACGCGACCGGACAACTTCTATCCGAACGGCGAGGGAACGCAGCCGGTGGTGAGGGTGCAGCTAATGGCCACCGGTGGCACCTTCCCGTACCACGAGGATGAACAGTTGGGTTGCCGGATCATTGGACTGCCCTACAGGGGAAATCTGACCACCATGTACATCATCCAGCCGCTGAAGTCCTCAACGGTTGAGTTGCAGGCACTGCAGGCGAGTTTGTCCCCGGTAAAGATCGAGGAACTTATCAGCAGGATGTACAGGAGATCAGCCATCTTGGCCATGCCCAAAATGCACCTCACCGAGTCCATCAACTTAAAGACGATGATGCAAAAAATGGGTTTAGGTGGAATCTTTAGCACCGTTGAAAACGATCTCTCCCTGATCGCCTCCCGCGAAACTCGCGCTTCAGGACGTCGACAAGCTGCCACGGGAAATTCCCTATACGGTCTCCAGAATCTGGAAGCCCAACGGAATACACCAGGTGGAGCACGATCCGATCTGATCGTGGACGACATTGTCCACAAGGTGGACTTCAATGTCAACGAGCAGGGAACGGAGGCGGCTGCCGCCACTGTCACGTATCTAAAGAAATCCGGCCCGGATGTGATTTTCCGAGTGGATACTCCGTTTATGGTGCTGGTACGTCACGATCCCACCAAGCTGGTGCTCTTCTACGGCCTCATCAATGAGCCGCCGGCGTCTAATTAAGCTAAGACTTTATAAAAATTATTTAAGCTAGTTCCTAAGTTCGTTGACTCTAGTTAGGAAGTCCGTAGATCATTTTAAATGATGCGAATAAATTTAAAAATAATTATTAAATAGTAACAACACCTGTAAACTTTTTATTCAAATAGTACATACTCTGATTTAATTGGGGTCATTTGCTTCAATTCTGAGGAGACTTTTGCTTATTCTTTGGAGAATCAAAACTTCTATTAGACGAAGTCGTTACCCTATTGATATTTTTGATTATTTAAATGTTTCTTTATTATAATATATTGAAAAATTAAACAGCTTTATATTTTCCCGGTCCTTTTATGACAGTTTCTAAAAGAAAAACCTCTTAAACCGGAAAAGTGAGTAAAGCCGACGGTTTTTTTCGCACCGTCTGGCAACGCCATGTCCTAAGCGGTTTTGTAATCGATTTGTGTGACCAGCTGCCGTTGCACAATGAACATCGATATAGAGAATTTTGAAAACCCCTATAGTTTCGATAGCGCCATCGATATTTTCCCATCCCTATTGTTTTGTTTGTTACTTAAAAAAGGGAACTTTTAATTAAACTCTGTTTAAATTTGTACCAAATCCACTGTAATATGATATCCCTACCCGACACAGACAGTGAGGATGAGCTGCCACCCGGCTGGGAGGAGAGGGCGACCGACGACGGCACCGTTTGCTATGTGAAGTAAGCAAAGGTCAAGTGGAGTAATAAAAACTGCCATTAATACTTTATTTATTTTCCCATTAGCCAACAAAATAAAACGTCGCAGTGGACGCACCCGCGCACAGGTCGCTCCAAGCGCATCACCGGTGAGCTACCCTTGGGCTGGGAGAAGTACTATGACGAGCAGGCTAAGCGGTTCATGTTCCTTAACAAGGAGACGCAGCAGCGGACGAATGTGGATCCCCGCTTGGCCTTTGCCGTGGAGGAGCCGACACAGAATGTGGCCCAGGTGCGGCAGCGCTTTGATTCCTGCTCCACCGCCCTGCAGGTGCTACACGGCAAGGATCTGCACGGCCGCACGGCTCTCATCACGGGTGCCAACTGTGGCATTGGCTTCGAAACAGCTCGCTCACTGGCCCAACACGGCTGTGAGATTATATTCGCCTGCCGAAACAGAAGCTCTGCAGAGGCTGCCATCGAACGGATTGCCCAGGAGCGACCGGCAGCCCGTGCCCGCTGTCGTTTCGCAGCCCTGGACTTGAGCTCCCTGCGCTCGGTCCAGCAGTTCGTTGCCGAAATCAAGCAGAGCGTTAAGTAAGCCTTTAACTCTCTGCATTTGAATATTGGAAATAATAATGAAAAAATCTTATCTATAGCCACATTGATTATCTAATACTGAATGCCGGCGTCTTTGCACTGCCCTACACCAAGACCGTTGATGGTCTAGAAACCACATTCCAGGTCTCGCACCTGTCCCATTTCTACCTCACATTGCAACTGGAGACGCTGTTTGATTATAAAACACGAATTGTGGTTCTGTCATCCGAATCGCACAGGTAAATTGGAATTTCAGTATTTAAACACGTAAATAAGTGGGTTAGAATGAAGGGAGTAGAGAGTGATATATCTGGGTGGCTGCAATAACGCCCAGTGCAATAAAGCCCATGGGCGTTATTTCACAAAAAAAAAATGATATATGGCCCAAGAATCTTATTTCACAATTATCGTCGGCATTATTTCACAAAAAATTTGCAATAACGCCCACAATATTTTAAAACATGCAAAGTTTTTACTGTGAAATAACGACCATGGGCTTTATTGCACTGGGCGTTATTGCAGCCACCCGATATATCTAGTTGATATTCTTAACCCAGCTAATAGATCAATCACGGGGGAGAATAATCAAGAAAATATTTTCCACATCAGAAACCAAGTTGTCAACAACTTCGATACCCCAAACATTTTAGTGCAAAATAAATTTTTTTAATGATCTCTCACTGCACACATTTTTAATCTCTTAAATTGTTTTATGAGATTTTATATTTCATTACTTCTATCATAATTCAAATATATAAAATTGTATGCGATGTTTTTATTCAAAACAATCCCAAAAAATAAAACTTGTATACATAAAGCATATCCACTTTTTATTGCCTGCACTGTAAATCTCGTTTCAAGTTCCAAACTTTTATTTTTTGCCGGCAAGAAATTGCCATTAATGCAACCGGTATTTAGAGTATATGATGATTAGAGTCTTGCAAATACGCAATAATTAATTTATGATAAACGTATCTTGCTTTTTATATTTAAACTAATAACAAGAATGTATAAATAGGTGCGTTAATCCACTTAGATTGTTCAAAGCTCTTAATACTATCAAAGGTTCAATGTGCAATTTATTTATGAATTGGGTCAAATCACTTCTACCCACTTTGTTTGTGCAAAACATGAAATAGTATATGATTAATATATTTTATTGGATTTTTATTAAATTAATTACTTCAAACACTGTCTTCTCATAGACTTAAAATCAAAATAGTTTCATACTCTTTAGATAAAATAAGAAATAGTGGATATTTCCTAGTCGCTATCTCCTATTAGAAATTCATGTCTGGCATTCAAAGTGGTCGTACTTTTTATTTGTTTGCGAGTTGATTGCACTTTTCTGCCTCCACATTGTGGACTTTGGACTGACCGGTTTCTTTTCTCGCTTTGGGGCCAAACTATTCATGGCGCAGCCAGAAATAACTATGCATATTTCCCCAGCCATGCCGGCTAGATGTAGCGTTGTCTTCCAAAATTATTTCTGTTTGCTGTACATCTCGTGCGGTTTTGTTTACAATTCATGTTTTTTTTTTTCAAGGCAAAGCGTAGTTGAACTCGGCTTGGAAAATATTTTTTTTTTAACAGCCAGCGACGGTTTCATTTACATTTAGTGCTGCGCACTCGTAAACAAAGGCCACTACAACAATCAAAACAATTATGACGCTGACACAGCTGGGATTGTATTATCAAAACCGAAAGCCCCTCTCACATTCCCTCTAGGCCCTCGAACCTTATGCCTTCCTCACTGATTTGTACATAAAAACAATCAGCCTCACGTGCAGATGTAAGCACAGTGAGCGGAAAAACATTTGAAAGGGGTGAAACCTTTGAAAATATTAACGTAAAATGTATGTGTGTTTAAAGTACAAATTTATATTTAATAATACTTTAATATGGAATTATTTGAAAATTATAAGAAATAATTTGAATATTTATGGAAAAGGATTCCTTTACCGTAATGTCATAAGAATCAATAAAATGAAATAGGTCCCCAAAATTATTTCATTATGAAATAAGTCCCCAAAGTTTGGGAAATTATTTCATTTTTCGTTTGGGGACTTACATATTTCATTGGGGACTTATTTCACAGAGCCTAAAATATTTATTTGCCTATTTCATATTTATTTATTTAAAATCGATTTTTATTAATAAATCATAAACCAATAAAATATGATATATAGCATTATAAATCAAAAGTTAAAAGTTATGAATTTGTGTTTATAATATTTAAAAGCATTATCTAGTGGAAAAATATACATTTTGTATGAAGAGTTGCTATATCAAAGAAGAACAAAGTAATTTTACTTATTTAATTTCTAAAATTTAATAAAATCACAATGAATAAATCTCCACACCCAAAATAAGTGTAAACAGTGATCCAGACTCATACCGGCTTTATTAATTTAAGAGGACAAAGAGATAGGCCCCAGAATGCCTGATTCAATTGCGGTAATCTCTGCTAACTCGCTTAATTAGATTGATTAATTTGGGGAAACGACTGACCCACTGTGCGAGCTGTCGGAGATAAATCATCTGGCAAACTGGTCGCGTGAATCGGCGGAAGAAGCATGAAGCCAAATTGAACGAAAATGGATTTTATGTAGTTGCTTTTAGAGGTGGTTTTCGTATCTGCTGCGTTCGTTTTTTCCAGCACGTACAACTTTTTCGGCTTCACAGAGCGAGTACATATGTATCTTGCTTAGCCTGGCGAACGTGCCACAGAGAGTCGCGTGCGCCACTCGGCGGAGTACTCGCAGATAGTCATGTATGCCACCAAACACAGTTCGTTCCAGTTCAAGATATTGTATCTGTGATGATGAATTGCGCTCGGTTCCTATTGGGGTCAAAAGCGGAGCAAGCGGTTTTAGGTGCTAACTGATAATCACTTTCGAAGGGTAAATAAACAGATTTGCTGTTTTGTGCAATTCAAATGATTTTATTTATTCCCACCAGACTCAGAAATGTTTAATATACTCAAATTTATTCTTTGTGAAGCACTGAAGCACAAGAGTTTAGTACAAATTGGGCGTTTATCAAGTTGTTAAGTAATAAATATTTAATATTATTCCATTATTCATTAGAATTATAAATTGAATAAATCTACATAATATTTTATTCAAAAAGATTAGGAAAGTTAAGTTAAGTTCAAGTTAAGGCATTGAGAAGGTACAATTTATTTTGTGGGTTATTTATATTTGTTGCTTTGTTTTAAATATTAAAAATATGAATGAACTATTTATTCTGGAATCACACAAATAGCTATTTTAAATGATTTTTGAATTAAAAGAATTTATTTTCAAAAACCTACTTCTACTAAGAGAACAACTTTGCGTTTTTACTTCCCTCAACTGCATAAAAGCCAGATATGTTCTTTGTATTTTTGTTATTTAAATATATGCAAGTATTCATTCAGACCAGATAACTTGCAGCAAGTATTGCCTACCACAACATATGTAAGAGCCACGCCAACGGGACGCAGACGGGTTCTACTTATTTATCATGGATGCCGGAGTGCGGCCCAATACTTATAAATAAAACTGAATTTGCATACATTTTGCGACGTTATTTTTACATCGCCCCCAAGCCGAGCGCAGATAGACTCTCCATATACTCGAAATGAAAACAAATCCAAAGTCCAAAATGTGCGCGAGGTGCTGTAGAAACGCTGTCATGTTGCGGCTCCTCCAAATCCTCGGGGAGTATGCGACCGGCGCATGCGCTACACGTGACCAATTTTGAGAGGGGCTTCCCCTTGTTTGTCGCGGCTGTTGGGGGGCGGGCAAGTGTAGGGTCTACCCGACAGAGTTCAGTATTCATTTCCGAGTGTCCTTGTTTATTGTCTGGCTTTTGTTTCGACTGCCACCACCACTTGTTGGGCCCATTGTCCGCGCCGTCTTAGTCATAGTACTGCACTGATGCTATGTTTTTGTTCCTCTTGAATCTGGATGCCATTAATGAAGAGCGTTAAACGCCGGCTATGCCAGCGCCAATGCCAATCAAGACTCGTTTTGCGATTGTCGACCGAGGCGGGGGCAAAGTCCAGTGGGTTCACCCGGCTGAATGATGTGTGTATAAGGCAAAGAAGTGGGACGGGGTGGATCGGGGACAAAGAAATGCGACGTACAATAATCACAGAACTTCACCTCCACTACTTCCTTTCAGATTTGCCAATCTGCCCGTGGAGAATCTGGCGGTGCATCATCTGTCCCCGCCACCGGAGAAGTACTGGAGCATGATGGCCTACAACAATGCCAAACTGTGCAATGTCCTGTTCGCCCAGGAACTGGCCCAGGTGGGAGACAATACTCTTTTTGGTCTGAAATCAGATTGATTTACTTGGTGCCCTCTTATTCCCAGCGCTGGAAGCAGCGAGGTATCTCTGTGTTCAGCGTACATCCCGGCAATATGGTATCCACCGATCTCTCACGCAACTATTGGTTTTACCGCCTGCTGTTCGCCATAGTGCGACCCTTTACCAAGTCCCTGGTGTGTGTTTCTCTTCCCCTTTTGGCACGACCCTTCATTAATTATTTGCCCTCTTTCGCTGCTCCATTAGCAACAAGCGGCCGCCACGAGCATTTATTGCGCCACAGCCAACGAGCTGACGGGCCTTTCCGGACTGTACTTCAACAATTGTTTCTTCTGTGAGCCCAGCAAGCTGTCCAGGAGCGCCACATTGCAACAGCAGCTGTGGCAAGTCAGCGAGCACTTGCTAACCGATCTTCTGGAGCAGGAGCAGCATTAGCCCAAGTCGTAAGGTTGGTTTATAATATTTATACATGATGCAATAAAGGACATTATAATAATAATTGATGTGGGTTGTAAATGTGGGTTACTCTATATAAATCTATTTAAATCAATCTGTTTGAAGAGACAAAGTCTATCTGTAAAACAAACAAAAACTGGATCGATTTAAGTTTATATTTTCAATTGTAAGCAATCCAGGCAAACTAATGGGAAGACCAAGTATGCAAATCAACCCGATTTCTTTGCTGGAACGAGTTCAACCACGAGTCATTGTAAACACAAATGTCTGCTTAGCTTTAAAAATATTCTGTATTTCTTTTTTTAACACTATAAGTATACATTTTTGTTGCTTTTCTGCTTTCAAGTCTTAGTGGGTAGCATTTAAATAACAGCCTAAGTACTAGCTAAGGAACTCTTTGGGGGACTAGAAGTCGGAGACGCGGCCCTTGCGCTCCCAGTCACCGTAACGCGTTGGCTCGGGTCCGGCCGGTCCGCCAATCTCGCCCGTGTACGGATTCGTCTGGTTGGGCCACGGCTTAAGGGGCTCCTTCTCCTGATAGGGATGGCGCGAGAACTCGTCCAGTTTGCCCAGCGGCGTCTTGGCGCGCAGCTTCTTCTGGAAGGCCATCAGCTTCTGCGAGGGCGTCGCCTTGGGCTCCTTGATCTCCACCACCATGTCGTTGCCGCCCACGGTTGCTGCCCGCCAGGCACTGCTCGTCGACAGGTAGCTCACTGCTCGGAAAGGCGAAAATATATCGTTAGCATCGCGCACAGGAGACACTCTAGTCACACACAAAAACACACACCTTGCTTGCCCAGCTGGGGAAGGGCTCGCGCCGATTGCCTGGCCATGGATTGCATTTTGTTTTGATATTTGTTGTGAGTATTCGGTTATTATGCAAGATGCCGGCAGGTCTCCTGGATTCCCACTTGTTGATCACTGGCTTTGGTTCACTGCAACTCGAGAGTTATTATATCACTCGCTGGATGCACGTCTGAATTGTGTGGCTGCCTTTCGCTTTCGCTTTTATAGCCCGCGCCGCATAATGGCGCAAAAGATAGAGATACATTGCAAAAATCAACTTTTTGATGACAACGGATTGTTATTGCATTCGACAGGTAATAGTTCAAAAGGGTTGAATCCAAAAAATTATTCAAATCGGTTCAGTATTTTAGAAGTTACACGTGTTCAAAGTTGAACCTTTTTTGGGTTGCAAAGAAAGCATGTCGTTTTTGAGAAAAATTTTGACTTTGAGGTCGATTTTTAGCTAAAATATGTAACCGACCGGCATGGTTATGGTCTCTATCGAAAGGGTCATCAAATCTCGGTAAAACCAAGGTAGAATAAAATTATAATATTTTTTGCACGTGCTGGCATACCTGTTTTACCGAAGTACTAATTTTTCGCCTATTTTTCAACTTTGATGGAATGCCAAAAATGGGATTTTGGTGGATTTTGTGTTTGGCGTATGAGGTGTTGTTCCTGAATATGTTCTTTATCATATTCAAAAAAGATCGGCTGCCCCGAACTGCCACCCCGGATTTCCCAAGCAAAAGATACTTTCAACTTAGCGTAAAAACGGGCTGTTTCGTGCAAATTCTGCTACAAGCGCAGTCGCTGCGCAGTACGAAATTGTAAGGCGGGCATACATTTTTTCCTGTATTGGCGGCTTGTTTTTCAATTCCTGACTTTGTAAGGACACTTAATGACTTGAAATGAATGTATAATGATTAATTATTCTTCAACAATATTAAATAATGTAAAATTGAATGTTTTTATTAAACTAAAAGTGCATAAATGATTGAAAATTGGTCAAAAATTTGGTCAACAAAAAAAATAATTTTTTTTTTCTTTAAAATGTATTCTTTTTTTGTTTTTAAAATATTAAATATGCACCATATTACCATTTTCAGAGAAAACAAACAAAAAGTATAGTTCGAAATTGGATAAAAATTGAGAAAACTGCCTCAAAAAACATTAATTTTCTAGTATAAAATCTACTATTAATTACACCATAAAGTATGACCACTCAATCGAAAGGTACTAAAACAACCTTTCATTTAAAAAAAAAATTATGAAAATATCTCAACTGGTTCAAGAGTTATGATTTTTGCAACCCTAAAGTATCTAAACTGCCACTGTGCGCAGTTTAGTTTCTTTATTTATTTTTCCGCCCCCAAAGAGTGAGCAGTGTGACCGTAGATGAGTGGTTTTGAATATTATACAGCAGGGAAACAGCTGACGAGAAAGCTGCCAGGTAGCGCCAATTTCTTTAAGTTTAGTTAACTTTTATCAGACGATTTACTGCCAGTTAAACTAGCGAAAACCTAATTAAATTAACTTAAAAATTACCTGGTTATAAATGTACATATTTATTTGACCATATTCTAGTTAAATCTTTTTAGTTGTTTATATATTTTTAACTTATAAACCTAATGACTCATGAACTTAAGTCCTAGAAATCTATGACGTCCACTGGGATTTAATTCCTTAACCGTGTTTTAATTATTTTAAATATAATTTTAAGGTACCTGCGGGTGGTTAACTTTGCTAAAAAGATAAGTCGTGGCCACAACCGCAGCCGATCCGGCAACTCCGTTTCGTGGCGTCTGTAGCATCCAGTAAATACAAATAGGAGAATAGTAATTCCCCTCGTTTTGCACATTTTCTTAATTATTTATTCTATCGACTGACCTGATTTTATATATATTTCCTTTGAGAAACCAGTCTGAATAATAGGAACTTGTGTGTGTGTGATAAAAAATACAGAATCAACTAGTTAATACTTTGTTGTAGTTAATAACCCTGCAAATATTAATAGTTAATAAACATGGAAGCTATTACTATTTATCAGGCCCGTGCACAAGAATCGTCCAATATTCATATCAATCATTTCAATATTAATTGCTGCCCATATTTTAAAATGTTGGCACTAAAAAAACAAATTCTGACAATTAAGTATGAATAGTCAAGTTATTGCACTTTTATATAATTAGTGCTGTAGACCTCCCACTGCGCACGAGCCTGCAATTTATTATTATATTCATCTTATCTTATCCATTTATCTATCATCCCTGTTGCATTGCTTTTTATTATAATTTTAAACCAGATGCTGCATACGTATTATTGAGCCAATTATAATGAATTCAAAATTTAATTAATTCTTCGGAATACCAAACAAGTAATCATTTTCCTAATCGACTCAATTATATCTTTGAATCAATTAATAAATGTCACAATGACCGATAAGATACTTTAATTGTAAAGGTACTTGAAATATAAGCCTCAATTTGATCTTGAAAATCGATTGGTAATAAGGGTTTCTTCTGTCCAAAAATTGACGTTTTCTTTGTACTGTCATATATTTCACGCTGATTAGAGCCAGCAGTTGGTTGCATGGAATCAACATCTCTCACCCTTCTACATTTTCCAAAGTGCATAGCAAGAAGGCTGCCTTGCGTCTTACATCCTTATCGCCCTGAGCCATCGCCAATTGGGAGCAGACGATTAGGAATTGGGGTCCGGACATTATCACAACTTATCAACCCAAAACCAAGACCTCTCAATAAACATGCCAGGCGAAAAAACCAATAAAAAAAAGCAAGGAAATACTTAAATACTTTTCGATATTTTAAATCGCAGGTTAAAGTTTACTTTTTAGTACTTGTAAAGCACTTGATTTGGGAAGTTATGAGATAATGAGTGGTCGAATGATAACCTCAGAATATGGAGCTATTGAACCGGGGTGTTACACTTACACACTAAGCTAAACTGAAGTTCACTGAAAGAAATTATCTGATACGATACGTCTTATTTTATAGTTTACAGGCTTGCCGATCGTAATCCGTAATACACTCCGATAAAAACCTTGTCATTTAACCGCTTTTCTCGTAGTCGATCATATAAAGTGCTTTCATTATTTAAACGTTATGCCAGCATGCATCGAATTATCGCATAAGTATTCCAAAAATTGTTGCCAACGCAAAATTATAAATTAAAAATAACAAATTAGACACTGAATGTTAAATGTTGAAGCGTTTTCTGTTCGTGAAAGTCTTGATTTCTATATATTATAGGTTTTCTCTATCTTTTTTTCTTAATTTTGATATTTTTTCCTGTACAAACTCCGATAATATTTCTCGGTGCATATATTAAGGCTTTTTTCAGGCTCCAGTATCTCTTTATTCCGACATTTATGTTTATTTTTTCTCTGTGTTCTATATAGACGTCTTCTCGCATCGAAAAAATATATTTTCCTATCGACAGCTCAGTCATTATCAAGACGGCATTCGAAGCGGTTCGATTGCAACTACCAGACCAAGAACTACGAACACCTCCGTACCGGCGTCCACTGAACTAGTCAGGATCGAAAGTGAATTAAATATAAATAGTTAGCACAGAGACTAGAGAAGCTTAAGAAGTGATTCTGCTGGAAGACTTACAGCTGGCTCTGCATTACCATTATCAGAGTTGCCCGATAACCTCCAACCTGAGTCGTAGACTTGGATTCGGATCAGAGCCAGATCAGGCAACATAAGGAAGTGGGAGTGAGAATTCAGACGCCCAGCTGTGTACTCCTCAACGCAATCGCTCAGAAACAACGAGAAAAACCCCCAAGAACCAGGTGAGTTTTCAAAGAGCCATTGAGACTTAACTAAATGAAAATATAGCTGGTGATCGCAGAATATATCATTATCATAATATATCACACAATACTACTTTCTCTATAAATGAAGTCATTTAAATATCCGGATATGTAAAAAAACACTTTAAACTAAATAAAAACCTTAATGCAAAGAAGTAAGTTATTCTATTAAATTGGGTTAATAGAAAATAAATCAATAATTCCCTTCACGTTAATTAAAGGTTTATCTATTCAAATCTTGTTTACAAATTGATAAATGCTAAACCTGTATTTAAATGAAATCAGTCTGTTCTTGCGTTTACACTTATCCTAACCTAATTTGCATGGTCAGTCAAATGCAAGCAGGAAATCTTGATTTTACACAAGTTATTAAACGTAGGTACTTTATAACTAGACCAGTTTTCGCATTAAGTAAATTCATAATTGAAAACACTAAACTATAAATTACTGCACTAATCAAATCGTAAAACGATAAGGAAACGAATCCTAGGAGTGAAAAATACGACTTGCTGTACTTAGATATTTGAATTGACTAACGTCTTATTTCATTTTATCCAACAGAAGCCGAACCTTTATCGATCTCCACTATGATTGGAAAAAATCGAATACTACGAACAAGTGCCCTAGGAATACTCTTGGCTACGTGTAGCCTGACTGCATTGGTATACATGGACATGATTGAGCGCTGGATGCTCGAGTGGTTTATGGTGCTTAAGCCGGGAGCCTTTATCACCGATCTGTGGCAATCGCCGTCGATGGATGTAACCGTGGACCTGTACATGTTCAACTGGACAAACTCAGAGAGCGTAAGCGATCCGACTATAAAGCCGAGATTCGAGGAGCTTGGCCCCTATCACTTCACGGAGCGAATGCAAAAGGTCAATGTCCAGTGGCATGATCACAACTCCACGGTGTCCTATATGCGTCGAAGTCGCTTCGATTTCGTTCCGGAACACAGCGCCGGCCGACCCTCGGATCCGATTGTTTCACCAAACGTGCTCATCGTGGGTATTTACAAAAAGATGCTATTGTGGAGTCCTATGCTGCGATCCCTTATGTCAATGGCTCTCACCGTGTACGGCAAGGAGCACACAATGGTACGGCGCGCTGGCGAATGGTTGTTCGACGGATTCGACACGCCACTGTTCAAGATGAGCAGGTTGGTGCCACCAAGCCTAGTGCCGGAAGTGGACTTCCCCTACGAAAAGCTAGGCTACGGTTATCCAGTAAGTACAATAAGAACCAGAAGAGCCAGTCTTACAGAAAACAATTATTTAAATGAATTATTAATTAATTAATCTGATTGTTAGGTCGGGTTGATTATTGTGATTGATTATTGTGTTTAAATGAATATTCCTAATATACTAATCCTAACTAATTGATAACTAATTGCAGCGCAATGGCAGTATGGAGATTTACGGCCACCACAACGTCTACACTGGGCGAGATGACTTCCAAAAGCTGGGCCAAATAGCTCGATGGCGCTACAACAACGTTACGGAAGCCAGTCCTCGGTGCCCGCTAAAGGGCAGCACCGGGGAGTTCCATCCAATTCCACTGGTTAAGGGCAGGCCCATCTCATATTTCCTGCCAGACCTGTGCCGTGAACTGCAAGTGGACTACTCGGGCACCACAATCTTCGAGGGCGTGGAGGCATACGTCTACAGGGGAAGTGCCCGTAACTTTGCGAATGGTGAGAGACATTAAAGTTTCATTTGCATCTTTAAACTGATCCTTAATTTATTCATCATTTTCAGGTACCGACAATCCGGAAAATAGATGCTACTGCGAGGAAAACTGCCAAGAAGTGAGATCTGGTCTCCAAAATATATCGTCCTGCTGGTACGGAGCGCCCGTCTTCGTCTCCTATCCGCATTTCTTTAATGCCGATCCGTACTACGGGGAGAATGTGGAGGGCATGAAGCCCGATAAGGACCGCCACGAGATGGTCGTGGTGTTAGAGCCCAAGACGGGCATGATGCTTGAGATCAAGGCGCGCATTATGGTCAGCCTACTAGTGGAACCCAAATACATATCGTAAGCTCATATTAATATACCAACATCGAGTTTTTATCCTTAATAATTGTAAATTTAAACATTTGTAGGGTCTATCGAAACGCGCGAAAGACTTTCTTCCCACTGATTTGGGCGGACTACAATGTTCACCTCACGGATGAACTCCTGGGCTATTTGAAGCTCATGCCTATCCTCGAGACGCTCGGCAAGACCTGCTGCATCTTGGGAGTTATCCTGGGCGTGCTGATGGTCTTCTGGTATCCACACCAACTGTTCTGGCAGAAGCGTCTGATCCACAAAATCGAGATCAACGCTTTGGAGACTAACAGGATCTCTGTAGAACCAACGAAGAGCAATGGAGTGGAGGATTCGCCACTGCTAAATGGACGGCAATATGTTGGGACCAATGAGGGGTCGGGTTGTGCCCACTAAGGGCTTTGGGTTAAGGTTAAGTCAAGTCGTAGGGTTAAGTTCGCAGGGTTTTATCCTGCTTAGTGTGTACAGTCTAAAGGACGGTTCTTAAGTGTGTGGGTTAAAAAAAAATATATGTACATATATAACATATAAACTGGCATTTAAATATTTATTGCCAACCTTTGACAACTAATTTATAAAAATGTTTAAGACGAATAATATTCAAAGCAGCCCAAGGTAACCAAGGGAAGTCACAGTTAACACGGTAACTGTATCTTACGGAGAAATGTTCAAATTAAATTTAGAAACTATTCCAATTAAAGGTAAATGGTGTTTAAAAATTCGGTGCCTTAAAAATTACCCCTTCTGGTTTAACTAGTGTAGCCGGGATAGCCTGTTGCCCTGAATCGCTTAGTCAAATAAAAGTCCAAGGGAGAAAATCCAACACGCCCATAAATAATTGTGTGGAAATAATATGTATGAATTGCATTATATTGAACTGCATCGCCTCTGCTGAGCCGTTTCAGACCCGATTCAAGAAAATGTTTACCCTACAAAAGAGGCAACCGGTTTGGAGCAAAGAGAGCCAAAGAGCGGGAGAGAGCGCGTGAGAGCAATTATGCTCATAATACCCTGCAGTTGGTGCGGTACATGAGTTCAGTTTATAAGTTTATAAAAATGTTAAAATCTTCCGATCGATAATTTTATTTATCAAGTTTTGTGTATTTAATTATTAGTTGTGTATTATGTAGTTTATGGTGATTACGTTACTTACTTCTTCTGTAAAAACTCAATTTTTTTATTCTTGTTTCCCCATAATAATATTATAGTCACTATCTGGTAACATTGTCCGCACTGAGCGCAAGGGTATCTGACTGTCACCGCTGCCGACTGCGTATCGGCTCTTAATGAAGAATAAATAATTGCCGCTGGCGGGCGACTTTTTCACAATACTTAACTTTAGTCGCAGAGCAGGCCCGCACAGACACGTTCGTTCTCGTACGAGCGCGCTATTTCAAGATCAAGAGCCGACTTAACGGTTGTCGCCTCCTCGCGAAACAGTGCGAGTGGGAGCGAGACGGCGAATATAAACCGAACGCGCGGCTGAAACAACAACAACGAAGACGACGCAAAAACAAAACGTTTTTAGACATTGGCGTCGTTTTCGCGCAATATTTACCGCCGCAATTAAAACTGATATCAATTGACAGATATTTCGAGGGAAACTAGAAACGTGTCGCCCGCCGGAGGAAAGTGAATCAATACACGCGCGGCGCCCGAGTGAAATGGTTTTCGAAAGCCAATTAAGATTCATAAACTGCAGGAAAATGTAAGAAAACCCAAGAAAAAACAACAAAATTCCAAGCGAGTGACCGAGACGGAGAAGGGAGAGAGCGAGTACTGCAAGAAAAGAGCGCAAACTCGAGAGAGTTAAACGTGCCGCGTTTTTGTCTTTTCTTTATATTTTTACTGCTCTCTGCTTCCTCGACAGATAAGTTGTTAAACAAATACATAGCATCAGCCGCAGCCATAACAGTTCTTACTTCATTTTTTAGTGGAGTTTACTTAATGACACGCATTCCAGAACAGTGACGCATGGTGATGAAATTGCAGAATTTGCATGAGTACATTCTGTACATCATACATACATACATCGAAATGTACATACTCCCGCGTGTATAAATTATGTTTGCATGTATGTGTGTGTATTTTTGTTGGCACATTGCACTGTGCGGCGGCGGTTTTATTTTTAGGCCAAAAGAGCAAACAGAGCAGACTCATACACAAAAAACACTGTCAACAGGTTGCGGAAGTGGCGAGGTTCAAGGATATTTGCAGTGCTATTATTTCACGTTCAATAGAGAATAGAGGGCCCAAAATTTGCGTGATTAATGTTTGAACAAATGATTTGGCGCTATGTGAAGTTTATAATCTGATGAGCGGAATAATCAGAGCGCACGAGCGGGCGGTTGGGGGAGGGTGTGGCTGACAGATAACACAAAACCAGAAAAAAAGCACCACAAAAACAGGGGGCAAGCGACGGCAAAAACGGGTTTTTCTCTTAACCTCGCTACGTGTGCATTAATAACAATATAAATCATCGACCGTCGCCTATGTACATATGTACATACATCATACGTGTGTGTTTGTGCATTCGAATTATCGCCAATAATAACAATAATAATAATGGCCGTAACTAAGGCCAAAATGCCACTCAGCCAGCGGTTGTCAAGCAGCTCTAAGAGGTGTAAACCGTTCCTACTACAACCACAAGTACAGTGTATACTTACAACCCACGCCCTGCGCATTACGCATTTATGGTTGTGCCAGGCCATGGAAAGGTGAACGTGTTTCTCCCAATTCAGTGCCCAGTCGCGAATCAAAACAAAAATAGTCATTATAATAAAAACAACAAAGAACCGAGCCAAGGAATGTGCCGCAGTGAATCACGGACTTTCCACATTGCCCAAGTTCGCGTTGAAAACATCGATAATATTGAAGTTCGGAGTCAGCACACGAAATGGTGGGAGTAACTCTTTTTTTTTCGTTTTAGTTTTTCTTGGAACAGTGTTGGTGTTTAGTTATTAAAAGCTGCTGAATAGGCTATAGTTATTGGAAAAATGTGGAAATGTGAACAATTTCTGTCAAGTGCTCAAGTACTAGCGTTTACGAGTATTTCGTAATTTCTATAAACATTTATGGGGAATATATTGGTAAATATTAAAAACAAATTGTCATTGTTTGAGTAGTAAATCATTAACCTCAAATTCATTTGAAATGTTGACCTTTTTGGCTAACAGCCCTAATTACCGTCAAGATCTAGTTCTGTCGAAAATTGCTAACGGGGTCATGTAGGGCTTAGTTAGCATTTCTCCGACAAAACACAACTCAACTTTCTGACTAAGCGTGGCTAATCAGTATTCGTTTCATACTAAATTTAGAAAATCACTAGTCTGCAATTAGATTTTGTGAATTGATAACTAATTCATGCTCTGTTGAAGCCTGACGTAATGGAACTGAACCATCCAATATATTAAAACGCAGCCCTAAGGACAGGTGTCGAAATGTAAAGCAACCCCCAAAAATACTATACGTTACTTTGTGTATTTTAAGCAATTAATTGTATTCTATATGTGAGGTACAGTCAAACATTGGTATGTTGAATTAATGTTGCTAGCTTTATTAAAAGAGGGACATTAAAGAGAGTTTGGAGAGTTCGATTAGAGGAGTAAAGGTGCCTTTGGTCACTTGATTCAGTCAGTTAGCAACATGGTTGTTGAAAATATTCGCTAATTGGCTAAAAATACAGTGTATGTAAGTTAAGTTTTATACATAAATATAACTCATTATATATGGGTGTTAAAAATATATATGTTATATTATATATTTTCAAGCCCCACTGTATTTTCAAGCCCAATGTATGTTTATACGTTAAACATGCACTCATGACAGTTGTAGGTATTCACTTTATATGTATTTTTTGCGGTTTGACCAGTTTGAAGTGAAAACTTTATTACATTTAGACAGAAAATGTGTTTAATTACAACGCCAAGGGAACGCAGTTTAGACGACAGACGGCGCGTGATCGCACGGCTCTTTATCTCTCCCAACCGCTCTCCGTCTCTCACAGAGCCGGAATTCTCCGGGTATCTCCTGGAAATCGGGTGTCGAGCCTGCTGGCCCCGGAACGTGCGATAAGGCCTCCTCGCCCAGCGATAAGCCCAGCGAATACCACCACTATACTCTCTGCTCATACTGGTTCTCTCTCTCTCTTTTCGCCATTTAGACGCTAATAACGGGAACGTAGTCGCGCCGAGGGCTCCACTCAGTGCGACGCAAGAGATCGGCCGAGGAAGACGCCCCTCTTCTATATAGAACATCATCATCATCGATACGCCGGCACCAACATATCAACCCCCCATATAACCACCATCAAACACAAGAGACTACGAAGATGACATCACGAGTGCGTCATTGTGCCCGGCTGGGAATCGTCGTTCTGGGTATATTTTGCATTGCCACTGGGATTTATCTCTTCCGCAACTGGATCGAGATGTTTACACGCATGCGCGGCAAGGTTAGTACATACTCCTTATGCTGCTCCCCCCTTCATCTATGAGCACCTGCAATCTAACCGATCTTATCTCGACATCGATTTCTCGAAACCTTTGAGTCAAGATTGGCGGAGCCGTCAAATTGGCGAACGCGGCCCCAAAGGTCAACTGGTCGAGGTTGGGGGGCTCACTTGCCATTTGCATACAATTTGGCCGTCGGAAAGTCATTTCTTCCATTGATTGAAGGCAATTGATCGAAAATTCGGCTGGAAAATTGAGTGTTTGCAGGTGGCTCGCTCAATAAAAATCACCCCAAGCCAACAGGCGATAAGATAGGACAACTTGGGCAAAGGAATATACATATTCAAACCGGGAGAGAGAGAGACAGAGAGTATCATAAAGCTGTCGATAAGTTTGTAAAACAGTTTTACGATCTCACATTAGGAGTACCTATACTTTTGTACGTGTTTTTAATTAGCATGTTAATGCCAACATTGGGTTTATGTTCTTTATATAATATATCCAGAGAGTGCTTAAGTCAAGGGAGAGAGTTAAAGCTTCGCTGAGCTATTATTTCCAGTACAATGAACTGAGAGAGCGTGGAACTGTGAAATATTTTATATATTTTTTATCCCAAGATTCTTACTCCGTTTGCATTCTTCTGTTAAACTTGTTGCTTTAACCAGTAAATAGTGCAAGATATTAAGTATCCTGCAATTTCCTACCATACATTACGGTATCTAAAAAAGAAGATAGGTACGCTAAATGATCGATTTCTGTTTCAAAAATAATCATCAATCATAAAATTATCAATTTGCCAAATTTGTATGGCCAGGTGTTACTGGTTGAGTCATTAAAGTTCTCTTTTTTGGCAACTCGACTAATATTAGTAAGTGATTAATTGGTATTATCAAAAAAAGGGCGCACCTGTCGCTGTGATTCACGGGGTCAATAATCCAAAAAATCTAAATGTTTCCATTATGTTGCCTGCGAGGCGGAAATGCCATCTCACTGCTTAGGAGTTTGGGGTTTCGGGAAAATTGCAATGGGTGCTATCTTATCAGAAACCTGAAAAATAACCCATTTAGCGATAACAGTGTGTTCGATTAACCAACGCTCTTTACTCCCTATATATACATACATACAAATGTACATATATAGCTATAAATATATAAAGCGAAACATTCATAAATGGCCTTAGCCACCCAGAGCTGGCATGTAACCACACCTGGCCCAGACTATCTGAACACCTGTTCCCACTCTGATACCATATTCCAGACAGACATAATCTATTGGGATTTTGTACTAGGGCCTTCTTCTGCCATCATTGAAAAAGAGCCCGGTTCGAATTCCCTTCCTATTATCAGTTTAGTCATTTCCTGTAGTCCAGTCGCTGTTCCAATTATAAAGATTATACAAAAAAAAATGGTGGCCCAGTGTTCGAAATCCCCGATCGACGATCGTTAAGTCTGCCATTTTGTGGCTTACAATGATTGATGGCTGATAGCACCTCCTCACTCACCGAAACCGTGTAATCGCCTAACCTAGCACCTGATTTTCTACAAAGTTCCAAGGGAATTGCATTTCATTTGTTAAGAACGAACTTGTAGCAATAAAGGCTTTCCTTCAAAGGTTATTCTGTGTACATATGTATATTTTTAAGGCGCATTTTTTCAAGCTATCGATCGATCACACGCACTTGACTTATTTGTGAAGCTCCCAATATCTGATTAAAAACAGTTCGAGGAACATTAAAAAGGAACCAAAAATTCCTATGGTAAAATACTTTTCGAACTATAGATTATTTTACGAGGAACACATTATCTAACCATTTAACGTGTCAGATCTGAAAAAAACGATTGAAATTCGAGTAAATAGTCGCTCAGTTTGTGGCAGTAATACGGCGAGGAAATTTTAATATAATCAAAAAATTATATATACCTAAAAATGGGTAAAAACTGATCTCAATTTTTGTTCACTAAGAACACTTTTCTATATTAGTTTTAAGTGCATTTACACACCTTTAATTTTTATACCCTTGCAGGGTATTATAATTTTAGTCAGAAGTTTGCAAAGCAGTGAAGGAGACATTTCCGACTCTATAAAGAAATATTTCTTGATCAGCATCAACAGACGAGCCACTCTAGCTTTGTCAGTGTGTCTGTCCGTCTTTCTGTCCGTCCGTTTCCACGCAAACTAGTCCCTTAGTTTTGAAGCTATCTGAAAGTCTTCTATATTGTTTTACTATACATATATGTCGTATATCATATAGCTGCCATAGGAACGATCGGAAATGTTTGAGAAAAAAAATGTTAACTATGCCAATTTTCAATATATTTTCATATAATTTGAGACACGGCCATTTTTTATTATTCTAGAATTTCGGTTTTAATTTTATTAAAATCTGACTACTATATCATATAGCTGCCCTAGGAATATACATATATATAAATCATTTAGTTCGTTCGCAACATTTTTCGCTTGCAACATTTTTCGCTCGCAACACAAAAAAACGAAAAAGTTAAAAAAATGTTCCTTCTTCTTCTTCTACTTATTGCAAGGGTATTTAAACTTCGGCTTGTCGAAGTTAGCTTCCTTTCTTATTTAACTATCATCTTTTAGCTCGCTGTGTAAATGCGAATATTTCAACAAACTCGCATATAGTTATCGCTAAAATAAATAAACACATTTATTGCTTAAATAGACCATCAATTTTCAATGTGCACAAGCAAGCCCTCTGTAGCAATTATGGAACCTCCATCGAGCCGCTACCAATTGCACAGAGATCACTTTTGAACTTTGGTCGGGGTTTCCATATGTACATCGTAGATGTTCAATAAACAATTTGCACAACGAACTCACGAAAATTAATTTAATTGCCAACCAGTTATCCTCAATTATAACAAACAAATTATGTAAATCGTTCATCATTGAATATTTTCTGATCATCGACAATTATCAATCGGTTCAAGCTTATCCCCTATAATATATATATTTTGCTCTCAATTGTAGGAAATGGCCTTGAGTCCCACATCACGATCATACGAAGGCTGGAAAATCTCTCCACTGCCGCTCAATTTTGATGTCTACATTTTCAACTGGACGAATCCGGAGGACTTTTATGTGGGATCCGGCAAGAAGCCTCGCTTCGAGCAACTGGGACCGTATCGGTTTAGGGAGAGTCCCGACAAGGTGGACATTGATTGGCACAACCAGAACGATTCGGTGTCATTTCACAAAAAGTCTTGGTTTTACTTTGACGCTGCCGGGAGCAATGGCAGTCTGTCGGATATCATAACGCAGGTCAACACTGTGACACATGTAAGTGCCTCCAAAGACGAGTTTCTAATTTTAAAACTTTTATTAATCGCAGTTATTTTCACAGATTGCTGCCAAACGGGCCGCTGATAGCTGGGTGGGCAGAGCGGGTGTCAATCTTGCCATTCGAATGTATGGACAGCAGGTGACCGTCACAAGAACCGCCGACGAAATGCTCTTCAAGGGCTACGAACATCCATTTATTAAGCTGGGCAAGTTTCTACGCCCCGATGATGTGCCGTATGTTCGCGTTGGCTTTCAGTATCCACGAAACGGCAGTACCAGCTTCGACGGCGACATTAATATGTTCACTGGGGCCGATGACATTGCCAAAATGGGTCAGATTCACACATGGAATAATCTGACACACACGGGCGCCTTTGAGGGTAAATGCGGTCAGGTGCGAGGCTCCATGGGTGAATTCTTTCCTCCCAATTTGAGCACAAACGATAGCGTCTATATGTACATGCCCAAGATGTGCCGGGCCGTTCCCCTGGACTACACGGAAACGGTAACGGTGCACGGTGTGACAGCCTACAAGTACAGTGGCACCGAACATGCCGTGGACAATGGTACCCTCTACCCGGAGTCGAGTTGCTACTGCGTCGACGGCAAGTGCCCGTCCATCGGCGTGATCGACATTAGTCGCTGTGCCTTCAACGCCTCGGTCTACATGTCATATCCTCACTTTTATAAAGCGGATCCCAGGTTCCTGGAAGATCTAGAGGGTCTGCAGCCGGAACGCGAGAAGCATGAGTTCTTCATGACCCTGGAGCCAAATGCCGGTGTACCCATGGACGTGGGCGGCGGCTTTCAAGCCAACTACTACATCGAACCGGTGAAGGGAATAAGGTGAGTGAACTGAATGACTTAAGATTTAATTATGAATTTCAATTAAATCATATTTCTTATTATTTTTTCAGCATATACGACAATATTCCAAAGCTGATGATTCCTATGATTTGGTGCGAAGAACGCGTTCGCGTCACGGAGGAAATCGCCGCCGACATTGCGCTGGTGCCTTTGATTGTCTTGTTGGGACAGATCGTAACTGGAATTCTGCTGGCCGGCGGCCTCATCTGCACCTGCTGGTATCCTACGCGGCAGGTGACACACTTCTGTCACAGCGATCCCAAGGCCAAGGCCAGTGTTCTGAGGCCACTCACTGTCTTTGGCGTAAATCCAACTGGAGCAACGGCTCCGGTGGCACAGCTTTTCCGCACAAACCCCAGTGCGTCCGGCAACGAGCGCGTAGGAGTGCGCCTGCTCGACTATAGGCGGGACTCCGGCTTGCGGGAGGAGGAGGCGAGCGTTGGCGTCGCCGCCGCCGAGAGCTCGCAGAGGGAACGACTGATCAGCGTGGACTCGCCCGATGTGATAGTTAGATAATACATGAGCTGGCATAACGCATTTCTGGCGGTGCCCCCTACGATCATCTGCCTAAGACTAATTTATATAGCAGCCATTTTGCCTTAGCCATCCCCCCAGGAGGAGATCGAGCCAGATCCACATCACTTTAATCACCACATTACCACTCACACTCACACACTCCCTCCCATCCGCCTTAGGAGTTCCCTCTGCAGACAGCGAGAGAGATTAATAAGATTATTTATTATTTAGTGCCAAAAATAAGAGGATAAAAAACAACAGCAGAGAACCCAAGCAAAAGTCATTACAACTATTTTAGTAGGCTTAATCTATCTATAAATATTTCGAGTCGTTAAGTTTCCCATTTTCTACCTATCATCCATTTACCCAAAAAATTGTTGAAGTTGAAACTGCGCATGCCCAAAGTATTTATACATATATTTTAACTATAATATGGCTAACGTTTGTAATTCGTAGATCGATATTTTAGTGTTATATAAGCCGAGATGATGAAGTGATAAAGCGAACTTGTAGAAAAAACATTAAGAAGTGAGCTATATTTTTGCCTACTTGCTCACTCTTAGATAGGCCTTTTTAAATTTCACCTGCAAAGATTTCACATATCCTATGTACAAATATCGATCAATGTAAGCTAGATCATAGTAGAGCACAGCTGTGAACCCCCGGAACAATTTCCGAAAATTCCTTAAGATAAATTTGAATTTAAAGAAGAGAATAAAAACCAAATTAAAATGAACTACAATGTATATATTTGTCTGTTTTTGCTGCCTACATATAAATTATATGCCACCTAATTCCAAAACATATCATGAAAATAAAGTCAACTTAAAGTCAATACAAATTGTTATTGAAATATTTTCCATTTCCCAAAAATTATATTATTATTATTATTATATTTTAAGGACAGAAGAAATACAAAAATGTATCCCAGTTAACTTTTTATCAGAGATTTAAGATATTAAAAAAAATCTTTTATTATAATATCTTTTTCTGTACCTTAATACCACAATATTTCCCTTGAAAAATGAAACAATTTAATGAAATATTATGTCCTTGAATTTTGCTGAATTTTCCGTACAAGAATAAACAAGATAAATCATGAAAATTTAACTTTTATTACAAACACACTCAATTGAAAAGAAATCATAAAAATTCTTTCGACAATTGTACGTACTCCTTAGTTAATAACCTATCAAAGACGACGTCGCTGCAGCCAGCTGGACACGGCCCAAAAGCAGAGGCTTATGAAACCGAAGCTAAAAAGGGACTTCAAGGTGCTGGCTCCGTTGCCGGGATTCCCCAGATCCAGCTGCGAGGCCAATTCCTCAGGCACGTCTAGGTAGACGCGTTCCACACCAAAGCCGAATATTAGCTTACGCAGCTTGGCCACGTCCACGTAGTCGCCAGCGGATGACCAAATGGTCAGGGTGCTCTCATTGGTCTCGTTGACGGCGGCCACCAGTCGGTGTAGCTGCTCCTCGCTATTCGCCGCTATGCCGGCGCGTACCGGAAAGGTGATGCCTTGACCGGTGGAAAGCACATTGTTGGCGCTCAATGTTTCCAGCATGCCTTCACATTGCGACTCTGTGTACTCGCCGTCCCGGAAGTCGGCGCCCCAATTGGTCGTCCAGCCGATGGAGAGAACAGCCTGCTTATAGCGCATGCAACCGGCAAAGAATCGATCCGGATCGACGGGCACGGTTTTGTTTTGCTCCACGGGACCACTCAGGATGTCGGCGTTTATCCAAATGGGGTAAGTCATCTGTAAAGAAGGGTGAAGGAATTTTATATTGGGGAAGAGGTAAGTAACATCAATCAACTCACATTGGGAATATTCTCGTCCAGGATGTCGAGGGACCCTTCGAACACCTCGATGGACTTGAAGTCCAGCTTGACGCCCTTCTCCTGGCCCTCATGATCCCGATTAAAATCCATAATCTGGTTGAGAAACTCCGCCAACGTAAGATCGGAGATGATGGCCGGCGGATGGGCCATCACAGGCATGTCCTCGCCCTCGCCATTCAGCTTGCCGAGAACAATGTCCGCCTCAATGAAGTCAATGTCACCTTTTGGAAGGAAGAATGAGATTCATCAGATTTGTGGTGGCTCCACGAAGCAGCTGCTCCTCTACCTGCTAGGGCCTCGTCCAGCAGTTGCTGGCTGTTGACCGCGTGGGCCCATGTAATGGCAGTCAGATTGGTGCCCCAGGCGCGCATTATGTCCCGGTCCTGGAGCAATATGTTCACGATGGCCGCCGGCGTTCCGTGCTCTTCATCCACCACCCGGTACTGATAGTAGTTGCTGGCGTTCAAAGCAGCGCCATCGATTTGGGCCACGAGCACTGCGAGTGGACGCGAATGTGGCATTAATATTCCATAATTGAACAATGGGACGCGCAGAGGGCATAATATGATAGATAGATAAGCTCCAATGGGCTCCTTCTTACCTTTTTTATTTACTTGCTGTATGTATATGATACGAGTCGCACACACAACGACAGAGACCAGGCAATATCAATTTGTTTACTTATTTTTTAGCATTTAACGACTGTTGTTATGTGCGAATGAGTGGGTATTGTTATTTAAATGGGATGCACTTCCACTTTCACCGAATGCAGCAAATGAACTGCAATAACAATAATCCAGCAGAGAATGCAAAGCAAAGCGCAGACTCCAAGAGACGAAAGGAAATGAGAGAAAAGTGAATGAAAGACGGATGCAATGAGAGGCGCGTAGAGTGGGGAATTCAAATTGCTGATTGCTGATACGTTACCGAGCAGCAGTATTGATGTCCATAGAGCGGGCTTTGTTGAAGAAGCCCCGATAAAGGAGCCACTGCACTGGGCGCCAACGAGCAACATCTTGGAGCACAGGCTAGTCAAGAACTAAGTGCAGGATAAGAATAAGAGTTTAGTTGGGTTTTCTGTTGCTTATCGCTAACTGATTTGCTGATTTGATTAAACTTTGATTATGGCTTGTAAATTGGTCTTGATAATTATTCACCGCAAAAATATATTTTTGGTGTACATTAAGAAATTAAAGGGGAAAATAATGCAAATTATGTCTTTACCAGGAAACAAGATACAATAATTACACATTTACATTATTACATATTTAACGATAGTGTATCAAATATCAATATATAAACAATATACATTTTTGCATTGTCCTTTAAGTGTATAAATCACCTTTCAATATTTTCCGTGCAAGACTGTTAAAATATATATTTTTTATTTTAAATATTTAAGATTTTGTTGTTTTTTTTAAAAAAATATACAAAAATTAAAAACGTGACTATCGACAACAAAATATCGAAAGCCTTACTGAAAAGTATCGATATGGCGTATTGGTGGCTATCGGAGCTCTCCCATCTCACACACTTCGCTCGCTTCACCACCGTTGTTGCTTGGGTAATTTTTTTTTTTTTTTTTTGTCTTAATAATTGTTAAACATTTAAGTGATTGAACGTATTAACAATGACTTGAGACCAAACATAAACATAAACAAATTTTTTTTTTTTTTTTGCACGTGAAAATTAGTTTTAAGCCTTAGCATCAGCGGAAAAGTGAAACCCCCGAAGAGGTGCTTGTGAAAAGTCAATTTCTTGTGAAAACGAAGAGAAATATCGCGAAAAATCTAGCATGTGCTGCTGAAGTCGCAACTGGAAGGATAACCGCTCGATTGCGAGGAGCTGCTAGGAGCTAGCCAGCGAGGACAAGCATCTGCACTGCTGCGTGACCTGTGGCCAGGTGCCTGGGCCAGCGGAGTCTCCGCCCTTTCTGGGGTGGTAAACAAACACCCGGCATTGGTACAGTCTCAGACATAAATATATAATAGAGACACGATGTCGGCGATGTCCCTTTACCTGAAGGTGACGCGGATCTCTCTGCGCTCCGCTTCGGACCTCTCCAAGCGGCGTGTGGACGAGCTGAACTCTGGAATTGGTGAGCTGCGCCGCCTGCTTTCCTGCGTTGTGTGCTGCCAGCTGCTGATGGACCCGTACTCGCCCAAGGGGAAGCGCTGCCAGCACAACGTGTGCCGCCTGTGCTTGCGGGGCAAGAAGCGTCTCTTTCCCAGCTGTACGCAGTGCGAGGAGTGCTGCGACTTCAAAACCTACGAAGAGAACCGGACCATGGCCCTGCAGTTGCTCTGCTACAAGACTCTGTGCGTCCACCTGTTGCAATCCTCGCTGTACGCTCAATTGGCGGGACTGCGTCCCCAGATGGGTGTTAGGGAGCTGGAGCTGCTGCCGCGCATCAAGCTGCCGCCGAAGAGCACGCAAGAGTTCATTCGCGAGGGCTCCAACTACGACGACATGCGTGATACCTTCCTGCCGCAGCCGGATCTGCAGTTCTTCAAGGACAAGCCCTCCTCGTTGCCCGCAGAGACGCCGCCCACGACAGCGGCGACCACACCCGAGATACCATACGAACAGCATTTGCCCGAGCACCATCAGCAGCTGTCCATCAGCGACATTGAGCTGGAGGCGGCGGCCACAGCCGAGCAGGGTCACTTCTCGCCGCTGCCCTTGCTGCCAACGGGTTCACGCATGGGTCTGCAGGCTCACTCAGAGCAGCTAATCTTTACCAGCGGCACCACAGACACCACGGAATCCGGCTTCATGGACCAGGCGTGGACTGGTGGTCAAGTGGATCTCTCCGAGGCCGTTTCGGTCTCCAGCTTTCCAAGCAACAACCAAAACTTTGCCGTCTCCTACCTGATGCCAGCGGGAGCATCCACGCCGTTCGATGGCCAAGAGTTACACATTGGTCAGGTGGTGCAAATCGGGGACTCTTCACAAACGGCTGTGCTCACGGCCATTGAGGAGCCTCTAAGGGAGGAGGGTCAAGAGGGTCAGGAAGAAACCCCGCAATTGGCTGTGCTACAATGCCTCGAGGAAACAGCGGAAGGCCTCTCCCAACTAAATGTTCTGGCCGTCGCAGAGGAGCCCGAAAGATTGGCCGTGCTGTCCGTTACAGAGGAGCTGGAGGAGCCCGAGCAGTTAGATCTGCTGTCCGCCACAGAGCAGTCCGAGGAGCTGGCTGTCGGTCTGTCGGTCGAAGAAAAACCCGAGGAGTTGGCAGAGCAGCCCGAGGAGTTAGCTGTGTCGTCCGATACGAAGGAGCCCAAGGAGTCAATGAAGAAGCAGAGTGGCAAAAGAAAACGAGACCAAATTGAGAAGGATATTGAACAGGAGGAGCAGCATGAGGACAAAGAGCAGGAGGCTGTGGCCAAGAAAGCCGAAAAGGAGGAGCCACAAGATCGGGAGGCCAGCCACAAAGGCCCAGTTACACGCAAGAGAGCGCGCAGTCCCGAAATCCCAGCTCAGAAAATCGAAGCAGAGAGCGCAGAGCGAAAATCAGAGCCGGCAACGAAGCTGCTGCAGTCGGCGAAGAGTGCCTTCCGCCGGGTTCGGGGCAAGGACAACGAGAAGGAGAGGCCAGCAAAGTCCAAATGCCGTTGCGGAATCGCCAAAACGGTCAATCCTCTCACAACCTGCCGCACCTCGCGCTGTCCTTGCTACAAGAGAGGAAATAGTTGCTCAGACTGCAATTGCGTTGGCTGCAAAAATCCGCATAAGGTTGACTTTGTCAAGTCTGATGACGAGGATGAGAAGGAATCGATCGAAAGCGATGAGGAAAAGGACAGCAATCAGCAGAAGGCAATGCCTGCAGCACCACCGGAGGTGGATAGACCTGATGCAGCTTCAGAAAGTGCTGCAGCTTCAGAAACTTCTGATCCCGCAGCCAATGAAGTCATTAGCCTGCAGCTCCTTAGCAATCTTCAGCAGTCGGAGCATCCGTTGGTGCTGATTCAGAACGAGAACGGCGTGTACCAGGGTACGTTCACATACACATAAACTACTACTATGGGTTGTTAATTAAACCGTCGTCACCCTTTGCAGGCTTCAACATCTTCCGGGGCAAGAAACCCGTTGACCCGGAAACTCTTGTTGACTTCAAACGCACCCAGCTGCGAAACATCGATGACAACAGCTCCCTTCCTCAATATGCCTACGTCTATACACCACCTGGTGGTTCAGCTACAGCCCCAACCATGGCACCAGCATCAGCACCACCGCCACCAGCACCATCGCCACCGCCTCCAGCATCATCGCCATCGCCTCCAGCTACGGAAAGTGAAGTGTTTAAGACCCCCCTCCCTCCGCCAAAGAAGTTCAGGACTGGCTGTAGAATAAGGCGAGGAATGGCCAACTTCTCGGCCCTCGATACAGTGGACGAGCTTGTCAGTGGCGGATCCACGAGCAATTCTGCCGCTGGCGACAGGTTGTCGGCCACTGACAATGCCCATTCGCTGTTCGAGGAGATCATGTCGGGCTCGGATGATTTGTAAGCAAGGCGATTCATGTATAGATGTTGTGTCTCCATTTTTTTGTCTCCTTTTTTGTATTAGTTTTTTTTATTTTTTTTTTTTTATTTGTATTTGTTTATTTTGTGATGCCTGGAGAATACCCTTCAAGTGTATTCATTACCTTTGACTCCTGTGTAAATGTTATGGCCAGGCTCAATCAGTTTTGGATAGTCTTACTATGCCATACTTTGGGGCCTTCATAACTTCATTAGTCAATGCTTATTCCGGGCTTTATTTCCACTGATACTCTTATTTTTTATACGCAGAAAACGCTGTAGATTTGAAATCGCTTCAAAAGCTGACCCAGAGTATGCTACAATTTGTAAAGATTTTGAATTAGAAGCTTTGAATATGATAATTTCTCACACTTTTTTAAAGTAATTTATCGATTTCTATCGATGATCAATTTATATCGATTTCTGCTTTTTTATTTTATTTTTATTTTTCTCACATGAAATGTATTTATTTTTTCGTCTATGTAATTCGTTTGTACTCCAACCAACTCACAAATCAACTCCCAAATATCTTTTAGGGACATTCTACATGAGGATTTTCCAGACTTTTTGTAAACACCAAGCCAATGTTTCCACCACAAGGGAAATCTTAAGCAATTAATCGAGTAGAATTAAGAAAAGGAAAGTTACATACTGACTACTAAATATGTAAAGCAATTTTTTTTCAGCTGCCGCAGGCGAAACTCTATTCTTAAGCTTAAATAAGGGCAAAGCAATAGTCAAACCCATTTTTTTTCTCTTCTTTCTCGTTTAACGAACAACGAAATGTAAGGAAATCTGAATGCTTTGCTCAGAATGCGGTTACTGTGAGAGATAAATAGATAAACAGACATCTCCTTTTTAAGCTAAGACAATTTTTTTGAATAGGCTAAGCAACTTTTTTTGAGCATGAACATTTTTTTTGAGCACGTGAACCTTTTATAAGGAAAAATAAAAAGAAAGCCATATATTAAAAAAAATATATACATAAATAAATACATTGATATTCCAAATGTATTTCAAACGGTTTTTATTGAGGTTTTGGGTGTTTCTAGAATAAGGAAATAGTTGAGAACGCCACTGAACAGTCGCGAGAAGTAGCTGATACATTTCGACCCATTAGTTAATCGAATGAAATATTTTAAGGGGGTCTTCTACGAGGCCGAAATTTTGGCCTATTTTCAGAAATTAATTGTGAGAAAACTGTACAAGATAATGAGATAATTTTTTGTATTACTTTTGTACATCTTTAAACTTAACACTATTGGAAATTTAAAGTGTGTAGAGCTAATCATTCTTTGTTTATATGGGGTCAAAATGGGGTCATCAAAATTGTGGGGTAATTTTTCTGGTATCATAACAACCTTTATACTTGCATAAATGAGAAAAATTAATTTTATTTATTTTTAGTTTTACGTTGGCTATGCTTCTCCGAGTACGATTTTTTTTTTTTTAATTAAAAATTGTTTTTAATATAAATTTTTTTGAAAAAAGTTCAATTTTCAACCATGTTTTTTCACCTGTTGGAGGGTGTAAAAATTAAACAAAAAATTTAAAAAAAAATCGTACTCGGAGAAGCATAGAGAAGTGTTTGATAAAAAAGTGGGGAAAACCTTGGTTCGATTCGATGAAAATTGGTAGAAGTGATACCAGAAAATTTAAAAAATGCGATTTTCGGGAAAACGCGTTTAAAGATAGGAAAAAGGGTCGAAACATATGGAGGTGGTTATCTTTCGGGTTTCTTTTACCCATGAAGGAATGCGAATTTTACAAAACCCTTTATATGGCGTATTCCTCAGATCCGCTATATTTTAATAATAAAAATAATCAAATTTAAAAAATATCGTAAGTAGAAGACCCCCTCTTGAGGTTGAAAAACTCAACCCTCAAGGTTCTCAAAAGTTTCCAGAGGGCTCTGGAACACCAGCTTTTCAGCCATGAGTTATTTGCAAACGAAGTAAAACCAGGAATACTTTAGCTCAACTCAAGTCACTCATTCATTCTCAATTCTGAGTTTAATCAGTGGCTCCACGAGAATAGTCGCCCTTAGATAAGCCACGAATCGCCGCCGCCGCCGTCGCCTGCTGTTGCTTGCTCATCATTATCTCTTGATTAACGTGACGGCGGCAGTTGTCGGTCCTCAGTGCGTGTTTGTCCCGCGTCGAGAGCTGAGTTCCCAGAATCCAAAGCGGAGAGGCTGTGGTGCGTTCCGTTCCCCCTTGTTTTTGCCACACTGATAAGCAGAAGTTCACCCAAAACCCAGGCAAGATGAAGCCGCTGATAATGATCTTACTCGTGGGAATGCTGACTAGTAGCTGCCACCTTGCTCATGCCCAGGATGCTGAGTCGGATGGTGAGTCGACTTACGAACAACAAATTGTAAGCCCTAAAACCCAAAGATCCCTCCTCCACGACCTTTGAGCAGCCGCCGCCGTCGAGCAGGAAGCGGGCGATCCGAATGACGCAGATGATAACATCGAAGCCAGCAAAGTTCGCATTGCCGCGCAGGTTGAAGCCATGCTGGAACATTTCCAGCAGGAGGATCCTACGGGCCTGCCTGGTGTGCCCATTCCCGATCCCATGGAAGTGCCCGATGTTAAGAAGAGCCTGGGAATGGGCACATTGGTGATGAAGGAAGTGAAGGCGCATGGTTTGTCCAAGTTTCGCATCGACAAACTGAACTTGGACTTGAAGGAGCTGAGAGTGAGTTTTGAGAGGGAGATTTGAGAGGAGAATTATGAGAGAGTAGAGAATTATTTCTATTAATTACATCAGATCAATGGTGGCCTTCAACTAGATGAGATGCTGTGCAAGGGTAATTATGAGCTCGCCTCCTTCTTTTCCAAGACGAAGGGACCCTTCACCGTGCTCCTGCGAAAAGTTTATGCGGAGGCAACGGCCTTCCTGGCGGTCGAACGCGATGGCCACCTGGACACGGACCGCGTCAAGATCGACATTACTTTCGCCGACATGGCCATGGATTTCCAGAATCTCGGCTTTCTGGGCTCAGTATTCCAGAGCGTGGTTAACTCAGCGCCCAATCTAGTGTTCGACGCCATGAAGCCGTTCATGCTCCAGGAGGCGGAGAAGAAAATGCGCTTGGAGATCGCTACTCTGATCCAGAATTCGTTGGGTGACCGCAAGCTGCCCAACTCCATCACACCGCTGGACAGCGCCATCGCCATGGGCCGAAAGATAGTGCGGCAGAAGGGTTACGATCCGTACCACTTGCCCGATATGAATCGCACGATGGGCGTGTTTAGTGTCCAGCTAGCCCACACCTGGATCAACGGCGTCTCGAGCTTCTATCGCGTTGGCAACATCACCGCCGGCATGGCGAACAAGACGGTGTCGCTGCTCCTGCAGCTGGGCACTCAGCAGATAACAGGCGCCGGCCAGTGGGAAGTTGGCCTCGGCATGATGACACGCGTGGGTCATGTCCATTTCACCGTGCAGCACATACGTGCCACCATTGGCATAAGCCAGTCCATGGACACCCGCAAGCGGGCACAGGTCACCGATCTACAGTTCGACATGGGCAACATCCAGGTGCGTTGCGACGGAGCCGGCACCTTGGACTACATCATGGAGTTCCTCGTAAACGTGATACCCAATCTGTTGCGCTATCAAATAATGGACGCCATCGAGAATCCGATCAAGCAGCGCGTGCAGGAGAAGTTCAATGCCATCGATGTGGAGCAGGTCATCAAGCTGATGGTTCAGAAGTACGAGAAGGAGGGCAGTGACTTTACCTTCGATCCGAAGCTGTTGGGACTTTAAGCTGGAGTTCGAGAGAGAGTGTTTGCAATAAAGGTTTATATCTTTATCCCAGAAGATCGGGAGTCATCACAAGCTATTTAATCGTTAAGGCTAAGTTGTTAGTGGAATGTGTGCCTAGGGATCCTTGACGCCGAAGCAGAGCAACTGCAGCCGCATATTCCGCTTCACCCGCTCCAGAATCTCGTCCGCTTTGCGCTTCTGCTCGCCACTCAGTGGGGGATTGATGGCCTCCAGTGCCTCCATGAAATAGTTCCTAAAGAAAATTCGAATTCGAGTTTCTTATTCCATCCTCACATTTCTCACATTTTTACTTACTTGGCCGTCTCATTGACATATCCCTCCAGGGCGTCCCTCAACAGGCGAATGTCCACATGCGCCTGAATCGCGCCCGTAAAGCTGAACCGCTGGACACAGCTCATCAGACGGGCAAGCTCCTCGGATATGGTCTGCACAATTGACTCAAGGATCGGTCGCAGCAGGGCTGGCGATATGCTGTAGATCTCGGAGTAGACACCAACGAGATTATCGCAGCACTCGTGGGCGTATGGCCGCAGCTGTCCGATCTCCATCTCGTGATCCCATTGGAAGCGACCCAGGTACATGGAGGGTTCTATGGTGCCCACCAGCGGGTCGCCCTTGTGCTCGACGTACTCCTCCAGCAGGTTGGTGAACAGCTGGTTCACCGTGTACCTGGCCGTTTCGATGGCCAGCGTGGGTAGTGGGTAGCCGTAGCGGACGAAGATCTCGCCGAGGTGCTGAAAGAAGCTCTTGTTGCAGTACGCATAGTTGGCCAGACAGCAGAGCATGCGCTGCTCCCAAGTGACAGCTGCCGCGCCGCTTCCAGCTCCACTTCCAGCCACCGAATCCGGCTGCTGGGCATTCGGGAATCCCAGCAATTGGGATACATTGTGCGTGGGCGTCTCCTCGTCGTGGGAGTGAAAGGCCAGCTCTTCGATGACACCGCTAAAGGCGGAAAGGAACTCCTGCAGGCGTTGTGTTACCTCGCGCTGGCCATCAGACTGCGGCTCCAGAAGATTCCCCTCACGCGCCTCCGGCTGCATGCACATCGTCTGCACTTCGTCCAGCGTTTCGATAAGGAGTGCTTCGAGTGCGGCCGGCAGAAGAGTGGCGCCCGGGTACTCCTCCACGCCCAGCTCCCAGGTCTCGTGGGTGCCCAGCTTCTTGCAGCGATCCGTGGCTCGCTTGAAGATGATCGAGAAGCAAAAGAGACGCACCTCGTCGATAAGTCTCTGAATGATGTCCAGTGCCTCGGACGGCAGATCCAGGCTGATGAGCGAGGCATAGGCGATCCGCGTGTAGCGCAGACACTGCGGAATCCAGGGCAAGAACTGATGCGTGGCCGAGGCAGAGCCAATGGGCCACGAGAGGCCGCTAGTCTGGCGCAGCGCTCGCTGATCCGCAGCAATTAGGATGGCCAGCCGCAGGTAAACACAGAACTTCTCAATGGCAGTCAGCACCATTCGCTTGAAGTCGCCCGGCTTGGGATCATGGGGACCGCGCAGCTCCCCCGTGAAGTACAGCTGACCCAGGCGCCACAAGTCCGGCAGCTGGGAGGCGGCAATATCGCACAGCTCCTCGCAGAAGTTCACGCGACTGGGCGTCTGACTGGGGTCCCTGCTGCTGCTCTTTGACTTCTCCTGCCCACCCGCTGCATCCTTGCTGGCGTGCTGCTCAAATGTCTGGCGGAAGGTGGCCTCCAAATACTTGGCCCTGGCCTCGATAGCATCCCACGCTGGATCAATGTTACGCAGCTTATCGCCAATGGGCGTGCCACTCTGCTGCAGCTCCAGGCTGGTCAGGGCCTTGATTAACTTCTTTTGCTGCTCCACGCTCTGCGGCATCTTCACAACCTTCTCGTGCAGCTGCCTCCGTATGGAGAGTATGCGGTGATCGACCTCCTCGAGCACCTTGCGGAAGATGGGAATTTCCGTCTTGCCAAAGAGATTCTTGGCACGGGAATAATCGTTGACCACAATGTCATAGTCACCGGTCTTGGCCCGACGATCCACAGAGTTGGGTAGACAGAAAAGGAACTTGTGACGCGACAGAGCGAACAGCACAGAACGCGTGGAGTCAGCCTTCTCCTTGCGCACGAGCACATCCGTAAAGATCTTCTGTGACTCGCTGATGGAGTCTGAAAACGGGACAAACATCTTATAATCTCATTCTCGCTGGGAATCGTACAACTTACTCTCTATGGACGCCTCGAGAATGTTCAGTTGTTCATTCCCGTGCAGCTTTACGTCCTCCTGCAGCTTGTCCCTGATGTTCATCAGCGTGTCCAGCTGATCGATAACAGAACCCGCATTGGACTTCAGGAAGGACAGCTGTCCCTCCTTCTGGCTCTCCACCTTGCGCTTTAGATAAGCGAGGCCCGCCTTGAGGTCCTCGAACGAGGTGGCCAGATGATTCTCCAGCAGGAACCAGGACGGTGAAAAGTGTTCCTGCGACAGATCACCGCAGGCATCGGGAAAGAGATCACGCAAGTCCTCCGGTATCTTTTGCTCATTGCCCTCAATGGACAGGCCCAGCGGATCCTCCTGCGTCAGTCCGGATTGGGCCAAGGTGCGCCGTCCCCAGGCAAAGTTTTGCGATGGCGACTCCTCGATCCACACAGCCGACTCCTTTAATGGTCCGATAGTCTCATGATAGGCGCGGAACTGCACCGTGGACGTACCCACACCGCCGCTCAAAGTGGTCACTATGATGTCGCCCTTGCCCTTTGCTGGACCCGTTCGTGCTATGATCTTGTTGGGGGACTTCCACTCGGCGGACAGCAGGCAGTCGGAGCCGCAGATTTTCAGGCCTGCAAAAGGAAAACATTGATAATGCTGCGATGACGGAGGCGGTGGTGCTTCAAGACTACGCCTACCAATTAAATCCTGAACTCGGGTGCCCAGGAACTCGCCGCGTATGATGACGCGGGTGCCAGGAGGGCCCTCTTTGGGGGATAGTCCCGTTACCACAGGCTGTGGTGCCATGGTGAGCTTTATTTAACGCGTTAAAGTTTCTTAAAATTCAGCAAAATAAACTCTTCGACGCGGCCAGTGTTGGGAAACAGTTGAATTTATTCAGTGTTGGAAAATGTTTTTTGTTTTAGCGAAAAAAACTCTTCAAGATGGGCGAATTTTTTAAGGATTTCAACAGGACAAAACGGGACTCGTCCTGGGACTAACCTACTAGTTAGTACAATTTCTTTCACTTGAAAATATAAATTAGAACATAAAACAGTTTGGGTGTGACCAAAGTTTGATTTGATGTCCGTTCTGGCTGGAAGGAGCGGCAGCCACTCTCCCCGCCAGCTGATCAAACTTGTTTACGTTGCAGTGTTCTTTTCAGATAATTCGCCATAATTATTCCGGAAAAAATGCAACCCGACCGAGTTCTGGCCACCAGGGATGACGTCGCCGCGGCGCAAAGCGAGAACGAGAACTTGCGCAAAATCCGCAACCGCCTGATGCAGTGGGAGTCTAAGACGGACCCGTTGGCGGCGCTAAGTGTCCAGCAGGAGGAGCACTTGGACGTTCTCACCAATCTGTGGCGTGACAGTGGGCCAACGGTAAGTGAAGTCTCCCTTGCGGGGCTGCTTGCCAAGTAAGTTGTTTCCAATTTCCTTACAGGCGGCCGCAGCTTCCACCACAACGAGTGTGGGTCCTAAAGCCACGTCCCCTCCTCCGCAGAGCAGCAGCGGGGAGGACATCCCCGAACTGCCCACAGATGGGCTGCAGAACACTAATGATTTCCTGCTCTGGTTCGCTGACGTCAGCGCCGAGATCGAGCAGCGTAGCGATGCCGACTACCACAAATACCTGCAGCAGCTGGAGCAGCGAAAGGCAGAATGCTCGCACATGCTCGGCCAGATCGCAGTGGCCATGGAGCGGCTGGGCGCCCTCTGCGACGAGTATGACTTTGTGTCGCAGAAGACAAGTGCTTTGAATACGGCCAGCGAGCAGTTGATCGACGAGCAGGAGAAGCTCCAAGAGCTAAGCAACGAGATCCAACGAAGGCTGCACTACTTCAGCCAGGTGGAGCTCCTCAACCAGCGGTTGCAGAGTCCCACGCTGTCGGTGGCCAGCGAGGCATTCCGGGAATGCCTCAACAAAATCGACGATTGCCTGAGATACATCGAGGAGAACGTGCGTTTTGCACCTTTATCTTTGCTGCTTGCTTATATCTAAAATTACCTCTAAATACTTTCAGCCCAAATTCAAAGACGCTGCCGCCTATAACGTCAAGTACAAGCAATGCCTGGCCAAGGCCTCGGCACTTGTGCGCAACTATGTGACCAGTGTGATCAATCAGGCCACCGAGGCCACCCTGCATCCCAAGAACAATCTGCCAGAGGCACCCGATGCCGCTTTTGCCCTGTACTATGGCAAGTATCAAACCGCAGCGGCGAAGGTGAAACGAGTGGCCCAGCTGATCGAGTCTCGGGCGGAGGAGCACAGCAACGAGTACGGCCAGCTAATGGCGGATCTGCAGCAGCATTATCTAGCACAACGGGCGAGTGTGATGTCGCCGGCCGTAAATCTGTCCATCCAAAACGTAAAGGTGGCGCACAAGGGCGATCACTGCTCGCTCACCCGCAGTGCTTGTGCGTTTCTCGTCCATGTGTGCCAGGACGAGCAGCGTTTGTTTTACCAATTCTTTAGCACAGGTGCTTCCCACTTGACGTGAGTGAAGTCCCAAGACATTTACATTGATTTGGCATTAATTTAATCTTCATTTTCTAGGGTTTATTTGGAGGGATTGTGCACAATCCTGTACGACACAATGCGACCCTTTATCATTCACATCAATCACCTGGAAACGCTGGCCGAGATCTGCTCTATATTGCGAATAGAAATGCTGGAGGAGCATGTTCAGCAGAATCGTATGTTGAATATTCATATTTTTGGTGTTAAAATTAAATGAGTTTCCTTGGAGCTGCAGCTGCCGCCTTGGAGGCCTTTGCCACTATTGCACACCAACTGCTGCAGGATGTGCAGGAGCGTTTGGTGTTCCGAGCCCACTTGTATCTGCAATCGGATATACAGAACTTTAATCCCTCATCTGGAGACCTGGCCTATCCAGAGAAGCTGGAAATGATGGAGGTAATTGGGAGACTCTCCTTTTTTTCTGATTGAATTATCCTTCCTTTTCCTTTAGAGCATTGCCTTGTCTCTACAAGAACCTTCTGCTCCAATGCGACGCTCTGACTCGCGCGGCTCCATGATATCCAGTGTCTCGAGTGTCGTGGAAACGGAAAGCGTGGACACGGCCTACAGGGTCAAGCAGATGAGTGAGCGAGCTCTCTAAAACGAGTTAATCAAAGAACAAAACTAAATTCCCTTTTCTATAGATTCCCCAGCCGACCTGCATGGCATGTGGTATCCAACGGTGCGCCGCACCCTCGTCTGTCTCTCGCGGCTGTATCGTTGCGTGGATCGCCCCATTTTCCAGGGACTCTCGCAGGAGGCCCTTAAGCTGTGCATCCAAAGTGTTTCGCATGCGGCCGGAAAGATTGCTGCCTCCAAAACGGCAATCGATGGGGAATTGTTCGAGATTAAGCATCTACTCATTTTGCGGGAGCAGATTGCTCCATTCCGTGTGGATTTTACGGTGAAGGAGACGTCGCTGGACTTTAGTAAAGTGAAAACAGCTGCTTTTGGGCTGCTGCAGAAGCGTAAGCAACTTTTCTCCATGGGCAGCAACAATGCCCTGCTGGAGTTCCTATTGGAAGGCACACCGCAGATCAAGGAGCATTTGCTGGACTCGCGCAAGGAAGTGGACCGGCAACTGAAGACAGTGTGCGAGCGGTACATCAAGGATGCGGTGCATATGCTGGTGGGTCCGCTCGTGACATTCCTGGACAAGGCACAGTCCCTGTTGGCGGCGCAACAAGCAACGCAGTCACCGGACGCATCCACAAAGCCCAGCAGCAGCTACGCTTTGAGGCAAAGCCCCTGGGCCAGTCCGCAGCAAATCAGCAGCATTATCCAGGAGACGCAGCGTCTAATTAAAGCCAAATTGGCAGTTCTCCAGCGTGCAATGCAACTATATTTAAGCAATCGTGATACGGAATTCATTATCTTTCGACCTATTAGAGTGAGTATTGAAAGGTTTTTGTATTATCTTTTAAAGCATGTTGTTTTTCCCCCTTTTAGAACAATATAATTCAGTCTTTCGTTAAACTGGAGCAACTGCTGACCACCAATGGCTACTCTACCGATGATATGATCATCACGAGTTGCCCATCGGCCGAGCAAGTATCCATATTGCTTTCCAGCGCCAGTATTTTGGCCGCCGAAGGTGTGGCCAGCTTTGCAGCAGCTGCCAGGAAAATCAGCACCTCGTCCTCGGTGGATGGAGGAGCCACCAACACGGCGAGCAGAAAGCTCAGCACTCAACTCTCAAACAAGTCGTCGCAACTACTGCCTGAAACCGAGGAAGCCCAGATAGAAGTGGTGCCTCCTGCGGAAGGCCCATCACCACCACCAGAGAAGATAGTGGAGAAGGTTCCGTCGGAATAATTTGCAATTTGTATCCCTTATAAAACCTTGTATGTGTATCTATTTATGTAACATATTTAAGCACCTTTAAGATCGTTTCCTTATATCCCTAACAAAGATCAGCCGTGTGGCATACAGCTCGCTATATATTCTTTCCCAAAAATTGTAGACTTAACATTGATTTATTTTTGCTAAACCACGTAGAGAATGTGACGAAGTCAAAAAGTAAAATTACCAACAAATTATTACAAATAACAGAATGCTTCATTTTGGTTGCTTAATTCAAGAGTTAATTAATTAATAGTTGGTCAAGTGAGGGATATGTTGAGGTTGGACTAGGACAGGAGGCACTTGTCCTTGGCATTTCCCTGCTGACTCCCACCTCCCACAGTCACCTGTTGTTGGGCGTTGTTTTGGTTTTGGGGCTGCTGCTGCTGGCGGTTGCGTTCCGCTGAGTCATCCTGTTCCATGATCGATAATGCCAGGGCTCGAGCAAGGGCTTCGTCTTCGCTCTGCAAGTAAGTTAATTATTAGAAATTTCTAGAAGAAACTAGAAGAAACCTAATTTCGAAGCCCCCCTTACCATATTTCCCTGTATCGTTTGTACTTGTGTGGCCTGCACGGCTGCTGCTGCTGCGGCCCTGGGCCGGGGATTTGTGGTGCTCGCTGTCGGTTTGCTCTGTCTGCGTTTCTCCGCCGCCTGGGCAGCCAAAGAGCGTGTGTCCGAGGACTTGAAAATTGACTGCCAGCCTCCGCTGCTGGATGATGATGATGATGTTGCTGGGGCTGGCTGGCAGTCGTGGTCGCTCGTATGGCGATGACGTAGGCAGAAATTCAAATGGCATGCTGAACACTTCACCGGGATAAGCTCCTTGCGCTTGCAGCCCTTGGCATGGCAGCGATTTGTGTAGATCTTCTTGCTCTCCGACTTGCACTGCTGATCGATGTGCTGGCCCACGGTGACATCGGGCTCCACTCCGGGCGGCGTGGGGACGGGCTCACGGCAGAGCGGACAGATGGGCACCTGGACGTTCTTCTTGTACGCTCCCGGGCAGTTGTGGCGCTCGTAGTTGTAGTGGGAGGCGCAAAAGACCTTGTCGCACGAGTCGCACTTCACGGGCAGAAAGTCTAAATATTCATTTAATTTAATTTAATTAGTTGTTGATGTTTTGTGGTTGCAAATTCTCTTTATTTTTTTGCGTCATACCTAATCTGTTGCAGGTTGGCTCGCTGCAGTGTTGACCTAGGTGTGGAAACTCCATGGTGTGTACTCGTCCGGTTGCTGTTGTCTTGGAAGTAAGCTCGACCAACGGATTTAAGGCCTCTTTTATTCCCTGGAGAAATGGAAAACTTCGAGAACAAGCCCGAATTGGACGAAAATGACTAAACACTTATTTTTATGAGCAAAAATTAGGTTTTCTTTTTTAAAAGGCTGGCCACACTACCATAGGTACTATTTTCCCCAAGCAGCAAATGGCCACACTTAAATTTCAAACCCAATACAGGGTGTTTCGTAGTAAGTTTAAAAAAAAATTATAACTTCGTCAATTTTCAACATATTTGCAGATATGGCCATTTTGTATTATTCTAGAATTTCGGTTTTAATTTTATCAAAATCGGACTACTATATCATATAGCTGCCATAGGAATATGTATATCAATTAATTTATTTTGAAAGCTTTGTTGCTAGCAACATTTAGTTGTTGCGCAACATTTTTCACTCTCAACATGTTTCGTTCAACATTTATAGAATCTAATAAAAGAACCGCAATTCTTAAATATGCCAAATTTTAAATACTTACTGCAAGGGTATTTAAACTTCGGCTTGCCGAAGTTGCTTCCTTTCTTGTTAGATTCTGCAATCTTTAGTAAAAATGTGTAAATTATTACATACTTACAAAATATTTGCATTAATTACTTACATAAAATTCTTAATTTTTTAAGAAGTTTAAAGCTGACTGAAAATAATTAAAAAACAAACTATGTACAACTATTTACATCTATACATATTTACAAATTTATTTGTTGAAATGCTCTCGTTTGTCATGATACAAAATGTTTTAATAGGAATATATATATATAAATACATAAATATATACCAACAGTAATCACGAATTATGGGTATAAACTTCAATTTGGAAATCGCCAATGAGTCTTCAATTTCTTCAGATTCATACATCTATTAGAACCACATTGCCGCGATTTAGATAATACCGAATATATATAATGCTTAGAATGAGAATGTCCAGCCACGATCTGCTTTCGGCTTTCTGTGAATGTATACGAGCCTTGTTGATAATAATTACTGTGTTTTTTGTGTGGAATAAAGAGATTTACGCTGCGCTTGTGTAGCAGCGATAAAGTTGAACATTTTCTATGCTCGAGAGAGACAGCAAGTTCTTCATGGAAATACGAGTACGAGCAGTGGCGGCAATTGCAAGATAAGTGCTAAAGGCAATACATTTTGTAGCTCCAAATCGGTAGATCACGAACGAATTTGGTCCCGCAGAATAATAAGTTTTTTTTTAGCGCGCATAGCTGTTGGAAAAGTTTCTGGAAATGCATTGAGAATCCGCTGAAGCTAAAGTTAAACGATTTCGCGGGCAAACGGAGCAAATGCCTCCCAGTAGCTGACGATCTGAAATAGAAGCGAAAAAGATGAGTTCATTGACCCGCTTAGGCGTCTGTATGTGTACGCACCTGTTGCTGATGCGCCATTTGGTCTTCTATGTACTTGATGATGTTCACCTTAAAGTCTTTCACTCTGGTCAATTCAAAACGCTCCATTTCACGCTTTATTTCCGCCGAAATGTCGTCGAACTGCTGCTGACAGCGCTGCACCTTGCCCTGCCACTAAAAATTTGAAGAGAATTGTGAAATTAACCCTTAATTTGGAGAGCTCTTCTCACTCACCTCGTCCACTTCCTGCTGAGCCTGGTCCAGCTTATCCGCCCTGTTGGCCAGCTCAAAGCGACCTCGATTCTCGCGCCGCTTGGACAACTGCATCTGTGCGTACTGCCAGTTCTGGAAGGCCTTGACGCGCTCGTGGAAAATGCATTTAATGGCCCCAAACAGACCCAGGTAGTCCTTGATGAACTCCGCCAGAATGAAAAAGTCCGAGTTGGCCTGCTCGGACCGCAGCAGCTCGATCTTCTCCTCCACGTCCGCCAGGTTGGACAGAGCCCGCGACAGGCCAGTGAGCTCGTCGCAAGTGCTCAGCATGGCCGCCGACTTGGCCACCAGACCCGTCAGCAACGATAGTTCGCGCCGTGAGGTGACCAGGGATTTCATGGCATTGTGCAGCTTCTGCAGATTGGCATCGAGGCTCTCCACTTCGGTGATCTTGTCGTCAAACCACGGGTCGTTCTCATCCATCTTGTAGGTTATCTTATTCACGGTTTCGCCAACTTTGTTAAACAATCGGATCACGCCGGCTCCGCTTAGAGCGGAGGTATTAACCGAGCGCGGCAGCTCCTGGTCGCTCTCCAGAAAGTTCATAAAGTCCAAGTCAACGCGCAGCACCGGATGCTGGGCAGTTCGGTGCACAAATCGCTCCAGAGCCGCTCGTCGGATCTCGACCCACTCCTGGTTCATCGGTGTCCCTGGCTCGCTCTGCTGGGGGCTAATCTTAACCTTTGTGCTGCCAATTATGTTCTTGGACGGTGCGGGGGGAATGATGCGACCCAGCCGCATGTACTTGCCCACCAGTAGATCGTGTATGCCCAAGAAATCGCTGAAGCGACGCATCGAGCTGAACTCGGTCCTCTTAAACTTGGGGATATTCGTCTTGGTCGTCACCCTAAAAGCAATAGCGGCGATAAGCCGAATGAACCGTGTAAATTTTATGCTTGCTCTATGATAAGAATATCCCACATGATGACTCACTTGTACGCCAAATAGGAGCCCATTCCGTCGCCAATTTTCTGCGGGTCGGACACCACAATGCTAATAAAGTAGTCTCCATCATCGGTAAGCACCTCTTGCAGTGGCTAGAGAGAAGAGGGAGACAGGGAAAGTACAGCTTTAATGGATAAGCAACAAGGTTCTCTGCTGGCTTGCGGGGGGCGGCACTCGTGACGTCGCCGCCCGAAAGCCAAACAAAGCGAAAGCAACAGTCGTCACCCCGCAGCTGATAAAGAGCGAGCGCCGCCCCGAAATTAGAGCTAATTGAATATAAATCCTGTTCTCCTCCCGTGCTACTTACGTGCACATCTCCGATGCTGCTGGGACTCAGGGCCGAAACGAATAGATCCCGATCGTTGCTCTCATTACCCAGCGTTACGCTGCCCGGCGCTGGCACCTCCTCCTCCTCGTCCTCGGACGCCGACGCTGCCCCGTTGTTGATATCCACCTCGGCGAACTCGCGCGTGTGCTCGGGGCTTTCCACATCCATGTTGGCTGCTGTTTTTGATGCGGTTCTGCTTGCTAATTGTAATTATCGTTTTCTTTCTCTTTTTCGACCGTCGCTTGTGGCAGCAGTGTGACCAGAGTCAGAGCGTGCTTAAACGCTGAAAAGCTGCCGATAAGCTTTCTTTGAAAACTTGAAACCGTATTTTGATATGCTTTAACCGCTTTTCTATTACTGACACACTAATTAATTAACAACATTTATAAAAATAAATTTTTTAAAGTTTACACTTTTTTTTTGTACTTTTAACGGGTCCCGGGATACATAAAAGAAAATTAAAAAAACAGTACACATTTTTAATTACACATTTTTTATTTAGTATGCTGTTTTATTAATTTAATAATAACTATCAAAGAAATGTTTCCCGAATTGAAATTAATGCCTTTTCGACTTCGTTATGGGTTTTTTAAACTTTAATTGTTCCAAAAATGATCACATTAAAACTAAATTTAAAAATCAAAATTTCAAAACAAAAAGAAAAAAATAAAGCCAGTAAATAACATAAATGTATATTCCTGTTCGCTTTTAAAAACCTAATTAATTAATAAAAATGGATAGAGAAACAAATCATCTAAATACATATTTTTTATTTCGTATGCTGTTTTATTAATTTAATAAATAACTTTTGCAGAAATGCTTCTCGAATTATTTTACTTTATTTTACTTCGTTTTTGGGTTTTTTAAGCATTAATTTGTTAAAAAAATTATCACTTTAAAACTAAATTTAAAATTTTAAATTTCAAAACTTCTGTATATCAAATAAAGCCAGTAAATAAAAAATAAAATAAATGTATATTCCGATTTGCTGTTAAAATAACAATTAATTAATAAAAATGGATAGAGAAATCATTTAAATTGTAAAAAATAGACAACAACTTGATTTTTTAATTTAGTAAGCTCATTTATTAACTAACTAACTATTAACTATAAAAACTAATTTGAAAGAAACGTTTATCTTTCTTTTTCTAGCAGTTTAAAGACTAGAAAGATTGTCATTTTATTCAGAATTCTTTTTCCAACAAAACAAAAATAATAAAAAATCATTCCAGTCAATCTAAACCTATTTTTATGGCCTTCATAGGATTGGCAAAGGATCTTATTGCCGAATATATTTACATATATATGTATTTTAAATAGTTTTGCCATTTCCATCCAAATACCATCAATCAGACAAAGACCCACCGGCGTAAGTCAGAATGTGTGTATTTTGGGGGCCTGGGTGCAGTTATCTCTCATTTCGTTCGCATTCAGTCAAATAAATGCCATTAATTTAGTTAATTTGTTGTACGTGTCGTTTATCCAAAGGATTAGCTAACTTTGCTCCAAAAGGTCCTGGACTCGAAGAGAAGCCAAGGGCCAAGGGATCTAGGGTCAGACTAATGTGCCAACTAAAACAAGTTAAACTGCTCATTGATATAGCCACTATCTGCATTTGTCTTTGCATTAATTTAATCCCATGGCAATTAAAGGTGGGGCGTGTCGTGTCTGGGCTTTGGATTTGACTTTGGCCATTCGGATATCAGCGTATATCTTCGCATAAATGTGGTTATAATTTGTGTGCGGCTAATTAGTTGAGTTTCAGTGTTAGCTCCGACCCGATCCAATTAGTTAGATAATTCAATTCAAATAATAGAAAGCCAAAGATGGACCTACCCCGGGGCCAAGTATTTGTTTTTCCACAGCACTCGACAATGATGGTCCACCAAAAAGGGAATGATGAAGCGCCCTTTTACTCTAACTCCCACAAAAGGGTTTTCGTTTGGGGTACAAAGCTTATAAAGGCGTAGTAATAATATAATACAAATAATATACAGTGGGAAATATTTATATTTAATTTATTTAATTTATATTTAATATAGGGACTATTATTCCTATTCTAATTCTCGATTCAAAACATTGAATTAGTCTTCTATTAAATGATATATTTAAAGTATGCCATGCCTGTTGAGTTTAAGCTTGATTTCAATTTTTGCAAGACTCCTTGGAGCAGTCCCTAACTTTATTAAAACTTACCCAAATACTCCCTTAGGGTATCCAAGTTTCATTAGCCCAAGGGCCGGATTTCCATTGGTTTTTTATTGGTTTTAGTGTTTTTATTTGGTCTTTTGGGTTTCGGCTTGTTAGCCAGAAGCTCCCCCGTTTCTTTGCCTTCACCAGGACCAACTAATTTACTGAACCACCAGCAGCAGTTCCAACCAAATCCTGCTCCTTCTCCTGCTCCTGCTTCGGTTGCGAATGCAGATGCAGCTGGCTAACGGCGATGAGCGGAGGGGAAAGAGACGGGAAAGGCACAAGTAACAAATCAAACGAGTGCTTTTGTAAATTACATTTGAATTATCCGCTCTCGGTGCCCCTGTTCCTGCCCATCCCCCCTCCCCCCTTAGCATGCATTCATTCAGTTGCCTGGCTCCCGTTCATTTGGTGCGTTTGTGCGCCCGTTTGTATGCAGTACTTTTTGTGGGTAGCTGCCACCACATGGCAAACATCCTTGGGATCCTTGGATCCTGGCAGCAGACAACAAGCATTGAACGAGGTACGGGGGGCGATGGGCAGGGCAGCTGCCTGGCAAAGTGGATCAAACAGCCAAAGTTAATAAACACTTTGCTCGTTGCCAGCCAGCCAAAGGACAGTACCGAAACAGGGGAACAGCGGCGCCCATTCCCTTTGTCCACTTTTAGTGTCCGTTGCAATTTGGAGTGTGTGTGTGTGTGTAAGAGTGTGCTTTGCAGTTGTTGTGTGTGTGTGTGTTGCAGAGTGAAATTGAATGCAAATAGAAAAACAAATAACAAACAGGCACATATACATATGTACATAAGCATTTCACTTCAATTTACGCGTTTTCCATTTCAATTAAAACAATTCGCATACCGCAAACGGCGAAACATTTAACGAGCATTTGGCGCCATTAAGTAGGCTATATATCTGTCCCTGGTTGGGTGTGTTCCTGAGTGTGCTCCCCAGTTTTCGGTGCATGCAAATGTTTCAGTATGTGGGCCACACAGCCAAATGACTAATTATTTATGGCCAAAAGGTACAACGAGCCGCCGAATTAGGGCCGTCGTCGACGTTGTCTGTCTCCGTCATTTGTCTGATTAACAACAACAGCGAAATCGCTACGCGAATTGGGTCGCTGAATTTTTTGTCTAAATTTATTTCAGCTTAGAATTCCTCTCAGACCCTTCCCCTACATCCTGGCAAATATCTTTGGGCGGCCATCTAACGAACGACTCGTGACCCACTTTATGGCCAAAAGTTTGCTTGAGAGAAGCTTCTTGTGCGGTTCACAGATTTCCCCAAATATACTTATATGTTTTCCATCTCAGAATTAACTGATGACTAGGCGGCTGGAAATGGTGTGTTCTTCTTGAGAAAGTTAATTTTCTTTGTAGACTCTGGAAAATACGATAAGCTTTAAAGGGATTCACCATTAAAATATTACAAGCTAAGGTCCCCGAACTTTTGATGGTACTGTTAGCCATCTGACCGAAAGAGGTAAGTACCAGTTGACTGGTTTAACTTATCTTTCCCTTCTTCTTCAGGAGAACATCTGAAATCAGCATTTATGTTGCTAATTTTATTTACTTAAATATGAAAAGATAAATTTTTAAATTTCCATATTAAATAAAGAAGACAGATAAATGGTTTAATGGACTGTAGCGTTTTAACTGGTTTTGATTATTACACTTCCTGAGCTGAGCTGTCTTATTAAGTCTTGTGTTTTTAAGCCCTTAGATAATAGTGTTTTCCGGAGTAAAATCAAAAATCTCACTTCTATTAACTTGACTTCCCAAGAACCCTGCAATAAAAAAATAAAACCACATGTAAACAGTTAATTCAAGTGCCAAAATCCGGCTTCGCCCATAGAAATCTGGTGAGTAATAAAAATATTTACTTACCACTACAACACTGGGGGGAAGTCATAACCAACTTTAAGACCGTAATACTCCCAGCAGATGCAGAAAAACAAACTTGTCATGTGTCAATGGCGAGAAGAATGCACTCGACCTGAACCCCGGCTCCTGAGCTCGAAGCCGGAAGGACTCTGCAGCCCGAGAAGTCGATGAAAACGTCGCTCCTTTAACGGAAATGTGGAGCTCCGCATTGCCCAATCTGTGTGGCGGTGGCAATAATGGAGTCTGGTAAAATCTAATAAAAAAAAAGAGCCAGAGGAATGCCTCCATGACCTGGTCTTTCTACACTCGCTCCAGGTCCTGGTCCTTATGCGCTGCCTTCAGGTCCGGTGACATGTGAGCGACGTAGAAATGTGGCGGAAATGAATTTTATACTCAGTTGTGTGTGCGAAACCAAGGCAAAACCAATAAAATAAAATCTATTCCATTGCAGAGTGGGGTTGGGGGGGGTGCTAGTAAAATGTTAGCTAAATGTTGGCAAAACAACAAAATGTTTGTGCATTATTTACGCGCTGCTGGCATTTTATGCTAATAAATTACCAATATGCACCAAGGCAAAACTTTTGCTGCCATATCCAGGTGGGAAAGGGACGAAAGAATCTACATACATATAAGGCAAGGAAGTTCCTGGTAAAACTGACAAAGTGCACTTGCGCACACACACACACGTGTATGGCTTACATATGGGGCAACGCATTTATTATTTTTTGATATTTTTACCCTGCACTCGCAACCGAACACCCACAACCTGGAAAATCGAACTGCGGGGGAAAAACAGGCGAGAGACACAACGCGAAAAGTCAGAACCACCAACTAAACCAACAATTTCTTTTTTCGTGTGTGTGGGTGCTGTTCCTTTTTCACAATTCCTTTTTGTTTTTTTTTTTTTAACTTTTTTCCCTCTTTTTTTTTGGTTGACGCCAAAGAAATTTGGCGTCAGTTTTATGCGAAAAGCAAAGCAAAAAAATAGGTGAAACTCTCGGCGGGAATAGTTCGTGATGGGAGGCGGGGCGATAGTTCAGCAACAATGGCAAACAAAAATCCGGAAAAAATAGCAAATCGTATAAAAATAGCTGAAACAGACACGCAGACACACACGCTCAAAACTCCACAAGCAAACGAAAGTTGAAGGGCGGGCGCAGGGTACACCCTGAAAAAAGGATACGTTTTTGGCGGATTTTAAATATCGAAAATATTCTATTAAGTGGCATATAAAATGGTAATTGTATTATCTAGGCTTCAATTTGAATCCTGGATGATAGTAACAAGCTTCATATATTCTATACATTAATCTAAGAATTTCTCCGCAGTGCAGTCATGGTGCAGCTCAAAAAAAGCATAGAGTAGATCGACAAGGACAAGGATTCGAATCGCAACAACGAAACCGTCGTCAGCTAATGTGGCATTTTGGCAGGAAGCGGCAAATGCAGCCAAACAGCCAACAGGCTCGTCTAATGGACACACGAGCGGAGGATAAAAGGACCGGGGGATCTGGTGTCGCTTGAGGGTGGAAAAACAGCTCGAAAATCCGCTAATTGGAAGTCCATTGAGTTTGGACGCAGACATCGAATCTGTGTTGTTGGGTGCAAAAAAGGCAAATGCCTTTGTTTCCCCGTTAATTAATACGTTAATTAATACGTTGGATTAAAAGGAGCTTGATTTGTAAATGCTACCAGCTTAAATAAATTAAAAAAACTCTTTTGGGGTTAAGTCTGTGAATGTTTTTACATTACATTTTATACATTTTACATCATACACAAATTGTGGCCAAAAGCATGAGGCCCTCTTTTATTAATTTAAATTTCTTGCAGATTCCTTCTTCATAAAAAGAGATTATTTAATGGGAAAAGCTCTCTCGCTCGTCTAATCTTAAAATCTTCTGCCATAAAAGGGCATTTCCAGTTCGCATCCGATCTCCTAACTTTTGAAGTGGCATAAAGGTGGCAGCTCTGGTTGGAGCACACACACGAAAATACTCGAGCCGGGAAACACATATCCCAGGGAAATGCAAGAAATTTTCCCGTTGAACTCAAGTAGCTATCATGCAAACATATATGTATATATTCTTTTTTTTTCGGTTGGCAGGTAAATATGGCTGTCGCTGCGCAGATAACGCTAACACCGCTGAACTTTCACCGCTTTCTGCGCTGTGCACTCCTCGCCTTTCCTTTCTCTTCCTTTCTCCTGCTTGCCTTTTCCCTTTTCCGCTGCGTAACCACATTTATGCATTTGCTATTTTTGCAAAAGACATGCAGACTAGCAGACACACACACACACAGCCACCGAGTCGAAGCCAAATATTATTGAAAACCAAAATTTCAAGGTAAACACAGCTGCAGTTGCAGTTGGGCAACAGGAAAAAGGAATGAACGCCAGCCAGGACGAGCTGAAAAGAGCTCTGACTGAGCGTGTTATTTATGACAGGGAAATAAATTTGCATTTTTTCTTCTGTATGCCAAATCAAAATTTTTAAATATATACATACGTATATGTACGGAAAAAATCTATTGCCAATCAATTAAATCAATATAGTTTTTAATAGTGGAAAAGCTTAAAATAATATGCGTTATTTTTTTAAACCAAAAGCTAACTTAGTAAGCGCCACAAATTGTGTCATGAAATTTGGTAAATAAAAAGAGTTAATTAAATGAATAAATGGTTGCTAGCGCCTGACTGCAAGTTAATTAATTAATTGTAGCTTATAATTGAAACACATTTATTATTTTCTTTAACTTTAAAAGTATTTTAAACAGAAAATTTCATAAATTTCGCAGTTCAGCCTCTTCTTAAACACCTCTTTTTATTTTTTTCCCGAATCACAGCAATTATTCATCTTTCATCTGATTTAATCTCATCAAATCCTGTTCAACTTGGTGTTATTTTCGTGGTCCTTGTGCAGTTAGCGTAATATTTCAAATTGCAGGCCCAGGGAAGCCCTGTTTTTAGTCAACCTATTTGGCTCCGATCGCTTCCGGGCATCGTTTTTCTGGTAATTTTGTCGCCTTATCGCACTCATGGCATCGGGACACAGCAATTAAGCGGCCATTGTCCTCTGGGCCGATTTTCCTGGTAATTTACGGAGTGTCGCAGAGTCCGTCTGTCTGTGGAACATAACTCAGGCTGCAGGAGAGGAGCAACAATTGCCGGAGTCGCCCTGCCTAAGCCGTGCGAAATTATTGCATACTTAAAGGGGCAGGAGCAAGAGCAAAGGAAGGATGCACGCGAGCCATTTAAAAGTGAGAAAAAGGAAAACTCTGCATAAAAACTAGGTGAAAAGACGACGACTGACTGTGTGTTTGTGTGTGAAGGAAATGAATTTATATGGCACTTAATGGCAGCAAGACGGGGGGCCAAGGCGTCAGCTGAGCAGGGAGAAAAGTGTAAACAAGACCGGGAACACGGGAATGAGAACAAACACATTGAGAATTGGGTAAAGTAAGATAAATACTTCATAAAGTGTCAGCCGGTGGTGCAGCAGGATTCGGTTAGATGAAGGCCAAGGGAGAGGAAAGAAACGGCACAGGATCTGGCAAATAAATTCCATGTTAAACTTATGTTTACCCAAGGTGAGCTGGCATCAAATTCCAAATACCTGCACTCACTTTCACTTTGCAAAAAAGGATATTTGATATTTGGAATGTGATGTTTGTTTGCTTATTCAAAAATTCCAATTTACTTGCAATAAATGAAAGGCAAGCAATAAGTCCTTTTAAAAGTTTTGCAAAAATCCTTGACACTAACTTGTTGATTTTGTTGATTACTTCAGGTAAGAGCTCGTCTTTAAACATAGCTAATAACTAAAGTCATACTTTATTCAGTGGCTCGTTATGCTTCACTTTAAGCAATATCCTGTCCAAGGCTATAAAAATGTCTTTTATCTGGAACTTTTAGCCACCTTCGTATCCACCTACCACATACATGGGCAGCCGCATTTTTTTCTTTACCCTGCGTGCCATTGTTTGGCCATATTAAAACTTGGCCAAGACTTTTCACAGTTTCTTTGTGGGCAGAGGGCAACCTTTGCCAGCGCCGCCTTTTGAAATCTGTGAATGGCAATTTGCTCCTTGAAGTGAATACATTTAATTGCTAACAAATGCCAAAGGGCCAAGGGTCTTCAGACAATTGGCGCCACCTCAGCCGAGGCTCACGTGTAAAGAAGCCCGAGCCCGAGTGCACTTGATATGTATGTCCTAGCCGAACCGTTCAAGGCTCTCATAGTCTATAATTATTCTGTAACGCATTAAACTACCGCACTAATTGGAAAATGAAATATTCGTGCAAGATCCTCTCCTTCCTGTGCCTTCGGGAAACTTACACCTCAGCGCACGAAGTGGATCCGATACGTTTCCTTCCGACTTAGTAGCTCTGTCGGCTAACAGAGGTCCTTGCTGCTGCTAACATAGCTCTGTCGGCTAACAGAGGTCCTTGCTGCTGCTAATATGGCTCTGTCGGCTAACAGCGGTCCCTGCTGTTGCTAACATAGATATATTGGGAGTTAACACTAACATTAGGACTAACAAATCTGCTTGTGCCTTCTGCTAGTTAACATTGCCAGCATCCAAAGGGGATTTTATCTGTTAAGGAGACTTTTAAGGCAAGCTCAGTCGACATTTGAATATAATGTTAACGTTATATGGTAACAACATAAAAGCATATCTTTTAAAGGTACACCAAAAATAAAAATAAATAAATATAAATTAAAATAAAAACCACAAACAATGACAATATTTTGTTAATATTACCTATCAAAGAAAATAAATCTAAATTAAAAATAGGTATTTAAAAAAATACAATCTTTTAATCAATTAATTGATCGATTTCTAATTAAAATAAACAATAAATAAACCAAATTAGCAATTAATCAAATTACAATAAAGACAACAAAATATTTCTCAAAGGATAACACATTTTAAGCGCATTTTTTATTAATATGTATAGCATTTCTATTTAGATTTAATAATTTTAAGAAATATATATAGGACTATAAATAATTATAAACTCACTCAGAAGAAGCCATAATTGTGATAATAAACTATATTTAACCGCTGGAGTTCCTATTTATTTCTCAATTTATTATTTAATGAACCACAAATATTTACAAGCTTGTCCGGAAGTTTATTCTAACAAAAGCAAAGTTTGTGCCGGCATGCTTCTCTTTTTAACTAATTGCGGAAAATGAACTTTTCTTGAAAATTTCAGTAGGGGCCAACGGCTGCAGGAGGAGAAAGTGTTTGTTTGTTGGTTTGTTTGTTTGCCTCGCCATGAATTATTAAGAAAAAACATTTAATAATGCGCTTCAATCTTTGAGCACAGTTGCCGAAAGAGCTTTTCCTCCTCGTCCTCGATTTCCTACTTTCCAGAACCACCCCAGGCCCCCCTGCCGTTGCCCGCTTCATGCCAGCAATTTAATTAATCTGCACAAAATATGCAACACAGCAAAAGTTTGCCAGCCAGCAGCAACAACAATAATAGCAAAACACCGAGAGGCAGACAGACACATAAACACACATGAGGCCAGACACTCGCACATGATGTGAAGATGTGAAGAAATTGCCGCAGTTATAATGCCACCACCCACCGAAAGAGTGTGTGTAGGACTGGTGCACGGTGAAAATATATAGTATATATATGTTTTAGAATAGGTCATGAATTATCAAAACAAAAAACCTACAGAGATTTCAAATCACGTTAAGATATGCCCCAAAGTGTGAAATCTCAGTTATGTTATAAATGCTCTCTTCTGGGTGTTTTAAGTGGTTTGCCAGAAGACATTTGTTTCTATAGTAATATATTGAAACTATATTGAATATTAACCTAGTTGTGGCTTTAAAACTATTAGAAGTTCATTAAATAAATCCTTGAATTTGTTTATTATGAATCAAGTGAAGAATATTGGTAGAAAATTATGAGAAACTAATGATATATTTATGAAGCATAGACAAGTTTGTTTGATTATTTTCAATCAAATTAAATAATATTATTATTGCAAAAACAAAACTCATAGGAAAATTTAAAATCCTGTGAATATTCTGCTCATAATAAAAAGATTTGACAACAACAAAGTGATCGCAAACCATTAACAATAAGCAATTAAATATTCCAACAATCTTTTCCTCTAAGCATTCCCCCTTTTATTAGCATATAAAATAGGAATAGATCCTTTGAAACAAACTCGCATCCTTGCCGTGTACGAGTGAGTGCTAGTGCCTAAAAGCAGGCAATGGCAAATGGCAAATGGCAGAGAACAGAGGGCAGAGGACAGAGGGCAGATACCAAAAGGTTGAAACAAAACGAGCAGCAGCTGAGAGAGAGGCGGTGGCAATAAGATTACTTAATTGATTTAAATTTGCTTGTCTAGTAAGGAGATAGTGCGGCAGCTAGGAGGGGGTTCGGATGTGCGGTGGTAGAGCGGGGGGGCGTGTTTCTGGGGGCTGATGTTGCACAGTGTCGCAAGCGATAATGAAGTTGTTGACAAGCTCAAGGCACAGAAAATGCAAAACAACAGCAGCAACAATGACAATGGGAATAAGAAGTGCAAGTAATTGAAGAGCAGCCAAAAGAAAGCCGTTCACTGGAAGAAATTAATGCCAAGAAAAATGAAGAAGTCAGCTCTGACATGAATTTATAAAATCAAGTAAGAGTCCTTTTATATTCATTAATTAACAAAGTTGTATTATAACAATTTAAAGAGTATGTGGGAAACCTTTTTAATTGAAATTTAATTAAAAGCACTAAGCAAATATTTTTAATTCTATAGAAAATAGTATAAAAAAAAGATATTTATTTATTCAAAGCTGGAATATAACTAACTTTCTCTTATTAAAATATAATATATAATATAATTTCCTACAAAGGCTCAAAAAAACTGTCTTTAGAAATTAATTTATTATTAATTTCCCAGTATTAAACATAAAATATTTTCTTCCAGTGCAGCCATAATTCCCGCTCCTTGGTGTGTTTGCTATTTAATGCTTTTCTTTTGGTTGTCTCTGGCGATAATTACGAGGCGGCTGACGACGATGATGCCAGCGGAGGAGACAACATGTCGTATGCATTATATTCATAACGCGGATAATTAATCACATTACGCTTTAAGGAATGCCCCAGACTTTTATTCAATTTGACCCAATGCGCCAGTATCCTTGTAAGCATGTGTGTGTGTGTGTGAGTGCACCAGCTTGGTCATGTCCACTGCGTCAATTTAGCCAGCGATGCTGGGGCCATGGACGATGTCCATAAGCCGCCAAATCATTGCTCCAACACCGTCAACTGACCCCAAAGGCATCGTTTTGTTGCTTTGTTTTCTGGGCGTGTGTTCGCTTCTGCGGTTGGCTGTTATTACGAGCCCAACGCGGAGCCACTTTGCCAGCCCAGCCCCAGTCCTAGCCCCAGTCCCAATACCCCATCCCGCCACCCTCCACGTTCCCCGCAAGCCCTGGCTCGTTAGCTTAGCCTGACCATGGCCAACAAGGACACGAATATAGATGCAGACATGGACGGGGCCAGGCAGCTTAGTCATGCCTGCCAGTGCTGCGTCGACATCGCAGCTCCATCTCCATTCCCTGTCAAGACTCCTAGTTACTGCACAGTTCAAAAAGGGATGTAGCTTGTGGGTCCTTTTGAATTTATTTCAAATCTAAATTAAGTTGGTTAATACTTAACTAAATTATTTATTTGATTTTTTTTTAAACACATAAGTATATCTTTGCGGGGTATTCTCAAAAGATTAAGTTTTTAACACTATACAGAAAGACATTTTAAGGCTTATAAATCAACCATTAAACATTTTTGATTGTCCTGTTAAATATACTCAATTATTTCTTAAATATCATAAAAAGATTCAGAAAACAAAGCTATAAAAATTATTTCTGCTTACAACTGCCTAATTTATGCTTCAATTTCTCAGCGTGCAGTCCATCCCCCTGTTGTATGTGACTTGCATGCTGCGCTGAGCGCCAAAGTTTTGACTTCAATTTGCCCAGTTACAAATTTTGGTCTTCTCTGGCGGTTTTTTCCATCGTGTTTTTCGTTTTTCTTCAAACCATTTTCGAAAAAAAAAGATAAATACACCACAGTCAAGACAAGACGGAAGCGAAGCTAGAGGAGCGAAAATGTGGTGAAAGACTTGACCAAGCTTTTGGGGCGACGTGTTTTGGCCACATCAGTGGCAGGGCCATCATCATCAGCATCATCATCACCAGGAACAACAACAAAGATGGAGAGGGAATTGGGCTAGTTAGATCCCATATCCCATTCCTTGAGAGCAAAGCCAAATCAGGCTCAATGAGGGAGTTACGGATGATGATTGTGACAGGAATTTGGAGCAGTTACGGATATATTGGGTAAAAGATCTAGGCTAAAAGAAGCATAATGATATTTTGAATTTTTATTAATAATAAAATTACAACAAAATAAAGAGAATTATATATTAATTATATATTATTTATATTTTCATGACTCTCAATAATATCGAGACACTTGTGGACCCAGACGAGTTCAACGTACAGATATAGGACCAACCAGGGCAAAATAATGCGAGACGTCTTTGCACTTTTGCCTTTTCTCGGAAGCGGAAATTGGAAAAATGCTAGCGGCATTTTGTTGGACAGGTCGCTCGCTCGCTCTCTCGCTCTTCTGGCAAGGAAAATAAAAAGCTGACTAAAACAGCAAAAAAAACCTAAACTGTCAGCGACAGCATTAAAACTAACAAGAATCGAGAGCGGCATTCTCAGCATTTTGCACATTCCCGGACCGTCGAAGGGCCCCGGACACAGGACCCAAGAGGGGAACAAATCCAGCCCCCCAGTCCCGTGTGGCATGCCACATGCAATTCAATAAGAATTTCTCCACTTGCCAGTGTGCACCAAGGAACCAACGAAACCTCGACGCGCGGGAGGGTCGGACAGGGGGACATTGGTGTTCCACCAATGCATGCCAAACACTTGCTGCGGAATTCGTAATTGTGTCACACAAAGGAGCTACGGCCAGGACCATAACTATAACCTTTATGGCTACGTGATTCAAAGCCATCGAAAAGCTAATAAACCCAGAATCGCCTTAGCTCGCATTTGTCGCTTACGAATCCTGTAAAGTTTGTTAATTTACATTCGAATCCTGTGTTAGTATAGTTGATACTTTAACTATGGATATGGCTTTAGGTTTTTTGTTTAATTTAGAGGGGTTATTTTATGGGTACCACTACTTGTGCTTGATTTTGTGTATGAATTGTTAACAAATTCAAGTGATTAATATATTGCTTAAAGCATAAAGTTTAAGTTTAAAGTTTCAAAAATAAGAACGCAATATTAAAATTTCTTCAAATAATCGTTTAAATAAAAATCGTTTTAAATAAAAAAAGATAAGTCTACTTTGGTTACCGATCAAGCTAAAACCAAGCTCCTTTTCCGAGTTACAGAAAATTTTGAAAAAAGCTTAAAATTTAAAAATAAAATGTACGGCAATTCTGCAGTTTTTCAAAATGAAACATTTTGTTTCTTACTCAATAAATTATCCTATGTAATACGCAATTATTAAAGAAAGTTATTTAATTTTGTTTAATATTGCATACCTAAAGTATAGATAAATTCATCTAAACAGCTGATAATGATTTCGAACAGGATAAGTCTGTACATAATTTATATGAATATCTAATATTATTATTAACTCATCATTAATATTAGTAATTTACTCTAATGACCGATAACTAGAAATCTGAATAAATAATTTATGTTTAACTTTTCATATTAAAATTCTTAAACATAATTTTACGTACTTTTTACTTATTTATTTAAGAAAAGTAAGTACCCCAATTCAATTTTCAATTTTAATTTAAATTTTTTCCTTATTTTTGGGCCACTTAATCTTAAATTTATATTTATGGCAAACAAAAAATATAAGGTAGCTTGTTCCATGTTTCCCTTTTAAAATAAATGAATCTATTTTTTTCAAAGCTCGATTAAAATAATCCTCCTTAATCATACCGATTTTTCTCTTATTTATATTGTACAGAAATACATGTAAGGCTCTAAAAATATGTTACTAAAAATCTATTTTTGAACCTGCCGCCACAGAGATTGTGACAAAAGCTTAACAATACGAAGCTCAGTTCCTTCGTTAAGCGGAACCATGAGCGCCAGGTTGAAGGCCAAATGAACCAGTTCAAAAGAATGGAACTCCAGGACATAGTTCCAAGTCCTTGAGCTAAATGAGCTTGAACTAGTTATACCGAGGGGGCGGTAAGTTTGAAAGCTGGCTAGAAACACTTTAAACAATTTAAATTTACCTACTAATAACAAAAGGAAAAATCCTTCCGTCTTGCAGTTGCTCTCAACCGTTCCTTTAACTACACGATAAACGATAACCAAACTTAAAATCACAAAAAATAAATATATATCCCGTTAGCCTTACAAAAATATAGCTTCAGAGCCCTTATAACTTGAACCCCATTATGTTTGATAACCTAATATGAAAGTTCTTGTATCCATAAAAGATGGGAATGAAACCCCAGGCCCCAAAAAAAAGCTTTATTTCAAACATAAAAATATATAACCCATAATTTTTTTTTTAATTTTTATTAAAAATGTAAATTCTGAAAATGCGGAATACCATAGTTCTCAAGACCATTGACAATCAGTTTAGATTTTCTTCTGTTTTCTTTCCTCTTTGTGTTGTCTGCCGCGCTTCGATCATATGCAATATTTTTTGGGTATGCTGCTGCTTCCGATGAACTCTTTCGCTTGTTTACATTTTCAATACGATCGATATCGTTATTTTTGTTTTTTTTTTTTTTTGGGATTACAATTATAATGCTGCATTATGCACGTGTGTGTGTGGGGGTGAATGGGGTATGTTTGTGGTTACGATCACAAAATAAGAGAACCAAGCAACTATTGAGGGCAATATACATAGACAATATATATATATATGATATATACTTTATTTTGTATACTCGTACAACTTAAATCCAAGCATAATCGCGTGACTGACTGGCCGGGGGGCGGTGATTGGGGGGAGAGAGAGTATACGTCGAGCCCTAGACCCTTGCTCGCGGGAGTCACAACAAGCTGAATCCGTGTGAATTTGATTTCGTCGCCCAACTCTCACATAGTTATACATATACATATATAGACGTACATAAATTCGCGACAGCTTGTTGTATAATTTATGTTATATAGGTTGTGTGTGTGTATATATATATATATTTTCTAGGCATATCCAATATTGCGCGAAGCAAGCATGTCGTTTTCACATCTAAAACTTCATCTCTCGATGGAAAAGCATTTTCGTAATACAATTTCTGGATTTTCGTTTTCTTTTTTTTTTTTTTTTTTTTTTTTGTGTTTTTATTTCGTTTTGTTTTTATATCTTGGGTATTTTTCTTTAAGGTTTGGCCACGACGCTGAGACGATTTACGATGTGTTTTGTGGCTGATGTTGAGCTGTCCAAATGCACCATAACCAGGATGAGGCCTCCGCTCCTTTGCTTACTGCTCCTCGTCGCCCAGCTCGTGCTTGATCTTGGAAAAGTCGAACGTCTCTCCAGTGCCGCGCTTGAATATGTTCAACACATCCAGGCAAGTGGTCTCGAAGTGCGTGGTCGCGTCATACGACTCCGAGATGAAAATCTGCGAGCCAGCTCCATCATCGATCGGCTCCAAATAGTCCGAAATGGTCACAAACTTTTGTGCGATCGGCTCGAGCAAGTCCAAGCCGGGCTTAATCTCAACCTCCGGGTTCTCGGTCTCCACGGTGGTCGAAACCATGCCGACAAACCAGCCCTTGGCAGCCACCTGGTGAGTGGAACTAACCAGCGACACATAAATGTCCGACTTGCGTCCGACCTGCTTTTGTGGAATGATTATCTGCGTGGACAGACCGTCCTTGGTGCTGGCCACCGGATGGTCCAGGATGCAAATGCAGCGAATCACCTTGCCGCGTTTGCGAACCTGCAAAGAAAGAAAATGGGTAAATAGGTTAATATTTTTTAATCAGACTAATAAATACTATCAATTATTATCAATAATCATAAATAATATTGTGTTGAAAAAAATGTAGACGACGCAAAACCTTTATTCCAAGAAAATTAAAACTGATTACGGGTTAATGTGTAGAATATAAACGCTAACTTTCGCAGATCGCCTAATCCAGTCGTGTCAGAATGGTCGCAGGGCTCAGTGTTCTTGTATTTTTGGGATTATTTTCCCATTTTGTTGCTATTGAAATAACGCCAACAATTTCAGATGGTGAGAACTAACTATTTACATTGCAACTTTGCATTAATTGCCATCATTCCCCCTAGGTGTTCCTGGAACATTTAATTCAACCAGAAAACCGTTTGAAAAGATCGGGAATGGTTACTATTATTTTGAAAGAAACGTAAGCATAAATTGGTTTGCTGCCTTTGAATCATGTCGGCGAATGGAGGCCCAGCTAGTTGCCTTTCAGAGTTTGGAGGAGTGGAATTCGGTTATCCTCTACCTGAAGAGCAATAACATCAAGGGTATTTTCTGGACCGCTGGCACAGACTTGGCGAATAACGATGAACACGTTTGGTTTACAACTGGCGAGAAGGTGACTTTGGATAGCATTTGGAATGAAGGAGAACCGAATAATGACGGTGGAAATGAACACTGCGATGTGGTGCTGTCTGCTGCAGATTCCATAGGTTTGAATGATCTTGAATGTGAACTGAAGAGACTCTATATTTGTGAAGCCCCACAGCCAATTACAGCCTCTTTTGTTATCTGGTAAAGAACTAATAATCTAAATGGTTTCTTTATGTTTTTGATATTTGCTTAACAGTACCGGGGTTCAATAAAGAAAGTCCACAATTTTGTTTCGTATAAAAGACCCTAGCAATCAGAGAGAATAAACAATCTACACGAAATGTTCTTCAAGCTAGTAGCTTTTCTTTTGGTCTTTTTGGGGCCTTCCCAATTTTCGTGCTACGAAGTTATACCGAAAGTCTTAAATGGTAAAAACTATGGATTTTAAGATTATTTTTCTATATAATTAGTTTTGGGTATATTTTTTAGGCGTGCCGGACGTCTTCAATGTGAACAAAGCACCCTTTGTGCAGATCGCCGAGGGCTACTATTACTTTGAAAGAACACTGACAAAGAATTGGTTTGCGGCCTACGAATCATGCCGTCGAATGGATGCCAATTTAATTGCCTTTGAGACCAAAGAAGAATGGGATTTCGTTAATCAATATATCAGGGACATGAATATCGTTGAGATCTACTGGACTTCCGGAACGGATTTGGCTAGCCAGGGAAAACACAATTGGTTGTCAACTGGCAAGCCGGTAGACTTGAAAGGCATCTGGTACCCTGGAGAGCCAAATAACCAAGGTGGAAATGAGCACTGCGATGAGTTGGGATACAGAAGGAGTGCAGATAACTACAATGATTTAAACGACCGTCCATGTGACTATGAGAGGCATTATATTTGTGAAGCCCAACAGCCAAAAACGGCTGCTTTTGTAATCTGGTAAAGTGTTTGCAAAAAAAGAAATAAAAATAAAACAATGAACATAGAAAAGGACACGTTGATGCACTACGGCAGAGTACACTGCCCCCATTTCATTTATGAGAAAAAAAGCAATTAAATTTTAATTTAAAAAGGTAGAGGTCCCCCAAAACTCATTAAACCATCTGTTTTAAGTGTTCTTAGAGAGCCTTACCTTATCGGGCACGTAGCTGGGATCGCAATAGACCTGCTTGCACTTGGCAACCTCCTCGCCGGACCGCACACCCACCACTTTGCCACCCTCGCCGAGGACAATCTCATCGATGGGCTTGTCCAGCATGTAGGTGCCGCCATAGATGGCCGAGAGCCGGGCAAAGCCCTGGGGCAGCTCACCCAGGCCGTACATCGGATAGAGGTAGGGCGACTTGCCGTACCTCGCCAGCGAGTCCGAATAGAGCTTGATGCGCCGGATCGTGTTCACGGCCGGCTCGTTCAGATATTCGTCGTCGCGGAACAGGGCCAGGGCGTGGCCGGTGAAGTCCTGGGTGTTCTTGTCCAGGCCAAACTTGTCGTACAGGCCCTGCATGTTGGCCTTGGTGGGATCGAAGTCCTTCCAGGTCTTGGGGTCATCCTCCCGGAAGTCCTGCACGTAGATGAGGAAGTTTCGGAAGCGACGCTTCTCGAACATGCCTGCGAATATATTTGCATTTAAATATCGCATTTGTAATGCCATATTGGTCAGTTCTGGGAACAGGATATCTGCCCAATAAGGGAGGAGTGCATGTCCAGGGTTTCAAGTTTCCGTTTCCCTTTGCATTTGCATGTCACAAACACACAGAATTACACACAGACACACACACAAGTACAGGGCGGACCTAAGCTTGAAACCTCCAATTTAGAGGGGCGGGTGGAACCACCACCAACAATCAAAAACCACTTGGCCATCGAATGACGTCATGCGGAGCATATGTATTATGAGAGCCCACAGCGAGGCGTCCTTTAAAAGAATTTACTCAAGTTTCTGTGAATATTATTATTAAGCTGTGAATTTAATGAAAGTATTTTTGTTTTTCTAACTGACTTTAACTTGTTAAATATGTAATTCATTTTTATAAAGCATACATACTTTTCGTTTTTTAAACAATTTATTGTATCATATGAATATGACAAGTAAATATAAGTCACAGGCTAACAATTGATTGTATTGAATATAAAAAATGAAACTTTAACTTTATAATTAATTGGTTTAAATATCCAAATAAACAAGTTTAACCGCTGCCAAGCCCCACTGTAAAGTGAAAGGGTTCAATGCGTCGCAAAAAAAAAAAAAAAAAACAAAATACAAAAAGTTGGATTGCAAAAATAAAAACTAAAACAGAAACGATTTAAACTACAATCATAAATAAATAGAGCGTGTTGACTAATTGCACTTGGTGGCGGCTGCCACGGGGAAGGGGAAAACAACTGCGAAATTCAACTTAGGCGAATATCAAGTGTAAAAAAGATGAGAGCAATTAACGGCAGGTGTATGAATCATCTACTATTCAATTTTGTAGTACAGTGGGGTTTCTCCAACTTGAACTCGAAGGCTTGTTTATTATTAGTAAATATATGGAAAATTTAAATTATTTAGAAAATGTACATTATGTTAAGCCTATAAATAATTAATTTGGCTTTCCGCTTTATCAAGTGCCTACAGTAATTCAAACTTTTGGAAGTTTTATCCAATTTTTTTTTTTGTTATCGAAATAAACCCCAGCAAGAATTCTAATCAGCATAAAGGCTGTATAAATTAAACAAATAAACCAATTGGGCTGCAACGTGTGGAAATTTGTGGAAATTATCTGGTATAGGAAAAAACAACTGTTTTTCATACACACATACGTGTCAGTCGTAAACCACAACAACAACAACAATAAAGAACGTTGGCTTCCAGCGAGTGTGAAAGCCGAGACAAAGAAAGGCTGTAGAGGGCGAAAGAGAGGAAGCGAGAGAAAGAGAGCGGAAGAAGGGGAGGTAGAGGGCTCAGATAAGAGTCGAGTACATACACACACACACACACACGCACACAGCTGGTAGTTTGCACAATTTTGGCGAAGCGAAAAAGAAAAGCGAACAAAAAGGGGGGCACAACTAACCCATGAGATCGGATGCCAGGGCCTCCTTCTGGTCCACCGGCACCTTGGCAATCTTGCCGCCCTTGTAGACGTAGCTGCCCTCGATGGACTTGAACTCCAGGTAGCGGGTGACGCCCGTGTGGATGAGCAGCTTGACCAGCTGGCCGTTGGCCATCAGGAACTTGGGAATGAGGTCCACGTTCCAGTCCCGGCCACGCCCGAACCGCTCGCCGGGCGGCTCCAGGCCATAGCGCTGGAAGAGCTCCTCCAGCGGCGTTATCGAGGCGGACTCGCCGCCATAGTACTTGTTCCGATCAATATGCAGCACCTTCTTGCCGGAAACGGACAGCATCCCGCTGAGGATGCACTCCTTCAGGCCCGTGCCGAGCACAATCGCGTCGTATTCCTCATTCATTTTCTCTCGATTTCTCTCACTGCAAACGGCTTAATAGGATTTTGGCTGCTTGTTCCGGCTTTTTGCGTTTTTCACTGACGTTCAATAATTTTTCTCTACTCGTTATTTTAAAATTAGGGATAATATATCAAAATACCAATATATCGATATTTTTGTCTAAGGATGATATAATCACGATTTCTTGTTTTCTCAAATATTTCGATATCGCGATATTTTTATTTGATATTTTGAGATATTTTTTAAGAGAATCCTAGATGTCATTTTACTTATTTCCCTGTAACTTTTTATTTTAATATGTACTAAGAAAATTAGGAAATATACATAGCTGGAAATAGAGAAAAAAAAACAAAACCAAATTGAAGCCAAACAATTATAATTTGTTAAATGTAAACTAGCTGCGGTGAAAAGTTCATAAATTTGTTTGCTTAATATTTCTCTTTGGTCGTAATAATATTTTTTTGTTTTCCCAAATATCGAAATAGAGGTATTTTATTTAATATTTGTCGATATTTTTTTTATCAAGCAGACGACCGTAAAGTCTGGCAACGCTGGAGCTGTCGACCGAAAAACATGGCAACGCTTGTAAAAAAATTCGAATTGTTGCCGCTAATTATACCCCTGTCATGTTAAAGACTTAATTGTTTGCTTTTAAAATTAGCAAAAAGGTTCGAAATGCAAACATAAAGCCCTCAAGAATCGTATAAAGGAGACAAAATCGTGCATTGTCATTTTGACTTGCCAAACTCGTCCCTCAGTTTTTAAGCTATCTGAATGAAACTTTGCATATGCAATTTTCAACACATTTCATATAATTTGAGATATGGCCATTTTGTATTATTCTAGAATTTCGGCTGCCAAAGACACGGAATTGGATTAAATTATAATTATCCAATGCAATGGTATACAAGCTTCGGTGTGCCGAAGTTAGATTCTTGTTTATTTCAGAATATCGGTTTTAATTTTATGCAAATCGGATGACTGTATCATATATGTAGCTGCCATAGGATCCTTAAATGAAGAAAATACAAAACTGTGAAAGTAAAACTGTAACTGTAAAACTTTAAATGTAGTTTAATAGGTAAACGTTAAAATTTGTATATAATTCCTGTTTGTTTTTCTTTTTATTTCATCAAACTGGGTGAATTCATGATCAATTCAATGGTTTAATTCATTCAATGATCCAATTGTAAGCTGAAAGGGTATTTAAAGTTACGTTGGAAGGTTACGTCGGAAACCCCTAAAAAATAAGTTAAGTTTTAAAAGAGATATATTACAGAGGAGAGAACTGATGTCAGCAATAAATTTACGAGTGTTGTCAAATATATATAAATATACTTTGTGTTATCAATATAGTACTTAATTCTATTTTTCTGCCATTCAGGCGTACAAGACTTTAAGTAATATATATTCCAATTAATTTACCAAAAAATGCATAGGTCACTTTTCGAGATTAATTTATTTCTTAGAAATTCAGAGACAGATGGATGTATAATTATGCTTTATTCTCGGTATCAAGGTCAAACTTATTTAAAATTAATAATCTGATTCTAGGAATAACTGAAAGCGATAACCCCACAGTTAAAGCTTAAGACAAGCTTGGTCTCTAGGCGATGAGAAGCGTCTCCGAGTATAAATACACCTCGGATGCAAATTATAAAATCACAACTTCAGTCAAGATGAAATTTTTGGTAAGTGGCAATCAGATTCAGATTCAAGAATATTTTAATTATTAAATCCCTTCTAAGGTTTTCTTGTTTGCCGTGCTGGCCGTCCTCGCAATGGCTTCTGCCAACAATCCAAACTGCGTTGAAGTGGCTCAAGGCGGTGCTGGCTATTCAGTATTACCAATGTCCGCAGGAAGAGCGGCAGCAGGAGTAATCCCGCCGCAGCCTCGTTACAACTCCTATAAACGACCTTACTTTCAGTAAATCCTTCAAGATTTTACTTCGATGAATGAAAAGATTGAACAGCTTCATTGCCATGAAAATAAAATCAAATGTAATATAAAATGTTTTGTATATTTCTTATGCCCTTGCAGGGTATTACTTTTTTTTCTGAAGGAGTCATTTTTGATCTCATAAGGTATACGAGGTGTGTTCAAAAAATATTGCGACTTTTCAAATTAAACTTAAATTTTCCAAACGACCATCAGAAAATCTTCTGCCTTTCCGCTTTCTCGGGTACTGACATAAGGTAAATGTTACAAGCGAAAAATGTTGCGAGCAATAAATGTTGCGAGCGAAATATGTTGCGCACAAAGTATATAAATTTATATATATAAATATATATAAATATGGCAGCATATGATATAGTGGTCCGATTTGAATAAAATTAAAACGAAATTCTGGAATAATATTAAATGGTCATCTCTCAAGTTATATGAAAATATATTGAAAATTGGCATGGTTACAATTTTTTTTCTCAAAACTTTCAGATCGTTCCTATGGCAGCTATATGATATAGTCGTCCGATCCGGCCCGTTCCGACATATATAGTAGTGAGAGCATAAAGAAGACTATCTGCAAAGCAATCAGATAGCTTCAAAACTGAGAGACTAGTTTGCTTAGAAACGGACAGACAGACGGACAGACAGTCGGACAGACGGACATGGCTAGATCGACTCGGCTGTTGGTGCTGATGAATAATATATATACTGTATAGGGTCGGAAATGTCTCCTTCACTGCGTTGCAAACTTCTGACTAAAATTATAATACCCTGCAAGGGTATAAAAAATGACTCATTCTGTCAAAAAAAGTAAGACCCTGCAAGGGCATAAGAAATATACAAAACATTTTATATTAAATTTGATTTTATTTTCATGGCAATGAAGCTTTTCAATCTTTTCATTCATCGAAGTAAAATCTGAAGGATTTACTTAAAGTTATGGAGTCCTACGAGGCTGCGGCGGGGATTATTCCTGCTGCCGCTTCCTGGACATTGGTAATACTGGATAGCCAGTACCGCCTTGAGCCACTTCAACGCAGTTTGGATTGTTGGCAGAAGCCATTGCGAGGACGGCCAGCACGGCAAACAAGAAAACCTTAGGAGGGATTTAATAATTAAAATATTCTTGAATCTGAATCTGATTGCCACTTACCAAAAATTTCATCTTGACTGAAGTTGTGATTTTATAATTTGCATCCGAGGTGTATTTATACTCGGAGACGCTTCTCATCGCCTAGAGACCAAGCTTGTCTTAAGCTTTAACTGTGGGGTTATCGCTTTCAGTTATTCCTAGAATCAGATTATTAATTTTAAATAAGTTTGACCTTGATACCGAGAATAAAGCATAATTATACATCCATCTGTCTCTGAATTTCTAAGAAATAAATTAATCTATGATCTAAGATTTTAATAAATTAATTGGAATATATATTACTTAAAGTCTTGTACGCCTGAATGGCAGAAAAATAGAATTAAGTACTATATTGATAACACAAAGTATATTTATATATATTTGACAACACTCGTAAATTTATTGCTGACATCAGTTCTCTCCTCTGTAATATATCTCTTTTAAAACTTAACTTATTTTTTAGGGGTTTCCGACGTAACCTTCCAACGTAACTTTAAATACCCTTTCAGCTTACAATTGGATCATTGAATGAATTAAACCATTGAATTGATCATGAATTCACCCAGTTTGATGAAATAAAAAGAAAAACAAACAGGAATTATATACAAATTTTAACGTTTACCTATTAAACTACATTTAAAGTTTTACAGTTACAGTTTTACTTTCACAGTTTTGTATTTTCTTCATTTAAGGATCCTATGGCAGCTACATATATGATACAGTCATCCGATTTGCATAAAATTAAAACCGATATTCTGAAATAAACAAGAATCTAACTTCGGCACACCGAAGCTTGTATACCATTGCATTGGATAATTATAATTTAATCCAATTCCGTGTCTTTGGCAGCTATGTGTATATAGTAGTCCAATCTTGATAAAATTAAAACCGAAATTTTGTAATAATAGAAAATGGCCATATATTAAATTATATGAAAATATGTTGAACATTGGCTAAGTTATAATTTTTTTCCTCGAATATTTCCGATCGTTCCTATGGCAGCTATATGATATAGTCAGCCGATACGGCCCGTTCCGACTTATATAGGAGTGGGATCATGTAGAAGACTATATGCCAAGTTTCATTCAGATAGCTTAAAAACAGACGGAGCCGAAACTGGCTACTGAGTATCTAAAGGATAACAAACTCTACAGAAATTACTGGCAGAGAGGGGAAACGTGTTTGGATCTCGAATGGTCAACTCATTTCCACCGACCTTTTGCAAATTGCTTTGAAATAGGAAAAACCAATACCTTAGACTTGCTAGGACTCGATGACCTTCTGTGATCCGAGAAAAACCCTTATATTTGTCTGGCGGCCAGTAGAGAAAGTATTGTCTTTAGTCTCTGGGTCATTAAATAATATATTAAGATATAAGTTTGAAGCGTTTATTTCATGTCAAAGCAGGAAGGTTATTAACCTTGCCTATGATAATTATTTGACGAACCATAGGATCTGGCTTGGCTCGACATTACATATACATGATAGCCATCACCGGCTTGAGCCGCTTCATTGCACATTGGATTGTTGGCAGAAGTCATTGCGAGGACGGCCAGCACGGCAAACAAGAATACCTGAGGAGGGATTTAATAATTAAAATATTCTTGAATCTGAATCTGATCGCTACTTACCAAAAATTTCATCTTGACTGAAGTTGTAATTTTATTATTTGCACCCGAGGTGTATTTATACTCGGAGACGCTTCTTATCGCCTAGAGACCAAGGTTGTATGTTTAATATTTAAAAAAAATTAAAAGCAACAAGATATTCTTAGAATCAGAGTATTCATTTTAAATAGGTTTGACCTTAATACCGAGAATTAAACTTACTTATACATACCATCTGTCTCTGAATTTCCAAGAAATAAATTAATCTCAAAAAGTGACCTATGCATTTTTTGGTCAATTAATTGGAATCTATATTACTTGAAGTCAAGTACGCCTGAAGGCAGAAAAATAGAACAAAGTATATTGACAATACAAAGTATCTTGACGAATTAATTTACTTCCCTGATTGATGGTGATATCCTTTCATTCATATATATATATTATATATATATTTTTTTGTAATATATGCTTTAATTTATTTCAAATGTGAAACAAAAATTATAGTAAGTCGTAGGTACACCCCTGCAGGGGTTCAGTATCAAGCTTTTAAATGTCATAGAATTGAGTTTCTATCTAAATTATACACACCGATTTATAGCAGCCACTGAAGGTTAAAGGACATAGCTCAAAACATAGCACTTGCTCAATATAAAAATAGAACCATAAACATAGCATTAATGGCTCTAACAGATAGCGTACTATAGAAGTATACACCGCATGCTTAGAACATAGAATATATGAGGAAAATATCGCCTCTGTCAAAAAAAGGAATACCCTGCTAGGGCATAAGAAATATACAAAACATTTTATAATACATTTAATTTTATTTTCATGGCAATGAACCTTTCAATCTATTCACTCAACGAAGTAAAATCTTGAAGGATTTACTGAAAGTAAGGTCCCTAATGGTTGTAACGAGACCTCTGCTTGATTGTTCCTGTGGACATTGGTATTACTGTATAGCCACCACCGCTTTGAGCAGCATCATTGCACATTGGATTGGTGGCAGAAACCATGGCGACGATGGCCAGCACGGCAGACAGGATTACCTGACGGATGCAGATTGATTAATTAAAATATTCTTGAAACTGATGCTGATTGACACTCACCCATAAATTCATCTCGACTGAAATTACGAATAATAAGTTCCTCGCCAAGAGGCTGTATTTATACGCGGAGGCGCTTCTTATCGTCTGCAGACCAAGCTCGTCTAGAGCTTCTTATCGCTATTATTAAAAATAAGTAAATAAATAAACAAAGCAATAACCAATTCCACGGAATTGAATTAAAAAATATATGTATACTTAATAAGGTTGATACTATGACACTATTAATATTTACCACAATCTTTATTTTTATATATTTACTTATAGTTATATATAAAGTTTTTGGGAAATTAAAAAATTATTTCAATACAACATAAAAAACAAGTATTTATGAAAACGCTAAAGAAACAATACGTGTTAAACTGAAACAACTTAATTCTCTGCCAAAGTAAAATTTTATTTAATAAAGCTTAGCCTCAAGTTTGTACATACCCCAGGACTTTAGTCCTCAGCTTTCAGAGCTTATATTGTGCTTTTTATTCTCATAGGAAAAATACAGCAAAACTATGCAAGGACAACCAGAGCTAAATGTATTTAAATTTATATAAGATAATATAATGATTATATCATATAGCCTTAAAATGCTATATAATAATAATTTAAAAAAATAATAAATATATATTAAGAATACAAAACAATTAAATAGATTTGATTGAGAAAATTTCAAAATTAGAATCATCGCCCATCCCCGAACCACTTGACAGCATGGAAAAGAACATGGAAAAGCTGTTCTGGACATTCTGAAGCTAACGATCTCTGTGATAAATCCCTGCGAAAGAGACAAGCGAAAAAGGAGGCAGCAGCAGACAATCATTGAATGTCCTCTGAGAGAGGTACTCCTTGGCTACTCCGACGAAAGGACTTTCCAGGTCTATTACTGTATGTCCGCTCTCGTTCCGCAAACTGTTGCGCATCCTACAGGCCTGGCTGGAGCGTCAGAATGGCCAGGTTACCGGTTCCGTGCCTGCACTACACGAGAATACAAGATATTGTGGTTGAAAAAGTGAGTTCCAATATTAAGCTTCACAAATTACGATTGTTTGAAGTATTTTATTCACAGTGCCCTAATTATGGCACCTACATGTGTATGTACATATGTATGTATGTATATTAAGTTCCATCGACGGCTGTTATCCCCGATACCTTTGCAGGTCGTTGCTTTTCGCATAGAAGCCGCCATCGGGAGCAGCTGCCACCCAGGATCCCGCCATCAGGCAGACACAGCCAATGAGCAGCAGTAGGACGAAGGTGTGGGAATCCATCTTCAAGCGAGCCGTTCGTTGCAATCAGCGGAGTGAAACTGCCCGCTTGGGGTGACTGCTGGCCGAGATTACATGCCGGCGTAGTCGAGCCGGGAGATTCCCACAGTTCAGGGCAGCACTAGTAACTGACGGTTTGAGCAGTGCACTCTTGGGGACTTCTGTTCGGCACTTCTGGATCTGTGAACAAAGAATATGACCGAATTCAGTGAGTTCTGAAGAACTCCCACATATACAGAAAGATAAAATATAATTCAAATTGGGATCGATGCTAGCCGACCGCTTGGATGGACCTCTTTCAAAAAATATTTTAAAATTAATGTACAAAATAATTATTTAATAATGGTTCCAAAAAGAACATTGAGACCCAGGCGTGCCCAATGAGTTCAGCGCTTTCGTTTGTATTTCCTATCCAAGTTTCTTGAACAGGTTGCCTCCAATATCATCAAAGTCTTTAACGGATATTGTTATTCGCTTATTGGTGAGGGATCCTGGTGCATACTCGCAACAAAAATCCTGCATATTATTGGGTGCGCTAGAGACTCGCTATAGTGCGGTATTCCGTAGAAGATCCCAAGCAGTACGAGACAATCCCCATTCGCTTCTCCAAAGAAAAAGACTTCGCAGACAAATCCATGGCCTTCATCATGGTTTCTCTATTGTGCTCCATGGCTGATAATATCAGGCTTTCGTCGTTGTTCGAATTGCTCATTTTCGTCAATTTTTTTTTTTTAATTTTTAAATAAATGCTGACAGCTGTCCATATTTTTTAGATGGTCATCAAATAGCCTTCCGCTGAAAGAAAATCTCAGATGCTAGCTATTTTCCAATTACGGTCAATTTAACAGCGGAGCTATGGAGAGCAACTGGTTACATATTCCACCAGACGACAGCTTACCGGGATCGGAGGAGGAACTAAAACATGTGATACTCGCCGATCAGGGGTTTCAATTGTTTTAAACGACAAAGTGAATTTCTCGAAAAAATTTTTTTAAATATGACCCGTTAGCAATGATATCGTTATCGAAAGTGTTATTTAAGCAAAGTTTCTTACCTTTTCATCTACATTAATTTGCTTTATTTTTTATAATGCGACGAATAGCTAAATTTCTAATTATTGTTTTTTATAATAGTTATCAACCTATTTCTCATTTTTCTACTCATCTAAGTAAAATGCCGCAAAATATTTGGATTGGCGCGTAGTGATAATCGATAGATGTACCGCTAAAATCTGATTCCAGGGATGGAACAGTGGTTTTTTTCTTTGGGCAACCTTGGTTTTTTAAAGCACAGTATTCAGTTCTTAAGCACAGTATCCAGCAAATAAAGTTGTCACGCAGCGCAAAATGTTTATTCTTTTGAAGGGGGGCGCTCTTTCTACTTGTAGTACGGCATTTTTGAGGGCCAATGATGCAGTCATACTGTGTTGACAACCGGCAAAATTTGAAACAATACACACATTCATCTTTTTATGATTTGTTTTAGATTAATAATTGTCCCAAAGCTATTGACATGCGTTCCGGCGGCTGCGCCTGCCTTGGACTGCTCATAGTTCTTGTCTACTGAGCTCGGATGATTGTATATGGGCTCATTTAAGCAAGTGCGGGATCCGTGTTCTGTTCAGAAACATGATTGCACCAGTGGCCATACCCATGTCCTATGCCAGTTGCATAACGAGATGCAAAAGTGGCCCATTTTTCCTTCAATAGTATAAAATTTTTATTCTTTTCGCTGTCTCCAACGTTTGCCTCTCGCTCTGCGCTTCACATATTTCAAGCTATGGATCCTGCCATGAACAAAAATGCGTGGAAAAGTCGAATTAAAAGAGCGAATACAGTACTAATTCACTTGATAAAGGCAAATACAATATTTTGGAAATCGGGAAATTATATGAATTTGCATTAAAAGACCTGGGACGAAAAAGTAAAATTTAAAATAGGGTTGCAGGACTATCGAAGGAAAAATGGGCCACTTTTGCATCTCGTTATGCAACTGGCATAGGACATGGGTATGGCCACTGGTGCAATCATGTTTCTGAACAGAACACGGATCCCGCACTTGCTTAAAAGAGCCCATATACAATCATCCGAGCTCAGTAGACAAGAACTATGAGCAGTCAGGCGCAGCCGCCGGAACGCATGTCAATAGCTTTGGGACAATTATTAATCTAAAACAAATCATAAAAAGATGAATGTGTGTATTGTTTCAAATTTTGCCGGTTGTCAACACAGTATGACTGCATCATTGGCCCTCAAAATGCCGTATAGAAAGAGCGGCCACACTTCAAAAGAATAAACATTTTTGCGCTGCGTGACAACTTTATTTGCTGGATACTGTGCTTTTGCTACGCGTTATGGAAATACTAAATGCGCGCCCTCAAATAATCTCCTAAATCTTGCACCTTTCTAGTATTTTCGAAACTGTACTGGATACCACCCTTTGGAACAGACCTACGTGACAAGCTGTTTTAAACTATTTGCCTCTCGCTCCTCTCACTGCTTTGCAACAGTTTTTTCTCTGGATACCGTGCTTTAGGGTGATATTTAAACTTTTTGATATTTGGTCAGTGCTGCCACATTTTGACCAAAAAAAAAAATCTGTTTTTCACTCTAAAAAAGTTAAAAATATTCACAAAAAAGCGGAAAAAAACGCGTTTAATATTTAATTCTATAGTAACATTTAATTTAATTTTAACAGTTCACCCAATATCTCGCTATCGTATGACATATTGTTCTCGGGCGACTGAATTGTTAAATTGTATCAATTTTTGGTAACTAACGATAGGTGGCCGATGAAAATGCAAATTTAACAATGATTGCAATTTTAAGAAAAGCTGAAAATAGAACAATGTATGTTTTAAAATATTATATTTTTATTTATTCTAAATTTTTTTCCCGCATCTGAATTTCCAAAAAATCCAACGCGTTTACAACGCGATATATCGATGGTGAAAAAAAACAAACGAGGTATCGCGCAGCACAGCCACTATCGATACTATCGATAGTACTATCGATGGTCGTACATCTCTACCTTGCCCAGCGTTGTATTTGAAATTTCATTTATTTTCCCATCGCCGCGGTTTTGTGTTGTTCCCCGCGCTGTCGCCGTTTGTTGTTTGTTTCGTTTCGGCAGTTTTTCGCGTGTTGAGCAGCAAGACCAAACCATTCCAATCATACGTAATTTTCGTGGAGAAAAACACACGGCAATGTAAATGTTTGATTGTTTTTCATTTAAAACGGAGCCAAACAATCGAGCCCCTAGTTTGTGTGTGCGTGCTAGTGTGTGTGTGTGCTGGCTGCGTGTTTGTGTGTGGAAAAGTGAAAATGCTATTTGGGCCATAATTGTATTGAAATTCTTAGCAACAACAAACACCAGCTCAAATTTGTGGCATAAAATGTAGAAAGAAAAACACGGAAAAATCCAATGCAGAAAAAAATATACATACATATATAACGAAAGAGGTTCAGGCAAAGAAATGAAAAAGTGAGCGGTGTGTTTCGATTTGGCTGCCTTTTAGCCGTCTTTCGTGTTGCGGTTGTTGTTCTTTCAGAAACCTTAATTAAATAGAAATATTAATTGAAAATTCAACGAATTGGCGGAATTTGCTCTCGCGTTTTGCCCTCTCGCTCGCACTAATGCGCTGGCCTGACCTCGGCTATCATATGTTCCCCGCGTTGTTGTTGTTGCTTTGAATGTTTCGTGTTTGTTGCTATGCTGAAAATTTGTTCTCTTTGCCGTTGAAAAATAGCTAAAAATAATACAAAAATAAATAAATACAAAAGAGTCAAAAAAGAAAACTTTTTTCCTTAAAACAAATCAATCGATCCCAGAGGATAAAAAAGCCACGTCTTTTGTTTTATTGGGTAAGTTTTATTGGTTTTGTTTTAAATCAAGTTACCATGTTGAAAAATTGCAAAGGCTGAAGTCAGAAAAAAAACGGAAAAAATCATAATAAACCTCAGACGGCGGCAATCTACAGAAAAAACAAGTTGGTTGCCAAGAACCAGTTAAGCGTTGCAGACCACCACCCCCCTTCTCCACAGCTGACGGGTTTTTACCTGCCCGTGGCTAGCTGTCTCCCTCTCCCTCGCTCTCGCCGTTGTGTGGCACAGCATCCGATCGTTCTTCCTTCTCTCTCTGTCTCACCCGGCATTTAATAAGAAGCAAACAAATTCAAAGAGTCGCTGTGGTTTTTAAATTGCTTCTTTTTTTGTTGTCGGCAAAATCCGATTGTGTGAGTGTGTGTTAGCAATACTGCAGTTTGCTATGCATTGCCACACGGTGCACAGTGAAACGGAATATGGTTATCTATCTTCCTTAACTCTAAATTGACTTATACTATGTACCTCTTAAAATCCCGAAAATTAGCACGGAAATGCGAATCAAGTGACTAAGTAGAGAAAGTATATTTCAAATTATAACGAAACGAGAAAGTAGTTAAAAAAGGACAGCATTTATTTACTATAATTAAATAATTAATTACTTGAAAGTTACTTATTTAATTTTATGTTGTATTAATAAACAAAAGTTATACTAAAGACGTTTTAGAGAGATGTTTAAGAAGTATCGGTCTGTCCTTAGGTTTATTTTTACTTGTCTCGGGTTAAGTAATAAAAATAAACTGTTTTGTTCTTAACAAAACCAATTAAACAAATATCAGCTGTACAAAATTGCTGCTTATATATGTACCTGAAGATACATATATATTTACATCTCTTGGGAACTTAAAAACAAAGTGAAGCTCACTACCTGTGACACAAATAAAATTCCTACTATGTACATTTTATTGCTATATTTTTCGTCCTTCGAAGGGTAACCCCCGTTTCGTATTCGTTTAATTGAGTCTAGAATTCTAGGCCAGGTCATGGCGTTTTGAACCCTCTTCTGGTTTTATTATCACGACAACCACTGTGCGATGTCTTTGAGTATTTCTTCAAGCATCTCCTCTTCTCTCTCCTTCCAGTTTTTCCTCAATTGAGTTCAACTCTAGTTGACGTTAGTCGCTGACTAATTGCAGCCGAGCGAAAGACAGAGACAGACAAATACTGTTAACTGTTACTTGATGCGTTGTTTGCTCCTCCTTTGTCTCTTTTTCTTGCAATCTATTAGCCGCTCTCTTTCTCTTGCACTCCCCCACATCCCCCATTTCTTATTGCTCCAGGTACCGTTAGGGCAGAGCTTGAGGCAATTGACTCCGATTCGCAATTCGCGATGCAGTGGAAACCCAAAATGAGCCAAAGATGAGCAGATACAAAAGAAGCCAAAAGAAACAGAAACAAAAGAGAGAAACGGAAGCATGAGTCGACTTATCTCAAGTTTTATTGTTGTGCTTTTACAGTTTAACGCTGCTGATTATGGTTGGCTTAGTACGTATTTGATGTTTATGACCAAAATTTAGCTAGCGCTTGCGACGTGTCGCATAAAAAGTTCACAGATACTGGCAATCAAATAGCACTGTCTTTTAAAAGTTTATAAATTAATTTCTTTAAAATACGCTCTTTAAATATTTATACAGAGATTATATTTTAGTTTAATACATTCTTGTTATTTATTCTAACGGATTCATAAGATTACAATTTATATTTAAAATCTTCACTACTCGCTTGAAATGTTTTAATAACGAAATGTGTACACATTATCGGTTAATGAGATCAACTAAATTGCTACCTATTCGAGCGAAAACATGTTTATGTGTAATTAACAATGGTATTTACCCATATACAGTGTGTATTATTATTTGATTATTAACGAATTTGGTTTAGCTTCAGTTGGGTATTTTCCCAGAACTACTTACTATGGCTTTCTATGGGAATTCTGTTTTTTTTTTTAAAAGGAAGTTCCCGTTTTTGGCATTAAGCGTTGCACTCAACGCGTGTAACGTGATAAGCGAATTCTGTGAAAAATTCCTCTTGTATCTGGGTGTACGTGGCCTGGTCCCAAAGCGTGTCTCTTGAACACCGGGCCTCTTATCACGACGTCAGCTGTCAGAGTGGTATATACTATAATTACATACATATATATAGCTCTACTAAATATACCATACATACTAGCAACTCTCCCAATCAAGGGGCGCAGTCACATTTTCGGTTTATTTGGCACTGGCCTAACTTAATTGATTCCTCATTGCGTTCTCATGGTTCGCCTGCGATTTGGTTTCGTGTTCGGTTCTGAATTGTATATTGTACATTGATATATATTCGATTGCGATTGCATGGATAAGGCTCGTAAAACTCCTCATTCTGTCATTATGATTTGTGCTTTACGTTATCGGTTATGGCTCAATTTATATGGTTCAGTCTTATCTTTCGCAGCTTACTTTGACTTTGTCTTGTCATAAAAAAAAAAATTGCGTCCATTCTTTGGATATTGTATAAACAAAGCGACTGAAATTTGTTATGTAAGCAAAAACCATTGTGGACTGTCCCAATGCATCACAATGAAATATTCTAAAAATATCAAACTATTTAGCTCGTAGGGACATTCCCATGTGTGTTGATCAATGACAAAGATCAAAAGTAAAGACGGAAACACATGCAAATGCTTATAAATAGTACATACATGAGTTTCTGCTGACCACCAATAGTGAATCTGTACTTTTCTTTAATCTTCAAATTTGTGAAAGAAGCAAAATATTTAGACTCGGTTATCGCCTTTTTTAACAGTTTAATTTATAAACTGTTTTGTGGCTTGCATCCGTTTTTTGCACAATGAACAATATTTATTTATGGTTTAAAGCAAAGGGTAGATAAGACTGCCAGTCTTAATCGAAGTTTTTGTATACACTAAACAAATTTATTAAATATTTTGCTATTTTTCTTGACCTTTCACGGTCCCACACATTTTCTGGTTCATAGAAAATGAAATATAATTAATTTACATGCGCTCTCGATTTCGTTCCCCTTACTCTCACCTTTTGGCCATTAAATTGAATGACTTTGCAGGTGCAAGGGAGGCATAAGCCCCATTGTATTATTACTTACTTAGTACGTATCGAAAGCCAATCGATTCCTGCTAGCACTGTAGCAAATTAGGAAGGAATGCGAATAATTGAATACATTAGTATGTTAATTTCAATTCGAGCGCTTTGCTTGGGCCAAAGGTTCAATCAGTAAGAAATTTAGTGTACAAGCGCCCAGCTGTTGACTTACTAGAGGCGAGTCCGAGACTGAGTCGTGAGTCGTGAGGTAGAAGAACTTTAGAATAAGTTTTTTAAATTAAGTCCTTTTACGTAGATTTGTAGTCTATATCCTCCTTTGATTCTACAGATCTGTAAAAAGGTCTTTAAAGGGGATCTTTAAATATAACAAAATATATGCATACCCCATAGAAGAACACTTTCTTTTGCCCTATCTATCGAATGTTCTTTCTAAAAAACGAGTGTAAAGCTTTTGCAAATATGCAAAAATCATAAGAAAACTGGTGAAAATTAAGCGAAATAGATCATAAAAATTAAAATTTATTCCTAATTTATTTGTCACGAGCACGAGCTCTTCTGCAGCATAAATTGTGGCCTGCCTGCTTGTCAACTGTAGTGACGTTGCGTTGATGTAATTGAATAGATAGGCGGCAAGTGGCGGCGCCCCCGTCAACAGTCTCTAATTAGTTGTGAAACTTTGTTTGAGGCTTTTGCTGTTTTCTTTTTTTTTTTTTTTTTTGGCTCGAAGCTTGAAATCTGTCTCGTTGGCGCGAATATTCTCAGGGCGGTCGGAAGTTTTCCCATGTCAAGTGCCACGTCGTAGATTTCGAACTCCATTGTTCGGACTCACAAATATAGCTTAATTAAGCCAGCCCATAGAATTAGCATAGGAATGACTGAAAAATATATACTTCTATATAGAGAGAGATTTGCATGCGATTTGTCTTGGTCGTTGACTCGATAAGATTTATACTTTAAGCTTAGTCGGGGTATCTATGTACATATGTATATTTATTAGCTTTTAGTTACGACTTAAAGTTGGGTATTTTAAGTGAGCTCTGAGCAGCTATATCAATTCTCAGCCCCATGTACATATATTTATTCTTATCGAGGGAGGTAATTATTTATCACTTCGTATGCTATATCAATTATACGCCCCGTTGCACGGGCATTAATCTCTGGAAATGGAAAAATGGCACAACAGCTGTCCGAAGTGCTGCTTTTGTTCCCGATATAAATGCATTTTAGCTTTCAAGTTAATGATGGGAAATGAAGAGAAAAGAAAACAAAATGGAAAAATCAATCAGAATTCTACAAGAAACTTTTAAGGAAAGAGCGCACGGAATAAACACAAATTTTCGCCAAATTGTTTATAGGTTAGAGAACTCTTTAAGAAAATAAATTGTTTCAGATATGAATAATTCAAATAGGTGCGAATTGGATGCGTAAACAACTAGGTTGAATCCATATGGAGGAGAACCGAGAACAACAAAGCAAATCAACCTTTTGCGCATTTTTAAATTTTGATAGATCTGTAAAAATATACAATAGTATGAGAAACAATTGGTATAGAAAAATCCATAAACAAATTAAATTTTATAAATAGATTTCCAACGATGAACTTTTGAGGTAATTTTAATTGAAGTAATTTTGTAATTTGAGATATCATTGATTAAATATTTGAAAGGCTTCAACCTAGCATTGTTTTGGAAACACACCACAAATTATAATAATTACTAAACATATATTGTTTGTGCCTGCTTGCCCGCTTTAAATGTATATATAATTAATTTATAATTGGCCCAACCATAAATGCGTTTTCAATGCAAGGTCGGTCGGGTCGATCGGCCATCGGATTGAACTTAAAATGAGCACTCAAACGAAAATGATTGCCCAAGCCTCAATATTCAATATTTATGGTTTGCCAGAGTGGGCTTGCAGTGGGTTGCACATAAGTTTTTCACCTCGTCAATTGCTTTTCAAATCGCTTTTCCCCTTCTGAATTCAATAACAATGACAAATGAGCATCTGATGAACGAGATCGAGAACGTCTTGGCCAGATGGCGGCCGTTTATTTTGTATTTGTTGTTGTTGCTATTGAAAATGCAATGAACTTTACATTTATTTTTATATCTTTTGCCCGCTCCCGTTTCTCTTTTCGGCTTTTCGACTTATTTTTCGATACACCGATTCTGGTGGTAATCACACCCGGTTTTGGGCTTGGCCTGGCCGAATTGGAATTGTGTTTATCTTCTCAATATATATTTCGCATGTGCGTGGCTAAAAATAATTCCCATTTTGTTGGGAGTATCGACAGCCGCAAAAGGCAAAAGCAAAAGCTAATAGCCAGATACCGGGAGATACCTCCACATAGATAGAGGCACTTTGAAGTCAGCAGCAGCCATTGAAGTGGCTTCCACTAATTAGCCGGGCCGGGACAGAGAGTAAACTTATCAGTCTGGCTGGCTGGCAGGCCGCCTTCTTGGGGTCGTTTAACCCATCGGCCAAGTGAATAAATCAAGTTTTGGCACTCGAAAGTTTTTTTGTTTCTTGTTTCTTGTAAATTGTAGCTTGTAGCTCGTAAAACGGAAAGAAAGGAAAATTAAAAGTGCCAGACAGAGAGACTTGGTAAAAGTTTCGTTCTTTTCTCTATTGCACTTTTCTTTTTCTGTATACTTGGAATCATACACATTATATGTATTTCTTCATTCTTGTCTGGGGTGTCTTTTTATGGTTCTTGGCCATGACAGAGTCGAAAAACCAATGAAAGCTAAATGACTAACAATATTTGGTAGTGGAACTACAAGAAAGTCTAGCAAAAATTGAAACTAAAATGCTCAAACAAAGAAAGTTTTATTCCTCTGCGTGATTTATGAGATTCGTACAAAATCGTTGATTTTTACTAATTTGGATCACATAAAAAAGCAACAACGAAGAAACGAAAGAAAATTTAAAGCTGAATTCGGTCGTGTGCCAAATTCATTTTTAGCTTTCTTATGCCCACTGAAGATTCTTTTTTTGGTATTCGTAAAAATAACGAACATACATAAAAACGGCAATCGAATGTGTGTACATATATGTTCGTTTATATCTTTGGCAATAGTATTACGCCATTGGCACAAGTTTGCTCTTTGGAATGGCTTCCCGAATTAGTTCATCACTCAATGAAAAATTAAATTAAATACAAATTGATACAAGCCAGTGGATAGCATTAATTTGTATTTAATTAATAAAGGAGGCAAGCAAACAACTAGGAATGGAATTCATTAATAAAATATTTCATTTGGACAAAAGACCCCGAAAAAGTATATATATGGAATTTATATAGCTTGTATACCATAATACGTATTAAGTTTGAATTATTTTCAATTAAGGTTGATCATATTTGAACAGTTCAAGTTATTATATGTTATTGGTTTATGACCGAATAAAAATATTATTCAATTTTTCTCTGGAAATATAAATGCACGTGTTTTCTTTGAATAATTATATTTAAAAGGCAGTCTAAGCAGTCATATAATTCTTTCTTCTTTTCGTTAGAGATTATTCTAATTTTTTCCAGTTTCAATTTTATGATAGAAGCTTTTCTTTATGTGGCTTCTTTTTATTACTTTGATAAATGAACGACTACTGTTCTCCCCCAAGTTGAATGTTTGCATGTGGGAAACCCAACTTGCCATAGATTGTGGTTAAAGAGCTAAGATATAAGTTTTATAAAGGAAAGTCTGGAATTGTTTTGCGCCACAAGTCGTTGCAATTTTTGCAAAGTAAAATGAAGCTCAGCTAAAGATAAATTAATTAGTTGCCTTGAACCATATATCAAATATTACAGATCTAAGATAGATCTTAATTATGAAAAAATAAACTTTACAGAGCAATAAATATAACGTCTAAAAGCTTAACCTAACCAATTAAAGCAATTTAAACAAAAATTATGCATATCCATTTGAAACCCATTTATAATCTTTAATGGACTCACAAGAGCTTATTTCTATAAAAGGCAGTGTGACCAGACTGGATTTATTCGTATCGAACAATCACTTGCAACCTTGAAATCGGGTACCAAAATATATATAGAAGGGTTGCCAAGAATTTATTTTTGGAATAGAGGAAGTAACACGCAGAATTTCGGTGGCCAACAACCAGTTTTGCGAATTTGAAAGAATGTTTCATTAAAATGTGACCTCGCTTCCGACACTTTTGACAGCTCAAAAATCAAAGTTCAAGCGCAGTGTGAAAATAGTGTCTATAGCGCCTTGAACTTTCTGTATTTTTTTTTTTTTTTTGTTATCTCTGTCAATGCGACAATCGAATGGGTTGAAAAATCTTGAAAAGCAACAATGGCCAGCCCACATGCAGGTTTTTGGAGTAGAAAACGCCCCCACCCTGCCTCTCCAACGCCTGCACCCGCGTTACGCTTGACCTTGCGGGTCTTTCAGCTCGCTTCTGCTCTCTTCGTGATGTTTTCCATTATTTCCATGTTTTTTTTTCGACTTTTTGGGCTGGCTTATCGGAAGCTTCAAGTCTCGAATCAAGGGCAGACTTAAAGCACGCATTTTTATTATTTTTTCTCGTTTTTATATTTATATTTTTGGTGGTTGAGTGCCTCTGCTTGGGTTCGATAAACTTTTGGGCGGCAATTAACCAGCCTCGTTATATTTTTATCGCTCCGAATGTAATTTGTAAATGCTATCTCCCTCTCTATTCGCCTTTTACATATTAAATTTCAGTGTATATAGGAAACGAAGGGTTTATTGGGTGGGTTATTAAAATTGAAGTTGTAAAAATATGAGAGTGCTGGTATTTTTAGATTATGTATGCTACTTGAAATGAAATCATTCTTTTGAAACCGTTAAATTTAATAGTAAATTAAATTTTATAGGAAATTTGAATACCAATTTTTTTCTATAGAAATGATTATTGTGGGTTTTTGATTATGATTCAAGTGACGCATTTATACCATATATCGTTTTTTAGCTATACGTTTATTAAGAATAATATCTAATAATAGTAAAAGATGTTTATGTTTCTAAAAAAATATAAAAATATAAAAAAAATATAAAATATAAAAAATATACTCAGTTGCTAAGTTAACCCCAATTTTTTTAAGGTTCAGACTTAAACGCTATGAAATATGTTTTATTATTTTTGTACAAAAACTGCTATTTCTGTACACTTTAAATTTAAATTGATGAATATATTAATCAAATAATTATCCAGTCTATCACAATTAAATCCCTTAAACAAAAGCTACAACTTATTTACTAATTAATCTTTCTCTCCGCTTTCAGATGGTCATGACCTCTGCAGCTGAGGAGGGGTCAGTGATGACGCCCTTAACGTTTGTGTCCAGGTGCTAGGATCAGCCTATGGACAGCTGTTGGGTGGATTGCAACAGGAGTCACCTGTAAATCCAGAACGGATAAGCAGCACAGAGACCAGAGTTAAGCGGCAGAAAGATAATTAAACACACATATCCGAGGTACATCGTGGCCAGGCCGAAGAAGGTAACCTGATGGTTGTGGCTTGCGAAGATGCCCTCAGCGAACACCGAAGACTTGCGGCGAAAGTTTCTAGTAGTGCAGCAGCAGCGCTCTGCACCGCCCAATCTGGCCGGCGACAGCCTCCAGCCGGCGGCTCCCAATGCCGCTGCAACCACCAGCCTGATGATGACCACTTCCACGGGTCTGGGAGGTGGTGCGGGACTGGGCATGGGCCTGGGCGAACCCGAGCGAACCTATGTCTTTCCCGGTGGCAATCCTGTAGTAGGTAGCGCTCCCGGAGGAGGACAGGGTATTCCCGGAGTGGCTATAGCGGGACCGTCGCGCGGCCATGCCCGCTCAATTAGTCACGGGGGAGGAGCCATCGTTGGGGCCAATGGACGACCCATTAAATCCGCCATGAAGGGCCACCAGCGAGCCTTTTCGCAGGGTCAAATCACGGACTCGCCGCCCGGCAGTGCAGCGCCCGCGGGAAGGGGACACAGTCGCGTGGGTTCCAAAACGGATTTCATTCTACCGCCGGGTCACAAGGAGGAACCGGTGAGGGAACCCTCGGCCCCAACTTCAGCGACTGGAGGACGAGGCCATTCACGGCAAGCATCACGCTCCGAATCCATATACACACTGCGGCGGACGGAGGCGCCGCCCTGGTGGAAACGCTTCACTCTGTGCAATTACAAAACCAGCGATAAGTTCGAGGAGCGGAGCTACCGGATGGTGGTGCCCAATCACACAGTTCCGCCAAAGACGCCCAAGAGGGATCACCCGAATGGTCAGTTTGTGGGCAATAAGATCCGGACGACAAAGTACACGCTGCTCTCCTTCATACCGAAGAACCTGCTGGAGCAGTTCCATCGAGTGGCCAATTTATACTTCATCTTCATCGTCCTGCTCAACTGGGTGCCGAAAATAAATGCCTTTGGCAAGGAGGTGGCCATGATACCGGTGCTCTTTGTCCTGGGAGTGACGGCTGTGAAGGATCTCTTTGAGGATCGAAGAAGAAGGGCGTCCGACAAGAGGATTAACAACACCACCTGCAGGGTATACGATGGGTGAGTTATCTATGCTATCTATTTTCTAGAGATTTAACTGGCTTTATGGGAAAGAAAGAAAATGAATGGAAAAGATAGATAAGAAATTGATTGTAAATTAAACGTACTTACAAATGTTGCACCGTTTAAAAGGGTAAATCTACAGGTAAATAAATGGAGACCGGTAGACTGATTCATAAACTTGAACAAAGGAATATTTTTGAGTGAAACTTAGAGCTTTACCTCTATCAGAAATTTAATAAAAATTATAATGATTACAAACTGGGGCGGCAAATAAAGCAATTTACCAGCAAGTCTCATAATAATATCATCAAGTAAGCAGATTCATTCACAAAACTAGCTCAAACCGACGTAAACTTGGATAATTGAATTATGTGGAAGAGTCAGTCTATGAAAACAGGTCTCGTGTTTAATCAATAAAATGGTCCAAACAAGTCACTTGTCCATTATTATCACGTTGTTCTCCCCTGAAATTTGTCAGTCTGTCGCCGTTACAAAAACTTTCCAGAAGTTTGGCCATAACAGTGGAGGAACATGACTCCCGTTGGCCAGATTTCGTTGTTGCCTCGGGGCTAGACACAGATTTTAACGAGCTTGTTGGCGGGGTCTGTCCTGGATTGTTATTTGTTTTCACTCCCTCGACCACTGGTTGCACATGGAAATGGCTGTTGTTTGCCCGACGACGACCCCCCTGTGTCTGCGATTTGTGTTTGGTATATATATTTTAAAACGTGATCTAGAAATCGATAAGCAGCCACCGCGGCGGCTGGGTAAACTTTCCCTCACTGTTTGAACTGAACCCACCGTCGCCGTAACCGCCCCTCCATCCATCTGCTGCCTCTTGTGGTTTCTGTTTGGGCTTTGGCTTTGGCTTGGGTCTGAGTGCTGCGGGTTTGGGACTGCGACTGGGCTTTTGTCCCACATTTGCGCGTGGTTGACGCATACGTTTTTACCTGCCTCCCCGGTCTGCCACTTCTCCATGTTGCTGGGGCAAGACTTTCCAACCAAAGCGGCGATTTACTTGCACTGCACGTGTACTTGCACTGTTACAACAAAGGTTTTGTATCGTAAATTAAATACATAAATACCTCCTTTTGTCGCTTTATTTTTATACGATTTAGTGAAACATTTTTGATCTCCAAAATTTAAACCAATGTAACAAAGATACAAGACAATAGATAGATATTTTATTCTTAGCTTTTCTGTCTTACTTTATTATTTATTTTCTGTGTAGTGGTCTCCAGGTATCTTTTATTTGTATTTTTTCTCTAACTATTCAATTGCTGAGCTGGCTTCCCGGCTTGTGCGATCCGTTAACCAAAATCAGCCCGCCAAAGACAAAGAGGCCTGGTCTGGTAGAGCTGAAATGGTCTCCGTAGTTCTCCTCCCCATCAATCCATGTATATTTCTCTATTGTCTGACATGTGTGCTGCTGACCATTGAACTTACTGTGTTGTTTGCTAATTATATTTGCATTTCTCTATTCTCTTTGAGGCTCTTCGCACAATTGTCATAAACCAAAGCAGTATTGTTGTTTGTTTGAAAAGTGTATAGTGAACCGTGGTTGAAAGTTATTGGAAGATTATTAAACTGTGATTTTTTTTAAATAAATTAAGCTTACCTTTCCTGGTTAGCAACAGGCTTTAAGGCTTTAAATAACCCCTCTAGTAAGTAGTTATAATTATCCACAAGATATGCTAAATATGCTTGGGAAATTATATAAATATGCCGGAATATTTAAGAATAATGAACTTTAGCCCACTTGGAAAAGCAAATACAAATACAAATAAATTCGCAACCGTTATAACCCAGTGGAGCCCACCATATCCGTCCTTTCACAAAGGCCTCACTTTACATGCAAATAACACGCATACGGGCTCTCCACTAAATATGGTAGTTTGGAGTCAACCGACTGGACAACTGACTCACAGCCGGTTGAGGCTATAGAGACTGGAAACAGGCCTACCACCGGTACCCGTACCCGTACCCGTACCCCCACTTGCAAGGGGGCAGTACCAGTTTAACGGCCCTGACCATCTCACGGTTGTCCGATTTTTGTCCACGAATCGAATTCAAGACCATGTGCAGTTCACTCGCGCCGAATCATGATGAATCATGAGTGAGGTGAGTGAATTACTGGAGGTTTCTTTGCTCCATATTTCACTATCATTGTGATTACGAGTGGGCAAAAATTATTGGATCAAGGTGAAGACTGAGAAATTATTTAGAGGTATTATTTGTTGTTGGGAAAATTTTCTCCACTCCCCAAAGTATGTGTGTTAATTGCAACCCAATCGAATCGCTTGGGATGTGCTAACCGTGTGATTAAACCCAAATTGAAGTGCGAAAAGTCTGCGGATTTAATTAATTCCCAAAATCAATTCACACAATGAAATCGACACAGTCTTAGTCATGGAGGAAAAGAGGCATTTAGGAAGTAGAAAGGAAATACATACTTGGGGGTATTGTTTATGCAAAAATAAAACGAGTTGGAGAAATATGAGGATAAGTTTTAATCGAGTATGATTCATTGCTCTAAAAAATGGTTTAAATATAGCAAATATAAATATGTGCTGACCTATGTACAACTTCTCAAAAGCAACTGATTGCCATATTCACAAAAGCCGCTCGAGTGACTCAATAATTAGCGAAAGCACCCACTTCGAGGCTCCTTGGGTTATAAAACAGTCATATAGTCATACTGCTCCCAAATGATTCAATCGGAGGAGCTCCACTTGAGTCAATTCCCAGTGATTGCGCGAATGCAACCGCTTTTGCATCCACATTCACTTACTGCCATTGATATGGGCATGACTCGATCGCTGAAAGAATGCAATAAGTTCGCAATCAAAACAGTATACGAGTATATATAAATATGCATATATCTCTGCACAATGCTATGAAGACGACGGACGAGGTCAGCCCACTGGTTTTTCTGCCACATCGTCACAATTTGCAGCTTGCAGAAATCGCAGAAAGAAGAATTGCATTCCCGCTGCGCCCACACTTTATGTAAGAATATTATGCAACGTACTCTGGGGGCATCTGGCGATCTGAACCAGTCCAGAATCGTGCCGGAATTAAGCGGAAACTGTAAACAACAATTGCCACTCACTGTGTAACTCGCCGCCCAATAAATAAATGAATAAATATTATTTCCCATTTCGCGTTGATTTCTTGCTGCTGCAGAATTGCATTCCAGCCAGTGGTTTCTCACTTGCATTAATTTTGATATTGAAAAATAATTAATGGCAGAGAAACGTGGACCATAAAATCAGCATTTTTATGGTAGTTATAAAGCCAGGTAGTGTGAAATACACACATGCGAATCTTGAACTATATTTATATAGGCATTTGTACTTGAACAAATCGTTTAATGTAATTTATTACCAATAGAAACCATTGAATTTCTGTTTATTTTGAGGTGTTTAATTTTTTGATTGCAGTTTTTGCAGCATTTCTAAACCCAAAGAAAACTCTTGAACTTGACTAAACTTTAAAATAATCAATATTCCCATTGAGAATTCCCGTTGACCACAGTTTTGTCAAACTTTTATCAAGCTGTCTGCTTGAAATGCCGTCGAAATCACCCCTAACTACAGAGGTGAAACCCTTACTTAACTGATGGGCGTGGATCAGCTGGCGTTTCTCCCAGGTGACAAGTGTGCACTTTCTCCCGAAATGCATGAATTTATTCCAACTGTTGTGTCAACACCTGAAACGGAGCCAGACGATTCTAGACCGTGTTCTAAGGTCTCTGCATATAGAATATGGAATATAGAAACAAATCAAGGTTGTGGGAAGAATTTGTGTGAAGCACGTTGGTTTTGTGGGTTCAAAGCCACAGAAAAAGAGAGAAGGCTAACCTTGAAAGGCCATATAACCGAATGTTAGTTAGTGGGAAAAAGGGAAGGAAAAAGATTTTGATCAGGGTCTCTGTTCCTGTGATTCTGTGGTAGTTTCTCTCTGTGCAGCCAAGAGATAAATATGACAAAACCACCGATAGTTATGCTCTACTGGGGCGGATCTCTGTTCTCGTGCCATTGTGCTGATCTCCACCGCTTTTGGGTTAATGTTTGGCCGTTGGCATTATTGTTTGCCGTTTGGTAAAAGGCTTTATTTTCGCCACAACACACCGACACACACACACTCTTGCACGCACTGTGTGTAAGTCCGAACTCATGACATTGAAAATGCTAAAATACAGCAGCAGCACAGACAAACGGGTTTTTCCAAACCGGTTGGCAATCGTTAACTGCCTCCGACTTGGGTCTCAGCCTCAGACTGAATCTCCGGATCTAAGCCGCAGCCCCTGGGAGACTCATACAGAGACGCTTGTCTAGCAAGAATCGTCGAGCCAGAATCCGGTGTGGAGGGGCCAAAACCCGATCCCCTGAGAAGTTGGCCATCTAATGGCCATGTTAACAAACCCCAGAGACCATTAACACCATGCTGCAATTGCTGCTTGCTGCTGTTGGTCAAGTTTTTCCGATTTGTGTCTCTGTGCGAGTGTATTTGCTGTCTTCACTTGTTTGCTGCAGTGTCACTGACTCGTATCTGTGGCTCTGGCCAGTTTCCATCTGAGTTTGGGTTCAAGCCAAAGCCAAAGCTCAGGGCGGCGGCTTGGGGCTCAGGGACAAGCTTCGGGGAAGTGCCGAGTACGCGGGAAAAAATATGGCCACCAAGGTGATGACTTTGGGTTCAAAGAAACACAAAGAGATCTGGGACTGCAAAGAATAGAGAAGCAATTATGATTTCAAAATCCATAACCCACAGTTTAAGTTGCAAAAAAAAAAACAGAGTTTCGTTTCCATCTGCTTTGGTTTTCAAAATTGTATTTGTATTTCTATAAAAATCTTGTTTTTCTTATCTTGGCTTGTCTCTTAATAATTTTTTGCTATCTCTCTGAAGTACATTTAATTTCTGGCTCTTGATAGATCTTGGAATGTCATCCTGTTTTCAGGAAATGCCCACACGAACACGTATTAATTATTTTTTAGCTCTCTTATTTAATCAGTAGATAGAAGTGACACTTTTCTGTTTCTATAGGTAGATACGAATGCCATAAATAATCGAATTAAAGTACCCAACAAAAGTAATCTTGTTTTTTAGCACTCGTAACATCCATACACATATTTTCTCTTGACTTGGCATTATCGTTTAGTGAAACTGAAAAGACTAAATTCCAAGCTCGCTCTTGACAAGGCAATCGAAACACTTGATATAATATTTGACTAGCACCAATGGCATATTTAACCAGATAAAATATCTAATAAGTACTCTTTAGAGACTGGATAAATGTCACGTACAAGAAGTGCAATACAGAGAGTAGTTTTCTTGCCATTTGTAAATCTAAAAAAGTTTTGTGAGATGCTCTGTAAACATTTAATATCTGAACTAAATATTTGTGTTTTTAAGGCTATTTCCTTTTGACATTTTTGCAAATATCAACACTCTGCTGTCGCCTTGGACAAACTATACCTGAAAAATTCAAACAGATCATTTGAATGGCATTAGTTGTTAGCCGAACAGAGACCGTAATTGTTTGTCATTATTTAGACGGAACCAAGCGGAAGACTTTGAGTGTTACAACACAGTCAGTAAGCTCCATTAGTGTATTTCCATGATCTCAGAACTGATTGTTATGTGGCTGCCAACTCCCCTAATTACATTTCCCTAACTTGGCCTTACATCTGCCACTCCAATTCCGCCTCCCAACAAGCAATTCCCGAGTGCAAATTGCTGTTTAGATACAAGAGGAATCTCAGAGATAAATATGACGACTGCCCCAAGATATCGTATGACGCTCTCTACGTATTCCAGCTAGGGAATTTATACGCCAATGGGGTTGAGATGATGGGGGGAGAGATGCCATCGCGCCATCGCCATCGGTTGGACAAATAAACTGACTTTTGTTTGGCCTTTCCCAATAATTGACCTTACTTGCAGCGACGGCCGATAATTGTCATATGAGTTTTGCCCGACGGCGACAACACACACATTCCAGCAGCGCCAGCGCCCTGGGGAAAAGTGCTTTATTAATAATTAATTTAGGCGCGCAATTGAGCGAGCTGGACGGACCAAGTCCTCCTCCAAGTTGCGTGCAGCGAGCTAATTACATGACCAAACTGTCTTTTCATTTCTTGGCCAACGGAGTGGGGCCCCGAGGTGGTTTAAGTACACACCCGTCGTCTGACGGCGGCTCGCTCCATCGAACCGCACTTTTCGTACCGCCCAACGCCCACCACCCACCATCCACCGTCCATCGCCCAGTGCTTTAATAATGTTTACATGATTGATTCATGCGCGATGGCTTTTAGCCGAGTTAATGAAGCACCGTGCCTGCCCCCCTTCTCGCCTCGCTGTGACTTGAGTTTCGTTTCGTTTGGTGGGCGATTGTCTGTGGGTGTGTATCTTCGTATCGTTCTTTTTACTTTTTCACTTTTTTTACAACCACCTTCCGCCGCCCCTGACAACCTGAAAATGGTTCTTTCGCTTGAATGGGCAAACTTTAAAAATTGATTATAAAAATCACTTGCGTGGCTCTGTTTGTCTGGCTTTTATTTTTGTATCCATTGGTCGATGAGGAGTGCCAGGGTATCTTGGATTCTATAAGCGGTTACAAAAGTACTCTGTGTGAGGAGTATTTAAAAATTTTACAACTGAATAGCATTTAGTCTCTAAAGCTGTGGAATCACTTGTAAATGTGTCTAAGTTTCACCTAATTCTCTTAACCTTGTGCTTATTTCTCTTTTAAAATATTGTACAATATTTCCTAAAAACTTTAATTCTAAATTCTTTTGTATATTAAATCACCAAAGAAATCTTTTTAAATCCCCTTTGAACTGTAAACACACCACCGGGTATCTTATAGTCGGGGCACTTGCCCAGACGCTTCTTTATCCATCTCTTTTTTATTTTCATTTTCCTTTTAGGAAATGGGTGCGCCTTGGCTGCATTAGCACATAACAATAAAGCTCGGCACAGCATGATGGACATTGCAAGGACGACCTTCAAAGTGGGTGGGCAATGGCTGTGGTAAAGCTTGTGGGTGAAGTTTTCATTAATGAAACATTGTAGCCGGCTGTTGATGTCATTTCCAAGGGGGAGAAAGAAAAACCACTTTAAGGCTACTGTCATAGCGACGTTCTGTGCTTTCAGGATATTTTCTAGACGATGTAATGTTGTATGTTTTTTTACTTTTCTAATTACACAAAATCAAGCAAAATAATGTCAAGGATAAACAGTTTTTTAGGTAGAGGATATTACAATTATGATTTATGAACGATTTCCCCAACGAATTCAAGAGTAAACCAAATATCTGATATCGATCAGGACCAATTAGGCGAAACTTCAGGCAATATTCAGGTATATTAAATAGCGGAGACTATGTGTTAATTTACCTGAACCTGTCAGAAGAGAGGGAGTACGTAGCTGTCCCTTGTCAGCCCCCACTTTATCTGTCGGGTCTCATCGTCTGCTTGGAGCGGGGGGCTTCAGGGGGATATAGACTTATTAAATGCTGAATTATTTATGACAGAACATTGGGGGGGAATGGTCCTGGTGCCGCCTGAAGTCCTGCTGGTTATGTTTACACAACCTGGCTAATGCTTCGTTGGCTTTTGCCTAATTTGCTGCCTGCTCTAGTCAGTGTTTTTGTGTGTTTTTCCGCCAGCTACCTTATTCTTTTGGGCTGTGTAAGTTGGTCTAATCGCCGACCCACGCGTGTTTACTTTAGGCCTACGGAAAATGCCTTTTAAATAACAACCTTGCCTTGCCTTGCCGCTACATGAACTTACATATTAGCGGTTAGCATTCCACCACAACTCCCACTCCACCTCCGATTCCTGTCTGTGCTCGAGCATTTTATTGACTCGGACCCAGCCCATGCCTTCGCATTTACCGACTTTTGCCAACTTTAGGAGAATTACCCTACTATTCCCAGGTCCATAACTGCCTGCCTCCAAATGAACATGCATGACCCACTTTGGCCACATAAATTTCCATGTATACGATGTCGAGGAGGAGTAGGTACGAGGCGGGACGGTCGTTCGGCCAGATGGGAGCACTAAAATAATCAAATGCACGGTTCAATACACTGAGCACAATTTGCTCCGTGTGCCCCTGAGATCTTCCAGACTGAGTGGAATTTCGTAATATCGCAACCCATGACGTAATTGCACTACATAAAGTGTAGCATGTAGCGTTGCATTGATTATATTGGATCATGATATTCCTGGTAAATGCACTTTTATCTTATCCATTATCTTTGCCCTGGAGTTCATAACAAAGAAAAATGCCTTGCAAGTGAATTCATGAACGGAGAAAACTGATAAGTGACTGGCTACTGTGCTGTGTGTTGGCTTAATAAATAGGTTGTATCGCATTGTTTGTAAAGTAATTAGTTTGGAAACCCCCACTTTCAAATGCAGCCATGAGAAAACACCACTCCGAATTATATTTTTATTATCTTGATGTAAAACTGCATTAATTAAATGAAACACACAAGAGGTCGTGGATCAATAATGAATTATACGGGCGGGGAGGAACCATGGATATCATCATGATTCAGCTGAAACGTGCCCTAAACTATGATTTCGGGAACACCAATGTAATTTCACTTTTGAACTAAATCGATACCATCACCATTTTAATTGACAGGTTGAAGGGGAAAATATAACAAGAGCTCAAAGCCAAACTAACAACCAACTTTACCCTCCAAGAAGGGCGTGTGAGAAGCGCGGAGAGAGGCGTGTGAGAAGCACCAAGAAGGGTGTTTGAGAAGCGCGGAGAAGGGCGTGTGAGAAGCACGGAGAGAGGCGTTTTAGGGAAGAGGAGAAGGCGTAACCCACTCGACCCACATTCTCGCCTCCCAAAATCGAAATCGGAAAACAAAACTCGGATTCGGGTTGCGAAGTTGCGTGAGTTTCACTTTTATGCCGTCAAGTGTCTGTTTTTTTTTGTCAGGGCAAACAATAATTCAGCAATCAACGTGCTCATCGTCGAGTTAAACTCGCATTAATTTTGCATTTCGCGCGAGACGCAAGCGGCCGCCTAATAAATCGAGTCAGCCGCGGTAATTGCACTTCGCCAAAGCGCCATTAAAGATTCAACAGCTCGGGACGCCCTCGGGGTAAATATGAATCCGCGACCAAGTGGGTTGGTCCCAATTAGGTGACATGCAACATGGCAAAGGCAGACGAGAAGTTGTGAGCTAACCTGGGGTCTGTCCCAGTCCTGACTACTGCATGTCCTCCCCCGGGGAGGAGGGGCCACAAGACACTCTCACTCTGTCTGGGATCCGGGGCTTGTTAATGGACTTGACACTTGGCCAACAGTTGGTCACGCGCCACAAGACGACTTCGGAGCACCGTAATGATGGCGATAATTACAAGACCCAAAGCTGTCACCTTCCCTACAACTTGCACTTGTTGTTCCGCCCATCGAAGGTTATACATGTTTTCTATCCGGAGGAATATGATTAATGACGTGGACTGACTCCCCTCCGACGGTGGGTCATTGGGTGACTAACGCGTGACCCAAAAAGCATCGACAGTGAAAGTGAACAGCACATAAAAATATGGCAAACTTGGAGAGGTGCAAGGAAAGTAAGTGAGAGGGAAAGCCAAAATCAAAACAAATAAATAAATAGCCATAAAAAAGAACAAGGCATAATTATAAACGAAGTGATTACAAAGTTCCGGTTGTAAAAAGGCGAGGGGATGGTGCTTATTTATATTGTTCTCAAATAAGAAATGAGGTGAGCCGATAAGCAGGTCAATAAATTGTTATGACCAATAAAGAATAATAAAACACAATCAGAGTTCCATATATAAACTATATAAAGCACATAACCCATATTTAAGTTATTAAATAAATTAAATCTTATCAAACCACTTGAAAGACCTAAAACCGCCTGAAAGCGACGATCATCTCATCTCACAAACCTTAACCTCGCCATTTTGATTGATCACAAGCAACCATTTTAAACAAAATCTACAAACTCTGAAGTAATTCCTAGAAATCCTACGTTTTCTAGTAGAAACCCTGAGGAATAAAGTTTATTGCGCCCGTTGGCGGCGTCATACACGAGAATAAGCCACTTCAGAGTGACCAAATCAATATCTTATCGGGGAAAACGACGAGATAATGAAATAAAAGTCCACTTCTACCTTTCAAGAAACTGCTGGCATGCGTTGGCATGCACTTGAACGTGATATATGGGAACGACGACGACAATGCTGTTAACTGTTCCAATTACAGAATTGCACTTCCCGGGGACAAGTCAACAAAAAGAAAACCAGAGTTGGCCAGGAGCGACAACAACCTGGACAAACACAAATATAATTATTTGACCAACAAGAGGGGAGACGAGGGGAGCTAGCAAATTGCATTAGAATGTGCAATCTTGCTAATGACCCAATTATAATGATGGCCGAGTGCGCTGGCTTTCACCGAACTGCGCGCGACCTGTTTTCCTTAATTTTATTTTGCTGTGACTGCCTGCAGTTGGCAGTTGGCAGGACCTCCCCTGCCACAGTCGCAATCTGGATGGGACTCAAGCACTGCAAGGACACTGGCCAGCCAGCCAGGCCACACACAATGACAGTGCCAGAAGCCAGCGGCTTTGGTTGAGGGTCGAACACGCGACTGTTAAAAAATTACACTTGCCAACGACAACCATAACAATTTCACGCCGGATGGAAGAGTGAACTTGAATGGAATGGAAAGCCATGTCCATGTCCTTGCACTCGCTTTTGCTCCAACTCCGCCTTCCCCTCTTTAGTCCTTTCATAAATATCTAAGCAGGGAGCAGACACATGCGGCGACACATCATGGAACCTAAAAAAAATGAAAATTAACCGCGGAATGCTTTCACCATGACGCAGAGGGAAACTCCAGCCCCTCATCTCGGCCTGCGGGCCAAGGTCGAGGCCAAGTGAGGGGGTATTATTTTGCAATTTACTTGTTACTTTAATAACCAACCCACATGCGACCGGGCCCTGACCGTCATGCGGCGGCCTACACCTACACCTACGCCTTCTCTCCATTAGCGGGCGCACTCATCCCCCACTCATCCCTGACCTTAACCCATCCGGATAAGCAAACAAAGCCAGAGCCAAAGCCAAAAGCAGCTCCACTTAACTCGCATGTAAATGGTGGCGCTGGGCCAGCCATCAATGTGTTCATTTGACAATAATTGAGTTTCGGTTATATGACGAGCATTCCATGAATATTGCATATGGATTACATATCTGTGTATAGTTATGACAGCCTGAGCGACATTTCGTGACCAGTGGCTGACATTTGGGAAGCCTTCAGAGGAGTCGCGCGCGCTTCGTTTTTTGTCATTATAAAATATTCATTTTCATAACGAAGCCCCCATAACGAAGCAATGACTTTAAAATGTATTGAAAATTGACATTAAATATGCTTTAATTTGGGGTTCTAGCCGACGTAGACAACTCCCCGAATAAAACGTGTTCTCCCACCCATTTGATGTTCCCAAATATCTTAATAAAACCGCGCGTCACAGCTTAAAAATACGAATTTATGACTAACAAGTTTTGTGAAAGAAGAAAAGGTGGTTTTAACTTATAAATTCAAAGTTTAGATCGTTAGAAATGATTAGTTTTTATGCAATAAAATATTATTTCTATTAATTGCAAATTATTTAACCAATGACGTTTAGATCCATCATAATTTGTAATATTTTTCTTTGGTTTTGCAGGGAGACGGAGCGTTATAAGAAGGTGAAATGGCAGGACTTGCGTGTCGGGGACATTGTCCACCTGTCCAACAACGAGACGGTGCCGGCGGACATCCTGCTGCTCCGGACAAGCGACCCCCAAGGGGTCTGCTACATAGACACCTGCGATTTGGACGGGGAAACGAATCTGAAGCGTCGCGAGGTGAGTGCAGGCGGCAATTAGACAACACAGATACGTGATACTAACCCCGGATTACATATGTTTCTATGGCATTTTGCTGTGCAGGTTGTACGTGGCTTCGAGGAAATGCAGAGCATTTTTGTGCCCAGCAAGTTTGTGAGTCGCGTGGAGGCGGATGCGCCGACAACGAAGCTATATAGATTCCATGGGGCCTTAATACATCCAACTGGCGAGCGTGTGCCGATTTCGACCGAGTGCCTTTTGCTGAGAGAGAGCAGACTGAAGGTGGGTTTTAACTATAATATTCTAAGCATTCCCTAACCTGATCTTCGCTCACAGAATACGGACTTTATTGAGGGTATCGTGGTCTATGCGGGACATGAAACAAAGTCGATGCTGAACAATAGTGGTCCGAGGTACAAGCGCTCCCAGGTGGAACAGCAAATGAATATTGATGTGATATGGTGAGTGCGTTGACCGTGCGAATTGTTTTTACAGGGAAAGATGTACAAAATAAAGAACAAGTGAAATGGCTTTTAAATTAATTAAGAGATAGGCTTTAATGAAAAAGCCATTCAGTTTCACACAAAAATAAGATAAGGAAGGCCTTATAAGGCATCTTTCCCCTTAGGAAAATGTGCAACCTTCCTCCAACCTAAGTAGAAACTCAAATATACCTAAGAAAGTAATTAATTATTAATCAATCTCTCCTGCAAACCCACTTTAGGTGTGTGATAATTTTGTTGTTACTGTGCGTTGTCGGCGCCATCGGCTGCAGGATGTGGCTGAGCTCGTTCACCAACTTTCCGGTGCCCTATCTCCCCTTCGAGGTGAATGCCAACCTCGAGGGCATGTGGACCTTTTGGACGTACATCATCATTCTGCAGGTGATGATACCGCTGTCCCTGTACGTGACCATCGAGCTGTGCAAGATCCTGCAGGTCTTTCACATCCACAACAACATCGATCTGTACGATCAGGATACCAATAAGCAGACGGAATGTCGAGCGATGAACATCACCGAGGAGTTGGGCCAGATTCAGCATATATTCTCGGATAAAACAGGCACTCTGACCGAGAATAAGATGATCTTTAGGAGGTGTGTGGTCAACGGTGCGGATTACAATCATCCGCCATCGGAACTGGAGAAGATCTACTCAAAGCCGGGAGCACCAGCTCCGCCGCTGCTGCCGAACGATAACCTGATCAATGACATGGCGCAGCTTACGCAGGGAGCTTATCTGACGACGCCGGCGCAACGCATCCAGGAGTTCCTGGTGGTGCTGGCCATCTGCAATACGGTGATTGTTGGGGCCGCCCCACATCGCGATCTGATGAATGCCAGTGGCATTATCGAGGTGCAGCAGCAGCAGCAAACGGGCAATAATAGTCCGGCGAACCTGAAGCTCGCAAAGCAGCGACAGAAGCTGCTGGCAACGAGCACAACGACAACAACAACGACCACAACTACCATACTGAATGGTGGTTCTGGGTCACAGCAGCCGGGATCTATTCCCGCCGATCGCTACATTCGTCTGGCAGAGTCGCGATCGGTGACACCCTCGCCACCGCCCAACTTGCTCTTTGCCCTGCCCGCCCAGAGCCACCAGCCGACGCTGTCGCCGATCAGCAGTTCGGCGGAATCGTCCCCAAATTCCGAATCGGAGTCCCCATCGCCGCCGATGAAAAACAAGGCTCTGTCCAACAGTATTTCGCCCACGGGAAGGGCCAAGGCGGTCATCAACTCGAAGATTACCAGCATAGCCACCTTCCTGAATGCCAAGACCCAAGGAAAGCGACTGAAGATGAAGTGAGTCTTGAATGGGAACTCAGTTTGAGAGCTTTAGTTAAGTTAACTTCGTATCCATTTTTCCAGTTCAACAAAAACGGAAACGATTTACAGAACCGCCGACGGACGACCGTTGTACGAGGCCGAAAGTCCGGATGAGTTGGCACTGGTGAATGCTGCCTACAGCTATGACTGCTGCCTGCTTAATCGCAGTGCCAACCAAATTCTGGTCAGCATGCCAACGGCGGGCGCCGCCACGGTGGAGTATGAAATACTCAAGGTCCTGCCCTTCGACTCTAGTCGCAAGTGCATGTCGATTGTGGTCCGGCGCACTGGCACCCAGGAGATAGTGCTGTACACCAAGGGAGCGGATAGCTCCATCATGCCCGTCCTGGCGCCCTGCTCGCACAACAGCCCCGAGGGTGAGTTCATCATCATGCTTCAATTACATATAATTTTCCTATTCAATTATTTTCTGCTAATTACTCATAATTACACAGGCATCCTGCGAGAACAGACACAGCAGCAGCTGGATCGCTATGCTCGTGAAGGCCTCCGCATCCTGGTGATGGCCAAACGCACCCTCAACTCTGCTGACTATACAGATTGGTGGGCGCGACATCAGGAGATTGAGATGTCACTGGAAAATCGCGAGCGCAGGCTGCGCGATTCATTTGCCAAGCTGGAGAGCAATCTGACTTTGCTGGGGGCAACGGGCATTGAGGATCGCCTGCAGGATGGAGTGCCAGAGACGATAGCATCGGTATTATCAGCGGGAATCTCTGTGTGGGTGTTGACGGGAGATAAGCCCGAAACGGCCATAAATATTGCCTATTCTGCGAAGCTATTTACTCAGCAAATGGAGTTGATCAAGTAAGTGGAACGGAACAGTGGATAAGAAAGAAGGAAATATTTAATTTCTTGATTGTATATTCCCTTAGATTGACAGCTCGATCTCGAGACGCAGCAGAAACAGCCATTAATTTCTATCTGACTGACATGGAGAATGCCAAGACATCCTCCTCTCTGGGCTATGGCCAAACCTTGAGGAAAAAGCAGAGAGCTTTGGTTGTGGATGGCAAGACGCTTACCTTTATCCTGGATCCCAAGTGAGTTTCACATTAAATATAAATAATCAGGGTTTTTATTTAAGCAAGGCTTTTCGTAAATGCCAGGAATTTTCATAAGAGATCTGTGTTAAAACACATATAAATTCCATAATAATTGTTTAAATTGTGGAGTGAAGAGTTACATAAATGCTTAGTTATTAAAGATCACATCGGTTTAAAAGTCAAATACGAGCTAAGGGTAGAATAGAGCTTCTCATCATTTCGATGTAGTCAACGGGCTCGATCATGTAGTTATTACATCATGGGCTCGATGCCCAGCACGGCCAGCAACACATTGAGGACCTGGCGCAAGGTCATGATGAGTGAGACTCTGGCGTGGAGGATCGGCGACAGTTGGTCGCCCTTCTGGACGAGCCCCTTCTTGTGGTGACGCATCCAGATTCTCAATGTAGCGCACAAACTGATGAATGCCGCACGAGCCCTGCGGCAATTGTTCCAGCTGGGACTCAAGCACATTGGCGAAGGGCAGCAAGTATCCGTAAATCAGCTCCCAATCCAAATCATCCTCCAGAATGCTGAAATCAATCTCCTCCAGCGGCGGCCTTCACTTGGTCGTTAAAGGTGCGCAGCATCGTCTCCATGCGCGCCGAGTTGTACAGCAAGTACGAAGCTCCCTTGGTGCTGCCCAGTCCATTGCGCACCAGAGTGACTGCGCTCTGGTGGCGCACACTGGCCAGGTCCACCATCACGGCAGCAGAACCCCGGGCGCTTCATCAAGGTATCCATGTTGCTTAGGCCCGAGTTGCAGATGTGCATGGTGCGCAACTCCAAATAACTCTCCAGTGTCATCTTGGTAGCCGTCTTCTGCACGGGCTCCACTATGGGTCCACTGACCAGGCAGACATGATCCTTCACCTCCGGCTGAGTGCATTTTTGCAGTTCCACATGAATACGCAGGGTGTCCTTCTTCACATTCTTGGGCTCGACCAGACGCCAAGGCGAGTTAGTCAGTCAGCCGACGTACGATCTCATAGACAACCTGCAAGCGGTATTTGCGCAGCTCCTGGGGGCCTTCGTCTGCTCCCCCGCCAGCATTCTGAAGAATCAAGCTCAAAGTGGGCGACTGGTCAGTCTTGGCACGACGTCCGGCCTCCTTCAGCACATTCTTAAGGACATGTTCAATGATTGGACGGCGCTGAAAGGTCAGTGTGTAGCGTCCGAAGGGCGCAGGAGTGGCCGCCTTGAGGGGAAAGCGCCAACTGGGGCGGCGTGTTCGATCAGCGACTGGAGTTCCTCGTTCTCCGGGATCAGGTCATCCGTTTCGCTGCGTAGCTGGCGCCCGTGCTTGGCTACGATGGCCTGCCAGAAGCGAGTGTTTGCGGAAAATCTGACGTCTCCAGTCTCTTTCAAATTCAAGATGCTGCAGCGGATGAAATAGTCTAAAAGCTGCTGACCAGCCTGGTGCAATGGAGTAAAGTTATTTATATTAAAGAATATGAGGAAAAACCAAACAAAAATTCCTGTTTCTATTCGTACAAAATTACTTTAAAATTAATTTAAAAATTACTTCTTTTCCTAATTCCTGTTTCCTTCCTTTCCTTGCAGGTCCAAACTGATACTGCCATTTCTGCGGCTCGCCAAGCGATGCGCCTCGGTGCTGTGCTGTCGCTCCACACCGCTGCAGAAGGCATACCTAGTCAAGGTGGTCAAGGAGGAGCTGAATCTGCGTACCCTGGCCATTGGCGATGGCGCCAATGATGTGTCCATGATCCAGATGGCGGATGTGGGTGTGGGCATATCCGGGCAGGAGGGCATGCAGGCGGTAATGGCCGCCGATTTCACACTCTCCCGGTTTCGTTACCTGGAGCGGTTGCTGCTCTCGCATGGCTATTGGTGCTACGATCGCTTGTCCCGCATGATTTTGTATTTCTTTTACAAAAATGCGGTAAGTATTTGTTGTTTGCTACATTTTTAAGCATCCGAATTTACACTCTTATTTCATTATTTTCAGGCCTTTGTATTTCTGATATTTTGGTATCAGCTTTATTGCGGCTTCTCTGGGTCTGTGATGATGGACCAGATGTACTTGATGCTGTACAATTTGATATTCACCTCGCTGCCGCCCTTGGCCATCGGAGTGTACGACAAGCGAGTGCCAGAAGATCTCCTGCTAAAGAATCCGTATCTCTATAAGAATGTAAGTGGAATGAAGACTCTGGAGAATTAAGGGAACTGCAATTTATCTGCAATCTCTCTTATTTTAGGGTCGACTGGGCTTGGCTTATAGACCGCACGACTTTTGGCTGATACTGCTGGATGCCCTCTATCAGAGCCTCGTTATATTCTTTGTGGCGCTGTGCGCCTACGCGGAGAGTAATGTGGGCATCTGGGAGTTTGGCACCACCATCACGGCCTCCTGTCTGTTTGCCAATCTGGTGCATTGTGCCATAGAAATACGTTCCTGGGTGAGTGTGCTCTACCTACACATTTTAAATAAATAAATATTTAGCAAATTTAAATGTAAATTCTCCTCTCTTACAGACCGTGCTGCATGTCATATCCATTGGCGTTAGCCTGGCCTCCTTCTACCTCTTCTCAATTGTGTACAACTCGATGTGCGTCAATTGCTTTGGCCTGCCCTCCACCTACTGGGTGATCTTTGTGTGCTTCGGCTCCGCTGTCCACTGGCTGGTGATACTGCTCTCCACAGTGGTGGCAGTGCTGCCACGGTAAGAATCCATGCAACTCCATTTCATACAAATAACAATAATTATTTTATTTGTTTTATTTTTGCAGCCTGCTGCTCACCACAGTGCGCATCTCGCTGTGTCCCGACGACAGCACCAAAGTCATACTGCAGAGCAAGCGGGAGCGCAGCAGAGGTGAGGGTTTGTTAGTTACTTGGTCGCGCTCCACGTCAGCCTCATCGATCTATAGGTAAAAAGGCACAACATTATACGAATGACGACAGTTTCCTTTTGCACGCACGACTTTAGTTTCGTCTTTATGAGTTCACTATTATGATTTTGTGTCTTTTTTATTTGTACATTGCCTTGCTTCTGCATTAATAATAATAACTTAAACTTAATAACTATAAACTCGCTTGCAGAATCACCGATTATGGGTCTAAGAATCAGATTATAACAACGATTACCTGATCGAGCGCCAAAATGCAATTCCTCGGCGGCTGTCTCAGCAGCGGCAAACAAACTCTAGGATAAGGAAACACGACGACGACTAGCAACATCCATGAACACATGAACTTGTAAACAAGTGCTTTCACCATAAAAAAATAAGTGGCCTTCGACACCGATTATCATAAATAATGTTTCGTTTAGTTTAGTTTAGCCGCCCTGCAAATTATTATTATATCGTAAATGTACTTAGTAACCAATTGAATTCACTGTTTAGCGAAGATTTCCAAGTTAACTATCCGAGTTTTAGTTGAAAATGATTGCATATTTATTTGTATATAAGTAGAGAGTTAGCGTTAGTACCTAGAACCGTAGCGAAGCAACCTAACCAACCTAACGACTATTGTTTAACAGAACCGAAAATACAATGCTAAATTACTAAAACTAGTTACATGTAATGCCTAGACCTAGATATAGATACCTATATATATAGTATATATATCACCCTAACAGAAATACTTGACAATTCAAAACACAACAGAACTCTGATGGTTCGATGAAAAGGCTGTGATTCTACACTCATGAAGGATATATACCTAAGCATAAGAATTATTATTATTATAATATATACACACATACCGAAACCCAAACCTAAACCTAAACTAGATCCGTACGTTAGTAGTTGCATTGATTCCGAGTATTGACATCTCCTCTCCCCTCCACTCACCTTCTGTGTTTCCTAGTTTGTTGTTCCGGCAAGCAAGTGAGTTTTTTACTTTTTTATTGAGGGTATTAATCGATCGTTGTAATCAATTAGTTTTACTAAACTGTACTAAAAAGAACCCTTCAATTCGAAATTAACTTGGTACGTGTGTTGACACAGGAAGATGGAGATTGAATACCAGAGAGCAAAAATCGTTAGCTGAATATTTACATTGTTGGAAAAGCAAGAAATCATTAAATGAAATAAATGTATATTTACCTAAAAACTTGTGTGGTTTCATTTGTTTATATTTTAAAGGATATTTTTTCAATTGATTAGGGGAAATTCAAATTGGAACAAATGGAAAATATTTTTATTTCCTGTCAGAGTCAGTGCTGCCAGTTTGGCTACTTTTTAAAAAATGGAAACTTTTGACGGAATGGTTGGAGTCCAAGCTAAATGTAAAAATTCGCACATTACAAAATGTTGAATTAAAGACAAGACTTAATGCTAATCTATAAATAATAATAATACTACAAAGTGATTTTCTTACTATCTTGGCATTGCCTTAAACCTTTTATAATAGTTTGTATAATATTTTCGACAGTTTTTCAACTTTTATATAACAGTTTCAGTCGGTTTATGCCAGCTGATTGGACAATCAGCTGTTCCCCTCCAGGGCTACCTTTTTAGCAATTTATTAGCTAGATCTGGCTACTTTTAAAAATATGTGCAGTCTAGCCAATTAAACTATTCTTTATAGCACCTTTGTGAACTTTTTTTTAATACATAGTTTTATATTTTAAAATGTAAAATTTTAATTATTCACCCAGTTTTGCAATTACACAAAAAATTGTATTTCTTTTTTATTAATTTTAAATTTAATTGTCTCTTTGTCTAAAGAAGTAGGCAAACTTTTAAAAATACAATTTTAAGTTCCTATTAATAAGGATAATATTCTTTGGAGCATTTCCGATTTTCGGTTTCTTTCATTATCTTATGTTTAAACAAAACCTATAAGAGGCTAATTGCCGAGAATTAATTGCTTCTATCCGGACCTTTTACCGCACTTCTTGAAATGATAGTTTGAAAGTATAGATACAAATTTTGCAATGATGACAACATAAAAAAAAAAACGGAAAATATTTTAAAATATTCTATTTTTATTTATTCTAAAATTATTCCAGCATCTGAATTTCAAAAAAAGCAAAATTTGACGGGAAAAAAGTTAAAGTGGCAGCACGCACTGCTTGGCTTTCAGATACTTTGCATTCGAAAAGCAACAAGCAACGCGTTCGGGATGCCAATATATTTCTGAAAAAATAACAACAATTCGAACGATTCGCCGATTTAATTTGCTAAAACCGAAACACAAAAGTGCCTGCCGTAAAATAGAAGTAATCCATAACGTCGGAGAAAACAGCTGTGTTTATGAGAAGCAAACGGAAAAAGGATAACGAAACATAAGAAAGTGAAACAAAGGTTTACGATTGATTTTGCGCTACTTTCGCGGAAAAGCATCGCGCGTAAATTTTCGGAGGCTCTTTGGGCCCACGAGTGTGTGTGTGCGGGTGTGATCAAACATAAATAATGTGCAATTACGGGTCAGTAACCCAAACAAAGCAGTGATAAGGGGCAAGATAGTCCTTGAGTAAATGCAGTGGCGAAGGAGTATGAAAACAAAGAGAGCAAGGTGAATGCAAACGCTGTAAAACAATGTGTGTGTGCTCTAATGTTTCTTATTTGCGGTGGCTGTGTGGGTGAGAGAGTGAGAGAGTGTGCGTCTGTGTCTGCTCCGTGGACATCTGTTCCGTCTCGTCTACATGTCCCTCGCCTCTCTGTCCCTTTTTGGCCTCCCAGACTCGTCTCGCTCTACATGCCCAGGTAAAGCTGGATGTGGATGTGTGCGTGGGGGGGCTCTCTCTCTCTCGTTCTCTCGTTCTCTGTGGTAAACTATTTATTGTTCTTTCATAATGCAATAAACAAATTGGTCAAATGTGTAAAAGAGAATTTCAATGTTAAAAGTGCTGAAATCTCCTATACAAAAGTGATTTAAAAATGCGATGAGCTACAAGTTTTTTTTTTTTTAATAAACGTGTTTTATAAAATGACATAAAATTTGTACACTTTGAGAAAAACAGAGGTATTCAAATAAGTACAAACTTTGGCTCTTAATCTAAATTATTACAAATATGTATCTAAGAATTTAATTTTTACGTGTATTTATTTTTCTATAAATTAGCTTTGACCTGTGATTCTTTTTAGTATTTTCTGTAAATTCCAAAAACACAAAAAACTTTAAAAATGTATTATCAAAATATTAATAAAAATAATTAAAGACCGAAGATTAGATTAAAGATCACGAAGGACTTTGTTAGTAAATAACAAGGCTCATTTTTTTGGTTATTTAATTATATTTAGGACAGGACGTTCAAGGAGGTTCTTTTACTTTTCCTCAAAGCCGAGCTATCCTCAGCAGGTTTTTTCTACCTATCCAAGAAAATCCCCTCTATTGCTATCTATCAATGTATCTATGGTAATTTATTCATTGCTCTCTTAAGAGCGTGAACATTACCAAGGTGATAAAATAGAATCCTTGAAGCGTAGAGGACACCCTGTTTTTGCCTTCTAAAGGCACTTGTTACAGATTCCCCTGCTCCCCCGCCGAGTTTTCCTTTGTGGCGTTCTCTTTGGTTTTCTTCAACGTTGTTGCTTTTCAATTGATTTATTTTTGCATAATCGCTCATTGCCAGACGGAACCAACTCATAAGCAAACACAAAAACAGAAGGAAAAAAAAAAACAGAAAAACGCACGCTAAGTACAACTGACACAAGTACGGAATACATACATATATGTATTTATAAACACATAGTATTTGCATGTACAGCTGCGGCTTGTGTGATTTTTGACAATAGGCGAATGATTTGCAGACCTGTGCTAATGGCAAAATCATATCCTCATTGATTGCCGATAAACGATCAATGGCAGTCGGTGCGCGTATTCTGTACTTCTATTTCTCCGGGAATGATTCAGGCAATTCAGGTGGAAATTAACTGTCAAAAAATAAATCGAAACTGGTTTTCCAACGTAGCAACAACATCTGTTCTAAAGGCATTTGTGACAAAATGAATCCAAAATCGGTGTTCAACAAAGAAATGCTGCGACGACTTTCTATCGGGGAGTCTTAATTGTGACTTCAAAAGAAACCCTGAAACGCAGTAAAGCCTTGAAATTCCCAAGTGTTTTAGCCAACAATTCGATTTGATTGAGACCACCGATTATATATCGGTTATTAAAATTTACGAGAAATCCACTATTACTTTTGCAGTTGTAGTTTAAGATCCATTGAAATAGATCTGTTGGAAAAAATTAAGATTTATTACCTGTTTTTAAGCTGTAAACAATAGCTACTTTAATTGCCTCTTTTGGCTCGCATAATTAGATTAGTTATAGGTTTAATTTGTGTGATATGCTTTAAAATGCTACGTTCTTCTTTTTAAATATGTACATTTGTAGTTTAGGCTAGTGCTTTTGATAATAGAAAATATTGATTTATTAAAGCTAAACTTTAAAAAACTATGTTTAAAGAATTTTATCTAGAAAGTTTAGCTCTAAAATCATATAAAAATAGAAAATATATTAAATAGAAAATTTCATTTTATTCATAATATAAAAATCAATAATAATTTTTCCAAATATTTCAGTCTGTTAATAATTATTGATTTATGAGATCATCAACATATTTATTAAATTAACTTATTTAAGTTTGCAAAAACTCTGTTTAAAATTATTTCTTGGTGCTTAAAAATTACATTTAATAACCATATTCTTAATAATTCTTTCTAAGAAACTTGTACTATAATAGACCAAGCACATTTTCTACATATTCCTGGAAGTTTGCCAATAAAAAGTAATTTTAAATATATCAAAATTCCATTATAATGAATTTATAATCTTTATAAATATTGGTATTTATAGCTAGATTTATTTAGTTTTTCGTCTAAAATCAAAGTTTAAACAGTTTTCTTTTCGAATTTCTTGTGATATAAATTATACACATGTTTATATTCCTTTTGTTAGTAGTTTCGAGGTCTCTTTCATGTGATTTCCACTGCATTTACACCTTGATGTGTAATTCCAATATTCGTTTTGGCCTGTTCCATTTCTTGCGCTTGGCTGGCGCTCTGCGCTCTCTCCCCCTCTATTTCGTACCCTTTTTGTTGGTAGCCCCAATTAGCTGCTGCTGGGCTTTGCTTGCCAAATCTTCGCACGTAACCAAAAGGTAGAGAGAAACACTAACAACATTAAGGCATCAGCATAATCGAGAGATCGCGTTGCGCTCTCTTTCTAACGGTGTTTGGACAACACGCTCTCCTCCCTCGTCCGATGATTAGGAAAAGGCAAACCGGTCTCAAGTCTCCGTCCCGCTCGACTTGCTCGCAGAAGAGCGGCTTTGTTGATCTCTCGTTCTCTCTCTTGGAAAAGAGAAAGAGCTTTGCGATTGTTTTGGTTTTGAGTTTCAACAGAAAAGTTAAGATACATTTTCTCATTTATTTTCAGCGAATCGAAAATGTTCAATTTAAATGCCAAATAATTAGTGGGAATCTCCTTATAAATATCTGTGTTTACACATAAATCCGCAAATGGATGTGCGAAGGAATCTCAATGAACAATCGAATTGAATGAAAAGGCGCTGTGTGAATTGAAAGCAAGGAAGGAAACGCTAGAAAAGCACGTGGAAGGTGAGTTGACTAAAAGGATTTAATTTTAAAACTATTTTATATATAGTTTTCAAACTTAGCAAGTCAAATAATTAAGAAAAGTTTTATTTTTCATATTTTTTAAATGAAATTTCTGAAATTTTCAAGGTGAAAAACTTGAAGACAATTCCCTTTATAACAGTAATTTCTACAAAAATAGACCCTAGTTTGGCTCAAAATTTGAATAACCGAGCTTTGTAAGCCTGTATTTTTATTTGTCTTATTTGTTTGTTTTGATTTTTCGATTGTTTTGAATTGGAAAACCTATTTGTCAATGGATTTTGCAAGCTGCTTTGTGAACTTCCCACACTCATATGGCCTGAGAAATCATGTCGGCCTGGCATTTCAATGGGCCAGATGCCATATTACGTGACGTCTCTTTTTCGGCAAACTCAAAAAACCTAAAAACCTCGAAAAAATCGTAACAGTTACGGTGACGAAAACTGAAATTAAATCGACGCCAAAGTATGTGTCACACAATATCAATCAAAGTCGCTGAAACAAAGACCCTCCAACAGCTGAAACTGCAGTAAAACTTTTGCGATTTGCAAGAAATGTGGGAAAATCGATTACAGCGACAGTGATTGGTACGATTTAAGGACTTCCTCGCTGTCAAACTTTGCCAGTGAGGGCATTCAACCTCAGTCGAAAGCCCAGGAACACCCCCTATTTTTTTGGCACACCATTTTTATGCTCTTTTTATGGAAGGAGTTTATTCAAATCGAGCAGGTTGCTTGTTTAAACTGCGGCCAGAACTTAATAGAAAAAATAACATTTAATATATTTAAATTATTTAAAATTTTATTAGAATATAAAAATAACTTGGAATATGATTTATATTTGCCTAAAGACGGTTTAAAATGGGAAGAACTTTGGAACTGTGTACCCTGAATAGGTTTTCTAGTGCTGTTTAAAGCATTATTTTTGTTGACATACAGTTTTCATTATTACAGTTTCAAGTCATAAGCATTTAAGTCTACAAATGTATTACTAAATATTTATTTATTGCCTCTATATTGTTATAGTTTCAGAGTTCGTAATTGAATATGTTTAAACACCAGCTCTAACAGCTGTTAATCAATAATACTCTCTTAATTTTATCAAAAATGCAATACTGCCTCCTACTTTAGAAAATTTCAAATCTAAAATATTCTGGAGTATCCCAAATCGGTTGTAACTGTTTTTCCCATCAACTTGTATAAAAGTTAAACTTTTAACAACTCCTGCCCCTGTCATCGCTGTCTTGTCAAGTGTTTTCCCCATCGGTAGTCGCAGTCGTTAAAACTTTTAATTTCGTTTCTCAATCCGCGAAGCAACAAATATATATCTTCGGTGCCTTAGTTTATTGCCTTTTGTTCGATTCGCCATGCAGTTCGTTTTGTGTCTATATTACTTTATCTTGGCCAGTGAAATGTGTTCGCCTTTGGCTTTTGTGCAATCGCTGAATGCGTTTTCACATATTGTCTAATTACGCCTTTGAGCGAGCATTGAATTTAATTTCATTTAAAAGTCATAGGCGGAAATGTTTTCATAATCTTTGACTTCAGAGCTTGAGCGCTGTTACCGCATAATGGCACTTGAAAATTGATTAATTTCCATGGAAATTTAATAAGTTCCTTGAATTTTAGTGGGGGGAGATGGTGGACGTGGACTCTTCAAATCAGGGGAAACGGAAAATTTCAATTAACTTTTTCCATGCAGTCAGCAGGAAACTTGAAGAAGAAGTTTAAGTTCGCTATAATAGCAATAAACTAACTGGCAGGGCCAGTAGCAATGTTTACTTAGGCAGATTGTGCAAAGTGGAAGTGTGCTCCGCATACCCTATTCCTACCCTTCAAACAGCCCCAATATCCCCATTATCGTTTACTGGAAACACTTAAAATTTCCATCTCAAAGTGGCAATTAAAAAGACATAAAAAACGAGAGCACACAAAGAGTACTTCAACAAATAAGTTGGCGAAATGTTTACGTCTCGGCTGGGATCAGGAACAAATGTGTGTTCAGAAGTGTTAAAATGAAAATACTCATTCCCAGAGTTAATGGCAGGGGTATTATTTTTGGGAACTGCTCCATTTGGAAGGAAAACCATAGAGTCACGCCACCTGATTCCGGTTTTTAGGGTTACTAGACAAAAAAAAAAACGAAGACGTTCCACAAAATTTCTCAAATTCGTCATTGACTTTTGTTTTCGTTTCTCATTCTCAGGCAGGAGAAAGCGCGATTTTAAAACAAAGCCAAGCCCGACGAAATTATACAAATTTTGGGTTGTATGGCGGCGACAACAACAATAGCAACAATGATAACCATTTTAGGAAATTCACCAAAGCCAAGCCAATGTTTTGTTATGTTTACTTTAGTTTTTGTCATTTTTTTTGCGATGAACAGAGGCTTAGGGCCACCCATTCATTCATTCCTTCATTCAAGCGCTCACTTGTTCACTTGTTCACCCATTCACCTATTTATTTAATTTTTCGTGTGTGTATTTTTCAACTTTTTCCTGTTGTTATTTTTTGATTGCTCTTACTTTGTCGCATGTTGGCGTTTTTGGGTCACAGTACCCGATGTGTGCTGCCTGCACACGCCAATTAATGTTTACCCCACAAATCACCGCCTTCCCACTTTATCCCACATTTCATTTTCAAAAAAAAAAAAAAAACAAATGCCTTTAGAGTTTACATTTTTGATAGGTGCATTTTTTTTTTTTAACTTTTCTCTATGCCAGCTGAATTTTAAATACATACTTCGACTCACTTTCCCTTCTCTGATTAGAAAAGCGACGACTTCTGGTTAACTTCTTGGGCGAGATTCTTGAACTGCTCTTTGGATTCATGCATATACAAATCGTACGATTAAAGTTTTACATATTCAGAGATCAAAAGTTGTGCGGCTGTTCCCATTTCTTTGTTGGATTCCTCTATGAAGTTCTCCCACTTCGCTCCACGACTTTCTTGTGTCGGATGTGCTCGCCTCCAGCTAATCCCTATGCTCAGATTAAGTCCCGGCGAGAAGATGCTAAACAAACAAGCGGACAAACAAACAAACCGAATGTAAAGCTCTTTTGGCCCAAGTGATGGGGCTGCACAGAGAGAAATTAGACTTGATTTATATATTTAGGGGTAGAATCTATGATAAATAATAATTTTATATTAGAAAAAAGATATATAAAAGTAACTACAACTACATACATAACAACTTCCATGAAGATGTTATGATGTACAATATCAATTATTAATACTGCTTTCTGGTATACTTTTATTTCTCTGCTGTGCTTGAAGGCTAGCATAATCCGATCTATCCAACCAGATTGGGCCTGTAGTATAGTGCGATCTGTGTGGGGGTGTATGCACTGTTGATTTGTCTTCATTATCAGCTCGTTGACTGTTTGTTTCTTCTGATTCTTGGGTAAACATAGAGACAACATTCAAGCAGCAGCAGGAAGGCGTTGTGGCCGTGACTGACTGTTTGTAGTTTTTCCTTTTTTTTTTGTTGTTGGTTGTGGTAAAAACCTATTTATAATCATCGAGCAGATAGTGAACGAAAAACGCGTTGTCAAGTCGCTCCTCCCACGGAATTTCTGTCCACTTTGCTGCCGCCACACTTACTTACTTACATCCCCCGGAAGCCTCCCCGGCGTATGAGTTATTTTCGTACTTTCGTTCGATCGGACGCTTTGTTGTACATTTCATGAATGCCTTTGACGGCACATCCCCGCTCACTCCCCCTGATTGCGGGATACACAAGCCCACGTTTATCATATTTTTTGACAGTAGTGCCTCCTCGCACAGTGCTCACTGATTTTGGCACAAGTTTCGTGGCAGGAAATCAATAAAATCAATGTGAATGTCTCTGATTTAATGGGATTTATTTTTTGGTACTAATCACTTAGAACTTTGTTTGGAAATAGCTTCTAGAGAGGTGTTGTGGCAATTGCAATTCTATTTAATTGAGTTTTAATTTTAAGACTCTTAAAAGAATACATTTAGCTTTGCTTTTGAATTATATCTTTTCGTATCTTTTAAATATTAAATGTTATACTTTTTGGAAGCTGCAAATGTGTTTTTCCACTCACAAAACTAACAAAAGATTACCGTTTCCAAGTGCATTTATTTTTACAACGTTTATTTACCCAGACTGGAGCTAATATGACTTAAAATAAAGCTTAAGTCACTGTGCTCATCTAATTATACAGACACGTGTGTAAATTATTCAGGCTACAGCAATGCATCTCTGTTTATCTCAGATATATTGACGCATGGCTCCTGTTGTTGCGGCTTCCATTGTTTTCCATTTTTAATTATTTGGCATCTTTATAATTCCCAAACATGCGTCAAATGCCCCCGAGATAGATGCAAACACAAACAGATAATATATATATGTACATCTGTGTGATATAAAGAGTAATATGGCCAGGCTTTGGGAACTGGTACGTGAAATGATTTCAGCCAAATGTTGCCTTAATAACTGTTGTTTGTTTGCTTCTGGCTTCCCAGAGCCATATATTCATTTCCCTTTTAGCCATATTCCTCCTCGAACCCTTGTCGCTTCCCGTTTCCCGTTTCCCATCTCCCAGCCCGGGCACAAGTGTCTTTTGTTTTATCAGCTGCAGAAAGTTTAGTTGAATAAACACAGCACACAACTGAACCTTTTGCTGTGAGTTTGAATTATTATCCAAGAGCCCTGTGACGTCAAACTGCAGTGCAGCTCAAAAGTATCTCTGTATCTCTTTCGCGAACAAAATTCACAAATTCCCCGATGGATTGTAACTTCCAATTAAGTTTTTCCGCTTACCAAACCGCCAAGGTTAAGGCATTTTTTTGCCACTGTAATAATATCAACAAAACCGCTTATATAACATTCTTATCTGTCTGGGTAATAGGCTAGGATTTATCTGTGTCACTCTGTTTGAATTGGTGTCTCACTCACGGCACACGGCCTTCACAGCCGGTCGAACGAGTACCAATGGCCAACGGATGCAGATCAATATGTACCCAGCGACTTAGATACCGGTTTGCAGAAACACACCCACTTGAAATGCTGTCATCCAGTGCTGAAATGTCCAAGACAATAAGCACACGGCAAGAAATATACGAAATCGTTTAAGAAATCAATTAAAAATGTATTTTTAATTACCTAAAACTATAAGTGGTAGCTTGAAACTTGAGCTTTAGATTTAATTTATTAGAAAGTAAGAACATCTATAAGAAGTGTGTTTGTGATCACAGTTCCTCCTTTTAAAATTCCTCCTTAACTTATTATTTTAAAATATATACTACATGATAATAATAAGTTTCCATATAATTTCTTTCCTTCTGCAATGTTTTTCTTAAGAATCATTGGGTGAGTCCCCTTGACTCGATCGTAAATCGATCAATTACCGTGAGAGAGGCCAAACTGCACTCCGGCCAATGATCGAGGCCAGCGTTCTCTGTGTGTGGACAAAGCTATCAGCCAGATCAGCGAACTCTCCGGAGGATGGAGGGGACTTTACTGAACTGAGCGGGGTGACGGATGATTCAGCCGGGGGCCACCTTGTGGGAGACAGACACTCGCCATGGGATGAGATCTCTTGGGCAATGAATGAATTAAAACACAATCTCCCGCCGACACTCTCTTGGCACATCTCTCGCCCAGTGGTGACATGTGACTTTTGGTGACTTGTGCAATTAAGAGCTGCAACAACAATTGCAAATGTGTCGCCTTCTCAGTCGCAGACCCAGTTACAATTACAAGTACAGATACAGATACAGAAACAGTCTCCAGTTCCCCATTCAAACTCACTCTCCCAACCGAAGCGAGCTGACTAAGAGGATTATTTGCCACTCCGCTGCCGTTGAATCTCTGTGCCTGGCCTGCAATCCGATCCACTCCATCTAACTCACACCGATTTGGGTGCTTTGTTGTGCTTGGCGAGTCAACTGGGTGGGTGGTGGCTTGCAGCTCGCAGCTCGCAGCTCGCAGCTGGCAGCTCGGATACTTCACGGAAGCCCCTTTCATTCAGGCCAAACCAAGAGCCAAACTCCAGCAAACCGATCCGAGCCGGCCCCCTAGCGTAGCAAAGTAATTTAAAACAAAAAGCTTAAAACGAGTTTGTCGAATTCCAAAAGCCAAATAATTACACGAAACGCATTCGAGTTGCACCAGCGAAGGGGTAAGCTCGTGGGACTTGGGAAACTTGAGGCCTCGTTGCCTGCCTGCACTCGAGTGGCCCAAAAGAACCCGTTGAACGTTGATGTAGCGTAAGTAGATTCACGTGACAATACGTATGCCTTTTAGGGTGTCTGAGGGAAAGCGAAAAGCAACACTTTGGGAAATTCAAGCCTTTTGAACGGGGCTTCTTCTAAGAAATTTTGAAAAAATATATGGAATTTGCAATTGTTGCAGAGGTTTAAAGGTTTGTGAGAGAAACTTATTCCTTTTATTTGATTAAAGTTTGAATATTACAAATCTGTGTTCCTATTGGTCATACAGAGATTCAGAAAAGGCTAATCAATCATATCGATTATGTACTTTGACAGCAACAAATAAAGGAAGTTATTTAGACCAATTACGATTTTCCAGATTTGTATAGCTCCTATTTTTGATCAAACGGTACGACTTACTGGGAATCCAGTAGTTACAAAGCCCCCACAGGTTATGTTATTTTTTGAAACAATTAGTTGTATCTTATTAAGACCTTGCCTGGTGTAGCCTGGAAAATTATCTGTTTTCATCTCAACATTCCTTACGTAGTATTCACCCTTTTTTAACGGGCATGACTCTCTGCCCTTGGGCAGGTTAGAGTCCTTAAAAGAGGCCTCCAGGTATGTTTCATAAATAGTGATCATGAATGCGCACCACTTAAATAGTCCATTCATGCCGGTGGGCTTCCATTCTCCGTTCACCATTACTTCGATACTGCCGTAACATTCAAATGTATCATCAAAGTCCACGTGGCTTACTATTGTCCCGTTCAGATAGTGTTGGCGTCCAACCGGCCGCAAGTTGAACTCGATCAGAGTTTCAGTATCTCCCTCAATTTTAGTAAACGTCTCGACGCGCCAATCGTACTGAGCCCACATACAATCCTAAGGGATAAATCCATTTAGTATATACAGTGTACCTAGTAGGTACAACCAACCTACCACAATTGCGATTTCCAGGACCACAAATAACTTCAATAATTTGAACGACATTTCTTCACAGTCTGAATAGAGTTTTTAAATCGAAATTTGTATATGGGTTGGCATCGGATTTTATAGATATTCTGCACTCCGAATTTGGCATGTTTGGATACCATTTAGATAAAATTTACATCATGGTACGAAAAGTAGATTTCAAAACAGAGATAACATCAAATGATCGGAGATAAGTTATGGATCAGCAAATTATTAATTTTTATACCCTTGCAGGGTATTATAATTTTAGTGAGAAGTTTGCAACGCTGTGAAGGAGACGTTTCCGACCCTATTCTTGATCAGCATCAACAGCCGAGTCGATCTAGCCATGTCCGATTTAACTATGCCAATTTTCAATATATTTTCATATAATTTGGGATTATATTTTTCACAATTTTGGTTTTAATTTTATTCAAATCGGACCACTGTATCATATAGCTGCCATAGGAATATATACATATATCAATTCATTTAGTTTGTTCGCAACATTTTTAGCTGGCAACATTTTTTCGCAACATTTTTGCTGGCAACATTTACCTTATGTCAGTACCCGAGAAAGCGGAAAGTCAGAACATGTTTCTTCTTCTACTTACTGCAAGGGTATTTAAACTCCGGCATGCCGAAGTTAGCTTCCTTTCTTGTTTTTTCTTTAACTTTGCAAAATGTCATGTTTACCATCGAATGTATAAATATTATAAAGTTCAACTTAAATAAATAACTTTTGAAAATCAAAGCATACAACGTAAAATACAAAAGTTTAAGGTTTGATTTTATTATATAACATGTACATATACATTTTGTAGTTGAGAAATTCCCATAACGTCAAAATGTGGTTCATTAACAAGTGAGATTGGTAAACAATAATACATTACGTACAGCTGCGGAATAAATGTAGGTCAGGGGGTCCACAAATTATCAATTTTTTAGTGCAATTGCAGGGCGCCTTATCTGCCAGAGCCTCCAGCCTCAGTACAGACCTTAGTTACATATTCGGGACTCTTATCTCCACAACAATACTTGTTGATTTTAGGTATTTTGGTTATTTCAATTTAAATTCGAATTTGGTCAACGATAAGTTTGATTTAAATTGTTTCATAAATTAATGGAACTCCCCGGTTGTGGTCCCAATTCTATGCTTAATTTTGCCCTTGGGAATAATCTTAATCAATGTCACGCAGTCAGCAACAGCTGAGCACACAAACTGACGGAGCTTGGAAAGATCCCCAATCCCCTGCTTATGCGCTGTTCCATATTTCACGTCCCCAAAAGTACTATTTTTTGCGGTCTGGGAGTTCTGATTGTTTGCACTAAGATAGATGTCCGCAGTCTTATCGCCTCAGTGTTTCTCCATAATTACTTCAACTATTGCGATGGAAAAAGGGCCATTAGAATCTCACAGTGTCGCTCGTTTCTGGAATGGAAATCTCGAACAGGGAATAGATGTTGTTATCAACTGTGAACTACAGCTCTCAGTGCTCTTATCAGCACAGAAATAATTTTTCCCTAATTAGTTACTAATGATTGAAGTCTTTCTATGCCTTTTAAAAGGTGACTTCACACTCCACGTGAAAGTATCTTTGTATCTTTTTTATCTACAAACACATAAAAACAAAAAAGTAGAAAAACAGCAAAACAGAAAAGCAGAAAAACATAAAAACAAAGCAAACAAAACAAAAACAAGCGAAGAGACCGCGCTCGAAACTTGTTTTTGTGAAATTAACTTCCTGTATGCGAATCGCCTGAGATCTCGCGTATGTATCTGTGTATCTTTATCGGTGTATCTTGGCTGCATACAGAAATGCAGTTTCGGGATCCTATATATGGCCAGGCAATTGTATTCACTTTCCATTTACCTTTGATTGTTCTTCCAAAATCCCCATTAAGATTCTAAAAATGAACTCAACGCGAATGGAAACAATTAGGCGGCAAGTGCGAAAAAGAGCGAGGGAAAGACTGAGTCTGACTCAGGGGAGTGACACATCCGACAGAGCCAAAAAAATCTCGCGGCTCTCAAACGAACAAGTTTCCGTTTTTGGCTATGACAGGCTCTCGGGCCAAAACGCGGCCCCACTGACCTTTACCATTTTGGCCAAGAATCGCATGGAGTAAATCTCGTTTCCCGTCGCCCGGCACTTGCTCACTCTCTGCCCAGTTCCTCTTCTCGATTGTCTCCGGACCTGCTCATTGTCTGACTTAATTACATCAGCCATCTTGCCGCAGTCTTCGCGGGTTCAACGTTCTGCCGCAGACGCAGGGAAGAGAGTGGAAAGAACTTGGGAGCCCGTGCGTGATCCGCATCTTCATGGAGTTCCGCCGAGCTGTCGGCGGAATAACCCACAAAGGGCGTTACCAGGGGACTAGCGCCAAGCGATCGAGATCAAAGCACAATCTGTAACTTGTCGGGTTTGCAAATGGAAATTCACTTAATGGCGAAATTCGGTGGGTTTTTTGTGAGTTCAGCAGCCATTTATGGCCAATAAAAAATGCTACAAGTGCTTGAGCTTAGAAACAAATTGTTGCTAAAATAGATTATTATTTAAAATGGCCTTTTGATTGTTTTTGAGTTTTAAATACTTTTTTCCGGAAGTAATAACAAATATTTAAATAAAATCTTAAGAATATCTTTATCGTTTATATCTTTTGAAGCACCCTTTTTGATTAAAACGAATTGAAATGTATAAATATAAATTTAAAATATAAATGATCTTATTAAAAACAAGTATTAAGGCTTGGATATTGAGCTGATTCAGTAGGAAGCCTCACAATGCCTTATGAGTACCTGTTTTTCTCATGTATTTAAAAAAGAAAAGATTAGAGGAAAACTTCTGTTTTATAACAATTGATTGAAGTGGAGTTTTATATTGTTATACGGTGATTTATTATTACTACCCTTCACAATATAAATTTATTTAAGGTTCCAAGGCATCTGTTTCGCTGTAATCTCTTTTATCCCTTTGCCGACTTAATGAACCTTTTGCAACCAAAATCCACCTGTCACTGCAACTGCTGGACTGTCTGAAAATATATTTAATATTCGAAAAATGCGAACTCAACTCAATTTGATGGGTTTTCTGTGGTCGCTTTCACTCCAGCCTCCAGCCAGTCTCCTGCCTGCCGCTGATAAAATATTTCATAAATGACGTGAATTTTTGGGACCAAACTCGATTTATGTAACACTTACTCTCATTTTTTCACCCAGAGAAGGTCAATTTGCGTTGCCATGTCGCCCTTTAATTAACTCACATTGTGAAACTGAGTAAAATAACTCCCCGGTTATGTGTGTCTATGCCAGAGTAAATATATATTTTGTTCGGTGTTTGTAATTTCCCGTGAGAGATCTGATTAATGAAAACACTTCCGATGGTGCTCCAATTAGGGATGTGTAATTCGGCAATTGTAACATCGAAGCTTGTTCGCTCCGCCGATCTCCAGAGCAAACAACATTTCCTGCCGCATTCGGTGACAACTGAGCGACTACCTCGACTAGGGAGCACATACAGGGTACAATTTCTGTTTGGCAATTGGCCAAGGAATTGGTATAAAGCGACGAAAAAAAAAGTTTGCTCCTCCATCATACTTTTTATCCAGGGACAGCTGCAGCAGCAGCAGCATCTGTGTGACACCAAAACCCGTGGACGAGAAATAAAAAGAGCACAAAACTGAAAAGGAAACAAAAGTTCAAAATGTGGAACATGGAAGCAATAAGCCGGGCAGCATTTGTGGGTCAGCGAGCGGGAAATTTCAATGGATATGTAGGATAGCAGCGGGTAATTGATTAACCGGTGGCTAAAGTGCTGCAGCCAGAAGTGCACCGCCGCCGCCTACGACAACTAATGGAAGCCCCTAAATCACACTTAAGCGGTCATCCATCCAGCCATAAGGGTAAGCTCCCAAGCAAATCCTCAATTAGTTGCCTTTTGCATGGGCCTCCAGCTGCGAGAGGCTAGGATAGGCAGTGTGGAGGAGCACGCTCACAATCACAAGCATTAGCTTTTTGCTGATTTTCATATTTCTTTTGAGCCTCGCAGGCAATCGATAAAGTTTTCCCCACTCCCCCTTTTCTCTCCCTCTTGCTGTTTACGCTTCGTAATCGTAGAGTAGGTAGGGTATATAGTAGGGATGTAAGTTGATATAATATTATACGTTCCATATTACATCGAGAATAATTTAACGTTTAAAAGGGGGAAATTTTAAATATAAAAAAATAGATGTACCTGGTTCCGATTATATTAATCCGATATATCAAGCAAATCATCGATTTATCTTTATAACAGTATTGTAACGTTAAAATATCGATTTATATATCGACTTACGCGCCAGATATCGATGCTTATTTGATAACTTTTCTTGTTTGAAACCGTTTTTTTCTTCTCAATAAATCAGTTAAATGATGACAAACCCTAACAAATGGAGCACCTAAAGACATTGGGTACCGGGTATTTCATAGTCGTGGCCTTCGCTTGCAGCTTTCTCCCTTCTTTGCGCATTCCCTCTGGGGGGATGCGTGCGAGGAGGCGTGTTCAAGTGGCGTCGCCTCCATTGTGTACGGTTGGTTTTGTTGCTGCTAGTGGCTACTGGTCTTTGGCAGCGTCGCATATTAATGAAAGGAAAATCGGCGTCGAAGTGAACAACTGTTAGCTCTCACCCCGATGGTTATGATGGCAATGGCGATGACGATGACGTTGTTGATGCCATTCGGGATCTCATTTTTGTATCTCGAAGATGGTATATAGCAGTATCATTAGCCCTTCCTCCGAACGGATGTGGGATGTGTGGTCTTGTCACGCATTTATCTCCGAAAAGGATGAGGCAATAAATTGGAAAAACCCTAGGAAAATGGTATATATTCAAGGGACAAAAGCAGAGGCACGAAGATATTACATTATTATTTATTATTTATTATTTATTTTTTTTATTTGTGAAACAAAGAAATAGACTTCGCTTTTAATATGGGAATACCCCAGGGAGAGCCTTAGCTTATTATAAGACGCCCTAGTATATATATGCCTGTCGCTTTTGGTTTGTGTCAGTTTTCTTGAGCACTGAACTGTCAGGATTGTGTCACGATTGCATCTCAAATAAGGACATCCTCCACTAAGCCACCAGCATCATCATCGTCCTCATCACACGGCCAAGTGCCCGAGTGCAGAGAGAGAGAGAGAGAGAGCAGCAAGCTTTTAATAGAAGACGGCGTCAGCAAGCATCCTTCTCGTCCTGCGGATGTCTGGGACCAGCCAAATGGGAGGGATATCTCGCGCCAGAAGGAGACCCAGGTTAGGTTGTGTAGAAAAAGAGGTACTAGGTGGGTGACAGGGTCACCGCCTTCCGTAATTATCTTTTCCCCTATTTTTCCAGCAATTCGCTGCAGCGACTTGTCTGTCTTTGAGCTCAATTAGTGGTGGCAAGCGTGGTTTTCAGGAAGTAATTGTCGGCGTCATCAACTCTGGGGACTTCTTTTGTGTGTTGTGTGTGTGTGTGTGTGTGTGCGTGGGGGATGTCCCTAATGACAGTTCCGTGGAACAGGGAAGGAAACACCCATCCGTAACTCACCATTTTCTCCCGCTCTTTGTTTTCCTCTCCAGGATATGCCTCAAAGCTGATCGATTGACCGAGTAAATGCTACAGGATGTCGGCCAAGCACATCGAGCAGTATACGAATCCCTCCTTCGAGCAGGAGTCCGACCCCCCGCCCCCGACTGTGGGGGGCGCAGGCACCGCCAGCAGCAGCAGCAGCAACAGCAACAACAATGCCAACAATGCCACCGACACCGGCACGACACATCGCAAAGGTCACAGGTGAGCAAATCGCTGCACTTGCCAGTTTCTTTAGACGCCCTTGCGAAGGAGGAGCAGGTGCCATTGATATTGGTCATGGGGCATCTTCAGTTTTAAGGGGTTTACACTAAATTATATAAATTTAGGAAGCAGGAAGAGCTAAGAAGATATATTGATCTGAAAACGGTTTCCTTTCTATTAGAAAGCAACTACATATTCTTGTATTTTCATATTAACTTAGACCTTACTTTCAATTGATATTTAAGCTTATTACGAAATATTAGGAAATAGGTTTCTCATGATTTAACAATTGCTAATATTTTAAGAGCTTAAAAATATAAAATAATCAATAGATTAGAACATTTTCCAAAGGATATTCCTTTCACCAAACCGCAATAAATAATAGAAAATACAAATCAGCAACTTAAAGAGTATAAGAACCTCGTCTTTCTCCTAGCTTCCAACTCTTGATTATTATTTTGTTGAGGACATTAGCCCACCTCTGGATCCGCAGGAAGGGGAATAACTATTTACATAAATTGACACTTGCCTTGGGTAAACAAACAGAAATATTATTGCCCGTACTCCCCCACCATATCAATAATTAGCTTGTGACTTTGGGCACGTTTAGTGGCACGTGGGCGAGTGGGCTTACAGCTGAGCCTTCCTGGGGCGGCGGTGGTGGTGGTGATGGTGCCTCCATAATTCATAAGACTGCAGCGCCTTCGCTAAGCCGAAAGCCATCGGATCGATAACAGTCGATTACGATGAGTCGGTCAAGTTTGAAATATTCAAAGGGACACAGGGCCAGGGGGCTCAGGAAGAGGAAAAGGAAAGCGTGACAAACAAGTCCCGGGGCGAGCACGTGAGCTTGAAGGCGCGACTAGCGACTTGCGACTAGCGAGTAGCGACTCCGCGATTCGCCCAGCTATCCGCAGTCATCCGCGTGCCTCGCCAGCCGAAGGAACTCCGGAAAAGCCGCCGTCAGGCAGAGAACGGGAACCATTTGTGGCTGCAGCTGCCAGCAAGCCAGCGCGTCGAGGAGGAGCAAGGAGGTGGCACTGAGTTGGCCAACAGCCCAGAGTGCTTGACATTGAACCGTTGGGTGGGGAGGCGAGGTGCCGGGGTGAGTTGTCCTCGCCCTCGGGCGTCCTTGGACCGTCCATCGCCAAGTTCTAGGCCGCCTTTAGAAAGTCTGACAAAAAAAATGGGCAACCAATAATGCAGCAAGGACGAATATGTGAATGCCCTAGACAGAAGTCAGTTAAAAACAGCAATTAGTGTAAGGAAGAGCCTTTAGTTAACTAGAAACTGTCACTTTTAACGATTTATTGTTGGATGATCATTTGATATAAAATATTACGCTAGTGGTTTAAGATTTTTAATTAAGATTTTAAATTAGTAGGTGTCATACATATGTATCTATATTCCAAAATTCCAAAAGTCAGTATCCCAAAAGTTTGGATGTCAAAATGTTTTTGGAAGTCCACACGCAAAATTAAACGGTTTTCAATTAGTTTAGACTTTGGGGTTCTTGGCTAAAATCCCATTAAAACATGCAAAAAAAAATTAGAGCCGATTGTCAAATCCTTCTCGTTGATCCTCTGACCTCGGTACAAATCTCACTTGCAGGCGGCAGGAATCGATGTACCAGATGACCGGCCTCTACTCGGAGACGAATAGCGGCGACGACAGCAGCGTAGATGCGGCCCTCGACCAGGACCGTCAAGCTCACCTCGCCGGCGATCGAGATGGAGCGGGAGCGGGAGCGGGAGCAACGGGAACGGGCGTTCCAGGTGGAGCTACACAGGTGGGAGTGGGAGTGGACGGTGTGACGGTCAAGTGCCACAGCCGGCAGGCATCGGCGGGCAAGTGCCCAGTGGAGGAGGATGAGGACTACGACGAGGAGCAGTTCCGTTCCGGCGACTGTGGCATCCTCAACTGCCGGCCGTATGGCATCCAGAGATTCGCCCGCATCAAAATCTTCGTGCTGCTGCTATCGCTGCTGGTGATGATGCAGCAGGCCCTCAGCTCGGGCTACATCAACTCGGTGATCACCACCATCGAGAAGCGCTTCGAGATCCCCTCCAGCTACTCGGGCCTGATAGCCTCCAGCTATGAGATCGGCAACGTGATCACGGTGATCTTCGTCAGCTACCTGGGCAGCAGGCGACACATTCCCGTGTGGATCGGCATCGGGGCGGTGATCATGGGCATCGGGTCGCTGGTGTTCATGGTGCCGCACTTCACGGGCGAGCCCAATCCGGGCATTGCGATCGTGAACAAGTCCAGTGACAATATCTGCCGCAGTGCTTTGGTCCGGGATCAGGACATGGATCTGGGTCGCCTGTCCAGCGGCCTGTCCCATCAGCCCCTGGCGCCGCACACGCTGCGCGAGGATAACTGCCTGGAGGGCAAGGCCTCCACCACGGGACCCGTGCTGCTCTTTGTGCTCGCCCAGCTGCTCCTCGGCTGTGGCGGCAGTCCGCTCTTCACCCTGGGCACCACCTACGTGGACGATCACGTGCGAACGGAGAGCTCCTCAATGTACATCGGTTGCATGTACAGCATGGGCGCCTTTGGACCCGTCGTCGGCTTCCTGCTGGGCGCCTATCTGCTCTCCTTTCACATGGACTCGCTGTCCTCCACCACAATATCCATTAGTGAGTATGAGATCTCTTTTTTTGAATAACAAAATAACCCCAAAGAGAAAGCAACTTTAATACTTAATTTTCTTTCCTTCCGCAGCTCCCGGCGACCGGCGTTGGGTGGGCATGTGGTGGGGCGGTTTCCTGCTGTGCGGCGTCATCCTGCTGGTGGTGGCCGTGCCCTTTTTCTCCTTCCCCAAGGTGCTCGCCCGCGAGAAGAAAAAGATCCGAAAGAGCAGCGTGGTCCAACCCGTGCTGCCCAATAACTCGGGTGCCGTGGCGGCCACCGATGAGATGGGTAAGGTAAAGAAGCTGGAGATCGTGGCCGTGACCAGCAAGGAGGAGCAATCGCAGCCGCCGCCCAAGGTGGACACTGGCTACGGCAAGGACATCAAGGATATACCGCAGTCGATGCTGCGCCTGGTGAAGAATCCCGTGTACATTGTGACCTGCCTAGGTGCCTGCATGGAGCTGATGATTGTCTCCGGCTTCGTGGTCTTCCTGCCCAAATACCTGGAGACACAGTTCAGTCTGGGCAAGAGTCAGGCGAATATCTTTACCGGTTCGATTGCGGTGCCTGGAGCCTGCATCGGCATCTTCCTGGGCGGCTGCATCCTGAAGCGTTTCCAATTGAAGCCCAAGGGCGCCGTCCAGTTTGTGCTAATCACGAACGTCATCTGTCTGGCCTGCTATGCCATGCTCTTCTTCCTGGGCTGCGACAACCTCAAGATGGCCGGCACCACGATTCCCTACTACACCAGCAACAAGCAGGGCTCCACGATCGAGCAACCCTTCCAGGTGAACCTGACGGCGGCCTGCAACTTTGGTTGCGAGTGCCTGCAGAGCGAGGTGGAGCCGGTGTGCGGCAACAACGGGCTGACCTACTTCAGTCCCTGCCACGCCGGCTGCACGGCCTTCTCCTCCAGCTCCAACTACACGAACTGTGCATGTGAGTAAAGGGAACCTAGCTTTAAATCATAATAAATATTTTATTAATATAACTCTCCCCTTTAGGTGTTCACGCCAACATCTCGAGCAGCATTTATCGGGGCGCTGGTGGCAGCCAGGCCCAGGCTCTCAGTGCCAACGAGGACTTTGCCGAGGTGACGGTGGTGCCGGTGGCCACTGCTGGCCCTTGTGCCACACCCTGCCGCACCATCTATCCGTTCCTCATCCTCCTCTTCTTCATGACCTTCGTGGTGGCCTCCACGCAGATGCCGCTGCTCATGATCGTGCTGCGTTCGGTGTCCGAGGAGGAGCGCTCCTTTGCCCTGGGCATGCAGTTTGTTATATTTCGCCTGTTCGGTTACATACCCGCCCCCATACTCTTTGGAAATCTCATTGATTCCACCTGCCTGCTGTGGAAATCGGCTTGTGGCGAAAAAGGAGGCCGTTGTCTTATCTACGACATTGAAAAGTTTCGATACAAGTGAGTGGAAAGTTGGAATTTATCAAAGGATTTTCCTAATGTTTTATGTATTATTTTTTAGATACGTGGGTCTCTGTGCTGCTGTGAAGCTGGTGGCTTTGTGCATCTTTATTGTGGACTGGTGGTTAGTGCGCAGGCGTAAGCAGCTCGAGAAGATGAAGCCTCTGAATGCCAGCGATCCTATTATTGGCTCCATTATAAGTCTGGATAAGTGTGAGTATATATAAAGGGGAATTATAACAAAGTAAAGAAAAGTAGAGTAATTAAAGGGTATTAATGTCAGAGAAGCAATCCATCTTTTCTAAATAATTTGTAAAGCAAAACCGTTTGTTTTCCCCTTGACTTTTATTTTCTAAAAAATAAGTAGTAAACATATTTGTTTACTTTAAAACAAATTTAAACCAGCTTTAAATAATTATATTAAAAAAAAACCCGCATCATGAACAGAACACGTATATCTAGACTCTAAAAACAACATCTTTTGTTACCGTTTCAGTATTTGAAGAGAAGCTATCTGGCGCAGAGCCAGCAACTGGTTTTGTGGGAGGCGGCGGAGAGCTAATTATACCCACAGATATTTTGCGTCACTCCCGCAACGATTCACGCACCATGCAAATGGATTACTGGTGAGTTTTGGTCTATATTAAACCCTTCAAACCCCCCCATAACTATATCGAATCTCTTTTTGCAGCTACGACAAGTGCGGCCACGTGGTGACACCGGCCAACACCTGCAACCTGCAGCCGCAGACAAAGTCCAAGAAGCACTTCCGCAGCGCCTCATGCGATGTGAAGATGATCAAGAGCTTTGCCCGAGATCACAACTCATCCAGCGGCCCGGCGGATGCGGCTGGCCAGGAGGCGAGCGGTAGCAATAGTAAATACAAGAATCTCAAAAAGTTCCAGGCGCACACGCGTAACCACTCGACGGATCTGCACGACAACAGCCAGCCCATTCGATACATTCAGAACCAGCTGCGGCCGCAGGACTGTGCCGAGGAGGACGACGATGACGAGCTGACCACCGGCTGTGGGCACTTCGTCAAGAAGCATTCGCGGAACCACAGCTACGATCAGATCTACATGCCCAACAACATACGCTTCGATGCGGACTTCCTGCGGCACCCACATCCGCATCCGCACCACAATCCCAAGAAGAACGTGAACGTGCTGAAGAACGTGGTGACGGATGCGGGCAAGCTGAAGAACTCCAATGAAATGGAAGCCGGCGGAGGGGGATCCCGAGGTCATTCGCGTAACAACTCAAAGGATTTAAACACCAAAATTCCCAGTGTCACACCGGGGAACCTTGTGGCTGGACAGCCAGCAGTAGGAACGGATGGTAGCTCCACGGGTCTGAGTGTGCTGCGGCATCGTCGCACCAACTCCAAGGATCTGAACTACCAAATGCTGCCGGAGGATGCTCCGGCCAGCGCAACGGTGGCCGGTCATCCACACTCATCCCATCCACATGCGCAGCAGCAGCATACGCGGAACACGTCGCACCACAAGATCCAGATCGATGACGATCGGAACGAGCTCATCACCGACAATGACGACGACGAAGAGGAGGAGCGCTCAACTAGGGCTTAGTTTCAAGTATTCTGCAACTAGGATGGGCGCTGCCCATTCCTCTTTTCTGGTGTCGTCGTCGTCGGAGCATCGTGTTTCCGGAACTCTCAGCTGCTCATTGTACTTATCTACGACCGAGTGTTCAAAATCTACTTTCCTGAATATATAATTCTGTTTTTTATATACGCAAACGCAAACTAGCAAACCGAATTCGAAACCGAAACGAGTCCAACACGAACGCGAATTCTCTAGGCTTGCAGATCATGTTTAGGCGGTAGTAGTAAGGCGTCGGCGTCCTAGAGAGCAACTAGCAGCATATACTTTAGTCTAGCCGTAGATTGTTGTGATAGGAGTATTTTGTACTGTATTTATAGGTGGAGTGTCTAAGGTTCTCGAACTGCTCGGATTTGTTTCGCTTTCCACTTTGTGCAATCTCGGTTTCAGGACCGCGGTGAAAGACAGAAGCAAGACAGGAGGAGAATTCCAAGAAAGGTGAATAGCAAATTGCAACGTTTTAATGATAAACCGAACATGTAAACAATTGTCAATGGAAATTGTGCTGTGAAACAACGAAGTGTGAGACAAGAGAGAAAATTAAAGAAAAGAAAAGGAAAGTTAGGAAACTGAAGCTGAATGTAACTCTTATGCAATACAATTATTTAGAGAATCTTTGTGGACAACCAATGGAAGAGAAGGGTTCGAATGATGACTAGTTTTAATATATATCCTCAATTCCCTGTTTTAACCGTAGAAGAGAAGCGGAGAGCGTACACTCGCTTGTATTTTAAAACCGAATGATGTACTTTAAATGCGATAATGCCTTACGAAATATCAATTAAATATACACACAGAAAAGGGAGGCCACGCTCCCAACCAGTTCAATTCCTGTGCAACGCCCCCAGAGTAGCCCTAAGAGATGCAATCTAGGTTAATTCAGTAGCCACTAAGTCTATGTTTACACACATAAACACACCGCCAGCCACATGCAGTAGGAGGAGGGTAGAGCTAGCCCCTGCCCGAGCACTAAATAGATCCATTTAAATATATATATAAATATATATGTATATGTATACAATTGTACGTTGATAAGTGTACCTACGAGTAGCTAAGGATTCGTAGCATAACGAAGAGCGATTTTAATACAGACTGCACCCCTAAGGCATCCCGCCCGGGTCTTAGGTGCAACAAATCGTATATATTTAACTAACTATATATATATATATGTATATGTATACGTATGCGAGAAAGTATGTTTAGGGAAAACATATTTTTACTTAGAGAAAATATTGCAAGTAAACTAAATAAGGAAAAAATGTATGAAATGAAAACAATGAGACTCCTGAATACGAAAAACAAAATAAACAAAATATTGTAATAGACAAAAAACACAAATTTTTTTATTTTTTAAAAATTGTTTAAGAGTTTCTTACTGTTTTTCATGAATTTTAAAATTTGTATTTTCCACTCCAGTCTGACACTAGCGCCGCCGCTGAGTGCTTGTGTTGGATTTAAGAACTACTGGACTTTTCAGTGTTACCTTTTCACGTTTTTCTTAGCCAAGGCAAGAACCGAAAGACCAATATCGTAAATATATCGTAATTATTATTTAATTACTTAAAATATCTTAAATTCCTTCATTTCCCACCTTTAAATAAACATTTGAATTGTTAATTTACTTAATTTAATAAATATTCTTTGTAGTTCTTTGATTTTCATAAACTTTGACAACTCTGACGTGCGACTGCCATGCAACCTGAAGAGTTGATAGCTTATCTTTACTGTTTTGTCAGCCACAAAGGTTTCCCTTTGGTCGCTGAGTAATATTTTGAACAGAAATTCACTTACATACTGAAAACCAAATGGAGAAGCGAGCCACTTCCACGATGCAGGTTCTCTATGCAGAGCTGGCCGCCGGTGCGTATACTTAATTATGTTGCGTATACGCAGAGTAATGTAACTGCTGCACTCAAACACACACACTCACAGCAAAGGCGCGAAGTGCTCAGCTGGAGGAGGAGAATATTCTGCTGCGCCATCGCCTGAACCGAGCCTCGACCAGCCACAGCACCAATGCCGCCATCAATGTAGAGGCCAAGATTATGGCCTTCCAGCTGGAGGAGGAGCGTGATCGCGTGGTCGAGACCCTGCAGCAGCACAAGAAGAAGTATAATAAGCTGCACGATGCCTACCTGGAGAAGGTGAAGCGTTGTCGGGCTCTGGAGGAGATGTTCAAGCGTCAGAAGACCCTGACGGGGCTGGTGATGAAGTCGGCTCTGGATCAGCGCAATGAAGGTGAGTCACGGAAGTGAGGAACTCTATGAAGCTACTTATTCTCACTCTGTCCAGAGCAACGCCTGATGTTAGAGAAGCGTCAGTCGGCCCAAAATAATATCAGTGAACTGGAGGATCTAAAGGTCAAAGTGGAGAAGCTGCAAAGAGCCCTGGACGAGTCATACGATATTATAGATGAAATGGACTTTGAGCTGGAGAGCGTAAGATTATTAGGAGTATTTTTAGATTTACTTTTGGTTAAATTAATTACGATTTTTTCAGGTGGAAGTACTTGAAATGCAAAACCAAAGTCTGCGCGAAGAGTTGGCTGCCTTGAAGGTAAGTTCTGCAGAAGGAGCTACCAGTTTGGCACCTTCAGCTCCCAACTATGATGATCCGCCGCCCAAGTACGAAGAAGACTGTCCCAAAGCTCGCTATGCGAGACAGATCTCCTCCAGCAGTGAGTCAGGACCCAAAGATGATGATGCCGATGCAGAGACCATGGAAAGAGCTGCCCTCACGCACAGTGTAGGTTTAAGACTCTCAAACTACAAGTTGAGACCCCTCTAATGAGTCCTCGTTTACAGCTCATCCAAACAGTTGAGACGGAGAGCAATGCGCTGAGGCGAGAGTTGCTTAGATCCCGTTGCCAGCGAACCATACGTGGCAAGCTGGAAAAGGAGAGCGAGGCTGCTGATTAGGATAACACAAAAGGAGTCTTTCAACAAACCCCCTCAAACAGACAACCCAATATACTTTGGCTGATGAAACCCAACGGCCAACTTACGCACAACCCAAAACCAAAGACCAAGTCCAACACCCCGCTGTCTGTCTGGTCTTAGTCGTAGTCGTAGTCGTAGTCTAAGTCTTAGTCGCTTGGTCTAAACTAACCCAGTTTCGGAGCCAGCTACGCCTAACAAGTGCGCATACCACAGATTGCTTTTAAGGTTCGACACACACACGCTCGCCGGCTGCGTTAAATCAAAACTTCTCAGATAGAGTAACCTGATTTTTCGGCGGCTGCAAAGGAAACTCGTCTGTCTAATGGCTAACGATTAATTAAAACATTTGTTAATGGCAACGAACGGCACATGGTGGCAAAAGGATCTGAAGGTTTCCCCTCCTTAAGCCCAATCCCAGTATCTCCATTTCGCACTCCGTCTCTATCGCAGCTTGCTATCCATTAAAACATGACAATTATTTTTATGACTTAATGCACTGTCTGCCGAGGCCTTGTTGCCCAATGTCTCTAATGTTGCAAATTATTGACAAAGTAAATTAATCTGCACATTTGTTGGCCGCCGGACCAGAGACCAACTGGCGCGACACCTCTAAGATCACTAAAGCTCTCCCACTTGGTGGGGCATATTACTTAGCGAATGTGTGCAGAGCGAGAAATAGCTTCCTAGTTATAAGGATTTTTGTATTATTTTTTTTACTCTTCAAATATTTGTAAATAAATGAATTAAATTATACTAAATAAGGAAACAATTAAATAGATATTAAATAACTTATTTGACTGCGTTTTATTGCTTTTGTAAGGGGATAGAAACAGAAACTACATTTAATAATAAACAGAGCAAGTTGGGAGTTTCAGTAAGTTTTTAAATAAGATTATTTTTAGATTGTTTGTAGAACTTTTAAACAGTTTTTGGTAATGGTTTTTAATATGGTTTGGTAATATTTCTAGGATGTAGATGCAAGTAGGACAAGTCTTTTAGGACTTTATATATAGATCAATAATAATTGGGGAATATAATAAACATTTACTTTAAATATTAATAACTACCTAATTTGTTGTTTTAGGAATGAAGAAGTCATTTTCGAGCTTATAAAGTATTTATAGTCTTAATCAGCATCAGCAGCCAAGACAATCTAGCCTATTTTTTTTTTTAAGAAGAGGCTGAGATCATTATAATTTTCCAAAATTTTAAAATTTTTAAGATTCAATAACAATTTCAGCAGAATTAATATTATTGCTTTAATTTGAAAATTAAACCCTGAACTCGAACTATAACTGTACAGATCTAAAATTCAGATTCTAAATATCCCTGCTTCTCTTTGTCACTCCCATTTATTCTCTGTGTAAATCGATAGCAGCTTAGACCCAGACTTAGTGCGAACCACACTTTGCATATTTCTTGTTTAATTATAATTTTTTGGGGGCTCAGTTAATGAGCGCGCTCCAGTTGGGCCGCGGCGGCGATCTTGTTTGGGAGGCGCGCGTGCCGAAAATCGACACGACACGACACTCTGGGTGGATTGCCACATCCAAGTCGGAGTCAGTAATGAGAGTGGAGTGTGAAGTGTGGCCCATGGAGTGTGCGCCAGTGTCCGTATATAAGCAGCCGAGGACTACCCCAGATTAATTACTTCGATTCCGATCTTCGTCGAGTGCACTTCAACACGCCCAAAGAACCAAAAATGATGGGAAAAGTGAGTCCACATCGTCGCAGCATCGCCTTCTGGGATTAACAGCTCCTCGAATCCTTTTCCAGCTTAGCTACCTGCTGTGCCTGTGCCTGGCTAGCGCTGTCTGGGCCATTGAACTGCAGCCGGAGCCGGACTATGGACCGGTGGCCTACGAGTTCCAATGGGCGGTGAATGATCCCCACACGGGCGACATCAAGAGCCAGAAGGAGACCCGCAAGGACGACAAGGTCGAGGGCGTCTACGAGCTGATCGATTCCGATGGCTATCGCCGCATTGTCCAGTACAAGGCGGACGACCACAACGGCTTCGAGGCGATTGTCCAGCGCGAGCCCACGGACATCAAGATCCCGCTGCCGGAGCCGCCCAAGAAGCTGCTGGCCGCCAAGATCCTCACTCCGGTGGTGCCGCTGGTTCACTATGCCGCCCCCAAGGCCATCATCAAGCAGGAGCTGGCCACCGGCAACTACGTCTCTGTCTCCGGACCCACAGCCCAGTACAAGTACTAAAAGGATCGCACCTCACACAATCACCAGCTCATCGGGATAACCGTCTCACTGCCATGCTCCATTAAATAAATTATAGATTCGTCCATTTAAATATACATACAAAAATCAACAAAACAAAAGAAATAACTATAAAGAAGGTAACGCATTCAATTTGTTCTCTAAAAGAACACAAAAATCGTGGAGTTTTTATTGGGAACAACAGGGAAGCTTAAGGCAAATAATTTGTTTATATTGAGAAATTGTTAAAAAATAAGGGATAATATTTTGAATACCTCTTGGTAATTAAATTTAAATAATACAAGGTAGTAATTAGTACTAAATAGTTCAATAAATGTAATATTAAAATGTATATTTCAAAATTAAAACTCACTAATAACTGAAAGAAACCCAAATTTCCTACGGTAGTTCCACTGACTAACCCAGTTAGCCGGAAGAATAGCGAATCTTGCAAGATAATGGCAAAGCTGTTAACTAACTTAGATATCACATTATCTATATCTCCGATTTTTCTTTTCTCACTTTCAGAGAACAAAAAGCGGTAGAGTTTTGTCTTCCATTCAATGGTTAAATGAAACGTGAATGAAACCGACTTAAGTTAGTTGAACTCGAACTCTTGGACTCACTCCAGCGGGGAGACTCCACCTGTGCAGAGTGGTGTCTCATAGCCAGATGTGTCATCATCATCATCATTGCGGCGCAGCTGGCTCCGAGTTAGTGATAAGCACAAACTAATGCTATCGTCGCCAGACGCGACATGGTCGCCATAGATGCCTCTAATCTCACGTAGCTGCCTGCGGCGACTCGAGGGCGTCCAATTACAGCTGCCGAAGACGACTCTATTGGGCTTGGCTAACGCTCAATGGGAGCATCAGTACGAAAATGGTTGACTCGACGACGACATCAAGACATCTGCTGCAGTCCCTCCTGCTGACGGCTCTGCTGGGCTTCTGGCTTTGTGGAGTTGCCGCCAAGCAGGCTGTCACCGATGCGGACGCCAGGTGGATGGCTCCGCTCAAGCAGTACGGATACACGGCCAAGCATCTGAAGAACAAGGTGGAGCACGGCGATTTTACCACCTTCGAGCTGGGCACCCCCAACTACAAGATTCTCAATCCCGAGGACGAGCCGGAGTACATTACTGCAGATCAGCCGCACTACCAGGATATGCTCAGGCGCCTGACCAGCGCCCAAAGTGGCACGGACACCATCGACGTGGACATGGCGGTGCGCAGGCAAAGTCCACGAGTGGGTCAGGAGCAGGAAAAGCCACAGCAAATTCCTCCCAGAATCAAGGAGGCAGTGAATCATCCGTCGCCGCAAATCCGACTCAGTCGTTGGGACAAACTGAACAAGAAGCGCAGCTCCTTGGAAAGCAGACAGAAGCGCAAGGAAACCAGGGAGCCTGATGTTACGAACGAGCTGCGTCTGCTGTCGGACTTTGAGGTCTATTCCGGGGCCAGGCCCTTCCAGAGCAGAGTAGCCAATCTGAATTGACACTCGAGTTGATATCCGGTATTTATTTATTATTTTATTATAAGAAGTCAAGTGAATAAATATTTATTGAATGTATAAAAGGAGGGGTTTAAAAGGGTGTGAGAAAGATATTTTTTGTATATGAGTTAATTCTTCTATAAATTTAGAAAAAAATGTATTTTAAGCTAAAAAAGACATATAATAAGTTGGGGTGATCTTCAAATGAAAATTAAAGAAGTTGATTATTATCAAATTAAAGCTTTTAAATAATATAAAAGGAGGGATATTTATTAGGACCTATGTATGTAAACAAATATAATTTCAATTTTAAGAAAACTTAAATAATGATTAGTTGGAGTTAACTTTTAATAAGTAAATATCATTTCATACATCTAGTTAAATATTTGTAGTTATAATTAAAAAAATTATCTTATAATTCTCCTAAGGAAATGGCGGTTTAAAAAAAAAAATATATACATTTACTATGGTTTTTTTAATATTCAAAAAATATTGTTCATTTTGTAAAGCGTATTTTTCTCCATTTACAAAAATTTTCCAGACAAAAAAATATAATTATTACTTATCTGTTTACATTAAAAACACAAAAATATATTTTAAATACATATGTATCAGTGAAAGATTTTATATTAAACCTGAATTATACTGGCCAGATAATTTATTGATTACGCCCATTATCGCCTCTCCCCAAAAATGTATTTATCCGTGTGGAACGTGTAGGCACCAAGTGCCACGAAATGGCAACGAAAGGTGATAAGGCTTTAAATGATATAGCCACAGACGATAATTTCAGATATAGGCCAAGACCCAGAAATTATAAATCCCCAAACAGTTCAGACAGGTTCCGCAGAGACCAAAAAAAGCTCAGCGTGTGCAGAATGGGACAGACAAAAAACACAGTTAAAGATATAAATAAAAAATAATATTTTAAATAAAAATTAAATAGTTAAACTTAGGTTTAAAAATAGGAAAATAAACACTGAGGGTTGGTATAAGAAATAATTAGAAGAAGAAGTTTTATAAACTTCAAAGTTTTTAGAGAAAAAACCTCTTCATAAAAGAATTTTATGGTATACATCTCATATCTGTGGCACATTTTCATCGGACGCTTGTGAAGCTTTTCCCACCGAGTCTCAAAGGTGAATGCCATGAAGCCATGAACCAGGGGTCATGAAGAGATATGTTTGTTAGCCATGTTCGCCCATGTTGGACGCCATCCAGCTTCGATGCTGCTGCGATGCTATCGCCATCGAGTGCGGGTAGAAATGCTTGAATGTGTATTACGGAAGCGGCGGTGGCGATTGTGGCCCATTCCGGAGCACTCCCGTAGCCACCGCCCCCCCGCTCCGATCGCAGCTTAGCGGGCGTTTGGAACGTGACGCGGTCAACGCTTCCGCGACCCATTTGTTCGGCGTTGTAAAAGCGGCGACGACCGAGCCGCCACCACAGCGTATTTAAGAGCTATTCAGCGATTTGCATGGGAGAGTTTCGCACGCGACCGACCAGCGGCCAACAACCAACTGCCAAGTGCCATTCCGGGACAGAGAGAAATTCCGTGTCTAGAGGGAGTCTTGAGGGGATCCAGAAGGGAACGGGAACGGGAACGAGATCGAAAGAGGGAGAAATTCTGCTGAAAAAGGTAAGAAACGGGGTCGATTGATTGGGAGCGATTGCACTGGCGATTCACTGATTCTGTTTCTGATTTCGACTGCGACTGCGACTTGGTTCTGACCCATTTCCAAAACCCACTCTTCTCTCCCCGCAGATGGTCCAACGCTGCAGTTTGCTGTTTATGGCGGCGCTGATGATGGTGAGCCAAGTGAGCCAGGCCCACTTTCCGGAGTACTGCGCCGAGTGCGAGCAGGAGGTGTGGGAGCAGGTGCCCTGCAGTGAGGTGCCCAGCACACTGGCACCGCCCACAACTCCCACAACGACCTTGGGAACGACGACGACCAGTGTGCCCACAACCTCGGTGCCCAGCACAACCACTTTGCGGCCCACAAGTCCCACAACCACCAGTGCGCCACCCACCACCACAGAGCCACCGTCTGCCTACAAGAAATGCTACTGCGAGTGCAAGCAGGGCTGCAAGGAGTTCTGCCGCAAGGTGGTGGACTCCAATCCCAAGCAGCCCTTGACCCAGATCTCCTCCATTGGAGAGTACGTTGCCGGTGGCCAGGTGGAGTTCACACACGTGCATCAGCGCAAGTACTTCCCCAAGTACGCAGGCGAAGGCTACTCCGGATCCGTAGGTGGCCCCAAGGCCTACAAGGCGCCATATCCTCTGGTCTACGAGCGGAAGGGAGCTGAGGCTTCTCCGGCCTCGTTGCCCTCGGTAGCCAGCATAGCCGCTCCCAACTACACCCTCGAAGAGCTGGCCCAGCTCCTGAGCAGCGCCTATGGCAGCAAGAAGGGCTATCCCTCGGCTCCGTCGAGACCCCAGCTCCAGCCAGCTCCTCCTTCGCCCTCTGTTTACTACTCGCCGGTGTACAAATCAGGTCCTGTGGAGCCCATCCTGACCAAGGTCCTGCCGGCCCCCAAGCGCACCTCCAGCATCAAGTTCGCTGCGGCGGCAGTGGCCACCTCCGATGGAGTGTCGGTGGCCAAGATCAAGACGCCGTACGAGGAGAAGGTGGTGGTGGCCACACCTTCGACTGTTTACGATAGAACCACCTCGTATCCCATTGTGGAGGAGGTGCAGAAGGTGTACTCGGCCCCGCAAACGGAGTCGTATCCGAGCCAAACGGAGGCGTATCCAAGTGTGACTCCCATCTACCCAAGTCCCACGGAGTCCTATCCCAGCCCTAAGGAGTCATATTCTAGCAGCAAGGAGTCCTATCCCAGCTCTAAGGAGTCATATCCCAGCCCTAAGGAGTCATATCCCAGCATCACAGAGTCGTATCCCAGCCAGACCGAGTCCTATCCCAGCAACACGGAATCCTATTCGTCCCCGCAGCCGCAGGCAAAGTCCTACGGCAGTCTGGAGTCCGGAGCGGACAAGCCTTCGTCCACCTTTGATCTGGCTATAGATAACTATCTGAAGGACTTTGGCTATGGCAACCAGGGCAGGGGCTACGGGGACTACTGAGTGCGTCGGATGGAGATGGAGATGGATATCCGTTCCCCTCGTTGTTGTTAGGTTTAGGTTCTACAACTATTTAATTATTTATTTTAGTTATAAATCATAACTAATTAGAGACATTAAAGATGATTAAATTATTGAGAAATTGTTGTTTTCTTTTGAAGTTTTTACTATTAACAAGGAATTTAAAGGAGGGAACAATAATAAATGAATTAAGGATTCAGGCAGCTGATTTCTGGGAGTTATAAGTTGTTTTAAAATCAGTTTTTGATCAAAAAATTAAACAGAAATTTAATAAAACGATTCACAATTGAAATATAAGATTATGAATTAAGTTTTAATTAAATTTCTCATTACAAAGATGTTGAAAATTTAATGTAAATAACTTTTCCTTCACCGAAAACTGCTAGCATATTTTTGGGCTTCAAAGCACTTTGCAATTTAGGGGAAAAAGATTTATTAGCTTATCATTAAATCCATTCAAAATATGCTAATTAAAAATAAAAGCACAATTATCATCCAGAAATCCTTATATAAAAAAAACACCCATTATTCTTGCTCTTTGATGCATTTTATTATTCGTATTTAAAAAGATTTTATTTCGTTTGCATTCGGCTTGATATATTTTCTGCGTTTTTTGATAACATTGAATAAGATTTAATCTTACGACTTTTGCCAGCTTGTCGGTTCCTTGCCAATCGGAGGTACACGGATATATATACACAAATAAGTTGTATTAAATTCAGTATGCAAATATATATGTATGTAAGCGCTATAAGTATATTCAACCTACGCTCTCTATAACCCATTTTTTATTCGCTCATAATTCACGGCTCAAGTCTTTCGTTTTAAAGGTTTCTGCATGCTTTCAATTTCTTTGCTAATTTTTGCCATGAAAGGGACGTTCAAGAATATATAATATATTGGATATTAGATATTATCACCTCCTCAGTACACTCGATAGCCGAAGAAAGCAGAACGTTTTTTGTAGCTCACTATAATTGCACTTGATAGTTTATTTTCTCAACACATACAGAATGTGGGACAGAATCAGAATCGATTTAAGTAAATAAGAACCAATTGCAGTGTACACTTGCAGAGATATGCGAATGTGCGGTTTTTTATTTATTTATCTTTTCATTCTCAATAATGTATGCATATAAAATATAACAAATAATAAGGGAAATCATAATGTTTCGAACATATTCGGTACATCGGTAAATGAAGAGTGAAACTAAAAACGATAAATTGCAACACTTTGAAATAATGACACGTCGCCGTCGCAGCTAAATGAATTTAAACATAAATTATAGAGAGGAAAATAATTATAGTTATACGATATAGTTTGTTTTTAAATGTATATATACAGCTCCTCCTCATTAACAATCTTCTCTCTGATCCGATCCGTTGCGTTAAAATATATATTATTCTTCGCGTTCGAAATATAGTTCAAATATCGTCCAAATGGTAAACCAAAACAATCGTTAAGCAGGGCCCAGATACTCCAAGTATCTTGCAGATACTCTGCTGCCGCTGCCGCTTTTGCATCTGCTTCTGCTTCTGCTTGGTGCTGTTTTCGGTCCCACACAATTTTGCTAATTATACAAATATAGGTGTCATTGCACACTTTAATATATAAATATGAGTACATGTATTATTCGGTTGCCTTTTGTTTTGATTAAGTTTGCTGACTAATGTTGTTTCAATTGCAAATAGGAAAAGTATCTTGGTTTCTTTGCATTCTTTTGTTTTGTTTTATGTTTTTGCATTCGCCTAAACTTGCATTTAATTATATGTTTTATTTATTTTTAACATTATGCAGCCAGAGTTGAAAGTTTAAAGTTTACGCGTTTATTTTCCTCGATTAAACATTGATTAGGTTAAGGTGTAGTTGTTTTTTGCCTTTATCTTTACATTAAATGTGTAGAAAAATTCGTTAAATTGATTTGCATATAGTTATTCGATCTCCCATCCCTAGCTTCCTTCTATCCTCCCGGTTAGCCACAAATACAAATGTTTTTTTTTTGTTTATTTTTTTGGCTTGAAAAAATTAAATGAAATGGCGGTCTAAGTTTTTTTGGTTTTTAGTTCACTACGATTTGTGCCTTGCAGTTCTGCGCTATGAGTTTTGTGTTAATTTAATTATTTAATCCATTATTTGGCTGCAGTCTAGACTCGTCGTTATTCGAATTCCTTTCCCATCCTCGCCTGTCCCCTATGATATACAGTAATGGTACTTGCTCTCCCCCTCTCTCTTTAAACTGGTTTTCCACTGCAAATGCTAAAAACTTATTGGCCCTATTAAGCGGGCCAGCGGGGGACCACACGCGGAACAGCGGCTCCCGGACCAACGGTGGCGGCCCAAATCCTCAGTGGCTCTTAGCCAGTCTCTGCCCCAAAACGCCCACACCGCAGCCGAATCCGAGTCCGTAGCCAAGCCCCTGTCCCGCCTCGTCCTGTGCATCCTCCTCCGGCGCTAGGTGAGCATGTAGACAAACAGCAGCGCCAACGCCACATTGAAAATCAGGACGAGCAGCATCAGCTGCTGGCGCACGAACCAATCCTGAATGGGGAAGGAGAATAAAGGATTAGTATTTCATTTGAATAAAAAAATATACAACATTATATATATATTTTATTTATATTTTTAGGTAGATATTTCAAAGGGAAATTAATCTTTCTATCTTTTGGGACTAAAAAGCCTTTAACTAAAAAATGCTCTAGTAAACTATTATAAATAAATATTGTATGAACCCTCATAAAATAGATAATTCTTGTTTTTTGCTGTTTTTTTATATTTTTAATATGTATCTTGTTATAAAAATTCGAACTAGTTAATACTCCATTTTAATAGATTTTATTTTGTTGACTAAAAACTTCCCCATAAACATTCCCTACTGCTGCCAAAGCATAAATATTTAATTAATGAAAAGCTATAGCCTCTTATCGGAATGATCTGCTTTGTGTGCAATTTTGTTTTGGCAAAATAAACAATATATATATATTCATAAACAATATATATGTATGTATATATTCATATATAATATGCATATATTACTCATAATTTATGCACAGCGAATGCCTTAAGTTAAGTGCAGCGATTGTGAAACAATTTTCGGCGAAAACAAATCGATTATGACAGCCGCTTACTCAGTGGCATATGAATAATTCTAGAGACGCCCAGAGACACTCACCTTAACCTGTGGACTGACCAAATACAGCAGGGGATTCGCCCTGAGGCGCTCGTTGACCTCGATCTGGCGACGCACTGCCTCCCGGCGGGCCGAGCCCAAGGCGGACACCTCCTCGCGGCTCATGGCCTCTGTGGCGCGCGGCAGCTCCTGGAAATCCGGCATTGACTTCTTCCGCTGCAGCGTCACATTGATGGGCACCGTCTGTGGGGGATAGAGGGAGCATTTATTGCGGGTTAGCTGGGAATCATCAGAGAGAGAGAAGCAAAGAGGCTCCACCTCAACGGGCGGCTCAACGATCCAGCTCTCGCTGGCCCTCCTCGCCAGCAGGGCCGGCGAGAACATGAGGTCCTCCTCATCCTCCTCCGGATACCAGTCCATGGCAACGTTCCCTCCTTGACTGTGACTCTACTCTGGCGACACTGAGTGGTACGTCTGCTGCGGCTATCTGGCTATCTGGCCGCTTGCATAACGTTGGACAATTTGTGTAATCTTTCTTCTTCCCTCTACAGGCGGCGCTTCCAACTTGTAAACGAGTTGGACATGGCGTGTGCCCCCTTGGCGTTCTTACTGAGCACCGATCACGGCGACCACGACAAGAACACGGCGCTGTGCGGACGCGGAGAGAGTGTCCGTTGGGGAGGGCCAAAAATAGTCGCGGAGCTGAGCCAAAACAACAGCGGATATTGTCGCTACTCGGAGACTCTTCGGAATTCCTATGTATTCGTCTTGTTTTGACCGCGGTCGTCTTCGCACATATATTTAATTATATTGCCCACTCATGGGGGATTTTCGTGGGAATCGTCAACGAGTGGTTAATCCGTGGTGGCCGAAGCGTTGCCTGCTACTGGCCAGCTCATCGCGCAGACTGTCGCCACTGGGCCACAAAAATCCAAGAGCCGGCGGGCGACACTTTCGAGAGAATGGATTATTTATTGCTCTGTCGCCGGCCTTCCAATGGCCACTTGTGGAGTGTTCATTCTGGCGGAGAGCCAGTGAGCAGGAGAGCTAGTCAGCTAGTCAGCAGGAGAGCTACCAAGCAGGAGAACTACAAAGCCGGAGACCCAGAGAGATTCAGCGGCACGCATGCATTCCAACCTGGCCGATGGCCGACCGTCGACCGCCGACGACTGATCCGGCTGGCGTGCATTCGTGCCCATCTATAAATAGTCCAGAATGGGCACATGTTCGCCCCGTCCGCCAAAAGAGATGGCCGAGAAATGCTTCAAAATGAACACCCCAGTCTCCCGCCCCGTCCGGCTCTCTCGGGGATCACTCGGATCTCGGATCTCTCTCCCCCGCACACAAGATGGATGGCGTACAAATTAAGTTAATTGCTTGGATTAACTGTGTTATGAAATGCCTTTCTGTTCCCCGGGAATTCTGGTCATCTCCACCAGCTCAGTGTTCCCTTGAACTAATCTTTGAGAGCTTCGAAGTGAGGTGCCAGAGATCTTCGTAAATAATGAAGGAATCCCTTTAAATAAGTTGCCATGGAACCTTCTCCTCTTATCCCTGCAGATTTACCCCTCTTCTTTACTGTTACTCACCTTCATTTTCTTGCCGCCACCGCCGCCGCCTCCTCCTCCTCCTTTTCCGCCCAGGACCATGCCCACCGGCGTGGCCGGCTTGGCCGGCATGTACAGGCTCTCCGTGCGCTTGGGCTGCGAGGGCGAGGGAATGATGTCCTGGCCGAGCGTCCGCTGGCGCAGCAGGACGTCCTCGAACGGCTGGTTGGGTGACGAGAAGAGCGGCTCCGCCTTGCTCTGGCTGGGCGCTCGTCCGGTGGAGCCCAAGCTGGGTGTGCCCGCCCGCGACAGTCGCCCGCCGCCCGTACCCGAGGGCAGCGATCCATTGCCCGTCATGCTCGATGTGCCTCCAGCTCCAGGCTGCGGGGTGGAACCGCGGAATACTGAGCCCGCCCGGGGACGGCCATCCGGGGTGCTGGTGCCGCCATTGGTCATGGGATCTGCCAGTCCGGAGCGATCCAGCGATGTCTGTCGGGAGCCGGCGAAGGCTCCGCTGAGGCGACTGGCCGCCCGGGCGTACCGATCGATGGAGGAGTCGCGACTGGGCGGACGCTTGTAGTGGTCGAAGTGGTCGATGGAGGACTGCTGCCCCATCTGGCCCAGCATGGGCGGTCGTCCGCCCCGCTGCTGCTGCTGCTGCTGCTGCTGCTGTTGGGCAGCTGCCATGGCGGCGGCACTGGCGGCCTCCTGGAGCTGCTGCTGCTGCATCTGGGAGGCGCGGCGCAGCAGATTGGTGGCATTGTGACTGGGCGAGGCTTGCAGCGAGTTCTGCTGTTGGAGTTGCTGCTGCTGCAGGAGCTGCTGCTGGAGTTGCTGCTGCTGCTGTTGCTGCTGTTGCTGCAGTTGTTGCTGCTGCAGGAGCTGCTGTTGCTGCTGGAGTTGCTGCTGCTGCTGTTGCTGCTGCTGAAGCTGCTGCTGGAGCTGCTGCTGCTGCTGCGGCTGATTGGTGCCGGCGCCAAAGGGTATCTGGTTCTGGTTGGGGGCCTGGTTCTGCTTGAGACTCGAGCTGAGATTCGGATTCACCTTGGCCTGGCCGGGCGGCTGCTGTTGCTGGAACTGATATGCAGGATTCATTTGCGGGTTGCTCTGCTGCTGCTGCTGCGTCTGCTGCTGCTGGTGCTGCTGCTGGTGGTACATCTGGTTGATGGCGCTGATCACCTGGGCGTGGCTGGGCTGGGCCTGGCTCACCATGCCGGAGAGGTCCGTCTGCGGCGAGACGGGCAGCTGCTGCGAGTACATCGAGGAAGGCACGGGGCAGTCGGACTCCGGCTTCTGGTGCTGCTGCGAGGCGCGGCGCTGCTGCTGCTGTTGCTGCTGCATGGTCAGATATTGCTGCTGGCGCTGTGCCTGCGTGGCATACGCATCCGAACCGCTGCTGCTCGTGGGCGAGAACTGACCCGCCTGCTGCTGCTGCTGCTGCTGCATGCCCAGGCCCATCTTCACGTTGGCATCGGAGGCGGCCGCGGGGCCGGGACGGAAACGCTCCCGCTCCCGGAAGCGCAGCTTCTCGAAGCGCTCCAGCACCGAGGGCTTGAAGTCCGGCGCGAATTCACGCGCCATTCGCACCGCGTTCTCGCAATCGATTCTCGCCTGCTCGGCGGACATGTCCGCGTTCTGGGCCTTGGCCGCCGCGGTGGCCATCCGGGAGATGGCCATGTCGGAGCGCTGCATGGCCATCTTGAGGGCGCGCTGGGCGGCATTCACAGCCGCCGTGATGCGGTCACGGAATTTGCGCGAGCGCGCCAGGAACAAATGCTTCTTCTTCTGGCTGGTGATCAGGACGTTGTTCTTGTACTTGCCCTCCTCGACGGTGCCGTCGCGGAAGGTGGTCACACCATAGCCATGCTTCCGGTTGTTGTACCACTCGCCCTCGTACCTGGTTTGGGGTAGGTGAAATTTCATTAATCTATGCAAATCCCTGTCCCTGCGAGGAGCCACTCACTTGAGTCCATCGCTGCGCTCGGCCACGCCGTGACCACAGCGCTTGTCCTTCTTCCACTCGCCCATGTACGTCTCCACCACGGTGGGGTCCAGCTGCTCGTCCTCCATGGTGAAGCTGGCATTGGACTCCGTGTGGTTGGATCTGAGAGCGAGAGAGAGAGAGATTTAGATTGTGGTTAAGCTCAGTGCTATTTTTGGGGCCAAGGACACTCACTTGGTGGTCAGATTGGACTGCTCGGAACCGGTGCTGATCCAGGAGGCCGAGGACATGGTGGAGCGTATGCTGCCGGACGCAATGGTGCCCCGCTTCTCCAGATCCCCCGTGCTGCGCTGCTTGCGCATCTTGAGGCCCTAAAAGAGTTGCCAGGAAATCGTAATGAGAGCTTCTCTCAAGGCGTTCCGACTGCTTACCATTAGGAATCCCTTCTTGCCCGTCTTGTCTGTCAAACTGTTGCGCCGCACTGGCAGTTTGTCCGACTTGGCCGTCAGTACGAATCCTCCGCGTATCTCCTCCGCCTTCTCCACCATCTTGGCCGCATTCCCGTTCTCGCCGCTCCGCAGGGAACTGAGGGAGGCATGCAGGTTCTTGCGCCGGTGGTGCGAGGCCAGGCCGAAGGGCGCCGAGGTGCGGATTCCGTAGCCATGTCGCTTGCCCTCCTGCCACTGGCCCTGGTACTTGCCTGGAAAGGGAGAAGGGTGCATCATCATCACCATCATTGCAGTCCACTTGAAAAGCGGAGCGATTGTTATGCTAATGGAGCGCGAAAACTAAAGACTGCAGTGAGTGGTGGTACTCCTCCTCCAGCTTATACTTCTCCACCTCTGGGAGTTGGACTAAGTGAAATGCTGTCCCCGCCCCTGCCCTTCGTTTTGGTTACTATTAATGGCTCCACGTGCCATTTCCCTTCTGGCCATTGCTAAAGGGCCCTAAGTAATATAAGCCATTTGTGTACGGCAAAAAAGAGGTGAAAGCAACTATTGATTTGGGTATAAATAAAAGCTGGAGCACTATAAATATTACAGAGAAATCAGGAATCAAATTAAATTTTTGAATAATAATAATACAAATAATAAAAAGCCTTTAAACTTGATCCTTAATAATTAATTATAAAAGTTTGTTCATTAAGAATATCTTAGATGAAGTGGGAATTATATTTTGAAGGAAAACCATCTAGGTAAAAGTTTTTCAGAATGAATTGAATACAATTATGACTTTAGAATATTTACAAATAAAAATATTAGCACTATATAATTTGCTAGTAATTTTTCTTAAATCTCCTTTAATTTTCATAAATTTCCCCCATTTATTTTCTTATTTAATTCCCATAGAATCCCCCTCCCTGGTAAGTCATATTTACCCCAAGTGTAGCTTTCAATTACCTGGCAGGTGTGTGGGGCCCCAGGTTAATTGTGGAACAAGGAGTTACCTGAGTTGATTAGGAAATGCTACTTAGCCTTCGACTAATGCTAATTGATAGTTATGCGCCAATTCCGTCGTCGTCGTTGGGCAAAGGTCGGCATTTACATTTGCATTTCAGTGGCGGAACACAAAAACAATTCCCTAATGGTGGCCAATGCCAGATCTTGGCCAGCTATAGCCCCCTGCAGACGCCGCCGCTCGGCGGTTACTTGGCCATGTGGTTGGCGAATTTCCCCAGAAAAAGCCGCACTCATGCAGGAAAAATGTACAGAGCGAACGAGCGAAGCGGGAAAGCCAAAATATCATTGAACCGAGCGAACGCGCGGCAAATAAAATATGACGTCAGGCTGGGTCGTTGCTTGGCTATATGGTTATGGAGGTGTAAGGATGTGTGTGCGTGTGTGGGGGACACACACAGAGACACTCGCACCCAGAAATGATTACAGAAACGTCAAAAAGTAAAACAACGGCTGGTAGGGAACGAATGAACGAACGAACTCATGTTCGCCTCCGTTTTGAAACTGAGCCAAAAAGCAAACGCAAAATGATCTCATGCACATTACGTATACGCAGCGTATGGCGCCCAACAAACACAACACACTTACCGCCATCCGCGTAGGTCTCGCATCCGGACCCGTCCTGGTAGCCCTCGTTCCAGGTGCCCTCGTACTTGGCCGTCGACACAGTGCTCTCCCGGACGCCATAGCGTCCCTTGTGCCCGTCCTTCGACCACTCGCCGCGGTAGATCTGCCGCCCGATCTGCTCCACGCCCAGGCCATGACGGCGTCCGTTCTGCCACTGGCCCTCGTAGTGCGAGCCACTGTAAAAGGGGGATAGACAAAGGATAAGAGGATGTGGGAGAGGTGGTGCCTCCTGTCCTGGACACTCACCTGGGCCAGATGTACGAGCCGGACACCTCGAAGCCATAATTCCAGGCACCCGCATAGGCGCCCTGGTGCTTTGGTCCCGTGCAGACGCCATGGCCATGGGCCTTGCCCTCGTCCCAGCCGCCGCAGTAGGTGCCGCCGTCCTCGAAGTCGAAGCGGCCGCCGCTTATGGGGCCACGCCTGCCGCCGGCTGCCTGGGAGGCGGCATAGGCGGCCATATCGCCGCCATTCTGTTGCAGTTGCTGCTGCTGCTGCTGCTGCTGTTGCTGTTGCTGCTGCGGCGTGAGTTGGCCAGCCTGTTGCATGCTCGAGCCTTTCGGAGTGTCTACAGTTGGCGGTGCCTTAAGATACTGCTAGATGCTAGATGCTTTTTGTGCCTCCGCCGGCTGCTCATTGATTTCCCGCTCGACGACGACGACGACTCCTCTGGCTCCGCCGGCTGCTGTTGCCTCATCTGATCCTGGTTCTTACTGGTCTAGTGCCAATGGTTTCGTTTCGCTTGGTTTCGCTCGTTTTGCTTTTCTGCTTAACCTATGTGTATTTATGTATGTATATTCCCTAGGTCTCTGGGGGGCGCTTAGTTAGTGTTAAGTTAAATTGTTGGCTTTTTCACTGAAACGCGAAAGTTGCAAAATTCTCCTCTCCTCTTGAATGAGTGTGTGTGTTCTCCTTCTCCTTCGTTTCAACCCTTGATAGCCCAGCGATGCGACTACAGTTGCTTGAATCGAGCATCCGTGGAGCTCTGGAACTGGTTTTGGTACTGGTTCTGCTTCTCTATGCTAATGTCGTAGGCCATCCTTGGTCAGTTGGCAAAAGAAGAAGACGACGAGTGATCTGCGGGCGAGAGGAGGAAAATAATGAATGGAATTCCCAGTGAGAGAGAGAACAGGGGTTTATCCGGGAAATTAAACGCATTATGCAATCGACTTTACGTAAATCGTAGTGCCATAAAAATGCCCCCTCGATATATTTACTGGATTCAACGGAACTATCCGAGTGGGGAAATTGCGCATATTCCGAGTGATTTATAAGGCGCGTTTAATTGATTTTTATCTACCGAATGTCTGGGTCTTGCCACGCGCGAAACTTGAATTTGATGGGTGGAGGAGCAGCGGTTGGGTGGAAAAATGGAAGAAAGTACCTGGGAGAGAGGCGAGATGACGATGTGGTGAGGTGGTGACGATGCATTATGGTTTCGATGTAATTGCATTCGATCTCGGCGCTTTCCGTTTCTATTTTATTTCTTCGCCTGGCACCCAAATTTATCACCGCCCCAATATATACTCATATGTACATCTATATCTTTTCGCTCGCCTATATAGTACATATATGCACGACGATATGCCACGTCAAAGGCCAAAATTCTCAATGGCAGACCGCCCCTCGTCGAGTGGGTGGTGTTGGTGGTTTGCTCAGCTCGCTCAGCTGTTTCCCTGGCACTCGCAAAAGTATATATAAATCGGAATACTTGTATATATCATATATATATATAAACGTTCAGAGGTACGCCCGATAGCAGTAATAGAAAACTACGAAGAGTGCATAGTAGCAGGCAAAGGCCAGGAACAGCACTTTCAGTGTCTTCATGATGGTTTTCCTTTCTCTGGGTTTGTCACTGGCCTGAAGATCTCCGGTTTTTCCCCATCAGGGCCATGTGCAGCCGTTGGAATTTCAATGAGTAATACCCGATCTCAGTATAGTACAGATTTTTATTATAATTGCGCCCAAATTGCTGGTAATTTATTTCGCTTTATTGATTCAACGGAATCCTAGCAAAAAGAATGGGAATATTTATGACTTGAGGGGTATTACATATGCGAGAATCGATTTTCCAATAGAAAATCAAGGGTGTTTGGATAGTCTTTGGTATTAAGAGTCTGGAATAAGTTGGGGTTTGTTTTGGCATACTTTTAACATGAATTTAAAAATGTTAAATAAATATGCTAAGCAGTTTGGATTTAATATTTAATTTATATGTATATTATATAGTATCTACGCCATTTAGTTTAGTTTAAAAAATTAAATAAATATTTCCTTTAATATAATGTATTTCAAGGAATATATTCCTCCCGTTTCAGACAGCGAAAAGTGTTCAATAAATATTTCCTTTACTTTTCCAATATGAAAATATTTTCCCAGTTTAAAAATCCTTTTTGTCTTATAAAGAATGCACTGAAAAACCCCGACTGAAAACCACTTTAACAAAAACAACAAAGTATCAGCTGTGGGGGTAAAAACGCGTATACGCCATGCGCCAAATTGCGTATACGACGTGTGGCCAGAGTGGTTGCTGCATTCCCCCTTGTTAAGTGCAACAACAGCATCCTGCCAAATAGCGATACATAGTCGAGGGTAATGCCAAAAACTTGGAAATTCCTGCCACTCAATCGGGGGAATTTGGACGAGTTGCAATTCCCCAGAATTGAGCGTTTGACGGGGACGAGGCAACAGTGCTCCATCACTGCCGTTTGAACTATTGGACTCCCCGGCCTTGTTTACTTTAATCATCTTGCAACACGACGAACTCGGCAAACATTCTGCGTACTCGAATTAGCTTCTGACTCTGCCGCTCTCGCTTTTATTGTTCTTTTGCGGTCGACGGCAAAGCGATTTGGGTTTTATTATTTTTTTTTTTTCTGCTGCGGAGTCGAGTCGCCTCGCATCGAGACGCCAGGAGAGGCGAATTCTTCAGAAGCTTTGTTATTAATAGACAACATACACACACCGAGCGGAATCGAGAACAAAGGAGGCTGTCTCTCCCTCTCTTTCCTGCCTTTTATATTTTTTTGCTTCTTGCTCTTGTTCTTGTGCTCCATCTCCCCCCAGTCTGACAATGTTGTTTTGTTTAAACATTAATGATGATGAAAACACACGCAACCAGGAGCAAGTTGCCGCCGCAGCCCAGAGATTCCCTCATCCCAGTTTTTGTTTAAAAACAAAATTGATTTCGAGCTGGGGAAATTGTGGCAGAGCATTGCAGCAACAGGCCAGGTGAGCGGTGTGTTTGCGCACCTGCTGGAAGAGGGCTAGTGATGGGGCAAGGTATTAACCTTTTACACAGCAAAAGGTGCAAAGAACTGAGGGAACTTGAATGGGTTTTTTGTAAAGAGGCTCATAAAAAACTTCCAAAATATAGGGTTTCACACGAAATGGTTATGTTCTTTTAAAAGTTTTGGGAGAGTGAACATGATGTCTACATTGTAATATTAAAAATGAGTCTTTTGAAACATTTTATTAAGTAGTTTAATAAAGGGAACTCTAGTAGAGTTTTTAATTTACAAATTTAACCAATCTTTTTTTAAGCTAAGAATACATATTAAAATATATATCTTTTAATGCTTGTACAAGACTAAATCCCAATTAAAAGCATGATAAACCTAAGAAGTATTTATAAAGCCCAATTACAACTTCACACAAACTTCCCATCACTGGCAAAAGTGGCATTCCAAGAAAATGTGTTCACACACCTGCTGGAAATCACAGAGGTGCTTCGATGCGATGCTCGGTTAACCATAAATCGAAGCTAATATTGCCAAGACAACAAATACGGCAAATAGAGCAATCAATCTGGCGCAGCAGCCCCAGTAAATATATTTCCCAGGCCGCATTATCAGACTCTCTCTCTGTATTCCTCTGATAAAGAACATTTACGTATGAGCATTTATTTATAAACAAGCCAGCGGCCAGCGAAAGAGACCAGGCGGTGGCCAGGAGGCGGCCAGGAGACGGGACGGGGCGGCATGTATCATTGTTATTTTAAAAGATTTTTCGAACAAAGCGAAAGCAGCATTCAAATAAAAACCCAAACTGAACTGAACTGAACTGAACTGAGAACTCGGCTGAAATTCGCTCGGCGAGCAACCAAAATATTCGTAATATTGTTCAACCGTATTTTAGTGCTCCTTGCCAAAGTCTATTTCATTTTCGTTTCATTCTCCTACAGTTTGTGCGAAAACTGTCCCCGCCCGCGTCTTGCTTTTCAGTTGCTTTTCTTTTGCCTTCTGCCTTGGGCTAGATGGATAGAAAATTAAATAATAGTCCACTGACTGACGTCGAATTTGTTGATGGACGAACGGCAGGCAGGCAGGCAGGCAGGCGATCCTGTTTTGTTTGTGTTGGGATGCGTTTCGGTGTTTTTGCATTTTACACTTTGCCTCTCCAACCGCTTTTAGTTTAATCAATTCGCACTGCAGTCTCTCTGGCACACACTCACACTCGCTGGCTAAAACACACACACTCTCTTGCCAGCGAACACGCAGCGTTCAGTTTTCGGTATTTTTAGCATATTTTTTCGTACAACTCGCACTATATTATATAGAAGATGGCCGCGGCAGTCAACAGCAGCACATTCTCTAAATTGAAATTATTTATAGGTTCACATAAATTAAGTATTAACACCCAGAGCACAGGCCTCGTTCGAGGGGAGTTATGCCCCCCTAACTTGGCTTGCAGTTGCACCTCCCTCCCTCAAGTGGCTTTCGGATTTCTCCGGATATTTTCAGGGGCTTCTGTGCCTGGTTTGCTGGGTTTAATCGATTTATAGAATTTTCGTTCAACTGCACATTTCGGCTTCAAGAGGCTTTATTGAAGATATTTAGCACTCTTTCCGGCCCGTTTGTTATGCGAACTTCGAACTGATTGGCCAGGCCTAATGGCCGTTATTTATTTGCCATTCCCAATCGAGTTTTGGCCAAAAGACACACGAGTGCCGAGCGCACTCGTGTTGTTCGTTAATCTATATTGTTTTATAACTTATTTAACGCAGCGAAATTTTCCACACGCACACACACTGACAGCAGGCGAAACTCGGGCAAAAATTTGTTAAGAAAGACAACAAAAAAAGCACAGAAAATAAGATGTGAAAATGTGAAGAGTGTGTAGTATGTTAAAAATAGCAGAAAGTCAAAGCGCGTTGAAAATGCGATGTCGTTGAGTTAAATTTGTTGGTGCCCGTGCCTTGATTGGTTCCAAATCAGCTGTTTGTGGAGCAGCAAATACCGCTCCGGATGCGGAATGCCGTTTGCTGTTGCCGTCTGCCGGATGCGGATGTGCGGTGGAGCAGGAAGAGCGAGCGGAACGCACGAGCGGCGGGCAGCGACTGGCGGCCGAAACGATCCGAGATGGGGAATCGGGATCGCGTAGTAACGACACGGCGACGACGATGATGATGATGATGACGACAAATACAAATACGAGAACGACGACGACGAGTCCGCAAGTTCCCGAAATCCCCGCGAACCTCTGAGTGGGGCACGTTGCGTATACGCCCCGTTCAACTAACTAACTTTCTTGTGCGGGTTGTTCTAGTGGCGACGACGACATTCGTGCGACACGTCCAAACGCCAAACGCTTGCAAAGCGAAAAGAAATCCCCGCCAGCATCCATGCCAGATTCAAGCCAATTTACTCGCCGCTCTCTCCCTTGCACTCTCTCGCTCTGCCCACTCTCAGGGTTCATTTCAGGAATCCCCAGAGATCGCTGAATTCATCTGGAAAGCGACAGAAGAGCGAGCTGTGGCTTCCAATTAATAGTGCTCTCTCCGCGGGTGGCGAACGTCGAACAGCTGTTACATATCGAGCAGAAAGACGTGTGGACGGGGCGTATGAGCAATATTTGGGCATAAAGAAATATGAATGAACGCATCCATCGCGTCTGTTGATCGCCCAAATAATGTATATATTATTGGCACTGCTTTGTTTGGCCTTTCGGTGGCCAGGTAATGGGCTGAACGACAGGCTGACTCACCTCCCTCAAAGTACACCCAGCTAGGTGATAATTGACATCGGTTTGTGGATAATATCGGTTCAGGGTCTTGTTCCCGTTCCCGGCTAATAACTGGGCATGCACTTTGCGTCCCGTGGCCACTTATTCCGGTGTCCACTTAATAATGCACCGACCAACCGACCGACCGTCACATGTGTGCCCCACTTTCTGTAAATGCAATTACCACGCCGCATCGGGAGCACTCAGCTCTCCCTCGTTGCACAAGGGGCTTAGGGAAATCCCCGCTGGTGGATTGTGTGTGCGTCCGGGAACCCCTCCCGGGCCAGGACACGTCACAGGCCATTAACTGGAGTACAGAGACGCACCCGCCCTGGAAGGGAGTGCTGGCTGCGGAGCACACACACACAGGTTATACAATTTCGAAATTAAAAAACAAACAAGGAATACGAGTAAGCTGCCAGCTGCAGGCCACACAGTTGGCACAAAATGCCATTAAACTCGACAAAAACACTCGACGAATATTCGCAATAATTTTAGATTTTGATTTAATGGGCTATTCAGTCATTTCTTCGTGTCAACGAATGCCATTAAAGATGTTTTCCTAAATATCAGATCGATAAATACTCGGTTCAAATAGATTTGAAATGAGTTTTACTTATTAAAAGGCAATTAATGAAGCGGTTTCTGGCATAAGGCAAATATTTTATTAATTGTTGCCTTTTAGAAGAAGGTTTCCCTGGTGATACTTGAAGGACTTCACCTTTAAAAGCCACAACAATTTTCTCATTTTGAATAAAGGTAATGCCAAATTTCTGGGAATAATTTTCGTTTTTCCTTTTTGTTTTTCATTATTTCTTTGTTTAGGTTGCCTTTTACGAGGAGAACTTTTACTTATTTCGAGCAAGGGTTCCTTTGTTCTAGGCACACGCAATGAGATGTATTCAAGCCAGGTCAACACGCACTTCTCAGGTAGCTGCAACCAGTTGCCACTGTACCACAATTAAATACTTCAGATGTCCAGTGCAGATGCTGTCGGAGCAAATAAATTAAATATTTAGATGACTTCTTCAAGCCAACCGCAAACAATGAATTTTTAAAATGGCCCACAAAGACAGGGAGATCTGATTCATTTGTCCATTGAGTCTTAAGGAAATTCCCCAACTAAAAGCAATTCAATTCCATGATCTCCTAACCCTCTCCCCGACAGCTGTCCGATCCAGAGCTATCTCTCAATTTCCTGGCTGGCAGATTATGAATTTAAAATGCTGTTTTTAATTCGTTTTTGATTGCCCAGCATATTTTTGTGCTTTTTGTTTTTGAATTCCATTATTTACGAGACCTCCTCCATTCCGTAGACATTTAATTTGTTTTCATCTGGCGTGCTTTACGGCTCCTCGAATGGTATTGAACGCTGCTGAATCGGAAGTCAGCGTCAAAAATACATGTGTGAGTCACGCAGAGCCTGCTCTTTGACGGAAATCGAAACAGAAAGCTTCACTTCCTTGAGCTCCTGCGGTGGCAAATTGCTGGGAAAACTTGGACACTGATAGGCAAATGATGCACATCACGGCTAGCGACCGGCTTTGATTGATGACTTATTCACTATGCGTAGGAGAACGAACACTGACAGGCTAATGGGAAGCGCAATTACAATGGAAATGGAAATGGACGGGAAGACAGGAGTGAAATTAACATTTGCCATCTTGGCTCTAAGTTTGGTTTGTGCTTGCAACTATGCTTAGTTTTTCAAGTGATTCTTGTATAAAGCTTGAACTTTGTTGTTTGCTAAACGAATTTCACTGGAAATTGTATCCACAAATCGGATTATCTTTTAGTATTATTATTTTTGTTCTCCCCCCATTTTAATTCCACTTGAGTAATTAGTGAAACAAAGCCCTGCGGCGTTTTAATATAGCAGCAATTCCACTTCAAATCACGCCAAAACGACAGGCACTTGGCAAGGACTTGATGGGTCCTCGCAGCTGGCTGATGGCGAAACCGAAGCTCCTAGAAATCCGATATATATAATGAAATATTCATGCACACACTCCTCTTCCCCCTTCGTTCCCCAGCTTAACTATCCTTGTATTGTGTCAAATACAAAAGGATTGGGAATCAACACACATGCACATGGCTCACGCATACGCGCGCCTGCATGCACTTACACATACACTTACGCAAATGGCAGGGCAGTTATGAGTGGGTGGCAGTGGGTGGCAGTGGGCGTAGGGGCCACACCCCCCGGGTGGCTGGAATAATAAGAATAACGAGAACAACGAGCGACAGCAACGACTTGAGGCGGCTTGAAGTCAGGCCAGCACACACCCAAGGAAACAGTCCGCACACCCAGGCACAGTGGAGGTGGTAAAAATAGGAGTTTGCCCAAGAAAAAATATGATTTAAGGGAGCAAGAGTGTTCAGCGATATGTGGAAACATTTCTGTTAGCTAGTTGAATATAAAAAATCCCTAGAACTCTCACCAAACGAGCAGAAAAATCCTACTAAAACCCCGCCTGCTTCAAGATGACTTGATGGATATTTAGTGGCACTACGGCACGGCTATGTCCCTGTCTATGGCCATAGCTATCCTAGCTCCTGGTGCGATAAGCCAGCAAGCCGAGGTAGACAAAGCAACGACAACGGCGACAGCAATCGACATCAGCATCGACGTTAAGTGTTTATGGGATGGAACAGGGCCTAATACACATTTTGCGGACGGGCGGCCTGCCTGCCGAAGGATTACAACGGCAACTAGGCATAACAATAACACTAACACTTAAGGACAAGGGCCGCACTAGAGCCACCGAATTGGCACAGATATGCGCACTCACAGATGCCATTCCCCCTTTGCCTGCTAGAAATGCGGAGACCCGAAAAATCCCAAAAAACCAGAGTGGGTCGCCGGAGTCCCGCTGTGCGGCGACACCGATTGAAAGACTCTCGGCACAGCCGGAGGAGGGCTGGCTTTGGGGCCAGCGGATGTGCAGTGCTGCGAGGTCGATATTTGTTTAACCAGCAAGCAGCAACGGAAATTAGGTTACTCCTGGGAGCTGTTACACAACAGGCCGTTCCTCTTCGTCGTCGTCGTGTGTGTGTGTGTGTTGCTGCTGCTGACAGCAGGCATAAATCTCGGCAAATATGCAAGTTGTGCCGCCCCCGGAATGAGCAGCATGGAGCAGCAGGGGGCCTGCCACAGGGCAATGCAACAGGAGAGGCCGGAGATGCGAGTAAAGCCTTTGGCCACCACCTCCACGGACAGAGCGGGCCTATTTCCCAGCAGATTCCCCAGTATTTGCTTCTTCCGGCTGCTGCCCAGAAAATACCATCACGAACTAATGCGACCAACGGCAACGGGGACACATTCTCCATACACTGAGGCAAAAAGAGTAGAGGGAGATATTCATGTACATAACTGTAGCAAAAATACGTTTGAATTCAATTAATTTATAGACAACTTAAATAAGGAAACTAGCTTTAAAATTTAATAAGTATTTGCAATATCATTTAATAAAATAAACATAAAAACAGCCCCCTTTTTCAGCCCAAATAAACACAATTTGGTGAGTTTGGCAAGTAAATAAATGAAAGCAAACACTCTCCGCCACAATTTCTCTATAATTTCTTCCTGTGCCATCCGCCCAGGGACCTCCTGCCTCGAAAGAACAACAAATCAGGCCCAGTGGCAAAGAGGATAGGAAATCAGAGGAAAAAGCTGGACACAGCCTGAAAGCTGAGCAAACAACAAGGCAACAGCAACAGCAAATAGACAAACCAGCCGGCTGCACATTCAATTTAAAATTTCCTGTACTGCAAATGCAAGGACACCCACTCCCTCAGGAGTGGCAAGGAGCAAGGGGAGGCCAAGACGAAGCTGATGGAATGACGGAACAGGAGACACACTGGGCAAGGAGCACACAGGAAATCCGCTTCCGCTTCGACAAGTGGCGGGCACTCCTCCCACACAAGTCGCACACAAAGTTGCAATATGAAGCGCAGTTTGCGCCAACTTCCGGTTTCCCCTGCAGGCCCACTCAGGACCCACCCAGCAACAAAGGACACATCAGCACCGTCAAGTTTAGCGGCCGCATGCAAAATTCAAATTGACATAAACACCGAGACGAGCGCTTGATTGTGCGGCTTGTGTGACTTGTGACTGTTGCTGGCTATAAAAAGTGTGCGCCACTCATCCATCCCAGCTAGCCATCTATTCGCCTGCCGCCATCCACCATACGACGTGTGGTACCAGTACCAGGAGTAACAACACGCCAAATGACACATACAGGGGGTCTTGAGTTATGGGGAAACTTGTACAATGTGTACAAGAATTTGGTCGCCTTCACAGCCACAGCTACAGGAATTAATAAGGTTTTTGTTTTAATTTTTTAAAATTAATTCTAAACACTTTCCATAGCTTTTTAAATGATTAATCGTAGCTTTATATATTTAAGCTTAAAATTGATTAATTACTTTACAAAAAATTTAAGAACTATTAAGTTAATAAACGTTTTAAGGAGAACTGAACTACTTTTGGAATAATCATTATTCCCTTACAGGGTATTATAATTTCAACTCATTTTACAGAACTGTTAATCTAATAAAGACTAGCATTAGGATTTCCGAATAAAAATTAATGCAATTTTGAATAAGTTAAGTGATTTTTATGATCAAACTGTAAGGTCTTTACAATACAAAAAATTATCCTTTCAATGATTTACACTTTAGACTGATGAAATTTGTAATAAAATGTATGTAATATAAAGTACATAACTAAAAAAGCCATTGGCAGCACAATTTTATATGTAATTCTACATAAAAAATCGTATTGCAATATATTTGCAATTATTTTCGGCAACTTAAAGTTCAGGCTACATTTTAAACTTTTTTCCCCCTAAACACTATTAAAAGTTTATTAATATAATAATATTTCAATAATTTTCAAACAAATTGCTAGTTCGATTCGCAGAATTATGACTGTGTGGCAATGGGGGGTCAGGCTATGGGGCAGGGGCACCAGCCACACGACTCCCATTCCGCGTGCCCACGTTTTCGAGTATTCCTCGAATGTGTGACGCAGAGAGGTGACTGAGAAGGCGACTGAAGTTTGTTATTTCGATTTTCCACCCAACCAACCAACCAGCCAGCCAGCCAACCCAGCGATCGGAAGGCGGCGGCGGCAGCGGTGGCATTATTATTATGGCTACTCACAGATCCTCGGGGTGCCGTCACTTGCACCGGTGCCCTGCAATTGTCCCCGCGAATATACGCTTTCGCTGGTTATTTTTAGAGCCCTAATGCCGCCGTACCGAGAAGCAGCAATTATCTGCGCGGATATCTATCTGTCTATCTTGTAGATGGTGTATCTTGTGCCAGCCAGCTACTTGTGGATTCTTTGTTTGTGGCTCGCTTCGCTTCTGCTTCTTCTCCTTCTCCTTGTCGGGTTATGAATCGCTCAGGTATTACTCATTCGATGTTAATTTAAAAATTTCGTTGATTCGATTATTGTTTATAGTTAGGATTGGGTTAGGCCCGCGCGCTCTCTCTCTCTGTTCGGGAGACGGGCGGTGTAGGTTAATTTGGTCTATTCTATTCTAGTTTTGTTTTTCTCGCGCGCGCGTTTCGCGTTCGTTTCGTTTGCGTTGTTGGTTCGTTTCACACTGACTGCGGAAGGCACGGAAAGTCACTGAATTTTCCGCTCTGGCGAGAAAATTCTCAAAAATTGGGGAGCTGGGGGGAAAGAAATGTGTTTCTTTTTTTCGGCAAGCGGACGTCTCTGCTCTCCGCTGCTGCACTTTTCGAGAGTCTGAGGTGAGCGGATGGTCAGAGAGCTGGGTGCTCCCTCATCATCGCACCTCGATGTTGCCAGACCGCTGCCAGTGGGCCAACGTGGCGTATGCGTAATGCGGGTTTTCCACTCCAGAGCGCTAAGTGTTCATTGTTGTTTGTTTGCCAACCTTAATTGCCAACGACAGTCCCGGAGGGGATTGAGTTACGGCCTATGTGGGGTCCTTGGCCACTAAAAAAGATGATCCCTGGCTAACTTTCCACTTTGTGGGATTAAGGGATTGCGGCGCAGTCCTCGACTTCCACGGAAATCCACAAAAATCTCAACTTGCCCAGTGCGCACTTAAGGAAGTTTCGGTATCAAAATCCAGCTGCTTCGTGGCCATGTTTAACCTTCAGTGGCCACGCATTGGACCTTGAATTAGAAATTAATTAGAGTCGAAAGCGGAGGGCAGTGGCAGGACACGACCGCTCAAGGACTCGCCATCGCCCTCGCAATCGTGTGTCCCTGTGCCTGTGCGGCATCTACAGGTAGCCGCAGCAACGACACCCACAATCCTCGAGCCCTCTAGCCCGCCATTGTTTCGATTTTCTAACGAAATCGAAACTCTACACGCTGACGCGAGCCAAACAAAAAATACAGAGCGACAGAGAGAGAGAGCAAGCGACTCGGCGAAAAATCGTGGGGTTTTCCCCATGGCCAGGGGTGCTATAGGAGTGGGGGGAGAGAGTCACACATACTGCGCTTCGGGAAATGCATTCCACATCTCCAATGGGAGGCTGCTGCATCCTTGATGCCGCTGCAAATGGCCCGTCAAAGTGCTCGAAAGTGGAAACTTTTCGCTGGCGAAACAACTCCGTCGTCGTCCTCGTCGAAAACTGCCTCAAAACTTTCCAGCTTTCGTTTTGGGTAAATAATTCATGGCGAATATATTTTTAAGCACACAAACACACCAGTAACACTCACGCACATACACACAGTCGCGTAACCAAAACAAGCTCGAAACCAGTGAAAAATCCTCACGATTTTCCGGGTTCTTCCCGCTGCGACCAAGGACGAGCACTCGCCTCGACTGTCCTGTGGCAACTGAGCCCGATTGCACTGCCTGTCATACGCTCTTGCCACTCTGCTCTTGCTCCTTGCTTCTGGCTAATGGCTCCTGACCACCCATTTTCCCACCCGGTGACCAAGTTTTCCTCGGCTGGCGCTCGGCTCTCGGGAGCCGAAGAGTCCTCTTCGTGGACGGCAGCATGTAGGCCACAACAGAAACGAGCCTCCTTTTTATTGAATTTTTGAGCACACGCATGGCACGACATCCTTTCGCCTCCCCTCGTGCCTCACCCCACCAAAGAGAGCTTTCCCGGAGGCGCAAAAGGGAAAAGGGGGGTGAACGAAAAGCTGAAAGCAGGTCCGTATGCTTGCGGTAAATTGCAGGGCAACAAAGTTGTAAACAAATCATTAAAGTGCTGGAAATAACTGGGGGGTGGCGGCGGTGGACAACTGTCAGGCGCAGCGGTTTCACAGTCGGCTTGAGTCCTGGCAGAAGGATTTGAGAAGTGTGAGGGTTTTTGGGGCAGGCTCTGAGCTTTTCCGAGCTTTCCCAACGTGCGTATGAATAATCTTACTTCTGACGACCGTTAACCTCTCGCCAAACATCAAAATCGGTTATGATACATTATTGAAGAGGCATTTTTTATGAAATAAAGACATGAAACAGTATGTCCTAGCTGGAAAGAGTATTCTTATGATTTTTAAGAGGTTGGTAACATAAAGAATAAGCTGTTTTTAGGGTTATTATTATAATTCTTCACTTTATTAAATCCTACTGCTAGACAGATTGTAATTATTTGGATTTGAAATTATTTCAGAAAGTGTTTTAGGTCCACAAATGTACAGTGCATTTTTTTTAACTTAAAAATAAAATACACTTTGTCGTGAATTAAAATATTGCATGTCTAAAATTCACTCAAAATGTTGTTTTATAACCGTTTTCTACGTAATTTCAATTTAAAAATTTCTGTTGTATTTTTACCGGAAGTAGCTGGCGCCATCTGTCGGGCAGCCCCTGCAACTTTTTCAAATGCTCGAGTCTCTCAACATTCGCACTAAAGCTCCTCTATCTAATGGAATCCATCGCCTAGCAGAGAGAAAACGTAAACAAATGTTGTTGGAAAAAAAGCAAGGGAAATTGAGAGAGAGCTCAGCGGGCAGAGCTTTTTGTGCAAAAACAAATGATTATTGTTTGCTTGCTTTCGGTTGTTGATTCTGAGAGCGCCAGCTGCGGCTGTCTTGAGCGCTGAGTAAGCAACTGTCGCTGTTTCAATGTTCGCTGAGAGTTAGAGCAGGCGAGAAGAGGAAGCACACGCACAGTGGTGTCAGTGCATGGGATAGCAGGTAAATTTCCAGGTAGAAAAAAATTCGCTTACTTACAATGTTGCTTTGCTTCGGGATTTTCCCTTTGTGGATTACAAAAGCAACAAAGAGAAAGATGGAGAGGGAAAAGAAGGGAATGTAATGTGGAAATTTACATCTTTAGGTAAGTTGAAAAGGCAGTTTTAAATCTGATGTAATTATTAAGACATTCTTTAAGATTAGAAAAATACCCATACAAAATAACAAGGGGGTCTTATTATGATATCGGTATTCTATTATCATCGGACTGTTAAATTGTATAGGATTTTGACTTGTAGAAATTAAAAAAAATGATATTTTATTTATAAAATTGTTTAATTTGTTCATTGTTTATTACAATTTTTGTATAATGTGAAAAATGGCCATATAATTGTTCAAGACCTCCGAATATAGCTTCCTTATTCCTTTATCCTGGAACCGATCTAACTCTCTTGCTGCGATCCCTTTTCGGGGTGACTTTTAGAGGCAACACTCCGTGTGTCACAGTGCAACACGAAAGCAACAAAAATGACTTGCCTGAGCCTGGGCTGTGTGTCTCCTCCACAACCCCCTGGCTGGTTCCACTGTCTCGCATCTGTTTCTTTGCATTTTGTACCGCGCAGTTGCCGTTGCTCTGGCCCTCGTATTGTTTGTATTATTTGTTGTTCGTTCGCAGCAACAAAAGGCCGCCAGCTGTGTGTGTGAGTTGTATCTGTGTTCCGGAGAGAGGGGCTTGTGTTGTTCTCTGTTTGCTCGCCGCTCGCTCGCTCGTATGTCGCCTTGTTGTTGCCTCAGCGTTCTACGTAGCCGATAGATACTTTCAGCTCTCGCCTCTCTCTGCAGCTGTATCTGTATCCCAGTATCTGTGTGTGTGTTTAGTCGCCTCGGTTGCTTGGAACGCGAGACATACGACATCGCAACAACTACTGGCCAACACAATCTAACAGTCCGCCGCCGATTCCCGAGCACCGAGCAACACCAAGCAACACTCAGCAGGCGGAATCAACATTTTTGTACGTTACGTCAGTCGCTCAAGTTGTCGTTGTCGTTGTTGTTGGTGTCGTTGTCATTGCAGTCGCGGCAACAAAAATAAAATAATTTTTGGCGCCGTTTTTTTGCTGTGCCGCAGTGTGTCGCGTTTTGAAATCGCTCTGAAAACAAGCTGTTTGCTGTTTTGAAATCGCCTGCCAGCCAGGAGTTGCAGTTGCAGTCTTTGAATTGAATCACAATCGCCACAGAACAAGGAATACGCGTTTTAAAACCTCAAAATATGCCATAACTGGAGTTTCCAAATCGCATCTATCAGAACGCCAAGATTTCAAAAATCTTAAGCATTAAAAAACGCTTATTTTGGTGTTAATCACTTTTTGAAATCGCCTCACAAAAACACCAGGACCCCTCAAGACTCCTGCTGCGGTCGCTATCTCAGGTAACTCATCCTCAAATGACAAAACAATACTCTTACATTAGTGATTCAATCTTTTTAAACAACATCGCACTAACTGTTCTAAAACAGCAACAATATAAGAGCCAGCGATAAGCACCAACAACAGCGTTGAAATCGGCAGCTAGAAAAATTCTATATGCCATATTGTTGCCCTGTATGTGTATGTGTGTCTATTGTTGCTGTTGTTCTATCTAACAAAGTTATTGCTTTTGTTGTTGCTGTCATTGGGCCATGGAGCAATATACATACAATATGTAGAGAAGGTGGTAGGATCGCGGGGGGAGCGCAGAGCGAGCGCCGGGGATTTCTGCAAGTTTTCTGTCTGTTTTGTTAGCTTTAGAAATAAATTCTTTTTTTTTTTTTTTTTGCTGTTTTTTTGTTTTTGTGTTTTCGGTTGGGTTTGTGTTTTGTGCTGTGTTTCTGTGTGTTTCGGCGGCTGCCTCTTGTTTTTGTACGTTGCTGTACTTTTTTTATTTGATTTGTTTTTGTGCCCCGTTGTTAATATATAAACATGAACATTTCTCGAAGTATAAGTACAGAAACACACAGGCGAAACGCTCATGCTGATATTGCTATGTTTATGTTAAATAGACGTAATACAATAAATATTGCTATAGCCAGGTTTAGTTTCTTGTTTTTTCTGCTGTTTTCCCTGCTGTTTGCTTTCCCCGCCCACTTTGTACATAGCAATCCAACGAAACATTAACAAAAACAACAACGGGCAGAACCAAAACACGCGCACAACGTTCGCCGCGATAATGATAATGAAGTTCGTTGCTAATAATGATGACGGGCAGAAACAACACAACAATTCTGGGAGCGCACAGTGGGCTGAAACAGTGCAGGAAAGTGCAAAAAGCGCTGTTATCAGGTGGTGCCACAAAAATAATCATTGTGCATGTAAAATTAATATTTATATTACCCCACCCCCACCCCTCTTTCTCCTTCTTCCTCCTCCTTTTTCCTTCTTGTATGTTGTATGTAGTGTGTTGCATGTTGCATGTTGCGTGTTGCACGTTCCACGTTGCATGTTAATTTCATATTTATAATTTTTCAGGACGGCAGAAAACTATTTTATATAACAGAGAGAAATCTACTTTTAGTTTATAGAAATTTCTGTCCTCCATATATATTGTGTTGAGTGATTAAACATCTTAAAACGTTTGCACTCAGCCAGCTTGTTTACATTTCTAATCAGCATTTCACAAAAATTCTGACTAAATCTGATACTGATTAAATTGCAAAGAACACTTCCATTGACCTCAAACCACTCGGTTGACCGACAGGTTTATTTTAGTTTAAAATTCTGTTGCTTTTTGTAGGCCCTTTGGTGTAATGTAGTAAAACTAATTCATTTAGATTCAAAGCCTTAGGAATTGCTGATAAATATTTTAAATTCAATTTAAATATGACCAAACCTATATAAAAGTGGTTCTAAACACACTGTTTGTCAACCCTCCAGTTTCATTTTCTCTTGCTTGTGTCCCACTGTGCGCACGTTTTTCGCCGTGCCAAACTGGTGGGCTCAGCGCAAGGTGCTGAAAGTGGCGGGAAAACTTTTTGAGGAGATTCAAGAGAGGCCCGAAATCGAAGCCGAGCTGGAAGAGGGTGGAGGGGAGCGGGAATAAGCCGAGTCTCGAGTGGACGTGCGAGTGGGCTGATTAGAATCGAAACAGGTAGTCGCAGGTGCGAGAGCCATTCATTTTGGGTGAGTGTAAACGGAGTGAGTGATTGAGTGAGTGCTTGCAGACACTCACACTTGGTGGCTCTGTTGCGATGCATTTTTGCTTAACATGTTTTCGTGTATGGCCTGTTATTTTTATGGCAGCCATTGCCAGTTGTTGTTGTTTTTGTAGCTATAATAATATGAAAAGTAAACATAGTTGCTGTCAACATCAACTCGGAACGTCGCAATGTCGCCGCCGCCGCCGCTTTCCAGCTCGCCAAACTGTACTAAAACGGAAATAATGGCCGCAATGTTTTATTAAGTTTCACAAAATATATATGATGAAAAAGCACCGCCTGCTGAGACAGCACAGAATAACAGAATATAAACCGAAACAGAATCAGAAACCAACACTAACAAGTGACACGGGGCACGAGGAAACGAAAAGAAAACCGAACGAACGAACAAAAAATAAAATAAATAAGAGCCAGAACAAAAAGCGAAAAAGCTGAAAAAAGAGTCACTGAGAATTCTCTTTGTTTGCCAGCCCCGTAAATAAATAGGAAAAGGGATAGGAGAGTCTACAAATCGAAAATGGGAGTGTGTAGGGGTCGCGGGTGCTGTGGCTTGAGGTGAGGAAACTGCAAGTTTATATTGGTGAATTTATTGAATAGTTGAATGTCTAAACCAATTAAAAAATACACGTAAAATTAATTATATTTGTAAAGAAAAATTACTTTGTAAAGAATTCTTAACCGAAATATCCGGTGATTTGAAATCGTAGATTTGATTTGAAATCCTAAAAGTATGCAAACAAAATGGCGAGGAAAGATAAGAGCTCGGAAAAGGGGGATTCCAAAGATTTTAGTATAATCACATAAACATTATGTATTTATATATTTCTTATACCTTTTCAGTATCGAGTAGATCCATGGGAAAGCCTGATTTAAAATATATTAATATCGATATTTCGCCATCTACAACATTGACTTTTAAAGCAAATATATATTTTTTTTAATTAATTAAGTTAACTATTTGTAAATGTCAGCAAAATTAATCGAAAAATCTTTTTACAGGCTGCGAATTAGCTCCAGGAAATCACCATTGAATATGACAACCTCAACGCATAGCAGTAGCAATACGAACAGCAACAATACCGCCCACCACGAGAGCGAGGAGCGAGCCCCTGCCGCCAGCACCACCTACACCCACCACAGTCCGACGGGATCGGGATCCGGAGTCTCTATCGCATCCACCAGCCGCGTAATGCAGGCGGACGAGGACTTCAACATCCGCTTTGTCAACCTGGTGCGCAAACACAAATGTATCTACGACAAGAAGGTGCCCGAGTACCGCAACAGGTGAGTGGAAAACCCTACGTAAAACTTTCTATCTCTAACTAAACTCAACCTATTATTAAAGAGACAACCAAGAAAAGGCCTGGGTGCTGATTTCTAAGGAGACACGGGAAAGTGGTGAGTGTTCATGAGATTTATACAACTTAAACCCATACTAAATGAAGGCATCCTGTCCCCCATAATAGTCATACACTGCAAGGAACGATGGCGCAACCTGCGCGCCTGCCTTTCCCGCTACATCAAGCAGCAGTCGGGATCGGAGCCGCAGCACAAGCCCTACTATCTGACCGAGCACATGGCCTTCCTGCTGCCCTTCCTCAAGTCCACCCGCAACTCCCTGGAGGGCAACACTAGCCTGGCGGCGCTGTACCACTTGTCCCAGCAGCACCAGCACGCCCGTTCGCAGAATATTTTCCATCCGGCCATCCATGGCCACGATGAGAGCATCTACTGCTCTCCCAACAACATCAGTCATAATAATCACAACAACAGCAGCATCAGCACTGGGGAGCTGAACGAGGAGCAGGTGCTGGAGATGAAGCACTCGATATCGGAGAATGGCGACGACGAGGAGACCATTGACGCCTTCGATCCGGCGGTGGCCAATGCCCTTGACATGAAGCATGTGCCTGCCACGCCCTCGATCAGCATCGCCCAGGTGACTGGAGGAGCCGGTGGAAGATCGCCGGCCAGGAGTGAAACGGCAAGTGCGGACAGCATGCAAAACTTCATTCCGGACGTGCAGCTGGCTGAGACCGGGTCGCAACTTATGTACAATGATGAGGGACGTGGCACGCCACCGCCCCTGCATTATCACCCGCACATGCTTCCGAATACCATGGTCATGGCTATGGGGATGGAACACCGCTCTTCGTCCTTCGAACCGACGAGTGCGAAGAGGATTAAGACGGAATGCGAGGCGACCAGCACGATGACGAATGGTGGAAGCTTCTGTGGCGGACTAACCGTCTCGGAGATGGCCGACATGGAGTTCTTTCGCAGCATTCTTCCCGACCTGGCGGCTCTGACTCCCCAGCAGCGTCGCAAATTCAAGATTGGCATCCTGGAACTGATCGATGATGTGGTAACGCGGTATCCCCCCGCTCCGGAGAGATGTAATGGTGGAGTTAGCGGCAGTGGCAGCAACGGAGTATCCTCCGGAAGGCAGTCGAAGCGCAGCTCCGGTCGCGAGTGGCGGAATCAGTGATTGGGAAGTAGGAAGAAGAAGAAGCAGAAAGTCACTAATCCTTAACTAGAACTATGATAAGTTAGATAGCTGCTTAATGTGGCACTGGAGCTGGGGGTTGGTGCCATTAATGCTGGTGCCTCCAAGCCAACTTAAGTCCGCTCACTGTCCAAGTGTTGTGTGCGCTCAATAGGATGCGTAAGTACAGGGGCCTGACCAGGTTGGCACTTCCCGAATTTATATTTGATTTCGATTTCAAAGATTTCTTAATTCCGAAAGATACCAATCCATTTTAAGGATAGGTATCGCTACTGCATCGCTATTTTACTCAAAAGGCAATATACAATTTTAACTTTTAACGTTGCGGTTAAAATCAATATTCTCCTTGATTTAAATATCTTTTGATATTTATCTATATCCTAGCGTTAAATACGTTCTTTTTATATGGCCGATAATTTCACGGCCATAGCATAAAATTTACCTTTCAAATTTCGTTTTTAAAGTCCTAAAACTCTTAACCAAAATACTTTTTCAAGTTGAACTTACAACTTTTTATCTTATCAAGTTTAAATTTTAAATGGAAATTGAATTGAAATCAAATAAATTGTGAGGAAGTGCTAGCCCGATCAGCCCTTATAAGCCATTAAGCTCAAAAGGGACTTGGAGCGGGAGAAAAGAGCTTAGAACCTAACTGTCTATGCAGTAAATGTGCAAATTGAAGTATTTACAGATTTATTGAATGTAGAAATTTGTTCTCTATCGCTTCACTTTCCAAGTTCTCCTAGAGCATTATAATCTAGCTGTAAGGAATCTGTATATATGTCTAAACACTATAAAATCGATGTACAAAGCTGTTCCAAGTTAAATCAAAGAATAAGATATAAAGGGTAGGAAATGAAGGAAATCAAACTGCTGTGTCAAATAATAAACAAACAAGAGAGTTTGGAAAATTACAATGTAAACTTTAATTTAAAATCGCGGCAACTTCATCATCATATGCATGTGTGGGGGGTCTTTCGCAGGGGCCTTGCCCCGTCTGAGAGAAATGCACAGGGACGAGTGGTGCGTCCCTGACTTCGCACTAAAAGCTAAATTTCGTTGGCTGGCATTGGATCGGATTTACAATTTCGAGCCAGCATTGGGGTAGAACTTCTTCGTCGGGTCCTTAGCCATGTCTAGCAGGGTTTGGGCTGGCTTGAAAGGGGCTCCGTACAGCTCAGCGTACGACTGCATCTTGCTGACCAACTTGCCGGCTCCATACTGATCGACCCAGCGGAAGGGGCCGCCGGAGAATGGCGGGAATCCTAGGCCAAAGACAGCGCCTACATCGCCCTCCAGCGGGCTGTCTAGGATCTTCTCCTCCAGACACAGCACTGCCTCGTTGACGAAACGCGACACCATGCGCAGGGTCAGATCCTCGGGCGTGTTGGCACCCTTCGAGACCAGGGCGTACTTCTGCTTGACAATCTCCAAGGCATCATTGTTCACCGGACGACTGCCTTTGCTCTGGCCATCGTATAGGAAGATGCCTTTGCCGGACTTGCGTCCGAGGAAGCCGGCCAGAACCAGGTCGTTCATCACCTCCAGATTGCCGCCGCTCAAGCGCTCGCCGAACGCCTTTGCCAAATCGCTGGCAATGTGCGAGCCCACATCAATGCCAACCTCATCGGCCAGGGTGGCGGCACCCACGGGGAATCCGAACTTCTTGGTGTATTGATCCAGATCCTTCGGGTCCACGCCCTCCTGCAGCAGTCTAAAGAGAAAACAAGTTTCATTAGGGTTCTATTGAACGAGGGACTATGAAGTAACCAACCTTATGGCCTCCGAAAGCATGCCGGCGAGGATGCGGGTGGTGTAGAAGCCGGGACCATCGCCAACGGTGATGACAACCTTGCCCTGCTTAAGGCCCACAGCCACAGCCTGGGCCACGGTGTCCTTGGAGGTGCCCGGATGGGTGATGATCTCCAGCAGTTGCATCTTGTCCACGGGTGAGAAATAGTGCATGCCAACCACCTTATCGGGACGGGAGCTGCCCGCAGCGATTTTCGTGATGGGAATGGCGCTGGTATTGGTGGCAATGACACAGTGCTCCGGGACAACAGCCTCCAGCTCCTTGATCACACGGTGCTTAACGTTGATGTCCTCGAACACAGCCTCAATGATGATGTCCGCGTTCTTGAAGTCGGCGTAATCCAAAGTGGGTCGTAGGTTGGCCAGTGTTTGGTCGCGCTCCAGTCCGCTGATCCTCTTGCGCTTGACGGCCGTCTCCAGACCCTTCTGCACCTGACCGATGCCGCGAGCCAGGCCCGCATCGGTGGCATCCTTCATCACCACCTGATAGCCCTTGTCGACCGACACTTGAACGATGCCGGCGCCCATGAGGCCGGCTCCCAGTACACCCACAGTCTTCACCTGACGCTGGGGCTTGCCGAAGCGATTCTTCTTGCACTCGGTCTGGCCACGGAACAGGGAGATCAGACCCTTGGACTCGGGCGTTGCCGACAGCTCGCCGAAACCCTTGCGCTCTGCCTCGTAGCCCGCAACCGAACCCTTATCCACGCCAGCACGGACCACGTCAAGGATCTGGTGGGAAATTATGGTTAACTAAAAGCTACAGGACGCGTTTTGCTTTAAAAACGAACCTTAAGAGGAGCGGGATAGAGGCCATTGGAGGCCTTAAGCACCTGCTTCTTGGCAGTATCGAAGATCTTGTTCTTCACAAAGTCCGTATCCATGACAAACGACTGGATCTTGTTGACCAAACCGCTCTTCTCGCGATTCACCTGTAGAAGAAATGAGATAAGAACAAAAATAGATTATTTGCTGGGATCAAAGGTTCAAAAGACTATGGAAAATAATGCCATTTTTATGAGTTATGAGATCTAAATTAGTTTCTTACGCGAATTTTGCCACTGGCCAGATCCTTGGCCACCTGAATGGCCGTCTTTTCGAGGTATTCGATGGTGTTTTGATCTGCGGGCTGCAGTCCCGGGCCAAGGGGATCCACCAGCAGATCAACGATGCCCAGACGCTTGGCGCGATCGGCGCGCACCTGCTTGCCGGTTAGGCCCAAATCCAAAGCCGTCGGCACGGAGGTGAGCTTGGGCAGGCGGACAGTGCCACCGCCGCCGGGCAGGAGGCCCAGCATGACTTCGGGCAGGCCCAGCTTCGTCTTGCTATCCTTGGTGGCGATGCGATAATGGCAGGCCAGTGCCAGTTCCAATCCTCCGCCCAAGCACACGCCGCTAATAGCGGCCACAATGGGTTTCCGACTGCGCTCCATCCGGTCGAACATTATTTGGGCGCCGTGCGAGATCAGTGTGGCCTCCTCCGCCGTCTGACAGGCCTCCAGCATGCCAATGTCGGCTCCGGCGACAAAGCATCCCGGCTTGCCCGAGATCAGTACCGCCGAATTGACGGCACTGTTCGTCTCCAGATCCTTGATCACGCGCTCGAACTCGTCGCTCACCTCGGCGCCCAGCGAGTTGACCTTGGCATTGGGCGAATCGATGCGGATGACCAGGACGCCGTTCACGACTTTCGTGTGCAGATGCTTGTTGGCGGCAGCGGCAGCTGCCGGAGCTGGATTCGTGGACATGAGACGGCGGGTCGCGAAAGGCAGAGCTGTGAAGGGTTTCAAAGCTAGATTACAATCCCACTCCAAGTAAATATCGACAAAAAAATTGAACAGCAGAAAGGCAGCGAGACAGAGACAGCCAGACGAGCGGCGACGTCAAGAGAGAGTACAAAGGGCAAAGTCCAGTTATGCGGCGTCGGCGAGGAAGAATCGATGGGAGCGCAGACAGCGGTACCGCAAGAGAAAGCCACTATCTGGGGACGAGCTCCACGATTCTCGCCCGGATTCCGTATTGCCGCTCGCCTAAATTCACTGAAATCCCGAATATTACCCACCTCGAGTGCACCGATTCTGCAGCAATTGCTGTCGCGAAAGTTGTCCAACAGCACTCAGGAATCTCGTTGCCGACATTGCTTCTTATACTTCGTTGCCTATCACTTTTCGCTTAATAATAGTGTTCAAATGAACCTTGCCCCGACACCGTTCGTTATTCGCGTTGGTTATAAAAAACTATGCGGCAATTGTTCAACTTGTTGCATGGAAACCAGTGATGTCCTTTCCGCTTTTTTCCCGTCAAATTCAGCTTTTAAAACAGCGGGCAGCGGGAATTCCAGCTTTTTTAGAATTAGCAATTTCCTTTAATTTCACTTTTAACTACATTTTAAGTGTTGTTTTACTTGTGTTTGACGGTTGACTTGTTAAAAAGTATTTATTTTTTTTATTTTAAAAATGAAAAGAAATAGCATAACTCTTTTTAAATATAGGTTGGACTGTCTTTAAGGAATTGGATAAGTTGATATTATTCTCGGAGGAAAAAAAAAAAATTTTAATCATAATCATAATTTAATCAATGAAGTTCCTTTAAGTGGTTTGTTTTTCCTTATTTTGTACATTTCGTTAAATAATATATTTGAAAATTAAAAAACAAATAAAAAAATGTTTTCTAAAAAACCGCTTTTTCAGCTTTTTCCCCATGGAATTCCACTTTTTTTAAGCTTTTTTTTTTCTTAATCCAGCTTTTTTTGCTCAGAAAAAAATGACAACACTGTTGGAAACTGATATATCAATATTTTTTTTAAAGATGATATATTTAAATCACGATATTTTGTTTCCTGAATAACGAAATTGCGATATTTTTTATTTTATTTATTTTAGCTGCAAGGACAATGCAATCCATTAGAAGACAAATTAAACCACTTTACTTTTTTCCCTTCATTTGCCTTTTTTTTAAATTCAGATGCGGGAAAAAATTTATAATAAATGAAAAATATAATATTTTAAAACATATATGTATTTCGTAATTTTGAGCCTTTCTTAAATTGCAATCATTGCTAAATTTCGAACACGGCCACCTAGGCGAATGAGCGACGCAAACTACCAGAAAAGAGTTGTCCATATTATTGTCTATTGATTGCTGTGAAGTTTGTTTTTTTTTTTAATGTTTAAATTGTAAACTTATAAAAAAGGATGATATAAATGTCGGTGAATTTACTGAATTCTGCCGTGGACCAGCTGCACGAATAAGCTGCGGCGTAAAAAAATATCATTTTTTACTAATATTACCCTTTATAATAATAATAAAAATCATTTTAATTAATTTTAAGTCCAATAAACTGCACGCCATTATTGTTCCTTTTTCTTTCAGCGACAATTCGTTGTCTCTTTGTTATTTTTCCTTCGTTTTCTTTATTCCTCTTCTAATCTCTCTTTTTACTTTTTGCTTTTTATTACAAACAGTATCAAAAGTGTAAATAAAATTTTAAATAAGATAAGAACAATTGTTTTTATTAGCTGTTATTTTTTTAAACATCGATGAAACATCGATATTTTCCGCCAAAAACATCGAAAACACCAAAAAAATTAGACTTTAGCGACATCTGTCGGTTCAGAAAACCCTTAAGTACGTTTCAGCCTGGTTTAAAACCAAGAAAAGACAAAATTAGATTATAGCAAAGCAGCCTTTTTAAATTTAATTATTAAAATTTGTTCATACTATTTTGTCAATATTTGTTTTCTATTAATAAAGTAAAGCTCTAAGTTGGAATCGGAATATATATGGCTTTAGAAAATCATTCGCTTTTGGCAGTCAGATTGCTCCAAAAAGACAACAGATGTCCTCAATTTAAGATTTTTTAATTATTAATTATTTAATTAATAATTTAAAAAGATTAATTATGATTATAGCATTTTTTTTTTTTGCTTAATTACGACTTCTTAAATCTAATTATAAATGACAAATATAAAAATGTTACTCATTTTTGTATAAAAATAAATGTTTCCTAACTATTATTCTGTCAACGTTTTATAGATTTTTTCTTTAAAAAATAAATGCGAATCTGGTGAGTTGCCTCTGTGTCTAGTTTTTCCCGTGCCTTTGTTTGCGGGCATTTTCCACGCTGACCCACCCCGCACAAGGATGTTGTTGTTGTCGGGTCATAAAGGAGGCCGCAGCACAATTTGCGGGACACGCATGTCACTCGCATTTTTCAGGTCGTTTCCTCGCATCGAAGTGCAGGAGGACTCATTGAATCCGCATTAAGTGCGCCTCATTTGCTGCGAGGCGCAGGGCCAGGCTCCTTTGATGCCGCTTTGTCCCCTCAAGTGGCCACTCCTAAATAGGTTCGGATGGATTTCGATTTCGCCACATTGTCGTGCTCGTTATTATTGTGGCAACACACGCCTTTGAGGCATGCACCATATATTAAATAGTTAATCGTTTTTGCCCCTAGCCGCAGCTGCGGCCTTGATTTCTCCGCTGATCCGTCAATGATGTGTGAAGAGTCAACCGAGTCACACTCGAAGGTCCTGTCACTCAAATACTGCTGGTAGCCTGGGCCTGACCTATCAGTCCATCATTGTAAATATTTTATTATTTTTATAGTTCCCAAAAAAATTAGCAGGCTTTCGAGATCAAAAAAGAAAATATATATTTTTGTATAAGTGTATAGTAGATCTCTCAACCAAGAAAATATAGAAAATAAATTAACAAATTAACGAATTGCAAGTGCCTGGGTTGGTCGTACAGGATCATACTGCATCCGTATCAGAGTCACTGGATACCATCGAAACGATTATGTCCAGTTCTTCGGTTAGCGGACCATCTTCGGCACGGAGCTCCTGCCCTGACACCCATCCTTGCTGGCTCTGGGTTGGCTGCTCGTTTTGATTGGGACTTGCTATTGGGGTCTCCAAATTTTCCCCAGCGTAGGATTCACGAGCTGCATGGAAAATTCCATCCATGAAACGCCCGAAAAGATTCATTTGCAGTTCAGCCGATGGCCCACGATAGGGAGTACTTGTGACAGGCACAGGCCTGCCCCTCCTTGTTACGCCACCTCCATTTGACACACGGCTATTTCGCCCTGTGGGTCGGTAATTTTGGGATTAGGGGTATTACAGGGTATTGCTATGCAAGTCGGTCTTACGCCTTAACTGCCTTGGCTGCTCAGGCAATTGTTCCGGCTCCTGTTGCCCAGGCTCGGAAGTCCCAGCTGATTTAGCAGCCTCGGCAGCCTCTTTGCGAAGGCGTAGCCTCTCACTCCTTCGAACTGGAGCTGCCTGCAGTTTCTTGCGGGGCGGCATTTTTTATATTTAGCAATATAATTTTAATAATATGCAACAACTAGAAAGGAACTTAACAAATTTGGACAACTTCGCTAAAAATATAACAAAACTGTTGAACTGAAAAATTTCTAAACGTATAAATATATTATTCACTAGAGATACACGTACTGTTGGATGCCGATATAGATTTGGAGTGAGCTCGTAGCAATGGGATATCCGAGAGCTCAAAGTGATAGCCTACTAGGTTGGAATTTCTTTGAAAATTCATACATTTTCTCCTACCTGATCGTGGGTGCCTTGGAAAATGTAGGGCTCCGGCTCCAATCTGTAAAGTTGAGTTTAGGGTTTATACGTTCCACCAATTACTTAACAACTTAACATAAAACTATATACATTCCTGATCAGCAAGAACAGATAAGTCGATCTGGCCATGTCCGTCTTAAAACTTTAAATATTCTTCACAGAAACTTGTGGTAGCAACTTCGTTGACAATCCCAACTCACCCCCAAAAGGGGACAACTCCATTAGCTTTATTTGTGTGCGAAAATTCAAAATCTGCATTAACAAATTGACACCGTATAATATCCGCTTGAATTTGTAATTAGTTTGCAACGAATGCGAATTTGCCAAAACCTCAATCTCTGGGATCTCTCGAAAGGATTCGCACATTTATTCACGCGCATATTGAATTACAACGGCAACAATGGGATCTGCATCAGGATCGGCAAATAATTTGCATAATACCTTTGCCGCTCGGCACCCAAGGATAACACAAAGTGAGCAGCAAAGTCAGCGACTCCAAAGAGTCCTCTCTCCTCATTTGCATGCGAGGGTTCAGCTTCGGGTTTCGAGGGCTAATCAAACAGTAAAGGACCAAGGACAGGAAGCACACGCTCTGTTGTGATTTATGGCTGGAAATTAACATAAATGAAATCAAAACATTTTAAATGTTTTCATTTAGGCAGGGGTTAGCCGTGAGGCGGCTGCTGCACTCGAATTATATATGCAAATATCGCCTGAAACAGAGTCATTCCTGTGCGAATATCCTTGTGAAGGTCGCACGCGTCTGCGGCACACTTCCCGTGCGACATGACAACTAATGGGCGTTTTGTTTATGGTCGATCTCAAACCCCCATTAGGGTCGAGGTCGAGTACCAGCCACCCCTTCCCGCCACCCCTTACCATTGTTTCCTTTTTTTATAATTTTAATTATTTATAATCGGTTTAAAGGAAAAAAAAGGATTCAAACTATATCAAAATGCCTGAGTGGCCTCTGACAGCAGCTAAGCCCTTTAATCGACCCTTGATTTGATTGCCGATGGAAATTGAATTTCAAATATAATTTTAATAGGCCAAAGAGCAAGCGAAATTCAGTTTTTCAGTCTGAAAAGGGTTTTTTACATATATGTAGGTATATAATATATACAAACATAGCCAAGATTCTTTATTGTTCTGTAGTACAGAATCTGTACATAAGCTTGCAAATTGCTGAGCTAAAGAATTTATTACAAAGGCCTTGAGCTCATAGAATTAGAATTTGATACATCATTGTTGTCATTTTTAGCACCTTTTATACAAAACTTCCTCTGCTAATATAATTTAAAGGGGTTGACGTTCTTAGTCATCTGGCAATTTAATAGAGTCTGTAAAGGATTTTTTATTTTATATATTATTATATTATATTATATTTATAATTATTAATTAAAATATTTAAAGGAGCTCACTGTGCTGGACAAGAAGGGAGATCTATTGGAGGATGGACTGAAGGCATATTCCCTACTGGCTGATGGCGTTACCCTTGCTCTTCAAGACACTTTCCCAGATGTTTCGGCTACCAAGGAAATCACTGCTCCATGTACTAATCTTCTGCATCTTTCTGAACTTTTTAAAGCCAAGTAAGAAATTGTAAGGAAATCATTTAGTTTTTAAAATTACCGATTTACCCCCCAACCTGGACTCGAATACCTCGACTACAAATGTTTTCCATGAACAATTAACCATTCCTTAATGTAAACTTTACGAATTTTCGATTTATATTTTTGAAAATAATAATAAAAGGCGCCCACTTCGATTCAGTTTCTTTTCAAAAAATGTTTATTACTACACAAAAGTTCATAAATAGGTGGGCAATGTGGCTTAACACTCTAGAGGCGTATGTCGCTTACGATTACTTGTATAATTATTGGTCTTACGTGGACTAAAACTTTGGAATAGCTGGGAAACAAGTACGGGGAGTACAAACTAGAAACGTTCAACTCAATATCTCATATCTTATAGGTTACATAATAATAGAGCCAACAAGCAATGGGAACATGTGGGTGGAAATCAACTAAAGACTAGAACAACGCTTGAGTGGTGGCTGTCAAGGAGGAGGGGATCCGGAGATCTGGAGGTCTGCTGGATATGAGATCCCCTTAGCAGTACACGGGATCGGTGCTGCTGGCAGTTGGCTGGTGGTAGGTCGCGTCCATCTGGATGTTCCACACATTGTCCACTCCCGAGTTGCTGTAGTAGTAGTCCGCCGGCGACTGCTGCTGATCCTGCTGCTGGTAACTGCTCGGCGCCAGGAAGTTGGTGCTGGGCTGCTGGTAGGCGGCGACTCCTTCGTCATAGAGCAGATCCACTGCGGCGGAGGTTGCTCCTCCCACTCCCCCGTTGAGCGTGGACTCGAACACACTGAAGATCTCCGAGCTGGTTGTGTAGAAGCCGCTGTCCTGCTGGCTGGCTGCCTGACTGCCACCGCTCACGTCCAGGGAGTGGGGCGGGGCCAGGTATCCGTTGAAGTACCCATAGTCCTCGGAGCTGTAGCCCGAGCTGCTGGTCAGGCTGGAGGTGTCGTCGCAGCTCTCGTACACGGGCATGCCGCACTGGAAGCTGGCGGAGATCGGCTGCTCGTAGCCGGGGTTACCACCACTGGTCACCTGATGCTGCTGCTGCTGTTGCTGCTGCTGATGCAGTTGCTGCTGGAGCTGCTGCGGCAGATTCTCCTGGTAGTAACTGCCCGAGGAGCTGTGCGAGGAGAGTGGCGAGTGGAGCATGTCGTAGCCGTACATTCCGTGGTCGTAGGTCGCTCCCTCCTGCTCGTAGTAGACCTCTCCGCTCCACTGACTGGCGGCCGGAGTGGCCACTGGTGCCGCAGAGCCATAGGTGCCAGCTCCTGCTGCTGTCTGACCAAAGTTGGACGCGTGTGTGGGCGTGGATGTGGCCAAATAGCCATTGGTCAGTGTCAGCAATTCCTGGCTGCCTGGAATGACCTCCTGCCTCTTGCGCTTGCTCTCCTGGAGTAGCTGTGACTTGGCCTGCCGTTTGGTGGGCCTCAGGCTGCTCAGCTTGTCGCTGAGAGCCGATTCCCTGGCCAGCATCACGGCCAAACTGCGCACGCGTCGTCCGCCGGCCAGGAGACGCCTGGCCTCCGTGGAGCCCTTGGCTTCGGGTCGGGGATGATCGTGGGTGCCCTTGGCCTGGAAGTAGATCCCGTTGCCGTCGCGCCGCCAGAAGTGTGTGACCGGATAGCCGCAGTGTCCGCGGCAGGCCTGGATCTCCAAGCGACCATTGCAGTTTCTGTAGAGTCAAGATAAGTCCAGAGTTAGTTTTTAAAGTTCTATGAGATTTGTATGCTAAGGGGAAACCCACCTATTGGGACACTGTTTGCCCTGCTGCTTCCGCCTGGCCTTGTCACAGATGGCGGGCCTCAGGTGGACACTGGCTCCATTGGGCAGCTGGCACTTGGCGCTGCAGAGGAGCACGCCCAGGCAGCTCTTCTTGAGGATGTTCACGTTGTGGTTGTTGGTGTTGCGCATGGCCCAGCCACTGGCATGCTTGCGGGCCTCGTCGCTCTGGGAGGAGTAGACCAGCCGGCAGTGGCCATTGGCCCAGTCATTGAAGTCATCGAACTGAGCCACCGACGGCATCTTCGAGTCGTTGATGTCCCAGTCGAGGGACACACGCGACTTGGTGGCCGGAGGACTGGGCACGGGCACTGGAACGGGAACTGGCACTGACAATGGCACTGGCAGGGACATGGTTAAGCCGTTCAAGACCATTGTGGGTTTGTGTTTGTTTGTTTTAAAAGTTGTTTCACTCGCGAGGGGTTTTCTATTGCCCTTTCTCTCTGTCTGTTTTCTCTATTTTTTTTTTGAGAATATTTTTTTCTGTTTACTTTTCTATCAGTTTTTCTGCAACTCGGTTTTTCTTTCGATTTTCCTTTAGAGCGACGCGTCCGTTCGCATCGACTGCGCAAGGCTGACTAACTGGGCCTGTTCTGCGCAGCGCAGTTAAGTTGCCGGCGAGCGAAGCGGCAGAGCGAGGCGATGAGGAGGGTTGTTTTCAACGGCCCGCCATTGGCCCGCCGCTCTCGAAACTGGAAACTGGAAAGAGGCCTCGCCGGTTTGATTGGTAGCAGCAGGCAGCAGCTGGAAATGGAGCTGGAGCTGGAAAGCCGCTGCTGCTGTTCCTGCCCTGCTCTAGCACCTGCGGTTGCAGCACGCGCTCCACTGGATAATTGTACGATACAAGAAGAGCCCCAGTTCCAACCCCAGTCAAAGCTAATTAAGTTTGGAAAAAAGTTTACATCGCCGGAGAGCGGTTAAGGGGGGAATGGGAATGGGACTGGTAATGGCACTGGTAATGTTGATGGTAATGGTAATGGGGATCTGGGGATCTGGGCATGAGGCCCGCGATGGCTACACCTGGCCTGGCAGATGCCAGAGGCCTATTTGCTCTCTGTCCCAGGAGCTGGAGTTGGAGTTGGAGCTTGCAATTGGATTCGGGAAGGGGCAGAGCACACAGGGCACGAGCACATGGATGGCTGGAGGGCAAACAAGAGCTCGAAAAACAAAATGGAGCTGAGAGGGGATGTATATATTTTTTTATTCAATCAAAGGAAGCATCAGCAAACATTATAAAAATAATTAAACGATCTTTAAATTAGCTGAATGGTATAATATTTTACTGAAAAAGAAGCTAAGTAATAGTATTGTTCGTAAAGTTATTTTGTGACCTAGATTAGTAAAGAATCTGACATAGTATGTATTATGATTCGATAATTCATCAGCAAATAATCTGAAAAATAATTAGAGAACAAGAAAGTGTATAATAAAAAGAGAATTAAATTAAGCTAATATCAATAAAGTAATTTGTTGGCTAACTAAGCAACGGGTTTTGCTTTTATAAAGGTAACAGTGGCCCTAACTAAATATTTCATTAAATAAATACGTTAATAATACAACTAAAATTCTCCTATATAAATTTATAAAAAATGTTGTATATACACATTTATATATAACCAAGGCCACACAACTTCTCACGATCTCTGCTGGGCGATAAAAAATTAAACGTTTGCAAAAAAAAAAAATAATAGAAACTGAAATGCCGAAAGTCTGGGCTATCTCGGCATAGAGATCGGAGATCGTAAAACACAATTTAGCACGCAAAAAAAAAAAACTATATTAAAGAAATCCCGTTAAGGAAAACCAACCCCTCTCTCTCCAGAAACCCAAACCATAACTCAGGCATATGAATGAGAAGTTGGCAACACACAACTTGGACCGATCTCGAGTCGGAGATAAACCAAACAAACACAATCATTAAGAGGCTGCCGAAAGGGGTGGAGGACTCTGAGGAAACTCCATAATTTTCACACTTCCTCCGAAAGCCGAAAGCCATGCAATTATGACACGAACTGTGAGCGAGCAACCCGCGGCGCCTTTCTGGCAAGGAGTCGGCCGAGGAGCCCGGGCGAGGATCGTAGCACGCGATAGCAGCTCAAAGGATTACAATGGGAAAGGGTGCGCCGACTCCAAGGATTCGAGGGGCGTTGACACGGAAGAAAGTCATGACGTTGCATATTATGAGGCATCTCTGCTACCTGGCCTGGGATTGTGACTCCGACTTAGATGCCGCTTCCGATTCCGACTTCCCTGACTGGGTGCCCAGGTGGGTGTGTCCCCTTAATGAGGCCCGAAATGAACTGTTCCATTTCAATTACGCGAGATCACTTTCCAATCAAATTTATTTGACACTCTCCCAGCGGGTGCCTCCAGAACTCTTTTCCTCCCTCTCCAGTCTGGGTCTAAATTTCTGGCTATAAAATTTAACCAGAAATTACGCATAAATGTCATCGTAAATTCGACAGTCCTCTGCGGCGTCGTGGGAAGTTACGCCCCTGGCAGATAGATATAGAGAGAGATATAGCAGTCTCCGGTCTGAAGGGATTTGGCCAGGGATTAGGCGACTGTCATGCATATGGTCAGGGAGATGGGCAATGTGTGAATTTTAGAGGGATTTGCTGGGTTAAAGAACTTAAGAACGGTTTATTGAATGCATTTTGAATTTAAGTACATTTTAATAAATGAAAGAAATAAATATAATTCAAGTTCAAGCGAAAATTAAATCCTAGCTATAGAGAGTCTGGTTTTTGAGACTTATAAACTTAGACATTAAATCAGTTCCACAAAAGTCTATCTAGTCCTTAATTGGCAAAGTATTTAATTTATTTAAAACTTTTATTAATAAAATTCCCAACCCCCAAGCATACAATTTTAATGAGACTATTTTTCCGACTGCTTGGCACTATTATTCAGCTTAATAAACATCATTGAGTACTTACCCTTATTCCACGAACATTCCATTTCTCTCTAGGAATGTTGCTTTACATAATATAATAAAATGCTGCCTCGGGGGAAACTTTCCAAAGACTGGTAGTCATTGATCTGTCAGATCATTATGCCTCTGCATTACACAGTTCATCCCCTCATAACCGGCGGAAATAAAGAAAGTTTTCCGCTTTCCCTCGGAAGCTTATCAACCATAGCACATCTCTGTACAAACAATTCGCAGCTAATTAAGTGGAACTTCCCTTGGGTTAAGTTTTGGGATATAGGAAAAGTCAACTCTGTCGCAATTAAAACCGCATACATACTCATATATAGTGGAAAATCATTCAATTGGCAACTAACGACTACGGCCAGATCCCAGCGAACCGATAAGACTCGATGGGACTCGTCCCGTAAATGGTAAATGATTTAAAGCAAGTCTCATAATTTCTCATTGTTCAACTGGCATTTCCACAAACTGATAAATGAAACCGAAAACATAAACGACAACACAGGGATATGCCACAGGAGAGATCTAGTCGGGGCGATAATAGAGTCGAATACCTTTCACACTCGGCATGGGGCCGATCCCTGATCCCCGATCCCCGATCGCTGGTCCTCGATGGAATAAAATGGGAATTGGAAATTGGGAAAATTGAAATGTAAAGGCAGCTCGGGTGAAAATGCTCGGACAAGTGATCTTCTGCTAAGTAGCTTGGCTCACTAATCTGTCCAAACACAGGCCGAGCTCTCGGGTCAAATGAGTTGAGCCGAGGTCGAGGTCAGGTGTGTGTGGTGTGCGGTGTGTGGACTACTCTTGTGTTCCCTTAATGGGCTTACATCGAGGGAATATTTATTTTCACACTGACCCATTGTCTCTGAGAAGGATTACCAGCGAAAACGATATATTTTCATATTTTCCCACGTTTAATAAAGTTTTTTCTACAGCCTTTCCAAATCCGAATTTCTCTAAAATTCTTTCTCGTGCATATTATTTGCATTTGTTTTGTTTTGGTTGTTTTGTGAAAACTATTGGCATTGGATTACATCATATTTACGGGCAGATTCTCCCACAATCCTGCGAGAGATGCCCGCATTCCTTGTCCCAAATTTTTGAAACTCCTCAAACCCCTGGATTGTTTCGATTGTTTCCGAAGCGCGTGGCATTTAGCGGTGTTCTTACTTTAAAATGTATTTCCCAGAATCCCAGACAAATATTTTTCGAATTTTGTAATCAAAAAAGTGCACATAAATTGTAAAAGAGAAAAGAGATCGACAGCGAATTTCTCACCGTAAAAAACATGGGAGATTTTTCACACTTGCCGGCGGCCACAAAGCGATTCGCGCTACGCAATAAAATCTAATTAGTAAACTCTCGCTCCCTCTCAGAGGAATTAAAAACAAAAAACCCAAAGCCGAAACTGTAAAATTTCAGGTACTTGGGTTAAAAAAGAACACGACAATTCGACATGGCGACGACACTTCAGGCCAAACAAAGATGCCCCAGACAAAGGACACACGTACAGGGGACAAGGGACAAGGACACCCCTCTTTGTGGACTTTAAAAAGTATAAAAAACACCACCCGATCCCGATGCCAATGCCGAAGATCTAACGTTGTTTACTCAAGCGAAAAAGCGAAAATCGAGAAGCAGTTGAATTGTAAAATTTTGCAATTTTAAAAAATCAAATGGCACATTAAGTGGCGAGCTCCTCTTGCGCAGGACTTGCAGGACTCGCTGGCTGGTCGTGCGCCGCGTGTCGAATTCTGTCAATATTTCCGGTGTGTCTAATGGCAAACGCATGTTTACACGAGTGCGAACACATCCGGTTGGAGTAAGTCGCTCCTTTTTTTCGCCTCTGATTGCGGAGGCCGGGCTTCCGCGAATATTTCACGGACATCAAGGACCTGGGCTTCGCACAGGCAGCGACGGCAATTAAATGGATTTACTCAAGCGTTCGCCTTTATTCGATGCGGCAATTTATAAATGATGGGCGCGATCTGTCGATGGGGTTGGATGGAAGGATGATAAACGATCCTGTGGTGCTGTAAATGTTTAAAGTCTTTAAATGAATTCTGGGAGTGATTTTTTATTTTGACAATCGAGAAGTCAAAGTCCTGAGGCAATCATTTAGGAGTTGCTGCTTTGGTTGGTTTTTTAATAATTAATTTCTAGCTAAAGAATTACCCAAGGAACCTACAATCCCTGCAAGGTGCTAAGACTGGGCTTCTCTGCTCAAAAACGCAAATAGTTCTTTAACGTAGCCTCTAGAGAAGCCAATGACCTAAGCTATTGTCACTCCATTTATCCACAACTGCACTCATTGCCCAAATAGTTTATTCAACTGCATTTGAATGTCAATTAGCTTAAATTGCTAGTTTTGACTTACAACGAACGATGGCCGTTAACACGCCATGGCAAGCCATGGCAATTGAGGGGCAGCCAGGAGATCCATTATATCCATAACATTGGAATCATCAACATCCACAGCGGCGGCATTAGAGGCGAGTGCATTCACCTCGGGATCACCAAAAGATCTGCCTATTGCCGGAGAGTATCTGAAAGATACACATCCGCTGCTGCTGCAGCAACTCCGTCGCACTCAATTTAATTTAATCAAATTTTCGACTGCCGAGGGTTCGCAGCTCTATAACTATTTTTCGGGGTGCCTCTTGTAATTATTAATAATATTTTCAGCTTGGCTTCGGCGTTGTTGTGTGTGCACATAAAACGCATCCATAAACAAAATGGCTGCAAAGTTGTTTATTCAGATCGCGGCACATAACTTCAATTAATCTCAATTAAGTGGCAAATACTCCGAGCGGACACGGAGTCCGTGCCGATGGAAACTTTCGTTTTAGGGTTCACTTAGCCCTTTTTTTCGAGTTTCATTTGGGGGGTAGAGCCACTGCCCTTGGAAACCAATTGAGGAGGGTTTGCCCCAGGCCCTGGGCACATCAATTCTTATTGTAAAACCCAAAAAATGGGATATAGGAGTGGGAGTTCGGCGCTCTGAAGTGGCCAGTTTATTGGCATGTTAGGGCCATAAAAAACGTTGTTAAATTTTTGTTGGAGAGAAAGAAGGAAAATAATTGCAAGGGGTTCATTAGGGAAAATTTATAGAATATTTTTGGATTATTATTTCTAAATTTACTATTTTATTTGTATATTATTACCTACATATTTAGCAACTGCTTATAAATTTCTATTCCCTTTTAGAATAATGTGATAATTATATTCTTAAGTCGATTCCCTGATTGTAACTCTTATTTTTAATGACAAAAAACCCCTTTGATTGGATCACTTCAACAATTATTAGAAATTAGAGCCTATTTAGCAAACAATCGCTGAGCAATGGTGTTAAACTGAACTCGACTAGGGAAGGTTGGCAGCCGGAGAACCCTCTCCTGAGGACCCTGGGCTCTTACCCTCGTCTTGAACAAATAAGACGTCACGCTCATTACAATGCCACAAAGGCTTTGGAGAGCCCGAGGAGAGCGAGAGCAACCCTTTGCCAGGACTACTCCTTGAAGGAGCAGCACTCCTTTTTGTTATTTGTTTCGCATTCGTGGCATTTGCTCACTTGAGGATCTCCTCCGAACTGCAGCTTCGGCCTGTCCTCCGTATTGATTACGGAGAATATGTTCCTGCGATTAGAGCCAGCCAGCAAGATGTTATAAGTACACATGGTAGGACCCCGAAACCTCGGCACTTTTGTGCTCAAATTATCGCTCTCGTACCCTCGGGTATGCAAAGCATATATCGTCGATATTGGTCTATTGTTCCGGCTATCAGTTATGCAAAATGCCGAGGACGGGGACGGGCACTCTCTACCCCCTTTTTTGTGGTCCTTTGTCGGATTGCGATAATTTCCATCTTTAAATATTCATTACAAGACGGCGACTGGGTCTGGGCCGGGGTTTCCCTATCGCTTTGATTGATTACTCAAGTGGTTTATCGTGTGTGAGTGTGCGGCAATTGTTGCTTTCCTTGGGCCTTTCTTAAGGCTTTTGTTCTCAAATGGTAAATGGGATTTGGATTGGCATTGGCATTGGGACGCAGCGAGGGGCGTGGAGTTCCTTTCATTCTCCTGGAGCGGAGTAAGGAGGCCTGCATGTTGGTCACTTGAGAGTTGCCACAGTTTCCATTCAGTTGTCATCTAATAGCTCAGAGCCAGAGCCTGAGTCAGTTATTATTATTTAAATATACATTGCGAATTTGCATGGCTGAGCACGGCTGGTTTTTCTAGTGGTCTCCGAGGCAGCTGCAAGGAAAATTTCGCAACATTTCGGCCTTTATGTAATTGATCTTCTAATTTCCTTTTTGGGGGCAGCGCCTGGAGTTTGCTCTAGGACCTCCAAGGGCGTGACCTCAGCCAAGTAGCCGGAAACCGAGAGGTTCTCTTGGTTTATGTGGCAATTCTGTCAGAGATTGCGAAATTGATATGGTATGGAAATCGGATTACTTCTTTTGGAGGTTTTCATTGCAAACTGTTAACTTTTGTAGTGTTTTTTAGACTTATTTATGGTTTAAAGAAATAGCTTTCATGGCTCCTTCTTTTGAGTATGAAGGATCTGGAAATAAATAAGCATAAAGATATACAAAAACTAAGGTTTTAGCAAGTAAAAAGAGTAAAAAGCTCCCTAAAACACGTCAACTATAATCTCTAAGTCTCGAACTCCCCCTTTATGTTATATTTAAAAACCCAATTTGATAGATTTCCTCACTTAACCCCCCAACGGAATACAACAACAACATCTGCTGACGATGCGTGAGAAATTTCACAATGTATGGGCTTCCCCGGCGACGTCATCAAGCCACAGGAAGCTGCAGCAGCCTGCCGCAGACCGAGCACACAAAGAACCCTCGAGCTTCCACGATGTCTGTCAAGAGGCCACTCATATATTTGCAACAACTCGAGTGGCTCCGTCTCCGCTCCGCTCCGCTGCGATCCCGTGGTGCTGCGGTGTGCACATGGGCACTCAAGTGTCCGGAATGGTGAGCTCCGCTCCAGCAGCAGATTGTCGCAATTTCGTTACCAGTTTCCAGCGAGAGACGCGGCGATGTGTGAAAATTGTTTTAATCCGAAATATATTAATATTCATTGCTGCTTAGATTTGAAGATCTTCTATGGCTTCTGGGACAATTAAAAGCGCTTGCAATTAAGGGAATTTATTTCACAAAGGTCATTTCCTTCGCCGGCATCATTTTCGACTGGAAAGGAGATCATCATGGGTTTCTCCCAGAGCTCGGAGTAATTACCACTCGGTACTGTGTGTGTGTCAATCAGCGCACTGTTATGGCAGATCGTCGTGGGTAGTTTTAATTGAATATTACAAGAGGGATGTGTGCATTAATAAGGAAATCAATTTAAATCTCAGTGGCGGCCATGAGAAAAACTAGAGTCGAAACTCTAAAAAATCTGCGGGCGTAGGATCCGTGCGATCCACGCCGATCGGTGGTGCAAATCAGGGTGATGTGTCTCTAACGAACCCAAATCCCAAACGGAACCCTCTCAATGAAGCAATAAGTCTCAATTGAATTTGGAGTTTCAGTAATTAAAGTACAAGGTCATGGCTTCGAGATTGAGCGTTTGAATAGTTTGGCCTAATCTTGAATTTATTTTTAGTGTCAACACTGACCAACACGAAGGCTAATCTCGGACTTGGCCTAATCGATCAAGTTATCTTCTCCAAGTTGTTGTCGAGATATGGTTCCAGTGGAAACCGTGCGAAACCTGCAGTCACGGTTCCGCGGAGAGACTCGTAACATGCGGGTGCGCACCACCGAAAAGGGGAAATCTAATAAAATTATTGCGAAAATAAAGGCAAGCGCTGAGAACTTATTTTAGACTAAAATTTCTTATTGGTAAGTGAAAAGGAAAGAGCTCTCTAGCTTGTAATAAATGGATATTCATGTATCTCTTAGTGTTAACACCAGAATGCTCTCCTCCTTACTCTCCACCTTGCTGCTTATCTCGGCGATTTCCGCTGAAGATCCCATCGTAGAGCTCTCTTTGGGCAAAATCCAAGGAGGTACCTTGGAGAGCTTTCAAGGAAACACTATATACGCCTTCAGGGGCATACGATATGCCCAGGCTCCTGTAGGACAACTAAGGTTCTCCCATCCCGTACCAGAAACCAGTTGGGGTGATGAGGTTTTAAAGGCCACAAGCGACTCCCTGGTGTGTCCGCAGCCAGGAATTGCTCTCTTCATGAGCGAGGACTGCCTGAAGCTAAACGTCTTCACCAAGGATCTCGAGGGCCAACTGCCCGTGATCGTTTACATCCACGGAGGAGCCAATGTGATTGGCAGTGGTCACAGTATCTACGAGGCGGGTCCTCAGTACTTACTCGATCACGATGTGGTTTTCGTGGCCTTCAACTATCGCCTGGGAGCCCTGGGATTCCTCAGTCCCAACAGCAGCGAGACGAGAGGAAACTTTGGCTACCTCGACCAAGTAATGGCCCTGCAATGGGTCAGGGATCACATAAGTCACTTTGGCGGTGACCCAAAAATGGTGACCTTGCTGGGCATGAGTGCGGGCTCCATGGCGGTCAGTCTCCACCTGGCTTCGCCTCTCTCCGCAGGACTCTTTCATCGGGCGATCCTGATGAGTGGCTCAGCCACCAATCACTATGCCATCGATAACCTTTTCTGGACACGAAAACTGGCCAGGGAATTGGGCTGTCCCATGTACGATCCCTCAGATTTGGTGGAGTGCCTGCGGAAGGAGGACTGGACGCGCATCGTGGAGATTTGCAAGGCCTGGGAAACGTATCAGTTTGTGAACATGAAGTGGAACTACGAGATCGATGGTCACTTTCTGCACTGGCATCCCACGGAACTAATCGAGGAGGGCAGCTTCAACCGGGTTCCCTTGCTGATCACTTACACGGCCAACGAGTTGGATTATACAGCTAATGGTTAAGGGGTTTAGGGTTTAAATACATTTATTTATAATTTTAATATTTCCTCTTTCAGTTCACCTGGAGAATGAACCTCTGCTTCACGATCTTGGCTCGAACTTTGTGGAGTACGCGCCAGAGCTCTTTCTGTACAGCCAAAACAGAAGCATCAGTCAGAGACTCAAGGACTTCTATTTGGGAAATGATGTATCCAAAATTAATGAAGAGAACATACTGAACTTTGGACAGGTCTTCTCCGATGCCATAATAGGCCATGGTGTCCACCGTCTGGTTGACCTGGCCAGGCTCCACACTCCCGTGTTCCACCTGCGCACGGATTATGTGGGAGAGCGTAGTGTCTCGGCTGCTTTGGGTGAGGACAAGAAACCGCTGGGAGTGGGTCATGCCGATGATCTGCAGTATGTAATGCCGGGTCTGTGGTATGGCACTCTGTTGCCAGAAGGACATCCAGATATTTTTATGATGCAGCGATTCACCAGCTGGTTCGCTCACTTTGCCAAAGCGGGGTAAGTTTTAAATACTTTCTATGCTCTAGTTGGGCTCTAAAATGAGTTTCTCGATTTTAAGGACACCCCTAAACACCACCGATAGCTGGCCTGCCTGCAACTCCACAGACCTGAAGATGCTCTTCAACGGGGTGGTGACCCAGGTGGGCTTGCCCGACTATGCCGATCGATATGCCGTCTGGGACGAGCTGTTTCCCACGCCGGCCCGGAGCGGAGGCGCTGCCTGGCAAGTCAGCCTTACGGCCGTTGTGGCCGCTGGTGTTATGGGGATATTAATGTAGCAATTAGGTGTGGAAAAAGCTTATCAATAGGCCGTTTAGATTACGCTAATGACGCTCAACGCTCGACGCTCGACGCTCGCTTAGCGAGTTTGCTCTTGGCTCGCTGCAACTATTTACTTTGATTAATTAATCAACAAAGGCGTGAGATTTTCTCTGCTTTTTCCTTGGGGGCAATTAGTCTCTGCCTGGGAGGCGGGCCAAGGCAGCTTAAATAAACATTAATTTGTCTTTAAATGTTTCTGGCTTCGCTTTGCTTTGTGACCTTTTTCTGGGGGGCCTTTGAATTATTGTAATTGTCAGGTTTGCGCCGCACATGTAAAAACCGCTCCTGATTCCACCCTCTCCCTCTCCATGGAGGTCCTGGGACTTATCCCCTTACACAGATGCGCTGCTATTGACATTTACGATTTGCTCTTGCGTGAAAATGCCAAACAATGCGATGGGATACAAAAGGATTATCGCCTGCTGCCCCCCTTGGGGGTGGCGAAGGAGGACTCCCCATAAAAGGGGACTTAATAATCAGTTGTCAGTTAGGTTTAATTTGTGATTTTGCTTAAAGTTTTGCAAGAATTTAAAGCATTTTCCTTAACACTGGGTTAACCCTCAGCTGACCACAAAGGACACCAAGTTGGTCCAAAGAAAATATGGAAAATTAACTTGTTAGCTCTCTGTGTGTGTCCCTTCAGATTTTATGAGGGGCCAAGGCAAACACTACGCATTGTCCTATTCCCTTTTGGGACACAGACACAGTTGCCACAAAAAGGTGGGCAAGTCAACACGACAGAGTCACATGACATGACCGTGACGTGACAGGGCAAAAAGATTTGCAAATTTTAATTAAATTTCACTTTCAACATTAACACACATCGAAATGATGCGGAGATTAATCCTGAGAGTCCTTAGCACCTTTCCGCCTTTCCCGCAGCAGCTGGCAAAGAGTTGAAAACGGATATCGAGTGGCTTTTGTGACTCAATTACAATAAGTCTATTAAAGTTGTGTCTGCGGCTGGTCTAGACAGCGACCCCGATCAGTCACAATGTCTCATGTCTCCTGTCTAGTCGAGCCGAGTCCTGGCCGTGGGCCTGGAGCGCGTGCCCCTTTTGACTTTGCCTGGGTTCATTGTGAGAGCGTCTAACAAAACAGAGAACAGAAAACAGAAACAGCCTCGGATCAGCCCAGAGGTGAGGGCCGATTCTCGAGATCAGGAACCCGAGGATCATCATCATCATGATGATGCGAAGGTGTTCCAGCTGCCGATGCGTTTGTGGCCGCGTCTCGATTTCACTTTCGCTACGCCTGCGCCATGGTTTTCGATGGAAAACCTGGCTCGATCCCGAACCCCTCCGTTCTTGCTCTTTTTGTGACGCATCATCGTCAGTCATCCCCCTCAGGCACCTCGCGTTGCGGGTTTGATTACGTTTTTATTGAGTTCACAAAAGGAGTAAACAGTTTTGAAGTAGCGCCAAGGATCGAATGCTTTATGGGCTTGTCAGGCTGCCTGTCTGCCTGCTGCCCCGTTTATGCGTTCTGTCAACATATCGGATTACGCCCATAATCGCTAATGACAATACAAATTGAGGGAAGTGGGCAAGGATTCGATTCCAGCGGAGAGTGGAGAGCAATTCGCTTTGTTATGCGTATTTTCTGGGAAGATCCAGGCGAGTGTGTTGTCCTGCCATCGAAGCCGAAGTCCGATTGATTGGTATTCGTGGAAGAGGGATCCGCTCGGACAGAGCTTTGATCACAAAGGATGGCAAGGAGATCCCTTTTCTCATTTCCCAAAAAGACAACTCCATTAATTTCCCCAACCCACGATGGCGCCTAGGACTGACTACCTTTTCGTCTGACAGATTTCCCTTATCCCTACTCCTGCGGTTAATTACATATTTATACAAATCCGAATCTGGATTGCTGTGATTAATGGCTGCTCCGCCTTTCCCGCACTTGCAGCCGACATCAAAGGACTCTGGTATCTGGTTTGTTTTGGGTGAAAGTGTTCACATCAAACGGCCTTTAAATTAATTGTTTTCCCTTTTTCCACGTTTTAGTTTCACGATGCACAACTTGATTATTCGATAAAGCGACTCACATGTGAGCTGTCCCAGTCCCTGTCCCTGTCCCCATTGTCTCGCTGTCCGTGCCAGGCTACTCCAAGTTCCCAACTGGTTCCAAGTTGTGTGTGATGCGTGTGTGTGGTCGAGTGAGTGTCTTTTGTTGTTCGCTGCGATATGGCAGTCGCTTTTGTTTGATGAAGAGACCCAAGGAACACTCATAATTATGCATGTTTTTCGGGGCTCCGATGCTAATAGAAATGTTCGGAGGACCACCCTCGCACCAGAGTGAGATTTATGATAACCCAAGTCAGAGTTATCCCCTCCCCTCTAGAAAGGTATTATGACTAACCACGAATCAATCGAGTGCACACCCACTTTCCGTCGCAGATTGCCATCTTTTTGCACCCAATTCAAAGGACATAAAAAGCGCAAATAGTCGCAGTCATTACAAGCGCGTTAAGTGCCGCCGCCGCCGCCACGTCCTGTGCCAATATTTGTTTGCAGTTTTCCGATATATCACCCCCCTGGTCCTATATCCCAGTCCTCGCCAAACTCTGTTGTCAAATGCGATTATTAATGTGCTTTAAATAATGAAAACGAAACAACATCCGTGAGTGGCACCCTCAACAACCGACCGAAAATCAGTGCGCCCTCCAAACGTATGCTAGTTGTCACAAGGGTGCGAGGAATCTGCTTTCCCAGTTCCCTGTTCCCACTTCCCAGTTCCCAGTGCCAGAAGGACCAACTAATGAGTGTAAACAACGGATGGATGCCGGAAAAAATACAGCAAACAAACTGCCACAAACTGTTTGATTTGTCGCTCAGGACTAATGAAACCAAACATTAGCGTGCCCAGGACTCGACGAGGACCAAGACCTGAGCTAGCTCGGGGGTTGCCTCTGCGGATTGTTGCAATTTTTTTTGTTCAAGGGATGTTGGATGAGGACTAGAGGGTGCACTGGAAGAAACAAGAGCGAGCGAAATGGTTAGTAAATGGTTTGTACTTCAGTTAAACCTTACATCATTGTCCTTCATCGAATACTCCAGTAAAGCACAATTCATTTGACACAGAAATGTATTTTAAATAGAAAAGTACAATAAAATATAGAGATAAAATAATGCACTTAAAGATAGAAAAATTAATCCCAAAGGGTTTTTTTTAAAAAAAAAAATTATTTTTTTTAAAAATTTTTTTTTTAAAAAAAAAAAAAAAAAATTTGTAATACCTTAACATAATCTTGTTTTAATTATTTTTTCAAGTGCACAGAGCCGACTGTTTGCCCTGGCAATGGGTTCCTGTAAGTTGATTACGTGGTTGACGTTGACACTGAACTACAATATGAGGGCACGGAATGCGACTGCTTCTGTGGCAGCTGTCTTCACGTGAACTGCAGTCGCTGCCCTGGGATGCGACTCAACTCTTCATCACCTTGCGGCACCTTCCGGTGGAAAAGCTATGTACGTGCTCGCACTGGCTAATGCCCCTCCACCTGAGGGAGTGGGCTAAATATAGCGCCAGTCAAGGGTCAGAGCAACTGGTCGAGGAGCCGCTGGGGTCGGAGTCGCAGTCGCAGTCGAAGCTCGACTCGGAGAGGTGGAGTGACTGGTAAACAGCTCGTGGGAAACTCTCTCGAACGGCATGCGGGTGTGGTTTTCCTTCTGCGAGTGTGTTTTGGCCACAATTAATGAAATCGTATCGTACAATTTTTGGTGAGTGATTAATAGTGCGCGGAGTCTGGGAAATGGAAATAATGCTTTTTGGGGCGCCCCCGGCGCATCTTGATGCACTTGTTCTAATGGATCCAAAGCCAAAGCCAGGTATTGAGCAATTAGTTAAACGATCCACTAAACCGTTGACAGTGTGTGGGGTTCGGGGATCTCCAACATCAATCAGAGGCAACTTTCAGATGAACAGAATCCAATTTGTCATCGATTAGTTGGTTGCACCAGTAGAATTTCTGACAAGCTCATTAAACTTTTCAGCATTTTCCAGGAAAGGAAAGGAAAATAAAACAAATAGCTGGAGGGCTCGCCGTTGACTTGAGATCCCCGGAAAGGTACTTCTCCCTCGCCCTCCTATTAGGCAATCCCGAGTCCAACCCTCGCTGCCTCTGCAACTCGATCCATCATCGCAAGCGTCGAAAGCTGCATAAAAATAAAAACTATTATTGAAACCCGATGCCGCGATGACAACAGACAACGAAACGCTGTTTCCTCTTATCTTCTACGAGGGAGGCTGACGCTGACTCCCCGACTGACGGATCAGCGTGAGATGTTCAAATGAGGATGACTCCGTCCGAGTGGGTCAGGCACAGCTTGCGATCGGCACGCGACTCCTCCAGGTTGCCACTCCAAAAAGAATTTCCAATAAGCGGCGCCGCAGGATCATGACAGTTATTAAAAATGCTGCCAGGATACCCACCCGGCGACTGGCTGCTAATGGTTTTCTCGCCAGCTTATCAGCATATTTCCATCGTCCGCTGACGGATCGCCCACGAACCGCACGCAATTGTCTGTTAAATGCTTTTCACTCTCCGGAGTTTTCCATTTTCCTATGCTAATAGTTTGGGGTTGGAGGCGGCCATGCACCATAAACTCGGATAATGCCAGCACTCGACTCGGCGCATGCCCAGAGTTTTCCTATCAGAAGCGGAGCTTCTGTTGGTTAGCAATGTGGGTGATTTGCTGTTGAAGGTTTTTCCTAGGCACATGCCAATGCAGGCTTGAATGGGGCAGTAATTAAGGTAATCATTTCCACTTGGAAGATCAAATTGTGTAATTTTGTATAAGCTTAAAAAGCTGTACTAAATATGGAATATATTTATTAAATATACATTAAATTCTGGAATACTGAAATGTAATAACTTAATATCTATTAAAGATCAAACCCCTAGCTCTTTCCATTCTCCAAGTTAAAGCTTCGATTTCCCACACCCACCTCTAGCAATCGGTGGAAATATGTCAATGCCTCTCCCATTCGCCCAACTTAACCCAATAAATGCCTGGCATAGCTTAATGCCTTCGGGCGAACGAAAACAGACTCTGTGCCGGTCGAGTGACTCATAAATTGTGGTCTGCAATGCACATTATCCATCGCTGAGGCTATGGAAAAAAGAGTCAAGAGTCGCAGATCGGTGGACACTTTCTGGATGCAATGTTTGTTGTTCCTGTTGCAACTTTAGCTGCTGCTGCTGCTGCGGCCTCAACTGCCTCTGCTGCTGTCGTTGTTGTTGTTATTTATGAGTTTTGTGATGTTTGTGCAAATTTTTCTATGTAAGAGACACCAACAACAAAGGCACTGAGAACGAAAATTATTATTTAATTTAAAAAACAAACAAAAAGAAAATTCAAAACGTTGTTAAAGAAATTATGAATGAAAAATATTATTAGGAAAATCTGCTCTCCTTAATTTAACACCTAAAATAAGATTTCTACACTTTTTGATTGTTTCTTTATTTTTCTAAATTAAAAAGAAACTACTTTGTGCTTATAATTTCCAATTTTATGAGTACTTTAATGGTAAAAACTCTTCAATTAATTATTTTTCTGGGTATATATAATATTTTAACAAAATAAAACAGTTTATAATTTTGTGTACCTTAACTTTAACTTTTCCTCAACATTTATTCCTTCAACTTTTTCTCCGTGTAAAATTGGAGATTCGCGACCGGATCGCCTTTGTTTCGGCCTCTCAGCGCAGCTTCGAACTGTGTCTCCTGGGCTTATCGCGCGTCAATTGCCAGACAACTTCATTGCCTGGACCAAGCGGAGCTCCGAGAGATTCCTGCGCACTGATGTTGACAGCAGGAGTTCCAAGCACGCGTCTTTCTGGCCAGGGAAAACCGCAGAGGTGGAAATGCCATTTCTGCGGTTCGGTGGGAGTCCGCATCTGTGCCGCCTCTGAGTCCTCGTCCTCGCAATCTAATTACACTTTGTGGGCAAGCAAGCAAGCTCGGCTCAACTGCTCTTTGAGCGATTTCCATCAGTCAATAAAACCTGGCCTGGCCGCCTCGAGTTGGCTGGCAGTCGCAGCAGGAAAGGCCGAACCGACACCTCTAGGCTCCAGGGACTCCATCTGATATGATTTGGACCCTGGGGGCTCTGGGACTGGGACTGCGACTAGGATGGGGATTGGGAGTTGAAGCTGGGAGCAGAGAGCAGCTCTCACAACTTTATTTGCGCTTTGGCAGTTCGCGGAAATCGAAATCTGCAGCGACGCTTTGGCCTCTTGTCCAAATATTTCGCTGGAAATTGGAATGCCAGAGTCGCAGCGATTGGAATCCCACTCTCCTGCGGGGAAAAACTTTCCTTCTATTTGGTTATATTTTTTTCATTTTTGCATTCAACAAATTATGGCAGCATATGCTGCTCTCGTTCCTGATCTCCGCTGACAAGCGAAACAATTAAAACTAAAGTGGAAACGATCAAAGTGAGCAACCCCGGACATACATTGATCTATTGCCGGCGATAGCAGGCGACCACATTCGGTTGCCTTGCAATTTGCATAAATTAATATATTAAAAATGTTCCAACTGGTGGTGGTGGTTGGATCACCCCCGCAGGATCAGGACCCTAGCGTGACTCATGACAGAGCACTCGATTGCCAATTGGAAGGATGTCATGGAATGGATGGGATGGATGGATGGATGGGTGGTTGGTTGGACAACGTCCAACGAGCGTCATGTGTTTGGCCTTTATGCTAATGACTAGGACACGAGCCACTCCGTCGAATTGGACGACTCCTCCGACTCCGCTTTTGACATTGTCATGCTCTGGAGCGTAACCAAACTCCGATAAGAGCAATAAAAACGAAAATACATTTGTGCGCGACCCACTAACAACGATGGCAAAGTGGATGAGGCTCCGGCGAACAACACATCAGAGCACAGCACAGCACAGATGTGCGGTGACGGCAACAGACGAGGCTTTGCCGGAGGTAGTCTACACTGGGGAAAAATGGGGGGAATTTTAAACGAAAATCTAGAAAAGATTTATCTGAAGAAATTTGATTTTAAATTAAATTAAAGAAATAATTAAATGTAGAAGTAAATAGAAGTCAATAATTAGGAAGAAGTAAATTTAGGTAGACTCTTGAACATTTTTTTTAGGCACAAAAGATAATCTTCTTTTCTATTTCTTATCTATTGTATTTTTTAATAATAAAATAAATTTTTAAACAACGACATATACTTTGAATATTTCAATATTCTTACCCCCAAAAAAACTCCCTAAAATTTTCTCTCCGTGCCTAAACAAGGCACGCGATCGACGACAATCCATAATGCCCGACACGTAGCGCTGCGGAGTTATCGGGTGCCGACTGTCGTTTAATATATGCACCCACACAGCGATGACACGAAGACCCAAAACAACTTTCCAGGGGGAGGCTCTCATCATCAAATTGGAGAGTTGAAAATATGCCAATTGGCCTGACTGCCTGTCACTTGGCAACTGAAAGGCAGCAGCAAAAAACAAAAAACAAATAGCAGTGGAAATAAATATGCCAAGTGGCGGTTTTTATTGAAAAAGTACAGTAGGGCCTTCAAGCCTCCTTGGTTTGGCGCCGCCAGTTGAGCGGAAAGAGCCGCTTCCAGATCTCGTAGCGCTCGGCATTGAGGTTCTCCTGGAGTGTGAGGTGCCTGCCAATGTCCAGATAGTAGCGTTTCTTGAAACTAAACGGACGCCAGCGGATGTCCCTCAAGGCCAGGTCAGTGGGTTTATTCGGATCACTGGAATTGCACTCTCAGTAAGGATAAATTCGTCAGGGATCTGTGATAAATCCTACCCCTTATAGGCAAAGGCGGAGAACATCCTGACCATGATGTCCACCATGCGGAACTCGTCATCCTCCTCGGTGAACATGCGGCTGATCGAGGGTTCCACAAACAGATACATCAGATCGTCGTGGTGCACCACGCCGTAGGGAGCATCTTCCGGGTAGTAAATGTGACTCCTGGCACCCTGATACGAGAATCGATAGTAGTAGACCTTCGTGGACCTGGCAGCCAAGTGAACGAATCGATGGATGCCAAAACCCGTCAAGGCATCCGAGTACATGTTGGACAAAGCGTCCAAAGAACGATTGGCATCGATGGGCTGCTCCTGGAAGTAGTGCTGCCTCAGCTCCTGACTGATATTAGCCGCTCGAGGATCGCTGCCATTGTACATGAAGAAGACGGGAGCCAGGGACTCAAAGTTCTCATTCAGGGCGCTCAGCAGGGAAGGACTTTGCAGGATTGCTGTAAAGGATAATCTAGTTTTATTGAGTCTTAGGTGGGAGGGAGGTACTCACTTAGTGCTGGTCCCACAAACTCATCCTTAGTCATGCCCGTGATGATGGGGACCTTCATAAAGTCATCGTTTTGATAGCTCTTTATGGGATCATCCACCAGAAAGCGTTCCTGGCCAAAGTCCGGCTCTATGACAGGCTTCCAGAGGATCAAGGGATTGTTTCGGTCGAACTCGAACATTTTGGGCAAGGTGTTGGCGTATTCCAGGTAGTGTTTCTAGGGATTAGAATTTACATTACCCAAGAATTATAAGAAGGATCGCTAACAATGCTCACCCCTCGTAGGCAGTCTATCATGTCGGTGGTGTTCTCCGTGTGGCAGTGCAGCAGCGTGGCCTGCTTGGTGGCCACATCCATCTGGTGCTCGGGCAGCGACCATTGACCTGTCACAGCTCCACTCATTACGATCGCCCGGTGAAAGAGACCCCTCGACATGGGCGAGACCATGTGCAGGGTCACAGCCATGGCTCCAGCTCCATACCCCAGCAGGGTAATAGAAGTGGGATCCCCACCGAAGCGGGAAATATGCAGCTTGACCCAGCGCAGGAGCTGCACCTGATCCTTGAGACCCATGTTGCCGGGTGCCTCCTTGGTACCCGTGGCCAGGAAACCCAGTGAGCCCAGTCGGTAATTGAAGGTGACCAGTACCAGGCGGCGATCCATGAAGTACTGCGGTCCGGCGAAGTTCTTGCTCTGCCCGGACAGGGAGTAGAAGCCTCCCGGATGGATGAACACGATCACTGGACGCCTCACATTCGGCTGCGACTCGCTGGGCAGCTCCTTGGTGTAGATATTGACCCGCAGGCAGTCCTCGCTCACATCCCCGCTGAAGAGACCCAGCTGGGGACACTTGGGTCCATCGAAGGTGGCATCCAGGACATCAAACCACTGCTCCACCGGCTCTGGAGGCTGGAATCGAAGTCTATCCACCGGTGGCTTGGCGTAGGGTATTCCCCGGAAGGCATAGAAGTTGCGCCCCGACTGGGAAGGCAGAATGGTGCCACGGATCTTGCCCAAAGCGGTGGTGATGACCAGGTCCGACAGCTCCTTGTTGTTGCCAATGGGATCATCCTCGTCCGGCACCGCCTTGCCGAGATCCTCGTCCTCGCTGGCCTGGCCAGAAACAAAGGCAATGAAGAGCAGAACGATTCCGCAGAGACGCCACATGGTGCGCTGCCACGCGAGACTGTGGAGGCTGGAGCCCCAGAACCCGGCTTTTATAGCCGCCCGTTCTGGCTGGGATTATGTCACATAAAGTGCAGAAATTGATGCGATTCTCCCGGGACACTGACACTGACACCGACACTGGGCGTTGAACGCGATTGCGATTGCGTTTGTGTTTGCGATCTCTTCCCATATCCAATGGTCCCTCTGGCTGCTGGCAGTTGTAGTCCATAAATAACAGGAGACCACTTCCCACACACACCCATCTCTCGATCTGGGAGTTATCCCGGCCCCGGCCCACACGCTTATCTCCGCTCCTGGAGTACTTCGGCTTCGGTTTGCTCCAATTTTCCCACGTGAACTTGTTTGCGTGCTCGCGGCTAATTAGATTAGGTGTGCGGCGGAACACCCTCCTCGCTCCTCGCTCTTCGCTCCTTTCTCCTTGCTCCTCACTCCTGACCCCGGTTTAACCTTTCCCGAAAAGCGATCCTTAAATGCCCGCTAATAGCGTTTAATGGTGAGCACAAAAGGTGCGCAAGTCATAAACTTTGGCGAGGACAACACACCCCTCTGTGAACCCCGAGATACCCCTGAGACATCAACGCCGCTGAAGAGTGTGTTGAGAGTTCTTGCCATTGTGCTCGTCTTCCCTTTGAACCAAATGTTTGCTTCCTTTCTTCCGCTTCTTTCTCGTCCTTCCTGCTAGTCCTTGTGTGTGTGTGCCAGATCAGACAAAGGCGTGCTAATTGGATTTATATTGGTCTTCGGGAAAGAAAAGGAAACGTTGGTAGCTGCTTCTGGCCCCGAGGCAGTGTGAAAATTCTTTGTTTTCCACTCTTTGACGGGAGTAATCCCATAAATATGCTCCGATCTTCAATGGGAACCAAGACTCCTTGAGCTGGAAAAATATCGTATAATGATTGGAAGTGGGTCTCATATCATCCCCTGGGTTTAGTTATAGATATAAGGGCTCTCTAACTCATCTGGGTTCTTGAGGTTTTTATTAGAGGAAGTAATCATTAGAAATTTAATTATATTTCCCTAAAGGATGTTGAGAATGAGAAAAATATATATTTTTTAGTACCCAGTTGTGAGCTCTGACTTTGGTACGATATTTTAATATTAATTTAAAACCTGCTGCAGGGGCTAGGACAACTCATAGACCACAAGGAACTCCTAGATGGCAACTGCAAATTGATGACTGCAGCTGTAGAATGTCTTTCCTCTCGACTCCTCTCACGTAGAGGAGAGGTGACATCGCTCCTACACCCTGACTGTGTGTGTTTAGTGATTCTGTGGTCGTACTCATCGAGCCTCGCATTACCAGGTAATTGTAACGTCAGTCGAGGCACGTTCCCGGCAGGTGGCAGCCGAGGAAGACGCCTCCGAACTGGCTGACACTAATGACGACGAGCACCAGACGATGTCTTGCCATGCGCCACAGGATGTGTCTCCGTCTCGATCTCGGCTTGTGGACCAGCTTCTCTCCAGGTTCTCTATCTTCGAGGTGTGAGAGAGGTTCTTGTTGGGGTTCGTCGAGGTGTGAAGTGCCATTGCCTCGGGTCAACATCTCCTGCAGAGTTGTTTTCCAGACAGCCCGTGGTGATTTTGTGGGATTTTCCTTATAAAAACGTTAGACTCTTGATTTCGAGTATGATTTAATTACTGGACGTTTAGCAAGGTGACTTTCGTGTGGGGTCCAATGGAGGAAATCTAGGAAAACCGATAGCAATCAATATGGAAAAAACGGTGATTGCAATCAGTGGAGGAATATAACTTTTTGCAGATCCATCCAAACATTCTGCATGACTGTCAAAAGGCGTAATTTATTGGCCCGAAATTAGCATCGAATTCTGTTTTGGGAAAGGTTGCATTCAACCCTCACCTTCCCTCTCTCTCCCCTCCCTCCCGATAAATGTGCATTGACTAATGAAATGCCGCAGTTGCAGTTGCAGTTTGCATTTTCCGAGTCGAGTGACGAGGTCGTTCTGGGCCAAATGATTCGAGTAATTTATGGCCCACAAAATCGTGGTGGCTGCCCTGCTCTTTGTTTCGCCTGTGTGTGTTTACCTACTCCTCTGCTTTTTGGGTACACATATATAGATTTTTTCCACATAAAAATTGACACAACATTTCGGCATGCTTTTTGGGCAATCCTCAAATTCAATGAGGCTTGTGTGTGTCCTTTGCTAATTTGAATGCGATAATACGCCCGCGATTCTGTTGTTAATTAGCTGGGTTTGTTTGGACGATGGTTTTATGGTTTTATTGCAATGGAGCCACCGATGGGACCAGGCACGCGACAAAGGTGCCTCCGCTTATGCGGGAATGGTAAAAGAATAAAGTGCATCAAATTGATGTTGGCCATATTTATGGATATTAGTTGTCACAGGCAGAAGAGCCGAGAAGATAATAGGTTATTATGCATTAGTTGGCATTGTAAAAGTCACTATTAAGGAGTCGAAAGGTCCTAGTTAACAGCACAAAACAAAATATTATCAAGAGGGAAACTAATGATTCGTAAATGCTTTAAGGTATATATTAAAAAATACTTAAGAAATTGCTATTTAAATATATAAAATCAAGAAAAAATTATTCTATAAAATAAAGTAAAACATTGAAGTCAAACTTATAATTAAATACTTACAAATAAATAATGAAGAAACCACGAAAATGTTTAATACTTTAAGGGACTTTTTCAATGCCTATAGTTTTCATTTAAATTATTAAACTATTTCTTTAAAACATATTTTCATTTAAATATATTAATCCCTCCCTAACTAAGGCCTTATTTACACTTTCCCATGCAATTTCTAGACAATCAAAGCCATTTAAATATCCATTAACCACTAGTGGTGCCTGACAAAACAGCTGCTCTCAGACTGAACAACTGACTGCCTGACTGCCTGCCTAACTGACTGACTGACTGACGACTGTCCATTATCAATCACTCCCTTTCCCGTTCCGGAATCGGAATTGGAATCGCAGTCCCAAATCAGCATATGCAAAAAGAGGCGCTGCAGAAATAATAATCGGCGAGACATAAACAACAATCGGGGGAGAGAACGGTAAAAACTGTCAAAGGCAATTGTCAGAGGTTTTGTTTGGACTTTCGGCTGGTAAAACCAGGGCCACGAGATTGATTGATCATACAGAGGAGGAGGAGGAGGAGGGGCTGAAGCGGCAGAAGACCATAGATCAATACATCATCTCGAGTGGGCTGAGGCCCAAATGATCGTGGGAGTTTTCCCTATTCACATATTTGTATCTCCCAGTTTGCACCTTTCGCAGAGCCACGCCGAGCACGTGCTGGAGCCGCAGCCACCAACCAGGCAACCGAGCAACCCCGAAGGCAGACACAGAGGGAAATCTCCTCCAGGAGAGGGGCACAAAGGAGGTCAGCCAGCATAACTCGGCGATGAAGTGCAGCTGTTGGACTGGCGGCTTGCCGCAGTCTTAGCCACTTCCTCTTCGTGGTCTGCTTGAGATGTGTGTGGGGACTGCATGCTCCCGACTCCAGTTAACCCGTGCCATTGCCATTGCCACTGCCACTGCCACTGCCTCTGCATACGTGCCCTGCATCCACACGCCCATAATTCTCAGGAGAGTAAATTAATTGTTGCTTATTATTTACATTGGTTCTGCGTTCTCCAGTTACCTGTAGCACCTGTTTTGGCCCCGCTACACTAATCGAATATCAATATTCTGATTCCGCCGACTGCACGCAGCACTTTTCATTTCTATAATCCCCCATTGATGTACCGATAAGTTGGGCTCAAGCTCGGGCTCAGGCTCATGCCATAATCATAAACGTAATCGCAATCATAATCGTAATCATAATCATAATCATAATTAACTTAAACGGCGTCTTCCCCCGCCCGCGATCTCGTCCAGCTGGCTTTTTGAGGCAGGTCAAGTCGTGCGTGCCGCTGTCGTCTGGTCTTGGTTTTGGGATCTGGTCTGGAATGACTTGATTACTGCCTTATGCGGGATGTTGGTCACAGATTTCTCGGACTCTTTGTAGGCCATCTGCTGGGGCGAGGTTCTGATTCTGGTTCTGGTTCTGCGAAAGATTCTGTTGATCGAAAATCCAGTTAGGCTGGCTCGCGCTCTCATCACCTCCCAGCAGGAAGGGTTTATCTTATCTTATCTGAAAGACAGAAGCACTGGCTTTTAATTAATGTGCTTCAGATAAGGAGTTGAGCAAGGACAAAAAGGAAAGGCCACTCATAGTAAGTTCTACTAGAATATATTTAAGTTAAAGATATTATTTTAAACTAGAGACATAAGGGTCTAGCAACAAAATTGCAGCTTAAAGAGAAGCTAATTTAAGGGAATAATAAATGTATAAAACTTAATAACAAATTTATTAAATTTGTATGGGTATTTTGAAGGTATGCATTGCACTAAACATTGATTAAATAAAGAAATTACAAGTGAAGAAACAGTAATAATTATCTTCAAGAGGTTTTTTTCAGACCCAAACCTTCAGGCTTACTCATTAAATTTGATGTTTCACTAATTTATACCTAATTTAGGAGGCCTTCCCCCAGTGATTAAATATGTTTTTACTCGTAGAATAAACCGCTAATGGCCAGAGGCATCTAACTGCAAAGGTCCATGCACTCTCCTCTCCTCCAGGTATCATCGACACCGTTCGCTTCGCTTCAAACTGCCTTCCAACTTCAATTATGAGGGTCGGGTTCCTTGACACATCCTGACTGGGGCCCCCAATCAAGCTGATCATGAGCAGAGCACATTAGGCCCCGAATTGGATCCCGCCCCAAGCTCATTATGCAAACATTGCTCGGAAGCCTGATGAGGCCGAATGCGCCGAATTTTCAACAGTCCATTTAGCTGATTAAAGTGTAGGAACTGCAAGGACTCCGACTTGGTCCAACCTGGCACCATCGCCATGCGATTTCGTGTAATTTTCGGTAATGAGCAAATGGCAGGGTCTTTAAGCACCTTCGGTGCGAAAATTACAGTCCGCGATCCGCATAATTTTGGCACCTTGCCCGGGCCATACATTGCTACACATTTCCATGGGGCCTCGCTACTTTTGATATCTTCTTCCTGTGCTCTTTTGATTGTTCTGTTAGGCGAACGAAGTCATAAAATTAAATTTATGAGTCATAATTTCAACGATCAAAAGTAAGTCGCCTGTCCTGGGGGCTATCGGAGCGTACCACCCTTGTAATTGGGTTCTAATCGAGACCATTTATAAGGCCATGCCTGGGCCCCAAAGAGGGCCATTAGCCATGGAGGGCCTAACACCTCGAGGGCTCCGTACGCACATTTGTCAAAATCAAAATCAAAATCTCGGAAACCCAAAAATATACTCACAAATATTTCTGGTGTTATTTTTGTGGGTGATGTGAGCGCTCGACTAGCAATCAGTCAATAGGCGAAACGTTAATCCGCCGATGAGCTTTGCTCTAGGGTCTGAGACTGCGGCTGGGACTCGGTCTATTAGTGGACCTCCCAGCGCGACGACCAATTAATTGCGTAAATGGAAAAATTGCCCTCGGTCTTTGTCTTTGCTGGGTGCCACAAAAGTCACACTTCGCTGTGGCCCGAGATTGGGATCCCTACAGTCGGAGAAAGACGTGTCGGCAATGTGTCAACAAAACACTCGACACGACTATAGGGGTCATCAATACTTAAGGCTGTCTGCGAGAGGTTCCTTCTTAATTGGGGTAAGCTTTTCTGCCGGTGAGAATTGTTTCTAAAATGATTCTTATAAAGTTTAAGCACACAAAAATTAAATGTATTAATGAAGTAATATTTTTAAAAGTTTATTTTTACTTGTAAAATGAACCTTTATTTCCCCCATATTTTAATACAAGTTCCCTTATAATTTTAGTAATAATTTCGGTACAATTTTTCCCTCAGTGCCTTTGGCCAAATTAATTATCAATATTTTTGAGGTCGAAAGCTTACTCGAGAAACCATTACAATGTACACCAGTTTTTATTTATTTTAACAGATCGATGATTAATTTGATGCGCTAAAAAAAACCGAAATTATGGAATATTTTTCAAACACCCAAAAAACAATGTGTGTGCGGAGACCCCAATGACAGGCCCTTCTTGGAACAGCTGGAGCTTGGCGCTCTCGGAGCACGCGCTCATTAGAGAGTGGCCCGAGCCCAGCGTGACACTGGATCCATGGCTCGGATCGGGATTGGATTGGAGATCGAAGGTGGGACCACACCGGGTGTATATAGTACTGTGTGTGTGTTGTACCTACATTAAACTGCGCATGCTTATAAAATAATGTTGGGCAATTAATTGCGAAAACCCCCGAGAGCGGCAGCTGCCTGAACCTAGACCCGAGCAGGGCGATAGCTCGGATCGGGGGAGAAACTGTTAGTTGGTTGTAAAACTGTGAGCATATCTTCCATTTTCTGGTATTTCGTCGCTGCATTTGTCACCCGTATCATTTGCGTTGTGGAGCGTTAAAGCGACAACATGGCCAGCAGCCATGGCCCAGGTACTCCCAGTACCGCGTAGTTACGCGTCTCCAGGCCCTATCCCCTATATCTATATAAAGAGGTAGTATGTATGGCGATCTCCTCCTGCCCCTCGTGTCACAGTCGGTGAGCAACAGTTGCCACTGGGCGCTGCGACCATTTACATTTCCTGTCAACGGCATTTTCAATTTTCAATTTTCACCTTAACGCCTGTTAGGCTCCTCCATTTCTTTCTGTCCGCCAGTTAAATTGCTCCTCTTCCCGGGTTAATTGTGTGTGGCTACCAAGTGGACGCATAAATTGTATTTTATTTTATTTCATTTCTTTGTTGGCCTGTAACTTTGGCCCAAATGGCGATGCGGGCTGATCAGGTGAAAACACAAGACGCAGCGAGCATTAGGCCCAGAAGTGCCCCCCACTCCTGGTAGGTGCTTGGCCCCTCCGGCTGATCCGGCCCTGATATTGTTGCCACTTGTGTAGCTTTTAGTAAGCCCAACTTACCGACAAGTCAACGACCAAGAAGGAGATGGAGGAGTTGGAGGTGGGAAGAAATACCTCCACGGTCTACTGCAGCACAAAGAAACGGAATTTGGCTGATAAATATCATTCTTCTTAACATTAACTTTAGGAATTAGTTTCTATAGAGTTTATAGAAAATTTGTATTTGGTTTACATCTTTGTTTTTGTCCTCTTAAATATTTAAATAATTATCTAAATAATTTAGTAGAACATTTGTTTCCAACTTGTAAAATGATTTCCATTCCCTAAGATTATTATATTTCTATTTCTTGGAAAAACCTTTTTAAAATGTTTTAACTATCCCTCTAAATCGTGTTAATTTCCCTTTCAAACTGCATTTAGATAAAACAACAACCCCAATAACACAATTTTTCCAGTTTCCCGAAGTTTTTAAATCGAATGTTTCGGCATTTTTTCGCCTTCCCCGACCATTAATCATCCATCGCCAAGCTGCCAAACATTCCCAGCGATAAACCCTTGAATTTCTATGCTCTCTCCTCTGAAATTTCCATTGCTGGCATATCCTTAGGCAGAACAATGGGTCCTGATAAGCGGCATAATGAGTAATTAAATTTCTGTGATGCTTATCAAACATACATACATCCATGTACATCCACATCCTCAACCATTTGTGGCCCCCTTCTTGCATCCAGAACTTCAAAAACTCCCAGAGAGATAGACTGAGACCGAGAGAGAACCATCCGATGGATGTGTGTGCTCGGGGTTTATCCGACCAATCACAAGCGGGCAGCGGACTGGAAGTGGCTGCCGCCTGGAAGCGAAGAGTATCCGATGGATACGTCTTACCAAGGCGGCAGTTGTTGGCCGCCGCCGACGCCGCTGATTATGCGCCGACGTCGTCGTCTGCGTGGAGTTTTTCGCCAAATTATGCGGGTGGCTCTGACCCCGCTCCCCGGGGTTTTGTAGGTGGAGCCATAATATCCATCGTTCCTTTGTTGACAAAACTTGGCATCGCTTGAAGTTTGTTTTTTCGTTTTTGCTTTTTTTTTTTTGTCTGCTGCTCTTTTGTTTCTCGTAAGTATCTGGCAGATACGCGCGCACATCCCGCCCAGCTGCATCGCACACCGCTCACAGCGCTCGCTCACAGGTTGCCCCAGCGGTAGCTAAGGCCGTCATTCTCACGGCTGTCTCTTCGCGATTGGCGTCGCGTGCGCGCAATTCGTGAATTCCATCCGCCATCCGCGAAAACTCCAGCTAGCCGACGGCTATCCGCGAGATACAAGTGTCACCTAATTGGCTTACAATGCCCGCCGAGTGATGGCAGTGTGAAGTGTGCCCTCGAATCCGAGAAAACTCAATTAAGTGCACGTTTAACTGTCCTTTGGACACATTCTCAAGTCTGCATAGCCGCTTCCTTGGATTAAAGAAGCTGTTTCACTTGGAATATGGTTGTTATGTAAGTTGCGGCTAAGAGTGTTTGCCGAAGGATGAATAAAGGGGTATTTTACTATTGATTTTAGAAGATTTCCATTGTCTCTGACAGAAGATAGATCTTACAAGGAATATATTGGGGTTAGGACATTTTAATTGATGCAAAATTAGATAAACTTTAAGTAAATAAGACTAGATAAATATTAATAATAAAGAATTTCAAATATTAGAAGCTAGGAAATATTTTTTATATCATTTATATTCTATTTAACTCTATGAATTCTTTATGGTCTTGAGAAAGGTGCAGCTAGTTTTAGTTTTTTAACAGTTTGCAGAATGCAATAAGGTTCAGAATATACCTTGTTACTCAGGATCATTAAATAAAATATGCATAAATTAAGCAACTACTTACACGTCTTTTTCTGATTGTATCTTTTATATATTTTTTATTGAGGTACAAATTTAAAAGTTGTTGCCTCTGAATTAAGCCAAACAAAACTGAAAGAGTTCAAATCATGATGAGAAAAACTTCAAATCTTTCCAACTTTAGCCCAATGTATTATTTTAGAATGACAAAAGACAAAGGTTTCAAAGTAGAACTGTCATCACTAACCTCATCCTGGTCAAATCAGATATTAAATTCCACACCCATTAGAAATATTACAGAAATATCAGAGCACCCTATACATATCCCCCGAAGTATACTCCCTTTAATTAGACCCAAAATAAATCAAAAACTCCCAGGGAGCCTTCCAATTATTTCTAATCAGCTCTCATTGAGTCTCCGTTGACACGCGTTCATCTCGCGCAGATGCGTAAGTGTTGAGCTCTCAAGACACCTTTGGATAGATCGGATCTCCGATGAGGAATGGGCCACAAATCAAACGCTAACGGGGGAGGCGCTGGGCGGGGAAAAAAAAACATGTAAATGATTCAAACGCTTTATTATCACGCTGGGCATGGGCCACAGCTTAGTTAATGGCACTCCGACCCCGACTCCAGTCCGCTCCAAAGAGCCGCGGGGTGTGCCGCGGATCGTGAACCCGCCGGACCACACGCAGGCGTAGGCGATCCACAAAAAATTCAGATATTCTGAGATCCATTGGTGAGGGGACGCGAAGCGGCGCTCGAGTGAAAGGGTCAAAGAGGCGATCCGAAAAGCCACCTATCTATAGAGACATATTTTCTAGGTGACAAACTTATTATGAGACCCCAGGCGAACAACACACAGAAACCTACAGATCGGGAACGAAGTGAGACGCTATCAGCATCAGATAAGCGCGACTAACGAGCGCCCCGAAGTGTCGAGCAGTCAATTTACGGACCCAAAACAAAGGCGATCCCCTGACCACGAACAGGTTCACTCTCGGGACCACCAAGCGATCCACAGTCACCAGGTATGGGGGAGCGTGCAACCTGCTGACTTCCAAGTACACATAAAAACGCTGCGGCTCAGATCGATTCGAACAAATTTATGGCTAATTGCAGAGCGAGTCTCTCTCTAATAACTCCCACACACACACTCTGAGTGTGTCTCACCTGAGAGTCGGTTCCTCCAGCTAGTCTAGCAGTGCCGTGCTGAGTCACGCGACATAATTTGCGCCCAACTGGCGCTCGAATTACGATTCTGGCTTGGATTACCAGCGGCTAACGGTACTGGCCCTCTAAACTGGCCCCGAGAGTTATGTGCTTCACATGGCGCCCATAAAGCCCACCAAACGATTCATTTGATTGGCGGAACACCAAGGGACACGCCGTTTAGGGCGCAATTAAGATAGGATTTCAGTTTCCTTAAACGATGCTTAAGCTTAAGCGATTAACCCGCACTTAAATGGGTCACTTAAAGTGTATCTTGCTAGGGGTAATAAAGGAGTTTTCAATTGAGGATGGGATCATGACCCAGAAGAGAGTCATTCGAAAGGAATGTAAAGGTTGAACTTAATTCAAATGAATAGTACTTAAAGATGTAGAATAAAGAATATAAAAAGTCTTGTTTAAGTTCCTAAAATACATTATAATATGGTACAATTCTAGCCAAGAAATTTGTGAATTCTCAGAGATTCGGAAAAATCTTAAATCTTGCAACATGCAGGATTTCACTACCTAATATTCTTAAATATCTGGGCTTTAGCTGTTTGATATTTATAGACTTTTTGTTACCAGCCTTATATAGTTTATAATGTATATAATATAATTCAATTGCCTTACAAGTTTTATTGTTGCTCAACAATAAACAATAATAATTTTATTTATTTTCTACACGTGACAGAGTAATTGTAATTATCAAAAGTGAAGGAGTCATTTTCAACCCTATAGACTATATACTATATATTCATGATCAGCATCAACAGCTTAGTCGTTTTAGGTTTGAGAGTTAGGCTTTGAGAGTAAACAAAATTGCAGTCAATTTTTTCAAAATTGTATAAGGGGTTTTTAATTATACAAATCTTTAAATTTGATATGCTGATTTATTACGCAAATAAAAACTAACACAAAACTGGTTTTTGATTAAAAATAAAAGCTTTTTGGATGAAATTATTATTTTTTTTTTTAATTAGATTTCAACAAAAAAATTCGATTGGAAAAATAGAAACAGCGGCTTACCGAATTCAGTTCTTTTGATTTTTTGTTTTATGGTAGAAAGGTTTTTAGAAATATGCAAAGATATATTTCTTGGAGAAACATCAGGAAATAGTTTTTAAAATTTTGTTACTGATTATATTTATTTGTTTAAGCATTTAAGACTTTCCTTGGGTTTTAAGGAATCTTAACTTTTCTAATATTTCTGATGTCCTAAGTTAAATAATAATTTAAAGACCCAATTCTTTTTATTTATTAAAAGAACTTTGCATCAAACTAAACAGATAACTAAATCTCAATCTCTTATAGAAATGGCTACACCTTCAAGTCACAGCAACTCCTCACACAGCAGCCCGATCACTCTCAGCTCGCCCAGTACGCCCAGCTCCAAAGCCTTGCTCCCAATCCTGGCCAGCCAGTGGCAGGCGGCGGCTCCATGACCATGCCGGCGTCCTCGTCGTCGTCGTCTTCCGGGGGCAAGGGCAAGCGGGAATGGGATATCAACGATGCCATCGTGCCGCATGTCCCAGACCAGGAGTTTGACGAGTTCAACGAGTGGAGCGATGGCCATGTCAGACACATCTATTCGCTGCACAACGAGGAGGCCAAGAAGCACATCTCCGGCTGGGCGATGCGCAACACGAACAACCACAACGTGAACATCCTGAAGAAGAGCTGCCTGGGCGTCCTGGTCTGCTCGCAGCACTGCACGCTGCCCAATGGGTCCAAGATCAACCTGCGACCGGCGATCTGCGACAAGGCGCGCCGGAAGCAGGAGGGCAAAGCCTGTCCCAACAAGAGCTGTCGCGGCGGCCGGCTGGAGATCAAGCCCTGTCGCGGCCATTGCGGTTATCCGGTGACCCACTTCTGGCGGCACTCCGGCAATGCCATCTTTTTTCAGGCCAAGGGAGCGCACGACCATCTGCGCCCGGATCCCAAGAACTCGACGGTATCCAAGAGAGCCTTTGGACGAGCGCCTCTGACTGGGAAATCGGGCAGTGGAGGTTTGGGAAAGAAGTCAGTGATTGCAGGTCTGGTCAAGCAGGTGAAGGTGAGTTCTCAGCTAGCAGATTCTATGGATAAAATATCTTAATATCTTCTATCTTTCCATCAGCAGCAACATAGCCTAATGGGCAAGGTCCTCAAACGTCCGGTGGCCAACAATCCTTTGAGCCACTCTGGCTTGGACATATATCAATATAATGGTAAGTCAATGCACTTATTCGTCTGGAAAATGGCAAGAATATTTAATGAAATATATCTCCCTCTATGACAGCCTGTGGAAAGTGTACCAGCTACAGCCACTGCACCTGCAGCTACCTGGAGGACGGCACAGCGACAAGGAGCCACCAGTTGGCCCAATCCTCGAGCTATGCCGGCAATTCCTGGCCTCTAAGTGGGTCTGACTCATCGGTGCCCTGCGAAACCGCAGCCAACGTGTTTACGGTCAACCATCAACACATCACCTACAACTATCCCATCTACCACGCAACTCCAGCAGCGGCCACGGCGGCGCCCAGTAAGTCACCCAGTTTGCCCTACACCTGCAGCATCTCGGAGCTGGCCGCCTATCAGCAAAGCTCATCCTCCGGCGGCAGCGGCTACGCGATGAGCGCTCCCCTGCACGGGCACACCCAGTGTCAGGCGCTCTCCTACGAATCCAGCCCACAGCTGGCCACTCCAGAGCCGGAGTTCATCAACTACTCGCAGATCAAGCATTTGGGCGGCGGTCAGGAGGAGAATGGCTGCAAGGGAGAGCCGGGAGCAGCTCTCCCGCCGCCCACCATCAAGTACAATGCCACCGTGGAGACGCAGCCGTATGTGGAGGAAAACTACGACTACTACTACAGTCCCAAGGCAGAGTACGAGATGCAGCAGCACCAGACGCACGCGCACCAGCAGCAGCATCAGCAGTTCGGCGGGAATCCCTCTGCAGGACACCATTACTACGAGAGTGGCAGTGGCTACAACGGCGTCAGCTATTTCGACACAGGGACCACCACGGCACCAGTGGTAAACAGCGGAAGCGGAAACAGCCTGGACACCGGATACGGCAGCTACTACGATCACTACTCCAGCTATGAGCAGCAGATGGCTGTGGCCGGCAGCTTCGCGACTTCATCCTCGGCGGGCGTGGCCAGTGTCCCGGCAGTTATCCCGCCCCCAGGTCACCCACCGCCTCCGCCGCCGCCACCGCCCACGCTGACATATCATCATCATCACCACCATCACTTGCATCACGCATCGGCGTCCACCACGGCGCTAACCCCATCAATAACGCATTGAATAGTACTTAACGATTCCAGAGGACGATCTCCGGAGGGTTACTCATAGACGAGGTAGCATTAGGATTAGTTGGGAAATTTAATTTCTAAGTTTTCATCAGTACGCGTAGTGTTACATGGTTTTCTCATTGTTTTTCCGGCAAATAAATTATGAAAATATGTTGATTTGAAGAACAGATTTTTTAAGTACTTGAATTTATTATTTTGTGATTCAATAACTTATTTATACACAATAACATTTAAAATTTCCCGCCTAGTTGGTAAAAGATTGTCGTACACGCCACCTAGCGTAATAGCATGGAAACGTTGCAGAGTTGCATTCCGATTATCCCACCACGTTTCGGATTCACCATATCAGAGAAATGAATTCACCATGGTCGCGGGATGTAGAGAGTGCTGCCACTTTTTGAGAAAAAAAAAACTGTTTTTGACTCGAAATAAATAAAAACACAGCTACAAATACTCACAATAAAGTGGAAAATATTTTATTTTTAAATATTTTATTTATGAGCATTTTTTTGTATTTTGCTTGCTTTGATCGTGACGTAGCTTGATTACGTCACGATCCTTTGCTTTGCCGCCTAGGTGGACACGGCCAAATTTACGGAAATACAAATTTAGCAATGATTGCAATTTTATATTTATATTTTTATATTTTCTTTATAAAAAAAATAGTAATAATAAAATAAATAAAATAAAAAAATACCGCTATTTCGATAATTGGGCAAAAAAATCGTGATATAAATATATCATCTTTAGAAAAATATCGATAGATTGATATATATATACCTAGAAAAATCTATAAAAGCAACCCGCAAAGCACGCTCTCTATTAAAAAATTTCAAGCTGCGCGGTGCGAAGAGCTGTGCTAATTAAGTAACTTTTGTACATTTCTAACGCTTTCGAAGCATCGACAACATGGTGTACCAGGTGAAAGACAAGGTGAGTCATCAGCATCAGCCAGATCCGGATCTGTGCCCGCCTGGGCATTTCCCCGCCGCGTCATCTGCAGTTGGGTAACCCGGATGACCCCCGCAACCCCGTTAGGTAGTTTTTCCCTCAAGATTTCGGCTTGGGGCACGCGAAATATGGCAATCGTCATTCCAATTACCACGCTAAACGCTCCCCTCCCCCACGCTCGAGCTGCGAACGCAGAGGAACAGGCGAGAGAGGAGGCGGAGAGGAGAAGAGTTCGAACGGCGCAATGATATCATCTCCAATGGATGGACCGACCGGTAACGGACTTTTCAAATTTTCAAATCGTTCCATTAGTAATCTAGCCCAGATATACTAAATGGAGGAGAAATTACCCCCGCACAGAGCAGAGTGTGCCGCTGGCGTGAGTTAGCAATTCATTATCGCAGTCGTGGTCGAGGTGTTTGTTGGTTAGGAATACGAAATACGAAATAGTTGCTATAACACAGGGTGTGCTTGGCGGTCCAAAGTTGCGCGCGTTACACGAACAACGGTTCAAAGGGGAGGCCAGATATGCGGAGTAGATAGGGAAGGGGCAGCGGCGTCGTCGGAAAGAAGGGGTTTCAAGGGGGCGAGGAACCGGTCGGGCGCTTGGTCAGTCGGTCGGCGCATAAATACAAATATTACGTCAGGGCAAATGTGAGTAAATATATGGAAAGCATTTCAGATAATTCAATTCATAATATACATATAGGCGACGCTCTCAAACATTGCCTCTTGTGGTCTAAATTTATACCGAAAAACATACATAAATATGTACATAAATAAAAAAGAAAGAGCTTATCAGAAGCTACTTGAACCTGCCAGAACAAATCAAAGTTATTTATTCAGCAATGAGTCAATAAAACATTTCACAAGGTTTTTTATTATAAAAATAGTTTGTTTATAAAATACAATGCCAGTTTGTTTGCATACTGATTAATGTTTAAAGCCAAAACCGGTTTTATAAACCAATCGTAAAAGCATAAACTGTGTAACAGTTTCGATATCTTATAAAACGAAATGATATTCAAAGAAATTAAAAAAGTAATTATTTAAAACATTTAAGTGAATGGACATTCTATGAAATTATAATTGTGTGAATCATGGAAATCTAAATTCATAGCAATTTCTTTGTCACATCCCTACTTAGTCATAACAAACCATCATTCGATGATCAATGGTAATAGACCATGAATCAGCCATAAGAATAAAGTAATCTTAATCATCCCAAGTCGGAAATCTTTCCACTGGAAGTAAAATGATCTAATCCAACCAAAAATAATTTAATTGGAAAGAAACAACAAGCAGTATTAAGTTGGCAAGTGAATTATTTATGCAAATTCCAGCAAACCGGTCGGTTGCCCCTCACGTTCCACGGGGGAGACGACAACAATTCCATTAGAGCCATTTCTTTGCCTGTTTTCTGTTCTGCGATTGCCATCGCCCGCAATTAATTAAAGGTCATTGGGAAAACGTGACATGAGCGAGGCGGGGCCAGGAATCGGCCCCAGCAACACCACAATACACCCCCCATCGCACCACACCGCACCCATTGGCATGCACATATAATTTTCGAAACTCTTGAAATATTGATTTGTGGCTGGTCACTGGGCCAAATACTGAAATTGAAATGGAATATACAAATACACACGAGAGTTGGCCAGTACAAATACTGAACCCGTCAATAGGCGATTACTGGGGCTGATTACAACTTGGCAACTTCGGGGAGGATGCCTGACAACCTTTTTGGCTGCCTTATCGCCAACCTGACCGCGATAATGATGGGGACCTTCCCTCACCCCTCGTCGGATCAATGTATGATAACCCCGAATCGTCCAATTCTAATTAAACTTTCCCCTATTAGCGAATTTGGGTCAATATTATTTCTCTAATTTAAAAATCTATTTTCCGCTTGCAGGATGATCTCCAGAGCCAGCTGACCAAGGCTGCCGGCAAGCTGGTGGTGCTGGATTTCTTCGCCACCTGGTGCGGACCCTGCAAGATTATCTCGCCCAAGCTGTCTGAGCTGGCCACGCAGTACGCCGAGGCCATCGTCGTCCTGAAGGTGAGTTTCCAAACTTAAAGGTCTGTAAATTCAGATGTAGATTAACAAACTCCTTCTTCGAACAGGTCGATGTGGATGACTGCGAAGACATCGCCATGGATTACGGCATCTCCAGCATGCCCACCTTCGTGTTCCTTAAGAACGGCAGCAAGGTTGAGGAGTTCGCCGGCGCCAATGCACAGCGTCTGGAGGATGTCATCAAGGCCAACATCTAAGCTCCTAGATGTCGACGGACAGCCCACTACTGATCCACCTATGAGTTTTCTTCATAAACATTTAGTTAATTATTCCATAAGTGCAGGGATTGCTCTTTCCACAAAAAAGACCGCTTCCGCTGCTCCTCGGCTCTGTGTCGCTCGAGGCGATGCTGCAGTGCAGCGCGCGGAGTGTGCGGATGTGGCGGAAGCAGCTGGAAGCAACGCAAAAAGTGAGATACTAAGTGGCTTTTAATTGTAATACTTGCTTAATCAACACAAGAAACGAAAAGAAAAACACACTAAGATTGTTCATTTTTGTATTGGAACCAATTAAACAAACGCAATTGTCCGAGAGTAAACTCTAACAAATAAATGTAACACGTTATCCGTTTTGTAATGGAACTGCTGGAGGGGATTGGAATACAGGGTTGCTGTTGGATGAAGCTACAACTTAGTAGCGAAATGGAAGCCAAGTCAAATATTAGTAATCGTAATCATCCAGACAAAGCCCGTTATGGTTAAGTAATAACGATTAAAATTGGTATACTGGCTAGATAAGATAAGATACGACGCCAGCATGTTTCTACTTGTTAGGTAAATTGAGGTGCTCGCAGAGTGTGGTTCCGGAGTATTATAAATTCAATATTACAAATTAAAAATGCACTGATTTGAGATTTTTTTTGGTTCTCTATTTTTTTTATTAATTTAATGTACATTTAAATTACAAGTAAAACAGAGTAACATTTAATTATTACTATTCTAGAAAGATCACAGTTCTAAATTGTTTTTGATTGACTTTCGACATTTTTGTAATTTTCTCAGTTAAAACTTTAACATTTTCGCGTTGGTTTATTCGTGGATCACTGTCATATTTTTCCTAAAAAAGAAAAAGCATATTTATTTGTATTAAAGAATAAAAATAATAAAAGTTTTGAATCCATAAGCTAAGTATTTATTTCTTTATTTATATTTTCCAATTTTTCTTCTTAGATTTGTCCTAACGTCAAAGTTTACGTTAACTGATTTTAATAACCTAACGGATTACGTTTATGTATAGACAAGTTTTCCACCTTTCCACCTTCGTCACCGTTTATAGAAGCTTTATCCAGTATCTCAACCACACTATAATTTCAGGTGAGGTCTTACGACATATTAATGCTTGAAATAAAAGGTATTTCTTGAAATTCCTCAACTGGTATCACACTTAAGCAGAGCGGTCACACTGTAAAAATTAGCCGAGAAAACAACAACAGACGGCTCCCGTTCGAACCGACAACAAAAACAATAAAATAATAAGAGACCATAGAGGGTGCGCGCGCGGGTCGAGGGGAGACGACGGGCAGAAATAAGCAATATTTTGCTGTGATTTTTGTGAGAGCGGCGGAGGCGGCGTCTTTGCGTGTTTTGTGTGCTTCCGATTCCGAACTCGCGATTGTGCCTGTGACATTTTCGGATGGCTTTTTTATAGCAACAAGCAAGAGCGTCGGCAGAGAACATCGAGTGTAGAAATGTCGAGGGAATTTGCATAATTTCGGGTCGGAGCAACTATAGAAATTGTATAATAAGCGAAACGTGTTTGTTTGCCGAGAGCAGCAGCAGCAGGGGTGGACCAGGAGGACACGGAGGACTAGCAGGAGGCTGGCCTTGAGCCCATATCGACGCCGATGGCCGCCGGGGGATGCAGCAGCTGCAGCCAGGATTCCACCCCAACCACCAAATCCACCACCCAAGCTGATGCCCGAGGCCCCAACTACAGCAACAACGAAAGCAGCCACAACCGCAACCACATCCTTATCCGCATCCGCAGCCGCATCCCAGCATAATGACAAGTGCCCACTACCAGGCACTCGAGCCGCAGACCTCCGACGAGGATAACGAGGACATCGAGCAGCGGCGGCCGAAGCAGCAGCATCACCATCATTACCACCTGCGCAACCACAGCGGCTCCACTACGACAGCCTGCTCCTTGGCCACACCGGTCATGGCCCGGAAAACGCGTCGTCGCTGCCTGCTGCCCCTGGTGGGCGTGGCGCTGTTCTTCATAGCCTTTTGCTACCTCACCCTCAGCGTGGACACGCGCCTCGCCCTGGGACTGGGCGGTGGCTCCGATGACTCGGATGACGAGGGATCCCACAACGACTTAGGTAAGCGGATGATGAGTCCCAGTCCGACAGGGAAGTGGCATTCGGAGCAGAAGTCGCCCCTCGCGAAGAAGTGGCCCTCAGAGGACGAGGTGGCCACAGATAATGAGTTTTACGTGGATGACGAGTTCGACAATGATTTGTCCGTTGGCAACGAGATGATCTTAAATAAGTACTTAGAGACTGAGCGGCTTTCGAGGCTTTCGAACGAGGTGCGTTCACAGAACGAGTTACCCTTCGAGGAAGGGTTGCCCTTAGAAGACGAGTTGGCCTCAAGCGAGGATCTGTCCTACGACGAAGAACTAAATGAAACATATTCAAGAAACAATTTCAAGCAAAAAATGTTACCAGAGATATGTAAGTCAAGCTCTTGTCACTGGGTTCCACCCTGTTTCTATACCTCCAACTGACCCGAGAGCTGCGCCCAGTCGCGGAAGTGCAGTTAAGTGCACTCTCACGACCGCTGCTGGTCGAAAGTGAGTTCGCCGTGGCGCCACCACTTTCACTTTCCCAGTTGGCTTACTGCCAATCAAAGCTCGGCGCTCTCTACATTTGGGCAAGGCATATCAGTGCAATATATCTGTTTGTCCAAGTGTTTGAATTTTCGTGATTAAACTAGCGCTTTTAATTTTTTTTTCATGTACCTTTACCTTCTGTTTTCCGGCATAAAAATTAAACTAAAATTTTCCTTAAACAAAAAGGCATAATAGGACTGTATATTTTTGTAGTTTTTTCCACATTCCAAGTGTTTTTTTCTATCACAACCCACAATTGCCTCATTAATTGGGGTTTTAAGCTGTTTCGAAATCCCCAAATGGGTTTTGTCAAGGCTCCCAAAAGGCTCGCCGTGACGCCAGCTGCTCTCGTAAATCACCAAAGAGTAGTTGACGTAAGTAATTAGCGCATGTAACTCGTCGGCTTTGGACGGGGTCCGACTTCTGCCAACGGTTAGCCAGCCGGCTTTTTTATTATTTAACCGTAATTGGATCTATTTGGTAACTATTGTCTTCGCCAAACACGATATGTAGTTGGATGTACTGCCAATGTACATCGACAGCGAGCCACCCACCCCTGCCCAATGGCAATTACATCGCTCCGCTTGTCGTTCGGTCGTTAGTTTCTTTTTTTTTTATATAGCCATCAGCGAAAGCCGAGACAAGGTCACATTTTCCAGTTTACTTGGCGTTTTCACTCGGCTGGCCAGCCCTGCTCTTAAGGGAATACACTAATTAATTTGTTGTATTTAATTAAAAAGAAGCTAATGGAATTGTAGAAGAATTATATGTTGTGTAGAATTTTAAAATTGAGTTGTTGTTACTTTAACGTCATAACCTATCATTTGTTTACATTACAATTTAAATTTTTGTATTAAAAATCATCATGATATATTTTTTTTATTATTTTAAAAGCCCGCTCACTTTAAAGTGACTGCCCCATTTAATTTTTTATCATCTCACAACCATCGATAGTGTATTTTCGAATACGACTACCCTCTCTTCTTTATGACTTATTTATTAGCTAATTCCGCAATTTCCTTTCTAGGGGAATAAAACCTAGATTTCCAGAACAATGTGTTTATATCGATTAATTTACGCCACGGATTCAATGCCAATTATCCTCTTGGATGTCTGTTCAAGTTCAAAGCAAATGCAAATGAGTTCAATTAGATTATCTTGCTGTCTCGTTGGTTAGGAAAACAAAAACAGCTCTGTTTGCCTTTCAGTCATGCGATCTGAAGCAAATAAATTTCAGCTGGGGAGAGCGCTTCCACCAATCAAAATTGAGTGACACCAATTGTCTAATTGTTATTGTTGTCCAGTTATAAATCTCTTAAATCTAGACTCTAGATTTCTCGGAAAAGCGTTAATTAGCTCTTAGCAGTTTTTCGAAATCAACACAGATTGCCCCTCGTTTCGAGGGTATAATTTACACGTACGTATGCCCAGAATCTTATCAACATCTTGTGTGTGCGAGAAATGTCTGGCATTCGGCATTGTTGCCTCACAGACCCGGGTATGAATATATTTATAATTCGCCTAGCACTCGAGCACCTTTATTCCACGCTCTCATCTGTTTCGAGCCTATTTTAGTATCATTTCAAGTGCGCGTGTCGAGTATTTGTCATGCCCCGCTCTCTGGTGCACCCTCTCCACTATTGTTAATGGAATTCGGTGGGTCTGCCTCCTGCACATTTGACTATGCACATTGGACACGCAGCCGTAAACGCAAATTGTCTGTGCAAATATTTACAAATTGTTAACTGCACTGCCAGCTGCTTTCTCTGATTCAAAACAACATTAAGAAAGCGTCAATTCAGCTGAATTTTCCATACATGACGAATAAATCGAGTCTCCACTGCTTAATCGTTAGCTCTTATCGTTATCCATAAGGAACTCGGGGTTTCTGTGATAAGAGTTCAAACACATTTCCTGGCTAATAAGGCCGCTGACTTTATTAGAGATAAGAAGAATGGAGTGGAGTAGATCAGTTATACAAATTCATAAAAAATTGATTTCGTATATTAAAAAAGCAGACTTCTCATTATCACGTAGGAGATAACATTTTGCGTTATTACTCATCAAAACTTCTGTGCTCGAACATTTTCAGACGGTTTCCGGTTTCCGCATGCCAAAGTGTTTTATTTTATCAGTGCACATGTCGATAATAAATTTCAGTACGTTCTTTAATAAATTTCAATAGTATTTCAATTTTAAAGACGATAGCATAAGTATACCTTCTATTGAATAAGAAAAATTAAGAGTTATTACGACTTGGCTTAAAGGTTTTTATTTGATCTTTCCTTTCATTTATGTTGAACAATCGTTTTTAAACCATAATTTGCTTTTATTTTAGTTCATATATAACAAACGTACAAAAATAGGCCAATTTCCAAATAGAATTTCATTATTTCAAGACTTTGTATCAATTATTTTAGTTCTTAAATGAACAAATACTGTTTCCGTGAAACCCCATTTTAAGAAATCGATCAGATAGATGGCCCGGCACCAATAAAAAAATGGTGAATGAATCCGATAAGGGACAAAGCGAATAACAATTTGTGACTAACGTACGGTCGTAGATCAGGTGCCCGGGGAATTCTCAATAGCCCGTAATCGGGGAGCGAAAACTAGCCGCCTCCCTCATCATCATCATCATCCAGATATGGGTCATAATTAACCAGCGTGTACGTGAGTGCTTGATTATGCCCAGATTGCTGTCCCACAGCCCGTCGATAAGTGTGTGGTTTATCGTTAGGCAAAGTGTGTGGTGCCTCCGCCAGTACACCGCCAGTACAATGGGACAGCCCCACTATCAGTGCCTTTGCCGATTGTTAATGCCCATTGGGGTAAAGGGGAGGGAAACGTATACGTAAGTATTCGTCATTCGGAAAAGCCCCCAACTGCTATATTCTTTCATTTCGATTGATCGAGTCCGCCTTTATGACATTTGGGTTTCTATTTGCTCGGTCAATATTTAATCACACATATGGGGGGACAGCCCTGCCTGCCCCTTTGTCCGTTTCGGGTTATCTACGGTCTGCATCGGAGCACGGTCGTCCATCGGACTTCCTCCTCTACCATGCTTTCCCCCAGTCGCGTGCGTTACGCTTTTCATTCCCGATTAATGGACAGGTGCTCTAATGGCAACGGCACACGCAGTCGATCAAAACACATTAACGCTTTGATGGCTGGCGTAAGATTCCCAACACGGATTAACCCATTAGGTAATTAGCCGGTCTATATCGCTATCTTGTATCATCGCTTTTTGATCTCTGAAATGTGTGCATAAAACTTCCACAAAACTGATTTCTCGACAGCCTCCTGAGTTTGTTTGGGAAGTGACGGGGCATTTTATCTCCGGCTTAAGTAAATCATTCGTACGCAAAGTATCTAAGAAACATGGATTAGCACCTCTTGAGATGTGGAGAGGCACCGCACACAGATTGTTTGTCATCGCTTCAGATACTCATTCGGGCACTAAGGCACGTAACTGGGGGTCAATGAGTTGAGCTACGAGCATCAGCGAATTTGTTGTAGTAATTGTAAATTCTGATTAAATCATGGCATCATGGAGAATTCTAATTGAACCCGTGCTGACCCCACTAATCACACCCATCTCTCCCACCCCTCCTCACAGATAGAAACAATTTCGGGCCACTCAACGAAACCGTGCACATATGCAGCGAAAGCTTCGAGGATCGCCGGCTGTTTATGCAGGACAAACCCAATTCGGAGTATGGACAGTTGCCGGTGATTTACTTTGTTACCCCCACGTATCCACGGCGGGAACAGATTCCGGAACTGACGCGACTGGCGCACACGCTGCTCCATGTCCCGAGATTGCACTGGTTGGTGGCCGATGATAAGCAGACATGCAACGACTTCATGGACACCCTGCTCAATCGATTTGGTTAGAAAAATGTTAAGCTTGAGTAGGAGATTGTATTAATAAAAAAACCTCTCATCAACAGGCATGCCCTTCACCCACATGGTCAGTCCCATGCCTGCAAAGTTCCGGTATGTAGACCCCGCACCGCGGGGCGTAGCCAATCGAAGAGCCGCCTTGCAGTGGCTGCGGCAGCACAACCTCACCAACGGAGTCCTCTACTTTGGAGACGACGACAATACCTACGACCTGCGACTCTTCTCGGAGATCAGAAAGACTCAGAGGGTCTCCATGTTTCCCGTCGGACTGATTGCCGACTATGCCATCAGCGGGCCGGTAGTGAGAAAGGTGAGTCTAAGCTTTTTTTCCATAAAATCTTACCTATAATTAATTAATTTAATTCTTTCCCAGGGCAAAGTGGTGGCCTTTCTGGACTCTTGGGTGGCGGGTCGACGCTGGCCCGTGGACATGGCCGGTTTTGCCGTGAACTTGGAGTACATGGCTCAGTATCCCAATGTAAATATGCCGTATAAGCCCGGCCACGAGGAGGATCTCTTTCTGCGGAGCATCAGCGTGCGTATGGATGACATTGAGCCACGGGGCAAGAATTGCACAGAGATTCTGGTTTGGCATACGCAGACCAAGTCCAAGAAGCTGGGCGTTGTACGCTTAGAGAGCAAATACCTGGACGACCGCTCCAATCTGGGCGCCCTCTTGCGTAACCTACAGCTCATGGGGGTAGCCACCGTAACAGAGACCGAGGGTATGTATAAAGATACATTCATTGTCGTAATTTCAAAAGGTTGTAATAATATTTATTGTGTTCTCTTTAGTTCGCACGGCACAGATCAGCAAAAATGGCAAGGCTAAGCCGCACTCCGTCTTACTCAGCTGAGAGCCCGGGCCCAACAATCGAAAACAATCCCAAATAATACTCATAGATGTTTAGAGCTAAATGTATAATATTTCTGACAGGAATCCAATCTCGATTTAACCGCTCTCCCCTGCATGCGTTCTAGTTATCAGTGGTTTTGTCGCACAACAACACAATGTCTTGATTATTTATTCTCTGTTCTCGTCATAGTGTTTTAATAATAACGAGTATCCAGCTATTGTTAATTAGTTGTAGATTAGGTTGTTCGTGATAGTCAGATAGGAAACACAGGATAGAATCAGGACTTATTTTAATGTATGTAATTTCATCATCACTACCAGTAGGTTGTAAAGTAACGTACGAAAGTGGGTTAACTGCTTTCCATATTCTACATTATGTATTTTAATTTGCCAAGCAAAGTAAAGCTAATAATAGACCAAGCCCATAGGAAGGGGCTTCATTGACTTACACAGCCCACAGACACATATCATTAAGCTTGTCATATTTGATCTTAGGTTAACAAATTTATTTTAATATCGCTGAAACCCGATACAATACAATAATTTATAATGTTCTAGCAAGGGGCTTTTACCAGCTCCATAAATAATCCGTAACTCAATCAAAGCGATCGTAAGCCATGATGTGAACAAATAAATACTTTTATAAAGCTGTCTCCAAAAGAATTAAATACTTTTACTCGTTTTAAATGAAAGTTGTGCCAAGACAAACTGCTCTTCAGCGGAATGTACTTTACAGGAGGTGAGGTAAGTGCTTGGGATATGAATTGACAATGAACTACCCAGCCCAGCGTCCGTGTCTCCACTTTGTTCGAGAAGTGTCAACATTGTGACGAGAACGGAATGGCACGAAATAGCAAACAATACTTTTCAATTAACTTGGCGCCCCTTTTTTCTCATCCGCATCCGCATCCTTATCCCTGCCCCAGTTCCCAGTTCCCAGCTCATCCTTCACTTACCCCAAGTTCACTTTGAATGCCCGAAAGCATTTCGTGCTGGCTGCAAAAGTCGAACTGCTAAGAAAAAGTTGCAACTTCCACCTATACATCAGTGGGGAACTGGGGTAAGAGAATCTAGTTAACTGGTATTAAGCCTGAATACCCTGGAATTGGATATGGATGAACATACTTTTAGTTCGGAATAATAACCAAATAAATATAGATTCTTTTTACTTAGTCTTCTGATATTAATAATATTTGTATGGGATCATAGTTAGTTATTAAATATTTAGTTATACCCCGAAACCCCAGGTATTAAGCCACAGTTGCTTGCTAATCCGATAGAGAAACTCCACTCCAGGCATTCCTCAGTTTCCTGTCAAGTTCTGGCCAACATTTGACTACCTTAAGCCGGAGAATGAGCAAACATATCACACCCCCTGCCCTCGATTGCAAGATTCCAGTACAGCAGGTGGAGCTGGTGGAACTGTTGTAGCTACAGGAGTCTGGTGCCTTGTGCCTGAGTCATTGCAGCTGGGAATGGCACGGACGTGTTGCATATGCATCTTCTTCAAGGCGGAGTTATGAGGCAAAGTTTCCTAACAAGACGGGAAAAAGGAGTTTTTTGCTACGTGTGAATGGGAACCCGCCAGAGCAGAGCTCCTCGCAATTGGGGGCAAATAAATAGTCGGTGCCGGCACCGACGGAACTTTTTGTGCGCTTCACCGGAAATTTGTTTGGCAGGAAAATTGCTTTAAAGTGTCACGGGACGACGATGGTTGGCCTCCATTAATACTCGAGTGGCAATCCATGGGAGGCACTTTGAGCCAAGCCCGGGACGAGGTGGCAATCGGAAAGGACTTAGCAAAGGGACGGATGCGGTTGTGTCACCGCCATCACCTCTGGCCGTTATGACCCCGGCGTGGTCCGAGCAGCAATGGCCCGCATTAAGCCATTAAAGCTAATTAAACACAGCCGCCCTGGGGGCCATCATGAAACCCACTACTTTCCGCATCCCGGCCAGATTTGACTCGGCCGACTGGCGTACGTCAGTCACCCTGCTCCGACAGCCATCACCCGTAATGAGTGTGGCTGCCAGCAGACAACTTGATGAGGTTGCGATTGATGTTGCAAATGAAGTCGTTGCCACTGCCGGGAGCAGCCAAAGGAGAGGGGACCAGGAGTAGCAGGTCGTGGCTGTTTGCACTCTGCACTTCACCAAGCACTTGCAGAAAAGTTGAAACAAAATCAGGAAGTTAAGCGCGGATAATATATGTATAATATCTTCTTAGATTTTATTAACAAGCTTTTAAGCTAACTATTTTTTTCTTAAATTTTAATTCCTTACTAAAGCAGTGCGTATATGTAGAGCTAAAATTTAAACAAGAAAGGAAAGTCACTTGAGAAATCCGAAGTTTGAATACCCTTGAAGGTTCGATTGATCATAACTAAGCCAAAAATGCAATAAGTTAAATTTGGAAAGTTTTTCTGGACTAGTTTTTATTAGGTTACCAAATCTGCTTATTTCAAATAACATTTTGAAATATATAAATTTTTTTTTATATTTTTTTGACAATTTTCATGATGTAATGTAATCCTTTATAAAATTTTGAAAAAATTTTTAACATATTTTTCCCTCCGAACACACCTACATATGTAGATCGACTCTATTTTTATGGTGATCGTAAATATATATGGTTGATAGGGTTGGAAATGACTTCATTACTGCTTTTCAGGTATTTATAGCAGAGTTCCAAAAAATTACGTATACGCACTGGTGGAATTATTCATTCAAATTAAAAATAAAAACTATGTACTTAGCTGCCAAAAATAATTATTTATAAGAAGCTATACAACCCTTATTATTTTATTAATATGTACTGGCAAGACTCTTGTTGTCTCTACATGAAATTTGATTTTGATAAATTTTAACTTTTCAAAATCGGTAAAAACATTTCAATTTCAGGGTTTATCTGTTATATATATTAAAAAAACGAACTACAATTTTTAAAACATTGATGCTGCTCAAGAATATATATACACATATATATTGTTATTAAAAATAACTAAATCATTGCGTCTCCGACTTTCTACTATAATAGAAAGGGTAGAAATAAGTTTTTAATTAAAACCTCTGCAGATAGTTTATATTTTAAAGTCCGTCTTAAATAATTTTTCTCACTGAAAGACACTTGATTTAGCTGCACTTCAAATTTAAACGCAAGCCATCAACCAGAAAGCGGACAGGAAGCTGGGCACAGAGGACGAGCCCTGGTGGGTGTGGATTTGCTGCAGCTTGGATGCCACTTAACGTCGCCATGACGAGAGCTGCAAAAAAGATAGAGCAAATCGATGCGGAAATTGGCATGCGGAAGGCAGGACACATCGATGAGGTATAGACTTGCCCTTTTGTTGCTGCTAAAATTGTACTTGATTGCTATCTATGACCAGGTTCGGTACCGATATCCGGCTAAGGCTGCCTGGCTAGATGCGGGATGATTCCGGCCAATTACTACAGCCGATCGAGGTTCTTCCTCAAAGTCATCACGATCCGACAGGTCTTCCCGGTCTAGCGATTCTTGGTCGTCTTCAGTATTTTGAAATCCTCGGATCCCCCTCTTCCGGCGACGCGGAAGCACTGGTATGATGGGTGAATCAACCGACGCTGGCGGAGGATAGGTGGTTCTTGCTCCCAGCAAAGACCCCTGGGTTGACCGAGGGGAGTCATTGGAGGCATTCGAGCCGTTGGTGTCGTAGACTCCATTGAATTCATTGACGATCCTAAAGTAAAGGTTTAGTTCCAGGGGACTAGAACTGTTCTCTTCGTCTAAATAATTAATTTGGAGATTTGGATCTGATTCACTAGATCCTGCGTGATTCGAATTGTTCTCCTCTTCGTCTAAATTATTAATTTGGATAGGATCTGTTGTACTAATATTACTTTGAGACATTACAAAGATTTGATTTTATAAAGACAGGTTTTATAGTCGAAAATGTAAACAGAATTTATCGAATAATTGTACAAATTTAGGAGTTGTTTCTGCTGTGCTTGACTTTCAGAAAATGTGACGAGAAATAATAGTTCTAGACAGGAGCTACCTAGGCTTCTATGATATTGAAACTACTTCGTAGAGAATCAAGTTTCAAATTGAAAATAAATTGTAAATAGTTTCCGCCGAATTCCAGTTACCAGTTTAAACTTTAAAGTAATGACATTTGGGTTTTCTTATAATTAATCATTAAATATACTTGTTCTGAACACCTAAAACTCATTACTTATACTTTTTTGCGGTCATTTAACATAACTCGATGCTTTATTTACTTGCAGCGCCCGTCACTTGTGGGTGAATTTATTGCTAGCTCTTCCCGATTTGCCCGGACAAACCAATTACCACAATTTCTAGTCCGTCCAACGCAAATCGAATGTCAATTACCAGGGCAAACCACGACCGCCGTCCAGTGGCCCTCCCGCCACTTCCACTTCCGTGTTGGCCCTCACTGCTGCATGGCTAACAAGTTAATTTCACAATGTTTGCGGCTTGAGTGCGAACAAACAAATTGCGTGGCATTTCCGGCTCCCAAGGGGTTTCGAGTGGCGACAGCAAAGAGACCAACAAATCAATTGGCCAACAGCAACTACACAGCGCCAAGGGAACGGGAGGGGTTAGTGGCCTAAACAACCGCCAATCAAAACACACGGACACATGCACAACTCGCATTGAAATGGACTATTGATTGGTCAAGAACAACAACAACAGCAGCAGTACAGGAACAAGATCAGCAGGAGTCCTACAGGCTAATGTGTAAATTATTATTACTAATACGACATGTGGTCAGAGGGGTAGGTCGGTGGAGTTGATGGGGGGGCGGGCAAGGTGTTGAGTGGCAGGTGTGGAAAGCTCTTGGCGAGAGGGGTGTAGTAAGTAACATTCGTTAATTTGTAATACATATTTTTTATATATTACATTTAATTTCATAAAACAATATTTCTTAATAAAAATAATTTTTAATAAACTATATATATTTTTTTTTGAGTTGAAGTTATTTAAATTATTTAAATTATGGGATTTCCAGCGAAATATATTTAAACAAAGATTTTTTAAGCAAAGTTAATGTAATTAAAAATATATTACATATATTTATCTAAGACTTTAGATTAAATCCAAGGCACTTTAACCTAATAAATATATATGAATGATTTAATAATCTATAATTTCTTCATTTAAATGTTAGTTTTTCCATGTAGATAAAAGGGAGACAAGGACAACCCTTCCATCTACCCTCGCTCACCACCCAATAGCCAATTAAAGGCACACTTTCCCGCAAACAGGCACGCACACTTGACCAAATGCGCTTACATTTGCATAGGGCTTCTATATATGTGTGTGTATGCCCTGTACTATACGTTAATGCAATAATAAATTTTATTCATACACGCACACAGAGAGCACACAGAGCACATACACTGGAGAATGCACTTATATGGTACACACAAAAACTAATTACACGCCACAATGATTACATTTTACAGCGCCATCGAGCTCTCTCGCTGAGCTACAACTACAGCAACATCAGCCGGAAGTGTTAAACAACACTACACCCACACGAACAAACAGACACACACACAGACACAAGACCAGGGGAAACCCCGAAAAATGTTGAGCATTACGGGAAAAGCTCCTGCAGAAAAGAGCTGCGCGTAGGTGTCTCTCCCTTCGGCAATTTTGGAGTTGTAGTAATAACAACTTTCCACTCAATGAATGACACCTTTGGGGCATGGCGAACACTTCGAGGTACACAGTTTTCCCGGAAAATTATGCTAAAATCATAAGGCAAATTAATGAGAGATGAGCAATGTGGGAAATATTCATAATTCAGGCATTTTAACAAAGGAAAACATCATAACGAAGTTACTTTAAACTTTTGTTAAAAGTTTGGTAAGCTAGGTTTTAGAAAGATAAATTACAAGCTTAAGCAATAAAAGCAGAGAATTATTAGAGAGAAGAATCTGCAAGTACTGAGCAGTCTGATCTTAACAATGCATAATTCTGGAGTATTTCCCCCAGAGGAAGTAAAATTCTTGTAAGGATGAAAAATCTGAATAATATATTTATATAGCAACGACGAGAGTCCAATTTGAATTCCCGGACATGCATGCCAAACCGCAGAGCGAGGCAAGGGCTGAAGTGTAGCTTGCTTTTCAGCGCCCCTCTGTGAGCTTCAGGCATTTGCCCCCGCATATATTTTAATCACCACAACAATATCATCAACGAACGCAGCGAACAAACCCTGCCACTTCGGGTATACTCGACCATTGATCTGCTTGGCCAGAGCCCCGAGATTCCAGTCAATTGACCGGGTAACTGCCAGTCGGCAGGCAAAATATTATTATTTGTAATTCGAATTCGTGTTTCTTCAATGCGCGTTGAAATGCGATGGCCCTTGTGCAGCACAAACATCTGGCAGTCGCTCACGAGGTTTTATTTTAATTATAACTGCAGGGCAGAGGACCAAAGAGGACCACAGCCTTGTATAATTTAAGCGGGGCCAAAGGGGTCAGAGGATGTTCAGACAGACCGCTGCCTTCACTTGCGTTTTATTGAAATTCATTGAGGCATCATTGAGGCGGGCGATGAAAGCGGCGTGAGAAAGAGTTGTGCACTGGAAATAATAAAGAGTATTATCTAAAGAGATTTTTAGAAAAATGTCATAAACAAGATACAAAGGGAAAAGTCGTTTTTAATTTAAAATGAACATGGTAAACTTAAAATTATAATTAAAATCCACTACATACCCTTTGAAATTCAACCCTTAAAATGACTAGATTTCCTCATTTTTGGAATCTTTAACAACTCAATTTGTTTGCTTTCTTTGGTTGCTTGGGGCATCCTCTTCCGGGCTGGCAATCCTGGCACACATCAATGGTCTGGCTCTACTGAACAGAACTGAACTGAACTGGCAAGAAACTGCCGCTTTTCAGTAATGTGCGAAAATTTTATTTTTAATTTAAAATAAAATGGTTACCCTTTGCCCCCGCTGCCACCTCTTGGGCCTGCTTCCAGGCAGCAATTAAAAGCGACCTCGGATCCACTCAGGAGCTCCAAATGCATTTGCATTGGTAATGTTAACGTCGTTTCGAGAGCCGGGGAACCGGAGTGCCGGAGAGCCCTGGCGGGACCTGAGCCGGAACTATGTGGCGGTGGCCAGGGCATTGCGTTGCCAATTTAATTTCAGTGGCTAAGAGGAGCGATTGGTTTCGGTGTCAGGGAGCAGGACGACGGGCAGCGGGCAGCGGGCGAGTTGACCATTGAAATATGGGCAAGACAAATTATTGGTTTTTCTTTGAGTGCCCTCAAAATGGGGCGAACTGTTTAATTAAAATGGAGTGGAGCGATGCGGATGAATGGTCAGCTGCTAATTGCGGCTAACTAAAATGGGAAACTAAACCAAAATGCAAAATTCAGCAGCCCAGCAGGGCTCAATTGCCACATTGAAGTATAATGCTTACACAGGATCAATTATTCAGTATCCAGGCGAGATAAATGTTTAAAATTAATTACATTTGCGCTGCCTCGAAATATGTTTAATAACCTCGTCAACAGCCACGCCGGAGTGTCAGCGCCCCCCCTTCGATTATGGAGCTTGTTTGCTCGTTTATTATGCAACACTTTCATCGCATTACACAAACAATCCCCAGTTAATGCAGTTTAACATATTCGCAAACACCCGATTATGCATTAATGAAAATGCCAGCCGCAAATTGCTGAATGCTTTTGCGTCGCCACCAAACAGGTCATTGAATATATGTACAAAATTATAAAAGTATATCATTACCCTGGGGAATAGCATGTGTATATTTCTGTGGGTGCCTTAGGCATTTTTTTTCGTGGCTCCATTGGGACCGGGAACTTTTTAATTTCCGTTTCGATTGCCGCCTGACCTGCCATGTTGCTGGGACTCGTAACAAAACATCAATTTCCAAAAGGCAAACAGGAAATAAAATATGCTATTGGGGTCTGCTTTCCCCACTCCCTTGCAATATGTAGATATGTATTTTTATGGAAAAATGGGTGACAATTGAATCAGTTTGCTAGCCAAATAGGAAAGAATTATGAACAGGAGTAAGGTTGTTGAAAACATTTCAAACTATTCGAAATATTTTCTAGATCAAACCGAAGAAAACCTGAGCTTAGAATGCGCATAGTTAAAAGCTTGGCATACCTTTTAGTAAAGCATTTAAAGTGTTGCTCTTGATGTGTTATCCTTGTGCTGCTCTTGTATAAACGTATAAATATTCCAAATATTATTTAAGCTGAGCTTTGTCAATTTAGCCTTTGGGGAGCTTAGTTTGGACACACAAACGGATTTCAATTCTCGACTTTCGTGGCTATCAAATCGGGAATCCTGCCGTGTCCAGCCAAAAGCTGGCTGGCATCTAATAAATCTTCTTCCCATAACAATGGCTGCGATTCAGAGGGGAGCGGGGATGGCGAGGTGTGCGTTGTGTCCGGTGTGTGCGGCATTCCCACATGCAAGTGCCGCGCTTTTCACCATTTCACATTGTTCTCGAAACCCAAAACCCCCGGTTGGCATCCGGTTTCATAGCACCACTCCTCATTCACTTTTATGATTATTTTTCATTATCAAAGCAAGCTCGGTTAATGCACCGACAATGCCTCGGCTCTGTCCAGTGCTCCATGCTCCTCCGTGGTCCGTGTTCGGTGTCCGTGTTTCGTGGCACATGTGGACGAACGGACGCGGTCGTCATTCCCCTTCTCCGTAAAATAGACAACAAATTGTTGAGCTTGTTTGTTGTTCGGTGGTGTACTGCTGGGAATTCCCTCGTTCAGGCTTTGGTTGGGAAAATTAATAAAAGGAAAATATTTAAGCATAGTCTATGAACGACCGAGAGGGACGCATATAATTCCCTGACATTGTCTGCGCCAAAACGATATAACGTATACGCACCGCAGTCATGCACATGTTCTCGGTAATTTCGGGCGGGGCACTGTGGGGACTTGTTTTAATTAGTCGGGGGATTAAGTGCCGCAAATTGAAAAGAGTGGTCCTTATGGCGCCGGTAATTGGCTGATCAAATATGCGTGGCCATGCAATTGATGGATATGCAAATGCCAAAATACCAAATAATTCATAACTTGATTAGTAGGCACAACTTGGAGTGAAGGGTTTGAGGCGGACATCTCATTGTTATGTAGGAGTTGTGCCCCGCATTGCCTTAAGTACGACAGCCTGGCCGTAAGTGACACAATCTTAGTTGTACACTGAAGATTAAAGGGAAGAGTGTTCAAATACTACAAATCTAAATTATTTTTCAATGGAAAATAAATAAAATAAATGAAAATATTAATTAACTAATACCTAGTTTCTTGAATATTGATAATTAATATTTCCCCTAATTCAATCTTCTCCTGATTCTCTTCTTGTAACTCTAATACTCTCTTTCATTTTCCTTTAGTGTAATATCCAGCCAGTGACAATACGGGTATAGTTTGTATTTATGGCCCACGTATTGGACATAAATGGACGGCATCTGTCCCTGGGCAAGTGTATTTGCAATTGTTTCCGATGGTTCCGGCTTCGAGGAGAATCAATAACCATTCCCGGCGAGTAGTTGGGCCCAGTAATTGAATATTTAGCCTGCTGCCCTCAAACTCATGTCCCTCCTCGCAATTCGTGTAAGATTATTGAACCTGGGAGCACATGACACGACGCTCATCAGAACAAATATTTAAATAAGCTCGCATCTGTCGCCCAGGGCACAATACTATATTGTGTGCGTTTTTCCCAGGATGTGTTTGCCAGCAAACTTTACCCCACACAAACCCTCGAAAAAAACCACACCCCCTGAATGTTAGCTATTGCAGGAATAAAAAAACATTTGATTCCATTTCCTGCGAATAGTTTTCTGCTGATAACAGCCTTTCATTAAATTTGAATTGCATTTCCGGCTGCAATTTATATGATTTGATTTTTGTGAGTTTAAAAAATGCATAACTATATGAAATGTACATTTCCTGGGTATATTTCAATTATTTGAGAGCTGCTTATGAAGTCTAAGACTATGTAATTGTATCTTAATACCGCCTCTTCTGATAAGAGATAATTACAGCCAATTTCTATTTTACATTTATACCATTTCGTTAAATTTAACAGACATGTAGCTATACATATTTGAAAAGGCACTTCTGTTCATCCATAATTAGCGACCTTTTCAACTTTATGGGCTTTTAATTGAAATGCCAAACAGGAAGATTTATACCTATACATTTTTGCTACACATTCATTAAAAAACTTTCCCAGGGCAGGAGCAACACGTTCCTAGTTTCAAAAGTTTCGGCGATTGTCAAAAACTATAAGAAAAGAGAAGCCAACCGCAGGAAAGAAAGCCGCCGCACAAAAAGTTCCGGAGTCACTGCCAGGGTGACTGGGGTCCGGAAACTGGCTCTAGACTCCCACAGAGAAATAAACAAGCTGGGTCTTAAATAAAGTAAAATAAAATAAAATAAAGGAGAACAAGAATCCAAATAAGCAAAGCAGCGGCGCTGAATCAAACTGCAACTGGTTTCTATGAAACTTTGACATTTGCTGCCAAAAAGGCTGTAGCAGCGGCGGGGCGGGCGGAGATTGCAAATTAAAACAATGTCTGCAGTGGAGTTCCGGAGATCCGGCAACAATTTACCCTGTCCGCGCCGATTAAACTCCCTCCGGAGAGAGTGGCCAAGGGACCTCCACTACCACTTCCTGGTAGTAAATCTTTCATCAGTCCTGCCTCTACGACGAGGATTTGCCGCTGGGGCAATTTGTCCCACTCCTTTGCTCTCAGGTTTTGTCCTCACATCCACACACACTTGTCATATTTATGAGTTTATTATTTTCTCGGTACTCTATTATTTAGCCAACTCTCGCCCCAAAGATCCCCATGTCCTCGCCTCGTCAGGCTTCCTTTTCCGCTGCTCTGCTGAGCCAAATCCTCTCGCTGGGCGCTTAAAACTTTCCTTCTTTCATTGCAAGTGCTGCAATTTTTCACAACTTTTTGAGCAACATTTTTTCCACATTCCTCACCCGGCACCCGGCACCCGGGTCCCCAGGCTTCCTCTGCCCCTCTCTCATGCGTTTATGCTCACGTTATTTATTTAGTGGGTTTATTTTCATACCCTTTCAGGGGGGTTTTTGAGTTTCAAAAGAAATTAGATAGCATAAAGTTAAAGCGGTTCGTTTGTTACTGGGTAATAGTTTTCAATGCATTTTTTCTGTAGACCTTTAGAGAAGAATATTTTATGTCAAAAAGCGGAAAATCTGCAAAAACGATGGCAACCTGATTCAATATTAATTTCAGTTTTACCCTAACATAACTGAAGGTCTCTTGGCTAGAATTATTTAATATAAATTAATGTGGCTTTCAAGCCTAAGTTAATTAATTTTAAAATCTTATCGGAAAGTATAACATAAATTCACAAGTATTACTATTAATATTTACTATTTATTATTATCCTAAACCTATAGAGCATTCCCCTTTTTGTATGCCAAAAACTTGCTTTAATTTGCTTCGTTTCCTGCTGGTTATTTTTGTTTTAACTCCTCTTTTTACAGTTGCTTAAATTGTTTGTAATTTTTGTCCGTGGCGTTGTTTCTGTGTGTTTCGGTTTCATTATGACAGCAGACGACGACAACGACGAACTGCCTTGGAGTTTGCTCCCAAAGCTATTTTTACTTCCTTTTTGTTGGCCAGATAAATAGTTTTTCCCCTACTCCCAGAAGGAGGGGTGGGGGGTTTTAATTATTGCCAAGCTGAAGCCGCAAATGGGAAATGTCAAAAATTGTGAGAAAATGCTTGCAGAATTAGTTGGCGAAATAAGACTTTTGATTACGATTGAAATTGCCGAAAAATTCAGAGATTAAAGATTATCATCCATTGTTTCCATTTTACATTTGGTAAATGCAAATCCCTGAAGGGGATTCGTTTTTAATGCCAAACCGAAAGACCTTCCAAGGACCCAAAGTCAAACGAAAGTTTTTGCAAATGTTGTTATTTATCATTCATGCCGCATGCTGCATGCAATCGAAGAAACATCGAGAAGTGCAGCCAGGAAAATCTCTAACTAAATTCAAGTTGCCAAGCAGAGCACTCCGGGCTAAGGGAGCGGGTATGGAATAAGTTTTCGCAACTTTACAAGACACTGGCGAGATTTCCACTCAAGTATTTACCACTCATATGCATAAAATGTGCAACAGACAGCGCCGGCTGCCGGCAAGTGCCGGAGCACTTATTTTATTGACTCGCCCCCGGGAGAGACAGATACGATTCCGGCACCTGGAAACGAGCGTTTTCCCAGGTTGATAATTTCAAAAGTTTTCTTTAACTCCCCTTTGTCATTGCCCCCTTTGATTTGCATAGCCCTCACAAGTATGAAAATAAACGATAAATGGTTCAACAGTTACTGCAAGCATTTCGATTTCGAATTTGTTTTGGCAATTGGACAACTCCGGCCTGCTGGTTTCCTGCTCCGGGCCTTGGTTAGCAATTTTGCATTAATTTGTTTTGATTCCCTGCCCCCAGCCCCTCCTAGTTTTCCCTCGTATTATTTTTTTTTTCATATTTCATAGGAAAATTAAATTCCTGGCATATTGGCATTTTTTTGTTGTTGCCAGCATGGCGCCGCCTGGAGACCGAGACCCAAAATCGCACCCAAGCTAGACAACAACAGATGCCACGATGGGTCTCTGGCGAGTGTTTGCCTCTTGGAAAACATCATCATTTCCATCTCTAGGTTTTCACTTTCATTTCTAGCATGACAAGCATTTGCTGGCCATTGAACATTCAACAAAAAAATCTCGAAATAAATGAAAGGAGGCAGTCAACCAAGAGGTAGGGGAAGGAAACCTTATCGGTTCTAAATATTGAAAAAGAAATCAACCTTGGCCTTACATACACAAATTTCCAGGTATTTGCACAAAGGTATATCAGCCTATCCAGGTAGAACTTCTTATCTAGCCACAGCACCTACTACTCCTTTCTGTAAATAGTAGCATTACCTTTGGGAACTCAGAGCTGATTGCCGCTGATCTTCCGTCCGGCAATCCGGCATAACCTCTTCCTATCAGCTCCGTCTCTGCGCTTCTGCTATCTCTGCCCGGCGTGCAATCAATCAGACACAATCGCACGAAGGGCAACTGGGAATGGAACTAGGAGCGGGACTGGGTTTCTCTCTATGGTTTTTCTTGGCTGTTGATTTTACTACAAAATAAATACGCGTCGCCCGGTGGGGGGAGGGGCAAGAGACACAGTGGAATAAATAATATAAAGTCCAAACTGATAAGCAAAACATCAGCGGGAGCAGCTTCAACAGTGACAGGCGGCATAAAATCGAAATCAAATCAAAACAAAAACGGAAATTCCACTGAGAGCATTTGCCGAAGTCCCGATACCCTGTACATAAACTGGGCTAAAATGGAATCCCCTTAAATATTATTATTATTTTACCCAGAATGGGCAAGTGCCCGCCTGCCCTTCCTGCAAATCCTTTGAAATATGGCATGGTCATGGACATATCTATCTGTGTGGGAGACATCGTGTCAGCGGGGGTCCTTTTCGACCAGTCCCCGGCTCCGATAACACGAGCTGACAGCCATTAGGAACGGACTGCAGCGGTGACTTTGATTGTGCTGGCATGCGTGTGATATACGCGCGGCGATTTCATTCATAGAACCTCCCAGCTCCCAGCTCCCGGCTACAGATTCAGATTCATACACAGATCCCAGCATTCATTCATTCACTACGCATTTGGAAAATCGAGAAGATGTTCAGCGCAAAAAGACACAGCGAGCCTCAAACGTTATCTGCTAAAAGGCCTGACATCGGACACTCTGAGAAAAGGGGGAGTGTTTTCTCAATATTTGGGAAAAAGTGCAATCAAATAAGGTTTTTGAAGTGATATATTTTGAGATGATATTAAATATTCTATTTATAAGTTTAATCTCTTCCTTGACTAGCGATTTATCGCAAAGTACAAATATGGATTAGTATATCGAACTTATAGCGTTAAATATAGGCACATTACCCAGACTTATCGAGGTCTGTTACTCTGATGCATCAGACCCTTGTTTAGCTACTTTAAATAGAGTAAAGTACCTTTTCTCCTAGTGCATCCCTCGGACTGGGTATCTCTGTGTGTGTGTGCTCTGTCGATAGTCGGCGCAGCACGAGAGCTGCGAACGACCGAGCGGAAAACGAGCGGCGGCATGGCAGCATCAGGCATCAAGAACAGAAGCAGCAGCAGCGCCAGAATCCAACGGCACATTCGTGTTTGCCGCTTCGTGGGCAACGGACGCATCCTCAGAGCTCGAGCCGAGTTAAGAGCACGGCAGAACGGAAGCGGAAACGCAAGCGAGTGAGAGAGTTCAAGCCTGTTGAGGTTTTTTGGCGGCGCGTTCGAACCGGAAGTAAGGATAAATTCACTGTTTTTCTGGTTTGGCTGCCGCTGTCCCGACGTTGCGCCGTCGCATTTAATTCCATGGTTACTGCGTGTGTGTGTGTGTGTGTGTCTGAGTGAGCCCGTTTTGGGTGCCTAACGTACCGGAAGTGAGCCTGCCGCTCATTAATGGCCGCCGTTTTTTGTGTGCCCCAAAGAGTGGAGTCGGAAAGAGTGCTAATTACGCTGGAAACCACCTAATGGCTGCAAAAAGTTTCCGAAAATAACCTCAAACTCAGTGAAACCTGTGCGCCACATGTCGGATTCAAAGCCGTTGGAATCGTTCGTTGTTCATTAACATCGCTTACGTGTTAAATATGTGGATTCGAATTGGGAATCAGTCGGGAACCCCGATAAGATCGGGTCAAGAGTTCACTAGTCGTAGCCATTCAACCGATGTCGGAGGCTTTATAAATAAAGTGTGTGAAGTGATAAGCTACGGGAGAGAGCCGAGAAGAATCTCTCGAATCTTCCTTAATCAGGCTTGTGAAATGCTCTTCTAAAAAATGAAATAATAATGCTGACTGATCAAGAAAGTTATTAAGAAAAACGTGCCAATTTGAAACTGATGAGCTGATCTTTAAAACAAATTATTTTTGATTTTAATAAAGCGTGCTTTTGTGTGTATTAATACTAAACGTTTATTTATTATTCTAAAAAACACAGTTACAGTGTATGGAGTTAAATTAAATCATGTGTGCCAAAGCAACTTTGCTAAGAGATATTGGCATCAAATAATAAGAAAATAATCTGCGAAAAATAGATCAACAAAGTCATAGGAAACGTGCAAGTGTTCAAAGCTGATAATAAGTAATTGATAAGAGAATCCAGAATGGAAACAGACTACAAGATTCACAAATGTGGATCCGCTTCCGCAGCTAAGTGAAATATAAAAGATTATATGTTGATTGCTTTATTTTCTTTTTAATACAAAAATATATGTGGCTTTGGCTGATTATAAAAGTTTTTATTCCTGCAGTTTTTACTGATATTTAAGTCGTACTTGATTTTAAAAATATCCCACATATGACTTGTTAAGGGTTTTAACATAATAGTTTATACTTTAAAAGTTAAACAAAAATCGCAAGATAAAACCATAAATATACAAATAAAATATTGTTATTAGTTTTTATTAAAGTTCTAAAATATCAATAGAAAAGTTTTTTAATTTGTATCCTTTTAAGTCTGAGCTATTTAAATGAATAATATTCTTCAACCTTCGCTTAACCGCCCAGAATTCGCATTTGCTGAAGCCTCCGTCAAGTGCAGAAAGGCGACTTAAAAGGTATCCGCTTCTCAGTTGATAACTCCAAAGCCCTTGGCGCATTTATTGTCTTCAGCGCCACATGGCGTATTCTTGCTGTTTTCCTCCTGAATTCCACACACTTACCCCAACAGACACACGCACGCACAAGGCACTCCCAGCTGACAGATTCTCGCAGAATGCAGGTGAAAGGATTAGGGCTCCTCCTGTGACACACTGCTCCCGTTGTCAGCGTGCCTGTCATGCAGCTGCTCGGGGAGTGCATTAACGGAGACAACCCACTGTCCACTGGAGGAGCGGCTTTTCTTTAATTTCCTCAAGCGATCTGTCCACTTGTTGTTGTTGTTTGGCCACCACTTAGCCCCGAGTCAGTCCAAAAATGTCGCCCCTAAGAGAACGGTTGACATCAATCTGCTCCAAAGGTGAACTCTTGCATATGTCTTGTGTCTTGGGCTCCAGACATGATAAGCCAACGGGATTAGGGAGAAAAAGCTGTGCCGAAAGCGAGGAAAATAAGTCACTTTGGGGGAGAGACCCCGGGAGATGAAACTAGCTGGGTAGATATATATACAAACATCTATATTTATATATATGGTTGCAAATACTTGTTTAAGGCTTCATTATGACCCCGCATAAATCCCATCTGCGCTTATGACTAGACACCCCAAAATGTTAGGGAGCAACACGTGCATTGCGCTTTCAATTAGAGTCCCTGTAAGGAGGCCAGCCAGGGGAACCCTTAAAAGGAAGCTTAGGCAGATGGCTCTTGGGGAACTATGGTCATATTTTTTTTAATTACAAAGCCATAAAAATTAAACGAACCAAAAGTGCGGCGGCGACGACGACGACGAGTGCGACTGGGAACTAAGTAGCCTAACGACAGCAGCCACAACAGCCAGAGCCACACAGGAGCAGCCACAGTAGCAGGAGCAGGAGCCCAGGCAGGATAAAAATGAGGCAGGAAGCGAGTGGAGAAACGGCAACGATTTAAGCCACATTAAACCAACAGGCAGACAAACTGGCGGCGAATGGAGGAGGTGACTGCTTGCCAGGATGAAGCACGAGCACTATTTACAGCCAACTGCTCGGCAACACCTTCCAGCCGTGGGGAAATGGGGGTGCGGTATGAGGAATGCCTGCACTTGACTGCAAGTCACCCAAAATGGCAGGGGAATATTTTTTTGTTCAACGTTTAAACCAAATTTGCATAATAGTTCTTTCTTCTCTTTTCCGTCGCAACTGGCATCAAAATCTAAGTGAGCATTGCCAAATTATGCAAATGTTTGCCAACTGAAAGTGAGCGAGTGAGCGGCTCTCGAGCTTTAACAGCTGCAGCCGCCGAACCACGGTGCGTATGCGTATTGATTTGAGCAGTTTTCCAGGCAGTAAATGGTGAAAATCGGATAGGGAATTCAGTGGGGTTAAAAGCTATAAAGACGGAGTTTTCCTTAAACTTTATTTTAAATGTTGTATGAAATTTTTAGTTAAACTTACAGTTTTTATTTCCATTAAGACAAACTTTTAAACCATCCTTTGTGAATTTTTTGTTCTCATTTTCAATGACTTCTAACATCCCTAATAAATACCTACGATCTCAATAAAAAAATAATTAATTGCCTTGTCTTTTAAAGTAAAAGAAAATTCCACAGAGCCCTCAGTTGATCCTTTGTTCACCTTTTCCTAGTAAATCATGTTCTAACGTACAAAAAAATTGGCAGGAACACACAGTAAAAATCGTTTTTCTCCCCTTGCTTTTTTCTCGCCTCTTCACTCCTCTTTTTCTCACCTGCCCTTGCTGGTTCTCACAGTTTGCAGGTGGAAATCACGCCTCTGGCAATTTTAATCTCGTTTATTAGCCATTTTTCAAGTGATACACATAATTTTCAATTTTCCAATTTCTCAGCCAGCACACGAACAATTTCCACCCGGTTTCCCTTTACACCTTCTCTCTCTCCTCTTCGCACCTTTTCCCCCTAACCCCGGCTCCTGGCTCCTTTCGCCCCATTGTCTTTATCGAACATGAAAAAATGCATTGCATATTGCATGCACGTCGAATAGTGGAGGAGCGACGACGAGTGGAGCAATGGGCAAACATGGCGCCCATTTGGAGGCCATTAGGGCCAGTTCAGCCGGCGTAACTGGGGAGCAGAAGAAAAAACAAAATGGATCCACAGGGCCACCAACAATAACAAGGAGCCTACGCCGTAGAGCCAAGCTTGATGACGCTCAAACGGGAGCCAGGCAGCCAGGCAGGTGCCTTAAAAAAATGGAGAGGAGATAGTTGAGGGTTATGACTATTAGATACCCGGTATTTATTAAGGAATAAAAAGGACTTTATTTAAGAAGATTTATTTAAGGAGATTGTGATGAAATTTCCTACACATCTTCTCTCTTATTTTCCCTACAAATGGTTAAAAATGTTAATCTCTCTCTTAATTAATTGAAATTCTTGTCCTGGCTTTTCTAGTTTAATTTAATGCTTGCTATACAAGCTCAAACCCCTTTCACTCTTCCTCTGATATAAATTCCAGAGTACACAATGTTTTGTCCAGCTTTTACAAGGGTTTTACCTGCAACGAACATTCCAGGGAACACAATAACCGTCTTATTCAGAATTCAACGGGTATAAATATGCCTGTTGAAAAACTAATAGCAGTCGGAGCAGAAGCCGAACGGGCTTATTGCCCTGTGATCCCCCTCACTGAGTCTATTTTTTTTTTGGCTCTTTCGGAGGTGGGAACAAACTGTTCTGCCTCGATGCAATGACTGCGCTCTTCCGTTGTCATCGTTTCCGGTTCCTTTTGTCGCTTTTGTTGCTTCTGTTACTTCCGGAGCTGCTGTTGCATGCGCTACGCACTTGAAATTTGCGAATAAACGTATGGCACTAGCTCCTAGTAATGGAGGAGAGCTGCGCCTTCTTCTCGGATTTTTTTTTAGCTGGCCCCAATTTAGCGAGGAACTCCTCAAAGTTGATGTTTCCTTCGCTGCATGCGCAACTTTCTTTCTTTGGCTCCGTACTTTGTTATTAGATTTGCATGCCAGCAGCGACGACGACGACGACGATGCGGATGAGAATTTCCGCCTGGCAATTCATGCGGAACATATGGATGGCAGTGCGTGTATGTCCTGGCCCTTGTTCCTTCCCTCCATCCATAAAAGTACTCCTTTTTCCAGCTCTTCTCCGGAAAAGTTGTTGCAACAAACGTAATTGCATTTACTTCGGAATTTATGTTAGTGCAAATTTCTTTCCTTTTTATTCCCTTCCGTTGAACCAGGGGCAGACAGCAGGTTCAGGGCAGAATTCAGCAGAAGGCAAGGGTCAGAGGCTACTCCGAGTTCATATGCCAAATCAAACCATTAGTTTATTCAGGAAATTAATTCACAGAATGAGTTGTGGGAAATAAAGTCATTTGATTTATGACATTTAATACTTGTCAGATATTTATGAGAAGTTTATTAAATTTGCTGACAAATTGTACAAGAAATTTCACAAATTTTGGTAGTGACACTTTTCAGTTATTTGAGACAGTGTTGCCTCAAAGCCAATAATACCTAACCTCATTAAATATTATAGGTAATTTTTAAATAAAATATGTTCCATATTAGAGTACATTTAAAAAAATCCTTTTACCAAATATATTATTTTGAACGTTTTTTAAAACCTCAATTATTTTGAAAATAGTTTTTCTCTCCCTTCCCAAGTTCCTGGCAAATATTTTCCCCATCAAAAACGCTTCTCACTCGTATATTAATTTTAAAAATATATTTAAAATCCATGTTTGCTCACCGAAGAGCATTCACATCACTTTGCTCCCCAGAAATCGACTTTTCAGGTGTTCTTACACTCGCTAACAATCTGCTAAAGTTTCCCCTGCGCCCTGCTCTGTGCTCTTTTCTCTGTTCAACTGCAACTTCACCTTCACTTGAAAATTGCATTTTTACCAAAATGTTTGCCTGGGAAATGTTCTATGAGAGGTGCCCAGGGATTCCCAGTGTTTGTGTGTGTGTGTGAGGTGCGAGGCTGTGAGACTTTGAGTTCGTGAGGGGGAAATATGAAAACAAATGGCTCCTGAGTTCCTACGGCTTTGGCCAAGTAATCGTAAGTTTTGTTTGCTCGGGGAGTGCAAGTTAAGAGGGGGAATGGGGGAAACTCGAATTTATGTGCACTCTGGGCTGTTATGCTTCTTTTTTTATTTGGTTTTTGATTCTCGGGGTCCTGGGGTCTGGGGGTCTGGGGGTCTCGGGGTCTCGGGTTCTAACTGGATATGGATAGCACCGCTCAAAGGCTTAGCCCGAAAGTGCAGCAAATATCGTCAAAAAGCGTGCCGCACAAATCCCATTTCCATTATTATTATTCCAGCAAATCACTGCCAAATTATATATATATCTCTGCATACCCGATATGGCTATTCCTATTCCGAATCCAGACCCACGTCCTCGGTGGCCTTTCCAAGCACTCGCGGAAGTTAAGCCGCTTATCGTTTATCAGCTTTGTCTGCTCTTCACGAAAGAAGGGGAGAACGAGTGAGGGGAAAGTCGGGGAAAACACGAATAAAAATATTATTTAATTTGTTTTTAAGGACAATCAAACAATAATAATCCCCAAATTATATGGAAAAAATAGCAGACTCTCTTGAATTTTGTTTTTGAAAGGTAAATAATGTGAGTAATGAGTAATTGAAATTTATTTTTACTATGCAGTGTTGATAAAATTACAAATATTATAGTAATATTCAATCATATTTATTTTATTTTTGTACAAAATAAATACTTGAGAGCTGTGTTAAAGAGCACTACTTTTTTCTCTGTGTATTAGTAAAGCAGCGAGCTGACCTGAAGGGCATGGGACAGAGATTGAGGGTCTTGGGGTCGTCGCTGACAAGGAGATAATATTTGTGGAGTGGCAGGGATGGGCCTGGAGCAGCAGCTCCCGGCTTACAGTGAGCTGCATACAAGTTGGCGTTGTTCCTGGCGCTTTGTTTTTTTTTTGTTTTCCAGGGGCGCTAATCGCAATGCATCGAGAGTGGAAAACTGAAAATTGATAAGCTGCAGCGATGCCAAAACCAATTTTGCCCTAAGAGAAGGTCTTTAATACTTCAAATGAGTATGGAAGCTGACGAACTGTTGCGAGGAAACCCCTTACATTTAAAAATAGCACAAATTAAATCTCCAGACTCGACAAGAACTTCCATTAAGTCGTGACAACAATGTAATTTCTTCTCCATTTGCTATCTGAGCTCCATTAATTGCGACGAAATCCACATCAGCGGCAGCAGGAGAAATCTGCTCATCTTTTTTACCAAATGAAACGCTGACAGCTGAGAAGTAATAAAAACTTAAAAAAGAGAGAAGAGAGAACTAAAAGCTACGATAAAACATATAGGAAACTGCAATTTGGCCCGATTGGCGTCAGCAGCGTGATTTGCAATCATTATTTACCCGAGAAACCGGGAGCCAGGAGCCAGGAGCCGGGAGCCACCAGCAAACGCAATTCAATCTGTGACAGCCGCACACAAGGATTCCGACAGCAGATCGAGAGGGGGGCTGGGTGAGTCCTCGATGGAACGCATTGATGTACAACGCCAATGCTGGCCAAATCCGGAGCATGAGCAGAGGCAGGAGGGGAGCATAAGTTGAAGCAGGAGTCGAAGTGCAAAAAAGTGTTAAGTGCTCTCACTGTTTCTTGCAGCAATCATTGTCAGCAGGCACTCCCAACCGCAATCAGACCACAGGAACAGGAACAGGAGCGGGTGTAGTCGCTGGGACAGGAGCTGGGACAGGAACTGGAACAGGATGCACTTCAGAGATGATAGTTTGGTGGGGTTTTAGGTTAAAAATAGTCTTTTTATCAGGAAAAAATTACTAGCAACGAACTGTATTAGCTTGAAGAATTTTCTAACTTTTTTAAAATATATAAAATTGCCTGCTGGAGCTGATTAAAAATATATTTGATTTACGGGATCGGAAATGACTCCTTCACAAGTTACTGATTAAAATTATTAATACCCTGTAGGGGTATAAAATTGTGATAACACATAATCATAATCAAGACAGAATTCCAAGGATTTCCCTACAAATTCAAGTCAAAAGTAAAGGGAAAACCAGGAGCACTAGAATTCTTAAGTAAAACCCCAAGTTTTTCTCTTGAAAATCTGCCAGCTCTGGCTGCAGGATTTATATGCAGTTCCAAAGTTCAATACAGAAAAGTGCAAGAAGCAAAACAAAAAGAGTTTACACTTTTTGTGTTTTCGATTTTGTTTTTTGCTTGGTTTTTTGTCCTTTGTTTTTTGTGTGTGTGCTGCAGCAGCTCTAAAATCAAATGCAAATGCAAACAACAGTTGGCATCAATCGGAGCTGTCGGGCCACGCCCCCTGCACCCACAGCCCGCCTCCACTTTATTGCTGGAATTAATGACGGCGGACCGGGAACGGGAGCGAGGCGGAGACTCCTCCTTGGGTCTCGGTTTTGTGTGTTTTATGTGGAATCAAGTGGAAATTCAATTGATTTGCTTTGGCTTTGCATTTGGCTTCGCCGATAGGGGGGATGTATGTGTTATAATAATGGACGGATGACTCTGTACTGTGGCTTCAAAGGAAATCGCAGCAGCAGCAGCGTTGTTCTTGGCCAGAAAACGCACTTGAGCGAGAAATCATTTTGCAAATATTACGGCTCCTTTTGCCATCCGCTTTCCCTGGAGTTTCTGCTGGTGTCAGCCTGTCAAATCCGAGAGCGTTCTTAAGTTAACTCGGTTACCCGCTCGCTTTGTCCAATCAATTGCGAAATGTATTTAATTAAAGGCCGGAACGCTGTCCGGGGCAGCCGGATGGAAGTGATGTTTCATAATGAAGACGTAGTTGAACTGGATTATCTTCGCCTTGCTGAATGGTCTGCTCTTCCTTGCAGGTTTCCCCTAATACACATGTAATCCTGTGCCATTCCGGCTGAAGAAACGTTGATCTTCCCCCCGCCCGATGAAGGAGCCCAGGATGGGCGCTTTGAAGCCACTGGCAGCCCTTTGGCTGCTCCTCTTTGTCGCAGACATTGCTCAGGCAGCGAGAGAGAGTAGGTACTATTTCTTTCAATTGGAATTAATTATTGATTATTATAAATTACCCGCAGATCCTCTAAAGGACCCTCGCATCTGCGGACGGCCGCAGTGCCAAATCGAGAATGCAAAGTTCAGCTACGGCGAATTGCAGTACAAATACGATTACACGGTGGCCGTGCGAACCGAGTTCGCAGGATCTGGCGACAATAGCTCGGATCTCCTGCTGAAGGCCAGCCTGGAGATATTCTTCCCGAAGCCCTGCGAGGGCTACTTGCGGATCTCCGATGCCAAACTGTACGACAAAATGGATGATGCTGCCATGTCTGGCAATGAAAGTGACTCCTCCAGCGAGCAGAGGGATGTGTATGATTACTACGATAGCCCTGGTAGTGAGGAGGTTTCCAGTGATAGCTTCAAGGACCTGCATCCCAAGAGCATAGGCTTGCAGCAAGACCTCAGCAAGAATCTGTTGCGCTTCTCCTATCACGACGGTCTCATCAGCGAGGTGTGTCCTCTGGAGCAGGAGGCGCCCTGGGTGCTCAACATCAAGAAGGGCATACTGTCGGCCTTCCAGAACACCATGATGCGCTTTGATGTGGACTCGAACACCACAGAGACGGATGTTTCTGGCCAGTGTCAGGTGCAGTACTCCCTGGGGGACACGGACAGTGTGTATGTGAAGATCAGGAAGACCAAGGATATTGCCTCCTGCCGACAGCGCTATGCCACGCACTCGGTGCTGCAGACCACGCCGTATACCTTCCGCGACGACAAAACCATCTGGCCCATCCTCAAGTCCGAGAGTTACTGCAATGTATGTATTATTTTAGTGATAAAACACATCAAATTAATACAAATGATCAAATTATATACGCTTTTTCTGACTCATTCCAGTTAACCATAGACAACAATGTCTACCGCGACATCAGCTGCGAGGAGACCCACCTGCTGGTGCCCTTCTCCAATGCCAGCTCTGGCGCCTTGACCACCAGTCGCAGTCGCCTCATACTCAAGGGGGAGGACCCCTACAGCGTCAGCGAGTTTCTGGAACAGAGTACGAAATTTTAAAGCAATCTTGAACTTAATTAACCTGGAAAATCGTATCCCCCACAGATCCCGAGCTGGTGGAACGTCGGGCCACCTTGGTCTTCGATCACACGCCAGCGGTGAAGCCCACCCATGACGAGATCAAGGCTGCCCGAGAGCTGCTGGTGAGGATGTGCGCCGTCGGCTTTCCCGACATCCAGCGCGAGTTCATTGACGTCTTCACCAGTTTTCTGCAGACGTCCAAGAGCCTGGACTACAAGGCCCTCTCCGTGCTGCTCCAGCGTTCGGCCAGCACCTGTGATCAGGGAAAGTGAGTGATAAGCAAAACCATCCCATGAAAGCTCCTTAGTTTATCTTGAATCCCTTAGAAATCATGTCCTGGAATCTCTGCCCTACATTGGCAGCACTGCCTCCTACCAGGTGATGCGGGATCAGATCATCAGCGGCCAGCTGCCCAAGGAGAAGGCCCACAGCTGGATGACCTCGCTCTCCTACATCACACGACCCGACGAGCAGACCCTGGAGACTTTCTACACGATCCTCGAGTACGCCAAGAAGAAGTTGGATCCGGAGTACACACTCGGAGCCACCGCTGTGGTGCACAGCTTCTGCAAGCACCACGAGAACTGTGAGGAGAACATGCGTGTCCAGCAGGTCATTAATTTGCTGGAGACCGAGTTCCTCAGCCTGTACAACCTGTTCAAGGGCGATCGCCGCAACCGCGAGCGAATGGTTGTCCTGCTCAAGGGTCTGGGCAATGTGGGTGTGATCTCGCCCGCCTTTGCCGAGCAGCTGCAGTGGATAATTCGGGATGCGGAGGCCTCAGTGGATCTCCGGCTGCAGGCCATCCTTGCCTTCCGAAGGGTTGACTGCCTGCGGCACCGAACCTTCTTCCTGGACAGCTATGCGAACTACACCTTGAACTCGGAGCTGCGCATCTACAGCTACCTGCAGGCCATGCGCTGTCCGGACTACATCTCCGTGGGCGCCATCAAGGCGGTGCTGGATTCGGAGCAGATCAACCAGGTGGGCTCCTTCGTGTGGTCGCATCTCACCAATCTGGCCAAGTCGAACTCCCCGGTTCGCATCGAGGCCCAGGGCCTGCTCCTCAATGACGAGCTCTCGGATCGCTTCAAGCTGGACTTCCGCAAGTTTTCGAGGAACTACGAGCACAGTTTATTCTTCGATGAGTACAACTTTGGAACCACCACGGATGCGAATGTCATCTTCGGCACGGACTCCTACCTGCCGCGCATAGCTAGTCTCAATTTCACCGCCGATCTGTTTGGTCAGTCGGTGAACTTCTTTGAGTTCACGGCCCGCGCCGAGGGATTGGAGGAAATGGCGGCTGCGGCGTTTGGGCCGAAGGGGCCTCTGAGCGGCGAGCTGCTGCGCAAGAAGCTCTCCTTCCTGAACCGCTGGCTGGGCAACGAGAGCGCTGAGGAGGATGACACCATTGAGAATCTGCTGGGGCTGGACAACCTGCGGTTGAAGAGAAAGGCCCAGCCGGCAGGCGGAGCTGAAGATACCGACGAGGACGAGGACTACGACTACGAGGAGTCCCTGAGTGGTTCCAGGCGGCACAAGAGGGATGCCGGCTCAGCGCGGAAGGAAGAAATCGATCGCAGCGTGGACAGCCTCGGCTACAAGCTCAAGTATGACTACAAGAACCCACGGGCGCAGTTCGGTCTCCGCATCTTTGGCAACGATCTGCAGTACTACAACGTGGAGAACATGGTGGAGGTGATGGCCCTGGCCGCCCAATTCAATCCCTTCCAGCAGGCCCAGAAGGTGCTCTCCGGCAAGGAGTTCAGCTACACCAAGTCGCGAGTCTTTCTGGACGCGTCCTACGCAGTTCCCCTGGCCGTGGGCCTTCCGCTGGCCATTCACGCGTTCGGAGCTTCGTCTGTGGACCTGCGGATCAGCGGTAACTTGGAGGAGATGGATCCACCCACTGACTGGCACTTCAATGTCCAGGGCCAGTTTAAGCCCTCCGTATCCGTGGACGTGATCACGACCATGCAAACGGACATGTTCTGGGAGCAGTCGGGCATCAAAGTGAAGAGCAACCTGTTCTCCAACTCGGAGCTGGAGGCCAATCTGAAGGTGCGAGGCCGCAACCTGGTCTCCTTCTCCTTCAATCTTCCCCAGGACCAGAACGAGATCTTCAGTGTGCAATCCGAGCTGCTGGTGCACAAACGGGATGAGGACGTGCCACAGGCTGGCATTCCCAACCGCAGCGCCAACTCCACCTGCACGTGGCCCGTGCTGGATCAGGCCATCGGCCTGCAGATGTGCTCCCACTACAGTGTCCCGGATCTGAGCAATGCCACGCAGATTTACCCCAGCCTCCTGCTCGCCGGTCCCCTCAACTTCAGCCTGATCCTCAAGAAGTCCGATCTGAGTGCCAAGAAGTACAAGTTCGAGTACAAGTGGGACCAGCAGGATCAGGACAACAACTTCTCGCTGATATTCACCACGCCGGGATCCAAAGTGCCGCGCGTGCTGGTCGCCAATGTGACCAAGGTGCCGGAGGCCTTCAACGCCTCCGTGGCCTTCGTGAGAGGCCCGAATCGCGTGTCCGCCGGATGCAGCTACGATGGCAATCCCGACTTCCGTCGGCTGGATGTCTACCTGGATACGAATGGCAATCGATCGCTGGATTTGGGCATGGAGCTGCGGAGAACGCAGGACTTTACCGCCTGGATATACAATCCGCGAATGCTGCTGGCCATCAACGGGGTAAACATCACCGGCCTGGCCGGCACTGTGAAAGTGAACGAGAAAAATGGCATCAAGCAGCTCGACGTGGACCTCTCCTTCGAGACCAAGAAGCTGCAGGCTGTAATCAAGGGCAACATTGTCCAAAGCGAAGTGACGACCTCCACCAACATGACCATTAAGTATAGGGTGAGTCCTTGCCTGAGCTCGCTTGAATTATAATTTTAATTCATTTTTCCTGCAGTTCCAAGCCAACAAGATCGAGGAGATTAACTTTGCCGGCAAGCTGGTGGACAGCGGGGACAAGGCCAAGACTGAGTACCGGGGCAACATGAAGCTCCAGACCACGGCCTATCCCAAGCTTAACTTCGCCTCGGAGGCCACCTGGCTGAGTCTGCAGGGACACACGGAGGGCGTGATCACTTATAACAATGCCCCCGACTACGTGGATCCCAATTTCACGAGCCTGTTGCGCCTGATCTTCGCCCGCTCTCACTCGGAGGACTCCATTTGGGAGGGATCACGCACCAGGGCGAGTCTGGAACTGAAGCTGCCCAGGTCTAAGATCGACTACCGCATCATGGTCAAGTGAGTGAAGGGTTTTGTTTTTTTTTATTGAAAACAATTTCTAAACCCCTAATTTTTAAGGCATGAAGAGCGCATCAAGAACGGAACCGAGCACAATGTGATCGTGGGTCTGAAGTATGCCCCGGAGAAGGAGGTCACAGGCCTGTTCTCGGTCCATCTGCCACGAAGAAACCTCTTTGCCATTGACGCCTACATGAATGTGACAGTGCCGGAGTTCAATTCGTGCACAGCCCGCCTCAAAGTAAACGAGAAAGCCACCAAGGATTATATCGTACGTTTCACTTACTATTTTAAAAACACACAAACATAATTAGTAAACTTAAAATCTATTTAGATTTTCATCAACGGCTCCTGGTTCACTGGCCACTCCATCGCCATTAAGGCCAACTACAAGGACCGCAGTTCCCGAGTCCAGGCCCTACATCACCTCAAGATGATTGTGGAGAGTCCCTCGTTTGAGCTCACCTCCCTGAATATCGTTTATCGCCGCAACCAGCTCCTGATCTTTTACGATCTGCAGGCCAAATACGGCAAGGATCCCTACGGTCTAACAATACACCACACCGTCAATGCCCACAATCGCAACTCGAACGCGGAGGTGCGACTGAAGATCAAGGAACGCGACTACTGGATCAATGCCAAGCTGCTGTCCGAGCAGCTCAAGCTTCTCCATTTGGAACTGCACATAGACAAGTAAGTCAAGCTCATAGTTAACACAGACTACAAGACTTAACTCTTCACAAAACCCGCCCAGGATACGCGATATTCACATCAAGGTCGGCCTTCTGAATGTGGAGAAGCGCAAGGAACTCTCCCTTGAGCTGAAGTGGGATGCCAACCGCGATCCCAGCCAGAGATTGGGACTGCTGGCCGAGTACAATAATCCGGGCACCAAGAACTACGATGCCAACGTGATGGTCACTTACCCGGAGCGCACCATTAACTTTGGCTTCAGAGCTTTCACCGGCGGACCCAAGTACTATGGCAAGGCACACGCCTCCTGGAGCATCACCGAGGTGATCGAATTCGAGTACGACGCCGGCATTCTGCCTGGCCAGACGCTCCACAACTGGGTGCACGCCGAGCTGCGGACACCCTTCGAGGGCTGGCGCACCAACAGCCTTGAGGCTGGCGTCTACAACATGGACAACCTGATCCTGGTCAACTCCACGCTCTTCTGGGCGGACGACCAGAAGCTTCAGGTGGGCTACAAGAGCGACTACGATATCAACAATCAGCTGGTGAGGTTCGACGTGCGCTTCGGCATCAACAGCACCATCAAGGACATACCCACGATCAATGTGAAGGTTGTGCACTGGCAGGACGCCAAAAAGGTGGACACGGTGCTGTACCTGGGCTACAGTGGCAACGATACCTTCAATACGTACAGCATGGACTCCAGCTGGGAGATCGCGCGGAATCAGCACTACCACAATGTCTCCGGCTTGGTGCATCTGGTCAGTCCGTTCAAGGGCTATGAGAAGGGTGGCCTGGTGGCCCAGTTCTCGCTGAGTGACCAGCGAGCGGTCAGCGGAGCCGCTTCCCTCAACTTCGATGTCCGGGAGTTCACATTAACAATGGATGGGTACGTGAAGAAATTCACAGACAACATGCTGACCATAAACATCACCACACCGCTGGAGAAATTCCCCACCATCAATGGCCGCTTTGGTCTGAACGAGAAGAAGCGTCATGCCGTGGCAGAGGTGAGAGCCCCCACTGCTGCCTTGGGTGTGGAGGCCCTGGCGGACATTAAGAATCTTTGGAACTTTGATGTCAAGCTGAGTCTGGCCACGCCCATCGAGAGCTTCCAGCAGGCGGCGATCTTCGCCCAGTTCCAACCAGAGAGCGCGGACATGCGTGGTGTGTGGAACAATGCCACGCTGGGTTTCACGGGCGTGTGGCACATGCAGAACCTCACGGACTTTGAGTACTCCTACATGGTTTTCACCCCGCTGGCTGGCTTCGAGAAGAACGGCTTCATTGTCCAGCTCCTGAAGCGGGATGAGTTTGTATTCAAACTGCATGGCAAGTTCTCCCACTACAAGCTGGGTGTGAAGATCAATGGGAAACCCAAGTCGGAGCTGATCAACCAGCTGGGCAACAGCAAGATAGCGCTGGAGATGCTCTACGACGCTGACTTCAAGCCCCTGAACGCCGAGATGGACTACAAACCGGAGCCGGGTGATGAGTACATCTCATATTTCACCGACTTCCAACTGGACACTCTGGTTTGGCCCACCATCGTGGGAACTGTGGACATCCAGGAGATCATTGATTTCTATCTGGTTGTGGGCCATGTTCAGCTGCCGCAGGGCAAGCTGGAGTTCAAGGATCGCCTGCACTATCCGGATTACCTCAATGTACACAACCTGCTCACCGTGTCCACTCCGTTCGCCGTGGCCAAGGAGGTCAAGTCGATTCTGGAATACCACATCGACCTGCATTTCAACGCCTTCTACGAGCGGGTCAAGTTAGTGCTGAACGACGACAAGGATCAGTTACGGGAATTGGGCTTCGAGCTGAACTACACCACGCTGCAGGACAATGTCAAGCCCAAGGCGCACGATGTCCAGCTCAAGCTCATCACGCCCTACGAGCTGCTCCACGAGATCGACATCCATGGGCGCCTGGAACTGGACGATAATGCTTCTAAGGGCAACATCACTGCGATTACGGCGCACACACATCTTTCGATGGCCGCCTCTGTGGAGGTTGGTATTATTAAAAAAAAGGAAAAAGCTATGGGCTCTTTCATTAATACTTATTATTTTAGAACGAGGACAACTTCCTGGAGACCTCAGTGGGTATTCTTTTGGAAACGGACGTCATTCCGCACTATGCCTGCCAGGTCTATTTCAAAAAGGACTTCTCAGCCGTGGACAACGCCATCGATATCCGCTTTGAGGTCACCGACAATGGCACCGTAAATCAGGTGAGTTTTTTTTTACGGTGAGCCAACCCTCGAGATATCCTAATTCCCATTTCTCATCAGCTTCAAATAGCTACTGACTGGCACACGGATCCCTCGTATATAGTTAATGCCAATGGAAAAATCCGGACCACCATGCTGCCCCTGCAACAGGCGTCTACTTCTGTTTTGGCCACTCGCGGCCAGAGTCCGCAGCTCAGCTTCGATCTGAACTTCCTGAGCCAGGATGGAAGGAGCATTGCCTATGGCACAAGGGCCAATAAGAGGCAGGATGTCTTCAACATTGAGGTGTGGACGCCACTGAAAAACTTCCGGAATATCTCCATGCACGGCACCGTCGCTAAGAACCCTCGCGATGCCGAGCGCTATGATGTCTCTGGATTCCTTTACAGGAACATGGCCACTTATGGCATCACAGGAGCGATTCGAGTGTCTGATACCCTGCCCATCGATGCCACCCTGAGGGTGCAGCCCAAGGCCGGGGGAAGGGATGGAGTAATTGAGTTGAATATCCACGAGGCGGGACCGAAGAAGATCCGTTTCTCCTTCAGCGCCATCGAAGACGGGAAGATGTGCCAGATTTCGGGCGGATACAGTGTCAACGATCCCAATGGAGCCATGGATTTCTCCGTGCTGGTAGAGAGTACTGAGCCGGAGATTGCCCGCATCAACTTCAACGGAAACCTAAAGCCCACCGCCAAGGGTTCTATGATGGGTGACATCAGTTTGGAGACGCCCTGGAAGGAGCTGGGCATCGATTCGGTGAACCTCCACTCGGACGTGGGCTTCACCAGCAAAGGTGGCAACATGGTGGGCGAATACAAGATCGGCAAGTACATCGGACGCGGCAGTTGTCTGTGGTCCTGGATCCTCGGCGAGAACGTGCAGCTGGTGCTGGAGAGCTACCTGGAGCGGCCGAGTGCCCAGCCCAGAATCGTCCACGCGAGTGCCAAGTACTTGAATCCGAATCAGACCTTCCAGCAGCTACAGACTGGCGGCCGCCTGAGCGTCGACTCCAAGTGGAATCTCGATGTGAACGGCAGTTTGCACTTCAAGTCGGTGGATGACTTTGAATTCACGGTGCTCACCGAGCTGCCCCTGCCGGTTGGGGATCGCCACCAGCTGCGTGCCCGCTACGATGGCAACGTAATCAGCAAGCAGTTCGTGGAGCCCAAGCTCTTCCTCGAGGCCAGCTACGAGGCTCTGGAGGCGCAGAAGAGGATGCTGTCCCGAGTGTCCTTCAGCAATGTGACCAGCGACCTGCACGGACTGGCTCACTTCGAGTGGGGACAGCTGCAGGCTCTGTCCATCGTGGAGGGAGACTTCGAGCTGCTTCAGAAGGAGGGCGACCGCCGCGAGTTCTCCGCCAAGATGATCACTCCCAAGTTCAAGGACGAGCACACCTTTGCCCTGGCCGGACATTACGACAAGCGGGATGCGGAGTACCACAACGTGGTTTGCGCGTTGGACTTCCCTGAGAGTCGTCGCATCACCGACCTGGACGTGTCCTTTAGCACGCTGAGCAACATGCATGGCAACTTCAACAGCAGCATGCCATCGTTCCTCAACGTCAGCTGGTTCAAGACCGACTTTGAATTCACCACCAAGAGGTAAGTGTCTCCTCCTCCTTTTCTCCTTTCTATTTCCTACGGCTAATTTGTCTTGCAGTGGTAAGAGCTACCGCTACTGCCGCTGCGCCTGGCCGCAGGACTCGGCGTATTTCAAACTGAAGAGCACCTATGACAACGACAACCTCAATGGCAACGTGGAGGTTGAAGTTCCCTTGGCCACTCGCCATCGAGCGGATATCAAGTATGGCCTGCAGAAGAAACGCAACCAGGACTTGGGCAACATTCTGGTCACCTACAACGACAAGCAGGCGCTCGATGGTAAATACAAACGGCTCGAGCAGCAGAAGCATCCCATTTACAAGGAGACCACGGACATCACCCTGGAGAACGACATGAAACCCCTGGGCATACACTATGTGAACACCAGGGACTCCAGCGATCCCGCCGGCACCCAGGACATCAAGCACTTCGAAGTCTTTGAGTTGCGGAACACCCAGAACTTTAATCTGACTGGAGAACTGCATACGCGAACGACGCTCCAGGCGCAGGACTTCAAGGTGGTGGCCATTCATCCCAACCGAGCCGTGGTGCTGAGCACCAAGTACGAGGATGTCAGCCCCGAGGTGGTCAGACAGCACACTAAGCTGGAATTGTCGGAGACGGCCTTTATAGGCTACAACCTGGAGCTGGGCAACTTTAGCAAGGTATATTCCTTTGATCCTATTCACTTATTGTCCACTAAACCTGCTTTATGGCTTCCCTACAGGTTGGAAACGAGTCCCAGAGCTTTGCCCTGGAGATTTTCTATCCCAAGCGCAATCTCTCCTCCTCCGGCCAGTACTCCTTGACGGACAAGCACTTCAACTCGGACCTCTCCTTCCAATGGGCGGGTGGCGACTACGATCGTCAGCCCAAGACGATTCACAGCAACCTGCAATGGACGGCGGAGCCACTGCGTCGCGGAGATCGCGAGCATCGCACATTCGCATTGACGGTGGCACATCCTCTCCTGGAGAAGGACATCAATTGCAAGGCGACGTACTACCGGGGATTGGAGGATCTGCTCAGGACACACCTGACCATCGACTATTCGGACAACGCCGACCAACTTATCGAGCTGGGTGCGCAGCTGAGGGATCGGTTCGGCGAACTGGGCCACACGAACTACACGTTCCAGCTGTACGGCAAGCACCTGGCCTCCGAGCTGGATGTCCAGCTGAACGGAACATTGGCGGCCAGGAACTCCTACTACAAGACGGAGACCACGGCCCACTACAAGCGCGAAATGTTCCCGGCGAGATACGGCAAGTTCCTGGCCCTGCTGGATGTGACCAAGCGGGAACTGGAGTACGAACGTCAGTCTCCATTCCACACGGTGCGGGTGCATCTGTTGCCAACCCTCCAGTATCCGATTTATGGACTGAACGCCACTCTGTGGGACACTCCGGACACGAACCACTCGGGCTATGTGTATGTGGACTTGGCAGAGCGATTTGCCCGCATGGACTTCAACTTGTCCGAAGACGCCACCCAGAACCTGCAGATGGTGGGCTACATCCCGGACTCCCGCAGTGGCTACCTGGATATCTGGCGCAACTATGAGGAGATCCGCGTGATCGATGTGAGCTCCTACCTGAAGATGAATCACTCGCGACTGATCACAGGACGCTTCCATTGGCGCCCGGCCATCCGACAGGATCTGCGCGAGAAGATCCAGACCGTGGGCAAATCCGTCTACAGCTCCTTCTCCGAGGGCATTGACTTCTGGATCAAATCCATCTACACGGAAACCACAGAGTCAATGGGCGTCGTCTGGAACACCGCCAAGGAGTACAACAGGGACTTCATTGAGGACATTGGACAGCTGAGCGTTCTGGAGGAGGATCTCAACGATCTGCGTCTGTTCGTAAATCAGTCGTACGAGGCCAACGATTTCTACATCAAGAACGTGGTGAATTTCACGCTGACCATCCTGGACGAGCTGGCCATCAGGGACCACATCGAATCTCTGCCCAAAATCTTCTCGGAACTGTGGCAAGCGATGGGCGATTCTGGCAAGGCGCTGCGCAACAGCATCGTCTGGCTGATCGAAACCATCAAGTCGACCTACAACAACCTGCTGGATGCTGTGAGCCGATTCTTCCACGGCGAAAGCCTCTCCTACATATCCGGACTGCTGGAGAAGGGTATTGGAAAGTATGACAGCTTTGTCAAGGATCTGCACATCAAGTTCATCAAGTACATCGAGGACCTCTGGCACAAGACCTGGACGCTGGCGGAGAATCACTGGAAGAGTGTCCTGAAGAAGTTCGAGCCGCACCTCTTCAAGATGATCAGCTTCATTGAGACAACTGCCTGGAATCTCAGCAAGGAGGTCTTCGACTTCATCTACAAGCGCACCAACGAGCTGGCCGAGTCGCCCTACTTCAACACGGTGTCCAGCTTCACGGCGGATGCGGAGCGACTGTATAGGGACGTCAAGGCCAACGATGCCATCACTAACATCAAAAAGTACTCGACGCTGGCATGGAATTTCGTCAAGGAGAAATACTTCAAGCTGGTGCCCTTCGGCGCCGAGTTGAATGAGGTGCTCACCGAAATCTGGCAGGAGCTGCAGGAGCTCGAGAAGATCGACCAGGTGCAGATCATGGTCCAGAAATACTACGAGATTGTGGCCAAGGTCGAGTGGGTGGCGGATGAGCTGCAGCTGGAGCATCGACTGCATCAGGTGTACGGGCTGGTGAGCAACAAGTTCCGCAATTACGCCATGAATGCCCTGGAGACGGCCGACATGTACAGGGAGGCCAAGACGAAGTTTGTCTTCGATCCTGAGGTGGGCATCATCGACCTGGAGCAGAAGCTGCCGATGTCGTGGCACGCCTTCAATGAGACCCCGAAATTCGAGGAGATACCCGAGTACCAGGTGCTGGCCAAGGTGCAGAGTTTCTTCAGCGAGACCAACTCCTCGATTGTCATGAAGCTGTACAATATGCGGGCCCATCTGGACCCCAAGACCTGGCTGCCGCCCTACTACTGTGAGTTTCTGGGATGTCCAGGATTAGTTTTATTTTGATTGATTTTTTTTTTGGTTTAATAGCTCGAGCCTTGCTCATTGACTCCCGGCACTACATGACCTTTGACCAGCGCTATGTGGGCCTGAACCTTCAGTTTGAGGAGTTTAGCAATGGAAGACCGAATGCCCAGTGCAGATACCTCCTGGCCCACGACTTCTTCAAGCGCAACTTTACCCTGCTGCTGGAACCAGCTGTGAGTATAAACTCTCAATTTGAATTAAGGATTATATATTAATTAAGGATATATATTTTTGCAGACCAAATCCCTGACTGGCCAAGGACTCACCCGCAAGCTGAGCTTCATAGCCAATGATCAGCTGATTGAGATCGATCTGGGCACAGATGTAAGTCCTTTCAAATAACACTTAACCTACACATGCTCACCTCCTGATTCTTAATACAGCACATCAGCTTAAATGGCGATCCGCAACCCATTCTCCCCCTGAAGCTGGATGCAGTGAGCATCTATCGTGATCAGGACGTGCTCTCGATCATCTCGGACACCGAGTTCAGTCTGCACTGCAACGTGCAGTTCGATCTCTGCTGGTTCGAGGTCAGCGGCTGGTACTTTGCCAGGACGGCGGGATTGCTGGGCACCCTGAACAATGAACCCTCCGACGAGTACACCATGTCCAATAGTTTGATTGCCAACGACACGCAGGAGTTCACGGACTCCTGGAGCCTGAGGCAATGCCGGCAGACGGAGCTTGCCAAGACGCAGGAGATCAGCAAGGAGGTCAGCGACACATGTACCAGCTTCTTCCGTACCGGAATACTCGCCAGCTGCAGCGCCGTCCTGGATCCCACGCCCTTCTACGAGATGTGCCTGGACCTGGGCATGAAGTCGCCGCCGATCAGCCAGGGACATCCCGCGGTCAAGGGAGCCTGCTCAGCGGCTCTGGCCTACATCGAGGCTTGTACAGTGCTGAAGGTGCCCATGCGAGTGCCATCGCAGTGTGTGTTGTAAGTTCTGGGATCGTAAAGATATCACAAGAGGACCTATAATGTATTTTCTTCTTTCTCAGCTGCCAACTCACGAATGGTTCCTACGTTCCCGAGGGCACTTTCATGGAGCTGACCAGCGAGGAGATACCGAGCAGCAGCGATGTGGTCTTCCTGGTGGAGGCCAAGGACTGCAATGCCAATCTCAAGGCGTCCAAGAGCATAATGACCGTGGTGGCAAGCGTTGAAGAGCAGCTGCAGGCCGCCAAGCTGACCAACAATCGGTGAGGGTTCCCCTTACTCCTCCTAATCCCATTCATTTCAAATCCTCCTAATCTCTTCCCCCAGCTATGCTGTGATGGCCTTTGGCGGAGTGGCTCCCTACGACAAGGCCAGGAGCGTTATATACGAGCACAACGTGTTCACCTCCAAGCCGGAACAGCTGGCGGAATACTTTGGGCATATCAACACCGGAAATGGCACCAGCAACGACATCCTGATGGCCATTTCCACGGCAGCCAAGCTCAACTTCCGCCCCGGCGTGTCCAAGACCTTCATCCTGCTCTCCTGCAGCCGGTGTGCGCCGAAGGACATGCGCTTTGACTACACCTCCATCCAGCAGTACATGATGGAGGAGGGCATCACCCTGCATGTGCTGGCCGACACGGAGTTCGACTTTGAGAGAAGCAAGAAGCTGCGCCACTTCTTTGGCCTCGACCGCAAGCTCATCTTCTCGAAACGCTTCCCCGAGGGCGACCTGGAGACCCGCAACTCCACCTTCATACCCAAGAGTACGCTGGGCATCTGCACGGCCTTGGCCTTGGAGACGAATGGCTCTGTGTTCAGTGCCCGCAAGCTGCAGCCGGAGCGCAAGTATCCCATCAAGCGATTTGCCACCATCTTTGCCAAGCGCATCGCGTCCAGCGCCAATCCCATCCAGAGTCAGTCCTGCGAGTGCTCCGCCCACAATACGGGCGTGGCCTACATGGCGTGCTCGCCGAATTCTCTGCCGGAAGAGAAGTTCGATCTGGACGATTATGTGAGTCACTTAAGGCTACTGAGATAGTGAGATGCTAAGATACTTTTTCTTATATTTTCCTGCAGGACTCCTTCAGCAACTGGGACTGGAGCGACGAGCAGCCCGAGGGCGAGGCCTAAGCTACGCCCTAGTTGTAGTTCTCCGCGATTAGTTAGCTAGTTCAGTTATGTCCAGGCCGAATGTAAAGTTTTTTTATAAAGCATAACCACGACAAGACATACTATTTTGTAAAAAGAGAAAAATAAATAAATAAATCACCATTGTAAAGCCACTGCATTTAGCCCTAAGCTCTGTGTGAGATTGCCAATCCAAGAGGTGACCCCAAGCTAACGAGGCAGAGACACGCCCGACCAGTTTTCGGCTTCCTGTTCAATCTCGGCCGCTTGATTAAAAGTTGCCTGACTGCCTAAGGTTGCAAGTTACTAGTTTTAGTACTGTGACCAGTGACTATCACTTTCGCAGCTGCAACGGCCAATGCCATGGTTGACGGAAGCAGCTGGAGTCGAAGCTGGAGCTGCATTTGGAGAACTCAAGTACGTGCAACAACCTTAACCCTAAAGCCACGCCAGCTGGAATGGACCATGTCCACGCCAAGCCCGCTCTCCCGGGGTGGGGGGGGGACCACTTGATACCCGGCTGCTGAACCCAATTTTGTTGATATAACGTTTCCCTGGAAAAGCACACAGTGAGTGCACAGCACAATGGGAATTATGCGAGCCGACTCGCGCTGGCAATGCAATATACTTTCTATTTCAATGCTGCCTTGGTTATGGTTACGGTTACATCAACTCGGTCCTAGGCCCAATTCGCGAATCTTTCACTTTTTTTGTGGGCTCTGGGCGCCTCTATAAAAAGCCGTGGACAGATGGCAGCCATTCGCATTACCTTAGCGAGATCCGGCCAGGTTAGCAGCCGCGTACACAAGATGTGGGGATTCGTAAGTTGCGAAAATTAATTCCGACGGATTAAGAAGTACCAAGGACCCAGACTGGTTACTCCTCCACAGATATTGATTTGCAGCATTCAGCTGATTTGCGCCTCGGAGCACAGCGGCGAGGGCTTCAGCGGCGGCGGTGGAGATGGACATGGAGGCTATGGAGGCAGTGGCTTTGGCGGCGCCAGCAGCTATGGCGGTCATGGTTATGGTGGCAGCGGTGGCGGAGGCGGTGGCGGTGGCGGAGGCGGCGATGGCCACTATCATCATCACACACCGACCACATACTCGGAGATCTCGAAGCATGTGCCCGTGCATGTGATCGAGAAGGTGCCACTGCCCATACCCCATCCAGTGGCCGTGCAGGTGCCCAATGTGATCCGGCTGCAGATTCCAGAACCCTACGCCGTTCACGTGCCCGTCCAGCAGGAGATCCAGGTGCCGGTCTACAAGATAGTGCCCGAGATCACCGAGAAGAAGATCCCGTATACCGTGGAAAAGCCATATCCCGTGGAGATTGAGAAGCCCTATCCCGTCGAGGTGATCAAGCAGATCAAGATCCCGGTGCCGAAGCCCTATCCTGTTCCTATTACCATATACAAGCATGTCCTGCAGAAGGAGCATGGCTGGTGAGGACGTTCTGTCTCTTATCTGGGTTAAGTGTGTGTATAGTAAGTATTAGGCTGCCCAGCTCTAGATGGGAGAGTGTAATGAAATACAGAGTTTAGACTTAAAATTGGAGTTTGCATTGGGTTTGCTGAGGGGGAGAGATTTTACAGGTTTTGTTTGAAATGCGGTAAGTAAACATACAAGAACTGTGAAGACCTTTTTACTTTCTTAAATAAAATGTTTTCATTTCTATTATGAACTCTTTAAATAATTAGAAACCTCCCTCAAAGAAAATTATATTCAAAATTCAGAAACCATCTCAAAGTTCTTGAAGGTAATTTTCGGAAACGGTTTCTATCTCGGATAAATTTTATTTCCAAAAGTTTTGAAAGCTTCTACTAAGAAAAGTCTACATAGCATTCTACAATGTAGAATCTAACAAGCGCTGAAAACCGGAAAAGCTTTTCCAAAGTTTTCCCGCAAAAGCAGAACACTTTTCTTGTATTTTCTGTTTGAGAATACTTTCTTAATAATGGCGGCAAAGTGCGTATACGTATATACACACCTACCGAAGGAGCACACACACATAAACACACTCACCTCCGCACAGGTTCGTTAAACTTTTGCGAATTGATTGACGCCTCCGACGCCGCCGCCGCCGCTTCGTGTGAAAAATGCAGGGCAGGCGGCAGGCTTCACCTCAAACCGCAGAGGTGCGCACGCCCCAAGACCCCCCCGCAAACTGCCCTTTGTGGCCACACCTGGTGTTGCCAAGCCTCGCATATCCTGCATATATCCTTGAAGGAGACAAACACTGGACGTGAAGGGAATTTTTCCGCGATTGTTGTCGCCAGTTGGCAATCAATGGCTTTCATTTGTTGCACACGCATACTTAAGCGCGGTGAAGTCATTTAGTCAGTGAGGCAGTCCCTCAGTCAGTCAGTCATTCAGTCATTCAGTCAGTCAGTCATTCAGTCAGTCAATCAAGCGCAGCTGCCGCAAATTATTTATGCACAACTTGTAGCGCCACACGCACACTCGCCGGGTGAGCAAAATGTATCCAAAGGATATATGTGGAAATGCGAGGAGTCCCTTTACTCTGGGCGTGTATTCGTGTACAATGTGTGTTTGCCTACGTGTCGGGAACTTTAATTTCATTCAGACAGAAACACACATGCCAGCATAGTTCATCCATTTGTTCTTAGATTCCCATTCCGAGACCGCTCTCTTTCCTCTTCCCTCAAATTTTAGACGAGTTGCAAAGTTTTCGTCTTGGCAGTGCGGAAGGAAGCGGAATAAATGAAAAGTAATAGGAATTGCTCGAGTTCTTGCATACATTATTCTACGTAAAATCATCAGAACTTTTTCGTAATTAAATTCTGCCACTCCCACGAAAGAGGCAACATTGTTTTCCCTCCCTCCCCTTCTCTGAATTAATTAATTATGAACATATTCGCAAAGTGATTGTTGTGGCTTCTCGTGGCTGTTAGCAAATGCAGGTTGGAAATGCAATTGTTTTTCCCCGTTGCCTCTGTATTTGTGAATCATTCATCAAATGATTTGGAAAATAGGATAATTGCACGCATGGCCGATAATAGATAATGGATGGGTCCATATGTGCGTTGTGGCTTACAGGACGCCGAATGGGCAGCCGAATGAAACCTCGGGTAGATTGGATAATTACGACATGCATGTCCTTTGACGGTTTGATTTATCGGCCTAAACAGGAATCGCATTTGGGGAAATAGTCCTCTTGTCGAGGGAGTAATTACCAATGCAGTTGTGTCCTTATTTTGGTTTTGTACTTAGTAATAAGTCACTTTAATTTGCTATTAATTAAAGCAAGGAAATGTGTATTTAAATGGGAAGGAATGTGAGTTAAATAAATGTTGATATCCTGGGTTTAAGTTATTAATATTGCTGGTGTAATGAGTTTAACTCAAGAGGTTTTCGTAATTAATACATTGCTATGAATGACTAGGAAACATATTTATTTGTTTGGAGTTACATGGAGTCATGATGGTGTATCAATTAGAGATGAAACTGTCTCAAAATTCAAGCTAATTTGTAAGTAAATAATTTGTTAAATATCATTAAGTTTGAACCCCTTAAATTTATTAAAGAAAATATATGTATCTAAAGCCATAAACAATAATTACAGCTGGCGAAAGTCCTGACAAAACACCTGCGTTCCTGCATGAACATAAATTTTAATAAGCAAAGTGCTTTATGATCATAAATTCTGTGACATTTTAAAATAGAACTCAGCATGAAATATATTTTTAAAGTACTTAAAGTACACTTCCTGCTGTCCCTATATTTCCGAGGTCTCTCAGCAATCACCCTGCCATAGCCCAACAAAAGCTCATTGCAATCCTTGACTGACTTTGATCCCTCAATAGGCACATAGGCAGTACGCCTCCCCAATGATTACCACTTCCTTAGGCCACATGTGGCAATTGAATTCATGTGGCCTAAGCCGGCGCATAATATGCGAAAGCCAAGCCTCAATTCCTGCCAATCGATTGGCGCATAAAATGCAAATTAAATTGTCGGAACATTTGGTATTACAGCAGCCAAAGCTCTCAGCCAATGAGCTTAGCCAAAAGTCTGGCAAACAAATTTACAATGCTAAGCTCATGTGAGGTGCGCTGGGGGGAAAGTCGGGGCCCAAAAATACAGATGAAAGGGGAATCGGGTTGCGATTCGTGGAATTAATTTAAGTTAATTGATTTTTCTGCCAGGAGCTTTGCACGTGCAAGACTTTTCCGACTTCGACAGGCAGGGAAACACAGATAGAGATAGAGATAGAGATAGATACACGGAATCGATGGGGGGAAACGGAAATGGAGACGAGAAGCGAAGGACTCCGGACTCCGGACTCGAGCGGAAATTGACAACTGCCTCCAGTGTTGAGTTGTAAGGGAAATACATTTCCATGCCCCATTCAAACGCACTCTAGCTCTAGGCCTCTTCCATTGAGACATCATCATCATCATCGCATGTGTGTGTATGTCAGAGCGCCTGACAGGTGGACGAGGACGACGACGACGACGACTTCTTCTAGGAGGTCCTCCCCCACTTAACCATTTTCCGTTTTGCGTTTTCCCATTTTCCAGCTGCCACAGATACGGTCTATAAATAGCCCAACCAGCACCGGGCTGCGTTCGCTGGCTGTGGAAGCCAGAGGCTGGGGGCCTGAGGTACAAGTATTATTAACGCCGAATTAATCAATTGCCCAGCGATTCGAGTTTGCCTTCACATTGTTATTTTTAAGCATTTCAAAGGCTGCACTCGCAGAAAACACACACAGAGAAAGCCAGCTGCCATCCTTCCTGGGAACAGGAGCAGCTCCTCCCTGTCTAATGAGGCGTTAAGTGGTGTGAATGCATGGAGTCCTTTGATGGGGCCAACGGATGGGAGGAATTGTGAAAAATTCTCGTGGCAAAAATATTGATTGAATTGGTTAAACGTCGGTTAGGGTGAGGGGATTAAATATGCCTCACATTCTCTGCGCTTGTCTAAAATATTCATTGAGATGTTTTTAAAAAAAAAATAATAATTTATTCATATTTCTGAAGGCGAAAAGGTATGGCTTTCTCTTTGTGCTCTATTCTCTTTGATTTAATGACACACTAAACTTTTTTGGGTAGGCAACCTTACCTACCTTAAGGATATCTTATATAATTCTATAATTAGGTTGTAGTTCATGTCCATGTTATTCTTCTTCTCTAAAACCATTTACCTTTGAAATTTTAAGGACATGAAACACTATTGGGGAAACAAGCTTCTTGAGCCGCTAAAAATAGCCTTTACTGTAGGCACTTTACAAGCAACAGAGTCAGGAATAAACATTAAAAATTGCGTAAAAATATGAATCAATGGCGAAACACAAAGGCAACGCCAAAGCCAATCTCCCTTTTCCCATTTTTTGGTTAAATCCCTGGCAGAAAGTAAAATTGAATGGTGAAGTGAGGGTCGCACTAAAGTCATAAAAGTCGCGTGGACCAAATTAGGAGGAATTCTCTGCTGTTTGTGAAGGCAAGCCGGAGGAAGGAATGCTTCTCCGGAGTCCTACTCCGCCTCCGCCTCCGTCCCGGTATTTTATGTGCACAACAATTTTAAATGACTTTGAGGAGGCGACCCGGGGCACACACACACACTCGCCAGATACACACCAGGAGCGGCAGCCGAAAGTAACAGATAAGATTAGACGCCCAAGCCAGTGACAACAGGCGTCGTCAAGATGGCGCTCCACGCCCACATTGCGTATGCGCGCTCCAGACCACTGCGAGAAAAGTCCGCTAAACTGGTGCTTAGTTTGGAAATTAAATAATAAATAAGGGTTATAACATTAACTTACTGTCCTTAGATTATTTTGAAGGCCCGACATTGTTTTACATCATTCTAAAATGAAGTGTTTCATTTGCCTTAACTACTTCCTTAATTTTTTTATTTATATAAAAAATTCCATATGGGAAATTAAACGTAACAAAAACGTAACTATTTGTAATTAGAAAACACCTTTTGTTTACTATAAAAACTATTTTAATTTAATTTTGTTTCAAATTGAGGCCTAAGAAGAAAGGAGGCTAACTAAGGGAAGTCGAATTTTCTGTACCCTTCAAATTTCCATTTAAGTCATGGCATCGAATTGGAAATCGATCATAACAAAGTCAAAAGTCCATTATTTTTAATTCGGAAAGCATTTTTATGTTTTTTTTTTTATATAGTTAACAAAGCAGCATTAAAGTGTAAAGTTTAAGAAATAAAATTTGTTTTCTTATTTCTTTTTTTTAATTTTGTGATGTAATCCCTTTAAAAATTTTGAACAAATTTGTAAAATATATTTCTTTTTTAGGGCTAAACGATTCGGCTGTTGTTGCTGATCAAGAATAAATATGGTTTATGGATTCGGAAATGACTTTTTCAATGGGTTTGAAGTTTCTGTCTAAAATTAAAATACTCTACAAGAGTATTAAAAATATATTTCTTAATTAAACATAATATAAAAAAAAAAAATAATATAAATGTCTAATATTTACTAGTAATTTCTCCCAGTGCCAGCCGTAAGCGAGTCAAGGTTAAGCTCCAAAATCGCTCGAAACGAAACGAACCTCGGCCATCAAAGGCAGCAGCAATGTTTTTTCCTTATTTTCCTTTTTGCGCCTTTTTCCTTTAGCGCGCTTTTCCTTATTCCTTCTGCTCCTTCGGATATATATTTTCTTCTTTTTCTGTTTTTTTTTTTTTTTATGTAGCCGTTTCTGTTTTGTTTCGAATGCTGCGCGTGGCAGGGAAAACAGCTGGCTGGCTCGTAATGATTACGAGACTTTTATGGCACAGAGCCCCCGAAAAGGGTCCTTCCCGCCTAACAAAAAAAGAAATAAGAAGGCGAAGACGGCAGAGTGCGGTACCTGGCTGCCGCCCACTGCCCCACCTCAAGCACCACCCCGCACTCTATCATTCGCACATCGTTGGCCAAAGTTCGGAAGCGTTTATTGGAGGTCCCCCGCTCGCTTTGGCAGATGGAATAAAGTTAGGCGATTATGAGCACCGCCTAGAAGTAGGCAACTTTGCCACAGGGGGCGGAGTGGGTGCATTAAAATAAATATATGCCATAAAAAATAATGCACGAAATGTAAAATAAAACGTTTAGGCCTCGGCCTCCAAACTTGAAATGCTAAATTCACGTCGAATCGAATCGCTCAGGTGCTCAGGTGAAGGGAATTTAATGGAGGCTTTCGTGGATTGCATGTGGATAGTTGACTGCCTGCCTTCATCTTCATCCTTCAGCCTCATTGTTTTCAGCCAGGATTTATGGCTCTAACTCGTGCTCACGGTGGTGTCACTAAAGGTTTGTTTTCGCCTGCCATTCTATTTCGCATTTGGTCTCCCGTAAATCTGGCGCCACCTTGCTGTCCTGTCTATTGCCAGAATTGTGTCTTGTGTCCCTCCATCGCCATCCCGTGCCCATCCCATGCCTCCTCGGGTTTCGACGCTTTTAGGTTGCGTGCAAAAATAGCCGAAAATAAAAATATGAATGAGAAAATGTTTGTGCAGAGGCGCATAAATCAAAGCAACACAAACATCACAACATACAGTCGGTGTCCGAATGGTAGCAGCTTTGAGAAAATGCAAGAATCAGAGGTTAATTTAAGTAAGAACTAAGGTTTACAGAAAATGTTCTGTATAAACCGAAAACCTAGTACAATTTTCAATAATAAATCAATTAAAATTGGATTTAAAATTTAAAGCTAAAATAGTGTTTCAGATGGGTAAATCAAATAAAATGTTTTCAAGTTTCTAGAAATCAGTGACAAGAACTAAAGAGGAAATCCCTACCCAGTCGACCTCCACTGTAATCACTATATTGTGTGGGTGTTTGGTATATTGTACTTGATGGCTTTGCATTTGCAAAACTATTTAAATATTATTCCAAATGAAGGGCACAGCCGAAGCTGAAGCAGTGCCTCATATCCGATTCTCCACCCGAAGCCACAAGCCGACCGCAGCCCAAGGTCCTTCTGTTCGAAGTGCGTTGTTATCATTCGGATATTTGCATAGGGCTTACAAACACTCGTTGGCCACATATATATATATGAGTGTATACTCTGGCATCGGGAGCCCTCGGTGTGATGAGAAGGCATTAAAATCCAACCTTGAGAATGCCAGACACGTATTCGCATTTCCCCACAGCAGCGGCAACAGCACCACAGAAATCTATAGGCAAACGCATAATGACAGACATCTCCGGGGCGATGGCGATGGCGAGGCTTTAAATTCGGTTGTTTAAGGAGATTCGGTTTGAAATGGTTTTGCGGCTTGGTTTTTCGGTGCTGAACTGGAATGCCTAACCCTTCGCCACAAAGGTCCCTTCAATTTAACGTTTGAGCGGGTTTTCATTAGTTGGGATTAGCCGATCAATGTTCCGTGTCCGGGACAAAGTACCCTGCCATAATTGGGGCATATCGGATCCATAAGTTGAGCAACTTAGCTTGAGAAGGGTAAGACACATATTGAATCGTAAATATTAATAGTATCTTTGAACTGAGTGCAAACATTTTATTTAAAGCTTAAAATACTCCCATTTTTTTGTGGTTAAAATATGAAAATACCCCAAAGTAATGTTCCTGCCAAAAAAAAGGATTTTCAAAGTTACCTTTATGGCGGCTGCTCCTTTGAGACCCCAGATCCCAGAGCGTGGCTAATCAATGCTGCTTTTGCTGGAGGAAGGCAAGGATGAAGGTCTCTGGAGCAGACGCTTCTCTCCCCCCTTTGAAAGGGCTCGCAAGTCGCGTCCTTGGCCAGAGTTGCCAGCTACTTTTCGGAGGCACTTCACCTTCACACCGGTTTTTCAGTTTTCTCGGGTTTTCCAGCGCACTCTCAGCGCTTTCTCCGGTGCGGTGCCAACTATCAGTGTTGAGTGAAAATCGCTGATGCGTGGAATGGAGGAAGACGGCGGAGAGTGGCAGTGGAGAAGGTGGTGCCCCAAGCGAACGAGTGAAAATACATTTTTCCACTGAAATAGCAGCTAAAAGGTTGTGTTCGTGACCTTTGCCAGGCATTTTATGGTTGTCTCCAGCGTTCGGGTCCTGCGATTGCTTTGCCCTGCTGATTTGGCAGCCTGGCAAGGACTCCTCCTGCTAGTTAGCAAAGCCCTCGCTCTCTGCGAAACGTGCCACAGCTTAGACACTCTCCTGCCACGCACAATTCCTTTGTCAGACCACTCTTTTGCCTGGTACTCTGGTGTCCTGGTGGTACAGTGGAGCCTGCCCAAGTCCTAAGAGGATTTTGCCCTTTCCTCAAAAGCAAAACTTGATGAACAGTAAATTGAGTCCACTTCTTTTCTTGGGAAGAAGTAGATATTTCCTTATATATATTTCCTCAAACTTAAGTATAATATTTGGACATGTTTTTAGTAATCTGCTTTTCCCACTGTCCTGGCACGAAGGATGTTCTTTGCCATTTTGCTCGCTAACTCGCCTGCGGCTGCTTGAGTTAGCTATTGCAGCAGCTTCTACATTGCGTATACGCAGTGTTGCGGGCCAAATACAAAGTGACAAATTCGCCCAGCTTGTCAGAGACAGCAGTTAGCCTTTGACCTTTGTAAAGTAGAATTATGCCAGGTGGAACTTTATATGAGAAAGGCAACCTTTTGCTAGGGCAATCATAAGCAGGATACAAATAAAATTAATTCGAATGCGTTACATGATAGAAAAATATATCTGTACGGGGAACAATATCCTTTAGGGTATTATTTAGTAAGTAATTAATTAATTAAATCTAACTAGGGTTTCCCAGCATATCAGGAAATCAAGAAAAAGAGCTTAAATGAATATCCAGAGAGTTTCAATGACAACTAAAGTGCAAAAATATAGTCTTTAAAATTCTCTATAAAACTTCTCTTTAGAATTTCTATCTTGCCATTAACAATTTCTCTTTGGCAACCGTAAATTACCGACTTCGGGCTCAAAATATTTTATTTGCACTCTATTCTACGCTCTCGCTTTGTGTCCTTTTGCAATCAGCTCAATAATTCATCGTCCTGTTCAAATTCCGTTTCTCTCTTTTGGCTGACAAACTTTTGGCGAATCGAAATTGGTTTTTGTTTAAATTTATTGCGAGTTCAGGGACACCCCAAAAATCCTTGGCTCCGACATCGAAACCTGAAATTGCATTTCCTAATTGATGTCGAGCCCCCAGCTCTCAGCACCCAGCCTCCCAGCTCCCAGTGTCGAATAGTCGACGCATGTTGACCGGCTTTACTGATGGCTGATGGCTGATTGATTCGGGCTCAATTGGGTCCGGACAAGGCGAGCAATGCCTAAGGGAATGTCCTGTGTGACATCCTGTACAGTGAGTCTGCCTCAGCCTCTGCCTGTGCCTGCCCTTCGTTATCCCTACGCTGGACTTGGCATTGTTCCATTTGCTGCTGCTGCTTCTGGTGGTGGTGTCACCTCGGACTTAGCCACACATGATTGCCTGAGAAGTGAGGCGCCTCTTGGGCCATTAATGGCTTTTTCTCCGCCTCCGTGTAGTCCTTTTTATCCTCCTCGGGGCTTTGCTCTCTTCGCTCCCCTCACTCTCGCTTTTTACGGCCTTCACGCGACGGGATCCTGGTTATGACTGGGCTCTGGTCCTGGTAATTGATATTAAGACAAAACGAGCCTAATGGGATGCCGCAAACAAACAAATGTACCGAGTGGATTTATTTTTAGCCCGCACAAAACTTTCTGCCTCCGCTGAGGCAATAAGTTTTTACGATCTCGTGAAATTACAAAATATGAAAACGAATGAAGAGGCTCTAAGAGACTCAAGTCTGGCTGAAGTAATAAATGCGGAGGGTCTTTTATACACATAGTATACTAGCTAACCGATTATCAGACCATCGCATAAATAACCTCTGGCCTGCAGACCGCACGAAATCTTTACGTAAATCAATCGCAGGATCCAGGGAAATGAGAGTAACCCTAAAAACCCTAAGGCAACCGTCATAATTCACAGAAATCAATTTGCGGAAAACAAAAATCGCCTCGAATAAATCACAGAACGGATGGGAGACGCTGCAGAAAACTGCTTACATAAAATAAAATAAAATAGAATGAAAAACCTTAAAGCTTGCCAAAGAGGAAGGACACACAGGGAGCGGAAGTTGGCGGCGGCAGGCGGGGAGTGAAAGGAAACGGAAAAAGTTGCGAATAAATGGAATTATATCCTTGGCAATGGCTGCACTCGAGCAGAAATGATCAACTGCTGCAGGCAGGCAGGACGATGAAGGCTCAAGGTAAGTCAAATGAGGATGAAGCTGGGCAAGACCGAAAGGAACTGATGCTCTAGATACACTGAATGAAATTCCAGTAACCATTTTAAAATTTATAAAAGCTTAAAATACTTTTGTGAATGAAGTTTTTGAGCTACTCAGTGTATGTTCATGTATTTTTACTTTATGAAATCTATTTTAAAACCATTTTAAAATGTACTCCCATTTCCCCTCTCTGTACATCCCAACGGATATCCTTCTGCAGCATGCAAACGCATCGGCAGCATGGATTTCAGCCTCCAGACAGGAAAAGTGAAATGCAGGAGCCCATGCGAGTGGCTGCTCCATGACGATGCATCTCTGGCAGCTGCGGTCTGGTCTGTGCAGGGTTTAAGCCTTTTCAGTGACTGCCCCTGCTACTGGTCTGGTCTGGGCCGATAAAACGCTTGACTGCCTGCCGCCGAAGGGGCGAAGTTGAGGCAATTTATGCAGGGGGGTCGGAGTCCGAGTCCGAAGTCCCAATGGCCGCCACACGCTAATGAAGCAGGCCCAGGCCCAGGCCGCAGGCCAACCCCTAATCCTTGACACGTGTTGCCCAACAAAGACAGCAGGCCAAAGGGGGGTAGCAGAAGGAGGAGCAAAAGGGCTCAAACAGACTGCGAGGCATTTGAAATGCGTTCCCACAATTATGGAAATGTTATAAATAACAGCAGAATACCGCAAAACCGAAGGTCAAATGCCCTTTCAACTGAATAAGACTGAAGATAGAGTGAGAGTCCATTCAGGGAATTAGCTGCGACTAGTGTCCTTGAAAGGTAATCCAGAGGGTTGTAAATCGATGCTTAAAAGGATGTTCAAGTTCCTAGAACTTTTAAAAGAAAATGTGGTTTGTAAAAAAAAAGTTATTAAGTAATAACTTCTCTAAAAATATATAAAGTTTCAGGATTAAGAAAGTTGGTTGTAGAACCTCTAAAAGTCTGTACAGATATCAGAAAGTATAAAAAGTCACACAGTTACCCCTTGGAGAGAGTATTAAAAAAGAGCAACAAAGTTTTGCCAGCGCCTCCAAAAACAGGGAAAGCAGAGGAAGGAATAATGGTCAGCAGACGCGACGCAAAAGAAAAACACAGACGGAAGGAAAGGGAAAATCCTGCCAGAAATCCAGAAATGTATTGGACTCCCAGGTCCGGAAAACAGAATAAAGCAATGTGAGATGAAAACCCACGTAGGTAAGACGAAAACAAATGACAAATGAAAGACAAGGAAATCTTTCAGAGGAAGTGGAGGCTTAATAAGGCAAAGGTTCCTCGAGATATGCAAATCGCTGGACACATTCCCCGTACTGTCCTTTGGCTAATTGGATTTCCAAGTCAATTTTAAGGCAACCTCATTGAATTTGCAGTCGTCGAAGCGGTCTTGAGTCAATTTGCCGAATCATTTGCAATCTCAAATCGCTAAATTGGCCACATCTCTCGCTCTCTCTCTCTCTCTGTTGACCCCCTCTTCTGCTGACTGACCCTGTGCTGCCAACTGGCCATATATCTTGGCCATGATTGCTTTTCAATATTCCAAGGCGAGCGAATAGTTTGGATGTTTGGCATTTGCCAAAATACCTTCTCTCTCTCGCTCTCGCTCTGTGTGTGTCCTCTGTTGTCTTCGAGGGGGAAAGAAGTTCAAGGACAATTATGCGCGCCATCGAAAAGGGGAGGAAAAGGGCCATCCATTCCCTTCGTTTGTGGTTCCCATTTCCCATTTTTCCATTTCCATGGCCCTGACGTTTTATCAAAAAACGTTCAAATGCGTCGCAGCCCGAAAGTAGGCAGCGGCGGTCGCGTGGGAGGAGTTCGCTCGGTGTGCCAAAAATAAAAGGCGAATGAATGACGCATATTACATGAAAACACTCGCTATAAATGGCCAAAATGAGGCTGCACTCTCCCAACCCCCCGCCTAGGCGGGGGCGTGGCGTAAACAAGCACCAGCTCGTTTGGTGCGGAAATGCAGCAGCTGCCGGGGGAATATAAAGATGGCCAACAAAATGCGGGAAAGACGACTGAAATGCGCACCTAATTGCGTACTCAAAGGATGGCCAGCCAGCGAGGCGGGGTCGGTATTTTCCATTAGTATTCGTGGAAAAACTACCACAAAAAAAGGAAAGGCGTTGGTAACTGCTTTTAAGAGCTGAAAAATTGAGAAAGTTGAAATCTAGCAATTTGTTGCAGAGTCTACAGTTCCTGAAACAAATTAATGGCTTGAAAAATCTATATGTGGACTTATAGATCAATAAAGTGAATTTTTAGTAAAACTAATGTTTTGAGTTATTAGAAAATTAATTTTTCCCATTGTCATTATAGTCATCTTTATATTTACAAATAAAAAGGAAAGGGAAACTCTGTTGCTCTTTTCTTAACTAAATTTAAACGACTTAAATACAATTTAAATTCTTTAAATCAAAAAAATTTCCATTATTTTTCCCAGTTCGATCTACAGCTAAAATTTACAAGGTGGGGAGCCTTTCTGAAGCTCAAATTAAATTAATAAACTCATCCAAAAAGAGGGAAAATTGTCTGCGGCAGAATTGGGCCATTAAGCGTTGCAACAAGCCATCAGCCAACCACCGAAGCACGAACAAAAGGACGAAGTTTTCGCTTTTTCGGCTGACCTGCCCTCGGCCCTGAAGCCAACCCACAAAACCTCAGCAGTGTCCTGTATTATGGCTCTTAAACAGCAAACAGCAACGAGATACCAAAACTGAAAGAAACCCAACTTCGGAGCGCCGAAGTTTGAATACACTTACAGTTTGCAATCGGATTATTAAAATTAAAGATCGAAATTCGAATATAATACAATTAAGACATTCAGAGAGACTGTTTTACGTGAAAGTTGACAGACATGAGTATATTGATTTGGCTGTTAACTTTACCCTGCAAGGGTACAAAAATGATACACTCATTGAATTAAAAAATAAGGAATATTTTAAAACGTGGTTTTAATCCCACTTTATAAAATTACATACTAGCTTTAGAGGGGAATTTTTTGATATAATATTATTTTAAGTTAGTTTTTAAATTTTATAGCAGAAATAGCTTTAACAATTTATGATTTTATTATATTAAAATTACTGGCCTTTAGCTTGAAAGTTATTATACTAATGTTAGGTTAACGTAGATTAAATTAAATTTATTTTATAAATGTATCCAAATGATACCTTTCCAATTTTCGAATAATTCGTTTATTTTCCCATTTTGTGAGTGTATGAAAAACAGCAAACTACTGCAGCAGCAGCAGTAACACCATCACAAGCAGGAGCCGGATCAGGAGGTGGCAGAGGACCAACAACATCAGAGGCGCGGCAAACTTGATGTTGACGACGTCAACGGAAAGTTTCAGCATCGCTGAATTTTTGCAGCTTCGACTTTGAGGGTTTTCGAGTCCGCTTGTTGCATGTTGCAATGTGTCAGAAGCAGCACCCCCACCACTTCTACTGCCCCTCCGCCAGCCTCAGCCCATAGGCGAACTGCCTGCATTTGACAGCATTGCAGCCGCCGCAGCCATTGACGTCATTGGAGTTAACCCTTGCCCAGGTCCAGGTGGGCGTCGATCCAATTTCGGCAGGGTAGGGGCAGTCCTGACAAAGGCAGGTCAGGTCCAGGCCAGGCCAGGCCAGAGTCAGAGCTGCAAAAACTCGCCACCATTGAAGCGTGCCAGGGACACGGGAGACTATTTGCTATCCACTCCACTCCACTTTTTCAGTGCCTCTCCATATTCCCTGATAGTCGGTGTCAATCCCTTTCCCATGGGCTCGAATATGAAATAGAGTGCTTTTTCGCATTGCCGCGACAGCTGGAGGAGATAGGGCCCTGGAAGAGCCTTCAACTACAATGGCATAGAGCTTGGATGGAATTTTCCGTGTTTTTGCCCGCTTCAAATAACTTCCTTTGTGGCAGTTCTTTGAAGTTGTGAGAATTGTATTTTATATGCGATTTTAAGGGGTGTTAATATCATATTTATCTTGGTAAATAATAATATACATACACAAGAATAATATATTTTATAAAACCAACAAATGTTCAATCATAGAACCTCTTCACTCTTTGCCTTCAATTAATTCTCATTTAGAAACGCAAACTAAATTATTCAGCTTAATAAAATTAAATTTCGCAGTCATAAACAACAAAGATATTCGGTTAGAACCGGAACAACTCGGTTCTTAGTTCGCTTTTCCATGTGCCATTGACCGAAAGAAATTACAAGAGCGTATGAATGCTCACTTGCAGGTACAGATACAGATACAGATACAGAGATAGAGAGATACGCTGCAACCGATTAGGTCATTGCATCAGCACGGACAGCAGCAGCTGTGAACGGCAGATACAATTGCATCTTGCGTTCGGCCCGGTAAAACCATTTCGGGGGAATTAGTCGCCAAAGAGCTAACCACTTCCTCCTCCACTAGCAGGAGGACGCTGCACTTAGTGCCCAAAAAGCAAACCAAATTCGGCCACAAAAATTAATTTCCCCCCAAAGAGGGGAGGTGGTAGGGCGACGGAGGCGGGACAAGAAGTCATTTGCGTCAGCCATCCATCCTGGCAGCTGACAGCAAATTCAATTTGTAAATTTTCATCTCATTGTTGCTCTCCGCTGGCCGAGAGTGTGTGAGTGTGTGTGTGTGGGCCACAAATGGCTGCAGCTGTTGGCAACATCACAGCATCAAAGGCAGTGGCAGTGGCAACGATAGCAGCGGAGGTACATACATCCTGGCATCCCATCACTTGGGAGGAGGAGGCTTTCATCAAATGAAATTCAATTCGAATTAGTAAATTAATTGGACGGCCTTTGAGGGGGTCCAAAAATCACTAACAAAGTTTTTAAAATATTATATTGTTTTACTAGATTGAGCAGAGAATATTATTAATATGACATTTGGGGGATTTATGTGATATTGTTATATTTTCTGCATCATTATTCTTAAAACAATAATCAAGAGCGAATGAATATTTTGATAATAAATTTAATCTTAAACATAATATTTATCTGTGATTAAAGTTTTAAGTATATTTGACGAATTTTCAAAAGTCTCTCAATGATCACTTAACACTTAAAAAATAATCTAAGAAACTATGATTTATCTATATCTCTCGAAACATATATTTTACAGGGTATTTATTCGCATTCCACTCGATTATAGGTTGAAGACAATATTTTATTTGCGTTTTTTGTTCGCACTTTTCATTTACCGGATTGACCTTGTAACAAATATTCGCAAATTGCACCAGCAACAGCAACAACAATAGCAACAGCAACAGCAGCAAGAGCTGCATTGGACAACAACAAAGCCAAAAGCTGCACCACACAAAAAATATACAAAAACAAAAAAGAGAACAACAAAAAATAGAAATAACCACACGACATGGCAGCGTCGTAGATACAAATGTATCTGCTGGCTTGCAGCTGTATTCGTATCTCGGTGCGAGTGTGTCTAGCTGGCGTTTTGTATCTGTCTAGCTGTCTGTGGGCGCTCGACAGGCGCTAGTTTTAATGCTTACATAAAGTGGCGTGCTGAAAGGCTGCACAGAAACCCATACTAGCCGAGAATATAACAGAACCTGAACGGAGTCAAGACCGAGTGAAACTCTAAGGCGGCGTCGGCGGCGGGAAGATGATGGCGTGCCCAAGTCAGAGACTCGCTTGGATTCGCATTATTGCCATCAATTCAGACAGCAGACACGGGGCATATATATATATAAGAATATATATATAAAAATATATATATCTTAGCACGAGCCGCGTTTGATTGCTTGATTGAAATCTATGACAGTTTGAGAACCTGCCAGCCCCCGCAGCAGATTCATTGCGCGGGGCAATTTCGCGAATAATGTGGTTCAAGGTGCTCTCCGAATGGGAGCGCACAAATCGGAGGGAAAAATAAATCAAATCTAATAATAATTGCAATTGGATCGATGGGACAAATTAAACTTTGGCTGTGGAGGCAAAGAAACCATTCTCATCGGGTTGAGGTCACTTAATTTCCCAAACAGATATCAGAAACCCCAGCAAACCACTTCAATTCAAGACATTTAAGCCTCCAACTTGCGTTGAACTCTCGTCCAGTCATTCACCCACCCGGGCGTATGAGTAATTTGTCTCAATTAATTACGTATACGCAGCCATGGCAAAGAGATATGTAACATTTCTGCAACCGATCGCAGAAAAGCAAATGGAAGTAAGGAAAATACCCCAACGAAAGGGAAAATATGAAAAATGTCCAGAAAATCTCAACACAGACACAGCTAGAGGTCGTCGTCGCTTTTTACATTGAATTTTCCGCTTGCCTTTCTGACCTTTTGGCTCTTGTTTTTTTTTCCCCTCCCAGCCCCGAAACAACTGCAGCTCGATGCATCCGAACATTTTGTCCGGGACCGCCCAGAAATTCGCCATTAAGTGGCCACACTTAAGTGCCATTTGGAGCACAGTGGGCCCTCGGCAAGCAGCGACAGCGGCAATCACAACACTCGGCCAGATAAGCCTACCGCTTGATTGGACGACTGCAGTTAATCAAAAAAAGTGGCCTCGATTAGAGTTATCAAGAAAGGCGGCGGATGTCTCAGAGGGAAGACAGCAGCACCAGCTGGACGGTGAGGTATACTATATATTCTATATATTTTCCGACACCACCCGCCAACACTCACCTTTTTTTGGTTATTACCCGCTCATTACCGGCTGTCACTACCCCCGCCGGGCAGCAATTTCCATTAGCAATCACACCTCCAATTTCGCCTCGACTGACCACAAACATGAACGCTCTCAGCTCGGCTCTTGTGTGTGTGTGTTTTTTTTTTACGCACATCAAAGGGGTTAAGTGCGGGGGAAGGGGGGAATTCGCCCATTCATAAAGCATTTCCCCGGCCATTTAAATTTGATTTCTGTACAGAGAACAGTGCAAATTCATTTGCCGCACAATTTGATGTACGATTAAATTTTATTATTTCTATTTTTATGTGGCAGCACAGACCAACAACTAGCTGCCGTTCCGTAATTGCGAGCAATTTGTATTCACTTAGCATATGAGCACAATGGACACGCAGATTAGATTGCCTTTGGAGCTGGAGGGAATCCGGGCTGGAATCGCGATCCGTGGGTGGGATACGCCATCGCGTCTCTTGTCACTCGCAGATGTGTTTGACGACATGCCCACTGTGCGTGTGCTCAAATCTGAACAATAAAATAAATTGAAGATATATAGATATGGATACAGATACACATATACAGCGAGTCTCTCAAGTCGACGTGAGCGTCATATTAATTTATGAGCACCCAAAATATGTCAAAGGCCCAGACAAGAATTGAGTAAGTGCAAAAAAACATTAAAAGAATTAACAAAAAATGATAATAAAACCAAGAGGGGAACAAAAAACGAACTTCAAGTCGTCATCATAAATTCATGCACAAAGCAAGTCTGCGTGTAAATGTATCTGGCGAATGCGAGTACGCGTATCTGAGCCGAGCTCTGTCGCCATTTTTGGCGAGTTGCAAGCTACGCGTTTGCGTGTTGAAATACTGCTTTCAATTTTTTGTGTCACTGCCCACAGAATTTGAACGAATCTCGATTTGGTTTCGGAATCGCATTGAGGAGTTTGCTCTCCGGTGGGCGTCCGTTTGGAATGTTCGGATACTGCAGCCAGCTTTGGCAATTAATTCGCACAAAATTTATAGGCAGACGCTTTCCAAATAATAGTGCTCGGGATTAACAAAAATTAGAGCAAACTATCCAAACAAAATCCCAGAGATAAACACACCCAGACAGCCACGTAATGGATAAATAACACATAGGCGAATGAGCCAAGTGTGCTGCCAAAATAAGGCTAAGTAAAATGGGGGGATAGTTATCATTCACTTGAAATGATATAAGAACATTTAAGGAAATTTAAATTTAAACTAAGTATTTATAAAATTAAATTATTATTATTATTATTATTAAGAAATTAACACGTAATTAAAATTACGTGGAATTTGTATTAGCTATAGCAGTGAAGGCCTTAAGCTATTATATACATTTTTTGTCATGTATGTACAAGAAGTTCTTAATTTAATTATAAAATTAAATATTTATTATTTAATTTCATATATTTCATATATACTCTTCTTGGATTAACTCTTTCTTTTATTACTATTTTCTCTTAGGAAATTAATTTAAAACGCTTTACCCTTAAAATAATTAAATACATGAACCATAAATAATATAAATACTTTACAAATGATTAGGTTAGGTAAGGTTACGTTATATTTATAATAATTTCTTGAATAAATTTCCCTCAGTTAATGATTTCCATTCAAGTGCTGCCCAATGTTGATTTGCTTTTGGGTTTTCATTTCGTTTTAAGCAGCAAGAGACGGCGCTACATTTAATCTAATCTTGAGCAAACAAATGGCATCATGCACGGGCACACTCACATGAGCATATAGGTACATATATTCCGTCTAAGATATGATATGAGACTCTGTTTGTTGTGGGCGTCGGCGCTGGCCCGTTTTTGTTCGAGTTTCGGACTCGAATTGCGCTCTGGGCGTTGTTGAAAGTGTTAAAATCAGTTTACAGCTACTGCCAGCCGGCTGACTGATTGAGTTTTAATTGAGAATAATCGCCAAGCGATTGTAGATTTAATTACAAGCAGCAGGCGCAGAGGCGACCTTTGACATTTGCTCCCCGAATCGAAATCAATGTTTGGTTTGAGCAAATACCAAGGAGCACGCGTCCTTTGTGGAATATATATATATCGTACATACTGTATATAGTGGGAATTGAAATTGCTCCGCCCAACCGGGCTTCAGGAATTGGTTAAGCCCGTGACTGTGGTCGGTCCTTCAGTCACTTTACCGCATTTCAATTTCCGTTTTTTGTTTTACGGCTGAAAGCATCAATTTTCGTTTTATTGATTTCGATTTTTATTGTCAACAACGAATACGGAAAATTGGTGGAGGGTAGCGAGGGTCACAACAAAAACTGAAATGCAAATGGCAAAAATACAACGCACACACACAGTCTGGTTGGGGAGAAAAACTTTTCAGAAACAAAAAGAAATTTACAAATAAATCCAATTAACGCCTTGGCTAAGATGCGTGGAGCTCCTGTCGCGGCTAAATTCAATTTTTTCCGACTGTTCTGTCACCTGAGAAATGGTCTACCTGATTTCCTCGCCACTTTTCTCACTCTCATTTGCATTTTCCTTTCATTTGCTGCGCATTTTTGCTCCCTCGCCGAAAACGGAAATGATTGTCTCCCGGCCCCTCCCATGTCTGATTTTTGTTTTTCAAGCATTTTGCAGCTCATTCCGGCTCTTCTTGGCTGGCAGCTCATGCCCAATAAAAATGGGCTCCCTGTCGCGTCTTCCCCAGGGGGAAGTGCTACTCCCTGGGTAAGATTAGCGAGGCTGTCGAGCGCCAGAAGCGGCGCCTATCGCGACGGCTGTCGCTGCTCGTCGTTCGCCAAGAGATATGCAAATTCGGAGTGTGCCTATTATCTGGCCATGGCCATTAGATAGCTCTGAGGCTGATAAATTGCAGTCAGAAATAATCAAAAAGGAAGCAGCACTCGGTTGGTAACTGAAAGGGTATATAGGTTTACGGAAAATTTGATTGAAGAAGTCTTAATAACCAATAGTTAGTCTATAACTCAAAAAGAGCTAAAGTTTAAATTAGTTTATTTTGTATTTTAAATTGGGTGGTAAATATTTACTGCTTACTGAATAAAAAGATGTACAATCATTCTCAACTTTAATTTACTATTTTAAGCATTATTTTAATATTCTCCTATATAAAATGCTTCATTTTTAAGTAAAAATAATACAACAATGCACCCATTAAATACTGAGTATCTCCTAGTCAGAACCCTCCACTAGAGACTTCTGGTTTATTTGAGGCGGTTATCTGCTCTCTTGGCTTCCTTGTGTGTTTATTCCACCTCGATCAATAAAGTAGGTCCATTGCATGGGCCACTGGCTCCTTCTATATGGCGCCATTCATTGTTCGATTTTATGGCTAAGCTTATAATTTTCTTCGCTTTTCTTTTCTTTTTTTTTTGAGCACATTACGCATACGCCATGTTGTGGCCCATAAAATGAGGTAGCCATAAATAATTGCAACATTAATATTTATGCTTTATGCCATATGCAGGCACTAAAAACCACAAAATGAGTTCCGAAACCAGACCACAAAAATAGCAACAATTACATTAATAAATTTCCAGGAATTATGAGAGCATATTAGGAAGCATGGAAAAGCGGCTGGAAGAAAATAAATCAACTAAGGAGTGGGGAAAATGATTTATACTAAAGCTAAGAATATTTTTAAATATTCTATAAACAATTTGTAGATCCTTTAAAACCCTTTAACTCCCTCTACAAACGCTTTTCCTTTTCATTATAGCGTCAAAGGGGGACGCTAAGGTATTATGTTTCAAGGATATAGACACATAACCGCACAAACAAACAAAGGGGATAACAGCTGTCAGCTGGTCAAGGATTTCGAGGTGTGTTCTTTGGCTTTGGCTGATAGTTGAGTGACAGGTAAGCAGGGGGATGGAGGGTGACGAGTGGTGTTAATAGGTGACACTGGTGGTTGGGAAAATATAACGCATACGCCCGGTCGACCGGGCAAAGCTTATTGATATGCCATTTTCACATTTTACAGTGCAATCGCATCAGAATAATTGACTTAATTAAGTATTCGCATGCGGGAAGAGCTCCCGGTAGTTCACCCTCTCTGGGCCCCCATTGATTTATCGTCGAACCGCACAGCCCACGCACATTCGGAATGCCATTTTTCATCCGGACACCTTCCACCTTCCCAGCGAAACCGTTGTTCCACCTTCCCACCTGTGCCGAAGCAATCGAATAAAACTGCAGGCGGCCAAAGTTGGGCTTTCGCTTCATTTGTTAGCCAAGTTCTTGGCACGGAAAATTGAAGCAGCTGCGGATGCGGATGAGAATGAGGATGAGGATGTGGGATGAGGATGAGGTTGAGGATGTGGGATGCAGGATCCAAAGTCTCCGTCGCAATCGGAGACCGCTGAAGCGGAAAGGAGGCCTGCCGAAGGTCATGAAAAAGCGCAGGCCAAGGCAATCGCTCACCACTCACCCGCTCATCCAACTGAATCCGGAGGCTTTCAAGCCTGAATAGTAATCGAGTGGCTCCGCACTCCCCCTGGCCTCTCCTGGCCCATTTCTACTCAGTTAGCCCAGTTAGCTTGACGGCTTTCGAGCCGGTTGTGTGTAATTAGTAAAGTTTGTGCCCCGAGTTACTTCCAGGCAGAGTCGCCCAGTGAAAAGTTATTAAAATTCGCTCTTAATTCAAACAGCGTGGAGCATATTGATGAAGGGCCGTGAATGGGCTTGGCTGTATCAGGAAAAACTAATTCCCAGGGGGCACCATAGCTTGAAACTGATTAATAAGCATTCAAGGGAATATATTACAATTTTAATTTTTCAATATAGGAAATGGGTTTCCTAATGGCTTTCATTTATATTTATTGTTATTAGGGTAAAGTAACTAAATATATTCTATAATGACGACGATTATAATGTGATTAACTTAATAAATAATGCACCAGTTTAATTAATATATTAGAATTAATATATATAATTAAATTTTCAATTGGAACAGCTTATTTTCCATAAGAAAGTGGAATTAATTAAGGTTAAGGCTTTGGTAATTGTTGACTAAACTTAGCTTCAGAAAATCTTCTGTATTTACCCTTATTTAACTATTCAATTCGAATAATGTTCAGTTCTTAACCTGTGCTGTATTTTCATAATATTTGAAAAACCATAAACAAATTTGTATTTCTCCCCGCAGATTTCACACTAGAATGTTTGATTATCATCAGACTCTGCCCTCTTCATCACAAAACTATCTCTCAATTGAGGCTTGTGTATTTATAAATTCTTTTATTTTGTATTTTGCCTATTTTTGTTTCGCTCCATTATTTTATTTATTTTCAACGCATATTTTGATGCCATTGACGCGTGCGGAGGGCCATGTTATTATTGTTATTTTTTTGTATTTCGAGGCTGTCGCTGCTGTTGACGCTGTCAATTTTAGTGTCGTTCATGCGGTTCAATGGGTTTAAACCATCTGACGTATGCAAATGCAAATGGCCAGAGCGAAGGAGTGGGAGGATGAGTTCAGTTTAAAAATGAAAATACATATATTTTGGTATTTAAAGCTTTACGTTCTCTCCCCCAAATGTTTTTGCAATCTAAACTAATTTCCAGCCACACGCCTCGCTATGCCAATCGTTTTGGGGGAATCTCTTTTGAAGCTAATTAACGGACATTCGGAGAACATGTTGCCCCGGCAATTGAACGAACGCCATGGGCCATGAGCTCATCCACTCGACACTCGACTCGTCGACTCGACTGAAGACGCATTCCGCGGTAACAAAAATCCAAGTTACTCAATTAAAGCGAAGCGGAGCCGAGCAAATCAAATTAGGGGCAAACACGTTTACAGTTTTTTGCTCCACTCCGCGGAGGGGAGCGAAGCGAGATCTCGGTCCGCGGCAATTATGGCGACACTCATACGCCGTGTGTGCCGTACGCGTTTATCTCAATTTGCGAAATACGCAGATACAATTAGATATAGGCCCACAGATAGTATATCCAGACACAGTGTGTGTGGCCCTATCGCGGCAGCCAGTCGCGTGTGTTAACATCGTTTCTAATTAAGGCCCCCTCCCCTGCTGCCTGCTGCCAATTGAAACCGAAGCAAGGGAGCGGAACGGTTCTCCGTTTAGGGGTTAATGTACCTCCAATTAATTTTACACTTAGCCTTTACCTTCCCTCGACTTGACTTGCTTGCCTGGGATATGACCTCTTGATTGGACCAAAATAATAGCAAATTAATCGCCTCGCCTGTCATATTGCCTTGCATTAGGATCGATCCGAGGGACCTAGCCCCAAAAACGCTTGGATTTCTCGGCTGTTGGCCCGACGGAGAGTAAACAATTGTAAATTGCTGAACGACATTTGTCTGCCTTTGCTCTGGTTCTTGTTTGTGGCCATAGCTGTCGGCCACGTTCCTTAATTACCAGACTTACCTGACCGCCACTCCTTCCCTTCCCTTTCCCCTCCTCAATTTACAAGGCAAATAATTATTTGCATTAACATTAACAGTAGAGCATGACTCTGCACTTTGCTGAAGCCACAACACTGTCTGACAGATAAACCAACCGAGTTAACAGACAGGGTGAGGGAACGGAGGTCCTTAAATAGGTTGGTATTAAATATGACCAATGATTGATTGATTGCAGTGTAGTCAGTAAAAAGCACTTTAATTTCATGCAAATTGTAAATAAACTCACAAAAAACCCTTTGAAAAAATAATGTTTCCTTTTTTAGCATAACCCTGTTATTAGTTTTAATATTAACACATTAATTATGCAGGCATGCAATTATAGCACACAGAAATGAATATTTAAATGGTAATTATTTAGGGTTCCACCTAAAAAGGAGAACACATTGAAAAATGGTTTACAAATTAAATTAAATAAATAAAATTTACATCTGCCAAAAAAGTAGTTTCCAAAGTGTTTAATTTTAATTTTTACCATTCCAAAATTATGTTTAAATTAATCTTGGCTCGATATTTCTTTATTATTAGCTTTATATATATTATCAACTTTATTATTGTTTTTCCACAATATAGTATATATTTTGGTTTTGCTTGCACATTTAATTAAATTTCAGCTGTCTAAAAATTAACAGCTGCAAAAAAAATAGGAAAATGCCCTTCAAAAACCACAAAGCTTATAATCTAATATTTGTGATGTAATTGTAAATGAACTTTAAAAATCATCTGCATTCAAATATAAATAATTTGCAAAAAGAAACAAAAAGAAAATGCACAACATTTCACCGCAGAATGCAATCAATGAGAATTACCGCAATTTTCCCCTTTTCCACTTATATGAAAATGAATTAAAATGTATTTTATCATTTAATGGCACTCAATAAACGCAAAAAAGACGGGAAAAAAATAGCTGTGTGGCCCCGACATTTTTGGAGAGAGCGGCAGAAAGCCAATGCCACAAATGCCGTAACACTTGGTACTACCATAACCCACACATGGGGCTCCCAAACTTGCCGTAACCCATTCCCCCTTACCCGTGCCCCCATCCCCAATCGCCTTTTGACTGACACCGACGCCCCCGCGTTAAAATCGGAGCAAAATAAACACACGTGTGAACATGAATTGAATGGCTGGCCAAGAGATGCGCTGCAGATACATCTACATCAACAGATACAGATACAGATACGAATAAATAGGAAGCCGCCGCAGATACAACCAAGCAAACAGTTGAGATTTTTCCTACACAGATACAGCTACCGATACAGATACATCTGCAGCTGCGGCTACGAATGGACGAAGAAAAATCAGCGCGAAATTGACGTAATTGTCACAAATTTCGTGGGAAGATTTGAGACGCCAAGGGGAAATGCTTTCATAACACACACACACTGTGCGCCTGTACGGGGAAAACCCGCTAGAAGGAAAACAGGGAACTCTCCCAAGCTGGGATAATCTGCGGGTTCATCTGAGGAAAGCTTGACTTTCCCAAACACTTTTCGGCTGCTGACTGAAAGTGTCTCTTCTGTACTCTTTCCTTCCCGCTCGACGCAGGCGCAGTTTGTGAGTGTTTTTGAAAGTATTTTTGGCTGAATGCTGAATGATGGAATGGCCAACTGACAGACTGACTGACTGGCAACAAGTTCTGCCGGCCCTCAATTAATTCCCATTCGCCACACATAGATATTAAGATGCTCTCTAATTAGTTTTCAGGCGCGGGAGAATCTTCCAGTGATCGAAAAAATAAAGCCATAAACAAATTAGCATTGTTGTAAAGAGTAATATTTGTTTTTTCAGCTTTTGTTACTTCCAATAATGTTGCTAAAAATAGAACGCAATAACAGCAATTAAAAAACTAGGGAATCTAACGTAATCTCGAAACAAACAAGTAGGTATGCCATATTAAAGGTTAATTATAAATAATCGTTGTTGGATATATCGCAGCCTAATTGATTTTGATCCAATTAATATTATTCCCCTTTGATTAATGCGGGATTTACCGGGTTTACAATGGAAATATGTAGAGTATGCGGTCGAAAATAAATTATCAAAGCAATTTCCCTTAGTGAGATAATTTCAAGTTGTTTTATTTTATTTTTTCCTACCACAATTACCTAGCACCCTGCTGATTTTGTGTGTACACATTGTTTTTATTTTCATTTGCTGTCCATTGTTTGTTTACCCCTTGCGTTGCCGCCTCCTAATTTGTTAATAACGTTTGGTCAATAAAATTCCAGTTTATGGAACTGATAATACAATTATGTGGAACTGCTAAAACAATCGGGTGTCTAAATGGATTTGTATATAGCTCGAGGTATGTACTCAAGACTCCCTGATCTTGGAAAGATATATGTATATATTTGAAATGTTAAATTTTATTTCAAGAACGAAATTAGGATTTAATTTTCTTAATTTATTTCTTTGTCCTCAACATTGTGTGGCCTCCTCTAGATTTTTATAAATAAACAAAAATGTTAAAGACAAGATATGCGGTTGATTTTTTCAGCATATACTATATATATATTATATATGTATCTTAAAGGTATTTTAAGCAGTTTTTCTGGCCTTTTATTTAGCGTTTTATGAGTAATTTTATGTGTATATGCCCCGTACGTGTTCGTCTGGACTAATTTGCTGGCTATTACTCATGGGGCATTAGCAGGGAACATCTCTAGCGACTGATCGAAAGATACTTTCGTATCTCTAGATATATAGGGAGCATTTGCTGAGCCGAATGCCAAGTCGCTTGGAGTGAATTTGCGCATTATGGCGAATTACTCATTTGCACTTAACAACTTCTCGCCAGAAGCGAGCTCTCCTCCCGCTCCAATTACCAGTAAATTCACTGAAATAATTGCACATATTCGAGAGTCTGGACCGTAAAACTTAGGGCCACAAAAAACGTACATATACATACCCACGACAAATGCACTCGCAATCTATAAACGGGCTGGAATGGGGGTTAGCTCCTCCTCGGTGGGTGGGTGTCACTTTGTGTGCTCAGCCAGTTGGAAAATGAATTCAAAACTGGAGCTGACTCAGCTGCAACCGAATCGGATCTCTGCCATTCTCTCTCGGGGAGTATGGTCAGTCCACCGGCGCTGTTTATCAATATCCAATGCCAACACAATGCCCTCTGTTAATAATTAACTAAAATTGCCCGACAGGTATCTCGCGCTTCCTCTGTGTACACTAGGAGAATTCTTGTTTTGCGTAAACCCATCGAAAATGCAAAGTTCCCAGGCAAAACCAGTGTTTACTCAGAGTTTTCCCTTAAATCTTGTTAGTTTGAACTTATTTTAAATAATTAATATCGTTTAAATATTGAAGTTTAAGAAAAAGAAAACTGTGGCGAATACATACTTAGTTTTGATTAGTTATTTAAGATTTCCCTGATTCATGGCTTATTTTCTATTTATACATTTTATTTAGATATATTTTCATGTGTTTATGTATTAAATACAATTTTAAAGGCTTCAGCGTATATAATACTTTATTTTTGTGACATCTAAGAATCCTTCTACGTAAGCTTTAATGATTATAGCCCTCCTTTTAGATTCCAAAATGTAATGAGGGCCATAAAATACAGTTTTGTAGAGTGAACTATTATTCCGCTGGCAATGATGTAACCAGCAAATTGCAGTCCAGCCCCGGAGTAGAAGCCTAACAATTATACATTGAAGCTGGGGACTCTACTCTAATTAGTTTTAGGGGAGTTATCAGTCAATTTGTGGCATGTGCGAATATTTTCCAGGGGTCGAAAAGTTTCTCGTGACAAATCAATCTTGCCAGGCAGTGTGTAAAGTTGCTCCCTTTTAAAACTTGACGACTGATGAATAGACTTTTAATTAACCCGTGCCAGAGCTTTAGCAACCTCTGTCACCACCCTCGGAATGTGTGTTTACACAGCTGCCGGGCCAGCACTTGGCGGGAATATATATAAATTAAGTAGCATATATATCAGGAATGGCCAACGGAATGCCTTGGCCGACGCTCAATTTACCGCACTTTCGGGTCTGTCCAACCGAAATATGGTTTCTTGATTAATATAGATTTAAATTCGTATGAATTCTGAGATAAATTATGCGCGGCATTTCATCTTCGTGTAGATTCCTAGCGAATATTTCTCGCAAATTTGTTCGCCTTTGTGGGGTATGCAGTTCCCCGAATTCCTAAAAGATTCCTCTAAGAGTGCACTATCAATTACCTAGGATTCCTTTGGTTCAAAGACCTGACATCAGCAGAGAGAGAGAAAGACGAGTCCTTGCTCATAAAACGGATTTTCAACTTATTTTCCAATTACCAGAACCAATTGCCTGCCACTGCCACCTTTTGCTGGCCCAGCACAAATCCAGCACAAAGGCCAGGTCACCACCGCATCCATATGGATTTCCACAACCACAATTAGTTGCCAATGAGAGAAGGGGAGAAAATGGGAGACAAAGGCTGGCAAGAGGGGAAACCTAATTGGCAAGACGGCGACACATTGAAAAGCGTCGGCGCTTTCTTCTTTCTCCCTTTCCTTTGGTTTTTTTGTTTGCCAGTTCATCGAGAAAACCAATCCAAACCACATACTCGACGAGGTGATAGCCACCCAAAAGTCACACTGAACAAACAGCTTCAACATCCCACTTAATACCTGCGATACACATTCAGTAATTAATTCAATACCAACTCGCCTGGCTGTTTAATTTTGTGTCAAAGGTTCACATTAATTATATTTGTATTCAATATAAAATGCGCGAAGGCAGTAACACGTGAATTTATACTTACAAAGGAAAGATGATTAAAAGGGTTAATTAATAATGCGAGAATTTAAGTGCAAACTAGAGTAGAAGCTGTGGGTCAAAGAGGCTTTAAGTTAAGCTTTTGAAAATACTAATAAATTGAAAATATTGTATAAAGCGAAACATTGCATCCACAAATTGCATCATTTAAACTCAATTTGGCACAAAGCTCAAGTATCAAAATCTATTTATAATTCTCTGAGAGTGTCTCTGAAATGTCTAGGAAAAAAGACAAAGGAAATTTCTTATATTTATCTTTTTCTTTGAGCTCACTAAAGTCGTTTATTCAATGCTGTTGAATAACTGAACTCTTCAAGACTCCAACAGCTCTTCAACTCTTGCATCGAATTTAAGCCGAATTTCCGCAAAGACTATTCATCGCATTTCCCGCACCAGAGATTCCCATTCCCATGGGGCTTTTACCGCTTTTCCCCTCGTTTATAGGGAAAATTCCGCTTTGATGTCTTCTCTCGCACACACACACAAAGCCTGCTTTGCTCCTCTGCTCCGATGTTCAGTTGGCCATGCCGGGAATTATTATTTTCCGTCACTGGCCTGCATAAAGGAAAATTCCCTTGCCCCAGGACACTCACTCGCACACACACACACAGGGAAATCATAAAGCTGCTTAGCTGTCCCTTCGTGCATGTCCTGGCCAACTTAAGGACAAACTTGGCGAAAGGAGCAGCCGCGGCAGAAGGAGCCAAAAGGGGGCTAATGCGAGCGTGGCCGAAAAAGTGTTGCTATAAATAACCTTAGACGTCCACGGTGCGCCGTAACCTCACATTCCATATAAATATGCATACACAGGGAGTGTGTGGTGTTGTTTGTGTGTTTCTGGGAGTGTTTGGGCCACACACATAGCATGTACACACGCCAACTTTTTGTCTGCAGTCAAAATCAAGGAAACAAAATAAAAGCAGTTTCTCGTATTATTTACCATCCCCACTCCACCCCCCTCGACTTTTCTTATATAAGGAAAAGGGCCCCTTGGCAAGTGTGTCAAAGGTGTATGCTATGGAAAATCGGAAGGAAGGAACAAGGAAGAAAAACGAAACAAACCAAAAATTATGCAGAACTTTTTGACAGTCCGCAGTCCTCTTTCTTTTCTTTTCTTTTTTTTTTTGCTGTAGCTTTCTTTTATTTTCTTTTGATTTCCATTTTTCCTTTGTTGTTCTTGTCGGTTGGAAAGTTTTTTACTTTTTGTTGTCTAAAACTTTGGGAGTACGGAACAAGCAGACAAACTTAAATTGATACGGATACAGAAAGTGGCATGTGTGCATATTTTTGGTGCCTGGAAATGGGAGGATTTTGAAAAGATAATGGATAGCTTTTGACATGTGTTCTATTTAATAATATATTAGTTATAGGAGATTAAAAAAAATGGTATAAAAGTATTACATTTTAAAAAAGCTAAAGAAAATAGGGGTAGCTCTTTTATAAGGGAAAATCGATACATAAATTCAAATTTTAAGATTGCGATATATTTGCAAGAAATCCATATTCTGTATTTTTTCTATATGCATAAATCGAACCAATTCAGATTCAAGCAAAGGAACAAATAAGTTGATTAACATTTTACTGTTAATTTGTAATATCAATATTTAAAGAGCTTATTCTTAAGGTTGCTTTGATGCAAGCTGAAACAAATGTATACTGAAAAACCAGCTGATAATTGTAAAAAAAAGGATAAAATGAGACAACCTATTGTAGGTATTCCTTTCAAAGCAAATAAACTAATATACTTACTTTCAATTCAATCTACTTTATTGGCAAACACCATCTGGAGGAATAGAGTGCTCTCATTGGAGGATTGACAACACTGCCGGTGCACTTGAACTGGAGAAAATAATAAAGAGTTTCCAACGCAGATGCTTTTCATTTTAGAAATCCAACGAATGTGCCACACACAAATCAGAAAAAGGAGGTGACCAGATGGTCTGCTCCTCCTGCCGAACACCATTTTCCCCTAAGCAACTCTGGGGGAATCTCTTCATCAATCCGATTTCAATAAGAACGCCCACAGTTTGTGGATTTATTTTTTAAGGATTTCAAATTCATTTTATTGGTTTTTTTGTTTGTTTGTTTCTTTTCCTTTGTGTTTTCTTGTTTCCTCTCCTCTTTATATCATCTTTTACTTATAATTCTTTTCTTTTTTTCGCAAATTTGTTTTTTATTGTATGCTTGTTTGTTGTGTTTGTTTGGTTGTTTGTTTCTTGTTTTTGTTTGTTTTTTTTTTATTTTTTGTTAAGATATTCCATCTTATTTGTTGGTTTTAAATATATATATGTTTATATATATATTTGTATATATATGCGCTTGCTATATAAACTTAAATGTATGAACTAAATTAAATAACTTGAATTTTGCTTTCTCATCCTCTTGCGTTCCGGTTCTTCATCTCACATATATTAAATATTTTATATATATTAATTAATATATATTTTATCAATATGTACCTCGAATCTTGCACGCACACACATGAAACAACAACGAAAGGGTTTCAAAAACTTCATGGGACTGAGGAGAAAGCTCACATACAAACAAAAAAAAACAAGATTAGAGGGTTTTACAAATTAGTGCACAAGTTGAATTAATTATTTAATACATTAACGTAAAGCATACAAATCGTTAGTCAGATAGTAAAGCTCAGGTTGGGCTCCTCAGATACTGTATCTCTGCGTCTTTAAAGGGCAGACAGCTACCGTTAAAAGTTAAAGGCTAACACAAGTCGAGAAACCAAAATAAAACAAAATTGCACAAACTTAAAGATTGACTTTCTCCCGCTCTCCTGCTCCTCCTTCCTCTACTGCACATATGTTTCGAATATATATATATTTAGGTATATATCCACATTAAATTTTATGCTCAGACTACCGTAGATTATTTTCAGTATATGCTTATGCTGTGTGTGTGTTTCTGCGTGTTTCTTGTGTCTGTGTCCGTGTCCGTGTGTCCATGTCCATGTCCTTGGTGTTTCTTTGGGTGACTGAAAAAGGACACAAGGGGATCATCGGCACACCGAAAACTAGTTGGAAACACATAAACATGTGTGTATGCTTCATATAAAGGGGGATGGATGGAGACAGAGACACAATTCTTAGATGTGGTGTGATGTGAACATTCGTGGCTACAAACATCATCGTCTGCTTACTCGATTGATTTCGGTTTTCACTTGTTTTTTGTTTGTTGTTTTGTTTGTTTACTTTTATTTACCATTAAATTTAGATGCTTAACTAATGCCTATTTATGACTTTTGTCTCGCAACTAGTAGAACAAATGATCATATATATCAAACATAAAAAGTATGTATATAAATTAATTTTACTTGTTACGATCCCGAGTTGCTCTCGCTCTCTTTTGTATCATCATCTCTCCTCTCCTCTCACAACAACAACATAATTTAAAAGTCTTGACTTTTAAAAATAAATAATAACAGGGAAAAGAAAGGAATACGGAGAAGTGTGAAGTGTGAAGTTATTAAAAAAAGGATCTCGAATCTCCTCCTTATAAAACCATCTCCTCAACTCCTCTCCGCACATAACGAAACAATATGTATAAATATACTCCGATCGATATTTACTTGAATATATATAAACGTAACTGCTACACAGTTGCCTTGCCTTGCCCTTAGCTTCATTCTTCCTCCTACTGCTCCTCCTCCTGGTTCATTTCCAAATAATTATACTTAGTCGGCTCTCTAGCACATGATATTCTCTTTTGTTCTGCTCTCGTAAGTATAATGCTTCAATCTTGTGTATATATAGACTTGACTCCGCCGACACATCCTTCGTCTGCTGCTACTTGCTTTATGCTTCATCTCATGTTCATTAATGCTAGCTTTTATACGTTTTTATACACACAAATTTCAGTTGATTTTTTTTGTTTCTTTCCTTTTTTGGTTTTTATGTTGTTTTCTTATTTGTTTTTGTTTTGTTTTATGTGGCTTAAATGTAAACATTTAGATTTTGTTTTTTGCTTTATATATTTCTTGCTGCGTTTCAAATGTTTCTCTTTGTTTGTTGATACTTTTTACTTGCTTTAGAATGCCTTTCTATATTTTTTAGGGTTCTTCTGAGTGGCTGATGTGCGGATGTGTAGTGTGTGTTTGTTGTGAATGGATAACTATTCATGAGTGTAGTTGGGCCTTACTTTTAGGTGCCACTGTGGAAATGGTCCATGAGCATAATGTTCTGGTTCTGTTTCAGGTTCTGACTCTGATTCTCTGATTCTAGTTCTGGGGGGGCGGGCGGTTTATTGTTGCACGTCGTCGCTGATTGTACAACATTTATATACGCATATATATCTATATATATATATATATTTATATAAATATCTAGAGACACGTCTACGGCAGAGACGCCAAATCATCGTCGTCGGGGGCTACTTGGAACGCAAGCTCGCTTAGCAGGAGGAAGGCGGAAGACCTACCGGCCGACAAGTGTCCTCATTTGGGGCGAGTTTTGGCTTTTTTTCTCTTTCTCTTACTTTCTGAAGGTTCAAACTCGTTTCATCAGCTCTTCTCCCAGCACACACACATTACACCTGGTGCTTAATCGTAAGATTTGCCTGCTGCTTCCTTGTTTGTTTGTTTTTTTTTTTGTCAAGCGCACTGGGTGCACCATAATTTTTGTGTTAAATTTAACCTTTTTTGTATTTAATTTAAAAATTTTTAAAGCGTTTACACTGCAGTGTTTAGTGAGTGACCGACCGACCGACCCACCGATCGACCGATCGAAATGTAATGAAATTTTCTGGCTCCTAGATGGATTTCCTCTCACGCTCTTCGCTTCCGTTTGCTTCGGGCTTCTCTTGTATTCTCTTTCAGTTAAGACTAAGCTACGTTACAACTAAATATCTGTAGTCTCGCGGTTATATATGCTATATGGTTATGAATGAATATTTGTTGTATTTATGTTTCTGTTACGGTATCCTCCTGCGGGGTGTTCCTGAAGAGGTTTCCACATGTCCTTCCAGTTTGAAATTACTGTTCGGGGGCCGAGTTTTCGAGCTCTCTTCCACTTTTGAAGACGGAGGGGGAAATGCTGCAGAGGAGGCAGAGGAATACATAAAAAGTTAGTTAGTCGTCTGCAGACCCAATCAAGCATGCAGGCATTTGCATAATTCGCAATTTATTGAGCTCTCTCGCCTCGATCGACTTTGACTTCTTCCGATCCGATCCGGTCCGGCACCGACCAACCTTGACTGAGGTGCCGCACCGCACTTCCTACTCGGGTTTCTTAACCTCTGTCGCATATCAAATCAAAAATCAAGCTCAAGCATAGCCATAGCTCATTCCGGGCATTAATTAAGTTAACTAATATTCAAGCTACAGCGCCGGAATCGATTCTATTAATATGTTTTTTTTTGGCTTGTGGCTATTTCTGGTTTTGGCTTTGGGCATTCAGCTGGGTCAAGGTCGTTTCTTTTAACCAAAAAAGAGGTTACCACATTTTAATGAACCCCAGAACTATGTTGAGTGAAAGCGTGGGCAAGACAGCTTTGGAAATAGGTTTTTTATCGCCACATTTCCAAAATAAAAAGAGTGGGAGAAGGGCACTTAGAAGGAGGAATTTTTAATCAACAGCAGCTGTTAAAAAAATAATTGAAAGCTTAACTAAAAGTGTTTGGCTTTTAAAGCAAATCAATAAAGCATTTTAATCGAATTCTCTATCCTTTTTATATCACACAAATTGTATCTATTTATGTGATACTCTTTCATAAATTTCTATATTAAAATACAAAATATCTCAAAGAAAATTCAGAATTACAAGAAGTTATAAAGCTGTAACCACTTATTTTCTGCTAACCAACTGCGAAAGGCAACTGAACGATAACTGTTCTAAGGCCACTTTCAAACGAGCAGCTTACTACCTTATGGACACCCCCGGAAAACCCACCCACAACACCCTCCTCCTTTGATGACGCCTTTTTGCCGGCGGAAAAACTCCCGCGAGGAGAAATTTTCCCATGTCCCCGGAGCAATATTGGCATGTTAAAAGTTTTATAGATTTTTGCCTTATCAGTGCCGGCACATGCTTGGCTGCTCGCACCGCCCTCCGCCCACCGCCTCCCCTTTGCGAGGGGTGGTTCAGGGGCGTAGGCATCTCTGACACTGGGGCTTATGACGTCAGCGGGCCACAGCAGCGTGCTATATTAAATCACTTACATGTATGCATGTATGAAACCAACTAAATACAACACAGAATACAATGAAAAAAAAAAAAAGAATAACAAGATAAAATATAAAAAAAGAGGCAACAACAAAAAAGTTTGTCGTATTTCCAGGCGGCGGCGGGGTTTATCGCTGAAACAAAAAGCGTCACTGAATCGCTGCACCCACGCAAAGGTAGCCACCAAGGTATAGATACACGTTCGGGTATCCGAAATCGGAGAGGTGCAATATCCAGACATACTCAGACTTTCAGGCAGCGACACTCAGATACTCAGATACTCGGCTACTCGGGTATCGCGGCCTGTAAACGAGTGTGCGAGTTGTTGGCGTTGGAGTTTGGCATTGAATTTACAAGAGATCTTTTGTCCGCCATTGTCTCGAATTACATAAAGCCAAGTCGATGGCGAAGCCCAAAAATTACGACCATCGGAGGAGGAGGAGGAGGAGTAGGAGAGGGCATTACGTGAGTCAAGTAACCAAACTAATGGAAGACAGGCAGTAAACTTTCACCCATCATCCAAGCTATCGACGGCCTTGAAGGCCTCTCCTCGAAAAAAAACCTTAATGCAGTAAAAGTGTACGTATTTAATATTGATATCCAAGCTCTAAAGCAAACGATGAACAACTGAAATATTCATACAATCTCTTTGTTGCATAAAACATTTCAAGTTCGGTGTAACAAGTTTCCCGGGGAGCTTCAAAACTTTGCCAAAGAACCCCTTCGAATCGGTACCAGGAGCTGTGGAAATGGAAATGGAAATGGGCAGCTGGGAGCCGGCAGGTGAAATCTCGGCAACATATTTGACCTACACGCAATGACAAAAATGTTGGCACAAAAAAGAACAATCAAAAAGAATATATGCCTCAGCATATTTTCAGCTATATGCCAAGCAGAAAAAACGGATACTTAAATCATATGAAAAATAAATTAAATTATTTAAGAGAAATATAATTTTTGTCTTGATTCAACACAGAGACGAAAAACATTTCAATAAATCAGCCAAAAACCAAGACAGCGAGAGTGGACAAGCCGAAAATATCTTTAGATATATAAATGTGCATATACAATCTATAAATGAACATATATCAACGGGTTTATGTACGTACATATATATATCGAGGGAAATGTTATGAAAATGAGCTGAGCAAAAAGTATTTTGATTGTTCGACCAGCTGTTGTTGATGTTGCCGTTGTCGCTCAGAGCTCTGTTGCAACATTGCAACACTTGAAAGTCGAATAAACATTTCCTAACAGAAACCTAAAAGCCTTTGTTCAGTTTCCCCTTCTCTGGGCTGAGATTATTGAGTATCTTTCTTGGGTTGCATAATTTATTTACATGTTCCGTAGCTTATAAATACCGTAAGCCACCCACATTCAAATACAAACCACTTACGATTTTTCTATTTATTTATAGTTTGCTCTTTCCCAGCCAAGTTCGACCGCCAAACCCAACCACCGGGCTATTCAACCATCCAGATACAGATACCCGAACCCAGTCCCTGTGCCGTCACCACACCCACTCGCATTCCCTCCCAGTTAGTCGAAGCAAGGAGTCAGTTGTCGAGTTTCCCTGGTCGGTAATTACGCATTTTTGCAGTCTGTGTTTTGAGGCCATCAAATATTCAAAGGTTGGACAGCTTTCAGGTGGATTTGGTTGTGAGTGCGGCGAGGGTACGTGGCTGTCAGTGGGTGGGCCTGGGAATGTGTCGTTGTCGTTCTCGTTGTCCCAGTCCCAGTTTCAGATTCGGTTTCTGTTGCTGTTTCTTTTTCGCTCTCCATTTAGTCCCCAGGTCGCAGTCACTTGGCCTTTTCTAAAATGCACAAAGCACTAAACACACTGAGCACACGAGGTGGGGGCAACGAGAGCGGGTTGGAAAACTATGTCAGCAATCTTCAGTGCCTTCCAAACACGTCGACGTCGTCGTCAACTGCTTAACTCCCTGCCTCAAAATATCACATATTTGTGAGACAGCCTGTGAGCCCTGGCATAGCATATCTCTCAGTATAGATAAGACAACGGGGAATAGGGCTAATGAAAGGGGGTTTCGGCGGTGATTCAAAGGATTCATCATCAAGGGGGTTCAGGAAATAGCTGCTAGAGCTCAGGTCATCAGCTCATAATTTGTAAAGGAACTAAGTTTGGGAGGGAATGGAGCTAATGAGTATGGATTTAAAAGATTCATTGGTTTCTAAGAAAGCAAAGGAGTTACCTTCTGTTGCTTTAACCTATCAAGGCTAAGTACTTTTTATTAAGTGACTTACTATGATGGGTACAAGTCTTTTTTATCCCTTGGATTACTTTTAACTTACACCACTCTATTTTCCTACATTTTACTCTTTCTTGAAAACCCCCTCTACCTACTTTTTCGTCTTCTGTAATTTGCAATTCCCTTTATATCAAAGTTCGGATAAGAAAAGCTGCAAACTCATTTAGATTTCAAAGCTTAGAATTCCACAAGGTTTGAGCATCTTAATTAGACGCCTTCCTTCTTCACACTGTGATTGGAAAAGAGTATCTGGCAATATAAATTCCGCCTCTATTCCTTTGAAATGCTTTCAACTGATTTCACCCCTTGAACCCCCACTGCTGACGCCTCCTCTTCACACTTCAATGCCCCCGTCGATGAATGGATGGGTTTCCTTTGCGGACTTCGTCTCTGGTCAATCAAAGAAATGCTGCTTGGCCAGCGATGGCGGCGGGTTCAATAAACGCAAAAAGAGGAGATCTGCAATTTGCAATTCACATTCGGCGCTTTTGTTGCTCCCAATTCCCTGCTGCTGCTGCTTATTCTCACAGACAGACACTCGCTTTGAACCCTCAACTTTGTTTAATAACAAAACAAATGCAAGACAAATGCAAAGGAAAAAAAGAAAAGAAAATACAAATGAAAAGAACACAGAATCGGAATGCGAATGCGAAGGCGAGTGGGGATCGGCATGCCAATTATCGAGGCGCCCTCCCATCGATACTCATACTTGGCGGCCGCTGCTGCTGCTGCTCGTAAATCAAAGTGTGGAAAAGTTTTGGGCCAATCGAGGAATAAAAGAAATAAATGGATAGCGAGGCGAGCCGTATCTAATGTCAATAAACTTTTTGGCTTTGAAATCAAATCAATTTTCATGCCAAGCGAAAGCAGACGGCGTCGTGATAGCGCAGGAAAAGTGGCAAAAAATAAGCACGCTGAAGGGAAAATCGATGCTTGCTTTTGGCCCTCAAGACAAATCAATTAAATCAAAATTTCGCATATATATTTATTGTGTATTTCACATTTTCACTGAGCCAAAGAAAATGTCAAGCCAAGCCAGCACAAAACTGAAAATGAAATGAAGAGGAAACGGAAACCTGACAAACCGGGAGGGGAAAACTCGGAGGAGGCTTTTCGGGTACTGATGGGCCGACAACACAGTGGCGCAAATTAAAAGCAAATTTCAATTTTTGCACTGACAGTGTCATTGTTTTTGGTGTTGCTTGCTCTCACTGTCGTCTTTTTTTTTATTTTGTTGTAACAAAATTAACTACGAAAGTAATTAAAGACCAGGGGCAGGGCAGAGGCCAGGGCAGGGCACACCAGGCCGGAGCACGAGCAGGATGGATTGCCGGGGCTGGGTCAACTGGTGCCCGCAGGGAAAACGCAGGCGGGAGACGGGAGACGAGGGCCAGGAGGATTCCCGGGTTGAGAGGTGGACATAAAGAGACTCAACTTGTCTTGCGCGCGCATGATGGCAATTAACATTACACACCAACGCACCTACAAAGCGTTGGGCGATTGAGAATTTCTGGGCCAAAATATAATAAACTATCGGTTACAAATTAATGTAAAATATATGTTAAATACAAAAAATAATGTAGGTTATTAAAAGAACTTAAAAATGTGCATATTAATGGGTAACTATTAACACTATATATTTATATTTATTTATTTATAGAGAATCCTTTGAGGCTAAACATTATAAAATCATATTCATTCATTGGAATCGACAGATTATGGAAACAAGTAAATGTAAAACCTGAAAAACCTATCCCTGTAGCTCAATATCACATTGATTTTCACATTATAAAAGAATTTCATTAAAAAAGAAATGATTGAATATAAAAACAAGAATTATGTTTTAAACGACCCTCGTATGCCACTCAGAAATACCCCCACACACAGGCAGGCAGGCTAAGGAAACCACTGAGGATAATGGAGGGGAGGGAGCCATGGAGAAGAGCAACCGGGACAGGATAAGGGATGGGGATGAGGAGCTTACACGCAACAGCGCCGCCGGCGACATGGCGCACAATTTGTGCGCTGCAATAAAATAAAATTAAAATTTGAAACAACTACGGACGGCAACATTGAAGCGAGGAGGCAGCATGGGCATGGACATGGACAGGGGATGTGAGGCGGAAAATTCAGTGGGAAGCTGCTACGGCTGTGTGTGAGTTCGTGTGTGTCTGTGTGTTTGGAGTGCGATGTGAGCGATGAGCACACAGCTGAGCTAAGGCATCGTCATCCATCGTCATCATTTTCATTTCCCTGCGCATCCCTTTTGTTACACCCGCATTATTATCTCTTTGCTCTGCTCTCATTTCGCTCGTAATTATGATAAGACTGTAATTACATTTATCTGCTGTTGGCAGCATTCGACGGCAATAGCAATATCAATAGCTATAGCAACAGCTGAGCGAGTACTCACCGCTTAAAGCGCCTTTAATCGCAACAACACTGCGTATGCGTAATATATGCAAACGCGTTGCGTATACGTCATGGTGTGCCAGTGTCCAAGGTAAGTGCATGGAATTAGCTGAATTATCACTTAACGGCCTTCGACCGTTAACTGCTGCGACTAACGCAGCGTGTAGCCTGCGCTACCAGAGGGAGTTGTTGCGGGTCGTGGATGGGGGGGCTGGCTTTCAATAAATATCAACGCCGTGACAATAGGTCAAGGACACTTTAGAATCGACGCTAATGATTAGAGAGGAGAATGCCTGCCCGGACTAGTGCGCAAAAGAACTTTAACTAGTCCCAATTGTACGCAACTGACGTCACCATCGTCTTGGAAAGCATTTCCATGCGTAATAACCCAATTAAATTGAGCCACCGATGGCTTGGGGATGGGGGAAAATTCAAAGCAGAAAGAAACCTTAATAAATGAAGGCAGGCAGCTAGCCAGCCGGCGGGGTAAAGTGTTTTTGTCACCCGAGAGATTGATGATTCAATTAATGCAAAAAGGAAGGCAACAAGAAGCAAGCTGAAAAAAAAAGGTTCAAGTGCAGACCTTTTCTCGGCGCCCACACACACTCTGCTGCTACTTAGCTTAGTGTTTAAGAAAAAAGGCAAAACCCACACATACAACTTAATTAATCAATAATTGCGACTTGCGTGAGGGAAGGTAGAAAAAAAAAAGGAAAAAAAACGAAACGAATATATATATATTCATTTATTTGCCTTTTCCTAGCACCTGGCCACCACTACACGCCCCCGTTGAGAGCCGCCCTCTTTCAATGTCAGGCCGGCAGGCAACAACAACAATTATTATTGATTACATGTCAATTGTATTGAATTTGCGGGAAAGAGACGGTAGCCCCTAATTCCCTTACTACGTATACGGTATGTACGTGTCCTCCAACCATTCTCCACTCTAATTGTATTCCTCTCTCTGCCCGGTTTTTATCAAATTCAATTAGACGCACGACTATAACCTATAATTGTGTGTTAATAAAAAAGGGGTAGGGCCCAGGGAGGGCTGAGTGAGGGGGCGGCAATAAAACTGCAGCCATTGTTGTCTTTGTTATCAGGACACATGGAAATGAATGCATCGAGATGATGATGGTGATGATGTAACTCCCAGAAACTGGCGCACAAACTGTGCGCTGTTCTGGTTACTTATTAAAGGCCACAGCCGTCACCGTCGTCGTTGTCATCGTCGAATGGGGTGCATATTCTTAACCCATTTCCACGGAACCCAAAACAAATCAAATTAAAAAAAACTCGGGAAAAACAAAGGGGAGACCAACCACAACTGATGGGAAACTTGTGAGAAAAGTTGGCCTGTGGCTGTGCATAAATATGAATCTAATAACTCCCTTTGTTTGCTGTATCTCGTCTTCGTTCTTATCGCCCCCTGTCGCCAGCTGTTGTTTGGCTTTAGTTTTATATTCCCCACAGTTTTGTTTTAGTTTTCTAGCCCATTGTCAACAGCAACAGCAGCGCAGCAACAACAACTATAGGATGACAACTGGCGTCAATAAGTTTTTTAATGATTCCCATATTGATAAGCCCTGAAGGAGGCAGGCCACACCACTCGATGATGTCGATTTGTTTTGCCTCCAATTGCAAAATAGCTTATCAGCGGAGGAGAGTGTTTGGTAGTCGAAAAGCACATACCGACATATCCCTAGATTATAGTGAATCAATGAATTTTAATTCGAGGAAATTCGCTGACAAATAAAAAGTGAAACATGTAAATATACAGAACTTTGCGGGTTTATTTGCCATTCCGCTTTTTATATTCTCTGTCGCGTTGCATGAAGTCATTCCTCTCCAACAACTGCATATATGTTACGTAGTATATAGACACATACATAACACCTGTCCATAAATAACGGACGGTAAACAACGGCATGGAGAATGGTGAATAAAAATGAAAAACTAAAACAGAAAATTTCAATTTTCATTGTGCAGCGTTTTCCATGTTCAATTCTATTTTATTTGCCCATAAATTCTGAATGAAAATTGCTGGTTACTGTGCGAGATAGATAGAGCGACAGGAGGGTACACAAGGGGCAGCAGAGGAGAGCTGAGAAGTCGGCGTTTATCTCACAGATACACACCGCACAAGTACGAGGAAAAAACGTATAAAGATCGACCATTAGATGCGCTTTAATTAAGTGGAAAGCTCAGATGAGGGCTAAGATTTTAATAGCTTTACCTTTGGAAAGCTGTTCACAATTTCAAGATTTATATTCCCAAGGATAGGAAACTAGAACTTGAAAATTATAAAGAACTCTTTACAAAAATACAAATAAATTTGTATAATTTTTGTTCAAGAAACATTTCCAACAAAACACATCAATAAAAGACCCATGGAAATAAAAGACAAACAATTGCAAATTGCGGAAAAACGTCTACGTATCATCAATTTTCCGATCCCGATCGAAAACATCAACTTTATGGGGTCGCAAAGGCCTGCCAACCCCCCGTTTTCTGCGAAAACAAAAGTGCCCTCCCATTCTGGTAGAACTGGGGAAAGAGTAGCGAAAATAAATAAACAGCGACTACAATTTTGAAAGCAAAAACGACGAAAATAATTGCACAAATGAAACGGAGAGAAAAAGACGCGAACGCAAAACAGCAAAAAAAAAAAAATAAAGACAAGTAAAACAAGAAAACAAAAATTAAAACGAGCACAACATGGCGATGGCGATGGCGACGTGTGCGTTATTTAAATGATTTTGCCCAGTTTGCCTCGCTGCGGTGCTGTCTCAATTTAAATGTTTTTTATAGCCTGCATTCGCCGTATGCCACTCCTAACATTTTCAGAGACAGATACAGATACAGAGACAGAAACCCGTCTGCGAAAGCGAGAGGGCCCGAGTCCCCAAACTGAACGAAATGAAACGAAGCGAAAAAGTTAACAAAATCAACAAACACACAATAAAGGCAAAGGCAGAAATCGTTTAATTTATTCTCGATGCGTATGAAAACGAAAATACAAATCGAGCTACGCTTCGCTTTGCTTTGCTTTGCTTATGCCTTCTTTATCGGGGGTTCCCTTACCCGTGCGCGTTCGTCTCTATATTGCTCATACGCCGTGTTGACTCAATCTGAGGCTTACACCGAAAAACTGCTTAAAAAACCGAAAATATCACGTTTATTCATTGCATAATGTGCACGAATTTAGCTTGCTAAATTTCTTTATAACTTTAATTTGTAATCTAGGGAAAACTATACAAGTTCTGGCCCTTAAAAATTGTTGTTTTCAAGCTTCAAACATTACAAGGCATGGAAAAAGAATACTTCACCAAGATGTAACTCTCGGAATTTGCAAAACTTTAGCATATTTATTTATTTATGGTTTCCCTGTATCGCTGTCCCTTCTGTGGGGTCTTTTCTCTCCTCTCTTTGGGGGGAAATGAAAATGGAATTGGTCACCGGGGGAACCAGAACCATTTATCTTATTGAATACTCGGAAAAATTCCGGGTTTTCCCTCGCCACCGTCGGTGTCTTAATTGTTTTCTCTTCGTTTGCCGACCACCATTGTCTTGGTATCTCTCCCTCTGTCTCTGTTCCTCCCTCTCTGGGCTATTGTTGTTATCGCCATTTAGATGGCAGCCCGCAGCTGCAGCGCGTGCGTGCTGGCAAGCCCGATTTGAGGGCACTGTTACAAGGCTGTCATCACGGCGGGCCTAGTCGCTATGTCTCCGGCTCTGTCTGCGATCCAACGCTCCCGCCCAAGCCATCTCTCGGTACCGCCTCTTAAAGCCAGCCCCCCAAAATTGGCCAGACGACGTCGTCTCAGATTCACAAGCGCGTTGGCAGTTGCATTCTTGGCGTTTTCAGCCACAGCTAAACTTGGCTTGGTCTAGGTGATTATTGGAGCAAGACGAATGCGTGCCTACATACAAATACATGCATATATATATCTGAGACTCTAAGTGGCGTATCTGTGAGCTGCAACTTCTGAGAACAAGTTTGCGCCCGACACAGTATCCAGCTGTGAGTTGAACTTTGTTCGCGTTGCAATCAAAGTCAGCCAAATGCCACACAATCAGGGATCTAAGAAGAACACTAACAGAATAGTCAAGTTGGCAGCACTTGGGTGAGACTTTCTCAAAAGAGATTTTAGTTAGGTGTCGATTGAGCCAAAGTTTAAATGTGGAAAAGTAGAAACATGACCAAGAACTTAGAAGTTTGTATAAATTAATTAGTAGTTAAAAGAGTTTAATCTTCATAAAAAACTATTTTATTATATAGAAAATTATATAATATATAGCCTGTTTATTTGTTCCCCTAAGCAATCTCTACTGTGGAGGCAAAAACGTCCCAGTGATTGCCGTAGGCCAGAACAAAAGTTTAATTAGCTTATCAGTGAAATGTGCTAAGACGTGCCTCCCAATCACCCCACTTTTATTGATAGCCCCCCTTTCGCATTGATAAACAATCAGAAAATCCGTTGAGTTAATGTAAATAGGTATAGGACCTAAGGCCGCTATACTTAGTCCCCATGACTACGGCGAACGGACTCTAATTGACTTGGCCCAAAACAAATGATTGATGGCCTTACTTCTCGAGCAAGCACAGGCAACAACAACGAAATGATTATAATTGGTGCCAATAAAACTGTAGACGACACATGTCGCATGGAAATCGGAGGCGAAACATAAATATATAAAAACAAGAGCCACACATGCCCAGCGCATAGACAACTCATTTTTTCGGGCTAAAAGGTCAGGCAAGGTCATGGTCAAAGATTACCGCACTTTTTAGCAGTATTCCTTCATCTCTATTCGAGCCTTCGCAAGGAATTTACAACACTCTAGTTTGCGTTTTCTGTTTAGTTTTTAGTTTCTAGTTTTTTCACATTTCCACAATTTCTAAACTTTATGCGGCATTCACACGCAGAGCTCTTCTGGCTTTCGTATTGTTTTGCTCTCTGGCAATGTTTGGACATAAAACTTATTATAATTTATTAATTACCAGCAGCGTTTTGCCTTTGATAAAGAAAGAAACACAATTTCGTTAATGGCCAACGGGCACGCAATAAGCAGAGCCGAGAAAAGGGGGAACAGAAGTACGATTCATAAAATAAAAGATATATTTCTTTAACTGCGTTTTGCTTTGACATTATTCATGGCTTTCTCTCCCCCATCATCGGCTTCTCTTGCTGATGCTTCTTCTTTTTAGCCTTTCAAATGGGTCAAGTGTGAATGAATACATTTCTGTGAAAATTGTGGGAGTTGGTTGGCATTCCAAAGCAGACATAGTAGCAAAAAGATATACTAAAACGTCAAGATAGTTTTATATGGGATTATTCTGGCAAACGTCTGTTTAAGTAGACTATAAACACAGAAAATTCTATTTAAACTCTTGAAATAGAGTAATTTTCACTATATTAAAAAGAATACTGAAAGAATACCTTTAAATTTCATTTAACAGTGCCCTTCTAAGAGAAAACCAAGTATATATTTTTTGCATACTGTGTAAAGTTCTACCTGTGCGATTCTCTCTGACATTATTGCTGGATTTATCTACCCTTGTGAATAGATTCCTATTTAGTTCAATGAATTCAATTCTCTGAAAATCGGATTCTGTTTCAATGAAAATAAATTCACTTGGAGCTGGAAAAAGATTGAAAATATACAAAACGCTGGTATGCAGGACTTATCTTTAATGTAGACAGTTCTTGAAAATTTGAATTCAAAACAAACACCTCCAATGAATTGTTATACGAGCTCTGTCACTTTTAACTTCTGTTTTTATTTACTTCGAGCACTAAAAATTCCTTTTGAAATAAGGTAATTTGTTTGCCTTGGCTTTATCAGTTGTCTAGTTTGTCTGTCGAAGAGATTAGAGTCGTTGTTTCGCCCTAACTTATGACCAGTTTGTGTTACAGTTTGCGTTTACGACCGCATTCTGACGCTTATGGCAATTAATGATTCGATGTTTACGGGTACTTTACCCCCTTGGGGGGCTCTCGCTCAGCTGCGAGTGAGTGGTCATGCTAGAGTTTTTTTTTAAGCGAAAATATCACGTAGAGAGGGAGCTGTGTGGGGTAGCATCCGGGGATACCAAGAAGACCCAGTCACCGGGGGGAAACTAATTAAAAGAATTCCGTGTCCGACGAGCGACTGTCGCGGCCAGAACGTACAATTGACGGACGAGACGACGACGACGAAGTAGAGTAGAGAAATGCCTCTTGTCTCATAATCAACTCTCTGGCAGTCACTCGTTCCGCCCGCTCCCTTGCTGCAGCACAAGCAAAAACATTCCACTCACAGCAATCAATCAATCAAACGCCGCGTCGTCCATCAATCTCTGGCTAAAGTCAAAACAAAAACGAAACGGGAGTAGTATACCCTTGCCCTAAATACCCTTCGTTGCCTGCGTTCTCCAAAGAAAGTACGAAATATAGTCAATAAATTAATATCTCATCCGGCAATATGGTGAGTAATAGCCATCTGTGTGAATTTACAGATTGATATATTGCATGATAAATAAGGAAGTTGGCTTGCCCGTTTGTATATCCCTGGTTGGTTAGCGAACATGTTCCCCACATATGATGTAAGTTTAGATTAGGGACCCAGTTTGTCTGTTAACGATGTGCTTATTGCAATAATGTGAAACATATGGGGAGCAAGCTAATGATCATATCATTGAGCAACCCATAGATAATAGGGAAAATACTTGTTAATATTCTGATACGTTATCCTTCCCAACCTATCCTGATAGAGTAAATAATTCCTAAGCAAAAACCCTAAGATCAAAGTCAGCTCATCGATTGCGAATCAAAGCAAAGTCTAATAATTATTCTGGCATACTTACGTTCATGTTAATTGTGGTGTGTGGTGATTGTGGCGCAATCCAATGTTGACCGAAGTTTGTGTGTATTTGTAGATGTTTGGAGCAGGATATGACATAGTAGACTTGCCCAGCTAGACGCAGATGCGATAGTTGTAGGTGTTGGTTTTGGTTGGGGTGGAGTTGTTGTTACAGTTTTTGTAGTTGTAAGTAGTAGACATATATATAGACAAGACGACGACAACGACGACGACGACTACGATGAGGACGAGGTCCGCAATGCCACGCCAGAGCGGTGGCACCAACGGGAGCAGTTGCCATTGCAGGACACAAACGCAATAGCAGATACAATTACAGTTGCGCAGTTGCCTGTATGCAGACGCCTGCAGAACGACGGGGAACGAGAGGCTGGCTGGCGGAGAGTTCTCTTAGAATTCAGCAAACTCCTTGGCGCACTTCTCGGTGCTGGAGATCCGCAGCGCCTCCTCCTCGTAGTCGTCGAAATTGCTCGTGTCGCCGGGACCCTTACACCGCGGAATGAACGGCGCCTCGATTTTCTTTTGGAAGATCGCAATCCAGTCGGTGGAGGCGAACCACTTCTGGTTCTTAATATCATTGACGCCCGCCTTCAGATTGCCGTAGCGCTTGGTCAGGTCCACCTGCAGCAGATTGCGCAGCAGGTCCTTCAGATCGGAGCCAAAGTGTGACGGGAACCGCACCTTGCCGGACACAATCTTCTCGTAGATCTGGATGGGTTGATCCGCAAAGAACGGCGGATAGCCGGCGGCCATTTCATACACGAGCACGCCCAGCGCCCACCAGTCGACGGCCTTGTTGTAGCCCTTGGAGAGAATAATCTCGGGGGCCAGGTACTCGGGCGTGCCGCAGAGCGTCCAGGTGCGGCCCTTGACCCGCTTGGCGAACCCGAAGTCCGTCACCTTGAGGTAGCCCTGCGAATCGATCAGCAGGTTCTCCGGCTTCAGATCCCGGTAGATGAGGTCCAGGTAGTGCAGGTACTCGAAGGCCAGCACGATCTGCGCCGCATAGAAGCGCGAGTGCGGCTCCGAGAAGCGTCCCACCTTGCGCAGATGCGAGAACATCTCGCCACCGGGAACGTACTCCAGGACCATGTACAGGTTGGAGTTATCCTTAAAGTGGTAGCGCAGCGAGACGAGGAAGGGGAACTGGATGGCCTGCAGGATGCGCTTCTCGTTCAGCGTGTGCTCCACCTGCTTCAGCTTGACCACCTTTTGCTTGTCGAGAATCTTCATGGCGTAGTAGTCTTTCGTGGGCTTGTGCTGGACGATCATAACGCGGCCAAACGACCCGGTGCCCAGTGTCTTGATCCGCTCGAAGTCATCAAGGGCGGCGGTATTGGTCGGATTGCGGCGCCACTTGTCCTCGAACTCCTCCTTGGCCTGCTCGAGGAACTCCTTCACCGTCTCGGCGGCATCTACCTTCTTGTTTGACGTGGTGGCGTTGTTGCCCATCTTGGAGATGGTTCCCGTTAGCGATGATAGCCGGAATGTGGCACTGGCCGACACTTGAGCGTTATCCTCACCGCTAGCTCCTGTTGCAGATGCTCCTGCTCCTCCGGATGCACCCCCTGATGCTCCTGTCGCTTCCGCTGCCGCTCCCGAGCCGGAACCGGTCGTGGTGCTAGTGGCGGCGGAGGGCGTGCTCTTGGCGGCGGCGGCTGCTGGCGACGGGCCGCTGCTGCTGCTGCTACTAGTAGCCTGGTCCGCTGCGGCTCCTCCTCCGGCTCCTCCCGCTGCCGCTCCGCCCTCCTCCTCGCAACTGGACTGCGCCTGTAGCTTGCCCTCGCCGGATTGGGAACTACTATGATGGGACTTTTTCTTTTTTAGGAACTGCAAAATGGACTTAGCTATTTTGCCGAGTTACGGGTAACCGGAGCGGATGAAATGGCGGTCCTGCTGGGCCTAAGGGAGAGCTACACGATGGAGCTCTCTCTTTCTCGCTTGTTGGGTTAATTTCTTGTTGAGGTTTTTTTGGAAGCGTTTGGTTTTTAGACGCGTTTAAATTCTGGTTTCGCTAAGTTTAACACGTTTGCGGTTTCTTTTTGTGTGTTTTTTTTCGTTAAAACTAGTTTACACTTTAGGCTTAGACTAACATTTGGTTTAACACTTTTTTTAGGTTTCTTATATGCTCGCGATTCGAGAAGCTGCAAAGAGAAACGAAAGAGAGGAAGAGAGAGAACGGCACAAATTAGCAAAAGGAATTTGGCTAAAAATAAAGAGTCCAGTTAATCGCAATTTATCTTTATATCGTGAGTGCCTGTGTGTGTGCGTGCTAATTAATTGAATTTATATTTTTCACTCTTAAACTGTACGCAGTCTGTTTTGTTCTTTCCAGCGCTTTGTTGGCACTTTTTCGCCGAAAGCTGCTGCTCATAATCACTGAATAAATAAAGCAAACAAAATCACAGATAAACTCGAATTTAAAAGGGGTGAAGAAGAGCCAAAGAGAACGGAGAGGAGAGCTGAAGAAAGAGAGGAAGCGACTTGCGATCGTGTCAAGTGTCAAACAGCTGATGTAGTGCCAGCCCGCTCACTCTCACGCACTGACGCGCACATACTGTTACACCCGCACACGCATATTTGTTGCTTCTTCTTCTTTCTCACGTCCCACTAAGACTTCTGTCTATTTAAATTATTAAATACTTTTGGCACCGTCTTGTTGCCTTTTGCTTTTGTTTTTGTTTCTTTTTTCTTGTTTTTCTTTTTATTTTTGAACGCTTTGACTTTGCACTCTTCGCTTGTGTAGGTGAGCGAGTGCCACTGTTGCTGTGTGTGTGCGTGTGCGCTTCTGGTTTAATTTTTGCAATCTCGCTTTGGCGCTCTCTTCGCAGGCACTTTTCTACATTTCGCACACTTTAAATTAGTTAAATTGGCCTTTATTGCACATTGTGCTAAATTTTCGTTATTCGATTTGGGCATAAAAATCCCGTGGTTTAAACAAACACAATCGCACACGCATACACACACATCGCTCGGGCTCGCGCACACACACACGCGCACACAGATTGGATAATCGATTTTTTTTCACATTCATTTCCTTTTGAGTTTGTTTGACTTTGTTTTTGTTCTTTTCGAATTTTCCTTTCCGAAATTACCTTTTTGCAATATTTTGCTACAATGCCAGCGGTTTGAGTTCGCGTTTACAAATATTGCTCTCAACTTTCCGATCAATTATGTGCACTGTAGCTGTGGATTTGATGGCTTAGATTAAAAATACCCGCATAGCCGCCGAACACGTCCCGTCACGTTCGAGTGAAATTTTTTAAGTGCACGTCGGTTTGGTCAGTCGCAGTCGTGAGTAATCGATTCCAGATATCGATTATTTTGTGATTGCCAGTATCGTTGCCACTATCTGGCAGCGCAGTCAGCTGTTTTCAGTTCCGTTTTGTTCAATAATTTTCCAATTCACTCCCAAAATTCTGTTACTCTCATTTCTGTTAATTTCACTCCCAAAAGATCTTTTACTCTCGTTTCTGTAAATTATTTTAACCAAATTTTATTTAACGAACTTAGAGGTGGAAGAAGCAACGATAGTGCTATTATCGAATATATCTACGTTTTTACATGGCGATTCATCAGTAAAGTTATCAACAACCATATTTACACTTTCCTAGAGAAGAGAGCGAGAAAAGCCGTTGAATAGATTATAGAGCAATAGCCTATATAGAACTCCCTGATATATCCCTATTTATCTGTGTTATTTATTTAAAACATATTTATTTTTTTAATCTAGCTTCTGCTTTCGATATTTCATTTAAAAATGCGATGAAGGAATTTATAAAAAAAAATAACAATTTACGCCAAAATAATATTATGGTATTAAAATTCGTATATTATCCCTACGAGTTATGCTTCTGTTTTGTCACGTGCCGACGAATCAATATTTTTATATATTTTATACAAATTAATGTTTAAACTATATCCACTATGATGACTTTGAATACTTTAATAGAGTTTCGGAGTCTTGCAATCCCTGCCCTTGGTGAAATATAATGCCTTTAAAACGGCTTTATATTTTATTTTTAAGTTGTTTAGTTTAATAAATCTGAATACCGCATTTAAAAGTTTAGTACATTTGTCATAATTATTGACAATTTGATTATTGATTATTTTTTTTTAATTTCTTAAAATAGTATTGGTAAAAAATTAAGAGTTTCATGGCGAATTGAAAAGTATATATTTTGCGCTTTAAAAAAACCTGAACTATTCGAATTCTTTAATTATCGTGTTTTTTTTACCAAAATATTTTATCAATAACGCTTCATTTTAATTTAACTCTATATTGTATTTTTTAAAGCTCATCTAATAATTCTATCTAATAGTTAAAGATATTCTTTTAAGAATATTCCAATTTTCTAACGATTCATTTTGGCCTAAAATCGGTATGACCAGACTTTTGGTATTTTGGGTCGTCAGCGACAGCGTTGCCAGACCTTGCGATCGTCAGCAAGGTAAAATATATCGAAATATATCAAGTAAAAATATCGCAATATCGATATTTGCTGAAACAAAATATCACGATATAAATATATATATCATTTTCAGACAAAATATCGATACATTGATATTTTTATATGTTATCAACAACCCTACTTTCCACGCCGTCGCGCATGTTTTGAAAACGTTCCAATTATATTCTTGCAAATTGCCCTCAGTGAAGCAACAAGCCGAGAGGTAGCATTTAATTTGTATTTATACCAAAGTACAGTAAAACAAGAAGCTTAAAAATGGTGAGTCAGCTAACAGAAACCTCGTGTAGATGTGAACTACAAAGATTTTCCCACCATTCGCAGACTGAGGAAGTGAACCCCAAGGCTTTCCCACTGGCCGATGCCCAGCTCACGGCCAAGATCATGAATCTGCTGCAGCAGGCTCTGAACTACAACCAGCTGCGAAAGGGCGCCAACGAGGCCACCAAGACCCTGAATCGCGGTCTGGCCGATATCGTGGTTCTGGCCGGCGACACCGAGCCCATCGAGATCCTGATGCATCTCCCCCTGCTGTGCGAGGACAAGAACGTGCCGTACGTCTTCGTGCGCTCCAAGCAGGCCTTGGGGCGTGCCTGCGGCGTTTCCCGGCCGATTGTCGCGTGCTCGGTGACCACCAACGAGGGCAGTCAGCTCAAATCGCAGATCACTTCCATCCAGCAGGAGATCGAGCGACTCCTGGTCTAGGTTCCATTAAAAGTACAAAATACAAAAAAGTACAAATACATTAAAGTACACAATAATAAACAATACAATTTGTTGTTTTTGTTGTTGGCTGCGGCACATGGTTTTTGATATATCATTATATCGATATTTTTTCTAAGGAATGATATATATTTATATCACGATTTTTTGTTTGTCAAGACGAATAATAAATACAATAAGAAAAATTTATAAAAAGGATTCATCGTTATAAATATAGAAATTACATTATAAAACTCTCATCCCTAGAAAATATAATATCGATATTTTGATATATTATTATTATATTATTAAATTCCATACCGCCGCCGTGTGTAATTTGGCAGCTGCTTAGACTGAACCCAATGACAACGAAGCAATGCCTCCTTTGTGGACCGAGGGAATCTCTGGCTGGATGCAAGTGACAAGCGGCGAGGGAAATCGAAGCAAGGACCAAGATTTAGTCCAGGACTTACATATTAATCCCGGCATATTAATGCCGGAAGAGTCGGAGGACATTGTGGCATGCCTACAACCTGATAGCCGATGGCGACAGGGTGCGCAGCACCACCATCCGCGAGGTGTAGAATGAGACGGCCACCGGCTCTTCCACCAGCAGCCGCGTCCGTACCATAGCCGTGGAGAGCATAGACTTCGTCACGCAGGCCTGCTGAAGGGGCGAAACATCGAGGAGAACCTGTACGTCAAGATGGGCGCCTACCATACTCTGAATCTCGAGCTGAACAGCAAGTTCGAGCTGCGGAAACACGAGTGGGACAAATTCGCGCTGGAGTGCATCGAGATGGCCTGCGATCCCACACAGTCGGCGGATGTGGCTGCCGTCGTGATGCAGGAGGGATTGGCCCACGTCTGCCTCATTACGGCCAGCATGACGCGGGTGCGGAGCAAGATCGAAGTCTCGATTCCGCGTCCAGCAGCACGAAAAGGGTCTGGCCAAGTTCTACGAGCAGGTGATGCAGAGCATCCTGCGGCACATTAACTTCGACATCGTCAAATGTGTGCTCATCGCCTCGTCGGGATTCGTGCGGGATCAGTTCTACGATTACATGTTCCAGCAGGCAGTGAAGATGGACTACAAGCCTGCTGCTTGAAACACTCCTTGAAGGGTTAGTTTATATGGATTTACTCCCTAAATTACCTTCTAATATTAATTTCTTTTCAATAGTGGTACCTTCAAGACCCTGCCTTTCGGGCCAAGAAGTCCACCAATGCTGCCGGCGAGGTCAAGGTTCTGGAACAGTTCTACATGATGCTACAATGTGAGCCCGCCAAGGTCTTCTACGGCAAGAAGCACTTCCTCCAGGCCGCCGAATCCCAGGCCATTGAAACTCTGCTCATCTCGGACAATCTCTTTAGGTGAGTTCCAGTCGACTGAGGCCTAGCCTCCACCCAGCTAAGTACACATTACGCTCAATCAAGCGGAGAGATCAAGAGCATGATCGCGAGTATAAGCACAAAAAGCCTTCAACTTCAGACGGAGAACAGCCTGAGAGCAATGACAATTGGTGGCCACATGTCGCCTTATGGGACATCTGTCACCAGTCTGCCGGAAAGACTGCGTATATTGGGGCACTTCAGGAAATCTGAAGAAGCGGCAATCAATTTCATTATTCGCTTGATTGTTTCTTAATTAGTTAAAATATCAGATTTGGGGTTTTTAATTGATTTGGGTTTAGATTTCTGCTTAAAATAATAATTTGTTATTTTGCAGAGCTAATTTATAGTTCCTTAAAGCTTGTATTTGTGATCTAACTTTAGTTAAATGTGTTCATTGGTGTTTATTATTCTATAACATGGTTATAAAATATAAGATATATTTTGTTTCCATATTTTTTAAAGGAAATAAGCATAATTATCTTCGATTGATTCCTTTTAGACAATTATAATTGATTTTTTATCTTCAAAAGACATATAAATAATGATAATGCGAATTTCATATTTCTTAGAAGTAAAGACTAAGCTTTTTCCGGAAGACTTGCCTTTGTAGCCAAGAGAATCTATTTTTTATGGCCTCTCAAGTGGAGATAACCCAAGTTCTACTCTTAACAAGTGTCACATGGGTTTAGACTTGAGAGATAGCTATATCACTTCTACCGTTCCATCCGCTCCATGAGCAATTTTGGACTCCAATAGCGGCTAGGTGAACGCTTATTCTTCCGCTGGCAAATCCAGCAGATCTGCTCGCAATCGTCTGCGTTTTAGCCATTTAAAGAAAGCACGTCCGAGCATTAATTTGTTGGCCTGATGGCGACGTGCTCATGATCAAGGTTGCCCCAATCAATGTCGCGTCTCCCCACCATTTTTGGCTGCCTGTCTGTTTCGGTTCTAGTAGCGATTCTCCTCTGCTCTCCTCAGCTGTATACTCTCTTCTATAATGTTCTCCCCCTTTGTTTACATTTTAATGGGCCGTTGAAATTCCATTTGAGAATATTTTCGCATGCTAACCGCGTGGCTGGCAATTAAAACAGAGCCCCAAGTGTTATGGGTTTCTTCTTATCCACTTAACATTTTAATAAACTTAATGTTCTAGGCACAAGGTGTTTTACTTTAGCACATTTAATCAGTCTGCTGCTCCCAGGCATTCTTCCTCCAATCTCAAAAACTGTTCAGATCGCAGGTTGACGCTATCGTCGACGTCGTCGTCGTTGTTGCTTTGGACTCGTCTTTATCTCGACATTTTTGATTACTGCTTATTGTTTCGCCATTGGGCAAAGAGAGAAAAGTAAGAGGGGAAATGTATTATGTGAACATTTGTTAGGTTTTCCGTTTGACTTACCGCCTTTGCTGCTGTTCATTCCACTGATTTTTCCGCAGTTTCTGCTGGCACACGGTGTCCTCCTCCAAGTCATCTCTGCTCCTCATCATCAGCCGCTTGAAGCAATCGTCGAGGGTTTCCCTCAGCGGCAGCAGGCGATGAGGTGAGGGCGGGGAATTCAGCAGAGTTCTGTGCTCCAGCTTTTTGAGGGACTCGCACGTGGTGGGTGCGACTGGGTAGCCCAGCTCCGAGATGGTGTAGTCGGGTTGTCTGGTGAGCATCTTGGCGAGCGGTACGCACTATATGGGCGGTGTTAAGTGGCCGGCACTTGAGTAGGAACTGGAGAGGAAAGATACAGAGTACAGAGAGTCAAGTGGAGGTGATATTTGGTGAGAGAAATCCCACAAATCGAGTTGGAGTGGCTTGATATTGCTTTGTTTTACTTTATTTTATTGATTCTTAAAGTTAGTTAAATATGTATTTTGACTAAAAGCTTGGTTCTTGAACCTAAACATAAATAGGTTTATGGAAGAAGCCTTTTGATGAATATTTTAAGATTTTCTGTTACTACGGAGATATGTACATGAATTTTCGGATATATAACATCATTAAATAGATAAGACTTGGTTTCAAAACCCAAGCGTTATCTATAATGAACTTAAACCTATAAAAATAGGTCGACTTTCATGTGTTGTCAATGCCCTCATTATAAATAAATGTTCTTATCAGAAAATATGTGATTATAAGTTGAGCCATTTTGAGGAATGTTTTAGATAAGTCACTCTACCTATTATACATCTAATTTTATTTAGCTTAGCTTTCTCCCTGCACTTAAGTCGTCCCTCACACATTTATTCCATGTCAGTCAGGGTCGAAATTCGGAACTCGATTTTTGCGTGCTCTGTTTTTGGGAGTCTCTTGTTTTTATAGAGCTGTTTTCGCCATACCCGTTTCGATTAGCAAATTTGCAAAGACTGTGAACTAAACTCTGATGTAAATAAGCTGAACCACATATATGTACATATATAGGTCTTATAAATCGCTTGGAATCGAAACCCTCGACGCGTTTTGTGAGCCATTTCTTGTGCTAATTGTTAGAAGTCGCTGTGGGCGCCAGAGATGGATAACAAAACAGAGACAGAGAGATTGGAGAGAAAGAGAACAGCCGTAATAAACAACAAAATAAAGAAAAAAGAATTTTAATTTATTTAATCGCTCCGTTTATGGATTGCTTTCGGGGGCAGCTTTTCAAAGCGGATAGGCTCTTGTTTTCCAGTTTTACTAGGTTTCCCTTCTTGATTATGTTCTGAGTGCTCTCCCTATGTTTTAAATAGCAAATAAATTACGGAATTTATTATAAGAATAAGTATCAGAGTTCTATTAACTGTTGTTTTCTGCATTTATATTTTATTTTGTGTAAATATCTATTCTCTGTGCGTTGTTATGTTATCAAGTTCTTCTATTGCAATTTTCCATTGCATTTGCAATTTTCCTCTTCAACTGGTTCTTTCCTCTCTCCCCTCTTAACTAGATATTTTATAGATTTTTTGTTTTTATTTTTTTGCCGCATAATATTCATGTGTCCAACCAGTTTTTCTAGTCCCTCTTTGTCTTGTGCATCAAAAACGTGCCCCCTTTAAGCGTATTTATTTGTTGTTATTTTTGTCACAGCTGGCCACGCTTGTAAATATTGTTTATATTTACATACATACCTATATATAAACAAATATAAATATATACATGTAAGTGCATTGTGAAAGCCCTGAGACAACAGACTCGTAAAAGTTTAAGGTTGAGCAAGAAGTGAAAGGTCTGAAAGGCCGGGAATGTGCATACGATATTGATACCCTAAATGGGCGGCGGAATGTTCAATGAACACGGTTTCCATGATTCACATTTATTGGGTCCGGGTCTTAGCTTGTATTTTTTAAGGGTTTCCTTGCTTGTTTTGGAATTTTTTAATGGTTTAAGGTTGGGTGTTGTTGGGTAACCCCAATGAGTTGGCTGATTTTTGAAATGTTAACGCAGCAAACTGCTTAAAATCAAGGCGTTGTCTTAATAAAGGGGGTTTACCTAACAAGGTTTCTTTTGTTAATGAGATGAGGTCAAGAAAAATTTAATGAAAAACCTAAGAGATTAGTTATTTCTTGAGTCCGTAATGAGAAGAGATGCAGTTATTTCTTGATCTTTCTATTCCCTGATGAAAAGAGATCTTCAAAAACGCAATTTTGCTATAAATAATGTATGTAGTTATCCGCTGTTTTGTTTTACAATTCCTAAAACGCATTTAGAGCGTATCCAAGTTCGTGTCTGTCCAGGTTGAGTCAAGTTCACGTTCTTCCCTCCATTCCTCGCACTTTTAATTACACATTTCTACCCCCTCACTCTCTGGGATATCTTGGCTCCTCAGTTTTCCCCCGCTTTCTGGCCAAAAAGTCAGGGACTGCTTCGGCCTCGTGCACACGCGCTAATTCCATTAAACAATTGATTCCATTGTGCAATACCGCGTTAGCTGGGAGCAACATCATCAGAGATTGCATGTACCGCTCCGTGGCAACAACAATTGCATTCCCCCAATAACAATGGCTCACAGTTCAGCGCAGCTTGCGGTTGGTATCTACTCATCCGCTAAAAAAAGATTCCATATCTGTGGAATACAGGTAGCAGATGAAATTGTATCTCTGTATCTGCATTGCTTTCCGCTGAGTCAACGGAAAATACTAAAACTCCAACTCGAAGCAATTGGGAGATTCTGCTGATTTCACAACTTTCACTCTGCAGGGAAAACGCACCTTGAGGTATCTTTTTTTATGCGTAAGTTGTGCACTTTTCTTTTAGTTTTCCCCCTCTTTTTTTGAGGTTGCTGCTGCAGTTTTGCGGGTTTTTCTCTTGTTTTTAGCGGGGGGTCTTAGCACCAATTTTTCTTTTCGCGTGGCAATCTCCGCCGCCGTTGCCGGTTCGATTTCGGTTTTGGCTTCGGTTTCTTCCACTCAAGAGTCGCTCGCCTCGATGTTGCCCGCAAGAAAGCCGCTTTGCAACTAATTCTTCGCTGGGAAGACAGCCAGACGGAGGCGCTCTCCGGGCTCTGCACGTGCTGGGGGCGCATGAAACGATCGCTCTTCTCTCGGTGTCTCTCTCTCTGGGGTTGCGCTAACAAAAAGCGGTTTGTTATCGTCAATAAAAATGTTAATTTAAATTGTCCGGGATATATTGCTGGAATTTTTTAAGTTCTTATTCATACTTTCTTACCTGATTGTGCGGGGTTTTTGAACTGCACCTATCACTTTCATTGCTTTAAAAGATGACTTCATGCTCTCTGTGCGTTTGACATGCAAATCCAAGTTAAATGTATGGAAAATGGCCCCTATTCTGGGGTGGTGGGTGACGACGAGGTGAACCCACTATTTCCAGTTAAACTTGACACCTTATTTAATGGCAGATTAATGCCCATCACGTGCCCCCCTGTCCGGTTTGTGTGGAATGTGAAAGTGCAATAGATACGAGCACTTACTGGATGATAAATGGGTTTATGAATTGATTTTATAGGAATCATATTTGTGTTGCTAATAGTTTTGATAGGTTTCTCATGAATAAAACATTTGTTCACCTTATTTTTCCCTTATAAATGTCCAGACATCAATCTCAGGAAGGATTATGTCAATCGGGTTGAATCTTTACGCGATGCTGGCGGCGAGGTGAAAATCTTTTCCAGCATGCATAAATTTAGATAAATTTAAGAAAGTTCAAAGATTGAAATGACAGAAAAATATATGTAATTTATGGGGAAAGAACCTCAATATTAATAGAGATTTGAAGAGGTTTTTAAGCAATTAAGTAAGGTTTTCCTTCTAAAGACTAGATTATGGTTTAAGGTGTTATATTTATTGTGTTTTCCGCAAGCTGCCTTTCCAGCGTCTGGTGCAGGAAATCGAGCAGGACTTCAAGACTGACCTGCGATTCCAGAGCTCTGCCGTGATGGCTCTGCAGGAAGCTAGCGAAGCCTACCTGGTTGGCCTCTTTGAAGATACCAACTTGTGTGCCATCCGCGCCAACGCATATCAGAAAATATTAAAATATATTTAAATGTCTATTTGTATCATTGCAAAATGTGACTGTTTTATATTTTGTATGATTAAGATTAAGATTTCCGGTTCTAAAAATCTTGATCAACAACGACATCCCAGATGATTTAGCCATGTTCTGTAGAACAAACATTTTAGTTACATCGTTGAAATTATCAAATATTTAAACAAATTTTAATTTAAATACAGCTAATACAGCTTTTCGAAATGAAATTAATGCATTTTTGACAAAGTTATGAACGATTTTAATAATAAATTGCAAACAAAATTCGACTTCCCAAAGTTAGCTTCCTCTCTTGTTTAATGTTATTTTAAAGGTATATAACAATAACGAATTGTAACGTATGTTTGATCAAATTTATCCAGGATCCAGTATATATTTTTGAATGGAATGGGAATAAAAAATGCGAGTGCGTGGAAACAGTCTAATATGAACTTATTATTTGGTTTAAAAAAATAAAGAGCACGATATTTCTGCAATAGCTATATTTTAAATATTAATATTACTTTCATAAACCAAATGTAAGAATTTGAAACAGTAATAATGTCAAATTTAAATTCGATTATGTCAGAACGGTATTTGATATCGATAGGTTAGGTAATCTTGAATTTAGTATTTTCCTAAGTTGTATTTTGAAATTGTAAACGCATGGGCACTCGAAGAAAGAGACGAAGAAGCGCCAGCAAACACAATATTGAAACGCTTAAAATAAATTGAAAATAACTGAAATAATTGAATGCCTTTATCGAATATTAACTATTATTATTATTATTTTTATTAAGCGTTAACTGCTAACCAATAGTTGATAAGGAACGGCATCATATTCACCGGCATGGTGGTTAACGAAATTACTTAGTAACCAGAGCCGACCAAGGCCGAAAATAGCGTTGGGTGGCGAGCGGAAAACATGCCGTACACCTGCTTCCAACTCATCGCCCGGATCCTTGCAGTAGAATAATCTTTGCGCAGGGTTTGCGAATCATATACAACAAATGCTCAATCTGTGAGCGATTCGAACAGTTTATTATTGAATGAGTTTAATTTTCCATTCACTTATTCACGATTTCGTATTGTGGCGCGCTCTAGTGATGCAGAAAACATCGATGCATCGAGCATCGATGTGGTTCTTATCGATGTTTTCCGTGGACTTTCGATATTTAGAAAAACAAAAAATCGTGATATAAATATATCATCTTTAGAAAAATATCGATATATTGATATTTTGATATAATCAACAACCCTAGAGAAAGGCTTTCTCTGCTTTTCTCGGCCAGCTGATGTTATAGACGCCAGACAAGCAGGGGCTGTGCATAAGGAGAACGCCTACGCCAGACACATTATATTTCAAACAAAATCAATCAACACTGTGTGCTGTTACTTTAAAGTAAAAATCATCTTGATATATTTTGCTCAAATCGAACTGCTATTCAAAGGAACCTCCCCGGCCCTAGGCCGGATCGGAAAGTGCTTATAAAGTGAACATTGATTTTTAGCCAGAGTCAAGTGCCACAAGAACAACAGCGGAAAAGCAACAAGATGGTGCAAAAGTTCCAGTCTCCTGTGAGGGTCTACAAGTATCCCTTCGAGTTGGTCATGAAGGTGTGTATCACATTTGCATGAGGCGTAGGCGTGTGTTCCGTAACCCACCCCCTTCCCTGTGTTTATGGGTGCATTCATAAATATTCAAGGGCGTGATAATAGGTGCCATTTCCCTTGACTATTGTAATTGCCAATGTGCAGCTGTTATAGTCCGTTCGCATATTGTATGTACATACATATTTCGCCAGCAGTCAGCAGCTTTCCTTGTTTTACAAAAGTGCAGAAGATAAATAAAATTAACCTTGGGCAGCACATGAGAAAGAGTAAGAGAAAGGAAGAGAGAGAGCGTTTGTTTCTCTATCCAAGAGCGTATGTACTATTATGAATGGGAACCGCTCTCGCGAAATTCTGAGATGGGCGGTTCGCAATAGTTTGTGGTTTGCATTCATATGTACACACATATGTCTGTATATATGTATGTAGATCCAACCTCCCAAATGATACAATAATGACAATTGAGACCGGAAATGAGCGATTGTGGCCCATTTGGACACCAACAATAATCTCCGAGCTGTCTCATAACGGCACCAGAAATATGAAATGTGTGTGTATATGCTTTAGGAGTGATAGCAGCAAACTACATAAAGTATATACATACATACATATGATTATATTTATCTACTGCGTACATTGCGGGGCGGAAAATGCAGAGAACTCCGTTTAAATTTCCTTTGTGAAATTTCCTAATTGGTTTAGCAGTAACTAATCGGATTATACTGACGGGGGGATTACCCCCGGCCCGTAGTTTTCAAAGGGCTTACGTTCGATTTCCTGCACTCGGACTACTTACCAAATTACAAAATTATTTTTTATCATAATTGTTGGGTTTGAAAATTCTTCATTTTTAACTAAAATGAATATTGCCCTGAAGATTATCTAAAATCAAATCGTTTTATAGGAATTATAATATTTTAATTAAAAAACCCACCACTGTAGAATTTTCAAAAATTGGAAACAAATTTTTTCATTGCTAAAGGTCATTTAGGGTCTTAAAAATAATATACTAACAGATGAAGTCAGAGAAAAATTTGTACATGCCTGAATTTCGAGTTCTGCCGCAGGACCTCTCACGATTTTACATACGATTTTAAAGCCTCTGAAAACTTTAAACGCCTTTTTCTCAAAACCACTTTTTTTTAAGCTGGCCGGAAACATAACTCAAACAAATCTTTACCGATCGATTCAAAATTTCCCATTTTACAAAAAATTAATTTAAAAGAAAACCGCTACGTACTTCTCTTGCTACTATAATATGGAATCAGAAAATGTAAGGTTTTTTGTTCTAGATAAAAAATTGTAGAAGCTACGTTTCCGGCCGTGGACTCATTTGAGAAAAATCACGCCAGCGAAGAACTGCTGCGCAGTCACCATTTTGTTTTTAATTACTTGAAATGTATGTTTTTTTGTAGTTTAATATTGATATTATAAAATACTTTTTACAGAATTTCAATAAGCCCATTGTGTTTACCTACAAAAATTCCCAAAATATGAATTTTTTTAATATGTATAATTAATATAATATAAAAATATTGTTGTATTATATTATGGTGTCTCAGTGAGAAGCACACTTCTGCTGCGGTCCTTTAATGGTTGTCTCAGCGCCCCTTTTTAAATAAATTAGTGGTCGATGGGAGTTAGGACACACTCTCAGACTCAGACAGCAAGCTGTTTCTTGGCTAACAGTTTCCCATGATACTGTACACAAGTGGCAAAGTCGTCCTTAACTTTTAAATTATTTATTATGTCTGGATTTAATTGTCAATTGGGCGAAGGGCAGCGATCTATAATTCTAACCTTCACCCGCGCATCTTAAGGGACACGCAATTAAGTTGGTGTCCTTTACTTTCAGCCCCTTGGATTGCTTCGATTAGGCCGACGCCTAATAATTTTTCAATTATTCAAAAAGTCAATAGTTAATAGATACTTTTCCAATGTAAAATCCTTAAACAAATATATGTATGTATATAGGAAATAAATATGTCGATATTATTTAATCAGTTTTGAAATTTTACCTTTTTAACTTGCAGGCGTACGAGCGCCGCTTCCCCACTTGTCCCCAGATGCCCATTGTGCTGGACTGCGAGATCATCAAGGATGAGTCACTGGAGAATGGGGCTAAACGGAATACAAGCAGGCGCTGCAAGCTGGCGGTGGATGCGCCTTACATCTTCAAGAAGCTGATCGGCGTTGATTTCGTGTTTTTCCTGCAGCACAATTACTTGGACATGGGAAACCGCACTCTGAGCATCGAGGCGGTAAACGAGAGTTTTTCCTCACGCATCGAGATCTTCGAGAGGTGTCGCTACTACTCCCATCCCGACAACTCGGAATGGACATGCTTCGATCAGACGGCCACGTTGGACATTAAGAACTTCTTTGGCTTTGAGCATTCCATGGAGAAGATGGGAATGAAGCAGTACACCCAGACGACGCTCAAGGGTAAGGAGATAATTGAGTACTTCATTAGCCAGCTGCGAGAAGAGGGTATCACGCATGTTGACCGCTGGACGCCCCCAGCGGACGCTCCCAAGTCACCGGTCCTGGACCCAGCACCAGATCATCAGCATCACGACATTATGCTCGACGGTGACTTCATCGCACGCAGTCTGGGCCAACTCACGCCCATGCAGGAGTCCAAGCTGCTCGAGCTGCGAAAAATGCTCGATGGTGTCGATGACGTGGAGCGAGTGCCCAGTTATCAGACCATCCTGCGTTTCTTGGCAGCCAGGGACTGGCATGTAAGTCAGGCTTTTGCGATGCTCTGCGATTCGCTTCGCTGGCGCCGAGAGCACAGCATCGACGCCCTGCTGGAGGACTACACGAAGCCAGCTGTGGTGGTGGAGCATTTTCCGGGCGGCTGGCATCACCACGACAAGGACGGACGGCCCGTTTACATTCTTCGGCTGGGCCATATGGATGTCAAGGGCCTGCTAAAGTCGCTGGGAATGGAAGGTCTGCTGCGTTTGGTAAGAATGTCACCTTCATACTTAGCGATTGCAGAGTGATTAATATATGGGTTCCTGTTCAGGCTTTGCACATTTGCGAGGAAGGCATACAGAAGATCAACGAGTCCGCGGAGCGCCTGGAGAAGCCTGTGCTCAACTGGTCCCTGCTTGTTGACTTGGAGGGGCTGTCCATGCGTCACTTGTGGCGACCCGGAATCAAGGCGCTTTTATACATCATTGAGACAGTGGAGCGCAATTACCCGGAGACAATGGGCCGTGTTCTGGTAGTGCGGGCACCAAGGGTTTTCCCCATTGCTTGGACCATTGTTAGTGCGTTCATTGGTGGGTAGCTAGCTGTCTTCTATGGGTTTCGCAATCAATTTTGTATCTCTGAAACAATCTTTATAGACGAGCACACCCGCTCCAAGTTTCTATTCTATGGGCCCGACTGCGTTCACATGAAGGATGGTCTGGCGCAGTATCTCGATGAGGAAATAGTGCCAGATTTCTTGGGAGGACCATGCAAGGTAAGCAGCATCATCGATATGCCTGCCATTCAGTGGCACGCCTTCGGTGTTGGGGGACCCCATGACTTGACTGCAGCATCTGTAGATTACGTACTTACTCTATATCTCTATATATTGTTATATATTTCCACCTCTCTCTTCCCGTCCGACTCTGGCTCAGTTAGAGGCCCAGCCTGTGTCGCTTGCGGAGCAAGTCAGTCAGAAATACTTTCTCCATTGTTATTTAGCCAAATGCAATTGTGTAAGCAATTAAAATCCAACTCTCGCTCTGTCGATTTTCATATATGCCCTGCTTCCGATCTTCTTTGTCACCAGCAGTGGCGTACGCAGGACTTCATTGAGAGATTCTGTGATTCCTCCGTACGCCACTGGTCCTTCAGCAACCACAAAAAGAATATTTTTGTATCTATAATCGTCAGCTATTGTCTTACTTCCTAGTTTTTGTTCGTCGCTTACACACTTTGTTGTTTGTGCGTCTTTTGTGTTTGCGAAATGTGCCATGTCCATGTGAGCTTGTTAGCCCCCACTTGTGCTCACTTGTGCTATCAGTTCTTGCCTCCCTGATCTGTGTTTCACCCCAGAGGCTGTCACATACGTGCTTAGTCCTTGACGCCGACATTTCAATCAGCAATTTTGATTTAAGAAAGTGCCATATTTTACCATCACCAGACCATGATACATGAGGGCGGACTAGTACCCAAAACGCTATACAAGATGAACTCGCTGGAGGAGGATCACGACGACGACGGTGCCGCCGCCGTTGAGTTGCAAGCCACTGCCAGAGCTGCCGAGGCACTTGCTCCAGCGAAGCGCCTGTCCACAATTATCCAGCACGACCATCATCATAACCTATACAAAAGCGTAGAGCTGAAGGCCGGCTTCAGCCACGAGTTGCTTATCCGAAACGAAGACCCAAAGAGCGTCTTAACGTGGGACTTTGATGTGATGCGCAATGACTTGCACTTCACGCTGTACCGGGTCACACAGGAGCTGCCGGAGAAGAATGGTGAGTGTTTATTTCTATTTTAAACCTATGAAATATTTGTAGTTTATAAAATTAAATTAATATTAAGTATTTGCCATATTTAAATGAATTGATTTTACACGCTTTTCTGTTTAAGATGCCGCCGTATCGTACTTTGATCTACAGGACTTCGTTGAGGGCGTCAACTATTTCCGGGAGGAGCCCACTCTTATTTGCCGACACAAGGAAAGCGTCCAGGGCTCACATGTGATGCACCACAACGACAGCTATTTAATGCACTGGTTCAGTCCCTCGGGAGCACAGTTGAATGTCTTTTACGAGGTTCTCAGCTCTGTCAACTACAAGGGCTCAATGACAAGCCTGCAATCGGCCTTCTCCTCCAACTCCTCGGCGGCCAGCTCTGTCCAGAGTCGATGATATGAGACGAAGGAAGAGGGTGCGTCAAAGGGCAGCACCGATGATGGGCAGTCTACTCCATTGGGGGAACCAATGGAAGCGAATATACTAACTGGTACTCTGATTGAGAAAAGCGTTAATCTTTCCGATACCCTCGATATCTTGTTTTAAGACGAAACGTGGCAATCTCTTCATTTTAGTTTCATTTTAGTTAATTTAGCTAACTGCTTCTTTGATTTCTACAAATTTATTTAGATATTATTTTAATATTTATAATTATTTTCCTGTAGTTTTTGCTTATTGTTTGCCTGTAGATGAAAAGTTTGAAAATGAAAACTTTGCCTTTGAAAAAAATCATTAAATTTTACGTTTCTTGAATAAAGGTAAAAAAAAGAAATTAATTAGAAATTAAAGTCATGAAAAAATGTTGGAATATTCCATCCAAAAGGCTACAAGAGAACGTTTATTTCAATGGAATAAGATTAAAATGTAACGTACCCTGGCTTTATCGCCTCATCAGCTTTAATTTTCGAATCGATCGTCTACTGTAAGAGCACAATTTAATAAGTTTTTGCTTGCTAATTTTCCTTCTTTATTACTAGCTACTAAGAAATGGTGTACCTCTTCGCAAACGTGTTTTTGGTACATTTTGGCCACAAGATTCCAACGTAGTGATTGCTATTTCTGTTATATTTAGCATTCTCCGATTTGAGGATTTGGGTTTTTTTTTTAATTCTATTAACCTTTCTCATTAAGGAAAAGTGTTGTTTTCGAGAAATGTAGTCCAATATAATTGTTTGATTGTTTTTATCTTACTGATACATTTTTAACCATAGCCGCTATGCCAGTTGCCATTATTTATAATCATCAAATTGACTTAATTCATTAAATCTTTCATATCTCGCGGTGATACGGTTTTTCAAATTTTTAATTTTTTTAATTTAGAATATCTCAAAGAGGTTTTTAGATTGAAGTATGCGCATATGTATGTATTTCCATGGAATCTTGGAAACTCGTGCAATTCACTCAGTAATGTCAGCACTTTTATATAATTTTAAAATTTCAAATTAATTTTAAAACGTCAATTAGTCCATTTTAGCTTTGCATGTATTAAACAAATAAAATGTACTTTTATAATGTAGTTTTAAACAAATTTTTAAACTATTGTCAAAAAGGAATTACCCAACATGTTCGCTAAAGTAATCGATGAACGCTAATAATAGGATTTACATAGATATATTTAATAATGACTACGTGTTACCTAAATAGTTTAACCTTTGGAAATAGAGATAATTTAGTTTGAACTCAAACTTTGCTAAATAAGCTAAATCGTTGTAAACTATTTATAAGATGCATGATAATAGCGTGTCAAGAGAATGTCTGTAGAAAATAACGAAAATAGAAAAACATTTCATGTTGACTAAGTGTGTAAGTTGTAATAAGAACGCAATCAAATAAAACAAATAAGATTAATTGTTAATGGATTAATATTGGGAGCGGATATACGTAGGATCTACGCGTATGAAGATACGCTAAAAAGTTGTACAATTAATTAAGATATAATTCCGATTATCACTACGACTTTAAAATCTTTTGTAAAATGGGTTTCAATTTTGAATTCTAATATTTTTTTAATCAAAATCTACTTTTAATTATGTAATTTTGAGTCTTCATAATTTAAAATAGAAACGTAACAAACAAATAATTTCAAAAAGTAGCCCCATTATTCCATATTTTTGGGTTTCTTGATTTTTTCCTATATACTGATTTGCCTCAATTTCTTTTCAAAAATATTTAAGCGTCTCGTTTAATATCAGAGTTACAAAATAATCGTTTTGGAAAGGCTTATCGATAACTGATTGTTCTACGCGATAGTTGTAAGATTCCATCTCTAGCAGCAACATAGCAGACAAGAATTTAAAAAATAAATGTTAATTATTAAGCCACATACTAAAAATGTTTATATAATATTCAAAAACATTGTTTTCAACGTTTTGAGCTGGTGATATTTCGGATATTTTCTTTTGGGGAATTAAATATTTGTTTTTTTAAATTCATTCACTGTCAACCAAGTTTCCCTCCATGGTTTGTGTAAATCTTTATCAAGGGCTCATTCATGGTTTCAGTATTTGTTTTGTTTTCTTTTTATTAGATAGGAAATGAAATTTATGGAATTGGTATAAATAGAAGTGAAATCTTTAACTAATCGACCAAGTGGTCGTCCTCCAGTTTTATGGAATTTCGCCTCCACCTCTGTAGGTGTGCTTATCTTATCGGTGAGCGGATGTAATCCTCAAAACGATCAAGAAGTGGGGATAAGCTGGGTAGGCTTATCACCGGGCAATTGGCTATTGCCGGCCAATTTGGTCAATAATAGTTATGAGTGCCCTTTCTTTCGGGCAGTTTGCGCCAGACATTTGAAAAGTCCACATCAAAACCCGTCCACAGTCGCAGTATTTAGACATGGTTGCATTGAGCAGAAAGTGAGTACCGCCCGCCGCGTCTCCCTCCCGAGCTCCACCACAGCGCCAGGCCAATGGCATTAGTGTAATGGCGAGCGCAGAGAACGCAGGGGACGGCGGATACGGCGATGGCGCCCAGAGCAACCTGAATCAGTTACTGACCGCCCTGGGCGATTATTACAGCGGCGGCAAGGATGAACAGCCCCCAGCCAACATCCTCGAGGACAAGCGAATCTTTCCCGAGTTCCGTGGCGGACCTTTGGACACGTACCGTCAGCGGGCGAGCTTCTGCTACAAGCGCATGAACGTGCTGCTCGAGGGGGAGGAGCACATTCGCCTGAAGGTAATTATAGTCGATTGCGCCGCGATGGCGATGGGGTCGAAGTACAAACTTCTTTGTAAAGTGGCTGCTGCTCCCGACGCTCGTATCGGGAGCTGCACCCTGCTGGCCCCGTCTTATCGCACCACGCCGCTTATCTGTGCGCCTTGAGTAACAACTAAACTGACTACATGCCCTACGTGCAGCACAAGGTATGGCAGTGGATGGAGCGCCACCCCGACTTCCAGCGAGAGCCCGAGGCTCCCGGCCTGGAGCGCACGAGAGAGCTGGCTAACAAGAGGCAGCACCTGCTCTGGGAGCAACAGTTCTATGGCGTTAACGAGGTGAGTGGAACGCACTTGCAATTCGCCAGTTAAAGAAGTTATCAATGGGAGCACTTTCAGTACCTGGGAACCCCGCACTTGCTTCTGGCCTTCGGGCAGGCCATATTCAGCTACGACTTCAGTACGTCTGTGAAGTTTGGCCTGTCCACGGGCATGTTTCCCAGCACTCTGGTCTCAAACGGCTCCGGTCGGCTGGGCAAGTATGTGGCCAAGATCGCCGACAATCGTATCTTGGGTGCTTACGCCCTCACCGAGATCTCGCACGGCACCAATGCGCTTGGCATGCGAACCCAGGCGACCTACGACTTGAAGAGGCAGGAGTTTATCATCCACACGCCGGACTTCGAGGCGGCCAAGTGCTGGGTGGGCAATCTGGGCAAGACCTGCACCCACGCCATTGTGTACGCACAGCTGTTTGTGCCGGATGACAAGCACCAGGGATTGCAGGTAAACATAACGACGTTTATTTACCAAACTATTCCAAAAAATTCAAAACTTAAAATTATTTTAAAAATAAATCTTATTTTTCACAGGCCTTCCTGGTGCCCATTCGTGACGAGCGCACTCTTCTACCCTTCCCCGGCGTAACCGTGGGCGATATGGGCGAGAAGATCGGTCTCAATGGCATCGACAACGGGCAAGTTTTTTCCTGCTGCTCCTCATTTGAAAAACCCATTTAAACTTCAAATTTACTGCAGCTTTGTGATGTTCAACCAGTACCGTATCCCAAAAGCCAATCTCCTCTCCAAGACGGGCGACATCGACGCACAGGGCAACTACACAAGCCAGATTAAGGACGAGCGCAAGCGACTCGGTGCTTCGCTGGGCGCGCTCTCTGTTGGTCGCGTAAACATAACAGCGATCACGTACGTGGCCCTGAGCAAGGCGGTAACTATTGCCACTCGCTACGGAGCGAGTCGGCGGCAGTTCGGACCAACCAACTCGCCGGCGGAGTGGCCAGTGATCGAGTATCAGTCGCAGCAGTACCGCCTCATTCCCCACTTGGCCACAACGATTGCTCTGCGTGTGGCTACGCTGTGGATTGGCAAGGAGAATGTTGATCTGACCATGAAGGGCTTTACCGGCGAAGACACGTCCCAGGCGGGCATGGAAATCCACGCCATCTCGTCGGCCCTCAAGCCAGTGGCCACATGGGCGGCCAGGGATGGCATTCAAGAATGCCGGGAGGCATGCGGTGGCCACGGATACTTGAGATCTTCGGGTTTGGGTGACCTGAGGAACGATAACGATGCCAACTGCACCTACGAGGGTGAGAATAACACACTTATCCAGCAAGCATCGAACTGGCTCGTCAGCTTGCGTCGAAACAACGCTGATTTTGTCGCTGTCTCACCCCTGGAAACGGTGTCTTTCCTGCAAAATATGGATGCCCTGCTGCAGAGCAAGGGTCAGGAGCGTACATCAGCTGAGGCCTTGGATCCCAACAGTAAGCATTCCCTAAATAACATTAGCACGAAAATCTTTTATGAGAGTCCTGGCAATCTTTAATGAAACCACATTGCTCCGCAGATCTTCTAAAGGCGCTCAACTGGCTTACCGCTTGGCAACTGGAGAAAACTGTGAAGCGGGTTGAGGAGCAACAACGTGAGGGCAAGGATGCTTTCGAAACGCGCAATAACATCCAGGTCTTCGCTGCCCAAAAACTCTCTATAATCTATGGCGAAGTGAGTCCTGCAAGCAGCATGCACTCCTTTTAATTTAAATTAATTATTTTTTGAAATCTTAGCGAACCATATATTACGTGTTCCATAAGTATGTGAGCAACTTGCCCGCCTCTGCCGAGAAGGAGGTGCTGCAGAAGGTTGTCTCGTTCTATGGAGCTCATTTGGTCACCAAATATTCGGCAATTTTCTACCAGGGCGGCTACTTCCGGGACAATTCGCATCTGAATTTGTATGAACAGGGAATTTTGGGTCTGCTGTCTGTCCTCAAGGATGAGGCCGTTGCCCTAGTGGATGCAATTGCTCCCTCCGATTTCATTCTGAACTCGCCACTGGGCATGAGCGATGGCAATGTAAGTAGTTAAAATCTGTGCCAAGATATAAGATAATTTCGCTAAAAAAATATAATGCTTTTCTGTATTCTCTCTGCAGGTTTACCAGCATCTGCAGCGAACGATTGTGTCAACTCCGGGTGTCTATGAACGTCCCCATTGGTGGCGTGATGTTACCTACAAGGATTACCTTAAGCGCGCCAAGTTGTAGATATTTTCATATGTTTATCTTGTTATCGTTGTACATTTAAAAGATATTTACACATTAACTCACTTATAAAGGGTGAAACCCTCATGAGTAATGGGTCATGCTCCTTATGGCTCACATTCCAACTTATTTGAAATGAAATTTCATAGTTTGTACTTAATTTTGAACGACGCCTTGAACATAAAATACTCTCCCAAACATCACAGACATTATTGTAAGTATTGTGAAGCAATAAACATTTTTACTTTTTGTTTAAATTGCAAAGTATTTCGGAGGTAGAAATAAGCACCGAAATATGAAATATTGAAATACCTTTGGAAATATTTCGTATTTCTAAAGGGTAACCCCCCAATTTCAACACATTGATTGGTTTTATGCATTGCTTAAACGTAATTTATATCCGAGCGAAAGATATACAAATTTTGGTTACGTACTTAAGTCTAAATATGATCACAGTCTGCAATTGTCAAGCTATACTCACACATACACAACAGATAAATTCTTTGCTAATTTAAAGAATACAAAACAAGAAGAAATAAATATAATGATTTGCTAAAATCAGAGTGTCAGGGAATAGATCCAGATCCGGATTCGTAGAACTCGGGCATTGGTGCGCTCTGCAGCTGGGCCAGGCGCTCACCTGGTTCGCTTTCCGTCTGGATAAGCATGGGTATCTGCTGAGGTAGGTCGCTGGTGGCCCACAAGTACAGATCCAGCGTCTTTTCCGTGCAATCGGCTATAAAGCGCACGAAGGGTCGAATGTCGCCCTCGTTGGCCAGCTTCAAGAAATGATAGTACTTGCTGCGTTGCTGCTTCGGAATGATGACGGGCGGGTAGCCGGCTCGCATCAGAAGCGTGTTCATCAACAGACGCGAAGTGCGTCCATTGCCATCAATAAACGGATGAATGTGGACCAGTTTGTAGTGGGCCAAGGCAGCATAGCTTAGGGAGGGAGGAACCGTTTTGTATTATGAAATTCGCCAGTCACAGAAGAAGGTCTTTATCTTACTTGACGGGATGTAGAGTGCTGATATGCTCCGAGTTCAGCCAGCGCTCGAAACGCTGCATAAGAATTGCCAGATCTCCCGGACCTGGGGGAACATGTCCCCCGACATACACCTGATTACGACGGAATTCTCCGCCTTCAATGGGGTCCACATGTCCCAGAACACGGCGATGCAGCTCGAGGATATCTTTGATGGTGATTTCCATCCTGTGAAAGGTGATAAATTAATCATCTAAATGCACCATTTAACGCATCAATAAACAAACTTACTTTTGAACCAGGCTTGCATTAATGTACTTCATTGCCAGATCCATGCCAAGGATCTCATTGTGCTCATCAATTGACTTGCCATCGACTGCCATTCGTGTCTCAAGGATCGAGCGGGTTTGGGCCAGCGTCATTGTGTTGCCCTCGATGCCCACTGAGTGATAGATATGCTGGAAGTATGCCTCTTTTTTGGCCCTTCTCAGTGCTGAGTTGGAATCGTGAATGGCGGAAAGGGCGTCCCGCTTGGAGTCCAACGACTCCAGTCGACGTTCGTCAAGCGTCTGGACTACGTCGGCTGTGCGCTGCCGGTTCGCTAGAGCCTCCGAATGGCTCGGATTGATGGTTAGCGCCTGGAAGTAGTACTGATCCGCCAAGACAATGTTGCGCTGGTTGTGCTCCAGGAACTCCCCGTAGCGCAGAAGAACCTCGGGGTGACGGGGGGCCAGAGCTAGGGCGTGCTCAAACAAGCGGGCCGCCTTATCATCCTTGCCTGCCAGGAACATGTCCTGGGCCAGTCGAAGAGATCCCAACGCCTCGTTGATGTTCGTCTGCTCCGCCTCGGAGAAGCTGGCACCGACGCTGTCGCTGACGCTCTTGTCGTAAAACTCCTTGAAGGCATTAAGTTCCTCCACGGAGTACAGGGCGAACTCGTCGCGCGTTTGCAGGTAGTGGGCGGATGGCAGGTGGTGCAGCTGTCGCAGTCTCAGGCCCAGATTCGAGGAAGTCAAAGCATGCAAGAATATGGCCGCTAAACTGCCGGCGATGAGGAACAATACAAGACGGTAAGGATGGGTCTGCCATAAAGTCCTCGTTGACTCCGGATGTGGATGCTCCTCTTGCTGCTGCTGCTGCTTGATATTCGGGCCCCCCATTCCGACGTGGCTTCTGCTGGTGTCTGGTAAACGCGATTTTTGTACACTTTGGACGTCAGGTACACATGGTACGGCGGAATTAAACGATGACAGCCTGCAGGCTACTTATATTTCCAATATCTTTGGCTCGCCATGCTGAAAATTCTCCAAAAACCACGTATTATGCTGCCCATGGTAGAGTTTAGGGTTGTTGATATATCAAAATATCAATATATCGATATTTTTTCTAACGTTTAAATTTTATTGCGTCATTTTTGGTTTGTGATGTGGGTTGGGTTGTGATGATTCTAAAGTGTGCCCGAAAAAATGAAAATAAATATTTACTATATAATTAGAAACTTATTGTTAAATTTTTATTCAACAAACGAATATCAAATAAATCGATAATTGATAAAAAAGATATCATCGATACCATATTTTTAAAATTGATAACAGCCCTACTGGTAATCACGGGTTTTGCTTCAGTAAAATGATTAGAAATGAGAGTAACAGAATTTTGCCTGTGAAATCTTAACAGAATCATAGATTCACTATCGATATATTGATATTCCCATGGAGAAAAACACTCTGAAAGTCGTACATAATTGTTCCAATAATTATGTTCGTCACTTAAACATTAAATAAAATTTGATAAGAACAGCTGGAAGAAGGTAGAGAAATGCGGAAAGTAAAACTTTAGTTTTTACACTCATATTTGATTTGATAAAAAAGGTTGGAAACTTAGCTCTGAACAACAACGTAATCAAATAGGCTGAAGTGATCCAAAACGTAAGTCTTTTGAAGTAAGAAAACTGCATTACAGTGAACAACAGTGAACATCAATCATTAAATTGTCCAAATGACGATTAACCTAATAAGTTCAAAGCACTAGTCAGCATTACAAAGTAAAATAATTGAAAATGGATTTTATACTTGCCCTACAGCTCTAATGGGTAAGTAACTTTTAGACTTTTAATGTTAGCTTCCATTTAAGCAAACGAAATTTAATAATAATAAATTATAATTTTATAAGGCATACCCCGCCAAACCGTAAAAGTGGCTAATTTCAAAAGGGTGAGATACCTAAAACTTAAGCATATAATAATTACCTAATTAATTAAATTCTGAATTAACCACAAATTTCGAAATAATTTTTTTTCAATTTTAATTGCTGTCCATATTTCAAAATATTGGCACTAAAAAACCAATTCTGACAATTAAGTATGAATTTATAAAGTTATTTGCACTTTTATATAATAAGTGCTGTATTGTTTATAAAAATGTATGTCGAAAATTTTCCATGGCGGGGGTTACAAACCCCCGTGCGCACGGGCCTGAGCTCAACCTATATACGCTTTCACGTTACGATCAGAAACGATCTTATATATATAAATGGTAGTGGAACGAATGCAACTGATCTTTGATGAATTTAGATGATGCGGTCACACACGTTCGCCCTAAGCGTGCGCTCATCGATCGTAAGCAAAGCAAGTGACCGGTGTACTCAAATTCCTCTCTTCCTCTGATTCAAACTAATTAGCTAAGAACCGGAAATAGCTCATAAATTCAAATTTGTTGACATTTCTTAAATAATTTGTGAACTTAAACCCTTCGGCGCATTTTCGCATTTATTCGTCCAAAATTATGCCCTCTAGCGTAATGGTGCTGGTGAGAGTTTGACGGAGTGGCACTTGATAAACCTCAGTTGCCTCAGTTGGGATTCCCATGGCGTAGAATGGAGTTTCAATATTGTGCCTAATCATCTTGCGGTTGGATGATAATTAACCTAGCACCCGAAATAGTTCATTAAATAAAGTTTCAATTTCTTAGAATATTGAAATGTCAAGAGCTTAAGGTCGCGTCATTTGCATATTTCATACCAAAAATGCCTTGAGTCACAGCAAGAAAGCAGGTCCGAGACACCCCCTAGCAAATGCATACCGCCCTCATGCGTTTAACCCAAGGCGCTATCTATCACTGTAGCTCATGAGATCACACAATTGTTTATTATTTTGATCTGAGTGGAACCGAGCATATAGGCGACCCGAGATCCGGTCACCGGCTCGTGAATCACCTGCGGACACTATGAAGTCATTGAGAAATCTGGTTATCAGCCAAAAGCCGGTGTTGGTGGCTCATGACGTAGCCTGTGATCTCCACCGATATTGATATATATTTTTGGCAATTCCCTCTTACGATCTGCTGCTGGGCTGTCCGAGTGATAACAAGTCCTCGTCAGTGTGTTTATGCCATGTCCAAAATTTATGAAATGCTGTTGACTATAAAATTTCGACACAACTTCGAATCGAATGCTTCAGATTCATTCATTTTGATTTAGAATATTATGAGATTACTCACATATTCCCCGCATGAACATCATGTGTCTCTCCCCATCAGTTAATCTTGCTCTGGACGAGTCTCCTCATAAAAGCTTTGTGCTGAGCGATCGGCTGTCAGTTGCTGTTCGGCAGCGCCACGAGGCGCAACGGTTTTTCTTTCAAATCTTCCTTCAAAATAAATCGACATTCGTGGGGAGTGAGTCCTGAGCCAAATTCAATTAGAACTGGTCTGCAAAATACAAGAATCGCGATTCCTCGTGAATAGTGACAAGTGAATAGCGGTGTAAGTGATTAGAATAGTTCGGTTCTTTGATAATTATCTGTAAAGAACAAACCGAAATGAAAAAAACTTGAGAAAATATTTATAAATAACCTGCATCAGCCTGCAGTGGCCACACAAATGTGTTCCAGAAATAAAAAATACTAAATTGGGAGAACTCATGTAACTCATGTACCAAAAGGTGTTGACTTTTTAGAATTCGAGAGCCAAAGGAAATGTGTGATCTTGTGAGGGGTCGGGTCCCAGAAAATTACACGTCGCCAAGTCCATGAGACTTATCAACAGACACCGGATGGAAAGGGAATTCGGGGTCACCTAAGGTTAATGGTTGTCAAAAAATGAAACAAATAAGACCAAAATTGAACAGTGAGCCTCAAATTAAAGTCGTTTTGTCATGGGCGCGACCGGGTAGTATGCGCATTATCTCTTGATTAACCTTTGACGACCCATAGTCCGGAGCTGGTGCGATAATCCCCTGATACAGCCTGAACTAGATTCCACATCGCCGGTTATCAGCACCGAAAATTCTCGGACTTGGGCACAAAAAATGATTTCAGTTTTCTGCGAAGCATTTTTTCCTCCAGTACTCCAGTATTTACTATTTATGAATGACACAGTTTCTATTTGCTTGTTGCTCCGCAGATATTCCGGCATGAAGGCTCTGGGAGTGTGGGCCCTGCTGTTGGCGGTCGCCAGCTGCCAAGGGTATGGCGGTGGCTATCAGAGGTCCAGCTACAGCTCCAGTTCCAGTTCGTCTTACGGCGGTGGACAGTCCTTAGCAGTTCCGCAGATCAACCAATGGGGCTCCGCGCACTTCAACGAGGTCCGCGAACTTGCCAACCAACTGAAGCAGAAATTCAACTCCCTTTCCCAGGGATCGTCTAACTTTGGCTATACATCTAATTGGAATCGTAAGTAGCTTCGAAAGTTATTAAATTAAATTAGTATAAATTACATTCAGAAAATTATCAATCATTATAACTGAAATCATTTATTATTGAGAGCGGAAAATTGTTATTATATTGCTTAAAAAATATTTTTAACATGAAGTTGAGTATTGAGCAAAAAAGCTTTATTTTCGATGGAAACCTTATGAAGTTTACTTAAGTTTACAACATTTTAAACAATTTTCTTTTACAGCTGATGTTTTAAAAATTAGTGGAAAGAGCGGGAGCCAGCTGGATGCAGTCATCTCAGAGATCAGCCAGAAGTTGGTGGCCGACATGCGTCAAGGCGTCACCAGTTACAGCACCATTGCACAGCCCAACTTTTTTGAAGCAAAGGCCGCCGAGCTGCTGGAGCGTTTTGCCGGAGGGGAGAGCGCCAACCTTCAGCAGGCTGTGGGCCTGGGTCCTTTCCAGCCGGTGGACTTGAGTGGCTTTGACGAGGTCAAAAACTACGCCTACCCCGCCGAAGTGAAGGTGATCGATGGCAAGACCTACGTTGTGCACCGCAACTGCACTGAGGCCACCAAGTTGTCCGGCTACGGCGGCTCGGCCCAATTGAACCAGGGATTCCTTGGACAGGGACAAACATCGATTCCGCTCGGCAGCACCACGACGACGATCACGCGAAAGAAAACCATCCACGACTGGGTCCGGGAGAACATGGAGCCGTCCGTGGTCGGCTACAACTCGGTTGTTAATGTAGGCGGGCAGGCGGACAGCATGGCATATAGCTCGCCCATGTCTAGCCCCAGTTCCTTTGGCCAGATCAGCTCCTCCTCGCCAGGCGCCAGTTCCTCACTGTTCATTCGAAGCTTTAACAAGACGGTCACCACTCATCCGGACGGAACCAGCTCCGTGGGTGGCTCTGAGTCGCAGCAGCGCTGGCAGGATGGAAAGCTGGTGTTCGACCAGCAAGTGCCCTTTGGGCAGACTACGGTGCCGAGGGACGAGCAGTGGAAGCGCGAGGAGCGCGAACGCCTCTTCTGGTATCTGACTACACCCCAACGACTTGAGGACTGGCAGCGCCAGCAGGAGGATCGCCTGCTGGGCGTTGTGGAGCGTTACAAGATCACACTGCCCATGCTGGAGGAGTTCCACCGCCGTGAGCTGGCCCGCTTCCAGGCTCTGATGGGGCAGTACCAGTCGCAGGTTCAGGACGCCAGCGCTTGGCAGAGACAAGAGCGCAGTCGCCTGGATTGGCTTATCCACCAAAATGGCTTCTCGGCTCAGGACATCGAGCGCTGGCAGAGCGAAAACGACCGCAAGTTGGCCCAAGCGGCCCAGCAACACGGCATCAGCAAGAATCAGCTTCAGCAGTGGCAGCGGGAGGAGCTGCAACGTATGCACATTCACTTTAACCAGGTGAACCAGTCGTTGGCGCCGCAGCTGCCAAGTGTGCCATCTCAGGACACATACACCTCATACTCCTCCTCCAGTTCCCTGACCGAGGATAACACAAAGGAGCAACAGCGCCTGGAAGAGTTGATTCGGCAGCACAACGCGACGATCGCCGCTCTGCAAAACTCCATCAGGACCGACCAGCAGCGACTGAAGGATCTCTCGATCAAGTATCAGGGCGATATGCAGAGCCAGACGCAGTGGCTGCGCGGAGAGGTGGCTCGAATCGGAGACCTGATCAAGGACCAAAACGAGCAGGTGTCAAAAATTACCGCCTGGCAGAGCTCGGAACGCACTCGCCTGGAGAGCATCCTGCGTCAGCACCGCGGATCTGTGGGGGAACTGCAGCAGCAAATAAACCAGGATCGCAGTTACCTTCAGAACCTGGCCACCAAGTACCGAGTCAGCGTGGAGGAGCTGGAGAAATGGCAGCACGAGGAGCTGCAGCGCCTTCAGGTGAATGGTCAAAAGCAGTTGGAGGGTCACATTAAGGACTGGCAGGTCAGCGTGAGCACCAACCTGCGCGACATCGTGGGCCAGAATCAGCTGACCATTGAGGAGTTCCAGAACTCCATCATCAACGATCGCAGCCGCCTGGAGCAGATGGCGCGACTCTACAAGGTGAAGGTTGAGGAGATCGAGCAGTGGATTAAGAGCGAGCTAAAGAAGTTCCAGTCGGAGGGTCTTCTCAAGGAGGTTGAGCAGGAGCTGGTCCTGTGGCAGCAAAAGGAGCGGGAGCGTCTGCAGGCCATCGTCCAGCACAACTCGCTGACCGTGGAGCAACTGGAGGTCAAGATCAAGAACGATCAAGACCACTTCTTCAAGCTGGCCGATAAGTACAAGATCCGCGTCGAGGACATCCAGGACTGGCTGAAGCAGGAACTGCTGCGGCTGCAGAGCGAGGGTCTGGTCAAGGCGGAGGCCCTGAAGGACTGGCAGCAGACGGAGCGCGCTCAAATCTCCCTGCTGGTGCAGCAAAACAAATACTCGCTCGAGGAACTCGAGCGCAGGCTGCTGGCCGATCGGGCCCGTTTGCAGGACCTGTCCGGCACCTACAACGTCAAGGTGTCCGAAATCGAGCAGTGGATCAAGTCGGAGGGCGACCGCCTCCAGCGCGAGGGTCAGCTGCGAATGGAAACGCAGCTCAACAACTGGCAGAAAATCGAGCGCCAGCGCCTGCTGGACCTTATTAACAAAAATAACTTGTCCATCGAGGAGATCGAGGCCAAGGTCGGCAAGGACCAGACGCACCTCTACAGCCTGGCCCAACAGCACCAGGTGCGCGTGGAGGAGATCGAGCAATGGATCAAGCAGCAAATTCAAAAGCTACAGGACCAGGGCCTCATCGAGATGCAAAAGCTGAAGAACTGGCAGCTGGAGTGGCGCGGAAATCTCACCAACATGGTGCAGGACCGCGACTTCACCGTCGAGGAGTTCCACAAGTGGCTGCTCAAGGATCGCGCCCAACTGCAGAGCCTGGCCATGCAGCACAACGTGCAGATCGAGGAGATCGAAACGTTTGTCAAGAAGGAGGAGCAGCGTTTCATCGGCATGGGTCTGTTGAAGCCGAGCGAGAAGCTGACCAACTGGCAGGAGGTGGAGCGCCTGCATCTGAAGAACCTGGCGCAGCAGCAGTACAAGTCCACCGAGCAGCTGGAGGCCCGTCTTCGTCAAGATCGTGAGCTTCTGGAGCGCCTGGCCCGCCAGTACAGCGTCCAGGTGGAGGAGATCGAGAGCTGGATGAAGCAGGAGCTGGCGCGCATGCGTGACGAGGGCCAGCTGCAGATCGACAACCTCACCTCCTGGCAGCTGGCTGAACGCGAGCGCCTGGAAGCCCTCATCAAGCAGAACAAGCAGTGGAGTGCCGAGGACCTGAAGGCCGAGCTGGAGAAGGATCGCGAGCACATGCAGACCATGGCCTTCCAATACCACACCTCCGTCGAGGAGATAGAGCGCTGGCTCCAGACCGAGATCGAGCGCTTGAAGCAGCAGGGCAAACTTAACATCGAGCAGCTGACAGCCTGGCAACGTACCGAGCAGCAGCGAATCCTATCACTGCTCCAACAGCACTCCAACATCACCCTGGAGCAGTTCCAGGCCAAGGTAGGCAGTTGTACAGACTTGTTGTAAAAATGTCCACCAATAATGACTTCTCAATTCCAAGGTACACAACGATCGTCGCTTCCTAATAAGGCTTGCCGGCCAGCACCACGTGAGTGTTGTGGAGGTGGAGAACTATGTGAACCAGGTGATCGAGGACCTGCGCAAGAAGGGCCAGTTCGAGTTAGAGCAACTGCAGACGTGGCAGATAGTGGAGCGCGACTACATTAAGAGTCTGATCGCTGAGTACAAGAACGGGCTGTCCACGGCGGAGTACGAGCAAAAGCTGCTGGCAGACCGCGCACATCTCAACCAGCTGGCCGATCAGTACCGCTTGAATGTGGAGCAGATCGAGGAGTGGATGATTGCCGAGCTAAAGCGGCTGAGGGGCAGCACAGAGGAGTCCCTGAAGAGCCTCAGCGTCTGGCAGGTCTCTGAGTTGGAGCGCTTACAGAACTTGGTGAAACAGCAGAACCACCTAACTTTCGTCGAGTTTGAGATGGAGCTGAACCAGGAGCGCGACCGACTGCAGAAACTGGCCACTCAGTACTCGGTCAACGTGGCCGAGATCGAGGAGTGGCTGCGCCAGCAACTTATTAACCTGCGCTCCACCGGTCAGGCCAAGGTGGAGAACTTGTCCAAATGGCAGGTGGAGGAACAGCAGCGTCTTATTGAAGTGCTTTTGAAGAAGCAGCAGGAGCTGCCGTACGAGCAGGTGGAACGCGAACTAACCCAGGACCACGCCCGCCTCGAAAGTCTTTCGCAGACGCACCACGTGGGCATCGATCAGGTTGAGAATTGGCTGCGTGAAGAACTTCGCCGTCTGCACAGCTCTGGCCTGGTCCAGATCGAGCAGCAGACCCAATGGCAGGAGAAGATCAGCAACGGATTCAACGATTGGCTTCAGCAGCAGCGCAACGGGGCCAGCTACCAGGAGTTTGTGGACTTCCTCAAGCGCGACAAGCAGCGCCTGGACAGCATTGCCTCCGACTATCACGTGACTGTGGAGCAGGTGGAGAAATGGGTAAGTTCGTTTTCTTATTCCTGTAAACCAAATAGAATTTAAGTTTTATTTTAATGTTTAATCTATTGCTTTGCAGGTTCAAAAGGAGGCAGCTCGCCTCTCGGTCATCGGGGTGATCGACCGCCCGCAGGGCAACGTGAAGTACGAGGAGATTGTCAACATCTGGGATGAGAAGCCAGCGACTGCTTGGAAGCAGGAACTGGTCACACGCCTGCGCAGTGTTGCCCACCGTCGTCCCCTGACCAAAGTAGAGTTCGAGAGCTACCTGATCCGCAACAAGCCGATCTTCGAGCAGATCGCTCGTCAATATCATGTGACAATCGAAGACATCCACCTGTGGCTAGACGAGACCGCCCAAAAAGAGGGCCTCGTCTCGACGGAATGGCAGACCAAGGAGAGATTACATATCGAGGATCTAATAGAGCAGCAACAGCGCAAACAGCAGAAGTGGACTATCGATGAGTTAAGGCTCCGTCTGAACAATGACCAAAGGCATTTGCAGGACGCTGTCGTGCAGTACCACGTCACCATTGAAGAGCTGAAGACCTGGTACACGGATGAGCTGAATCGATTGTTGGCGCAGCGCAGGATCGACCAGGGTTCCGGTCTCTCATGGCAGACCATTGAACTGGATCAGATCTACAGGGCGGTCGTGAACAACCCGAGTGTTGGTCGCAAGGGTCTCGAGCAGCTTTTGTTCAGTGACATCCAGGCCCGTGCCGCACGCTATGACATTACCGTCGAAGAGTTGCGCGTGTTCATTCAGGAGCAGCTGCGTCGTTTCTCTAATCTGGGTCTTATTGTGGACACTGGTCGGCAGGCCAGTAAATGGCAGGATCAGGAGAAGAAGCGATTGCGTGAGGTGGCCGCCGGCGTGGTGATCACCGAGCAGGAATTGCTGGAGTTCATTTCGCAGGATACGGCCTTCCAGACACAACTGGCCCAGCTTTACCAAGTCGGCCTTGTCCAGTTGGCGCCTGTGCAGCGTATTTTCATCGGAAACATGGTCCGCGAACAGCTGTTGGAGGTGCGCCGTCTCAACAGCCTGACGTCATGGCAGCAGCGGGAACGTGACCGCCTGTACGAGTTCATTGGCACCCAGAACATGACCCAAGCTCAGCTCAAGAGCTGGCAGAGTCAGGACGGACAGTTGCTGCAGGACTTCGCCCAGAAGTACGAGATCTCGGTGCAGCAGCTCAAGGAGTGGCAGAAGCAGGAGCTGGAGCGAATCAACCTGGTGGCACGCTACTACGGCATGACCCAAAGCGACCTGCAGCAATTCCGCGAGGGTGAGCTGAGGCACCTGGCCTACGTCAATCACCGCCAACTCATGGCTGCCGGCGAGGCTCAGAACTGGGAAAAGCGTCACCAGTGGACCCTGGGACGCCTGCAGAGCCGCTACGGCAAGTTCGGCCAGGAGCTGGTCATTTGGCGCCGCACACTGTTCCTGCTGAGCCAAGGCCTCATCGACCTGCCCACGGGTGGCAGTGCTGACGGCGGCTATGTGGTGGATCCGGGCAGCACCAATGCCACCGCCCACTACAAGCCGATCTTCTCCAAGGACCGCGGAGATCAGCCGCCGCATACCTATGAGGAGAACTACGACGAGGGTGATGAGCCAGGCTTGGAGGGCGAGACGAAGGCACCGCCCCTTCCACGTCCTCAGCCCCCTCGCCCATCCCCCTATGTGAGCACGCCCACTCCGCCATTGCCGTACAGCCGAGGTGGACCTTCAGGCGGATACGAGTACCGGCGTCAGGACTACACCTTCAATGTTCCCGTGGGTACAGCCTCGGCGTCGGCCAGCGGCGGTCCCACTGGTTCCTCGGCCAGTGCCAGCGCATCTCTGGGAAAGTGGAGCCGGTCGTCGGGAGACGAGCCATCGCAACAACAGGTGGAGGATCTCGGACAGCAGCAGCAGGAGGAACTTGGCTGGAACGCAAACCTGGAGGATCTTGGCCAACAGCAGCAGGTAGTAGACTCTGATTGGAACCAGCAGCAACAATCGGAAGACCTTGGGCAGCAGCAGGTTCAGGTCGAAGACCTAAGCGGCGACCATTTCCCACAGACACGAGGACAGGCCAATACTAGAGCTCAGCTTCAAGAGCAGCCGGCGAAGGTAAGTTTTCAAATTATATTCAACAGTAAAGGCCTGACTTAATGGTTTATCTCAAACAGCAGCAGGAGGAAGTGGAAGCCACCGCGGAGCCCTCGTTCTGGGAGAAGCTGAAGGGAAAACTCGGATAGAGAGGAAACCAATCAACTGCCAAATAGCAACGAGCTCAGGCTCGTTAGAGCTGAAATTATGTAGTTTAGAATGTTTCTTACTTAACTAGAAAAACTCGCATTCAAGCCTAAATCTTTAAAATGTTTACAAGTGTTTCGTTAGTTACTTATTTAAGTAAATAAATGAGACTTTAAATGTCCCATGTGTTCCTGGAATTCCACAGACTTTACCTTAAAAAAACAAACTCGATTTGAAGGGGGAATAGTGAGAGAGAAATATTACACTATAAATACCCTTTTATGACACTAACGAAAGGGTATTGAAAGTTGAAGTAGAGCTTCAACGGTAGTAACGTTGTCGTTTGGTCTTTTCTTTTTATTAATATGTTGACATCACTGGAAAATCATGAAAAGTTATACTTTTTTAAAACAATTTTTTCCTTGGCAAAAAAATGTAAATATGATACAGTAAAGAACCAGCATAATACTTTCGATTGAATGTTTGCTATCTCTAAAAATATTTTTATTCACTAAAATCGAATGTCGGTTTAAATTAAAAAGAAAAATTATTAAAAAATAAACCATTGAATTTGTTTATTATACTTTTTACTAAGTACGTTCATATGTACATCAATTAGAGCGATTTGTTTAATATTTTTCAGATATTCTATTCATTTTCTTAGGTAGGTTGCCACAGGTAAATTTAATTATTCAGAATAAAGAATTCGATATAGTAATCTGATTTATCTCAAACTAAAGCAGAAGTTCTATTATGTGTGATCGGAAGAAACTAAGATTTCTTAAATGGTGCTGCAATTTTATTCTACAGCAATTGAGTTGTAAATGATAGTTTCCATGGGAGCCCTAATTGAATTTTGACGAATTTACAAACATTGTTGTAAAGTTCAAAAACAAGTAATTGATAGCCTAGAATACTAGACTTTTTCCCTTTCTTCCTCGCGCTGTACACCTGCTTTATAGCTATAAGAACAATCCTATGTACATTCCCCTCCTCCTCCTCTTCCGGCCAATCAACTCAAGCGGGCTTCTACTTCAGCATCGCCCCCGAAGTGAGTGGCTCGGAATTGAAGGCCCTCGGCCAGCTCCTCAACAGCCACTGCTCTCATGCTCAGTCCCTCTCCAGTTTCCTGCAGCACATGGTGCTTCAGCTGCTCGATCTGATACAGCAGCTTGAGGGTCTCGTCGTCCAGATTGTCGTCCTCCAAGCGCAACTGACGCTGCTGCTCTCGCTCCTCGTCCACGTCCCATTCGAGCGATTCCGGTGTTGAGATGTGCGACCAGGAGTTCTGCGTCGACGAGCACAAGGAGGTGCGCGTGAATGAGCCGCCGTGTCGCTGCTGGCTGCCCATCCGCCCATTTCGCGCCACTTGTCGCCCATGGATGCCGGCCATGGTCGCCAGCTGTTCAAGCGATATGTAGCGCGGATTTTGCGAAGTTGGGGGTTGGGGCTCCTTTTGCTGGAGTTGGTACTGCCGCAGTTGCGAGTACTCGTGCTCCCACTCGAGATCCAACGAGGAGCTGGCCCGGGAGGTGGACACCATGCGGTGGTAGGTCCCGAGCCCCATCTCCGTTTCCCTGCTGCTCGTGGTCTGGACATTAAGCAGCTTACAGGCGTCTAGGTTCTGCATCTGAATATCGGGCATGGCGCTGTGTTGGGTTAATAAGGGTGAGAAAAAGTCCCTTTATGCGGTTTTGGGGGCTCAACCAACCTGTTACTCTGCAGCTTGGCGTAGCTGGGTTGCTGCTCCCAGTACTTGTCCAGGAATTGAGGGCAATGCCGCCTACGTCGGGACCTCAGAATGCGGTAGAGAAGGCCGTGATTCTGGCAGCGTTGACTGCTCGCTGTTGATATCAGCTCTCGGCCGTGTCTGTCTGCCTTAACATTTTCTCTGGCAATGGCCCCGGACCTGCCAAGACGCCTGAAAGTAGCGAAATTTGAAGTAAAAAAACCATTTGGAAAAATATGGGTCAGTGAGAAGGCTATGATTTATTATTATTTTTAAATGTAATTTAAATAGAAAGAATAAGCTATAAAATATACAAAAGTCCCGAAGCTAGAACTTTTAAGATTAAACGTATTATTGTTAGAGAACATTGGTATTATTTAGCTGTAAAAATATAGTTAAAATGTATTTCCGTCATAATTATACATTCCTTTCTTTGATTTGTTGATTTTTTTTTTAGAAAGTTAAGATTAATTTTAGTCTGAAGTTTGTTCCTTAATATTTTTGTTTACGTTTTCAACAGTAAACTATTGGAGTTCCAAGCTCAGAGCTAGCTAAATTGGCTACTTGAACTTGCCACCTACTAGGTCTGAGGGGGCTCCTCAGTCTCCTCCACTTTCAGGATGTTGACCCGCGTCGACAGGAGGCAAGCGGTCTGGTGAGGGGCTGTTATGCACTGGACTAGCCGCAGAGCCCATGCTAAGTGACCACCCACCCAACCCAACCCAGCGCACCTCCTAAGCCCATATCGATTGCTCAGTTAGCAGTGGTCTGCGCTTATTGGATTTGTGGCACACTTTTATGCGCGCCGCAACGCAAAGTCAACGAAATTGAATTTTAGTAGATGGGTCTTACCAGCGGCATATATTGGCCACGCAGGATGCGGAGGAGGCTGTGGATGAGGAGGACGCTGAGGAGCTCGAAGGGGTATTGGAGTTGGAGTTGGAGGCGGCAGCGGTGGCGGTGGCGCAGCTGCCAAGACATGAACCCATTGAGCTGAACTCTGATCCTGCTGCAGTCCTGCGGGTACCTTTGTTGCAGCGCCTGTCACTTCACGTAGTGGCCTGCCCCGCACTGGGGCTCATAGCGCGTCCTCTTCCGCCAGCTGGACTCTTTGCACTTCACACTGCAGTCGTCACGGGGCTCGGGTCAGGGCTCCGCTGGCCGGACTCCGCGGCCGTGCACTTTTCAGTTATTGTTTTGACTCCAGAGAGCCTCTGAGGCGCAACTCCACACACACACTGGCCTAGCGCGTAACTGTTTTACATGCGCCGTGGGTCGACGTCACTGGGTGACGCACCCCGCGTCGATGTTGCAGAAGCGCTCGGGAAGCCTAGCGACAGAGTTACTGTTTGGCCCGCCAGCTGACGACGGGGTGTGGGCGGGAACGCCGACTTTTGACAGTCAGCTGTAGGGCCCTGCGCCTTGACTTTCGCCTGCGCCGTCGAGTAGCAAAAGTCAAAAGGGAGCCAGCATCGATACCAGTCAGCTTTTGTTAACTTTGTGGATGAAAGCTGCAGTGGACTTCTAAAGCCAACGACCAGCTTTCGGCCTGAAGCTTAATGGCTTGCAGGGGAAATAATGGTAAATGTTAAGGGAACACAGCTGTTAAGCCAGGACGAGGCTGTAAGGAAATCAGTTCGGGTGATATGTTAGGTAGCTTTAGCTTTCTCTTATAGAACTGCTTATGTAAATTTTAAAGCAACATATCTCTGTTATCTTGAAATCTACTTGTTCGGAAAGATAAACAGAATAGCTTTTCCAAGTGAAATAATTAATAATAATAATAATAATAAAAAAGGATTTCATTGGTCTCAGAGTATTTAATATTAATATTTTATTAGGTGCCTAAAACCTAATAAAATAAATACATATTATTATTATAGGTTGTAAGCTATTTTTATATTAAATAAATAGGTTAAATATTAAATCGAATTTATAGAGTAACAATTTATTTTGGCCTTGATAATTGGTTATTATAACGCATATTTCATATACTTGTACAAAAATGTGATTAATTCAACATTAATTGTAAATTCCTTTACTTGTTTATGGAACATCCTTACCAGAAACTTTTTTTAGTTTTTTAGTTTTTTCCTCTGAATGAATATAAAATAAAATAAATGTTACCAAATACTTGGTTCTTAATGGACTTTATAAGGGAATCTATACATATGGGTATCATTTTGTGTTTCTCTAATTGTCTGCCTTACTTAAGAATGTTCAGATACATAAGGCAGTAAAACTTACTTACTTACTTAGCCTGAAAACTTAAAAACAAAATGAACATATGTAAACTGTGAAATCTTTCATTTATATTTTGCCATATGTTGAGCTTCAAGAGCATATGACTTGCAATAGTAGTTTCTCAGCTATTTGTTTCACCAGTTTCCACGATCTTCGACTTTCCTCACATATTTCTCTGGCATGACAGTCATAAAATTCGCCCTGCTGCATTAGTTCGAGACACTAAAAGTGCAATCAACTCCTCCTCTAGAACGCAACAGGGAATGTTAGGGCCAACATGTGCTGTTAGCCTGGCAGAGGGAGTCTTTAAGCAGATGTAAGCCAGCATAAATCACGGCCAACCGCAACATTTGTTTATCTTTTTAACATGCCGCAGCCGAAGTACTCAGACGACGCGTCGCGAGCTCCCGAGCACCAGCCTCGGATGCTGGGACCTCGGCAGCTCGCGTTCGAGTCGTCTCGTGTCAGTGTCAAATCGGCTGTAGTTGTGTGCGGTGTCGCATCCGGATCCGTATTCGAGTCGTATCCGTTTCCGCCGTCGCTGAGATAGTCGTACGTGGTTTGGATTGTGTTGTTTTCGCCAGTCGAAATAGTTAATAATAATATTTTCGATTGCCTTGCCCCCAAGTACACAGATGCGAATTGTTGTTTTTAATCAACTTCTGTACGAGTGTTTATTTTCAATGCACCGCCTCTGCATCTGCCTCTGCCACTGCCTCTGCCTAGCGAAGTTGTTGGTTTTGTGCCGGCGTCCCTGCGTCTGTCGCGTGGTCGCCTAATTAAATTGTGTTGCAAAAACGAAGAACGGCAGAAGGGAGCATGAAAATCCGTTGTTCACTTGTCTCGTCGTTCTATTTATAAATTGATTTGCTTATACTTCTTGTAAACTGCAGCCACGCATCCAGCTCCCGGACATTGCCACGGTGAGTTATTAGTCGCCAGATGGGGGATACGATAGCCCCCAGGAGAATAGGCAGATTACACTGTGCAGCAAATGCAAGCTCAGATTTCACTCCAGATTCTACGAAGCATTGAAAACATACCCGCTCGGTATTACAAAAAGATGTTATCAATCTTTGATTTTTTTTTGTTTGTTTGAAGCAAACAGAAGGAGTTACGATCAATTTTTTAGGGTAACAAATGTATTATAAGAAGTTATAAGAAATATTTAGGTCGTAGTGATATTTTTGAGGCAGTTATTTGGTTTCGAATAAGGGTTTAATCTTCATGAAAAGCAAATAATAAAGGTTTCTATAAAACTTATAATTATATTTTTTTAATCGCAGCATATAAAAATAGTTCAGAAAGCCAGACATAATTTTTAATCAGTAAAAGAGGTATAATCATCTGTCTCATTGTTCTCGGGACACTTTTACTGCGAACTGAATTTTTGCTGTAAAAAAACCACCATTAACTTGTGACATCTGGCGAATTCATAATTGATGAGATACTAAATCTATATATGGACAATTCGACCTCTATGCCTTAGTGCGTTACTCTAATTTCTATAACCTTCACGGGTATTAAAATGTAAAATGGGAAAAACTAGCAGTTTGTGTTCTTAAATAGATTCTTTTTCCTGCTTTATCATATGTGTAGTTTCTTCCAAGATTGAACAATCACTGTCAATTTAAAAACATGTATTTAAAAACAGATTGCTTAAAATTAAAATTATCTAATTGAATTGCCAACGAATCTAGAAACCAATCTGTCTGTCTGTTTAATGGGTGCTTGGTTGCGTTATTATTATGTTCCGCGATATATTGCTGAAAATTGCCTCATAAACTGGCATTGCCGTTGTTAAAGTCCAGCAGTTGCTGCCCGAGAATTTTCCACCTCGACATCGTCCGGCTGAGTTATTAAACATTTTACTCTCTCTTGTACTGTTTATTTATGCAGCCTTTTGTAGTTCGCCTTCATTGCGCGGCTTCCGTTGGGCGAAGGGAAACTGCAGCTGCATGGGGTAACTTATCAAAGTCTTGCTCATCTCGTCTCCCTTTGGCTCTTAGTCTGGCGTATTAAATTCCTCGGATTTACCGTCTTTACAACTAATAGCATGAAAAGTCGCACTTGCTGCGATTAATGTATATAACAAACACTAAATGTTTTACGTCAGATGGAATAATCAGCGAAAGGCAATAAAAAATCTGAAAGCTTTTGCTGTTTATTTTTATTTGAATTTTAAAGTAACAGTGGCATAGGAAACCTATTTCCTTCCTTCAATTAATAATATATAAATACATCTAAGATTTTCTTGTATTTAAATAAATTCATTATTAAGATACATTTTAATGCTTCCCCTCTGCTAAACTATTCATGACGAACAGTACAAAGGGGAACATCTACGGAAAAGGCAATCAGACAAATTGGAGAAAGGAAGTCAATTCCCCTCATAATACTTTTTATTTTTAACATGGACATATCTTTAAAGATTCGAAAATTCATTAAATTATTTACTTATTATTAGCCATTAACAAAAATATACTAACCTGAATGCTTTGACCAGATGGCTGGAAATTTAATATAATAGCTTATTTGAACTTCCTCTATTACTATTGTGGTATGTTTTTTTCTAGAATTATTGCATGTTTTTTTTCTATAATTAAGAAAATTGCCTATTTTTTATCTGTCTTTCCGTTTTGTGCCTTGCTGTTTTTTGATGTCCGAAATGAAGCCATTGGGGGCAAATGTTGATTTTCATCAGCACTCCTTTGCATAATTCCCAAAGAAGCAAATAGGATTTGGAGACGTGTCTTTTCGAAATGTTGTCACTGAGCGCAATATTCGAAACAATTCAAAAAAAGTCTTGCGATCCCAAATATTTATTATACTCGTATATGTTATACACTCCTGAATTATACATCTTTGCTTAATAGCTTTCATTAAGATAATTTTTTCGAATGAAAAAAATTTAATCGAACGGCCTAGATAGATTTCGACACTATTGGAGGAGTTTTGCATAAGGATACATTCATGTTTTCTAAGCGGAATTTTGGAGGCGGATCTGCAATGGCTTGGGAGCATTCACTTCGCCTGGAATGCTTGATTTGTCTTTCACAAGCTTAAGTATGAATAGTGCAGATTATAAAAAAGAATTGGAGGATCGTCTTCTCCCATTTTTGGGGGAAAATGAGGAAAGAGATCATATTTTTATGCAAGATAATGCATCCATTCACAGGTGCATAGGTGATTTTTTTGTATTATGCTTCCCCATCGACCTACGACAATAAAATTTTCGGGGTGTCGTTTAATTCTGGGCAGGAGTGTATACTATATAATTTGAAAGTAATCTTGAATTCCCCAATCTGATTTTGCATTATTTACTACCACAAAGTTAAACTTAAAGTTTATTGTTTGAAGTGGTCACGAAATCGTCAAAGACGTTTCAAAGTTTATGATTCTGGAGACCAGAAGTCATCGTCATTTCGCATTTTGCACATCAACTCCGTTCACGGTGATCAATTCTGTTGGCTGTGATTTAAGTGCGCTTAAGTTTTGTGGCGAAAAAGGTTGCCCTCGCTCCAGCGCCACCAATCCCTATCATTTGCATTTCACTTTTGCGTGAGGCGAGAGAAAATGTAAATTGATTTATTATGCACAATCGAATGAACGCTCTGTGGGAGTCGGAGCAGAGCAGACCGGAGCTGAGAACCGGAGCCCAGAGGCGGGAGAAGGACTCACGCCGACTGGCGGTCACCGCTGGTTCCCTTTGGGCGTAGTCGTGCGTGCATTTTTTCGTCCTTTGTGCAGCTGCAGGACTGCGAAAAGGGAGAGGTACTGCCTACGGGGCATAAACACAGCTATTAATATTGTTATAAATAAAAAAAGTGAGGTGGAGTCGTAGAGTCAAGGACGCCTCATAAAGTGTTGTTGTCTAGTTGTATATGAACACTTTATTTACAAAATGGTAACCTTTTGCGTTTCAAAATATGTGAAAAATTCGTATGGAATTATTATTTTTAAATTATTTTTTTTGTATGTTGTATGTATTATTGATGCTACAATCTCTGTTATTAACTCTGTTATTAAACTTATTTTCTTTCTTGCTCTGTTATTAAAGGAAGAGTATAGCGACATTGACATTCCTAACTTCGTAGGAGCACAAGTCTAGGAATCATAGGCCAGCAGAGGTGGAGGTACAAAAGAAAATCTGAATGTTTTGCCATAAAAGCTTTTCGCAATAATACATTACGAATTTTTGTTCTTATTTGTAATTTTCGTGCGAAAAACATGGTGGCGGGATGGGACTTAGTTATTTTGAGAGCACCTACCCATGAGAGCCTGTGAGAGGAGGCTGACATTTGGTAAGACAAAATCATAACACATATGTATGTGTTATGAAATACGAGAAACACAGCTAGAAGAGATTGAGTGAAATAACACTCTTAAATGGCGGCTCCGAAATCAATTAAGATCGCAAATCGATTTCAATAACCTTTACTAAATGGAAAACCCAGAGAAGCTGTCGAACCAAGCATTCTAATTGAAATGCATTCATATTGCAATACAATGAAGAGATTGGAGTGCTGGGAAGGATATCCGGGTGAAGGCGCTTGGCTGCCCTGGCAGGAGTGTCAGACAACAGCTGACGGAGCAAATTGCTTTGCGCTTATGACACGAGCAGGAATTGCAAACAAAAAAAAAATAAAAAATTCTGCATACATACAGCTAGACAACCAACCGCAGAAGGAAGCCGATGGGTCCGATGATAATACTGGCTACCCGTGGCCCTCGACTGAGTAGGGTCCAGCCGGTTTGCCGGACATGGGGTGGCCAATTCTCCCGTAAGCGGTTTACCCAGCTTTGCAACAGGGGTGCCCTTGCTTTTTAACATTTTTTGAGCCAAGCTTCGTTTAATTGAGTGCCTGATTAGGTTTCAAGTAGGAGGGAAAGAGACTTCATAAAAGCAGGTTTTCCTTTTATCAAAGAAAGACACAAAGAAGCTCAGTGATGTAATAATATCGTATACAAGAATATACATAAACATTTCTTTAAACTCCAATACATTCTCAAGGGAATTAAATATATAGTTATTTAATTAATTGTTTTTACATTTCAGAAAGACAATTAACAACAAAACGATTTAAATTGAATGTGGATTATTTATGGAAGCCCACAACTGCTGCATTTCACAGAAATCTCCGAGGCTTTAATTAAAAACATGATACAACATATTTCGGCGAAGTAATTGATAACATAATTTGCTTACATAAGCTGGACAACAGTAAATAAAATCGAAATCAAAATGCTAAACTGTTTTGAAGCGATTTTTGCGATTTTATGTGTGGGTCTCGGATGTCTACTTTTTACAACGCAGGCTCTGAGCACAGATACTGGAAGTGATGGCAGTGCCGGCAGCATCGGTGGATCAACCCTCAATAACGGTGAGTGCTGTTTCTTATTGAAATTTTCAACCAATTCAATTGTCAAACAAAACAAAAAAGGCTACAAATTATAACTAATTTTATATATTTTTTGAAGGCCAAATGAGATATATGATATTTTTTTAGGCTTTAAAGATTTATAAAGTTTATAGCGATTTGATATTCGGTTTTTTTTACCCAATCAATTTGCGTAGGCTTTAAATCATACTGTCAATTCGATTAAATTGTAAAGCATTTATTTTATTTTCCATCTGCACCAGTTTCTGTAACTCTCTTGCATTAATTAATTAATGTTTATACCTAGGCTAGAATGGTTTTTTTCTTTTCTGATTGAAACATCCAAAAAGTCATTGTTCTAATGCATGTAGTATTTGTTATAATCGGGAAAGGATCGGGTTGTACGACTATGTTGATGCAATTTCGTGAATTTGTCGAATTTCACACAGTATTTCTAAGATATTCGATGCTTTCCTATGGCATGTTGCCAGAAGAAGAACTTAATATATCATAAAATTAATTTTTTAAACTGTGTATGTTGTATTCATAATATTCGAAACAATTTATTTTACGGTACGAACCGTAAACTGTTATGATTTCGACCTACGCCAATTAATATTCCCGGCGGCACATTTAATTGCATTGCAATCATGGGCTGCAAAAAACGTTCAGTGTCCAGTGTCCAGTGTCCAGTGGTAAAAAATGTTCTCTTAAATCGCTTGCTTTTTGGCATATATATGTATATACATTATGACATTTCGAGGGTTTGGGAGGGTTTGTCAGCTTGCCCAAAATGAAGGCTAACTCAATTAATTGAGCAGTGGTAAAAAGTAAAAAATATGGCTGTATGCGGTGTGATGCCAGGTCAAGAATATGGTCTTTATGGAGCAGTAACTTAACCCCTGCCATCCTACATCCTTTGCCATTTACATTTGCATTAATATCTCCACCTCTTTCCTGCTCGCAAATGAGTATTTCATTAACGTTGTTAATAATTTTCATTGTGGAGAATTTTGCGTTTCATGCTCCTCAGGCGCTTTCGCAACCGCCGCTAACGCCCTCCTTGGTTGCTGTCGCTGGAATAAAAAGTTTATTATGACGCCTGTTTTTGTTGCTGCGGCTCCTCTTGTTGGTTTACATTTTCCATGGCTTAATAATTGCTCATTTCACTTGCAGCTGCCTTTTGTTTCGATGTTATTATATTTGTTGTTCTTGTGGTTAACAATTATGAGGCCACTTAAATAAATTTTATTGCTGTCAGGCTTTATTTATCCAACACAGCCCGTTTCCTCCCACTGGGCCACACCTCCCACAAAGCGAATTGACAATTATTCCTGACCCTTCCCCACGCCGACCATTCTCCCTTTAGCAGTTAACCAGTGAAAAGACAAATGAGCGAACCAAAAACTTTTGCATGCCATTTATTAGCTCGGAAAGTTTTTACGCTTGGTGCGATTTTGATTTAGCTTCGGGCAAGGAGATCTACTTGAACAGCTTTGGTTCGGTACGGGGGGAGACTGATAAATGTTATGGAATCGGGGTCGGGAAATTATGAATGGGGAATCCCCACAAAACAGGAAGCCAAGGGGAGAGAATGGGGAAACCCATCAAAACAAGGGGGCATGAGCTACGATAAATCCCTTGATAATTCTCCCTGAAACGCTGCATAAAACAATTGCCACGAAACGAACGAAATTAAATGGCGCTTATCTGGTATAAAGTCTGGGCTAAATGGATTTTGAAATAAGTAATCTGAATAATTAAATACTACTGAATAAGGGGTAGTTAAATACAAGTAACTATATGAGACTTTATTAGAATCATATAAAGCGGAAAACTCCTAATTACGCCTGAGCATTAAACACCCTGCCAAAACACGCTCTAATGAGCCTTATTTTCGTTATGGCTAAAAATAAGAGTCCTGTCAACTAAATTTCATATGCAAATCCCCCAGACCGACCATCGCTACCTGATAATCTGCTTGATTTATGCGAGTGCACAGGGAGCAACTCCTCGGCGAGAGTGAACCCTGCCCTGGTCCAAGCCAAAGCCCGTTCCAAGGATAATAGGATGCCGTCGGCTCTCGGGGCACATCATTAATCTCGGCATGACGCCCATGCGGGATGCGGCAGACGGGCGGGTCCGGGCCGGGCCGGGCCGGGACGCCCATCAGGTTACTTTCACTGGCTACTGGCTACTAGACATTGGCCCAGGCTGGGATCTACTGACCTTCGCCCAATAACTCAATGCTCGGCGGCCCAGGGAAGACACGGACACGTGCTAATTGCTAATCAAGGCAGATAAGTGCCTGGCATGCCCGTAGATAACGCCCACCCCGCATTACCCATTACCCATTACCCATTAAGCGGTGAAGCCAAGCGGAAATCATTTTATTTTTATTGCTTGCCGATTGGCTGTAGAAAAAAGAGTGGAAAAAAGGACAGGACTATAGGTGACCTGGATATACAAACGAGTTGTAGTATTCCTGTGCCAGGGATCCCTTGTGATCTCGGTAATACAAGATGGAATTCGAGGGCTATCCCCATAAGCTTATTATTAATGGATGTTTTTTAGTGGTTGCAATGGCCTTGCTCCCCTTCATTTTAGGAATGGATTTCTGTCCGGCAGACAAATGATCTCCTGCTTATAAGTCATTGTGTTCTGTGCCTTATCTGCGATCTAACAAATTAATGGGTTCGGGACCGCTGCAGCCCTCACTACATCCTTCATACAAATGGAAGAATAGGTCCCTTCCCATAGTTTCACCAATCGCTTCCCTTTTTGAGACACTCCCTCTGTTTCTTTTGGAATGGTCTTGGGTTCTTCCCCTCTGCCACAACCACAAATATACACACACTCACTTGAAACAGAGGATTCAACGGAGCCTTTGTTTAAATGTGACATTACATAATGATACTCAACACTTAGCTCCGGGGGATGGGGACTTTCAACGACCTTTTATGGTTCCGTCCCATCTTCCGCGACAATTTGGCTGAGAAAGCCATTCCGAGTGTGTTGTGATTGTTGTCTCCACTTAAATACCAAATTAAGTGTAATTTTTATTGTCCTCGGCACACATAAGCACACAGTTGACAAATTTGATTTTTCTGACTGACACCACCGACTTCCCTTATCCAGCCTTGACTTTCCTTCTTCGCCATCACTGTGTTTTTGGCTTAGTTTTTGTTGTTTTGTAATTGTTTACGTAATGTAATGCACACACATGTCTGGCGGATGAAGGGAGACTATATGGCGATGTCTGGCTGAGTTAAATCATTTGGCTGCCACTTAATGACGTTAAGTTCAGAGGATATGACGGATACGCCGCTCGACATGGAATCAAAGTGTTTTTCGCACTCTGGCTTCCCTGGCTTATACTCTGGAGGTGGCTTAGTGCGAGTCAAGGGCAAGGAGAGATACGATAAATATAGATTATAACCGATAAACACAGCTAGATTAAATCAGTGTGAGAGTATGGCATTAATTGAATTATCGCAATGGCTTTAACATAATTATATTTTAAAATTAATATAATAAATAAATCATGACTGGAGATGTATTTCAGAAGAACCCAAAGGATACTTTGAGAGGCTAGATCGATTCGGTGGTGATGCTGATGGTAGTGAGGAGTTATGAAACATGGGGAGTCGTGAAACATGGCCATAGATTTCGAATAGTGGCTTTTCGATATTTTTTTTTTGTCAACATTTTGTTAACCCCAATGCTTAATTTGATAAAGCACTTGTACCGATATCACTCTTTTTTATATATTCCCACACACTGTGTTTAAAATTCGTGCAAAAAAATTTGCTCGAGGATTATTCATGTGTGGGCATTCTGATGAACAGTTGCAAGTGAATCTATAACAGTTAGTAGTGCTTAAATATAATCAGCATTCATTAAGCTTTTAATTTACACAAGAATTTGAGAGAAAATATTTTTGTGTTAGAAGTCGCGGTCCGATTTTTAAAAAATTAACAAATGGGGAGAAATTAAACACATCGAGTGGGGAGATCTTAAACACAGCAAACATGACAATTGTTGATTACGAATCTCGATGGTTGATTGTCATTATTTAAATGTATGTGTGTATCTGAACAATATATGAATGCCATATAAACAATATAATAGGTGTATAAATTGTATATACTATAATAAGGCAAAAGAAGCCTGGTCAAACCACCGCCAGCAAAACGTAGTCGTCGCACTTGAAAGATGATTCCGATCTTGAAACATTTTTTCTAAGAAGTTTAAAATTTTGTTCAATACTTGTCTAATATCACTGAAAACAGTGTTTCATCAACTCCCCACGATTTTTTCCAAACTTCTTAACTCACACAATCTCCCTATCCTATATACATATTTTTAAAAAAAATTTAATACTTTTAATTTTAGGCTGAAAATTTATATGTCTAGTTCAAAACTACCTTTGTTATCCCTCACATTTTTGCGAACAACAATGTTTTCTGTAAGAAAAATTTTTGGTTTTAATGTATAATAAATGCTCAATTATTTGTGGTGGGAAATTATAAACTTAGTAAAGCGCTAGTACTAGCTAGTAGTCTTATATATATTCTCACTACTATATATGTCGGAACGAGCTGGATCGGACGACTATTTCACTTTAACTATCCAATAGAAATGAGTCCGAAAATTTACAAAAGTAATACAAAAAAATGATCTAACCATCTTGTCCAGTTTTCAAACAATTATTGCTGAAAATATGCTTTGAGATATGACCATTTTTAATAGGGCTAGAATTTCGATTATAATTTTATGGAACGGGTATTTAAACTTTGGCTTTCCGAAGTTAGCTTCATTTCTTGTTTTTCTGTTGTTCTTTGGTTATATTAATAACAAAACCATCTTAATGATTGTAATTCTTATTTCTCATTATCCTGACTTTAGGGCATTTGGTTATTGAACTGGCCTATTAGCCGTTCTGAACTTTCGTTTTTGTCAGTCTTTGTACCGTAATCATCAAAAATAACCAGAGCCTGTTTTTCTGGGAAATTTTCCAAAACGCAGGGGCGGCCTTGTCGGGGCCTCTGGAGACCACAACCGCTGACTTTAATTAAATTAACAACACGAATTGTCAAACGCAGTACGCCCAGTCAGTCTTCGCGGCGGCACAACGACGAGCTGTGAACAGAAATGGGAAGTTGGGGAAGCAAACCTTATTAAAAACGTGTCAGAAACATTTCCATAAATATTTCAGGTGCAACTTTTTTTCCAGCGTGTCAAAGTGCCAAAACCAAAGTGTCAAACTGTTTGCGGAAAGGCTACGAAATCAATAAGCTGTTAAAGTTTGTTTCGTGCTGTCGGCTCGAGGCGAGTGTGTCCGAAAGTTTTGGCCGGGGCAAGCAACAAGTTTATAAATAAGGAAAACATGCAAATTTCAATTCAATCCAGAGTCAACAAAAGTTGTGAGCCAGACAATAAATGAATATTTATGGAAAAGGGACAAGGCAATTTGCCTTAAATGTTGGTTAAATTGGTTTGGATGCTTTGTAAAGTGTTAGGGAACAATTGCGAATAAGTTGCTTGATTTAAGACCAATCAATTACTCAGACTTAGATTGCTCTAAAATAGTTCAGAACAAAGAGTTTGACGAGCTAAGTGAAAATAAATATTCCAACTACTTTTATGTGCAAAGGAAATTAGTAATATCATGCTTTTAACATGATATGAACATAACATGGTCATATGTAGAATAATGTGCAATAAAAATGCCTTCCCTAAAATGAAGGTTGATAACAGAATTTTAATGGTTTTGGGTTCTCATCGAAAAAAGCTGGGAAAATGTACGAGGGACCGAGACATTAAGCATGGTGGGCAGACTCTTTTGTGAGTCGTCCGTCCCTTTAATAAAATCAGGATAACACGGCGGTATCAATAAGCGAGGCGAATAAAATCAATTGTTATGATGCCATAACATATCCCGTCCCCACGGGACAGTAGCTAGCGGCATAGACATGTCCCGATGCAGTGCGTTCGGAAGTTTCCCACTTGGCTGTTGGCTGTTGGCTGTTGTCTGCGTTGGCGAAAACTTTGAACCCTTCCGGAGGAGCGGCAGCAGTTGTATTCGCCTCCTTGTGCGACTTGGGATAAACAAAGCCATAATTCAAGCAACGTTTTGCCCGCCAGCAGCCTTACTTGACTTGCATAAACAAATTGTGCTCAAGTGTACTGGAATCGCGGTGGAGCGGGTCTCCGCCTCTCCGGCCATGCTCGTCAAGCTCGGCGTAAACATGATAGATTTATAGTTGCCTCCGCTTCTGTGGTCGGATGGCTAGATGGTCCGATGGTCGGAGGGTTGGAGGGTCGTCGGCGACATTGCAGCGTGAAACGTGTGGCATACTTAATGGCATTCGTTGGGCCAGGGCCAGGGCCAGGCGGCTTAAGCTTATCTCAGCTCGTAAACACATGGAGACCGGCGGCTAGTTCTACTAGTTCCCACATGGACCCTGGGAAGTGGATCGCGCCTGCAATCCAAGCAGGGCTAGACTCGTCCCTTTGGGCTTCGGTGTGCTCGGCACTTGACTTTGTTTTCGTCAATAAATTTTAGACAAGTTTTTCTCCCTCCCTCCTTCTATTTTCTTGTATTTTGCTGCCGCCACGCTGCCCCGCCCGTTCGTCTCAGCTGCCATGGCCAGCCAGCAGCCGGAAAAACCGCACGCCGGGCGCCCGTCGGCATGCCACAGTTTTCTGGCTTTCCTCTTTTTGTTCCATTTCCCGACGCCGACTGTAGGCAACGTTCGATGCCAATTTGTGCTTAAATGGCGTGTTAACATTTAAATGTTATTTTTACGCCTAATAAAATGGCATGGTGCGAAAAAAAATACAAAGTTCAAAATGACGTGATATTCAACAACCGATGGGAGTCTGCTGGAAATAGGATGACTTATTAAATGGTTGGTAAGCAGTGATTTATCCTTTAATATTTTTAAACACCAGAGGAATGTTTGTAGTTGTAGATAAACGTTTTTTTCTAGTTTACCTGACAGGCATTAAGAACAAGAGTGGGTTACAAAATATATAAAAATGTATTATTTAAGTTCATAGTATTAAAGCTGATACGATTTTGAAACAGAAACCATTCTATAGGCGTTTTTTAAAGCTTTTACAATAGAAGAGCTCAAGAAGTTTATGCCTTTGCCCCAAAAACATTCTTTATTTTTCCTCTTATTCAAATGGCTTTAGCTAATATCGTAACAAATCCCTTACTCTGTCGCCACGCAAACCTTTTCCATTGAAAAACCCTCCCAAACAGTGGGCCTTGGCAATCTCCATTATCCAGTCCGATTTTCCTTTTGATTTCACACACAAACTGCGGGAGGGGGAATCAGGAAGAAAGTCTGTTCGGAGAAGAAGTCTCGATGAAGAACTTTATTTTCGCCGAATGCGCTTAAATTCGCTGGACTTCTTTGTTTATATCGCTGGTTTTATTGTTTTAAAATTGGTTATTTATGCAATCCTTTCTGGTATCTGCCGAGATATGTTTTTCTTGAGGATAATTCGGCTTAGGTTTGGGGTGCCCCAAAAATGAAACCTTTTTGTTGACTGCTTAAAAATCGTCTAACGGAAGAGATAATCATTTGAATTCTTTATGATATAATTTTCTAGATTCTACAAAATGGTTATGTTTAAATCACCTTCCGATTTAAGACTCGAATTCAAGTGTGTTTGCAAATAATTCAGAAGTAAATATGATTTAAAATCGTAAAAACAGTGCGGTGTGGCGCAAGGTAACCCGCATGCCCCCTTCTACAGATTTTGTGTTATATTTTTATAGGTTTGTGTGCCAGGTATCTGGAAGCACGCCCGGCTGCCGCTTAAAGGACTCGACTCGACGCGACGCCAAGGTCCTTTATCAAAGCGAAAGTTGTTGCACAGTTGCACGGCCACCACACACACCCTGAAAGAGAGATCCCTCCCACTCGCTCGCTCGCTTGCGGGTCAATTATCGCGCTTTGCATGCCACGAACAGTTGTCGTCCATCCTCCATCCTCAATCCGCCAGCCTCTATTCTGGGCCCTCATCCTTCCATTTTTTCCGAGCTCGACCCTGCTCCGCCCCTGCACCATGAGCCCCTGCACCTGCCAATGCAGTTGCGGGAAAAGCCGAAAGCCAAACAAACTTGTAGCTTAAAGTTGCCCCATTGAGTTGGCCCTGTGTCCGCTTATTTGGCTGGATGTCTGTTTGTTTGTTTGTGTAGCCCGCGGCTAGCCATTGCAATGAAAACTTTTTGGCCCTAACGCTAATTAGGCATTACGTATACGCTCCGCAGTCGAGGATCTTCAAGTCCGTACGCTAAATCGCGCTAATCACACAGCACGCGCTCTCGCACTCGCACTCGTCCCTTCCCTGCCCTTTGTGCGGCAAGTGCTGTGCAATGGTTGCCTCAAGTGGCTGCCGCCATCTAAATTATGCCACAACAACAACTCGCACTCTCCAAGAATTGTGGCCATGTGCACTCAGCATCATTTAGTGGCACGTCCTCCACCGACCCCGCCTCCACCGCCTCCGCCGCCCTCGTAGCCATGCAACCTCCTTTTGTGCGGCATTGTGCGAGTGTTCGTTGCAATCTGCAAAGTATGCAAGGCAGTGAATTAGGTGAATTGCCAGCGTTGGCTGCTTGCCCCAAAAACAAAAAGGAAACAAGAAATCGTCGTTGATATAATAACTTCTTTGACTATTGGATTTTCGGCGAACTCCCCAAAAGTTTGTTTAATTTCTTAAAACGTAATTATAATAACATTTGTTCGGTTAATATTTGCTAGTAGCACTTCAATTCAATTGTAATAGTAATTACTCTCAAATGTCATTAAACATTGTATCAAAGTTATACGTGAGTGAGTGATTAAAAGAGAAATTAATAAATAATCTTAGTCAAACGAAAATGTATTCAATATGCAAAAGAGTCAAGATGCCTCGCTGTTTATTAATAATAACATTTATTTTACCCCTCAAGAATAAGCAATATATTTTATTTATGCCAAGAAATGGACAGAGAGAGAAAGTAACTTTCGGTTGCCATAATAACAATAAAGTAAACATGAAATTTATTATTAAAAAAGTGCATGAGAAAATGTAGAAAGAAATACAGAGAAACACAAACATTGTTGTCGGCGGAATATGCCCTCTGGTTGCACAAACAAAATGGTCAAAATACTGGCTATGCGATGACCACTTTTACGAATAATAATGAAAAATGTCGAAAACCGCACTGAAACGCCCAACGACTTGTTCGATATGCAAATGCCTTTATGATAATGCCTTTGCAAAATGTCGTGGGGTGTTGCACGATACCAGCTCCCGAATGTGGGACGTTTCACAGATGGATGATGGGCTTCGGTATTGAGCCTTAATGGTTCCAAGAGAAATGTATTCCATTTCTTTTTCACAAAAAATAAAAGTCCTGGGCAGAAATAACAAAGGGCCATGCAGAGGGGTGAGTTTGATAAGTTTGAAAAGCTTTTTAGGATTAATAAGCCACATTTTTTGTGTACCAACTTGAAGCAATATGTAAAAGCATTAATTTTATAAGCTTTAATTGATATTTCAATATCTTAAGTTGAATATTTAGTTACTGATATGAGTTACAACTTATAATACAACTTATCAATGGCTGGGTAACTTTTTTTTTCTCGTAGGCGAACTTTTGTGGCGACCCTCGGCCGCCTTGACCCCATATTGCTCATACGGCGTTATGCATAAGTAATATCATGTTAGTGTCAATAGTTGTCAAGGAATCGCAGTTGACAGGAGACTCACCCCATGGCCCGCCCCTGATTGCCTGCTCCTTGGCACTTCGTTACTGGCCTCACCTTCCTGTGTGAGGGGTTGCCCGCCAAATGACCCACATATGTTGTATTATTCTGGATTGGCATTACTTTCGGGAGCGCAGGGCCGCCGGCTAAATAAGAGAAGAAGCTCGTTAGTTTTGCTCTTGGCATTTCAAATCGACTCGTTTCCGGGGGCCGAGTGGCGGGGAGGGCAAGTCCTTTTAGCCAGCTCCTTGTTAGGGCGCTAACGCACTGAGCTGTCCAGATCTGGCTGTGTGTTTGCCTCTGCCGAATGGCTGCCCGAAGGCCTGGGGGTCGCATATGTTACTTTATTGGCATTCAATTTGAGTTATCGCTATTTTTTCCTGTTCATATGCGTTTTTGCTCCACGTCCGCCGGGCGAGCTGGGGGAAATGAATTTTTTCACTCAGCCATTGTGAGGAGCTTGTTGTTGCAGTAGCTTGAATGCAACCACCAGTCTGAGATTTCGACGAAAGTTTACGTTTGTGTTTTGTATCTGGGCACGTTCCACGCGGCATGGAGGGACTGTGAGACTGAATAAAAGAGCAAGAGAGGCACCAAATATCTAATAATCACATTTTTTCACTTTATTTGATTTGATTCCATTGCTATTTATTTGTTTGTATCTCCCTTCAAGTTCCTTTGTGTATTTACCAAAAAAGTAACCCCGAAGTAGTAGAATATTCGGAGTTTAACCTACAAAACGAACCATAACAATAACCTTACAGCCTTGGTTAACCCGAGCAATGTCCTCCTTTCGACAATAATTATGAAATGGGCTTTCCGTTTTTATTGCTATCCAATTGATTCTTGTTTATCGACGTTTCACTTCCGTTTGGGCTTGTCCCTGTCCCTGACCCTCTCTTATTCATTAGTATGCAGTATTGTTGACAAGGGCTGGTGGGTTCTGCCAAACCGGAGTCTGTCCTATTAATTATAAACGAGAGGAGTCCAAAAATACAAGATACCAGCCAGACCTGTCAATGTCCTTGGGGGTGTAAACAAATACTGCCACGCGCTAGTCATTAAATTTTACAAATCGTGGAGAGTACTTGTGCTTGAGGGTGTTTCTCGGCTTTTGAACTTTTTGCAGGCAGCCGGTTTGAATAAGGGTTTTCGGATGGCGAGTGGCAAGGTTACTCGTTAGGTGTTGCAACATCCGCAGCCACACACCCCTGCTCCTATTCCGGATTCACGATTCCTTGTATCCCTTTCTGACATATTTGTATCCGTGTATCCATTATGGGAAGACAAAGTATGTAATGCAGAATTCGCACATGTTTTGTGCGGAAATTGCCAATTAGTAAAGCGTGCGAGTTTCAGAACTTACTCAACCCAACTTATTCCTTGTATTTTCTTATTAAGTGCCTGACTGATGTGCATCAAGTTAGCAGGGCAACTTTGGAAAATCAAAATTTTGTTTATGCCATAATTTGCCGTTAATTATCCGTTAATTATTCGTGAAGAAAAAATTTGCCGTTCAATTTTTTATCCTTTTTTTGATGTCCTGCTAAGTTGATATCAAGTTAGCAGGGCAACTTTGAAAACTTTAAGATTTCCAAAATTTTTTTTCAGAATTTGCCGTTAATTTGCCGTTAATTATTCGTGAAAAATAAAATTTGTTGCTCAAGTTTTTAATATTATTTTTTAAAACATAAAGTTGCCCTGCTAAGTTGATATCAAGTTAGCAGGGCAACTTCTGAAACTTCAATATTTCCAAAATCTTTTTGCAGAATTTGCCGTTAATTATCCGTTAATTATTCGTGAAAGAATTAAATTTGTCGCTCCATTTTTAATATTTTTTTTATTTTTAAAACACAAAGTTGCCCTGCTAAGTTGATATCAAGTTAGCAGGACAACTCCTGAAATCCTTCACATTTCCAAAATGTTTTTTAGCCAGAATTTGCCGTTAATTTTCCGTTAATTATTCGTGAAAGAATTAAATTTGCCGCTCCATTTTTAATATTTTTTTTATTTTTAAAACATAAAGTTGCCCTGCTAAGTTGATATCAAGTTAGCAGGGCAACTTCTGAAACTTCAATATTTCCAAAATCTTTTTAGCCAGAATTTGCCGTTAATTATCCGTTAATTATTCGTGAAAGAATTAAATTTGTCGCTCCATTTTTAATATTTTTTTTATTTTTTAAAAACACAAAGTTGCCCTGCTAAGTTGATATCAAGTTAGCAGGACAACTCCTGAAATCCTTCACATTTCCAAAATGTTTTTAGCCAGAATTTGCCGTTAATTATTCGTTAATTATTCGTGAAGAATTAAATTTGTCGCTCCATTTTTAATATTTTTTTTTATTTTTTAAAAACACAAAGTTGCCCTGCTAAGTTGATATCAAGTTAGCAGGACAACTCCTGAAATCCTTCACATTTCCAAAATGTTTTTTAGCCAGAATTTGCCGTTAATTTTCCGTTAATTATTCGTGAAAGAATTAAATTTGCCGCTCGTGTAATTAAGTTTTTATTTTAAATTAATGTTTTCTCTTATAGATATGTACGTAGTCTAATGAGAAGGGTGGCAACGCCAATAAGGTTCGACAGTAAAGTTGTCTGCGTGTGTGTGGCCATGCATGTATGTATTAATGTTTGTTTGTCCAGGGCTGTTTTGGCGGTTAAACATTTAATCAAAGTCCGTTGTAAGTTGTAAGTCCGTTTTGATTGTATGTGTGCACGAACTCGACAGCACATTTTGAACGAAATTTCATATTTGAATCAAAATCAAATCGAGAACTGAAATACTTCGAAACTAGTATAGGTTTTGCTGAAAACAACATAATATAGTCTGTGGTCGTGATGGATAAGTTGATGGTCACCGTCTATGTAAACAAGGGATCGATCCCTCTCGAAATTCTTTTTTTAATATTCTATTTATTTTCTTTTATTATGTGTTGAACATGTATGCATGTATGTATGTATACATGTATGCATGTATGCATGTATGTATGTAAGCATGTATGCATGTATGCATGTTCATATGCAAGTACATGTATATGTACATATTTTGTTGATATTTTATTAACTTTTAAAATATATGTACGTGCGTAATACGCCCTGCGGATATATGTATGTAAATAGTATAATTCTCAGAATTTAAATTGAATTCAGTTTAAAATTTGTTTAGTGAAATTAAAGGTGTGAAACCGCATGTTTGCATGTATGTATGTATGTATGTATGTATGTATGTATGCATGTATGCATGTATATATGTATGCATGTATATATGTATGTATGTACATATGTATGAAGACGTGTAAATGTGCGTTGGACAAAATTTAAATGCCTCATTTATTGAGTTTAAGCTGTTAGCTGCCCTGCAGTACCACTGTCATCAATAGGCCTCTGTAATCAACGATTCATCAATAGCCGACGGCGATTTCCACCGAGCCGACGCTCTCTTTCGACCTTCGTGTCAAACCCGACTCTCTCGCGCTCTCATTTTTCTATTCACACAAAAGGTTGATTACAGCTTGATTACAAATGTTGATGAAAAGTTGATTACAAGAAGGTATAATTAATCAGTAAGTCATCAACAAAAAACGGCATGTAGGCTCTTGCTCTCTCAAACTCTTGCTCTCTCAAACTCTCCCTCTCTCGAACTCTCCCTCTCCTAACAAACAAGCGTTTTCAATTGCGTTTTAATTTTAAAGAAGTAAAGACGCAATATATTGCGGTTAACAAAAGTTAAAGAAAAGTGAAATTATATTAAAAACAGTGAAATATATAAAAAACAGTGGAATTAAGTGTTTTACGCGGACTTTTCTCTATTGGGTAATATTGTCTTTTTAATGTTGTCTTTTTTTTATATTTATTTACTGTTTATTTTTTGTAGATGCCATTGGTCAGGCTGACCTTGCGGTGCGGTCCAAAAAGGAGGAAGGACGGAAAAAGGAAGCGAATTTAGATTTATTTAGAATTATATATTATTTTTTAGTTATTAGTTATTATATAATGTTATGAAATAAGGAAATAAATAAATGAAAATGAATTAAAAATCGTTGATTACTTATTGATTAAATGTTGATGAAAACGGATGAATTGTTGATTAAATGTTGATGAATTGTTGATTAAATGTTGATGAATTGTTGATTAAATGTTGATGAAAAACTGATTAATTTTTTGGTATAAATGTTGATGAATTGTTGGTATAAAGTGTTGATGAAAAAATGATTAAATGTTGATGAATTTGTGTTGATGAATTTAGCGGTCATCCCATACAAATTCATCAACCTTTATTGGCTTGTAATCACTTTTTCATCGACACATCGACACATGTGTTGATGAATGTTGATGAAACGTTGATGACAGGTACTGCAGGGTGTATTTGAATTATTTCTGGTATTTAGGTATATGTATGTATGTATGTATATGTGTACATATATTTTGCATTCCAAAATATATGTAAAAATAAATTAAACTCTAAAGGGCATTTAAATTTTGTCCAACGCACATTTACACGTCTTCATACATATGTACATACATACATATATACATGCATACATATATACATGCATACATGCATACATGCATACATACATACATACATACATGCGGTTTACAAACATGCGGTTTCACACCTTTAATTTCACTAAACAAATTTTAAACTGAATTCAATTTAAATTCTGAGAATTATACTATTTACATACATATATCCGCAGGGCGTATTACGCACGTACATATATTTTAAAAAGTTAATAAAATATCAACAAAATATGTACATATACATGTACATGCATATGACATGCATACATGCATACATGCTTACATACATACATGCATACATGCTACATGCATACATGCATACATGCATACATACATACATGCATACATACATACATGCATACATGCATACATGTTCAACACATAATAAAAGAAAATAAATAGAATATTAAAAAAGATTTCGAGAGGGATCGATCCCTTGTTTACATAGACGGTGACCATCAACTTATCCATCACGACCACAGACTATATTATGTTGTTTTCAGCAAACCTATACTAGTTTCGAAGTATTTCAGTTCTCGATTTGATTTTGATTCAAATATGAAATTTCGTTCAAAATGTGCTGTCGAGTTCGTGCACACATACAATCAAAACGGACTTACAACTTACAACGGACTTTGATTAAATGTTTAACCGCCAAAACAGCCCTGGACAAACAAACATTAATACATACATGCATGGCCACACACACGCAGACAACTTTACTGTCGAACCTTTTGGCGTTGCCACCCTTCTCATTAGACTACGTACATATCTATAAGAGAAAACATTAATTTAAAATAAAACTTAATTACACGAGCGGCAAATTTAATTCTTTCACGAATAATTAACGGAAAATTAACGGCAAATTCTGGCTAAAAACATTTTGGAAATGTGAAGGATTTCGAGTTGTCCTGCTAACTTGATATCAACTTAGCAGGGCAACTTTGTGTTTTTAAAAATAAAAAAATATTAAAATGGAGCGACAAATTTAATTCTTTCACGAATAATTAACGAATAATTAACGGCAAATTCTGGCTAAAAACATTTTGGAAATGTGAAGGATTTCAGGAGTTGTCCTGCTAACTTGTATCAACTTAGCAGGGCAACTTTGTGTTTTTAAAAATAAAAAAATATTAAAAATGGAGCGACAAATTTAATTCTTTCACGAATAATTAACGGATAATTAACGGCAAATTCTGGCTAAAAAGATTTTGGAAATATTGGTTTTGGTTGCCCTGCTAACTTGATATCAACTTAGCAGGGCAACTTTATGTTTTTAAAAATAATATTAAAACTTGAGCAACACATTTTATTTTTTCACGAATAATTAACGGCAATTAACGGCAAATTCTGAGAAAAAAATTTGGAAATCTTAAGTTTTAAGTTGCCCTGCTAACTTGATATCAACTTAGCAGGACATCAAAAAAAGGATAAAAATTGAACGGCAATTTTTCTTTCACGAATAATTAACGGATAATTAACGGCAAATTATGGCATAAACAAAATTTTGATTTTCCAAAGTTGCCCTGTAACTTGATGCACATGCCTGACTGAGTCTTTGTACAATTTTATACAAATAATTTTCTAAGTCTCTGCAATTTAACTTACGAACTTTGTGCTGAGAAACCGTAAAAACTTTTTTAGCTTTGTTGATTTGTAGAAAGATAAGCAATATATACTAAAGAGTAACGTCATTACTATTGCCCTAGCCAGTGACTTTGACAAGCTGCAATCAGGTTGGCCATTAACCCGCCTAATGCCATTTTGTGCATCCTAATTATTATCGAGTATACACAGGCCAATCGAGTCTGTGTGGTATGTAGCTTCGACATAAAGTGCATAATTAAAAGGGGACATCTTCGAGGGAGCTTGTTTGCAGTGTCCAGTGTCCAGTGGCCTGGCTAGGCTGGCTGCACATTCCCGGGCCGTCGAATGGCAATGGAAATCATCTGCTGCCTCGTCTCCTGTTGTTGACTCTTGCTTAATAAAGCAGCACTTAGTGTTTGATGGCGACCCGAGGCAGATCCTCGTGCCCCATTCCATGTCCTCTCGGAGCTCTGGCGGCTACTTAAACTCTTCCATTTGTGTGGGTGCAGGTGTGTGTGTGTGTGCGTGATTGGGTGTGGCTGCGAGTGTGTTGCGGCTGTGATGCAGTTATGCTCATTTCCGCCTGAGTAGTTTCCGACTTTGCTTTTGCTTACATCTACTTCTGCATGCGGGGTCACACGCACACACACTTGGCTATATGTTTACTTGCGGCAGCAACTCGGGAGGGTAGTACGAAAACTTTTCAGCCGAGCAACTAAGTCTGCTTTTGCACCTCGGACTTATAAAACCCACTTCTTCCATTCGACCCAGTTTGAGGTCTTTATCCAGCAGCTTTATCTTCAGCAGCTGAACAGACTGACATGGCTGGATGACTGGATGACCCTGACAAGTGAATATATATTTTATACTTATAATATTAATAGAAACCTAAAGGGTATACATATATATTCCTGGTCAGCATCCCTCCAAGAAACATCAAATTGATGTACTTCAGGTTCAGAAAACTTCTTGAATGGCCCACTTGCATATATGCAATCGTCTGTACATAAACAACAAGAGGGGCAACAAATACAACAGCAGCAACTGGAACACACACTCTTGTCACTCATTCACTCAGTCAAACTGTCAATGCTCGTTTCAATCTTTGTATTTTGTGCTTTGCCTGCAATTGGCAGCCGGGGCAGCATTACATTTGCTTGATTGAACTTGCCCCGTGCACAGTGCTTCGTGCTTCGTGCTCCGTGGCATGGTGGCCACTGGCTTTCAGGCTGCTCCTGCCTGCCCTTCACGCCCTAGATGCCGTCCCCGTCTGTCCGGATGACAGTCGAAAAATACTCGGGACATAAAACTCAGACTAGACCAGAAGAGACCACGGTCGCAGGTCGCAGCCGAAGGCAAGTCGGATGCTCGGTGGGATGCTCCGATACTTGCCACCACCCGGTACCTGCCAGCACGGAGTACGATATCTCCCTAAATGCATAAACACAGACCCCCAACAGACCCACATTCAGTTGGCCAAGGCAGTCGAGCTCGAGTTACTGCTACCCGACTTCCGACTTCAGATGCAGCCTCAGTCGCTGTAACATTCTTCATGGCGCCTTCTGTTTAAAGGGCACTCTTCATCAACAATGGCAAACTTGAAATAAATATGTATAATATTCGCTCGTGGAGCTATCACTTAATCTGTCAGCTTGGGATGAGAATAGAGCAAAATATAAAGGCGGATAAGTAGATCAGAAAAGTCGTATCACAGCGGAGACAAATCCAAAATCAAGAAGGACTCTATACTCGGTTACCCCGACTTTTAAATACTTTAATCATATATTATTTGCGAATGATTATATTTTATTTAGAATTATTATACCTGATTCTTGTAGATTTAGATGTATTTTGCGGTGCATTTTTATTTGAAAGTAAACAATAATTTTTGCCTTAAAATTAGGATTAAATAAATAAATAATTAAATATGAACCTTTGAAATAAGAATACTTTTAAGCGTGGTTTTAAGTCAAAAATACATACAAATTTAGTGATTATATAAGTTATATTTTAAAGAATAAAATGCAATAGAAACAAGCAAGTCGTCTATGAAATCTAAAAAATGTATTTAAATAAAATGGAAGACTTGAAATTTCAAATGTTTCACACACAACTTATAGAGTTTGTAGATGAGGTCTTGAGTTATTTAAAAACTTTATTAATAGTGTAAACAAAACTAATGATAGTGCCTCTAGAACCTTTGAGTTTTTCGCAGTCTGCATTTTTATTGCATTTATCTCTGGTGGCGGAATGTTCGGTATTCTGGCGCAATTGACTGTGACAAGCGGCTAAAACCCATCCCCCATTCAGAGGAAGGGAAGGAGCTAACTCCGAATGGCTAGCAGTTGGGGGAGGCAAGGAAAGAGAAAAGTTTGCCCTGTTCACATTTCAGGGTCTGTCACTCGTCTGTTGTTCTTTCTAAGCATATCAATTAGGGTTCCGTTGGTTTTTGGCTTGGCTTTGCATCTCCGACTGGAGTTAGCTCATCATTTGCATGGAAATTACCCTGGTCCACAAGCTCCGCCCTCGATCCGCTTTAAGTTCACAACTTTTTGCCAAATCACAGTGTGAGAAAACAATTGTGCAATGCACAAAAATTGAAATGGTTCTGAGCTGCGAACGGAGGCAAACAAAAAAAAAAATTCTTTGAGAAAAACAAAAGTTTAACTCTTTTAAATTCATTTAAACACTTTTAGCGCTTTTCACGCCCCTCACCAGCGAGCATCTCCAGTCCGCTAGGCGCTTTATGGACGCCGAGGAGCGGCCAAGTTTTGTTTCGTTTTTGTTGTCAAAAAGAGGAGTAGGAACCGACTGGCGATGAAGAAAAAAGTGGTAAAGTTTTCCCTCAAAGGCGAGACTGAAAATATAAGGATAATACGGAAAGCAGTTCGAGCTTGAACGACCGGAGTCTAGTTGGAAAGTGTTATAGATGAGGAAAAGGGGCCTCGATATAAACACAATTTATCCGTCAAAGTGCCATAAATATAGAAGACATCTCTTTAACTTTCCTTCGCTTTAGTTCTTAAATTCTGGACTTCAGTGTTTGAATCGAGACGAGCCCATAGCCCCCCGCCATTGAAGCGAAAGCGGAGCGCATGCCAATTGTGCAATTGTTGGAAAATTTCTTTTTTCTTTCTTTCCTTCTTTCTGCTCCTCTTTTTTTGTTTCTCAAAACTTGCGCGGTCTGCCTTGTCTTTCCGCTGCCGCTATCCCCTGGTTTACGCTTCCTGGCAAGCCTTGAACTGAGTTTTTCATTCTCTAGTGACGCCGGGAACCGCTATCCTGATAGGTGTTGGTCACCATGGAACTTTCGTTGGAGGAGGGAGTATACTGTGTCTGGGTCTCGGTGCACACCACGACCGTTAGTCGCTTTGATCGAATATTTAAAGTTAATGAACAAGATTGCCCAAAGAAATCGGAGCCAAACGTGCTGCGGCAAAGCCCAGGAGTTTCCAAAGAGTTCAATCAACCTGACAAATTTCAATCAAGATGGGGCAAAAACCGGGCACACAAATTCCGGTCCCTGAAGCCAGATCCCTGTCCAATTCGAAATCGAGGAGGAGCCACGCCACATCACAATTAGGATTCCGTTGAAGTTTTGTCATTGAATGAAAAGCGTCTACTACTTTTATTTAACTTGTGAGGCGGCACACAGGTGGAGCTTGGTCAACGTCAACAATTGCCCACGTAGACTGTGGGGCTTGACTTCCCACTCACGTGTGCCCACATGTACATAGATACATTGCAGGAGGCGAATGTGTTGACTTGCAATACTCTTTGCTTGACGCTTAGTCCCTTCGTGTAAAGGGGAAGAATATGTCTTATTTATTTCTTAATAACATGATGTCGTAAAACTGTTATCGGTGAATCGACTGATTTATTATTATTATTATTACAGGGGCTTTGTTGCACTGCTACCAGATGTCAATGTTCCCAAATCCTGTAGGGAGGAATAAGTTCACCTCCTAGGTGTTGAAGTCGACGTATGCTTAGCGAGGGGCATTCCATAGAATGTGTTCTGATGTTTCTTGCTCCATCTCACAGAATCTGCAGTTGTCGATTTCTGAAAGTTTTAATTTCTTTATTTAGGCTTAGACCCAGGCCTGCCCCAACGTTTCTCTAGTGCACAGTATACGGTAATAAGATCGACGAGCTCAGTTTATTCCAGTTCTGAGTTCCCCGTTTGTCTCCCTTTGTTACCCCAGGCATATCAGTCACCGACTGACCCCAGATCCCAGATTATCAGACTAATCAGTCGACGATGGTTGCAATCGAAACTATTCCAACGCTGTGCCGTTGCCTCGTAATCAGTAACTTAGCCTCATTTGCGCCGTGAAGATGTTCGAGTGGTGGCTTCTTTGTGTGTGGCTTCAGTGGTTTGTTCGTGCGGAGGCTGCTGAGCCTGCTGACCCTCTGCTAGCCCTCAGTGCCAAGGACTTTCAGCTAGAGTTCCTGCGCGAGCTCACCGTTCTGGCTGAACAGAAGGCTGAGGTGAGCCTCAACAATTACCTTGGAAAGCTGGAACGCGATGCGCAGTATGCCAACTACACTGGCGAGTTGGGTGCAGCCCGCTCGACAGCAAAGCTTCAGCACAAGGTGACGCTCATAAAGCAGCTGCTGGACGCTAAGCCTCATCTGGAAACTGATCTGGAGCACACCACTGTGCTGCGAAACCTCGTCTTCCTGAACCGCTTGAAGGCAATGTTTAGAGCGAGCAGGGATGCCAGCACCCAGGAGATCCGACAGCTGCGTCTGCATCGTCTTTGCCAGCAATTCGACCATCCGGCGCCTCCTCGCAGGCCCAGCTTGATCAACGAGCAGACCGTCGGAGCTGCCGTACAGCGACTAAACCTCACCAGGAGCGGGGACGGGGACGGGGACCCTTCCAGTGCCCTGGATCTCAATCAGTTCGGCGCGCAGCTCTATGAAAGAGTTAAACTTTCTGGGGCCGAGATCATCGACAACTATCTGCAGATCCTGCGTGGTTTGCTGCAGGACATCATTGACGGCGAGCACGCGGATCTTGCCGAAAGCAGTAGCCGGTTGGATAACATGCTGCTTCAGTTGGATGGCATGCTGGCGACACAGGACTTCTTCGAGAAGCGGCAGAAGGTCTACGCTTACCTGGAGCGCCACTTGAGCGCCGACTACGAACAGTTGCGGGACTCGCCAGATGAGCATCATCTTACGGAGCAGCTGCTCGCCCAGCTGAAGGCCAAGGGTTTGGACCTGTTTGTAATTTTTCTGTTCAGCAACTTTGAGTTCCTGGAGAAGGTGCACGAGCACTGGGCCCAGATGCTGCCGCAGGACTCCAGTTTGCTGCTGGACGAGACCTCGCGCCGGCTGTACGACCTGCAGCAGCTCTACGAGATCTTCAAGCTCGACACGGAGAGCCAAGCCAAGTATGAGGCGTACTCGGACGCCCTACGCCGACTACACGAGCGCACCGTGGAGCAAGGCCAGCGTAACCGCCATATCTTCGAGCTGCTCAGCAACGCCGCCCAGAATGTCGGAAGCGTCACCTTCAACATGATTAGGGCCAAGTGCATGGACCTAATCTGAGGGAAGTTCGCTGGCTTCGATTTTTCCGTTTAAAGTACAGATTCATATCTTCATATAATATATAATACTTCATAGTAAAGAATATGTGTTCTGCCCTTTAAGTTATTTATAAATCTATGATTTTCTGCAACAATCATGTTCTACTTTAAGCAGTAATCATACAAATCATTAACCAAAAGTAGATCATGTTATTAAAGGAGATTTAAGTATATTCTTATCACCAGCTTTAATTGTTTGTTTATTTTTTTTTAACAAGCATTTTTTCCCTTTGCCACAACTCTGGTACAAATAAAAAGAAAGCGGCATCGACGTCCAGGGCGTAATTATATTTCGTTGTTGCTGTTGCTGGCGGCTGCTTTTAATATCCGCCCGTCGCATCGGATGTCGCTTAAATGGCGTTCATCCCGACCCTTGGATTTCTTCCCTGCCAAACTCCTCTATGTTTCTTCGCCTCCTTTGTCGCATTATGCTGACGGTGCAGTGGCCGTGTCCGCTCCAGAGTTGCCAGTGCTCCTTGTTTATCTAATGTTACCTGGGCACCCGGGGAGGGTCCTGCTGATCCTGCTGCGCTTCCAAACTAATGCCCCTACTGCCACATAGTTGGCTAAAGCCAGCTAATTAATCGTCGTCGTTGCAGGTGATTAGAACTTAAATGAGTTGCCGTTGCAGCAGGAGCTGCTGTGGACAAGGCATCCGCTAAAAACGAGTTGGGGCAGATTGACGTTGCTTGCAGGATCACAATTAAGATTTTAGTTGAATCATTTTGAATTGTCAAAGACATCGAAAAGTTTAATCGTTACTTGAGAACAGTCACCATTAACGCCCCCTCAGCATTATTATTTCAATGCACACAAAAATAAAGTACAATACTTTTCCCCTCGCAGCCCAGCGTTTGCACAACATTTATCACCCTTTATGTATGGGGCGAAAATGCGATGCTGGGCGTTGTTTCCTCTGGGAACAAAGGCAATAACAAGCAACTTTAACAGTTGAAACAATGCAACGAAATGCAATTTCACACTAGGCTAAACCCGAAAGGGAGTCGAAGTCGGATCTGATTCGTAGTCGTAGCGAACGCTCCTCGGTAGGGCATACAATTTAATTATGATTTATTGGTTTACCGGCCTCTCTGCGGCTCTTTCTCGCATCCAGCTCGAACTTTTAGGCCAATTGGGTCCAGCCCAAATTTATTGACACTTTTCGGCTGATAAAACATCGAAAAGTGCAACGCCTGCCCCTTGGCGTTCTTTATTTCTGAGCTCGCTCATAAATCTTCGATTCAAAATTAGACTGATTACGAGAATGGAAGATGAGTGTAGCAAGCCGAGGATTGTACACCTTTTCCTTGCTCCTCCATTGTATTCATATTTTATGGTAAACACATTCATGGTGACCACCGAGTTTTGCATAAAATAGCGATTACAAATTTAGTTTAATAAATTAGCCTTCGAGCATTAAAGTCTTCTGATCAAAAATTCAATGCCCTCTGGAAGGCTATAAAAAGCATTCTGCTTCATCTGGGGCGGGGTTCTATTAATACTTTAATTTGTGCCAGCGAAGGGGTAGGCACTGAATAGTATAATCCACTCGCTGCATTAATCAACTACTAATCCGTTTTTGTTTTCTTTTTCACTTTCTTACAGTCATCAGCGAAGATCCAGAGTTCACAGATGTCATAGAGAACATCACTGTGCCTGCTGGGCGAAATGTCAAGCTGGCTTGTTCGGTCAAGAACCTGGGCTCTTACAAGGTGAGTGCATCAACATCTTTGTGCGAGGAATATTAATTGGAATTTATTCAACAATTTTGGAATATTTGAATATATGAATATTTATAGACAGATCTCTTAATAATCACTTTTATGAAATTCAGCATTTAAAGTTTATTTCACTTTTTTTTTTGAAATCACAAAATCACACCAACTGCGCCAATTATACTATTTATTTTTGGAGTCCTTTGGTTTTGTTGTTTTTATTTTATTTTAAATAATAATTTTTGTAGATTAAATTAATTTTGGCTTATGTTTTATATATATAGTTTTTATAATTTATATTTAATTGTCGTCGTTTGATTTAGGCAGCTCGACATCATATTAGGAACTCCTCTTAACAAACTCCACTTAGCAACTAACTTAAGGCTTCTAGTGTACTTCAATTCAAACCGATATAAATAGAAACTTTTCTTTTGTAATAAAAGGGCACCTGATAGTGTCTGAATGCACGTAGACATCTAGCGAAGGAGTAGAAATAATTGAAAATAGAAAAGAGACAAAACTAATTTACACTGAGAAAATAAAGATACATAAATTGCAACGTTTAAGCAAATTAAGGGGGTCTTCTACCTTCGCACTCAAATTTGGGGCCTATTTTTCAAAAATGGATTGCAAAAAACTACACATGATATCCGAACAAAATTTTTTTTATTTGATTAACAAAAGCTTGAACTTAAAAAAAAAAAAAAAAAACCATATGAATTTATCATAACGTTTGCCATTGGCGCGTCGTCGAATTAGCCTCTGCCGGCGCGAAAGAGTCAAACGGTTGGCAAGAAATCTCAGCTTCAGAACATGCAAAAAACAAAACATATTTTTTAACTTAATTTTAAGAACGTCGATTAGGTCAGGACACAAGCTTTTTTTAATATTTGAAAATTTCACAAAATGGCAGCGATTTGAACAAAAAATTTAATTTTTGACCATGTTTTTCAACCTAAAAATGACTGTACAAAATTGAAAACAAATTTTTTCGAAAAAAGCTTGTGTCCTGACCTAGCGAGATGTTTTGTGAATAAGTAACGCTTTACAGATCTAGGATATCTTCTATGGTTTCGTCAAAATCGAAAAACTTTTGAAAAACACTACTTTCGGGAAAACGCGTTTAAAGATAAATGTTACAATACTATAGGCAAGGTGGGGCCGGGTTTGAGGCTCGATATCTCGTAAACGAGCATGAATTCGATCAAATCCTTCCCAGGGCATGTTCTTAGTTATGTCTACTTTAGAAATATGCAAAAACAAAAAATCGAATTTTTTAACCCGCGAAGGTAGAAGACCCCCTTAATTACAACAGCTTTTAGCTGTACTCTGAGGGAGCTTTCCATTTTTCTTGATTAAGACCGCTCTTCGAAAGGGAGGATCAAACGTTTTGAACCGTATGAATCTCCATAGATTACATTCATTCGTTTCTGAACTTTTTAGGCTACCATTTCATTTCCGGTGCAAGGGACCTTAGAATTCCTGTAACGAAAGCTCTGAACCGAATATAGCTAGTGCAAAAATGAATGCTCCGCTGTCATTCCAGACATACCAGGGAAGAGTTCGGATGCGAGGGCCACAGAGTGTGGACACTGGATCAACCTCACTGCTCAATATTCATTGTTTGCTGCATTCTTTTAGGCTGCGCTTGCTATGCATAGATGTCTCTATCGCTCTCCCTCGCCGGCACGCCGTCCTTGTCGCTCCGCCGCAGAGTCGGCAATTTAAATTTGCATCCAATTGAATTTCCATAATGTGCGTGCGACCGAAACGTGCATAAATTTCATTTTGACACGCCTTGCCGGCTCGCCTTTGCCGGCCGGCCTTTGTCGCTCCAGCCACGTTATGTGGTGGGGCTCGTAATAATTTTTATGACCCTTAAGTTCGGCATGTTCGACCCCGCGGGTCCCGCTCAGCCGCTCAGCCAGCCGCCCTTTCATTCATCTCTGGTTTGCTCCTCATTGGCCTCAGGTAAGCTCAAAAGTTAACCGGCAACAACAACGGGAAGCGCTCGTAGCTGCAATAAAACGTGACTTTGCATGCAAAATAGTTGCGTAGCCAACGGGTAGGACTCCTGCTCCCCAGCTCTCCTGCCCCCACGTTCCAGGGCTGTCCTAGGACACAGACAGGTTACTCGGAAATCATTTTATAGCCCACGCTGGGGTATGGCAACTTTACTATCAAAGTGGCCTCCGATCAAAAAATGTTTAACAGCTTTGTTCCCAATTAAATTTGTCCAAAGGATGACTGAAGGAGTATCCTAATTATTAAATTAAATTAATTATATATTTAATTACTACCATAAATAAACAAGAATAAGAGTTTTCTTTGAGATTTTCTATTCTACATTTTTGTTTTCGGTGGCCTAGGAAGTATAGTATCCTCGCTTAAAAAGTTCACTCCCCACTTGCGTCTGCACAAATATTTGAGTTGCTTGTAAAATTAACTCGCGTATTTCTCAGACGCTCCTTTTAACACGTTTACGCTTAAATTGTTAATGTTAAGCGAGCAGCTTTTAATTTTCCCCCTACCCTGTTCCCGTCCCCATCCACCACACTGAGTCGTGTCCTTGTTTGCATTTCAATTTTCAACGCCTACACAAACAGAGAGACACACGCACACTGAGGCGCACTAACAACTATGCCAGGCCAGTAACATGAGCATAAGTTTAGTTTGTTTATGTTGTTCTTTGTATTGCTTGGGCCCCGGCCCCGCCCACAAAGCCTCCAAGCCCCCAAAATCCCACTCCCACTCCTCTACTCCAGACGGGCACTGAACAAAGCATAAACATTTTCAGGCATAATAAAGTGTGTTTATTTTTGCTTCGGCTAAAAGTTTTTTCTAGTTGTTTTCTTTTTTAGTTTTGCTTAAAATTTTATGACTTCATTTAGTATTTTATAGGGGGGAGCGGCGGCAGCGGGCAGCGCAGGGCCGGAAAGAGTTGTGCCATTACGCAAATTGCAAATTGGCCATTCTGTCTGTCGGCTGCTATCGACTCGGGCCATCAGCATGTGTCTGAGTGTCTGAGGCAAGTGAAGGCATCTGCCCATGGAAATGAAGATAAATACGATGGAGATAGTGGAGCTTTCGAAGCGAAAGTCTCCGAAATACAAACACTGCATATAATAGAGTTTGCCTGGACTCTCGAGTGTGACGTCTCCGGCGATATCCGCTTCAAAGAATTTTGGGTTAAGGCAACGTTGGGGAGCTTTGATACGATAGCTAAGAGGCAAAATTGTCTAAAGTTATGGAATAGTTAAAATTGCTTCCTACAGCGAGCCTTTAAAGAAGAAGTTTTCGTGCTTCAAAAAAGAAAGAAATAATTCCACAAAAGCTTAATAGCATCTTGTGGCGTTTAGGACTTTTAAATATAAAATGGAACTTTTTCTAAAAAATATAAGACATGGGACATATGTACAGATGGGGCCGCCATTAGATTCAGATGTTTTCTCAATGGATTGTTCTTTATGTCAATACCACCCAGATATACTGTTTCAGGTTTTTGAAATAATTTTTGGATTAGTTATAATCGATTTTTATAATCCAATTGCAAGCTGCAAGGGTATAAAAAGCTTCCGTTTCCCAAAGTTAACTTTCTTTCTTGCTTTTTTTTTTTTGAAAAGTCACATTTGTTATGGTCTATGTAACTAAAATTAGCCAGAGTTCAGAATTGTGGCAGCTATCTTCTGAGCAGAACCTTTGCCATTTCGTTGGCATAACTGGACTTAAATATGCGGAAAATTTTAATGGCATCAGCTGCTGGTGCCGGGGAAAGCCTATTAAAAGTCACACCGTCACGTGGCCACCAAAGAGTCAACTTTGCCTTGACTTTTGCCGGCCTCTTCTCGCCTAGCTGGAAATAATTTGCCCAAAAAGCCGCACACTCTCGTATAGACAGCGGGATAAAGGCAGCAGGGGGAGGCTGATGCTGATGCTGGCCCTATATGGCGCCTAATTAATTTCAATGAAATGCGCCCAGAAAACGAATCCAAATTGCAATAGCAAAAGAGGAGAGTTTAAGCCACAATGTTAGTGCCAAGGGCTTTAAACCGGCTGAAAAGCGCATTTATATTGATTTTTAGCTCCTCCTACCTTCGCCTCTCCCTCTGATAAACGTGTTTGCATTAATTCTTCGATTCGATGCTGCCACTGGCGTTGCCTCGCCGAACTAGCATTCAGATGACTGACTTTTAATATGCCAAGGAGTCAACGGCGCCCAAATATAAAATAAGCAAACTGATGGCGACTTCCCTTCGGCTTTGTCTCCGATCTCCGCGTCTATCCCGGTGTACGTTTTCAATGCAGACATTGAAAAATTAACCGATATCAGTCCACGTTGGCCGACAGTATCCTCCGGTGGCGCCCCCGAAGGATGCTGATAGTGCAGCTCTCCGGGCTCCGTGACGGGGCCCGTAGACTTCGCTACTGAGCCCAACGCCACCCATTACATTTACTGCCAGCGCGTCGGAATTTATCATTGAAATGGCATCGACACAACACATCCTACATTCCGACTCCTCCTTTGTGCCTCGCACTTAGCACGTCTCAGCCGATGCGTTGGGTGCTTAAATTTGCATAAATTGCTTGTTGTTTACCCCCAGGAAAGAAAGGACGAAAATCGAAAAACGACAAGCGAAAAAGAAGAACCGAAAAACTAAACTATAGTCGCGCTGCATAAGTTGGGGCGGGAAGTGTTTGACCCATGACGCACGCTAGATGCCGAAAGTTTCTGCGGCGACATCTGCCGTCACATGTGCAAAAGTTTCTACCGGATAGCGGTCGTTAATCCTTCATAGGAATTGATGATGATGGCCCCAAGTTTGGCCAATAAAAGCGATGATGACAGTTTGTCATCAGCTGAACTAATAAACGGGGGCCCTTGATGAGCCGCCGGCTTTGGGTGTCCGTGTCCGTGCCCGCATCAGCATTTATCACACAAGCGATATCCCCATGAAATGATCTGAATAATTCAATTGGTTTGCTTTTCAGGTGGCGTGGATGCATTTTGAGCAGTCGGCCATTCTCACCGTGCACAATCATGTGATAACGCGTAATCCAAGGATAAGTGTCACCCACGATAAGCACGACAAGCACCGCACCTGGTTCCTGCACATCAACAATGTCCAGGAGGAGGACAAGGGCAGATACATGTGCCAGATCAATACGGTGACGGCCAAGACCCAATATGGCTTTGTCAAAGTTGTTGGTAAGTGGGTAGGCTGGCACAGAGTCCGTGCATGTCCTTAGCATATTTCATTTTGCTTTCCAAAACTGCTACAAGGAATTAGCAGCCCAGTCACTTGGCTGCGGTATGCAAACAAAACACTTTATTAGGGCAAATAAATGAGAGTCCTCGTTAATTTTGTTTTATCTGATTAGTCCGTAAAAGTATCCATTAAATCCATCCATATAGCCTGTACCATATGTGTTATGCTTGCTAGTAGCTCTGTGGTTATTCAACTTTAATAATGCCAAAGTCTTTATTCAGTCGATTTTATTTCAATATTTTGTAAGTGAGTTGTAATATTCTTTCGAATATTATCTTGACGAAGCTTTCAATGTGCAGGGAATTGCAAAAATGTTCGAAACGGATTCGCTTTTCAAGTTGACAAATCAACATCATCCGGCTGGCAAACAAGACCGGCAACAGTTCACAGCAGGCAACGGCCTCTGGCAATGGGCGCTGGGCGATGGGCGTGCCTTGGGTCCACTCGCATAAATCAGTTTTTGTGGCAAAACTTGAAAAATATGTGCGCAAACAAATGGCATCGGACGATGAAGTGAACTGAAGAGGAGACAGGCTGCCTGGCCGTGCAACAGTTAGGACCAGGACCGAGCGGAGACACAGACATAGACGCCGCATGGAAATGCAAGGAGACATATGCTGCACGTTGTATAATTTCGGTTTAGAATCTGGTTTCTGAAAGCGCCGACTGGACAACTAGGGACTGTGGGATGCCCATTATCAAGTTATTTTAACAATTACAAAATAAAAATAATAATAATTGCTCTTAGGCTTTCAAGTCCCTTAATCATTTCTCGTCTCCGATTTTTTATTGAGTGGCTAAATTATTATAAAGAAAATACAAATACCTCAAATTTTAAATAATTGCCTTCAATTCACCTTTCGCAATCAAAAAGAAAATATATTCCTCTTGATTATTTTAAAACTATCCGGGGAATCAAGAATGAATTCAGCGATTTAAAATGCATTATTTAAGCGGCAGATGCCTACGGCTATTCATATCCCTTTATACCTCTTAACACTTTACCAGGTATAAAAATGGCTGCGGCATATTTTAAAACATTTTTTCTTACCTTCCACACATTCGTTGCTCGTTTTTTTGCCTTTGACCAGGACCATAGCTGACCAGAGCTGTCATAGTGGCATTTTTTATGCCTTCCTCCTGGCAAATTTGCCTAGCATTTTTGCTGGCCCAGGACTTTTGCCATGGGTGTAGCCATCCTGCGTATCTCCTCGACTGTGTCTGTGTGAGATAACCGAAATCTGTTTGAGTGTGTGTGTGTGGGGGGGGTTAAGAATTGCAAAAATGGCGACAACGTTGCACAAAAAGGGAAAACAGGAAAAAATCGTGGAAACAGTTGCCGCCGCTCTGGTCACGCCACATCAAATTGCCAGGACGCGTGGTGCGTGTGAGGCGTGTTATTTGATCGTTTTATAACACTGAGGCGTGCTTAACGGCTTTTTAAAAAGTGCTATCAGAGCACAGCAAGGGCAGGCCCACAGACGAAAAAAAAAAAAACAGAAAAGTGAATACAATTATGGAAGAAGCTGTTGCAAGGCTGCAACATTTTTGACTCCAAGGTGCACAGTCCAAAAAGCGTAATAGGTGGGCCCTGAACCAAGCAGTGAGTGACCAAAAATCGGAACTGAATTTAGCGAACATAACAAATCCAATTTGAGAGGAAATTGTGCGAAATATAAATCGGCAGCCTTGTGGCTGGCAGTCAATATAACTAAACTAAAGCCAGAAAATAAACCAAAATAAAAATAAATGTAACACAAACGTAATTACATTACAAAACAAAAATGTAATGAAATTAAAATGTTTCATTTGTCAACCAGATAAATATGTACTACGTTTGTATTTACGTTAAAACAAAGCCCAAATCGCTGTCAGACAAATGAGTAAATAAATAAATGCATACATTTTTGGGAGTGCCGGTACAACATTTGTGAATTTAATTTGCTGACTCAAATTCAAAGCGCGGAGTGCGCCAAATGGAATAAAATACACAGAGACAACTCGGAGGGCACAGCGAATTTGTGGCTTGAGTATGCAAAAACAAACATTAAATGAGCCTGAATTTATGCGCCACGCACACAAAATGCATTTAAATTTGCCAGCGTGGCCTGGCTGCCTGCTGTTGTCGCTCCAACGGCTGGCCGTTACCCGATGCGAACTGCCATGGGAGGGCCCTGGACACAGCCTCCGTCCGGCGAAATGACCGCACATTGCACCAGCGAGAACAGCAGCAGCAGTACCAAATGCAGCAAGCAGCATGCAACTGAAGCAAAACAGCAAACACCGACTGTCACACCAACAATTACGAGCTGTACGAGGAAGAGGACACCAGCAAGGACTGCGACTGCGACAGGGACTGGGACAGGTTTTTCAGCACGGTTGGCGCATAATTTCTCATCTTCGCTTTATGAGGCAATTTATTAAATTCAATTATTTCGTTGACATTGGTGCAGAGCAATGAGCAGAGCCAAGGGTAACATTATTTGATCCGAGTGTCGCTAAATACATTTAATGTTTAATGAAAAACCAATGATACACCTCGTAACGGAATCCAAACAAACTGAAAGTCGAATTTTGTATACAAAAATTTACAAAAATGTCACTAAATTCGAAACACTAAAGTCCCCAAATAAAATACATTTTCGTTGTTGCTTCCTGGCTAAATGAAGAGACACAAGAATATACATATACATATGTAAGTATAACTTATTTTTTTATTATTTTAGTTAAAGTAAAATTTTATTTAATTTTTTAATTATTACCTACTTTATCTTTTTTAATACATTTTGGAAAGAGTTAAGATCAAAAATAGTTACCTACTATTGGAAAAATACCAAACTCTTCTGTTCAATAAATATCGAATACGTATTTATTTAATTTATTTTAATTTATTGACAAAAAGGAATTTTCATTAGGTTATCCCACAGGAAACGCCTCAGTCTGAAGGCCTCTAAAAGCTACACATTTTTAGAACATTTTTTGAGAAGTTTGTAGGGTTAAAGATAATTTCTTATTCAAAGCTGGCTAATTTTAGATGTTAACTTACATAAATTTTTTTTTAACAAGATTCTTGGTTAAACCGGAACTTATTGATAGTCGCTTAATATGGGTACATTTCACCTCATTAGGTGGCAAGACAGTCACGTAATTTCCGGTACGTGGCGAATAAAAAAACAACTTAAAGAACAATTTTGCTTACGGACGCGGCAATTAAATTTAACGCGATAATAAAGCAAAATAACTGGTAAAGTTTAGCGCGTCCACACGCTAGAAGAAAAATGAGAAAACGCGAAAAGCTGGATGCATCCATCGAAGTATTAGGTAATAAGCTTGAGGAAATCCGTGTCCAACCTTCAGCTGTGTACTTGCACTTCTAATTAAATCTTTCCATAACGATTCGCATGAAAAAAGTTTTGTGCTGTTGGGGGAAAAACTTTCCGTGCTGTCGCCAGCTGAAAAAATATCAATATAGAAACTAATATGTCAAAACTAGGGGACAGGACAACAGCTGCTAGATGGCCGTGTCTTTCCTACCATGTCCTGCGATTAGCACATCAAGCGTTTATTAATAGCACGAGGAAAAAAGCGTCCTGTGAAAAAGTTTTTGGTCATTATTGGGAAAAATAAAAGAAAGGTATAAAGACCAAAGTTTTTAGAAGTTTCCTCTTTTAATTATACCCGTTTTCCATTAGTTCGGTATAGTTTTGGGTTACAAGATAAAATGGGGATATTAAAGCTGGCCAACGAGTTTTAGGATGCAATGATCCGTGGAATATGTATCTGTCCTTAACCAGTTAATGTCTGCGGCTAGTCAGGCAGCACGGCACTGCATTGATTAGGTGTCGAGTTGAGGACGACTGGAGACAGGAGCCGTCAGTGCTCAGACTCCTCCGACACTAATCGACTGGAATACGTGACTCACATCGACTGGGCTGGCTTTGACCCACCGAAAGAAATCGGCGGCGATGAGTTTTGATTGCAGACGGCGTTAGGAATATAAAATGAGGACCAAAAACTACGACGACTGCAGTGGCTGCCAGCCAGTCATCCGTCCATATGTTCCCACTCTCAAGTTTCGGCCTGCCGGCATTGTGACTTTGTGATTTGCATAGATTTTTCATTACAGATTCGCCTTCGGTTTTGGGCCAGTGGAAAAGAAAAAGGGTTTCCTCGACAATTGAAAGATATGGACAGAGGAACGAGTGAGGGAAAAATAAGACTGATGGCAATTTGATGAAGGTTGCCGCATCGATTTTTGAATTAACAAACTCTATCTGCTGGCTTCAAGGGGCGGTGGTGGTTCTGGCCCAGAACCTGTTCTCAAAGCTAATTAGGCTTAAAATAAAGTTGAGCAGTAACTTTGTCGGGAACCGACACTCGAGTGTCAGCGCATCGGAGTCAACAATGCGTGAAATACTCTATTCCATCCACTGGCGAGGTATTCCGACATAACGATGTCATTGAAACGAACTTCTTTCTCTTTATCTTGCAACCCCAAAATCATTTTCCTTCTCCGCGAAAGTGTGTACGAATTTCTCCGCCGCGAATAAAGATTTTCGATTCGTTTTCTGCTTTCTTGGCAACCACATTTGCTGAGAAAAATTATCAAATTTTACTTTCTTACCTTTGGCACTTGAATCTAGCCAGAGAATTGTGGTTGGGTAACAAATATAAAGCGACTCCCCTCCATGTCCTCCTCAGTGCCCCCCAACATAGACGACACCCTGACCTCCAGTGACGTCATCGTGCGCGAGGGCGATAACGTGACGCTGCGCTGCAAGGCGAAAGGCAGCCCGGAGCCAAGCATCAAGTGGAAGCGGGATGACGGCAACAAAATAGTAATCAACAAGACGCTTGAGGGTAAGTCTACATCCCCATTGCAGCTGCCAGGTGCCAAAGCAACCACATAGCCTTCAACCTTCAACCTCCAACCTATTCCCTCTTCTCGATTTCATTTGCACGTGCAGTGAGTGACTTGGAAACGGACTCGCTTGAGCTGGAGCGGATCTCGCGCCTGCACATGGGTGCCTACCTTTGCATAGCCTCGAACGGAGTTCCTCCCAGCGTGTCCAAGCGGATCAAAGTCAGCGTGGACTGTGAGTAGATAACCCGTAGTTTCTATATCATTTTATATGGCCCCTTTTCCGGTACTCTTACAGTCTCGCCGATGGTCTGGATCCCGCATCAACTGGTCGGCATACCAATGGGATTCAACATCACCCTGGAGTGCTTCATCGAGGCGAACCCCACCTCGCTCAACTATTGGACTCGCGAAAATGAGCAAATGATCACTGAGTCATCGAAGTACAAGTAAGTTATACAACGGCCATTGAAATCGACCCCCATTTCGGGGTTTGGATTATCCCTTATCAGGACTTGCTTAACCCCAGGCCACAGTATTCGTCTGATAGAGCGCGAATCTCTGCCGGCCAGTCGCTGAATTCTAGATTCCCGATTCAGTTGACTGACAGATATGGAGTGGCTTGTCTGTCTGTTGTTTTTCGCGAGTGCTTCTATAGCTGCGAATGAGGCGAATGAGGTGACCAGCGCAAACACTCGGCTGCTGAACAACATTCTCGGCTATGTTGACGAGGGAGAAGACGCCTGCAGCAATTACTTTCAGCATGCGTGCGGAAGGTACGCGTCTCGGCACATTAATGACCCCTTCACCGAAATCACCCAGATGCTGGACTACAGGGTAAACCAAGACCTGCTGCAGTTAATGGAGGAACTGGAGGGAAACTCGCGGATGCCCGGCTTCAACGCGAGCACTGTTCAGGCAAAGGCCCTCCGCTTTTTTCTCACCTGCCGCGATGCTCCGGAGAGCACGCGCACTGCCTCGCACTACCTGCGATTGGTACCTCCAGCCGACGGACTAACGTGGCCCCAATTCAGCCGTAGAGGCACGGCTTGGCCCAAGGATCAGTTCAAGTGGATGGAGACTCTGGCACATCTTCACCGTTACGGCCTTAGAAACGTCCTAGTTAACGTTCTAATCATACCGAGTTTTGAAAACAGAGAGGAGATTGTCGTGGACCTTAGCATGCCGCTCTTTGAGGGACTCTCCCAGCACCTGAATGGGTTTACCGAAACTCTCGCCACACTCCGAATGATGGGTGTTACGAGAAAAAACTCCTTAGCGCTGGCGCTCAAGATAAGGCGACTAGAGGCGGCTGTTATAGCCTTAACGGAAGCCGAAGAAGAACTGGAGATACAGACTATGAGTGTACGGGAGCTGGAGAGCAGAACGGGTCTCGACTGGCGCAGGTTTCTGAAGACAGTAGTCGGCCACACCATTCCCCGCAACTTTCGCGTGCAGGCCCAGAACTTGCCCTATTTCACGGCCCTCAAGCGCCTGATGGACTCATCGGACGCCGAGGTGGTGGCTAACTATATAATGACCCGCTTTGTGCTTCACGTGCTGGAGGATACAATGGACAGCGCAGAGCCCATTCAATGCATTATGGATCTGCGGCGTAACATGAATCCTGCCACTAATCTGCTCTATAAAGAGCGATTTATCCAGCCCCAAACCCTGCAGCGACATACCTTGGAGGTCGAGCAGATCTTCAGCCAACTGACTCGCCAGTTCCTGCTGCAGATCGAGCGAAACCGGCTTAGGTTATCCGCCAAGCAGCGCAGGATGGTCGCCCGGAAGGTGCATGCAATCTCGCTTAATATTGGAAATCTGCCAAAGAGTCTGGACCATCGAAGCTTCGTCAGTCAGTTCTATGCGGACTTGGAAATATCCACAGGTGATTTGGACTACAGCCGAGAGCACCTGAAGTTGCTGGCGTTTCGCACCCGAATGGAAATGAAGCAACTTGACCAACCGGCGCGGAGTGTAGGAGAGTATTTCTACATGGCCGATCCCAACTCGGCCATGAGCTCCGCCCCGATGTTCATGGTGCGCCAGAATGTGATCATAGTGCCGCATGGTATTCTGCAGGAGCCGTTTTTCGTGTCCGATAGTCACGAGGTGTTCAAGTACAGCCTTCTGGGGTTCGTTCTCGCCCACGAGCTGATGCACGCCGTCGACGGCACTGGAATCTTGATCGACAGCCATGGAAACCACGTCGAAGTGGGCGGTGAGATCCTCTCCTCGGCACGGTTTGAAGAAGGCTTGGAGTGCATGAACAAGAATAAGACCCAGTACCTTGACGAACGAATAGCAGACATATCCGGGCTGAGTCTGGCATACGCCACTTATTTCGAAAACGTCAACAACAAGAGCCGGAGCCCGGACTTCACCAACAAGTCACAGGAGCAACTCTTCTTCCTCAATCTGGCGCAGTTCTTCTGCGGTGATGGCGAAGCCTCAAACTTTGTCGGTCACGACAACGATGAAATGCGTTTGCAGCAGCTGCTGAGTGGCTTTCGACCTTTCGACAGGGCCTTTGGCTGCCGCAGGGATCGTGCGAAGGCCGAAACTTGCAAGCTGTGGTGATTCCAGTAACAGTTTGGAACATATTTTTGGTTGTTTTCGTTGTTTTTCACGTTTTAATTTTGTACAATCTTAAACACTTACAGTTTTGCTTAGCTTCCTAAATATATAATTCAATGAACACACTTAAAGTCAAAAGTCTACAACGGTGTCACCCTATAGAATATGGTTTATATGTATTTCTGATTAACCCTAGAGTCCGTCTCTCAGCTTTTGAACCCTCTAACATAATACGATCCACAAATACCCACATCAAATTCTCTACATCATTATTTCTTTCTATATAAAAGTAATATTCTTTAATTTAATTCAAAGTCAGACCTCTTTATCATATAAAGAAATTCGGTGAAATATCATGTGACATATTCATTTCAACTTGAAGCTTGGATTTGGATGCTTTGATGTTTCAGACCCTTACCAAAGGCGGCACCGGTGGCTGGCCTGCATCTTGGCCTTCTTCTCGCAACCAAACTCCCTCGAGAACTCCTCAAAGTTGGCCAGTGTCTGCATCACGCGTAGCTCGTCGGCGGCGTGCTCCAAATGAGCCTGTGGCTGCGACCGAAGACTGGAGACCGGCGTCCGTCCGCAGAAGAACTGGGCGAAGCTGATGAAGAACAGCTGCCGCTGGCTAAACTGGGGCACCAAGGGATCTCGCGGCTCCCTCTGATCCGCTCGCACACCGAAGAATGTCTCATATGCCAGTCGCAGGGCAGCAAAGTCAGCCAGCTTCTCGTCGAGCCACTTGGATCCCGTTGCCATCTGCTGCTGCATGCAGTTGAGTCCCTGCCGGAACTGCTTGCTGGCCCCGATCTCCTCCACGGGACCCATGATGTTGCCGAGATCATCGTAGTCGATTCCCGACATGTCGAATCCATGGGCCAGCTCGTGGGCCAGGGCGAACCCCAACACGGCGTGCTGCTGCAGTGCGCTGATGTTTCGGTGCCACACGGGCAGCTGGAGCAGTCCGTGCGGCACCAGCACCAGGTTGCGTGGCCTCACATACAGTGGCGACGAGTTGCTGGCGTCCCAGCTCTCCGCCAGGTAGCTGACGCCCCGCGTTGAATTGGTTGAGTTGCTGGTGGAGTTCAGCGAGAGCATCTCGTAGTTGGCCACCACACGCAGGCGGAGCAGCTCCAGCTGGTTCCCATAGAAGTTGTGATCACTCAGCTCGAGGTGCTCGTAGTGCTGTTCGACGCTCTCCAGTTCGTCCAATTGGACGAAGCCCAGTTGCAGGCGCATTGCGCGTATCTTTTGCTGCAGGATGTGCACCAGGGGAGGCGAAAGTCGAAGGCGGTTCTCGGACAGGGTTTGGCCAAACCTCCGTTTTAGCCGCCGGAACAGAGCGCGAATCTCTGGCTCAGAATCCGGGTCAAAGAAACGCTGACTAATTAGCCAGCTACTAGCCAGTGGCATTGCCCTTCGCAGGCTGGAGACGCACTCTCCCCGCGAGATCTCCGCCGGGCCCTGGGTCTTGAGGAAGGCCAGCCACTTGAGCATGATGTAGCTGCAGACAGTGTCCGCCGCCTGGGCCTCAACCAGTTCGCTGAGTGCCCTCAGGTAGGGTATGTTCTCGATTATCAACGTGGAGCGCAGATCCAGCTCGGCCTCATCGCGCACTTGCCGCATGAAGGACAGCCAACGGAGTTGCGGCAGATGGGTGGCCAGGTAACCCAGTTGCATTTCTCGCGGCCCTTCGTCGTCATCCAAGTCCTGCAGGCGGTGCAGCTTGTGCTCGAAGTCGTCCACCAGTCGGGCCAGAGCGTTTGCCGCCCGCTTCGTCTGGCCAATGTCCAGCAGTAGCTCGATTATGGCACCCTCCCCCATGGGCACCGTCTCCTGGCGACTCGGCTTGTTCACGTAGAGGCTGTAGGAGCGCGAGTCGTCCCACCGCGGCAGGACATCCATCCGCAGCAGTGCCCCATTCAGGCCGTGCAGCCGCAGTCTTCCCATAGTGGTAATCCAGTCGAAGTTGTCGGGTCGCCAGCCTCGACCCACCGACGGCCAGTGGGTAAGGTTGGAGGGCTGCAGCAGCACCAGATACTTCTTCAGGTTGTAGGGCTTGAGCCGCTTGCAGGAGCGGTAGTAAAGCCGCATCAGCTCCAGCACCGAAGATTCTCCCTCAATGGAGCTGCTGCCGTTGCTGCGCCGCAGCAGAAGTTCCAAGCGGCGATTAAGGCTGCTGTCAATCCCATCCAAAATGTCCGACGGCAGCAGCGACTGCTCCTGGTACCTCTCCCGCTCGCGGTGCCTGTCCCTCTCCCTTTCGCGCGGAAAGTTCTGCTCCTCCTCCTGCTGGATCTGCCAGTTGCCACAGGCATACTGGTAGAAGTTCTCGCAGGGACGCGCCTTGGTATCCATGTAGCTCTGGAGCTGGGTGGCCAGCATCTGCTGGATGCTCTGGGCGGGTCGTATCTGGCGACAAGCGGTGGGCGTGGTGCGCCAGGCCAGCGAGAAGAGAAGAAAAGCCACCAGGCTGAGCCTCAGCATGATGATGGTTCCGACTGTGACAAATTACAACTGGCCAGACACCAAGTTGCCTGGATCGCGGAGACTGCGGACTAGAGCAAGCCCCGTTGCCTGTCAGTCTTCATCGTGGAGTCCGGGCAGCGCACACTAGTTCAAGCAAGCCGATTTTATGTTGCACAATATGAGTAACTATAGAAGATACTAATATTATATTTGATTTTAGGGTATGGGAGATTCCACCTCATAATATTAATAATTGTAGGAATGGGGGAAGGGTTTTTTTTATTTAATTATTCTGGCAACCCTCTTAAATGCTTTCATATGGCCAGAATATTTTATACTCCCTAAGAACGGATAGATGTACATATTAGGTTTCTAGAGGATCAAGATCTTTTTAATATTTATTTACAATCAATAAAAGTGCCTGATTACTAACAAGAACGGCTGCTAACTTTGGGAAGCCGGAGTTTGTATACCCTTACATTTTGCAATGTATTATTAAAGCTTCTGAATAAAATTAGAACACCCTGCAGGGCACAACAAAATACTACAAATAATTGCCTGCTATGGCGCCTTCTTTCAGAAATTGTTTAGGATTTAGTGGAAAGTAATTTTTTAGCTTTTTACTTTTAAGATTTCTACCGATTAAGTAGGCACTTGGAGCCACTGTGCTCGGCCTGCCAGGTCGCATTCTGATTAGCCTTAAGTGGGTGCTTATCAGTTTCACCTTGGCCTTGATTCCCGATTGGCACTCATGGGGCCTGACCCACAATATGCGTCGGATCATGGACGCGCGACGCAAAAGCTGTCATTGACCTTGCCTCACAGCACAGCACAGATTGTGCCGCTGCTGATGCTGATGCTGATGCTGATGCTAATGCCGAGCCTTGTGATTTTCTCTACTTGCAGAACCGAAACGATTCCGGGCCACCCGTCGTACAAGGCGACCATGCGACTGACGATTATCAACGTGGAGAGCAGCGACTACGGCAACTACAAGTGCGTCGCCAAAAATCCTCGGGGAGACACGGACGGCAACATTAAACTCTACAGTGAGTTCGCAGCCATACGAGTTATTTATACCCTTTAATATTGGGGCCAGAGCCACAGCCACAGCGATTCCAGGCACCGCCCGAAATTCGGTATAAATTACAGGGGGCGAGCTTTTGGGGCTCGGGAGTGTGTGTGTTTAGATGGCTGGAAACCCAAAACTGCAACATTTTGTGGCTTTAATTATGGCGTTTGTCGGTGCAGTTGATTGGTTGTGCCCTGGCCAGAGATAACCATCCATTGTTAGTGCGGTACTTTAAGGGCTTTGGCTTTAATTCCCTCACTTGCCCCCGAAAATGAATGCAACACTCCATATATTGGGGTTTCGGTTTCCCTTATCTATTGATTTCCTCGTTGTGGCTGCGACAAGGTGGCAATTAAAGCCGTTGCTGGACCAATAAAGTGTCAATAATCTGTCAATTTGCTAAATCACTCCCCAGTCAATGGCTTGGCTATTATCGTCCGGCGTGGAAGCCCCCGATTCGTTCACAAAAGTTCATAAAACAATATAAAATATCCGCTCGTTGGCGTTGTCGTTGGCGCCAATAAATGGCCATGGCCACCAAGAATGGGCAATGTGAAAAGGCGACAAGTTAATTTATATGTACACGCTTTTTATTTGGCTGCCGGTGGCACAACAATGGCAGGAGCCCTTACGGAAGTGGGTGTCGCTCTACCAATTAAAGGTAACAATGGCCGCTGATATAAGTGGGGGGGAACAGCGCCAACAATGCGAACAATGAACCTGTGACAATTTTATTGAGTGGTCAGGGGAAGATGCGGGAAGGAAGCTGGGGGGGGGGTTCCTGGTTTCGGGATTCCCAGCCAAGGCAAGGCAAGGCCAAGTGCCAGGCCCCATAAATTTCCTCAACAAATTGTCGAATTTAATGCCAAAAGAGGCCAGCCAGCAGCAGCCGAGAAGAAGTCCAGGAAACTCTAGGAAAGGGGCCAAGAAATTGAAATCGAAAGGAAGAGAGGCGGGTGAGGAGGATGGATTTACGTGGCCAGAAAAGGGAAGACAATTGGGTGGAAGAGCAGAAAATAGCAGTTAAGATATCGAGCTGGCCACAGGCGGTGGGCGGTGGGTTTTTGCGGCTGCGGCTTGTGCTAGCCGGTAAATGGAGCCGCGATTGTTTGCTGCGAATGCATCCTCCCATCCCACTGACATATACACATATACTGATTCATATCAAAATCTATGCCCCGCAGTGTCAAGTCCGCCGACCACACAACCGCCGCCCACAACCACAACGCTGCGGCGCACAACAACGACGACAACGGCAAACACGCTGGACGGCTACCACAACACCCCCCTGAACGGCATCGGCGGTGGCGACGGGCCAACGAATTCGGTGATTGTGATTGACAAATGTAAGTAGTTCCAGCGAACTGCAGCAGCCTCTGCTGGCAAAACTAATTGACCGTGCCGGCACTTACAGCGGGCAACAAATATCAATCGAACCTGAACGACATTGGCAAGTCGGAGCAGAAGCTGACGGGCAACAGTCCCAAGGGCTACGACTGGTCCAAGGACAAGGGCAGCGGGAGCTGGAGCCCTTCCATGGCGCCCTGCTGGCTGCTCGCGCTCCTGGCGCTGCTGGGAACGCACTGGCGGGCTTAGAGACACACACATAGAAATCGTATTAATAAAGTGCCATTAAAAACAAATCGAAATTAAAAGTGAAAAACGCAACCGAAAGCCCGAAAATAGGAGCTGCAGCGGAGCGGATGATAAACCATAAAAACTATGTACTTAATTAAGCAAATGGTTGCGCTAACGAAGTCATGCTTTGGTTTACGTTTACCCTTTGCTACGCATAAATATTGCATTTTGTTTGGCGTGCGGGCGTTATTCAAAAATGTGTTGGACAAACAAAGGCAGTAAATTAATTAACCGAGCTAACTCATCCCCAAGTCGACTTGGCACACCCTATCGCGGCATACCTATTCCCACAGATGCAGTTTAAATGCAGGCCCACTTTACGTTGCGTTCTCAATAATATCAACTTCCTGCGAAGGGTATTCCCTGTGCGGAACATGCAATATGATTTCAGCACACACACACACATTCTGGGCAGTTAGTCAAAACATAAATTAATTTAATTGCAAAAAAGCGAATAAATATACATTTCAAATGTTGCCAAATTGTTAAAATACAAAGCACAGAATACACACACACTCACAAACTGTAAATAAAAACGCATACGCATGAATGAAACCAAATACCATTGTAAATTATGTACTCGTTATAGGCGTCTCAGCGAAGCAATTTATGATATAGGAACTCAAAGACAAAAAAACACAAGTCCCATTTAACAGCACGCGCGACGACGGTATTAATCGAAAGCCAATTAATAAAGAGATGAACTCAAATACGAAATATAAATATGGTACTGTTGATAAACACCTAAGTTCGAGTGGGTTTTAAGTATATATCAGTTTATTTGAACCAAGCAAGCCAGCAGCGGCCAACACAAGTACGTTCTAAACTATACATATACAAATATTATATATTTAAATACATATATCATAGGCCTTAGTTTGTGTTTCTAAACGATAAGAGTGATAATGTACATTTAAAGAATTTGTCCCCTGCCCCGAACGGAGCAAGCCAGCAAGCAGCCAGCGACACAAATAAAATATCTATTTGGATTGCTTCTTACACATCAATATGCCTTTTTATTCCTCAAATCCGGATCCCGCAGCAAGGTAGGTGGATCCACTCCACATATCAATAACAATTCCACTCGAATCACTGGGCTAACAAGTGACCAAGGAACGCATAAATGCTTATCCTGCCCTACTGTCGAGTGCACCGATTCCCGATTTTATTTCATCCTGTGTTGGCGCAGCACTCGGAGCACGTGAAATTGTTATTGAACCGAGGGAGCGCTCCTTCTCGACTCCTTCTCTGCAACTGCAACTGGTCAGGGAGCGCCTGGTCTTGGCGGGGGAAAAAAGCAAACATTTATTTTGTCTAAAGCCCGTGATGTTCTTGGCCTCCTACGTGGCTTGTGCACAGCGAAAACAAAGCCCAGACATGCCGGAGGCCTGGCATTCAAGTGGCGTATTAGCGCATTCTCCATCTTCCTGGGAACAGAGACTTCCTCAGCTAAGCCTAAATCTATGATACTGCGAATATCAAGCACTCCCGAAAGTATGCTTCCATCAGTGAATAAATCGTTGAATTTAGTTTTAGTCTTTTATTTGTATTTTCTTAGGTCTGTGTAACATTAAATGTTGGTGTCTACAAAAACTTATGGATAGAGGAACTTATTCTAGAAACTATTTACTTCCTTAGACCTCCACGGCCCGACGATCCAGCAGAGTATCGAGTATCTTGTCCATGTGCTCGCTGCAGTTGGCCAGGCAAATGTCCGCATACTCGCTGAGGAAGTACATGAAGCTCTCGAGCTGCTCCATGGAGCAGGCGCGGAAGCCATTGTCGCGTCCAATGTTGTCGATGGCCCGGATAATGGAGCGCAGCTTGTGGACATATTCCGGCGTGTTGCGGCAGTGCTCCAGCGAGCCGTCCGCCAGATTGGCGGGCTTTTCGTAGCTGCGGATCCGTTGCTCCACGCTCCGGAGCTTGCTTTGCTGCTGCTTTAGCGTCTTCATCATCTGGGGCACGGACATGACAGGAGCAGCAGGACTAGCAGTGGCACCTAGACCCGACTTGGCAAACAGTTCGTCCAGGGGCACCGCTTCGTAGTCGATGGAGAACATGTCGGGTGAGAAGGACAGCCTGCCGCTGTTGTTGCTGAAGCTATCGGACTCGAACTCCGTCTGGTCCAGGTCGCTGGTCTTAATGGTCTGGTTGGCGTTGCCGCTGTTGTTGGGCCAGGAGTACTTGCTGCGTCCCTCCAGGCCATTGCTGGCGCCAGTCTGCAGGCCCACCAGCATGCTGTAGCTACTCTCGATCGAGTACTTCTGGGTGGTGGGCCAGAACTCGGGGGCGCTGCTGAACTCGATGTGATCCACTCCGAAGCGCAGCTCAGATTTCTCAGAGTCGAGGAACGCGAACAGCTTAGCCACCTTCTCGCCTGTCATCAGCTTGCCGCTAAAGGGCACGGCCAGGTCTCCGCAGGCGAACCAGTAGTGGGAGCAGCCCTGGACGCTGGGCGGACGGTCCGGCAGTGTCTGTCGGGCTGAGCCTCCGCCTCCTCCTCCGCCCCGGGTGAACTTATGCCCGTCGATGCCGAAGGCCAGGTCCCGTGTCTCCCAGCTCTTCTGCGTGAAAATCTCGTACAGCAGGCGGAGGCGCTCGGGGCTGTTGTAGAATATCTCCAGGGACACGGTAAAGTCCCCGGCTGTGATCCAGAACATCGATTGCATCTTCGCAGCCGGCATCTCATCCTGGGAGGAGTTAATATCAACGGTTGGCGCATTGGCGAAGAACTCCCGCTCGCTGCAGGGCGTGGACGGGGTTGTGGAAATTCCATCCAGATCGAGTGGATGGTCCTCTCGAATCACCTGCATGGCCAGGGAGCTGCGTCGCGGCCTCTCCTGGTTAGGAATGGGACTGAATAGTTGCTGTTGGGCCGGACTGGTGCCGCCGGTGCGGCCCTTGACTGGCGTGGAGAAACCAGAGGGTTTCGAGCCGCTGTTGCCGAAGGAGGATCGTCGCATCGGGCTGTTGTCCATTGGATCGTTTGAGCACGTCTCGAAGCCCTGGTCTATAAAGCTGTCCCGCAGGGGCTGAGCCAGGGACTGCCTCGGCGTGTGGGCTGGCGACTGATCGCTGTCTGCGTTTGGCGAGGGAGAGGACATCACGGTCAGGGTGTAGGCCGACTTGATCTTCCGAGGCGAGTTCACGTGGCGCATCAACGACTTGTCCAGCTCTATGTAGCTCTGTTCTGGCATACTGGAGGCTGCTGCGTCCATCTTCTTTTTGCTGGGAGCCGAGGCTGGTGGCTTGTAGTCCGAGTCAGAGTCCGTGGAGGTGATCGCATTGGCTGTGGCCTCAACAATGGAGTTCTCCTTCTTCCAAGTCAGGGTGCGGCGCATCTTCTTCTTGCGAGGTGGACGCTGGGGCTTTGCGAAATCGAAGTGAGTCTGCTCTTGGCCTTCCTTTGGGGTTTCCGGCTGAGATTCGTCGCTGGTTATCTGAAGAGAGTAAAAATGTATGGTTAATGCGCATTCCTTTAATCCAACAATCTTTGAATTTACCTTTGGCATTGTTGACAACCCGGATTCGCTCTCCTCAGCTTCGGACTGCTTGCAGCTGGAGGCACTGGACTGGGTTTGACTCAGGCTGGGTCGAGGAGCAGGCACTGGCGGAGCCGGACGCTTCACCCGACGCGGCGCGGTCTTGACTATCTGAGCCTGAGCCTGGGCCGTGTCCACCTCCTTCTCCTCGACGTGGTCGTCCTCCTTGACACTGTGCTCCAGCTCCAATTTGGCTATGGCCTCCTCTAAAAGCTGCTCCACGGCGGTCTTCTGAGTGCTATCGCCCATGGAAGCCGCGCTCAACTCGGGCAGCGGCTGCTCCAAGAGGTCTTCTTCGCCTGCGGCTATCTCAATGGGCTGCTGGCTATTCGACACACTAGTGATGTCGAACTGAACGCCGTTCTCCGCGCTGAGCCAGCTGTAGAACACGGTTTCCAGCTGCTCGTTTTGAAAAAACATTTGGCTCTCGCATCCGCTGCGCTCCTGACGAGTGCGCCGGATCTTCTTCGGTGGGGCATAGGCCTCGGTGGGCAGAGCCTTGCGAATGGCGTCCAGATTTCGTTTCTGGGATGTTTCTCGGGTATGGCTCTGGGGTTCTAGGCAACGACGGGTGAGAGGTCGCGGCACCCTGCCTTCCGGACTGGGCTTGAGGATTACCGTCAGCGTACTCACATGCAGCTGGGAAGTGGGTGTCTCCGGCTTGGATGTCTCGGCCGGCTTGGATGGTGAAAGTCGTCCGGGTCGCGGTGGCGAACCCTGTGCTAGAACGCACTTGGCCTCCAGCTCCTGAGCCAGGTGCTTGACACTGGCCTGCTGCTCCGCTACCACCTCGCCGCGGACCATCTGCTTCTTCACCTTCGCCTTGAGACCCTCGGCATGGGGCTTAAACTTGGGATGCTTGGCCGCCATGTCGCCGACAAACTTGTTGAACAACAGTGCCTTGTCCTTGACGCTCAGCTCGCGGAACACCTCCTCGGCCACCAGGCAGGGGCCAAAACTCGAGGTCTCCGCTTTGAGGTGGGACTGCGACTGGGACTTCTTGGCCTCCGGCGAGAGTTCGTTCTGCAGCTTGGCGTACTGCGGCTCTTCGGCGCGGCGTATCACCTGGCTGATCTTCGAGTTAAACCGCTGAGCCATTTCCTTGACCATCACGTGCAGCGTTCCGGAGGACTTTTGTGCGGCGCCGCGTGGGGTGTGCATCTCCGGCTGCTGCTCGTACTTCTGCTTCAGTTCGCTGATCTTCTGCTTGCCACTCATCTTCGGCTTGGGCGGAGTGACCGGATCTGATTGGCTGCTGAGCTTGGCTATGGCGCTGGCCACTTTTCCCGAGCAGGCGGCCATCTTGGTGGCCTCTGGGCTCTTGGTGGGTGTGACTGGGACCTCCTCGTCGAAATACTTCATCAGGTTCTCAATGCTGGACAAGTCCAGGTCCGTGACCTGAACACGGCCAGGCGTCACATACGAGTTCTGGTGCTCGAGGGCCGTGAGGAAGCGGTCGTCGTCCAGGGAGGAGATCTCGAAGAGCTCCTCCCGGGTCATGGTGGCTCGAAGCAGACCGCAGGCGTTTCCAGCGTCCCCGTGGTGGCTGGAACGACGGCGCACCTCGATCTCAGCATTCAGCTGCAGCAGCTCGTTGAGATCCTCGCTGTTCATGGCCGCCGTGTCCACGATCATCTCGCTGTGCTTGTTGTTTGGTGTAGAATTGCTCAGGACCATCTTGAGTTTCGCTTTTGAATTTTGGTGTTCACGTTAGACGTTGCAGTTTGTAACTGTGCCCTTCCGCCGCTTGGCTGGAGTTCTTATAGTCATCACAGGTAAAAGTTAGCATTGCACAGGTACAGGCACAGGTAGCAGGTATTGGGATGCCTGTACCTGTACCCTAAACCCGAATCCGCGCGGATTAAGTGGCGATTGTCCCGCTACCTCTGATTCGCGTTGATCCGCTGATCACAGATCAGGTAAGCCCCACTGCCGCAGCTGTCAAGCTAATGGATTTCCCGCGGTAACAGTAATTTAATTGCCTTCGCGAACCTTCCCAGAAAGTCCTAGTCGAGTTGACCTGAACTGTTGCAGAAATTGCAAATAGTTTATGGCCTTAAAGTCCCTCCTCCTCTTGGCAGAAAAGGATAATAATGATATCCGTGCAGCTGCCAAGAAGGCTATTAAATGCGAGTTCCAATTAACACCTCGTGTACGACAACTGGGAATGCCCAAACTCCAGCATCATTGCAATACCAAGCGCAAAAATATCGCCCGAAAATGGGAATACTAACAAGACCCAAGCGAGTTGCAGTCACAATAAAAATCACACACTCAAATTTCTGCATCTTGTGGCTTGGGGAGAGGAGGCGGCGAGAAATGCGAAAGCAGGGCTCATGGGACGAGCTCTGATTTTGATACGATTCAAGCCAAACCTGTAGGTGGATGTCGTCCGTTATGCGAGCTGAACTTTGTTTGCCATTTACCACCTTATGCAAATCACTTCAAGAGCAGTAAATTCGAATGAGCAGAGATTGGAAGGGAGCTCAGATGCCAAAGAGGTCTGATGCTGAGAAAGGAAATGCCTCGTTATTGTATCATCTTTAAATAGACTGTTTCAATTTGCTAATAGCCACGTGGCATATTTTCATGCATGGCAGCGGCTTTGTCTAGACAACAAATTCGGCAAGTAGGGCTCGGTGGGCGAGAAAGTAAAAGGTTTCCCATACACTCCGGCGTTTATTTGTTTGGCCTGTGCTTTCAATAACTTTAATACTGTCGTTTGTGCGGCGCAGAGACGTCGGATATTGAATTGAATTACTTCGAGTGCGCGTAACTTGAGAGTGGACTGAAAAACTGAAGAGCGATGTGCGATGTGCGAGGGTTTTTCCTCTGTGTCTGGCTTTTAAAAGAAAGAGCAGTCCGTTGACTGTGGAGTGGAAGCGAACCGCAGATATACTTTTAATGCCATCGAAATCAGAACAAATGGGGAGACGTAACAGCGATTAAGTGGAGGGCATCAAAAATGCGATACCTGGTAAACTATTCATGAGATTAAAGCCATCGACTGCCGAATTATCCCTATTTATTTGGGGATATAATTAAATAGAATCAATTTCGGATTGTATTACATGAACTCTTGTATTTTGTACTTTTGAGCAATTTTAAAATTTCAACAAGGCTCACTTCGTATATTAACGTTGCTCCGGAATGAGAAATTCTTCATCCGCTTGACCGTGATCAACGTGGCGCAAAGAATTCACTCAGATAGCACCGATAAGACTCCAAAAGCGTAATCCAGCGGCCCGCGACGCGTGCTTAAAATATGAATTGGGTGCTCCAAAGGGGCGCCACCGTGGCCATCCTTTTGTGGCGTCGATGCAGTGAAGCGGGCTGTGCCGCCACTTGCAGCTTTCAGCCACCAACTACCAACTACCAGATACCAGAGCCTGTGGGCCTCAAGCTGCGGAAGTGTTGTGTTGCCATTGACCCGTTAACGACTCGCATTCTTCTCGACTCTCTTTGGCCCGTCCGCGGGATGCGCAGATTAATTTTCGTTTGCCGTTTGCCGCGCTTTTAATATATTAATAAATTAAATTGCATATTTCGCTTTATACGGCATACCGCTTTGGCCGAACCGACGCGGCCTTTTGTCTATATGGCATTTAATGAGTTATGCGCCGAAAAAGTGAAATTTTTAATATAAATAATTATCGCTTGCTCCTCTCTTTGATACACACACGTCGCCCAGGTCGCGTTCTTTGGCGTTGCACGCATAAACACATTTAAAGCATTTTCAATCAATTTGCATAAATTCACCCGACTTCTGCCTGATTTATAGAAAGGTATTTTAGCCTGTTAAAGCATCGTGTGTTTTAAAGCGATTAATTAATTAATATTGCGGCATTTCTACTGTGGCGATAATGGATAAATAAATACAAGAGTGTCTCCTTCTTTATGCTAAATTGCAAATTAATTAAAACGCATTCATTTAATATTAAACGAGGGATTGAACTTCGCTGATTAGGAGCCGCTGATGTGTGTAATCATGGAAAAGATTCGCAATGAATATGGTATATTCTGTGTTTATTCCAGCAAAGCTTAAGCAAGATTTCACATATACGTGAAATTTAACCTGAGGAATATAGGGGGAATCAAGGCAGGTTGAGAAAAATAAGAAATTTAATTAGACTCTTGAGGGGCACACAAATGAGCAAGATCGTATTCGATTTCATATTTCAAAGCACCCAAGACAAGCCCCCACCCGGGGACCGAGCGACAGCAAAAGCAGAGAGTTAGAGCATTATCTGAACATGAACATAAATGGGAACATATTCATATATTATATAGACGGGCCACTGGGTGGTGCCGAGGCAGAACGTGTCTCGTGCTTAAGGTTAATCGCAATCATGAATTGCACTTTCAATTGCGTCATCCATTAATTCGAAGCTCTTATCAGGCGCCGTTCGAGCGGCGATCTTAACCAATAACTAAAATAATAATAAAAGTCGAATTGTTACAATTAATAAAATAGTATTGAGTTAAGTGTGATCCACCATACACTGGCAGATATTTGTAAGCATTTTACACTGTTAAGGAAGAATTCAAATTATCGTCACATCCGGTCTCAAATATTTTGTATTTCCCAAAAATACATAAAAAGTCCTAAGTCTTAAAAAGAGTTTATATTACATTTTGAAAACAATGGTGATAATATTTTATAGTTTGAGGAGTATTATTTTGAGATAAATCGTACAAGAATATTTGGTTAAAGAAAAGTTAAAATGAATGCTAATTTATGATACATTAAAAGCTTATTTATTAAACTGAAACACAGAAAATTAAACATTAATGTGATTGCTATTTCAAGAGCTCCCTCCGATTTCTTCCAGTGTGCTTATCTAGCCTCGCCACACCAAACGAAAGACGTATTTAAAACGCTGATAAGCTAACCAAGCGAAAAAAGAGCCGAGCTGCAAGAAGCTCGCTCCTGTGTGGGTAAGTGTTTCGTGTAGCCAGCAGGGAGAGTGAAAATGCGAATACGGAATCTACATAAAATCGAAACCGCGTGAAACGAGTTTTTAGTTGTATTTTAACAAGCGGCAGTCGCGCAACAATCGCTCGAGTTATACCAAGAATTCTCTGTTCTCCGTTGCGTTGAATTGATTAAAATCGAAGCGTTTTCTTCTCGTCGGACATGTTTGCATCTATGCGGCCAAGAAAGCATCAAATTAAAGTGAAAGATCGCCAACGCGGCTTATGAAAGCAAGTTAGAGAAGCTTCCAGCTTCCCAGAAGTGTGACGAATTTATACAGATAATAAATAAATCCTACAAAATGTCAGCCAGACTGTGGATACTCCTTCTATTTGTGGCCAGTGCCGACTACGCTTACAGTGCTCCGTACACAATAAATCTGAATCGTACTTGTCCCTACCACAACAGCTGCAACTCGGCGGTCAACCAGCAACACATCGAGCGGCTGATGAGCTACGTGGACGGCGAGAGGCAGCCTTGCGACGACTTCTACGCCTATGCCTGTGGCAAGTGGCGGGAGAAGCACGGCAGCGATGCCACGGCCACGACCATAAGCGAGGCCCACATCAACGACCACTACGAGCAGCTATTCACAGAGCTGCAGCACAATTCCAGCTATTTCGAATTCCCCATGTACAGGAAGCTGGCGACCCACTTTCAGGACTGCCTCGATCTGGGCAAGCCCAACCTGGGCCGCTACCTGCAGCTGCTGGACCAGAAGCTGCAGACCTCCTCCCTGAGGACCACGCACTGGTCGGAGCTGCTGGCTGTCCTGGGCCGGTACGGCTACCACGGCCACTTTGTGCTGCTGGAGGTGCGGTGGCACAACGCCAGCCACCACATGCTCTTCCTGCTGCCCCACAACCACCACCTGAGCCTGAATCTCACCCCTGATATCTACGACGCCCTGAGTCGCCACGGCCTATCCGACGGACCTTGGCCCCCCTACAAAGAGCTCCGGGAGCAGTTCAGACTCTTGGAGCAAAACCTAACCAGCCTGGAGAGGACCAAAATACCCGACGACAGCTTTACAAACCGCAGCCTGAAGGAGATTCGGGCGGAAGTGCCCGGGGTGGATTGGGACGAGATCTTAAGACAGCAGCTGAACAGGTCGGTGGGAGGCAATCAGGCCTTCCAAGTGGACGACCTGCCGGCCATCAAGCGTCTAGTGGAGTATCTCAACCAAGCTGACAATCTGCTGCTCAACCGCTACAGCCTGGCGAGGTTCCTCAGCCACCTCGTGGGCCTGCCGCACAACCCGCTGGCCGACTGGAGCCCGGATAGAAAGTCGTTGTCCCTCCGGTGCATCCGCCACATGCGCCGCTCCCTCTACCTGCCGATGAACTACGTCTACGAACACAGATTCTACGCCCACCGCAGGAGGGCCGATGAGCTCGTCATTCACCGAGTGTTCGAGCAGCTGCGAGGTCAGCTGGAGCTGAACTTGGACAGCAATCCGTTCAACCTCAGCCAGGAGCTGGTGTCGTCGCTGAAAGACAAGGTACACTTCATGCGCATCAACGTCGGCAATTTGCCGCCCAATGTGTCCGACCAGTTCTACTGGGAGGTCGATCGCCGGTGGGTCCTGGGCTACGACTTCTACGAGAACCACCTGAACAGCCTGCTCTACTACTACTCGGTCGTCTCCGATCTGGAGGGCTCCACGAACCGGACGGAGCGCGAGATCTGGTACAGCTTTAACATGCACCAGCCCGAGTTTCCCGACAACATAGACGCCACGCCGTACTTCTACTGCCTGGGCGACATTATTTTTGTGCCCTACTCCTACGTCCGGCTGCCCTTCTTCCACGCCGACTTCTGGCCGGCGCTGCTCTACGGTGACCTGGCCAACACCCTGGGCCACGAGATGATGCACGCCCTCGACACAGACCTGGTGGACTACGATGCGTGGGGTCACATGAGCAACTTCAGCGACCAGCTCGTCCTGGTGCCAAGCTACACGGACGCCGTGATGTGCCTCAACGACAGCGCCGTGATGCTGAACGAGCGCACCTCGGACGTCAGTGGATCCCGGCTGGCGCTGGACACCTACGGAGGCGACTGGATGAACAATCCGGACGACGGCCGCCTCTACTTCCTGCAGTTCGCGCACTTCTTCTGCGGCGACGAGGGCGACATATACCATGACACGGGCAGCCAGCGCCTCAACTACGCCCTCAGCCAGGTGCCGAAGTTCGCCGAGGTGTTCGGGTGCCAGAGCGGAACGGGGATGAACTCCGCGGATCAGTGCCGCTTCTGGTAGCACAGCAAGCCCCTCTCTTAGTTGGTGCATAGCTTTAATTAGGAACCCCCAAGTATTGTGAATAAATTTCCATGTTTAGAAACTGAGAACGCTTCCCTTCTGCTTTCGTATGCGGCGGACCGGCTCCCAGCCATTGCCGACAAGGCAGACAAGTTAATTTTCAATTACGTGCCCTACGTGAGCGACCGAAAAATCGGCACGGAGTGCGGAGTGCTCCTGCCCGGTAGGACTCAAGCCCGGCCGAGGCGACGTGCCAAACTGCAGGCAGCAGCAAAACCTTTCAGTCGTCCTGCATCGACTCACAAAATTTGCCAGCTATCGTGGCACGGCAAGAGTCGAGCACAGAGACACAGGGATACATGTTTGCGTGTCCCTGTTTGCGTATTTCCCAGCGTGTTTTTATTTATTTGCTAATTAGTACGCTTCCTGCCGCACCGCAGCTGTGTGTGTGTGGCCGATGTCAAAACAGAAAGAGAAACCGAACACGAACAGCATTCGAATCCGAGTCAAGTCGGGGGCACCGTCAACTAGGCAACTTGTTGAAGGTCGTTGCGCGTATTACTCATACGCCGCATGGGCGGACTGGGGTTGAGCGTGATGGGAGGCGCGTGGCAGGCGCCTGGCAACCGCATTAATAGACCGTTAACTACCTGCCGGGAACACTGCACGTGAGCAGCGTGACAAGCAGGGGTCAAATCCAAGTCGTGGGCCATCTCTGATGAATGGATGTCTGTCAGTCGCCCGTCTTTGCCTCGCGACAGTCGTTGAATTAAAGCGATTCGCTGATGAAGAACAATTGTTGTATTCGGGGGCACACAGAGCACGGCTATGAATTAAACATAGATGGTGATTTTATATGGGTCAAAGCATGATAGCGATCCAGTCCAAGCACTTGTTTTATTGCCAAAATAATATTAAAGTAAAGTTTGTTTCTTGGTAAGACATAATCAAATCCAAACTAAAAGTAATATAAGCAAATATTCCTCAAATAAGATGCGATACAACTTTTAAACTGCATTACATTTTTTCGAATATATCTAAACTAGCTTAAGGCTTAAAGCTAGCCTTTATCCAATCACATTATTGACCACCGTCTCAGCTTAATGAGCTGCTTACCCCTGTCTGGAGCGGCATAGTGCTGAGTCCAATGTTTTCAGATTTTACGGCGACCGGCAAGCGAGACGCGAGACGCATGTCGGAACATATATCGCCTTATCAGCGCGGGCTTTCATTCATTCATGTAAGTCAAATCGACTGGGGAATTCATACATACAGCCCGATGGGCTTGCCTTATAATTAGGTTTAAAATAAACCGCTTCGCCGGCAGAAAGCGCGGGTTCGAGTGACGCAATCCAGCTGGGAAATTGCGCATAGTGTGAATCGGAAGCCGCCGCCGCCACACACATAGTCAGTTTCGATCCGCACTGTAACGAGCTCGCATTCCAGGTCCGGGGCTTTGCTGGGCCTTGGGGTCCGGCGTCACGTGCTCACGTGGTTGCTGGCCGAACTCCGTCAGGGGAAACACGTGTTGCTCGCTGGGGGTACGAGGGCAACGACTGGCCGCCGGTTCCGCATTGATTGATAGCTCGCCGGGAATGGCGGGACATTGACGGACTGACGGCGCGGCGGCTGATGAAATCCCAGTCCGTCGGGCGTTGGCTTGTAATTGGAATAAGCAAATTTCCCTGCGATATATTAGTGCTAAGAGCGGGAAGAGACCTCTTATGTGCGGCGCTATGGAACGACTCAGCGATTAATTACTTCAATTTCAATTGTTGGTGCGACAATCTTCATGATAACCTGCCCCACCCTAATTAACCCACACACAGGAAGGGGAACCGCTCGCAGCTCATCCCCCACCCGCACGGGTTCTCAAAACAAATGCGCAAAATGCCAGGTTCGGCGCCATCAACACAACATCCAGAAGCCAGAAATCTGCGGCGAGTCCTCGGATTCCCGTGTCAGCGACAGGGCCCAGTGGCTGCTATTCGACGCCCACCCCAGTGTCTGTCCGATTGTCTGTCCGCCTGCCGCCTGCCGCCCTGTCTAGTTAGCCCACAAAGCCAAGCCGCGTGTGTTTATTATATAACAGTCTCCCAAACCCCCGAACCACCACCCCACAGAGCCGATGGCATGTCGCGGCATTTCAGCTGTGAGAAGCGACCACCACAATGTTTCTAAATGTTTTTCGCCGGTTTTTCGGAGATTGGTTTGTCTATTATTTTTTGTCTGCTTGTTTGAGTAACTACATATGCACATACATATGTGCCATTTGTCCAGTCGATTTCGGTTTGCCGTTGTTAGCATCATTGTTGGGCCTTTTATAATAGCCAGAGATGTGCACAGACAAATGTAAAAAACACGTGCTGGATTTCACACGAAGAGCGAACTTTGGGAAGCAGAGCAATAAATCATTTCATATACGCCCAACTTGTTCAGTGTGCATACAATTATTAAAGCAAATAAAGTCCACAAATCCGAAATTGTGAAATTCTAATCTTTTTAATTTTCGGGGCAACTGTTAATACACGGCAGGAAAAGTTTACAATCTACTATTTTAATAATATTTCCATATCTCATTAGCAAACGTTGTTTTAACATTCTTATGAAGGCGAATAATTCTAATGTATATTTAAAGGGAATAGAACTTTTAATTATATAAATGTTGCAAATGAAATTGTAATTATATTATAAATAGAAGAGAGAATCAGTGAGAATTTAAGAAAATTTTGCATTAACCTGAAAAGCATACAACATAATATTTAATAAAGAAAATGTATTCTTATATTTCCAGATACAATATGTTTGATATGTTTTTTATAATTAAACTTGTATTTAATGTAAATTATACATTTATTTGTTAGGTTTTAATACAGAACTTTTTTTTACTATTTTTTCATTATTTACATTTTTTACCAGTATCTGTACTCTTAGAAAGATTAAGCTGGCATATTTAATATAAGAACTTCTGTGAACCGAAGGGAGATCCGAAGCGAAAAATTTAAACAGAAGACATTGGTGTCCCCAGTATCCCTCATAAAATTGATTGAATGAATGAATACAAGCTGAGGAACCTGTATTAAACTATGCCAAATGAATGCTGCCATTGGTAAAAGTCAACTAGAATTCTTTGCGCTTCAGCACTCAAATCAATCAACAAGGCTATATTCAAGTTAAATGCTAATAATAATTTGACCTACAAACTTTCGAACCCGATAATAAGTCAGACATGAATGGAGCGCAGTTCAAAACAAAACAAATAAATTCGGAACTGGAATAACTTTAAGCCGTTGTCGCAGGGGAAAAGTGGCCAATGGCAGCCGGCAAACAAATAAAACCCAAACATGCCGACAGATATTGCAGCTCTCAATAGTACGCAATCATTTATTGAAATTTTCAGCAGTGTTTGCCAATGAATCCTTGTGCCCACACATATGTATGTGAGAGTGGGCAACTGCAATTAACTAACACACAGACGATGGCCAAAACAAATTTCAGGCGGAGGTCCTAGGATGCGGCATGCAGGACATTGACGAGTCATAAACGGGGCTTGTATGTTTTGGTCAGTTGATTAATATGCGAGCTGTAATCATGACTCAAAGTGTGTGGGATCGTCGTGCCTGGGCCAGAGCCGGGTGTGAGCAAACACCAATGACACAAATCCCGAGATGCGTAACGAGAATTTCAATTTCGAAGTGTGCCTGCGACCGGCTCAAGTCCCAGCATTTTTAAATGAAGCCCAAAAGGCGGCAGTGACATCCGCTGCTGGCGCTCGGCTCGTTTGCATATTAAGTCTGGGCCGAAGCAGCGTGCCCCGATTTTAATTAGTTTTAACCCGCGCCAAAAATGAGCCAAGCTGACAGCCGTGACCAGAATCACGCAGGCCGAGAAGCCTTGGTCTTCGCGGAGCCTACTTTAAGCCCGGTTTAAAGTTCACGGCGCTATTACCGGGTCGGGCCGGGGACTGTCTAACAATAGGAACAAATATGAGTGGGAAAGAAAAACATATCCCAATACTATGATGCACATAAACACACCCAGCCGAGGCATAAATACGAGCATATCGCGGCGATGGCCGCTCTCATGTTGGCAAACATATGAAATGGCAACGTCGTCAGCGTTGATTATTATCAAACAGACAGCGAAGAAAGACGAAAGACAGTTGTCGACAGCATCAACAACAAGATTCGTTAAGTTCCGGAGTCAAAGCCAAACAGACCGAAGGGACACGACCAGGAGAACGCCCTATTCCAACACTCCAATAAGCACACACTCCTCAGTTCTTTGTCATTGTTTAGGTTTCACAAGGTTCAGTTATAATTCATATGCAGACAACAGAGGAAGAAAGTATTTAATGATTAATTCAAATCTATTTTGCAACGAAATATAAGAAATCTAAGGCAGTAGCTTCCACCTCTGTGTTTCATTCATGCCCGATCGGAAACAGGGTATAGCCAGACACCCAACGGTCGCAACACACTTGGACTGGCTCGTAAAGTCAAACGATGTGAAGACTCTGCACATACACCCCATCAGGCACCCCATCCCCCCCGTCCAAAGGCACATATGTGCGACCTGTCAGTTACACGGACAGAGAGCAGTTCCTCGGGAACGAACCCCTGCGGCCGCACCCCGGCTATCTTGCACCGTTTTATCGGCAAAGCTCCCCTCACTGCGGCTTTTATTTGTCAAACAAAGTATTTTTATTGGCTTTTTTAGGCAGCTCCACCCGTCGGTATCCGAAGTCAGCTGACGGGCCCGGCCTGACAGAAGCTCGAGGGGATCATGGGGAATAGCCCGGAATGGCCAGGAGGAGTGGCGGGCAGTGGCGGGAAGCCGAGGCGGCGCGTGCTCCTTGTCTGCTAAATACTCGACACTTGGTATGTGATTGAAATAATGCCGGGCGATAATCCGTTCCTTATTAAATGGTCCCGGCAACACATTGGCAGTCACCACTGGATTTGGGTCTGGCAGGTGACTAAACTCGTATGCCTTCTTATATGGACCCATCCCAAATTAAAATCTGTTGACACTGTGACATGTGACAGCCATTCTCCCTTCGATATATCACCTCTGCTTATCAATAACTCATCTGAAACTGAATTGCCCAGAGTGTCCATCCAGTGGGCTGGACAAAACTTTAATGAAAAGCAGCACCGCGTGCCAGCGACCTTTATGTAGCTCAAACTGCAAACGCTGACAAAGTGTTATTAACAGCGTTTAACTTGCGGCTTGAATATAAAATAAGATTAGCCTGCTCTTTGGGGGCGGCAACAACTTTTTGCATTATGGCCAGGAATTAGCAAATACGAAGATAACAAAAACGAGGTGCAGTCGGGAAGCCAAGACATTTATACCCTTAAATAAATAAATAAATTTGTGAAGATTTTAATTTAATTTAAAGGTGATTATGTATGGGATATATATAGTATATATATATAAAATACAGCAAACTGTTTACAATTCACACAATGATCTTCTCTAAGATAGAAAAGGAATATATTGGTCTTACTCAATTTCTTTTAAAGCATTCGCTGTGAATAAACAAAAAGAGACGATTGCGAATGTTGCAAGTTGACAGTTTTGAAACTCCGCGAGTTTTCCCCATAGAATCAGGTGGACTTCAGTTAACGCTGACAAAAACTGCAACACTCTGTGAAAGGGCATAAAAAGGAACACTGAGGCGGGGAAAAAATTAAATGCAAACAACGAAATTGGGTGGCAGGCTGCTCAGATACGAAAATGCGTCAATAAAGCGCAGATTCGATTAACTCGCGTTGGGCTAACGGGGGGCGGGAGATTAGGACTCAATACGGCGCAATCCAATCAGTGCCCCAAATGGGCGCGGAAGGGAGTTGACATTGAAAATTAGGTAAATTACCGCATGGGGCGGTTGCCACACTGCTACACTTCGACATTTCCCCCATGCCCGCCCCCGCCGATGTGCGCCCCTATCGCCGTATATCTTGGCTGTATTTGTAACCGCGACACACCGCAAATTTCACTGCGGGAGGGTAACTTATGAGTTATGCGACTCCGCACACAAAGCAAACATTAAAAATTCGATTATCTAACAGGCGAGCATGTTGCCTGATTTAATGACTGATTGGTGCATATATAAAATAAAACGTTTTTTTTCCTCTTCTTTAATGGAAGCCAACCACGGAGTGAGCTTCGTCACCTTCCTAGGTAGTCACAGGTCGGACGGTCCGTCAGGAGGTCAACACCTGAACCCAACCCCAGCGTCCATTTGTGTGCGCTGAACAACCAAGCACACACACTTTCATATCCGAAGCGCTGTCGGCGATAAAGTTAATTTGCTGATTACAAAGTAACCTCTTCGCAATAATTTATGAGACAAGGTGTATGCCGCTGTTGGACAGTCAGCGGAGGAGTATTCTAAGCCCGAATACCGGCTACCCTGTTCTTATAGGGTAACTGAAAAGTGTAATTCAACGAAATCTTTTTTATTGAGTGGCTCTTATATATAATACATATTAGATTAAAGTTCCTGTAAATGTATTAAACATGTACAATATAATAGAAAAGCTCCTAAAACTATCTTAAGTTTTGCATTAGTACATTAACCAATAATATTAAATGAATGCAAATAAATCCTTTAAATAAATATGTCTAAATAAAATATAAAATTAAATATTTTTCAGTATTTAGTTTTTTTTCTATAATTCTTACAAAAAATAATTACAAATAACAAATAATAAAAAGGAAATAAATATTAAGGCATGTAAGGCATGTAAAATGAAAAAAATATTTACCATAACAATTAAGTATTTGTCAATTTTTGAGAAGCTTGCTTGTTGGTGCTAAAAAAAAATATATTTATTATATAGGGTCTGAAATTACTCCTTCACTTCGTTGCAAACTTCTGCCTTAAATTATGGCTATAATAAAAAATAAAACGAAAAGTAAAGCATGTCGAAGACATGTCCTGACCACGTAACCCTCAGCATTGTCGTCCTTGGCTGTGAGTCCTGTACCAAGCGAGAGGTCAACAGTGGCTCCTAAGTATATAGAAACGGGCTGTCGCAGTTCTCTGTTTAGATTTTATAAGCCCATGGCAGGGCACATAAAAAAACCAAGAAAGATCAAAGAATTAATTTCTTAAATAACTTACATTTTTTTTTTATACCCTTTCAGGGTATTATAATTTTAGTCAGAAGTTTGTTACACCATTGGATTATATTTTGTGGGTATAGCTCTATCATAAGACTGATGACATGCACATAAACCAAATACATTTTTTGTGGGAAACATAAAACATATCATATCTCTTTTTTAGTGTAGCCCTTTAACAACCTCAGTTTTGTATATTCCGTTCCAAAAATAAATGTTTAAAAAAAGAAAGGCTTTCAAAAATGCTTACTAAGAATTTCAAGCTTAGAGCCATTTTTGCAGGAGGAAGTTTTCTCTTGTTTAATTAAATCTTGTGTTAAATCTTAGTTAGAGTTTAGATTTTCCGAAACATTTATGCTTCAAGACATACTAATATGAACCTGCAAATCAAGAAAGTGCCTTCTGTTTGCTTTAAAATGAATCCCAGCTGTGCTATTTCTTTGATACGTTTTCTTTTTACTCGATATCCCTCGAGTCCGGTACCTTCACCTGAAGCTGACCATAACCCTAGACTGTGGGAGCAGTTGCCTTTCCCTTTTTCCCCGTTCAAGATAAAAACTCGCCACACTCGCAACAATGGCAGCAACAACAACTGCCACTAAACTGTTCAAAAATTCAAGCGCAAATATTTGTTTCTTGGTCTGTTTGTTTGCTTGTTTGTAAAACTAATGAAATTTTTGCCATATTCGCCAAGCGGCTTCCAACCCAAAGCGAAACAACATAAAAATTGACCGCAAAAAAAGTAAAAAAAAAAAAATTAAAAGAAGGACCCAAAAAAAATTAACGCCACCTTGGAAGCCAGGCATCAGGAAGGGCAAGGAGAAGCGAAAGAAATATTAGACAAAGATGGCAGCGGCAGCTATGGGCCAGGGCTCGAAATCAGGAGGCTGAGTGGAAAATACAAAGCTAGCGGGCAAAGTCAGACCGCGCCAACCAGATTATTATGTCAAGTCACGTTTATGAGAGTAATTTCGACAAGACAACCCCAACCCCCCGCCTCTGCCGAGGCCAGGACCATCTGCACGGAGCTCCAGAGTCCGGAGTCCGGACCGCGCCCCACATCCGGAGGACGCTTGTTAAACGGGGAACGCGACAGTGCAGCAGTTAAGACACCGCTCGCGGCCAGTCAATAAACCGTTAAAACCTCACTAGGAGCACAGCGGCTACGAAGATATATATTTTGGATGCCCGCACTGCAACGCTTCTTCAGTTTAAAGGAGGCCCGAAACCATATAGCTGGATTGTGAGGAATTCTTTTTGTGGAATTCTTACAGAAAGTAAGTAAGTAAGTAAATTCAAATTCTATATTTAAATCTCTGATAAGACGATGCGTTGTGGAGTAGATTCTTGATATAAAAAATTAAAAGCCTTAAAAAGGGACTTTTTAATTGTAAATAATATAAAGAAAGCAAGGACTTTTCTTTAAAAGCAACGAATGTATTAATTATTTGTAATACAGAAATAATTTATAATATTTTGTATTCCTGGTAGTCATGTTCCGGCTAAAATATAATATTGCAATGGTTTAAATACGATAAATTAAGGAAAAATTATTAAAAAATATTATCGAAATTACTTATTTTTTTCGTTACCATTTCTTTAATATGGCTGAATTCTTTATTGAACAAAGTACTTCAAGAAATGATTTCATTAATGCTAAGGTTTAATTTATTTTATCTGAATTATTTTTATATGTCCCGATTACAGATTTGATAAGCAATGCTAATTAGTAAAGTTAGATAGCATCCAACCTGTTAGAATAATGCACACTTTCCATCAAAAAATTGTTTCTATGTAATTAAATGTAACTTAACAATGTCAATAGAAATTTTGCTAAAACTTAAATAATAAAAACAGTAAATTATAAAGTAAAGTAGTAGGTGAATTTAATGCTGTCTGGGATTTGGTATTTGTAATACCCACAATGTTTTTCCCGATAACTAGTGTCCAAATGTGCATAAAAGCTTCGTAATAATGGTAAACTACCATCAGTTATCAAAGCGTTGCGATGCGATTAGCGTGGTTTTACACGGCCATATTGTGCCTCATTGGTTTCGCCAATTCAAATGGCCTTGGTCTGGTAATATATACGATGAGACTTTATGTAAATTGTATCAATTAAATATTCGCAGATCTCAACAAGTCCTACTACAACTCAAGAGAAAGTGAACAGGTAAGAATATTTGCGATGTAAGCAATAAACTAATACGACTACTAGCAGGCAAAAACTGGACCTGGATGCGCTATACGAAGTTGCTCTATCCAAAATCAACGACAACCCCGATAGTCTGAGTATCTCCGATATCGTTCAGCAGATTATCGAATTGAATGCAACAGGGCGTGCCCAAAGCCATCCTTCGCAGTGTCCCACTCAGGCCACATCTCACGGCATTTACACAATTCAAGTGTCAGGACTGGATCCTTTTCAGGTGTCATGCGATGCCAAAATTGCCGGTCCTGGCTGGACTGTAATTGCCCGTCGCACCAGCAATAAATTGAATTTCTTTCTCAATTGGGAGGAGTACAAGAATGGATTTGGCGATCTCACCAAGGACTTCTTCATTGGATTAGATAAACTGCACGCCATAACCAAGTCACAGCCCCACGACCTGTACATTCACCTGGAGGACTTTGAGGGGCAGACGCGCTATGCGCATTACGATGACTTTTTCGTTGAAAGCGAAAACGAATTTTATGCAATGACCAAGTTGGGCAAATTTACTGGAGATGCCGGCGACTCCCTGATCGAGAACAAGAACCAGAACTTCTCCACTTACGACAGAGACAACGATGCGTGGGACAAGAACTGTGCCGCAGAGTACATGGGTCCTTGGTGGCACATCAACTGCACCCATAGGTAGTATTCGTAGCTAAAAACCAAACGTTTCCTATCACTGTCTAAAAATATTGTATTCTTTCAGTAATCTTTTTGGCCTGTACCTCCACGGAGAGGAAGGAGAAATTTTGAAATGGAAGGGTATGGTTTGGCACTCTTGGAGAAAGGAGAGTTATTCGTATAAAGCGATGCAAATGATGGTTCGGCCCAAATGCTTCTGTTCAATGAGAAAGTAGATTGAATAGTCTGTAACAAAAAATTGAATGCAATTCGAAAATGAAAGCACCCCAAGTGGACACAGCGGTAGAAACATCGATGTTTTCTGCTATAAAATTCACCCTACCATAAACTGCACTCGACCCTTTAAAATTATAGAAGGCACTCTATGTTTTATATCTAAACATACCTATTTAAAATACAAAATTTTCTGGCACCAACATTTAAAAAATGATTTAAAGCACTTTTGAAAAACAAAAAATAATATCTACGTTGATACATATTTCTTAGATACTTTCGTTAAGTTTCTATGTTCTATGTTATTTATTGTGAGGAGCAGCCCGGCCCCTCACAAATTAAGAAATAAATAATATAAATAACAAGAAAGGAAGCTAACTTCGGCAATCCGAAGTTTAAATACCCTTGCAGTACGTATTTAAAATTTTGTTAATTTAAGGATTGCGGTTCTTTTCGCTTTCACGTGTTCTTAGATTCTATAAATGTTGAGCGAAACACGTTGACAGTGAAAAATGTTGTGCAACAACTAAATGTTGCTAGCAATAAAGCTTTCAAAATAAATGAATATACATATTCCTATGGCAGCAATATGATATAGTAGTCCGGTCTTGATAAAAATAAAACCGAAATCCTAGAATAATACAAAATGGTCATTTCTCAAACTATATGAAAATATGTTGAAAATTGGCAAAGTTATCATTTTTTTCCTCAAAAATTTCCGATCGTTCCTATGGCAGCTATATGATATAGTCGTCCGATCCAGCTAGTTTCGACATACATATATACTCGTAGTAGTGAGAGAATAGAGAAGTTTCGGAGCGGAGTTGAGTTTGTGACAGTCAGCATATGCACTGCAGTCCTTTGACGGACTGTACTATCAAATTGCATATGTTGACAAATGCCATGTATGCACATGGCAAAGACTCAACAAAATCGTATTGCATATCATAAATACGTTGAAATATGATGGAATATTTGACAATTTCATAAGAATTGTTACTAACCATAATACAATATTTCAGCATATAAGCTCTGTTGCCAGAGAAATTCCACACCTCTGGGACTTTAATCATTGTATTATTGCAATGAGAAAAGAAAAGAACCAATTATTGAGTGTTAAAATCTTAACTGATTTATATAGCTCAGAAATTGTGCGCAATACAATTGATTCTCAATTTGATGAATTAATTGACAGCGCAAAAAAAAATAGATAATGCCGTTGTTGCAAAAGAAATAAAATCAGTTAAACAAGTTGTCGAGAGGTAAAGCCATTAATGAATTAGGCATTCCAGAAGAATATTTACAAAGTAAAGGTCTGGAATTTTACGCCTTCATTGTGGGCGTCTTGGCTCTCTTTGAGTTTGAGATGCTATAGAAATATAAGCTGGTAATGCCAGTGCTAAAATTTTTAATATATGCTAGTATTGCTAGTAATTAATAAATAGTGGAGTAGGCCTACAGGGGATACCACTCTAAAAAAAACGCGCCAATCACTCTATCTCAATGGTGGTGCGGAAAAGAGTGAACACAGGTAATAATATTTATAATTTATTTATATATTATTACTTAAAAAATTATTAAAATCGTGAGAGGTTCTGCGGCAGAACTCGAAATTCAGGCATTTACACATTTTTACCGCACTTCATCTTTTAGTATATTATTTTTAAGACCCTAAATGACCTTTTGCAATGAAAAAACTTGTTAGATTTTTTGAAAATTCTACAGTGTTGTAACCCCATAAAACCTTGAAATAAACCAAATAAGGTCGGTGCGTGCCACCAAGGAAATCCCCAAGGAGCCAAGGCGGAACTTTGTAGTTTTGTCGTCTTGGGAAGGAAGATTTAAATAAATACATTATTATAAAAATAAATACAAGCAATTAAAATAGTTTGGCTCACACCGGCGTACACTGGGAGATTTCAAATCTGGATATAATTCTGATCTATGTCTGGGCCAGGCACAGCCGGCCGCCTGGAGTTGGAGTTTCGAATCAGAGGTAGAGTGCCGCTGATGAGAGTTCCCGAGTTTCAAATCAGAGGTCGTTTGACGTTGACTTGAAAAGTGGATTCACAAATATTTCTATCCCAACAATTACTTCAGATTATCTACATATGTGCACTTTGTGTGTCTATGATTAGTGGTGGATACATAGGGCCATATACTGTATTGACTTACAATTTGAGATTCACTCTAACCGCTTCTCTTAATGAGAAGTCTGTATCCGCCACTGCTACGTTTCATGTTCTCTGCTAGCGTCTTCAATATTTTTATTTGCTATGTTCTATGTATATTTAAAATGTAATGTGGCGTTTTGTTCTGGTTTCTGCTTTTTTTCTATGTTCTATGAATTCTACATTCTACGTTTTTCAAATTGTCCTTTTTTTATACAAATAGTAATTTGTCGTTTTATGTTCCTTCCATGTTCTATTTCTATATTCGCATTATTTATTTTTGTTATTTGTAATTATAACGCCCTCCTCATTTGAAAGAAGAAATACAATGATGAGTAAATACATATTAGTTTTATATATTATATATAGTTATAGTTATAGTTTTATATATATTTCCTTTAGTCTATATTGTACGCTTTCTATATTATACGCTTGCTTTGAAATCATTTTAAAGGATTTCCATGTTCCGCGATGTTATATATTGTTTGCTATAGAAGATTCAGACGTAAAGTACAAAGATATATTTCGTAAAAATTCTTTACAAACTAATTTTTTCCTGAAATATTTGGATATATTTTCTTTTTTACAGTTTTCGCTCCGTTTGTACTGTCATAAGATACATTTTCCGAAAGCAGCAAAACTCCATCCAAAAAAACGGAGCGAAAACTGTAAACTTTCAACTTTCTGACTTTTCGCTTTCTCGGGTACTGACATAAGGAAATAATGTTGATAACGAACCAAATTTTGCTAGCAACAAAGACAAACAGCAGGGATTTTGCTTTCAAAATAAATCAATTGATATATTTCGAAAGCTAACTATGGAGAGAAATTGCAGGAAAAGACATTTTCACGAGTTGAACGATTTTCTTCTCATGAAGATAGAGTGGCTTTAAGGGGGTCTGGTTTTGAGGGTTAAAAAAGTGATTTTTTTAATTTCATATTATGAAAGTATAGTATCTCAAGAATGTTGTCTGCAAATATGAAGTCAATCGGAGCAAAACTCAAAAGATATAGTTTGGAAGTAGGCGGGTTTTACCAGGGTCTTACCGCTACGAAAACTTTAAACGCGTTTTTCTCAAATCGATGTTTTTGAGTCGGTGCACACTGTATCTCAAAATCTATTCAACCGATCGTTCTCAAATTTTTACAGTATTTCCTTACATAATTCATGAGGTATTGACGTCGAGTTTTTTTGTTTTTGTTTTTAGTTTTTTATTATTAACAACAATAGTCATGAATTTTGGCCAAAATGTGGTATTTTCACTTTCAAGTCTTGTAAAAATTCAAAAATTAAAAAATTAAAAACTCGACGTCAATACCTAGAGGGACATTTAAATTGATGGAAAAACTTTGGTTGTTTCATTTCAGATGATCCAGTTCTGAGGTATGGTGTGCACCGAAAAGCTTTTTTTTTGACGCCTGCGAAGAATTGCTGCCATTCGGTCAATTTTTAATATTTTTCAACCAATATTTCCAGAATATAGTTCAATGTATACTCTTTAACGTACAATAATCAGAAAAAATTTACTTTCCCCGTACGCCCAAAAAAAATTTTAAAAACCTGTTATTTTCTGCCTTCAAACCCAGCCCCCTTAATAAAATCCATTGAGGCGCAGCCTGTGATATGGGATTTAGCCTACAAAGGGCATTATAATGCTATATTTAAAAATAAACCGCCATTTTAAATATTGAAAACAAAAAATTCATTTTATATTCATTAATAAACAATACATTTATGTTCCAAAGCACGACAGTGTAGGTCCTTTCATTTTCCCACAACAAATTCTCAAAGTTTGCTCTTATTTCGGCCAAATCTAAAAGAACCTCCCCTTAATATTCTTTTCAGTGTGCATCCAGCTGAACACGATGAAGCTTTTTAGACGTTATTAAGCTTTTTTGACATAACTTACTTACAGTGTTGAAAGCAGAGTGACAAAATTTTACATTGAGCTCGGAGCTCTGTTGTAAACTCTAAGCTGAGATGCGTAAATAATTTAAATGTTTACATTATGTATTCAACGGAAAATGTAAATGTATTATTTTCGTGTGTCTGAGTAGCTTAATAATACCATTCAAACTGTAGAATTAATTTTCCTTTGGAAACCAATATCCAAGCTTACGAGAATAAAGTTGGTCCGTACTCGTTAAAGCTTGGCGATAAATATTGATATCTTTAAAATTTCCGAGTAAAGTAGACAGATCCTGGCTCATATATATATGACTCATTATATATATAATTTATGTACTTATACCATCTAGTCCACCTCTCGCTCGTTTCCAGTAGAATTGTGGTACTTTGAAGAGTGCAAAGAATATTAACTCTATAAGGCTGATAATTGAGCATCCCAAGCAAAGCTGACAAATTCCGCCAAAGGAAACTGTACGAAGCAAGGATGGGCATACAACAAGTTAAGCAAATTAAATTCACCTAACATACCGATCAAGTCCACCCAAGTGTAGATCAAGTTCGTCTTGTAGACCAGCATGGAGGGTTTTTTGAAGTACACGTTGAGCCACGTGTCCCTGGGGCGACTCGAGTTCGCCTGCAACCAGGGTTGCTGGACGCTTTTCCGCATGTCAGTCACCAGGGTGAGGGACTTGCAGTTGTGCAGACACTCGCACAGCAGACCCGACTCCTCCCGGTGGACGTACGGGTGCTCGCCCACCTGCTCAAAGTTCTGCAAGAGGTGGTTGTGGAAGGACAGGCACGGCAGGTCCTTCAGCCTGCAGGCGGGGTAGTCGGAGGGCGGATAGAACAGATCCAGGGTGCAGTTGCAATAGCGCAGCAGATATCGCTGCTGGCACTCGGCCTGGCAGTTCTCCATCATGTACTTCTGGCCCTCCAGGGTCTGGAAGTGTTCGCTCTCCTGCTCGTAGTCCGTCACGCAGCGCCGCCAACGAGAGGGCAGGCTCAGGGTGCTGTCGTCGAAGTAATGGTACACGGCTGTGACGGCCACATTGGTCCGGTAGTGGGGCACAACATCGATATCGAAGCCGAACCAGACGTCAGCCTCCACCACGTTCAGCTGTGGAATATGCACTGTTCACTTACCGCCCAGACTTCTGGGAGCCGTACTACTAACCAGAAATCCTTTTTGACCCGTGTTCCCCGGAGCATGGCTGTCTTCATGAAGCTGCAGCCGGAAGAGCAGTCCCGTGTTGATGCCAGTATCCGTGCCCCGTCGCTGTTCCAGCTCATTGAAAGCCAAACATAATCCCAAGGGCAGCCTTCGGGGTCTGAAGATTTTACAGCAGTCCCGGGACGCTGTTTGCCAATGGCAATCTGCTAGGATTTCGTCACACCTCCAGGACAGCTCCATAACTATCTGCGTAAAATTAAGGTGGTTCATGTCGTCGAGGTACTCACCCTGCAGGGAATCGAACACGTTGAACTGATGGAAACTCAAGCCATCGTAGGCGGTGAGAATGCGCTCGAAGAGACGCTCTTGAACCGCAGTAATGTTGTATCTTCAGCTTGACCTCCGGTAGCCGAGACCAGTTCAGGCGGTTCCTGTTACAAATTATGACCACCGGGAAGGCGATGTGATGAATGGAGGCGTGAGCGTGGGCCACGATCGTCTTGAACTGCTTGCTGTGGTACCGCTCGCCCAGCAGATAGCTCACATAGATGAGTACCGCGCAGGCACAGATCAGGGCGAGGGACCACAGGAACCTGGCAGAGAAATTCCTCATTAACACCAAGCCTACAGGCCGACACCTTTTCTTACCTCATTCGTCGACGCATCGTCGGCAAAAAGAGCAAATATAGTCCATGGATATGTGACCTTGTGATGTAGGTCTCCAGTAGCTCAATCCAGGCCGTCTCTTTATCTCTTTTTATCCGCTTTAAGGGATAACGTTCCTGCCAGGCATCGGCGGGCAGAAAACGCTTGTCTTGGCGAACAGTTCGAATGAGCATGGTGTAGTTTCGTCCTTACAAGAGGTTCAAGGCTTATATAGAAAATATATATAAGGGTAGGTATAGGGTATAGTTGATAATCAAATGTTTTATGGAGTATCTGGTTTAGTCGTACTATAATAAATATATTTTTCATTCAAAATTTGTATAGATAAGCTTAAATTTGCAGAGAGCCTGATCATGAATATCTGGAGCACGTAAAATAAATTGACCAAAAATATTCTGGTCCTGCAAAGTCAGGTTAGAGAACTCAAACTTCCATCAGTCACAAACCTTCTCAGTTGCCTGATTGGAAGTAATTCTAATCAGTGTTTGCAAATCATTTGCGATAGATAGCATTCAATTGAACCTATTTCGGTGCCAATTAGTTTGACACATTTAGCTGGCTGTCGGGGGATGCAAATCGGGTCAAATCTCCAGAGGATACTGGGTCGATTGGCGTGACCTTTGGGCGGACAGCCGGACTAGCCTTATTGCTTATGGGCGCCAAGCACGTAGCTCTGGGACATGACAAGGCGTTAATCGGGACCTAATTACCGACTGCATTCTGGCACGCATATTGGGGAGTTAGTATAAAAGTCCTGGGCTGTCCGGCGGACAGACTCAGTCAGGAGCCGCCATGACGCTAGTCTACTTTTCATCGGCCAGCCAGGCGCAGCCTTCACTTCCGCGTCGCTATGCACATAAGTTGGCGCAGTCCGCCTGGCAGTTGGCCTTGCGGTTCGGAAGGCGCACCACCATCCACGGTCTGGACAGGCTCCTCAGCGCCAAGGCCAGTCGGTGGGAGCGCTTCGTCTGGCTGTGCACCTTTGTCAGCGCCTTCCTGGGAGCTGTGTACGTGTGCCTGATACTCTCGGCCCGCTATAACGACGGCCACTTCCAGACGGTGGTGGATAGCACGCGGTACCCGGTGTATCGCATACCGTTCCCGGTGATTACGATCTGCAACAGGAACCGCCTCAACTGGCATCGCCTGGCCCAGGCCAAGTCCAGGTTCATGGCGAACGTCAGCGACACCGCGCTGCTGTCACTGTTCGAGCGCATTTTGGGCAGCTACGACGACGCCTACTTTGGCCACTTTCAGTCCTTCGAGAGGCTGAGTGGCATGCCGACGGAGCTTCTCAGCCACATCAACTTCAGCCAGGTGGTGGACTTCATGACGTGGCGCTGCGACGAGATGCTCACTGACTGCATGTGGCGCCGATTCACATACAACTGCTGCGACATCTTCTCTAAGAGACGGAGCAAGAACGGGCTGTGTCTGGCCTTCAACACCGTGGAGACCGACGAGGGCCGGCGCATGCAGCTGCTGGATCCCATGTGGCCCTGGCGAACAGGATCGGCGGGTCCCATGAGTGGGCTCTCTGTGCGGGTCCTGATTCAAGCAAGCAAGCACTGGCCGGGCAGGCATAACGAGAAGGGTATCGACGTTATGGTCACCGAACCGTTCGTCTGGCACAACAATCCGTTCTACATTCCCGCCAATACGGAAACGGCGCTGGAGATTGAGCCCATCATCTACTTCTACGACAATGACACGCGAGGTGTTCGCTCCGACCAGCGCCAGTGCGTGTTCGATGTGAGTAAAAAAGCAAGCCTATGTGAAGCAACTGGAAGATCACTTAAAGCTCAAAAATAAGGGGGAAATAGGTCTTCCCCGACTCCTTCCGGTTGCCTTGTACTCAAACCTTAACCTTAATCAAATGAATCCGTAATTTGCACATATTTTCATACTGACTGCGTCCTAGGATGAGCACAACAGCGACGACTTCAAGTCCCTGCAAGGCTACGTTTACATGATTGAGAATTGCCAATCGGAGTGCCATCAGGAGTACTTAGTGCGCTACTGCAATTGCACAATGGACTTGCTTTTTCCACCGGGTAAGCACGTTTCGCCCAACCGCAGCACAGCTTTTCCAACTCACCCAACCCCTTAATCCTTCTGCAAAGGCCAATATCGGTCATGCCGGTCGCAGGATTTGCTTTGCCTGGCGGAGCACAATGGTAAGTGGGAGGAAGTGGCCAAGCCTCCATCCCCTGACCCATAACCTTCATCCGCAGACCTGCTCTCGTACTCCCACCAGCCAGGCGAGAAGGGCTTTGTCCGGAACAATTTCGAGGGGATGGTCTGCAAATGCTTTCGCAACTGCTACTCGCTTAACTACATCAATGACGTCCGTCCAGCATTTCTGCCGCCGGACGTTTATGGCAACTCCTCATATGTCGATTTGGACGTGCACTTCCGCTTCGAGACCATAATGGTCTATCGCACGAGTCTCGTCTTCGGCTGGGTAGACTTGATGGGTCAGTATGCATGCTTTCTTTAAATCTAAAAAGCGACTTAGTTTAATCACTAGTCAATACATTAATTAATCCCGCCAGTTAATCAGTCGACAATTTCTTCTCTTAGAATATAATTGATTTACTAAGAACTCCACGTACTTGTCTAATTAGTTCAGCAGGCAGGGCTGAGCACCAACTAAATCGAACAAATCATGACAATCGGCATTAACGAACCCTTGCTTAATAGATTGATTAGATTAAATCTGCAGGTAACCACCTCTATTTGATGTTTTCACAGTTAGCTTTGGTGGCATCGCCGGACTTTTCCTTGGCTGTTCCCTCATTAGCGGTATGGAGTTGGCCTACTTCCTCTGCATTGAGGTGCCGGCCTTTGGCATCGACGGACTGCGCCGCCGTTGGCAGAATATGGCCACAACCACGCCCACCCAAACGCTGAGCTTCCGTCAAAATACGCCCAGTCACCTGATGGAGAACTACGTTATGCAGCAGAAGGCGGAGCAGGCGCGCCGGCAGAAGGCCAACTTTCAGAATTGGCAACGCCTAACGTTCGCCCATAAGCATGTTATTAGCAAGTGAATAATGCCACCTAATAAAATATGTATTTGCACGGAATTATTGGCGGCAAAAGGTCCAACTAAGTGGCTGCTGGGTTGATAGTTGGCACCACCGAGTCAACAAACAAATGGTTCTCATTTTTCAGGCTCGCAATTGTCAGCGACCCCTCGATAAGGCGCCTTTCTCAGAGACCCGAGAAATTGAGTGTCTGCCGGCTGGCTGTTGCCTCCTCCCTTCGGGCTCTGGTTGCGGTTCCTGGCCGCACGTTGACAGCTTCATTGCCAGACATTGTTAATCAAAATTGAGGTTAAGTCGTGCCCCCGAAGCCTGTGGCCTCTGTGGAAAATACTTTCCCGGAAGTTTATTGAGACATTTGCTCGGCCCATGACCGAGACAGCCCTTGGAACCCAAAAGGCGGTTACGCTGCAATTAAACAGAGTTTGTGTGTTGGGCTAGGCTTGGGACATTGGAGGGGACCTCGCGTGCGAGACTTAATTCATCTAAATATCCACTCACCAAGTGGGAATAGCTAACAATTATTCTTCTTATGTGAGTTACATTCATTAGTCAATTTAAAGATGAATATTTTAAATGTAATTCCCTAATTTCTGTCCCTTCAATTGTTGGACATAACCAACAAATTCCCCAACATTTTAAATAAGGTGGCGCCCTTAGTCAGAGAGTACGAGATTTTCGTGAAATTGCTATTGGCAGTACGGCCGGCAATACTGTACACTTAACAACCGCACTCGATGCTGAAATGTGGTCGTTACCATTTTATTTAGTGTTAGACGGATTGTTTATGCCAGTGGTGAGTACAAAATAAAAACAAGAAAGGAAGCTAAGTTCGGTAAGCAGAAAGTTAAATAAAAAATGTAGTAAGTATTTAAAATTTGGTAAATTTACCAAACTAGTCCCTCAGTTTTGAAGCTATCTGAATGAAACTTTGCAGATAGTTTTCTATATGCCTTCGGAACGGGCCGGATCGGACGACTATATCATATAGCTGCCATAGGAATATATATGTATATCAATTTAATTAATTTTTTCGCAACATTTTTTGCTAGCAATATTCAGAGAAAGCGGAAAGTCAGAACGTTTTTCTTCTTCTACTTAATGCTTTAAACTTCGGCACGCCAAAATTAGCTTCCTTTCTTGTTAAATAATATTAATGTTCAGCGAAACATTGTTCATTTGCTGGAAGGTGTTCAAATCAAAGCCGAAATTTGAAATGCATGTATGTGGAAAACTACAATGCAGCTATTGTAGATTTAAAGGTTTGGGGCAGAAACATTTGAAGGTGCACCTATCAGCTGTACACAATGTTAGGGGTCGTTGGAATTATAGACGAAACGAGCAACATTTGTATTTCGTTTGCAACATTTTTCGCTAGCAACATTTTTTGCTAGCAATATTCAGAGAAAGCGGAGTCAGAACATTTTCCTTCTTCTTCTACTTACTGCAAGGGTATTTAAACTTCGGCTTACCGAACTTGGCTTCCTTTCTTGTTAAATAATATAAATGTTCAGCGAAACATGTTGAGAGTGAAAAACAACTAAATGTTGCTAGCAACAAATAAATAAATTTATATACATACTAGAGGGCCCGTTATTGCATCCTCGCTTTGATCGGATGCAGATCCACACTTAAAATTTCGTATTAAATTTCGCTTTGAAGTCAGCGCACTGAATGAGAAATAAAGATTCTTTGAAGTCGAATGACAAATATAAAATGAGGCAAGGCCTACTCTAAGCCTTAGACCAATATCAATATTATCCCATTAATATTATTTTTTTAATTTATGTTTTTTATTTTTTAAAATATGTTGCAGGTGGAATTAGAAAATTAAAATACCCATACGAATCTGGAAATTTATTTTCTGATTTTTTAAAAAAAACTTCAAGTCTCTAAGACATGTGGTTTGGCCAGGGCTGTGATATATCAGTCAGTCAGTCAGGACAAAGCATTTTATATATATAGATTTCTATGGCAGCTTATGATATAGTAGTCTGATTTGAATAAAATTAAAACCGAAATTCTAAAATAATACAAAACGATAATGGACAAAATCCTAACTTACAAAATCCTAATTTACAAAATCCTAACTTACAAAATGATAATGGACAAAATCCTAACTTACAAAATCCTAACTTACAAAATGCTAATGGACAAAATCCTAACTCTGATAGGGGCATTGATTGCGGGAGCAGAAGACAGTTTATAACTCGTAGAAGAATGTTCCATAGAACTTGTTGTTCAATATGTAAACTAACATTCAGAAAAAGAATGGACTTTGAAACACACAGTTGCCCACCAGCCAACGAAGTAATAAGGTGCGAAATGTTGGAATGTGGATTTGCCACTAAAACCAATAATTCTTTCGCAAATCATCGCACAAAAGCACATCTAAATGAAAGAAGCAAGTATAACATTGCCAGAAACCACATCCATTCACAGAGGGGCGATTTTAATTTTCAAAGATATTTAAATGGAGAATCACCAATAAGACAAGCACCATTATAAGCTATGAGTGAGTAAAAAATAATATGCAGTTGATGTAAACTTCCTCTTGTCATCCATTAATTCTTCCCCAATTTTGCAAAGCAATATAGATTTGCAAGATTTTGCAAAATGTGTTGTGGAACAATCGCACACCTCAGTCAATTAGGTTATGTCGGCCACTTAAATTGGAGTTTCTCAAAGAAACAAAAGATGTCATTATAAAAGAGAACAAGGACATTCAATTTCAAATTGAGAAGTTGAATTCAAATAATGGAAATAACGGAAATCAAAATATATCCTATTCAAGTATAAATAGCTCAGATAGTGGCATTGACTGCAGTCGAAATTCTCAAGATCAAGGCAGGAGCATCAGACATTTTATTACACGAAATAGAATGTTTCATAAAAGATGCTGCTCGAAATGTAAGCTATCGTTTAAAAAAAGAAGAGATTATGAAGCACATGAATGCCCTGCACCTGAGGAAGTAATTATGTGCGAAATGGACGCTTGTGGCTTTGCGACAAAAACGCATAATTCCTACGCGAACCACAGAACAAAAGCGCACCTCAATGCAAGTAGTAAATATAATATTGCTAGAAACCACATCAACTCAACGAGGGGGAATTTAACTTTTGTCGTGAATGGTGAAATGGACTAAATCACAATGGAAATCAGAATGGACCCGCGATGGGAACTGGGTGCAGCACGTCAACTCCTTCTCCTTGATCTGCGCCGCTGCTGCTGCTGTAGAGCTGGAAAACAATCGATGGCACCATCGATATTATCGATGTTTTTGCAAGTATGGCAACCATCGATGATTTTCTAAAAACCATCGATGTTTTCGATGTTTTGCCATAAGCGTTATTGATATAATTAGAAATAGACTACCCACACGATTCTCGCATTATGAGACCAGAACAGTGACCAGAATCGCAACCGCTTTGGACCCCAGGTTCAAAAAGGATGGATGGATGGAATGCAGAGCAAGCGGCTAAGGCCTTAGAACAAGAAATAACATCAGTATTATCCAAAAAAAACGCCCTGCCACCAGCTCCACCAACGCCACCAGCAACACCAATCGAAGAATCTGAGCCAAAAATAAGATTTGCTTTACAATTAATTTACAAAATAAATTGTCACAGAAAGTGCATACGATATTTTGAGAATGAAAACGAACCGGAGGATCGTGATCCACTTCTTTATTGGATGGTAACATTTTTAAATCATTTTGTATATAAGCTAAAATATATTACCCTACAATTTTTTTTTTTTTTAATCAATAGCGACGGATTGCAACCATTAAGACAACTGGCTGCAAAATATTTTTGCATTCCAGCGACATCCACGGAATCAGAAAGAACATTTAGCCAGGCGGGTCAGATTATATCGACCCGCAGATGCTCCCTGAAACCGAATGTGGTGGACAAATTATTATTCTTAAACAAGAACTATGAGTTCTGATCTCACTATCATATTATGAAATGGAGGAAAAATACATATTTTGTTGAAACGTTCAAAATTTATTTTTTACTGAAAAAACATCGATAGTATCGATGTTTTGCTTCAAAACAATCGAAAACATCGATGGTGACAGACATCGATGTTTTTCCAGCTCTATGCTGCTGCCGGTGGCCCGCTTTATATAGGGCTCTGGCGTGGAGTAGTGTGCCCACGTATCTTTCCTTATTTTAGTCGTATTAGTGTGCCCACCCCTTCTGTGGGCCAGTGTGCCTCTTCTTCTTGGCTCTGGCGCTAGCGTTCGTAGTGTTTGAATTTGAATTATTTAGTTCTTCATGGTTTTTTTCCTGATCTTTTATTCCATTATCATATGTGGGACTTCAATGTTTTTCTCTTCATTATTATTATTTCATTATGTATAATTTGTGCGCACTACGCGTCCCAAATTATATTCGTCAATAATTTAGTAACATTTGTATATATTGACTACCCCAATTGCTTATTTAAACCCTTAAAAATATCCTGGGAATGTTCGTGCGACCTAGATGCCCTTTTCCTAACTAGCGTCACCGAAGGAAACAATGACGTTAACTTTGGGGAATTAAATTTAAAAATATCACATTTGATTTGTGTCAAAACTACTCAATGCTAACACTGGAGGGCAGGTAAGTGACGGTAGTTGTGGACTGATAAAATATTTACGCTGTCAGCGCACAGTTGATGAAGTCAACTTGTCAAACAGTGTTGGCTGCTGCTTTGCTGGAATGTGGAGCACAAGGCACTAAGGGCATGGGGATTGGCCAATAAATGTCAAGGCAGCCTTTTCTTGTCGGTTGTGCCCCGACGTGGAATGTGGGTGTTTTTGTGCCCAGCGCATTGAAACAATTTGACAAGGCGGCGACGCTTTTACATAATCATTCACACTTTCTTGAGGCTAAGTTAATGCAACAAGCATTAAGGTAACAAACGCCGTTTTTATATGCCAGTTTATAATAATTGTTTTCCTCTTATTCATAAAGAATATTGATTTCATATATGAAGGTTGTATCCTTTAGAAAATATTTAAGCTTCAGAAGCCGTAGCAGTTTTCATCGAAAAGAAAATGTTATAATTGAACAAAATACAATATATTCTATAAAAATCGAAAAGTCAAATTTATTTGATCCACATTGACCATTCCATTGGCATATCTGGCTTATGAGACAGCTACCTAAGCGGCTTACCCAGCTTTTAAAACGTATTTAAACGAAATTGCATTTTCAAGTTGCACACAAATGGAAAAGCTGCCGGCGAAATCAGATTCGAAATATTTTACTTGCCGAGTTTCCTACAGCTCAAATAAAAAATCAAGGACACCTGTTATCCCATTGTGGATGTGTGCGTTCCCAGTGGACACAAGATTAACTCTTATTTCATGCAGACGCAGTCAGGAGAAGAATACAGAAATAGAAATGAAAGAAAATGTGTAATGATGCACAAGAGGGAAGGTGGCAGACAAGAAAGAAATAATCACAAGATTTAGTTACTTGAAATAAGCAGAATTTCGGGGTTTAAAGAACATATGATTTATAGATTCTGATAAGAATATAAATCATTATGGTGAATTTTACGAGACATCCTCATACCCTCGAAGCCATCGCAGGAGAAGTTTTTCCCCCTCACGTTTTCCGCTAAACGATGATGACGACTGTGAACAGTCGCTGACATTCCTTCGCCGGCATAACGCATAAGGGCGTCTGATCCACCTTGCGGCACGGCATGCTGCTCCAATGCAACAGCTATTAATTTTGCATTGTTGCTGGTGCGGATTTTGTGGCATTTGTGACATCCATGCAATAAAGTTGTGCCAGGGTCGCCTCACCTTTCACTCTCTGGTGTCAAATGACAGTGCCTGCTGCTATGTCTGCAAGTGTTTGCTCAGTCTAGACATTGTCTAGCTGCCATTATCAACACATTTATATGAAATTTAATCTATAAACAGACATAAATATGGGAAGTAAAAAGAGGTGCTTTTTTTTGTTTGGTATTGTCTGTCGATGCAGATTTTATTCAGTGCCATTCAGCTGAACGTTTTCAGGTACAAGTTCTAAAATCCCCTCTTAAAGATATTTATTAATGCTGTTTCCCTATACAATTCAATCTTTTCTGGAAACGCTTACTAAGAAAGAAAGGACGTAGCCAAAATTTATGAATTTTTATGACTGCCACCCTGAGATTTAGCTACGTCTGTCAACTTAATGCCTCCTTCTCCGCGTGGCTTTTCTAGCCATTTTGGTCCGTTGCTTTTTGCACCTCAAAGGTAAAAGCCATACCGAGAGCACACAAAACCGACGTAGCACGCTTTTAACGTTCAATGTGTTTTGCATTCGTAAATAGTTTTTTTTCTCCAAAATCCTCCTTCAGGGCGAAGGTGGAGCAGCTGACGCCCTTCTCTGGCGGGCAGGCACGTTGTGGGGCGACTCACTGTCACCGGAAAGTTAATTTCGCGTTGTATTTATTATTTATGTGCATTACTTGGGCGCTCTTAGAGGATTTTCACTTACCGTCCAAGTTGGGTTTGGAAGTTTTACTGATGGCGGTTTCAGCAAGAAGAGCCTCAGCTTTATACATGTGAGGTTTTATTACACGAAAACACCATCTACTTATAACAGTTTTAATGTTCCTTGTTTACACTTTAAACCTTAAATTAACATTAAGTAAATAACTTGAACTTTAATTTTAACTTTAAATAAATTTAATCATTGAAAAATTAAATAAATATTTTAAATTGGTTTCTAGATGTCAATTTCTTTGTCTTCAAATGTTGTATAGGTGAAAATATTCCTAATTAAATTGAATACTATTATTCTCTTTATCTCCTTTTTCTTAGTTTAACCATTCTCAACTTTTAGTAAGTATACTCGTATTTTCCTCCGCTATTTTCCTGCGAGCGGTGCTCATTGGAAAGCTCTTAGATTGTGTTAAGTAGCAGGCGGCAAAGCGAATCCTCGGTTCGATTATCCCTTACTTACATAAATGCGAATTAATTAACACTCATTTCAAAGTGCGCTGCCTTCCTCCCACCTGTTAGCCTGCTCTTTATTAACGTTTGTTAACGTAATTATTCGGCAAATTTTGGTTGTCAGTCTGTGGCTCCTTGTCGGTGTAAGGCCACGAGGCACGGATCCAGCAAGGGCGCTGAAGTTGGCAGTGGCGCTGGAGGGGAACACTTCAATTTACTTTAAATTAGAGCTCAAGTGGAACGGAGTGTCGAGGCAGCAGTTGGCCCAGCAGAGCGGCCATCTGCTTGCGGCTGGCGAACAATGCGTCAAACTGTTGTATGCAAATAGACAAGGGCGGGGAGGCTCCTCCGAGTTCCTACCGAACCCTTTGGACGCTGTTCATCTTCGTCGCAAAATGGCGGATGCCCTCGACGGACATGTTTGATTACAAGTGCATGTTGTGCATGTATCATCGCGGCAAAGCCCTGGCCAAGGCTGGCAGAACAAGAGCTGCATATTAAACGCAGGACATTACGGCTCGGCAACAGGCAGAGGGCCTGAAGTGGCCTAGAGCGTATGACCAAGTACGCAACTGTGCTATAGCTGAAATTTGCATTGGATTTATGAGGAATTGTCCGCGCACATTAAAATCATAAATATTATAATAATATAAATTTAATTGTGGCAGCCACGGTAAAAGGTGCATCTGCAGCTGCAGCATCATCAAAAAGGGCTCAATTAAAACTGCTTCAAAGTGAACTCTAGAATTTGAAGCTAAATCCGCGAAGATCTGGGAAGAACACTTTTCCTCTTTTTAACAAACGCTAAGCTACGGAAACTTAAACAAAGCGTGAAAGCAACCTTACATTCAGAAAAAAATGCTCCCTAAAATCACGAATTCCCTATATTTTCTTTATTTATTATTTATTTATTTCTGAATGCGTCAATAAAATCTTATAGGCAAACTTGGCCATCGCTAAATAAAAAACGTTTGAAAATTACCACCATTTGCGTTGTTTAGTATTTTTATAATTTTTATTTTATTACAAAATGTTTACAAATTCATTCTCAAACTTGTTGTACATTTCAACCAACATCGTATCTCTGTTTTTTCATCAAAACAGACAAATAAAGGTATCAAAGTAAAGTCAGTCATGGGTAAATCTCTGCGAATCTTAAATGTAGATGCATACTTTACGGGGTCGAAGATGGCTACTCTACCTTAAATCTATTAAATAATTTCTTGGTTCGTTCTGGTTTGTTCCAGGTGTAAATATCCTAAGAAGGGATACAATTATAAAATCCTCTGCCAATTTAAAGGGTTATATTTCTGTCAGACAAAAATAAATTTAAAGTTACGCTTTAAGAACATATACTTACCCACACTTTTAGCTACCCAGAGTTATGCACTTTATAAATAATCAATTAGGATTTCGAACCAACTCCCACGAGCAACCGACATTTGTGTTGGTTCACAGGGAATAACTATTAGGTCCGACTATTTTAGTCATCAGGTCACCTTTTCCCATTTTTGCTCGACCAATCGCAGGCGACAATATGCTGGGCCTTGAAACAATATTGTAAAAGGTCCCAGGTCTCCTGTAACATGACAAACCATTTTTGTTCAGAAAAGATCAAAATAAAGGTACAAGAAATTGTTGTTCTTATTTCCTTAACCGTGCATCGGTATGGGACCTCGTTTGTCTGCAAAGTTTTCGGGCTTGCAAATATCATGGCCTACCTTCCGGCGTCTGTCAGCTTTATCAAACAACGTCCTGAGCAATAAGTATGCCCCGAACCTTTCCGGGGGCACACTTCAAATGTCAGTTAATAAATTGCAAACGTTTTTCTGCGAATCGACAAACCAACTGCACTTAATGTCACCGCCACACACACGAAGCCTGCGCAGACAATGAAGTTGCCACTGTTGACATGGAGCGTGACAGTGTCGGGGCCTGGGCCTGCGAACTGCAACCCGGAGCCACGTCGCCTCGCTTCAGACATTAACAAATAAAGTGCGCTAAATTATACGTTCCTTGAGGGCGAATAAGGGGAATGCTCTGTACCGTGTCCTCTCCTTAAACCTGTAAATAATACGGCAGGTTTCGACTGTAAATGGCGTCGTCTTCGTCTTCGTCGTCGACTAAGTTTTAATTACAAGAACTGCAGTTACAACTTTCCGAGGATCAGAAGGGCAGCAAATACAACGAACATTGTAGATTCTTTCTGTGAAATAAATAGCAATTATACCTGTCCCATAAGTAATTAGTTTAATATTTCACACCAGTTGCAACGGATTTCTCTGAACTTATTTATGTGACGTTTTCCTATAAAAACAGGACGTAGAACAAGCTCTGTCAATTCACTGCTGATATCAAGAAATTAGGATAGGGAAGGATATATTTATTCCTTAACTTAAATGGTACCTATCTTATAGTGCTGATCCACTTGGCAACTTGATTCTAAATAAATGATTCAAATTAATTAAAATTCCTGCGTTGCACCAAAGCCGATACAAGTTGAGCTAATGAACGTTTAACAATTAAAAACAAATCGTTCAAGTGTTGTAAGCTCGATTTGATAATGTTTTGATCCGCTTAAGAGTATCGAAGCAAACGCGATACGAATTCAATCTCTCCCTTTGTCGACACGCCAAGCAGGGAAAGTTCCCGTCATGCATGCAACTAAGCAAAGTTCAAGCTGACGCTGAATTGCACTTTGGCAACAAAACACAGGACAAGTTTTCACCAGGTGCCTCAAGATGACCGTCGTATCCTTGGCTATCGCTTCCTAACATCTTGCCAGGGCAGTGTCGCCAAATTAATGCCCTTACTGGGTATTTATACTTTAATAAGTACAAACAAAGTTAGGTAACGCGGCTGGAATTGGAAAACTGCAAAAGGTATACAGCAGTCTGCTTGTCAAAGTTCGATTTACTCGATATTGATGATGCTCAACGGCCTCTGGACTTTAAATACAAAAACTAGCGATAATTGCAGGGCTTTCTAACGGCAACGGAAACCAAGAAACTTTTTCAATTAAATTGATTCCCTCCTGCTGCTATCAATGCTATAAAAATTGTTTCTCCAATGCCTTGACAATTAATTGCATTTTACCTTGTCTCACGTTTAATGAGCAGCATCCCTAGCATGTACCAGGATTGGCAAAGTGACTAGCAGGTGTAAAAGGCTATCCTACACGTTCGCTCTTTTGCTCGTAGCAGATTTTATGTTGGCCGGCGAAAGGAAAGTTAAAAAGAAATTATATCTATCTGTTTGGATTTGTAAAGTTCGTTTTGATGTTAGTCTGAAAAAAGTTGAAAAACTTTTAAGACTGCTGTGCATTTTGATAACATCCAGTTATCTATAGTTAAGGGGTTAAAATCTTAGTGGTCCGACCACAGATTGAGATTTGAATTGGAAAACAATTATTTGCAATACAAGAAAGAAAGCCAACTTTAAATACCATTATAGTAGGTAATAAAAAATATATTTAAGAATTGCGAAGAAAAATTATGTTTTCGCTTCGAAGGCAACTGAATTAATGTAAGGACTAATGGAAACCAGACTTGTCAAATTAAGCAGGTTGACAAAAAAAAAACTACAGAGACTAAACGAGGCTGATTCTGAAACATATTGACAATATATATGGAATAAAGCTATAAAATATATTCTTCCAGTTTTCATAAATTTAAAACCGAAATTCTAGACTAATAAACAAGGTCATATCCCAAAGTATATGAATTTATATTGAAAACTGTCTAATTTTTTCCTAAGAATGTTCCGATCGTTTCTCTGGCAGCTATATGGAAAAGTCGTCGGATCTGACCCGTCCCGACATATTATATGTATATACATACACAGATAGAAAAGATTCTTGAAATCAACCCAATCTTATCTTAATCTTAAAATTTTTAAGTACAATTCGGGGTTAAATGGTTAAATCGATCCCATTTTGGGACTAAATGGCAAAATAAGCCTAAAAATGCTTGAATTAATCCCGTTCCGGGATTAAATGACAAAAATATTAAGTGGTTCATACTTAGATTAAGAAAATCCGGTCTTGGGCCGAAATCGTCCCATTTGAGATTAATTTTTTATCTGTGTACATAGTAGTGAGAATATATAGAAGATTATCTGCAAATATGACCTTCACTTTTCCCGAAATTGCCGTTGCAAGTCTAATTACTTTTAACCGTTTTGTTTGTACTATTTTTAAATGATTGAATGTTGTTTATGTTGATCCAAGTATATATGTATATTTTGTAAAGTCGGCTTATTCTTCTTTACTGACATTGCAATTGTTTTGAAAAAAAAAACTGTTCAATAATCAGTGCCAGCTTAAATGATCTTCCACATGGTTGCTACCCATGTTACGCTAGAAATAGTTATCAAATCTGGCTTAGACTTATGGCAGAGATCTCAGAGAATATCCAATGTCTCCTTTACATTTGCAGTATTGAAATGGAATCGACTGGAATCCATCAGGTCCGATTGACACATCATTCCGCTTCCCATCTCAATGATGAGTGCATGAGCGCATGTTTCGGAACTGGACCCACTGCATTTCTCGCCCAACATATCAGTATGCCACTTGGCCGTCTTTTGTTAGACATCCTTGGCTGGCTGGAAAAGGACATTCCATGTCACGTTGCCAGTAGCATGGTCTGTTTTGAAATCTCTGGTTTAATGGCGTGGAAAATTGGAAAACCTTTGTCTGCTACGCTCGGCTCGACTCGGCTGGGCTGGGCTCGGTTCGTCCTGGTCCTGGTCTCGACTTGTCCCCGACTGCTTTGTGGCAGCTGTTCGGACTTGACTTCTGGGCCCAATTCTTATTTTTGGCCGGGATGCAATTGCTGTGGCAGTCAGCGTTGAGCGAGTGCCAAATAACTTTTCTCAGGTGCTCGAAAATTGCATCTAATGAGTGCCATAAATTAGTGCCAACTTTGGTGCAGATGGGATCTTCCTGGCCCTGATTTGTCGGCGGCGTACATTTACACCTCCGGCTTCCCATCCTTGGTGTGCATTTTTAATGAAGTTTGGCGCGCTGCGGCTTTCTCGACTGCTCAAGTTGCTTCCACGCCCACATATTTACTGGTTAAATTTGCAAAAAGGCTCAAGTTGCTTCTCTTTATGAAGACAAAAAAAGGCGAAACTTGCCGTCTTCAGCTGGGTTTTTCCATTATATGCGTGTGTCTACAAAGTGGGTTTAATTAGTTGTGCTAGCTCTCTGCAAGCTGGAAGCTTTGTGTGCAACACGTTGAGTGTTAATTTTACTGTGCGGGTTGGGTTTCCTGCCGTTATGTGAAACAAAAAATATAAATTACCTGCAAATTTTGCCAACGGCTTCATTGTTTTACCAATATTTTCAATTTTCTGACACACAATTTCTCTAATTAAGCTTTCACTTAAGAAAACTTTGACGTTCTTAAGTTTTTCATAGTTTTCTCATTTACTGAGTCCCCGATGCCTACGCCTGCTTGTACAAAACCGCATGTGTAAAATGTGTTTTCAGGCAAGTGACATTTGTGATACCGATCGAAGCTTTAAGTACCCAACCTTTTATCTAAATGTTTTATATTGAATTTATATAATCTATATAGAATTCAAAGAGTGATGTGAGATGTGTTTGTTAATTGCATTTATAATATATAAAAAGAATATACATAAAACTCTAAAAATGAAACAATAAATAATATCAAAAATAGACGGGTTAACAAAACATTTTACGCTTTTAGCAAACCTTTTACCTAACCATTTATTTTTTTTATATAGAAACTCGCACTTCTTTTCAGAAGTTCTGAAAATAGTTTATTCAAATATTTTCTTTTCAAAGAAATACCTTCTTCTAAGTGTAAATATTTACTAAGCATAAGTGACTGCAACAGTATTATTAATAGTTTAATAATTTAATGCGATGCAAATAAATATATTTATGTATATACCCGAGCAAGGGAACTCAAGTCGCACACAAACGAACGTGTGGCAGTTGGCAGGTGCAAGAAACTCTGAAAGCAGGGCGACAAGTCAGACCAAAATGTCAACAGAAGTCAAAACCATAAGCCAAACCACAACATATGAATCAAGGAAACCGATGTTGATGCGTGTGCTTGCAGAGTCGGTTTCAAAGGCTTACAAGGCGAAACCAAAACCCCTTTGCTATTTCCAAAATTCGCAAGGTTAACCTGTCGTAAAAATGTAAAATTTTATCAAATTTTATCAGTCATGACATCATGAGTATATGGAGAGATTCAACAAATGTGTACCTCCAGGAAAACAACGATAATTTGAGCCTTTTAATGACATCCCCCGCCCGACTCTCAACGCACTGGCAGGATGTCCGGCCGGACAACGGGGTCCTTGGGGGCTCGAGAGAATGAATGCGCTGATTTATGACACCCCCCGATGCAAATGGGAAATGATAATTGCGCTTTACCCCCACTCACACGTTCTCTGTGAACTTTGGCTGTCATTTCCTGGTTGCCCAGCAACAGAAAACAAATGCAATATAATCCCGCCCAGAGATGCATGCCCAGCAATCAACTGGTGTCTCAGTTTCCATTAGAGCAAGCCCAAGCCCACTAACCCTAGCTCACACAGGCTCCTCGCTCGTGGTGCACCTGGGCAACGACATTTTCGAGGAAAACCATCCCCGAAAATTTGCCGCCACGACTGGCAGCCAAATAACCCAAAACAAATGGAAATATCCTCTGTGAGAGCCAGAGAGCGAAAGAAAAATTGCCCTGGAATTGGGGTGGATTCCCCTGCAGAGCAAGGTCCCTGTTCTGGGAATTTTCCCCTGAACAAATTTCCAAGTTCATTCGGGAGATGGAGCTCATTTTATACAGAGGCATACCCTTTCGTCGACGTATCATATCATATACACTTCCCACAACCAAATGCAGGATGAAAGTAAAGTGTTTATGGAATGCGACCTTCGGGTAAGTTGATTGGCAACGTTTAGTCCTATAATTTAACCCTGTCTGATTACCTAGACTGACTGTGCAATTATTTCATACTATTATTCATACCCGTTTGGAGACCTTCCTTACAGGCAGAGTACTGCAATTACTATTCGCGTTTCCGTATTGGACACTCTAATAGCTGTAATAAGTTATTATTACTAATACCCGTAGCGTACGGCAGAGAAAGGATTTTATGGAAATTAAATGCAGTCACAAACAAGATTGAATCCTGAAAAATAAATGTTAGCCGAAATGAGCAAGGGTCGCAGAAGGGAGCAGAAGCCATGGCAACCCATAATGCGTTGTCCGGATTAAATTCCCGAACCATACGTCAACGCTCGAGGTGGTTACCGGGGAGGTGCACAGAAATAATCACATAAATATCATATTGTGTTCTTAATTTTCACATAGATAGTAGATAACCTCAGTATCAGTAATCGATATTGTCGGACTGATAAAGTTTTTTACCCATTAATTAGGAAATGTAAATATCTTTTTATTTAATGTCAAACATTTACACACTTAAATAGGTCTCCAAAGTAAAGCTACAAAATGGGGAAATTTCATTGAATACTTTTAGATTCCTCATTAAATGGGTTTTTAAAACTCTAGTGATTTCTGTAGCACTAGTACGTTTTTGTTATATTTCTTCTCAGTGTACTGACACGATTCGGCGGCAGTGGCACACGCAAATGGCATGAGCAAAAATAAACTGATAAGCGACTGCCTGAAAAAACAATGTGGAGAGCTGACGGCGAGGGCCTGGGCTTGGTGGGAATTATGCGGAGATCCCCGCAGCGCAACACAAGTAAAAATATGTTGCATGCGACAGCGGCACAAACAAATAAACATGCCAACGGACAAACAGACAAAGCGACAAACCGACCAGCAAACTGACAAATGAATTCGCGACAATGAGTGCGGCGGCGGCGGGTGGTGGGAGGAAAGGGGTCCGGGAGCGAAAGTCGCCATTCCGGCAATGGAAATCAATTATTCATGCGCTCGGCCACGCAGCTAAAAAGTATGCAAAGCATTCACCGTCCTTCCTCTGTTTCTCCCAACAGTAACCAACAGTTTTCGGCAGCAACATATCGCCAATGCATTGCTATGACCGATACCCTCGCACTCCTTCTGGACAGAGCTCAGTCCGGGACAGCAATGATGATGATGATGGTGATGGCATTTGTTTGTGTTTGATTTACGCCAACTGTGATTAAAGGGCAGCCGAATCAGTCCAGGCCCTATTCAGTCCTAAAAAAGATGAAAGCGTGGGCCAGCCGGCAATGAAATTCAAAGAAGCAGAAAGTGCTGGTATAACGAAGGTGCTCATCTGCGGAATAGGCCAATTCCTGAAAGGAATTTTCCCAAATCCAGAAGTATACATCAATTTAAAAAAATATATATTTCATTAGTCCTGGACCTATTCAAAAAATGGAACCATCTAAAAGTAATTAATAATACTTTTATTGTTAAAATGTAGCATAATCCATAAATATTTTACTTCAATCGATCTAGCACTAAAAATTGTTTCAACACTAATTTTAGCTTTGAATATTACGAAAAGCCTAACTTAATCATACTAACTCAATATTAAATCATTTAACTCTTTGATTGAGATCAAAATCCGAATCATCCAAGCCCAGTCAAGGGTTAAGCATCTAAAGCGTATTTCACATAGACGAATTCCCCTTAAATAGAGTATTTCAACAACTAAAGGACCACTGGAGGATACTAATTAAATCTGGCCACCGGCAACGTCGTGTATGGGAAGTGGATGGCCGTCGATGCACAGATAGGAAGCCAGCGGACTCAGCTTAGGAAAATCCAATGCTCTCCGAAGTCTTCTTTGTCGACGGGCTCGACGGGCTCGACGGGCGGGGAGTCGGGAGCATCGGAAATAGGGAAAACAGTGCCGCATGCTTTCAGGCGTAAAGTGTTTGATTATGGTCATTTATTCGGTGCGTCGTCTGTCAGTGTTGTGTCTACTTTTTGCATGTGCATGTGTGTGTGTTCGGACGACTCCATTATCCTTTTGTCTCGTCTGGGAACGGGGTTGCCATGGAATTCGGCTGTCCTGTATTCTGGTTGTTTATGTCTGAGCGTACGATTAAAATCGCATACATCAGCGTCGCCTAATGGCGGGAGGAGTGGAGAGTCAGTCCATGGCTTCATTTTCCGGGGGCAGTTGGCCAGACGCCTGGTCACTAATTTGTGTCCAATCGCGCATTTAAGCGCCGTTGTTTATTAATGCATCTCGTTTAACGAAACGCAACGCCACATTTATTTTACATATGTGAAAAATATAACGCCCACAATACCTGCGTGAATTAAGAGGGGAGAAAAGGTAATCCAGATTGGGCTTAAAGTAGGTGCCCATTTTAGAGTACTCTTACATATTAAGTAATGTTTTCTGTGCCAGCCCCGTATTTTCAACATTTTCTGTGTTCAAAGATGTCTTAAAATAAATTCTTTCCTCCTTAAAATTAAAGGGACTACAAAAAGGGATTTTTTGGACTTCTTTTTGATGCCTAGCTCTGCGATACGCATCAACAGTTGTTTTTTGGCTTAAAATGCAGGGGTCTTGGGATGGGGTCAGGATCCTAGATGCCACAAACAAAACGCAACGGTTGGTGGACGGCCAGCCGTGTTTGGCTCTTCGCCTTTGAGTTGCCGGCGGCTGAACTCTGTATACCTCCGCATGTCACGTGTTTTTACAGTTTACAGTTCATGACGGCTTAATTAACTCGGTTTTCGTGTAGCGCAAGGGTATACTAATGCCATCCCATCAGTAGCATTTGGATCTTAGAAACTCAAATGGGAGATGGATTTAAATTACGAAGATGAACCATATTTGTATAACCGAATGATTTGACTTTTTGATTTTAAGCTAAATTTTTTTTCTAATGACTTCTGTTTTCTGCTTTTGAAAAAGTTCATAGTTTCTATCAATATTATCTGTTTTCTTACAAACCAAGTCAACGCAGCTATAGTTCAACTTCAAACAGAGTGTACGTGGAAATATATGTATATCTTGGAACCGAGTAAATATTCTCGCTTTTCATTCAATACTAACCCTCTCTCTCCTCATTGACCACGGAAAAACATCCTCTAAAAAGTAGAAAACCGTCAAAGCAACTCCAATAAATTTATTAATTCTATCTTCTACTAACAAATTACTTTACCAAAAATAAAGAAATGTTTTTTGAACTATTAAATATATAATACATATGTATGTAAACTAGCATCCTGATTAATACCCAATACTTAAACCTACTCCGAACAAGGACACCAGGGAAGTATCTGAAAAAGATGGGAAATGTGTGTACAGAATGGCATAAATAACCCAATGAGCACAGAATTGTAGAGGGAAATGTCAAAATAAATTTTTCCAGCCGTAAGGAAAAGCTTATCCAGCAAAAAAGCTCAACTCAAAGTATTTAAACTTTATGAACTTCAAATAAACGATGTTGGAATTATTAAAAGGTGGTCTCGTTAGAAAAAGCCTGGCTTATGGGCAAAAAGCTTTTGCTGTCAGTTTGCTTTGTGTTTAACCCTTAGTATGCCTGTGTGTATATGTATGTACATACATTGTACAACCGACGAGAAACATAAGCTAAAAAATAAATAATAATAATAAATAACAACATTTTTATTAATAGGCAAGCAAATAGCTCTGTCGGCGGCAACATATTTGTTTCCGAAATATGTTGAAAAATTTAATATTTTGGAATTTTATTTTGATTTTTAATCATTTAAGTAGGGAGAAAAATATTTTGAATGCTCAGGAGACCGCAAAAACGAAGAAAAAATTATTTACTAAAAAAATACGTAAAAATTGAAACAGTTGAATTGTACGCAATTTTTTTACGCACGCACAAGGGTTAACAAAAAAAAAATCTCGCGCGCACTACCTTTCGTCGTAGCAGAATGTCTGGGCATTAGTTAACCAATTGAAATGCAAAATGTAGATAACAATAAACTCGCATTTATGGCTACTAAAGCATAATCCATTGACTAAGGCAAGCCTATAAGTAAGTTAGCCCAGTACGCCGGCGCGCTCGAAGTGGGGCAGCGTATAGCGCAGGGTATCCGCCAGGCGTCGGGACCCAAACATCTGGCGCACCTTTTGCTTGGCAAAGTCCGCATCCTTGAAATTCTCCAGGTTGTTGTCGGCCGTCTGGGCCTTGTCCTGGCTAACCGTAGGGAAGATGCCGTAGCTTGCGAAGAAACCGTATGCCTCGCGGCGATTCACCTCCTCCAGAATCTGCTCGTAGCTGGGCACGGGCACGCCGAGATCTAGGCTGAGTAGCGTGTCGGACAAGCGGGCGTGGTACGTGCGTAGGAGCTGGGGCCGCCGGTGGCGAAGCACCTCTAGGTTGAGGCTGGTATAGAAGAAATAGTTGAGGTCGATTCCCGGGCTGCCCCACACGCTCAGCTGGAAGTCGATGAAGATCATATCCTGCGGCCGCTGCGCCGAATCGTACTTGAAGAGCAAATTGTTAACCCAGAGGTCACCATGGTTAAGCACCTTGATCTCCTTCTCCTGCGGGGCCTGACTGCGCACCAAATTGGCTCGCTGATCTTGCATATATTTTCCGATCTTGCTAGCGATGCGCTCGTAGCCGGGCCACGAGCTCACCAGTGTGTGCAGCTCTTGACCATTGCCCGAGAAGAAGCTCATTAGCAGGCCGTCGTCCTTTGCAAGGCCCTCTGGCGAGAGCATCCCGTCACCGAAGGCCTCGAAGATATGTGGATCCTGTGAAGTCCGAATTAGTTAAGTTTGCTTGTACTCTCACTTTTTGAACTTACCAGTACCGCAAGGACCATGGAGGCGGCATGGAACTCACCCAGGCGCTCCATGACCAGGCGACAATGCTCCTCGTCCAAGCCCAGCTCGCGAGAAGCCATTGTATAGCCCAGCTGACCCAGATCTTCGAACACCAAGCTGCTCTCCGGCTGTTTGATGCAGTGATAGAGTCTGTAATGGATAACGTTATTAGGATAACAATAATCAAACAGCCGAAACGAAAGACTTAAAAAATTATAGAAATTTTAAAAGATGATAAACATTGTAAGTAGATAAAAAAGGAAGTTAACTTAATTTGTCATTTTCTCTGGCGTGAGATGTTTTGAATGGGTAAGAATTAATGCAGTCATTTATCTGATAAACTGATGATTGTTGCATAATACGCTCGAGTCACTTGTCATGACTTTAATTATAAACGGATTAATGATTAATAAATAAATACAGATAAATGTTAATACAGTCTGCGCTCTTTGCTAAGTTAAGGTAAGTTAATTCACGGGCCCGTCTAAAAAATATAAATGAACAGCTTAGTAATCAATCAAGTTTCCCTTAATCCCAAAAACTAGAATATTAACTTAAAGATGCCAATTTTAGACTTGCTTTTAATACTTTAAGAGTTTCGGGAGCATAAAAATGAGTCTTTTTCAACAAGTTCAAGTAATTAATAAATATTTGGCCCACTTATTACATTATTTTGTTTGCTTGATTAAAGAAAACAATATGAAAAGTTGTTTTTTGGATGGGTTCGTTGCAATGAACTTAAGGGCCCTTGAACTTGTAAAATTATATAAATTGATATATGTATATAATATAGATTGTGTGTATATATATACACAGTCTTCCATTTCAATTGCCACTCACTTGGGTCCAAAACGTCGCTTGCACTGCATCAGTAGCTCCAGGCGGGGCAGCACCTCGCGATACGTTATCTTCTCCTTCAGATAGACCTGCAAATCCAAAATAAACTCCACCGACTCCAGGCGAGGAATGTGCTTGACAATGAACATAAGGTGTTGCTCCGCCTGGCCAGGACGTCTGAATGATACCTTCACCCGGTAAATCTGGCTGCAGTAGTTCTCACCCGTGCTGCTGCCCATTCGAATGTGAATGGCCAGAGGCTGGACCTTCGCCGTCCGCAGGGCGGTCTCCAGCACTTCCTCGAAGAAGGCCAAGTCCAGGTAACTGGGCAGAGCGGTCACCTCCGCATCGCACACAACGCTACACATTTTGCGATCGTTTGAAAAGCAGCCAGCAAGCGATGTTCAATTTATATACGGATCGACAAAGCTATAGTGCTAGCCCGGTTGATTTCTGCGACGGAATTAGTTACAGTTGCACATATATGTAGCACATGGGTTTAATACACTTCATCTGAGTTGGAATTCTCTTAATAGGCGACAACAAGTTTTCTCATTTTTCGGCATTGTCGAAACACGCAACGCCCGGAGATGTCGACCTTTACGGATGCGTGTTTCGCCAGTAATTCAATTTCCTGAATACAACTTTGCTGGAAACACTCTGTTCTCATCTCTCTCTGGCTGGATCCCACTCGCTATGATTGACAACCAATTATCTTATCAAGTGTTTGTTCATACGAAATATATGCATAATGTCGATTAGTTAACGGAGCTCAAGTGCTAATTATCGCTTTGTTACTAAATAAACACAGACTGAATGCTCTTCCAAAGTTCTATTTAATCCAAAAACTGATAAAATATAACACTTTCAAAAAGATAACTCAATTAATACGGTAATAGTTGTATTGCCCTTCTCTGATGTTATCAATATTAAAGAGTTATTTATTTTATTAAATGAATTAAACACGAACCAAAGATCAAGTGATTGATAACTGCCAAAAGTATACGTTTTCAAGCGTCATAATTTACACATAAAAACATTGTTTTTTTCATTTTCTTAGTATAACTAATTACGTTATAAATCTTAATATTTCAATCCCGTTAACACCCGTTGCCAACATGTCATATTTTATGTTTCTACTAAATGTATAGCCTTTATGAATAATTTGTTTTGTGTCATTTATAAATTACAATATAATTAAAAACGTATTCTATCCATACTACTCAGTTCGAAAGCAATTTCCGTTTGATGGCTTGTGTAACTGACTGACATGACGATGTGATTTTAAACTGAGACACTGAGAGAATATTTAATATTTTCTATAAAATGATTGTTATTTAAGATAATTGGCATTGACATTGGCTGGGGCGTAAATATGTGTTTGTGTTAATAATTAAGTGGGTTAATATGCAAATATGTGAGTGATATATTCTCAGCAATTTAAGTTTATTTTGAAAGCTTTAAAGTAGTTGCATGTCTTTATTATACTTTATACTTTGTGTGCTCAAATTAGCAACACGCAAAGTGTGTCCAAGAAAAAAAGTCCGTAAATTATTATTATATTATATTATTATTAGTCAAACATTTTCATCTCATCCAGACGCTTCAGAGTGCATTTCAAGCTCTCCAGGGTGCGAGCGTTGCCCTCGAACATGAGCTGCACTTTCTGTCGCGCGAAGGTTTCGTCGTGGAAGTTCTTTAGCGAATTGTCCTCCGAGTCGACGCCGATCATGCTCATAAGTGGGAAGAAGCCGAAGGCCACAAAGAAACCATAGGCCTCCCGTTCCCGGATCTCCTCCATAACGCCGTCATAGCTGGGCATGGGCTTGGTCGACCCCAGGTGCTGGAGGCATTCAACCAGTGCCTTGTAGTACATGTCAATGAGCTCCTGGCGATGGCAGCGCAGTACCTCCAGCTCCAAGCTGGTGTTTAGAAAGTAATTGATGTCGAAGCCCAGGCTGCCGTAGAAGCACAACTGAAAGTCAATCTGAAGAAGCTCTTAGAAGACATTTTTCCCAATGACACTACTCTAGCGGGCACTTACAATTTTCACATCCTGTACATTGTACTGCGGATCGTAGTTAAAGAATATATTGTTTATCCATAGATCGCCGTGGTTAAGCACATTGTGCTGTCCTCGCAGCGGATAGACAGCCTTTAGAATCCGTTCCGTGAAGTGTTCGTGGTAGCGGTAGAGCTTCGTGGTGATAGAGCCGAATCCCTCACAGTCCCCCACAAGAGCGGCCAGCTTCAGGAGCTGGGTGCCAAAGAGCAACTTAAAGGGCTTTGACTTGATGGCGTCCATGTGCAGCAGACCGAAGGGATAGCGATCCACGATGGTCTCTGGCTCCCATTCGGCCATCATCATGCTAAGGGCATGATATTGGGCCAGTTTTTGCATCACCAGAGCTGCATGGTTCAAGTCCAGACCCAGTTGGCGACACTTCAGCTGGTAGCCCTCGGTGCACAGGTCTTCAACGATGATGGTCTGCTCCGGCTGAGTGGTGGAGTAGTAATGCCTATGGATACGTACAATTACCCTAAGAAAAAACTGAAAAATCCGGACACCCACTTGGCACCCAGCGACCACGGCTTGGAGACATTGTGTGCCCGCCACATGAGCGCCTCCAGCTTGGGCTTGATGTGCATGTAGAAGATGCTCTCCTTGTTGTAAATGTGCAGCCGGGACAGGATCGCCTGCTTCTCCTCCGGCATGGACTTGACGATCAGCGATGTCTCCAGGACGCCGCCTTCTGCGTTGCGGTATTTAATGTGAGCGCGGTATATGTTGCTGCAGTAGTTCTCGCCGCCTCGCGTCAGATTGGTCAGCTGCACCTCAAGGACGTGCAGATCCATCTGCTGCAGTCCGTGTTCCAGCGTCCGCCTAAAGAACTGATGCGTTAGATAGAGTGGAGGCTCTTCCGCGGCGTCTGACATGGTGATTTGACTTGCGACTGACAGTGGATCCAGCTGCTTTATATGCAAAATCTCAGAGAGGGTCGCCGGTGCTGCCTTTTCTTAAATTAATTTTAATGGACTGGGTCGTCGGGGGCGCATCTTGGACCGGACCTTACTCAATTGATTCAATGAAAGCATTCGATGGATTAGCGGTGTTAGCGTTTGATGAACCCGGCTGAAGTCTAAGTAGAGTTGGAGACTTAGGTTTGTATATATTAATAGCGGAGATCTATTTAATATATTTACACTAAAATAAAAATTTAATTTATTTTCTTGATTCCAAGAAAAACTTGTTGGAGCATCAACACGAGATCGAAGATAAGAAGGACTACGAAACCATCTATGAGAGATCCAAGACACCATTTACTATAAAGGCTCAAGTCGCTATGATCGAAATTCGAAAAACTTATGTATGTGGGTATATATTTGGGTAAATAGGCGGTCAACTTGCGTCTATCAAACTGAAGAACAACTTTATTAACTTTTGGTGTTTTGAATTAAGAAAATAAAATAATTAAAATATATAGTTTTTTTTTTTTTTTTGCTCGCACTCGGCTTACTTTAGGAAGGAAAAGTCTTTTGTATGTGTATGTGCTGTCAAGTGTGTTCTACTTGTCATTTGATTTCGATAATTTTCCTTGTGCGCTGCTGCAGCTATCAAATATCCAAAATGGGACGCGAATGTAACAAAAAAGTTAAACAATTTTTTTTAATTTTAATTCCATTGAAAAGAAATCAGTGTGCAAAGTGTGTGGGGTGAAATTATCAGGCTTTCATTCAACAAATTTAAAACGCCACTTAACAACAAAACACAATAGACCCTAGTGGTCGCAGTGCACAAACCTCTTTAAATATTATTATATTATTATTATATTAACAACAAAACATAAAGAAATATTTAGAGAGTTCGACAGCGAAGAGGAAAAGGAAATCAAATGAAAAAAATTTGCATATCAAACGAGTGAAGAAACTATTGCAAATTCGCTTATAAAAATTGTGACATCTGAGGGAAAACCTTTTTATTCTTGGACAATGAGGGTTTTAAAGAAATTGTTGATCCAATTTATAATGCCCTTGGTATGAACCCAATCACATCGAGGAACATTATGAGTTTCGTGTCCCAAAGAGAAGAGACTATCAAAGACGGCATAAGGGCTTTAGTCAAGGGAAAGCTAATATCGTTAAAAATCGACGTGACAACAGGATTGAAAAAAGCTATTCTTAAAATATATGCTGATGTGGAAAGCTTCGATAAAATGTATTGTCGTTTGCCATTCAATGAAGACATATTTTTTTTTTTTTTAATGTTAAGCTAAAATCGCCTCACTTGGCCGCGCTGGCACGAGTTTTGGCCGATGGCCGATCCGCTCATGCTAGTGGCATACCCCCCAGGAAATGCCTAATTTAGCGAAGAAAAATTTATTTTGCCAGAACATACTTACATATGTAAATAAAACAATGAATTGAAACACGTATGGAATTTATGGTTTTTCTCCTAAATTTGTCAATGAATTGAATGATTTGAAAATTTAAATTTTTTAAAAAACCCGCCATGTATAATTCGAAACTTACTGCAGATGGCGTTTGGCCCATGCAATTTCTAGCGGCGTGGTTTCGGTGGATCTGGCTAACATTAAACCAGGAAAAATTTTACATTCTCGCAGGCTCACCAAAGCCGTTAGATTATTGCGATTATATGTGACAACGGAAAAGCCATCTAAAAATTTAAGAACTCTAGTTGAATTTATAATATAATTAAATGTTATGTCCCAATGTACTTCAATACCAAGTATTACAGCTCTGCCGTCTACGGTAGTGCATTATTATTCAGGTACATCCATTGCTCACGATTTCTAGAAGCTCCTTTGCGAAATATTGTCAATAGAGTAATTAAAGATAATTCATATTTTGCGCATTCGGAAAATATCTTGTTATCAATGTTGTTTGATGATAGGAAAGAAATGCGCGACTCTGCTATCAATAAAATTCTGAAATGCATTCATGCATAAAAAAATTATATTTTCTCAGAACTAAAGCGCAGCACGCGTCACTTAAAATTTATGAACATGGAAAGTGAAGTGAAAAACGGTTTGATTGATGAAGAATGCTTGTTAAAGCAGTTCCTATGTGAAAATAATATAAGTTCTGGCGTCTTAAAATAAATACTAGATGAGTAAAAAGTGAATGTTAACATATAATTCTGAAGTGCGTGTGTATACATGCAATAAAAGGGTTTTTGTTTTTTTTAAACTTAAAACTAACTTAAAAATGGAAATAATTTTAACAAAATGTAAGTTTTGTTAAAAAATTTTAGTACTTTGTGTATACTCGCAATTTTTGGCGTGCGTATACAAAACGTAACACAATTTTTTTATAGAAAACTTAAATTTTAGCTAGTTCCATTTCCTTGTGCTAATATTAAAACAAAACTTTCGTGTGTTTTATGTGCCATATTTTTAGAAGTAAGCGTTACGTTTGAATCACTGCAATATTTGACGGAGGCTCAAAAAAAGGAAGCCATACCACCTTTGGGCTTCAGAGCAGAATTTCAAGGGAAATTGTTTAAGTGGAAAGCTGAAAAGCTGCAATTTAAACTTGTTTTGGGCTAACATTATTTCCTTGTTATATTTATAGTTTGGTACCTCGGAGGTGTGTGTGGGCTAATTGGCTGGATGCAAACAAAACGAGTTGTCTTTCTCCGACATCATCCATCGTCAGCAATCGCCGAAATCAATAACCGAAAATCATTGTTTATCTTCGGAGAAATTGAAGTTGGAATATATCGTTATATAAGTTTAATTTAAAAATGTCAGCCAGCGAATTTCCTACCGTTAATAATAGGTGATTTGATTCCAGAGAATAATGTCATTGGAATTTGTTTACAATTCTTTTAAAAATTATCCATATAAATACGTTGAAATATGATGGAATATTTGACAATTTCTTGGGAATTGTTACAAGCCGAGTTGTCGCCCAAAAAATTCCAATGCTCTGGGACTTTAATCATTGTATTATTGCAATGAGAAGAATATCTAACCCAGTATTGAGTGTTAAAATCTCAACTGATTTAGATCACTCAGAATTTCAGCGCAATACAATTGATTCTCAAGTTGATGAATTAATTAAAAGTGCAAAAAAAATAGAAAATGATTCCTTTGCCGTCGTTGAAATAAATAATTTTATTTATATTCCTCCTATTCGGAAAAAAAACAAACTGCAAACAGACTTTGCAGTTGACTACTGAAAGACTGCTACCCAAATGCAGGCCTTCATCAACCGACAGCTACCGACCGCAGTCAATTTTCAATGGTCGTGGCGCGCCTTATATAGGGCCCCAGCAAAGTTTACGGTGACCACCGCCTGTTTGGGATTCCCATATTAGTGTGGCCATCGCCATTGGCACTTTGTGGGCTGTCCATGGCGCGGGCGCTCAAATATATTCCTAATTCTTTTTTATGCAGCAAATTATAAAGCAAAATTAATATTTAAATTACTTTAATACAATGAAAATTTGAAAAAAAAAGCCAAATATAAAGGAAAACTATCGATTTTAACTTCAAATTTGTAAAATAAATTAGAAACAAAAACAACAATTTGAGTTCTTTGGGAGCTTATTCTTTAATTAATGTGTTATTTTGATTTAAACCTTAAACCATAAGCGAACGCTTTTTTGGAACATTAGAAAACAGTTTTGAAATAAAAATCCAACAGTGTCCAAATTTCCCTCCTAATGGCCCCCCTAATGAAACTATGATATTTGGGTACTACGAATTTAGTAAAGATTTTTTCCTTATTTAAAATTTGTTTTCTGAATTAAATCCCATACAATAACCCTTATCATTACGGCTCTTATTAAATTAACATTTTCCTGGGGACAAGAAAAGCGCGCCATGCGAGCAATGTTTTTATTTTTTGAATTTCCCTCCATATTTAGCTTTCAAAATATATAAATTTATTTATTTCGCTGCGAATCACCAGACAAAGGCTCACTTAAATGAAACGAGCAATGTAAAAGCCGGGCAGCGGCAACAACTCTTTTTATAAGAGTTATAAGGCGACCTTGCTGGAACGCAATCCCATTTGTATCACAAAGGTTACAACATGTAACCAAACTATTTTTCAATAGTCGCTGAAGACGCCGAGTGAGTCGGCACGCTTCAGGGCCCACTTCTGGTACTCGTTAAGGGACTTTTGCGCGAAGATAGCGTCCATCTTGCGCTGCTTGAAGGCCTCGTCCTGCATATTCTCAATGCTATTATCCTGGGACAGCTCCTTGGGCATAGTGATCATTGGGAGAAAGGCAAACAGGCCGAACAGTCCGTAGGTCTCGCGGCTTCGCAGCTCATACTGCAGGTCCTCGTATGTGGGAATGTCCTCGAAGCGGGCGTACTCCAGGGCATCCTTGAAGGCAGCATAGTAAACCTTGATCAACTCCTCACGCCGCCCCTGCAGGAGCTCCAACTTCAGGCTGGTGTTTAAGAAGAAGTTGAGGTCGCAGGCGGGGCTGCCATAGAAGCTCAGCTGGAAGTCCACAAATGTGGCCCTCGTCGGAGTCTCAGGCTGGGCGGCATTGTCGTAGGCGTACATGAAGTTGTTGGTCCACATGTCACCGTGATTAAGGACAACGTACCGATCTCCGGGCTTCGGCTTGGCCGCAGCCACACACACAGCCCGAAAGTTGTCCATGAGGCGTTGTAAGTTTTTGCTGACCTTTTCGAAGCCCGGCCAGGTGGCGGAACTCTTGATGAGGCCCTTTAGGAAGCCGCCGAACATCACTTCAAAGGTGTCGCTCTTCATAAGAATGTCTTCGCTGAGCATGCCGCGGGTGTACTGCTTAACGATGGCAGGATCCTGCGAAAAACATAAACGCAGTGAGAACGGAATTCAATCCCCGATGTTCTTGCCGTTGTGTTTACCTTTTTGGCGAGCACCATAGAGGTGGCGTGGAACTTTCCGAGCTGCTGCAGAATGAGAGAGGCGTGGTTCCAGTCCAAGCCAGCTTCACGCGAAGCTACCTTGTATCCCTCCACCTTGAGGTCACTGAACACGATGGTTTGCACGGGTGCCTTCACTGAATGATAATATCTGAAAGCAGCAAGTCGCGTCATTTGTTTCGCTTGTGGAAATTTACCAGAAACCTGTGCGCAGCACACACTCACTTGGCTCCGAACTTGTCGCCGCGACTCAGGATATCCAATCGGGGCAGGACATCGGTATAGGTCTGCTTCTCCTTGATAAATACACTAACGTCCTCCAGAAACTGGGTGGCCTCCGTTATCGGAATGGTCTTAACGATCAGCGAGAGCTGCTCGTTCTTGGCCGACTCCTTGCCGTCGACCCACTTGGCGAAGGTGAGCTGGACCCGGTAGATGGCCGAGCAGTAGTTGTCCCCCGGGTTGCTGCCCCACTCAAAGTTGATCTCCTTTAGGGTCACCTTTGTCTCCCGCAAGCCCTCCTCCAGGGTTTCGGTAAAGAACGCGGGGCTCAGATACTCAGGCACCGAAATCTTCTGCTCATTTTTTACGACTACCATTTCGGAGCTGTTTAACCACGTAATCGGAGCTGACTGAGTCGACAACTGAGGCAAACCTAGCATTTTATATTATTACTCTGTGCTGTTGTGCCTCGGAAACTATTTCGACGACAATTTCGTGCTCTTCAAGTGGCTGTTGTGTCATCGTGAATAAAAACTTAATACGCGTTGAATAGTTTGCACAGTGGGCTAAGACTGAAATTTTAAATTTTACATTGGGATTGGAATTGGACATTAATAAAGAATAGATGCCATCCTAAAAAAAAACACAAAAATATTTCATATAATAATAATCTGTAAGACCCAAGTATTTCAATTAATTACAAATTAAGTATCTGTACGGATAAGACCAGTAATGACATATGTCATTCGCTGAATATTTAAATAATTGTTATAAATGTTATAATTGTTAGCAGTTATGTCTTATGTACATACATATGTATGTATGTATCTGAGCGGGTTGGGAAAACATCCACTCAAGTACCACTGTGCGGTCGAAGCTTCCTCAGTGCGATGAGACTAGTATCACTCGTGTTTTGCATTGTCATCCGAATTTTAATGAAAAACAAACGCTAATGAAAGAGATTTCGAAAAACACATGCCAGTGGGTTGATAGAGCGGTAATTAAGTTCGTGTTGGTGGCTCTCAAGTTTGCTGTTGTCTACCTCATAAGTCCGGTCAACCCCTTGGCCGGCTATGTTCGACCACGTCATAGGTATTCTCCCAAGAGTCTCGTAGCCGCCACGGAAATGAACAGGCGGTGCTCCGAGGCTGGAACACCGCCTGCCAGTGGGTCAACAGCGCTGGTATTTGCTTTGGACGTTATCAACCTGGTGATATGTATTAGAAACGCGTGTGTATAGATGTTTCTATGTATGCGCTCGCGTGTGCACGTCGAGAACACAAATTAAGTTGATCTCTTGTTTGCGCTGACGTGAGATATTTATTCGTCTGAACTATGGGAAAAATCGGATTTTATTAATAAACTCAATTTTTTAAAATAATAGGATTCAATGAAGATGAATAAAATAAATTTATATTTTTTATAGAAAGTTTTAGACTGTTTCCCTGGCATAAGTATGCTTCAGGGGTGCTGTGTTTTAATGCTGCCTTGGAAGTAAATTGGCAAACTTTTTATTTAATCCTCAAAAAGAGGCATTTTTATCCATAGTAGACTGTTAAATGTGGATAAAAAAGGTAGACAAATTGCCGGAATGAATTCGAGAAATCTGCCCTACCAATTGACGCCCATTAAATCGTGTTAACCTTAGGAGTGGGAGTCTTCCAAAGTGTTTATTTTTGTTGGTTTGTTATCATTCATTCTTATCAACTTATCTACGATCTAAATAAAAGTGTCTCTGGCAGTAAAGTACCCCGGAAGAGTTCTCGGGGTTTCATTGGGCTACAGGGAATGAAAACTTGTGTAACAGCTAAAAGTCGTTGTTAAAGAATGGGGTTAAGCAAAGGGATTTGATTTGATCCTAATTATTAGACCCTGGAATTTGAATATTTATTTATTTTAAAAAGATTCACATGTTTAAATTTCGATAACATCAAAATTCTTTCAAGGAATAAAGAGCTCAAAAATATATCATAATTCATAATTCATAATATTTCATAATTCATAATTTTCATATATACATATGGGCAATTCCACGATGTCGCACGGGACACTTTTACGCTTTTAAAGCAAAAAAAAGATACAATTAAAGCAACTCAAACTTGGCGAGTATGTTTAAATTATTACTCTTCCATAGCTCTATTATTGGTGAAAAAGTTGAGTTCGGTCAACTTTTCATTTTCAAGATAATTTCAAAAAACTACCGATGTCGCACGGGACAAAAAATGGAAGTCGTTTTGTCGGCCTACCGTTTAAAGTCAAAGTTTAGCGAAACCTAAAGGAATATTTTAATGAGTCTAATTTTAAAATGTTGTGCCATCATTTATCTTAATAATGTTTTTGTCTTAAAGCAAAAGATCGTTTACTTTTTTTTAAATTGACTTTGTATCGATGTCGCACGGGACATGTCGCACGGGACATGTTTTTCCATCGTACTTTTCATGATGCTTTTTTACTATTTAAGTAAATCAGAAAAGTATAAATGTGGTCACTTTTGACTCTTTGCAATCTCCCAGAGATGATAGAATGCAAAAGTCCAAGCATAATTTCTCTGCTTTGGAAGTTTTTAACGAAACACAAGATGATCTTATTTATGGTGTTTTTCATCAAAAATGATGAAAAATCGCATTTACTCGAGTATCCCTTGGAATATCTCGAAATTTGTTTTAGAATATGATAAAGGATTTCAAATTTGATCAAATGGAACATTTCTTATTGTTACTATGTTCAAAATATTAATTTTAGAGCATATTTTCTGTTTTTGCTGCGGTTGACCTCCTCGTGGAATTGCCCATATATTGGATTGAAAATTGCAATATTGCTTTAATCTCAAAAAGTGTAAGGTTAATTTAATAAAGAAATGTATAGTAGTAAATATGGGTCAACAGCTAAATATATTGCCCAATTTTCATCAGAAAGTAATGTTGAAGGGCTTTGAATAAAGTTTTGGATGGCTTTGATAATATATTAGCTCCCGTTGAGAGAAGCTGACAACTGTCAATACCGCAAGAAATGTAATTTCTAATAGTATCGTCCAATTATTCGAACTTTATCATTAAATTAATATTATTAAAATTATAATAATGCATAATTTAAGGCTGAAACTTTAGAACGTCGCCTCTTTACGTTAAATTCTTACGGGATTTATTTTCATCATTTATATGCTGTTAAGAATAATATAACAAGCTCGTTACTCCTAAAAGCAGGCAATATTTGTTCGCTTTTCGAAAGGTGTTTATATACCTTGAGTATTTAAGCGGGACAAATGTATAACGTTAAAAAACTTATTAAGTTAACTTACTACTCACTGCAAACCAAGATATCGGTGCACGAAGAGTCCCAAGAAGGTAAAGATTTTTCCTAAATATTTGAAAGTTAAATGTAGTTATATATATATGTCAATCTGGTAAACAAGATTCAGGGAACTGCTCATATGTAGACCTCAGAATTTGCATACTTTTCTTTTTTACATCCGATTGATGCCAAATTTTGAATTTAGACTTTATAAAATGCACTTATTAGTATTTTGGATGCATATTGAAAATATGCATAATATATGCAAAATAATATTCCTAAAATATGCAAAATTATCCTCTCCTTGGAAGCGAGGGGAAAATCACTGGCAATGGAAGCCGAAAATATTGTCAAAAACATATCAGGGGACTTGGAAAGGAGTTAAACCAAAAATTTAAAATGGTTTTAAATAGAAATCCTGATTTTCCCTTATTTCAAAAATTAATATTTAAAATCCAAATAATATAAAATACAAATATGCTCCCACTACATCTTGTGATGTAGAAAGAAGCTTTTCGGCTTACAAAATGGTCAATGCCTTACAAGCTTTAATTTGGAAAAAATTATGATTATTGTAATAAAAATTATTTTAAGTAAATTTTTATTTATTTATCATCTAAAAAATCGGGTTTACTATGTATTTTGAGATGAGTTTATCTTAGGCATATTTTTCATACATTTTGCATATCTTATTCATATGAATTTTATGAAAATATGAATAAAAAAATTATATGCATATCGTCTTTAAGTTTCTATTAATCGAAATAAATTTTGATGTTATCGGAATTGAAATATCTTAATCCCTTAAAAATATGCAAATTCCGAGGTCTACTCATATGTAGTTTCTTAGTAAACAATCGCGATAATTATAACTTAAAAAGTTATACTCCTTAGTTATTATCGACTCTGTTGAACCAAATAGACAAAAAAAAAACAAAAAAACAAATGCCATCCAGTAAATTTTTTGTTTTTTTATTCGTGAAAATACAATTTCAGTGTCGTTATTAAAATTGCACATGTTTTCATATCTGTATTGAAATCACCAAGAGTACACAATAAAAAATGCTAGCAAAAAGGACTTTAAAATATTTTGCACACATACAAAACTACTTAAAAATATATTACTAGTTTAAACTTTGCTCAGTTTGCTTCAGCTGCATAATTTCTTGCTTGCCCCGTTGGACAGTAACAGTCCGAGGGCAAACTGGGTCTTCGTCATTTAAACTAGGTCTACACATACTCGTTACTCATTCACTGTTTGTTGAACTGCAGCAGGAAGTTCCCAAACCAAATATTACGCTTACATAGCTTAAAGAACTAGACAACTTTATGCTTATCGGTTGGCCTATGGTTCCATTGATTTTGCGCGTGCCTTCCCTGCCCCGCCTGACTTGCCCTCCTTTGGCTTTGGGGTCAGAGATTAACTCCAGACATCGGCTGAGTAGCGCTTCTGGGCCTCCATCTTCTTGATATACTGCACGGCGTCAGCCTCGCTCATGGCGCCCTTGGTGGACAGAATTTTCACTAAAATGTTTCTAACATCCACGGCCATGTTCTTCGCATCGCTGTGTAAACATTCAAAAATAAAGGATTATATCGCATATATTTAAAATACACATCTCTTTCGATCTTACCCGCAAATGTAGAAGTGGCCCTTGTTCTCGCCAATCACCTTCCATATCAGATCGGCATCCTGTTCCAGCAAGTGCTGCACATAGATCTTCTTCGCCTGGTCGCGGGAGAAGGCAGCCTTGAGATTCAGAGTGCCCTTCTTGACCCACTCCTCCAGCTCAGCCTCGTAAATGTAGTCTTCACTGCGCTTGCGGCATCCGAAATACAGGATCGACTCGCCTACGGTCTTGCCCTCGTCACGAAGGAACTGCCGTTCCTGGATGAAGCCGCGGAAGGGCGCCAGGCCCGTACCTGGACCCACCATGATGATGGGAGTCTCTGGCTTCGTGGGCAGACGGAACTGAGATTTCCGTATGAACACCGGTACCTTAACATCCTCTTCGCCGCCCGCGGGCTGCTTATTCTTCAAGTAGGTGGTGGCCACACCCTTGTTGGTGCGTCCTGTGGGTGTCTTGTACTCCACGAGCACGGCCGTGACGTGAACGTCGGTCGGATGCAGCTTGGCCGACGACGAGATAGAGTAGTAACGCGGCTGGAGGCGCGGCAGCAGCTCACAGACGTGATCGATGGGAGGACGGCACGACTTAATGTCCTCCAGAATGTGCACAATGTTGCGGCAAGCGTCCTGGATCCAGCTCTGGTATTTCTCTTTGCCCTCCGGACTGATAGATGCCATGCTGCGCAACAGCTCCTTCTCCTTCTCGTCCGTGCAGTACTCGGCCAGCTCCTTCAGGATGTGGGTGCGGGGAATAGCCGTGATCTCGAGATAGTGGGTCAGTGCGGTGCGGTACGTGGTGGGGCAGGGGAACGGATGCTTCTTGCTGCTGTCCGTATCCGTATTGATGAGCGAAAATACCGTGTCCAGGTCTGCGTTGCAAAGCTGACCCAACTTCTCCACCAATCCCTTGTCGTTAACCGGATACATCGCCACATGGTCGCCGGCGTCATAGCGCATCTTGGAGCCATCAATGCTCAGCTCGATGTGCATACACGAACGGCCACCGCCCTTGTGCAGCTCGCGGTTGACCTTGATGGGGGCCAGGAAGGGATTCTTGGCGTCGAAGGGCGGCCGCTGATTTTGCATGGAATGCAGTCTAGCGATCTCGCCCGTGTAGATGCGGTCTGGCTGCACATCGGGTTGCTCCAGCAGGCGGTACTGCCGGATGAGCACCTCCTCGCCGCCACCCTCAATGCCGAAGTTGTCGCATACGGCGGGCCAAAAGCGATCCTTCCACGTAATGAAGTCGTCTTCGATGCTATCAGACGAAAGATGGCAATTGTGAGATGGGTACGGCTTTTCGACTAACAACAACAACTTACTTGGCATCATCGTCGCCCAGTCCCAATTCAAAGACACGGTTGGCACCCAGCTCCTCCAGCCGCTTGTCCACATAGATGGCAACCTTGTTGTAGTGCTCATAGGTCTTATTACCAAGCCCAAAGACCTACGGTATAGAAAGGGAAAGACGGTTATTTAGCGGAAATTCGACGGGGCCCATAGTTGCGGTCAAAATAAAAGCACTTGCTGTCGTTTTTCATATAAGAAATATTTATGTTTTTAAGTAATTCAATAATATCTATATTTAAGGGTTATAAATAAATCTTGATTTATTTTTTCAGACGATCCTTATTTAATTTATCTAAAAAAAAGACTATAAATGCATTATAATAATAACTTTAAAAATTCCTGGCAAATACAAAAATTGAAAGAGCTGATTTCGTAAATTTGTAGGTTTAATACAAGAATATAAATAATCTCGCTAGTTATTTTAACAATTCATTAAATTCAAATGCATGTAATATTATCATTTATTACCTGGTATTTTTGAGTTTACTATACGAGATCGGTAATTAATGGAATAAAACAGGGTGCTATTATTCTGACTGCTGCTATACATTGTGGTATATGCCCCCCTTTCCATTAGCCTTCGCACCGTCGCAGTTTTATTACGTAAACTATTTAAAAGGCAGCGCAAAGATCGCAGCCTCGTCGAGCGGCACGCCCCGGGGCGCAGTGCCGAGATGGCGAGCGTGTTTAGCATTTTCAGTTTAATTGAAAAAACGGCTATATCAATTTATGAATCCATCAGCCAGCTGTAACACATGAATTCACAATATTTACGAACCGGGGAACACGAGCACGTTGTGTTCAAGAAACGTACTAAAATTGACAACGGCGAAAAGCTAACTGATGCGGCACTGCGAGCAGAGCAGAACGCACTTGTGAGCAGTGAGCGATTAGCCCGCCGAATTGAAGGGAGCTCGATAAGAACTTTTTAACCTGCCTCTGCTGATAATTGTACAATTAGCTATAAATAAAAGTATAATAAAACAAGAAAGGAAGCTAACTTCGGCATGCCGAAGTTTAAATAGAAGAAGACGAATAAAAATGTTCTGACTTTCCGCTTTCTCGGGTACTGACATAAGGTAAATGTTGCGAGCGATAAATGTTGCTAGCGCAAAATGTTGCGAACAAACTAAAGGAATTGATATATATATTTCCTATGACAGCTATATGATATAGTGGTCCGATTTGAATAAAATTTAAACCAAAATTCTGGAATAATACAAAATGGCCATGTCTCAAATTATATGAAAATATATTGAAAATTGGTATAGTTAAATCTTTTTTCCCAAAAATTTCCGATAGTTTCTATGGCAGCTATATGATATAGTCGTCCGATCCGGCCCGTTCCGACATATATAGTAGTGAGAGCATATAGAAGACTATCTGCAAAGTTTCATTCAGGTGGCTTTAAAACTGAGGGACTAGAATATATATACTTTATAGGGTCGGAAATGTCTCCTTCACTTCTGACTAAAATTATAATACCCTGCAAGGGTATAAAAATACTTGGAAGAATATAATTTTAAAATTTCTTTGCCTGGGAAGAGAATAATTTAATCACACACAAAAAAGGTGGTGGTTAAGATACTTTAATGAAACAAATATAATGTTTCTTTCACTGTAAAGTACAATGATAGCTACCTGATTGAAAAATATAATCACCAGAACAAATCGGTTTACTACTTTTCTAATCAATATTAAACCAAATTATCTTCGCCGAACCTTTTTTTTTGCTCGAAACAGTGAGGAAAAAAACGGCCTACAATATAAAAAAGTTGTGTGATTCTAACCAAACTAACTCAAACAACAAAATAATTTTAATATGGAGAAAACTTTCCAAGATCAAAGATAATTTCTTACCTATATAAGACTATATGTTTAAGCTTTTTATCTAATCTAAACTCGACATATTCTATGACTTCTGACTGTATAATTCTAAAATTATATTATCCAAAACCTCATTTTATTTCCGATTCCTCATTAAATAATCAAAAACGATCGCAAGTTGACTATCCCAATACCCATATTAGCCGTCAGTCAAGCCTAACACACCGACAATCTTGTAATTAAGATCTCTTCCCCGACAAATCTGGTTTCTCGCTTCCCTGCTCCCAATGCCATTTCGAATGTTTACTATCCGCTTACATCAGCTGTGCCGTATCAGAGCACAACAAACAGCTTGGCGTACGAAAATAGGTGCGATTTGAGTAGTTGTCCGGGTGGAGAGACCTCTTATCGGAGGGCAGTGTTTGATAAGCGTGCGAGTTTGGCTCCGTTTGAAGGCCAGAGTACTCGTGTAATCGCTACGTTCTGTTCGTTCTGATAACACCCCCCGCCCAAATCTAACGAAATCGCGGAAACTCACCGCATAATTAAGTCCGGTCAGGTCGACATCGCCGTTTGTGATCCACTCGTAGAACTCCATGGCATTGTCCGTGGGATCGCCCTCGCCATAGGTGGCCAGGCAGAAGACGGCCAGCGAGTTTGAGATATCCTTTAGCTGCAGCAGCTCCTCCATGTCGCACTCCTCGGGATCAGCGACCATGCCCTTGAGCCTATAGCGGATTCCCTCTTTGGCCAATCGGCCGGCGAACTCCTCACCGGTTCCGGTCTGCGAGCCGTAGAACACGACCAGGCTGCGTCCGGATGCCTTGAGCTTCTTAATAAACGAGTTGTCCGCCGCACTGGTGGTGCATACTGTGGTGGGTCTGGATGAGAAAGTTATAAATGTTAGCATTGATTGATTAATTATCCGACAACAGGATTAAAACAACGGGGATTAGAACTGGGTTCTCAATGTCGTGTTACAGCGGCAGTTGCTCAACTCTCAATTTAAATTACCGATAGATGCATCTGGGAATCAATAGTAAATTGGACATTGAAACTGGCCTCATTCAAACTGTGCGTAAACAGGTTTCACATAAGCTTCTAAGGAACTCAAGATATTATTTAACTACAGGTTTTCAGATCGATAAATATTAACTGGACATTGAGAAACAGATGGTTCCCATTGTTTTCATTGACTCAGGCAACTCCACTTACTGGATGGAATAGCTACGCGCTGGCTCCTCCTCCTTCTTGCGACTGCGTAGGAAGTAGAAGGCGGCTCCTCCGATCAGAACGGCTAGCAGGGCCACATCCAGCAGGCCCAGGAAGGGTTCGTCTCCACCAGCAGCAGCGGCTGCTCCGGCTGCTCCCTCAATCGTTTGCTCGCTAGCCATGGTGGGATGTTTGTGACTGAAAAAAAAGGGCACCAGAATTCATGGCGTTTAGTTTTCGCTTTGCATAACATTTGTTCCCTCGATTTGCATGCCGCGTACTTTGGACACGCACTCTAATGTATTCCACGTATGCCAGAGCTACACTAACGCCAGACCTAGAGCTAGAGCTTGAGCCGGAGCCGGAGCATATATATCCTAACGGTATGACGCTTCCGCACTTGTCTTAACGGAACACGATCCGATCCAGCTGTCGCTCTCGCTCTCAATTTACGTTTCGTCACTCAACTGCTGACATTGAAAACGCGCAACAAAATCGGATTTTAATCGGTTGTACCTTGAATGCCGTGGTTGCGGTTGCAGTTATGCAATTAATGAATGAATTATATATTCTCGACGCAGCGACGCGACGTCTGCTTCGGTTAACGGTATACTGCTAACTGCTGCTCGACAGCAACACGCTTTATGGCACCGCGCTTATCGAAAGCCAACGTCGATCGAGAGATATGATGAAAGCGACAAACGATTTTTGTAATGTGCTCCTAAAAATATATACTAAGCCGCCCGTGAATCAATAGGTTTGCGATTTTCATACCAAAAGATGTCCATTGCGAATGAAAATCAGACTACATTTTCGTGTTTACTTTTTACGCTAAAACGAAAACGAATTGTGGAATCTCAAAATAAAAACCCACACAAATAATAGTCAAATTATTATTCACATTGTTACACAGACTTCCGTGATCAGGTGGACGTGCCTACATACGTCTAATTTTCTTGTGCTCATTCCGCCCAGCGCTATCCCTAGTATGATTATCTGTAACTATTATTTTATGATTTACTCTTCAAACAAAACAAACAAAATATTTGACTGGAATGGAATTTGTGACCCATGTCGATCGTATCTATTTGCGCGTTTGTTGGGGAACGGCGTACCTGAGCTGTCGAAGTGGCACCTTGAATCGGAAATTGACTTAATGCTTTAATGTTGCTAATGCGCCGTTTCGGCTACGTGTATGAACTTTGCATAGACCAGCGCACTCGCGCGTAATAGTTCTTGTTGCTGTGGTCAGCAAATGCCAGAAAATAAATATTAAACAAATGCCAGACGAGCGGACTAAGCGAAGCTTATGCAAATCGACCACAGTGGCGTCGTCCAGTTTGAGGAAGGTGTACGACTCTGTGATTGCCAATTGAGTGAAGCAACGCGCGACAGCAGCAACAAGTGGAGGGGAAATTGGTGAATTTTTATAGGTCACCTCGCCCCTGCCTGGCGTACTATGGACAATAAGTTACTACTTCTTCGCATAATCCATTTCTAGCACATGTGTGTCGTCGTGACTGGATCGACTCGGCGGCAGTTGATGCTGATAAAAAAAAGAGAAAGGTATACATATGTATGTACATATTTTATGAGGTCACAAACTTTTGCTGGCCGAAAATACAATGAAACAAATACAAAAAAAAAACCCCTTTTCCTGTTTCTAAACTATAAGATCACGCTGACTAACCACCAAACAAAGTTTTGAATCGCAACTCAACAATTGGAAGGCTAATGACACACTCCAAGTGCCGACACAAACACGTTTTTGGCGCCGTAATGCTGAAACTGACTTAGTAGCAGCGATATTTAGAATTCCCCCTAGACACTATGATAATATAATAACACAATAAGCATGAGTTGGCAATTTTTTTGCTCACAAGTGAATTTTCTTATCGAAATATATGCAAGTCAAGTAACCAGAGGATATGTTCAGTACGATTTTATTTTGCAAGATGTATGTTTGCTGTTGATCATAAAGATCTGCTTTATAATTTTATAATTTTTAATTTACACTTTAAGACAATATAAAACCTTTTAACTGCCCATTAGCTGCTTGAGCTAAAATGTACGAAGCAGCCTAATGAGTTTGTTGATAGAAGTGACCCGAAACAACTTTTTGACACTTGACCTATTCTACCATTATTAAAGATATGTATTATATAAAAAGAAATACATATACATTATTTTGCAATTATAAAACGCTGAACATTTTTAAAATCCCAAATGTACATAGAAATAGGAGATAAAGTTTCTAGATTATATATGTAGCATTCGTAATCAGCATCAGTTGTCCGATTCTTTTTATTATTTTTTTATATGCGTAAAAAAATATACTTAATACGATTATTGGGTTCTTGGGGCCACGCTCAAAATCACTGACTGCCATTAGTAAAAATTTTAAGAAAAGTACAAATTTAGTGTGTTTTTTATAAAATAGGTAGAAAAACAAAATGCATACTACTTCTCCACTGAACAGAATCGATTGTAAAAATATGTACAAAACCAATTGCTGAACCAATTGAGTATTCCGATGTAATAAAACGATGAATTGAGAAAATTTGTTTACAGAAAACTACATTTCTGGGATTGGTGGAAGTGTCTAATTTGTTGATCTTAAATCGCAATAAAAACATAATATTCGAAGACACAAAATTTTTCAATATGAAAGAAATTCTTCAATTTTTGGCAGTGTATTGTGCTCGCTCTTTCTGTAGGCTCTCATATAATTATATCGTTGGAATAAATACAAATGATACCTTACAATTATCTCAAAAGGGAAAAAGAAATTTGATATTGTTTTTAACAGCCTTGAGCATCTCATTTTTAGAGCAACAATGTAAACATGTCCATTTTGCCCACTGTACAGAGCTCAGCAACAGGTAAAACTTCAACTTGAAACCGATCGCACACTTGTGCGAGTGCGAGCGAGAGGGGACTACGTCTTTGGTCACTCCATCTGCTATTATCGATGTAACCTTGACCGTCAGTGTACGAAATATCAATTAATTTATGTATTTCGACTGCGCGTGGCCTTTGGACTCGGAAGATACAAAAAACATAAATCTACGCAGTGCAACTCACCGATCTGACTAGGTCGTTTCCGCTGCGTTCTTCCAGATGATCGTTCGGTCCTTTTTACACGTTCGATGATTGACGAGTCACTTAATTTGCTTTATTTAATCCACGGGCGAGGTGCAGTAACAAAGTGCGATATATCGATACTATTTCTAGAGATGATATATTTATATCACGGTTTGCCCAAATATCGAAATAGCGATATTTTTATTTGATATTTTTCGATATTTTTTGCCAAGCTGCAAACAGTGCTGCCAACTAAAAATGGAGCTATTGAAATTAGGGTTGTTGATAATATATCAAAATATCAATATATCGATATTTTTTCTGAAAATGATATATTTATATCGTGATATTTTTTTTGCCCAAATATCGGTTTTGCGATATTTTTTTGATATTTTTTGATATTTTCCCATAACACCTCCATTGGAAAAGACTTGGACGATGAGAACAAGGAGAGCAAGGAGCTTAAATTATATTTTAGCTTGCCCCAAACTGCATGGGAAAGTAATCCAATCAAGGTATGGAAAGGCCACAAGTGAACAATGCCGGGCCTTTACCGCTTGACCTCATGGCTTGATAACTCCGGGTAGCTCAGTGCCTTCAGAGCGGCTGGCGTCCGCTATAAAATGTGTAGTGTGCATTCTGGCATTAATATATGAAATTTATTATTATCTGTATTTTTATCCGTATTATTATTATTATTATTATTATCTGTATTAGAAATCCATGAATTTAAATAAAAAAATGAAGTTAATAAGAAACTTTTATATTTTTATTGTGGGGAAAACAAATTTTTTTGAAAAAAAAAAAAAATCAAAAATATCAAATATATCGATATTTTTTAGTGATATTTTAAATATTATCATCATTTTGTTTTGATAAAAAAAATATCATCGATACGATATTTTTTTAATATCACGACATCCCTACTTGAAATTCTGTAAAAAGTATTTTAAGTAATTACAAAAAAAAAAATGGTGACTCCGCAGCAGTTCTGCGGTGGCATGTTTTTTCTCAGATGGGTCCACGGCCAAAACGTATCTTCTACAATTTTTTATCTAGAACAAAAATATTGATGTCCCCAGGGAACTACGTAGGGGGTTTTTTTTAAAATAATTTTTCGTAAAATGGCGACTGTAAAAATTTGGAATCGATCGGTAAAGATTTGTTCGAGTTATGTTTCCGGCCAAATCCAAAAATAGTGGTTTTGAGATACATAAACGCGTTTTAAATTTTCTGTGGCTGTAAAATCGTATGTAAAATCGTAAGAGGTCCTGCGGCAGAACTTGAAATTCAGGCATGTACAAATTTTTCCCGGACTTCATCTTTTAGTATACATATGTATCATTCTTAAGACCCTAAATGACCTTTAGCAATAAAAAAAAGTGTAATTTTTAATAAATTCTACAGTGGTGTAACCCCTTAAATGCATTCAATTTAGACGTATGTCTTTTTTATTTGGACTAAAAAATAGCAAATTTATTTTGTAAAATAGCCAAAATAACTGAATCCAGCTAAATTTAGTGCTCTTGTGACAGACCTGACCAAAAAATAGATAAGTTGGCAACACTGGTCACTCTGCTTTGTATGAGTACGTAATCAAACAACGTGAAGCGATCAAAAACGTAATAGTTTTACGTGAAGTGATCAACGACGTTGTGGCTGTCACGGGTGTTGAAACATTTTTCAAAACATCGATATTTTTGGTGACTAACTTTCTTTTATTAACATTACAAATTAAGGGGTTACACCACTGTAGAATTTTTTAAAAATCGAACATTTTTTTTTATTGCTAAAGGCGATTTAGGGTCTTAAGAATGATATACTCAGGAAAAAATTTTACATGCCTGAATTTCGAGTTCTGCCGCAGTACCTCTCACGATTTTACAGCCACTGAAAATTTAAAACGCGTTTATCTCAAAACCACTTTTTTTGAGCTGGCCGGAAACATAACTCGAACAAATCTTTACCGATCGATTCCAAATTTTTACAGTACGTTTGAAATTGTTGTCCGAAGGGAACTACGTTGGGGTTTTTTGAAAAAGTAAAAAGTTTTAAAAAATAAAATAATAATGTGATGAATTTCATGGTCAAATTGTGAATTTTTTTTTTTTTTTAACTGTCGCCATTTTACGAAAAATTAATTTAAAAAAACGTACGCAGTTCCCTGGGGACATCAATATGGATTCAGAAAATGTTTGGTTTTTTGTTCTAGATCAAAAATTGTAGAAGATACGTTTCCGGCCGTGGACTCATCTGAGAAAAAAACATGAAACCGCAGAACTGCTGCGGAGTCACCATTTTTTTTTCTAATTACTTGAAATGTATGTTTTTTCGTAGTTTAATATTGATATTATAAAATACTTTTTACAGAATTTCAATAACTCCATTGAGTTTACCTACACAAATTTCGAAAATATGCCTTTTTTTTTGTGTTTTACAGTGGTGTAACTCCTTAAGAAAAATAACCCTACATTAATTTTTTTTTTTAATTTTCTTTAAAGCAAAAATATATAAAAATGCAACTGGTTTCCTTTCTAAAAAACTTGTACATTGTTACAAATATTCGACTAAATATAAAATAAGTTAGTGGTAACATATAATTGCTATCTCCCTTTCCCGCAAAGATGGACTATCGATGTTGAAAAATTACTATCGATGGTGACATCGAAGTTCTTGCAGCTCTAGATGGCATATTTTAATTTGTAAAAAAAACTCGACGCGAGCAGCGAACGGCTCGGAAATGCCATTAAAGTTCTTGAAAAAGTGTCGCCAGTACAATGTGACGTCCAAGAGTTTATTTGTTATATCAGTGCATCACCTGCTGGGTGAGTAAACCTCGGTCGCCCCCGATTGCGCCAGCCCCAGCAACAACTACACACAGCACAGGCACAGCACCAATAGGAAGAGCAACAACAAAGACGATTTGGTGACAGCCACAGTTAACAGCTGCCCCAGGCTATTACACTTGTTGATTTATTTAATTGGAAATAAGTACACACCTCCATTTATGGTCCCGCACATGATAGAGCGCCAGTTATTACCCGTTTCGCTGGAATTCGCCAAGAAATTCAGGCCGCAAAAATGCGGACATCGTAATCGCATTTCCCACACACTCACATACTTGTTGCTTTGTTGTTGCCCTCAGCATATGTACAAATGTAATGCCGTTGGGCTAACAGAAACCGTGTTAACAGGAACGCCCAGGATTGTTAGGTCTATTCAGCTGACTGTAAAATTGTAGGGCCTATAAAGTGTAGGTGTAAAGCATGCAACCTGATTTGTATGTCAAGAGTGAATGCTGCTGCTCCCTTTGTTTATAGATTTTTAAGGAGCCCCTCGATGAGGACTTTAGGAAACGTTCAATTTTTATACACTCAGATAGCTGGTTTTTCCAAAATAAGACGTTTGTTGCACTGGCATGGCCGTGTTTGGGGTTGCGAATCCAACTGAACCCCAAAACTAAACTGGCTTCATCAGTGGAAAACTGACCATAAATCGTACAAGTCTCAAAAGAGATTAGTAAAACCTGGCGGCATGCTTGCGTGTGCTGTGGGCAGGGCTGCCGTGAATTTGTCAATCGGAGCACGTTTTCAATGCTTTTTCCATTCGCAGACACCTCCAGTACGGTCGACTGCACGATCAGTTCGGAGAGCAAGGGGCAGGAATGCCTGGACAACGTCTGCCAGCGACTGCTCATCCAGCAGCCGGAGTTCTTCGGGCTGCGCTACCTGGTTAAGGGCAAGGACAAGGACAAGGACAAGGAGGACGAGTTCAAATGGATCGATCTGGAGCGCTCGCTGAGCCGGCAGCTCGAGAAATACGCTGCGGGGCCGAAGATCTATCTGCGGGTTCGCCACTACGTCACAACTGGCGTGCGCCATCTGAGCGATGAGGCCACCCGCTTTTATTACTTCCTTCAACTGAAGAGCGACATCTACGAGGGCCGCATTGCCTGCGACATACGCACGGCCATCTTGCTGGCGCTGTACTGCCGTCAGGCGGAGTACGACAGCTATCAGGGCGACAAGCAGAGCAAGGATTACCTGAAGAAGTCGCTGGTGCTGCCGCGCAACATGCAGGGCCTGGCCAATGACGACAGCATGCTGGAGGGTCTTATCGTGGAAGTGCTGCAGCAGCAGGCGGGCCTGGCCCATCTCAGCCAGAGCCAGGCGGAGGAGATGTACATACAGTGCTGCCAGCAGCTGGACGGATACGGTGAGGAGCGCTTTGCCGCCAAAGACACTCTCGGCAACGACTTGCAGCTGGGCTTGGCCATCAACGGGATGGTGGTGAACGCGGACAACGGGCGCCAGTACTTTCCCTGGAAGGACTTTCACACGGTGACCATTGACAAGCGCACCATCAAGATCGAACAAAATCGGCTGGACGGCGTCGGCAGCATCGTGGGCAGCTTCATCTTTGGCGAGGCCGACACTGCGCGCTACTTCTGGAAGCTTTGCATCAGCCAGCACAAGTTCTTTAAGCGCTACATTGACACCGCCACGCCCTCCAGCCTGGGTAGCGGGGCGGATGTGGAAAACGGTCATTTGGGTGCCGATAGCGTCGGTTATGTTGACTTCGACTACGCCGACGCCGCCGAGCAATTGCAACAGCAGCAGCAACATCAGCAGCAGCAGCAGCAACAGCAGATCCATCAGCAGCAGCAGCAAATGCTTTCCTCGAACATCTCACTGGCCGCCAGCCATAGCCACAGCCAGCTCCTGGGCCAGAGCAGCTCCTGCCTTGACCTGAGCAACAACAACCTGCACAGCAGCAACGGCATGCTGCACCTTGGCAGCAGCGGCACCAACAACAACAACGAGGAGCGAGAGCGCCTGAAAGCAATGCTGCCGACGTACCGTCCGGCACCGGACTATGAAACTGCTGTACAGCTCAAGTATCGCACTCCATCCGCAGAGCTGCACAATGTGACGGTGGCACTGGCCACTCCCGGCACCACCTACTATGCTGGCTCCCAGCCGGACGTGCATAATCCGGGCGTTTACAACGAGAACCTGCTCTACGGCCACCTGACGGCCCACCGCTACCCCGACGTAGCGCAGCCGGCAGCAGCCCTTCACCACCACATCAACCTGTACCAGACCAAGCAGCAGCAGCAGCAGCAACAGGTGCAGCCGGTGAACACGGCCCAGGCATATCTGGAGCTCTCACAACGCATGCAAATGATGCGACACAAGGCGCCGCCGCCGTACCCGGTTAATCGGTTGAGCTCCTCGTCGACCCCAGACCTGGCGGTGGCGACGCCCCGACCTTTGCAGGGCTACCGCAACTACGTGAGCGGTTCGTCCCCCGATCTAGTCTCCAACCGCACCCTCCTCAATGGCGGCCAGTACCTGGCTCTGGCCGCAGGCGGGCATGCCGGCAACATGCCCACCTCCTCCGGCGCCACCATGTTGCACCAGTACCAATACGTGGGTCACATGGGTCACTCGCAGCCCTATCTGCCCCCGCACGGAACCTTCGAGAACCTCAACATGATTGAGGAGCAGCCGTCCATCATGTCCCAGCTGCGGCAGTCGGCGATGAGCCAGGCAGCCGCTGCGGCAGCTGCAGCTGTAGCTACGCAGAGGTAAGGTTCGGTTGATATTCAACTTACAAGCCGTAAAATCTCTTAAATCTATTTATCTTGCTTCACTAACGAAATAGTTATCAATTGCGGCAGCTGTACATAAGAGTTTTGTACAGATCCACTATATACAAATGGTTTTTTATAATAATAGATATAGTTAACAGTGTTAAACAGTTTTAAAAAGTCATATGCAGGGGCTCTTTCTGACTATAGTCTTGACTTGAACTTCCTTTACAGTTCACCCACTTTACCGCCCAGCGGCTATCGCAGCTCTGTGCCGCCACCAGCCAGCAGTCCGCAGCCTCCAGCAGCCGCTCCTCTCTCCTCTCAAAAGTCGACCACACCCACACCTCTGCAGCGGAGTGTGGTGAACGGATCCATAGAACCCATCTACGAGAACCTGCCGCAGCGCGCCTCTGGTGGCAGCAGTGGAGCAGCACACGCCGAGGCCATGCGCCAGCGAGCCTCTTCAATACAATCGGCTCCTCCTGGCGTTGTGCCCGTGCCCGTGCCAGCGGCACGGCATGGCAGCACCAACAACGTGGTCACCGTGACGGTTAATGCTCAACCGGACGAGGATATCACGCCAAACGTACTCAAGTATGGAGCCGAGCGTTTGGCTATACCAGAGTTGCAATTTCAAGAACCGCACCTGCCGCCGACGCGCTCCACCCGGGCGGCCAGTGCTGCTCCGGCCATTGGAGTCACGCCTCCGCCCCGCCAACATCGATCCACTGCGAGTCTAAACAAGACGACCATCGATGTCATTACGCCGGCTGGGGGGGACTCGCTACAGCAGCAATTCAGTGCCATGAATCTATCTGCCAACACATCAGCTTCCACCTCCACCTCCATGTTCAACTCGACGCTGGACACCACATCATCGTCTGCGGCCAGCAAAGATGCCAAGCGCAAAAAGCGCTGGAACTTCCTGGCCCGCAGCAAGACGCCCGACAAGCAGAAGTCCGCCACGCTGGGCAGGGAGAAGGTGGCGACGGCTGGTCAGCATGCGAAGCTTGCAGCAAAGCTGAAGCTGGCCCAGGACGATCTCAACCTGCCCCATCGCTGGTCCACCGGTGTTAGCAAGCCGCAACCAATTTCTGGAAGATATTCCAAGGATAAGCTGGTAAGTGATGGAATCTATCACTGATAATAACTTTACGATGCAAACATCTCTCTTGTATAATTGCAGTGCCAAATTCTAAATGAGAAACTTCAGGACTCGCAGCTATTCATGGAGTTCGAACGCATACCGAAGCGGCGGGAGCACGCCCTGTACGAGTGTGCCCTGCTGGAGGAGAATGAGCCCAAGAACCACGATCCCAACTTTCTACCCTACGACGATAACCGCGTGCGCTTGGTGCCGTCAATGGAAAATCGACATGGATACGTGAATGCCTCTTACATATCTGTGCGTTACATTAGAAATATCATTAGAAATATGAATACTAATTTGAACTTAACTTATTCTTTAGGCCACCGTGGGAACGAAGCAACGTTTTTACATCGTGGCGCAATCCCCACGAGAGTCGCAAACCATGCACACCTTCTGGCAGTGTGTCTGGGAGGCCGATGTATACTTGGTGGTTCAGCTAACCGAGGACATGAGCTACATTCCCCTAAGCAGTCAACAGCGTCTGGAGTTTGGACAGGTTCGTGTTGTTATCCTGGTTCGTTCCTGTTATTAAGAGCCCCTTTTTTTGCAGTTTCAAGTTTATCAGGAATTCTCTCAAACCACCGATCGATGCACAACCAGCAAACTGCGCCTCTTCCACGCTCCCTCGCGTCGCTACCGTTCCGTCTGGCATCTGCAGTACGCAGACTGGGCGGAACAGAATTGCCCGCGCGACGTGAACCACTTTTTGGACTTTCTTGAGGAGCTCAACTCGGTTAGGCTGGCGTCCACGCACGAGGTGCCGCCAGGACACAATACGAATCCTCCCGTTTTGATTCACTGCCTCGAGGGGGGAGGTCGTTCGGGCGTCACACTGACTGCGGATCTTCTGCTTTATACCCTGGACCACAACGAGGTGAATTTGAATGTGAAAATTAATTTCCCGCATATTCTTTATCCGTCTATCCGTGGCGTCTTTGCAGGACCTGGACATACCGCGGGTCATCGGGCAGCTGCGGCACCAACGTGATAGCATTATACCGTCCCTGGCGCAATACAAGTTCATCTACAATCTACTCATTACCTATTTGAAGCGTACGAGGTTGATATGAGGCTGAGACAAAACTTCCTGAGAGCGAACAATTTTATATTTGAAGTGCCTTTTAATATGCGTGTCCCCCAATCAAAATGTTATTCATTTTACTTAAACAACGTAATATTTTATTTCGATTGTAATTTGTTTGTAAGTTCCAGACTATTGTCAAAACTAGGGCTAAGCTCGCTAACAGCGGCTCTTACGAATGGCATTAATCGTAGTGCCTAGCTAGATAATGTAGCTCCCTCCGCATCCACGCAAATACTTGTTAGGTTTAAAGCCAAATTATTTATAGACAACTGTAAAGTTAAAACAAAATGTAACGAATTGATCCCCCACAAAAAGCAATAAAAATATAACATTATTGATATAAACTATTGGTTACCTGCATATATATGTACATATGTATATCGCGATCGTCACTGGGTATGCAGAAAAAATAAATAAACAAGAAAAAAGCTAACTTCAAGAAGCCGAAGGACAGGGGCCGAAATGGAAAGAGATCATAACTAACCAAACAATGTGTTTCGATTCAGAGGTTTTCTGTGCTGAATATTGAATTTATAGTATTTTTTCTAACATTTTACTTTTTATTCATAAAGATTTTAAAGGCGAAAAGCAAAGTACATATATATTTTGTCAATAATTCATTTTATGGGACTTGATAAGCAGCAGAAGACCTAAAATATGAGCTTTATAGAGACTTTAAATCGTTAAATACCTGTTTAGGATATTTTATTTTAGTCAGAAGTTTTCAACGCAGAGATGAAGCCATTTAACGTCGAAACGTAATTATATTTTTGATCAGCATCAACAGCAGAGTCGATCCAGAGTCGATCGGTCCCTAGATCAAAGTGCCCAATACATTTTTATACCCTTGCAGAGTATTATAATTTTAGTCGGAAGGTTGCAACGCAGTGAAGGAAACATTTCCGACCCCATAAAGTATATATATTCTTGATCAGCATCAACAGGCGAGTCGATCTAGCCATGTCCGTCTGTCTATCTGAAGTCTATGCTGGGTAGGGGATGGTCCGCCACGGTAGAGCCCGCATACCGTGGTAAGCCTAATTAAAACTGATGGGTCGGCCGGTCCACCAGAGTCCGCATACTAATTTCCAAGCGCCCCCCGGACACGCATCCCTCGGCATAAGCTGTTCCACCTTGGATTGGGGTAATTTTTTGGGCAGGAGTTTTCTTCTCCCGACTACCATTCGTCAGCATCCTCAGCAGAGACATGACCGTACTGGGACCTGCTTCCAGCCGTCCGCCCGCGGGGGAGTATAGTCGCACTTCGCAAGGGTATAAGAATTAAAACAAATCATCTTATTTGCTGATAGTATTTTATTATTTAATATTATATTCCAAAATGCTTGTTAAATATCAAATATCGGTTTTATTATTCCTTGCACTTGGCCTCGCATTCCTCCAAGGAATTGAATCTGTTAGCATTGCCACCGCAGCCGTTGAAAAAAAACCGCACGCAGGAGTTAACGGCGCTGTAGCTGTATTTTATATCCATTTTATCCAAACACCCATAATATCCATTGTCAGCTGACGGCAGGCCACAGACAGCTAATGGAGATCAGAGAACTTCATTAGTACCTATTTAATTTAACTGAATTTACTGTTTAATTTCTACTCACGATCCTTGAGCCCGAAGGCAACTCCCAGGAGAGCGAACACCACCACACAGACACAAGCAATGTACTTCATTTTGATTTTTTTGTTTTCTTTTTAGCTCTATAGATTTTCCTACAGCTGCCGTGGAACGACTAATAGTGATCCATCAAATAGCACTGGCTTATATACGTTATTTTGCTGGCCTGATCGGCTTGGCTTCCCAATGGGAAGCTTATCGATGTATTCATGAACCCACGTGGGTACAGTTCATCAACACGTGCGGGGTTGAGGGGGTCACAAACAAACCTACTAATCTATATATATAAAATGCTTTTTCCTCACTGATTGATATATCACAGCCATGGCCAAACCACATGTCTTAGAGACTTGAAGTTTTTTTTTTTTTTAAATCAGAAAAAAAATGTCCAGATTCGTATGGGTATTTTAATTTTCTAATTCCACCTGCAACCTATTTAAAAAAATAAAAAACATAAATTTAAATTGCATTAAATGCAAGCTCGCTAAGCAAGCATTGAAAACGTTCTCAAAATTTTCCAATATTTACTGCTTAAATAATTTGTGAGAATAAAAAGCGAAGTCGATTTTCCCTTACTAGAAGAAAGGATCAACTGAAAGATGCACAAGCCAAATACAGAAAAATGATGAATAATTAAAATAGTAATATTTATTATTAACCTTTTAACATTTTTTAATTACGATATTGTTAATTTAATACGAAATTTTAAGTGTGGATCTGCATCCGATCAAAGCGAGGATGCAATAGCGGGCCCTCTAGTATATATATAAATTCATTTAGTTTGTTCGCAACATTTATGTCAGTACCCGAGAAAACGAAAAAGTTATACTTACTTACTGCAAGGGTATTTAAACTTTGGCATGCCGAAGTTAGCTTCCTTTCTTGTTTTTACTGAATTTACACGTTTTTTCTTACCAAAATTGTGAAAAATGCCTGGTGTTATACCTAGGTACAAAATTATTAACCATATAAGTAACTAATAGTATAGTATTATTACCGAAAAAGTAAATTACATATTGTTTTTTTATTTTCTTATATTTCTCCAATATATATTAAATACATATAGAATTTAAAAATAAATTATAAAGTAGTATACAAATGTCTTTTGTAAATACAATCAATACATCTGGATGGGGAATTGTTCTGAGGGGCTCGACACGCTGCAAAGGGAAGACGTCCTTGGGTCGCATCAGAAACTTCGAGTAGATCATAATTTTAAATATAAAGAATATTCTTTATTTTATTTCCCGCCTAAAACAACGAAAAGCTATTGCTCTGATTTTTTGAATACGTTTTTAATACAATAAACATTAAAAACCTATTTGATTCTTCGCAAACATTAAAGAAAAAAATATTGTAAGCTGCCCTTAATAAATTTAGGGTTACAAATATATATTTGACGACATGTAAGAGAAATTCGCAAATTGTACGATTTTTACATTTTTGATTTGAATAACATTCTTGAAAGCCTTAAAACGATACGTTCTTTTCCGTTTTTACTCTAACTTAAATATTTAAAGAGCACAATTTATATTATATTGGTTTTCTCACGTGTTCAGCAAAAGATAATTTGGTTTTCCCCTTGGAAAGCCAGCTAAGAGTCGGGTCTGCACTACGTCCAGGTTTGTATATATATTTATTTATTTATATGTAGAGATTTCACGTAGGTAGATTGTATATATATATATTCATATGCTGTATATTTATATGTATATAACAGGCATTCGCACACTCAAAAAAATATATATTAGAGTCATTTACGTGTGAGAAAAATATGTTCACAAAACATTTATTCTGTTTTTCTTTCAAGTCTCAGGTTTGTATTTTATAAACTTATTTCTGGTAGCTTTTCGAGTTAGTTGTACTTTGATGATTTCATTTTTGTATTGAGGGCTAGTCTAGGTCTAGGTCTTTTGTTATTGTTTATACAAATATATTGCATTTGTCTTTCAATGTGCCTTTTTCCTGTTTTCTTTTCAGTTTTCAGTAAATAAATACTAATGTTTGGAAAAAATATTCGAAATAAATTTCTCTCTCGCTTGGGTTTTAAAACTAAATATTTGGAATTGGAGCGAAGGTTTTTTAGCGGTATATTTATGTATATGGTGTATATATTAGTGTGTGTATATAGTATACCTACATTTATGAAATTTACGAGACCACTAAACTTAGTCTCGCTGTTGCGCTGTTGCTGCACCGAAATGCTTCAGAGAAATGCTGGAGACAACTCAAAAGAGTTTCATTCGAGTGGGGGGTGGGTCTGCCTGCAGACATTTTCTTCTTAGAGAAAAGGCTACTACTAAGCGGGAAGAAAATGGGTACACAGAATTTGACTAAATTAAGACGTACGTATGTAAATCATAGAACCCTAATCTTCATCATAAATACATCTAAGCGGCGCACATTGAGTCCAGTTGGTTTTTCAAATGTTCCGATGAGGGGCAACAAAGGCAGTTGATGGTGGATCCTGCCGGTTTTGATTTTTGGATGAATTGGAAACCACAACCATTCACAAATTTTGGCAACTCTTTAAGCTACAAAATAAATAAAGGGAAATAATGCAAAATTATTGTTAAATGCGTAATCATACAAAAAGTAAATATATAGCATATCTATAACTTTTAGAACCATGTTGTGCGATCGTTATATACTTTTATAGTTACTTGTTATGGTTTTTAAGATTGTTTCAAAAAATAAAGATGGGTCTTTAAATGTTTAAGCAATTTAAATACGATAGTATTTTAAAATAATTTATACATACATTGATTTTCCCACATATACAAATAATTTTTGAAAATAAGGAATATTCCGTTTAAATACGTATTCGGTATATGTCTGCATCTGCATAATTGATATATTATATATATAAATTAACGTATATTAACCTGACCCCAACTATGGTTCTGAAGTTCTCAAGTTCTCGATCATACTCACAACTAATTAAATTAACATTAAGCAGTTAAGACAGCACAATTTGATTCATTATTGATTCATTGGTGGCATGGGGCATATGGTACACTTGGTGATATCCATAAAATTTGGCTGGCCACCTGCAAATAGGGTTAATTCAATGGAAATTTAATATAAATTTATGTTTTGTTGGGAAAGATATGTAATCTATGTAACACTAATGTTTCAAGAGATCTGACTCGAGTCCTGCTTTGCATTTGGTGTGTGATTACTGGATCCCGATCTGGATCTGGTTGTCAGCTCTGCTCTCTGCTGCGCTGCGCTTACCGTGCATGTGGTTCAGATGCCGACTGGCCGTACTGGGGCCATGATGGCTACTATATACATTGACCATCGGGGGAACATTGTACGGCGGTGGGGGCGGAGGCGGCATGGCCAGAGACTGCTGCTGCTGCTGTTGCTGGCTGCGCATGTGCAAGTATGCTGCTGCCGTCGGCGGTGCAGAAAGCTGAATGGTTGCTGGTGGCTGTGGGGTCAGTGGTGGTGTGGGTGTGCTGGGTGGTGTGTTGTTTGTGCTCTGGCAGGGAGTATTGTTCAGGTTGCGGGTCACAGCATTATTCGATATCTGCTGCAGCAGCCGGCAATCGGCGGCCGTATAAACTGGCGGCAATGGCTCGTGTTGCATGTTGCTGTTGCTCTGTTGCTGGTACTGCATGGTACTGTGCTGTTGTTGTTGCTGGTGGTGCTGTTGCTGCTGCTGCTGGTGCACATAGCCGCTATCACATGACGATATGGAACCTGTTGGGTGTGTGAAAGTAGCGTAAAGAAGAAGAGTTTTTGTCTCAAGTGGTGGTCGTGAAATGCGTTTCACCCTAATGTGGGGGGGGCACTCATTTCATGGCCCCATTTGCTGTTGTCTGTAGGTGTGAGCGGTGTGTGTGAGTGAGTGTGTGTGAGTGCTAAATGTAGCCGACAACCAAACCAAACCTAGAGTCCAACCACCAATAAGTATCTTCAAATGCAAAAGCAGAGGCACTGAGTCTAAGGCGCAACTAAAAAAGAGGTAACTACGTAATTTAGAGCTACGGTTTTTAAGTTTCTACTGATCAGGTTCCCGATTCTAAGCGTACTCGTCGTTTAAGAGGCTATGTTTTTATGTTAACAGTGCTCCATAACATACTTTCGATTATTATTACGTATATCGTATTAAAGTCGATAAAAATCGATATTTTAACCTTGCGTTATATGTGCGATAAATCGATATTCTATTCGATATATCAGACTAATCGAAACCAGGCAAAAAACTTGGTAAAATGTTCGAAAATGAAAGTATCTTTTTGGAAAAATATATGGAAGATAATATTGATACGTATATCGCATTAAAGTCGATAAAAATCGATATTTTAACCTTGCGTTATATGTGCTATAAATCGATATTCTATTCGATATATCAGACCAATAGAAATCGAAACCAGGAAAAAAACTTGGTAAAATGTTTTAAATATTTTTCGAAAGTATTCAGTTTTATGTCAAGTGTTTTCCGATATTTAAATTTTGCATAAAACAAAGTTTTCTACATTTTCGATATGATATAGAGCCTCAAAATACATTCTCACTATATGCTAGAGCTGCTATCATTTATGTCAGAAGAGTACAGATTTTAAAACTTCTTGTCAAAGCTAAAATATCATATTTGCAATGTAGGAAATTAATTAGTTATTCTTTTTATAACTCGAATTTCTATTATAATTTTGAATGGAGTCACTAACGAACGAGCGTACTTAGAATCCGGTTTTAGTAGCAGCTTTAAGCAATTATTTTAGTTTAGTAACAGAGCCAAAGTACGAATGGGGGACACTCACCGGAAGTCATGGACTTGCGAAGGGGTAAATCGCGAAATGTAGTCACGCTGCTGCTCTCGAGGGAAAGATCCACAGACGGCAGGGGCGGTGGCGGCGTGGCCGGAGTGTCCGAGTGCGACCGCTCGTGGATGGCCCGTGTGGGCAATATGTTGCCTGCCGATGCCAGGCGTCGATGGGAGCATGGACTAGGACTCGGTGTGCACTGGATATTGGCGGCGGCGGTGGCTGCTGCGGGCGAGGTGGTGGCCACTCCGCCCGCTCCCCCTCCCGCTCCCACGTTCACTGGCGCTATAAAGCCGTGCGCTGTTTGCATGTGATGCAAGCCGTGGCGGGGCACAAATGGTTGGTGGGGCCTGATCTTCGAGGACTCGGAGAGCGAGAGCATCTTCTTAACGGCCTGCGGGGAGGCAGTGCCAAACTTGGGTCCGTTGTTTTGCATTTGACGCCTTTGGTGATCGCTGGTGGAGCTGGTCGAGCTGGTGGTTGAGAGCGTGGGCGAGCTGGGATGCCGTTTGCGCAGCGATAGGGACGAGTTCGGGGCCGAACTTGAGCTGGTGTGCGAGTAAATGCTGAGTTGATCGCCGGCATTGAGACTAGAGCTGCCCGCTCCGCCTCCCCCGGAGCTGCCGCCGGCGCCACCGCTGATGCTGCCGCCGCCACCGCTCCGGTGCGATGTATTGCCGTGCGAGATGCTGCCCGAGTAGGTGGAGCCGTGCGCCGGTTCGCACTCCAGCGAGAACTTGTGCAACAGGTCCTCATCGCTGAGTATCTTCAGGCTGTTGAGGTACGCCTTCACCCGACGCACCATCTGCGCCTCCTCGAACATCTTCTTGGGATTGGGCGCCGCTGCAGACTTCTTTCGCCGCTTGATGGTCGCCTGCCCGGCATTGGCCGCTATCACCGAGCCGGCGGCCGCATTGCTCTGCGAAGCAGACATCTGATTTAGCGAGAAGAGGGCGCTCGAGGGCGACTGACCCTTGAGTTCCAGAATGGCCAGCAGGTCGTAGGGCGAACTGCACATGTGGGTCAGCAGGCGCACCTCCTTGGCGAGCATGCGTAGCTTCTCGAAATTGATCAGGCCGTCGACGCGAGTATCATTGCCCAGGTGGATGAAGGTGAGGTCCTTCTTCACGATGGGATAGAACGGAATGATGGGGTGCTGGGCGAGCAGTTCGGCGGAGACCAGCTGACGGTACTTGCTCATGTTGCGCGAGGGGTCCATGAGGTCCTGCAGATCATTGAACAGCCGCTGGTACTTCGACGGCAGCTTCTCCCAGGTCTGCCGCAGGCGCGAAACGGCGCCGTGTCCCAGGCCAGAGACAATGGCGAACATCGAGTTGAAGTTGCGGCACTCCTTGCAGTGGCGCGCAATCTTGATGAACTGCTTGACGATCTTCATGCGGCGCACGATGTTGTGCTCGGCACAGATCTCGCTCACCACCCAGAACATCTCCCGATTGACCAGTTCGGCGAACTTGCTCAGCATGGGCACGCCGTAGCGCGAGTGCAGCTCGAACAGCTCGTCCACGTACTCGGTGGACTCGATCTGCCGGAAATTGGCAAAGTCCTGCAGCGTCAGCTGGATGGCCAGCTCGTAGGCATTCAGCTGCAGGAAGTGGACACCGGACTCGCGGACCAGTTCCAGCGCCAGTTCGTCCGGCACCAGCGGCTCCGTGCTGTCGTTCAGCTTGAGGTAGTAGCGTGCCGCAAAGCTGATCCGCTCCGCCAAATTCTGCAGTTGATCCGGCAGCCGGCGCTGCTTCACCATGCCGCCCTCGCCCACGCTCACCTCGCAGAGCGAGAAGTTCGAGCTGGGATCGTGGATGCCGAATTCTTGAAGGGTGAGCATCACCACCTCGTGGGCCGTCGTCTCCTTGTAGATGAGCACATACTTGCACGTCTGATCCGCCTTGTACACCTTCAGCACGTGCTCCGGATAGTCGGGCAGCATGTGCGCCGAGTTGGTGGTCAGCGTGCTGGCTGCCGACGGGCGATGGATATGAGCAGCCTGGTAGTTCACGTTCAGCGTTCCTCCTCCTCCTCCCGCCTCGCTGCTGGCATCGTAGTTGAGGCTGGTGAGGTCGGGGTTCGATTGCGATTGATAGAGGCGTCCACTGCCACTGTTCGCACATCCGTTTATCGACGACTGGGTGGAGCTGCCGCTGCCCGAGCTGGCCGCCGCGGAGATCTTCGTCGACTTGGGCTCATTGAGCAGCGTGTCCGAAGAGTCGTTCAGGCTGCCAACGTGATGCTGCTGCTTGTTGAGCAGGTTCATCTTGGCCAAGGCCTTTTGCAGGCGGCGCTTGGGACCCAGCGTCATGAAACCTCCTCCTTTCGTGTCCTGCTGATCCGAGTTAAAGCCTGATCCCGCTCCTGAGCTCTTTTTCGCCGAGCTGTTGTTGACGCTTTGAAGGAGCTGCTGCATAAAATTGGCGGCCATGTTGCCACCCCCTCCTCCACTTACCGGCGGCGTTTGTGGCGGCGCACAGTCCGGTTGGTCGAGCAACATATCCACCGAGCTGAGGCGCACCATGTAGGCCCGATTGGAGGCATTGGCAAGGGAGAGGTCATTGCCGGCGCTCTCCGAGCGTCCGTGCAGCGCCGCAATGTCGCTGGCGCAAATGCGTCGGGGACTCCGCAGTGACTTGAAGCTGGCGCTGGTTGCGGACAGACCTCCAGCTCCGGCCGAGCCACTGCTATGCTCCAGGGCCAGCATCACCTCCTTGAAGCCCAGCAGGTTGCTCTTCACGCTAATGCTCAGGTGGGTGGTGCCCGTGAGAATTTCGAGGGCCCTTTTGCTGGTCACATGGTCCAGGGACTGACCATTGACCTCGTGGATCTGGTCCCCCCGCTTGAGACCCACATCCTGGGCCTTTGAGCCAGCCTCCACCTGGGAAATGTAGATGCCCACGGCTGGGCTGCCGGTGGCAACGACCACCGGACGCAGCTCGTAGCCGCCCACGATTTGGAAGTTAAGCGGCTCGTCGCGCGAGGAACGGGTGAGAGTGCAGCTGCGCATCCGCGCCTTGGCGGCACAGGCGATGTGCAGGAGCCGCAGTTGGCTGAGCAACTTTTTGCGCTCCAGCAGGGCCTCGAACATCTCCAGGAACGCCATCATCTCGTGGTCCGCCTCGAAGTCGGTGAAGTGGTTGTTCACCCAGAGGAGCACCACGCGAGTGACGCGATCCCGCAGCTCCTGCGTCTTGTGTGCATCGAACTGCTCCAGATCGAACCAGTGCAGCAGCTTGCTGGTCACCTCCTTGGGGTTCTGGATGAAGATGCGGTGCGTGAGCAGGAAGTCCTCCACATAGGTGGGGTCCGTCACGGAGTTCTCCTCGACCAGCTGCTGCAGCAGTCTCTCTGGCGTTCCCCGGATAACGACGTGCCCGCGCTTAACATTCGGCAATGCTGACATTCCCGTTGCCGGTCCACCACCACTGCCGCCGCCGCCAGTCGTCTCAGCTATCCCGCCGCCGATGGACCGCAGCTCTGTGACCATGACCACGCGTCCGTTCTCGTCCTCATGTCGCCGCGTATTCTCCTCGCCCTGGTGCTGGATGCGGTAGTAGTCCGTCTGCGTGATGCACACGAACTGACAGTCGTCGCACTTGGTGCGCATGATTCCGCGGTGGTAGAGCTTGTCCATGGTGGGCAGGATGCCAAAGGAGTCGCCCATTTGCAGTTCCTCGCGGCTACCATTCGCATGCTCAATCTCCACGGCCCCGTTAATGAGCACCGACCAGGAGTCCAGTTCCTCCCCATCGGACATGACCACGGTTCCGGCCTTGTCCACCACTGCGAACACCATGACAGAGCAGAGCGCTCGCCGCACGGCCAAGGTGATGTTGGTGAAGGCCTTCAGGCCTTGTGTAAAGTCGAGCAGCACTTCCACGTCCTGTTCGCTGCGCTCGGCCGGGTCCTTCTCGAGGCACTCGCGCACGGCATCGCGCACAGTTAAACTCTGAAGGAGATACAATTTGTGATCAGTTGAAAACTAGTTTTAAAAATTTAATTTTTAACTTATCAGAAGACGCAATTTTTCAACAGGATCATTGATCATTATCCCACCCCCCTATATATATAGAACAGAACAACATCACCATCACTCACATCCATGCTCTCTGCCAGATCCTCCTCGTCCGAGTCCACGGTGGACTCCACCAGGCCGGAGAGATCGATATCCTCCGCCTCCATCGATGATGTGTACGTGGAGGTCATTGTGTCGCTTCCACTGTACGCCGAACTGGTATCACTCGAGTGCGAGCCCCGATTGCATTTTTGGTGTAGCTCCGGCCGGTTGATTGCTGACGACGAGTTGTTGCCCACCACCACTCCTCCAGTGCTGGCTGTGATTGCGGGGGGATACTGTTGTGTGAGGAGGAGCACAGATTGGGTGGTATTGTGGCTTAATAACATTATAATGCATGAATGGGAGCGAAGAAAAACTTACGTGATGTCTGATTTGGTGATACGGCTCCATGAGGCGGTGCTTCTACTGTTGATGATATGCTGCTGTCCACTACGGCATGTTAACCACCGCCACACATCGTGTTTAGGCTGAAAATGTGATGTTTTTATTAAACTTTATTTTCTTATTTCTTAGCTTCAAGTAGTTTTGTGTCTAGTTTTGATGGAGCACTAATTGGGAATGAGCTAAGACATCCTTCCTTTATTTTTAAATCATCAAAATAGCAACTCAATTCAATTGAAACAGTTTTCAGAAATATTTGCAGGCAGTTGAGAAAGTTTCAAGTCGATAGATGCTTAATAGAGCGTGTAAACAGCGTATAAATGCACGGATATCGCCTGACAATGCCTGTCTATATGCAAACCCTTAATTATATTAATTGTTAAAGAGTTCCCATAAAAACCACTACAACTATCTCTGATTTACAGAATATCTGCAAAAGAAATCTAAAAGAAATCACGGACTAAAAATAACAACAAAAATTGTTATCTCTTCGTAAAACAAAACAAAATTGCTGTAAGATTTTATTGGCCAATTGTTGTTCCTTTTTGTCTGCTTGCTTTTGTTGCCCGCCGCACCAACACTTTCATTTTTCCCAACAACAAAACAATGCTACCAATAAATTAAGTCAAACAAAAACAATCACAAAGCGGGCAAAAAATTCTCATGCAATCGAGTCTGCGCTGCCGACGGCTACACCGCGACGCGACGCTGACGCCGACGCAGGCAACAACAGTGTGTGGGAGCTGCTTGCGCTATTGCTGCTGTACGTGTGAGTGTTTGTTGGTGCGCTTGGTCGCTCTGCGTGTTCGTGTGTGTGTGTGGGAGTGTGGACAAGCAACACAGAAAAACCTAAATTGTAGGCGACGACTTCCGTTCGCTGGATAAGCCATTGACAATAAAACGAGCGTTGCAAAATCAGAGTGTAATAAATGAAAAAAAAGTATACACATATTTATAAATAAAATAATAACACTGCATCACACACATACACACTCTCGCAGACACCAGGGCACAGCACAGACGTATCTTTCGGTGTTAAAATGGGCGTGTTTGTTGTACAGTTCTGCTAGCTCCTGGTGTTGCCCTAATATCGGTGCACTTGCTAATTATACGCACTTTTACAGGCTGCGGCAAGCGCAGAAAAACGGTTCCCCAATTGCTTTCACCCGCTACCCTTTTTGTTGCACTTTGTACACTTTTGAATAAAGAAATTCAGGCAGCTTGTGTGTGTATTGGTATTGTGCTGCGCATTGTTGGAATTTCTTTCACTCACACACGCGCATCTCGTCGAAGAAAAATGTGTGTTTAACGGCCAGTTTCGGTATTTATTTCGATGATAGCTCGCTTGCTAGTAGCTATAAAGCTTTCATTGCACTTTTTACAATAATAATTCTTTTCGAAATTGCAATTTTAATTTAGAAAAATTCAGCAGGCTTGTTGGCTTGTTGATATATCGATATCGATACTTTTTTCCTAAAGATGGTATATCTATCACAATTTTTTGTTTGTCTAAATATCGAAATATCGATAGCGATAAGCGGTTAAGCGTCAATGTAAAAAACACGTCTACACGCTTACAACAACAATGGTGTAGAATTTCCTCTGGGAAGTCCAATCAGTTGGTTAAAATGCGGTCGAATTCCGAATCGGGTAACTTAATTCCTAGATAAAATCTACAAAAAAATTGAGAAAGTAAGCTAACTTTGGCACACCAATTTTTATACCCTTGCAGCTTGCAATAGATCATTATAATTTAACCCAATTCCGTTTCTATGGAAGCTATATAATATAGTAGTCTGATCTTGATAAAATTAAAACAGAAACCGAATAATACAAAATGGCCATACCTCAAATTATATAAAAATATGGTAAAAATTGGCAAAGTTATAATTTTTTCCTCAATATTTTCCTATTATTCCTATGACCGCTATATGATATAGTAATCCGATCTTAATAAAATTAAAGCCAAAATTCTAGAATAATACAAAACGGCCATAAGGACCAACCCGATCTTTGGAGCTCCGTCTGCTTAGATTAATTATTATGTTACAATGTTACCATAAAAAAGCAATTTTATTATATATTGATTTAACGTTCGCTGCCCATATGCCCCGCATCGATAAATTAGTAATAAAAATAATATCTGTTATAAAATTTTTTAGTTTACCCTTTTTTTAATTTGTTGTTTTTTTTAACATTCATATTTTACTCGGATCTTACACAATTTTTCTTACATTCTACCCAATAAAGCTATAGGTTGACATTTTCCTGTTCTAAACCTGACCACTAGGTGTCGCACACGAACCACCATCTGTATTTCCATTAATATTATTATTAATGTTAATTTATTGTGTAATTTTTTATTTAAACTATCCACATAATTGTTAAGCAAAACATTGTGTTCCCGATTGGATGAATTCCCGAAATAAAGAAATAAATAAAGTAGAAGGATATCATTTTGAAGTTGTATTGAACAGAAACTTTTTCTTGAGAAGTGTAAGTAAGATTTTTATTGGTAGGCACTCAAAAAGGTCTATTTATTTATTTATTATTCAGTTAAAGGTTGACTATTTAATTAATTAATTTATTTTTTGAACTTAAGATGCAATTGTTACTTAATTCAAATTTGTGTTTTTAAGTAAGTCCTTAAGCGATAAGGCGAAAACATAAATACGTTCGGTAGGCTTGGACGTGGTTTTCAGATTCTCTAAAAAGGATTTTGTACTATTTTTTGTATATTTTAGATCAAATAATGCCCAGCATAATTGTATTTGCGAGGTTTTCCAGGCTCGAACGAGCGATGTCATTGGGGTTTGATTTTCTTTGCTTCGCTGCTAATTGAAAAAGTACCCACTGCCCACTTATTTACTTATATGTTATGGACTTGCCAAAGCTTCAAGTTAAAGTGTCCAAATCAATAAAGTATTATTTGGCACAAACCCATTCTGCCTCTCAGGGGAGGGGGTGTTCCGAGGAGCTCCCAGTGCTTATTTGCCTTGGTTTCCTTTAAGGTCTGCGAAAATCAAATCCCAGACGCAATCATTGGTTTTAATGTGAGCAAACGAAGGGGCGAAAGGCGAAAAGAACAAACAGTAGAAACAACAAACGGAAAAGGGAAAGAGGATAAAGTCTCAGAAAAAACCACAGGCAAATTTGGAAGATTGTTCAGCCCAGGGCCCAGTTACAAGAATTAGTTAATTTTGAAATAATATGGTGTTTTACAAAAAGAACAAGAAAGGAAGCTAACTTCGGCGCGCCGATTTTTTTATACCCTTGTACCTTACAATTGGATCATTGTAAATTCACCAAATTTGATTAAATAAAAAGAAAAAGTAACAGGAATTATATAAAGCATTTATATATGGCTATGGCTAGATCGACTCGGCTGTTGATGTTGATCAAGAATATATATACTTTATAGGGTCGGAAATATCTCCTTCACTGCATTGCAAACTTCTGACTAAAATGCAAGGGTATAAAAATGAGAGATGACAGACATTTCTGCAAAAGATATACCTGAACAATTTGCAGTAACACTTGTTCCATTTTTAAATAAATTATAAATATTATTATTATTAAATAAATTACTAATAATAACAAAGAAAAACATCAAACTTCTAAATTAAATGCAGCTAGATTTGTTGGAAGCAACCTGTGGTTGGTATTAAAGGACATACTTCTCGAGTTGATAATGATAAAAATATTATAATAATAGGTACCATTTTCATTTCCACGCCACTGTTCCAATGCCTTGCTCCACAGCAGGAACATTTCCCAACCATTTGAATTAATTGGTTTATTATTTTCTGTCTCACCTGGTTCACGGTCCTTCCTCGCCGCACCTTAAGCACCGGATTTGTATTTTATGTTATTTAATTTGCTTGGGCTCAATGGTGGGTGGGTGGCGGTGGGGTCAGGTGCAAGTGTTATCGAGGCCAAGGATTTGTCCCAGCTGCTGCATGCACGCAGCGGATCAAAGTCCCATTTAGTGTTTTAAGGGGATGCCCCGAGTAGAATTAAAGAAATCTGGGCTTCTGGTCATTTTTGTCTTTCCTCTGTTTGTTTATTTTTGCTGCAAATTCTTAAGCTTAAGTGTTTCATTGTTTTTATCTTTTTACTCGTAATTTGTCCGTTTCAATGGGCATACATACATAATGATTGTGCTCAACGATTTTCTTATCTCGTCCCTACTTAAACTTAAATATTTTCGGTTGAACTGATGAATTAATATTAAGTTTGCCACAAATGTATTCGTTGCATGTGAAACTTTTTCTTGAACTCGTAATATGTTTATGTGTAAAAAATGTATTCTTTCACACATTTATTTATGTTTAATCATTCTAGGACACTACTACTAAACTCAGAATGTGGTACTATGTATGAAATAATTTCATTTCTAAGTGAATATATGTTTATATATTTATTAAAAAAGCCGGGTGGAAATAAATGTTAATAATAACAACTAAACATGTTGCAGTAGTCTTCCGTTCTTTGTTTTTTTTTAGAGTTCCTACAACTGCATTCTTGAAATATATTTTTTTAATTTGGCTTCTTGTTGCCTTTTAGAATTACATATTTTTACTACAGCGAAACCTTCTTAAAGCTTTTGATAGAATAAAAATGATAGACTTAAGAATAAAACCTCCTGATTCACAAGATTACAAACCAAACGCAGGGAGAAGGCACAGGAAAAATTTGATTCAAAGAAAATCTCGTTCGTGATATGCGTCTAATTGACTTCCGTATAGACTAGAATTCAAAATTAATGTCAGTATTTAGCTTTGGATTGTAACTCTCTCTACGAAGCGTTCCCCTCTCCTTGCTCGAACATTTATTGTCAAAATTATACGCATGCTTAAACTCTTTTTGGGTGTCGCGTTTCCATCGCGATACGTGGCCAAAATTGAACTTTGAGTTGATATATAGTGCCTCTTGTGGAAAGGGGGCAGGGGCGGCAGATGGACCTCGTTTCATATAAATATAGATTCATCTTGTATAGACATTTAAACATTTAAGCATAAATGATTTGATAGATAGCGTTCAGGTGGAGGAGCGATAGGTACACACATATGTCAATGTTCTCATTTTCGATTCGATTTTATATTCTATTTAATAGAATTCACAATACCATATGGAGTCTAATAAGATTACTTATGTTGATCATCTAATTGATTTCTTCCAACTTATGTACAGTTTTTAAATCTTTTAATTCCATCGAATTGTCTTAGAAGCCATTACCTAGATTGTGTTCTTACAGTAGGACTAAGATTAAGCGTTACCTGTTCTTTACCAGAAATACCCTACAACAGCGGGTATAAGTTTTGTAAATCATGGATGATAAGATGATAAAGGACCAAGAAAAAGTTAAAACAATTTTTCTTAAAATGTAAAGCAGTTTGGCGACCTTCCTTTCCTCCTTTTAGTCTTCGACTCTGACATCTCTGAGTGCTCAAAATGGAATAAGTGAAAGGTTCGTTCTTTGGCCTAGCTTAGCTTGTATTCTAACATTTTATTTTAAATGCATATTCCACGTAAATGCATTAAATTAGCAAAGAACTCTTGAATTATTTATGATTTAATTAATATGAGATAAAATCGCGTAAAGACCAATTGTTTAATACATCAGTGTCTGATTCTGGGGCTTAAATCCTAGGTTCTTGCGCTGCAGAAACAAATGTATCTCCCGGAAATTGGGTCTGCTCGACTCGTTGCGCTGCCAGCACTCGCACATGAGATCGTAGATTTCCCGCGGGCAGTTGAGGGGCATCGGCAGAAGTTCCTGGAAAATGGAGCCATAAGAGTACGGTGGTCAGCGAATAAATTGGCCTCGACTTACATGCATTGCATCGTCCTGGTAGATGTGACCGATATTCTCTATAACATTCTCGTCCGTCATATGATCGTACGGCTGTTCCCTGGCGAACGTCAATATCTCCCACAGGGCCACGGCGAAGGACCACACATCCGACTTTGTCGTGAATTTTCCCTGTAACAAATTAAGAGATTGGTTTGCAATTTATAAAAGTAATTAAATCAGTGCTAAAATGGTCAGAAATCCACTCTTAACATCACTGACCCCCATCCTTGATATCTGGCGCATCTCTTTAAATTGAAGTGTGTAAGTATTTTGATCCCTGTTAAGGATAAAATGTTGTTTATACGTATGGTTAACCCCATCCATTAATACGCCTCAAGTCGCGCCTTCCGCCCTTCTAAATAAAGAAATCCTCTCACTGCCAAAGGCCTTTTGATTTTGTTTACATGCTTTTTGGCTTAAGGATTATGCGGTGCCTGTGCACAAAAAAACCTATTCATGTGTACAAATATCCTCTAACGTAACTTTTGCTCTTTTTAATATACGCACCCTATCCCGCACCTCGTCCCGTGTCCCTTTTAGCCCATTCCCCAGCCCTATTCCCAGCTCTATTCCCAGCTCTATCCCCATTCCACACCACCAGTAGCTACTGTGTTGTCGTTGGCTCGTTTATTTTGCCCTGCAGGCAGTGGAAGCCTCGGAAAGCAGCAATGAAACAAACTCCCAAACCAGGCAGTCAAACCTATTCTATCGTTGGTTTTTCTCTGTCTGTCAAACCTGAATCTGGAATATATGTATATATATGGTATATATTCGTATATACGTATATGTGTGCCAGCACAAGGCTCTTCATGAAAATGTACATAAAACTTGTTCAGTTCGTTTTCCGATGCCTGGCCAGAGTTCTTCTCTCGGATTTCATGTACTTAATTAATTTATTTAGTGCGGTTTTCGCTCTGGGATTTATAAAATATTCTTCTCGGTTTTTGGCTCTTTTCGCTCGTCGTTGAATCCCTGTCTAAAGTTTCGCTTGGAATTGAATGGGTAAAAAATTACAGTAGAATTCGGTTATAGCGACTTTCAAGGGACCGACGATTTTACGTCGTTATACCTGGAAGACGCACTAACCGATATTACTTTGTATACAATACCTTTGTATGGGGACCAAACCAAGCCATCAAGTTTTCGTCACAATAACCGGACGGACGCTATAAGCGGAGGCGTTATAATCAGATTCTACTATATTTTTCCTATTACTTCCAAAAATAAATTATAGATACTTGGTTTATTATCAAACACAATTAAGAGTCCTAAATTCCATTAAAAAGCATTCGGTAAATTACCCCTTAGAGTGAAATTAAGTTAGAGTAAAAGAGATACGTTACCATTAGCACACTCTCCCAGGCCATCCAGCGAATGGGCATCGGCTGGGTCTGTCTGCCGGTCGTGCCCTCCAGTTGGCAGTAGTCCGACGCATATGCCGACCGATTTATCACAGTTCCGATGGAGCAAACTTTGACGCTCAGTTCTGGGCCAATAATGCAGCTCCTGTAAAAAAAAGAGACGAGAGCGAAGAGGGCTTTGAGAGGACGTAAGCATTGAAAATTCAATTAAAAATACCAGAAATGAAATAAACAAACACTTCCGCAGGCCGAAAAGCCAAATAACCCCAGGAGCACACGGAGTCGGAGAAATCAGGATATGCTCCCTTAACGACCCAAGCAGATTGCCTCGTCGCCGTTGTCCCTGTTGGTCGTTCCATGCATTTCAAATGAAGCAGCCCGAGGATTTAACCCCTTTCTCGGTTTACTCAGCTCTTCTCACAGGGTTGCCTGTGGTTTTGGCATATGATTTGAACAGAGTTCAATATTATTGTTACTTTATTTTCCTTACAAAATCTTGTTTTTATAATTTCTGTTTTATAGAAATAGGTTAATTTTTTATTAAAAAGGAGAGAATGCGAATTTTTTTGTAACACAAGCTGGATCTTGTACCTTTTAATACTCGTACTACTAAGTTGATTTATTGATTTTTCCCATTGAGATACATACACAGATAGAAAAGATTATTGAAATTAATCTTATCTTATCTTAATCTTAAAATTTTTAAGTACAATTCGGGGTTAAATGGTTAAATCGATCCCGTTTTGGGATTAAAATGGCAAAATAAGCCTAGAAATGCTTGAATTAATCCCGTTTCGGGATTAAATGACAAAAATATTAAGTGAGTTCATACTTCGATTAAGAAAATCCGGCCTTGGGCCGAAATCTGCCATTTGAGATTAATTTTTCTATCTGTGTACTATTTCAATTTATACTTTTCAATTGATTCTGATTTTATAGGCATATTTTCAGTACTCCGTATATATTGCAACTCGAATCACGTTTCCAGAATAATGTGAAATATAACTTTGAATGGCATTGACATCGTCTCACCGATCCGGAAATGGACAGGGGAGAAGTTTGCTGATATCGGCCAGCTTTCGGAACAGCTGGCCATCTGACAAACTCATTAGGGGGAGCGGCATTAAAGTATATAGAAGATTGAAGAAAGAGCTAGACTGGGAAAGTAAACAAATGGAAATGGCCGGTCGGCGGGGGATATGCCCGGCGGCTAAGCCTCTGGATCAAGCCACGATACACATCATGCACCCCAAGCCTAAATGAACCCACAACTCGTGAGTTGAACGCGACCCGCAAAGGGGCATTACACATAAGCAGACAGGTCTGACGTGCATAATTTCCTGCCTCTCAATATTGAAAAAGGATATGAGGTCCTGTCATATTACAAATAAAATGTAAGCCTCAAGTGCTGTGTGAGACGTCGCTGTAGCGACGTGTAATGCGTTTAGCCCAAATCGCAAACCAAAAATCAGGGCGAAGAAAGGGGGTGTGGCGAACGGCGAACAGCGAACAGAGGAGTTGCAACCCCGCAGTAAACAACTGTTTCTGGTTTCGGTGCGTTATAGATTTCGATTACCACCACGACGTGGCAACAGTTTGCGAGTGGGCCGAGCTGAGTGAAAGGTTTAATTTTCAACTAGCATGCGATGAGGGCGGGCAGCGAGCTCCTGCCACAGGAAACTTGGATGGAAGGTCGCTCGCTGAGTGAGTAGTTAAGTAGGCTTGTCTTGGTTGTTTATGGATTGGCTAGGATTTCCATTCTTGTGCTTTTGACATCCATTGACAGTGACGCCGACACGTGTCGAGGCTTTCTCCTTCTGTCTGGGATAGTAAAGTGAGAAACCCCAGCCCCAGCCCATCCCTTGCCACTTGTTCGCACTTCTCGCTGTCTTTAAGATTTTTGATTCGGGGGCAGGGCAAATTTGATGCTTTATATCTGGAAAGCCATTATTGAGTGTCTCACCAGTGGAGGTTCTACATAAAATTATAAAATATTTCTATATCTACCTTCCAAGCATGCAATATGAGCGTTTCGGAGGGTTTTCTGATAATTTTTAATGAGGATTTACACTCATAAAGTGTGCAGAAAAGGGTCCGGAAAATGCGTTTTTTTCCTTGAAAATTCAGGACCATAAAGAGGGCCCTTTTTAGAGTCCGTTATGACTCTTTTCTGACGGTGAAAGTGGTGCTTTCACACTCCGAATGAAGTCAATAATTATTGACTTTATATCGCAGTTATTATCATAATCCTTAACATTGGGCATATTTAAGGAATATAAACTATTATGAATCGAAAAATATATGGTTTCCAATGAAAACACAATGACTATAAAGTAAAAAAATACTACTAATAGTGTAAGTTTTATTTTTCAGAACCATTAAAGTACTTACTTATATTGTAGTATGTTCACATAGCGAATGCACACTGTACTCAGTGTTATGCATAATTACAGATATATTAAATGCACTTAGTTTATAAGTCAAAGACCCTTGCAACGGGCCACCTAAGTGCTGAGTCCGCATATCTTACATGCGCGACCACTCTGTCACTACGTGAACATAATACCTCCTCCATAGCACAGCGACATATACATAAGTTACGTATATAAGCGGCGCAGCGCTGCAGCCTACGCCGGCAGCGCTGCTTCCGAATTAAGCTAAGCAAATATTATATGGAAAAAGCCAAAGGGCATTAACAACTGAAGCATAAAGCGGAGCGGGACATTACCTGCTCCGCAAAATAAACAGACGAACAAAGAAATGAAAAGTCTTTTAATGGTGTTTTATAAACCTAACCTTACATGGCGACCGTGACAAGTGATACAAAAAATTCAATCCGTGTCTTCGCCGAGGCCATCTAGTGCAAGTGATCAACAGCCCTTCGTCCGCCACTTCGGCAGCAACCCAAAACTCAAACTTGAAAATGATTATGTGAAAAAAGTGGCCAGGCAGCAGCAATCAATATCAATATCAATCTGCCCGATGAGCCAATATAATTCCATCACTGAACTATGGGAAAAAAGCCCGACATTTTGAAGACAGCCTGTGCGAGGACCAGCACCGGCGCCGCCTGAGCCCATAGGCCAGGACAACAGCAGCAGACGAGCGTGGGAGGCAGACCGCCCCCTGCGCCTTCGCGGGAACCCCCTCAACCCGGCATCACTGGCCGAGAAAATCTGTAAGAACAACAGCAGACGAGCGTGGGAGGCAGACCGCCCCCTACGCCTTCGAGGGAGCCTACTTATCCCGGCATAACTGGCCGGCAGAAGACGAGTGTGGGAGGCAGACCGCCCCCTACGCCTTCGTGGGAGCCTACTTATCCCGGCAGCACCGGCGCCAGGAGAAGAAAACAAGTGTGGGAGGCAGACCGCCCCCTGCGCCTACGAGGGACAGTCCAATGCGAGAAGGTCCAATGTGAGAAGGACACAGCCCCAGTCGAAAAAATATTTTTTTTGTTGCCCTGCGTGGCACACCAAGGAATTTTTTTGTTGCCCTGCGAGGCACGCAAAATATCTTTAAAAAACAATTTTGTAACATTGAGCGGAACTTTTTCTGCCCGATGAGATGTGTGGCCCGTAAAGCCTCACAAAATATTAGGTAGGACTATTGTACATTATTATTATCTCATTTCAAAAGAATCAGAAATTCGAATTGATATATTTATGGAAAAAAATATAATAATAATAAAATGGAAAAGTAATGAAATTAATATAATTACAATAAAAAAAAAAAAGAAGGAGGCAATTTAAATAAAAAAAAAAAAATAAAATAAAATAATTTAAATATTATGTCTTTGGTTAGAAAATTGACAATTAAATGCTTGCATGTATAGAATATCAAACTCTGTAGACAAGCCATTCATAAATGGCATATTAATTAATAACACAAACAGAATTCATAGAAAACCAGACATGACGTTAGACGCTAAAGCGGTGGACTCCACTGCTAATATCGAAAATAAGATCGAATTAAAAAACATGGATTCGCATCTTACTAACGTACTGTTGTTCATAATCGTTGCTATAATGTGTGCATATATTATTTACAAGGCTTATATAAAGCATAATAAATGCATTACAAAGAGGGCCTTAAGCCATGCAAACGACCTAGATAAGGTCTAAATTAAATAAATGATTATGATAACAATATGTTTTAATATATGAGAAAATTCTTTTATATATATATGTATATGTAAAATATATAATAAAAAAAAAAACTTTTGTTAAAAAAAAAAAAAACAACAAGAAAAAGGAAATAAAAATAAATAAAAATATTATTGTTTGAGTAGTAAATCCGAGTGCGTAATGCAATGGGTAAACGCGGAGGTGTGCAAAGTAAAATAAAAAAAGGGTAGCGCACTTAAAGTGGCTCCTTTATACAAAAACTCCACCTCCCACGTGGGAAACCGCGCAGACACTGCAAAGTGATCTTGACTTTCTCACCTCAAAACTGAAAAAGAAAGCCCCCAAAGCGCTACGCATTCGGCAATCAGGTCAATAAATGAAAAGAAAATAATTAATCCACCCACTCCAAAGGGCCTACCGCAGGAAAAAAATGTCCAGCTGACTGCCCAGGACCTCTGGACAGTGTTCACTGCAATTATACGTGCAGTCACTGCCTATCAGAAGAGTCGAGGCCGACACTTTAGATTGGTTTACTTTGCATAATTAAAAAAAAAATTTTAATTAATAAATAAATAAAAAAAAAAAAAAAATAAATAAAATCTATTATTATTATTATTGTCATATTATAAAAATCCTATCATGGAATGGAAAGAGTTGTGCAAAGTACTAAACGAAATAAAGCACCAATTCGACAAATCATACAAGTCGTTATCACAGAATAGGCCTGTACAAAAGGCAACTGTGAACAGACACGCAACTGTTTTGGTAGAGTGTTTCAACCAAGCACGCGCGATAATATACGACAACAGGGAGAGACTAAGCAAGAAACATTGGACAGAAGTGTCAGGATTCCTGAATAGGTTCCGGAAACATTTACTGTCTATAAAAGAAAAGTTCAACTTGCAAATTGTAATCCCTAACATTTTAAACACCCAGTTGACACTTGGAGCAAGCGAAGTTTCTGAGCCAGTTGAGCTAGAAACTCAAGAGCCTGAAACTGAGGAAGAAGCTAATTTCGGAGAACAAGATCTGCACGATCTAACCATTCCCGCGGTATTAACAATACCACCAACACGGGAAGAGGAATTAGAATTAGAGTCAGACGACTCTGAAACTTTATTAGATTTGCTAGAGAACATCGAAACAATAATGACCGACTCGCAAGCCCAACGGGCATATATCAAAGATATATCGAGTTCTATACCAGAATTCAACGGCGAAAAATTAAATCTCGCCAGATTTTTAACAGCCGTGAGATTGGTCAATTTAACAAAAGGACCATTCGAAGAATTGGCTGTCGAGGTCATTAAGTCGAAGATAGTAGGATCCACCCTGTACAAGGTGAAAAATGAGACTACTATATCTTCGATAATCGCCATACTCCAAGCCAATATTGTCGGCGAATCGTCCGATGTAATAAAGGCTAAAATGGCTAGGACAATGCAGAAAGGTAAAACTGCAGAAAAGTTTACCAATGACATTAACAATCTTAGGAAACTCCTCGAAGCATCATATATTGATGAAGGTTTATCGGCCGAACATGCCGAAAAATTCAGCACCAAGGAGGCCATAACCACAATGACTAAAAATTGTGAACATGGCAGACTAAAAACCATACTTGAAGCCGGTAACTATAATACAATGAATGAAGCCGTTACGAAGTACATGCAATGCAGTACTGAAATGACGGGCAATGGAAATTCTGTATTATATGCACGCGGTGGACAGGCCTATCGTGGTAATAATTACCGATCTAATTTTCGTGGTAGAGGGGGCCGTGGTAACTACCGTGGTAACTATCACTACCAAAACAATGGCTACTACCGAAACAACCAAAGTTATAATAACCAGACCAATAATAGCGGTCGTAATAGAAGTTATAACAGAGGAAACTACAATCAAAACGGAAATCGTTTTAATAACAACAATAATAACCATGTCCGAGCCATTCAAGGCAATTCGGAAAACTCAAACCTGCCCTTAGGTACTCAGAACTGAGCGCACGCGTTCATGTCATAAACTTCGGTCTCAACAAATATATCTCATTTTCCAATGTAAATTCAACAAAAATTTTAACATTTTTACTAGATACTGGAGCGGACATTTCGCTTATAAAGGAAAATTCTGACATTTTTAATAATATTCAAGAAGAAAATATTATTAATATAGAAGGAATAGGGAAAGGAGTAATCAACTCCAAAGGCTTAGCAAGCCTAGAATTACAAACTGGAGGATATATAATACCACACAACTTCCACTTGGTTGACCCGAGTTTTGCAATACAATGCGATGGAATTGTTGGATTGGACTTTATAACAAAATACAATTGTAAGCTTGACTACAAGCAGGAAGAGGACAAGTTCATAATCAGACCAAACAATTTGAACTTTCCGATTATAATGTCCATTACCAATTATTCGGGTGGTAATTCCATATTCCTACCAGCTAGATCCCAAGTTGTCCGAAAGATTGGAATTGTTACAAATGAAAGCAATATCCTAATACCAAATCAGGAAATTCAACCTGGTATCTTCGTTGCGAATACAGTAGCAGCATCCACAAGTTTGTTCGTCCGAGTATTAAATACTACAAATACCGATAAAATAGTAAATGTAGAAAATCTGGAATTTGAATCACTATCAAATTATGACGTAGTCCAAACAACTCCAGAAAATAGAGAAAAATCGTATTGGAACAATTGTCAAAGAATTTTCCACCTCAATTTAAAACAGAATTATCAGAACTGTGTAAAGAGTACAGTGACGTTTTCGGCCTAGATACAGAACCTATTACAACCAATAACTTTTACAAACAGAAGCTGAGACTGAAGGACGATGAACCGGTTTATATTAAAAATTATCGTAGTCCGCATAGTCAGAAAAACGAAATTCAAAAACATGTTGAGAAACTTATTAGTGACCAAATAGTAGAGCCTTCAGTGTCTGAATATAACAGCCCACTACTTCTTGTTCCAAAGAAAACCTTACCAGGCTCCGAAAGTAAAAAATGGCGATTAGTAATTGACTATCGCCAGATAAATAAAAAATTACTTTCTGATAAATTCCCACTTCCTAGAATTGACGATATTCTAGATCAACTGGGTAGAGCAAAATATTTTTCATGTCTTGATTTAATGTCCGGATTTCATCAAATTGAACTTGATGAGGACTCAAGAAATATAACGTCTTTTCAACGGACAATGGTTCGTATCGCTTCACGCGACTACCTTTTGGTTTAAAAAATAGCGCCGAATTCTTTTCAGAGAATGATGACTTTAGCATTCTCAGGCCTTCAGCCATCTCAAGCATTCTTGTACATGGATGACCTAATAGTAATTGGTTGTTCTGAAAAGCATATGTTCAAGAATTTGATTGATGTTTTTAATCTATGCAGAACCCATAATCTGAAGCTACATCCACAAAAGTGCTCATTTTTCATGCACGAAGTGACCTTTCTCGGTCATAGATGTACAGATAAAGGAATTCTGCCGGATGACAAAAAATATGATGTCATTAAAGATTATCCAGTCCCGCATGACGCGGACAGCGCTAGAAGATTTGTTGCATTTTGCAATTATTATAGACGTTTCATTGAAAACTTCGCCGACTATTCACGGCACATAACTAGATTATGTAAAAAGAATGTTCCTTTTGAATGGACAAGCGAATGCCAAAACGCATTCCTGTACCTAAAAGAAAAGCTCATGCAACCCACCTTATTGCAATATCCGGATTTCAGCAAAGAATTTTGCATAATAACGGATGCAAGCAAACAAGCTTGTGGCGCGGTTTTAACACAAAACCACAATGGAATACAACTTCCTATAGCCTATGCATCAAGGTCTTTTACCAAGGGAGAAAGTAATAAAAGCACTACGGAACAGGAATTAACAGCAATCCATTGGGCAATAGTACATTTTCGACCATATATCTATGGCAAGCACTTTACAGTGAAAACAGACCACAGGCCCTTGACTTATTTATTTTCAATGGTCAACCCAAGCTCAAAGCTGACTAGAATGCGACTAGAATTAGAAGAATACGACTTTACAGTCGAATATCTTAAGGGCAAGACAACTTCGTGGCAGATGCTCTGTCACGAATTACAATAAAAGAACTTAAAGAATTACAAAATCAAGTCCTGAAAGTCACTACCAGGCAACAAAGTAGACAGAAATCCTGCGCAGGAACAGAAAAAGTAGAATTGCCTAGGCAATCTCCACTAAAAGCTTCTCAGCCCAACGTATATGAAGTCATTAAAAATGATGAAGTACGAAAAGTAGTGACCTTGCAAGTAAAAATAATTTATGTCTTTTCAGACATGGAAAAAAATTATTGCAAGATATGATGTTAGCGATCTGTATACTAATGGAACACTGGACTTAGGTCAGTTCTTCCAAAGGCTTGACATGCAAGCCGGTATATATAAAATCAGCCAACTCAAAATGGCACCGTGGGAAAATATCTTTGAACATGTTTCAATTGATAATTTTAAAAAAATGGGCAATAACATACTAAAATCATTAAGAGTAGCGCTACTCAACCCGGTGACCCTAATAAAAAATAAAGAAGAAAAAGAAGCTATACTGTCTACATTTCATGATAATCCCATTCAAGGAGGTCATACTGGCATAACTAAAACTTTGGCCAAAGTAAAGAGACACTACTACTGGAAAAATATGACCCGTGAAGTAAAAGAATATATTCGTAGATGTCCTAAATGTCAGAAGTCTAAAACAACAAAACACACAAAGACTCCAATGACCATTACAGAAACCCCTGAAAATGCCTTTGATAGAGTGATAGTGGACACGATCGGTCCTCTACCCAAATCAGAAAATGGCAATGAATATGCAGTCACTCTCATTTGTGACTTGACAAAATATTTGGTTGCAATACCAATACCAGATAAAAGCGCAAACACTGTCGCTAAAGCAATATTCGAATCTTTTATTCTAAAGTACGGTCCAATGAAGACGTTCATTTCGGACATGGGAACAGAGTATAAGAATTCAATAATTACCGAACTATGCAAATACCTGAGAATTGAAAACATAACATCTACTGCACACCACCATCAGACAGTAGGTGTAATCGAGAGAAGTCATAGAACATTCAATGAATATATACGTTCATATATATCGGTTGACAAAACTGATTGGGATGTATGGCTTCAATATTTCGTTTTTTGCTTCAATACGACACCCTCTATGGCACATGATTATTGTCCATATGAGCTAGTTTTTGGTAAACAAAACAATCTGCCAAAACACTTTAATACAATAGATACGATTTCCCCACTATATAACGTGGATGACTACGCTAAGGAATCTAAATATAGGCTAGAGGTAGCTTATAAAAGAGCTAGGATAATGTTAGAAAAGAATAAAGCTAGAAGTAAAAAACACTATGATAAAAAAGTAGTGGATCTTCAACTTAAAATAGGAGACCATGTTTTGTTAAAAAACGAAACTGGACATAAGTTAGATTTTAAATATACTGGTCCATATAAGGTAGAAAGTATAGAGGAGAACGAGAATATAATAATTTCAACTAATAAAAATAAAAAACAAAAGGTACATAAGGATAGATTAAAAATTTTTAATTCCATATATATTTTGTAGGGTTGGCCAACCACATATATAAAACAACCATATATATAAATAAACAAAACAAATAAATTAGAATGTCTTTAAACAATGTAATTGATTTTATATATTTTATATCAACCAACTAAAAGCAAAAACAAATTTTTGCACAACATAAATAAATATATCTTTTCTATAGTTCAATATAAAACATTTATCTAATTTAGCTAATTTTGAATTTAAAAATATACTATACAAAAAAAAAATTAATAAATATATACATATATATATAAATTAGAAAATAACTCCATTTTATTACGTTATTTTTTAAAAGGAGGGAGATGTAGTATGTTCACATAGCGAATGCACACTGTACTCAGTGTTATGCATAATTACAGATATATTAAATGCACTTAGTTTATAAGTCAAAGACCCTTGCAACGGGCCACCTAAGTGCTGAGTCCGCATATCTTACATGCGCGACCACTCTGTCACTACGTGAACATAATACCTCCTCCATAGCACAGCGACATATACATAAGTTACGTATATAAGCGGCGCAGCGCTGCAGCCTACGCCGGCAGCGCTGCTTCCGAATTAAGCTAAGCAAATATTATATGGAAAAAGCCAAAGGGCATTAACAACTGAAGCATAAAGCGGAGCGGGACATTACCTGCTCCGCAAAATAAACAGACGAACAAAGAAATGAAAAGTCTTTTAATGGTGTTTTATAAACCTAACCTTACAATATTACATTACTGACGGGTAATACATTTTTCAGAAATCTATTTAGCTTCGGAAATAATCCGTATAAAATACTTTCTAAAATAAACTTATAAAACTTATTAAACTTTCATTGATTCTCCATTTCTCTACCAATACTTTGATTATGTCAAAAACCAAAACTATACCTACAGATAATATTTCAGTTCATTGTTCCGAAAGTATGTACTAGTATTTCTGCCTCGGGATTATATAATATATTGTTGAATTCCCACCTAGTTAACAATTACAAGCATATTGGGTTAACACAAATGCACAACAAAGTGTCCTGGGAATAAAGAACCCTGCAAAGCGAAGGGAGAACGCGGAAAAGAGAAAGTACGCGTACAAAACGCAATAACAATAAATTTCCAGCAACTTGCGGGGCACTTTTAAAATGTGTCACTAAAACATATAGTTATGGGTTTTTAGTTGCCCTCCCCCTCTCGCCCGCCCCAGGACGACCTCCTTCATGCGACAGAAATAAATAAAGCGAAGGAGCAAGGGCGAGAGGACGGCTTTTGCGTATTTGCTTTAGTACTCGGCTCCCCTCGCTTGGCCTCGCTTATAAATCGGCACAACGTGCTGGCCACTTTCCGAAGGCTTTAAGCGGGTTAATTAAAGCGACAGACCCGAGTCGGCAAATAGCCATTAAGGACACGCCACGGACATTAAGTGCATCCATCTCAAGTGGACAATGGTCACTCTCTGGGCCAATAAACCGAGCGACTGCGTTCAATAAGCTAAGAATACAAACAATTAAACTCGATTTTCATTAGGGGAAAGGCAGAATAAGGAAAGCGCCCAAAGGGGTTAGACGGCATACTTTTTCTATGTGGGTTGAGAAGCTGTGGAAAATTAGTGGAGTTGAATTCGGAGCAAGGAAACACTGAACAAAACAAAAACCCCACGGGCTGTACTAAGCAATATGTTTAGTCTTCATGCAGTTGGCAACAACATTAACCACATTTGAAGCTCGCTGACCACTTAAGTACCTTGCTCTCACAGAAAAACCGAAACAAACTGTCCTTGCTGTGGCATCGTCACCATCATCGTCCGCAGATTACGACCAGCCAAACTCTGGTTATTATACGACAGCCCCTGCCCGGACTTTCCGCTGGGCCAGAGTATTGTCAAAGGACTTCATCAACATAATGGACATGTTGTAGCCACAAAACCGGATGTTAAACTGAAAAAAGAGGAGAGGAAAAATGGCAAGGAAAGATACGGAAACCATACTGAAACTATGAGTAGGAAATGCAGCAGGACAAGTCCGAAACGAGCTTATGAGCTTACGACCAGACGACCGGGCGAGCTAAATGTGAATCCGGGCCGGGATAAGGACGTGGACATCGCGTGTGTCACACTTTCCGCACAATTGAAACGCTTGAATGAATGGACCAATAAATGAAGGACGGACATTCAGCGCGAAACAGCGACAATCCATGTGGAGTAGATGTTTACAATCTTTCATACCCTTACTAAAGGATTTCCTTTTTTGTTTTTTAAGAAACAGAAAAGACCAAGGATTGAGGTGTATGATGAGGCTTACATATTACATCCATGCAGGCACTTTAAAGCCACTTTGACAACTTATAAAATTTGAAATTCTATTTTTTACATAAAATGAAATCCAATATACAAATTTTACCTTACCCATTTTTTATCCAAAGGAAGGGCAACCAGAAATTCGGATACCAAGCTATAAAACCTGGCTTCTTATCTCTGGGACAGTATCAGCACTAGTGTGACCCTTCTGCTTCGGAGGCAACAACAACTATTATCTTTTGCCGGGACAAAGCGAGTGGGGTAAAGGGGGCAAGGCCATTGGGAGTGACCCAAACAGGGAGAGAGAGGGAGAGACCCTATAGACCATTGACAAAAGAAGACCAACCACCAACTAAAGCACATAATGGGCCATTGGGTAAGCACTTGAGGGTCAAGACCGTAAATGTATGCTAATGATTACGATGAACGTTTGCTCGGAAGCTCACACACCCAATCCATTGTGTTCCCTCTTGATGGTCGACTTCTCGGTTAAAGGTTATGATGGCCTGGTTTCTCATTTATGGTTTATTGTTTGTCTTGGCCATTTGCGATTGATTTTACCTTACACTCCCCTCTTGCCGGCTGTAATGTCGTTTTGATTTGGAGATTCTATTGATGAGGGTTTCGTAAATATATATTTTGTATACTATTTCATTACTGGCAAAGTTTCTAATGGAAATTAAGGGTTCTTGGAAAAAGAGTACTCTGAAGTAAAGTATAAAATTGAGATTATAAGTATTTTAAAATATTTTATAGGTTTACAAGCCATAAAAGGACTAACCAACTAGGGCTGGGATTAATATTAACGTACATTTTTATTTAATTTCAGCCGCAACCTGTACACAGTTATTTTTATTTCTCTTGAGATTGGCAGGCATTTAACCTATGCGACTGCAGTTGACATATGGCCATTAATTAAAACATCAACACCTCCTACTGGGGGGAGGGGAAAAAAAGACGGCAAACAGTAGCAAATATCGCACTGAGACTCGTGCAACAATTTCACATGTCAACGCATGCAAAAATGAAACGAGGGTAAAACGATGTCAAAAGGGGCGATGGCGATGGCTGTGGGGCCGGAGTCAAGCCATTTGAAATGTGATCAGGTGGAAAGTAACGGCTGCTGTTTGCTGCTGCCATCGCCAATAAAGGTCAAATTAAGGGGGCGGCGCGGGAGGTCGCTGGCTGCTGTGCATGCATTTAACCCCTAACATCGCGACGCGTGCAAATAAAATGGGAATGCCCCAGCATCGGCAGAAGCATCAGTATCCAGCAGCCAGCAGCCAGCATCCGCAGAGCAGAAACTGCTCCAGCTTGAGTTCCCCCTAGGGCGCTGCTGCTGACGTTGCCATGACACTGCTGGAACGCCTGAAATTCTCTTGGGCTATCGGAGCAGGAAATAATGTTCAACCAGGCGGAAGTAGTTGCTATATCAAAACGTATTGATTGACTTTGCGAATGCACTCCGGTAACAGGCCACCCTGGGATTGATGGAAATTGGAATTAAAGTTCGCCATAAGCATAAATGAGCCAGCCGTAAGTGCTTATCTGAATTGAATATACAATTTGGTTCCTTACAGGACTAAGCGTGACTAGTTCTTAAGGGATTTCTCAGGGAATGCATCTGAATAAGATCTAAATTGATAAAGGTTTCATGTTAGATTAGATAAGATTAGATTATATATTATTACCAAATCAATAGCAGACAAGTGCAACAGGTTGTTAGTGTCACTTCCAACTCGAAATATCTCCATCAAACTTCGTTTAATGTTATTTAAGGAATTGAAGATTGAACTATATGTCTAATGAAATTTTCGGTTTCGCTTTTACTAAGAAAACTATATATTATAATCAAGGTAACAAGGATATGGACACGGCTAGATCGTACTAACTGTTGCTTCCGTTAAAGAACAAGTTCACTCTGGTTGTCGGAATCCGCTTCCTTCTGCCTACAAAATATTCATACAAATAATATTTTGCGAAAGCAAACACAAAATTGGGTAGGCCAGCCACTTTCGATATAATCTTAATCGTCTTCGGAACTCGCCTACTCCTGGATGACCCGCCTTCTAGTTACTTCATTAGTGCATCTGTTCCGCATTTTAAGTGAAGAACCTGCTGGCTGAAGCCTTCACTCCTACACAAAAAGGAAAAAATACAATTTGCATTTATGCAAATCGATGCCGTCGGCCATCTTGATCCCTTTCACCTGCAAGTGTTTTGGCTAACTGCAACCTGAATAAATCCCTTGAAATGCACTTAATTTATGCGCTTTTTAAGTATTTCTCGGTAGAAAAGTTATTGCCACGTGCCGTTTCGCTGGCTTTCCATTCTGAAATTTAGTGACTTTCACTTTTAGCTCAATACTGTTTTTACATGTCGCCGTATGAGAAAAATGTTGTGCATGTTCGGTTGCAATTTTTTGTGTTGTAGCTGGCAGGTTTTTAATTAAAATTTCTACAGGGTGGGAGGTCGGAAAAAAGGCCGGAGGTTGCCGCCATTTTAATGCTGATTTTATGCAAATGACAATTGATTGAAAACGGGCGGCGGTCGCCTTTGTGCTCGCTGTCTCTAGGGCTGTAAGTGGGTTTGTGGAGATATTAAAATAATGACCATAAAGTGCCATAAACAAATAGAGTTTAATAAATTGTATTTCGCGTGAGGCTATATATTTTGCATATTTAAAGTTAAAGATTTTTAAAATAGTTTAATCAGTGACGATTATCGACATAAATGCGAATACTGATTTCTATTTTTAAGATTTTATTAAGACTCAATTTAAAAATAATTAATTAATCTAAAGTTAGACGGCGCTTATCATAGTAATTAAATTATATTATATTATTATTCAGGTTAAATAAATCAGCAACTTTTTATACAAAATCTCTGTAAGCTGTTTACTCTTGAAATTCCATTAATGGAATTGTGCCCTAATATTCTGTTAATGAAAGGGAACTTGTTATAATCTCTTCAAAATGGCATTATCACAATTCACTTGTTTAGTTTTCGAATGAAAATCAACAACAAATTTCATTGACAAAATCAGTTTATTTACTGTTTATGTTATAATTACTCTACAGAAATCAACAAACAACAACTAAATGCATGAAAAATAATGCATTGATAAAGTGCCTAATTTCGCTTGTTGATTTAACCCTCTTTTTCCAGCAAATAAACATTTGCCCAACTTATGTGCCAATTCTATTTTAAGTTGTTTTTACGAAATTAATTAAATTGTAACCGCTAGACGCTATTGACCAAACGCTAACGATGCGATTTGGCCAACACGAGACCTGCGTCCACGCACACGCAATTAGACATTCACACATATTTGGTAATTTTATCCCTCTAATTGCGTTGGTCATTTGAACGTTAATCTGTTGTATCGAGAACGAGGCAATGCTTTTTGTCCATTCCAAAATGTAACTAATTGTAATTTCAAAATACGCTGCTTTTTGTTTTGTAGATTTCTCACTTTTTGAAATGCAATTATGGCCAAGAGCCCCTAAATCCTAGCAGCTGTACCGAGTCGATCAATATGTGCTTTAACCTATTATTGTGCTTGGTTTGATGAATTTAATGTATAAAACGGTTTAAAATTATGTTTGCATTAAATAAATATTTTCTTTAAGACTGTTTTCCGAAGTTTTCCGAACACCAAAACATTATTAGGGTGAAGCTAAATCGACCAGTCTCTTTCGTATCTGAAAAGTGTTCTAAATTTAAATTAATTAAAATGAAAACCACAAATTTGGAATATAATATAGAAATATATTTTTTTCCACACTGAAAAAACAATTCTAATAATTAAGTATGAATTGTCAAGTTATTTGCACTTTTATATAATAAGTGCTGTATTGTACAACCCCCAAAACCCGGGGCCTGTCCTTGACTCCTCCTCACCCGGATGCTCTTGCGGGCAATATTTGATTTAGTGAGCACTGCCATCTAGAGCTGCCATTAAAAACCACATCAAAATACACAGAAGGACTGCCGCCGCAATGTCTTCCGACGGCTAGCATATTGCGGAGCTGAACAATAAGCAAGTCCAAACTTAACGACAACTAAATCCAATTATGAGCATTTCGCTGGGGCGCAACAGGAGCTGCCAGGATATGGCGTGCGCTGCACATCGAACACGTGTGCGCAACGAATTTTTGTTTGGGCCTTTGGGGTGGCTGTGGGTTGGGTTGGGTGGTTCGGGCGGCATGAATGGGTGCGTCAGGTTCGTTGGCAAATTGCATGCCGCCCGCAGCGTTGCATAAAGGTTTACTTTTCATTTACGCGCGCCGAAAAAGGGACAAAGGAACAACCCTTACAAATGCATCGCACCCACCCACGATCCTTTGTGAGGCGCTGCGTGTGTATATGTGTGTGTGTTCTACCCTCTCCGGGAATCACCGAAAAATTGTAATTAAACTTAATCCGCTCAATTTGAAACGCACATCGAGGCGGTCAAAAGTGCTTCTGCCCCGGCTGACAGCCACACTTTTCTCACATTTGCCCTTTAGGCCGCGCGAATATTTATGAGGATCCCGTGGCGAATATACTTTAATGAAATTCCAAATACACAGTTGAAATCATAACAATATATCGCAAATAATATATTGACAACTTTACTTACAAGAAAACTCCAGGGTAAATTCAGCTGTGCCTAAACGGAGCCTTCTGAAGGCTGGGCAACCCTGGGTCGATGCCTTGCCGCGGCTTTGGGGCGAAGCCGCGGTCGACCTTCTTCAATGCCCCAAACCCTCTCTGGAGGCTCTAGACAGGGGCCTCACCACTGATACCTACCTACCATTCATTTTGATAATTGCCTTTATAAATTAAGGGAACTGCGACTTAACTTTAAGAGTCTTATTCCTATAAAACTCTAATGATCATAATTCGGAAATGTCCTTTAGCTAACACTTTATAATATTTATACGACCCTTTTTTCCTTTTTTCTGGCCGGTGCGTTCATACATTTAAAATGTGCATAAATCATTGAATTATTGCGTTTGCCACCAATTTCCCTTATTCTTTTAAGCAATTTTAACGCTTAGAATTTTCTACAATAAGAAAAAATAGCAGGAAGGCAGCGAAAGGAAAAGTGGGGAACACTTTCATATAATTTATGCATGGCTCTGAGGCTGACGTTGACTTTGGTTAGGTTTTCTGGTTGCCTTTTCAGTTATTTATTTATAACATTCACAATCAGTGGAAACTGCCAAAGGGAAGCAGCCAGCAATTAGTTCCAAGGTCCTTGGGGATGTTTTAATTAACGCATTGAAAAAACTCCCGCTTTGGTTATGGGTGTGTCCGTAATGTAAGAAAGATTTTTCAGAGTTTTTTGTAACAAAGTAGTTGTACTTTGGTTTGCTTTGTTTCGTTTGAAAATCAACTTTTTTGTTTTACAAAATTAGGGGCCATTTTTGTCAAAAATCGAATAAGGTCACCAGATTTCTGGAGCTACATTTTTAGTCACATTAAAATATTATAGATTTTAAAAATTGAGCAATTTGAAATAATGGAACGGGTTTTCCTTTAAATAAATATTATTATTTTTTCTTTTGATGGGAGGTCTTTTTTTGCACTTCTTTCATTAAATAACCATACTGATAAGGCACAAGTTCAATGTTATTATTATGCTTCTCCAATTAAAGCAGATAAGAAGGCACTGCAAAAATCGCTCAATTGTTACGAATATTATTGACGCTCTTGTAAGCAGTATTTTATAGGAAGTTGATAAGGAACATGACATAAAAGCCAAGTCGCCGAGGTAATCGCAGAAGTTTTAGTTAGGCAGCCACAAGAAAAAGATCTAAAACAGTGTGCATCATGACAACCGGATCGCAGGATAATGTAACCATTCGCATCATGACCGCGGATGATTACCCAAAAGTGAAAGCATTTATGAAGGATGACTTTTTCACGTCAGAGCCCCTGTGTCAATCTAGTGGCGAGGCGATGCATCTGCAGAACGAGAAGGAGAACGACGAGTACCACCTCTCAATGATCGCCCAGGGCACCTGCTTGGTGGCCCTCGACGAGGCTAACGGTGGCCGATTGGTCGGATTGGTCCTCGCCGGAGCCCAGTTCCCCGAAGATCTTGAAAAGCATCGTCAGGAGGCGGAGGCTATGGAGCAAAATACATGGGGCCGCATTTGCCGCATGCTCTCCAAGATCGAGCGCGAAGCCGATCTCTTCCAGCGATACGGCATCTCCAAGCTGCTCTATTCCCACATCACCAGTGTGGATGCTTCAATGAGAGGAAGAGGCTTGGGCTCCCGCCTTGCCAGCAGGCTGATGGAAGTGGGCCGCTCCAAGGGATTTCCTGTTATGGTGGCCTACTGCACCAGCTTCTACTCCGCCCGGCAGAAGGAATCCCTGGGAATGGAGTGCATCCACTCCCTGACCTACGCTGACTACAAGGACGACAATGGACGTCCGATATTCAGGCCGGCAGCTCCGCACACCAAGGCTCGAGTCATGGCCATCAAATTGTGAGATGGGATATCTTATAAGAAACTAGATCCCAATCTTAGTAGTGTAACTAGTTCAATGGCAGATTTAAAATAATCATTTTGAATAAGAAAAATAAATGTTGTGTCAGTTATTAGTATAAGATTTGATCCACTTATTGTTAGTCTTGTATATGAGAAGATTCAATAAAAAAAAAAGCAAAGCAAAAAAACATTTTTATTATTTATTATTGATATTATTGTATCTCTTGACCACTGGGTAGACAAACGTTTGATTGTGTTTTATAGATAAGCTAAGGCAGTAAACAATAACAAAAAGCGGTAGGAATCAGATAAGGTCATTTGGAAGCACTTGTATTGCAGTGCTTATTGCATCAAAATGTGTAAATAACAAACAAAGTATGAAAGCCACACCCAAGTGTTTTTTATTGTTGCCATGCCAGAATTCCTAAACCCGGGAAATCAAATTAGTAACAAAAAAATCATCAAATTCATAGTTAACTTTCGTTTGTTCCCTAATAAATGAAATCGTGTTAAAGAACACTCAAGCATAAACATTTCAACCTTCTAAAGCGAATGCGAAAGAAATATATTGCAGATATACATTACATTACATTACAATATTTCTAAGAATAAATATGAATTTATTTAGTATGGAAGTTCAAGAATCCAAGTTTTAATTTAAATTTTGTATAATTGATCGGAAAGCTAGTTCTCACTACAAATTAGTAAGTCAAGCATTAAAATACACATATGTATGTAATTAACAATGGTAACGCTTTGCTCTGCCTGGTATGAAACCAAATAAACAAACAAACCTTTGAAATATGTAATAAATGGCCTCAACAAACAATCTAGTTAGGCAACATTTTTGTCATCTGCTGTAGCAGATTTTCCACTTTGCACGTACGAAAAAACAACAGAGACAACTGGAAAGTACTCAACAGACCGTCGCCAGACCTCCTTTCTGACAGTGTTGGCTCTCTTCAACCCACTGGGTTGGTTTTTTTTGTGTATTTACAGCTTTTGCAGTGATTTCATTAAAATTTTACTGTCATTGTAAAAGTTTTATTATGAACTCACGAACTGTTGCTGCTTCTGCAGACGTGGGCCAAAAATAACACCGTCGGAGTAAGTAAGCGCATGGGGGTAGTGAGTGAGAACGCAGGACTCAAAAGTCACCTCAGGTTGGCCTAACCTGTTTCGTTGTATGCTTTTCCTTGCACTGCACCTAATACACACTTGCAATAAGCTGGAAAATAAAGAGAAATGCTAACCATGCGATGTATCTGTACACAATCTCTTAGCTCTGAAGCCAACGCATTAAAATGAGTTAATTGGTCTTTTATTAGGTTATTGCAGACATCTTAAGGGGAGTATAAAAATTAAAGAAGTTAAATTGAAAAAGTTTAGATAGTTTCCTCCCTTCCCCCCTAAGCTTTATAGTTTGGTAAATATTTCTTGCTTTACTTCTTAACTTATTTTATAAACGCATCTTGGCATACTCCAATACCCCGACTCTGTTCTGCTAATGTGTACATCTGTCCTTCCCTGGAAAGAACCCCTATATTTCCCTCTTCATAATTTTTCAGACAATGGAAAGTGTAGAAGTCGGGTTTTTAGGCGTCCGCCGGCATTAACTGTTCACTGCTAACTGTCTGCTGCTGTTGGTAAAGATGCAACAGCTTGAGCTTATAATTGAAATGATTGCAAAAACTTGGCATAATTATATGGCTTTCGTTTGGTTGCCTTAATAAGGCTGCTGTTGATGATATCGCATCGTAGTAAATGACCAATAGTTTTCAGACTTAAGTGGTCTGAAGTGACTTTCAAGAGATTGAATGGAGGATTTACTTGAAATTTCTGATCGAGATCCGACAGAAAAAATATCCTTTATTTTACCAGTAATTGTGAACTATATATTTTTGCTTATCAAGGGTTCCAAATGAAGCTTTAGGGATTGAAAACAAATTACAAAATGCATATATTCTGTAACGTGAAAGAAGTACCTTTTTTACACCTTAGCAATTCATTTACAATCCAAAGCAGACCGCCTTGAAGTACCTCCTTCCCCAAATTTAAATGCTCAACTCGACTCATTTCCAAACAATTACTTTAAGGGCCAAATCATTTTGCGATGCCGTCAGCCGGCGTAATCCGTCGGCCGGCGTAAGCCGTCTTTGGGCGCATTAGCTGCAACAATTTCCAAACTGCCGCTCGGCAAATAGGCAACCCTTTCGGCTGCTAAGCAAATATGTGTACACTGTACAGGCCTGGCCAGCGGATGCAGCACATCCCTCAATCAGGTGGTTGCGGTGGTGCCAGGAGGATAAACTCCGAAAAGCGACCTAAAAGCGGCTTAAAACTCTTGAGTCGGCGGCAGGATCTGAGGCGGGACAAAGGAAGAATTTCCTTGACAACATAGGCAAGGAGGATGCCGCGAGCGAGGTAGGGCCCGGGTGGTGGGGCGCAAATGAAGCATTGCCATGGCGATGCCCCGTCTAAGATGATTGATTGAGCTTTTAGTTAAATTGCGCCAGCGGCCAGTCAAAGCAGCCCCAGCACATGGCCTGCCACCGTCTTAGGCAAAGTTCCGCGCTCCGTCGACCCGTGCCCATCCTCCGCAACTTCGACCAGGTTGTCGTAGCAAAAGCTTGGAACTTAAGTAAGACGCTGTAAAAATGGACTTGTTTGCACGGCTATTCCTGGAGAGCTTGTGCCTCTATCTTGCATTGGATAATGTGTGGAAAAGCGCATGATGTTTGGGGAAACTCAAGGAAAGGGTTCCTTGTCAATGCAACAAGTTGATTGTGCTCTGGCATTAAATATATAATAAAAATAAATTGAGCCCTAGAATCAAGTAGTTAAATACATAAAGCCTTTAAGTTTCAGTAAATTACAAAAAGGTTGTAATCATATTATTGTTAAGACATTATACTGATTACCCTATAAATGCGGCAATGAAGAAAGACTTCTTGAACATTTCCAGAGAAAACTTACTTAAAACATCGCAAAGTTTTATCAGATTCCGACACCTTGCTTCTATATGATAATGAAACGTTTTTCGGATGGCTTCCATCAACTCAAAGTTAGAGCCCGCCGACTGGGCAGACAAATCTATTAGTGCAATGCTCTCTCGGCACCGAAAAGAGCAAACATTAGCGTCTAATTCCCTCGCGCAACAAATTCATCAACTGCCACATAATCCAGCAAATTTTTCAGCACTTAAATTTGGACATGACCTGAAACTTTTTCTCTTCTTTTTTTTTGCCTACTTTTGGCGGCCTCCTAATCCCTAAACTGTCGCAAAACTTTGGTAGCACACAAAAGCAAAACAGAAAAAAAGGCCAACAAAACTTTTGCTACAGATAAAAGTGCAAAGTTTGAGAGGGCGTTTGGGAGGGCGGCAGAAGAGGGACGGAGGGCAAAAATCCGCAGAAGGACAGTGAGGCGAAAATTACAAACATTTTCAATTATCAAGCCAAACAAGGAGCCTGTGATGTATTGTCTGGGCACTCATTATAACATTACCGTCATATAATTACAGCCTGATGATTGTTTATTAAGTTAAAATGGTCCCGCCGCTTGTGGCTGATAAATGACTGAAAGAGCGGTCCTTTCATGGGGACTGTACCCGACGGCCAGCGTCACCTGGTCTCAGTCATTTTTCAAAAAAGAGTTGCCCCGACAAGGCCAAGACATCGGAGCTGCCAAAAGATCTCCCCCCGTTCGCTTGAATGGGCCTTTGTTTTAATTTTTGCAACGACTTGTGGTAGGCTATATAAAATGATTATTACTGTCCACCTTCAGCGCTCCACATCGCCTTTGTTTACGCGGACATTTCTCAAGTGTCACTGTCAACGGGTGCCCGATGAAAGGAAATGTCCCTGCGCCCCGACCGACTCCTGATTGGGGACAATTAGGGGGATAACTTGCCGCGTTTCGCACAACATCATTTGATGTGACTGTGTAAGCGTCCCTCTTTTTGTTTACTTGCCATTCCCCAGCGAAGTTTAAATTAATTAATCACATTAAATGTTTTGCGGGCTGAAAAATGTTTAAAGCAACTATTAAGATCACAGATATGGCGCATAAATAATGATACTAAATGTTGTTGGCACAATTATGCTCGGCTGACTGCTAATGGAACTTTTACGAGGGTGGAGGATGGAAATCGGGGAAATTTGTGCGGAACGAGAGGGTCTTAATTGGAGTTTTTGTGTATATGCGTTTCTTCAGGACATTTTAATTTATTAAATCAAGATGATGGATAGGAAAAGCTGCTTAGGGAGCGAGGTGTGACTATGAAGATATCAGTGACTCATAAGTGAGCTACTTACATTACATAACATGCAAGAAAATATATTTAATATTATTTATAGATAACGAAACTAGTATTAGAGCTCCCCTCGCAAGTATCTTTACATGAATAACTCACCAGTTTCTGCCATTTCGATTAAGTCGTGCAGAATTTTCCGACGAATATCAAAAGAACATGAATCCGAAAGAAAACATTTTAGAACTTTATCCTAAGTAGAGACCTGAATCCTGTCCCTGCCCTCCCTTCAACTGCCCCAATGTCCTTCAAAGAGTTTAAAAAGGCGGAAGTGAAAGGGGCCCAGGACTGTGTGTATGCCACAAAGAGGAATTAGTCGACTGTTAATAAACCCCCGAAAAGAGATATAGGCTTGAATCGCACTCTCCCCGATTTCATTTGATTTCAGGACGAATAAATGTGTAATTCAATTAGCGATAATAAAATAAGTTATACGAATGAGTTTTTCACATTTAACTTTCTGACAGCTTGATGGGGGTATTCTGTAGCAGCCAAATGGCTAATTGACACTGGGATTGGCCTCAGGACAGGTGTCTACCCGACAGCGTCTCTCCACTCCGGTCCACTCCACTCGCTGTGTGTTTTATATTTTATTTAATGGCTTCCCTGTTTTTTTTCTCTCTCCTTTTTTTTACAACTACATGCCAGAAACTGCCAAATTGGCAGAAACAGCACGAGCAAAGATACACAAAGCGAGCGTATACAAACAAGTTAATTGTAAGCAAAACAGTGGCTTCAGCGTTAACCAAAACCATATTTTACAATTCGTGCGATGCCTGTGCCGCCTGCTCTCGTCTCCACTCGACGACTCGCACTGGCAAATGAAAACTAAACACAATTAAAACTAACGAACCTGGCAAAATTTACACAAAATAAATTTTGTTTTAAATGTTATGAGGCTCATCATATTGGAGCAAGGGGAGACGGAGACGGAGACCGATGCTGCTGTTGCATTTTCCTGTTGGTTCTAGTTGATTTAATTAAATGCATTTGAATGCAAATGCCTGGCAATGCGTACGGCCGGCTCTCAAAACCATCACCATATGTGGTTTAAGTACACACACTCGCCCTCGCACACGCACTGCCACTGCAGCTAGTTGTAACCAAAACAAAAACGGAAACGGTGAGCTTATGCTGCTGACAGCGCCCTCGGGTGTTGTTTTATGGCAAAATATGTGAAGTCATCTGAGGCTAACGAAGGGGGTGGGGGTGGGTTTGGTTTTCATAATCTAAAATAGAGCACACCCGTACAGGGAATCCAAAAAGCTGCGGGCTAAATTTAATCGAAAAGTGTATCATTTTCAGCCATTCAATTGTTTTCCCACAGTCCAGGCTCCGGTAGGCTTATAGTCAATTAAAATGGCTCCAAACGGACTTGTTCCCACTCAAGTCTGACACATCGAGTACTTTTAATTCATATTTTACTGAAAGTGTTGATTTCGATTTTAAGAAAAATATCATCGACTTTTTATAAAGAATACAAAATTTAAAAGCATACTGTTGAAAATGTCTAAATCAAATATCTTTCAAAAAACAAATAAGCATCTTTGAACTCGATTTGAAACAAAACCTAAGCTCAAAATAAGCTGGCAAATAGACGAAAGAAGCTCGAAGGCCATTATAAACTGATTACAAAACCTTATCCACCTGTCAACCGTGCGGGCCAACAGCAAATCTTGCAAGCTTGACTGACCAAAGTTATATCCTGCAGTTGACACTATTATTAACCGTCGAGGAGCAACAACAATACCGGCAGTATCCAGAATATTTGAAATTTAATTGAAGGTGCAGCCAGGCATCTCTCTGCCGTCAGCACACTCGCCCAGCCTCGCTCTGACCCTGGCTGTAAACGACATCCGAGGGCAGCCTGGCATAACTAATTGAATGCATAATTTACAATTAAGTACGTAAGCTACTTTAATATTTATGTCCATAAATGCACAGAGCGGCGCACAGCCACTCCCGCCCTAATTTTGTACACCACCGCCCATCGTTCACTGTCCACCGCCCTCCGTCCGCCTCCCGACTTTGGCCATTATCGACCATCACTTGTGCCAACTGCAATAAATGTCAATTATTCATGAATTTTCAATAACTTGAGACGAGGCAAAATAGAAAAGTTTCTTTACGTCTCTGCGATTTGCCATATTTCTCGTCGTCTGCCCTCGCAGCCTTGGAGCTTGGGAAAACTTTTTAATAATATGTAAATATGGGCAAGGGAAAGACAAAGATAGTTGGAGCTGGAGCTGGAGCACGCGGAAAGCTAGACATCGACGGGCGTTAACTATGGAGCACATAAAATGTGATGCCAAGCAATATGAAAAGGGAATCGTTGGAGCGGCACAGGCACACAGGCACAAGGACTCAAAGCAAACAAGTTTGCCTTCAAAAAGCAGTGAACGTGCTCGCCGAGCAGGTTTAATGGTGAATAATTAACAGTTATTAATAATGACAAAAGCAGCTGCCGCCGATGCCATCGAAAGCAGCTTACAAAATGTATAGCACACTTTTTGGTGCCCATGCGCGCTCGTAATTTCTGCACAAAATGTTGTGAGCTTTTTGATTTAAAATTCACCGCCAATAATAATAAAAATAAATCATTCGCCCCGTCAGCCAACCGCTGTTCCCGTCTGCCCCAAGTCCCCCGTGTTCCCGTGTTCCCGTGTCCACCGTGGCGTATACGCAATGTTAGTTGACTTTGTTTCGAAACGAAAGCGAGTGCGGTGGTAAAACTTTTTGCGCTGTGACTCCTGCTTAATAATTTGCCATAATTTATGAGAGCTGAGCTCAGCTCGTCGTCTTTATTATTGGATTTCTTCCACGCAACCAGGACCCAATCCCAGACCCGGATACAGACCCGCTCTCGAGTGCCTCCCAGACAATTTAAACTTTATGCCAAAACGTTTTTGAATGCTTAATTAGTTGGTGGAATATAACATCCGAGGCTCCCAGCGAGCAGCGATAGTTGGGGGAGGTCACCGAGTCACCGATTGCCAAATTGGGTTTCTGAGGGATTTCGGGACTAACGATTTAATTTGTGTGCTATTGGTGTCCTCGGAAACATATTTTATTTAATTGGCTTTATTAAATTTAATGGAAAACTTAGTTGCTCTCGGCTTTTGCAAGCTTGGAGATATCTAAATGGGCTTAATGCCTTCAAAGGAAACCAGGGAACTGAATATATTTAAGCTCTTAAAATGTATGTCTATTTATTTAATAATTCTGAGCTCGTTTAATAAGAAAATGTTTCTATTTTATTTGTTTCTCAGTGAGTTTCCTGACTTAATTTGTTGGTGTAACACACCCAGCCAGGTCTTTTACATTTTCTTCAGGCACAACAAAGCTCCAAACGGGGAAGCACATTCAATCCACCCCCTAACGAACCTTTTCACCTTCCAAATGTCGAGGGGGGCAGTAACTGTGCCTACATTAAACTCAATAAAATAAATGTGCAGCCATAAATTATACAAAGTGCGCCAGCCACACACACGTATCGAGCTTGAGCGCGTCTAAGGGGCGACCGTGCAAAATCGACAAGTGCCACAATTTTTTATGCCAAATAATCCTTTGCCTTTCTCGTCGCCCATTGATGAATTATAGCAAATTAATTTTACACCAAAAAGTGACAAGGCCTAGGAGTAGGGCCCGGGGTAGCTCTCCGCCAGCCATCGGCAAACTGGCCTTATCAGAACATTTGCATGGCTGGCGTTGCCTAGGCAAACAGTTTAACCATATCAAATTCAAATTCGCATAAATTTCCAAGTCTGAACGAGCGCGAAAAAATCGATTCCCCGCAGGATGAACCGGGAGCTGCTCCATTTTTGCGGGAGCCGGCACTGCCTTCGCTGGCCAAAGTCAAATCGATTATTATTTTATCGTCTACACTGAGGGGTTGCACGCCCTGTCACCAGTCCGTGCCGGGGATGTAAAATAAATTTAAATGTACCGGCAAAACGTATAAAAAATTGAATATTTCACGTATTTACTCTCCGCCTTCGCTTTTAACCAAAAGTTGAACGTCAAAATGGTACGTGACTGTTGATTGTTGAAACTGTTGCTGTTTCTGTTTCCTGTTGAGTGGATTGAGTCAATAAAATGAGTTCAGTGAGAAATTTTGGCAAAAGGTCGTGACCGATGCTTTTAGAAAGTGCGGCTCAGATATTTATATTATCAATACTATGTCTTTGCGTTATGGTTTGAGGCAACTAATGTTAGTTTCCCCCTCAACCATTTGTATTTGTTATTTAACAATTACATACAATTTATACAACTGAAAAATTCTCATTTATGCCTAGCACATTCTTTGAGTTGTTCGCCACACGATATGGTGTACTGTACCAGGGACAATGCTGTCAGAATCACCGTTAAGATATAGTCAAAGGCGAACTCGCGGTCACAGATGTTGTCCAAGAGCATGACATTCTGCAGCGGCTTCAGTTTCTGGTGTAAGATCAGCGAAGTGTGCTGTGCAAATGATAGCGATTAGTAAATATTTCGTCCCCTTTAAGGACTCACCTCGTTGTCGAGAACCATCACCGTCAGGAGTCGTGGATTGGTGTTTCTCATGTTCAAGCCATGAATGATCACTATCTGCTGCTGCAGGTTCAACTCGGCGTCGCGGAGCCGGTCAGTGCACATTCCCAGGATGAGGACATAGAGGATGGGAATCATAACCGGACCCAGGCACCCGTCCGCAATGATGTAGATCTTGTTTTCCAACTCATCCTCGGCAAAGAGACTGCACTCGATCAGCAGCTCCATGTTGAAGATGCAGGTGAAGATCATCAGGTAAATGGAGTTCGGCAGCCAGGACAGGCTGCGGATAATGAACTTGTGCAGATTGCTGATGCGCAGGTGGAGCTTGAACAGCAGCGACAAGTGGCGGTGGTGCCGGCTGGCGATGTCCTGTTGTTTATCATGATCCTCGATGATGCGCTGCAGAAACATGATGATGCTACGGTACCAGTTGAGCAGGACCAGTTGGTAGACAAAGTAGCCCAGGAAACAGTACTCCAGCAGCACCCAGTAAAACAGGTGGAGTATCAGGAAGTAGTTTTTTTCCCACATGGGCTCCAGCAGTATGTAGAGCATCCACAGCTTGCAAAGGTATACTCCCAGCAGGACCATGTCGCAGCGGTATATCATGCCGAACCTGCGCTCTATCACCCTGGTGATGTACAGAATCTCATTGACCGCGTGCCGCACATACATGCGATCCTGTTTCAGGTGCAGGAAGATCGACACGCGCCGCACCACGTTTATCCCTATTCCTTGCATGAACAGACTCATCACAAAGTGCTGGGCATGGCTGGTATTCACCAGGCTGACGTGAATATAAATAGACAGTGCCATCACAAAGTATATCATGTGTTGGCTGGCCAGCAGCAGTAGCTTTATGGCAACCACTATCTTGGAAACCACTGGATGGTGCTTCGTCTCCTCCACCTTATTCGTTTCTTCATTGTACTTCAGCTTGAAGAAGTGACAGCCGGAGGCGATTGCATAGATAGTCCAGGCACTGGCCTTGAAGAACATACGATGTGCAGTCTCGGTGGCACTCTTCCGGTGAACGTACTTGTACTTGTTAGTCCGCATCGCTTCAAACGTGAATGACTTGGCCTCTGTTCGATTTGGCTAATACTAGCCAAGAGCAGAGAAATTAGGTGTTCATTACTTAGCTAACCCATCGAAGTAATACATTTATGAAAGTTCTTTTTATGGTATAATTTCCCTTTATTACTAGATCGATAAATATATAAAAGCACACTTATCACTTTATCGTTTGAGTACGTAAACGTTTTCTAGAATCCGTTTTAGGTTTATCGAGGATTTAATAAATATCCAACAAACTTGTTTAATTACCTTAAGCTTAAATGCATTTATTTGTGTTAGCTTGGTTTAGCTTTACTAAATTAAATTTTTTTATTAAAGAAAAATACCCAGGATAACGGCATACACCCTTGGGTGAGATGGCCTTTCCAAAGGAATAAGCGGAGAAAGCTCCAGAGCAAATGAGCTGCGCACGGAACCTGATACTGGATTAAAAGTTGAATGCACCCGCCCAACTGCAGACAGACAGAGAAATGGAATCGCGAGGAGCATCCCGTGAATGCCGCACCGCCGGAAAATACAACTCGGCACAGGTGTTGGCGCAGAGCATATGGAAAAATGCGAGCTGAGCCGTTGCCTCGGCAACGAATCCTACAACTTCACACACCACGGACGACCCTTCTGGAAATCTCCGCCGGCCCATTCATCTAAGCCAGAAGCATCATTACGCACGTCGCGGAAAATTGTAAATATTTTTCCAAAGCTGCTGGCTGCCTTCAATGTGTATATGAATGTGCTGTGGCAAAATACAACTCCAAATGCTCTTGTTGCAATGTATTGCAAAATGTTAATGAATCGTAGATACACTTTTCAAAAAGATGGGACCTGCTCAATGTGGCTATAACTGCCAAGGGATATATGTAGGAATAGCTTTACAGCCTTACTTCTGTGCTTAATTATTAGTTTTAACTTTTGATTTAGTGCAGAGTTTCGACAGAAATACTTCATAGGTTTTCTTTGAAAGCCGGAAAAAGCATTGTTCAGTTGAATTCAGATTAAATTTAAGATATTATCTTTAAAAGAGTTTAGAATATTTTTCCAATGTAGTTGGTTTTTATTTCGTTTCAAAGACTGCATATGTATCAATTATGCTCCTCCTATAAGTGCTCATATCTACTCCTCCTCGTCACAGTTTAATACGTTTTTCGGGTTCATTTTGAAAATGTTGGCAACTCTCGGACCCTCACAGTGACAGCTATTCCGCGGACGAGTCTCTAGTTTGCAGCGCTGACACCCCAAGCCGCCACCGTCCTCTGAGCCAGAGACTCCATTCAAATGAAATATGCTGTTCGGCGGTGTGTTTCGGGATTGGTGATTAAACACCCCCCCAGCTTGCAACCCTTTAACGATGCTTTTTGTCCCGGGGTAGCCTCCATTCAGTTACAGATCCTCTTTGAATTTACGCGGCACCATCTTCCCGCGGCTTCCTTCCGCGCGCACTGCATGGAAATGCTTTCCGCAATTATTGCGAGCTCTCCAATAAAAATCCCTCGAATGGGGTTGACGCTGCGGCGCGGGTCTGTTTCTGAAATGCTGTAAGCACTGTTCAAGTGGTTGAGTCGCAAACGCTTGGGGCTCTGCCTCAACTAGACAATGGGGAGCGAGAAGCCGAGAAACAATGACAACTTGAATGGAGCCTGCAACGTTGCCAAATTGTGGGTTTTGGTCTGATAACTGCTAATGTCTCGTCAAGGCAATTGTTATTAAAATCCTGGAAACCATAAATATTGGCAAGAGACGTCATTTGAAAGTCTTTTAGTTTGAGATTTTCTTGTAATAAATGAGTAAGCGAAAGTTGGGGAGTTTAAAACACTCAATTGCGGGAGAAACCATGCAGGACTAAATTAATACAGAAATATTCAAATGTATATGAGTAAGCCATATTTAAAACAGAGATCCCTTAGCCGCTTTTCAACTAAATTCAGCGAAGAAAGGTCAAACGGATGAACTCCATTTTCCATCCATTTTTTTTTCGAAATAAAGTTTTGTATATTTTATTACCTTGACTTATTGTTAATTGGAAATTTCTGTCTCTGTGCCTTAAAAGAAAGCATCCAATATCCCTGACTACATCTGTGAGTTGTTGCCTTTCTCATAAATATACGAATACGGCCACAACACCCAAAGTGAACTAAATAAAGCCGCCGGGCAAAATTCAAATCATGCCATGACCTTAAACATTCTTCTCCAACCGGTCGCCCGGGCAGACCAAAAGCGACAGCCAACATTTTATATAAAATTGTGGAAAAAATAGCTGCGAGCTGTTTGACAAAAATCAACACAGAGCCGAAAAAGAAAAGAGAATTTTCCCAAAAAGAAACGATATGGTTTATTAAATATTTTGAGCCCGAGGCGCAGTTCAGAGCAAACACACTCGCATTAATGCGTGAAGTGGCGGCACGGGGAGGAATTGAATTTAAGGCATTGGCAAGCAGCGAGAGAGAAATGTGCCAATAACTTCAAGGAGGGCTTTGCTACAGGACTCCAATTCGGTTTAGGATTCCTTTTTCTACACATTGAGTGGCTGACGTGGCGGCGGCCACACTCCGACGTCTTGGCTTCGTTCGTTTCCATTCTCCACATCCACATCCACATCCATATCCAGGTCGATGTCGTCCTCCACAAGGGTACTGAGCTCCTTTGGCTGGACTCCCAGGAACACGGCCACCTTGTAGACGATAAACGTGAGCAGACTCATTATCCAGCCGCACACTGCGCCGAAGGCAACGCACGTGGCCACCTTGATCAGTATGCCAAAGTCGGAATGGAGGTGACAGTGGAAGGTGGTCAACTGTTTTCTGAGATAATCCATTTTTTTATTTGCCAAGAGTTTTAAATTTCGAGTGAGTGTCTAAACAAAACTTGTGAATTAGAATAGTATTACTCCGAAAACACTGTCAAATTCAAGCTCATAGCTGGAGTAGTCACATTCACATATCACCACACATATCAGTTCAGAAAGGCTTATCAAACTTCTCTCAAAATGGACCAGATGTTTCCCAACCCCATGGAGCTCTTCGTGGTCAACGTGGTCCAGCCTATTATAGACTCCCTGGCCTACCTTCTCAAGGAGGTCCACTACTTTGCATTCATCGCTGCAGTCGCCCTTCTTGGGATCTTCCTGGGACTGGTTTTCGGCATCATATGCGTCATTTGGTACAAGTCCTCACGCGATGAAAAGCCTGAGAATAAGGTCTTCAAATCTGAGCAGGGTGAAGCCGGCGACTTGAAGAAGAACCATTAAGCTAATATTGCTGTTTCAAGTTTAAGACAATCGTACGTTCATGGAGCCTAATAAAGCAAAACTGCAGTTCAGATATTGGTTTCTTATAATTATTCTTATTATAATTCACAATCTATTGGAGCTATAAATTCGCCATGTATTTGCAGTAACATTTGTTTATGCTGAAATACAGCCAAGAAAGGAATTAAGAAAGGAAAAAACTTAAAATATTTACTTGCACCACAACAAAGGGAACTTTTTGGGGTTTAGCTGGGATATTTACTTCGCTAAGCACATTTTAATTTCCCCCAGGAAACCGGAGGCTGACTATGCAATCAGTAAGGAAAAACTAGCAGGACTAGCGGGGCATAAACTAAATTTGGTCAAAAATGTCCTCACCCTAAGGATGTAATTTTGCCAAAACGCAAAATATTTGCCAAAGGAGGAAACCCGCCCGGAAGAGGCGAAGGCGCAGACGGAGGTTAGGTCAAAGGACAACGTCTTAAGTAGCAGGAGACGAGCCCCCAACGGCATAAAGACAATTTAAGTGCTCACTTAGTTCGTGGAGTTCATAAACAGGACGCTGGGTGAATTCGAAAACGACGGCGGTGAGCCAAGGGCAAGTCGTCCCCCGGCCCCCATCCACCAACCCTTTTTTTGCGCAGGAAAAAAACAAAATTAAATAAAATTTATTTTTATAACGAAATTTCGTGACACGGCCGAGGTGAAAGGAGCCCAGTGGATGGCAGTCGGCCAATGTGGTCTTCACGAGTTTATTACAATTTCGTCGTCACAAACACGACCGGGAGCAAGCGGAAACGAGACTAAGAGGGAAAATGATTGGTTTTGTCGTCATCGTCTGGCGCAGCGGAGCAACAAATAGACGGCAACAAAATGGCCAAAGTTTCAGCGAATGTTAAACTTTGAGCAGCAAATGCAAAAACGCAAGTCAACAGAAACAACAAGAAGGAGAGTCGCAGGAAAATTAAGTTTCTGCGCCGCTGCGTTGGCATAGGAAAGGCTTCGAACGTCCTCAGACGCGGTCAAATTAAAAGCGCATTGCGAACCGAGTCCCCGGGGGACATGCAGGACACACAGGACGGAGTGCACACAGAAATTTGCCATATATTCGGGAAATCTCCTTTGATTTCAGTGCGTTAAAGCCAAATATGAAACGTCTCGAATTAAGGAAACTGTGCCTCTTTTAAGAATTTGTTTGCACCATGAAGAGGGTTAATCCTTGTATGATTTAAGTTTTACTAAATTCAATAGGTACATAGTATAGATTATTTGTTTTAATCTTCTTGAAATAGCAATGAAAATATATACAAATACTTACTAATTTTTTCCAAAATATGATTGGTTCCCATTGACTTACCTGAAAAGAAAAGATACAAGAGGTTAATCAAACGAATAAAATACATATACAATTTAATAGAATAGTTTAATTTTGGAGAAACGATTCAAGTGTGTTTTGATTGGACTAAAAATAAGGTCAAGATCTTAAGGAGATATCCAGGAGGTATACTAAATGGAGAAAGTTCATATTGAAGTAACACTCAAGTCACCTTTTAATCTTTCACTTTTCTTAATATATGTATTTCATTGCATTCCTGTTACCATCATGACGTTACTTGCTTTCTGCCGGTCAAAAATGTCAGCGGCAACGCTTTCGTCGCCATCGCCACAATCCATCACAATCACAAAGCCAGAGCTTAAAATCGGAGTCGAAAATGAGGAAGGAGATGCGGGACAGGCCTCCTCACCCACTCACCCATATGCACGGAGTCAGTCCTTCAGTCAGCCTGTCATTCAGCAATAATACCGCAAACCGAAAACGCGTTGCAACTTCCCCAAGTGAGGACCAGTGTGAGTGGATACACAGGAAATAAGTACCAGAGATGTAAGTAAAAATATTCTGTATATGGTATTTGTATATTTTCCTTATAATAACCTATGATGCTTACTCGTTGTTTTGCATTCTGCCTTGGTCTTATGGTTTTGCTTGAACTAAATGAGTTATTGGAATAAGTTTAGAAAAGTTTTGGAAGGGTCAGAGATTCAGTTTTATGAAGGGATGTTAGTCGATAGAAATGATATATCGACAAAAATATTGGACTCAAATATCGTAAAGTTAAATATAAAAAATTTAGAAAAATATATCTCATCTTATAATCAATACCTTTTGAAAATATGTCCATAATATGTCATATTTTTTACCGATTATATTTTAAGCATTTTCGATAACCCCTTTATTTAGTTGAAACATAGTTTAGGCTAACTAGAAAATCGATTCATCGTAGCATACCTTACTTTCAGAGTTAAAGAATTAATTTATATATCGATGCATTATCGATATATCCATTCCTAGTTCATTACCAGCTGAGTTTTCATCCTCATAATGCTCAAAATTTAAAGACAATATGCAGGTATTTTTTTTCGCAGTGCATATATGCTCCATCTACCGGGGGACGGTTAGCTGTGGCGGAAACAAGGGTCTGGAGCAACGGGCTCGCGGGCCCAGACGTCGGCTTACCAACCACATTTGTCATTTAAGCTCAACCAAATGTAATATGAAAATCGGCATGAATGGGGAAATGTCAACGTGCATTGTGGAGTCACAGTCGCAGTCGCAGTCGCCGTTGCAGTCACATTCACAGGCTCAGCGGTTGGTTGGCAATGGTGGCGGTGGCTTGGTGGTTTTCCCTGTATGTTGTGGAATTTCCTGTCAAGCTAATTTCCTTTGGGTGCTGCTGTTTGGTTGGGATCGCGTTGCATTGCCCTGAGTTGGCAGCCCATTGAATCAATTCACCTGCATGCATAAAATATTTTCGCTCAAAAAAGTCGTGTGCACTCGCAAGCACACACACTGAACGTTTGTTACATGGGGATGGGGATGGGGGGTACTGTGCATGCAAAATATTTCAAACATTGCATATTTTATAGTTTATTGACTGCGCTCCTTCATCCCCTGCCCAATCGTTTGTCGACGAGTTTGGGGTTGCCCCACTTGTCCGCCTCTTTCCCCCCTTTTTTTTTGTGTCCATTTACGTCGCGTAGTTGACACAAAATGAGCGCCATGCAGAGCGTCCCACTTGGGGAAGCCCCTGCCTGCCGGCCCCTTCCCTTCGGCGGGAATATTTGTTCCATTTGCCATTTACCACCTTGACTTGTTTGCCAATTGCAGCAGAAACTCGTGGAGTAACGTGTCGCTACATTTGGGAATTGTTGTGTATTGTGCACACCCACCGCATAAAATAACATATACACATTTGCACTATGTGTGTACATTTTATGCGCCCTCGACCCACCCGGGGGCAGAGTGGAGCGGGTGGAGCGACTGCCATGTGTTATTAAAATTTATGTGCGAAAAAGGTGTCGAAAGCCGGACACGGGACCTGGGAGATGAAATGCGGGATACGGCACAGTGGAAGCCCTCAAAGTTGTTGGGCACCGAAATGTTTTTTCAAGCTTGTTTTACAAAATTAAATGTTGTTTTTGAAAGGTGTAAAGAATGTCGAAGAAATTGTATTTATTAATTTAACAAGTTTAAAGTTTTAAGTGTATTTATTTTTAATATAGCGAAGGTTTTGTATAATAAATAATACTATTAAATCAATCTAAAAGTTTCGTTTCTTTTTCGTATTTCCTAATTTTTAAGTACCTTAATTAGGCGTATTCTCGGAATAAATTAAATAATATTGTTCAACCGAAAAATCAATAAGATGTTTCCAAAATACGAAATGGAAATACACAATGATGCTGATAAGATTTTAGTGCTTTACGAATTAGGAATACACTTCTTGTGAGTTATAAGAGGAAAGAAAATACTCATTTCATACTATTATATAGAATAGAATATATTTGGATTAAAATAAATTTAAAATGTAATTTCGAACCTTATTGGATAAGACTATTTTCTGAATTAAAAAAACAAAAACAAGGGTTACTCCTTTTGTTTACTTTTCAATATTACAATCTCTTAAGCTCAAGCTTATCTGTTTGCACAATTAATTCTGAACAAAGAGGCGCTCTGCGGTTCCAGGAAAAAGTTCAAAGCGATAACCCTCCCTAGTACCTGGTCCCAAGGCATCCGAAGATGCCCTAATCTGTTAGTTGGCAGTCTACGTTCGGTGTCTGCGGATCGCAATGGGTTCAGTTCGACTGCTGGTGCTCTACTTTTTGCCTCTCCTGGTGCTGGTGGAATTCGGAACGAGTATGACCAACGATGATGGATGGGCCCAGTACAAGAGCAGATACAAAAAGGTGTACAGTCGCGAGGACAACCACCACCGAGCGATGTACAACAGAAAGCTGCAAGTCATCCGGGCTCATAACAGGCTCTATCTCCAGGGCAAAGTGAGCTACTGGATGAGGCTGAACGAGTTCTCCGACTCTGACCAGACTGTGCTCTTCATGGAACGGAGGGCGGTTCATCCGCCCGCGGAACCGACCACAATGGGAGTCGTGAAGGGTCCCAACTACAAGACCTACAACCAGATAAGGGGCGGAAGAGACTGGCGCCAGTTCGGCATCATTTCGCCTGTGGGAACGCAGGGTACCGAGTGCCTTAGTTGCTGGGCTTTCTCCACTTCCGGAGTACTAGAGGCGCACCTGGCAAGGAAGACCCGCCGGCTGGTGCCACTATCGCCCAAGCACCTGGTGGACTGCGTGCCCGAACCCAGCAAAGGCTGCTCGGGTGGATGGGTGAGCGTGGCCTTCAACTACACCAGGAACCATGGCATGGCAACGCTGTCCTCCTATCCCTACGAACCGAGGGCAGGAAGGTGTCTCTACAATCCCAAGCACAGTGGAGGCACCTTGAGGGGCTACGTCACACTGAACAAGAAATGCGAAAAGGAGCTGGCCGAGGTGGTGTACAACATCGGACCCGTGGCTGTATCCATTGACCACATGCACCCGGAGTTCGAGGAGTACGGCGGCGGGGTCTTAAGAATTAAGGATTGCCGCTCAGAACGGATTGTCCTTACGCACTCCGTCCTCGTGGTGGGCTTCGGCACGGATCCGACCTGGGGCGATTACTGGCTGATCAAGAACTCCCATGGCCTAACCTGGGGCGAGAATGGCTACTTCCGGTTGGCGCGTAACGCCGGCAACATGTGTGGCGTGGCCTCCCTTCCCCAGTATCCTATTGTATAAGGATTGCATTAAGTTAAAATGGTGAAATATATTTTGCAACTTTTCTCAATATAACAAGTACGAACCCGTATCTTAATACATATTTTATTTGAATTTGTTATCACCTAGTTTAAGGTGTGTTTATTAAAATTTGTATTATATTCCGCTTCCATTTCCAAACAAGACTTTTCACTTAAAAAGAGTTATTTTCACTCTCTGTTAAAGGTTTCGAAGTAGCTTGAAGGTCTTTCAAAGTCGTGTTGCATTGTTGTGTAGCCGCTTTCTGTTTAGTCACGACACACAAAAGAAGGCAAAGAAAACCGGGAAAGTCTAGAACAAATATGACCGCCTGTAAAGCCAAGGCAAATATGGTCAAGGATTTTTTACATGCAATGGTGGTTCCAGAAGGGGACGCCAGCGCACACACAACAGCTAAATGCACGCACTCCTGAAACGCCAAGGCTGAATGTGTATTTTCTCGCTTTTACTCTGTCCATCGGAGGGTAAGTGCACTTGCAGAAAACCCAAGAAAAGTTCATTTATAATTTAAAAAAGAACAATAAAAATTATATATGAATATAATAAAGCAAAGATAACTATTTTTTCGATATAATTTTATCTCACTCTATAGATATTTTCTGGGAATCTAAGTAACCGCATGACTAAGGAGGGTATCCAGCTCTCGTGCTGACTCTTTTCTTGTGCAACTCCTGCTCCCATTTCGGAGGCCCCTCGGCTATTCTCCCCTGGGGTCACAGAGCTGTCCGGGCTCTGTTTGCGTGTCTGCAATTTGTTGCATAGCTGCGTTCTGAGCCATTTCTGCTTTCGAGTGGGGTAATTAGGAAAGCAGAAAAGCGAAAGCCTGCGGAGGAGGTTCTTTGCAGCCGAACCAGTCAAGGAAAACGTCACTTGAGCTTGCGCTGAGCTTAAGTAAATAATATAATATAAAAATAAATAAAACTGTGATAACCTGACAGACTTAAAGATGCTGTCTACGATGCGGCTTCGGGCTCTGGCTTATCAGTAGCAAAACAGTCGCAGGCCATTACCCCGCCCATGGTCAGCAGGAAAAGTTGATGTCCACACACACTGGGGGCGGACTCACACACACCTGCCGCACACTTTGTTGACGCTCAACTCTTCACTGTCCTGTTTTGATATTATAAACCCTTTGACATGCAGCTGACTCTGTTGCTCCAGCTGCTATTGTTGGATATTATGCTGCGAGGAGGACTTTGCATCGTTTTCCTGCTTCCAACTTTATCGGCATGGCCTGCCATCCTTTGGGGCCGTCCGCCTGGCAGTTTTTAGAACAGCTGTCAGTGTCTCACCGACTGTCAACATGTCATTCAACGTGCAAATTAACAACAATATGCTAACGGCGAAGCCCGAAAGCTTTAGAAAATCGACACTAAGATGGACGAGACTGAGAGCTCTCTATATTAACTGCCAGCCTTTAAACACTGCAAATATTACTTTAATAATCATCGCCATTCTTTATCCAGTTGCCTGAATATGGCGGGGGGCGGGCTTGTATTATTGCAGGCGAAAGGGAAGGGGTGTCCGTGCCCCCTTGCTGTACAAACCATAAATGATTTACATGCAGCGTTGTGGTTCTCGTCGCTGCCTTCAACGCAGCTGGTAGCAGTTTTATCAACATTTCCTCCCGACAAGGCGACAGAGCGAACCAACGAACGACCGAAGAATTCCATGAGAGGGAAGTTGGGAACCACAGGATATGGAAGTCAAACAAGAATGGATGTGCTGCTGGGCAGGGCATTCCTGCGCCGAAAAGTATAATGCATTTTCTGCATCGGTTTGTAAAATAGTTTCGCCTACTTACACGCGTTGTAACTGAGTTTACGGAATGAATTCCAAGTATCAAAAGTTTTAGAGTAGCCTCAACCGTTCTTTATTTTTAGTAATAGCAAGTTATCATTTCTTGCACATTTTTTTTAATTCCCTATTTTATTCTCTTAACTTTCGTGTATTGCTGAGTACATGAATATGGCATCGCGTAAACGCAGTTTGTCTGGCAGAAATAAATATGAAGTTTTCTTCCTGTTTTTCTCCCACTCTCCTCGAAAAGTTTACACTGTGCAAATATTAAGAGAGCTTGCTTTACGAGGGCGGGCTTGTAACTTCTACCCTGTTGCACTTTTCTTCTCTTTTAGATTGATTTACCTTTGCCGAAAAATTATATGATGATTTTGATGCAATTTAGGTGAAGGTAATTCTGTCAGCAAATAAGGTCATGTCAACTTTACTTATTTTCTATCTGTACAAATCGGGCTCTGACTTATAATTACATTTTCTTTGACTGTTTAAAAACTATGTTACACACTCTTGGATTTTTTTCCCTTACATTTTGCATAACAATGCCGTTTCTTGGCTGCTGTGGCCCACGCTACCAATCCGAACTCTTATCAGAAAGAGAGTGGCATACATGGAATTTTTCCTTTGATCTGCAGTTTGAAAGGATCTACTTTTGAGTATATGTACCTACGTTTTTGAAAGCAGATTTTTAATTCAGCTTTTGAATTGCACTGATGTGCATATGTGTTACTCCGCAAAATCTATTTCTGAATTGCACAGTTGTGCATATGTGTATTTCGCCGCATAATCTATTTCGGCAAACACTGTGGTAATATAATTTCATGTGATTTCCTATTTTCGTATTTTAACAATCCGTGAAATGATCGATGGGTGTCCTCTCCTCCAAGAGTGCAGCAAGCTGTGGTCCCTGCTATGTACACCACGCACACACAGAGCTCACACCTCCGCAGCTGCATCCGCCAGGCGCGCCGGCCCCAGAGCTCGCATCAGTTAAGTAAATAACATTTTTCGCACTCTTAGTCACGTTCCTAATCATTTTTATTTGGTAACTGCTTGGAAAACGTTTGCACAAGCGGCAGCAGTGGCAACAATAGTAGACGATTGCCGGGACACTCTCTATGGCCACTCACACACGCTCCCACACGTACACTCGCAATATTTGTTGGCACTAATATCGTTTATTAGCTTGGCACTTGAGTGTTTAAATGCTGAAAAATTGTCCGTGATAGTCCTTGGGAGGCGAGGAGGACATTACGGGGCATGTGCACGGAGGAGCTGTAACGGGAAGGCGGAAAGTGCGATGCGGGACATTCGAGAGTCGTGGCCATCGTTGAATTTAATTTCAAATTAGTTGAACACTTGCCGCTTTCAGCATTTTGTGCGTAGGAAGCATTTTCTGCCAGCACAGACAGAGAAGGTCCTCTTCCGTTTAATACCCGATATTCGCAGGGGAAAGGGATAAAGAGCATTGCAATTTAGATAAAGTGAATTTCCTAAATATAGTAAGCACGCATTTGATTAGTTAACTTCTCTTAACGATACTCAGCAGTCTCATAACCCATATTCAGGCAGTTAATTTATCTTAAACACTTTTGTATAAAAACATAAATTATGTGAATTTATATTAAATATTTGGCTCTTCTGTTTTACTTCCACTTAATTCATGTCGGTAAACCAAACTTTTCATAAAAGAACAGACAGGCAAGTTCACACGAAAAACCAACGCCGACAGGCGGATGCGGTCAATGTATTCCAGACACATTCACTCCTCCCCAGTTGTGTCTTAAGCCAAATATCTTTTACAATTGCAATCTCAGCAGAAATCTGTCAAAAAATGCTAGAATCAATGAGGCTTCCAGACATTTTCTGTCTACATACCGACCAAAAGTACCACAACAAACCACAGGATCTAAAAGGATTTTCGCATTTCTTGCCGACACTCTACAATTTGAGGGGCGGCTGGAGCCGGCGAGCGGAAGGAGGAACAGAAAAACATTTTACAATATTTACATCAGCAATAAACTCATTTCCGCTATCAGGCCTTCGGGTGTGTGTGCCAGAGACAAAAGTAACTAGAATTTGCACAAAATTTGGACAATTCCTTCTCCTGTTGACTAAAACACACGACAGTGTGTCTGTGAAACTGTGTGCGGCATTCTCTGCTTTCCTTGATCTGTTTCTGCAACACTTGTTTAAGCACCAGCCTACTATTTTAATTGTGTCTTACAGAATTTATAATCAGTCTGCTTATCACATCGGTTTTCCACGATGTCTTCAATATTACCACTTGTACATCCGTAATTAAATATGGATATTATTAAAGTCAAACAACTTTAGTCGCGTTCTGCAATTTCAAGATTCATGCCCGTCGAAAAATTTTAGCCATACATAAATGGAAATTTAAATACAAACATAGATGAAAGCATTTTGTTCTTAAGAAATAAATATTACATTTTGCTGCACGAAAGAATTTAGGGTAAATGAACTAGGAGTTTAAATAAAAACTACCAAAAATCAATAAAAATATGCATAAAATGTTCAACATTTTTTAGCAGGTCTTCTTCTGTCTAGAAGATCAAACCTGGTATAAAAACCAATATAGTAAAAACAAATTCATGAAGACCAGACAAGAAAAACGTTACAATTAATCCAGTGGCACAGAAATCTGAACAACAAGGTTATTGTCCCATTCGTCGTTCAAAACCCTAAATATTCCTGTGGCCTTTAAAAAAACAAGTAAAAAAGGGAACAAATTATTGCGCAATATTGGCTGGCTTATTGTGCGCAAAACCGCAAAGGCAAATTTATGGCAGGCGATGCATATGGCTAAGAAACAAATATCGGGGACCCAAAACTGAACGAGAATGGCTCATAAGTCACGTTGGCCGCCGCCATTACCAATTGCTGTCAAATGGCATATTGCCTTACCCTTCCAGAATTCGTTTCTTACTGCTGCATTGTTGTGCAATCAGGGGCTGGCAAAGGTAAGGTTGACGATTGCGTGGCCAGAAATAGCACAATTTTCTTATTGGATTTCAAAAAGACATTTTCCCAGAACTTGGGGCTGGGACAGGTGCCCTGGAGCGAGCAGCGTTCCCTGCCAAGTAACATGCCATACACGTCTATTGATTTGTTATGACGATAAAGATACCGGTGTAGGGCGGGGTAGATGGATGAAGCAGGGGGTTCCTATAACAACAATGTCTGTCAAACGTGGAAAAGAAGGCGAACTCACTCATAAATGGCAGCAGGAGCAGCAGCAGCACGAGCAGCAGCAGCGTTGATGCCGTTGTCAGGAGCCATTGTTGGTCCTTTCCCTCCTTGTTGACATTTTCATTAGCAAATTAATTTTAATTGATTACATTCTATGCGAAAATACGCAGACAGTGTGAGTACCTGTCGCAATATATTGAATTACCAATTTATTTATAGCCCTAACTAGCTATACAAATAGGTAACGAGGAAAATATAATAATGTGTGTTCCACAGAAATATTTGTTGTCTGAAATTAAATTAATTTTGTGAAATACTAGATGAAACATCATTTCGACTTTTGTCTGACTTCAGTCGCTATAAATGCCGACATTTTCATATTTATAGATTTACCAATGGATTATGGGAATTCTGCTTTGATAATACAGGTAAATATAAACACCTGCGTTACTACCATTCATTTAATTTGGTCAATTTTAAGGTGGCATGACTATGCTTAGAGTTGAAATTAAGAATAATAAATATCATCTACGGAAAGCAGTTTTAGACTTGAGAGCTGTTAACCACTTCTAGAGAAACACAAACAAGATGTCTTGAATTTTTCCTACAAAAATTGTAGAACTTATTCCGCTCGCAAATTTAAATTTCAACGAAAAAGGGAACCGAGCTTGGGGTGCAAAAATTGCCGGGAAAATCACCTGCAACCCTCACGAGATGAAACTCTTATCTCGAGCACTTACCTTGTTGCCAGATCCCGATGAACGAAATTCATTTGCTCCAAATGCTTCATGCCCGATGCAATTTGTGTGGCAATGTAGACTAAGCAGCCGTAGCTGTGTCCGTCGCCGTCGAAGGAGTCGCAATCGGGGTGGCGCAGCGGATGCGGGTGCGGAAGATGCCGACATGAAATGAGAATTTGAAAAGTTTTCCCATTCGACGGAGGTTGGGTAGCCAAGTTAACGAAGTTTTAACATCCGTTTGCGCATGTTGGTGGTTGGTCGGTCGTTCGTTGTTCGTTGTTCGTCGGCGGATCGGCGTAATCATTGAGCACGAGAACGGAAGTGTAGCGTCGGCAAATGGCGTCAGTACAGGAAGTCCGATAAAACGCACGCAAAAACGCAGCAGGACGAGCAGGACGAGCAGAAAAAAGGAAAATGTGGCATAAAATGCGGGGGAGAGACAACGCATTAGTTAAAAAGTACGATGGGGGCACGGGCACTCAGACAGCCGCAAACCTTACCTCAGGCTCTTGTTGGCCATCAAGCCGCTGGTCTCGGCCACATGCTCCTGCAGGAACTGGTTCAAGTCGCCAAGGCAGTTCGAGTAGTCCTGCACAATGCAGATGGGCTCGTCCCGCAGACAGGCTCCCACCAAGCGGGCCACGTTGGGATCACTAAGCCGCGCCAGCTGCTTGGCTTTGCTGCGGAACTCCTTACGCAGGTGATCGACGGCCCCAGGACGCAGGGTGGCCACCGCCACAAGGGTGGCACTGTGGGCGGGGAGAGAGGTGTCACTTATTATTAGTATCAATTTGTAAACTGAGGAGGATATGGGGATATGAGCTCAGAAAGAAAAAATCCCCTAGAAAATCCCCTACAAAATGGAGACAAGTGTGATTTCTTTTAAATGGAGTACAAAAAAGATTTCGTATTATAATTATTAAAGCCAATATCTTGTCTTTAACGAATGTTCATCTATATGCATTTTCTTATTTTCTAATTGATCGCAGATAAAATCAGCGCTACAAGGAGTTGATCCTGGAAACAATGGCTGTTTTATAGAAAAGGCTGCGTTAAAGCGACACGATTGGAAAATAAAATAGTTAGATGAAAAGCTATTAATGTGATGAACCCAGGCCGAGTCAATCCCTTTACTGGCCACTCTTGTTGTTCCCACAAATACTTCCACAACTGCGGTGAAGACCAAACAGCAAAAACAGCCGGAGCACATGCTTTCAAAAAACAGAAGCTTATCAGAAATTCCATTATAAAAAGTTTAACCCATAGTCAAAGGGAAAAAACAGGGAAAGAAGGACAATCCAGCATCACCGTCACATCCGACAGTTAAGGACAGCAACCGAAGTACTCCGGATGTGAGATGAGTTTTTGTTTTCCCTAGTCTGTTACCTTTGATTTCGCTTGGTGCCGTTTAATTGCGAAATGAATCACATTGAGGGGACGACTGCCACAACATAGAGTTGCAAATGTGCAATATTTCTTATAGCAGCACATCAAAATCAATGGAAAATGGAAAATGGATACTTCTCAGCGGCCTGAATAAAAAGTATAGTTAAACTAATGTTTTGTAAGAAATAAAGCAATGCAAAGTATAAAAAACGCATAACCAGAACGTGTGCTAGTCGTCAATACATAAAAAGCACTTTAAAAGTTTTGTATATGAAGAAAAATTGAATACCCACACGGATTCCCAGAACAGTTGGCAAACAAAAAGCAACAATGGAAATGAAAAAGCATACAAAATATTTTTTGGCAGTTGGCGCACTCCGGGCGCTGCTAAAAATAGACGTAGTGAAAAAATCGTGAACAGAAAATAACATAAATTGGTATTCAGTTAAAAATGTGCAAAAATATTTTACGCACGCGTGTCGTTTCTTTTATTTTTACTCCTTCCATATCCTACGTCAAGGTGCGTATCCCCCACGCCGCCCTTTCCGGTCAGTAGTTTTTGTGAACTATTTTACTTCAGGATATTTTCCTTTTTTCGGCGGTACATTTATGAATAATTTTCGCGCTTGCTGTTGAATTTTTTAAATGTAAATGCCGCTTCGCCACGCTCTCCCCTCGCCCTGCTTTCTATGAAAAAAATACCCGGGACATACGGTTGAGAGGGAATCGACTTATCTGCGGGAATGCCCTTCAAATGGATGCGGGCTGAAGGGTGTGTGGGTGCGGTTAGTATCGCCACGAGGTAATTTACGTATATTTTTGCTATAAATTAATGTGCCTGCAGGTCGTTAGGATGCCTAGAATATGGATGTTCTCATGTGTGTGTTGTTTGAGATTTATGCAAATGTTCAGCAACGTAAAAAGACCATTCACCGATGTGTTGGTGTTGGTGTGCGTGTGGGTGTCTGTGGGGTAATTACATATTCATTGAATTTTACATAAACTTGTCAGCTAGTATTCATAGTGTCGAAGGTTTCACCCGCAAACGCAGAGGAGGGGATACCCCGTAATGGGGGGATTATTGGCTGGGCGCTCTCTAAGGCTTAGAAGATAACCAAACCACTAAGCTCTCGCCCGCCTCCCCCCCGTACGCATTATAAGCTCATTAATTATTCATAAATATTGTTTTACGCAATTAGTTAATTTCAGGATTGATTGAATCACTTTTGTCCACATTTGCTTCAGTTTAACTTCTTCCCTCAACCTTGCCTGACATTTGTTTGCGTCTGTCTGAAATTTGGAGCCATGTCGGGCTTTTATCCTATCGTTCGAATAATGTTAATAACACTTTTAAAATAAGTCTGGCTTTTCATTCTAAGAGACTTGCTGAATCAAACCATGTCTAAGCTCGTACCTTTTAGGCAATGCCTACTGTGAGCATATGGCTGAGTGCCGCTGGGAAATGTTTTCATTTTCCCTTCGTCCGGTGCGTAATATGGCTTTGATTTTCAACTCTGCCACGTCTATTATCATTTCCATCTACGGTGGCCGACAATAAAGTCCATCTGTTGTCTGATTACTGTCTATCCGGCTGTCTATTAATATTTTATCATTCTGCCAGGCCCCGGGAGGCGAGATCGGGCACTTCAAGTTGCCTGCCACAAAATTCCCTATTCCATATTGAAGTTCGCCTCACTCGGCTCCGCATGCAGGCCGCACTCTCTCTCTGTGTGTGTGTTAATTATTTTGCATACATCTGTCTGGGCCTCGGAGGTTTCCCTGCTGGTTTTTGCTGCCGCTGCAGAGAATTCCCTCCATGCCGCCCTGCCGCCCTGCAACCCTGCCACCCCCTCGGGATGACTTTGGCAGCTGCCCGAGAGTCTGCATGGGCAATATTACGTATACGTAATACGTTTTGCGGCTTTCGAACCGCAAAACTATTAAAGCAAGCAGGCAAATCGAATTGTTACGTTGCATATTAAAATGTGCCAGGAACAGAATATTGGCCTGCCATGACGACATTGTTCGAAGCTTGACTCTAATTGATTTTTGCGCTTGGAAACCGACGCGTCGGTGTGCAAAGACCCTGGTGGAGTGGTTCTCTTGTACTGGGTACATATGTTTTAATTGATAAAGGAATGGAGGGGGACCACTGAAATGTAATGGGACTGAGGGGAAAATACATTAACCTCAAAGGTTCAGACACAATTCTTGTCACTGTTGTTGATCCTTTTCTAAGACAGCAAATTTATTCAACTATAATTGTAATAATAATAATTTAAGGATTGCAGTTTATAGTTTTATATACCTGAGCTACAGAGTAGCTTGCAAATATCTCTGCTACACAGAAACGGGATTTTTCGGGGTTAATATTCTTTCACTCCAACCATTTTAAAACCCTCGCAAAGAGCAGATGGGAAGTGGTGTGTGTAGTTTGGTCTGTTTGCTGGATTCTGTACTCACTTCAGCACATTCGTTTCGCACAAGTGCAGCTCGCCAAATACGCCGGAGCCCAGCTTCTCGACGATGACCAGCGACTGACGAGGAAACTCCTGCACTTGGCAATTGGCCTGCTCCTCGTTAATGTCGGCAAAATTAGCGCTCATATCCAAATTGTAATGATGCGGTTTTCCTCCACTCCCGCCGCCCCCGCCAGTAGGCGTGGGCGTGGTCGCCGCGGTGGTCGATACACTGAGACTGAGGGATCCGCTGCTCTGGGAGCCCGGTGGCGGCACGGACTTGCTGCAAATTGGTGTGGCTGCGTAATATTTCTCCGGCGGCGGTGGGACTGGCGGCGGGGGCAGCGGCAATGTGGCAGCATTGAGGGAGTTGCGTGCGCTGGTGGTCACGTTGCCAACCTCGGAACCCGGTGGCACCACCGCCGCCACCCCGCTACCAGCAGCTCCCAATCCCAGGCCGCAACCGGGTCCAGCGGTAGGGGGATTGGGCAGTAGCTGCTGCATGTGAGGCACCGCATAGTCCTGGCACACAATGTCCGGAACATCTGCAAGGAGACGGGGCGATGTGAGAGAGAGTGTTAATTTTAGACCGTAAAAATGGAAGGAATGCCAGCTGCCAGTGCAAACTTAACCGCACTAAACAATAAAACTTTTTTAAGCACCAGACTAAAAGTTCCTCGCAGGCACCGAGCTATACAAATTGCATTGTGAAAATTTAAGAAACATTTGGAACTTTTTCTTAAGCTCGCATAAAATACGAATAATAATCCCTTGAGGTTAGAGGAGGTGTTGGTATTTTTATGCTTTCCAACTATTTTTCCAACTTATTATACTATTTTATTTATAACAAGGAAGATCCTTACAGTCGAGTATTCTGGTAATGAAATATCACATTTTTAAATCATTATTTACTTTCAGGTGGCACATACAGCAGATTCGCGACCTTGTGATGCTAGGATGCACAGATCCTATTCACACATCCTTATGGAAAATAAGATCTAAATGGCTTAAATGACTTATCGAAGCTTACTTAAATGTTAATGCTCAAGTAAATAGTTTTTGTTTAGTATAGTAGCTTGTCGTTTAGGTTGGCAGCCACCGTCAAGAAGTATATCAAGACTAAGTGGTCCTGGAAATCACGATATCCCCGGCGGCAGGACTCGTTCCGCTGCCTCCGCACACACGCTGAGTGTACAGCTGCACCACAATCAATTGCAATATGCAATGGCAATGGCAATGGCATTTCAGATACTACATTTCGGGGATCTCTGCACTCGCCACTTTTGCTGGCGAAGCATTCATCTCGCCTGGGCTTCGCCTGGTTTTCATTTGTCTTGTCCAGGACTTTTCTGCCTTAAACTTTAAACTTTTCCCATTTAGTCAGAGGAGAAGGAGCGACGTGGCAGAGCGTTCGAAGAGATGAGAGCTTGGGCCTCGGGGTGGGAAAAATGGCGTGTGGCAAAAAACTAAATGAAATTAATTGCAACTTGGCGCAGCGACGGGGAACTTTTAATTTTATTGTTGTAATAATATTATTTAGTTTGTGTGTGTGCCTGGGTGTTTGTGCTCCGTTCCCATTGTCAGTCTGCTTTCGTTTTGGCTTGGCTGTCATTTTTGCATTCGTTCCGTCCAAAAAGTACTAGAAAGACATAATGTAGGAGTCGGAGCGAGCGACAGAGACAGCGCCAGACACTCGGCGAACGTTAATGACAAAACTTTTCGACCAACGAGCGAAATTCGTATGCAAGTTTCCTCTGGAAACTGCTGTGTGTGGAGTGGTGTGTGTCCCTGTGCGATCCTGTGTGTGTACCCTCGGTCTATGGGAATGTCGTGTAGTTGAGCAATCAGTGCCCTCAGTTTTGAAGTTCCACTGAAGTTTTGCGGCCTTACGTTTTCAATTTGTAGACATTTGCAGAAATTTTCACAGTACTCCATGGGTATGTGGTTTACTCGCTCAGTATGAGGCTTTAAATAGCGGGTTTTATAATAAAAATATAAAAATATATTCAAGAACATTTAAAATAAATATAGGTACAACTTCAAAAAGTTGACTTACTTTTATTAATTACCTACTATATATGGAAACAGTCAAAACTAATACTTTAATAGCTTTTAAAATCTACAAGAATCTCGTAAATTTTTACTTTACATTTCAAAGTTCTATAAAATGTATACAAAACATAAAATTTCTATAAAATATAATGTATATTCCAAATAAAAATGTACTCTGAATTCTTACATTAAGCATTTTTTAATTCGCTAGTGCTTAAAGAGCGTCTGTATCCTAGAGTTTCCTGAGCTCCGTCTCAAGTTATAGCCAGGTCCTTCTGCTTAAGCAAGCTGCTCCTCCAATGCTGCACAAATGAAGACATTGCAACCCAGCCATAAATTGGATTTGACACGTCGTCTATGCGAAGCTCAATTCATTGAATAAAATCATGAAATGTAGGCAAAAGTGCCAGAAAGCGACCTCTTTAGGCAAACCTTACATTTATTTTCTTACATTCCGACTTCACATTTTCTAGAATTCATGGAGTTCCGCGCATAAACTTGGCACATGCCTGACTGTGACTATAAGCGACCTGCTTTTAAACTACTTTTGTTCCTGGCCTCACGCTCGCTCTCATTGCCATGTTTATTTGCATGCAATGTTATTAAGTCGTGTCTTTCTTTTACCAGCCCTGGCCTCTCGTGTGCTCCTCCTAGGTAGTGCAAATTGGCAGTTGACTTCAAAAATTGACTTTAATTTGAGTAAGTCTAGTCGATTTGAGCTGTGCCCGTTGGGAAAGTTTTGCCGCCGGCAAGAAGTTTGAAGCACTCAATTTGGCGCGTGCGATGCGCGCGAGACTGTGACGACCCGAGCTGAGCCGAGCCGAGCCGGCAGCCAACATAACTTATTTGAGCCAAATTAAATTATAGTAGCAACCAGGCAGAAGGCAGAAGGAGCCACAGAGCCAGGCGCAGGGACAGAGACAGACCCGAGCGGAGCGGCCACTATGACAAATATTTGCTGCCCAGTTATAAAATGCACCCAGAGGCAACATCAGAAAACTTTTTGGCAAATGACTCAAGCGCATGGAAGGCGTGCCATAAACGCTTATGAGCTGTGCCGCAGACGAAGACTCCGGCTGGCATGTGGATGTGTGGCACGGAGGACGTGGGGGATGCCAGAGCTGTGACGGGAATGTCCTCGGAACAATGGAGACTGCATACACGGCCGAAGTCCGCAGAACAAAAAATTTGTAACATGCCTTGGGCCCCGGCTCCCCTCTGCGGACACGCAGGAGTATTAGAATTCATTACAATTTACGGAGCGGCGGTCGTAACTCCTAACTGCAGTTCTATGTCTGTGTGGCAATTAAAACCGAGCACACAAAAAAGTGTGTCCGAAAAAAAGTCTACATGGTAGATGAACTGTTAATACTCTTGGTGTCCTTCGGCAGTTCTGGTTTTCGCAATCACAGAAGCAGCTCGGTTTTCATATATGTGAAGGGCTTGAATGAATTCAGTTTAAAGAAATCTTCCTTTAAACAGTTTTAAATAATTGTAAGACGTATTTAAATGATACGTAAGTCTAACGATAAGAAAGAAACACAGAAATAAAAGAAAGTTTAATAATTAAGTTCAAGTTATACTAATTTCTAAAGACACACATAATAATACATAATAAAAATCTGAAGTGAAACCCACATCTTTTCTCATCACCATTCGAAGCAACCCAGCCTAGAGTCCTGTCCAATATTCCTAAAACCGACTGACTCAGCAATTCCAAATTATGTCCTGCGGTGCGAGCATCGCGCTCTTCCGACCCATTTTTTATCCCTGTCCAGCTTTTATCGGTCCAGAAGCCCTTTCGCCCTGCCAACGACGCTCCACCTAGGCTACGGATCCATGTTGTGCGCTAAATTAAGCATTGCTCTACGTAGCCGGCCCCGCTGTCGGTGTGCCTGCAGGAGCATTCGCATGTCCTGTCACAGGCAGGACGCAAAACATCAAACTCATCAAGAGCGACACCAGCAGCTGGGCCAGAGAGCCGGGTGGGGAGTAGTCAAGTGTCGAGCTGCAAGCGCAGTTTTATGGCTGATGGCAAAGGCCCACACATCATTGTCATAGGTGCATCTACTCCATGCCAGCGTCATCTCCGGGTTCAGTGTACACTGGGACACTCGTACACGGCATAGTGGTACAAGAGTTCACAATTTTATACATTAGGATAGGATTTGAATAAGCTATAAGGGATGTATAGGGAGTACCCTCGTTTTAGAAATTTATTCTGCTTACTCTCAAGATCAAAAAGTTGCATTAATAAAGCCAGATTAAGGTATATGCGCATTAATTTCTTTGGATGGTACATTTTAAGGACCTGTCTCTAGATTGTATACAAAAAATATTTTAAAATACTAAATATGCTGAGTTTTATTTGCTGCTTTGCTGGCCTTTGACCACTGTGCCTAGACTCACCTGTATATTCCGGCGATACATGCTGACGCTGCAGGTCATTCATGGAGCAAGCACTGGCCGCACTGGTGTACATGTTCACGTTGAAGGGCTCGTGGTACAGACTGTTCTTGTCAATGGACGACTCATTGTCATCCATTGTTGTGACCACCTGGGGAAAAAATGACAGCATATAGTGAAAAAAGTCTGGGTAGCTTGAAGCTGTTCGTTTTTTTTTTTGCATTCCGCACCACAGTCCGGCTGGCTCTACAGTTTTTAATCATGATTTCTGGAATATGCCCGGAGTTAGGGCTCCTGTGGGCTGGTTACTTTCTGCCCGATCTTTTTTGCTCCAGCTGGAGCTGGGCCCGATGCTGTTTGACATGCATTCTGGGTGGTTGAAGGGTGGATCTGACCCCGCCAGAGGATGCCGGCGGGCACTGTTATGCACTTTGCATGTTTTGTTACCTGGTGGAATGCATTAACAGCCCCTCGGGTCGTGGTGTGGGTCGGGGTCGGGTCAGGTTATTGCTGGGAACTGGGAGCAGGGAAGAGTAGCTTACCTTCAGGACACCGTTGCCGTTGAGTCGCTTATCAACGCCGCCGAGCGTATCCGGATTGAAATTGTGCTGAAACGCGTCCAAAACGTTGCCCCTGCCCCGGGCGCGCTTGTTACGAGCTACTATCAGCAGTATAATGGCGACCAGCAGCATTATAATTGTGGCCAGCACAGTGATTATGACGCCCACGAAGCCCGTTTCCGGTTCCTGATGGTCGATGGGTCTCGGCGAGATAACTGTGGGGGAGTGGGGAAAGCAAGGAAAGAGTTCGAGTAAAAGAAGGTCCGGGTATTTGTTTTTATTTTCCCCTCATAAAGCACTTGCTGCCAGCTAAAAATACTTAACGTAAAAAAATACATATTTCAGTGGGGTTTCTGTTTCTCTGGTTTATTGTCTGATTTTTCAATTGCCACAGCGAAACCTTTGTTTACGGATCCCAAACGCAAATGATTACTCCCCGGAGAAGCTAATCAAGCTGCGTTTTCGCATGGAAGCTACTACGAGAGGTCTCGTTGCCGGCTGCTGACTCCCACATGTAGTTTGTTGTCAGTAGAAGTCAGTAGAAATGTTCAAATCATCAATCCAAGACTTGAATATATACGTTTTTGAGTACTTAAGGGAAATGTTTCGTTGTATTTATCATTCAAAAATACCAGGAATGCTTTAAGAATGGAGAAGTACATTTTTTCCTGCTATTATTTAATTATAATTTTTAGTGTCGTTTCTTTAGTACAGAATCTTTTGCAATTCTAATAAGTTATATATCGATATTTGAAATATGTAATTTAGTATAGAATTTTAGCATACGAAAATCGATCCACTCACCTTGAGTGGTGTGCTGACTCCGCTCGCCTCCACTGCTCACCGCTCGCTCGACTTCATCTCGCTGCAGCGGATACTCGGAGGTGTCCGGCTGTCTGGCGCCATTCTGAGGTGGAGCACCTAGCACCTCCTCGTCCGTGAAGTTGCCCAGGACAGGTACTGAAAGTTAGAAAGAGGGGAAGAATGTGTTATTCGGGAAAGTGCACAATTCAGTGAAAGAACTTGCGTTATGTGAGTGATTTTAAGGAAAGGTACGAGCTGTCATTGCAAAGAAATATGTCTCATTACCACTATAAAGCCTTTTAATTTTCACAACCAGAGTTAATAAAATCCTAAATATTAACTAGATATTTTTTGAACTCTTGTTGCTGTGGAAGTTCTACGATATTCAAACTTGCTACATATACTCGTAGTACCTATGATTATATCAAAGCAACTAAAAGTTTGCAATTATCCTGATTATTCTGTAAACTGTCTAAACTATCTTTTCTTTAAAATAGATACATCCTGGTTTAAAATAAAAATGTAGGTAATATTTTAGATACGTAATGTTCATGATATATCCTAAGCATCACACTTCTCTTTAATAAAATTCCCATAATCACTGCTTCCCTCTTCAGCCAGTCCAGAAATGGCTAATTAATGCCCGATATTGGTAATCCTTTTCCTGCTCCTATGTGCTGCAAGGTAAGTGGGACGTCCACCCAAGGAGGGGGCAGGGCTGCCGGGTGACAGCTGCCCGCCTTGATAAACTGCTCCGGCTAATGGCCCCTTGCGAGCAATTAGGGGGAGATGGCAGCTGTGCAGTCGGAGCAGCGAGACGGAGGAGAGCGATTATTATGATGATGAATGGCCGAGCTCCCCGTGTCATATCAGCGCCCAGACGGTGAGTGACACTGGGGCCGGAGATCGGGGGAAAAAAGTCCGGCAAAATGAGGAAACACTGGAGCGGGCTGCCCGCCGAGTGCCAATTAGTGCTGCACACTTTCGGGTGCAACTTTACGTAAAGGCGTTGGAGCGAATGCCGGCAATTGTGTTTGCCCCTTTCCGGCGTCGGTGTTGACATTTCGCTCCCGACGCAGACAAAAACAGAAAACAGAAAACGTAAAACCATCCAATGCCCAGACAGTCGTCAATAACGAAAGGCGACAGGAACAACAACGTCGACTGGAGCGATATCCAGAAATGTTTACCCATCGGACTGTTGACTACGCTCCGTTCTTTTTTTTTATCCATTCTATATCCTTTTCCCCGGACGCCCCCTCCTTGACCGACTGCACTTCCGCCTCGGGCGTTTGTTGAACCCTCCTCGCTTGATATTTAAAAACAAAAACGGACCATTTTGTATAAATTTGGAAAAAGTCGAAAAAAGCGTTTAAAAACTCTTGAGGGAAATGCAAATTTTTACAGCTCTTGGCATTGATTTTGCTCTTGCTGTTTTTTCTGGGGGTCCGCCGTCTATTTTCTTTGGCAACAAAGTTTTGTTTTTCGTTTACTTTTGTATGTTTGAATTTAGTATGCAAACAGCGGCGGGGGCCAACGCCTTGCCCGCTCGTCCTGGCCAGATAGCTGCAGCTATTGCCTTGGCCCCAAGCTTCGCCGGCGTCATATGTTAGGGGGGAGCCGGGGCGAGAATATGTTAATGCGCCACCAAGAAAATGTTAATGGTAGGTCTGGCCAAATTACATATAGTATGTGCCAGCCGCTAACGAGATGGCCTCGATGCCCGGAGGAGCGTGCCCTTGGCTTTAATCCGAGCCTTACATTTGCCACTCAACGGGATCTCAATGCTAGTGCACTTCTTCTGCTGCTGCCATTAAGCAAATTACGAATCGAATTTGTAACTCGAATGCTTCCAAGGCCAGCGGATGGAGGCAGCGGGGTGGCGGCTTCCGTAGCCCCAGATACATCTACATATGCATCTGCGTCTGCATCTGCATCTGCTGCCGTTGTGTGACACACAAAACTCTTGCACACGACTGCACACAAAGCGATTTTCAATTAGAAAGGATTAAGCGGGCGAATTGCACAGGGATTTAAAGGAGCAGCGGCGGAGTTATTGAGATGAATTTGTATGCAGGCAGCGAGTGAATGAGGGACTGAACGGACGACTGAGCACCGAACTGGATGCATCGAAATCCGAGAGCTAGGAGCACAAACAGTCAGCTCGGTATGGGGAAATATATTGCAATGTTATTGATTTATAAGGGCAAGAGCTCTTGCCGGGCTTAAATGCATCGCTGTATTCAAAGCAAGATGGGGAAAAAGTGCGATTATAAGATCGCAATGGCAACAGAAGGCTTTACGAGATGAAAGCGAAATACAAATCTGTGAGGAAGACTTAGCCAGCGGCATCAACAAATAGCACAAGCACAGCAAAGACTTACAAATGAGGCTGGGCAAATTGGCAATACTCTTTCTGGTCATAGGGGATTCTGGAAAATATATTGCCAAGAATGGATGAATACTCCTTAATCTAATGTAATTTAAATCAAGTTCGGTAAGCTGGAGAAAATGTCATCTTAATAAAGTATTTCTGTTGAAATCTTAAGATTGCATTAACAGTATAGTATCGAGATTATGAGAAAGTTCAATCGGTTCCAGCACCAGGGAACAACATGTACTCCCATTGTTCTAAGTGCGAGGAAAAGGAAGCTGATGGCGACGAAAGGCAGGAAAGCACGGCTCTCCAGATCCTTTCAAGCCTTTCCAGCCAGGAGCCCGACTAGCATCGACTCGACTCGACTCATTGAGTTGCAAATTTCAAATGCACAAAAGTAATGCAGCTCATTTAATTTTCACAATATCCCAGTGCCTTGGCCCGGCCCAGTTGAGTTGCCACTGGAGCATATGCTGCCGGATCGGATCCCGGATCCCGTGCTCCTGCGAGCGAGTGCCAGTGTGTGTGCCAGCACTTCCGTTTCCTCTGCCACGTTGCAGTGGCAGTCGAGCAGTTGCAGCAAATGCCTTGCCCTCAACTCGCCGTGCCCCTTCCCTGTCCCGCCCTTTGTATCACTCTATGCACAATTGCACACGGCAGGGAAAACAAAGCTGCCGGCTCCTGTTGCTCATGGGTGAGTTAAGCGCAGCCCACACACTTGCCCCTCAGCTGGTAATATATTTTGCGGGTCGACTCGGGTCTGGGAGCTCTCTTTTTTAATGAAATGCGCAACGAATTTTAGTGTCAGTGGGAATTTTCAATTGCTCAAAGTTGTTCATGTTGCAGATGCAGTTGTTGCAGTTTATGTTTGAGGAGTTTGCCACCGGCAGTTGTCCTTGCAGCCTGACAGAGTACTTTGAATTGGTAACTACTGAGAATGGTTCAATGTAGGAGGGCAGCGTTCCGATAATAAAATAGTTAAGAGTTTTACCTAAAACCACAATAATATTAGCAGACAAGGAAAGAAAAACATTTAAATAAATATTTTAAATGCTCTTATTCTTTTAAATTATGAAAGAATTGTTTATCCTCTTAGTTCATGGCACACGTAGTTCAATATCTTACATCATTACAAAAATATTCATTAATTAACACAAATATTATATTTATTTATTTTTATTTATTTATATAAAGCTAGCCAAGGAGCTAACTATTAGATACGAGCATTGGCTGCTGTGGCCTACCGCTCAACATAAGTATTAGCAATATTGATTTTAACATATTCGTATTTATATATGGGCTATTCTCTGGAAAGTACAATCGCAGCAAAAACCACAAAAAATGGTCAAAAATTTATATTTTTAACATAGTAACATTAAGAAATGTTCCAATGGATCAAATTTGAAAGCCTTTATCATATTCTAAAAGAAATTTCGAAATATTCGAATGCAAACTCGCGCAACTCTCGATTTTTAATCATTTTGATGAAAAACACCATAAAAAAGATCATGTTGTGTGTTGATAAAAATCTTCAAAAGCAGAGTAACTATGCTTGGATTTTTGCTTTCTATCACCACTGGGAGATTGCAAAAATTCAAAGATAAAAGCTATTTCATGGAAATTGATTAATAACAACAATAGTTACACCTAAAAAGAAGTTGGGATGTGCAGATGTTCGAGGTGTAAATACTTTTGACCATGATTGTATATGAACAATCTTAATATATAAATGATGTATTTAGAACTATGTTCTGCGCCTGGTTACCTTTTCAGCAGGACTACGCCTTATTTACCTTAATTAGATGCTGTAAGGCCACCTCCTGATTGGGTTACATGCAACTATAAAAAAAGCAGCAAGCTGGCAACCCACCCAGCTAACCCTTTTGCGTGCGAACTTTACATTTTTTAATAAAACAATTTCAGCACCAGCATCTAGGGGTCTGAGGGGCTGTGGGGGAGAGCCGAGGGCTAGGGTGGCGCTCACCTGATATAAACGTAGTCTCGCTGAGCATCATCCAGCGGGCGGCGAAGTACAAATGCAACTGCAGGTAGCGCCCCAGGCGATGATGTAATTTGATTGTCACGTCCCGTGCATGATCCAGCACCTGGTCGGGCATGTACGAGAACTGCACGGGCTCCCCGGCGAACTGGCGGCCGCCGATGCTGAAGAAAACCTTGGCGTGGACAAACACCTGCAAGAACAGTAGCGGAGGAGACGGCGGGTGAGTGCCCGTTGGCAGTCGCATAGTGGGGTAGGGTAGGTGTAGGTCTCCCCGTTGGCCTGCGCACACAGAAGGTGTGAGCGGCATAGTAATTAAGGTAATCACACATACTTTGTATTTTACGATTCGCGGCTACTTTGGGGACACGGCGTCACTGTGGACATAGCCAACTGGCCGTTTAAAAAGGTAGTTTAAAAAGCTCTTTTGGTTGATATGAAGAAGCATTGCTAGTAGATTGCAATTTGCTTATATTATATATATTGATTTTAAATGGTATGAAATACTACGAATTTATGTCGAATCATAACATTTCCTATTGTATTCCATTTTTTAAGGTATATATTATAGGGTATCTAATAGAGTAACCAAAGGTCTCAACTAAAACTTAAATACTTTCGTCCGCCCTCTTCGTAATAATTTTATGCTACGTAGGTTGTCGTTACTACCAATTTTGGGCTCTGAGCTCACTCACGGATGGAGCGCGGAAGTGGCTTGAAAGAAATTCAATTTGGTCAGTCTTAAGCTTAACACTCTTTCGGGGCCAACCGGATGTGTAAGTGTTGTCTGAGCTGGAGTTGGCAGTTCGAATGGAGCTAATGAGTTGTCGGTCTGCTGTTTCGAAGGTGTTAATGTCCGAGTTTGTGCACTTGGGTATTGGCTAAGTTGGCACAATTCAATGACAATGTATTGAAAGTGATTTGAAATCATTCAGAATAGTCAATCAAATCAAAATACAAAAGATTTTCTTAGAAGTTTAATGATTTAAAGAAATATATAGGATACAGGGAAATGGTATAATTAGATCTTATTAATTTAAATAGATTTTCTATCATAAAATGTTGTTTATTAAAACCCTTAGAAAGGCTTTAACCTTCAATTTGTAAAACATATTTATAAATTTAAATTAAATATATATTTAAATAAATAGGCAAGAAATGTTGCCTTTTTAATCAACAGTCTTTCAACAGTCTTCAATAATCTTTAACGGCCCAAAACCTAACGGTCTCGATCTCTTATTCCAATATACCAAGTCCGGAATTTCTTTCAATTTTACCTTGCTTTCTCAGGCTCTCCGCAGTTCTCTAATTAACCAAAGTCCACAATCAATTGGCAGCAGCTTCGCAAACGGCACATAAAATTTCAATTACCACAAATTTGCTAGGACTTTGATTTGTTGCGCCATTCCGGGAGGAGGTGTGGAGTGGAGAAGGATGCTGCGGAGGCTCATGAACCCTCAGCATTCGCCTTAATGGAATCTCGGACCACCGGCCCATAATTTACAGCAGCAGCATCTCACTGACGACGAGGCTCAGTGTCGTCGCGTGCTATAATTCTGATTTTTATGACTTTTCATTACCATTTGCTTTCCCAGAGCTTCGTTACCAAATGCCTCATAAGTCATAAAATTACTTAGAGAGGCTCAGTGGACCAGAGGCGAGGCCACTTTGCGGTCGAGCCGTAAATACTGAAAGTGCCACTTATGATGCATTGATAAGCCTCAAAATTATGCTAATTGCGTTTTAATTATGACACGCGTGTGCCCTCTACCCACCTGTTATTCTTTTTTGTCTGTGGTCTTTTATCTGTCGCCTGTCCTCCCTACCTCCAACATGAACACTTTCAGATTAAACGGGTATATTGAGCTTTTAATAATGTAAAAATTGTATGAAACGACATCATTCAGTGTGTAGATCTAGTCCTGTCCATCTGTTCTTTCTTTTAAAGAAATCAAACTTGAGTTAAATAACATAAAATAGTTCATTTAGAAGATAGGATGAAGATTAATAAGTTTATACAGGAACATCACTCCATGGCAGGTCCGACGATCCATTAGAGATGGCAGGCTTAGACGGCGCAGCCTGTCGAAGTAGTAGAGCAAACAAAAGGAATTGTTTCTGAACCGATTCAATAAGGTCCTGATACTTCTCATATTACAGTATTCGAGAATAGGACGAACGAGAGAGACATAAAGGAGTTTTGTGGTGTAAGGATTGTCAAACTCCCTAGACCAACGCTTGACAAAGGCAAAAACCCTCTAGCTTTATCTTATATTGATTATATTGATATTGCAATTCATTTTGGCTTATTAATTAAGCCCCGAATCAAATATGATTTTCTGATCAAAGTGTTTCCCTTTTATCGCAACTTCGGTGCGCTTTGATCCCAACAACTTTATGGATATTGACAACGAACAGCGACCTATATATATTTATCAGCTGAGATAACTAAACATACTGATTGATTTGACACAAATTTGACAAGCCTATTGTCGTAGCGGAAAGGTACAACGACTCATATATTACTTTCACAAATTCAATAGCCCCTCGGTGGAACTCTGCCTTATCTTTCCGATAACATCAACCAAAAGGTTCATGGAGAATTATTAAACTGTCAGGCAATACTTACAAAAGTCAATATAAGAAATTTACAACAAATTTATGACATGGTCAGAGTGCAGTGTGCAAGTAAAAATAATTAAACATCTCAAGAAAACATTTTTGAAAAAGTCATACACTGTAAAGATAAATTAAGTTAACTTTGGGAAGCCTACATTTTTTAACACTAATTACAGACTTAGAAAAAAATCTTTAAATGATCTTCTCTTACGCTTATAATTGTATGCTTTTTATAGCTGCTTTAAGATTAATTGCATCCAAATCCAATCAGTACCTGTAATTAAATTTCCCCATTATTATCTATCGTTGGGCCAATAACTCTGAATGACTTCGGATTTGTAAACACATTGCCTCAATAATTTGGGTCGATGGACTTGAAAATTTGTTTAGTGCTGCATCAGCTCAGGAGAACTGTTGGGTTGTGGTCTGTGAGGGGTCCGCTATCGAGGAGGGGCATACTTAAAGAATAAACAAGCATTTTTTATTCGAATCCGTATGCAGGCCCAGCGCAATGTACATGTGTAAGTTGTTATACATATATACATACATATCTACTCGAATGGTTGTTTACTTTCGATAAAGACCACCAAAAGTAAGGTAATTGACTCGATAATGGCAGCACCCAAGCCCGACCGACCGACCTCCCGATCTCCCCCAATATATATGCACCATATATATGTACATAGCTACTCCTGGGCGGAACCGCCAGGCTGAAGTGCCACCTGAGTCGGGAACCACGAGCTCTCGCGTCGCCATATCAATTGCAGTTTGTTTAGGTTCGATTTCGTATTTGGTTTGTTTATAAAAAGCGCTCGTTCTGTCGATTTTATTTTATTATTGCGCTGGTTGGAAGTGGCCGGAGCTGTTTAGCATTTATTTGCTCAGTTTGCCGCCAGTCTGTCTGGCTGGGGATCCCGGTCCGCGGTCGTAGAGCCCCACCCCAGAGCAGTTGTTGGCTTTTACGATTTCCAAACACTGCGCATTCTGTGTTTATATTATTTATTGTTGGCGGGCGTATAAAGAGTTATTTTTTTCCGGGGCTCGATCACGTATGAGCCCATGAAATACTTTAAGATATAGTTCTATATTAATTCACCTGAACGTCTTTGGAGAACATGTTGTTGGTGTGAATTATGACAGCGCTGAAATTTCGAACAGTGTCAAACTCGAAGGTTATTTCCACGGGACGTCCCAGCAAAGTATCGTTTCGCCAGCCTATCCATTCGTAGCCTGTAAATTAATTGGGAATGTATTAAAAAGAGTTATAAGTTTAGTATTAAATTATTGTCGTTGTCAAAGGAAGTTGAATAATTGAATAATTTTTTAATGGTAAGTGGACTCACCTTTACCGAATCCACTGATGTCGGTGCGAAAGTTGTCTTGGCCCCGCTGGCCATCCACAAGTTGGCCCAAGCCGTTCACAAAGCGATCGCCCTCCTCATGGCCATCAAAGGTTTTGTCCGACAGATCAATTTCCATGCCTCGCTGCATGCCCTTCGGAATGCTGTAGGATACAACTCCCTCTGCAAATTGGAATGGGTTACAAATAAAGAAGATATTAGGCGCAAGACTAAGAGGATCGTGTGTCATACAGGGCAGTGTTTACTATTTCAACTTTCCTACACAGAAAAATATTTAGTGTACTTATATACTTATAAGCCCAAAGTGAATCAAGTGCCACAGTTGGGGCAAAGAGCGTGGTCTTTGGTAAAATAATAAAAGAAAATAGCAAAAAATAATCTTTATATACATATAAGAACCGGTTGCAGAGTTCGCTGCATGCCTGCGCATATTTTGAATGCTCTTTGAAAAGTTATGCGACATTTGTTGCAAGAAAAAACTAGATTGTACTTTTATTTAATTTTTTTTTTGGGACGGGTCCCACGCCCAGCTCCCGCTCCCTTTTTAGATAGATTCGTGAGATGGAAAATATAGGGAAGTACGAGGAAAGTTAGGTTTTAGTTTTATGCAATATTACGAGCTAATTCTACTAGCAATACAGTTTTAAGGCGAGGGAGGCTCTCAGTTCCCTCTATACAGTCAAAGGGGCGGTTGTAATCGGCACATAAGACCCTAAAAGGTTCAAATCAGTCCGTGTAAATAATCTTTGAAGTTTTGAATAAAAAAAAAAGGGCAAGTTTGACGAATTTGGCCAATCTTTTACCATAAAATAAAGTTGCACAGCCACAAATATTTGTATAATAAGAGTTTCAGCAATTTAGACCCTAACAATTGGAATACCCGTCGACTTTCTTTTAATGCAATTTATTGGGTCGTTGCAGCTGTAGAAGTGTCTCTGGTTGGCGTCTTAACGCCACTAACAAGTGCGATTGGCGGATGTGTGGGGGTCAGGGGTTCCGGGCAGAGGTAGATCGGCAACCTGGCAGCCTGTGGTGTAGCAGCAAAGACGGAGGGGACAGAGCAGAGAGCACCTACCTTCCCAGGCACAGCCGACGATCTCGGCGCGCAGGCATACGGTGCGATCGTACTGGCTGTAGGGATAGATGCGCACCTTCGACGCAAAGACGCTGGGCTGCAGCACGTTCTCCACCTCGCTATAGGTGTTCGTATTGGCGGGGAGTATCTGCAACGAGAGGAGGCGGGAGGAATTATAAATGGGGCTGCGCAGGCATGTGTAGGTGGCAAAAAAATAAAAACAAAAGCGTTAAAATTGATTTTCCATTGCTTGCTCACAATAAATCGATGGAACGGGGCTTCGTGTAGGGGTTCGGTTCGCGTTTCTTCCCGGCTCCTACGACACCTACGCAGTTTTCGACTCTTTCCAAAGATAATTCGCACGTAAATTGTGTGGCTAAAAGTTGTAATATCTTCCTGATCTTGGCCTCCCCTCCCCAAACCTGAAACCCGGGGCTATTTAGATTGTTATCTCCGAGCCTGGCCTGGTCGTGATTAATGTGTGAATGGGCAGAGTGGAGAATGCATCGGATTTAGCTGGAAAGAGGACAGGCTGGTGTATTTGTCTAGTAAACCTATCTCTTGGATGCAAACTTAAGGTAAAAGCCTAGATAGCAATGCGTATTTTCTTTTATTATGCCTATTTATAGTAAAGTGAGTCTTTGAATCATTTTGTATAATTTCTAAAGGAATGCTGTTTTATCTAAATAGAGTTTAGAATAGATGTTATTAATTTTTGATACTCCAAACGTCTCACCTCTTTGCCCTGAGTGCTCTTCCAGCGTATCCACTTCTCGAAGCCCGGCCTCCAGTAGTCGAGGACATAGGCCTCAGTGTATTCCTGTCCCTGACCTTTGCCGAATCGACCCTGGGTGCGAACGGCGCTGATCAGATGCACCTGCAGCAGGTCGATCTGTAGATACTCTGTCAGACCGCGTGACACCATGTGCTTTGGACACCAGGCTCCTCCATTATTGTCCACCTTTAGTCTGCAAGGAAAATAAAGTGCTTGACATTAAAAAGAATTCAGTAAATTTATATATAAATTATTACATTTAAATTTAAATTGTAAATAAAAAGGTTCGTTTAGTAGAAAATTTAAAAATAAATAATTGACAGAATGCAAGGACAGCCAAGGGTAAATTCTCGCAAAACCCCGAGCACAAACACTTCAATCTTTGAATAACCTGAAAATCCAAATATAACTTTTGATTTAACTCCGCTAAATTGATTGCTGTGCAAAAGACTCAAGTGAAACTCTGAAACTCAAAGTGCTTCTTCGTCTGCATTCCGACATTTTTAAGAGTGTAACCTTGCATGTAATGAGGTAAATATAGTTACCTGTCGATGAAAGTGGAAGTAACAGCAATTGTTTATAAGATGTTATAAATTAGGGTTCCCAATTACACCTTTAAAACCACAGTAAAGCTCACCTCAAGAGCAAACCAAGATAAATTGGGATAAATAAGTTAAGAATTGTTAAATTCAAACCGGGACCGCTTTTGTGCAAAGTTGCGCCGGTAAGTGTATACACATCCATTAACTATATAACAAAGCGTTGGGGATGGGGAATCAGCTTCAACACATATCCCTGGCGTGACCTACATTCAGTATCCTCGGTTCAGCTGCATTCTTTCCTCCTTATATTTGCCAGCCACATATGTGTTTGTACGTCATATTTTTTGCTGCCACTTTGCGCCGGTCCTCTTACGCTATTATACGTTAATCGCGGTTTACAACGCGCCAAGTCAGGACTGCACGGGGCGAGGACGTTGCGAGATGGTGCAAGGATGTGTGCCCTGTATGCAAAGCAGGCTCAGCGCCGCCAAGCTGCCACAGTGTCCTTGCCCCAATCCCAATTTCACCATCGTTCTCTGACTCCCCTCCATAGCTACTCTGTGTACTTTTTCAAGAATGGGTCGAGTTTTTCAGCATTAATATCAATTTGGTAGTCATAAATCCAATGAGCCGCCGTGCCCAGGGAAATGTGACCATGTAGGAGGAGGCGAGGAAGCTGACTTTTTTGGCGAAAGGTACTGCGAACAAGCCGAACAGCTAATGAACTCTATATAAACTTAAACAAAGAAAAATGTTGACCTCATTTAATGATATTTTTTTAATGATATATTTTATATTAAGCTAACATGAAAGAGCTCAATAAATCGATACATTTCTCAGCTAATAAGATTCAAAATATATGTTTTAAAGGGACTTAACTTAAATGGAGGAAGTACCGCTTCCTGGAATAAAAAACTTAAATATTTAATATTTTAGGCTTTAATATCTGAAGAGCAGAGCAAATGTATAGGAGAAAGCACCTTGAAGTTATCGAGGTGGCAGCAGTGTAGTATATAACCGAGTTTGCACTCTAATGATGTCTGCTGCTGTTTATTACCGTTGACATATGGGTCACCTGGGATTTTGCTTTAACTTGAAATGCCGAGCGCCTAAAAGCCCGAGGATGCTCTTATAAAATACATTTCGCTGCCGGCTGCTTTTTGTGTCGCTGAAAATGACAGCCTGATTCGTTTGGGATCACTTTACATTGAGCTCTGGATGGCGGAGAGATCCTTTCATTAGCTTCGTTTCGCAGGCGCTCTAACGAGCTCGGGCCCGGCACGGCATCTGAATAACAGCGCCTCATTTAATATCCGAAAACTATTCCGTGGAGTATGCAGGTTCAAAATATGCCGTGCGAAAATGCTGTTTTATTCTACCTGGCGGGTGCTGTGGTTCGTTTTACAGCAAATTGTTGCATACTTTGTGGAGCGGAGCCCGGCAGCCAGGACCCCAGCGCCATTGCCATTGCATACTTTCCGCCGCATACTTTGGGGTGTTATGGTCAGTAGCACCTGCTCCAGGTCCTGAGCCGTGACCAGGCCCAAGCCGAAGGCAGAGCAGCAGCACCTTGCCAAGTTTTTTTAGGCAAAGCCACTAAAATATGCCATAAAAGGTCTGCAGCTATCGCATAACTGCAGCAAAGGATGTTACGTGCCCCACATCCCTTCGCCCCTAACCCGAACCCGAACCCGACTAAGTGGCTGTAATGTTGCACCGAGGCACACGCTAGCCTGGTCGGGTGTTAGTTTACTTTATGCGCCCGGCGACGACGGAAACTGGAGCCGAAGCGCACACGCGTGTGGAGATGCAGATACACAGATACACTCGGATACTGAGTTACCCAGATACACGATACAACGGGTAACTGAGTCCGCTCTGGCCCTAATGGGAGAGTTCCGCTCGCTTTTAATACAAATTCATGGCGCTTTCACTGCTCCGCTCCGTGTACGGCATCGCACACATTTATTAAGTTAACTATGAAAATAAATGGGTTACTGTTTCGAGTACGGCCTGGACTGGAAAGCAAATGAGCAGCACGAAGGATATTCGTGGGGATAATCAACTCCAGTTTTGCGTGCTAAATTAGTTTAATTAAAGAGACCTAAGAATAAGGAGGGGATTTCCTGGAAGTGCCTTCAGGAAGATTTCATTAACACTTGTCACCAGGCAACATGTAACCAATAATTTTGTGCACGGTCTAACTCTTGAGTAGAAACTAATTAAGTTAAAACTTAATTTCACCAAATAGTTAATTTTGTGTATTAAAACACTTCCAGAAGTGTATGTTATGTATGAATATGTATCTAAATATTTCTTAAATTCTTAAGACTGCACTATTAAACACAAAGCTTTTTCGTTCTCTGTAAATAACTAAACTTAAATTAATTTTATTGTGATGACACATGAATCTCTTCTTCTCAACTCAAACTTTTTAGTTCAACGGAGTCATTATCCCTATTTTGTCCTGCTTTAACACCCTACGGACGAGTGGCTCTGAATCCACATTTTAGCATGCATAGACCAATGGCAGTTTCTCCTCTTATTTCATTTCTATGCAGTAGACACTTCCTTCCTCATTACTTATTTAGATTCGCTAATAATATACATTTGTCCCTGCCGCAGAGGGCCTCCATCCCTATGTTCCTGTTAAATTTATTTCGGTTCGCTTTATGCAAAATCTAATTTGCATATGCTTCTGGCTCGGCGCAGTAGAGGTCCTCAATTGGCTTGTTTTGCTAAGCACAATAAAAACGTTCTTGTCTATGGTGACCCTTTTTGAAGCTTTTCCGCTCTTTGTCGTCCTCGAGCCCGGGCCTATATGATTTTATTTCCTTTGGGATCTTTTCATGCCGCTCTCAGGAGTCTATATTAAATTTCCTTTGCTGTTTTTTTTGCGCAGCTCCTCGCTAATGAGTTTGAGATTTATGCAGAAGAGGATTTAAAGTTTGCACCTAGAGCAGATACTAGCAAAAAAGTTAAGCAGATTCCCAGAAGCTAGTGGGACACGGTCTCAGAACTCAGAACTTGGGCTGCTGTCCTCTTGGCAACTTAACTTTTGCTCCGAGGACCCAAAACGTAAGCGGCTTAAATTTTCTTTTTCCGGCGGCGACGAAGACCTCCTCAGCATATGTTACCCCCAAACCCGTCCAAAGCCCTTCTAATAGCTTGCCAATGGGGGAAGGGTTGTGCAGAGTTCCCGGACTCAGATCTCATTGCCTCGTTTATTTCACCTGAACGGTCGGGGGACGGGGGACGGGGGTGAGAAACTTATGCGAAGCTTGTAAAATATTTGCGTTTTCAATTTTGGCCCCAATGTGTGTAAGATGCTTAAGGGTTGTCAGCCCCTCACAGTACGGCTCGCCGCCCTCGTCCTGGCCCTTATTTATTTTCCATTTAATTTCCAATTCTTTCTTTCAGCGTTTTTAATGGCACTTGATGCAATTAAAATGCCAAGGCAACAGTTCCTTCTGCCGGCGGCTCGTAAGCTACTAAAAATTATTTTTTACGATTGTCATAAAGACGGCTACACATCCGCCCCCGCGACACCGCCAATCCCTCGCCACTTTTGACGCCTGGCCCAATCAACCCCTTGCCAAAACAATGACGCCTCCTCTCGGTTTCTGGCGCTCCTCGCGGCTGCCAGCGGCCACATCCGAAGCTTCGCAGAGTTTTTAATTAAAAATTCTTTTTTTCCCTCCGTTGCCAAAATATTTTGGTTTGCTTGCAGTCAAAGGACTGCAGGGGCAATCCTTTAAAAAATTAATTTTCAGCCTCAAATGAGCGTCAGCTGGCTTTAATTGCTCGTTGCCACCTACACACAAAGCGGGAGCAATTGAGGCAGAATGGCGGCGATAGATTGACATTGAATTGAGCTGGAAGTCAAACGCGCAATGAAAGTGCGAATCCCTTTGGGTGGAAAGTAAACGAAGTTAGAGGCAGGAAGCACTTGTGGGCGAATCTAAACTAATGGGTTGCAAATCTCTTTAATTTGGCATTTAAAAAATAATTTAATTAATTTTATTCTTAGAGATTGTGTAGGGGAAACCATAGAGAAAATATATTAAGAATCCGCTTAGGAGTATATTGACTAGATATGAGGAATTCCGGGGTAAATATGTTTAAGGAACTAAATTTAATGTATATTTGTTGTATTTTTAAATGTATTTTAAAGGGTAATGCTTATTGTAGCCCCTCTGGAAATTAATGAAAAATCGCATAGTTCGTTGAAATTGCAAAACACTGGTTTAGTTTATTCTTCGTATTACCAATAGCCACCAAGAGTAGCAACCCATTTAACACATACTCGTATTAGTAGGAAGATAAAAATACAATATTGATTTCCATGCTGAGAAAATCTTCTGGCCTGTTATGATACATCAAGATGATGAGCATCGATATAAAACTCAAAATGTTCACGTGCATGTTATGGCCAGGTAAAAACACAAATATAGAGCTCTTGCCAGGCAGTACATTAGGTTCGTATAACAAAATTGTTCCTTTTTTATTATCGCTTCTGTCGTTCTCTTTGATTTTGAGCCACTTGGTTAACGGACTTTAAAGAATGTCATAAATTTATGCAAGCATACCTTTGTCTCTCCGCATCCCACCCACGAAGCCCCCTTCTTGGCTGCCGTAACCCACATTAGAAGGAGGCAAAACCTCTGTGCACGTCGTCTTCTTCTTCGGCCCCAGCATAATGGCTTTTGTGTTATGCTTTTATGATTGAAGTGAAAACAAAAGGAGGCAGCGGGCGGGGGGCTCTGGTCGAGGTTGTCCTCAACCCTTGCACGTCACAAAGAGCCCTGCCTGTCCTGGTGTGGTGAGAGCTCGTGTTGTGTGTGTGTGTGTATGTGCGGCTATCGATTTTCCCTTCGGCCATAAAACGCTAATGGCCGACTTCACGTCGACCCTAACGTCTTCCTGCTCCCTACTCCCTACTGCTAGGAGCTGCCGTCGCCATTTTGCTTTTCATATTTTCCATTGAACTTTAAGCCGACATCTCCATTTATTGCTGTTGCTGCCGCTGCTGCTGCTGCTGTTGCTTCTATTGCTGTGACCGCCATATTGCTGTTGTTGCTACGCCTTTAGCCTGAGCCGCAGTCGCCATTTTTATTGTCATCCTTTCCGCCGTCGCCGCTCTGCGTGTTTGCCATTTCTCCTTCATTCCTTCTAGGTTTTCGCCTTGCAATTTCCACTTGACACAATGGCACACAAAATGCAAAACTCCCCCACAGCCACCGCCCTGTTGTCTGTTGAATGTTGTGTGTCGACTGCTAAAGTGTTGGCGGCTTGCATTTGTATTGTGTACTTTTCCTTGTTTTATTTTTTTCCCCACCCTCCGAGCCTGAGCCAGAGTTGTCCTCTGCATGTCATTTTCCATTTTCTCCCCATTTACTTTTGCTGCTTTTTGGCAGCTGCTTTCACAGCGTTGCAAGTCGGCTTTCGGCTTCCTTAGCCTGCTCCTCTTTCATTCTTTCCATCTTTCTGAAGTCATTATTGTCGGGAACGCAATAACTGTGACAAAGTCATCTTCTGTGGTCGCATCTTGGCGGAGGCGCCACCCCTCAAAGACTTTCCTTTCGCCATTGTTGCTCCGGCTGGCGCGTGACTTTTGTTTAATGGCTGTCATATTTTGCAATTGTTGAGCTGCTGTTACTGCTTCTGTTGATGCCGGCGGCTTGGCGCAGGAATTGTCCCCGTAACTAGGTGGCCAACACAAAAGATTGCTGCTATCTAAGATATGCCTCGCAAGTTAAAATTGGCCACCACGAAAGCTCCACCCTTCCACCTGTTCATCTGGTGTTGCGTTAGACTGGCGGTCAATGCAATTCAAGTGCTCGGTTTATTTTTATCGCACTTCAAGTGCTCTGAGCCAGCAAATTGTCTGGCGCGCAGGCGTAACCAGCAGCCACAAAGGGGGCTTTCGTCGGCTGGGTAAATTTAAATAGCCGCGGCAAATACCCCCAATGTTTGCCCCCGGTAATTGAAAGGCAAACAGAAGGCCAGAGGCCCGGCGAGCCGAAGACTGCGCATGCGCAGCCCCGTTTCCTGGGACGATCTCAACCGGACGACTCAATCGAGGCCCGCGAGTCTCGCGGCTGTTTGCCTTGCCCTCGCACAGTTGTCGCCGTGTTGACAGAAGACGTTTTCTCTGTAACTGCAACATAGCTGGCGAAACTAGAAGAGCCAACACACAGTTACAGCTTCTTGTCTATTTTTATTTGGTAAAGAGCTACGCATGCGAGTCTCGATAGTGGCCACCGAAAGGTATCTTTATAAATGCTTATTTAAACAGCTGCAGGTGCTCCACTCCGCTGGCTCTCAGTTGCAAGATTCGTGTTAAGCCGGAGCAAAGATAATTGAGATATGCGAGTTGAAAGGCTTTCCTTCTTAAGAAAGGTAGAAACATTTAAGAAAATAGCAGCGTAACTTTTAGTTTTAAAATAAATAATTATTTATGGAAAAATTTAAGCAAAATAAACCGACTAGATGCGTATCTGAACAAGCACATATATTAGCTTTTTCTTTCAATTTTCCCAAGCTGGAAACATTTTCACCTTAGTTGAAAATAGGCCAGGCTGCCTGTATCCGTTAGCTAGTCAGGTAAGAGAATTCCTGACGCTTTTGACGAAATATAAAGAAATTATTTTTAATAAATACAATTAATAAAACATGTTTACATCCTTGGGCCTATCTACGACGGATTCCCTTGCTGGTGACCTGTGTGCTTTTTATTTAATTACGCTGGGAAAATGTGAGTTTATTGAATTAAATGGTGCACAAGGTTCATGGCGAAGATTAAATTGCCTACCGTTGGGGGATATCGATTTAAGGACCCAAATCAATGCCAAAGATTTCGGCGGATAATGTGTGGCAATGAAGAAATTCAACAAAATGTTATAAATAATTCAATAACTCAGTTCGAATGAAATATGTATGCAATGCGGAGGAACTTCTCTGGGCAAAGAACAGTGGGATTTCTTTGTGATAATATAATAAGAAAATGTTCTCTGAGCTTTTATATATTTATTTGCTTTTGAAATACTAAACATTAACTATTCAGTGTTTTCATTTTAAGGGAACATTTATGTTTAAGTTTTTTTTAGGGTTTTCGTAACTGTTATCCTCAGGCATTCCATGCTTCCTAAACATTTTTAAACAAAAATGGTCCCATTCGTCTCTCGTTTAAGCCGCCCTGGCACACTGTGCGAAGCTTGCTAACGATAATCAATGTACGAAAAATGCCAAACCGTTATCAAAACTCGAATCCGATGAGGCAAACAGCCAAGCACAGGCCTTAAATCATAAAAATTGACTCATTTGTAACATAAAAAGCACATTAACACATTAGGAGACCTCCAACCATTTGTCGGGGTTGAACGCTGCGCCTGGGAAATGGGGCTTTGGGGGATGTTTGGATGTTTTTCTGTCTCTGAGATCTGCTGACAGCTGAAGTGAAACAACGTCGAAATTCGATTGAACACTTCCCAGGAAAAGTGCTGGAAACTAGCAGCCATATTCTTAAAGGCAAATATAAATTTAACAAAGTTCGTGAATTGGAATATACTGAATAATTATTCTCAGTTAAAGTGTAATTTGTTGTTAATAGATATATGAATTAATTTTGATTACATTACAGGATTAGTTCAAATATTCATTGATCAGATAAGGTAATTACCTTTGAGCCTAATTTTTATGGTCTTCAAAGGTTAATCAGTACCTTTTCCAGCTCTACAATTGTTTGTCTGTTTTCTTTATGTCTGAAAATTATCTTGGTACCTTTAATAGAATGATTTTAATTTTGTACTCAAAATGAATATATTCTACATATACAAGTGATGAAACGCAATCTTCTAACCTTTACAAAAGTCAACTTTTTTAGCGACGAAAGGCCGGAGTGAAGCATTTATTTAATTGGGCTCGTGACTGGCACGCTGCCACCTCTAACCCATGGTCGCACTGACAACACGCAGCCAGCAATCAATTCAATCGGGCCGACATTAAGCACCGAGTGTAGCTGGGAAAAGGCGAAAAACCAAATCAAACATTAATGCAATAAAATGGAAAACGCGTTAACAGCGATTGCCTCGGTGGCCGAAGCTGGCAGCCAGCTGGCAGCACATCGCAATCAGTGCTAGGTCCACGCAGGAGCTGCGGGTCCTGCCCAGGATTTGGGGCAGGATTGGGTGGGGGCCTAAGAGCAGACTACGCCGAAAGCGAAAATCAATGCCACTGACAGGCGAGAGCCCCCCAAAAGCGACTAAGTGAGCGACAGCCGCCGACGAGTGAGCAACAATGGAAGGTGAATTTGATAAGTGCCGAGGGTTGGGGTGTGTGTGTGTTGTGCGTTAGGGGGTGTGCCAGTTCCAGTTGTTGTGGCCTGGAAACATGGCTGACTTTGGCAGGGAGGAAATGCAGCGCCTAATGCGGCAATTAGGGGTGGGGTTATGGGGCGTCGAGGGACCATCACACAGGATTCGATACGAAAGGTGTATAGAGTTCGGAGGCGGAACTAACATATATTTGGAGAACAAGGATCAGGTCTGCGGTTCACTAATTGGGGGAGTTGCAAGAGCTCTGTTTGACCGGACTTCCCGCTGTTTGGAGTACCATTACGTACGGACTTTAGTTTCGGACTTTGGTTTTTTGTAGAAATTAAGTGAATAGTTTTGCAGCTTAGGATTATGTCTCTGCAACATAAATTTAATATGTATAAAATATTTTCGATTTTATTTTAGTTATAAATTTTGTATAGTGTATATCAGTTTATTCCAGTCTTAAAAGTTGCCACAAAAAGTCCACTTCTAATCGAAATCCACTGCCGAATAATGCCTCAAGATGTTGACCCTCGAAGTTTAATCTCACCTGCTACCAGGCCCAGTGGAGCGGCACTGATTAATAAAGTTAAATGACTTATAAGTCCATTAAGCAAACTTCTGTAGTCTGGGGTATGGGAGAAATGCCAAAGAAATTAGCGAGCCAACGGGAGGAAATTGGGGAAAAAGAAAAGCAAAGCAACTTTACAAGTCTGCAACTGATTGAAATACGTATCGGAGAATCGGAGAATCGGGGAAAAGGGAAAATGTAAGTAAAATGTGATGGCAGCTTAGCATGCAATAAGCAGCAAGTTATTGACCCATTTGGTTTATGTACTGTGAAGGGAAAATCAAAGAACTGAGGGAGCAGGCCGTCGCCAGAACCAGATCCAGATCCAGACCCTTCTATTGTTTACCCATTCCCGTAATGACAGTGTGAAATCAAAAATCATTGCATTCTCTATTCAAGTTTTTGCCGGGTAGCTGTGAGAACTCGAAAGCTGCTTTCATATGCGCCAACGCACAAAACCACAAAAGCAAGAGAAAACTTTCCTCCACACAAACCTACAACGATTTGCAATCAATTCGGGGACAGACAGGGATGGGGGTGTCACCTCAGAATCACGTCGAGACTCAAAGTCAATGTGAATGCGACCAAATGTTAATGTCGACTCAAGTTGGGATACGTCTGCCAGTGGAGTTCGATTTTCTGGGAAAAGAAAATGGAGTTGCTTTTTAACATTTTCTCGGTTTTTGCTAGAATTAAAAGAAACGAATAAGGTCTCAGATAGATATGTATGGTAAATTAATGCCTGTGGCTAAACTATGGCTAATCATATTAAATATTATTAAATATATATAATTAAATAATAAAAGAGACCCCTAGGGTTATATAATTCAGCAACTATTATAAGAAGTAGAAGGAACCTGGTGGCAAAGCAAGCTTCAATAAGTGTTTCCCCTTTTTTTAGAAGCCGTCAAGTTTTAGGGAACATATTTCCGCGCCACCGACTTTCCCAAAATTGCTTCAATTATCCCCGGTTAAACAACGGCAGCTTGCACTTCCCATATGTACATATATACGCTCCGTTGTAACCCGCAACTGCCAGGGAAAATTTATGTGTAGCCTACATTTAGGCCCCGGCAGGCAGTCGAAAATAACTCAGCGATCAAAAATGCCCCCCGCTGCCATGGGAGTGAGTCGCATATTTTCATTAGGAGACATCCATCAAAATTCACGCATGAATATGGACTTCTCATGCTCGCCCGAACGCAATGAATCCCGCACATTGTCATTTCCCACCTGGCAAAGTGAAAAAATAGAGCCGAAAATATCGCTGGATATAGCTTATAGTCGTCGTATACCTCGTGCAGGGGGAGAGGTGAAACGAAAATAGGCAAAGAGTTTTTGGTCACGTAAGGCTCATAAAGAATGCCGATGGCATAATTTGCACTCTGGCTTTAGTTTCGCTTTTGTTTCCCCGATCCGAGGCCCTGAAAGTAGGCTACCAAGGTAATAAGTTTCATCGACTCTTGTAGTGCTGCCAAGTGGGCCGAAGGCACGCTATAAATCTTGCACAAGCGGAACTTAAAGACCAACTTTAACCCCTTGAATACTCTTCGCCGCGAACTTTTTCATTTATCACGGAGAGGAGAGAGTGAATTTTCTCGACCGAGTGCTGTCCCTCGGTGTCTCTCATGTGAAGCAACCTTTTTCATTTGTAATAAAATTCATATGACTTTGGCGCATGTTTAGCGTAAAGCCCACCTCATTGCTGGGCGGAGGCGGGAGCGGATGCGGGTGTGAGGCCATCATTAGGCTCGGGCACGCACATTCCCGTTACTCGGAACGCACCGCACCGCAATCTTTTGCCGGCAGAGAGCGCCACATGCAAAACGCCATGTGTGACATTTTTACTACCAAACATTTGTTTTGCGCACCGGAGCGGCTGTCCCTTTGAGTGTGTGTGTGCCCGAGGGGGGACTGGGTTATTGGGAAAATGGAGGGAGCTGTTGGGGCAGTCAACACGTACCACGGCACCGTCGTGGTCGCCTGCCTGTCGTTTGCCTGTCGCTGGTCGCTTTTCTGTTGACTTTGCATAATTTTATTGCTTTTCTTTTATTTTTATGCGAGGTCTCTCAGTTTCCCTTTCCCTTTCGTTTCTGCTTTCCCCGCTCAGTGCCCCGCAGCCGACATTGACATTATAATCAATATTTTTGTTACTCCGGTCGTATACTTATTTTTGCTGGGGCCGCTTCTGGCGTGCGCTCGCATATTCTGTCCGTTGTCTGGCGTTGTTTTGTATATTGTGAGGGGAATTCCCCCACTCCCTGCTCTACTTTCTGTTCCGATCTAAATGAGGGTATTCGGGAGGCCATAATGGAATGATTTGGCCTCAGTTCGAGAAATATGTGTTTGAAAGATATGTAACTCAAAAGTCGCGGCTCTCCTAATGATTTCTAGGAAGTATTCCCGCATTGTTTACTGAATTCACACTGCTTTGGAGTTCATTTTAAAATAGTCTTCTCTTTGCAAGTCTTTTATTCGAATTTCTAGTTTTGATTGCTGGCTGTGAGGGTCTGAAGTTTGAAAGATTTGTATAAACTTTGCAGATGAAGCATGAATAAATGTTTACAAAAGCAGTGGTGTTCTCAGCGAAGTAGAAATTATGAGAAGTACTGGTAATAATTGGGAAATAAATTAACAATAAATATAAATTATTTTAGCAATTAAAAATTTAAGTAAGACATGTCTAATGCTCTTAGCAAATACTAAGAGCAACCCTTGTACTGACACTAGTTCAAAATAATTGTGAAAACCTCTCTAGAAAATATAGGTAATATTTGCAAAACTTCTTTCCCCACAACGTTAGGCCACAGCATCATTTAAATTTTTATCGCATATTACCCTCAAATATTTTCCCAAAAGTTCTATTTTATGGCTTGTTTTGTTTCCGGCTAACGAAATATAAGAAAAACTTTGGCAATGTTGTTTGCTTTGCTTTGCCGAGTTTGTTTTTGACAATATTCTGCGGCTGAGGGACATTCTGGAAATTATTTTAGTGCCTCATAAAAAATGTTTATATGCGCTTGCTTGTGTGTGTGGGAAGAGTTTATGACGGAGCGTACGACATTATGCATTATATATTCATGATTTGGTGTGTGCCTGGTCAGCCCTTGACTTTCTAAATAATTACCAGGGAATTTTTCCCCTTTTCACGGATGAAGATAAATCAGGAAGACTCCTTCCCGCTCCTCGTCGTCGTGCCTGGCAATTAAACGTCAGCAAAGTATAATGTGGCCATAAGTTGTATCATTATTCTCGATGTGGATGTAAAATGTTTGCACATGTTGTTGCCCGAACGATTGTCGTTGTTGTGCTTTAATTTATGTCATTTGTGTGTTCGGCTTGTTTCTGTTTCTTTTCGGACGCAAATGACATAAAGGCATTTAAACACGCCATAAAATAATTCATAATAATAATTTCCATGTACACGCAGGAAACAAGGGAATGTCTTATGTACCCACATATGAGTGTGTGGCGAGAGTACACTGGCGTATTCATATTCGTCATATTATGAGTCAAATTTTAATGGATGATTGCTGTTTATCATTTCCAGTCAACATCGGTGACACGTGTGTGCGATAATTTCTGGTGTTGTGTGTTTCTCAGCTCAAACCGGAATGAGGAAGTTTACTTGAAGTCAACGAATTTGTAGTCGCAGAAACTGGGTTAATTGGAGCCCCCTCTCCCTCTCACTTACCTGGCATGCTGTGGACCAACATTCCCCATGTCGTGGGCCGAGCTGGCCGTTATCTGGAAGTCCGCGATGGCGCCGGACTCCATGCCCAGGGGCTGCTTGCAGGTTCCTATAATGACAAAACACATTCGTTAAATGATGCAACCGAATCTCTGGCAGTAAGATGGGGTTTCAAAATGAGAAATCACCCATCATTTGTCTGAAATATTCGAGCGAAGAAAACAATGGATGTTCAAATCAAATCGGAAATCAAATCAAAAAAGGCTCCCCTTAACCTGTCCAATTGGATGCATAAATTAATTAAAGAAAGCAGATACATTCTGCTATCATTTCAGCAACTCAATTTCCATTCGCCATCAATCTGTGAGAACGCATGAAAAGCGCAATTATCATCTCCACGCTTCCCACCACCACTCGAAGAATGATGGTCCGCCGGCCCCCAAGGGACCGCGAAAGGGTCATGAATAGGTCGTTGAGACACAGCCGTCATCATCATCATCATCATCTTCGTCATCCCCCTGCCGCTCGCGTTCCAACAAAATATCAAGAATATTATCATTCAGTGAATAATTAGATGCAATCAGTCAGTGCTTAAGCACCATAAGTCAAAGCCACTCGGGCACCGCCACGGAAAACTAGACAAAGGTCAGGCCCGGCCCCGCTCCCCAGAAAGGCTGGCTGGCTGGCTGGCTGGCCCTTGAACGCCCCATCGCGCCATCTGCAGATATGGATACTCGCAGCGACCCTTCTGGCAGTTTCATATCGCGGGTCATCGAAGATCTTGAGGACTGAAGACTTGGGCTCCAGAAAAGGCCTCGAGTGTGCGAGAGATGCTCAAAAAGTTTCGGAGTTGAGAGTGCAATGAAATTAAGTTGTTTAAGGAAAAGAAACTACTAGTGAGTCAACTTATAACTTAACTTATATGAAGTCAACTATTCACTAACTAATCTGTTTACAAAAATATAATATATTTTGTTATATTATATACACAATGACTGAAATTATCCAACTTCGCTTTGACAAAGTGCCTGTGGAAATATTTATGTGCTTGCCACCTCCCACTGGCCCCTAAAGGTCAGCTCCTCTAGCTTTTCCCTAGGCATTCTTGCCACAGTTCTGAAAACTCATTTTGGCAAAACGCAATTGCTTAATTAAGTACAGACAGCTACAACTTTGAAAGTAAATTGTTGCAATCACTCAGCGGGGCCTCGCTCGCCGGGGAACTCCCATATTTACATTACGCCCATGACATATTGATGCTCATAAATTAGTTTTAATTATTGAAAAAGAAACTCAGCAGTAAATGAGGGAAAAACTACAAGCAAAAGCACTGCCATTGGGAAATTGATCGATGATCCCGAGTTGCTTTCTCGCCATTCAATTATGGGAATGGAGGAGCATCGTCTCTGGAGAACGGGATACTCTTACCAGGCCAGTGGCGATAGTGTGCCAAATCAAAGGCGATGGCCTGGAGAATGCTCGGTGGCTTTGAGCATGTTATATTTGGCCGAATAAACAAACGTGGCAGGGGGTGTTCGGGGAGGGTTCGGGGGAAGCATCCCACCGTTGGCCCAGGGAGGGCAACCATTTTGCGAAACTTTGACGGCGAAATGCAGAACTACAAAGTGAAAAGTAAACAACGCACGGCGGGGCAACTCCGATTGTTGCTGCTGGCAAAGTTTTGCGCAGAATAAATTGCACAAAATTTAATTAACTGCACTTGAGTGCGTGGCCCGGTCGTTCGCAGCTCTCCGCCCCGCCCTCGCCCCACTTCTGTCCACTGCAGTGGCGTGTGTGTGCGATAATCATAATTCAAAGTTCCCTCTTTGGCTGGGCGTGTAAGGCAACACAAACAAAGGAGAGCACCGCGAAACTTTATGAAATTGAAAATTGCACAATTTTACAGTTCAATGCAAGGCGAAAGGGTGGGTGCGGGACGGTACACGGCCAACGGGGCGCATGAGCTCTATGTGCATAAGCCAGGGAAATTGCTAACAAACAATCGGGATACACTTTCATACGCAGACACAGCGGGAGAGGCTACATGGAGCAGAGCCATTTCCCACGGGATTAAGCCACTTAATTGAGCTCCAACCACTCGGATACGGAAAATTGAGCTTTCGCGGAATGTTGACTTTCCCTAGATGAGGCTTTGTATCTGTTTAATCCAGAACTAAGTGCCTAACTCATCGAAAAACGGCCTTATATCACAGGTGAGCATCAAATTTGAAGCCTGCCTAAGAATATGGGTAAATTAATAGGAGTAAACTTGTAGAATAATGGGAATGGGGTATCACAAATCTCCTCGATCTGCTTTACAGAGTATTCAGCATTTCTCACTCTCTGAAAACCAAACACCGGGAAAACTTTCCCAGCGACCGTTACAGCGGGGAAATAGCAAGCAAAACGCGCCAGAAACGCGCTTAATGACGCGTATCTGCTGGCGCTCATAAACAACAAAAGCAACAAGGCGTCTTTTATGGCCAGGACGCTCCCCCTCAATCCGCTCCAGTACCCCCCCAACAGACCTTTCTGTATGCCGCCCACTCGCCAAACGGAACTTTTGGCCACGGTTCGTTGGGGTTGAAAGTAAGCCGAAGCCGAGGGGGGGGACTTGAGAACAGTGTAAACAAATTACGCACGCATTTTAATTGGCTTTCAATTGCGGTAAAAAGCGCGAGTATCTCACGGATGCAATTAAAAAGTATCGTAGCTGACCCGTGGCCTGGCTCCCCCTCCAGCAAATGATCTGCGGAATATTCACGCCGACGTGACAAACATCTAATATGGTCCATTAAGCACCGATACGGAGCTTTGAGCTATAATTTGCCACTTGGAAGTTAGAAGGGGAATGTGAGGCTTTATACTTCAGTTCATAAACATATATGTGAAATTAAGGGTATAATTATGAAAATTAATGTTATTTTTACGATATTTATACATAATTATGTGGGAACGAGAAGACAAGAATTCCTTACCAAACATTACCTCACATTTCTATCTTTTAATAATAATTAAATGTAAGTAAATAATTAACTTAAAAAGAAATGTAACAGAAAATTAACATATTAATTCGTTTATTTGGTATAAAGTTTCCCGAAAGCACCAACTTCAGCTTCTTAAATTTATTCTTGCGTCAAATCTTTATGGCTCGAAGTTTATGCTTAAATGATAAATGTTTACAAACACTTCTTGTGAAGCTGAAAAATCCCACTTGTAATGCATCCATGTTGGACTCTGATTCCGGTCAGATATGGTAATAAATTAACATAATTTACAGCCAAAGCATCTTAAATGCATGTCACCACATTGCGAGCATTCACTTTTACGCTCTATCGGCGCAAACACATGTCTGTGCCCGGCGACGCCCGGAACAAAGACGGAGGCCGAGATACAGATACATGTTCGATGTCTTGGGGTTCGGTCGAGGGGCTAAGACTGGACCGGGACCAGGAATGGGGGCCCCTAATCGTCGCCGAGCTATCAAGCGTGGACAGGGGCTTTTTAATTTATCGCCGGGCCATGCAAAAAGTGCAGCACTTCGGTGTTCGGTGGGTGCCAAGCTTCTATTTTAGCTGGAGCGTGGAAAATCTTATCGGAACTCGGCGATCGACACTGCAGCTATAATACATCTGCACATCTGGCCGAGCTGCACCCAAGAGGCATACCTGGGGGTAGAGCCAAAAAACCAATATTGCCAAGAAAAGCCTAATGTTTTTAATGGTTTATAGCCCTGATACACCGAATAACTTAGGTAACTATGAACTGGGATTTCTGAAAAGGTCGTAAATAATTGCCTTGGTTATATTGCAATCTTAATACCCATCGAAGTCGGGCCACCATCGAAATATACGCCTGCTCTGAGCTGGTTTTATGCTCTACCCCCCAAGTCGACTGAATTTCACCTAAATATTGGTAGCTGATTGCCCCCTCCGGTCCAGGAGCTGGAGTTTAGTGTCGCATTTACTTTTGATTGGCACCGAGAGCTGCTGCAGCCGCCACTTTAAATGGAGATTTTCTGGCACCGCGGATACGGCCTGCGAGCAGTAGCCAAATTACATGCATTGCCGCAGTTCGCCCGCCGTTCGGTGTTTAGTTTATCGTGTCGGCCACTGTTTTTGCCAAGACAGCATGTAATGGCAATATCAGGTTTTTCATACACAAAAAAATAAAATAGGAAATAAAGGGGGTCCGTGTGTGGGTCTCAGTTGTCAACGGCCGTGATATTTTTCGGGTGCTGGAAAGTAAAAGTGAACCACGCACGAGCTCTCTGCAAATCGATGCACAGCCTATGCAATTAGCTTGAAAATTGGTTGGCGGAGATCGAAAAATGCTCCAAAATGAAATGAATTTACATGGATTGCGACTAGCTAACAGCTGGGATTAGTGGTGTGGACCGATAAAATGCCATTTTATAGGCTATGGGACAACGGAAACCAGTTTCTCATCGAAACATTAAACTGTTTGCTGCTTTAACAGCGATTTAATAACTACCTGTGGACAAGCGTATTACCTATATTATCCAAGTATAATTGGGTAAGTTTCCTAAATAAAGTATACTGAGATTTTATTAATATTCATACCAGTTAGATTAAGTAATTCGGTATGTATTTAGTTGAATATCTTATTAAATTCATTCATTCAACTTGCTGTGCATCTGACTCCTATTTACCTCTCTCCCCAGAAATGCGTGTGCTTCCCAGTCAGATCGGCGCTTGCTGCAGATGGCCAGACACCACTTGACCTCCGATTGTTAACTGTCGCACATTTATCATGCGGACTATGGCTGGCTGGCGGTGCGGTGCCGTGTGCGGGCAGGAATGGCTTACCTGATCTGTTGGCCACTTTTCAACGCATATTTCAGACGATTTATGCGACCATTTAAACGGAGTGCGCTTTAACATTATCAATTTAAATACAGATTGTGGAGCCAGGCTGCAAAGCGACTCGAACAGCATTTCAACGCGCTTACGGTCAAATAAAATATGGCAGACGCATTCAGATATTTACGCATTTAAATGAATACGAGCACAGACTCCGGCCCAGATCCAGATTCGCATATTGGAATAAACAGCTGAACCATAGGACAGGTCCACAAACGGACGTAGACGGACGCGCTGAACGACCAACATCAACATGGGTTTCGTTCGGCTTCATTCATTTCCTGCTACCGACCTGGCCTGGTTTTGCACACTCTCGGTCTTCAAAGGAGAGTTTATTAGCTTTGTTAAGAGCCCAGTCAAAGGGAGCTCTGCTTTGTGGATTTCTAAATGGAATGGTGTAAAAGAGTATGTGAAATGGAGGCGACTAGAGTTATCATCGAGGTTTCAAATATAAAATGCAAAAAACATGTAATTTTTCACCACTCTCAAAGACTGGTAGTTTTTTGTAGTTTCTCATTATCCTAGGCAAAGAAATCGTTATAGATTTCACTAGATTTTATTATATTTTAAGACATTAGAGAGCATCTCCTTCACGACTGTGGAAAATATAGCTGCCATCTTTCGATTGCTGAAAACAAGCTGCCGGCTAACGAGGCACCGGCTCACAGCAACAAGATAATTTGTTATGCCCGGCCGACGGGAATAAAATAACAACAAGGCAGCGACTCCTCCTCAGAGCGGCCAGCTGTGATGGACGCGACCGACCACACACGCGGCCATCAGCAATGGTAATGAGCGGCGGCGGCCCTGCGCCAGTTGGAGCTGAAGCCGAAGGGAGATGGAGACTGGAGACGGCTGCGTCCGAGCGACCGAAGACGCAGTCATCTATCAAAAGCGCCGCTGAGCAGCTTCGATTTGGCATCCATCTCCATCTGACCACACCACCACCCATCGTCCACCGTTCAACGTTCACCGTCCATTTATCCCGGCACATCCCGTGCCAATACGGGCTTATGTCCAACCTCATGTTTATTAATGACGCAGTCGGAATAGGAGTCGACGGATCCTTGGCGTTTTGCGTAAATTTCCCGTAATTGGTTGTGGTCGAGTGCGTGCCGGGTCTCCGGTCTCTGGTCTCCATTCTCCGGTTCCCGGTCTCCGGTCTCCGGGCCAGCATTTATTAGTTACGGTTCTGTGTTATTGGTAAATACTTGAGCAGTCGAACCGGTCAGGCGGGCTCTTCCTTTGCGGTTGATTGATTTCAATGTTGATTGCTGAATGCAAATGCAAATCCCACTGAGCCTTCGACTATTTAGTGCTCTCCGAAATGAAGTGCACGTCTCCTGCTACTGCTCCTGCTCCTGCCCCTGACCCTCCACCTGCTCCTACTTCAGCCCCGAACTGTTGCATCGAGAGTGCGGTGAAGCATTAAGTGGGGAAGCCCGATACCCTGCTCCGCCCATGCATGGCCGATATAAAATTCGGTTTCAAATTCTTTTTCATTTGCAATTGGCTTTGTTACGTGCCCATTTAAATATTTTCCACAATATTTCTTTGTACCTTTTCGTCGAAATAAAAATGCATAAATTTCACTTCATGGGAAGTGAGCATATGGGATATTTCTCATCGATTTCAGAGGGTTGGCAGAGGGTAGGGACATTTGCTTGGGCATTTGTTGTCTTTTTCTGAATGTATTCAAACATGTTTACATCGTTAAATGAATTCTAAATGCACAAAAGACTCAAATTATGAAAATATAATGTAGTATTTCAGAAATAAAATCTGATGAAAATAAAAGCTGTAATGGTTTACACTGGCTTACTCCTCGTTGAGTTTGAATTAGAGCTTTAAATGTATTGGTGTGTTTTTTAAATTTAAAGAAAACTAAAATATCAACATGAATCACATCCACATCCATAATTAATTTGAAAGCCTTGAGTATTATTCCGCGTCACTGACACTTACCGATTTCCAATTGCGACGCGCCTCCCAGCGGGCTAGAGCTCATTCCTCCAGCCCCAGCTCCACCTCCGACTCCTACTCCGGCAGCGGCTGCTCCTGCCGTTCCGAAGGCCACTCCAAGCCCCCTCCTGTCCGCCAATAAAATCAAAGCCAGTGTCAGCCAACATAAAGCTTTACTGTTATTAACACCATGACGCTTAATGTGGCAATAACTTTTTAAATAATTTGTTGCCGAATGCCAGAGGCCGTAGGGTCCTTCGATTGTTCCCGGGCAATCAGCGGGGCAGTTTCGCCGCCTGCCGGGTCGTGAATGAATTGAATTCAATTGTTGTAATTTTATTGCCGGCATTTTGATTTCGCGATATTCTCGTCGCTTCGCGGGTCTTCGCACGTTGCTAATCTTCACGGGCTTCTCTACATTTTGTTGCTCCTTCCCTGCAAATGAAAGTGGGGGAAAAACATGGTGAGAAATCGGGGAAATTTAACAGGGGATTTGCGGAGGGTTTTCGGAAATTTCGCTTAATTGGCGCGTCTTTAAGAACGGGATCGGTCCTGGGAGAACGAGGAGCTGGCAGCCACCCCTAAATACATCATTGTCAGCAAATTAACGTGACGTGACCTTGCAAACTGTCGCTTTTTTGTCACATGACAGCAAGTCATGGGACTGGAGACCCCAGGGCGGCTGGCAGTCTCCCCGGCACGATTTCCAGAGCTGAGCAAGCACAAATTTATGTAAAATGTCAGACGCACACAGACACATACAGCGAGGACCTAAACTCTGGCGTCCCCCTGCGAATCCCTCGGCGCGATGCCAAAACGTGTCAAAATACAAAAATATAAACAGCGCGAAAAACTGAACGAAAGTGCCGCGCACAACCGTCCGACGGAAGGGGGATCTAGGGGGTCTAGGCCCCTCCTCTGGCAGCCGGAAATGCGACAGCCGTGCCTGTGTTTAATAGTGGCAAACTTAAAGCATCCGAAAAACTAGTTGCCAAAAATTCCGCGGGCAGCGGAGCACCAATATAGAGTAAGTATTGAAAATTTGCATCGCAACTTTGCGACTTGTATTTATTTTAATTTTATAAAATAAATCAGAGAGAAATGAGTGGCAAAAACAATTACATATCTGAGTGGCGAACCTACCTAAGCACCTTTATGTTTTTACTGTTATAATATTATTATTTAAACGAACAAATATGTACTTTGAATACAGTTCAGTATATCATCATCGAAAGTCGAAGATGTTCCTCTTAAAGAAATCCGTTACGACCTTATAAGGTAAGGTCTTTAGTTATTTGCTAAAAATATATTCACAGAACCGTATTCACAGAATTATATTCACAAAATTATATTTATAACTTCCCTAAATTAAATTTCAAACTCCTTAGTCATTGCAAAGACCATAAATTTAGTTCATTGCTGATGTGTCGCCGTTTGTGCTGACATCTGCTATGGCCAAAGTTCGACGTCTGATAGTTTTCATCTGCTTAAAGTGTCTCAAGAGGAAAAGATCAAAAGGCTACAGCAAAACCAAATGAAAACTGTTCACAGGCATTTTGCCGACGCGAATTTTCACTCGAGCAATTAATAAAATGTGAAAAGAAAAGAGCAGAAGAAAAGCCAGCGACAGAGAGCTATAAAGGGAGCAGGAGGGACATCTGGGGGAACTGGCGCCCACACTTCCTTTCATATGCGAAATGAAAAATTTTACGCCAACTTGACAGTGGAAGTGGCAGCAAAGTTGCAAATGTGCCGCATTTCAGTGGCTGGAGACTGGTTGTTGCTAGTTGTTTGCCGGCAAAGTCGCCAAAAATAAAGGCATACAATTTTATGGCAACAATCCCGCCCGCCACTTGAGCACACAGAGAGTGCAGCGGAGTTTGGAGCATAGTAGTCTAGTAGTTTTTATGTCGGGTCTTTTCGCGCCAACTGCCCACTTCTGTGTCCCGCTTCCCCACGGCACCGCCACTGCAATGAGGCAACAGCAGCCGGTTGCGAGGTGGAGTGGCAAATGATCGGCCCCGCGGCTCGAAACATTCAAATGCAGATGGGCGCCTATGACTGAGGGAGGCGCGTGCAGCGAGATGGAATCGATAATCGGGGATTCACAAAATATGAACTTAATATAAAAGTTAAATTTACCTTACAATTAAGCAGTGTTAAGTTGCAAGAAAATATCAAACATAAACCCAAAGTTAGGTAATTTCAAACAATATCACTATCCGTTATAGTTTTTGTCACGAAAACCTTTTCGCCATATACAAGCATCTCATTTTCCATCACAAATTCCATTTAAATTCCCATCATCCAACATTTTACTCACTCTCCTTGTCTCTTTCACAAAAGTGTCTGGCTCTACTTATTTCCCACATAAAATATCCATAACATTAACCACAATTACCATGAAGAGAAATAAAAAATGGCTTCGTCTCTGCTCCGCCCTCCGCCACTTTTTCGGGGTCTTGGTGCGCTGTTGTTGCCGGTGCCGTTGTCCGACGCCCACAAAGCCGAAATTAAAAAATGGTTTAAAAAATGTTTTTCTATTAATTCTTCCAAGCTGTCCTTTTTTGCGAGCGTTGGTGTTGTTGTCGTCATAGTCGTCGTCGTCGTCGGCGACGTCGGCAACATGTGTTGCATGTGGCAATTAAATGCCAGCTACACAGCAACGCGCAGCGAAAAAGAAGAAAGCCAAATGCAATGGAAATGGGGAAAGGGTACGAGGAGGAGGAGGGACCAAGGGGGAGAGTGCAATAATTTTAACGTCGTGTCTTGGAGAGCAAATAAAATGCAACTTTTTAGTGACTCAGCTGGTGGCGGCACTAGCGAGACCAGCAACAGGAACAGGGACAGAAAAAGCAACAGCCATGCCGACAACACCAACAATGGTCGGCAGTTTTTGGAGATCAGTTGATGGCGAAAGTAATTGGTATAAAACTGAACTGGAAAGCTGGCTAAAACAAAGACCTTTAGCAATATTATTTGGGATATTAATCTTAGTTTAATCTTGTTCTCCAATAAAGCTTCGTATCGTAACCCTTTCCTTTAACAATTCAAAAGTGATATGAAAAGTGATAAGAACAAAGCTTTTGCACAACAAAAAAAAGCAAATTTGTATATTAGAATCCACATCAATAATAAAATATTCCCAACATGCACTCTTCCACTGCAATTTTTTAATTTTCCACTGAACACAAGACTCTTTTTCTGGCTATTATTCTTATGGCCCCAGCCTTTTAGCTTCGGCATTTACACAGCCATAAACTATAAGTCGCGGGGGTTGGGTTGTCCGTGTGGCGGGGCAACTTTCCCTTAGCCAAACGAAAGATTCCCAGAGCCATAATTTTTCCACGTCTCCGACGCCGCATAATTGCAGCGTAATTTCTGCGCATTTATTTTCAAAGTCTGCAACCTTAACCTTAGCCAAGTCGACCAGACGCGGCGGCAGGAACAACAAAGAGCGGAAATGCAGGCGGTCAGACCGGGAGTTGTGGCGACTCCGACTGAAGGGGGAAAAAGCGAATCGGAGGTGTTATAAATATTCGCTATTGCCGGGACTTTGACCAGTTCTCTGTTTTTGTTTGCCTTGGTCTTGCCACGACCTTTGCGACCTGGCAGATTTTTACTTTTGGGTCTCCCGGCTTACAATTAAAAAAAACGGGGGAAAATGCACGACAGGAAAAGGGCATGCGCGGTGTGAAAAATTTGCAATACAACAATTTGCACTTTCTGGTTGTATATTTTGGGTACACTCTAAGATTTAGGAGGTAGATGCTTTGGTTTAATCTAAGAACAATGAATGATACAATTTCAAATATAAATAAATCGCTACTATTCTTATGCTTGATTAGTTAAGTAAATAGAAAACGCATTTTAGTGCATTTTTATGGATAGGAGTTATCGATAAAATGACTAATATGATCATCTTCTATATGGTAACTTTTGTAGGGTGCAGTTAGAATAAAATAAAATATGAGAAAGCTATTGAATTTTCCTTCAACAACATTTAGCAGATTATTCCTTAACGTATAATCATAATCAAGATCAAATTTTCTATTCCCATATTTCAGATTTTTGGTACAGGTTGTTAGAAGAATTAAAAAAGGGTTACACAACATCACAAACTTGTTGGCCAACTTTCTCCTAGAGCTATTCCCCTTCTGCGGACATCTGAAGGCATTGGCCAAATGCACAATTCCCGCGCAGACGATGGAAAAGAGTCGTAAAAGGCGAAAACCTTTGCCCCCAGCAGTCGTAAATGCAAACGATTCGCCGGATGGCTTCGAAGAGCTGTCAAGATGGCCCAGAGGGGCGTAGAGCTCACAGCTCACAGCTAACACCACGCCCCCGCAGACGCACGCAACTAGAGGGGCAGCACATGTCCCTGCACTGCGAGGAAAATATCACCAAAACTAACCATTTAATTTCCGAAGATATTTTAAAACTCATTTTAAGGCAGTTCATGTTTGGTGTATTGTTATAATTATAATGCGATGCAATTTACTAACAAATTAATACAAATTTATTCCCCAGTGTGGCCCTCCCTGCGATCCCTGAAACCTGCTCCGCTGAGTGGGTGGAGCTGCCAGTGTGTTCCCAGACTAGTTAGGAAATGCCAAGTGCGAGGCGAAATTAAAATTACAAATCCATAAATATGAGTGATGAAGACGTAACGAGAGGGGCAGGAGCAGGGGATAAAGCGATGACTGCAACCAGAAATGAGTCCTCCGCAGGGCTGTAACTTTCAGAGTCGTCATAATATTTTCGAAATCAAAACTGCGCCGTAAACCCGAATGCTGAGCAAGAGAGGAGGCGTGATATGACCCGACCAAGGCACAGCTGGCGCTGACAGTGCGCGAATGTCTTCCTCTCGGTCCGTTTAATGGGTTTTGACGTTTCCTCCCCGGTACGCCCCTTGAGGAGCCGGAGCCGAAGCCCAAGACGGAGCTGGAGCTGGAGCAGGGACAGTTGTTAGCGGCAACGCCTATCTAATCATTTCGGTGTTGACACTTGACACTCCAAGTAAAAAGCTGGCTGGGGAAGGTCTTTGTCTTGCGTGGCAGAGAACAAGACTTGATTTTAATGTTGCCAGGTCGGCCTTTCACCTGCTTCCACCTGTGCGGGAAATTAAAAATATTTCAATGTTGTAATGCCAGTGTTTTGTGGCTGTTGGATTGCGACTTATGCAGGCCCAGCTTTCAGAAAAAATACCAGATGTGCACGGTACTAGGGTTTAGTGATGCTTAAAAGTTACTCTAAGAGTATTTTGAAGAAAGTATCGCTTGCTAAACTTCAGTAACCAAGTACAGAGATTCAATATGATGATATTAATGAATAAAAGACATAAGAGAGACAAGTTTTCCATTGTGGAAATATTTTGTATTGTTGGTAGTATTATTTTATAGTTTAAAAAATGTTAAGTTTTCAAATAATTTAAATACATTTAAATTAACAAAAAAGGTTAATAGTTATACAAGAACAAAGGCCTTGCTGAGTAGAGGTTTAAAATTTACACATCACCAAAAAATTATATAAATGTGCTTTATAACAGCTTTTAATATTAAGCATAGTCTTCGCCTACAACAAAATATATAACTTTAAAAGGAAATCAATTGGAAAATCTTTACATTGCTCCCATCAGAATCCCTTCTCTCGGTCATGAGTTCAACCGCAATTCCTTATCCGGGAAATATTTAGTCGCCTCTTGCCGACCAAGCACATTGATTTGTAGTTTTTTAATGTTGTTCCTTTTTTTTGCCGAGTCCTGTAAATTATTAACCAAAAAAAGAAAAAATCTTACGTAGTATTGAATGGGTGTTGAGGCGTAGCATGCAAAACAGTGGCCGCGCAAATGGCGCATGAAGGCAAAATCAATAAGAGCAGCGCCGAAGGACTTTCCAGCCAGCGAGTGGAAATGCCAACTCAGGCCATTTTTGTGGTCGGTTCATTTCACAGGGTCCGTCCATTACCCGGGAAAACACGCTTATTTAAGCAATAATTCCTTGGCTCACTTTCCTTCTCCTTGCGCCTCGCTCCTTTCCTCTGCCTTTTTTTGTTTTTGATTAATGGCCGTGTTCATAAAGTGACACATTGAAAATTGGAAAGCAAATCAAGCACAAAGAGCAACACCGAAAGTCGCAAAGCAATCGCATGAAATCAGCACAAAAGTAAAAATAAATAACTAATGCGAGCGGAGGAGGAGGAGGCGGGGGAGAAATGCTGCTAAAAGTGTAAAAAGTTGAGCCTCGGGCCTAAAGGTCGTCAAAGTGAAAAACTCGATAAATGAAAATGGACAGCGGCAGCAGCGAAGGCGCTGCGCACGAATTGAAACGGAAATCCTTATTGAACTAGAGCGAGCGGAGGCGGAGGCGGGGGCGGAGGCTCCGTCTCCAAGGAAGGTCGAGTGGCTGAGGACGATGCTGGGAGGTGAAAAGTGGGGTGGATGTGGCCAGCTCTATGCTGCTGCGTCGGCAAGCCGGAAAAGCGTGCTGCCGAAAATTTGTGCTGCTGAGTGGCCACCGAAAGTGCTCTGTGCTTTGCACTGGGAAATCCCGAAGCTCGTTTCCCGCCAGACGCTGGATTCAGCCGGGAATGAACTCCCCCCCTCTGTGCTATTGGGCACGTTTTTCCGCAGTGTAGCCGAAGCTAAGCATGACGGTCCAGCGCCGGAAGTGAAATGGCAACGCGTCACAAGCGCATTCGCAGCGTGCCGGAAATGGAGGGAAATGCCTTTCTCGGCCCGGAATGATCCAACACAGAGTGGATTCTGAAACTGCGTATCGGTAAAAGCCAATATTTTAAAATTAAAATATATATAAACTACGTGTCGGAGGATATAATAATGATATTTATACTCTGTACAAATTCTAAATTAGTAAATATAATGTCAACTAATTAGGAAGATTATTCATTGATTACCCTTACTCCCAAGTAAAGGTGCTCCTATTGAACCACAAATAGCTTGCAGCTCAGGCCACACCACAGAAGACCCAACAGATTGCGAACAAATTCCGAGCATCCTTTACTTAGCCCCATCTGGGGCCATCGGAGCACCCTGTAGATTAACACGTCTGGATGCTGGTCGAGGCCACAACAGCTTTAATTAAGCACCAAACGCAAAGGAGAGTTCCTCGTGCCAGTTGTAAGCACTCATCCCCCCGCTGAGGGTTGTCTATCTCTGTCTTAACTGCCAATTTACGTAAAAATGCCGGAATAGATGCAAATTTTGGGCAGTGAGGACCCGAGTCTGCCGTTTGTTGCTGATTTTTCATTTATACCCGTTTTCGGCCAAAGGGAACTGCGCCCTCTGTCCCCCCAAATGGGCGGCTGTCCCGCTGAGATTGTGCTCTGGCGCCTTTCGAGCAGGTGGCCTGCCCGCCGGAGCCCGTAGATTTCGGCATAACGAATTGGATTGTCATGGCAATCGATAAATATACGCACGCAGAGCAGGCCAGCTCTGGCCAAGGCGACCTAATGTTGCCTAAGTGGCCGGACATGTGAGCTGGACTAGGGCAGAGCCAAACTTGTTTCATGGGCGTCCTAGTTTTTGAAGCCATCATAAGGTGCAGTCACATTAAAATTTAATGAGAGACAGATCACTTTTTGAGACCAAATCAGGTCTGAGAGTTCTTTCTAATAATCGAAGAAATGCATTTTTGATTGGGACTATAATTTGGATTGGAAATTAATGTAGCATCACAGACCTTATAAACTCCACCGCTTACTAGAAAGCTGTCTGGTACACACTCTGTGTTATGCAAGCTATTTATAATGTAACTAACTCATAGAAAAATAATAGAAAACTATGCACCCGTCAATAAACTTTATTTACTATTTGACAGCTTGATATATATTACGAGGAAACTCGGCCTCAGACAAAACCAAGTAAATCTTTTCCAAATGCCATTGGTCAGTTTTAAATGACAGCTCTCCAAAGTGTTTTCCATGCGGGCTGAGCAAAAAAAAAAAAAATTGATTCCAGCCTCCCCTCCACTTTTCTCCCTGTTACCCACACCCGGCGCCTTTGCCAAATAGAATTTAAATCTGCTAAATCCTCGTACATGACAGTTTTCTGTGTTGAGATCTTGGTCTCGGGTCTCGGGTCCCGGCTCCTGTTGCCATCTCAGGCCAAAGAGAGAGTGTTCCCTATCCCCTTATTTATTTTTACTTACGACGCTGCTCCTCGAACTGCTCCGGCTGTAATGTGGGATTTCGTCTGGGAAGCTTCGCTCTGTGTGCGGTCTTGAGGTGATTTTGATTGAGTGCGATTTGTACTTTGTGTCGCCTACGTGTTTCGGTTTTTTAAATAATATTTACCTCGTGTGCTCCCCAGGACTTATTGTTGTCTTTGGCCTTTGATTGCGCAGGATGGAACTTTCGCTTTTGCCGGGCCTTGTAACGGATATTCGTTCAGATAGTATTTGCACTTTGCCATTTTGCTTTTAGTGTGCGAGATTTGTACACTGTTCTGCTGTGTTTGCTTAGTCGCAGGACAGGAAATGGATTTTATTTGGGGAATCAAATGGCACGGAAGGGCGGAGCGGAGGGTGCACCAAGGGTATTCCTTTCAATTTTATTATACATTTGAATCGAACTATTATTTATCAGGCTCAGGGTCTTTGTTTTTTAATTTAGTTTGAATTTTGCAAAGAACGAAGATAGTGTGAATTCCCCTGAAGACTATCTCGGGATGAACTCAAAGTAAATTGATTTATTTTCGAAAAAACCACAATTAAACCCGATGAATCAGCTGCCTTTCTAAACTCTCCCCAAGTTCAATGAAACCTAAGGCCAATGATCCAGCCTGCAAACGATACGATCGGCCCGGCCGCCGACCTGAGTACAGCACACAGATCACAAAGTCCATAAACTAAACACATTAGAGCACCGATCTGAAAGTACGCATATCTGAGGGCAATCTGCAGAAGACAACTTGGTGCCAAATCGATCATTAAAGAGGCCTCAGACCAAGCCAAGGGAAGCGGGTTTTTCGAGACCGCATTGAGTCCGAAATTGATTTACGAGGCGATATGGAGGTACTTTATCCACAGCTGAGTGGATCATCTGTGAAACTAGCACTTGAAAAGTGGCAAAAATTCAGCACGAGTCAGGGGAATAAGTATAAAAACGGTTACACCTCCAGAGTAAGAACATAGTCAACCTCAGAAGCCATGAGAACCATCAGCACCTTGGTCTTCCTTGCAGCCCTGCTCGCTGTGGCGGCAGCCGAGCAGAGTTCTGGTAGCAAGGCCAGGAAGGAGAGTGGTAAGAAAGCCTGAACTAGATTACCCTTAGATACTCTTTCTTAGACCCTGATCTTTGCAGCTCTCTCCAAGATCGTGCCTCGACTCCTGTGGAACCTTAAGCGTGGCGACAACCAGGAGAGCCACCGAAACTCCCAGCAACCCATCATCATAGTGCAGCAGCCCAGCAAAAGCTCGGACTACGAAGAAGACAGGCACCATCACCACCATCCACACTATCCCTACTACCCGTACTACCCACCACCACCACCTCCTACTCGTCCTCCCCCACCACCGTTTCCAGGCATGGATTTCGCGAACACTGCCGGCGGCGGACCCACCTACCTGATCATCAACCCCAACAACATGCAGGGCATCTACCTGCCAGCCTCCAGCAATAGCTCCAACTCGACCAGCTCCCGCCGCAGCACCTTTGTGCCCACGATCGCCGATCTGCTGCAGGGCCTCAGCCTGGACGATCTCGCCGACGGCAGCCTGTTCGAGGACGATTCCGATGTCGTCGAGGCAGCCGAGGACGGCACCGTGGAGATGGCCGCCGAATCCAACGGAGCTCCGTCCCTGGCCCACGATGACCGCGACGAGGACCTGATCTCCGAGGAGGAAATCGAGACACTCGACCGCCAGAGCAACCGCGGCGTGAGTCCCAAGCACCTGTTCTCGGTTCTCATGCAGGACAAGCGACGTCGCCGCATCCAGGAGGTCCTGGCCGGCATCTATATGAGGAACTACCACCTGAACAGAAAGTAGCCAAGTCGAGTGAATTGAAATTGTGCGAGCCTGAATAAAGAACGGGAACGGGAACCCTTCCCTCCCAACCACACCCAAAGTTTGCCGGACGTTTTGTCTTCGTTACGGGGCGCACTGTATCATAGTTCCCGGGAGAAATCTAAGCCGAGTTGCCCCAGTTGCCATTGCTCCGCATTGTTACGACTTGTGGAGTTTGCCGTAGCACTAAAATAATCTGCAACTGCAGTTAAAATATTTATTTGGAATTCCCCAAACTAACGTGAGCTGGCCTCTGCCTCCGCCTCTGCCTCAGTCGAAAAAGAAAGGTGGCGCAGGTGATGGGCTAGGATTTGGGGAACTCGACGGCGAACAGTAAAAGTTGGGCGTGATGAGCAGCTGCAGTTATTGTTTCTGTCGAGAGCAACAATTCCAATGGGCAAACTTTCAGAGTTACAATTGCAGCGAAAGCTGTAAAATATCTAAAGTAAAGTACATACAACTTAGGGATATTCCATGTATCGCACTTAAATGGTAATTATGTTTTCCCTTAATCATCAAAGGCATACATTTCATTTCATTTTCCCTGGGCTCGAGGCGCCAAACCCATAATTCCATTTTTCTCTTAAAGGCCGACCAAGCCTTCTTCATATCCCCAAACAGGCGAAACTACAGTTTTAAACAAGCAACTCTGTTGACCTTAAACCTCACCTGCGGCTATTTAAGGCAGAAGTAAATCAGCAGCTCCTCGGTTGCCGTGCACCTGAGCTATGCATAAACCTGAGCTCGAAATTCCGTTTTCCTTTACCTCAACCTCAGCAGTTGGCCATTTTCATTGTTGCCCTGGCTGTTGCCATGAAATAAGATAGAAGGCGGCTGGAGCGCAGACAAAAAAGATGCCAGGTGCTCCGGCTCCTGCTGGCGCCACTACTCCGACTCTGGTTCCTGCTCCTTCTACTGTTCCTGCTCCTGCTCCTGCTCCTGCATTCCGCAGGAGTCTGGCAGCCGGGCTTCCAGACTTTTCCGTTTTTCCAGCTACCTGTGTCTGGGAGTTGGTCGTTTGTTGCATGTCCTACGGCAGCCGAACTTGTTTGAAATTTGACGTGTGTAGTTTGCTGACCGGGAGCAGTGGGCGGAAGGGATTGGCAACCGGAGTGGCGTCTCTGGGACGGGCAGAAGGACGCTGCACTTACTCTTCCAAATTTATGTGCAGGCTGCAGTTTGAGTTCGTTTCAATTTTTCGCCTTTTTCTTTCTGAGCAGCCGCTGCAGCCGCCTGTTTCTGTGTTTTTCCAGGCTTCTCCTAACAAATTGATGAATGTCTCGGGCCTGCACCGAGGGAACACTCTCGCCGAAAAGCTTTGTGAGGGGCGTGCGATTTGGAGGAGCCTGTGCAAACTTTAGTAAGATGAATGTTTGCCCAGGCAAATGACAGGCACCGAGTGAGTGGCTTCCATCTTGATTTTTGAGTCCATAATGACAGGAGGCTAGCCGAGAACCCTGAGAGCTAGAGCAGGTCCAGTAATTGGTTACAGGAGAGAGTGCTAATGGAAGGAGACCTTAGAAGAAAGTGGGGAAACTGCAAAAGGATCCCAAGATAGTTTCTATAAATTATGCTTATTTTGTATATTCCCTTTTTAATTATTTTTCAAAAACACATTTATATTTTTTGTTCAAAAATACGATATTTATCGGCACATGTCCGTAAAACAACACATCGCTGCTGACTGGCCAAAAACGAGCACCGAAAAGGCCATCAAAGGCAACTGGATAAGCGGAGGAGATGCCTCGGTCTCGGTTTGCAATTTTACAAATGGATTTGTTGTAATTTCTTTTGCCACAGCACCTGATGCTCACATAGTGCAAACAGAGCAGACAAAAAAGAAGCGGCTAAGAACGGAGTAGTGCAGAGCACGGAGGGCCGAAAACAAAGTGGAATGGAAGGCAGCAAAACGAAGAAGAGTTATCCAGGAGCCAGTATCCAGGAGCCAGCAGCCAGCAGCCAGCAGCCAGGATTCACCAACGGTAGAGAGACCAACTTTTACACTTTACACATTTTCACATATGAAAATATTTTTTGCAAGTTTTTATCACTAACCGTACCCCCCGACCCTGCAGCATCCCTTCCAGAGGGGCACAAAACATTTATGGGATTTGTGTTTGCCAGACATGTTTGCATTTTGTATATGCGATATGTTTGAAAATCCCGTTTCTGCCATTTCGTGTGCAAAGCCAGAGCAAAAGGATATGGCCAGGACAAAGGTGGCAGAGGAGAGCGGAATGGAAAGGGCTTTCCATTTTGTTTTTCCTATTTGCCGAGGTAAGCATGTGTGTGTGTTTGCGTCTGGCCGCACGCGGGAGTGTCTGCCCGAAGTTGGAAAGTTTCCACGGGGAGCCGAGAAAAAATGTTTGCTCACATAGGCAGGAAGCTAATGTGCAATATGATTAGCATTTTGGCGATTCATGAATATTCCTCGGACTAATTTGGCCAAATAGTTTAGACTCAAGAAGTACCGGAAGTGAAACATTTGCATATATGTAATACCTGGGAGGTATAAATAGCTGAGCTTGTATACAATTGTAAAAGAAAGCTTTGCTTTGTTTTCTGTTTAATTTTTTCTTTTCTATTTTGACTTTTAAGAATTCTTGTTTTTTATGTATTTTTATTCAAAAATCTCCGAATATCCTCCGTCTCAGGCTTCAATGTAGTGAGCTTACTGATACAAGCTCTATTTAACAATGTGGCTTCGCTTTAACTCTGTTTTTCGACCTATCAAGACTTTCTTGTCACTTAAAAGCCGTGTCGCCGACCTTGCTCTCCCCCGGTGACAAATTTACACTTTGCGTGTCAATTTTATTGCGCGCCATTTCCCTGGCTGCAGCCAGAAGTTTTATTTTTGTATAAATGTATGTACAAAGTCGCGTCCATTATTAATATGCGATGACCCCTCTGAACGGCTGGCCCCTAATGACCGCAAGTCACCATTGAGCAGCTCCCCTGCGAGTTCTGTCGTCGTCTGGACGGCTTTACAAATGACTTTCCCTCACGTTAGCGTCTCTGACTGAAGTCATAATTTTCCATCGTAATTTTTCTATATTTTTCCAATTTATTATGTCCAAGTTTTTGTTTGTCTGCTTGTGCATTCATGTCCTTGATTAGTTTGGTCCTTGCTTTCGCCAGGGCTGGGGACTGGTATTAAATTGGATTTAGCCCGGCCAACCCAAGGGAAAATCGAGGTTATGTTGACTTGGTTTTAGTGCTTTGGCCAGCTTTTGTTGCGATTTGTGTTTGGAGTTTCCATTTGATTGATGTGATCGATGGACGGTTGATTGAGTGTTAAGTGTAACAGTTTGAGATACGAAATTATGGCATTTTCAGGACACGACATTGGACGATGGAAAGACAAGAAAGTAAGCAAGAAATCTTTATTCAGATTTATTGATATAAATTATGGAAAATTCAAGGGTTTCACTATGTGTCTTTACTATAACATAAATGGTTGGAAAACCGCTTCTCTTAATTTCTATAAAATAAACCTAAACCCAAAGATAAATCTTTGAAGTTCGAAGTTTTAGCACCTGAAAACAGAGGACATGCATTGGCATCATTGGGATATCCATTGGGATATGACAGTTTGGTTTGGTCTTTTCGACTTGTTTTTGAGTCCCTTTGTAGTACTATCCGATTACGGGCAACGCCTAGCATAGTTTTTTACCCTCTGACGGGCATCCGTCGTCTCCCACCTCCTCCACAATATGGCTTTGCTATTTTTACTCAGCAGGTATGAGGAGCAGGGGCCTGTGAAGTGAACCGACGCAGAGCAGCGCAGAGGAACGTGACCAAGGCGGACGCAGGGCCCAAGACATTCCCCCGCTCGAGAATGTGAATGTGAATGTCGATAAATCAGAGAGAGCATTTGCCATGCACACGCCCGCTGCTAAAGATCGATACTTTAGCAATACTCAGTCCCATCCGCGCTTACCTGTTGCGCAGGCGCCTCGCAGGTCTGTCCAGTTCCCAGGACCCGGCGCAGATTAACGTCCTGAGATAACGAAATGTGAGCGAAACAGCCGCTACAGCCAGAGTCATAGTGGCTAGTCCTGGGACCAAGCTTGGGTTTGAGTTCGGGTTTCGGCAAGGCCAAGCTGGCACTGCGTTGAACTGGACAGAACCGCAGTGCAGCAGACACATAAATCATTTTGTATTAATATCTTTTTTTAGGTCTCTGCTTTGGGTTTCTGCAACTTTGTTTTGTTAGTTTTTGAAATCGAATTTCAAATTTATATGCAGTTTGCCGGCTTGTGGGCTCTTTGCGGGATTCTTTCTATATAAAAATACTTTTAAAATAAAGTTACTAAGTACATCATATCCTAAACTAAATAAACTCGGATTGTATAACATCCTAATCACAATGCTTGGCCCCCCAGGGAGAATTACAAAATGAATATTCAAACAAACTACGCTGAGAAAAGAAAATAGAAGCTAACGCAAGTGGTTTAACCACTTGAAGAAAATCAGATAAACAAGCTGAATTGAACTTAGTTAGTTGGAAATTATCATAATGCGTTACACATTGTGTAGGCAGCGAAACGAAATCCTAATCGAAATCGGTATCTTAGTAAAATATTCAAATAGCCTTAATTATGCACGGGCCAGACTGATTTTTGAATTAAATTCCGCTCGTCGTGTGTATTTTTTGACTAATTAACAAAACACAGAAATTCCCTTCGGAGAATTTGTGGCTACGAAAGAGGGTGGAGTTTCATGAATCAAGCGCGCACCCCCCATTGTGCTGCATTTTGAAAATTGTTTTATAAATTAATTACCTGCCGATAAAATCAAAAAAGGCCATGAGGTAAAAAGAAGCTGAGATCCCCCTCGTAAAACGGTTACTGATTCCTGATAACACGCCAATGAACAGTGGTTGAAGCATTGAGTTAAATATTTAATTTGAATATATATTGAAACTTCTTTTCTAGGTTTACTCTAAAATGCACAATTTAAGAGAAATATCTACACAATAACTACCTTTAAATAGATGCTGGCTTTGCACATGGTTCCCAAGAATAGTCACAAATAAATTAATTAACTGAAATGGTTTCTTCCCAGATTTAGACGTCGCCGGGTCAGTGTCGTCATCTTCATATCTTTATTATCTCTGTAGTCAGTTGGTTCTTTCAACATTTGAGTGAGTGCGTCGTTTATGGTGGATTCTCTTTTTATACCCTATAAAAGTGGCAAAGAAAGGTATATGGGGGTCATACACATTGAATTTTCAGTGTTAATAAAAAATTGGCGATCATAAAAAGTATAATTCAGCGCGCAAATAGTTATGTCCAACTGTTTCTCCTGTCTGTCTATATAATGCCTAAACCATTGCAAAGTTATTATTTATATAGCGATTCTATCTGGTTATTGAGTACTTCATAGTTCTGACTTGGTCAGTTTTTTCTCATCTTTTTAATAGACAATCAGCCGCACTCACGCTCCGGCAGTGAGTAGCACTTGTTCTAAATTAATCTTCATTAGGGCAACTTGGACAATAACACAGTGGACGGAGTACGGGCCTGGGGCATCTGGCCAGCCATATGTTGCAATGCCCCACCACGTCCCCCTCCACGCCATCCGCCGCAGAGTGCCGCAAACTTTGATTGAATTTTCATTAAATTTTTCACTGCGGTAGGCAACTGCGCGCCATAAATCAAAAATTCAACTAGAAAATGTTGTCAACTTTTCACTTTTAATTAGTTTGGCAATGTGTGCGAACACGGAATTTTAGGTCACGCTCTGCTGGCATAAATCAAAAATTCACTAGAGCAAATATCGCAGATAGTCCTGGGCACCTGAAACTGCGGGGACCTTGGGCTGCCATAGCCACAGCACACTGTACTCTCTGTACCCTGCGGGTGAGAGTGAGTTTATGGACTCTGTCATACCTGCGGCTTGCTCTTGTTTTTTGCGCCTTTCCACCTAATTTTTGGTGCATAATTTTGGGCACTTTGTCAACGGAATGTTATTAAAATTTCCATATCATCGGCCGCAATATTAAGCTGCACAGAAGTCTTTAATTTTGGCCTGGCAAACGGGGGAGTGGGAGCTCTTATTTGGCTTTTAAGCGTCTGTCTGTCTCGACCAGAGGGAAAGCAACAACTGTTTCTGGTCTGGCATAACATGCCGAACATTCGCTTCAGACAGCACCCTCGGCCACTCTGCCAAATATCCTGTTCCTGGCTGGCTCTTGGACGAACCTATCCTGCAGACATGTAAATTTTGTTGGTTTCTGGTCGGTTTCGGACGATTTGCCAGCCAGTCCGAGACCGGTCATCCCCAGTGCCCTTCCACAATAGTTTTGATCTCTCTCAAGGGCTAAGTATGTAAGGCTATTGTTTGCTTTTGCGGCCAGCTCATTTTTGACATTCAAGCTTCTTGTTTTTTGGTACAGGAATTTAAAATACTAACAAAATGTGGGGAAAAGAAGGGACTTTTAAAATTAAAAAGAGAGCGGTAGGTTTTTTGTTATTCCAAAAAATGATTCAAAGATTAAAATATTATTCCTAGCATAGAAATATTTAAAATCTAGATTCCTAAAGTGGAGTGTGAGTTAAATACTCAACAGTTTCCTAGTTTATTAGACTAGGAATATTTCCACATATCGGTAATTGAAAATTCGTTTGACGAAAAGCATAATAATTATTTTGGCTCTCAGTTTTCTTCCTCTCTCGTAAGATCACTTCAGAAAAGCTCTTGGCTGTCTTTATCTGTAGTGAGCGAAATGAAAGCTTTCTTCTGCTAACATTACCTAAAACACATGTGTTAGGTAATCAGCGCTTTTCCAAAAGCAACAGCAAAGTCAAGGGAAAAGACGGCGACGACGACAACGCATGTGCGTATCTTGTAGATACTTTTTCGCATGTATCGCATGCGGTTGGCGTGGATTGGATTACAAACACAATAAAATAACAATTAGTTTTAGTACGAAAAGCAGAGCAACAAAGGCAAAACAAGCAAGATGCCGACAGCATTGCGATTGCCACATAAAGAAAGATGAAATACACCAAAGGGGGTTTTGGAGCAAGGCCAAGTTAATGAGGGCGGGCTGGGACTGGGAAGAGGTTACGGTTGGAACTTGAAGCGTTAAAGTTGGCAGGTTAAAGTTAGTTATGGTTAACTCACTTTTCTTCGGTAGAATGTTGAGAAACGTGTCGATATAAACTTATTAATACAAGTAGCCCTTCTACTATATCTAAATTTATTTGATGCAAAAGTATTTTTAATTACAAAATAATAGGTAAAAGGAATTGTATATAGTAAAAGGAAAACTAACAAGGGAATATTTTAAATAAAACTTTCTTAAGCTAATACTCAAATTAAAAAGAAAGACAGACAATATATTAATTATGTTATGAGGTTTTTAACCTTCATTGAATATGGTCTTATATTAATTTACTATCTACAATTACTTTCCCTTTTTAAAGTAAATTCTTTTAAAAATAAATCATTAAATGATAAGCAATGCTCTAGTGTTGCCCTAGTAAAAAGCTGTGTACTATCAATCAAAGTCCCAGATAAGAAGGAATATTTTGGCATCAAGCTATTTGAAAACAAACTATTAAGAAATCATCTATCTAACCTCCATTCCATTGCCTACTTAGCTAAGTGTTTTCTTTGGTGCCTCGCTCAGCCTCTCCCTAGAGTCGGATGCCCATGACACTGGCCTTTGTGTGCGGTGCTGCTGGTTGGAGGATGACGTCGCCGCGCTCGTCCTTGTAGTCCGCGTAATCATGCGAGAGCACACACTCCATATTCAGGGCGGTCATGAGACGCGTGGAGTGCTGGTTAGTACAGGTGGTGGCCATCACAGGAAATCCCCGCTCGCGGCCCAGCTCGATAGTGGCAGAAACCAGCCGGGATCCGACCCCCTGACGCCGCACAGAGGTGTCTACGCCAATCATGTAGAGGTAGAGGGCCCGCTCAACGCCATAGTGCTTGAAGATATTGGCCCGCCACTCTATGCCGGCCAGGAACTTGTGGATCTTATCCAGCAGGACCTTGACCTCCTTCTGCTCGACCTCTTGGAACTCTCGCTCCAGGTCCTCGGGCACCACCTCGCCGACCAGGACCACGCCCACGATGCGGTCACCGTTGCTTCGATCGATGGCCGCCAGCGATAGGCCCTGTGGCAGGAGAGCGCGGTGCAGCTCGATCTCTGTCGTTGTCACCACGGTCTGGGCGGGATCTGTCTGCGGGATCTGCATCAGCGGCTCCTGCTTGAAGAAGTGCACGGCGAGGAAGGCCTCGACCCCCTCGAAGTCGGCCGGCGTCAGGGCGCGTATTTCGATCGCTGACATCTTTCCCAGTGCCCGCGCGCTGAATGAGACTGAGTAAATTTAGCGCAATTTACTTGTTATATATGCCAGCACTCATGCAATGAGCTTTCTCGCCTCCGACAGAGCTTTGCACGAATCAGAATTTGGTTCTGAATCTGAATCTGAATCTGAAAGGGAGGATCACACATTCCGGCACCGCACGGGAACACCACGCGACGCACAAACCTCTAATCAGAGCTCTTATCAGAGCTTTGTTCTGAGATTGTTCTCGCCGGTTGGGGCCGTTATGGTTGAATGACTGCCGAATCCGTGAATAATTCTCTAAAAAGCACTGCCGATCCAATTGACACCACCTGCCGACACAGGTGATCTTCAGCGAAAAGATCCAGAACTTGTTTCAATTATCAGCGAAGCACAATAACAAAGTCAATAAAAATAAAATATATAAGATCAGCAGCTGAACGTAAAACTCCTATAACCTGAACAAAAATCCAGTTATAGCTAAGAATGTTTCACTCTCTGGAGTGGATTTAAATCTAATTATTAAATCTAATTATTAAGTCTTTGGTAACATTCATAAGATATCTAGGAGAACATCAGTCTCCTGGGGTAAGTTAAACATTTATTTAATAAATAAATAAACACCTGCCATTCGAGCCTTGTTGCTTACCCCTAAAGTCCCGCAAGCACCTATTAGGGAGTGTTAACACAAAGGCGGGGAGTTTGGTAGCACGACCTGGCCCAAAGGTAACTGCCAATAGCAGGCAGATAGGGGGGTCGGATGGCCCTCACACTGCTTTTGAATGGAGAAAACAGCACTGAGCGATGACTGGTCGGTGAACCATAAATTGAACAGGTTTGAGTTTGAGTTTGGGGGGCTTTGTTAGCGATTCGCATGCGACATATGTCAGTTGCAAAGTTCTCACACCGCGCTGCCCAGCTCGCCCTCCTTGAATTGCCTTTAAATAATTTATAAATCGCTGTTCAAATGCAAAATGCAGGTCATTAGGGCAATTTGCGTGACCCCGCCTCCGCCGCCGCCACTCAGTCACACGCATTCATTAACCCTTTGTCGCCGGCTGTTCGCAGTTCTGCGTCTGTTTGCCTCGGGTGTTCTGTCTTTCTGCTTCTGCCCCTCGCTATCTTATCCCACCGCCTACCGCGTTTTGTTCTCGTTTGAAGTTAAAAATAATTTTTTATTTATTTAGTTTCATTTCATTCTTGCTTAGCCGCGCTCGCGCGCTTTATGGGAATTTAATTAGATTTAAAAGCCATAAACAAAACCCCGTCTCGCCCCCTGAGGTTCGCCTTTTTGGTTTATTCGATATTTTTGAGTGGCAATTGTTTTAAATTATTGGCGTTTAATTTGTTGCATCACTTTCAAGGCTTCCAATTGATGACTTCAGAAAGAAAACGAATTAAAGTTTATTGAAATCGATTTTCGGTGGGACGAGAGAGAAGGTGGCCACCGGAGCATTTGTAGCCATTTTGCGCGTTTCAAGTTTAATTTTCGATTTTTATTTTCGTGTTGATGACAACACCCGGCGGGGTGGACGGGCTTTCTCGGAGTACGTGACCCGCTTAACAAATTTGTGCGTGTTTGGGTTCGTCCACCTCCATTCCCACCATTTCCACTGGCACACTTATTTCACCCCCCAGCCGGCTTTATAGTTATTGCAGTTTTATCTGCTTGACCATTTGAAAAGTCACTTTTGGCCTTCTACTCGCACTCTCGCCTTTAATTAAAAGCAAATGCACTCGAGTGTGCTGGGAGTGGCTAGTAGTAGTGGCCGCCGATAAAAACGGAACTGCGACCTGGCTTTCCCACGTTCACTTTCCGGCTTATTGGAGGCTATCTCTTTGAAAGCCCGCGTGAGGTGATCGGCTCAATCGGGCGTTCAGCCCCATAGTTATTTGCTTGGCCCACAGTCGAGGCCCTTATTGTCCGATGGCTGCCACTGGCAGCCACTTAAAAGTGTATTCTTCACCATTTAAGGGCCTTAGTTAGCATATGGCCAAGGCCCCGGCAAAGCAAACAGTTGGGCTGTGAATAGCTGAAGCTAATCAGTTTGTTCGGGTTGAGAGACACAAAATAATGATAGGCTTTACAAACTAATAGCATTATTAATCCCCTGCGGACTGAAGTCAATTTTTAAGATTTATTCATGACAGAAATATATATATATATATACATAAAGTATATAGTAAAATGGAAATGTTTCCAAAACGAACTTGCATTGTTTCTGATGAACAATATTTTAAATTTATTTTTAGAAGTTAGAGGTATTCCAAAACGAGTCTGTCTTTCGTTGCGTAGTAAACTTGTATCTCGGTTTATTAACTTCCAGTTTCACTTGTTTATGTTGCTGGTTGTTTGAGTACTGACCAGTAACTACCTTTTATTTTGTCATAGGAACGATCGGGCCATGACTTTTTCAAAGATTTAAGCTTGTAACTTTGGTGTTTATTGGCTTTTTACAGCGATCATAAAAACGTGGTACAAATCGAAAGACCTAAATACAAAGTTCACATACCGTTGGCCCAGTCGTGTGCAATCACATCATTAAAATTTAAAATCGAAATTTGGATATAACAAAAGCTGGCCATTCAGAGAGACTGGTTTGCGTAAAAGCGCAAACCACTTCTGCCTAAAATTCTAATATTCTGCAAGGGTATGTAGGTATAAGTGGTGAGGTTACTCTAGGCAACCTCCAATTAGAGCTTAGCTCCGTTTTGATCTCTGCAGGGGTATAATAAATATATAAAATATCATTATAATCATAATAAATATGGATATCCCTGCTTATTCATTTTATTTTAAGACAATTTATTAATAACCTTACCTTTGAATAGTATGATTTGTTCCCTGGTCTAAGGAGGGTTTATTTATATGTACATATTTACCACTAAATAAACGTATTTTAATTTGTAAATGGAAATTTCGCACTCGCGAAATCGATACTCGAGAGAGTGCCATTGAGTGAGTGCTCCACGCCAGTTTCCTTACAAATTAAAAAACGTTTATTTAGTGGTAATTCATAAATTAAATAAGTAAACAAATCGTGAAAAGTAGAAGGAGGACAGGATACTTATACACTCTGAGACCAGGGAACAAATTAAACTTTGCAAAGGTAAGGAAATTAATAAATTAACTTTAAATACAATTTTTAAGCATGTATCTTTATAAAACAAAGCACACTCTTATTATGTACATATTTTCCTTTTAACAACGAACACTGACATAAGGTTTAAAGTCCCTTTTTTAAAGACGTCTTATTAGTTTCCAGCATTGATACCACATTTGATTCCCACACTTTCAGCCGGAATCGGTTTAAATTGGTTCCTAATTTGTAATAAAACTTTTTAAACGAATTCATCAACCAAATAAGAAAAAAAAAACCATTCCACGACTCAAAATCCGAAAAAAACCGCAAGTAACTTTTATTATGAAATAATTAAATTGACATAAGGCGACGTTTAACTTTATTTAACCCAGTTAACGGCTAACTTTTGGGTTTGCCGGCGTTTAATGCGGGTGGGAAAACTCCATAGGGGGAGGGGAGGGGAAGGGGGAGGAGGTACTGGACTCAGACTCACCTGAACTTTTCGAGAGAATCTCGCGGGGAGCCGGTTTCCGCCTGGGCCCTTGGTGGCCCCCCTGCCACACACTCGCTACACGATAAACGATAACTGATGTCCAGCAATCGATGCTCGATAACAGATAGGCGATGTCCGATGCCCGATAACCGATAACCGATATCCGATAACCGATAACAGATGAGCGATGGGAGAAACGCCTCCAATTCCAGCAAAAGTTTCGCAACGACTACTGAACCGACAATTGGAGCTGCCCCAACGAGCGCCACAATGTCATCCACACCCACACACACACGCACTCCAGGCACACGTAGGACGTGGAACATTTGCGATTTCCTTGCGCGACGTTTCCTGCCGCGTAGCGAAGAGAGCGAGGAGAGCAGCGCCGGCAGGGCGAAGAGCGCGCCTCCTTTACCGTTAGCGCGCAACTCAACGAAGGTCGAAGATAGGCAGTCAAAGCAAAGAGAACTTGTGGATCGCATTTGGGTGATTGGGAGAGAGTGCAGATTGTTGCTGGCCCAGGTGAGTCTGAAATTCCCGTTTCTTAATGAGACTTCAACTCCGTACAAACATTTGAGTATATTTCAAATCAAAATACAAAACTAAACATTGAGCCAGTTGGGGGGAAAATGCCTAAACAGTGTACAGAAAAGATTCCAGTGAGCCACTCTCACCTGCAGCCGCATTAAATATTTAAAATTATTGATTGCAGTCTGGAATCTCCCACCACCCACCGCCCACACAAACAAAACAAACTGAACGTTACTTTGTAATAACTCCACAAGGGGGGCCACGGCTCTCTTTTTGCCCTCTCTTGATGCGGCGTATAAGACGGAACGCTGTGGGAACTGGAACACGCACTGTTGCTCGTCGCGAAAGAGCGGGAGAAGAGTGCAGGCCTTAAGAGAGCGGGCTGGAGAAAGAGAGCGAGAACGGCGGCTGCCTGTTGATAAGCATTTCCATTTCCATTTCCACAAGGTAATTTCAGCGGGTGGAACTTCTTGGCCAGGGTTACAAGTTACAGCCCATGTAAAGAGATTGACAGCACATTTTACAATCTACATGCAAGTATTTATTTACAATTACACTTTGTATTTAAATGATGCAATTTAATATTTGGAGTAACTTTCAGTTAAATTAATTAATAATCTTAGCAAAATAATAACAAAAATATTATTAACATATATTACCTATACATTATAAATCTACAAAATATTTTTAAATTTATGAATTATTTTTTCACTAGTAAAAGATGATAACCTACAGTAACATAATAAAATAAAATATAACTACACTTATTATAGAAATAATAAAAAAAAAACAAAGAAAAAAAGGACAACCAATTTAAAGTTGTTTTAAATGTATCTAAGATTTATTTTTTATTAATTTCATAGATCCTAGATCCATTTAATCAAATTAAAAATCTCCACCTAATCGATAGACTTTTCACTGCATTTCCACGGCTAGATCAAGTTGCCTGGTGATGCTGCTCAAGTATAACACACTCGCTCAAAAACGCCTTCCATCCACACCTTCCATCCACACGAACCCCCTTCCCTCGGACTCCAATTAGGGCCAACTCTGTCCATTATAGACTGTCGCGGCGGTGGCCCCAGCGGACCTCGGTCCCAGATAACCGCCCGGCAGGCCGCTCCGCTAATCCCCGATGTCGTTGCCAAACATTCAATCAAACGCTGTCAAAAGTTGCAGCGCCGAAAGCTTAGCGTAACTTTGAAAATTCCAAAGCCCCCGGAGACAGGGGGTAATGCAATGCAAGTATTTACAAAAACAAAAAATGCATATCAAATTGTTGACTTAATAAAGAAGGGGGGACGGGGACGGTGCCATATCGAGCAGGGTTCCTTATCACTCAGGCAAGTTTTTTCCCCGTTTTGTCACTGGGGATTTGGGGAGATTTTCGTGGGCGAAGAGGTCGTTGTTTTTCTTTTCACCTTTTGGCAATATTTGGAACGAATTAATGTCTACAAAGTTTTCCCAACTGTTGCTATCAGTTGGAGGATTTGAAAGTGAGCACTGAACTTTTGTCTCTGAGCGTCTGAGAGAGGCTGATATAGGATTGGATCCTGGATATGTTAGGGATTATTTGAGGGATAATTTAAATTTGAATTGGAAAACGGAGGGAAAGGTATACAAAATATACATATATATTTAAAGAAAGTATGTAAAGAAGATATAATAGTATATTACCATGTTATGTTATTATATTAAAAGTTAATACTTTTCCGATTACTCACCAAATTTTAATAGATTTATCCAGCATTTTTACCGCCTGTCCAGTTAAGCCTTTTGTCCAGTCATGAGTGGCCACTGCAGAAAGGTCAGCGACGAGTCTCAAAGTAATTATACAAAATGATTTGTAAAAAGAGAGGACTTAAAAGAAAAGAGGGCACCGTCTCACCTTGTCTCAGGATCTCAAAATCCATGACTTAAAGCAAAATCCAAGGCAGGTCCAGATCAAAGGCGAATGGATGATGGGAAATTATGAAAAGCAGGAGTCAGACTCGAAGACCCACCTCCAGTTTCCCAATACCTGTTCGGGGTTTTAAAGTCAAGACGTCAGACTGATTGTTCCGACGTCCATAAAGAAGCAGAAGGTGTTGGAAAATCAATAAGCGGCTGAGCGTGAAGAAGATAGGCAACTGGAAAGGCAGCCGCCTGACGTGGCGAACTATTTTACACCTGAACTGTCTGACCTGTCAAAAGTGAGCGCTGTCCAGACTGCCGGGGCGGGGGCGGGGGTCTTGGAAAAAACAAATAGAAAATCGCTTAAAGACGGCTGTGGAAATACAATGCGAGCGACCCGGCGTAATGAAAATATATTTCGAAGAGAGGTCCGAGGGAAAAGGGTTCCCCCTGACAGCCGTGACAGTCATAATAAGGCAGGCTGTCATAAGTTGTTGAGAGTCGATTGAAAAGGTCGTTGGATACTCCCACCCACTAGCCACCCACGCACACCCACAGTTTTCACCTCCTCCTCCACGCACACTCGCTTGCAGGTGAAAAACGGTTAGAAAAGTCACCTGGCTGGGGCTCCGAGACGGGAGAGTATTCAAACTATGCTAAAATTGCCATCAATATTTCAATCAAAACTCAGTTTGGCGTTGCCTCAATTGCGTTTGCCGAAGGAAGGATCGCAAAATGTTACGGAGGGGGTTAACCCATAAATTCTGGGCAAGTATAATCGCTTGGGTTAAAGTGCTTTCTCTTAAGACTAAATCACAGTCATTTAAAGGATGGATCACGGAATATAAAGCAAGTGTCTTTATGCTTATTTAAAGAGGGTTAACGACAAGGAAGCACTGCATGTAAATAGTGCAGGGACATTTTATTTATATTCCAAATTCATGCTAGAAATTACTTGAAAATTGAGATTACTCTACAAATTTGCTTGGATTTAATTGTAAGTAATCTAAGAAAAATTATTCCTCTTTATGTAATTTCAAAGCAATTACAATATTCCTTCCCATACTATCAAACCAAGCCTTTGAGCTCTTAAAAACCGTATCCACTTCTTTTCACCCGACCCTCGATATCCCGTGCTGGCTTTAAAGGCGCCTGCCTTTGGGACGGACGGGGTCGAGCGGAACCGCACTGTGCAAAAATAACCCAGGAACCGACAACAACTACAGAAGTTGGCAACTTGTCGGCTGACACAGGTAGGCGCCAGTCCTGGGGGTTGCGCCTGCTGCCAGCCCCCGTGTCAAGCGCCCCTCGCCGGTGACGTGTGAGTGGGGAGTGGCGGAGAAAGGAGTCGGCCTGGAAGGAAATTCAAAGGCTGCCAATTGCCAATTGAAGCCGTAAAGTATGCTAAGCAATTTGCTGAGCAGAGGGTGGCGTTGAGTGGTGGTGGCGGTGTTATTTGTTAAGTTTTTTTAGGGCTCCTCACAGTGCGGGAGTTGGGAGTACTTAGCTGACTTGGGTCCCAGTTGATGTCATTATCGATAATATCGATGGTTGTAAAAGCAAGTAATCGAACATCCTTTGTTAAGACCCACAATCGAAAGAGTCAATTGACCAAATTTTATTTAAATTTTTGGGGTATTAAAAGTCACTTACATTCCAGATCAGCTTTAGTACAGACTTAGGACCTGTAATGGTTGCCAGCCTCAGCCACGTCCCTTGCAGGGTGCCAGGAGAGTCACCGTCACCTATGGAGTGCGAAGTCTCCGTCAGGAAAGCAAATTTTTGTTGTTTCGCCGTTTCCGGCAGACGTCCAGTCACAAAGCTAATCAAAATGTCCGACACATGCACTTCACTCACTCACTCACACTTCGAGAGCAAACTTTGGCCGTTCGAGTGCTGTTCCTGTTGTTGTTTCTTGGGGCTGGTGGCTTTATTGGAGAGCCCTTTGTTGGGCGCCTCTCGAGGACCTTGTGTGTGTGTGTGAGGGGGTTCGCCGGAAGGATACCCCGCCCGCCATCGACCACTTATTATTATTATTAATATTTTATATACAGCTATTGGCTCCATTAGCTGTGACCACGTTTCGCATTCGCATTCGCTTTTTGCGCCATTTCCGTTTCCGCTTCGACACAAAAAGTTCGTGTGATAAATTGCAAAATCAACAAGGGCCAGGCGGTTGGTGAGCATGTGGCAGGACCCTGCTGCACTCGCAGATAAAGGAGAAAGTAAACAATATGTTAATACCGTAAATGTGCGACGGGGGGCGGACAGCTAGGGTGCATAATGCAAGTTTTGAGTGTTTGCCCCAAGATTACCGATGGAGATTTATGATACAGCTCGTCTCTGGCTTAATGGCAGTTTTATGATTGCTCTTCCGACCCGGCCCGAGTCTTGATTGATAGACGAACTCGTTGGGAAGGTGGGAAACTACGCAACTACAAAGGTGGGCGGGCAATTGGTCTCAGCTGTTGTCGAAAAATTGTCACAAAGAGCGAAAAACTTAAGCGGAACTTACACATGTAATCGAATACGCTCAACTGCAACTGGGCAGGCCGATCCATCAAAAAGCGAAGGGCTCGTGTGTGCATCGCCACTCGAATTACCAAGAACAACAATGGGGAAGGACCCTCGAGCCACCCTCAACCGCCGGTCGTGGCTTTCCAGTTTCCGCCCAACCCCAACCCCAAAGCCCCGGCCACATGTGCGGCCCTCATCCCTTAGGGGAAGAGAAACACTTTCCTCCCGTGACTTTCCCTGTGATCTGCTGCAGATGTTTGCATTTATTTTGTAATTACTGTCACGCAATGCGACCATCAAATCAAATAAAACGGATTCCATTTGCCAAAGTGCCCAAGAAGGCGATGCTGGAGTTCCTCGAAGAGTTGAGTTACAAATCAGGTTTGAGCGTGAAAACTTTAGTTTAAAGTTTCACTCGGCCTCGGCAACCCTTTGAATTAATGAACATTATTTAGGGGAAACGGCCAGGGCCAGAGACAATGAATAAGTAATAAAGCGAGTTTTAAGCTGGTGACACAAACGAAATGGAAATGGGATAATTATTGGGGGCTGATTTAATTACACTGATAAATATTTGATTGTCCTTAAGGGCTACTTGGGGCGTACATTTAAAAATATGAAAAATTGCCCAAGAAATGGTTTTGGGAAAGGCAGGGAAAGGGCTCCCGGCTATCATTTCACGGCCATAAACAGAGCCCGAATGATGGACAGACACACACCGAACACTGACTAATAACTTATTTATGAACCCAGTTTATTGTTATGACTACATCTATGACCATGTACCCCCCTATATGTATGCCCCGGGAGCCGATCGGGCAGACAGCAATAAATATGCGCCACAACTTTTCAATATTGATAAACTTTTTCTGCACTTTGGCTCGTGGCAGCGTACAGAACAAAAGGGCAGCCGGAAGCTACAGTCATAACACCGGAAATGGCTCAACACAAGGACAGGCAGCGACAGAGACAAATGCCATTTGCAATTTCTGTACATAAAGCCGCTTAAGCAGCACTTCCCCCAGCCCGCTACATGTAATTTGTTTTTATGTCTGCCCCAATACGTGAGATAACGCCACGAACCGAACGAATTTTTTTCCTTCGCCTGCACCCAACTTCGATTAACATTGGCAACATCGCAGGAAGACGGAAATCCAGGACCCGGGAGGAGGTTGAGATCGAGGACGTGAGACGTGGGACAGCGGGCTCTGGGCCGAGGCCAACAAGTGGCGTCGGCCATGGCCGTGAATTCCATGTATAATTTCCGCTCGGTGCTGTCATGCGAGAGACGTTGCTTTCCTTTTCGCCTTTTTCCCCTATGTCCTGCTCCTCCTTTTCGCTGGCAGCGTGCAGAGCAAAGTGAAAAATATCCTTGCTCGAAATTGCAGCCGCCGAGATGGCAGGAGTTCGTCCTTCGTGTCGCTTTCTGAGAGCTTGAGCTCCCGTCTGACAGTAATGGAAGAATTCTCTGTATCCCCTTTGCTGCTGTTTCCATTTCCAAACAGTTTGTGTGTCTGTTTTTTTTTCAATGATTGATGTCATTTTTGCAGCTTGTGTTTTAAGGAAGAGCAACGCTATTCGGTTTACTTTAAATTTTCCAAGCGATACTTTATATTTTGGGGCAATCAGCTCCTATCACATGGCCCCGACAATTAGAGTCATTAACCGACCATCATATTGATAGGGATGGCTCCCGCCATAATGGCCCTTCCTCCAGACAGCCATCCGTCCGTAATGTCTCGTGTGTCCCCCAGCGTGTGCCTGAGTGTCGTCTGGCCGAGCTCCGAAAAGAGCCACAAAAAGTTTCGCTAAAACCACCCAGCCGCCTCCAAATCCCCAGAAAGCCTCCAAGTCCCAACGCCTCTGACGAGGCGACACCCGCACCCTCACCCTCACCCGCCCTGAAACATTTAGCATACAATTAGCCCGCAGAGGGGAGGGCACGGGGGGTAGAACTGGGAAAGTTGCAGGCTGGCGAAAACTTCGGTGAAAATTATTAAAATTTTCGTTGGGTCGTTGGCTTCGAAAGGGTTGACCATATGGAAATTAGCATATGACAGCCATTTCGGGCCACGGGGCGGAGCTGTGTCCGCCCCTTTTCCCATTTCCCGGGCTCTCGCTTTCCCCGAGTGGGCGGGGTTTTAAATTTAAAGTCATCGGCGAACTTTGTGTATAGAGTCGTGCCTCCGCCGTGGATTGCTTTAGGGGGAGTGGGTCGAGGAACTGAGTGACGAGTTATGATTTTCCATTTTCCAAAGTACCGTTCTTTTTATGCCTTTGCAAAGGGTATTATCATTTTCCAAAGGAACTTGCAACGATAAAGGGAAATGGGTATATTTGGGTTATATTACGGTGCAGATTTATTTTGTTCATATACTTAAAACTGTATATTTATTCTTTATATATTCAAAAATATATCCTTTAACATTTTTGTATAATTTAACGAAAATATATTAAAACGCTACAAATCTACATCATCAATTAAAAAAGCGTCAAAACTCAACAAATCTCTATTAAAATGAAGAAAAGTGTATTTCTCCTTCTTTATTGAGAGCTGAAAATGTTATATTTCTGTGGTTCTGTTGTGTTCCCAGCGTGAATTTTCCACCTTTTACACATTTTACTTCCATTTGATTAGATCGGCTTTTTGGGCGACACGTGCAAGAGGACAGTGGGGAAGTGGAAGGCATCAAGCATCCTGTTTTGTTTTCCCAGCCCCTGCTCACGCTTTTCCTCCTCCTTTTTTTCACTTTTGGTTTTTTTAAATTTGCACGCTCATGTCTAGGGAGTTTTTTAGGCTTATCAGGCGGCAGCAACTTTTCCCATAATCAACATCAAACAGTACTCCAGTCAGCGGCTCCTGCGAGCACATCATGAGCAGCAGCTATTATTATCCGCCGCCACACCACGTCCATGAACCCATAATCAATGCGCCTAAAAGGGAAGAATCAACGTGATGTTTGCCTCAGAAAGGATGTCATCAGGCAGGCCCAGGACAAGGCAGCATCAGATCCTGAACAGCTGCGGCTCCGTGGACGAGTATGTTGATTAAAATTTGTTTTGTCATATCGATAAGGTACGACTTTTTACAGCCCCCGTTCGATTCAAAGGCGGTTCAATAACCGAGCCGTTGTGCTCTATCAGTTTTCCAGAAATCAGCCATCCCCCCAAACGAGGCCTAAAATGATTTCCCCTCCCAGCCGCCCTGATTCCGTTATGTATTGTTTGACTTGGTTACTCGCCATCTTTCCATATCTGTAAAATATTGTAGAATCATTCTCGAGAAAATCCACATACACTTGGCTTTAATTTGAAATTGTATTTTTTCTCGTCTTTTTTTTTGACGCTTGACACCTTTTTATGGGTTCACAAAATGGATCCAAGAAGCTGGGTGGCGGGTAACACCTCATTAGGCATCACTTTTGAGGAGAAAAGGGAGAAGAGCATTGCAGACTGATGGTCCTGGGGGTGTATAATGACGACTGAGCCATCCCGGGACACTTAATTTGTATATCTTGGGTGTGCGAGGGTTTGAGAGCGGTTTCTTAAAAATTGTTCCTTTGTAGACGTGACAAAATGGATCAATTTTTAATTACATTTCGAGGTTTTTTCGGAAGAATAAGAGGGTGTGTGTTGCAGGTAAAATAAATAGACTAAATATGGCAAATCATATGTTAAAGAATTGAAATTGCAATTGATGATATTATCTTCCTTTAAAACTTTATTATATTATTTATGCTAGTGATTTTCCTAATAATTATATTGATAATAATGACAACTACCATTCCTTTCTCTCTTCCTTCAGGTATATTAAGTCAATAGACAATGCTAAAAGAATTCATTAAAATATCCATTCCTCTCTCTTAGTACCTGGCTTCTGATTTTTAAAATACTTGCTTACTTCGCCTACGCCGCGAGGACACAAATAAATATATTCTTTTTATTTTTAGTTGTTCATCTTGTGTATTTTTTTGTCTCTGAAAACGCTTTGCATATTCCCTTTATGCTGCGCATTTAATGGCTGCCGTGTCGTGTCTGCGATGTCTTTTGGTGGTTGCTGTTTCTTGGGCACTGAAAGAAAAGCTGAGAGGTAAAGGAAGTATTACTACTACCTATAAAATATTACATAAATTTATTAAAATATTTTAATGGAATACTAGAATATGGAAGGAAGTTTCGGAAACTTTAGGATCATTTTAGTTCCTTGTTTTCAGTTAAAAATCTGGATACGAGATAGTTAACTTGTAAGATTGTAGATATTATATTCTATTTCAAAAATATCTCAACAAATTATCCTTTTTTCCCCGTGTGACTTCTGCTGGCTTCTCATTTTAACTACAAAACATACAATCACAGTCGCAGGGATAATAACAGCAGGAGCAGCTTCGCTCCATTAACAAAAACAACAACATAGAGTAGATGGAAGTCAGCCAACGGCGGCAGCCTCGCATAATTCCGTGTAGACCTTCGATGGGGGGCTGGGACTGGGACTGGGACTGGTTTATAATGCGAGTCGCTTCACTACGCTTATTATTTGTAGCATGCTTATTGGGGATCCCTCCTCCGTTAAATATGCATAAAAAGAGGGAAAGCAAAAAATGGAGCCGGCACAAGGAGCAGAGCGTACATCTCGGTGCTGCTCAGTGCCTCTGGATTTGAAATGCGGGACAGGGCACATAAGCCCCGTGCTTATGCTTCTCTTCAGCTTCTGCTACAGCTTCTGCTTTTGCTTTTGCGGCGAAAGTTCCTTTGATTTCGTCTTCCGTGGCTGCTCATTTTACGTGCTGTTTTCCTTACACCTTATGTACCTTTGGCTGCCTTATTTGGCTTATTAAAATTTCACTTCACTCTGCCAGCGTAATTTCAGCAATGGCATGTCGATTGTGATTGCATTTTTGATAGGTTTTCGAGCTGGCTTGCGAGCAGACTTGGGCATTTAGAGACGTAGGATTTGCGCCGACTTAATCCTCCCCTGGGAGCAGCAGCTGGTCCCGAAGCCGGGGATCAAGTGAAAAGAGTGTCCGTCCCACGACCACATCCTTCCACTCGTTTTGCCGTCGCATCTCTTTCTCCCACGTGCTGGGCCATAATTAGACGCGGTCCTTGGGCTCAGGAGGTCCCGTGGTAAATCCCATAATTATCGAGAGCATTAAAAAACGGCAAGGGGAGAAAGAGCTTCAAGTGCGTCATGGCCACAACCGCAGCAACACATGTCAAGGGTAACGCAGAGGAGGCAGAGGCGGGCGGGTGCGCTGCAGGCGTGACAGGATATGAAACATGAAAAACAAATTGAAGAGCCAACTTCCGTGACCAGCCCCGCTCCCAGGAGCCACGGCTGCCTCTGTCGATAACGTCTGTCCTTGTCAGTACAACAATGACGACAATCAAATGACGTTTGCATCAATGAGCAATTGGCAAGCAGGATAACGAGGCGAAGGACGCAGGCGGACCGGCGCGTGGAAGCGCAGGGGAAAATGATAGCGTGGATTAAACGATTTTTAATGAAAAGCCTTCAGACGGACGCATGAATGAATGACGCACAGCCGACTGACAGGACCCCGACACCGGGTAGTGGATGAGGACAGAGAACAGAGGACATGCACACCAGCTCACGCATGATGGCCCGGCGATGGAAAGTTCTGTGGGGCCTCAGCTGCAAAAAGGGAAATTGCATGATTGAAAATTGCACTTGAGGCCGATCGAGGAACTGGTCTTCGACATGAGCCCATCATCTTTCTTATCGGCGAACAACTGCCCACGAACAACTGTCAGAGCTCTAAGCGGGACCGGCTTTGTGTGCTTCCCGGTTTTTGTCAGGAGGACCTTCTGCTGATTGGTTGGGGCTCAAAGGAAGACGCTGTTTTTGTGCGGGTTCCGGGAAAGTGGTGAGAAGCGGTCGCCATGAGTCGACCAAGAAAGGGTTTCGGCCCAGTGAATGCTTTGAAGCGGACTCGTGTTGTGGCCAGCTTAATGAAGTGGACATATCAGCCAACAGTTAAACAACAAACGAAAGTGAATTCGGGGCGAGTGCTTCCCCCAATTGATAAACAGGAACAAAGGCACTCGGCCACTCAAAGGGCGAAAGTAAATCTGGCCGAGATGGGAGGTCAAATGCAGATAGATATGGAGAAGGCAGTGGGCACAGGCCTGGAAAAGGGGCAAGCACACCATGATCGGGGTTACAGACAAAGGCCAAATGCTCACCAGAATGGGAGAGTAAGTGAACTCAAGTAAAGTTCCTCATTGAAAAAGATAACAGGATGACTTCTAATTGACTTGGGGTTGTATATAATGGAGCAAGGACAACATAAAGGGTAAGACGAGTTACGCTAATAGATTTGAATTTAATTTTGACTTTTCCTCCAAATAACAACGGTTTCGTTAGCAACAGTCTAAGATACGTACAATGATATATAGTAATGCTTAGAAGATCTAGAACTGTCATTCTAGAACTTCTGTCAATATGGCTCTAATTCGTTATGTTATTTATGGCCGATCCCCTCTTGAAATTATCTAGATCCACAATCCTTTCAATCTCCAACATAACCACTTGAACCATCACTGCAACCCATTACCTTTTACCACTTTACTTTTCAGTTTGCCCACAGTGGGATAGGGGATTTGCCTAATGTCCTCAGTGACACGTTTTATCGGACTCCCTGCCACATATGGCACATGTTCAGACACGGCTGATAAGAGCCCCAGAGTCCATTTACCATAAACAGCAGCAGCCGCAGTCGCAGTCCCTTCCATTGTCCTTGCATTATCCCTACGCTCGCAGCTCGGCACCGAGTTCTTACTGTGCGTGTACCATATATAAATAACCCAAAATGTCGACAGCACATTACACGCACGCGCAGGCAGAGGCAGAGGGAGCGGGAGCGGGTCGGGTCGAGACGTCTAATTATGCAGCGTTGACAAAAACAAAAGCGGAGAAAGAAAGGACATAGGCGCCGGCCGGGGCAGAGGACACAGCACACAGGACACAGGACACAGTACACAGACACAGGACACAGAATGGAAACTATTAAGAAAACATATTTCCCAGAGCACGCGGCGCATTTAACACTAATCATTGTCATTATTATCGTTCGGGTTGGGTTCCCCCTCGGATTTGGGTCCCAGCGAGGAGCAGTTCCCGTGGCTGTGTGCCAGGACCCCTTTGCGGGCAGGACACATTTGAAATTCATGGCTTCAAGTGCTCTGAGCCGTGCGCATTTTGTTAGTTTAGGTGGCATATTTCAGTAGCGTCGCCTTCAAGTGCTCTGTCTACATGTCCCTTCCCGGAACCGATCCCGAGGATCTAGTCGGGTCACATGGTTTCGTCACATGGCAGCGCCGCCCCGTTATCTCTAATCAAATAATCAATAAAACGCCAATTAACATCCATTTTCACACGGTCTGACCGTCAGTCAACCCTTTGCTCGGTGTTCTGTTTGTCAACTAATGGGAAAACGCCACGAAGCAATTAAAAATCTTCGCCTGAAACCCGAAACTTGTTTTTCTGTCTTAAACGGAGAACAATTAAAATGTAGTGTATCAATTTCAAGAAGTACTGCTTGGGTAGGTTGCTGATTTTCTATTTTGTTTTCTTGGAAATTGTATTGGGGAGTTGTGAACAAAGTATTCCCCAACTGGGAATAGCCCATAATGCGAGTCCCAGTTGAGTAACGCAGCAGATGCGATTGAAGATTAAGGTCAGGGGGAAGGGCTCTGGATGAGATGGTAACCATATGGCACAGATCCTGACTTTTTGGTACAAAAAACGATAATTGATAAAGAAATTATCTGCGTCTTTCCTTTGCTATCAAACTTTACGTTATGACATTAAATTACACTCTCTATGAATCTCTGTAAATAAGATTTAATTAATTAAATCCTACTTCCCCGGACACCTTTTAATTATTATTCTATTAGTATACCAACCTAAACCTATCAAAGGCCAACTTAAAGCCACCTTTATGGTTTCTGCGATTGAGGAAATATATATATTTTTTCAGGACTCATTGCTATCACCATCTGCAGTCCTTTCACTGGCATTCCCCACGGAACGACAACCCTTCCCCGTATATTGCATTTCGGTCTAGCTGAAGTGCCACGCCTGCAGCCGATGGCTGCTGCTAACTGGTAAACTTACTAATTTTAAGCACCGACCTCTGCTCCACCCCTTCCAGCTAGTCCTCCCTTTTTCCTGCCAATGCCAATGCCAAAGTCATGCCCCACTGTTCCGGCCCCCCCAAAGTTCTGCACTTGGTTGCGTGTCGCGCGTCTGCTGCCAAAGTCAGTTGCAGTTACCGAGCATTGTTGCCGTCTGGCTGGGCTGACTGGGCTGGGCCGGGCTGGATGTGGATCTGGATCCAGAGCCATTGGAAATATGTCGGGGCTGCCAGCAAACTGCTGATAATTAATATTTTATGCACACGTCTGCGTTGATTTCTATCTTTATTGTTGTTTGTCTGCCAGACAGTCAGTCAGCCAGCCTTGATTCGCCCTGGCTCGTCTTTTGTAAGCTCTCGTCTAGGGTAGCCTAAAGGTATATAAAAAAGATATATGCGATTACGACCCCATAGGAAGCTAACTAATAATTCAAACCATATAGTAAACAGTTAATAGTTCGAATGCGCTGAAGAAAACTGCTTTATATGAAAATAAAAGTAGTAAACTTTGTGAATAGGAATTTTAGTATAGCTAGCGGTTCTATGTATGTTAGAGTATATAAATAGTACACAGATAGAAAAGCCTATTGAAAAATCAAGCTTATTTTGCTTGAATTTTTTGATGTGGAGTCTAAAATTTTTAAGTACGACTCGGGGTTAAATGGTTAAATCGATCCCCTTTTGGGATTAAAATGGCAAAATAAGCCTAAAATGCTTGAATTAATCCCGTTTCGGGATTAAATGACAAAAATATTAAGTGCGTTCATACTTCGATTAAGAAAATCCGGCCTTGGGCCGAAATCGTGCCCATTTAAGATTAATTTTTCTATCTGTGTAGAGTATAAATCGGTTAATTAAAAAAAAATAGCTGTGTTTCGTTAAAATTTTTTAAAATGGAATGACAGCCAAGTTACGAAAGTGCCCCTAATAAGTTCGAGAATCTGATATCAAAGATGCTCCGGTAATCGTATCGTAAAATTTGTACGATTTCGTTTTGATATCGAAATATCGGTGTTCCTATGGTGTGGAAAATTGTTTAATAGAATTGTATTAGACAGCTTCTCAAACTTAAAACAAATTCTGTAAATATTTTCAACTACTTTAAACCCATACCTTGCAAATAAAAAGTAGCAGTGACTAAAAATCTTTACATTTTAAATCAAAACAAACTTAACTCTCTTCTACAATCATAGATAGTGAGTACAGTCGTCGTCGACTACAGCCAGTCGAAAGCTTAGCGCTCTTTTTTCTTCTTGCCTTTTACGCTATTGTTTGGCCATTGCCGAACGCCTTTGAATGGCTTTTCATTCGGAAAATGTCTGCACAATGTGTCCTGTGGTTCATTACACTTTCTGTTTAGCTTGCTGCCCCCAGCTGCGCTCCGCAGAGCGACGCCCGCCCACCCCGCAGTCGGTGCTCATCTATGGATTATTAAAAGTCCATTAAAAGTTCCCCCAGAATGCTGCAGTTTTTTATTGGCAGTGCTCTATCTATATTTGTCATAAATTAAGTGGAAAATCGAAGCTCGCCTGATTACTGCCAGGGTGTTGGCTCACGGACTGAGCATTATTTTTTCGTTATTTCAGTTTTTAATTTTATCACACGCCCAGCACTTTGTTTGGCTTTTGGCCCGGCGAGCTGGCAGTCATGCCTTATCTGTATCAGGGACTTCCTGCCACTATTGGCGATTTCGTTTGTAAGTGGCTTTCAGTTTCCATGCTGCGGAGCTGCGATTTGTGGCATCTCACTTGGGTAGTCAGTCACCTGGTGGAGTCCTGGAATCCTGGACACGAATGTAGTGCATCGCTGATAACAAGCTGCTTAATTAATTATTTTTCAGCGCTGGCCGCGGGGCGTTGCTAAGCAGCCGAGACAGCGGAGAACGGTTAAAGAGGTCGGGCAGGACACTCGCCCACGACAAGGAGACCGTCATCGGAGCAGGACAAACAAGGGAATCATGCGTGAACATTAATTCGATTTGCGCAGATGTTCGGCCAGCAGGAATTCGAAGGACCAGCAGGACAATAGGGGTTGGGGAGGGGAGAGGCGAGAGCTCGGCTTTAATTTTGTCAGTTATTCGACGGACTGTTGACAACGCTAGATACGCTACCTTGCGGGTCCTTCCTTCCACTGCGGCTTGTCCTGGTTCCGCTAATTGCGGGCGATATGTGGAATGTCCTGGCGCTCTTTACCTTCCCCCTCGGAAGGCTGCTGGTCTGCTGTGTGTGCTTGATCCCAACTCCCATTCCCATCCAGTCCACTGGTCCGGAGATGTATTTCCCCTGTTTGCGGTGTGCGTGGGTCCTTTTGATCTGGTCTCTGGCCCTGGTCGGTGGGTTTTTGTTGCCGTGTTTGCCGCGTGTAATGCAATTAATGTGATTTTTGGTTGCAAATTAAATGTATTTATCAGCGTTTATCAATTAATTTTCATTTTCATTTACGGTCGACCGAAGCCCCTCGCTCGCTTCCCGCTCTTTCGCTTTTTTCTGCGGGAGCTTGACAAATTGCCAAACAATGATTAAACATGGCACTTTTAGTGTGTGCCCTGCATGTCCGGCCATTGAATTTAATTAAATACTGTGCTCAGCTCCGAGTGTACACCTCTGCGAAAATCATCTCCAGGTCAGGATTAATTTCCAGAGGGTTTCATTTTTCATATGCCAGAAACTAAACAATCAATCTGGCTCCTGGCCCCTCAGAGACTCCGCCCTCGGTGTCCTGTTCTCGCTGCACTTTTGCTAATTTATTCGACAGTCCACGCCCAGCTTGTGCGACCCGCCCCCCCTGCCGATATCTGCCCCTATGCTAATAATGTATCGTAATTTATTTTCAACATGTTGACAGTCGATTCCGCATTTTGGTGCCGTAAATTTGCTGCAAGGCTCGACCATGACGATTATTACTGCTGCCACATCGCCCCATTGTCGTATTTGTTGGCACGGCTGCTGATGTTACACATAATTGATTATAGGAAATTATATTAAAGGTGCTAAACTGTTGTCGGCTTCAATTTCAGTGATGCATCTGCAGTTTCGCAAATATTTCAAAGGCTTCTGGAAAATTTATGGTGGGCTCGTGTCAGGGACACTGCACCACGAGTGCGTTATGATACAGAATCCATTTGGTCGGCCATTATTATTTCAGAACGTTTCTCTGCCAAATAAAGAGCTTGTGTTTTCCAATTAATAATAGCTGCACTCTGCTGGTGAATGTGTGTGTCAACTTTTGAAGGGAAGCATGTTTCATCCGTCGAACCGCAACTTGTAATAAATGTTCAAATGTTTGAGATATTGCTAGTGCCTTTTATAATGTTAACCCACAGAAACATTCTTCCTTTTCGAATTCCCCTAGTCCTTTATGATTTTATGCACTGTACAGCAGTGTCAGTTTACCATTACAATTTCGATGAAATTAGAGAAAATAAACAACATTCACATAAAAGCAAACATACTTTGGTACCCGGCAATCAGAGAGTCTCTGGGTTGTGTGGAAAATCATAAGATTAAATGAAAATTCTATTAAAAACGCAGAAATATAAAACAGCAGGAAGACCATTAATCCACGAGAACCCCCACTGTCGTTGTCGTTCTATACAAATGAATTGTTTTTGCAATCTCGTATAAACATCGTCGAACTTCTTTGCTAAAAGATTATAAAGTACGCAGTATTCCATAGTCGAAACACTCTTGAATACATTTCCTTCTTGTTTCTATTGTTTTGACATTAAAATTCGAACCGAATTCTGGGAGCCCAAGTATTCTGGATAGAAATTGTAAAGTGTGGAATAGGAATGTGAACTATTCAGAACTCTACTCCCCAACACTCGGCATTCCCTCACTTCGGTTCCTTGGGAGGCAGCAAAGCGTGCGGTAAATGTCGGGAAAAAATTAAATTAATTTTATTGACATATTGCTAATTAGACAGAACATGACATCGTATCAAGATTTATGGCGCCCGATAAGCAACAGAAGCCGCATTCCCCCCACGCCGCCCAAAAATGCACGAGAACAACGGCAAAGGGAACTGCAGGGCGGATCAATGAACGCATTCATTTTAATTGGTAGACATGGAAAATATGCCAAACAAAGAGAACTGAGACGGGAAAACTCGGGAGAGGGACACACCGCTGCTGCTCTGTGTTAGGCCGGGGAAAGTCGCCGTCGCTCTAATTAAATGCACTTGAGAATGCCAGGGAGCCACGAAAACAACTGCAGGCGCTTGTGGTACCCACTCCACCTCTCGGTTCACTGGAATTTATGTGACTGCCCCTCCGAATGTCTCGTAAATCTAGAGCGAAACAAAAAATCCTTGTCTGCAAAAGGTGCATCAAAATGCTACATTTGCTTTCAAACAATTCGATTTTTTGTGGAGTTTTTATTGCTTGTTTGAATAATATTTACCTTTTAATAATGCTCTGTGTCTCGTCGACACTCCGGGGCAGTGTGCTTGGGTTTGGGGAATACAGTGGGGGTGGCGGGGTATTGATTGCACGGCAGCCCCGCCATAGAATGTAAAAAAAGAGCATTCCAATCGGGAGCGAAGAACACAGAAATTGCTGTCGTGGGTCATATATTTGCCCGTATGAATGTGCATAGAAGAGGACATATTGCAGCGATGGTTTGGGAATGGAAAAACTACTGAAATAATAACAGAAAATACGCACTGAAATCGGAGATGGTTCTGGTCTCAGGTCTCACGAAAGTTTATAGCTGAAAATATTGTAATAAATTCGGTTTGCTTTGCTAAGAGCTAGTGTTGTAAAAACCGTAAAATGTAACTCAATATCACATGCTTTGCATTCCTTAAAAAAGGGAATGTGTCCAAACTAATTTAGTTCGGAGAAAGGAGTGATGCAAACCAAAGTAAAATACTGGTTTTTAAGAACGAAAAAAGAATAAATAATTCTAACTTCTTATTAATTTCTTTGCTTGAAATTGCTATATTTTACCTTACCTTACCTTACCATTTACCTTTCAGTGCATGCCTGAGTACTCAACATTACAAAATGCAAAACATTATGTTTCAGTTCCTGATTTTACCACTTACAACGTTTGCCATTAGGCAACTCATAAACATGTAAACAGTTTTCAGCCATAAACTTAAATACACATTAAAATGCCAGTAAGTCGACAGAGCGACAACTGCGGTCACGGATGGTTTTTTAAGGGACATAAAGCGGTATTCCTTAATGCACTTTCCGTGTAGTGATCCGAGTTGCCTTTTCGTTGGTGACAATCTCCCCCAATCCACCACCTGTCGTACAATTAAAACGGGAAAGCATATTGATTTATTCGGGCCGAAGGGCTTTGTTCGGCCCGGACGGCTGCGTCTTTTCGGGCCGTATCGGTTCGGCTGTAAATTGTCTTAATAGGGCATGCATACTCGAATAAATTCATATTAATAAATAGTTGTCTATTTAAGTTTTGTTTGTCTGCTCGGAGACATAATCAGCAAGCTCGGAGTTGATTTATGCGGCCAACACTTCGACTGCTGCCCATAAATTACACACACAAAGAGTCTCGCAGAGATGCGATTGCTTCTGTGGTTGGTGTCTTAATTTGTGTGTTGAACTGTGTCTGATAATGGGAAGCTGTTGTGAAGACGTGTTTTGATAAAAGAGGAATTATTAGAGGCCACTGCATGTCCCACAAAAATCACTGTGGCCATCCCATAGGATTAACTGGAAAAAGTTAACAAGGTGATCGGTGTGTGTGCAAAATCGCTTAACACCCAGAAATGCAGCCGTGCCTAATCGCCTTGCTCTCTGCCGATCAGCTTAGCTACCCACCCCAAGTCGAAGGATCATCCTGCGAAATCACATTAGAGGAGAAAAATGCAAATCACTTGTAATTAGCCAGGGCAAGAAAATTAAGATGTCATGGAATGGGAGGATAATCCTATCAGCCCGTGTCCCGAGTGCAGCGGTGGGTAGCATTGAGCTGGGAAAACCCAGCAGCAGAGAGGCCTGCAGCCAATTTCCGTTTTTCATGTTGCGAAATGTGTCAACTTTGGCAGGATTACAAACGGACACTAGCACGCACAAACGGATGACGGGTTTGTTGGGCGGATCTTGTGGGACATTTGGAGTTGCTCCTTTATTAGTTGTCCTGCCTGCACAGCCAGCTCCGTCCTGACTCAGCATATCCTGCGACCCGGAAATTTTTCAGCGCATATGCCAATTTTGCTGTCAAGCCTTTGCGTTTCTCTGACCCGAGCCCCGCCCGCCAGCAAAGCTAGCTCCCAGGCCCTAGAGCCGCCCCTCGCAATTGTCAATCAATGCAGGCGGAATGCAGGACACCAAAGGATAGGCTGAACTCCCCCTAAGGGTTAATTGTGATTCAAATGCGGAAAAGTGTGCATCTGGTGTTTTAATTACACTGGCTTACAGAGTTGGGTCAAAGCTGTTCTAATAGCAATATCCTTTCCATTTGGCTCAAGAAAGGAATGATAAACTAATCAATAATAAAATTGTCATGTGTTAAAAATATATACATTTAATATGCAATATATTTTCTAGCATGCTGTAGACCAGTGTTATTACAGAATGAGTACAACTTCAGTTATATGGAATCGTGCCTGCTAGGCTCCTTCAATGAGCCAGGAACTCTCCCTTCGATTCGCGCACTGATTGAACTATAATTGTTAAATAACAGGGGTGCCGTTAGACTGCAGTTATAAAGCAATTATTGCAGGAGAGTTGGTGGGAGTAATAGCAGCGGGAATGCGAATATGCCTGGAGGAGAGGGTAGCACCCCTTAAATTGCTTTAACTACCACAGAGCTCGCTCGAAGGGTTTCCTACACACTTAAAAACACAATAAAACTATTTAGAATCACATTATTAATTAATACTTCCTTATGGTTAATCAATAAAGCAAATAAACCATTGGAAATACGTACTAGGATCCTCACTAATTCCCAGGATACGGCAGTGCTACTGCTAGGCAACTAATGCTGCTTTTACTGACTTCATTGCATTTTTGGCATTCACCCGGGTAGGCTCAGAGTCCATAGCTGAAGCCATGCACTCGTCCTGCTTATTAAGTTTGTTTATTTTTTGATTAAGCGAATTTACGGGCTCATTTTACCCAGCCAACCGCCACGTGTACAGAGTACACCCCTCTGAATACGGGGATGTTGATGGATGGGGAAGACCTGCTGCAGTTGATCCTGAAAAATATTTATTTAAAAAACCTGCACGCTTGAAAAATGATTTTTGGCAATTAGCAGCGACGGCGTTCGCCGAGCAAAAAAAAAAAATGTATATTTCCCTCCTCGATTTTTGCCTTCGCTCCACCATCCTTCATTTGGCCTTTTTTCCGACGACGGACGGACACGCGTTCGCTTTATTATCCTGCTGCGGCGACTGCAACCTGAGGGACTGGCGAATAAATTATCTGGTTGCATATTGTTCCCCCTTTTTCAATTTCCTTCCACAAGCCGCGCGTGCTGGTGCGTGTGCCACGCCCACCTGGCCACGCCCCTCGCCACCCGCCACCCGCCCGCTTCCTCGGTCCGCATAATAATGTTATTAAATTAAATATTTGCTTTGGGGTATAAAATTTCATAATTTAATTAATTTTTTACATGGTCGACTCGGGGAGCGTCTTGAAAAACTTTGGAGGAAGTCGAAGCGGGTCCTGGAAAAATATTGAATTTTACGGAGCTTGTTGTTTGATGAATGATTGCCATGGTTGCAAGTTGTGGGTTGGTCCTGCCGGGCGGCAGGGGATGGTTGCGCCGGTGTGTGGTGCTGGTACTCGCAGGTGGAGAGAGAAGCGGAGTGCTTATGACACGGCTGCCGCAAGGGGCAGGAGGTTGCCGCTGGGACTGACTTTCAGGCAGCGAGTGGGAGAGGGCGGCAGCTTCCGAAAATGATTTCAAAAGGCAGAGATGTTTGCCTTAGAAGCTTTGGGAAAGTTTCCGCGGAAGTTTCCAGCTAGAGGAAATGAGAAAAGATTGATTGGAGCTGATTAGCAGCGGGACTGGTAATGCTTATATATTGTCCTTTATTTAAATAGTTAGTTTTTTGTTTATAAACAATGGGACGACGGTCTTAAGAAACTGGTTTCATTTCAAAATGTATCTGATTTTCTATCATACGACTTAATTGCAAGGCTTTAGTTATAATTTTTTAATTAAAAATCGTATATTCTATGTCTACATTAAGCCCTCTGTAAATATGAAACATTTCCTTCCATTTCCATTGGTAATTAAAGCACTTAAACCTCTCGGCACTGACTGAACTTAGTGCGTGGCCCATCCCATGGTATGCTTCCAATAATTTTAGACCGTAAATCATAGTATCCGAGGGCAAGGATGCACACGCGGCTGTGCTGCCAAAAGTTTAGCCCTTGCCGCTCCCACGCCGAATGCATTCCATTCAAAAACCAATACTTCACTAATTGCTAGGCTTAATAGGCATTAAAAGCAAATGCCCGGCAGCGCGGCCACACAGCCCAGTGTCCAGGGACAGGACAATGCCCAGCTGGGCCAGCGCCGGGTCCTGGGGGTAGGGAGTCCTGCTCTACGGAGGAAGGCTGGAGGGCGCACGCACAGGATAATAAGCGCACGCCAGGATGCTTTTGTGCAGTTGCCTGGGCTAATAAAATTAGAAATTTCACGTTTTCAAAAAACCTCCCAGCACTGAATGGCCCATTCCAGTCCCTCCCCAGCACTCGTCGTTTTAAATATGAATAGAGAAGGCGCGGGTTCGAAGGGGGCCTGTAATGTGAGCCCCGGCAAATTGCATAGAATGTATGTAAAAGTTGCAACTGCAGCTGCTCCTGCTCCTGCCCAGCCCCTCCGCCCCACGCCAAACAATCCCGTGAAATTAGCTAAAAGTTCTCCTCTTTCTCCATTCGGAATGGCGCTGCCGGGGAGTCGCACGGGGAAGCCCTATTTTAGGCTCAAGCCGCGGGCCTTCAATGCTCGCAAATTGTATAAAAGATGAGTTTCTGAATAGTCATCACCATCAGCCGAGAAGAAAGGGAACTTAAAGCACTGCTAACCGAACCAGCGGGAGTTGGAGGACCAGGAAAGCCAGGAGAAAGTGGTGGCAGCTTCTGAATGGAGGAGCGAGGCTGGCGAAATGCAAAAAACCCTCCATTCTCTGTCCGCTCTTAATTGACTGCAAGAAAAGAAGAACACGTCCAGAACGAAGTAAAGAAGCTGAAAAGTGGCTCATCCAGAGCCAGGAGGAGGGAAGCTCCTCGGCGCAGAACTGGAACAATGGTCAATCATTTAAAAGTGGGCTCTACAGCTACACACTTGACGGCTTCAATAGCACAAAAGTCATTATAATAAATCATGAGCTTCAAATGGATTAAGCAAAAGTAAGACCAAACTCATAAAAGTATTTGCTTATAGTGTTTATTTTATAACATCAGGAATTACCTAAATTAATCTGAGTTTGAGTCGTAACGGGCAACGAAAAGTCACAGTTCCAGCGCGGGGGCCAGCATATGGAGGAGGAATCCAGAAATCTCGGGAGTTTCCGCGGTCCTCCCTTCTGTTTGCGTTGCCGTTGCCGCGGGTCACGCGATTTAAAAATTGTCCTGTGCCAGAGACAAATGCGAACACGAAACTGAAATTGAAATGCAAATCTCAAATCGCGACTTCCGATGATGTCCTTTCGCCACTGCGGCAGGACTCGGCACGCCAGTCACGTCCCTCGATTTGTAATCGAAACGAATCTTATGGCCATGACAGGATTTCTTTGTTTCTGAAGCTTTGCATGTTCCCTCGAATTTTGACAGAGCGAAGTCTGGAATTAACGCGCAGAAAAGCGGAGGAAAGTAGAACTTACTTACAGAGAGAGTTTAAATAATTTGAATAATTTGAAATAATAGAGTTTTGGTGGCTTTTAAATTCCCAAAGGAAAGCCCTCTTTAAAGAATATATCCCTGCCGATGACAATTATTCACTTATCTTAAACTTTGTGTCATTATCAATGCATTTTCATCCTGCATCCTGCAACTTGGTCTTTCCTTTCTAATTACAAAATTTGCAACTAAGTTTGCGCAATGATTTCTAATTATGACTTTCTAGCCCCATTCACGGCAAAGTTCAAGTTTTCAATTACCCCCTCCTCGGGGTGAGAGCCACTGCCACTGCTTCCTCCGCTCGCTTCGATAACAACGTTTCGCATTTGCGAAATTAATTTAAAACAATTGAAGAGCAGAGAACTCTGCGCTGCATTGGTTGTCATTGATGCCAGAAACTTATGCGAAATGGCGAAAATTGGCAAAAATGCTGCAAGAGTCCTTCGGTGGGCCTTCACTCCCCCCAGTGGCTGCAATGCCTTTGTCAAGCTCTAGCTCCGGTTCGCCAAATCGCGACCTCAACCCATTCGCCCGCTGCGATTTGTGTGTCAAGTTTCCATGGCTCTGACCCAATTTGCGGAGCTGACTCTTCATTTTCGCCAACTCAGCCAGGGGTCAGGTTCCGCCATAAAACCAGGGAACAGCTCCCAGCCCCGCACCCCGGACAGGACAATGTCGGATGTCGACTTGGAACCGGATGCTGATGCAGCCGGTTTCGGAGGGAGTCCGCCGCAGTGAAAAATCATCGTTTTCTCTCGTTCAGAATCAAATCAATTATCGCCGAAATCAATTACGAACTAAGTGAAAGCCAGGCAAGGAGGTGGTTGCGGTGCCGAACAGTGTTAACTTGTCCTCGCATTGATTTTCCCAAGCCTCGGGTTCAGGCAAATCAGTAAAGCTTTCAGGAGCGTTCCACTTGAACTTAGCATGTACATAAAGAATTGGTAGGGTTAGCTTTTTATATCGGAAATTGTTCTTGGTTATAGAAAAAAGAAAAGGTTTATATTTATATACTAGATCAAATTTCATGGCTCTAATGTAAACTTGAGATGTAGACGCCAAAACAGGCTTCCTAGGTTCCCACATTGGCCGAGATTCTTTTTTGATTTGATTCAGGTTTTTTCTTAGGAAGATATGTAACAGGTTGAATTATATAATATAATATTATTGGTAATATTATAAATGTATAATAATTAATGTCTTGGCTACAGATTCGGCATTGTATAGGTTACTACCTAGAAAACCGCATATTTAAGTCAATATCCATTACAACAGACTGCAAATACTTTAACCAGCATTGCTTCTTCACTGACAACGCATTCTAAATATCTTTTATCACCCCAGCAGAGCAGACTACACCCATTTTGTGCCTTTTAAACCCTATCCCGGTGCTAAAAATCTCGACGCCGAGATGCCGTCGTAAAAAAGTCTCCCCAAGCACAAACAAAGAAGATCAATGGAACACTGCCTCCCTGCCTTCGTTAATTAAAAGAGCAATACAGAATTTGGTAAGGCGCGGCCATAAAAAATGAACTGAAATCGAGGCAGGAATCGAAGATCTGTCTGCCAAACACACTAAAAGAGTTGGCAGCTACTTGGGGAAGTTTTATGGCCCATTCTGTATGGCTGCATTCGGAGGTGCTTAAGTGAATTTATTAGCTCATTAGGCTTTATAGTTGTGGCCATGTTAACGTGTGGCTGTTTTAAAATGTAAATTCAGGTACCCGGGTTAGCCGAACTTGTACAGTTTCGCAGGCTTCTTATAGTTTAAATATTTTCGACTTAAGTCCGCCTTAATGAATGCTCCTTGAACTTTTACTTGACCCCAATTATTTTATTTCGACGGTTTTATTTATGATGCTAAACTGCAGCAAGCAGCTCAATCAGAAAAGGATTTTGTAAGGTCGCATTGTTAATGCCTCTCAAAATTTGGTGAATCAATAAGTATGCTGCTATAAAAGCCTGATCTTATATTAATTTATCATGGTTTATAAGCAAACAATTATTATTTACTGCCAAGTTAGCTGCCTAAATTGCATTATAATAAATTCAAGGACGTGGGACGTAGGATTAACCATTCCCTATACACAGCCGTGATACCCAGATTCCCAGGAGAGCGTAGAAAATGAAGTGCATAAAATGGTGGAGGCTGGGAAACTTTCAACAACTCAAATCAAGTAAATTTGTGCAGTTTTCCAGCTCACCCTCCTCCAGTCCAAAGCCTGCAGCCACCTCCTGCTCCTGCAGCTGCTTCTGTTCTACCATCGACCGTGGAGCCAGCATCATTTCTAGCGCCGTCTTCATTAAAAGTTGTTCCTGCTTGGCGCAGTTTTCAATTAAGCCAAAGCGCCAGCGGCTATGCAATGCATTGATTTCGATTCAGTTTTCGTTGGCCTAATTGCAAATTAGCTTGCCAATTCTCCGCTGCCCAACTGCCTCCGCCCGCAGTGCAACCCGCTCCGCTCCACTCCACTCCGCTCAACCCGCTCCACTCTTTCCATTTTGACGAAAGGAAATCGCTTGGCAAGCAATTAGAGAAACTGTCAAAAAAATCCCACGAAAACGCTTTAAAGCCAAACAACAAATGAACAATTTTCTATGTCAATGTGGTTGCCATCAAATGTCAAACGGATTTCTCCACTAAATCGACAGGGGATCGGGTTAGCGCGGGGAAGATTTGTGGGGGAATTAACAGGAACTTCAAGGAGAAGACGACGGGCTAACCGATTGGTAAGGTGAGCTGAGCCGCAGTTCCACCCATGTCAGTTGACAGCTTAGTGCATAATTTAATAACAATTTAAATAGCGACACCAACAAGCATCGGGCCCTGGGTGGGGTCGAACTGCCGGTGTCATTTTGTGACATTTTGTCCCCCTTTATGCCGGCACAGAACACAAATGTCAAATTCGTTGAGCGAATGCAACCGAAATGGATTTCAAATCGATTTCAATTTGTTTGTCGCTGGTGGCCTCGGCAAGTATCGGTTTACGGAGAAGATATTAAATATCGCTTGGCTATGATGACGAATTCCGCGGGAAAATTATAGGTTTTTCGTTTATGGATAAATCTGAAACATTACAATAATATTAAATAATGTTTGATCTTTGTTAATTCTAAATGCTGATTAATACACTCTATTATAACTTATTTAGTTGTAGTTTATTTATAGGGTTTTAAATCCGGAGGTTCTTGAATATATTTACATATATATATATTGCAACCTTTTCCAAAATAAAAGTTAACTTAAAAAAGTGTCCCACAGTCCGCCTAATACGAAACTTTCTGAATGACAAATAGTAAGCTATTCTCGGAAATTTGACATTCCCTGAACGTCTGCAGGCCACCCACTTGTCACTTTCATCTGAAAGCATCCAGCCAAAGTCCAAGGCAATGGACCATTAAATAATTGCTAATGCATTCACATCAAATTTATAGCTCCTGCCACTGGTCTGGGGGGGCTGGGAAAATGTGAGAGAAAGGCCGCCAAAATGTCATAATCTGCGACATATGCCGAGCGGAGCCCGGGGAGAATGCTGCGTGGCCGCAGAAAATAACAAATGACAGCGGAAACTGACAATTGACGCCAGCCAGGTCGAAAGAACAAAGTCAGAAAAGTAATAAAAAAAAGAAGGTACCCAAACACATAAAAAGGACAATGCCTTTGAAAAATGACAGCCCGACAATATAGGACTGTCTGATGATGGCGCCCCGAGGCGACCTTCAGAGCCATCTTCCTCTCGCCGCCGCCCTTGCTGGAAGTCAATTACATAATTACTTTCGGGCAATTTCCCAGGAAAAGAAAGAAGCCACTGCCAGCTACCTGAAACGGGGCCCAAGTCCTTTCGGCCGGGGTGTCCGTTTTGTCTTAGCCACTCGGCCGAACACATGTGTGCGGGCCCTGGCCGCTGATAGCCACCGCTGTGGCTGCCACACATCGTGGCTGATCCATTCGGTAGCGGTCGCAACCGCACCTCGACCGCAATTCTCTCCCGCCTAATGATGCCTAATGTGAACCTTTTTCTCAATGGCTAAATTTATGTGACCCAAGGAACTGAAAATTTGTCTTTCAGACGATTACGGCCCAAGTCGTGTTTCTTTTTATCTCCGAAGTTCCCACAATGCAACCTGTGGAAAAACGACTACAGGTGCGGCTGTTGCCGAGTGAAGTTTGATAAGTTGGACATGGAAACATCCTTGTCATAGGATCTTCTTGAGACTATATTTAAATATATATATTTGTTTCACAAGAAACTGTAGGTAGCAGTATCCCTAACAGAAGGTATTGTTTCACTCAAAAATCAATATCTATATGCATAATTGTGTAACAAATTTTTAAAGATATTTTCTTTAATGGATTCTTTTTGTCAATAAAACAGGTTACTTTACAACGAAAACGTCAAAGCCATTGTTTAATTGTAGAGAAGAGAACTACCAATTCGTTCTATTCGCTCTTTCCCCGTCTATTTTAATCTATTCAGCTTCCAAACCTTACGATCTATTTTTTATTTTAAATTTTTACTTTATTTGGCCACAAAATGTTCAACTTTTAGGGCCACAAGTTGTCACCATTTGGTTTTTTGGTAAAGTCATAAAATCATTTGAATAAACAAACCGTGCTGCAGAAGTGCAAGTGGGGAGCTGAAAATTTTTCACTGGGAACTGAGAAGTGCGAACGCGGTCGCTGGATGCCTGACTGCGGGATCCACGGCCACAGTTAAGCGCCAGTTTTTCGCGACCCTTTTCAGACTTGTCCGGTGCCGGTCACTTTTGTGCTTATGTACGGCTTTTGTGCTATTGGCCAGGCTCAGTTGGTGGCCCGGCAGGACGCTTGCTACGCCTCTGGGCGGGTGCACTGTAACTACGTGCAGTAACATATAAAATTTGCATTAAAATTACTTTGATTACAAATTGGTTGTCGCCGTGGCCAGGCGACAAAAAACGCATTCAGAAAATCCCCGGCTCATTTTTATGCTCGTTTTTGATCGAGAAAACGTATTTTCCGCCGTTTTCAGTCGTGTGCAGCGTATAAAAAAAGGTATTTATGCGTAAAATATTGTATTTTTAAGGATTATTGATTTTATTTGACCACCGGGGAGTGCAGATTGGCTGCGCTTCGCCCCGTGTTTTTACGATTGTTTGGGCGGCGCAATTCGAAGTGCTGCAGTTTTGTGAAAACATAGGCGGAAGTGTTGGGAAAATAATAAAATATGTGTAGTGTTTAATTATGCAAAATGTCGGGGAAATCTTGTCACAACAAGGCTTAGTGAAGTGAGGTTGCTAAAAGTGACAGACTCTACAAACAGGCTATTTTGTAAAAACTGTTTTTGGTTAATGGATTTAAAGTAATTCGAAATCTGTTAGCTTTTAAAGTATTTCTTCCTATAATTAAATCTGTTAATAAAAGTATACATTTGATATTATTATTATACTTTTAGTCAAAAGCCTGTCAATGAGTAAATGAGCCGACCCTATAAATCATGTTTATTATGGCTCAGCATCTACATCCGAGTCAATGTATACCTTTAATTTCAATAGTATAGATTCTATACAATTCTATTGAAGAAAACCACTATTAAAGTTGATTTTTTTTTATCAACTCAGATTTTAACAGAGATTTTTATTTAAATATGTATCTTACTAATAAACAACTTATTTAGAATGAGAGTGTATAACTTCTCATGCTCAAGACATCCAAAAATGGTAACTTCTTAGAAAATTGAATCTCATAATGAACAGGAGATAACTTACGTACTTTTGAAATGCCCTGCAATTGGAATGCAAACTAATCTCTCTTTCTCATTCTCAAATATAGCAATTTAGCATATCGACCCTGCATATTTGAGCTTTAACTTTAAACATATTTGCCGATTTCGTCAATAGTTCGCAACCCTTTGCCAACGCCCGCATGCAGGCCGCAAAACCGAGCGATGCAATTTTCAATGCATAATTCATTTGCCAACAAATTGATTGGAATGTTTAGGCGCTTTCGTAGCATTTCAATTTACGCAGCAACAAATTTGAATTACCTACCAGCCCTGCCCTCCCTACCCTAACCCAAAAGCATCGAAATAACTCCCCGCTGAGGGAAAAACAAATGAAATGCAATGCGAAAGTGGTTATTGGAAACAAAGCAATGCAAAATTGAAAAGTGTAGCCCACAAACGCGCAGCATGGACGAGGACCTCGCGTCGTTGCGTTTGTCTCCAAATTTAGCAGGGAAACTTCTGAAAACTTGAATATTTCAACATTTTTTTTTTTTACTCTGAATCTGGTGATAATTTTTCCTTTGTTTTTCACGAATAATTAAAGGCAAATTATTGTGCAACTACTTATAAGCTTTAATTTAGGTTAACTTTAATTAGATTAACAAGCTAACATGGTGCCGTGCTGCATACCCTTGCAACTAACAATTGGATCATTATGAATTCACCAAATTTGATCAAATGAAAAGAAAAACTATTAGGAATTATACAATGCATTTATATATACAAAAAAAAATCGGTTTTAACGTTTATCTAGTAAACTACATTTACAGTTTTACAGTTACAGTTTTAGATTCAAAGTTTTGTATTTTCTTCTACATTTAACGATCGTATAACAAACTATATGATATAATATAATAATACAAAATAGCCATGTCTCAAGTTATATGAAAATATAATACCCTGCAAGGGTATAATAACAGCATACTGTCTTAAAAATTATTATTCTTTTTTTTTTCATATTTGACTAATTTTAATGATTAGGTAATGATTTTCCAAAGTTTTCCATTTAGTGGACATCAATTTACCACAATTTCTTAAACAATTCACAGCGTAGATCCGCTGAAAAATTGCGATTGCGACCACGCCTTTGCAAACTCCGGCGGAGGATCAGCGAGGGTCGGAGAGGCGGAACAAACCGCAATATACCATTTTCCCACGCAGGCAAACGCTCTGATGAGCATCATTGAAATCAAGTTTGGGACCAGGGTTTGTAGGCCGAGCAATTTGCGTGTTCCCATCGTTAAATTTCAAGCTCTGATAGTAATTGCAATTGCACTTGGCCACGTGCGGGGTGCAAATTGCACGGAGCTCGGCCAGAACTCTTCTGATTGAGACATATCGGTTTCACGGCACTTCACTCCAAGTTACGGGGTGGGTTACGGCCTCGATCGGGAAACAGGAATCCCAACTCGTCCCCTGCGGCCTTATGAGTTATGTCCTGACGGCTGCGTAAAATGATTTCATTGGACAATGCCCGTGACGCGGCGAATTCTATTCCCCTGCCTGTCAAGGCGCAGTTTCACAGCTTTTTGTGTGTTTTTTATGTCAGCCACTTGAAAAGGTATTCCGGGAAACTGTTTACAGAGGATCGCGCAGATCGGCAGATACGTTTTTCTCCTCCTTTGTTATTCCAAATTTAATTAAACAAACTGCCAACATCATTGAGAACCTTCTGGGGGTTAAAACTGGTTTCGGGGCTGAAATTAGATTTAATGCACGGATTGTTTATGCTTGAGGTGGCACTGAAGTGGTACCGTATGCAATTTAATAGCTAGAGTACATAAATATTTGACAAAGGAAATTAAGGCTGCGGAGATAGAGAAAGGAGAGCCTTTAGGTAGCAACCAGGCTTTGTATGATGTGTACTCCTTTTAAAAATTCAAAATTGAATGCGATTTCCTTTTCCATTATTCTCTTATGGGAAAATCAACAAAAATACATCAAACAAAACAATCTTTCATTCATTTAATATTGTTGGGAAAGAGCCAAATCTTAACTTTATTAAATTAAAACTTATTAAAAACTTAAACCCTAAAATATAATGACCCAAACTATAATTCTATTATCTCTTTTCCAGAAATGTACCTTCTTTGTAAACCACCCAAAAACATAAAACTTTTTAATTTTATTTAACATACAATTTTTGTATATTAGTTTATCAAAGTAAGAGTATATTTAATTATGTTTATATATCATTTGCATCGACTATCAAAGGTCTATGGAATGCAACTTCCCAGCTTGATTTGCTTTAATCTCTTTTAGATTATCAAATAAATTCAAACTGTTTCTCCAGACTCAATGAAATTTCCCAAATTTTAACTCGGCGAGAATCCGCGAAACAATATTAATTAGTTAAGACCTCCCGCGACTTTGAGCGAATACTTTACCTGCTAACTCTTGGCTCCCGCCGCCGCTTTCTCAGTTGGCATTTCCATATACACCTCCGCTGCTTTCCGTGGCAAACGGGAAAACACAAAACAATGTGGAGATTTCTGAAATACTTTTTTGTTGTTCGGTACTCGGCGCTCGGTGCTCGGCGCCTGTCGACCACGTTATGTGGGACTCTGCAGTGAAGTGGAGCTGGTTGCTCGCCGCATGCCTTTTACGTTTGCTATTTCAATTGAAATTTGCTTATTGCAAAATGTTGTTCAGATCCTAACAGAGCCAACTTTGAAGAATTTCTAGTGCATTGCAAATTGGCATTGGAGTGAAAACCCAGACTACAATGAGACGGCGGTGCGCAGATGTACGCTGCAAATTTTTGTAATAAAGTTGGAAACTATGTGGACAGGAAAGTTTACTCGTTCCAAGGGAGTGGCGGAGGCATACCGCTGAAGTAAATAAAGATATATAAACACAAAATAGCACCAGCTGGCAGAAAGAACAATAAGATTGATTATAACAGCAGAAATCGAGAGTATGCCATATTTTTCTATAAGAAAAATTGACACACCAAGAATAAGTTTATTACATTAATTTATTCATTTACTGCTTTTTTGACTTAGGACTACTTTTAGGCTTTTTAGTACAGAACTTTTTAATCAGAAGACGACAAACCAGTTTTAAAGTATAGAAAATAACAGCAATCACTAAGAGTATTAGGGCATAAATATCCAAGTTATTGGCGGCTATGTAGCTCATGTGCACCGCCGGACTCTGCAGGTGCCCTGCTCCATGGTGACGGATCACGTACTCCACCCAATATATTAGTGTTTCGCGGGCACTCATTGGCCGATCACGGTAAAGTCTCGAGAAGGACCTCGCCGCGTTCGCGTACCTCGGGTTCTCAAGAACCTCTCGGATGCCCTCGTGGAAGGACTCCTCCTCAAGGGTGAGCAGACTCTGTGTCAGGCCGAAGCCTTGCTCCACCAAGGCTTTGGCATTGGCGGGCTGATCCCCGAAAACAGGGAGCGCCAGCATCGGAATGCCGTGGTACTGGGCCTCGGTCACCCCGCCCTTGCCCGCATGAGTGATGAAGAGCTTAATGTTCGGGTGGGCCAGGATGTCGTCCTGGGGCAGCCACTTGGAGTAGAGAATGTTGTCCGACTGACCCGGTGTCTGCTCAAGGTCTTCCCACTTCCAGATGACCTTCTGCTTCAGGTTCGATACGACATTGAACATCTTTTGAACTGTTCCGGGTGGGAGGTGTTCCTCCTTTACGTTCGATCCCAGACTGAACAGTATAGCTCCGTGTGGAGCGTCGCTCAGGAAGTCCGCTAAGTTCTGGGGCAGAGGATCCGGACGGTCCTTGACCTGAATGCCTCCCACCTCGATCACCGCGGGAACATTGGGCCTGATGGGTCCCTCGCTGATCCCATGAGAAGCGAAGAATATGAGGGAAATATTCTTGTTCAGGTCATCATAGGCCGGCAGAGTGGGATCATCTCCGTAGATCTCCCTGAAAAAGTCATGGGAAATTAACCCTACAATCCGGGAAACGTAATATATTCTTTTCTTACCTGTATGTCTTGGCGTTGCCAAACTCATTTATGGCCATGAACAGTTTGTGGCTCCAGTTGCCAAGCATATTGAGCACCCGCTGTCCAAGGCCCATGGGAACTTCCTGGGAAGAGTGCATCATAGGAACATAGGAGACCTCCCAGGGGTTGCCAAGGAAGTCCCCGATGAATGTTGGGGGATTGGAAATGGCCACCACCAGAGGGACCTTCAGTTTGTGGGCCAGGGCTAGCTGGAAGCTGTTCATAAAGTATCCCACGATGACCAGATCGAAGCTATTGTCTGGATGCTCATACAGATCCCTGACCGTCTGGTGCTTCATTACCACCCCCATCTTGGAGAACGCCTCACTCAGTTTCTGCGCCGATCGCAACATGGTTAGGTAGACGTTGCTATTGTCTGTGTTGGCTAAGCCGGCTATTACAGTGTTGAAGGCATTCAAGTCCTCTTTATTGAGAGGTACTTGGATGTGAGTGATGTTGCTGTGCATTAGCGGAGGCTTCAAGACCGTCACCACCGTCACGTTGTGGCCTCTCTCCGCCAGAATTCGGGCCATCGACATCTGGATGACCAAGTGGGACGGACTTAGGCTGGTGAACAGCCCGAGAATGTTCGATCCCTGGGCCCCGGCTATCACAGCCAAAACTAGGAGGGAAAGCCCGATCGTCTTTGCGGCCATCTGAGCGCTCTGGCTACTGGAAGTAAACTGTTTCATTTGGTCTCGCAATAAACGGTACTCAAAAAGCGATAAGCTTTATCAACGCGTTCTGACTGAGGCTATCAGCCAGTCAACAGGTGTAACCTCTTTGAGTCCCGCATCAGTCTGCGATCCCATACAATTTAAAGCTGTTTAAGTGGTGACAGCACAATCAAGCGTAGCCAAAGAATAGCTGTGATAAGGCTTATCAGGTATTTAACTTGCGCAATTTATGAAACCGAGACAAACCAGACCCCAACAAAATCTCCTCAAAACAATTCCCACGCTTATCTATAATTCAAAAGAGTCAGCATGCTGGCGCAAACTATTTGCAATCGTCTTTGTAGACAAATAAGAAAAGCAATTTTTTCTTAAATTAGAATAATTTTTATAGGTTACCAAGCACGCTTTCTTATCGATTAAGAAAAAATGTTTATAGCTTTGTTATGCGATAGCCGAGTATTTTAAGACCAGGTGCCTACTACAGAATGCTAAAGACTACTGTCTGGCAGCGCGTTATATCTGGTGTAGACGCTGACTTCATATGATTCATCAGTTTGTGACCGATTAGCAGGAATTACTGGTTGATTTTGTTGTGTTAGGTTGCGATAACCCATTTCGCAAGAACATTTAAATATTTCGTTTTAGCTTTCAGTTAGAACGTCCAATTTTCTAATTGGATAGGAATATATATACATATATATGGTATATATATTTATTATTTGTAAAATAAAAACAATAAGTCCGAAAACATACAAATTTCAGGGATTGAACCCCAGATATTAAGCTGGGAGGCTAGGCTTATAAATCTATACATTGGGAGCCCCCAATTTTGGGGAAAACACGCTTTAAAGCTGTCACCTTAAATTTCGGAAGAAAAAAATTATATGTAATAATCAAGGGGCTCAGCCATTAGCCTTCGACCATCAATGTAAAACCCATAAGATAAGGAATTAGATTAGCTACACTTTATCACCCTTAGGCTTAAAAAAAAAAACAGAAATGGGGATAATAAGCAGTTCTAAATTATGGGATCAGGTTTTGGGGTCTTTTTGGTTAAAATGCACAAAATTGAACAGATAAAGACATATTTTTGTGTACATAAAATAATTACTACACGAATTAGCAGGCTTAAGCTTTGCTGATACTTAAGAATAAATCCTGCAAATTGTATTGAAGTCGGTTTAGTCTTTTCAGAATTTGATTTAATAATATAGTAATAAATATAAACAAAAATGGTTACACATTAATAAATACAATTTATTTAATTTCCCAAATAAAGTAATCGAGTATTTGCCATAACATAGCTGCAAAAGTGCTTTTAGTGCGTCTTCTGCTTGTTGGCCTTATTGGACTTTGACACAAACTTTCTGTAAAGATATTTGACTACCGCTTTAAAAATCAGTAACACAATAAATAGTATAACAGCGAATAAGGCTAACAAATCCAAGTTGAACGCGGCTATGCTGTTCATGTGTACCACGGGACTCTGCAGGTGGGCAGCTCCATGGTGCCGCATGACATATTCCGACCAGTAGACGACCAACTCCCTTGAGGACATGGGACGATCGCGGTAGAGGGAGGAGAACGCGGCTACTTTCTGGGCGTACTGCGGGTTCGTCAAAACCTCCTGGATGGCCTCGTGGAAGGGCTGCTCCTCAAGGGTAAGCAGACTCTGAGTAAGGCCAAAGCCCTTTTTGACCATCGCTTCAGCATTTCCCGGCTGGTCTCCAAACACGGGCAACGAGAGCATCGCTTTTCCATGGTACTGGGCCTCAGTAATACCTCCCTTTCCGGCATGATTGATGAACAGTTTGATCTTCGGGTGGGCAAGGATGTCGTCTTGTGGCAGCCACTTCGAGTACAGGATGTTGTCCGACTGACCCGGTGTCTGCTCAAGATCTTCCCACTTCCAGATGACCCTTTGCTTCAGCTTCGAGAGGACGTTAAACATCTTGGTCACCGTGTCAGGCCTGATGTGGGTGCCCTTTACGTTTGAGCCCAGACTTAGGAGAATGGCTCCGTTTGTGGCATTGCCAAGGAAGTCTGCCATATTCTGCGGAAGCGGATCTGGCTTATCCTTAATTTGGATGCCTCCAATCTCAATGGCTGCCGGGACGTTGGGGCGGATCGGTCCCTCACTGTGCGCGTGTGAGGCAAAGAACACCATTGATGTGTTTTTAACCAATTCCGAAAGCTCGGGCATGTTGGGGTCATCGGCAAAGGTCTCTCTACAACAAAAGAATTGGTTTACTTAAGAGATTCTGAGAGTTCTACATTCTTGGGCTACTTACTTGTACAACTCCACATTACGTTTATCGAACAGGTGTGTAATTACTCTGAAGGATAGACTAGCGAACAAGCTGGCGAAACGCTGACGGAAACTCATGCCCTTTCCTTTCTCCACCACATCATCCATGGGCACATAGGAAAGCTCTAGCGGATTACCAATCAGTGGGTTCAGCATCTGATTTGGTGGCATTGTGGCCACGATAATGACGGGTGCATTCACCTTCCTGGCGAATCCAAGCTGGAAGTCGTTCATGAAGTAACCGGAGAGAACTAGGTCGAACTTGTTGCCCTTGTTTAGGTACAGATCCCGCACCCGGTCGTGCTGTAGAGTCTCTGCCATCTTTCTGAACATGAAGTCCATCTGTCCCCTCATACGCAACATGGAAAGCGCCATGTTGCTGTTGTCGCTCCTAGACATTTCCTTAATGGTGTCGCTCATTTGTTGCGTCTCTTCCTTGGTGAGGGATATTGTGATCACATTGATGCTCTTGTGGGTAACCACTGGCTTCAGGGTCGTGACCACGGTCACATTGTGTCCCCTCTCAGCCAGCACCTTGGCCACGGACATTTGGATGATCAAATGCGAGGGACTGAGGCTTGGGAAGAGTCCCAGAATGTTTGCACTTTGGGCGCCACCTATAAGCGCGACGACGGCTACTGCCAGGAACAAAATGCGAATCGCAACCATTATCACCGAGTGTTTACTGCAGAATGCTGAAGACTGCTGGCACCCAGCGCTTTATATTTAATTGGTTCAGGCGCTGACTACGAATGATACTTCAGTTTTTACTGATAAGCAGTAATTATTGTTTGAGTTTGTTGTGCTAGGTTCGTCCATTTCGCAACCAATTTCGGTTATTTCATAAAACCTTTCAGCAAACACGTATAAATAGCGGACTCCTTATCATACTAAGCGTTCTGTTAATCTGCTGGCCTACGGAGAGAGATAATGTCCACACTTGAACAAATTCTTAGTCATCAGGGAGTGCAATATTTTACCTATCATTTTCGTGATGTTTAATTTTTCTTAGAACTGTGCCCAATCAGTTTAAAAAAATCGACTTTGATTCAATCGTTAAAATAATTATAAGAGAATATGCTTGCATAGTTTCAGAGTCCAATTCAAACTAGTTTAGAAGTTACAGCTCGGAGAAGAAGCCCACATAGGGCAATCGCGGGCCAAGCTTTAAACTTTAAAGCCCATTTCCTCAAAACCATATTTTTCAAAATTCCGTGCACGATAACAATGAATACAAGTAAAACACCATTTTGTAGATTTTCGAATTGCGCATAGACTGAACTAAAAAAAGGCCCGAAAAATCGAGTACTTTATTAGAAAGTCACACAAAATTTTTAAATTTAAACTTTTAATCACCATAATAATCTATACTATGCAGAGAAGCCTTCTGAATAAGGAAACATTTCGATCCTGCACGGAGTTTGGGCTTTTCCCGGGGGAGATGCTGCGCAGGATAGTTAATAAATGTGACATTTTTATTTATTTTGACATTCAAATTTAATTTCTTGTTTATTAAGTATACGTTCAAATATACTCCAAATAGTATTTGTTTATTCTGTTGTTTTCACGTAAAAAAATATCATAAAAAAACACCTCTTTTATAAGCCACTGATGGAACGACCCCCTTAAGTTTGACGAAAGGATTATTAAAATTCCTGTAATTTAATTCTTCATTTAATTCTTTGTAACGGCTAGTGTTTTATTTATAAGTAACAAGAAAGAAAGCTAACTTCGACACACCGAAGTTTGTATACCCCTGCAGCTTACAATTGGATAATTATAATTTAATCCAATTCCGTGTCTATGGTAGCTATGTATATAAAATAGTAGTCCAATCTTGATAAAATTAAAACAGAAATTCTAGAATAATACAAAATAATATCAAATTATATGAAAATATGTCAAAAATTGGTAATGTTATAATTTGTTCCTCATAATTTTAAGATTGTTCCTATGGCAGCTTTATGATATAGTAGTGCGATCTTGATCAAATTAAAACCAGAAATTCTAGAATAATACAAAGTGGCCATATCTCAAATTATATGAAAATATGTTGAAAACTGGCCAAGTTATCAATTATTTCCTAAAAATCTATATGATATAGTTGTTCGATCCGGCCCGGTTCGATCTCGACTCGGCTTTTGATGCTGATCAAGAATATGTATACTTTATAGGGTCGGAAATATCAACTTCACTGCGTTGCAAACTTCTGACTACCTGCAAGGGTATAAAAACTGTGGAGCTGAAGACATACATACTATACAAATATAATTATAAATGAAAAAATTGTATCGTTCCGATCCCATTTATCTCCCAGTTCGTCCGCGATGACGAATGTCCTTCGAAAAGAACCCCAGTCCTGCGCCGATTTATCAACATGAATAAATCTATATTTCATTTGGCGCATACCCTTAATTCATTCGATTATCTGCCGCTTAAAACCCTTCCCTCCCGAACCCTGCCAGCGAGACAACGAAACTAATGGCATTCATGTGCGTGACGAAGGCGGCGGGCGTGGTCCTGAGGGGCGTGTGCACATTTTCATACGCATTTAATCGTGTGTGTCTGCCCTGCCAATTCTTAACGAACACTGGCACCCGCACGCACGCACTTCGTGGAAATAAATATTTATCGGCTCTGTGGTGCGTAGTTCACTTGGCTCCGTTGCCGGTCAGTTCCACAGTCCGGTTCCACAGTCTGCCGGCCACTCATCGTCCCTGTCGTCGCAGTAATCCAATAAGTAAAACTGAAGGAAAATAAAACATATGAAACAATTCATGCAGGCAAAGTCGCTTGCAATTGAAGTAAGATTAAAGGTCGTGAATGGTGGAACTATTAAAACATAAACCTCTTTAACTTAAGAGCTACAAAGTTAACGAATAACTAAACCTATATAGAATAATATTTAATTTTCTTAGAAAATAAAGAGTTATCAGCTGTCCTTAAGCTCGACCAGGGTGACGGAATGTTTGCGAAAGTCTGGCAACACTTCAACTTTAATGAAGAATACGCTGGCCCACCAAAGTAAATGTCAAATATTTGATTAGCCCCATTAGAACCACCCCTCGAACAGCCCCCCTGGGATCCCGACCCCACCCGCCAACTGACCCACATGCGTGGAGGGGAGCCGCAAGGGTTGTTCGCTCCAAAGAATACTTCATTATAATTCTCGCTCATTAACCCATGTTTTCCATGTGCGCCACATCTCTGCCACCCGCCCCGGGCCCGGGCACGGGCCGTTGCTAGAAAATGGGAGAAAAACACTTTTCATAATTAAGCATTGTAATTTTTGTTTGTTTCGCTTGTTGGGGGTCTTCGCGGTAAAGGCTTCATTTTCACTTTGCTCCTCGATTACGCTTTCCCTCGGTTCCGTTCTCTATTTTCGGCAGACCCCAAAAAAAAAAGTAAAAAGAAAAACAAAGGTTTTTCCATGATGGACATATGATTGCTTTTGGATTGTGGCTGGTTGCTGCCTTTACCCCTTGCCCTTAATAATATTTCATTAAGCGAAACTCACTCCTATTTTTTCTGTATTTTTGCACAAGGTGAAGAGGCCCTCCTGGATCAATTGGTATTTTATGGCATTGCTTAATTTAATTTAACCAAGAAAGCCGACTGTCGGAGTGTTTGACAAACTTGCCAGTTATGCGCTCAAAGTCTTTGGCTGCTCAGGAATTTTCAATTAGTGCAACCGAAAAATGTGTGCTCACTTGTCACTTGCCCCGCCCCGAGCCGGAATTTCCATAATTATGCCGAACAGGCGGGAGCCGTTGAATTTACATTCGTTTTGCAGTAAATTTAATTAGAAACCAAACTTTTAGCCCGGCTCATGTCATATCAAAAATGCGCTTTCCCTGGCCCGGGATCCCGGGATCGCCTCCTGCTCCCGAGCGAGCACTAGTTTCAGACCGAAAATGTCTATAATTTCTGTGTACATGGCAACCGAGAGCTGTTTCCCTCCTCGCCGCCGAACGGCGCCTGGCAGAGCTCTGCGTTTTAGTTATTACTACCAACTATAATTTAAAATAAATGCCAAAGTAGCCGAGGTCTAAACCGCAGAACATCGAGCTCCTCAGTTGAGAGCCGGCTATTAAGCCCACCCGAACGGGCTTCCAGGAAAGGAGTTGGCTTACGCTCCTTCTGGTGCCCCCGCCGCTCTGCTGTTGGCTTTATAATAAATTTATAAATTAAAATATGAAAAATGGTCGCTGCGTGTTTTTGCCAAACTAAGCAACACAAAAAAAAAAAAATAGAGGAAACTCGGAAAATGCTCTGCTAAGAGCAGCGAAAGCTAAAAAAGCAGAGAAGTAGCAAGAAAAGTGGGTGAGTGGGGATTGGGGTTGCGGATTGTGGATAGGTCATCAGAGTGCCGTGGTCGAGTGCTGAAGTTTGGCCAAAGCAGCTGCCAACTTTGTGATGTAAAATGTTTTTATCCTAAAGGATTTTTTATTGCAAAAGCATTGAGAGCTGAAGCGATTATATGTGCATTCATAAATATGGGACCTACTGCCAAGTGTCTGTGCTTAGCCTTAACCTTTAAAGCTTAGACTATATCTTAGGCCCAAGGTCGGTACTTAACCGATGTCTATCCACATGAGTCCATGCTGACGCGAACTGACCCAGAAATATGCTAATGACATTTCAATTTCAGTGTCCACAACATATAACTTAACGAACTGCCATGCTACGAGCATTCAGGGATACTGCAAAATACACTGACACATTTTAAACTTTCTTCTGGCTGAGGGACGAGGGTCCGGAAACGGGGACACAGAAATGAAATAAAGTTTCACTGTGGGAGCCCTCGTCCCGGAGCGATGCGAGGTCGGGGGCAGAGGCGGGTGAAAGCAAACGAGGAAAGAGCAAATGGCCGAGAGCATCAGCAGGACAAAACAAACACATCCTCGTCCCCATCCTGATCCTGTTTAGAGGACACATGTCCACCACCACAAGCGCCGCTCTGATTAGATTTTGCTGTGCACAAACATATATATGTCACGGTGGCCGTTGTGTTTTGCAGGAAAGGTCACCACCGTGGGGCTTTCCACCGCATATTCTGCACGAGATGGCAGAACATTCATATTTATTAACATAAACTGCATTAGTGGTTATTCTCTTGGTGATCAGGCAAGTATTTGGAATAATTTTAAGTATTAGGATGGAGTAGTTACCACAAAGGTACCACAATCTTAAGCCAGAGATACAGATTATTGTATCTAAGAAGTTCAATTTAAGATATTTTGACAAAGTTTCCATAAACTTTAAAAAGAGTGAGAGGTCTTCACCATAATCTTAAACTACTTTAAGGATCCCTTTACCCGTTTTCGAATACTTTTGGAAAGTAAAAATGATTGCAACTCCGACCGTTTGCATTGTTTGGGGCTTGTATACAAACTTCAGCTGTCTATTAGTGCTCAGGAGCTTCTGAGCCCTGGTCGCCGCCGGCATTGTCTGCCTTTGGATGGCAGCTGTGTGATTTAGGGTGCTGGCGGGGCCGCCCGCTCTCTGCCCACTTAAGAACACGGATATAAAATACAAGAGAGTGTAAAAACTTTCGCCATTTTCTTTGGCAACTTTCCGTTGCATTTGCACAGAGCAAAATGTCTTTTTGCCAAGCAGTCAGCGGTGCATATAACTCAACAGGGCCTCGCCTCGCCGCCTCCGCCTCCGCCTCCTCCGCCTCCGCCGCCGCCTTTGCCTCCGCTTCCTCCTCCGGGGAAGCCCCTCCAAATGGCTCCATCCATCTTGGCAGCGCCCCGTGGCGGCAACAGCTGCAACTGTGCTGGACTAAGCTGAGCGTGAAAAAGAAACATTTGCATATCCTGTGACCCACTTATAATCATTTTTCATACAACGTGTGCAAGACAACAACAGTGCAGTGGCGGGCGCCAGCTAACGTGCAATATTAGCCAAGAAGGCTGCTGCAAAACGAGGTTATGTTTGCTCCCAGCCAACTATCAAGCCCCACCTCCCCCAGTCCCTCCCCCAATCTCGGCCCCAGCCCTCAAGGCAACCGCACACAGCATCATTTGCATAAATTGTGCATGTCAGGGTGTGGGCACCCGAAAGAAAAATAAAGTTACCGGGGAGAAGGAGAATCGTATACAATATTTAGACTCGGGTCCAATTATGGAACGAATTCTATTTCGGTGCTCATTAGCGTAGGCACAGAGTGTCAGCGTAATTAATAATCAAAATTGGAGACAACAAAGATGGATCGCGAGCAGAGTGCTCAGTATTTTTATCGCCGCAGACTGGAAATTTATTCGTCCGTAATTAATCAGGGACCAGGAGGGACCAAGGAACGGAGGAGCAGGCTGCCCCAAGTGCATCCGCAGCCGGTGAATACATATTTCATTTAATTGCTTTCGCGTGTAAAAAAAAGCATTTAAAATTTAATCGAAAAACCTGCAGTTGCATCGACATCTTAATCAAAATAATGCGCTCGTTTATTTATCGGAGTCCTTCGCTGGCCCCCACAATTGGGTCAACACGGCTCACCTCCTCGTTGCTCCTCGCTGCTCCCTGTGCAAATAATCAGCTGTGATCAAATTTATTTCGAGCTAAACCAACCGACATGTACAACATTTGTGCAATGCATTGCGGATAGCTCATGCCTCGCTTCGGTTTTGCTGTTTGCTTTGCCTTTATGCAGATTTGCACAATTTACAATACAGGACTCGCACAAAGCGAATTTTGTGAAGCGTCAAAATGTATTCAAATATTCTAATCAAGTTTTCGCTTCCCTGCCCGGTGAACCAGCATTTTCTCATAAATATTTCACATAAAGGTATCACAGTAAGGCAACTTGCCGAAGCCGTGGCGAAAAACTCAAATAATTTGAATTATTGTTCCAGCATGCAAACATTTAAAATGTTGTCCTCTGCCTTGGGTTAATTAATGTTGCATTTCAGTAAAATATTACAACTGTGAATATAAATCATGGCAACTTATTTGGGGAGCATTTAATCAAACTCTGCCCAACCTTGACCCAAAGAGTAAACATCAACGAAAGTTTCAAGCGGGAAAAATTCGACTTATGCAAATTGCGCAACTTCATCGAACTTTCGGCCAGTCGGCGGAGCAAGTCACTAGATTCATCCCACTCCCGCGCAGACATCGCATATATCAATCGCTCCAAGTTTTCGGTTCACCCCGAGAACGTGACATGAATGGGATTTAAGTGATTTTAATAGTTCACGTGCCGCTTTTGACAAAACGCCGACCAGGAGAGCAGCTCGGGCCTGCGGTTCTCGGCTGGATGGAGGAAGGAGCGGAATTTTAGGCAGCCTGCTGCCACTTTCCCAGCACATCCGCCGCCCCCTTCCGCTTTCCAGCCAGCGGAGACAATGGAGCCACCGACCACAATTTCCGCGCTGCACTTCCCGCTCCCGCTCCCGCCGCTTGGCGGTCTAAGCAAATTCAATTGCCTGATTTGATTTGTAAATGGCGTACGCGCGAAGGCACGTGACTCAAAACTGTCAGTTTAGCAGGAACTGTGTGTTGTCTTTCCCCGAATTCCACTTCCTGCTGCCCAGAGATGCGAAACATGAAGGGGAAATCTTTAAAATGTGTAATCAATTAATTCAAAATTAAATCGATTAGGGAATTTCATGAAAAATATATGATTTTTCAGCGTCAATATAAGTTTATGTATCTGCAAATGGAGTGAGCAGGATATCATCAAATCTTGAAATGAGCTTGGAGCTTAAGGGACAACATAATATCTAGAAGTTTACATTTCTATAATTCCCCCTGAATATCCTTTAACTATATAAGTATTAAAATATATTTTTTTCTTACATTAAAAGAATTTTTAAATGTATTTAAAGTACAAGTAAATTACAATATCTTTTGTGTCAACACTTTGAGATTAAATTAAATGTCGATCGATTATCTGACTCATTGGCTCGTGTTTCCACAATAGAGTCATCTAGATCAGTTTACGTTTAAGGGAAATTTTGGTCATTTGGCCATTTCTACCTTCCGCTACTCCTCGCATTTCCTTCACTCCCTTTCGCTTTCGGAGTGCAGCGCGTGTAATGTACACGCGCCACCTGACTTAATATCAATTTCGGCCGCAACCCCCATCCTACCTGGGCTCGTGTTCATTTTTTTGTGTTTTCGGCCAAACTCTTGTCTCTGAAAAGTTTTTAAGTCAAATGAATTTTTTATGGCTCCAGAGCGCTCACTCGCTCGCTCGGTCGGTCGGTCGGTTGGCCAGGTTTGCCTGCCGCTGGTCTTACGTGTTTTGGGTTTAAATGCGACTGGCCGAGGCTTTTTGTAGGCCCGCTCGGAGATAAATGGTTCTAAAATACTTTTAAGTGAGCTGAGGAGAGCCACAATTTGCAAATTGAACCGACTCGGCGGGGCATGGGTTGAAGACTGGGACCGGTGGTGGCAGGTGGCAGGTGGCCGAGGTGCCAATGGGCTTATGAAGTCGTCTTGGAGTGACTTTGCCCCGAATTAGAGGACTTGGGGCTTAAGCCCCCACACGAACACACATTGGCACTTAACCGGCTGAGAGTGGGTGTGTGGCAGCCCGTTTTAATTTCAATAAGATGTTTCTGTGCCCCATCTCGGGGCAGTAATCTAATATGCATAACCACAAGTTTTCCGAACCGCAACTTATATTGCCAACTCTCATGCTAATTGCGTCGTGCATAATTCCGTTATCACACCTCCCACGTGCTCGCTGCCGCCTGCCACAGCCTGCCACAAACTTCTGCAAAATTCATGCAGTTTATTAAATGCTAACCCCTCTTGTGTGGGCTCCGACTCTGGGGGAATCAAACTACATCGAAACTATTGGCCGGAGAACCCCCCCGCTTAGCCTGCCACACGGACGTTGATTAAAGTCCTGGCCAAGAAGAGTCCACTTAGCGCCGCCTAATTGAAATCTTGCCTAATTCCTGTTTATGGACCAAACAATGACAGGACAAAGCCATCGAGAGGGGGATTGCCTGGCTTGCCTACCCTGATTATAAACTGCAACCTAAGACAAGGCAATAATTTCATAATTTAATTACACTTAACCTCGTTGAACCTACGCCCCCGTCGCAGCCCCCTCGGCAAACTTTATGCAACTGCCACAGCGAGTGTGTGTGTGCAGTTGCTGGAGTGGAATTTGCGACATTTTGCCGGGGAAAACGTATGCATAAATAAGTCGAGCTCTCGGCCTCCCTCTCCCTGCCACTTCGACCTTTAAACCCTAACCGCCCCTCAGCTCGGTCTCCGATATGTTCGCCACAGCCACATAATTGTCGGCAATGTATCTTACAAATGCAAATTAGATGCAAATGTTAATAATCTGCGTGGATGAATTTTAATGAGCAACCAAAGTGTTTTGGCGACTTGTCGCCGGCGACGTCTCCCTGGGCCAGCCTCGTCCTGTCCCTCCCCCTCGGCTGTTATACAGGCCAGCGACTACGACACTTTGGCAATGGAAGTGTTAGACATGCTTCATGCTGTATGGACTAGTGTCTTGACCAGTCCCCCTCGACACTTGTTCTTTCTAGAGGGCTAAGACTAAGACTTTTGGTAATGTTTTGCTTAAATCGGTCAAGGAAGTGAGGACACACTGTCTTATAATTGTCTAATGTCTGATGATGCACAACTAAATCTTACAATTAAATTAATTATTAAATAATAAACCAAATTGCATTTAAATTTAGCTTAGCATTTAAAAATCTTGATGTTCGAAGGCAAGTCCCCCAGATTCACTTGCAATTTTAAGTCATCATGTATCCTTTAAAAAGAGTAACTGATTTCCTTAGCAGATGGACTCATTCCTAGGTAAAGGACTTCCGCAGCAATGCATTTTTTTTAAATTCCCATCTTGTTATGCAGTCGATTTGAGGCGGGGAATTTTTACGATCCCTATCCGCAGCTAACCCCAGCTGCTCGCAGCCCCAGCCGGGCAGACATCAAGTGGCTGCGGCTAATTAACGCCGCTGTAAAGACGCGTCTCCGGTGCCAGGAGCTCGAAAAGGGGGGAAGGCAAGTGGCAAGTGCCATTAGGTAGGCTGCGGAGAACACACGTGCTCCAGGGGCGCAAGATCTGCGGAGTGCGGATTCATATCGAAATAGGGCTCCTGGCACCTCGATTCCAAATTTAGCCGGGCGACGGCGGCGTCTGTATCATTTCCTTTCCATTGCCCTTTCGGACGGCCAAAAATGAAAGCAGATGTTGGAAATCAGTGGCACATTAAGAGCCGCTCATGTGGAAACTTAATTGTTGCCACAAAATCAAACGGAACTCGGCAGGAGCAGCAGATCCAGTCCCGGACCTATCTTGATTGGAAGTCGTCCCTGAAGCAGAGGGTGTTGACAATTTTGGCAAAATTTAATGGCTTCTCTCTCGTCTCGTGTTTGCTTTGGCACAACTCGGGGGCAAGTTCATAAGTTTATTTAAACAACATGGGTTTATTGTGTATTTTGGCGACATATGTCCGGCCGACCAATGATCACTCAAAATCGACTGATTGCCTGCAGCTGATGCAGTCAATAAGTGTGGGTCATAAGGGAAATATGAAGCTGAATGGGAACCTGACAAGTTAATTCTTCATTAATATCAGGCATATTCCTAAAAGGGTGCTAATTAACTGAAAATAAACATTACTTTATTTAAAAATACACTTCTAGCCACTGTCGTAGTAAGAATAAGTCTATACACAGAGGATTTCTTAATTAGATTTGTTTTATAGTTTTACAAGAATTGCAAACAATGAACAAATAAATACATCGGCAAAAGTAAGTCAAATTATTTATACATTTCTGAATTTTTATTCTAAAATAATGTTTAGTTATTTACATTTTCTGTACAATATTATTCTCAGGTGTAGTTGTAGGACCCTTCTCTGCTTTGATTAGTTACCCGATTCATCCTTAATTCTCTTCCCCGATTACCGCCTTAAAAGCAGCAATAAGTTGGACCCTGGGGCCCCTAAAGGATCCTCCTCAATTATCGGATCATCCATTTGTAACACCTATCGACTTTTGCGTAGCCACTCGATCCGATGCGTGCCACCGAGCACCCCACTAGATTGCATTACATTCATTTCGCAAATTGCCACTAAAAGCAACAACAAAAGTGCATGAAATTTCAACATACGCTGCACACATGATCCATTCCCAGATCCTGCGGGAGGGTGGATGATGGGAGGAGGGGTTTTCCGTGCAATAACTGCGCAATATATCAAGCAAATACACCTGGGACTGGCCGGGAAATCGGGGATGTTTTGGCCGGGGCGCGCGAAGAACCAAACAGGAAAAATAAAACACGGCGTCGTGGAAACAATGGGAAAATCCAAATGGAAATGGGAAAACCGAATGTGAGAGGAAAAAAAATTTATTTATATGCGATTAAATGCAAAAGGCAATCCGGTGGGGAGAGGGAGGAAGCAGAAATAAAAATAATGGATTGAATCAAATTTTGGTAACCGTCCGCGGCAGGAGAGCGAGCACGGAACGAAGGAGGGCGATGCGGAGGATATCATGGTGGAGGAAGCCCAAGTGGAAGCGATGCAACTGCAGGCGGCGACGACGCGACGTCACGGGAAAACAGCAAATGACAACAAATGGAGAGCAAATACGAGGAGGCGGATGGCGGATGGCGGAAGGAGGATAAACATTTGGCAACTGAAAACCAAAACCGAAAAACAACCTTGTAAAAAGCGAATGTCAACGATGGCAACGACAATCGCTCCTTTCGGGGGAGGTCATCCGAGCCATCCAGACCACTTCCACCTCCACTTCCGTGTGAGCTCGCGGCAGGGTAATCCCGTAACCGAGTCGTCAGTCAGCCAGAGCCCGCCGAGAAGGGATTCATTCCACACATTAGCCGGCCGCCCGGCTAAGCTGACAAGACCAATGGCTGCCACTTGTTAATTTCTCATACTAATTTCGGAATTTCGGAGAATGCCACGTGGGGAGTTCCGTTTTTTAAGGGGTTGCCCTGCGCGCCTCTTCATTAATCACTCTGATCGGTTTTTGAGCACGCACTGCGGCCCACGCACTATTCGCCATCATTTTTTAGGATTTCGTGCAGTTTTCCCAGTGGATCTGCCCGGTAATTGAAACCCTGTCGCTGGTGTGTGATAAATTCATAGCTAAGCGCATGATTAGCGCTTTTGCCTCCCAGGGACCGTCAGGAACAATCGTGCCTGGCCTGCCGAGAATGGAACCTAATTATTTATAGCACAAATGACTTTTCCAAGGAGGCAAAGACTGACTGACGACTGTGATTGGCAGTTTCCTGGAGACATTAAAGAGAGTGGGCCAAAATGGCTGTCAGAGAACCGAAAATACGAAATCGAAGGCTGTGTTGGGTCGCAGCTCTTTATCCAGAGAACCGCAATACAATTGTAGTATTAGTTTTTTGTTCTTACTGTTTTGAAAAACGATTTACGTGCAAATTTGTCTTAGGTGTTTGACAAGGCTTTTCATATCTCCTAAGGAGAAGGATGCATATGGTTTAGGGTAATCAAATTTCTTATTGAAACTCCTCTGATATTTGCTCACCTCCACCTCCTCCAGTTCCGGATGCTTCACTTCAGTTGCTTCCCTCAAATCCACAACATCAGCTGGTCTACTTCTGCCATTATCAAAGTATCATAAGCATCCTATTAACTAGGTATGCACTTGGAAAAATACTTTTCCTAAAGAGAAATCTCAAATCTCTCAAATCTCATCTGAATTCGGAATTTTATTTTATTCTACAAAGACTGTGACTATTATTTGAAGTAAGGAAGCAGCTGGTTATAAATAATTTTAAATTTTTTAGTCCCCTGTTTAAAATCACAATGTAAATGTCCTCGCTCGTTAAAAAATATTTTTATCTTTTAAAGAAAGACATTTAAACAATCTCAATTATATTTTTCTTCGAGTGCAACCGTCTGAGCCAGGGACTCTTCCCAACTAAGCCGTCTGGACAAATACTTTAATACCCGCCATTCTGTATTCGGCAAAGCCTGCGGCATAAAAATGAAGAAATATGTTTTTTATGCCGGCGGCGCTGGCAGCGCGATTTCGTCCTTGGTCCTCGTTGTCCTCTACACAGGCACTCCAACAACTGTGCAAATAAGTAAAAAGTAATCCTAATTACAATTGCAAGTTATAAATAAACATGGACAACGGGAAAGTAGCTGCGGAACCAACAATGGCCAAACTGCGAATGCGAATCCTGACGACGTCATTGTAGTAATGAAAATCCCCAAGCAAGCCATAAAAGGGATAAACCTAACGAAACGAAACGAAATGAAATGAATGAAATTTTCCTCGGAGCGGCGAATGGTAACAGAGTAACAGATTTTTCAGCGTTAGTGCGAGGATAACTGACGGAAGGAGACTCAGACGCTCAACGATGTGTGCACGACCTGTGCTGATTTTCGCATGTTTTTTTATATACCTCTTACGTGGCGGGGTAGTTATGGCCACTATCATATAAATACTTAATCTAGATTAGGAAATGAAAATAAAAAATACAACTGCACTGCAGGATAATGCCTATGATAAGCTTGATAATTAGATGTATAATAATATTAATGCTGATTAAGGGACTAAATTATTCAGGGAAGAATTAATACATTTAGACTATCATTAATTATAAATTCTTCGTTTAAATACTCTTCCCGTATTCTAGAAATTGAAAATTAATAAAAAAAACTGAAGATTTTAGCTTCGGTATAACTGCACTTAAACCAACATTCATTTAACATACATTTCCTTTTGGATCTAATGAGAATCCTACCATCCAAACTAACAATTCTTTTGACGGCTGCATCCGCTTGGCTCTAAAATATTTCGCTAACATTTGTTTGCTTACGGATTTTAATAAAGCAAATCGCTTAAATAGCTTAGCTCCCCTTCGATGGCATTCCATAATTACAAATGTCAGGCAGGGACCTCGAGACAAATACGTTCCCATTCCAGGGGCGGCTGAAGCAAATTTTTGACAACCCATTCACCTCCGGAAACAAAGCAGGCAGAACCCTTTCGAACCCTTTTTGACTTCCACAAAGGATCAACTGCATGCGTCAACAATGGATGCAAGGGAAACAATGCTGTACACGCGCTATGGCTACCTGACAATGGGAAGGACGATTCGCCGCATAATCAATGCGATGATCTGCACCCCTCGAAGACCTCCTCCAGTCACGCTTTCTGCCCCTGTGAAGCGTTAAATTGAAGCAATTTGACTGTTTATCGTTTATCGTCAGCCGGCGTCGCACACAATGCCCGGAGGATGCCCTATTTGCATTGGAACCGCCTAAAAACTAAGTAAAATGTCAAGTCGCCTGTGCGAGTCGTCCGTCTATCCGTCTGTAGGTGGCCACTGAAACTAATGCAATTCATGTGTTGACTGTTTCCCCTCGATCCGACCGCTCCTCGGGTCCATCGGGGTCTATCTGCCTTTTGTTTGTGTTTGCCCATGTCCTGACAAACGTCCTGTCTGTCAATTTGCATGTTACCTTGCATTTCTATCGCCATTGAATCGCCCTCCCGCCACTCCTCGCTTCGTCCTGGCATCTTATCGGCTGCAGCTTCCTGCCACACGTCCTTCCTCCGTCCACCTGAGTGGGCGGGCACTTGTATTTGTTTATCTAACTATCGAGTACCTGCGTGCTGCTTGCGCAACTCCAGATTCGAGTGTGTTAATTGCTGCCCAGGCTCTGGGGGCCCCTTCACGAGCGTGTCCTTTGTGCAGTGCTAATATTTTCTTGATGTCCAAGGCTGCTGCCTAATCCATTATTTAGTTTAACATCTCTGCTAAATGTGCAAAAATCAGTCTCAAATACTATCTCCCTGGTCTTGGTCTTCGTTTACATAAAATCAGCAGTTGGTTAGATTTATTTTCCAGATTAAAGGTTAAGTAAATTCTTACTCAAAGCGAAGTTGAGGTGAAAAGGGCAAGACCGACAAAAGAAATGGTCAGACGAAGCTGTGGTTACTTAAGCATAGATTTTCCATGACGGTAAGTTCCGTCCAAGCGAATTGACAACGCTAATTTCTCATTGCTAAATAAAAATGATCCAACAATCTAATAAAACTAATAAATAAATTGGGTGGGAGTGCTACCAATACCAAGAGTAATTAAACAAATGAATAAAAACAAAATCTTTTAGGTGTAAGTGTATTTTTATTATAATTAAAGCTGTTGATATTATTTACATTTGTTGAAATGATTCCGTCCCCTTCCTCATCCTTTCTTGAACCTTTCTTGTGGAACCTTTCTTCTCTAACATAGATCCTTTTAGAGCGAGATTTGAGATGGCTAAGAAGTAAAGCTAGTAAAGGATATTCTGGGAATATGAATAATCGGTCTTACCCCCTCCCAACATATTGCTTCGTCTGGGATTTGTTGGTGTATACCTTAAATACGATTTGATTTGTTTGAGTGTTTATTGTTCTTCTGCTTGTTCTTGTTCTTTTTGCTGTTGTTCTTCTTGTTATTGTTATATTATTATTTGATTTGTTTGAGTGTTGCTGTGCCATTTCACTGTGCGTGTGTTGTCTATGAGGCTCTTTCTTCTGTTGGAATTTGATCTCCGGCTGTGTAATTTTTTTGAATGTTTCTCTCGGGTTAGATAATGATTTGATTACTTGTTGTCTCTTCTTGTAGAGTGGTGTATACGCTAAAGAAATATCTAGTTAATAATATTCTGAGAATATGAATAATCAGTCTTACTGGACAACATCCTCTTCTTCTTCGACCGCTTAGTGTGGCATATGTTCACGACTTGTGGATGGATAAATGATTTCTTCTTCGTAGTCTGAAAGCTCAAAATTTAGACTTGGAATCTTCAAACATAAGGAGTATACGAAACTAGCTTACGCTTTGTTTAATAATGAGTTGGCTGCTGTTTTTTTTTTGTTTTTGTACTGTTTCTGCTGCTGCTATTGCCGTTGTGTAGATATTCATACTCTCAGATTCCTTCACTTCACTTTTTTCTTAATGGGTATTTTTCACTTTATGCTTAAAACTAGCCGAAACAGTCTTCATAAATAAATATAAACTTTTTATACTTTTATACTGAGCTGGGAGCTGTGCTCGCTCTGGAATTTAGAATTTAACTGAATATTCCTGGCAGCGTTCACAGTCAAGTAGAATTTGGGGCCGACTAGAAAATCAAGGACTACTTGTTTACTTAACAAAAAATATATAACCTAATAAAAACCAACATATCGACTTCAAGGATATACAAATTTAGGCCCCATTTCTTGTTATTATATTTTTATAAGAAACTTAATAAAATTCTGACTTGTTTAAGACATTAGTTATATTTTGTATGATTATAGTAAGAGTTTGGGAGTATCTTCAGAGTGTCTTCAGTAGTGATTGATTATTTCATTTCGCTGAAAACATTTTCTATCAATTTCACCCCTTCTGCAATTTAAATTCATTCGCCGCACTTAGTGTCACCCCCTTGGGTATTTCGGCAATATTTTTAATTTTTATCTATAATCATTTCACGCGTTTTTAGCACGCTTCACGCCCTCCACGTTTGTCCCATTGACAGATAAAATGGCCCTCGAGTTGTCAGCTGTCCAAAACTCACAATGTGAGCTGGACAAACCCTTTTTGGCAAATGTTTTCCGAAGGTTCACGTAATGCGATAAATAAAGTCATTCAGGGCGACGATAAACGACAACGAGCGTTACAAATTGAAAGCCTGTAAAATGAACAACGGACACAAGCCCGAACAGTGCAATCAAAATAAATAAAGTAGAATAAAATCAAATAAAATCGTTCAACACTCAGCTTTGGGTAGAGCGAATGACAGGGCTGACAGACAATGCGGCGAATTGAGAGAACTTTTCACGCATTTCCACAAAAAGGCGCCCAAAAGCCAAGGGCAAAAGAACGAGCAGAGGCAAATGAACACGTTGCCATCTTTTTTTCCCATCTCCGTAAATGGCTTTCAACTAATTTTGCAGAGAATGTTTGACAGGTGGGACAGCTGGAATGACCCACAAAATGAATGGATGTCATTCAGTGCGTCAGCCCATCATCCATCGCTCTCCGGTGGCGAACAATCGAAAGTGTCAATTAAAAGGCAGCCAAGTATTTGGGCTGTCCCCGACTGTAAAAGGCTGAAAATTGTATTATACCCTTCTGATGGGTACGACAGACAGTGGGAGGTTTTTGTGAAGCTGAAAATTAAGATAACAAATTTTTTATATAGACCTAAATATGTTCTTAATCAGCATTGAAATAGTACTCTCCTTATTATTTTCAATCTCCAACATTTTCGAATATATATTTGAATCTTTCACGGATCATTTCACATAAATTATCTTGCTTAATAGAATATATTTTTCTTAATAATTTTATAATGTCAAATAGATGAATGTCCCAAATTCCAAGAAGCATTGCTAAGCTGTCAAGTGTACAAAATCGTCGGCTTGCGGGCTATAGCTTCATTCTTGTTATTTTATTATATTTGATTTAAGCGTTTCAAAAAGCATTCGCACCAAGAGAGACGCCAGAGCTCCCAGCCCACCCTCGAGAGCGTCAGTCGTCGATTTGCGGTCAGCGCCGTAATCATGTTATTTTCGATTTTCGCTCCGAATTCGAATCGGAATCGGAATTGGCGTGGAATTAAAGCAGATGTCAAATGAGCGGTCATTGATCCACACGCACTGGAGGCGTAGAGTGCAGGAGGGCGAGTGCTCTGATTAAAGCCTTGGGGGACCGAAAGGCCTTCTGGACTGTGTAAACAGTAACTTATGTTGAACTTCCTAGGAAGGTCCCAAAGGATGCAGCCCCGGCTCCCTTCGACGGATCGATGAATTGGAGTTTTACCAGTGATACGGGAACCATAGTCTTAACATACCTCCGTTGTTTACACTCGCTCCGTTGATGGGTATGTGTTTATCTTGGAGAAGTGTTTCTGTTTACTCAATGCCTCAAAAATATCCCAGCCTTGACAATGCTGAGACTTCGATGGCTTTGAAGTAAAACATCCCGATGAAAATGCATTGCCCTCCTCAATACACAGAATGTGTCACTGACAACGTTATGCAGTTGTGTTTTAACACAAAGGATCACCTGCACAGGAATACATTTCATAAAATCTCTTTATTAGGTATGAAAATAAATATCCCTTATATTTCCACTTATTCGTAAAAACGTAGCTTTGAGTTATTTTCACTTACCCGACCTTCAAAGCGCCTTCTTTTAGGCCATATTGTGTTGTTGCTTCGTTTCGCACAATAAAAATTGCCTTCGATTATGCATTCCATAATTAATGAGCAATAAAACAATGAAATCAGTTTTGCTGTTTAAATAATTGAATACTATATATTTGCCTTCGAAAAATGTACACACAATAAATGCATTTAAATTAATTTAGAAATTAAACTAGTATGGAAATCAACTGACAAGCACACCGCAAAAAAAGGATAACTTTAATGTTTTTGCCGTGATTTCCAAAAGAACGGATAACCATTACATTAGTATATAATTTTTTACAGTATACTCTTATTAATTTTTACAAAATGTATGTTTAACTTAATCTCTAACCGATTAATTCCGATTTTACGTTATTTTAATTTACACAAGTCTTGTAGGTAGGTTCGTGATTTGTTTTTGATTGATAGTGTTCTTTTCAGTGGCGGAAAGTGTGCTTTTTTCAGTGTTGCATGTTGCACGTTGCAAGTTGCTTGTTGCTTGTTGCTTGTTGCTTGTTGCTTGTTGCTTGTTGAGTGTGTGGATCGGGGGGCCAGCTTCGGCAAACGTTTGGTACAAAGGAAAGTTGGAAAGTGAAGAATTTGTGCAGAAAGTCGAGGAATAGGAACAGACATATCTCGGAGCCTAATGTTATACTTTAAATATTCTTGTAACTTGTCTCTTATAGCTCGTTAATTCGTTAATTTTTTGTTTTTTCTTTGCTTTTTTTGGTAACTATCCTTATTATTTTTTGTTAAAAACTTTCGAAAAAGATTGCACAAACATTTTAAATATTTTGTCCGTGTGTGTGTGTGTGGGGTTGTGTATGTGCCTGCTTTGTTTCCTTATTTGTTCTACTGTTTTAACTACGATTTGCCGTGTAAGTTGTCGCTGCTGGTTTTCCCTTTAATGCTATTTTCCAACTCGCCCTATGGTTGCCTATTTTCCTGGTTTTATAAAATGCGGCCAGCTACCTGCTGCTGCTGGTGCAGCCGCTGCTGTATTAAACTACTATGAAGCTACTACGTTTAACTCTTAGTACGTTTTCTGGTGATACTTATGCGCATTAAACTAAAAAGGAACATATACATGATTATCCATTAATATTAATTATAAATACGTTTGCTTCGATTTAAATATTCATAGTGCTGCTTTATAGTCAGAGTCATTTGTTAGCGGGTAGTACGTTTGTCATAAATTAAGGTTAGCATTAAGAACTGAATACTCGCGTCTGCGGGCCTATAAGTAGTTGCATATTGAATCACAAATCATTGATGAAAACTTCATTTTACTTGGTTTAGGCGACGTCGCTCTGCACGCAATCTTGGTCCGTTAAATTCCGTTTCAATTTATCATCATCATCATCATCATCATCGACTTCTCTCACCTGCTCGACCGTCTCTCCCTAGGTAACATTGCTAGACGCGGCGCTTCCATCTAGTTAGCAAACAAACTAGTATCTCGCCGATACCTCTCCTAGATTATACACAGAAATTTACAGTGGGTGGTAGTGGGGCGTGTGAGGGTAGTGAGGCGTGTTGGGGGCTAGATAGTTCGGCCTTAGTCGGGGGCAGGTTCACAGGCATGTACAGTTTAGCTTGCAGATATTCAGTGTTCTTCTCGAAAAGGTACTACAAATCAGTTGAACTTTATATGCTAGTTATTCGTATCGCTACTACCGTTACTCGTTACTTTTCTCTTTACTTGTTACTCGTTACTCGTTACTCATTACAATATTTATTTATTTCCTTTCGTTTTATAAACAAACTATGTGGCTAAATTCTAAACCTTAAATTCGTCTTAATATTTTCTTTGCTCGTGTGCTATTCTCCGCTCGAGAATTCGTCGTGTTGCCTAAGATGCCTCCGGGGTTCTTGTTCTTCTTTAAAATTCAGCTTGCTTACTATCATATGCGTGTGGTTCACTACCGACCGATTCCTAAACTCGGATATTTACAGGATGCTCCATTACCTCCGCTCCTTCGTTGGCATTTTCCCGACTCTACTCTATAAATGATTGGTAAGCGACTTCGTTACGTTTCGATTCTCTTCGTTTCTCGTTTGCTCAGTGGGTTTTAGGTGTTCCGACGCTTTATGCCTTGCTAGCCGTCCCTCCGAACTCCTCGCACTTGGGAAGTGGGTCCAGCTTGGTGTATCTAACCTCTGCATAGCAGTCACTTCCTGGTTGTTCTTGCGTTTTCGTTTGGAGTACTGTGTAGGGCTTTATAGCTGCAGATGAGAGTTGAAGAAAGTGACGCAAATGGGGTTAGTTTAGGATATTTTTATTAGCTTTATTAGGTGCTTTAAAGTCTAACAAGAGGTTATTGAGAAATCTATTGTATTCTCTACAGCACTTTTTTACCTATCTCATATATTTAACTAGACTGAAATATAGTCACCACTCACCTCAAATCCATTCAATATGGGGCTTTCATCAATGATACCACAGCCTGTTGTTTTGTGCCCTCATGGCACCGTTCGCCATTCCAGTGCTTCCGTTTCCGGTCTTCGTCATGTTGCTCGAAGCCTCGCCGTTGGCAGTCGCTGACTTTCCACCGGCCTTCAGGTGCACGCCCACCGCCTCCTCGGCCGGCGACAGTCCCGCCCCGCCGCCGTTGTGCCGCCGGTAGTCTGATGATGACTCGGCTCCACCTGCCTCGCCAGCCTCCCTCATCAGGCGCAGGGCCTTGAGGTGTTGCCGCTGCTGGTGACCTTCGCGCAGAGTCGCCGCCTGCGGATTCTTGCCACCTCCTTGGGCGTGCTTGTTGTTGTGCAGGGTCAGGCTGTACTTGGGCTTACTGCCGTTGCCGTTGCCGCTGACGCTGCCCCCGGCCGCGCTGCTGGCCAGGCTCAGGTGCTGCGGCTTCTTCGGCATGGTGGTGCTTCCGGCGGGAGTCCGCTTGGGCACGAGGCCGGACTCAACGCCGCCGCCCGCCGCGGCCACCAACTTCAGCGAGGCTTCGAACTAGAGGTTGTCGGGATAGCTGCGAAAGTTGTATGTCCTGGCCCGCTGGAACTCGGCAGCAGCTGCCGCAGCGGCCGCCGCCGAGCTGTTCCCGCTGCTGTACGGATTGATCATGGGGGCGGTGGACTGGGAGTTCATGGTGCCCATGCCGTCGTCGTAGATGCCGCTGTGCTCCTGCCCACTGTTGTGGCTGTGGCTGCTCTTGCCGCCGCCGCTGCTCACCGTGTTGGTGTTGCTGCTGCTCCCGGCGCTGCGCTCCGAGCCCGGTCCCTTGAGGGGCTTAAAGATGGCAGTGGTGGCATAGTACTTCTCCATAGGCGGCGGCGGCACAGTCGGCGGTCGGGGGAAAATGCTGCTCAGCGGCGGTGGCGGAGTGCGGCGCACGTTCACATAGCCACCGGGCCCACCCACCTTCGACGACGGCAGGTAGTCCTGCATGTGGGGCACTGCGTAGCCACCTTCCGGCACATCTGGGGAGAAACGAGAGAGAGAGGGACGGGAAGATGGTGTGCTTAGTCAGGGGAAATTGCCACGAGATGTATATTTGCATTAGTAACCGGCGTCGCCATATTTTACGGCTCTCCGGGCGCCAGCCACCGGAAATGCGACGAAGGATTTACCGAGCTCGGTTGGTGGTCAAGGGGAATCAGGGGAGTAGCAGGGGGTAGCATTCTCTATACACACCTGTGTAGTCGGGCGTCATATTACATTGTAAATCATTAACCGCGGCGTAGCCATTCACGCCACTGGTGTACATATTCACATTGAAGGGTTCGTGGTAGAGGCTGTTCTTGCCAATCGAGTCGTTATCGTCCACGTTGGCCTGAAAGGGGGAAAAATAGGGTCGGGTTTAAGTTTAATTTAAAAGTAATAATACTTTTCTTTAATATAAATGAAATGATAATAATTTGATTTAGTTATCTAGAAATAAGTTTTAATCATCTTACTAAAGCATGCTTTCCTCGCACTCATTTAATTGGAGATTCGCCGAACAAATCCTTTATCTTAACTCAATCTGTTGCATCGACTTCAATCCGGATAGTTTCTGGGAAAATCGTTGTGCTCTCCCCACTCTCCCCACTGTGGCACTCAAGTTTTGCGCAGACAAAACTCAGTACTTCCACTCGAGAAAAACTTCTTTTATCCAATTTTGCCGCAAGACTCGGCCCAGTCTCCGCCACCTTAAGTTGGTCGAACTTTAAAGTTTCCCTCTTCCTGCCCACTCGGACCTCTGGGCACTTAAGCCTGACCCCCACAAATCAACAGAGCACACATACTCGAGAGTCGGGCGTTGAAAAGTCCCATTAAATAAATGCCGGACGGACGGAGGGTGCCGCACGTAGGACTAAGCAGTGTGGAAACTCCACGCTACATTGAACAATTATGTGGAAATGCGAGGCAGGAATTTGCCATCCGCCAGGCTACGCACACGTATCCCCGTCGCCCGAGTCACGTCACAGTCACCCATTACCCAATACCCATTACCCATTACCCATTGCCCGCTCACCTCACCCACTCACCTTGATGCTGGTGCCGTTGGGACGGTGCTTGTCCACGTTGCCGCCAAGGGTGTTCGGGTTGAAGCTGTACTGGAACGCGTCGAGGACATTGCTGCCGCGGGCGCGCTTGGTCCGCGAGACTATGAACAGGATGATGGCCACCAGCAGGATGATAATCGTGGTCAGGACCACGATGACCACGCCGATGAAGTTGGCGTCGTTCGGCTCCTGATCGATGGGGCGTGGCGCAATTACTGCAAGGGAAGCGGAAAAGAGCAAAGGCAAATTGAAATTTAAATTAACAAACGCGGGCGTCGAAACGAAATTAAATGTAAATATTGTTCAACTAAATAATTAGCCGTCGTTCGAAGACTTAAAAAAACAAGAGGCCCCGCCAATCAGGAGGGGCCTTTTTGAGCGCAATGTGAATGTAAATGTGAATGTGAACAGTTAATTGGATTTATCATTCGCTTGTAGGGCTACTCACACTGCGGTCCGTTGTTGTACTTGCTGTTGCCGCCGGACTCGCCGTCCGCCGTGGCCACGCCTCCTCCAGGCCCGCCGACCGAGCCGCCCCCTCCGTTGGGCTTATTCTTGCCGTGGTTGTGCTGGTACTCGTTGCTCTGCAGCGGATACTCGCGAGTGTCCTGCGCCAGGCCGGGCGCGTTGCTCCGCTGCTCCTGCTCGTCTGTGAAATTTCCCAGGGCGGGCACTGAAAAATGAATACAGAAACAGAGACACGGGGAACGGGTTAGATTAAAATTCACTCTCCACTCTCCACACGCCGCTTCCATTCTCAGAAGTTGCCGCGCACAGCTGCGCTTCAATGATTAGTTTTTTCAGTGCCGGCTCTGCCGGCTCCCTTTCTTTGCACCTTTCGTTCCGCCTTAAATTGTTTTGCTTTCGCCACGCTTTTCCTTTCGCATTGCTTATGGACTATAACGTGTTCATTTCCCGTGGCCCCAGGCCCAACGGATATGGTCTCCGAGGACCGGGCAGATGTCTGATTTGATTTCAGAGGCGTCACCGCGGAGCGCGCGTCTTCTGAATATGCATAGAGTTCCCTTTTTTAATGATTTCGAAATGCTTGATCGGAGGAAGAGGAAGCCCTACATCTTGGGCGAGCATTTATTACAGCAGTTACGCTCGGTCGGGCTAATCGAATTAGTTAACCACGAGCAGGAACACCCGTGTACATTAAGGGTTTTCTTACAGGAAATGGTGGAAATCTCTCACCTTATCGCTACCATATGTGTTGACTATCACCCTAGTATCAGATATTACTACTTTTTTCTCGCTTACTATCATATCTTCAATACCTATCCATCCAGTGCCATATCATCCCCGCTGCTCTGCTATCCCTGGACTTCAAAACCTCTCTCGGGGATGGCCATTGCCCTGGCTTAGGCTGATTATTAGCTAAGACCCTTGGAACACCTGTCCGCTCGTTCGTTCGTTCGTCCATTCGCAACGCTCGGCGAGAGCTCGCTTTGATCTCAAAATAATGCCATCCCAGCTTATGTTATGTTGCTCCGGAGGTCTGGCCCAGTGGTACGGCAAAGTGTTGTCATTTATCTCGCCAACATCTTGAAGGCATAACAATGCGAAATGTTTCGGGGTGGGTCCTACTTTTTTCCCGCCCCCTCAGAGCCTTGCTCGAAGTGCCCGAGGCTGGCCAAAAAACGTTTCCTCGAGTGGGTGACCCCGTTTCTTCAGACAGTAAATGGCGTAATTACTGTGTGAAGTTCTTGGCGACTCGCCGATGAAGAAGAGAGAGAGCAGAGTGGAGGAGAGCAGAGTGGAGGAGTTGAGGCTGCTGTTTTGAGTTATGTCCCTCCCTGCTTAGACAGAGCGGGATGGGATAGAATGGGACGGGTTGGTGGCTTTTGTTTCGACATTGCCATTGTCCTTCGGGCGGCTGGGTTTTTTCCCGTGCGCCTTCCTCCGGCAAAACGGGAGTATCTCGCTCTGCGCTATGTGGTCGCCATAAAACGTTTAAAATAATTAAAATATTTCGTGCCACATTTATCACACATCCAGGGGGAGGGACGGGACCCTAGGGGTAATGGCGAATATGCCGCATATCCTTTGCCACAGTTCGCAGATCTCGCCGTTGTTGTCGCTTGCCATTTATAACTAATTCTTTTTGTGTGTCCCCAGGGCTTTTCTCGAGTCCGGTAATTATACCCTTGGATAAGGGTCTATTATTTGCAAGCCACGACTCTATAAGGTATATCTTTCTAGAGATATCTTTTTCAGACTTTAAATATTTGTGAATATAAAAAATAATAGTTTATATTTGATAAGAGTCTCATTATTTAATTGTCTGCAGAAGGAAACATCTTTGAAAAAGATTTGTACATATATCTCATAGGAACCAGTATATATAATATACATGACTTGAAACCGACTTCAAATCCTATATAAATCTCTCCTGAACTATGTCACTTAAAGGGTATTTTAGGCTTCGGTCCCCTAAGCTAGCCTTCCCATTGTTGTTTTCAGCCTTTGTATTTTTAGAGACCTTTAAAAACGTGTATGGCACTGTGACGACAACGACAGCAATCACCGCAAGCAAATCTCACAAATTGGGGTTAAATCTGTATACACTCGCACAGTGCCTGATAAAAATATACGCATACACTCGAAAGATGCGGCCCTGCCTGCGTTTTGAACGTGCGTTTCTTTTGTTTACCCTTACCCTTACTCTCAGCCGCTCTTTGAGGCCTTCGCTCGAGTGGCACACAGCGTAAAAAAGTATAAAAAACAGCTGGTTGCCACTGGGGTTCCTCCTTGCCTCCACCCCCCACAGCAAGCCATCCTATATAGTGAATATATATCCCATCCCACCTCGGCCTGTGTGCGTGACAAATGCTTCGTGGCGATGTTTTCTGTTTCTGGTTTCTTGCTCGTCATGTAATTGCTGCCAGGGAAGCGGGACACAGCATGGGATTTTTTTGGTTTATTGTGGTTTCGTTTTTGGTTATCCTTGCTTCTTGCTGCCCGCTTTGTTTGAACTTTTTCGCCTTGTAATGCTTGCGGCAAACTATTCAGGACTACTGATCGTCAGTTGAGTGCTGTTCTGGGTTCACATGAAATCCTCAAGAGCACTTTAGCCAGGATGGGAAGACAGAACAAAGATCTTGAAGAATGCTGATAGCTTTATTATGTACCTTCACAGCACTTTTTGTTTGAGATTTCCTGCAACACATGGTTACCTACTATTCTCCTCATGTTCCAGCTCTAATTGACCTATAAAATCTGAGCTGCATTCGATTTATGATCAACTTCCCTTTATAAAACTATTAAGTCTCCCCAGCCCAGGCTTTCCCTCCCTGTTTTGAGTCCCTCTGCCATCTGCCCGGAAAATGGATTCCCTCTCTCACACTCTATATTCATACGGCACGCTCTATTTGACTCATCAATCAAACCCGCCTGTCAGGGGACTTTATCCCTTAGTCTGATTTGACACCTATAATTCTCAGAGAGGGGACTTCACCGCGGAAATCCCAATGAATATAAAAGATCCTTGCTTCACAGCCGATCTGGCAATTTGTACACACACCGACTAGGGGAAAGTACAGCTGGAAGGTCCTAAGCATGTCCCGGGATTGGGACTGAGCCCTGCACTTGGTTCAATTTAATCAGGACATGTCAGGACATTCATAGGAAATTCATGCTGGGAAGTGCATTGCCTGCAGTTAGGGGTTCAGAGTCACAGATTGTTTACATTTGGCAGCGGGAGAAGGGGCCTTGGGTATTCCATTGACTTTACATTTTTCCAGCCAGAGCCGGATTTTCTCCTCCGACCGTTTATCTCTCGGCTGTCCCTGGTGGAAACACCCCCGGCCTGCCTTCCGTCCGGCATTGTTGTTAGCCAGAATGTTGGAAAAAGGTTTTATCCCCCTGTTAAGTGTAATGCATTGCCTCCCCAGTGAAATGAAGCTGAAAAATGCATTTGTACGTATGCAATTCCACTTCCTCCGGCTTGAGTTACTCGCTCATTCACATCGCTCGCATGGCAAATGCAATTTTCTGGCAATTTTATTCATCTCGGCGTGCCGGCATCGCTCACGTACTCACCGGATATAAAGCTGATCTCCGATAGCATAATCCATTTGACGGCAAAGTACAAATTGATTTTCAAATATTTGCCAACCCGATGGTGCAGCTTAATGGTCACATCCCGGGCATGATCCATTATAGTGTCGGGCATATACGAGAACTGTACGGGTTCTCCCGAGAAGTACCGTCCGCCGATGCTGAAGAATACCTTGGCATGGACAAAGACCTGGAAGGATAATAACGAAAATAACGAATTAATGGGCAGGAATCAGGCATATCAGGCATAGCCTTCCATATGAATTTACACAAGAAAACCTATTCCAGGATGAATCAGTAGGGATTATTAATATTCCATTGTTTATTCCCTTACAAATCCCTCGAATAAATATTGATTTCCTTGTTTTTTGAGTTTTGCAACCACCAATCTGACTGTAACCCTTTGATAGCGATAGGAGTAGGCACTCACCTGGACATCCTTGGTGAACATATTGTTCGTGTGCAGCACGATGGCACTGAAATTGCGAACCGTATCGAATTCAAAGACGATTTCCACTGGCTTGCCGAGCAGGCCGGGGGTATCATTCCGCCAGCCAATCCATTCATAACCTGAAACGAATAAAAAACCATCAGAATGAAATGAAATGAACATTTCATACGTCCGCCCGGGACCCGGGAGCCGGGACCCGGGGAGGGGAAAATCAATAGAGCAGCCAGCCCTGTGGAGGAGGAGGACTGACATGTAAAGCTATTTAAGCCTCCCTTTCTGGCAGCCCAATGGCACATTTGGGAGTGAAGTTTCCCCAAATGCCCGAAAACAAATAAATGCTCACGGCAGGCGCTCGGGGCTCGAGGGCCTGGGCCTGGGCCTGGGCCTGGTTTTGGGGCGGGGTTAGACTCCGCATAACTAGAAATTATGGCCAATGCGACATTTAAGCCACTTTTTCTGCCGCTGCTTTGTTTGCATGGCCCTAATTTCGGTGGGGTAACGTGGGGGCTTAGGGAGAGAGAGAGGGTTCTCCCTGCATAAGTCATGCAATATTAACTGGCAGCCACTAAGGCCATGTGGTTATGGGGCTGGCAAACAAGCTGTAAGCAGAAATTATACGCCCCAGACCGCTCAGATATTGATTCCACTTACAATGCAAATAAGCACACAGGACCAAGAAGGCCAAAAGGAAGCGATATGGGGCTGTCGGGAATCCGACAATCCGAGAATCGGAATTATGCGCCGGAAACTTTCCCCATGATCGCATTGCATTGCTTTTCCGATTACGACTGCGACGACTCCGTCTCGACTGGCGACTCGAGTTGCGACCGGGATGTCTAATTGTCTGACCGAACTTTGCTCCTGCGTAAAGTTTTCAATAATTTCGATTATTGGCCATTTGCCAATCCTCCACAGAGCACTGGAGGAAGGCGATGAAAATGTGCGAAATGGCAAAAAATAAACTGGCGAGCTTCGCAAATTCCCCGAACTTTTGCAGTCGCTGGGGCGGAAATGAATGCCAGTGTTGCCATAAATTATCAAATATGCATAATGTTTACATTTTTACACTGGCAACGGGGAGTGGCGCGGAGCTGGGGCTCCATGGAGCTCTTTGGTATCCGGGCAAGTTTTACTGCGACGCCAGCAAATAGTCCGAAGTTATTATTATTTTTGTTTATAGTGTTGTGCAGGCGAATTATTTGCGAAAGCCAAAACTTTTCCCCATCCGCGCCATCGATGTTCAATGAAGTGAGCATTCGGCGAGCAGTCGGCGGAATGGGGTCAGACTCTGCTTGCCTTATGCTTTTTCCGTCGGCGAACTTTTGTAATTATTTGATATTAATCAGTTTTTCTATTGCCATAAATCTAGTCGGGCCTGCGCGGTCCTTAAATATATGGTCGAAGTTTGGGCCTTTAGGGCCAAACCTTTTAACACGAACTTTGCATGCAGGAAGCTGCTACACCGACTGCAGCTGGTTTATAGGATGTTTTGAAAACGAAAGCAGGAGCATTCTTCAACTTATTATTCTCACTCACCTTTGCCAAATCCATGGATGTCCGTGCGGAAGTTGTCCTTGCCCTTCTGCCCGTCGACCAGCTGACCGAGTCCGTCCACAAAGCGATCGCCCTGCTCGTTGCCATCGTAGGTCTTGTCCGAGAGATCCACCTCCATGCCGCGCTGCACGCCCTTGGGAATGCTGTAGGACATGATGCCCTCTGCGAATGGAAAGCGGAAGAGCGAAGGTTGGGAAATTGAAAATGCATTGAAATTTAGTGCGTCGATTCGGGGAACTGAAACAGAGACCTTAACCCCAAAAATAACGAAACATGAGACACGAAATGGGGAGCGAGGAGGTACTGGTGGGCCGGGACACACATGCACACACACGTCATGTCACGTCACGTTCCATGTCACGTGATGCAGACAAACGACTGACAAAATGCAGAGTTTTGTGGCCTTCTATGGGCACAGTGAGCGAAAAATGTAGGGGTTTCAAAAGAGATATTATCTGATATTTCCTGGGGAACAAAATAATTAATATATTAATAAACAAATTAATTAATCTGTGCCTGTCCTCTAAGCCAAACACACAGTATCTAAAGAGTGTGAACAACGCACTAGTAAGGTCCCATTACTCATTTTATGACTTAATCTTCCCTCTCTTTAAGATTTAAAAGGATGATTTGATCATTGTTTTTCAACATTTAATAATTCAATTAGTTATACAAATAACAATACATTTTTAAATCAAACTGGAAAGTGTAAAAAACTCAGGTACTTTCACATTGAAAATTACATTACATCACCGGAAGTAGCCTGCCTTGTATTCCAGTGTAACCACAGCTCCCTGCTGGTTCGTGAATGGTATTCAAACTGCGGTAAATTTAAAGTTTTCACTCTATCCTTCCCCTAATCCGGAGCGGAACAACTTAGTTCACTGGGCGTGGGAGGGAGAGGTGTAGACAATGACCGAAAGAGACAGAAACAGAGACAGAGTCGGAGGATATTGAGTTACTGGAAACATAATTTCGTTTTGCGGCCACCTCAGCTCCCTGCTGCTCATCCGCTGCGTTTGCCATTCGGTTTCCGTGGTTATTTTTAGCTCAAAATCGAAAGGGGATTGGGAACTTTTCGGGGTATAGTTTTTCAATGTCAAAGTTAAACGTTTTCCAGGGGGGCTGCGGATTGTGAGTCATGTTTCTGTGGGTGTGTGTGCGGCACACCAAGTGCTCTGACGTTTTTGGGACGCTTCCGAGGCGCTGTCGGTTTGTGGGGATTAGTGGCAGTCCAGGAAATCCAAAAAGTCAGTGAGCCAAGCAACGCTTAAGTCCATCCCCAAATCCCAACCCAGCAAACACCTGACACTAATTACCCGACTGAGCACCCTTCCAGCACCACGCCGTCCCCGAAAACAATTACACTTGGACCCGAAAGGGAAAAACAACAGCGGGGGTTGCCAGGCACTCAATATAATTGCGGCCCGGAAAAAAGTGCCTAATGGGGTTGGGGAAACGGGGGCAGCCCGAGCACACGTTTAACTAATTCACCAGAATTTCTATTTACACAATCGGGGCACGTGGTGCAGGCAGGACACACACTCGCTCTGACAGGACTGACAACAGCCGAAGGAATGCTCCAATAATTACCAAAAATCACATAATTACACATAATTAAGGGGCACGAAATGAAACCGAATCCCACGCACTCGCTGCAGATAATGTAGATAATGATGATGAGGCGGCGCTCAGGTGGGCAAATGACAGTTATCGATCACGCGAGTGGGCGGGTCCTCCGATTGAAAATATTAATTATTATTCAAGGCACTCCACGCCGGACGGACGGACCGCGTTTAATTACATGAATTACGGCGGACACTGGAGGGGCACGGTCAGGGAGATAAGTCCTCCGACACGATATTAAACCGACTGTAAGCGCTATATGGCATATTTAATTAACTGCAAAGACATTTAAGGCAGCGCGTTTTACAATTGCCCCGCTGCGGCAGCACACACACGACTCTGGGGCACCACCTCCCTGCCCCCGATGTCTGTCTGCCTCGTTATTCGCGTGCCTGCATGCGATCATTATTTGCGTGTCGCGACAGTCTGAAACTGTTCTCAGGCTGCCGAAAAATGAGCAAAATAAGAGCGAGTCCTTGTTGGAGTGCGTGGAGCAGCCACTGCAAGACATAAAATGTAATTTTCCTCCCTTTTAAGAGGCGGCACGCAAGCCAACGACAGCGACAACAATGTCGACGCGCTTTTTGTTGATGAGTCAAAGTGAGGAGGACCCACGATGGACGACGGACAAGGGCTCTTGTTGGAGCTCGTGGCAGATAAACTAAAATGTGGACAAAACACTTTCCGAAGTTTCCCAATCTCAAGACCATTTCACACTCTCGCTCACCCACCTGGCGCTTTCGACTTTCAGTTTCCCAACCTCAAGCCCGACTTCTTCAGTGAGCCGAAAGCGTCGACACAACGCCCAGAGTGCCCTCGAACTAATGCCCCTAAAATACCCATAAATTACTGGCCCCTGAACACCAGTGGGTGCCATAAATCCCGGGCTTAGTGCTAATCAGTTGCTGCATTTATAATGCACTCCAGACCCTATACTGCGTCTCCGTCTCCGATTCTTGCTCGTTCGATTCCAAGGGCTTAGCCGCTGGTAAATCGTAACAAGCCCGACTTTAGCTACGCTTTTGAAATCACAGTCGGAGATAATCTCCGGCCCGAGCCCCATTGGGTTACGTTGCCAGTGTGCTGTGCCGCTTCTGCTGGGTGCGGCCCGGCCTCATTTGTCCCCTTGCCCCGTAGGTGCAGCCAGATCGATTCGAATTCAAATGACGCCGGTGGCCAAAATTTATGGCCACAATCTATAAACAATTATGATTCGATTCTTGGCTCTTTCAAGGGGATTAATGATCGTCATAGGGCCAAAATGAAATCGACGCGGCCATATAAATGGGATTTATTGATTCCCCTCGCCCACAGTCTGCCACTTGTCTAGACCCGGAGCCACTATGCCCCACTATGCCCCACTGTGGGCACCATCTTATCTTGCTTAATTTGCATATGAAATGCGCCATGTCGCCCCCTCACTCCCCACATGCCCCGTGGCAAATCAAATGACATGGCCGCAAAATGTGAGCGGTCAGCAGTTTGCATGCCTGGCAACCCCAAATCCCCCGGTCGTTCCGGCCAGGAGAGGCGTGCCTTAGTGCTGGGCGCGAATCCAGGCCCCACGGTTCCCAGAAGCCCGGCCCAATCCCTGCGTTAATTTACAGAATAATGTTCAACTTCCGCACCCTGCCAGCCCGGCTCCAGCTCCGGCTCCAGCTCCCCGGAGTCCCTGCACTACAAATTGTCATTAGGCGCGTTTTGCTGACTGGATTTGTGTGTTATCGCCGCCAGCGTAGCCCTCTCCAGTCCACCTATGGAAATTATAGAAAAATTTGTTTGTCCAGACTTGTTCCTGGCTCGTGCACTACTTGAAAATTGCGTGCAAACATCGACAACGTCAGAGTCGAGCCACACAAAAGACCCAGGCCAGGTTGCCACAGTACACTGGGAGAATGGATGGGATTTGATGGGGTTACCTCTTCAGCTCTATAGGAACCTCTTTCTAATTTACTGATTCATTTTTCGCAGTGAAGAATGTTGGTTTTCCGTTTCCCAGCTCTTTCAGACGGCACATAGTTTTCAGCTTATCGTCGTCTGGGATTTCGATTTCGGTCAAGTCCCGGCGAGAGCTTGCATATGGGAATGGGATGTGTTTCCACTGTCTGCACGCGATATATTTCAAGTACAAGAAGAGAACTCGACAGGCCAAAGCCAAGGTGCGTGGCAAGAAACCCAGAAATGTGCTACAGTTAGTTCAGCAGACAGGAGAAGCATTATGTTTCGGGGGAGCTTTGTAGAGGGTTCTCTACAGCAGTCGAGAAATATGGTTAGGTAACTCTTAAAGAAACGGTTATACAATGAATATCCCTCTGCTTTATATAGTTCTAGATCTTGTACTTCAGTTATTTTCAGTACAAGTTAGTTTCCCATGGCAACTAAAACTTTAAGTCTTGCATTCGAGCTCCAGTGTCGCTCGTGGCGAGTCGTGCGAGCACTTAAGCCGCTTTTGCCGCCTCTAATGGCAAACAGAATGCCTCCTCGGACGGCGGCATGATAAATTAGCGCTGACACTAAAACCCTGTTAGCCTCTTCGCACTATCATTGTTCATGTCGGGCTAGGATAGTGGCCCCGCTCCCCACTCGTCCCGCTCTACTCACCTTCCCAGGGACAGCCAACGATCTCGGCCCGCAGACAGACGGTGCGGTCGTACTGGCCGTAAGGATAGATGCGTATCTTCGAGGCGAAGATGATCGGCTGCAGGGCGTTCTCCACCTCGCTGTACGTGTTGATGTTGCCTGGAAGAATCTACAAAGGAGTTGGGGGGTTAGTTGGGGCTTGCTCCGCCGCCGAGGCTGCTGCTGCTGACACCTACCTCCTTGCCCTGGATGTTCTTCCAGCGCTGCCACTTGTCGAAGCCCGGACGCCAGTACTCGAGGACGTAGGCCTCGGTGTACTCCTGGCCCTGGCCCTTGCCGAATCTGCCCTGGGTGCGGATGGCGGTGATGACATGCGTCTGGAGCAGGTCCACCTGCAGATACTCCTTGAGCGCGTTCGAGACCATGTGCTTGGGGCACCAGGCACCGCCATTATTATCGGTTTTCAGTCTGCAACGGGAGAGGGATAGAGGGAAGGACTTTATTAATTAGGCTCCATCAACGGTAGCGGCGAAAACCAGTTGCATGCCCCCGTCGCCGATACATTTCTTATGAATTAATTGACACTAAGCGTACGGCACCGCACGGAGCCCCAACATCGAGCCCCCCCACCCCGGCGATTGTGGTGCCCCGTCTGGCAGCCCGTCTCGTTCGTTAAGCTGTTTGCGGTTTTAGACACAGCAGGACGTTGTCTGTGTAATTAAGGATTAATTTAAGCTACACCCGGACGCCAGACGGACGTGGACGTGGCCTAACTTTAATCAATTTCCAGCCAGCGGAGGCATCGCCGCATCGAGGGCATTGATATGTTGTTAACCACTCCCTCGCCGCATTTCGGTTTATATTTCAATTAAGTTTTACATGCTTGATTGCGTTTTAGCCGCCTTAATGTCCGGCAATTACTCAGGGGCCTGCAAGCGACTGAGAGAGCGACTAGGAGCGACTAGGCCTGGATTCCCCTAACAGCGATCGGAGCGCAGTCGAGTCCATCTCGACTCCCTGGCAAATTGCTTCATTCGGACGGTGGCTGTGCTGCCAGCGGGTTATTGGAATTGAATTCGATTGCGATATTTATCTAGTGGCCAACTCGGGGCCTTATGCTAATATGCATGCTCCCGCGGAATTCGTTAATAATCTCCATGTCCCCGCCCAGGCCTGCGGCGAGGGCCATTTGTAATGCGCCTCTGCGTGAATTGAGACATCGTTTAGAGGCGCTGCTGCTCCTGGCCAGTTCCCGTGATGGAGTACCGAATTATCCAATTAATTCCTGCAACACACTTTCGACCCAGTTTGCATCCATAGTGCTTCACTGAATCCAGTCAAATTAGCATCCTTGGCCGCTGTGCAATATTCATTACCAACTGCAATTACGCTCAAGTGCATAGATCAAAGTGGCTTCATCGGTGGAGATGGAAAATCCTAATAAGGGCGCTCCCACAGCCGGGCAAAAAAGGTCAATTTAATCTTCATAAAATTGCTTAGGTTCCTCCACTTCCTCTCCTTTCGGTAGCCGGAGCAGAGTAAATAGCCGGAGGCCAGGCGAAACGAGAAACGAGGAACGAGAAGCGAGAGCAAGGAGCAAGGAGCGGACAAACATCATTTAAAATGCTAATATCCGCAGTTATGTGCATTTCAACTTGACTTTAATTATTGTTATTGCCAAAGTTAACAATCTGCGCCATCGTCGGCTGCTCATTTCCAGCGGCTGATGGACTGGCTAACTGCCTGGTCGCTCCTCTCGAGCGAAGGCTTCTAATCGGACGCCGGAGGAGGAGGTCTCGCATTTTTTCTCTCCTCTCGCTGTTTGTAATATGTAAAAGGTTGTAAATTTAATGGCCTGACGGTTGCGGACGATGGGCGATGGGCGAGGTAATGAAAATCAAACAGCGCCAGCTGTCATTAAACTAATCTCCGTAATTCAATAGCCCCAGACGGGGCCACTAACCATCGGAGTCGTCCTCGTCCTCGTCCTCATCCCATGACATCCCGGGGGTCTCGGCCCCTGTCCCGAAATGAGCTCCAGTGGATAACTCTTCGTTTTCGGGCTAGTTAGTCTAGTTAGGTAAGTGCGCGGCAGCCGCAAATTATAATGCTGCCTGCACTTTTGAACTTAGCTGGGGTTGGCCTCTGCTCCGTGGAACTTTCGGCTAAGCAAATTGCAGCTCGCCTGATTGGACCCGCCGCGGAGTCTTCGGGGGAGGAGGGAATGGACGAAAGACAAAAGAAGAAAGTTGCCAGCGCTGCGGAGTTTCAGGAGTTTCTGCCTGTCTGTGGCAGTGGGTTAAGTTCCCTGGCCACCGAAGGGAAATTAGTTTAAGGTGGAATCGCGCAAAAGTTTTGCTTAGCAGCTCTCAAGTAGAGCACACTTTAATTAGAGCTCTGAGGAGCGGAGACTTCAACTTTTCTGACTCCTCCTCTGAGCCCTCCCTGGACATGATAAATACATCTGCCGAGAATCCATTTCGCTTGCCATTAACTCTACAGTCACTTAGTCGCTCAGGAATCGCAGCCACACATCGCCTGTCAATCCAAACCACTTGGTGGTTCCCGTTCCCGAAGCGACTGCCAGCATCCCACGACGATTCGCTTAGTCGGATCAAAAAGGCCAGAGATCCCAGACGATCTCCTGGGCTCCATGGAGTGAATCACACAGAAATAAGGAGAGAAGAAACGAAGCTTTCTCAGGTGGCTCTCCAGCCTGCCCGCATTGCAAGCACATCAAATGTTAGTTGCAAGTCCCGATCTCGATACCCCTGCCCCAGCCCTTTGTTTTAGCTTTTCTTCCGCGGAGTCTTTGGTATAAATTCCGGTTAATCGGCCGCTGTGGGGGAAGGAGGAGAGTCAGCAGACAAAATGTATTTTGTTTATCTGCGACGTGCTCATCACGCGTCGTTTTTGTGGTTTTACTTTAGTGCCGCCATAAAGGGTTAATGTTAATGATGCCTTTGTGGTGGTGGAGCTGTGGCGGTGTGGTGCTTCGGTTGTCAGTCAGCCCTGCACTTGAGTGTTTTTTAAGTGCATGTCCATAAAGGCAGACAGCAAATTATTACGGGCAGCGAAATGAAGAAAGGCCAAGAACGGATCTTCGAGTGTGTCTGCATTGATTTCTGGCCCGTAACTCACGTGGTAATTGACATGTTTATGGGCCAGAATGGACTCCCCCTCTCAGATCTCGGCTAGTGATGGTGTCATCCATCATGGCCCCGGCGTGCAATTGCGAAACTTCCGCTTCAATCTCACAATTGCCCGCATTGCCCCACCTTGTGAGCGCTTCCTGTCCGCCGCTCCAAGGGCTTTCATAAACTTTAATTCAAACGAAAATGCGTCAATAAAACGTAAACAAAGGCGGAGAAAACCAAATAAAAGCAAAGGCCTGCCAGAGATTCCAATTCAAACCCGTCTGAACTCTTTGATCCTAGGGGGCAGGGGATAACCAGTTTGTGCATTTCAGGAATGGCATTTAATTAGTCGGCTGCCGACTCTTTCTCCGACTGTCACATCCATTGAACGTCTCCGCTTGCATATTCATTGACAGATAGATGATCCCAAAGAGCCCTAAAGGGCGCTAGCCGAACACCAAATATTTTCTACGCTGTTCGAGTGCTCGAGAGATATGCAAAACGAGTTCCGCCGATATTTATTGAAGTTGTTTATCGCCGCCGTTTTGTTTCTGTTTGGATTTGGTATTTTTTCACGATCTAACTGTTTGTGTCATAACATAAATTTCGTTGTCAGAGCGGTGGCCAAAGTTTTCGATTTTATTGACTTTGCCTTATCGGCTAATGAAGTTGTCTATAAAATTAGCAATTAAATGAACACGCCGGGCAGCGGCATTGCAGAGATAAGCCCCATCGCTTTCGTGGGGCAGCTTGGGGTTAAATGGTTAATGAGCCGGATGAGGCGGTCGGAGTGGTCATAAAAGCTCCGCCTGGCCCCAAATCTTTAGCGCTGATCTCAGGAGATATCGATTGGTGGTCCAAGCGGGCCTTTGAATGCCCTCTGGGGATGGGAGCTCTCTTTAAGACCAATGTTTTTTTGTTAGTTTGTACAGTTTAAATTGAAAAGTTATTCCTATGGCTAGAATATCTAAATATTTACCCCGATTTTCACCAGAACTTACCTTGCATGTTGAGGACCAACGAAGCCCGTATCGTGGGCCGAGCTCGCTGTGATTTGAGCATCTGTTATGGCCAACGACTCCATGCCCAGGGGCACATTGCATGTGGCTGGAAAGAGAGAGAGGAAAAATGGAAAATATGCTTGAATTTTAATTTCGAAAAATGAGGCGAGCGTTAATTAATTACGATGGGAGCCACATGAAAGCGGACTGCAGCGCCGCCTCCCCCAGCGCCCATCGAATCTATCAAAATAAGTCGAGCGTCAGTTTGAATTCCCTGACATCTGCGACTACGGCCTGTAAGCATGAGCATGGGTCCCGGACATTTGCCAAAGTCAACTTCTGACTGGCAGAACGTCAACTACTTTGCTTAATTTATTGCCTACCAATTGCAACTGCTCCTCCGCTTCGCCTTTGAAATGGGAGGAGCAGCAGCAGCCTCCACGTCTGACAGTCGCCTGCTGACATTTTCGCCAGAATCAACACTGATTTGACATGACTTTTGTTGCCCCGGCCCAGCAGGCCCTCCACGGACCAATCCCACTTTTGATCTCCACCAGTCCAAGGTGCGTGCATTCGTTTAGAAGTTTATAAATAAACACACACACACGGGCCAAGGAGGGAGGAGGGAGGCCTGGGTAGGAGTCAGCCAACCAATTCAAATTGAGCTTGTGGATGCGGATGCTGGGCCAGTTCCAGTTCGTGATTCAGAGATGGGTTTGTAGCCAAGTGAAGGATTTCAGCATCAATGGGAAATCTTAAAGTATTTGCTACAGAATTCTGTATCTGTTTAATCGATTATAAACCTTTTTGTATTATTTAAACTCTTGAGCTGACAATTAAAAATACTTTTAGGCATGGAAACCTTTCATAAATTATATTAAACTTCAATACTAATGTAAAATCTATCAAATTATGTATCATATGCTTCTACTTCTACTTGTTCTTGGTCGATATTTTCCATCTCTGCTGGCTCCTAGTGCCTTCGCACTTGATTGGGCTTGACAGTTGCCCAAGCTAAACCCACTGAGACCCCAGGGTCCAGGCCCGGCTGGGTCAAAAGCCAGCAGACCCGAGATCTCGACTACCACCACCTCACCCCCGAACCCGGCTCCGACTGCGACTGCGACAGTGCACTCCCTGCATATTGCCAGTGCAGTCGCTTGGAAAATTGTTGCATGTTTTGCTAACTCAACTCGGTCCGATGTGTCTAGCCCCAGCAACTGCAACAGCAATAACATCGGCAGAGAGCTCCTTTGGCATGTGTTTGCTCTTCGGGCGGGGCAGGGGCTAAGTGCAAATATTGCCAGGGCAACAACAGCAGCAGCAGTCTGTCCTGTCTCTGAGTTTGAGTCCTCGTGCGAAGGCATCCGAAATGAACATGTTTATAGATTTGTATTTATGTATTTGGCTTGCTTGATTAACTATAAATTTGACGTCTGTGGAGGGCCCATTGTGACGGATGAAGACGCCAGTGGAATGGCTTCATATGAGCTCGACGAGACGGGAATCCGGCTAAAAAAATATATTCACAAACTTCTAGTTCTGCTTCACTCTTTTTGCCCAAACAAAAAAACGATGTTAATGGAATTCATTTCGGAAATCAATAAGCCAGGCCAGGCCCTTCCACTCCACTGGCCTCCGAATGGCCAAGTTTATGTACTTCCCATTCTAATGTAACATCCCCCTTGCGAGCTGAACTTATTTCCCCACTCCCGGCTGAGGCCACCCCTGGGGGGTCCTGTGTTGTCGCCAGAGAAGCCTCGTACCAATCGCATCGAATTTATGAACCGCTGACATGCCACGGCCATTGAAATTGGCCATAATCCTAAGCCGCGTGGCTATGGCTTCATTAAAGCGCTCTCCCCTACTACCGGGCACTGGCTCTCGCTTTAGAGACGGCATAAAAATGTCAATATGCATATTAATGAGCTGGAGCTTAGGCTGGAGCCATGTGGGGACGAGGACGAGGACGAGCCAGGCTGCAACATGTCCGGCTGAGGGGCACCCTGCGGCGCACTCTACTGGTTGCAGAATCCCAACCGAGCTGCCTGTCACTGGCCTGCGAAATGATGAGCCCCATAAAAATAGCTTTCAATGTCAATTAAAATAGATTTAGCCAAGTACGAGCGGGTACTCGGACTTCCCCTCAGGCGACGTAGACGTAGACAAGCGTCATGATTGATTCGTGGTACGACTTTCTGACCCCGCTCTTTGACTCCTCGACTCGCTTATTAAATCAATTCATCTCTCGCCCTTCCACTCACCAATATCGAAGGCTGCCGCGGTCGGTGCGTTGAGCATTGAGCAGCCACTGGCGACGATCAGTGTCCAGAGGCTGAGCGTCCATCGAGTGGACGCTTTGGGGACTGTGGAGCGGGTGGAGGGCCTCAAGCGGCCCTGGGCAGAGGCTGTGGGTGGTGAGCGGGTTGGGTGGGAAAGGCACTGGCGGGAGAACATGATGCTGCTTCTGCTGGTGGTCGCTTCACTTGGCGACGTGCGTTTCATGGCGATGACTCCAAGGTGGCAGTGAGATCTGTAAGGAAATAAGGGAATATTGTAAGTTGAATACACATAAATAAATGTAGCTTTCTATGCTAAATAAAGCGAGAACCAGGATAGTGGGTAACCCAACCTGCGACTCCTGTCTGGTCAGGCAGAAAGTACACTTCGTTATCGCATCACTATGCTTTAACTGCGAACGAATCGGAAACTTAATTGACGCCGGATAAGCCAAAAACCAGCAGAATATGCAGCAGCCTGTCGTCATCGTCATCGTCTCTGGCTCCTTCTTCCACCGTTGACTTTTCCCTGGCCGACTCTGGCCTGAATGAATGCAAAGTGAATGTGCGTGACGAGCAACAGCCGGGGGCTGGAGACCCGGAGGATGACTTTGTGCTTTTCATTTAGCATTATTTTGCAACAATTTCTGCAGGGGCAGACATGTGCGAGGAGCTGAGAGCTGAGAGCAGGGAGCTGGCAAAGATGCCGTAGAAAACGGCCAAAGCAAACAGCTTGGCTCCCCCCCCTGGATGCCCCTGCTCGGGCTGGTTATCCATTCACCGGCGACTAAGCCAGTTTGCGCTTTAACTTAACGCCGGCTGGCCAGGAAAAACCAGAGCACAGAGCAATTTAATGCAGAAGCTTCCCGAGAAAAACGTATTTAGCTTATGCAAAGCGTGAGGCGGAGTGGCAAAAAGGGACCAAAGGTGAGGCGCAAAAAGGCTGAGGCATGATGAGCACCCGCTCGCCGGGTTAGTCAGGCGGCAAAAGGACATTCTAGGCTCTATGTTTGTGTTTAGTTTGCGAAATTTCTTTTGATGTCTTTTAATTTTAATGAGTTGGGATGTGGAGGAGGCGGCCGCAAAGGCAGCGGCAGCCCCAAGTAAAACTAATTAGAAGCGACAAGGGACCGAGGAGGGAGTGGGTGTGGGTCAGAGGGAGTAGCTTGCCACTCCAGACTTTATTGTCCTGCTGCTGCTGGCATAAGGAAACCGCTCAGGTTACAAGATGCATCCCCTGCTCCTTGGCTGATTTCCATCTAATAAATGTGGCCATCCAGCAGCTTGTTGTGTGTCTGTACATGTGAATGGCAAGCCAGGGAAAAACCCATCCTGGCCTGGCATGCAAAAAGCGTCTGCGTCATGGGACAATTTGTCACGCAGCTGACCCAAACCCACCCACTTGCCCACGTGTGCTGCTCCATGCTCTTGTCGATAACTCAGCGCTTAATTGCTCATCTTTCAACGTCCAGGGGCAGCTCCAGCTCGAGCTCTGGCTCTTGGCTCTTGGCTCCAGGCTCCTGGCCCAGCGAGGAGCAATTATAAAAATTCTCCACGAGCTGGGAATGTCTGAAAAATGCTGGCTGTCAAAGTTTCAGCTCGCTGCAGACACACGATGTAGGTTAAATTAATAGTGACACTCGGCTCTGCACCACCTGGCGGCGTCTTGGAACTGGCTTTTCCGCCTGCGAGCCACTTTTACCGGCACTCGATCGATCCGCCGCGAATATTTCATAAATTGAAATGTACAGTTAGTTAATTACACGTTCAATTAGCTCCAAAAGAGTGGCATTAGCCGCAGTTCCTAGTGCTGTCACTGAACGATTTATCGACTAATGGCCAGCTTGTGCGACTCATGATCATAGCAGGTTGCCGATTTAGAACTTAGAAGAGAGCTCTTAAAGCGTCCCAAAATACGAGGCCAATTGGGAGCTTTAATTTTAGCCCAAGGCCCGCACAATCTCCCACTCCCGGGCAGTCCAATTTAGTCAACTGATGGAGGTACGCGGAGGCCATCAATCAAAAAAGTTTCCATTTTAAATGTCAACACATTCCCACAGCCCCCGCCACTCCTGGCGGGAGCGCGGATTAACTTTCTATGGGAGTCTCGAGAACTAAAACAAATTGCTGCCGAGCTCTAAAATTTAAACATCAAACTGTGTGTGTGCGCTGGGCGGACTTCCTGATTAACCCGAAAGGGAGAGAGGGCAGCCGAGATTGCCTGGCGCAGAGTAAAAATCCGGCGAATAGCAAAAATACCAGCAACCAAATTGATTAATTGACGGAGCACAGTTTTCATGGAAAAGAATCTGGAGCGCGCATCGGGCGTGCACACATATATATGTATCGTATCGTATCGTATATAGTAGGCCACATGGCCCGACACAATTTGCATAAATCGAAACACAAAAGCGAGCGAGAGCTGCTGCGCTGCTGCTGGAAATCGGGAGCGAAAGATATTTATCTTGTTCAGTGTCAAATTAAGTTGATCAATTAAGCAATTGACGTCGGAGTGAAAAATGCACAGCCAGAGTTTGCTGAAAGGGCGGTGTACGGAGCTTAATGCGACTTCTGAACACACTCGCACAACAAGTGAGGCAGATTGCGCAGGATTGGGTTGGTGTTGGGGCTAGGGACTGGGGACTGGGGACTGGGGACTCTTGCTAGTGACAATTTCTGTCAATTCAGCGGCGCTAATCAAGCAAGAGACAGCCAAGCATTTAAATCGGGTGCAGCAGCTGGCGAGAGAGGAGTGCGGCAACTTAAATGGGACTGGCACTGGCACTGGCACTGGGACTAGACAAATTGGCTGCGATTGCAGCGGGCTGGGGCGGCAGAGAGTTGCCTCAAAGCCAACGACATGCGGGCAGGTTCCGCAACGCAGGCGGCAGACAGCCAACGTCATATAATCCATCAACTCCGCAGACAGTTGCAACAGCAGCAGAAACAGAAACAGAAGCAGAAGCAGAAGCAGTAGCAGGAACAGAACGGCGTGGACTCGCATTTCCCTCAGTTGTAATCAAATCAAATGACATTGCAGACGTACAGGCAGCAGCAACTTTGTAGGAAGGCACCACCTCTGAAGATCGCTTCTCCTGCGGCCATTGTCACATTTGATGGCCAACACTTTTGATGATTTAATAATGGCTCGGCCAAGACCGGGACTTGGTTGCGTTGTGCGGAGTGGACTAGAAGGGATTTAATGGTTATTCGCAAGAGGGAACCAAGCAAATCCTCTCGACAAAACCCGGAAGAGCGCAGTCTGTGCGTCAAGTCCCGACGGAACAAAGGCCCCAGCCATGAAGAACCATCGATACCCAGTCGGGCGGCAGCTCCCCCTCTTAAAGTCGGGCCTTCAATAAAAAATTTGCATAGCAGTCACAAACCAAAGACAGTTGACAACTTTTTTATTTGCCCGTCGTCTGGGTGAAAAGTCGCCTGCCTTTCCCAGCTTTCCCCGCGTGACGCATTTGTCTATTATTGTGACAGGCTCGAAGGCTCGAAGGCCCGTAGAGCCCTCGACGATGCGAGAGGCTTGAAGGGCCTGCGACAGCAACGGGGGCACTTAAAGCCTGTTCCCATCGATTTTCGAATGGCAAACATTCAGCCAAGTTCATTAAAGTCACATCAGAGGCGGAAGTACCAGCCGGGCCGCCGCTTCGAAACCACAAATAGACACAGCTACAGCGGCGGGAACAACAAACAAGTGGAGCGGCCACAAATCAACGCCTAACCGCAGGGGCGGCTGGTGGCTGGTAGCTGGTAGCTGGGGGCTGGGGGTGGCGGAAGGACCCCCGGCAGAAGGACCGAAAAAAAGGCGACGCCGCCATTTTGTCTGTCCCCGTCGTCGTCGAGTCGGCCATTAAATATGCAAAAAGCAACATGCGAAAAAAGTGTTGCATACTTTTAGTTGCTGCGTCAAACCGCAAAAAGGCAGCCGAGGAGCGGAGCAGAGGAGCGGAGCGCCCCACAGGAAGCCGGAAAAATAAATAGACGGAAGGAAGGGAAGAGCTGCCACCTTTTGTCCTGCTCCTGCTGCCTCCCCCCTCGATCGCTCTCTCTCTCTGTGCCAGGCCTTTCCTCGCCGTCTCGCTTTGGTCTCCTTCGCGAGCCATTCATTAGCATAGACATAGAGAAGCAATATTGAATTTCTGTGCCAGTGTGAGTGAGTGCCTGGGGGGGGGGATGTGGCAGGGTGGGAGGCGTGTGAGGTCGCAAGGTTGCGAAAAAATGTTTCACGCTTTGGTGAGCTGAGGAAATCACAACGGGGCAGTGGAGCGTGAGAAGGGCAAGGCAGGCGCAGAGCTGGGTGGCAAACGGAGGGAGAATGGGTCCTGACAGGCTCAAGCAGCGCCTGGGGATCAAATTAGTTGAGTTTTTTGAAAAGAATGCAGCAAATTCTAGACTTTATGCATGATAAGTGGCGAGCAAAGTGCTCGCTAGGCAAGGGGTTCCCAGACGTGGCAATGGGAATATGAGAGGACCAAGCTGGAGATGGAGATGGAGCTGGTGATGTGCGCGCTGAAGTGGCAGCCCGACAGTCGTCACATGTCAGTTAGGCAAACAGGAAGTGGAAAACGAGGAAGCGCAAGGATATTGACAGCAGTAACCAGGGGAAGGAGTGAGGAGAGAAGGAGGAGTACATGACGAGTGGATTGAGAGCAATCACCGAAACAGGGAATCGATCTAATTAGGGAATCAAATTAATTAAGTAAGCAAGCAGAGGCTCTCATGATTTCCTGTTTCCTTGGACAACATTTATCTCCTTGTTATCAGCATCCAAAAATAATATAATGCCGCCGATTAAATTCGCGACAAGATCATGCAGACGCACTTATCGCCTGGGGAGGTGCACTGCCTACCTTTCCGAATTCCTAAAGGCTTCAAAGGCATTCCCCATGAGAGTTTGGGCCATCAAAGCGGATCTCTCTCTGGCTGTCTGGCTGTCACCCCTCCGCGGCCCGACCACTCAGGTCTGTCAATAGAAGGAGCTGCTTCGCCCAGCTCAGGGCCATCCTGTTACCCGCTTTGTCTGCGGTTTTTCATCGTCCACATTACCATCGTCGGCGGCATCGTCGTGTGTGGGCCTCCAAAGGAATTTTTATGAATTATAAGCGAGGCTTCTCCACAAAAAGGAAGAGAAAACCGAACGGCGAAATATGTAAAAATGTTTTTGAAAACATTTTCGGAGGAGGATGACAGCGACAGCGACAGCCAGCGACATTGACAATGAGGCGGTAGTAAGTGGCTGCCAGCCGCGCTCAACAACAAAGCGCTGATTGACAGGAGGGCGCATACAAAGGGGTAGCGGCGGCGGCAGGGGGCAGGAATTCCCTCCCTCCCCTCCAGGGAGCGGATTGGATGCCGGCACACAGATGCAGCCAGACAGTCGTTAGGCCGATCAACGGAGCGTGGCCAGGACATGTGGGCTGAGGACTTGAGCTCTCGCTCAAGCCCTATCGATTTTCCGTTTTATAATCGCACCCAGCGCGGTCTGGTCGTATTTTCGGGTTCAGTGTGCAAATGCAGATGCGACTCGGCGCTTTTGCTGGGTCATTCCCATGCGAGGGCCTTGCTTTTCGGCTGTTGCTGTTGCCGCCGCCATCCAGACAATTTAGCAACGCTTGATTAATTTTTACGACGCGCCCTGTAAGTGAATGGAAGAACAGAGCAGGGGCATCCGCCCCCGCCAGGTGAGCCCGCAGATGAGGACGAGGACGAGCTCAGCTCATCAGTTGGCCGCTCGTTATGACAGGCCGGCGCATTTAACAAATGATTGCCATAACTCAAATTATAGTTAATCATAGAGTCGGACTCTGTTTACCTTGCCTGCACGTGGCTCAATGCTTTGGTGGGGACCGTTCGAGGTTCGTTTTGAAATCAGACATGTACACGAGTACTTCCAGCAACTGTGTCACAGCCGCTCCATTTGGCCAGGCCGGGACAGCGGTTCTTTAACGGCACCCGGAACAGGCGGCGGCAAGTTGAAAAACAATCGTTTGGGGTTCGCTTGCGGGTTTTGTGGTCGTAAAGCCGACCGACAGAGCTTTCGGGCTGCTGTTTGCCCCCGTTGCAGGAAGCCTTTATTAGCCCAGGGCCTAAACATATCTTAAACAAGGTAGTGGACATTAGCCAAATGGGTTGCCAAGCCGGATAAGTGACTGCTACTTAGATTTGCAGGGGCGTAACTCATTCAAGGCATGCAACAGCACAGAAAGGGAAATGTTTATTTATTTATTAGGTTTTATAGTGAATATTGTAGCTGGTAGGAAAAGTGACTATGCATGTTCTTAAAACCAGTTCTTCTGTGCCTGAAAGGGGGTTATTTTCTTCTGCATAGGAAGAGTTTCCCTCGACAGACCTTCCTCTGATAAACCATCGCCATCGTTTTTCAGCTCAATTACATTCTGTGGAAGCGGAGTTCCAGCGGGAACTTAACCCTTTCATCTTCCAGCTGCCGCGCACTCCCAACAACAACATTCGGCACTTAACCCTCTGAAAAGAGCCCATTTGATGCTCTAATTACGCCAACATGCTGCTGCCCATTTGATAAAAACCCTTCTTGCTGGAGGGTGCCCTGAATGACAAGTTTGGCTAGCAGCATTTCTGACACCTGGCGTGTGGCCCTCGACGATTTCCCCGGGGAGGACAAGCCCTAAATTGGCCGACTAAGCGGGAACAAGCTTGGCATTTGCTATCTGCATGTGTTGACTGTGAAGAATTGTGTTGCATGTATGACACAACTTTGTCGGCGAGCCCTGATTAATGAGCCAAGCCGGGCTCCGCTGCACATGAGTCCGAGAGCTGGGCAATATTCCCCCGATTCCTGCATTTGGCAACTTAGAACTTAATTACCAAACCAAATTATTTGTGTCGCATCTCCGCCGGAGCAGAGACCTCCCGCATTTTGATGGATTCGTGGGCTGGGCTGGGTTTGGCCAGATAGGAAGGGCCCTGGTTTCGGGATCGGGATCGGGGCTAATGACGCTTCATTGCTTTGTGATGCGTAAAATATTTGGATGACGACGACGATGGCTAATTTCGGCGGCGACTTGCTCGAATGCCTCCGGCGAATGAGGAGTTTGAGTATTCACTCAAAATGCAGCCAGCGATCGAAGTGATCAGACAAAAGAGGAGAAGCGAGGAGCATGCGGGAAGCCATCGTCAACTTGATGAGCGGCGATTCATTTCCGCCGCGCTGTGCCACCGAGGGGCAACTTTGTCTTCAGAACTTCAGCACACACAGACACACATTTCCTATGCTCCTCGGCGATCGCAATTTCGCGCAGTGAACTGTAACCGAGAGTTAATTAGCTCAACGAAATCGTCGCCATAATAGTCGCATCTAGGGGCCCTCCCGAGTTATTTACATACAATACTGCCGCATGGAAAACGGAGGAGGTCGAGATAAGGGTCGCAGTCACAAGGAAGTCGGGCAGGAAATCACAATGTTTGTGAGGTCCGCCTGGAGAAGAAAAAAAAGGGTTCGTCTCCGCTAAGGGGGTGTGAGAACACATCGAAGAATGTTGATGGATGGAAGGGCAAGAGGGAACCAAGGAAGACACAATTTCCCATTTCACTAACCCAGCTTTTAGAGCTCTGCTCTCCCACTTCTGTCTCCTGACAGCTGGAAATATTTGAGATACTTTAACACACACACCCTTTTTTTTGTTTGTAACTAATTAGAGGCGACCACATAGAACCACAAGAGTTGCCTTTAAGCCTCGAATGTGGCCGGCACATACAATAAAACAGTCAACAACAGCAGAAGCTGGCGCCAAGTCATTACACCAGAAATTCTCAACAACATGCCAAGCAGCTTGAAAACTCGCACAGGCCACGGATTCGGATACGTTTGGCTACTTTGAGGGACGCAACACTTGAGAGTTTCGGTTTTGTTTTTCCTTTTTCACAAGTACCCGAGCAGCCGAAGTTATTTTACAATTTCACACAAGCATAAGGCAGAGCACAAGAGCCCGAAATAAAAAAAAAACTAAACACACCAGCGGAGAGACAATAAAAACAGAAACAAAAAACGAAAAAAAAGACCACTGGGGGCAGAAACGAATTACATATTTCTGTTGGGAATGCCGCCAGGGAGGGGCGTTGCACAAATTGAAGAAATTGTGGCACCTGTGCGCCGCCGTCGTTGTGTCCGTGTCCGCATCTGTATCTGTTTTCGTATCTGTATCTGCACAAGTATCCGAACCTGTAGCTGGAGCCGCCTTCGCTGGCGAGGCAAACAAATAAACTTGCGGCCAAGTTATGACAGTCGACTGCTGCCACCACAGAGGGCCGCAGGAAACATTATTCTTGGTTAGATGCTAATTAATTAGAAGACGCGGAGGAGTAGGAGGCCAGCCGGGGGCCGTTTCGGTGGCACTCATGTGGGAAGCTACACGCAGGAAAAGCGCCTGAGATGCAAACGAGAATGACATTTTCTGGGGCTGCTCTACTCCAGTGCCTGTGACAGGTATAAATTATATTGATTGTGGTTTTCGTCAGCCTCCCAGAAATGAGGTTAAATGGAAAGCAGACACTAATATTGATTGTGGCACGAAGAAGACCAATTTTTTTCGGTGATGTTGGGAGCCTGCACTCTGAGGCATCATTTCACGATTTTAAATGCAAACGTAAACACACTGCGATACCTGTCTCAAATATTTGACATGAGATTTCACAATTGCAAACTGCATTTCATTAAACTGCATAGTTTTTAATATTCATAAGCCTGGTGCTGCAAATAATACAATTTCATGACACACAAAACTGGGTTTAATTGAATGTGACGGATTTGATTTGGCTTTAGCAATAAATCAAGGAAAATTAAATTGTTTCTATGTGAAAAACATTGTGTGCTAGCCTGAGGCCTTTAACTATAGTAAAAGTAAAACAATTTTGTTCACATTTAAAATACAAATTACAAATATATTTTCACTGCACTCCTCCCCTTCCATCAGCTTAATAAGACCTCAACTTGTGCTAATAAAAAAATCATAATCGACCACGAAATCTTTTCTCAGCGATATTACCATAATGACTGCGCCCCAAATGGGGCTCCGGGCAGATCGGGCTCTCGATCCCAAGCCCCTTCAGGGGGTTCGCCGGCCTGCTGCCAACTTGTTTACACAAATTTTAATTGGTGTAATTATGATTTTTACACGAAATTACTTATGCATGCGCGATTGCGCGGCAGCAGCTCCATCTTCGCGGCGGAGGAAGACTCAATATCCAATTCCGTTTCTAAACAAGGGTAAATCGTGAAACTTATTTACGAGAGGCAGAAGAATGGGGAGGAAAGCGAAAGCGAGGCTGGGGAATTTTAATTGCCGGGCATATTTCCACCAATTACCCCGTCGAGCAGCGGCAGCAGGGAAAATTATGAAATACAGGGCCGACCTCGTTGCCTGCCTGGCGAAGTGTGAAGTTTCCAAAGCATACAACTGCATCTGGCAGATAAGAATCTGTGCAAGAATGACGTGCTTGGGGAAAGAGATCTTTCTTTCTGCCTCTGATAAAGTCGAGAAAATGGGAAATTTTCTGTCTAGATTTTACGACCTCGCCGAGGCGTCGCGTCGCGTCGGTGTTGGTGCTGCCGTTTGTATCTATAAGATACAGCAGGTTATTTTGATTAGCCCAAGATGTTGACAGTTTGACTCTTTGTTAATTTGTGTTTAATTAATGATTCGAGGGGACCGCCACCGCTTTTTGGGCTGACAAAAATGGGTTACACGCGTCGGGAATGCGAGCAATGCGGAGAACAAATATCCGATTATGTGAAGAATTATTTAAACAGAAAATCGACTACGAAATCGTTTACCAAATTCTTTTCCTAATTGACAGAAAAACTTGTTTCTGCCGAGTTAATTGGTTTGTTTGCCACTGAATATTTATTTATGCAATTGTGTCTTGGCTTAATCCTGTTTATTTGCATAACTGCCGTCGGCTTATCTGTGTCACTTTTCACAGAGCATCAAGTGCAGCCGCAAAACGAACTTCACTCGGGTTTGTTTCTGTTTTTCCGCACAGCTTTTCACCGTTCTCGCAGCCTTTCACAAATCTACGAGTGTCCGGAACCGACCAAACACCTTTTCCGTGCACAAAACTCACCTAGGTCTGTAGTTAAATTCGATATTTGGGCTGATTGTAATCCGCAGTGGGTCGAGAAGGGCGCGCGATTGAGAACACTTTCGGTAACTTGTTCACTGGACCTCGTATTTTGTATCTTGTATCTTGTGCTAAGACCACTCTTCGCGCGGCTGTTCCGGCAGCCTTTTACGCGGCACACTTCACCACACACTTTGCCCCGCTTTGATGGCGCCCAATTGTGAGGCACAATTGCCGCATCCTGGCCACCTTTCGATCTTTGCTGATCTTTTGAGATCCGATTTCGATTTCGATTTCGACTCCGATTCTGATTCGGATTCTGACTCCGATACCGACTTCCGATGGCAATGTCTTGGGAGCTGTTTACCGAGAGCTGAAAGATTCGCGTTGTTGTTGGCACGAGCGCCGGGATGAGACTAAACTCGGGGGTTGACTGAACGAACTGGATGATAGTTCGACCGAACGACTGGATTGCTGCTTCTTGTAACGCGCCGAACGAAGGCTGACGAACGATTGAATCGGCTGACTGCTGCAATGGGCACCGGAGCCCGCCACCGCCATCGTCTGTCGGTCGGGGCACTATGGGACAAACAACCACATTCTGTGGCATTATTAAATAAACGAAAACATTATTTATGGGTTATAAAAAATAAAACATAATTAAGGAAATTTTTACATGTTAAAATTAATTTAAAGTTGTTCAGTCTAGTTATTTGTCTTTATAAAATTATTATATTTTTGGGCCACCCGAAAATTGTCGTTATCTGAAAATTGTATCTTTGTCTTAATTTGGGTTTTGAATAAAATGTTTCATTTGTGGTAATTTGCAACATTTTCTTCTTTCTTTCGCAGAATTAAGTTCAAGTTTTCGGATAAATCGGGTTTGGCCATAAAAATGTGTAGTTTGCCCCATTGTGGAATGTGGCATGCATGTGGAGGCTAAGAGCGGAGTCGCAGAGCGCTCGGGTCGGGGGTTGCTCGGCGCAGAGAGCGCTTCGTTGAGTGCTTCAGCCCAGAACTCTCTTCTGTGGAATCTGTTAGTCTCGCATCTCTGGTGCATTGGTTGCATTTCTTGAAATAATTTTAAAGTTTGTGAAAAGGGAACTTCAAAACTTTTGTGTACCCACTCAAGTTAATTGTCTAAAATTAATAAGAAAATTAATTGAGAAATTAAAGTCCTGGTGAAAATCCTGCTCTCTGCCTGATACTGCGCGCATTGCTCTAAGAGAACGCCAATCACCTGCACAGGCAACTCACCTGTCCGCTTCAAACTCCATTCGCAACTCCACATTAACGTCGCTCTCTTTGCGCCTTACACACTCTTTTTGAGTTCGGTATAAGAGTTTTCTTTACCATGGCGTTTCGTTCCACTGCCGGAACGGGTGGGTTACGAGCGAAACACAACAAAGAGCAAATTCGAACTGTTGATTTGTTTTTACTTTCGCCGCGGCACACTCTTTATTCCTCTTGTGAGGGTTGTCACCTTTGCTATTTTTTTGAGACTATTATATACATATTATAATTATTATATAATATATTATAATAATATGTGAAATTTAAAGAAATTCAAGTCAATTAATTTGTTAACTACATTTAAAAACGATTATTTTACTTTCTATTTTACTTTTCCACTATTTAAGTCTTTAACCGTTACTTAAAAAGAAGCTTAATTTAATGAAAATAATAATAAATCATAAATAATTAATAAAATATATTAAATAATAATAATATTATATTATATATTTATATATTATATATTATATTAATATAAATAAAAAATAATTGGAAAAGTTATAATTTTCTTCCTCAAAAAGCGATCGTTCCTAATAGCTACATATATGATATAGTCCGCCGATCCGGCCCGTTCCGACTTATATAGTAGTGAGAGCATATAGGAGACATTCTGCAAAGTTTCATTCAGATAGCTTTAAAACTGAGGGATTAGTTCGCGTAGAAACGGACGGACAGACGGACATGGCTAGATCGACTCGGCTTTTGATGCTGATCAAGAATATATATACTTTATAGGGAAATGTCTCCTTCACTGCGTTGCAAACTTCTGACTAAAATTATAAAACCCTGCAAGGCTATACAAATAATGAAGCCCGAACAAATAGAAGCTTCCACTACTACTTCTATTACCACTCTATTTTACTATATTTAAAATATAAAAAATTCAGAATATTATAAAATTTAATTATATTAAGAGCTAAATAATAACTAAATTAATTATGGCAAAGCTTAAGTTATCTAAAGCATTATTAAGGGTCTTATTCGATGGTATTCCTTTGCTATTTTCCCCTTTGTACCACTGCATATCCCGCCGAGATACTTAGGGAGAAATGTTTGAGATTCCTTGCCTTCGCAGATTAATTTCAAATAGTTTCGCTCGCATTAATCAAGATACACGCGTGAGCAGGCGGTGAGATGCAGATGCAGATACATTCGCCGTGCGTAACGCGCGCCGCAACTTGTCATAATGCGGCATTATGGCCCAAGACTCAGCCCCGTCGAGATTTTCCCGCAGAGAGGGGAAGCGTGGTGGGAACGCCGATCTTGTCATGATTTATTGACGCCTCGCTGCGATGGTGCGATTCGAGGTTCCAGTCCAAATCTGCGGTGGATTGGGGAGTTAACATATTGAAAGGGACTTGTAGATGGTATCGCCGGGCGGTTAATGATATCGCTGGCTCGCGCCTGATTGATTGGTAGCCGAGAAGGCTGCTAGCCATGGCCTTTGTTGGCAGTCGTTACTTTCGAATGCTTGATTTGGTGACACAGTTTTCAATGGCTCCACCGAAAACAATCGACTCCGCGTCTAATCCAAACTCGAATCTGGAATGCTTGAACCGAAATTCAGGCCGAAAATTGGGTTTTTATAACAATTCTCTTGTTTCTTTGCTTACTTTTATACTACGTTTCGATTGTTTAGCAGAAGTAGAGACTTTTAAAAGTATTTCGGTAATCCACTATGAAGCCGATTCATTTAAATATCCCAATAGATGACTGGGTAACATGGTTATACATGCTCCACGTTCTTATCTCAGTTAGAATACCCTTCAAGAGGGTAACAAACAGTTCAGGCCAGATGCAATCTTACCGTGTCCATTTGGCCGAGAACAAACAACTTGAGCTGACAGCTAAATATGAAGAGCAAACAATCGCGGCAGCGACGAGTATCCGAGTATCTGGCATCTGACTATCCAAGTATCGGGCTGATAAAATCATTGAGTCCTCGTACGCGCAATCTAAATATTCATTCATGATAACGCGCCAGTTGCCGCCGCCTGTCCTCGGCTAAATATTCCACTCTTGTTGCCCGCCGACAATTTGTATATTTATCTGTCGAGCTGATTGCATTTTTGTGTAAATTCTTGGCCATAGCCACTTGGCTGCCCATCCCCGCATTTGTTGACAAGCCGCCTGACAGACAGCGCATGCGCAGCGTTTTGCGCCGCGCTGAGTTATGGATCGAAGTTGGCAATGCTCCGGCTGTCTGCCTGCCGTTTGTTTACCCACTCGGAGTCGGAAATGACAAATGACCAGTTGACACATTTGGCGTTTCCTGCGGGAAGGAGTGCCCAGCCCCAGAATTTGTGAATCTCTCTGCAGCTTGAGCCTCAGTGTTCGATCGGTCATTATTTAAATACAGGTTATAAGCTCCTTCCAGCATCTCGAGGTCTCCAGCGCGTGCCAGTTGGAAAAGTTTCCACTGACCGAGAGTCAGTTCCCAAGTTTGGGCAGGTCTCCCTCCTTCGCCGCCTGAAGCGACTCCCGCCCAACGCTGGCATCAAATCAATTGAAGGAGCTCGGCATTCAGATCACGTACACGCATATCAATTGTTACTGCTTCGTGGCTCTGGCAAATGACGGCCCGGGAATGGGTGAATGAGTGAATGAGCCAATGAATGCGGGGGTGAGTGAGTGACGGGTTGCCTGCCACAGCTATACAGCTTGTCTGGGATGATGCCCATGCTCATCCTCATCCTCATCCCGGCTCTATATATGCATATCGAGGGGCTTGTCGGCTGCTTGTTATCCGTTATCCAAGGCTCCGCGGCCAAAATGCTCGAGCCGTGTATCGTATATCGCATATCACATATCCCACATCGAACATTGAGGCATCGAAAGTTTGCTGCACCAGCTTGATTGGCGAAATCCATTTAACCAAATAAGTGGATCAACCTCTCCGATGTGTGGATCTACCACAAATGAACTGACTCATAAACTTTGCCGGCAACCTGCAGCCAAATGGCAAAGGGAGCCCAGCAAAAGCAATTTGGGATTCCACCCATAACTGACAACTACTTAACAGGCATGATTCCCAGCATTTGCAGCCAGAAAAACATTCCTTTAAGCTGTGCTGCTGATCAGATTTTTAAAAGCAATTTTCCAACCATCAGGGGGAGGAGCAGCTCCTGGCCCATCCATCTCCGAGGCCCTCTCGACCACTTGCTAATCCCTCAAGCGCATCAACAGCAGCAACTTCAACTGCAGAGGCAGCAGGAAAATGCTCAAACAAGTAAGTCAAATTCCCCCTTTTTTGCGTTGGCTAGTTGGTGCTCCGACAGGGCTCGGGATACTGTTCTAAGCTCGTTGATGTGTTAATTGACCAAAATTTCGTACACACTGGCTGCAGGCTGCAGGCTGCCGGCTCTCCGGGCTGCAGCGGTGGTAACTGTAATGGAAACTGCAGATGGTCGATATTAAATCCCTGTAAAACTTAATTAGAAATTCCATTTTTGGCTTTTGAGAGCATAACACGTGACGCGTTACCAATTATCGACTAGACCCGGTCCGGTCCGCATCGGTAGGATCCCCGATTCCATTCGATTGGATTCGGAATCGGAATCGGAGTCGTTGCGATGCGATGCGGGAACTGTTGCATCTGCAACCGGACTGGACTGGGTATTGGGACTCGTATCCGTTGCGTTAAGCTGCCGTACACATCGCCAATTAAAAATGCCTTTTGAATGGGCAGTCGCAAAAATGATGGTAGCAGCAAAAAATAGAGCAGCTATAACATTTACCTGGCCTTAACAGGATAACGGCGGGAAAACAGTTATTGCACTTCCACTGGTGATGACCACGTGAGACGGAATGAAATTTGGGTATATTTTTTTTAAATGTTAAATCAAATTTGGTTTAGCATTTAAATAGAAGGATCTTATTGGTTACTAAATACATTTTAAATTAAAATAACCATTTAAATTACTATAAAAAAATACATTGCTTTTTATTATCACATACAAAATATTGTAAGCTTTAATTATAAATGCATTAATACTATGTCGACATTGAAATATCGAAATAATCGAAAAGTAACGGAAAAATACTATTTAATTTATGATTGAATGTGGATATTATCGAAAATTAACCAATCAAATTATAAATAAGTTATATAAAATTACATTTAAATAAATTATTCTATTATATTATATTTCTATATTATCAAATAGTAATTGTGTTTATACGTATTTCAATGGTATTCGTTCGATATGTAAATTAAAATATCTAGTTATTGTATATATCGCAATTTGTGTACATCGCCATTTTTAAATACGATGTAGTGATATATATATATTTTCTATCTTCATGTACGTAATAAATTGGATTCAAAACAATGTGTAAATTCTAACCAAATATTTTCCCATATAAATTCCTTAAAATAAAGTTATTTATTCAAATCCCCTGATTTGCCCGGCGTCCAGTCACGCGCTCATCTCTAATCTCCTGGCCGGGTAAGCCCGAAGGTAAACCCGATTTGAACTGCACGTACGGCTGCAGCGGAAATGCGTTTGCAAAATGGCTCCGACGTGCGTGCTAATGAACGCTCTACGGGAACGCCGGCACGTCAGGATCCCAGCAAACAAAATGGAGGCTCCGCCCGGCGCGGCATCAATGTTAATTCGCCAAAGCAGATGCCGGGCCCATGCCGACGACGACGCCAGCTGACCGACAACAGACCGGACCGAAGGCAGCCCAGTGCTCTATTGAAAAATCACAGGCCTAAAATTGAACACATTTTGTCCATTTTGTGGTTTTGGGCTGCACTAACAGAACACACCATTGGCAGTGGCAGTGGCAGTGGCAGTGGCAGTGGCAAGGGCAGCGGCTGTGGCAACAATTGAAGCCACCCATCACGGTCTTCGGAGGGATCTGAGGGTTTGTTTAGTATGCAAGGTAGCGAAATGTTAACGTAAAACGCAAACGCACTGCAAAATTTGACTAGAATGCGTTGTGGGATGGTGGCTTCGGCTTGGATCTGTATTTGGGCTCAGGAGCAGGGGACACAGGACAGGAGACAGGAGACAGAGGACAGGGGCTGCAGTAATGACAGTCAACTGTCAAAACTTCAAATGCATGAGCAGCATGATGAACAGCAGGGCAGGGCCCATTAGGCGAATGCCACCGACAGCGGCGGTAATCTGGCGAGAATATTTTGGGGAGCAGCACAAAGTTTCGCACAAAATTAGCAGAATAGCGGCGGAGAATAGAGGGGGTTCAAAGGGTCAGCAATACGCGGCAGTAAACCAACGGGAAGCTGGTCCAAACTAAGCACGGCTTGGTTTAAATTCCCGCCAACATTTTCCCGTCATTAATCATCGTTTCGATCATGACTTCCGTTCGCCATAAGCTCGACAATTCGGAATTTAAATATTATTACAGCCCCGGCTGGCTGTAATGTACCGACTTGGCCGACACTTTACGCCAGCAACGTCACTCCGAACGGCCGACAGCCGACAGCCGTCATTAAATGTTGAGGATCCAGGCCCTGGCTATTCCCTATTCCCCCATTCGACGGCAGTAATGTTCGCTTTTTGCAATTAAATAAAAATGTCATAAAACGGTCCCGAGTCTTTACGGCCTTCCCGTGCCCTTAACCCGTTCGAGAGGTGTCAGAAATGTGCGTTGGAAATTGTCTAATTAGGAATTCATAAAAACACAAAAACGGACCAACAGAAACCAGACCAAAAGAGGCGAGAACGCTGCTGGACGTGACGCTGTAAAACTCAAATAAACTTATTAAAATATTTTCTTAAGCTGTTGTCGACAATCACATAGGTATCGAATCGTATGAATGGCCTCTATTGCACAATGGCCCATAAATTCCGTGCACAAATTGCCGCTGCACGTTTCCATAATAACAGAAATAGAGGCAACAAATACAAGCACTGGTAATATCCGATAAAAAAGAATGTCCAATACAGGATGTTCGAGCAATGTTCGAGTGTCGTCAACGATTCGCTGACGGCTTCAAGTGGGAGTAAGGAATAGCTGCTTCTAAGCAATTTTTCTTCTTTTCAGTTTTGTTTTGAATTTATATATGTGATTTCCCCCTGGTAATGCTATTAGTTTTGAATAATTCGTCGTTTGAAGTTGTTTTGTTTATAGAACTGCGTAGCTGTGGCTACATGAGGTCAGCTTCTTATGAATTGTCAAATGGACTTAGAGCCGTGACACTCCTAGGCATACACATAAACATGCGAATGTTCTTAAATTGTTTAATTCCGTCTCTTAACTTTCCAAATATTTATAGAAATAAATTATATCATAAAAAACGTACATGGACATGATTAAAATTTATTTGTGTGAATTAGAAATAGAGCAAAGTTGCTAGATATCAACCTAATTATGTATTACAATTATTTCTAATATTTGTTACAAAATAGCTATGACTACAAAATATATATTAACCTCGAAAAAAAGAATTAATTCCCATTCAGTACCTTAATTACATTCTGTGAATACTGTCCATATCCAACCGAAGCCGGGAAATAGAAATCGCCAGTTGGGCCCCACTGGTTTAATGATTAGTCCTGATCGCCAAGAGCTTTAATCATTTGCTCAATTAAAGCAATACATTAAAATCACTCTCCTATAACTCGTACATATATATTCAGCAATGTCAATTTATCTGAACATTTTAATTGTAAAATTCCCAGAAGAATGCATTGTATGTTTGCCTCCTTCTTGATCACCCCACAGTTGTACATTTACAAATATACACATTACATTTTTCCCTGTTCCTGTACCCCCAAGGGCAACTAATTAATTAAATAAACTAGTAAATGGAAACGTAAAAAAGCCGTAATGCAACTTTATACCTGTGACGCCTAAAAGTCGACATTAACAATTTAACAACCGCACCGCGTAGTACTATATATGCTCTTTATGGCTCAAAGCAACCACTCGGGCCCGGCCGAAACAGCAACAACTGGCGGGGCGACGGCAACAATGCAACCGCAGAACATAATGTATAATATGTAAATGCATTGTGCGGCCATTTTCAGTGTAAACTAAACAAATTACAAACTAATTTCCAGTTCGGAGAAAGGCTGCAAAAAGGCCCTATTCACAGGAGGCCAGAGAAATGGAACCGAACGCTGCAACCTGGAAATCGGAATACCGAAAGCGACCGCGTCAACACGCCATCAACCACAACAACAACATCAACGGTGGCATGCCACCCGCTTGCTCCCATGGACCTTTGGCTGCACTTCATTTATTACATTCCATTTATGCAATTGCACCAAAATCCATGTTTGCGGTTAATGGAAAAATTATTTATTTAAATAAAATTTATTCGACACGCCATGGCCATTCAGTTCACAATGGGAGTCGCCTGCCCTGTGTGCAAATTGTTTCTGACATCAACGCCACGCCAAAGCAGAGGCTTTACCACGCCCCCAGTCTTTGTCCACCAGACTATATGTGGTTTACCATCGCGTTATTCCAGTACTCTGATCGCCAGCCTAATCGTTCAGATATGTATTATATATTTAGGCAGCGAAAGAGTTTTCATAAATCAACATTAAGCTGTTTCTGGAGTTAAACCTAAAAAAAGATTAGCTCAAAATAAGAGGTAATCGAAACCCTACTCGTATGTATAATTTATTTATGAACCCCTTGACCTTGTTCTACATAAAGACTCCTTAAAAACAATAAGGACTTCAGTAATACATATTTCAGCTCCTCACAACATCCAAAGCACCCGAGCACCCTTAAGGCACAGTAAGCCTCCCTTCTAGTTCCCTTACTTTTCCCTCACTTCTCCGCATTAAAGTAAAATTGAAATAATAGCAAAAGTTTTTGAAATAAAAAGAACAAAATTAATTTCATGCATAATCCCCTCTAATTTTCCACTCTTCCCTGGCCTCTTAACCGCAAAAAGGAGGGGGAAAGCGAAAAACTCTGAGCATATTTTGCGGCGCATTAATAACGAAATGAAGTGAAATTAATTAGGCAGCCTTCCAAGTGGGAAAACCAGGAGCACCCTGCCTACCAGGCAGTGGCAGTGGCAGGAAGAAAGTGAGACATGCCATAATGGCAGCGTATTATTTAGCATTACTTCTCCGCAGACCCAAGAATCAGCATGTCTAAAAAATGAATAACTAAATGCTGCGGGGGGATGACAATAATCATTAGCATATGGATACAGCCGCTCTGTCTGGAACTGTCCGGGACTCATTAAAAACTCCCACCCAGCTCAGTGGGCGAAAGCGAAAGTTTTCTTTGTGCCGTCCCTTGAAACCCAGGCTTTGTCTCGGACCTTAACAGAAGTGCTTAGTTTTAATTAAACTCTCAGTTTCTTTTGGGTAAAAACTGCGAGCAGATTTATTAAACAATGTGGCAGCTGTACAGTGCACTATGGTCCAGAATTCAATTTTTTGGCATAAACTCTAAAAATTAAGCTACAGACTTGAAACTTTGTACATTTTGTTGTTACATTATAACAAGTTTGTAAAAAAATTTGGGGTCAATGTGACCACGCCCTTTTGCCTCCCATACAAGCTACTGGAATGACTTCGGAATTAAACCAAATTTTATATTATTTTTTTACTAATTACAAAAACTTAACTTTATTAACTTTTTATGAGATCTATTTTATATACAAATTTTTAGAATGATTAATCTTGTTCTTCCTGTAATTCTATATTACATATTTATTAATCGAAAATGTTGCTTTACCAGAACTGGGACTTGCCTATGTATTATCGATTTATCAGAAAACGAGCAAAAATGAGCAAAAGATATTTCATAGCCATCAAAAACAAAGGTTAAACCTACAAACTTACGTTTTTAACTTTTGTCAGGAAGTGTCAGGTGGTTAGTTATACTCCATTAAAGACAGAAGTCATAACTAATTTTTCCTATAAAATCACATAACTAAGACGTTACACGGCACTAAAATTCTACAAAAACACATTTATATTCTATATACATTAAAAACTACATACCTTTACCTTTAATTTCCATATTTTACTTAAATTTTGGGTGCGTAGTAAACCTTGTGTGATATGCCAAAGTAGACAAAAAATCGCGCAAATTCCTCACGCGCAATCAGCTGATCAATAGCTTAACTTTGAAAATTCATAAAAAGCTTAAGAGAAGCTTTCGGTTGTTTTTGTTTTTGTTTTTTAATATGTATGATCAATTTACTTTTAGAAAATAATTGCTTAAGGACGATATATTGACATAAAAATTTGGAGTTTATGCCAAAAATCGAATTCTGGACCATAGTGCAGTGGTGTGTTTTGGTCAAAAGATATAGTGACAGATTGCATTGCAATCTGTGGAATTGTAAACTAACAAATATTTGTTTAACACGCGTTTTATTACATCAACATCGACTTTAATTAACACATCATCATTTCATTTTATACTACTTATTTTATATTTTTATTTTTATTTTGATCGAACTCTTACAGTTTCCTATATCTAGGTGATCAAACGATCATACATATAGGTACATATTATTTTTATTTAAGTGCATATGAGTTATGAATTATTTTTTTAGCAATTCCAAGAACACAGCATAACAGAACACACATAAATAAAAAAGTCATTTTAACATTTTATGTATGACTGTAAAATCATTATTTTAATTTGATTATCTTGGGACCACAGTGCCAACTACCATTCCCTATTTAAGCAGCCACATCTTAGCCCCTTTGTCAGTGTCAATGGTTGGTTCTTTAGCATTATTTTTCTTCATATGTTTTGTAAACATCTTTAACATCTGAAAAGTTATTCCTTTCAAGACGTTGGCTGAAAGCTTGCTAATGATAAATAATAGCACACTATAATCTCTATTTTTCATTTTCTAATTCATAAACAATACGAGAGTTGATTTAATTTAACTAATATTCAATATATTTAAAAGTAAGCAATAATAATAATTAGAAAATTCCAATATAAATCTTTTTATTGAACCATTTATATATAAATGTTTGATTTAGTTATTTTAATAAATATTTTACTGCAGTGCTATCACCTGCCAAAAAAGTGTCCTTCCAAAGAAATCATTTAGTCAATTGTAGTCTTTTGTTTCTTGTAACTTTTGCTACTCCGATTTAAATTGCTACCTTTTCAAAATGCAATCTCATGCAGAAACCGCCAACGAGCCATCCAAAAGTAAAGAACAAAAAATGGTTCAGCCAACCGCAAAGTAAGAGAAATGTCAGCCAAACTACACATTCCGCTCCACTAGGGAGGTGTGGCAGTGGGGCAAGAGGGGCAGAGATTGAGTTGCAACTGTCAAAAATTGAGGTGCAAGTTGGAGCACGGAGCGCATTGACATATTCATGCACTTGTCGGTTGACGGTTCTCGGTTGTCGTTTGCTGGCATTTGCATTTCGGCATTTGCATACTTCACTACGGATTTCTGTCGGTGCACCTCAGGTACACGAACCGAATGTCCAACAATGTCCGTCCATATAAAAATTCCATTTAACAGCTTACAATTCCATAGCCACATGCAAATGCCTCGCCCAGTGGGACGCATTCTTGGCCTTCATCTCAGATCTACGGCTCAGTGGCCGGTGCAGCAGTTGCAATTGAATTAGATGTTATTTGCCCGGACAAAAAGTCTTTCATGGGCTTCGAAATTTTGCATTGTAAATGAATATGAATGGGAGACCGGCAGTTGAAAAGCAGTGCAAGCCCAATAACACTGACCGCCAGCTGAATCTAAGGCACCGCTCATTCGCAAATGTCAAGTGGAAATGAAAATTGAGAACGGAAAATGGCAAAGTTGCTCGCACTCACCAACACAAGAGCGCCGCGAGACCCACACAAACACAGACGTTTGGGCATAAATATTTAAGCCGAATGCGTTTTCATTCCACAGACATTGGCAAATAAAACAAACTGCCAATGAATTTCCCTCCGACGGCAGTCCGGGCCAGTATGTGTGTGTGGAAAAGTGAAACAAAGCGACGCGACGGCTGCGACGTCAGTTGCCATTTTTGTTCGGCACACGTTGCGTATGAATAATTTATTTAATGAACTTGTAGCTGGAACCTGCCACGGCTTCTGCTGCCGCTGCCGCTGCCGCTACCGCTGCCACTGTCGCCGCTGCCGGCCATTGTGTATCCGGGCGCTCGGGTATGTATCTTTGTCCCTGCTGCAGACATGTTATAAAGTTCCTTTTGTTTTTCTTCTGTTTTTCGGGCGATTTGTTGCCGGCGAACGTTCCGCACAGGTTCGCTACGTTCCGATAGTTTCTTTTTCATTCTCTCACCCTCTTTATTTCCGCTTTTCTGACAGCCCAAATATACGAATACTTTTTGGCAGCGTGTGTGGGACAGAGAGCAGTTCGGAAAGTTTGCCAGGTTTTCCTTCACTTGAGAATATGTAGCTTCAGCGAATCACATATACGAGTATCTCCCAGAAATTATTATTCAAGAAGAATGTAACAAAATATTTGAGCAGGCGAGTTAGATCTAATATTTTGAATAACTTGTTTTCAAATCAAATAAGTAAATGATTACGTATAGTTATAATTTTATTTATCAGTACTTAAAGAAAAAATATATAGTAGAAGTACGCTTAATAATAATACTTAATAATTAATATTTTAAATAAAATGGTTTTAACTGATTTAATAGACATTAAAAATCTCGATTTTACTCTCAGATAATAATTAAACCGTGTTCATTTCTTTCGTATTTCTTAAGTTTTATATTTAAAATAGTACCCGATTGCTGAAGTTGTAATTTTTCTTTTCTTTTCTTTCTTCTTTAATTTTCTTTTCATTTCTTTCTTTTAATTTCTTCTCCAACTTTTTCATTTCGTTTTCAAACATTTTTCGGATCAAGCTCAACCGTAACATTTTTAATTCTTTTTAAAATAAAATTGCATTGTAACCATTTTTGTGTGATATTTTCTTTAAAATCTTGAACAAATTTGATGACAAGAAATGTTTACATGAACAGAATAAACAGGAAGATACATGTAAATAATAATTTAATATCCAAAAGTAGAAGAAAGGAAAAAAACTTTGAGAAGCCGAAGTTTGTATACCTTTAAAACGATCGTATTTATGTCAAAAACCCTTAATTTTAATTTGGAAAATTTCGCTTCCTTAATTTTTGCATTTTTTGCAATTTATAATATTATACAGATAATTCTGAACATGTGAGTTTACCCTCGCGTGTGCTCTTCACAATGACCTCTGAACATTGCCGGTGTTCCTTCTTCTTTCTAGCGAGGGAAATTATTTATTTATAGTTCATTTGCGAGTTGGCATTCAAAGTTGTAATGTGCAACGTGGATTCGAGGTTGGAGCTCGGGAGGACGCAGCTCTGGATCAGGACTTGGACTTGGACCTGGGGAATTTATGTATGCGACTAAGTACAACGACAAATTGACTTTGGGCGAGGGTCAACTGGCGGGGCGGTGGTGGGACCGGTTGGGAAACGAGCAGCAAAGAACAACAGCATCTGATAGATACTTTTGGGGCGGCTGTCCAGAAGGACAAAGGACGGGGGAATCCTTCAAGTAGCACGGCCATTTAGGGCGTAACCGAGCATTAAACAATGAAGCAGCGCAATTTGGAGACTCCGGGCTGCAGGCCTGGGCAAGCATTAAAATTGCATTCCCCTTGACGAGGACAATTATGCAGGCTAACCGCAGGATGCAAGAGAACTCTTGCTCAAAGCAAGCCACTTAATTTAAAATTTTAAAATCCTCTTAGGCAAATTCCATCGACCGCACTAAAACACACACAGAAGTCGCAAGAATCTGCAGCCGTCGACAGAGTATCTGGGATGTGCCCACTTGATTTGCCAGTGGACGATACATTTGTATCGCATTGTGTGCACACTGGCACAGACACATCAACGACGGCCTGTCTCTACATTTACAATATCCTTCAGAGTTTAGTCATGCCCACACAGAGTCGACAGGAGCTATTGGGCATTCTAATGTGTTTTGTCTCAGCTTATTTGTTTTCAAGTTTTCTCCTGTCATTTGGATCGGTATCTGCAGCTGCAGCACTTCATTATCCACACAAACACACATGAATAGAGGAAAGCTTGACATGTCCTGGACCGGACAGCCTCAAGTGTCCTGGCCAAAATTCGGCATATTAAATTTCATTTCCTGCAGCCCACAAAAAAGTCAAGTATATTTCGGATACATTCCGTCCTGGACAATTAGTCAAGTGTGTATTGCTGGCTAATGGGTCAAGTATATAGGCCGAAGGGCCTTGACAAAGGTGGAGAGCATTTCTGTGAATACATCCTTTCCCTAAGATCCGTAGTTATCGCCTGAGAATCTGAGTTCGATCCTCATTGTTCCCGCTTTGTGCTCCACTTTGGGCAATGCCATAAATTGTAGAATTCCGCGAAATCAATGCAGCTCGCGTGCTGGATGTGATCCCGAGGGGGACTCACGGTTCAACGAACTGTGTCACCTCCCGCCGCAGGTCCCTGGATACGGCGATGTTTCTCACAGTCAGCTCAGAGCACTGAGCTGAGCAACAAATCATTAAAAATGTATTTTCAATTTCGTCGCAACTGCGAGCACTGACTGAGCAGACCCGGGCAAGAAACCCGAAAAAACAATGCGGACTGCAATTTCCTCTCGTCGTCGCGACGTCACGGTGGCTTGACACTCTGTCGCCTGCTGCAAATAAAAAGTGGCAAACCATTTCCCCCACTGCCATCGTGGCCTCTGGAGTGAGAGGGGACTCAGTGTGGGTGTCCTGCAATTGGAAATGAGCGACTCCAGAGATGGATTCACTGGATTTCCCGCAGCAGCTCTGCTCAGCTCCTCGGGATTCTAATTCGCCAGAGCCACCTGCACGTCCACCACGAACCACGCCCACCAGCAAGCGGAATCCCAGTCAGTGCAGTTAATTACCCGCAGCCTTAACTAAGTCTGCATCGCGCCTCAATCAAACGCATCATCAACTGAAATGGAATTCTGACTTTGGAGGCCGAATCTAGGGATACCCTTAAGTATGAATTAATTTAAGGAATATGCAATATTTTAGTCAAAAGGTAAACATACTCATTAAAAACATTTTTTATTACCATATACTTGAGAATAGATATTTTTATTTGTCTTTTTGTGAAGATCTAGATTTGAATAATAAGATAATTAACACCCATCCATATCATTTTGGCTCTTGAAGTTGATATTAAAACCCGAGAGAAAGGGTTCTTATATGTTGCAAACTTCTGCCCGAAATGATGGTAACCTGTGCACAGGTATAAGAAGTCGAGACCGCGATTCTTTTACTTTGCAATCTCGATGATGATCTCTCCGTCCGCTTTTCTGCCGCTGCCCCCGCCCCACCTCACGGATCTCATTCGCCGGCTCTTGACTTATGGAGTAAATTGCATGCACGCCTTTTTAACCCAAATATGAAGTGCCCTCCTCTGGCCACCGCCGCCTGAGTCGGTTCCGCTGATTGTCACGGGCTGATAAGTCGGCGGCAAACTAAAGGTGGCACCGTGAGGCGATCGTGACGAATCAGGCATCTCAAAGGAAACTTTTTGTAGTACGGCAAACTGGTTAAACCAAATATGAAATAATAATTATTAAGATAATGTAGGCTAAAGAAAGTGTATTTCAATATCATGAACTGTGTATGAACTTACTCGTATGAAAATAATGATGATGTTATCCCAGATCAAAATATGAGGACCTGCTTCATATGTTTTCAATCCAATCCTTCATTATTAATTTAAGTATTCGTAGAATTTAGTTTTTATAGTTAGTTTAATTTCGTAATCAGATTCTGGATATATGGTCACCTGATCTGGTCCATCGCTGCGCAGACAACTATTCGCCAGGCAACCTCACGGATTAATGAGTCGCGCTGATCAGCGATCTGAGAGAACGGCGGCTGGAAAACGTTTACGTGACTGAGTTTTCAATTATTTTTTATTGCACTCGAGGAGCTGTGCGAGCACGGGGGGAGGCAGGGGGGTTGCTGGACGGCCGACTTGGCCTTTAATTGCAGGAAGTCGCATTTTGAGTGTGCAATTTATTAAGAAATTATTTATTGCGAGGCAAAATTGATTTAGAAAGTCGTGTGACTGCCTCAGAGCGGGTTCACGGTGTGTGTGGCAGGGTGTCCAGGTAATTATTGGGAGCGATCTCGATGTGGCACTCGAAGTGTTCTAACACCTAGCCCTTGTGAGATCCGCGATCCGCGATCCGCCATCCGATTTCCTGCCACACCCACCTTGGTGCAATTAATCTGAAATGCTGAAGGGACCGAAGGGGGGAAACGGCTCTCTAGCTCATTGCCAAGTTTGAGGAGTGCATGGCAAGCTGGCGATGAGTAATTGGACTTGCTTTGATCTCCTATAAATAGCAGATGGCACTTTGAAGTGCATTCGGCGGCTGCTTAATTAAAATCTGCGCCTAAGAAAATATACAGACGCCCCAGTGTCACGCTGCGCAGAGGCAGGGTCAGGAAGGAGTCGCAGCAGCAGCAACTGCTATCTCGATGTACCTCTCACCTAGCTGGAGTTCCTTGGCTTCCATCGAACTGGGTCACTGAAATTTGATTTGAACAGTTTCCCGGGTGGCTCGCGGCCTTCCGCTATCTCGCCCATTGCGCCTCATTAATCAAATTAAATTGCTCGAGAAATGCCGGGACGTATCTGGGCAATGGGGGCATCATAGTCGCAGGGTTAGTGGAGGTCAGTCAGTGCGCCCGCAAGTAGGCTGCTAAGATAGCGCAGAAGAGGTTGGAACATCCCCTGCTCATATGGGACAGGAGCAGTGAATCGTGAAAATTCTGAAGCGATATGAGGGTCTAACTGTCACTTGTTATTGGTATGAAGGCTCTTCAAATGATAATTTTAACAACATTTATAAACACCTATCTGTCCTATTTTTATAAGCAAATATTGACATCCCTAGAGAAAAACCAACTAAAAAAGGCTTCTGCGAAAAGTTCAGTAAGTCCTTTTATTCCCAGATCCCAGTCTGAACTTGCAGTTAGTCCCTATTACCTATAGCCAACTTGATTTTCTCTTTCTATTACACCCTTTCTTGCCTGAAACCCTATTTATTTACCTTCTCCAAATGAGAACTAAATTACGGCCTTTGCCACCTACTGTACCTGCTCAATGGCCTCGTAGTGCTGCTGCTGGCTTGGCACTTTCCTGGAGAGTCCCTCACTGGATTCCACTCCCATTAATGACGTTTGCTTGCCGCTCCGGAGTCCCTCTAAGATGCCACCCGGGTGTCAATTGCTAATTGCTTTCGTTTCGAGCGTTCTCTCTCTCTCCGCAGTACCGCCGCGCACTCGAGACTTTTAATCAACTTGGGTGAGCCGCCGACGAACCTGGCTATCATTGAGCTGGCTTTCACTGGGGCAGCAACAACATGTCATTAATGCAATCAACTTGAAGAGCCCGTGGAAACTCCAGCCAGCCGGGACTGGGTCTTTCGACAGGTGGCGCCAGCTACTCCTTGGCCTGACTTCCTTCGCTCAATTAGGCGTCGTCTCAGCTCCCCTCCAGCTCCAGCTCCATCTTGCTGCTCCCAGCATCTCGATTGTCTTTGCCTCGCCGTTCTGTCAACGTGTGGTTTCTTGGGTGCTCCTCCCCGGAGCCAGCTAGCTGCTCGCCAGGCACGCGCGTGTCGCATCGATTACGAAGTCTGCCGCCATCGCTGCATCCCAGCATCCCAGCATCCCGGCATCCCGGCATCTTGTTGTGTTTTGCATGTAAATACTTGTAATTTGTCATTTAAGTCAACCTGTCACGCCCACCTTGCGGGCCGCCCCTCTCCTGACAAGTTTCCTTCAAAACGCGACGGTAAACAGCTTTTCAATGGGTCATTGAGTACTGGCGATGGGAGGAGTCGGTGGGAAATTAAGTCGCTAGCTGGAAGTGGGTAAAAGGCAAGTCTGCAGTAAAATAACCAATGAACGTGCAATAAGCAATTATTGATTGATGATTTTGGCTGATTTTCCAACAGGTTTTAATGTGACTTAAGGTCCATCAAGCGGAAATTGAATAAAAGTAATGTTTGATCAAAACAAAAAAGAAAGTTTTAAATTATATATTAACTATAAGTTATTGAAGTGCAGCTTTAATTGCTGGACAATACTTTGTATGAATGTTTTCCTTTTAAGAAAATCTTGAGGCATTTTGGAGGAGTTGCTTCACACACACGCAAACTTTTAAATCATTTCGCCGCCACGCAACGTCAGCCACATGTGGCCAGCCCCCGGGTCTGCCCCGCCCCTGACAAGACTCTCCGCCAACCCTACTCACAGCATCGGCATCTGAAGATCGCATGCCATTGAGTGCGAACAGCGGGGACTCCGACCCAACCAACTCCCCCTTGGCCTGCAGTGTCAAAACATGCCAAATAAGAGTGGAAGGACGGGGTCGACGTCGACAGTAGAACGAAATGCTGGCAGGGCCATGGGCTTCATAAATTCCCGCTGTCCGCGGGAATCGTATCTGTATCACATTTCTTCCGTATCGTGGCTGCAAAATATGCTGCTAATTGAATTGAACTGGGCCTTCCACTCGCAGTTCCACAGTTCGATGAGTTGCTATTCTTGTGATTTTCGCGGGGACGGAGCGAATGGAGCGAATGCCATTTCTACTTGAGTAGACAATGCCGGAGGAGCAAGTGCAGCATCAGCCGGAGACTGAATTCCCCCCAAAGAAGGGGCGGGATAAACATGCTCTTGCAGTTCGCAACCAATTAAACCAGTTTCCTGTGTCGTCTCGCTTCGCGGAATCGTACGGAGATGCCCTTCTGAAGAGAGAGTCTTTCACTAAAAAAGATCAACCTTTAAAGTATAAAATTACATGAACTTCAGTTTGTATATTAAACTATTCTTCTTAAATATTCTGTTTTGATTTTAAGATTAATTTCAGATAATGAAAATAAGAAATAATAAGATTTAAGAGTATTTGAAAGCCAGCTTTCCCCTGCCTTGCGATCGCAGCCTGTTGAAATAACAAGGCAACATCGCAGCTGCGTGCACATCAGCAACGCCCTCATAATCAAAGGGGATCCCCACTCCCATGCCAAACAAATCCTCCCAAGACTCAGTCGCTTGCGCAGTCGCAGACATCGCAATCAACACACAGATGGAATTGAATAAAAAAGAACCACAAAAAAGCCAGCAGCACTTAAACGAAAATTATTTAACGCAAAGCGTGCGAATGTTTACTTAAAAGCAAAAGGCATAACAGACGACAAACAAGCAAAGAGTCTGCCAGCCAAGTTCAAGTGGAGCGGCCTCCAGATATATGTTAATTGGACAAAGTCCCTTTCTGGGGATAGGATGGTGAGGGTATTAAACCTCAGAGTTTGGAGTGGAGAACTTCGTTCAGAACTTGAGTTCAGTTACTATTGGAGAGTTGGAGAGTTTGGATTTTTAAGAAGCTGAGAAGAGCTGGAATGATTGAGCTACTATTGGAAAAAAGAATGTATTTCCAAAGACCCTTAAAAAACCAGATGCCTACCGACTATTTATTTTAATTGCGGAATGATTGCTCCAAGTAAAGAGGGTAAACATCTCTTTCTGGCTTCTTACAAATATTTTAAGAGAGCATGGAGCCAGCATGATTAAATGTATTATTGTAAATGGAAAGCAGCTACTATTTCTGGGCCAAAACGGCTACAGATTCCGTTAGTCTCAAACTAGGCAGAGCATCATGAAGCTTAGCCACTGGCCAAGGGTCTGTGTTACACGCAACGAAGGGGCCATTTGAGGGCTGTTTGATAACTGTTAACCAAAGTAACATAACCATTTTTGCCTACCCAACCCTACCCCACACACAAAGACCCCCGCGCTGCCCACCTCTTAGCTTATTTCAATCAAAATCAAGTACAGATCTCCATCCGAGTCGTGTTCGTGGCTTGCATGGAAATTACACGCACAAAACACAGAAACTAATTTTCCAACAAATTAGACGCGCAAGTAGATGCCACGCCCCCACCCCGTACCGCGCCGCCCACTCCTGCCAGCGTGCAGCCCCTTGTTCATAATTTATTCGCCATTCTTCTCGGCTTTTTTTGTGCGCTTTTTTATTGTCCAGCGCAATTCGTGTGCGTAATTTGCCTCTGTTAAGTTTCGCTCGTTCGCTTTCCTTTTGCCTGGGAAAACTTTGCTTTGATGGGCTGCCTGGGAGGAGGTTAGCGGGGGGGTTGGGCCACTCCGGCGGCATGCTGATTTTGGTCGCTTGATAATTGCCCGGACCTCGACCTCCCCTCGCAGATGTCGTCTCTGGGCAAATGTGCGTGAACATGCGTCGAGACTCTTGATTTCTTTTTGGCCGAAAAGCTGCATTTGATGCGAGAACATTTTCCGGGAGCATGCATGGCCGCACAGCGGGGAGCGGGGGCTGCTCGAGTGCAGGCCGGGTCACGTGACCTTAATTAGACCTGCCAAAAACCAAAAGGAAGCAAAAAAAAAAAAAAGAAAAGTAAGGAAAACAACAAATGCTACAGTCGCTGAGCCCAGCTCGGGACTCGTAACCCTTCGGCCGACTCCAGCGTTCCTTTGTGCCGCCTTGCGGCATGGCCTCCTTTGTGCACTTTAAATGGTTAAGCACAATTTCCAGGCGAGTTCCCTGGACTTCAAGCTGGAATTGCCTCCAATTATGGGTTTATGCAATTAACTGCGACCAGCCGCGGTCGCGAAATCAGTGGATGCCATCACAATCATTTCATCGAGCTGCGCTTTTCGTCTTCGCTCGCTTTGTGCACCTCCGAGAGGGCCCTGCGAAATGTAATAAATTTCAATTATTTACTTAAATGCACATTAAGCTGAATTGCCACCGTCTGTCCATGTCTGAGTGGCGCGGAAATGTCTGATAATGAAAACTGCGACCGGTTCGGTTTGGGCTTCGGGCTTATTATTAAAAGGTTATTTGCATTCAACACAGCCTGGGGGCAGAGCCTGGTCAAATTGGAACGTAACGAGTTCATTAATGCTAAAGGGGCATCCGAATCTAAAGTTAGCAACTTAATTGTAAAACAAACTCTATAAACATGCTTTAAAAAATATTAAAAAAATTAAGCTAGTATTTATCTAACACAAGAAAGTGTTCATAATCATAATTTCCAAACATCTTGCAAATAAATTTATTAACTTTCACTAGTAAAGTTTCTTAGTAAAAATTAAGGTTACATTTTATATGCTGTTCTGTTCCGTTATTCTTGACTGCGTAATTCCAAGGACATAAAAGCAGATTTACGCTTAATCACACAAGAAGGATGCATATTTTTCTGGGCCAACAGACTAACTCATTTGCCGCCAAAGCACATTGGTGCCAGAATCTTTTTGAAGCTATAGAAATTCTTCAATATTTTATGAAAATATCTCTGTCATAAATAAAGGTTAAGTAGCACAGAAATAATATTATTCGGACAGTTTAAAATTTGTTTAAAAAGTGTAATTTTTGATTAGTTTTCTAAGGACCTCTAAGCCTGTGTCTGCAGTATTTCAAGTTGTCTTATTTCATTTAAAATGGGTTTTAACTATTATCAGACCATGCTTGTTTCTCTTACGAAATACAAAATGTACAATTGATTTTTATCCAGTGTTCGCAGGAGCACTGTTGCTGCTGGCAGGACGAGGTCCGTACCTGGTGGCACGGCTGCTCATTCGCATGCACAAACGCAGACGCTGACTTTGTTCATTAGAAGCTCCATGCTTAACCCTTGTTTGAGTCCGTGCCTGTAGCCCGTAACCACCGAAACGCTCTCAGATTCATCCGTGGTCCTTGCGGTGCTTCCAGTTTTTTTTTTTTTTTTCTGGGGGTCCTGCCTCTTTTTCGGGCACGAAGCGGACCGCCTGCTGCGAGCACTTGGGGCTTTCCCGCCCGCTGTGTGTGTGGCCCCATTAGCCAAAGGATTTATATTACAAGCTCACACATAAAAAGCACCGCAAGATATTTTGTTTTATGTGAATTTAATTGTAATTTTACTACGAAAAACCGAGGTTACACCACACTTGGTCTTTCTTCCTCAATCCTTACAGTATATTAATAGGAATGCGCTTTTCATTATAGCAGATTTGAACCCCAGCATCAGGAAGAGGAAAAGTCGGTCATCCTCAAAAAAAAACAAAACATCATATTAAATCCACAGAGAAAAGCCTTCCAAAACACATCAATAAACCGAAGGGATCAAAGAAAAATTACATATTGAACAGATTTAGTTAGAGATTAACAAAAATAATTTGGTTTTCCAGCAAATATTTAAAATACATAATTCTAATTATCAGATAAATAAATCATTCTGTAATACAGATATACAAATTATTTACTTGTTAAATCATAACAGAAACCTGTTAGATATTTTTGGACATGGTCTGTTGATGCCGAAACACGTTCATACAACTCTATAAATTCTACCAAAATTAAAAAAAGGCAAGAAATATGCTGCCAAGTGCCACTGCTCATGACTGAATCGACTCGTCTGGTGATGTTGATCCAGAATAAATAATACACAGATGAATGATGTATTCAAAAAGGCTTTCTTGTGTTTGCTACAAACATTTCCGGTTGGTTCCATATTTACCATTCTACCAAGTAAAAAAGCTTTTTAACTTGCTCTATATTTTTCGCAATAAATATGTCCACTACTATTTCGCATGAGAAAGTTATTGCCGGTTACTGATAAAACCACACAAGTAGCACCTGTTTTCTAAGAAAAACTTTATAGGAGAAAAGGAAAGCTTGGAAAAGTTTTGAGTACAAATATCAACGGAAATATGGAAAACGAACACCCTCCCTCGTCACAGGCACACACAAAGAGGCTCAAAGTGCGCACATCCTGCTCAGCCGGATTTTTGTAATGTGTCCTCGTTGTTGTTGTCGCTGCTGCTCTTAGGACTCACACCCACAAACACCCACACAGCCACGTGGAAAAGGGACAATTTGTTTAAAGGTAACAAACAATTTTGGCGCTCTCAATTTTTTGCGGTGAAGGAAGGGCGGGTGCCAGGGTACAGTCGGAATGCTTTGCATAAAGTTAAGCTGCAAAAGTTGAAAATATTTGCTTCCACCAAGATATATACAATATTCATATACCCTAAAATTTAGCCTAATGCAGCAACAATAACAAAAGGCAAACAACAAAGATAAAGTTCAAAGGAAATGTGGCGCAGGAAAGGCAGCAAAAGAGCGAGAGTGAGGGCAAAAAACAACAGAGGAAGGAGGAAAGTGAAAAACAAAATATTAAGAAAGTTATGCCAGCAAGATGAAAAGTTCTTCTGTGGCCTCAACTTTTCCTTATTTTCCGAATGATAAAAACGCATCAGTTGCACGATTGCATTGGGTTAGACAAGTGTGGAAAATCTATAATTTAAGGATACAAAGGTGTCCTGCTGTGCTACCAGATCTAATTTAAATCGTAAAAACAAGGCCTCTATTTTTCACACATTAATTTTATACCTATTTATTTGCAAAGTTATTGCTATGCTAAATTGATTTTCCCAAATATTTTCTATCTGTATGCCTTCATTCAAAGTCTTGATTTCCTTCCATAAACAATTAGTTGAAACCCCGAAAATGGCCAACATAAATATTTTCACTTCGCATTCATTCACCATCTCTCGCCGAGCTGAGTAAATAAAAATCAAGACAACAAAATAATTTGCATATTTTAGGGCGGTATTTTTGGCGCGCTACTTTAAATTGATATTACAACAGCAATTTGTGTTAGCCGACGGGGAGGAAAATCGGTGGAGCAGGAGCAGGAGCAGGAGGAGGAGAGTACATGGAAAAACTGTGCCACGACTCTGTGTGTTGTCGCTGTCGCTGCGACGATGTTATTCCCACTTTTCGTTTCGTTTCAGTCGCTGGGGCGTGTTCATTCATTTCCTGTTGCGCCCTAAGTTATGCAAAGCGTATGGCAAAGTGAGCCAGCGGATGCGGATGTGGATGTAAATGTGCGAGAGGATGAGGCGGGGGAACGGGCACTGCCTGGAGGATGAAAGCGGAAATGGATGCGATAACATGGATTTTATAGCAGCGAGATCTTGGTGTGGCTCAAAGACAAGATCTTTAATGTTGTGCAATCCCATATCAGAGATTTTAATTTGATTTGGTTTTTTATTTAGTCGCTATGAGCTTAAAATGATTACTAATCATTGGAAAAGCTAGGTACTCCATTCAATAAAAAAAAAACGGAGCGCAAACTGTCAACTTTCAACTTTCCGATTTTTTGGTTTTTCGGCTACTGACATAAGATAAATAAGATAACGAACAAAATATTGCTAGCAACAAAGAAACAGCTGGGATTTTATCTCCGTTTTTTGTGAACTTGAATCGTATTAACAACATTAATAATTTATTAAAAGTAATTCAAGGATATGTTAACTAATTAAACAAAAATTTTCACATGTTCTGTGGGCACATATCTAGTTCACTATACCAAACCGCGATGGCTCCTGATTTGTGCTAGAAATAACCTCAGGGGGTTACCAACCATTATCACAGTTCCAAAACCAGGGAGAAAGTGCTTGTGATGATTTTGGGGAATATGGCTCCCTGAGGGGTGCTTCTTTCCCATACATTTTTTGGTCTTGGTGCTGCTGCTGGTATCTAAGGCAATTCGAATGATCAAGTTTGGTTACTAGCCCAGCAACAATTCCTACTCACATGGGATCTTTTCTCTTTAAGATGAACCATTTAAGTACTCGTCCATTAATTTCCACATGCCCAATCGGTGAAAGTGAGGAAAGGACCTTCTGTAGGAAAGTTCCTTTGCCTGAGGAGAAAGAGGCGGGGTCTGAGGAACTTCAGGCTGACTCGCTGCATCGTCCTCCTGTTCTTCCTCGGAGCCGGCTGGGCTGGCGTCCGGCTTAAAGAGTGGCATGTAGATATCTACAGCACGTCGCAGCCCCCGAGAGGTGGAGCGCAAATACAGCCTTGCCGGCTTCACATTTGCCTCCTTGGCAGCCTGGGCCGCCCGTTTCTCGGCCTCGAGAGTGCTCGTGCGACCCAACATAAATCCGGCACTAGTATCCGCGACGGCAGAGCTGCCCTGGCTTGAACCTAAAGAGTCCCCGCGGAAGAAACCCCCCGGAGCAAAGGAATGCTCCATATCGGGTTTAAAAAGAAGACCAATATATTTAACAGGGCGATTTTTAACTAGTCTAGGTAGAATTACAAAACTTACTGACACATTTACATATTTCAGCTGAATTCTAAGCTCTGACTTACCTTTCAGACATGCCGATTTTCTTAGGGACTTAATTCTTAACAATTAAATAGCAAAAAGTCGTCTTTTAAATTATACCTTCACTACAGATAATTTCTGCTCAGCGTTTTGACATACAAATTATCCCCGTGTAACGAAAGAAATTAAACTTCCTGCCGCACAGGACAACATTCTGACGGGTAGAAAAAATATGCCATAGTTGATCCCACAACTAGGAAATTAAAAACCATTAAAATGAAAGCCATAACAATAATTCAAGAGCAGAACGGCTGACAGACAGACCACTCCGATCCCCTTGATTAGCATACGGTGAAATCGCAATAAAAGTAATTACTTTGATTACATTTCTAACGGACGCTGTGTCAGTGGCTGACGGTGGGAATGTGAACTGCGAAGAAGGGGGTCCCGGGACCGGGACCGTCAGAAGTCAACGGTAGAGACCCGGAGGTGGAGGGGCAGAGAGACACATGTATAAATAATAAACACGGCGGCAAAATGAAGAAGGAACAAATGCAAAATGAAGAAAATGTTTCCGCGGGCGGAAAATGGGCGGAGCACACACACACACCCGCCTCGCGCATCAACATTAAAAATGTATTTTAATGTGTCGCCTGCTTTGCCCATTTCGACTGCCTGCTGTTGGCGTTAATGTCTTTCGTTTGGCAGGCAAATATTCCAGCGCCGCGATGGATGGGCGCGACCCCATCGGCCCCCAAAAAACACCACCCACCTGTCAGGCAGGAACAACAGACCATTAGGCCAACAATTTTCATTGCGTTTGTAAATCATAAAACGCTGTCAAATTCCTAAACTCGCCTCTGCCTTTGTGTGCTGCCGCCATGTTTGCCTTTGACTTTCAGCTAATTACTTGTGATTTAATTTGAAATTGTAATTAGCCAGCAAAATGTCATTTTTTTGACAGCTCTGACAGGCGGCGGCGTGGCAACCGAGGCTCTGTCTCATATGTTTCTGTTTTAACGCCTCGAAGTTTTTAATTAGACAGCCGAAAGGGAAAAGGGTCCGCAGTGTGGCAAGGATTTAATAGCGGGATTTCGGGAATTTTCCGCACGAGCAGCACAATTTCTTGGCATTCGATTCGCGAAACGTGCCTGTAATCAAAGTTATTTTGTTTTAGTAACCAGAATAGCTCGATTGCTTAGTTTCCGTTTAGTGTTTAATATCCTAATACGAGATATTTTAATTTTTAGGTAAGGCTGCTTATAATTCTCTAAATCAGTGAGGTAAGGCCCTATCCTCGCCTCCGGCTGAGCTCATCAATCGGCGGGGCAAACAAAACATAGACTATAGTAACGGTGCCGCATTGACAAAGAGTCCTGCCAACTGCAGTCCGAACGCAATGGAAATAAATTTGACTTCCACCATGCGATTTTCCTGACGAAGAGCAAAGTCCCTTGACGTGCCTCGCCCGAGGCAACAAAAGCACAGCACGAGCCATCGGCTCCTCTCGGACCCACCTGGACCCCATCCTCCGGGCCCTGGTCCGAGATAGAGCCAAGCCAAAGCTGTTGATAAAGCGCACATTAAAATATATACGTATCTAAGTATCTCAAAGATACAGCTTTGCTCAGTTCGGGCAGGTGAGTCGGAGGTGGAGCGTCCTTCATTCGCTGCTGGGGGGGAATGAGAGGCATTCAAATAAAAAACCGTGAGAATCAAAGCAGCAGACAAGTGGAGCGGAAAGCTTTCAGTGCGTGGCGTGGCCAAGGACCAGCGTACCCAAGACCAAGGACCAAGGGGAAAGCCAGATGAAGTCTGTCCAAACCAAAAACTGTCGGGGGCACTGAAGCACTCCGGCGATTGTCCGGCGAAGGAGCCGGAGTCGCCCTACCTTACCGCCCGAGCGTCGGCCCTGCCGTCTCCTGGCGAGTTGTTAAGTTTCGTTCTCTTTCTCTTTTACGTTTCATTTATTACGCAGGGGTTTTCCTTTCTTTCCTTTTTGTAAATTAAGAATTTCCCTGCAGCTTTTTACAGCTTCTCAATGACTGACTACGCCCGCCGTCCCATCTGGCCGCTCATCCCGGAGTCTCTTAGCTGACTGTTGGCGTTATAAAAGCCCAACGCTTCATTGCACAAACATAGTCGAGGACCGGAAGGCAGCCAGGCGGGCATCGTCGATTCCAAAGGCCTAAGTGAACTGAAACAGGAGCTGGAGGGGGAGCGGGAGCAGAAGTGGCGTCGGGAAGCGTTCACCACTTAACAGGGCACACAACTTGGCCCACAACTCGGCTCAAGAGTTGGCGATATCGTTTCTGCGCACGTGAGCATAAAATACTTTACGGAAGCCTCTCCCCGGAGTCTGTGGCAAAGACAAGAACTCAAAATGAAATTAATTAAAACAATATAAACAATAAGCGAGAGACATGCGAGCTGCACCCAGTAGAACCGAAGCGCTGAGCATGTGAGGCAGACATGAGGTAGTGATTTCGCTCTGCCCAACTTAAGGTTACGAATATACCTTGTTAAAGCTGTGTGCTCTTCGAAAACTGAGTGAATTTTTATATATTTTATTGAATTCAGTTTATATGAAGAATACAAGAACCACAATTCTATCAAATTCAACTGGTTTAAAGCAACGACTTGGGAATTTACATAATGCCTCTTTTGCCATCACTCAAGCGAACTTCAGAAGAAATCAAAGCAAATAAAATAAGCAAATTATGAGCGAGATAAAATAAATTCAGCCTGGGTCTGGCGGAATTGTTGAGTGCGGAAGATTGGACATTGATAGCCTACGTGGTCAGCCAGCTAAGGAGAGGCCGCTGGAGATGGGACCGAAAAGACAGCGCAAAATATGGCAGGGTAAATATGTTTCAAATATTTATGCGCCCATTCTGCCCTTCACCTATTTTTGCGGATGCGAGCACTCTTTGTCTTCGGCCTGACAAAAACCGCGGGTCCCCAAGAAGGCTCAAAGACCTCCTCCTTCTGTCCTTGCGGTTGCCGTTTCCCATCAGAGTGAAGGGGAAACGTCGCCCGAGACACGTTTTGGCAATGAACACGAGAAAGGAACGTGTGTTTATTTTTATTTGTGGGCCCACAAAAGGTGAACACCAGGGAAAAGGTGGCCGGAGACTGCGATGTGCTGGATCCCGGCGAAATTTATGGGACAGCGGGGCTCATAAGCGCCACACTGTGCAGTCCTTGCCGCGGCGCAAAGGATACGTGGAGCTCAGGCCGGGCTGATTGAATTTTCCATTGCATATTTGCGGGCGGCTGTTGTAAATTCTTTTTTGCCATCTAATTGGAAGCCTGAAAGGAGCAGAGGTGCCGCCATCTAATTTAAGATATAATTCACTGAACGGCAGAACATCTCAAATAGTCGCCAATATTTGCTTGAAGAAGGGAGAAATAATTTAATTTTCCTAAAGAAATATTAATAAAATCCTGTTCTGCACATTTAAATTAAAATTGGATTTTTTCCTGCCATCTGTTTGCTTAAGAAATTGAATTTTTATATGAAAATATGTGATTGGATTAAGAATAACAATTTCAAACTAAAGAGAACTACTGTGAGAATACGTAGAACTGAAAATTATAAAGTATATATTTTGAAACAAATGAAAAAGTTAGCTATTCGCTCGTCCTATGTGCTTCCTGAACCTCTTTCTTTCTTAATGTTTGTCCAAGCAAATATTTGCTCAGGTCTTGGTTACACGTTCACTCTCTGGTGCCGAGGATCTGTGCACATAAAATGCAAAGGTAAACAGAGTCCTTAGAGGCGAACACACCTGAGAGCTGGTTGGGGTCTGGGGGCTGGGATCGCTCTGCTCGAGCAGATGCGGGCTATTAACAATGTTGCCACTTCATTCAAATTAAGCACGGACCCACGACTTCAGCCTGTCCCTTTCCCCGGACTCCGTGCGGCTGCCCTCTGGCCTACGTGACGGCTACCGCAAAACGTCTTTCGCCTCAATGTTCAAATTTTAATCGCATTTCTTGGTCGTGGCTGAGTCCTTTTCACTTGCCTTTCCTTCAGCTTCGACACTTGAACGGAGACAGAGCAGCAAAGGGGTTTTTCTGGGCCTGTCCTGTCTGGGTTTTGTCCTTTGGCCCGCACCTCAGTCAGTCATTTGTCTTTGCCCTCGCCGTTTGCTGCGTTTCCCGCAAAGCGAAAATGGAAATTGGTTTTCTCTGGGTTACTTACTGTCCTTACCCGAAGCTACCCCACCGGCACCCACTTTCCGTCCACCACCCACCGTCTACTCCACCGTCAACGGCCACAATAACATTCATTTAAAATGTAAATAAAGTGACAAATTACCTGAATTAGTGACACAACGTACAGCGCACTTACGCTGCTCTTTTCGACTCGTCCTGCCATTGCCATTCCCTCCTCTTCCTCTGCCTGCTCCCTCTTCGAGGTATTTACTTTTGTTTTTAATTTAAGGCTCCCAATTTAGCTGTTGACTTTGGTTGGCGAAATGTGCTTCTGGTGAGTGAGTTGATGCCGTGAGAGAGCTAATCGGAGGGGTAATCGAATGTCCTTCGATGGAGGGAATGGTGAGACAAAAATCTGTGCCGGGGACTTAAAGGCGCTCCTGCCTCGTCATATTTTCCCGCTTGCCAGGAAGGAGAGAACTTTAAAGCATTTGCCCAGCCAGCTATTAAATTCAATTATTGCCTCAGCACAATATTGAATCAACAGCAGCCGCGCCGACGGAGCTCTACGCACTCTCGGGTGGCGCCTGGGCCCGGGCCAGGGCCAGGGCATGCTTAAGTCCTTCGCACAGCTGTCGAGTAAATATTTAATTTACGAAATTCCATAATAAAATTTTCGTTCAGCGCCGCCGCGTCTTGGCTGCTGGAGTTGTTGTTCTTTAAGGCAGCTGGGTTTTCATTTCGCATGCCAATTGTTTGGCAAGTGTCAAAATAATAACAAGCCACCCCCCAGCAAGGTGAAGTCCCAGTTGCAACCCTCGAGAAGGCGGTGCATACCAATGCCAAGTGTCAGAATATTTTGACAAATTTTTTATGTTAATTTCGTATTAATAAAATAAATATTAAATCAGTGCGGCAAGGGATGGCGCCGAGGGTGGCGATGACAAATGGCGGAGGCATTCGGCCCGATGACTATATTAGAGGGCAAAACCACTAATTTATCCCCAGAGAGTGGAGATCCCGGCAGCTGTTACCCTCATCCCAACGAATCTGAGCTCGTTGAACCCTCAACCGCCTCGGAGTTTGCTTTAATTGGAGCTTTAGCCGACTTCTCCTTAGCCGGCATCGGTTTATATTTCGGAAATTTAAAGACCCAATTTCGTTATTATATTATTTAATTTCGCACTTTCGACTCGTTGATTTTTATGGGATCTGCGGCGGCCTCCCCGCTCAACTCCTTCAACTGCCTCAACTGGGAAGCCCTTTGGCTAATTATTCGAGTTTAATGCCGCTACCCAAAATGTTGTTCGCCCATTAACAGCACACGTAGCTGCTTTTTGAGTTGTGCTTTAAGTCGTATTTAGTATTATTTCAGGCGGTGCTTAAAAATGTATTTGAAGGCATTTCCATTATCAATTATATTTATAGCCCAATATATTTATTCCAGGAACTCTGTTGGAATGTTTACGTTTCTGTGATACATTAAAAATAATATTTAACTTTATATTTTAATAGAACATTTCTTTCGAAGTAACGAAAAGTAGGATCAGTAGGCGGCGATGGAAACTTCAAACCGAGGAAAGGATAGGAACTCACAATTTTTGTAAATTCAGTATTAATTTTTATCTGGAGCTCTCAGGTCGTGTCATCTAGGACTGAAAGTTTCTAACTAAAAATTCATTTCCAAAATTCTTCCAACAAAATTTACTAACGCTTTTCCTTAGTTTCTTTATCCGTGGAGTTTTGGTGAGTGTTCAAGGAACCCCATGTGATAATAAATTTGATATTAAAAATGTAACAAAATTTGCTTTAAGGCACCAAACGAACCCATCATGTGTGGCAGCTTTGGCTTTGGCTGTGGGCCCTATGGCTATGGTCCTTCGGGACCCTGCGGACCATGGTGCGGCCCGTGGTGCGGACCCTGCGCCCTGTCGCTGGGACCCTGCAGCTACTCGTGCTGCGGCGGCCCCAAGGGCTGCGGGCCGTGCGGCCCTGCCTGTTGGCCCTACGGTCTGTACACCTGCTAGGCTTCAGAAGGATTTAAGGAACACATCAGCCATAACCCCAGGTGAGTGAAATATTCTTGGGAATCGAGGGGGGTGGCAATACAAATTTCATCCGCTTCCCGTGGATGCTGGAGCGGAGGGTTATCGCAATTCAATAACTGCACAAAGAGACGGCGCGCCGGCTTCGATTGTTTGGCTCGATTGTAAACAAAACTCTAATTTGAATTCTTGAGCCGAAGAGAGGAAAGTCGCATCAGTTTTGCGAGTGTGCAGGTGCAAAGGGGGGGAAAAAGCTGATTTCATTTCAGAGGCCTCACCCGGCGTCGGGTGCCGTTGCCAAGAGAAAAGCGGCATCCGAGGATGGGGACTGCCGTGTGTGTTGGCTTTATTACAAAATTTTTCGTGCTTTGGCCTTTGTTTGTTTGAACTGCCGTTTGGCATTCGGCCGCCTGCAGTGCGTATGAGGCCAGCATCCAATTTAAAGCCCCCCATTGGCATCCCCTAACTGCGGGAATGTCGGCCCTTTCGAAATTTGCAATGTGCACAGCTTGAAGGCTGGGTAATCTCGTACATTAACTATATTTCATTTTCTTTGCAGGTGGGTCCGTGATAAGCATTTGGAAGGAGTGAAATTTGATTACGCAGTCATATCCATGGTACTCATTAAAATTTGGAGCAAACCTAATGCCTAGTAAATTTGTGTGCTTTCTCAGGGGGTCGGGGGGAAAACTCATTGGAGCCTCGAAATGATCCCAGCCATGAGCAAATTTGTCGCCTAAGCCTTTAACGGCTCTTGGGAATCAGAGGTCTTAGCGTGTCTGTTCGTTTGGGAAAGCCAGTAGGCATCTCTGCTTTCATCGCATGAACCTGTGTACTTGCCATTTGCAAACATGTCTCGGCAAATGGCTTCCGGCTACGAGTTCTCCCTCCTTGCCGCCTACGCAGTCTAAATGAAAACCGAAAGTCATGCCTAGAGAAAGTTTGGCATCCTCTGTTGCTTTGCGATGTGTCGCGTTATTTACGAGTTTTTACAGTCACTCTAGAGCCCTGAAAACTCTTTCTGGTATGTCGACTTGACGTTTTTAATTTAACGCAACTCCTTCGCTAAGCGGAGAGGCACATGAGCCTTCGGTAAGCAGCCGGCACAGCAGCGGAAAGGCAGAGCCTTTGGGATTAAGCAGGCATTTTATGGGCAGGCACAGACATCGGTATCTAATCTGAGGCCAAAACTATCTCCACTTTTCCCAGCAGGGTCCAGCTCTTCGATAAGCCTTAAAGCGCATTGTGGTCAGCTTTGGTGCCTGCTGTGTATCACATTGCTTTTGGGTCCAGATTTTGACTTTAATGCGATGTGGGGGACTTAAAGGAGTCGAAAGCCCAGGTGACCGAGTCAAATATTGTTGCCAGACATGGGTTTTATATATGGAACGCAAAGGGCAAAAGTACCATTATTTATGGCATGTAATACAATACAAGTTGCATGCAGAGGATATCGACAGATCAACAAGATCATCGCCTAATAAGGTTCAAGAGGAGCAACTTTTCGTTGATATCACCGAGTCTCTAATCTAGAGTAAGGGCCTTCCAAGTGGCCTTAGTCGAAGAACCACGGATTGCGTCGGTCACTAAGGGTAAAATTAAATTAGTAGAGCAAGTAACAAGGACTGCCGTTCTGATACAACGGGGTATCTAAGTCCAGCACTGGCAGTCTCATGGCATATGAGGATAACCTACCGTCTCACAGCCGCACCTTCCAATTAAAACTCTTCAGAACGTCCTGGATATCCATACTAAAAACGTTACGAATCCCTTTAAAGAAATTAACCAACATGCTCAAAAGGGAAATAGAATACAGCGGACATTGGTTGCTGCTGCGAAGCGTTGGATTATGATTCCTACGGGGACCCCTCGAGGATATAAACTTAGTTAAGGGACTCCTCCACAGATAAACAAAAGGGCGCTGATATCGTGCATCTAATACCAAGAGGATCTCCTATTTAGGTGCAGTAACCTTGTTTTAACCAATTTATAGGGTAACTTTATTATTGTATGTGGAAAAAAAGTATTAAGTAATGTGTAGGAATGAAAACATCCTCCTAAGATGGTCCGAATGATGGATACTTTTCAGTCTCCTCCGAGACCGCAGTGATGTCAGAATCAAATTCGTAGTAGTAACACAGTTTTCCAAAATTGAAGTAAACTCATTTCAACTTTTATAGCTTGTATTAGCTTTTGCATTTATTAAAACATTGTATAAAGTATATTTTAAAACGATCGGACTCACAAGTCAAGGTGGGGTCTGCTGATTAAACCAATGGTGGTTTATCAGGGATGTCGATCATTATGAGCTTCTCTTCCTTCCTTAGGCCTGGGGCTGCACGCATCGGGTGTTCTCGGGCAGATCGCAGATTCCCTTGAGCGCATTGAAGTACTTGCTGCCGCAGCTCACCTGCAGTGGCTTTCCGTAGCGGCAGACGTAATAGTCGGAGCAGCTCTTCAGCGAAGCCAACATAAAACCGTCGGGCTTATTACGGCACACATACTTGGTGTAGGTGGCAATGCTCAGTTCCTGAGCCTGAGGAGCAGCCAGATGCGCGGCCTCTGCCAGGGGTGCCTTGGCGGGTCGGATGGGTCTAGCTGGGCGTACCTTCACGGAGGAGACCTGAGCCTTAGCGGCGGAGCTTCCGCTGCAGGCAGTGGTTACCTCAGGACCACAGGTTGTCGTAGTCTCAGCCGGGCCGCAGGTTGTTGTAGTCTCAGCCGGGCTGCAGGTTGTTGTAGTCTCAGACGAGCTGCAGGTTGTTGTAGTCTCAGCCGGGCTGCAGGTTGTTGTACTCTGAGTAGCTGCTGGAGAGCAGGTTGTTGTAGTCTCACTTGCGGCTGGAGCACAGGTTGTTGTAGTCTGCGAAGTCGATGGAGTGCACGTTGTTGTAGTCTGCGAAGTCGATGGAGTGCACGTTGTTGTAGTCTCACTTGCGGCTGGAGCACAGGTTGTTGTAGTCTGCGAAGTCGATGGAGTGCACGTTGTTGTAGTCTCAGCTGGAGCACAGGTTGTTGTAGTCTGCGAAGTCGATGGAGTGCACGTTGTTGTAGTCTCACTTGCGGCTGGAGCACAGGTTGTTGTAGTCTGCGAAGTCGATGGAGTGCACGTTGTTGTAGTCTGCGAAGTCGATGGAGTGCACGTTGTTGTAGTCTCACTTGCGGCTGGAGCACAGGTTGTTGTAGTCTGCGAAGTCGATGGAGTGCACGTTGTTGTAGTCTCACTTGCGGCTGGAGCACAGGTTGTTGTAGTCTGCGAAGTCGATGGAGTGCACGTTGTTGTAGTCTCACTTGCGGCTGGAGCACAGGTTGTTGTAGTTTGCGAAGTCGATGGAGTGCACGTTGTTGTAGTCTCAGCTGGAGCACAGGTTGTTGTAGTCTGCGAAGTCGATGGAGTGCACGTTGTTGTAGTCTGCGAAGTCGATGGAGTGCACGTTGTTGTAGTCTCACTTGCGGCTGGAGCACAGGTTGTTGTAGTCTGCGAAGTCGATGGAGTGCACGTTGTTGTAGTCTCACTTGCGGATGGAGCACAGGTTGTTGTAGTCTGCGAAGTCGATGGAGTGCACGTTGTTGTAGTCTCAGCTGGAGCACAGGTTGTTGTAGTCTGCGAAGTCGATGGAGTGCACGTTGTTGTAGTCTGCGAAGTCGATGGAGTGCACGTTGTTGTAGTCTCACTTGCGGCTGGAGCACAGGTTGTTGTAGTCTGCGAAGTCGATGGAGTGCACGTTGTTGTAGTCTCACTTGCGGCTGGAGCACAGGTTGTTGTAGTCTGCGAAGTCGATGGAGTGCACGTTGTTGTAGTCTGCGAAGTCGATGGAGTGCACGTTGTTGTAGTCTCACTTGCGGCTGGAGCACAGGTTGTTGTAGTCTGCGAAGTCAATGGAGTGCACGTTGTTGTAGTCTCAGCTGGAGCACAGGTTGTCGTAGTTTCAGCTGGTGTGGGACCGCAGGTTGTCGTTGTCTCAACAACACCAGGAGCACAGGATGTCGTAGTCGTAGCTGCTCCGGGAGCGCAAGTAGTAGTCGTTGAGTCGGCACAGGGTGCTGCTGCTCCAGAATCTCCGGCAACTGCGCCAACCGAAAATGCTGACTGAACCTCAATGCAGCCTGTGTTATAGTTGACACATCCCTGAACCTTGGCGTCGAAGAAGCGGGAGCAAGTGTTTACAAGGGCCACTGCGGACTGACACTCGTAGTACTGGGAGCAACTTCCCGGGACGAGGGCTCGGAATCCGTCAGGCTTGTGAGCGCACACATAACGCCTGTAGAGCTGATTGTTGATTGTCTTCACAGCGGGCTGCACACTGGCAGCACTGGTGCTGGCCACCAAAATGGCGACACAGGCAAGTACTGCAAGAGGGAGACGGGTTAGTCTAGGTTCGACCTGGCGGGTCCGAAGTCCTTGGGTCCATACCTATCGCACTGTTCATTCTGTTGGCAGCTATTCCTTCGTGTGGCTATTTGGAGCTGCGTTAGACTCGTAGGGAGTACTGGGCTCGAATGATTGTTTCGCAAGTATCCGCTAGCTTTTATATGAAAGCCTCTTTCAGATGATATGAACCATTGACTGGTCTTATCAGTATTTCTGATATATAAAAGGGGCACTCACTGTGCCTTTGACGGCGACCTTGATTTTGGCTGGGATGCTGATTTGATGGCGTGCACTATCTCTTGGATACAGTTAGGTGCCTGCCTCAAAGATTTTAATTTCTTTAATTGTTTGCGCACGTCGAAACTGGAAACACGGGGAATTTCGGGGACACGTTTCCCATTTCCTTTCATTGATCATAAGATTTCAGTAGAGTTCGTCACATACAAATAACATTGCTGGTAGCAAAATTCACGCTAAATGTTCACTATCGGCCAACAATGTCGGAAGGGGTTCCGGCTCCCTTCCGGCCAACCCCCAGAACTCAAGTTCCCCCCTTCTCGATGTACTATCATGCGTGTTTGTGTTCGGTCAGGCCTGGTGACGTTAATTTATCAAAGGAATTTACAATTGTTTAATTAATTAGATGCATACTGCAGGTGCACAAAGGCATTCAATGCATAGCGTACATAGCTGGCGTGCCCAGCAACAAATAGGCAGGCCTTGATTTCAACTGCATATATTTGACATCTATGTCTTGCGTGAAATAATAAGAGTAAGCGACATTTCATAGTTTAAATAATACTAATAAATATGTAACAATTTTTTGTTTTAGTCTCAGAACTTTATTATAGGATGTAAATGGTTTATGCAATTGCAATGTTCAGTTTATAGGTTAACGATATATATGATCAACGTAAAAATTGTCATCTAAGTACATATTACATGGTATCCTTTAATTTGTAGATTATATATCTGCCTGTTCAATAGGGTTGAAATTGCTGCTACTCCCTGTAATATTCATTGTATTCAAACTGGCACTCCACGAGTGCCGGGTAGAAACAGCTGAATATCGACAACAACCAATGTAGTAGAATCGAACTGTACACGAAACCGCATTTAATATTGATAATGATACAAGTATAGTACATGACGATCTCATATCAATTGTGGGCCGGAATCCGTTGTATGTAATTGTAAGCCATGTCACATGAGATACAAATACAGAAGTCAATAACTTCGTAGGTTGGATGAGTCTTTGTTAATAAGAAAGGACATCTGTAGTCCTTTCTGGAAAAACAGATTACTTGATTAGGATGGGAAAGAATGAAGGTACTGCAGTGAAGATAAACACTCTTATATAGCTATTGATTTCAAATGATAACTTATTTCTGCCAAACTAAACCGAAAATGATTCAAAACCATTGGAAATGACCTCATTAAAAATATATAAATTATAGAAGCTGGTTAACCTAGAAAAGGGAGATATAATCACAAACAAAAAAAAAAAAATAAAAAAAAAAAAAAAAAAAAAAAAAAAAAATTTAGGAAATCAAACTGGTTAAAAGGAAAACGGCGAAGTTTTTAAACAAACTGGGGGAAAGTAACATTTAAGTCAGGATTTCCCGTGGAGTATCTACAAATTTTAAGGAAAAACAAGAAAAAATATTAATAGAATGTCCATAATGTACAGTTCTTAACTTTTAAATAATTTGTACTCCCTAAACTTTTTCCTTGGCCGTCCTCTGATTTATTAATTTATTTTCTTGTGATCAAATCTTAATACATCAACTTCAATTTACCCATTTACATATTTATACATACATACATATATACTAAAAATGTTGCAAGGATGTTGCGAAAGTGTTTTGCCAACATTATTTTACACTTGACTTGTCGGTGAAAAAGACAAACAAACAAAAGACAAAAATACGGAAAGCAAAAAGAATCCCTTAACCCTTGAGCGAACCCGACAGATGCGAAATTGACTTGAATTATCGAATTTCGGGCTTAGTCAGGGCTGCGACCCTTTTACACAGCTTGAACTCAAGTTCAGTTGGCAGAATGAAGCGGAGTCAGGCTACTCCGGAGCTTAAATCAAACGGAATATAAATCAGTTTAATGATTTCTCTGCCAACAAAAAAACGGAAAGTAGGGAGACCTTGGGTTTGCCTTCTGGCTCGGCGCCCGGAACCGGAAGTCGGCAAACTGTTTGGCAAAAACATTGAAGCCAATATAAAAATGTTGCTTCCGCTTTAACATTCACGCATTCTCGGAATCAGTCTGCAAGCGACAGACTCGGTAACACAATGGCACCTAATTACTTTTCTGTATTTGCAAAAGGTGGATTGTATTGATTGACAAGCATTTTAGATGAGCTGAAGATTATAGAGAATTTTTTTTGTCATTACTAATATTAAGTTTTAATGATTTGTCAGACGTCCTGCCTGTCTATGACTCATTAAAAAAAACATAAAGAAGCACGTTACTGAAAAGTTATCGGAAATGCCATCCGACAGATACGTTGAATCTTCTGCATACACTTGATGCTAGAACTCATATAGAAAACGGGATATAATTTATTCGATTTTTAAAATATACTAAAACATAATAAAGGTGACTCTGATTAACTAACATTACAATAAGTGTTTAACCTTTTTGTTGACTTTTTTGCATTCGATCATATTCTTTTGCTCTTCTTCGCTCAAGCTTCTCCTTTTTCCTCTGCGCATTCTGCTCCCGTGCCTTGGTCCACTCAGCGAGTTTCCGCTGGCTGTGCTCCTTATGGACAGCTACCTGTTTCTCGGTCTTAAGCTGGTCCCTTCGTGCCTGCTCCTCAGACTGCAAAAAAAAGGATCGAAATCTTCTATGGACCCACTTCTTGAAGTTGAACTTCTTTTTCCTTTTATCCTGAGGTGTTACTGGTGGACCTTCCAGCTGTACGGGCTGCTGCCCAATACTATCGGTTTTTGTTCTGGCTCGGTACTTCATTCCGCACACAAAAAGAATTAAAAGGACAACAATGACAGCAACGGCCAGGATGGCAGTTACCACCTCCGGCACTTCCCATTCCCAGTCCAGTTTCCGCTTCAGCTTCTGGCAGTCTTCAGGAGTCATCAAATCCACATCCTTATAGAAAGCCGAGGAATGGTAATCATTCGGTGCATTACTGCCAAGCAGATCTCTACACTTGGCATGCGCCTTGATCATCCATTGCTCGGGTCTGCTGATGGGACTCATTATTTGCAGTAACTAATATTTTTGAGTATTTTAGAGCTATGTGGGACTTATGTATATGTGTATCCGATTAGCCCACTAAGTTTATTCCCAAAAAAATATACATTTTAAAATTCTACCAGACTGGATCTGCATATTAAGGTATAATAGTGGAGGTGTAAATTAGAATTTGAGGTTTAATAATACGTAAATATACCCTTGCAACCCATGCGGACATCTATATCATATAGCTGCCATATGAACGATTGGCAATTTTTCAAGAAAAAATTATAACTTACTAGCTAAGAACATAATTTGGTATAATTTAAGATATGGTCATTTTGTAGGTATTATTCTGAAATTACAATTTTAATTTTAATGGAGGAGAAAATACAAAACTGTGAATCTAAAACTGTAACTGAAAATATGTAAATATAGTTTAGTTTTTTGAATTCATAATGATCCAATTGTAAGCTGCAAGGATATACGAACTTTGACTTGCCAAAGTTAGCTTCCTTTCCTGTTAAAATTATAAATTTAAGTTATATACCGAGTAACAGTAAAAGGATACAAGGATAATATAGGCTTCGAAGGGAAAAGGAAGATCGGGAGAACAATATATAAGTATAAATTTAAGCTAAGCAAATGTACTGATTGATGAAGATGGAAGTTATTATAATATAAAGTTCTTCTACAAATTAGTCGAATTTCTAATCGTGATTTTGATGCAATATACGACTTCTTCATATTCTCCTATTTCCATTTCATTTGTAAAGTCGATGGGAGTAATCATTTAAAATAGTCTTGAGAAGATTGGTGCTTAAGGTTATTTAGGCTGAATCTCCGAAATCATAATTTTACTCAAATTGCAGGTGAAAAACGTTAGGTACCGAGTATCTAACAGCTTTCTTACTTGTTTTCTTGATGGAATGAGTAGAGTACAGAGGCTTTGCAAGCGACTTGGACTGACATGGCAGCACGATAAGCAGACGTGTTTGAGTTCCAGGTTAATTTATTATTGAAACTAATGTTGTCGTCTATCAGTAGAAGGGATGGAAAGGGGAGGTAGGCGCAAATTATGAAACTCCACTTGACAAATGTCAGTGACATTAATTAATCGCTAAGGTATGACAGGGATGGGGAAGGAGCGCACGGTGAGCTCAGGCGCAGCAAGAACCACGCACAGGGTAATTAGGATGTTGAGGGCATTAAGGACTTTAAATTAAATATCTATTGCTTCAATATGAATATTATTTATTCCGTACTACTTTCGTAAAGAGCTTGTCAAAGGTAGAAGTATAGGTTTACAAATAAAATTGCAAATTTAAATTGGATTAGAAATAGGGTTGAGATCTACTACGGCGATCTAAAAATCTATAATAACTACAAATAATTATAAATATTATGTTGCTTATATTGGTATTGGCTCGCTTTTCAATACCTTTCTGAGTCCTTCAGTCTCTTAGTTTATTCCACAAAGGAGAAACTTTATCTCGTGCAGTGTTCGAAGCATAACTGCTTGATTTGCGTTTGGCAAACGACATTGGCCATATGGAAAGGTTATGATTTATGTCAGGCCGTGAACAATCCATATAAAAACTTATTTTTATCATCCTCTCTCGTTTGGAGTCATCAGCATTTTGGAGGCACACAAAGCAAATCCCTTGGCAATATCCGAACCCAAAAGCCGTCCCGCATCCCCAAGACACCCCGCTCAGCATCGCCGAGAATGTAAAAAACATGCAACCCATAAAGCCGGTAAGAAACGTGTCCATACGTGGAGGTGTGCCTGTGCCTGTGCGAGTGCATAAAAAGTAACACCGAAATAAAAATAACTGAAATATGCGCACAGGCCCGCCGCACATACGCCTTTACGATTGCTGAAGGAGTAAAAATTGTAACGGCCCCGGAATGTACACTGTACAGTGTACTGTGGAATTTACACGCTAAATGCGTCCCAGAAGAGAGCAAGCCAAAGTCATTAAATGCTTGTTGGCCAGGTAGGCAAGGGGAGCTCCCAACCACGGGGACTCCCCCGAAGACACACTCGTAGGCTCCGCAAAAAGGTTTTACATGTCATTGCGGCCCAGCCAACACCAACACCAACACACACCCGGTATAGTGGGGAGCCAGAAATTGACATAAATACATAATGAGCCTCAATTTCGCCCCCAACATCTGAGCAAATCCATGATGGCCGGGACTGGGGCTGAAGTGCGTGGCGCTGTACACGATATGTCTGAGGCTAAAAAGCGTACTTTTACTTTAATTTCCCGCTGGAATTGACCAAGAAACCGAGGCAGCCAACGGCGAAAGTACAGACTAAGCCAAGAAAGCGAGCTGTCAACATTTTGCCATCAAAGCGCCTAGTTGTATGCAATTAATGTGCTTGACTTCAGTACGGTTTGGGAAAAACTACCTTCTAAGTATGTATATATACGTGTGTAGGTAGTATATATGGGGCTAAATAGCACGCAGTTGAACCGAGAATACATCGAACTTCAGAGGCCCTTCCAGAGCGCGCAGTGCTTGTCCGAGTAATGTAAACAGAGCCAGGCAATTTATTAAGGGAAATCTGATTTTTATATTAGCTAATTGTTTACGTGAGCTGCAACACCGACCTTATCTTATCGAATCAGAAATTACACCAAAGGAGCACCGCCCAGATACCGCACAGAGTTGGAATTTTCATATCGGAATGGGTACTGGCAGCAACAGATACTTAAGTCGTTCTTGGCCGTGAATCACCCGGCAGCAGTTGGTGGAAGTACCCAGCGCGTGTATAGAGTACATCCCGCCCACGACGACACGGTTTTGGCCTGCTCTAATATTAGGGACAAGTTGTTGGCAGGCAAAGTTCACACGAAGCCAAAGCAGCGAACATTCCCGTGAGACATTTTCAATTATTTATTATTTATGCCGGGCGGGGAGGGCAGTGGCCATATGTGTCGTGTCTTGTTCTATGTGCCCTGTCAGTTGACAAATTTGCAGCCAGGCAGTGACGAGCTTTAATGTGGTCCAGGACACCAGGACCTAAAGGTCCTGCAGACAGCCAGACGCCAGAAACGTGGAAATTTCGTTAAGAAAATTATTTACATTTGCAAATTTTATGAGCTTTGTTCCAACCAAAAGAAGGCTGGCAGGTGGGCGGTGGTAGGACCGAGCTCCCAGCTCCCTTAAACACGTCTGAATGTTTAATTTAATGCAGTGTGCGAGCGAACCCCACACCGCCTCGGATTCCTGCCACGCGAGCAGGAGTGGAGACGCTCCCAGCGCCCACTCCACACGTGTGTCGTGCTTTTTAACCGTATTAAATAACATCCCTGTTGGCGTTTATTAATGGCGCAAACTTTTAATGAGAATGTGCATATTTAATTGGAAAGTCAAGAGAGAGTCAGAGGGAGTCAGCTGAGAGAATTTGGCGCTGCCCTGGCAACCGCTAAGATTCTTTTTGTTTCGCGGGGGTCACCGGTGCCCCATTTCCTCCTAGCTTTTGCTCTTGGCTTACCTGGCACCTGGGAATGGAAATAGGAGCCGGGGTGGGAGTGGCACTACGAGTGTGGGAGTGAGAACGAAATGGGTTCTGGGAATGCTACTTAGCGGCAACATCTCATCAGCATTAATGTGCCCTGGTCGTCGTCATAATCAGCGCTGAGGTCGCAAACGCAAATTGCCTTGCCGTTTCCCTGGCTTTTGTTACGTTTTTAGGCAGCTGGCAATTTAAAATGCGAACTAATTTGAAGGGGATATTAAATCCCGGCGAAAGGGGTTTCGTGCCAAAAATGGCAGGCGTGCATATTTGACACAGTTTTCTGTTACGAGCTCTTAACTCGGTCCACTCGGAATTAGGGGTTAAAGAGAATGTTCTTTTCAAAATTCATGTGTGGGCGTGCGAAGGGGCTAATATATACATATACCATTTCAAAAAAGTTCTTTATAGAAAACTCATTATTCAAATGCGATTGCCTTTTCAATTCAATTAATAATAACAAAAAAAAAACAGGCCGTAGTACTTGAAATGGCTAATTTGATTAAAACTTGCTGCCTCAGAAGGCAGTTACTCAAATGTGTTTCTGTTATTTAAACAAAATAAACTCTCAGATGAAGTGAAATCCCAGCTTTTAGTTTATTTACAGTTAGTCAACAAAATTAATTGAGCTGCAGGTGGAACATTTCCCCTAACTTTGCTTGCCTTTTTTTGCCAGTACAAAGTTTTGGAAACCCTCAAAACACAACACAACATAACATTTTTTTTAAATTCCCAAAATTTTTGCGACGTAGCGAATGAAAGCGCCAATCATGTGCACATCTGCAGAGCGAGCAAAAATACATTTCGGACGTCCAGGCGTATACGTAACATTCCAACAAATTCGTTCATGAGTTGTGTTAGGTCGGCCGGGGCACTCACAAAAATAAACTGAAATTGTCAAATAAATGTATGTATTCAAATTCGAGCCAGAGAAGAGGGGTAGCGACCGGGACGAGGGCCGGGGCAAGTATCGCGTTTCTGTTGAAAAGTATGCAACGGTAATGGACTTTTAATGTTTGTATTTTTACGATGCTACGTCCTGAATACTCCTGGCTGTGACGGTCGCTGGTTGGTTAGTGAAGAGCAACGACTCGCTTGACATTATTATTTTTGTAGAAATATAAATTGTGGAATTTTTTGCAGAACAGGTTGCTGAAGAAAATGGAGTACTGTACTTGGAAATGGCCAAGCAAGCAAAGTGTGTGTGTGTAATGCATGCGATTTCTTTAGAATTAGTTCTGCACTAACTTGATTTTTAATTCGAAATCTTTGGTCTTTGGTCTTTGACGTCTTTGTGGAGTAAAATGGTTTGGTCCTCTCGCGTTAAGGAATTTAGTAGTGCGATTTCTTTAGAATTAGTCCTGCACTAACTTGATTTTTAATTCGAAATCTTTGGCCTTTGGCGTCTTTGCTGAGGAAAATGGTTTGGTCCCCTAGCGTTAAGGAATTTAGTAGTAATACAAGTTGTGGCGCAGTTGAAATTAGTTGGAAATTAAAGAGAAGCTTCATTGTAGCCAACAGAGTGTCAAATATTTATGACTGAAATCTAAAGTTTTTCGTTGGTAAATCCTTAAATACTATATATCCCCAAATATTATTTGTCTCTTAGTATTTTTTTTTTTTCGTAATAAGAATTAATGACCATTTAAAAATCTCTAAAATTCATGAAATATAAACATAAAGCACCCCAATAATATCTAATAATATCTCAAGTATTAATTGTCTGTTATTGTTTTTTTAATAAGAATTAATGACCCTTTATAAATCTTTGAAATTCATTACATAGAAAAATAATTAAATAATATCTTAATAATATTAATTTTATTACATAAAAATACTTTGAATAAAACATAGAAATGACACATTTTCATCCGGCAACCTTTTGGGAACCGTGTATCATCATAATCCCTCTACACATGAAGGAAACCCCCCGTTACGCTTAATTAAAAAGCACTTGGAAATTTAAATACCTCCATAGATGATGCTCCACCATCGCCGATGTCTGCGGACATAAATCCCAAGCCGGGTACGCAGACAAATGGCGGCCCATTCGACCCGCCAATTGTCAACTCGTTTCAACAACGGCTATTCCGAACCCGAAACGCATCCCGGCCTGAACTCATGTGGCATGGCATTAACCCCACTGCACCGACATCGACCGACAGACCGGCAAAAAAATGTTTGGCAGCAAAAATTATAAACCACTCGAGCATATTTCGTAAGTCCAAAGAGCAGCAGCCACTCCCCCGCCAGCTCCACCAGTTTCCCCAGAGCGAAAAATGTTTCATGAAAGGACGACTCAAAAAATCGAAGGGCAAAAAGTTGCAGCGGAAATGCGACCGAGCTAAACGGATCTGAGTGAGGGATATACATAAATATATATTTGTATGATGCGAGTGTTTGGTCGGATGTGCGATTTTTTATATGTAACTGCGATGCATAGTCCAGACCGCGTCGCGCCAACCGATAAATAAAAGAAATGTGGGTCCACGGTAATTCTCTCGCCCGAGAGCGTAACAAATTCTCCCCGCACAGGACCCGGTTCGGTATTTGCGTTGGGTTTTGGTTATTAAACAGTGGGGGCAGTCGGGCGGCAGTCACTCTCGAGACCAAGGGAATCCTTTTTAATATATGAGCATACTTTTTGGCTGCTGACAGCCAGAGTGCGCCGGGGGACCGGAAGCCAGTGGAATTATTTGTAAACGCTCGCGCGGACCGACCAGTGTGTGGGAGCAGTGCCCGCAGAATGTAACGCTATATAACGAAACAAAAGCTGGAAAAACGCTGCAAAAGCCGGGCTGCAGCGGCAGGGGGGATGCGAGACGGACGCCCCAAATGTCAGCCATTTATTAAGTTGGCCTGCCGAGCTGCAAAGGCAAAATGCAGCAGACGGGCAAATGGCTAACGGCAACTGTCAGCCCTAACCAGAAGTCGCTATCACTTAGACGATATGAGTCCAGTCCAGAGACATTTCTGGTTGAAGGCGCAGACAGTCTGAAGATATTTTTAAGCGGAAGGGAACTGTTCGAACTTCGCGGAATTTAATATTACTTTTTATTTTTGAAAGGCTTTTTAAATAAGCATGTCCAAGAAAAAACAAATGAAACCGTTTTGGGTGTAGGGGTATTTTTATTATAATTGTTCTCGTTATTCGTTATTCTCGTTGTTCGTTATTCTCGTTGTTCGTTATTCTCGTTGATCGTTATTCTCATTGTTCGTTATTCTAGTCTTTTGTTATTCTCGTTCGTTGTTTGTTCTTGTTCTTCTTTGTTCTCGTTCTCAAATCATCTAAAGGCCCAAAAGTTAGACTTGGAATCTTAAAAAATAAGAGTATACGAAACTAGCTTACGCTTTGTTTAATAATTAGTTTTCTGTTGTTGCTATTGCTATTGTTTTGGAGGATTTGGAATATATTTACTTTTCGTATCTTAAAGTTAAAATATGGATACCTCTTAATACTAAATTAATAATGTTTAGTTCTAGAACTCTTTTTGAAACGAACAGGCCATTATTATTATAACTATATAATAATTTTCAAGATTAAAAAAATAATTTGGATTTATATATGCTTAGTGGTAGTTCTCTGAAATCTCTGAGTATGCAATAATGTACATTTAGCTTCGAGTTTTGTTACATAAACAGCAGCTAGATTTTAAATAAGCCTTAAAGGCTTTGGTAAAATAATAGGGGGTTGAAAACATAAATTTTCGTTGGCCAAATTAATTGAAACTTTATTTGGATTATGAAATTAGCACATGGCCACTGAGTTTTTGCAGGATTAAGCGGTTTTTAATTAGGTTTCTCTTTTTCCAGCGGCTACCGATGGGTCGACGAGGCCGCTAGCTTTTGAAGTGGATCTTTAGGATGAGTGCCGGGTGGGGTGGCTTGTAAATGGTAGTGGCTTCAGTGGGTGGATGGATCCAAAAGTCTTTTATAAATTGGCGCCAGGCCTTAATTGTGCGGAAAATGTTGGACTAGAGAATTAAATGGGGAAAATATAAATAAAAACAATAATCAAATTCAATTAAACTTTGACTTGGAGGAAATTCGCATGCCAAATCGAAGTGGACGGCACTGGGAGCGAGGGAGCGGCAGTCGAGGCAATCAACCGAAAAATGTAAATGAAAATGAACAGAATGGCAACGAAGTTTCCTTGGCAGAACAAAAATCACTTATGAAATTTGATTGACTGCATCAATGAGTATGTGACTTCAACCACTGACAGATGAACCGAAACTCGCAGGGAAAAAGTTTCGTTTTTGCGGCGGAAACATCCTGACAATCCCGACTCAACTTTTCCCACAACCCGCCCGGCCCTCCAATCCCGCCTGCCGTCCTAGCGCTCATGGAAATTGACAATCAAATTGCAAATAGCTTTATCTTGTAGTTTGTTTATTTATTTATATCATTTCGTACACTTCCTGTGCACGCCAGGCAACAATGAGCAGGGCCGGAGGGAGTGCCGGAGTGGCGGGGCGCCGGAGATGGGACAGCTGGCGGCCATAGTTGTTAAGCTCGTCCTGGCCGCCATTTTGCTCGGTAGGCGAGCGAGCGGGTGTGTGATTGCCTGTCCTTTTTGGCCTGTTATCCTTGGCTTATGTTTTCAATTAAATTTCCATACAATTTTCATGACATGATGAAATAGCCAGGTCCAGGAACACATCCAGTGCCAGATCTCGACTCGACTCAGATGTGACTGACTGGACAATTGCGGCTCTGTGTGCGCGCGTGTGTGTCAGTCAGTCAATTTATTTAATAACCAACGCACTGCTCACCCACACGAACGCCTGTATATTTATGCCCGTATGTGAGGGCAGTCAGTCACAGACTGAATGTTACAGTAACCCACCTCCGATCCAAATCCTGTTGCATCATAAAAATCGGGAATTTCTGAATATACATATATCAAGAGCCAAATATTTTATTTCATTTCATTTTCACTTTAATAAAGTATTCGACCAAAAATAAAACGAAATGAATAATGCCCAGGCAGGCTGAGTACACTGATCAAAAATGAGATATTCTTCCAATCGTATTAAAATATTTAATTAAATATATGAGCCCTTAATTTTGAAAGTCGTATAGGTCAAACATTTATTTAATTTACTTTATCAGCTACATATTTCATATATAAAATCCTAATAAAATATCAGTTTAAAAATATCTAGAGAAAGTTACGATTTTTAAAATGTTTGCCTCATACCATCATCAACATAAAAGTAGCATATATTTATTTTTCAACTACATAAGTTATAAAGATATTTGTATTCCTAAAAAATAAATATAATAATCAAGGGATATTCTGTAAGTTAAACAATTACTGACTTAAATCAGTTGTATGTAGCTAGAAATAATAAACCTATTTTCAATTCTATAAAACATTGCTTGTAGCATTTTTATGTTACTCATTCTTACCGATTATTAATTTTATATTCTAATTTTTATTACCTATAAAAAAAATTGCACCCACTGACCAATTGCCAATAAATAGAACTTAAAAGAAATGAAAGCTGGTTCACCTAAATTTTTATCTGTGTGTGATATTAACTTCGTATTTATTAACTTCAACAATAATCTGCACACTTCTGTAAAAACAATTAAAATTTTAAAATCTTACTAATAGACCTGCTATGTATGTATTAAAGCTGTTATTGAAGTTGATAAGTGGAATATTGAAGTTATAGAGTTCCCACTGAAAGAAAGAGTCAAGAACTGGTGAGTTACAAGCTCGAAAAAATAAAATGTCTTCACTTGGTAAATTAAGAACTTGGTAAAGATGGCAACTTCCAAAAACAGCATAACAGCTGAATTGGGCATTGACTTATTTTTAAAATAGTCTCATTATCCCCTACTACTGCAGTCCGATATTTATGTTTATCGTAATTGATTTAGTTTGTTATTTATGTGGTCGATATTTCTGCGGAAAAGGCTTTTCTTTAACATCAAAACCTCATTTTTTAAAGAGACAACGGCGCCGTGGGCGTGGCAGGCTGCTGATTGACAGACAGGTTTAATAAAATAATAAGCCCAGGCATGCGAGTTGGCCAAACCATTACATAACAAAGGGAGAAATGAAAATAATTGAAATGGCAAAAAGTTAATTTCACTTATCTGAATCATTTGACTGGCAAGTGGAGAAACTTTAATGGACGGGGCAGAAAAGAATCAACCGGAGGGAGGAGTCTGCGACGGAAGAATGTGTCAGGTGAACAGCCCCTCCTGCGAGTCCCCCGGTTGGCACCCGAAGCATCATTTCAATCAAATGTTCTTGTTTATGACAGCCGCAACGAGTGTGAGGCCGACGCATGATTTATCATTATGCGACTCTGCCCGAGCCAGAGCCTGCCACGCCGGCCTGGGTCTGACCCGGATGTTATGCAACATAAGTATATGTTCAATATATAATGGCATAAAATATATGATAACCTGCCACATAAATAAAACAGCAGGAGCCCTGCAAATGTTACAAATGAACACACGTCAGGCAAAAATACATGTAATGGTACAGCGATAGGGAAAAAGTAAAAGGACTGAAATTGATTACATCCAGAGGAAAAACTTTGGAATTCCTACGCTTTTTTCGAGAAAACTACTGGCAGATAGCTTTTGTTTGGCCATATAGCGTTTGAGCCATATGAAAATAATAGGAATATAAATAGAACTTATCCAAATTATAAAATTAATAAAGCACTTTTTAGGTGTAAGGTGTATTTTTATTATAATAAAGTTGCTATATTATTCGATTTAATCTTGATTAAATCTTGCTGTGCATGTCAGTGTCCGTTTTGATGAACTTCCTTTTGTATGAATTAGAATCCCACGAATGCATTCGAAAACGCTGAAATGTGATATCGAATTAAGATATTTCTTGAAAAGGAAAAGGATAACACAGGCCGACAAAATTCTGACCCAGAAACCAGTATATACTTTTACAAAGGTTTTCGGTGCGCTGAATCCGAATCCGAGTCGAAATTCCCGAATTGGCTCTGGTTTCGAGATATCCTGATCTAAAAGTGCAAAAACAGCGTTTTCTGCCTATATTTGAGTATTGTAGCATCGAATTTGTTCTTTTACTGAAAATACTAAACAAACCATCTTAAAGTATATCCCTTGCCCTTTCAAATGCTGTTGAGTTTGATTAAATATCTCTTTTTTTCGCAGAGATATCGTACTTTGAAATTTTCATGTTAACGAATTTACCTAAAAAAAAAACATTATGGATAGGCCCTATGAAGCAAACTTTTCTTTGCACATAAAACAGCTTAAATCTGTTACTCGGGGTTTTTGGGGTCGATGATCACGAATCCGGACTCAAATTTTCAAAATTCAAGATGGCGGATCCAATATGGCGGTCCAAATTCGTAAAAAGTTACTGAATCAAGCTGAAACTGGGTATATGGGGGTCTTCGGGGTCTGTTTACCAAACTGAGATAAAATTCTGAAATTTGATGATGAAATTTGATGTTAGATTTTTATTTTTTGTAAGTAAAAAATGCAATATGGCGCCCATAAAACGACCATAAACGAAATCGCGGGGAATGTCAGGCAGCTCACTCGACAAAGAATACTCTATATCAATTTCAAAGTACGATATCTCAGCGAAAAAAAAAAGATATTTAATCAAACTCAACAGCATTTGAAAGAGAAAGGGTTATACTTTAAGATGGCTTTTTAGTATTTTCAGTAAAGAACAAATTCGATGCTACATAACCTCAAATATAGGCAGAAAACGCCGTTTTGCACTTTTAGGTTAGGATATCTCGAAACCAGAGCCAATTCGGAATTTCGACTTCGGATTCGGATTCAGCGCACCGAAAACCTTTGGAAAAGTTATACTGGTTTCTGGGTCAGAGGGTCGAGCTGATTTTGTCGGCCTGTGTAATCTTACCCTGCCTGAAGCCAAGGTGACACAATCATCAATTCACCTCCTGTGGAGTACCAGGAAAACATCCAGAACTTCAGAATCTAGGATCCCATTCTCTTCAATCTCCGGTAGAGTATCAGGATGTCCTGCCAGATTTGAGGTACGAGGATCCCAGTTGCTTTAAACCTCCATTAGAGGGTCAGGAAGACTGAAACAGGCTATCTTGTGGAGTATCTGGAAGACTTTCAGGATTTGAGAACCAAGGAGCGAGGACTTCGGCAGTAAACCCACCATAGAGGATCTGGAAGGCAGGCATGATATGAGAAAAGCAAAAATTTCAGTCGCTCTAATCCTTACAATGACAATGTAGAGTTGAATAGAGAGTTGAATTGAGTTTATATAGAGAGATCTTTGAGCTGGACAGAGATTCCCAGATACCTTTCATTGAGTGGAAGTGTAAGTTGCTGGCCGTTCTTGGTTATTTGTTCAGTTTCTTCATCTGGTTGCTGATTGTGTAAACCTTGAAACCCCTTGTGAACTTTCCGGATAAAAAAATAAAAAAAGGTTGTTGCTGTTATTGTTAAAAAAGAGTATACGAAACTAGCTTACCCTTTGTTTAATGACGAGTTGGCTACTGTTTTTTTTTTTACGTTTGTTGCTGTTGTGTACAGATACTCACAGATTGTTTAACTACACTTTTTTCTTAATGGATATTTTTCACTTTATGCTTAAAACTAATCGAAATAAGTGTTTTTCTTTTTTCTTAATGGATATTTTTCACTTTATGCTTACAACTAACCGAAATAACTGTTTATATAAAAATATGTACTTTTAATGTTTTTGTACTGAGCTAGGAGCTGTGCTCGCTCTGGAATTTGGAAATGAACTGAATATTCCTGGCAGCGTTCACAGTCATGTAGAATTTGGGGCCGATTAGAAAATCAAGGACTACTTGTTCGCTTACTTAAAACAAATAGTGAATCACTAAGATGGGTAACGCATACATTCCAATTTCCATATGTAAACATTTTTTTTTTTTGCACTGACTCAAGGCCACGCTCTCTCTTCTACCATTACAGTATTTAAGGGAACCCGAAAAAGTTCTAAAAACCGGTGGGAATGGCGGTATGCATATTAAAGTTTATACGGCCTCTGGCCTGACCCATGTCTAAGTACGAAGACACTCCTCGTCACTTCACTTAAGTAAGCCCTGAACTTCGACGTGTATAGCTTAATTACGTAGAGTGGTCTTAATAAAATCAAATCAAATGTGATAGAATCTAAAGTGAAATGAAAAATCAACTGGCGTCGTCAATTAAAAAGAGCCAATAGATAAATGAAACTGCATGGCAGTTCTACGGTCAAAAGGCAAACCTACAAGTGGCGAGAGCTCGGCGGCAATCAGCCGGACAGACAGGCCATTCGATGGATGGTGTTTATCCAGGATTCAGCTGGAATCAATAGCGGCGCGGCGCGTTTATTGAATGAATTAGACGGCCATCGCATAGAGTAGCCATTCGATGGGGATTCCATTGACTGGTCAGCCGGCTCGTAAGCCTAATGTAAACCCTCCCCCGAATGCTCCGCGCCGGCAGATGTCGTTGGATCTACACAGAAAACGTCCATTAGCTAAGCAGATTAATTGCTAAAAGGTATTTAATTCGTGATTCCTTTATATTTCAGAGCGCCTTCCACCACTCCGCCGCAGTGCCCTGGAAGCACTCATCCAGTCATCCATCGCTCCAGCCTGACGCATTTTTCACTTCGTGCGCTCAGCTTTTCCTTTATTCCGCTCGGCTCTCTACTTTATTTTTCTGTTCCACTCCACGCTGTGCTTTTTGAGCTCCTTCGAAATATGGCGTTAAGAATATCCCCCTGCCTTTATTTTTGTCACTTTTTAATGCTTCATTAGCTGCTAATGGATTCGGGGTACGGACTACTGAAGGTCGGGAAACGTGGCAGTGCCTGTGATTTGCCTTTGTGTGACATTCGCTTTAAAAGTGTAGCAATACAATGCGGTTTTCCGAAGAATCCTAATACAGACCAAATAACCGAATTGAAGAAAGGTAAGTGAATGCCTCGCCAAGGACATCTGACAGTCTCGCAACGATGTACATCTACACAGTCAGCCCATCCATACAAGGCAAGGGAGATGGTAAAAAATAGAAAAAACTTTAGTGATTTATGTGCAAATAAAACAGAAAAGCTAGTTTTATGCCCCGCAAAAGCAAAATGAAAAGGGGGAGTGCTATTTAGGTGGCGATGAAGTAGGACATCAGGTAGAAAATGAAAATTACCGCTGCAGCTGCTGTCAAGGCAAACAAGCAGAACGGCGCTGCGAGGACAACATTCCAGGGAAACTCTGCAGCCAGAAGGTAGTTGGAGAGGAGTAAGTTTAGAGGAAAAAGGGAAAAGCGTCAGCTGCGCCTAAAGTGAAAGCTTCTCGGGCAAAGTTCGTCAGATTTCATAAAGAATAAGAGGGAACTGAAAGTTGGAAAATCTAAAAACAAACTTTTACTGAGTAGGCCCCCCAGATGAAAGGAAATAACTGATATTTACTCTGCTGTATAGAATTGGAGTATATCACAAGTCTTAAGTAGATTTTATTTTATTTATTAGATTCATTGCCACTATAAATTTAGTAAACAGGAAAGCTCGTCAACTTGGATAGTATTATGTGTGTTCTAACTCTGTTTGGCGGTGTTGTTGTGGAACCTGAGCCTCAATATCAAATGACATTCTCGTACATCTTCGGGTTGCGCTGGATATTCTCCTCCATGATTTTCTTTTGCGTCGCCTCCAGTACATCTAGCCGGTAAATGACATCCGGTAGGACCTCCCGCACCTTCAGGCGATTCAACTCGCTGCCGTCGCGCATGTCCACATTGGTCCTAAAGTTATAATTGGGCGTGTAGCCATTGATCTTGAGGAAGTGGTCAAAGTAAAAGGGCACGATCTGCTCCTGCATGTTGTCCGCAGTCACCAGGGACGTGTGCGTGTTTTGTTCGACGCTGTAGCCGTCCTCCTTGAAGGCCCTCACAAAGTTCTTGGTGTGCTCGGAGATAACGATCTGCTCCTTCTTCTCCGGAACGACCCTCTTCTTGAGGTAGAGCCTGGGCAGACGGCCCTCGCGCTTGGGCTTCTTGTAGGGCGGCTCGAGGTTCTTGCGTACCTTTTTCATCTCCATTTCAATGCGACGCTCCACCTGGTACGCCTGGGCCGATAACTTCTCGTTGTAGCGTCGTCGCTTGCGCATCGCGGACTCCAAGGACCGGACCTTCTCAATGTCCAGGTGCTCGAACTTGGCCAGAATCTCCATGACCACATCGCTAATGGCGGCCACCATGTCGGTGGTGCCGGGCAGGACGTCGCTTGTGCCCCGCACTGAGTCGGGGACCACGCGACGCCACACCTCAGCCAGCACCGCACGATGCTTGTTATAGTCCTCGTCCGAAATGGTGTCCTCAATCGGCTGTCCCAGATACTCGTGGACCTTGTTCTCCATATCCATGGCACGGTCCTCCATGAAGAACTTCTTGGCCGACTTGCGAGCGACGTACTCCTGCTTCTCCTTCAGGTCCTTGGTGCACCAATCGACGAAGGTCTCCAGGCGGCCCTGCAGCTCGGTGTGGATGGAGAGCGTGAAGTGCATCTCCAGCAGCAGCATGAAGGTCTTTGTCTTCAGGTTTTCGAGGCCCTGCAGGAAGGCCTCTGCATCGGGGAATACCTGTAGGATCGGGTGGGTCTTCTGCATGTAAACGTCATAGTAGAATGCGCGAATGGCCCAGGCATCGTCCTTGTCCCGCACACGGATATTAACAATAGATCGCTTTGCAATGGATATGTCGTACGGCTCTAGCTCCATGTCCTCCTCGTCCCAATCTTCCGGCGCCTCCGGCTCCTGCTCCTCGGATCCCTCAACTTCGCTGACGCCTTGACGCTCCGATTTCGGCGCCAAGTGTATCCAGTCGTGCTCAGCGCGCCAGTCCTGGTCCCCCATCAGGTAGTGGAAATTCTGCAGCATGATGCATCGGATCCAGTGGCCCTCGATGAACACAATGTCCATGTTGAGCATCATTAGCTCGCGCTCCAGTTCGCGATACTCCTGCTTTAGCTTGTCCGTTGTCTCGTAGTAGGACTTCACCTGGTAGACCATCGTCATGGACGCGTTGTACTCCTTCTTCTGCCACTTTGCGAAGAGGGCCTCGTACAGACTCTTCGTGTTCTTCATGTCCACCCAGTGGCGCTCGTTCATCCGGTCGTAGATCTTGGTGCGCACCATTTGGCCCTGAATCAGCAGGGACTCGTATTTCAGCCGCATGGCGTCCTTCAGGAGCTGAATGCTCGTCTTGAACTTGAACGGTTTGATGGTCGCGCGACTCTTCAGTTCCTCGATGTAGTTCTCATCGAGGTCGGTGATCACAGCCCCGTAGTACTTGCGAGTCCCGGGTCCTAGGAGAGTATTGCGCACGTCCGGCACTGCCACCTCTAGACGGAGGCGAAGGGTGTTTCGCAGGCGCGTGCTGAAGGTAAAAAACGTATCCTTGGGTCCCAGCATATCGGCCTGCTCCTTGTGCTGGCCCGAAAAGGGAAGCATGCGGTAGGGATCCTCGTCCTCTGCGTCCACGTCAATCACAGCGGCGTGAAAGCGGCCGCGTCGCATCTCCTCAAACGGCACCAACGGCTTCCGGATGTAGTCCAGGGGCAACTTGGTCTTGTCCCCGATCACCATGTAGCTGCCGCTGTCGTTTGATAGATCCGTGCAAGTCGAGCTGCTCAAGGAGCTCAGGCAGTTCTCGATGCTCTTAAGATCCTCCTCTAGATCGGCGACGACCGCGCGCCGGTCCACCAACAGCCGCTCCTCGCCCGGGTCTATGTCCTTCGTCTCGTAAATGGCCTCGCGGGTCTCTCGCAATAGGTCTTGGTACTGCTTTCGTCCGGGAAACTCCACCTTCGCCAGCTCCTCTGGGTCCCGGGAGTGGAAGACAAAGTCGTAGGGGTGACAGAGGTTATGCACCACTTCGCCGGCAGCCTCCTTGTTGTCGGTGCGGGTGACGGCCAAGTGGTCGGCTATCATCTGCTCAAAGTCATAGCTGGGCATGGTCAGGTCCTTGTCCACATACTTGCTGCTGGGCGGATTAGCCCTTTCGAACTTGAACACCGGTTTCGGTGGCTTTTTGGCCTCCTTGGTGATTTCCGGGACCACGGTCTTCGGCTGGTACTGCACATGCACATTCTTCACCTGGGTCGGCGACCAGTGGTCGTGGTGGTGACGCGCCTCAAATAGGTCCGTATACGGACGCTTCTTGGTCCGCACATTAGCGAACCGGAGCTTCTCCGGCTCCGGCTGCTCTAGCAGTGGCACTGTGGACGTCTTTAGGACCTCATTGAAAATGGCCGATGGAATACGCTCGGCGGCGTAGTCGCGCTTTCGTCGAGGGTGTATCGTGAGGGTCTTCTCACGTTCCTTGGGTGCCGGCATGTTTCCCCGATAGCGCGCAGGCTGGATCCCACCACCAGCGTTGAATCGTCCACGAGTGTTGACCATGGCGGCAGAAGTGGGCCGCTGAGTGGTGAAGCCGTGAAGACCTGTTGGAGCTCTGTCGCAACCGGCCTCTAAGCGCTCCTTGGACTCGCTCGCGGCCTCGGCCTCTACTTCGCCCTCGGGCGGCTTCTCGTCGTATGGAGGCTCAGGAACTGGCACCCAATCCATCTCTATTTCCTCCTCCGGCGCCAGACATGGATCAGCCAACCGCAACTGCTCCTTCTCGATGCAGGGCAGGCCAAGCAATTGCATGCGGGCCAGCTTCTTCTTATGCCGCTTGGACTTGGCCAATTCCTGCTTGAGGTTAAGGTACTCGAGCGTTGTGTTGACTTTGGTGGAGTCTAGCACCTCCATCTCCTCGACCGGCACCACTCGATCATCGGGCACCAGAACCTTCTCGGGAAACACGTAGCGGATGAGATTGAACTTGCGCACGTTGTAGGCCGGCTTCGGCTTGACGAGCTTCAGGTTCTTGCGGTGCCGGCGGTGGTAATGGAGACCCAAGCGCTGATCGATAAACTCCCTCACGGCACTCTGGCGCTCGCGCCGCCTCATGAGCAGCGGCTCGGGGGGGAAGAGGTCCAGGTTGGGATCGTCAGGATCGAGAACCTGTAGACAATTTACACAAAATTTAACATTTAATCTCAGAGTTCAGGTTACACACCTTAATTATCCCACGCTCGACGTCCAGCGTAATAGGCTCCTTGTGGGGCACCAACTGATTCAGCCACTCGTCCCGCGTCAGGCAGCCCTTCACCGTGCGCTGTCCTTTCATAATTTGGTGTCGATGCAGCTTTCCGCGGAGCCCATCGCCGTGCTTAAAGTGGAAGCCGCGCAGCTGGAACTTGTCGCCCATTTTTCCCACCTGCAGGTAGTCCTCGTCATCGCTGCTCTGTTCGCTGGGCGTGGAGCCCACGCTGCCCTCGATGCTCTCTTCGCAGCGCAGCTTCTGCTCCGCGTCCGGTAGGTACTTCAGGTGCCCAGTACGCTCCAGGTAGAACTGCTGGGTGACCCTGGCCATGTCGCGGCGCACACAGTCTTCGCGGTGCATGATCGCTTTCAGGCGCTCCGTCTCCGTCAGCGTTTTGGGAAAGACCTTTCGCTTGCGGATGATGGGCTTGAGCTCGACATGCTTCCGGAAGCTGCGCTCAATGGCGTCGTCGATGACGGCGACGTCGTCGCGAAGGTCCTTCTCGGCCACGGTTCGGGCCTGGATTTCTTTGATGGCCACTTCCTGCTTGCGGCGCTCTTGGTCTTCCTCCTCCTCGCGCTGCTTCTTTCGCAAGTAGATGTCCTTGTAGCGTGCCGCCCGGCGCCGACCCTCCTCTTCGATCTTGCGCTTGTTTTCCGGCTTGTCCGGACTGCGGTACAAGTATACGAGGCGCTCAGATCTCGCCGACGACCGCTCCTCCGGCGGCACATCCTTGATCGTGGTGTTGAAGCGTCGAGGCACCGCCAGCCGCTCCTCCTTCAGCTCCTGCTCCACATTTACCTTCGTGTTCTTCTTCACCTTGCGGCGCGCCATGTACCGCTGGACGCGCCAGAAGGTCAGGGCATTCTGCTGCTCGATCTCGTCCTGCTCGTATGTCGTCTTGTAGTCCATGCCGTGGAAGTCCAGGCCCACCGGGTTCTGCAGGTCAATAACCTCGCAGATGTGCGTCTCGGAGGTCTCCGAGCCGGTGCTGGCGCAGAGATTGTCGCCATGCTTGACTAGATTGCCGATCAGGGTGAATTCCTCCTCCTTCGTCAGCGGCTTGTGGCGCAGAGCCACTGGATTAATCAGGCAGTGCAGCTTGCGCGGGTCCTGCGTGAGGAAGAACTTCTTTCGCGCCGACGTCAGTTTGGCCAGCAGCTCGTAGTCCTTCGGACAGCGACCCATGCGGGCCCGCTGTGCTCCAGCCACAAAGCTGGCCGAGCACGGCCGGTTCCACTCGTCGCCCTGGAAGTTGGGCGGATGGGTGGAGGGCTGGTGTGCCGAGTCCACCAGCTCCTCTGAGCCCGGCGCACCAATCACTATCGGTTTCCAGCTTTGCCGCTGGAGGCTGTCAGTCTGCGTTTTGAGCGTCTTACTAGTCGAGGAACAGCTGGTCCCTTTCATCTTAACGGTCTCCACGCCGTCTCTGAAGTGGGAATTGCTCGTGCTGCCAAAGTCCCGGCCCCTGCCTCGGACCACATTCTTGCCGCACTCGTCGCGCTTGCTCAGCTCAGTGCGCGCGATGTTCACGTCCGGAAACTCAAGGTTCTGGACCGTCAGTAACTGGTTCGAATCGCGATCACCGAAGAAGTCGATGTTCCGGAAACTCTCAATGGTTCGCTGCTCCTTTGCCTTCCTGCCCGACTGCTTTCGCACTGGGCAAGGCCGCTTCGCAGGGCCTTCGTCCTTGGGCTTCGGGCTGTACACAAAACTCCCGCTATTTGCACTTTGAACCTCAGCGGCCTTTGCCGTTGATCTTGGCTTCAAAGACAGATGTGAAGTCTTTTCCAACGTCTCTTTCCTAGCGGTCTTAGGGGTTCTCTTAATTTGCGACATTCTGAGATTTTTATTAGGAGATGGACTAGAGCAGTTAAACCGATAAAACCGATGTCTTTATATTCACCTGAAGCTGTTTTTCAAATTGCATTACCAAATATATGCAGCAGTTTCTTACAGGCACGTTTATTACAGGCAGGTCCACAAGGTAGACAGCGCTGACTCGTTCTGAGGCTGTTTTTCGATTGGACTTAAACGATGAAACCCAAGTCCATGGCTCCTAAGTTAAGTAAGCATGTCATGGACATACTGAAAATTAAAAAAATAAGAAAGCTACAAGTAATAAAATCACAAGGAAGAAAGCTACTAGTAGAAAAGTCACTACTTAGTAATAGATCTTAAAAGCGTACTTCCAGACTCTACAATCTAATTACTCAGGTCCATTTTAAAAATAAATGTTGTAAAAGAAAATATAAAATATAAAACAGAGATCATCCGCATAAATTAGTTAATTCTTTTTATTTACTTACTCCACATATCAGTCATTTAAGTTGCCTTAGTTACTCTTAAAATATCTTTGTTGCAAGAAGAAAAATAATCAAAAATCCTGGCCCCTTATTACATACTTTTATCCATTCTAGCTTGCCAGTTTGATTTACTTTCAGAACCACTACTCGCCACTCATATTGCCACCCGTCTCTTTGTGGTTGCTTTGCTACTAAAATTAAATCAGGGGAAATTGCCTGGTCTGCGCAGTGGCAAATTTACGTATAATGGAATTTGCACCGCCAATTGCATTGGCCAGTAGCCACACCGACAGCTGCAGCGATGACAAAGGAGCCTTGTGAGGTCATTCTTCCTGAGGACATAAAAAGGGCTCAATAGGAGTATTGCACTGCAATGTGGAATGTGTACAATTTTACTCACATTTTGTAGTATTTCGTATAAAATCAGTTCGTCTTCGTATGAAAACTATAAGAGAAGCTATAAATAAACATGGGAAATACTAGTATTAGTTGTTATTCCTTTTTTGCAAACTCTAAAGTTTCTTTTTAACTTAAAACTTTTGACTAATTTAAAATATAATGCATTTAACAAAAAAACTTACGGTTTGCCCATAGTGGGGACTAGCCTTCGAAGACGTTTCATGAAATTAAGGAGGTAGCTGACAATATTCCATCAGCTGCTTTGTCCAGCGTACATTGGAGGTGGTTGCATGAAAATATAATAAAACATAAAAATTACAAATGACACCGAGTAACCAAAAGTAGACAGTGGTAGTTTCATAGAATGCTGCCGGAGTAAGGACAGAAACAACAAATATACCTAAGTATCAGATATACCTAATATAACATATAATACTTAATTTGGTAAAATTTAATTAAATTTTAATTTTAATTTCGCGTTATTCTGGGTAAATACATTTATAGAAACTGAAAAATAATAATAAATCACATATGGTTCGTATTTATTTTCGATTCTTTATCATTGCAGTTAAGGAATCATATATAGTATACTTAATTTCGCGATAATTGAAAGAGCACATTCTGGAAGTTGGCGGGGATTGGTTAAGGTCTCCCTTCGCCATGCTCTGTGGCTACTGACCAGCCCGGACCTGGGGGGCGAGTCTGGGTGGACAGGGTGACCAGTGCTTGGCTTTTTGCAGCTGTAATCAATATGCAAACAAACCATTTGCGAAATAATTACAAAGTAATGCAGCCCCAACGCGAAATGTAAAAATAAACGGCAGCTGCCAGCGATTCGCTTGATGACTTGACCAAGGCTTTAGTCAAATGGGTGGTGTCCATGGAAATCAGAGCTGGCGGGTGCTGGCCTGGTGTGGGCTTGTGGCATGGCACATTGAGGCCATGCCATCGCAGTGTCTGCTCTGAATGACGGGCAATCGGTTGCCAATGATAAAGCAATTAATTTGTAATTAAATCGATGATGCAATTGCAAATACCATAGGCTAATCGAAACAGGCAACTGTAATTTAAAAATAAAGTCCAGGAAAAGCAGAGGGTAGCACAAAGAGAAATGTAAAAGAAATAATAGTTAACCTAATTGAAACTGAAATTGAATTTTCTTAATAAAAAGACGTATTGTGTCTTCTTGGAAATTCTTATAAAATCACGCATTAAAAAATTGAGCCAACGTATATTTGCATTGACGTTGAGAAACTGGACGCTGGTTTTCACAAAACTGAATCTGAAAATCGATTAGTTTTTAAGCCATAACACTGCCCACTAAAAACTGAGTACACACAAAAAAATATTAATAAATAAAAATACGTCTGGTTTTAAGAATATACTATCACTAATATTTATATTTTATTATTAGACTCCAAACTAAAGCTGTGAAAAATATGTATATATTTGCAGTAGTTATGGGTTTCAGTACTAAAAATTTAAAATAGGTTTAAAGGCAATGCGTGTTACTTACTAACAATTGCATGGGTAATGTTATATATCTTAAAGAGAAAAACGACAGTATAGGAAATTTTGGCTCTATTTTCTGAAAATTCTTCAAATGCATTGGCGTAAAAATAAGATTCGGTGAAGAAAGTATTATCACTAATTTGATAAGAAAATTTTTGGGCTTTTTTAAATAATATATTTTTAAATAACGCTTAAAATAAAATAAGAAAAGAGTTTGCCCGTTTTGCAGATACTAAATTCGTTTTCTCTGCTGCGACCACGCATTTCTTAAGTTGGCATTAAAATATCTTAGAGAAATTCTATTTTCAAGGAAAGAATAAAAACTTTATTTCTTAGAGTGCATCTTTGACCAAAAATCTAGTCAATGGAGCCATCGCTTTTAGCCGGAGGATATATACTTAAAAACACATTATAAATTTGTGTATATAAATTTACAAGTTGTTTAGCAAAAAATCACTTTGAAGTTGGACCCGTAAGCGATACAAGTTTTACTCAAAAGCTTATACAGGAATATTTAGTCCTGGTTATGACAATGGATATGCAATATTTATAGTTGTTTAAATATATATATTTTTTGTCAGTGCATGTATATGTGGGCGGTCAGTTGCCGAATCGATTTTCCATCAATTTTGGCGGTTATTCAATAAAAAATTACTTTATTTTGTAATTAAATCGTTTAACGGGCCTGGGACCTACAGCTGCTCCCGCCTTCTCCTCTCACATACCATGCTCTATCGGAAGGCTCCTAGTCAGCTGTGCGCCGCCATATTGGCTCCGCTGATGTCCTGCCTCCTCCGATATGCTGCGGCAACTGTACTCCATGGTTTTGTTAGGAAATCGCTTGGGTTGCATTTTAAAATGCAATTTGTTAGCATGACTTTGTTGTTATTGTTGTCATTATTCCCCCTGCCTCTTCCCCCTTCCAGGGCTCTCTATCTCTGGTGGCTGGCACATAAATCACGGCAATTTATTTATGACACTATTTACAGGAAGCCAAGGGACCAGGAGGCGGAAGAGGGCTGGGCGACTTGGAGGGGTTTGACAACAGCTGGTAGTTGCCGCTGACTCCACGTGCACTCTACTTAAATAACAATTTCAATATATTGAAATTTACTTTGTCACATGAAAGCTAAACAGCTTGAACTCTGCGGTGTGGCGCAGTCATGACGAAGGAGATCTGTGATGGCATTGGCACTGGCACTGGCGCTGGCACTGGCACCCATACGCCCACGCCTCCGAGGGCCATCCTTCCTTGGGTGATGGGTTCCGAACCCCACGTGCCTCATGTGGGTATTGGAAAAGTGCTACCGTTGCACGCTTTCATTTTATGCTATTTACATTTTTATATTTTTGCTCTACGACACACCGCAAACAATTTTTACTGCCGATTTCTGAGAGGTATTGCCGGTTAGTCATTACGTTTGTGACACTGTCAGTAAAAAATTATATTTATATTATTACATTTATGCTTAACTCGTTGTGCATTAATTTTGTTTTTTGTTACAGAATTATTATTGTTTTTGTACGATTAATTAATGAATGATTAATAATTAAAGATTCTGAACTCGCGCTGTTTTTATTAATAAATAAACCTTGAAAATACTATGATAATGAGAAACTTAATTTAAAAGTAAATAAACATCTTGTAAGTTATTAGATTCCTGCACATTATACCTTTCCAAAACCGATACAAACATAATATTATAAATCGAATTTCTGTTAATAAGACAGAAACCTAACTTCACTCAAGAGTGGGTGAAAAATATACTCCGAAGGGTATTTCCACTTCTTCATATAAAAGCTCTCTTTTTGCTTACGTTTTATTTTTCTTTTTGCAATTTGTTTTTCAATTTTGTTATGTTCTCTCCCTCCCCCTGGACACGGCCGTACCTTTTCCAGTTTTTGTACCCATTCAGTCGCTGTCTGCAGTTTTGAACATACAAGACTCCATCGTGGCCAGTGCCAGGAAAGAGCCTGGGTAATAGCGGGGAGCAGGAGCAGAGTGGACCGTGGAGTGGGCTGTGGTGGGTGAATCGTGTTGCCGGCATGGGGTCGGCATCCTCTCAAAAAGACATCAGGTGCTGCACGTTGTGCAGCAGCTTATCTCAAATGATTTATAAACTACCAACAGTGGCGAGGCCAAAGCCATTGTCATTGCATAAAATATGCTAACAATACAGCAACATCAGCTGGGGGATCCGAAAGGAAGAATTCAAACAGAGACGAACTGAGGAGAAGAGGGAAGTCCTTGTAGGCCCGTCGGGGAATACCTGTCTCTGTTTGTGCTCTTTCGATTGATGTGGTAACTGAATATATGGCCAGTAGGCTTCAGGGGACACAGAATGAAGATCAATTGTAAGCTACAACCTCACTTAAAAACTTAAATTATAAAATATAATATAATAACATACAATATATGAACTACTTAAATAATAAAATTTAAGACTTTGGGGGAACACTCTTAGAAGGAATACTTTTAAAAGGTAAGTGCTAAGTGCTTTGTCCTCTTAAGATTTAAAAATACAAAAAAGCAACGGAAAAAAGCGGTTCGAATACAGAAGGAATTATTTATGTTGTTCAATGTGGGGTCATATGCAAGGCAAAAGGAACTCACTCCAGAAGGAACAGGCATTATAAGTGCTAAGCAAGTGAGGCGTCTTCAGGTAAATTTACCTCCACGAAGCCTAGCACCACTTCCCCCACTCCACGCTGTAATTGTTACCGAATTTTAATAAAAATCATTTTTATGACGGAAGGTCCTGGCATCCAGCAGCAGCAGCAGCAGCCGCCTGTGAAACATAATGCCCTGTCAAATGTATTTCAAAGGACCTGAGCTGGTTGCCGTTCGAGATGCCCCCACCAGTGGCAGCTCCTGTTCCTGCACAGTTTCGCTTCCCTCTTCAACAATTCCGAGATGGTGATGCAGGCGATGGAGTCCTTGTTGCCGATACGGGCTTCGAATTACCCAAAAGAAAATGGCGACAAAAGTACATTTTCAGCCGACAAAAAATGGAAATCCAAAACAAGTCAGCACGACTCGTAAGGGAGTCTTATATATGTATGTATATTTTTTCCTTTTCACTGAAATGAAAGTCAGTTAATTTGATTTGAAAATGAAGAATGCTCAGTTGACAAAGTAGGCCCAGAATACAGCTGGAAGCGAAGAGGCCACTAAATGTGTTGCCTTGGCGCTCAGGTGACATCATTGGAGATAGATATATGTACATATATTTCTATATATATTTAATCTAACAAGATAATTTTTAATTTTTATTTACAACCATGCCTTGACTTTATTTAATATTATTTAAGGACAATAAAAATACTTTTTGTTATTCTTGTATGTCCCTAAAACTCTATAGAAAGAGCATTACATCTGTAATACAAGGTATATATATCAAAGTTGAAGAGCCACCCACTCACAAATTTCAATTCCAACTAATAACGTTCAACTAATTTGCAAATCCACTTAATTAAATTAGTGCTCTGTCTCTGGCTAATTTATGTCAGCACTCGTTGTTCGATTCGAAAGCTTCGTAAATTACAATTGAGTATTAATTGATTTCGAGCTTCAAGTACAGAAGGCACTCGCATGACTGATAAATGCATTTTTGGTTTGCATTAACCCATTACAAATTATGTCGACAAACAGGCAAACAACATATGTACATATTTGTGAGTGCATAAATGCCAATTGAAATTGCATCATTCGGAATTGGAATAAATTCACCAAAGGAATTATGATGATGGAAATAGAGATGTCGGAGGGAGGTTGGATCGGGTCAGGACAGCCAACAGTTGTATAAATGGGAGCCATTGCAATTGTTATTTCAATTAATTTTCAATTAAAAATTGGTTCAATATCGTATGATCGGGATATGTCCAGACAGAGCGATTCATGGGGAAAACTATGGGCATCGGGAGTGTGAATCGTGAATAAATCTTGTCGAAAAATTAAGGTAAAGTAAATAGAGAGAAATAAATGTATACAAGTTGCCTCAACTCCATCATTACATGTAATGTCTTTAAGCGAATATTAACCCTGCAATTGCCACTCCATACACATGTTGGTCTGCTCGGATGAAACCAGAACTGACCACAACAATGGACTTTGCTTTATTATGCAGAAGCACGACAATAAATGTAAAGAGGCTGCACAATGCGAGAAAGAGGGGCGGATGGCAGGTCCGACTGGATAAGTCAAGAAGAATTGCAGCAGGGATATCCTTTATCGTTCCCGTGCAGGCTTGAACTGACAGTGTCGAAAGCTACAGCTGGCAGAGAAGTAATGGGCCAGCAGATGGGAAACATCCTACGGAAAATACACTGACCCAGTCACCTTTTTTGCGCAGCATTCATTGCAGATCACGATACTCATAATGCGTCCACCTTTAGTGGCGCTTGCATCCTGATGAAGACCCAAAGTGACGCAAACCACAATGCCAGAGCTCTGAGCTTGCAGTCAGCTCAGGGTCCACGGGACAACGCAGATCCTGCCGGCGCTCCTTTCTGACGGTCCTTTCTCCTCCTCATTTCGCCCAGCATCGCATATTTCAGTTGTCATTTTTGCTGTTTTGTCAGTTCTGCTTTTGCCACAACTGGCGATGTACAGTGGGTGGTACGGGGAGGGTCCTTGAGTCCCTGTATCTCTGTGTCCAGTGCAGCGGCATTTCCGCTGGCAGGCAACGCAGCTGCGGTGGCAACTGCCACAAACAATTTTGACATTTGCCGTGCAGATTTTCGGAGTACAAGCCTCGGGCCGGGCGAGCGGTGCCGCCAGTGCTTCGGACAGGATGTGCAAGGATATTGTGAAATCAAGGTAATGGCGAGACATTAACATGGCTGAGAGAGTCAAGGCACGCGGAACCTGCAAAAAAAAATAGCCTCAGGTACGAATTACCGGGCCTTTGCTCCCCATTTTTTGATATCCTGTGAAAGTAGTCCCAATTTTGCAGGATACATGATCAAGTATTCCGTGAAAACCATTTGCATAGACTATTTTTTAGATAAATAAAAAAGATTTTAGAAAGTTTAAACTTACAAAATAAATGAATTAAAATAAACATACATTTTTCCAACCGATAATCCCGATCCCGATCGAGATTTTCCTTCAACGAATTTTTTTTACAAAGCCTGCGTCCTGCGTCCTTACCTGTCACTCTTCTGCATTTTTCAATGCGCTGCAAAGTTTTTAATTGAAAGTTGTAAGCCTTAATTGGTGGTGGCCCAGTGCCGCGCCTCTAGCGCTTGTTACACGATTTCCTTTTTGCCAGTCCTGCGAATCTCCGTGATGATGGAGCTCATCTAGACCACCGACGCCGGCAGTGCCTTTTACAGCCACGAAAGTGTGTTAGCTTATGGAAGGCTCTTCAGCGCCGCGTATTGTGGAGTGAAAGGCAAATTTACCTTTTCGGTCCAGGTATAAAATAATTATAATTTGCAAATTTCCCCCTTAGCTCGGAGGTTGTTTAATTTTGTGTGCAAATTGCTAAAAGTTCGCTAAGTCGCGCCGCCATTGCTGAATAATACGTTTTTTTTTTTTTCAGTCCATTTTTCACTGACTTTTTTTACTGCCATGCCCCGGGGGAAGGAGGAAATCTGCGGCCACGGGGAACGCATTCCCGAACATTTATTTTTTGTGGCATTTATTTTAATTAAATGAGTTCACAGCTCTTGTGCAGAGCCGCACTGCACGGTGTATAGTAATAATAACAATATATAAAACTGTTTCTGTTCCGCAACAGAACATCAGAACACCAACAACGTAAACAACTTTTAATAACCAATGATGGCAGCGGTAGCCGAGGGGTGAGTGAAATTATTAAAAATTGTCTTTCATTCATTTGCAGCCTTGTCAATGCTCTTTTTGGGAATTATGCAATATTATAAAAAATATAATGCTATCAAAAAGAATATAATAATACGGGAATACACGGAAAAGTTGATGCACCCGCGTTTGAAAGTATTTCACGAAATGGTTGGTAAAATAAATTCTGCTATTTTTTTTTAAATCTTGGTGTGACAATGGTGCGACATCAACTAAAAGTATGGACATACAGCCATGGCTGGGTAGCTAAAGGAATCCCATTTCACTGCAGTACAAACTTCTGCTTAAAACCAAACGTATAATACCCTCAGCAAGGGTATTATTATTCATTATTTTCAGACGAACATATGTACAAAGTGCATTCACTTGAATGTACAGTTGCCGCTAAAGGAATAGCACTGGAGCAAGCTTAATGACATATTATTTAATGATTAACAACTTATAAAGTAATATCAGCCATTATCACGCTAATAAAAATGTTAATAAATATATTTTTTGTTTTGACCAATTTTGTGTTCCTTTTTATAAATTTAACGTGTTTAATTTGTCCCTCTCATACTGTTAGCTTTAACCTTTAAGAAAGCTTATTTTTAAAACACTTATGTAGAAAATAAGTACATATATTATGTTATTAAATAGACAATGCATATAAAATTAAACATTATTTGTAAAGTATAAAACCAATATTTCTAAGAACATATTTACAAATAAACCAAACAATAACCTTAAGTCTTCGATGCTATTGTGTTTTCCATATCTGTATAAACCTATTTATTTATTCGCTTACTTTTGTGTTGATGTGAGAAGAGAAGGATTTCAGTTTTTAATTAAATTGCTATTGAAGTGCGTCGCAATAAGCGGAAATGCTCAGACTTTTAAAAGCAAACGACATGAAAAAACAACAAATGAATGACCCATAAAGATCCGCGCCAACTTTCTGTTGACCCCATATCGAGCCTCCTTTTTAAAAGTCGTCCTCAAGGGTAAAAAAAATAAATGCCATTTATATATATATTTTTTTGTATTATATTTTTCTCAAAAAAGGTTTAAGATTAATTTGAATGCTGAAAATCTCAAAATTTGTGTTTCCGTTTGAAAAAATTCTCACAAAATGTCAGACTAGTTTTATTGAGGCTCTTTCAAAATTAAACAATTTAGAATATGCTTTTCTTTTAATGATTTTTGGGCACGGCATCCTTTTGAAATATTAGCTGCACACTGGCGGAGTTGCGGAGTATCAATATTTGTACCCCATTAAATGGCGGCAGCGCCAAAGCGAAAACCCGAAGGCGAAGGTAAATCTGTAACTCAACGAAAGCATCACTAAAACACCACGTTCTTCGCTAGTCATCGGAGCCAGCTCATCTCAAGACCTCGTCACTGACCAGAACTCGGGTCGTCGCCAGGAACAGAAGATATATACCTTTGCCGACCGGCCGCAAACAAGGACGTCGTCAGCTAGTGCGACCATATCCAAGCCCGACGACAAGGCGAAGCCGCAGAAAACTATTCTCGAGGAGCATGGCATCATTCTGGGCAAAGTGATTGGCACAGGGAACTACGCCAAGGTCAAGATCGGTTTCTCCGAGGAATATGGCAAGCGGGTGGCAGTGAAAATCATCTCGAAGGTCAAGGCTCCATCGGAGTACACGCAGAAGTTCCTGCCACGCGAGATCGAAGCAGTGAAGGGTCTACACCATGAGAACCTGATCACCTTTTACCAGAGCATCGAGACCAGTCACAGGTGAGTCTGACGATGATAATGGTCTAGTACCAAAGTCTACTTAATCCATATTGCATTTTTTACTCTGTTGCCTGCTCCGTAATTAAACGTCTTCCATAGGGTTTACCTGATTATGCAGCTGGCAGAGAATGGAACTCTTCTGGACTATGTGCGGGAACGGAAGTTCCTGGATGAGCCGCAGTCGCGGTTGCTGTTTAAGCAGCTCATGAGCGCAGTGGAGTACATCCACAGCAAGGGTGTAGTGCATCGCGACATCAAATGCGAGAACCTGCTGTTGGACGAGAACTGGAACCTAAAACTCATTGACTTTGGGTTTGCTCGCAAGGACACCAGAACTTCGGACAACCAAGTGATCCTTTCAAAGACCTTCTGCGGCAGCTATGCCTATGCCAGCCCCGAGATTCTGAAGGGTAAGTTTTCCGCCTTCTTTAGGGATGAAGCATTATCCTTTGATCCTATCAGGCGTGGCCTATGATCCCTTCATGTCGGACATATGGGCCAGTGGCGTCGTCTGCTATGCGATGGTGTTTGGACGTCTACCCTACGACGGCTCCAATGTGCACATCTTGCTGAAACGCATTAACCAATCGCTGGTCTTCCCGAAGACGCCATCAGCCTCCAGCGAGTGCAAACACATGATCATGCATATTCTTGCGCCCGTCAAGATTCGATACAATATTCCGCAGGTGAAGGAAGACCCCTGGTATTCCCTGAAGTGAATTCTGTGGACTAGTTTCATGGTGCTGTGCTACATTTCAAAAATTTTTTAGTTTAAATTATTAATAGTCTTTTTTAAGAATTAAAAATTAAAAAACTGATACAATAAAATTATGTAAGCAACAGTATTTACTAGAAACTTTACGATATATACTGTTCAGTGGTATCTAGCTGTATCTAAACAATAAATAGTTACTTTTACAGATGAAACTAGACAAAATGAAATAAACAAACAAGTAAAGAAGCTATCTTTGGGAAGCCGAAATTTATATACACTTGCAGTTTGAATCGGGTGGCCGAATTTGAAATCGAGTCAAAAGGCATGCATTTCTTTATTAAAATGTTGATCAATTTTTGATAATTTTTAATAATTTTTATGAAATTAAAAAAATTAAATTATAATGTCTTATAAGATGTGTTGGAAGCTTCTGACTAAAATTATAATGAGTTAGTAGATTAATATTTGTACATAACTTTAATGACTTTAATGTCATTCTGTCCCCATCACGCTTGCACTCAAATCCTAGTCGAGTTCCAAACAGTTGTTTCAAACTGAGGCGCTTAGAAATCAAACGTATATTAATAAATATTTATATGTTCTTAATTGCTGTAATATTTTTATATCGTTTATATTTCAGGCCCCTGAAAACGCATTTAAACATAGCGCTTATTATTATTATTTTAATTTCTAAGTGTAAAATGTTTTTAAATCAAATTGAATGACTAAATTTATGCTATACATGTCATTCTCTTGTCATTTTATAGTAAATGACTATATTTTAAAGGTGTAACCGGAAATATAACTAATAATATTATATCATTTTGATTATATATCAATATCAGGCTATTACGAGTTTATTGTGTCTCTGTAGAAATTATTAATGACACAAGAAATTGAAGTCCTAGTGCCACCACCATCCTTTGAACCAGTTCCTGCACCGGTTGAGTTGGCAGCCCCAGCCCCTGTGGTCCGGTTACGTTGCCAACGGACAGGTGCCAAAACAGCCAAAACAACAAACGGAAAACTTCAGGCTGGCTGTCAATCCAAACCAATTCGGCTAGAAGGTACCATTCGGGCATCAAACTTGATGAATTGATGGCGGAGGTGCACATAATCGGACAGATATTGAAAGCAGTTGACTTCGCCGAGCCGCACCTGTACTGCAAGTGGAGTCTGCAGAGCGGTAAGTGCACCTGGCCACAAAGTGCTTACTCCTGATTCTCTCTTCTCTCTCTCTCGGAAGGTAACGCCTGGCGCCTAGTTCAGGGCGAGGTGCAGGGTCAGAGTCACGTGGGCTCGCACCGGCTGCAGAACTGCTCTGACTTTGCCCAGCCACTGGACATCCACCTGAGTGCGGCATCCGTCCTCGGCTGGCCCCGGCTGCTGGTGGAGGTGTACGCTGTCAACGTTTTGCAGCAGTCCTGGCCAGTGGGATACGGTTTTGTCCACGTGCCGACCACGCCCGGCTCACATCGCCTCGAGATCAGCACCTGGAAAGTAGCGCCTAACGGCTGGTGGCAATCGATCCGGGAACAATTCGGAGGCGGGGGAGCTGCCCTTAGCAAGACGGATCTGCTGTACTCGGGAGTCGAGCGGTAAGTCGTGAATTCTATCTACTTCGTTTCCTGACTCTTCTGTTTTGGATCTTTAGTTACAAGCTGCACACCCTTAGCTCTGGAAAAGTAATCGTCGATCTGAGCTTAATCTTTCGGAAGTTTGAGGACTACGGCGTGGAGTTCAAGTAGCCATGAAGAGACTCTTGCTTATAGCCTTGCTATGCCTGGCCACATTACCGGCACTTTCACTTAAAATAGGAATTTCACACGTAGCAAATCCTACATCAACAGTGCCCCCCACAACTACGGATTTTCCAACTACCACGATTGCCGCCGGCAGTGACACTGGCAGCTCCGCCAGTCCGTTGCCCGAGGTGGCCAGCACAGTTGGAAACGTCTTTCCACCTCGCCCCAGGGCCACAGAAGCACCAGCAACAACCACAACATCGGCTCCGAAGGCGGAAGTACAGCCCCTGAATGCCAGCGAGGCTCCTAACCATACGCTGAGTTTAGGGAGAAACCCACAATACTACTGCTCCTGCGATCTGCAGTCGAGCAAGTGCGATTTGAACTGCTGCTGTGACCGTGACTGCCCGCCCGAGACTCGCAGGGTTTTCGATTGCCACTCGGACGCGGGTCTGCCACTGCTTCAGTCTAGGCTCGAGGATTTCCAGTACACCCACGGGCTGCCTACCTGCCAGATCAACGACGGGTGGCTGTGTGTCTTTCGCAGCAACACAAAACCCGCCAAGACTCCGCCGCTGATCACAGATTTTGATGCTTCGCATTATCGGAGATGGCCGGACCTTTTGAAAGCATACGAAACCGACTCCCCCGGGCAGGCATCATTTCCGGAGTCTCATTACAAATTCAGGCAGGCATTGCAATTACTGCATTCAGAGGACAAGCAACTGACCACCTTCGACCTGCCCACAGCGTATGACGGCCCGCATTGCCTACTAAAACAGCCCCTTCGACACTTGCAGCCAATGAGCAGCAACTGTCTGATGAGGAACTCTTTACAGCTGCAACAGAGTATTTGGAGCATCCTGAATCTCACCGCCAATCATGAGATGTTGCCCAAGCCCCATGACAGAGACGAGCGGGATTTGGAGGGTCTAGCAATTGAAGTATGTCAAAAAGGGGAGGACGGAAAATTCCATTGCCTAGAGCGGGAAAATGATACACAAGTGGACATCTTGGCGGAGAAGGTGGAAATTCAGGTGACCCACAATTTCACGAATATCATACTCGTCAAAGTCTTGATAGAAGGCGAACCCTTTGCGGGGGATGACAACGAACCCCTGTGGCTGCAGTATAAAGTGAATTTTATTGCTCAAAATGAGTCACATGCTAAGCCCACTTCGAGTCCACTGGGATACTTGCCGGGTTCGCCCGTAATCGTCTCCAGAATTTTGCCGCAGAACAACAGCGAGGAGCAGAAGCAATTAAGCTACTTTAATGCGCCGCAGAATTTTGAGGACTTTCACTGGCTGCCCCTGCTCACACGGAAGTTTCGAGAAATGTCCTGCCAATCTACGCCAGATCAGAAAGAAGTCCTACGCCTGGGTGTGGATATTGTAAAACAGTGCCAGCTCCACCAAGCAGTGCCTCTTCTCCAGCAAAATGCCAACCACACTGATTTCTGTGACAATTTACAATCCCGAATATGGAGCCAGCTATTACCCTACAATTGCAGCTCCCTGGAGGAGGTGGGTCAGGTGTTCGTCTCGCAGCTAGGTAGACCCCAGCCGGAAAAGTGGTTGCCCTTGCAGCTTCACTACCCCGAGAAGCCCAATGAAACTCCGCCATCGGTGCTGGGAGTTTACGATGATGTCCAGCAGAGCCTGACCTGTCGAAATATGTTCTTGAGCGTCAGATACGAATTCCATGTCGCAGATCTGGCTTTGCTTGACGGGGCAGCCCCTCATCAACGTGTACTGGAGAGCGCACGCATAGTACTGGGCCACAGGCATGACCTGGAGTTCGAAGTTTCCGAGCAGCAGGTAGCCCTGCCCCTTAGCGTCTCTGCTATGTTTTACCAGTTGGAGCGGAGGGCACTTAGCCAGGCATCGGGAATTTCCATTACTAATCACATACTGCTGCTAGCTATCCTAGTGGCGTTGCACTTTTGGTTGTAGCCTTTGAATTCCATTTAAATATATGTGTAGAATAAATAATTGAATTTGCATTTTTTTAAATAAGAATTAAATTAGGATAATATTAATATATTAATATATGCAATTAACTTTAAATATAAATGCTTAATTATATAAATTATAATTTATAAAATTATTTAAATATCAACTTCAAAAAGCATGAATAATAGGTAATATTATTAAATGTTAGGGCACATGCAGATGTTTGAATATAACTGCCTTAAGCCGCCTGTTCATCGATAACATCGATAACGACCTCAACCAAGACCTCAAAAGTGTGGCAGCGCAACTTCTCAAAGGGCGTTGCCAGACTCCACGGTTTCGAGGGTTGCAGTGTGACCAGTAAATTAAGGCTAAAATATGCGCTTTGTATAGTAAAGCACAGTATCCAGACAGAAGAAAACTGTTGCAAAGCAGTGAGAGAGAGCGAGAGGCAAATAGTTTGAAACAGCTTGTTACCTAGGTCTGTTTCAAAGGGTAGTATCCAGTACAGGTTTGAAAATACTAGAAGGTGCAAGATTTAGGAGATTATTTGAGGGCGCGCATTTAGTATTTCCATAACGCGTAGCGAAAAAGAATAAAATTTTTATTCTTTTCGCTGTCTCCAACGTTTGCCTCTCGCTCTGCGCTTCACATATTTCAAACTATAGCACAGTATCCAGCAAATAAAGTTGTCACGCAGCGCAAAAATGTTTATTCTTTTGAAGTGTGACCGCTCTTTCTACTCGTTGCTCGGCATTTTTGAGGGCCAATGATGCGGTCATACTTTGTTGACAACCGGCAAAATTTGAAACATACACACATTCATCTTTTTATGATTTGTTTTATATTATTAATTGTCCCAAAGCTATTGACATGCGTTCGGGGCTGCGCCTGTTGGACTGCTCATAGTACATGTCTAAGGAACTCGGATGATTATATATGGGCTCTTTTCGGAATGGGTGGGTGTTCCGTTCAGGAAATCCTGATGGAACCAGTGCCTATACCCATGGAGGGAAGCTGTCCTGTGCCAGTTGCATAACGAGATGCAAAGTGGCCCATTTTTCTTCGATAGTCCTGCATCCCTATTTTAAATTTTACTTTTCGTCCCAGGTCTTTTAATGCAAATTCATATAATTTCCCGATTCCCAATATATTGTATTTGTCTTTATCAAGTCAATTAGGACTGTATTCGCTCTTTTAATTCGACTTTACCACGCATTTTGTTCATGCCGGGATCCATAGTTTGAAATATGTGAAGCGCAGAGCGAGAGGCAAACGTTGGAGACAGCGAAAAGAATAAAAATTTTATTCTTTTTCGCTACGCGTTATGGAAATACTAAATGCGCGCCCTCAAATAATCTCCTAAATCTTGCACCTTTCTAGTATTTTCAAACCTGTACTGGATACCACCCTTTGAAACAGACCTAGGTAACAAGCTGTTTCAAACTATTTGCCTCTCGCTCTCTCTCACTGCTTTGCAACAGTTTTCTTCTCTCTGGATACCGTGCTTATGGATCCCGGCATGAACAAAAATGAGTGGAAAAGTCGAATTAAAAGAGCGAATACAGTCCTAATTGACTTGATAAAGACAAATACAATATATAGGGAATCGGGTAATTATATGAATTTGCATTAAAAGACCTGGGACGAAAAAGTAAAATTAAAAATAAGGATGCAGGACTATCGAAGGGAAAATGGGCCACTTTTGCATCTCGTTATGCAACTGGCACAGGACAGCTTCTCCATGGGTATAGGCACTGGTTCCATCAGGATTTCCCTGAACGGAACACCCACCCATTCCGAAAAGAGCCCAAGATGATTATATTCATCCGAATTCCTTAGACATGTACTATGAGCAGTCCAAGGCAGGCGCATCCGCCTGAACGCATGTCAATAGCTTTGGGACAATTATTAATCTAAAACAAATCATAAAAAGATGAATGTGTGTATTGTTTCAAATTTTGCCGGTTGTCAACACAGTATGACTGCATCATTGGCCCTCAAAAAATGCCGTACTACAAGTAGAAAGAGCGGCCACACTTCAAAAGAATAAACATTTTTGCGCTGCGTGACAACTTTATTTGCTGGATACTGTGCTTAAACAGCAGAAATGACCGCGGGCACACTATCGCCAATTTAAAGTTTTTGAGGTAAACAAACGAAGAATATACAGTATAATCAAGAATTTTTGCAACAACCCAAAGAAGGTATTAAGAAATTACACTGCCAGAAAAGAGGACAACCAGGCTCCTCCATGGCAAAACATTCAGAACCAAATCTAAGCACCAGCATGTGCGACATGGAGGAGGATCACGATATGTCGGCGTCGCTGCTTAATCACAACGTAAGCTTCAGCAGCACGTCAAGCGTGGACACTTCGATGCCCAAGCTGAGTATAGCTCTCTCGGAAGCGGAGAAACTAAAACTGAAGCTACAGGCGACCAACGCATCCATGAACACAACGAAAGCCATGGGGACGAGCGTGTTGGCGGAGACCTCTCTGGAAGACGAGAATGAAGAAGATGAGAGTGATAACATCATCGCCATAGACGACACTTTGGAGCTCACGACGTCACATATACCGACGACGACTGCAGACGCGGCGGATGAGCAGGCTGAAGTTCTAGTTGAGTCAGAGGCAGCTCCTCCTCCTCCTCCCATTGAGTATTTTCATGGCAGAATCATCGAGCTGGGGCGGCGATGCTGGACCTCGTCCGCAGATGCACAGCATTACACCAAAGGCTGCTACTGGTCCCCAGATGGAACGTGCCTACTAGTGCCGGTGCATCTTGACGGCATGCATGTTATGGAGCTTCCCGCCGATCTCTACTCCACACCAACGATGCAGTCGACGACACGCGATCTGACGAAACTGCAGTCTGCGGTGCACGTGCCCGAGGGCGGCACGGTCTACGACTGTGTCTGGTACCCACACATGAATAGCCAGCAGCCTGAATCCTGCTTGTGAGTAGTGCGCAGCCACGAATAATCCCAATATTATTAAATAACAATTCCTTTCGCCTTAAGCTGGCTGGCCACGCGCCAACACGAGCCGATCCACATGTGGGATGCCTTTAATGGGACGTTGCGATGCAGCTACAGTGGGTATGACGCCGTTGACGAAGTCATGGCGGCCATCTCGCTGGCCTTCTCCGCCGACGGGCAGCGGATCTTTGCGGGCTACAAGCGCTGCATCAAGATTTTCGATACGAGCAGGTAAGCGCCATGCAAAAAGACATCTTGCGCCTTTTAATCATGGACCATTGACGCTTCTCCAGGCCCGGCCGAGACTGCGACGATTATCCCGTAAAGTTTGCCATCTCGTGCATTGCTCAAACCAGCGAAAGTCCGAACACCCTGACCTGCGGCAACTGGCACGGCTACATCCAACACTTTGACCTCCGCTGCAGCCCCAAGCAGGGTCCGCTTTTTACATTAGGTGGCCACAAGGGCGGCATCACCCAGCTGCGATACTCTGAGGGTGCGTCCGGGGAGGTGTACCTCTTCAGCGGAGCACGGAAATGCGGCAAACTGCTGCAATGGGATATGCGAAACTACAAGTCACCCGTGGCCGAGTTCCAGCGCAACGTGGACACCAACCAGCGCATCCAGTTCGACTTCACGGCCGGTCACAGTTGGCTCCTCAGCGGCGACACGGGAGGTGCCCTCAATATATGGGATCTTGGTGGTGACAAAGAAGCAACCTCACTGCCTCTGCACACGGATTGTTGCAACGGAATCGCTTTGAATCCGATTTTGCCAATTCTAGCCACCGGTTCGGGTCAGTATCACTTCATCGGTAACGAGTCAACCGACGATATAACCATGAACGGCACGACAACTGTTGAGGAGGCGCAAATGCCTCTGGAAGAGGATAAGCTGCGTTCGGATCGGGAAGTGATTTATGAGAACGCAGTGATAATGTGGTGGGTCGGCCCAAGTGCTCCCAATTGAGCAAAATTCATTTCGGGTAAAATACATAATAAAAAAGCCGTCTTTATTCTTGAATCCGATATGGAAATACTAAATGCGTCGAAGCAAGCTGCCCATTGACCTGAAAATGACATTTGAGTTTTAGCAATTATCTTCGGCGGGCGGAAGGACTCACCTAGAAGCGCTTGAGGAACTCCTCGGCACAGGTGCGAGCCCTAGCGTTGACTGCCAGCTTCATCTCGCTAATCTCCTTGTCGATCTCCTCCATGAAGCTAATGACAAAGTCGACCAGCTTGTGCTTGTACATCTGCTCCGTGTGGAAGTTGGTGATCAGGAAGCTGATGTCGTACCCCTCGATGGGCTTGCGCCGCAGAATGATAAAGGATTCGGCGCGGCGCATCATGAATCGCGTGAACTTGTGGCACAGGATGCGCTCGATCTCGTCCGCCTGCTTCACCGCGATGCTAACGCGCACCGAGTTGATGGAGGGCTCGATCAGCACCTTTTCGCGCTCGTTCCGGGACACGACGACGGGCGTGAGAACAAGCTCCTTGCTGGAGCAGATCTCCACCTCCGGCTTGTTGTGTCGCTCTACCACCTGGGAGGGAAAGTCCTGCAGGCACATTGCCGCCGTCAGTGAGTGGCGCACGGCGGTCAGGTAGGGCTTGAGGGTGGCGGCCATTGTGTCGTGTGTCTGAAGTGGGTGTGTGTTGTCTGTTGTGCACTTTTTACTTAATTTTTATTTTGTGATTCACAATAGGGTTGTTGATAATAGAGGTGCAGGAAACATCGATACATCGATGTTTCTCTAATTGATAATATATCAAAATATAAAATATATCGATGTTTTCTTCTTGTTTGCCCAAATAGCGTTATTACGATATTTTTTTGTGCTATTTTTTGTCAAAGCGAATACATTAATTACAATACATGAAAGCCCGTGTCGATATTTTCAAAATATAACATCGTCATTAAAAAAAAATTAACAAAATAATAATATTTTGTAATAAATTAAAAAAAAAAATTGGAATTCTATGACTTTATTTATGTCTAACAAATGTAAGCAATAAGCTTTTAGTGATATTTTATTTATTATTTTTTATTTTCATAATGAAATGTCATCGATACGATATTTTGTAAAATATCCGACAACTCTAATTCACATTCCGTTGAAATTTATCAGGCGGAGTGTGACCCTGCTTCCATTTTTCGGAAAATACCATACATAGTAGTAACTTTACCACTGTACCGTTATTGAAACAATTTGAATTCAAATTTATTTTTCAGTTTCAGTATCAGTTTTTCAATATCTCTTATACAGATAAAAGATAACGGTCTTTTAAACAATTTTTTTATATAAGTTGGATTTATATAAATAAATAATAATTTTTGTATGTTTGTGTAGTATTTGATAAATTACAATTTTAATTACTAATTTTGGAACGTTTTTATGGAATACTTGTAAGTGTTATTTTACGATATAAAAATTGTAGTTCTGATGTAAATGAGAATATGTTCCAAAACAATGAAGCTAAATATATTTTTTTTAATGATTTATCAATCGATCCCATGACAGCTGTATGAAGATCGTAGATCTAAAATCATAAGGACTTGACATATATCGCAGAATATTTTTGGGCACAACAAAGTTATAGATAATTTCTGTTAATGGGGAGTATCCATGCTCGGACTCCCTCCCTCTCCTGATATTTCCGCTTTCAGAATACCACTGGCCGCTAGGAAACCCAATCAGGTTCCCCGAGTTCCAGGTAAAGTGCAAGTTAAAAACTAATCTTTTATCGGACATGCACATGTTTTTGCACATATTTCCCCCCATTCATGAAATGAAATTATAAATTTGCAGTTAGAAGTCAAATTAGCAAAAAGAAAAATCGCATTTGATTTATATACCAATTATAAATATCTCATTTATTTGTATTATGCAGTTTTATTATACATTTATTATAAGAGTTTTTGCTTGCTTATATGATCAATTATTTGTTGGTTGCTTATGTAATCTTAATGTTATGCAAGCAACTTAGAAATCATGTTTCGTAAGCAATCGAATGTTTCTGGGTTATGTATCGAGAACATCGATGTGATAAATGTAAACACAAACGTTTTCATTTTGCATACAAAAGTTTCCATCGACTTAAATATTGCGTTTGATTATATATAGTAAATACATAGTAAATTGAGTAAATATCGAAGCATTTTATCAATTGTATTGATTCCTTGCAATGGTTTACCTTTTTTTGTTCTTTTCTTAAATGTTTTTGGGGAAAGCTTTCACATATCTTGGGTAGTTGTTGGTGCCTGTGCGTGTAGAGTTGTGTTGTGTTGCGAATGCCATATTATATTTTATTGGGAGAGAGCAACTTGCGTGGGTTTATTCATTTGTAGTAGCCATATGTAGTTTTACGCGAATACACAATTTATACGGTTTAAGATATATATAAGCTTAAGCTAACCTGGCAGAGTCTTCGGTGGTGAAATAAAAACGGAAGAGCTTCCCAGGTCTTGCGCCAAAAATTTTGTCTAAATGTTCGTCTTGCTTGTTGTTCTTCAACTTATTCCCCACTAATTTTGAATTAACCCATAATACCGAGGCCAAAACACCTCGCCTCACCTTTTTCTAAATACTTGACGTTAGACAAAATATGCATTTTCATATATTTTACATATATGAATATGTTTGTAAGTATTTTTATTGTATCGTGTTTTGTTTGTTAATATTAATGTCTAATTCTTAATGCTTTTTATAAATAAAACAAAAATGTCTCCTCTGTTTAGTATCTTGTATTCAATTGTTATGTTTTTATTTAATTTATAAGCATTTCTTATGTATTTCCTCAGCTTGACACTTATGCATTTATATGTAGATACAAAATGCGAACACATTAAAAATATATACGTTACGTTTGCATTTTTTGATTGTTATTCTGTTTATTTTGTGAAAATTAATAAATTAAATTATACATATACTTCATATAAGTGAAAGATCCGTTGACAAAATATTTTCTTGCAAAAGCAATCCAACTACAATTTAAAGAGGCAATTACATTTCAAGTACACATGGCTTTTTGGGGTTTCTCGCAAATTATACAAAAAATACATTCACATCGAGCTTCGATCAATAATGCAAAAATAAACTTCAAATTTTAAAATTTAAGACAATGAGAAAGCATAAAACTTAGTAACTTCAAATGGACAAAAGGTAATAGCGTTCAATTGAAAGCGAATAAAAAATATTAAATGGCCGGCTCTTGATTTTTTTTCACCAGGCCCTTTTTCTTTTGTGTTTAGTGTAAATTTCCATTAATAAATGTATTTTGCATTAATTTGCAGTATGCAATAGTTTTGGTTGCTGTTCCTTTTGATGTTCGTGACTCCTCCCAGCACGCTTGTCGGAGTCTTGAGCCATTCCACTCTCGTCGCCTTTCCAATTCTCTCTTTTATAATACTTGAAATTTGTTGAAGCTTATTGGTTTCTGCTTAAATGTTTTTTTGTTATTTTTTTTTTTTTTCTTTTGGGAAATATGTTTTTGTGTATGCAGTGTGGTTGTTGTTGCTGTTGTTTTTGTCGTAGTTGCTTTTATTTGCATTAGTAGTAATGTCGATCCATGCTCTGCATGGCTCTCGGGGGCCTGGCGGCCTGCTCTCTCTAACCGGAGGAGGCAATGGGGCTCTGCTGGCCGTCCACATCCTGGGCCTGGGCCTTGTTCTGGCGCACCAACTCGGCACGACGCTCCTGCAAAGATAAAAGAGAGAGTGTAAGGTGGGAATTAGTTTGTAGCTAATTCAAATCGTCTGCTAATTAATGCTTATTAATCCAATAAGGCTGAATTTGTAGCAGAAACGTACTAGTTTTTGAACTTTTTCAATTTTTTTCTGTAATTCCTGTTCACGCTTCAGTTCGGCGGCGAACAATTTGTTCTCATAGAGGCGTGCCTTCTCCTCGAGCTTTTGACATTCCAATTGATCGTTTTGCGATTTGATTTCGGCAATTTTGATTGTGTTCTAAATGAGAGGATATAAGAGAAATGAAACCAAATAAATGATATGTACATGAGATCAAACACAAATATTAACATCTAGAATATACACGCACATCATTTTATAATAATGAAGTTGGTCAAAGAAAAATTTTTAACTTTCTTGAAGGATGTTTATCTATTTATATAAATATATTTAAATCTATGTCCATCTGTCCATCTTTCTTTCAGTTTTCCTACTAGCATCGTAAAATATGAAAAGTATTATAGAAAAATATCTAAAAATTTTATTCGCCTCTTTTTCTAATCTATTCAAATAAGATATTGATTTTTTGTACACTAATTGGAAGGTTTAAGAATCAATTTAAAGTCAAATATCGAAACCGTATTGATATAGAAATATTTTTGTTATTCCTTGATGATATTTTATAAAAATAGTGGTCCGCTTCTATTTCTTAAACATGCCGTAGGAAAGACCGTTTTAAGTTAAGTTTAAGTTTTAAGACACTTACTGTAAAAACTTCAATTTGTTTTAATTTGCTACCTCTCTAAATTAAAATAGCAAAAACAAAAATTAAATGTATAACGGCTTATGAATATAAATGGGTCAGAGAAATGGAGCCCATTTTGGTTTCAAACAAATATATAAAATGCGAAAATATCCTTTCCAGAAAAGAAACAGTGATTGTCGTTGATGTAGATATTCTGTTCAAATGGTAATAAACAACGCATGACTCTTTTTCGCAGACACTCACATGCTCCTTTAGACGATCCAACATTTTCTTGATATTCTCATCGCGCAGCGACTGGGCGATTTTTAACTTCTCCTCGATAGCCTTTTGCTCATTGGCCTTCTGCTGCTCTAAAGTTTCACGCGTCTTCTCAATCTCCTGGGCATGGATCTGCGGCAAAACGAAAGTATTTTTTGAATGGCAGAAGAGGTAAACAAAATACGACCAAAATACCTTTAGTTTTTCCTTCAGATCGCTAATAATGGCTTCTCTCTTCTCCACATGCTGTTCCATTTTAGACTCCAGCTGCTCCTTGGTCTGAGTAATGAACTCATTAGTGATTTCATCCTTCTTGCGAGTGGCCTCCTCAACCTTGGCCAGCTTATTCGAAATATCGGCCATCTTCTTGGCCTCCAGTGACTGCGAAAAAGATAACATAAGATGATATTTTGTTATTTATTATTACTAGACTGTTTTGAGATACGAAAAATCAGGAACTATCCAATGAAGAGATAGATTCCTATTTATATATATAGAGAGATATACTTACAATGCGACGCTCTTCGGCCGCCTTTAGCTTTTGCTCAATCTCCTCAACGCTGACGTTCTTGCCGGGGGTGACCGGACGCTTAGGAACGGCCACATTGGGTGCCGGTTCGGCCAGGATGACCTCATAGCTCAGGCCTCCACGGGACTTCTCCTGGCAGCGAATTTCAGTGGCTGTGTGGCGAAAAGAAAGAGAGAAGGGGACGACTTGGTTACAGTAATTCAATATTTGTGCAATGGGGTGCCCCGCCTTGGATAGTTGCGGTTGAGGGTGGACGGTCTCTGGTCTCTGGTTTTTACCCTTAGCTCAGTGACGTCATCTTTGCAGTTTTTTTTTAGAGGGTATGAAGATATTAGTCACGAGGTTTCCAACAAAGGGCAGGAGACCCATAAAAAATATATTTTTGGTCAGCATCAACAGAACAGCCAAATTTGCATGTCACGCCTTTTTGCAAGGCTAATGGACATAGGAAAATGTATCTTAGAAAATATAAACATTTTGCTTAGAAAGCATAACCTTATTTTAAATAAAATTATATTTTCCGAATACAATAGTATTTAATCCTAATTAAGGTTAATATTTTTCCATTTTGCATTGCATCAAGAAGACAAAATACATTCCCAGGTATAATTTCGATTCCTTAACTCTCCCTCTGGCCCTGACTGGACACGAAAACTGCCCCCTATTGCAGTTTTGCACACTCACCCTTATTGTCTTCCCCCGCCAAAGCCTCAACACTGCCCACCAACTCAGCCTTGCCCGCTGTCGCCGCCGGCCGGTTCATGGCCTCCAAAATGGCCTGCAGGGCAGGGCCATCGGCATGCTCGCAGTGCTTCGCTGCCACGTGCACCTGCAACTCCTCGGCGGTGAAGCCCATCTCATCGCAGAAGGGGCACTTATAGCTCTGCGGAGCTTCACCATTCACCAGAATTTCGCCGCTGAAGAAGAGTTCGAAATAGGCCTGACTGTATATGGCCTTCATGGGATGATAGTACTTGTGCTTGTGCGACGGACTGTTGCGGCCTTCGTCGAAGCAGGGGCCGCAATAGATGACCTCCGGTCCGCACACACAGCACTCGTATCGGCGACCCAAGTTTTCGCTGGCCAAGCAGCCGAGGCACTTCAGTTGCAACGCCTGAGAATTTGAAGTCATTTCGCTCAAAAACAGTGCACGAGAAAAAAACTGGAAGACTCGGAAAAATATTTTCTTTCTTCTGGCTAGCTTTGTAACAACTCCAATATCGGAAACTTTTGATAATATAAACAGAACAGAGCACCGGCTGTTTGAATTGGAAAAGCTCTGGTAACTTGATTTCAAAAAATGTGAGATCGACCTTTCTTATATCCTACAAATCAATTTTCCCCAGAAGCTATGTTTAAGGCATATTTCTAAATAGTTTTTCTTGTTTTGGCACCATTTGTTTATTTTTATTATAATTATTTTAATTATAAATAAATGCTTCCCTTTGTTCTTTTGCATGATCCTTCGTCTTTAGGCACATTAGAAATCTCCATCATCATCAATGATGGCATCGATGCCCTGAATGATACTGGCCATGGTTAATTCCAAAAGCTCAGAGTCCGACCCAGTGGGATCTTGGATTCCTGGGGAGACATCCGAAGCCGATTCATTCTCGTTTCCCTGCATACCACTACCGTCACCGTCACCCCGTCACTATTTGAGTCCAAAGGGACTTCCATGATTGACAATTGATCATTGTTTTCACCACGATTATCTGCCTCCGTCGAAGGGTCTTTGAACGAATTCTCCATGTTGGCCTTGAACTCGTCAAGGGCCTTGTAAAAGCGTACCATATCATTCATATATGGCTGCGGTATTGGCTTTTCTTGTGGTTTCCAAGGAACGATATTTAATTCCTTCCGACGCTCCGTTTCCTTCAGGCTTTCTTTATCTATAGCATTTACGGTAAAAGGCTTGAATGGCAATGAAGAGAGCTCTTCGTCCGCCAACATTGAGCAGAGTATGGCCTCAACGAAGTTCGCCTTTTGCTCTGAGTGGCCGTCGAGGCTGCGGTTTGTGGGCTTATTTTCAACCATGAATTGTGAGCAGAGGAAGCGGCTCTTATCAAAGTCCTTATTTTGCTCCTGATGATCTTCAGTATCCTGAGAAACCTTCGGCGACTTCGATGCCAAGAGGGCCTGGCGATATTTGCCAGTTGCCCCCACGCCCGGCAGCACAAAGTCTTCGATTCCAGCGATGGAATCCAATCCGCGCAAACGGCTAAGGATCTGTGAGCGACTGGTCCTCGAGGGTGTGGCAGAGAAACGCATTCCCGCTGTTGCACTGTTGTTGGAACTGTGCAACATTGTCATTGCGCCGTTCCGCTGAAGCAAGCGCACAGACGAACCGCCACCAAGACGCATACGACGCTCGGAAAGACCGGCGGCCACCTCTTGCTCAATTAGACTGACAAATCTATCCGCAACCTTTACAAGCTCCTGACCCCCCCTCTGCTGGGCTCGCAGCGAATGAGCCCGCTTCAGGATATCCTCGGAGCGAATGGGAAACTCAGGGGAAGTTAGGTTAAGCATTTTCAGATGCACCAGCAGTTGAGCCAGGTTCAAGCCGTCTTCGCCCCTGCGGGACAGGGTCGTCGTCGTGCGCCCTGGACGTCCCGCCGACGGCACTAGAAACTCAGCCATGGCACGGTTCTCTCGCAGCTCCTCCTCCTGCTGCTGCAAGGCCGCAGGAGCAGTCATGCGCTCAGTCTGGTTATAGGCGTCTATCAGATCGATGTAGTCGTTGTAGTCCGAATGGGAACGATGAGCCTCCAATATATGCGTGTACAGGGCGGCGCCTGTTAGGCCTCGGACCTCGCACAGAGCACACTTGAAGCTCTGGAGCGAGGGGTTGTCGGCGGAATAGGGCTCGGCATCGCCCTCGAAGTACAGCTGGAAAGCGGCGCGAGTATAATGCACCTTAAGCGGATGGTAGTACAGGTGATCGGGAACTTCCGGTAGAAGATTGGAGTCAAAGCAATCGCCGCACAAGTTGTACTCTAGGCACACTGGGCAGCTATAGCGGCGGCCCGAAAAGTTGACCGCCGAGCAGCTGCGGCACTGGTACCCGAAGTGGCGCTCTGGAGGAACTTGCGGCAAGCTGGCCATCTCGCTGGGGGAGGGAAGGACAAGTACAGGTTTAGGAAGCTATCATCCCGAAGAAATCTAAATAAGCGTAGGCACCACCACAGCTCTTTCAAGCTCGACAAATTTGAAAGCTTTGCAAGAATAATATGCACATTATTACAATCAGAACTACAGAAAACGGATAACTTTTCATAGAAGTTCCGTGTTTACGAAATGCGATGCGTTTATTTACACACTTACGAAAAAAAAACAAAAAAAAACGACATAAAGCCGGCAAGAGAGCGAAAGCCCTTGCCCTGCCTTTTAGACTACATCTTAAGTTGTATTTATTTAACTTACATGTCTCGCAATAAACGTTAAATCAAAAAGCTATAAAATGTTCTTCAATTAACAGAAATTAGACTCCGCGTCGTTCGGAAAACTTTTTTGCCGGGCGCACAGGTTCGTATTTTCTTGACAGTGGTGCTGCCAACTCAGTTGTTTTCTATTAGCGAAAAATTAGGGAGTCTACACGTCGATATTTTAGATTGTTAACTAATCGAATAGTGAGATTTCTTTCAAAGCCTGATTAATAAAATAAACTTTTTGAAAACTTTTTGTTAGCCAAAAATTATGTATGCATAATGTGTTTACAATTTTATGAAAATGAAATAGATTTCAAATTATCAAAAAAAATTTCAAAATAAAAATAATAATAAACCAAAATTCGGTACAATTATTTTTTTTTATTAAATTGGAAATTGCAGTCAAGTGATTAGTTCTAAGTTAGGGGTTTTTATTGCGACATATGTGCCTTGATTTGTACTCGAAAGAGGAAAAAACGCCTTTACTGGCCTTTCATTTTGTAACAAAACATTTGTTTTCTCGTCGTTCCTTATGAAACCTGCATACTTTTCCACTTAGAAAATGCAATATGTATGCCAAATGGAAACACTGCATTTATATATTTAAAATTTTCGCATAGTGGATATGTAAAATTTTCATACCATCGTGCTTACTAAAAACTTCGCCTCCATTTTTCCACAGCATTTATGATGTACCTTTTGTACATCAAAGGTACTTAACAGAGTACATTTCCTAAATTTAGTATATAGTATATACTATATACCTCTGAACTTTACGAGTACCTGTATGAGCAGCAACATAAAATTCGTCCACATTCAGACACCCCAACGCGCAAATTGTTGACCTCAATTAAAATATTTACACCTTTTTCCGGAAGAGAAAGCAAGAAAGAGGATTTTACCACTTGCTCACAAAGGCGGAAATAATATAACCCATTGACATTTCGCATTTTTTAATTAAAAATCCTGACCATAATGTGGGCCAATTCAGATCAAACTGGCATTTGGTTGGGAATAGCTTCCAAAATGACTCCTTTGGGGGTAGTTAAATAAGAAAATTTAACACACCTCACGAATCAAAAGGGTGAACATTTTATGTAATTATGTATGAACATAGGTGTAAATAAAATTATAATTGTTTTGCAAGTCTAGATTTTTTATAAAGGATAATGTAAAAATCAGCTAAAAACCCCTTTAAACAGGGTAAGATTTTAGGTTCATAATAAATTTTTATTAAGAACGAAAAGGTTTGGAATAAGTCCTCTTCTAAAAACATGTACTTATGTATGTTTAGGACTACATTAAAGCTTAAGTACTTCATTAATAACCTCTACTACAACTAACTACGTTCATATTTTAACATAAAAACTTGTTGTTAAAAGTTTAATGCGCCCGTAGGAGCAAAAACTATAAGAGTTTTCTTCTGTTGCTCCTTGCATAATTTTCATAAAAGCATTTTAATTTATATTTAATTGCTTTATTCGTCTGAGTCAGCAGTTTCGATGTTGTCGTAGAAGGGGATGCATGGGCGTGGTGCCAGGCCGACTTCCACCTCATTATCTCCGTTTTGGAGAAGGCAGAAACTTTATTGGTCGTACCACGCAAGCTCTTCTTTTGGCTCGAAGGTTTCATTAAAATGTGCTAACGAAGAAAATTTGCTTTGCAAATTCCAGCCGCAATGAAACATGGACCATTATTATATATCCGTTTAATCGATGTCTGGTTAACGAGTTTACTTACTATTCAAGTTCAAAGTGATGGCCACCATTTTGGATTACTGGAAAATCGGGAACAGTGCTTATATAGTGCCGAATTAAGCTGACAAATGGTTAAATCCTTTTAACTCTTTGAATTTTTTCCTCTTCCACTAAACTGAACGAATAGAGCAACTGAGCGAAGTGAAGGACTTTGCAACTGTGATGCCGACAACGAACTACATCCAAGCGACACAAAAAATGAATCATGAATGCCTTGGGCCGTTCCTGCAACGTTCGACGTTGTTGTCCTAACTAAATGTAGTTTCAATTTTTGTCGCGTAGCGTGTCCTTTTTGGCATGCGCTGCAAGCCAATATCAAACGGTGGCTGCTGTCGCTTTTAGGGTAACTCGTTCTTGTTTTTGCTAGTTTTCGGCGACAGTTTTACGTCTGTCCAGCAAAAAAAAAACATCCCTCAGCCCTTTTTGTCTGCCTCGCCTCGGAGTGAGCCGACTTGTGGCGCTTAATTGCATTCGGTTGCCAGTTGAGAACAACAATATGGCCAAAATGACTGGAAGAGATTGAAAATTCTAGGCTCAAGAAAATCGGAAGAGTTAGCCTACTTAAACAAAGCCACGTTTTTTAAAATAACCAATTAGGGGATGAGAATTATTTAGAAAATTCCGTTGTATTGAAACAAAACGTGTTTAAGTCGATATTTCATATAAACAATAATAAAACTAGTATTCATTGTTTGAAATAAACAAATCCTTTACTTGACACACATAATTTACACACCGTCCCTACGCAAACCCTGATCTACATATATTTATTTGTTGGCGTTTTCAAAGATAGAAAAGTAAAAGAAAGATAATGTATACTGATTTTAAGACTACCCATAAAAAAATGTGACGAAAAATACAAATAAACAGCATTAATCGTATTAGATATATGGAAGGTCTTTGCTATCAAACACTTTTGTTTGTAGAAATTCAACGCCAATCCAACGTGAGGAGAAATGTTCACTTCAGTCAATGAATAAGTATGTAATTATGTACAAATACTGTTGAATTTAGATCGCATTGTAATAAATGTTACTTACCAGTCTACTTTTTCTTTATAATTAATATATAAACAAAAAAATGTGAGCAAAAGGTTATTACATACAACTGACGCCATTAACAGCGCCTTGTTTTGCAGTTTTCATTGATTTTCGGCTGCCGTTAGGGGTAACCTTTAGTTAATAATTAGCAAGAAAAGCCAATAGAGAGGAGATAAATTGGATACTCTACACAGTAATTAAAAATATGCTTTGTATTCGGCAAGTGTCAAATGTAATGGGTCTACGTGTCCCTCCATTTATAAATTTTGTATTAAGGGGTAACTTGAGTGGCGTCTTAGGTGGTATCGTATGTATCTTACAAGAATCTACTTTATTAGATTAAATATCTTATATTATATATCTAAAAAGAATCTACTTAGATTAAATTATTTTTACAGGAAAAACATTCATTGTCTATGGGTTTTTTTTTTCCTGTGGCCTCTTCCGCTCTAGACAGCTACGTAACCAAATGGCAGAGGAAACCTCATCCCGATTTAAGCCACCTTTATTGCATTGCCTTTCAACACGTGACCGTGCTGCAGCAAGTCCTGACTCAGGATAGACATAATCAAATCGGTAAAAGGTAGCGTACATACATATATATCTGTAGGTATGTAGGTGCAGGTATATCCGTCCGGTTCGACAACTGCAAACGACGTAGTCTCGTAAAGTGTTTATTTTTGCGATAAAAACCTGCCAACGTGAAAAGTCAGTCGAAGGCCTAAAAACAAATTCAAGTTATTCGCCAGCACTGCAGTAGTATTTCTCCTTGGGAATTCGGCTTATGCGCTTTACAACTACATCCACCAACCAGCTTGGCTGTAAATGCATACATACTTGAAATAGTTTTTATGGAAAAGGTCATAGCACTATTGATTTTCCAATAGTTTGCGCAGTTGCTCCATTTCACACTTACTTGCAGGCTCTTCTCTGGATTTAGATGGATGGTAAACGACGTTAAGTGAGCCCTCGAATGCGTTGATTTATTGTTAATCAATGGAAATAGCAATTATGTTTATATTAGTGATTACGTAGTCCTACATTTAGAGGGTGACTCTGCTAAACCCAATCCAAAATCCATTGCATACTTTCCGATGGCAATGCACTATCGTACCTCAAGTAGTATCTTATCTAGGTTTGTAAGTGGAATAAGTAATTTTTTTTTAACTTCATCAAACAAGCATTTCCTAAAAATCAACGAATTTCCTTTAAAATTGGTGCTTTATCTTTGCACAACAACGAATACATAGCGTCAATGCCCTCGTAACCACAAGCGAAGCCAACAAACTTGCGGGCTGGGCAAACAATCCTGTTTACAGGGGGAAATCCGCCCCATTCGCTCACAGCGCATAGTTCGCAATGCTGGCAGCTAATAACAGTATTAAACCAAACAACAGTGCAAAGAACACAAGTAAGCAAGTTGTATTATTTCCTGCATTCAGCAGTTGAAACGAAATTAGCAACAAAGCAGCGCCCGCATTTCGCCAAAGTACAGAATTATTTCTGACGAGTGTAAGCACGTGTGGGGCATTATTAAGGACAAAACGGAGAAGGATACGCAAAGCAGAGTAACAAATTTAAGCATACTAAGAGGACGTCTAAATGAAGAAAACGGAACAATAGCATCCATTTACATGCTCTTGTTGTTTTTCCCTCTGCCAGGAGGCGGAAGTAAAGGGGGAAAACAAAAAAAAAAGAAATGGGAAATGTGAAAGCTTAAAGGAATTCACACGAGCTACGCCCCGAGACTGAAAACTTAACTTCTGTTGAATGTGTCGCCGGTTTTGGTGGATACACAAAGGAAATAAAGATGAAATGCTTGGGGAGGTCTGAGGACATTGCAGAGAGGCTAGAAATGTTCGTAAATTACCGTAAAATGTCTTACACAAAGACAAAATATGTTCCCAAAACAATCTCTACAATCTGGAAGTATATTCTTGATTATCATCTGATCAACACTACCAACTTTGTAGCATTATATTATAGTCCTCTATAGACGTTTTGTATAAATTTCAGTGAGATAAACACAAGTGTTATCAAAGTATCTTCAATCTATAGGTAACACCTGTGTTGCAAAAAATGCAGTTTTCATTAGACAGGATAACTACTGGGGCTCAGATAGTAGAGATCCGGCCTAAACTGTCGATATATCCAGTGCTTTTTAGTTACGCCTCGGGATCACTTTTTTTTTTGTTTTATAAGCGTTTAAATTAGTTTGTTGGTCCGGCGCTTGTTGCCATTGTTGATGCCCTTTTTGTTGTGGTTGTCATCGCCGATATGGTTGAAGCCGGTTGTGAAGCCCCTGTGACTACGCCTGAAGGTCCTCTCCTGTAGTCCTCTGAGCTGTGTGTGTCCGTCGCCCCTTGGTTCCAAGATTGTTTTATGGCCAATAGCAATTTAGTTTATTAGCCGGCAACATGCAGGTGAAGTATAAAACCTCCCCCAGAGCGCCGGACAGCCAGGGCAGATTGTGTGCGTGCCCAGGGGTGTGGTGGATTGTCGGAGGTAATTAAACCTGAAACTATGAAGCCTTATAGTGGAAACGCTCGTCAATGTGGCGCCGCACGTTGATATTGTCGGAAATCGAAGGCTTCATACTTCCGGCGGATTTTCGATGACGAATGAGCTCAGCTAATGGTAGACTTGCCTAAACGCAAAACTCTACATATAGTCTATCATTAGATTTAACTAAAGGATAATTCCTTTAAATGTTTAAATGTTTTTTTCTGAGTGCAGCAAATCGGCAGAACCAACGCTTAACAACGAACCAGGATATAAGGCTTAAGGGAGATATGTAGCTGTCAGAAGGGGGACCAGCACCAACCAGACCAGCAACCGCTTTTCAAAAGAAGGAAAATGTGTGAAAATTATACGTTCAATGGAAATATTTACCATCACCACACAGAGGCACGAGGTAGGATTCTAAGGCTGGGAACAAGGGAGAATGCAGATGGTGTCCTGCCCTTTAGCTATATATGCAGAATTATGTTCCTCTGGGCTTAGACCAACCGCAATGCAATTTTGCGGTAACACACACATAGACTGCAGGACAGCTCACTTGGATGAGATATCAGCAGGAAGAGGCCATTTCCGTGCGTGTGAAATAATATCGAGGATAGGAGCTCGCACTTTGTATTAGAAAGAACTTTTAAAGTCAGCAAAAACATTCTATAGTAGTTCAAGGAAGAACTTAACTATTTAAGAGAGACTTTAAATAGTTAAACAATATGTAGGCCTTTCACTAAAGCTACAAAAACACAGACTTTATTTGTATTATTCGGGGAAAATCACTAATAAGCATTAGCATAGATAATTTCATCAGCCTGACCCACAACACGTTCTCGCCTCCCACAGTGGCAATATTATTACCATTCAATTGGCGTTTAGCAAATTTTCACATAATAAGAGCAAACTCAGCGGCAAGGCAACGCAATTTGCTATATTTTTGGTATGCCATATTCGCCTCCTGCATTGCCATGTTTAGCATATGCAAATGCCGATAGACCAGGAACCAGCGTCCAGTAATCCTGAGCTGTTCAAGTGGTGGTTACGAGGGGGCACCAAACATCCTGCCATGGCTTGGATAATTTGTCTGCCCGAGCATGGCAAGCTTTTTAGACCAAACTATTCCCTGCTTTCCTTGTTTCCTATTTCCTACGTACCCATTGGCACTCTTAATGCATAATTGAAGTTTCGGGGGTTCGAGCACAGAGAGTTTTTGCCTCCGGCTACACGGAACCAACAATTCCAGACAAATACAAGTTCCAGCACTCGAAATACAAATATTTTCTGTTTCTGTCAGAACATTTCTGTTGCTGAAGCTCAACATAGAATGCAATGCAATGCTTTAAGGTTATACATATATTTAATTTAGTGTACGATTTGTGATATTTTCAATTAAATTCTAGACTTAATGCAAGCATTTTAGGAAAACAACGTAAAATCCACAGTTACTGTTTAAAATATATACAAATAATCGATTTTTTCTCCTGGGATAGACTATTTTAATTCCTTCCTAGCTAAAATCCAGTGGGTCCACTTTATTTATAACGCACACATCTGACCTTCTTCGTCCACAAAGTTTGGTCTCTTGATTAGATCTAATAAGGCATTGAAACTGTCTGATAGGCAATACGTGCTCTGAGAGCAGACAACACTGAAGGGACAAGGGACATAATATATAATTTCTGAAAAAAGAAAAATTCACGGCAGGTGAAAAAGTAAGAGGCGAAAACTAAAACGTGGTACCACGACACAGTCGACGGCACCCGAAGGACCAAATTGAGTCATTCCACCCACCCTCTTATTTTATGTTTTTGTGTGCGTTTCATTTGTTGCTGGCTTTTGTGTGGTAATAAAATGTCAAAATCGTCTGGACGGCGTCAGGGATAACGAAGTAGACTTGGCCAAAGCCCTTGACTCCTGCATCAGTTCCCTCAGGAACACCGGGCGTATACGTGTTAAAATATTTTTAAAATATTTTCCGTAAGCTGAGATTTTATTGTTTACACCAAGGGATACAAATATCGGAATTATCATATCAATAATTATATGTTAATAAATAAAGCACTGGAAAATATCGCATTTAACGTTATATATTGACTTTCTTAGTCCCTGAGTCTAGTTTTGTCATAAGTAAAATTCTAATATTATATCCTGAATTTTCAAAAATAAAAAACAAGTAAAATACTTTTTTTGTTCTTCTGTCTAATTTTCCCAACTCCTCAAGGACTTTTTGCGCAACTTCAAACCAGCTATCATTAAACTTTCTTCACAAAAAGAGCTACATCATCGTATTTTGCCTTTCAGTCCATATAAATTAACATATGATATAATTTTCGCAATTCATACTTACTTATAAATTTGACCTTTTTGATGAGTCGCGGCTGCTTAGAGCGGATTTTATTATTTTTCTTGATTGGCGCAGATCTTCTTGAGACTATCAGAATAATTCGAGGTTGAGGAAGTTAAGAAGGAAAGTATAGAATATAGATAAGGTGGTTATTGTAAAGAATATATTATAAAAGAGCATTCGATTTGGTAACAGTTTGAAATTTTTCGATGGAAACAAACCAAAAACAAAAAAAAAGATAGCCGAAGAGAACGAAATATTCAAACAAAAAATAACTCAAATATATAAATAACTCAAATTATACAATATATTTACTATATATACAATATATTTTGAGCAGGAATACTTTCCACACCGCAAATGAATAATGCTTAAAAACCCGTCTGCATTTGCAAAATGTGTTAAGGGTGTTAAGAAAGGGTTAATGGAAAATCATTTCACAAACGGAGAATACTCATTTTAAACAGCTGTTGATGGTTGCTTTTTGTTTTCCCTTAGCTTGTTTCTTTATTTTTATTTGTTTGCTGAATGGGGAACCACAAGCCGAGGATAAGCCAAAATAGTTCGTACCATAACATTTAATTTTTATTAAAACTCTTTTAAACAGTATGAAAAAGGCAATCTGCCGAGTGTCCTTTATGCGTAAAAGCTTTTATGCTAATTACATTGAAAGTGGTTTCTCGAAAGATAATGCAAAGTGAGGAATGAGGATGCTAAAGCTTTAAGTTTCGGGCGCCATTAGAGCCACTTAGGTGCATCAACATTTCATGACCGAAAGACATGTTTTTTTTCTTTTCTTTTTGAGGATACAATGATACCAAGATAGAAGAAAATCATGTTGCACAAAATGTTGAAAAGACAGCTAAGAGCTCAACCTGCTACCAGCAGAAAAGTATGCAATGACTTTGGTAAAAATGGATAAATAAATTCATTGGAGAGTAAAACATTTTTATTAAATTCATTTTTCAGATCAGTACAGAATCCTAAAGTAAGCTGTGATCTGAGAACGTGACTTATCTAAAAATATTTCACAGAACAAAATGTGTTTTGCAATTTAGCATTCGAGGGGGTAAAAGTGCAGCCCTCAGGCATTTATCCTGAGGCCAGCTTCGTGCCAGTGCCACCACCATCGCATCACTACATGGTACATGGAACAAACGAGCGCCATATGCGAACGTCAGTGTCATTGTTGAAGTGTTTAATTTCTGGCTTGTCATGGCAAAGGGGGGCGTCGTAATGAAAGTGGAAAGCATGTATGAATTATTTAACAGCCGCCAGCGAGAGGAGAAGATAAAACATTTGACATTTGATGGGAACTAACTAACCCAACTAAGGTTGGCTGCCATTAAGGTACGAGTACCATATTTTCTTTCCCAAAAGGATAAAAACATAGTGTTAATGCAATTTACGCCCAAGCAAAGGAGCGCTTAGAGGCAGGAAAAAATGCGAAATAATAAACTCGAGACGAATGCTATAAAAGGGAAATGTCTACAAACGGGGATGCTAGAGAGTTGAAAGAAAATTGAATTAAGGGAACAGACGGTGAATCACGTAGGATGCTAAGGGAAACACAGGCTGAGTCCCTGAGAAACTCCGAAAAATAAACACGTTTTGTCTGTAGAATATCTCTACCCATATCAGAGCTTAAACAACACATCAGGTGAACTGACGTCGAAGGACAAGACCCATTTAGTGTCTCAATAATAGTCTCCCATAATACACAAAAGACCAGGCAAAAGTTAAGTATACATGAGTTTAATATTCCCTTGAACCTCACTCCTCCGAAACGTTTGATTGACTGATGATGACATATAGCCACGGGGATGCCTTCTCTGCCCAATCGCCAATCTTGCTACACATTATAAGTACAAACATATATGTACATATATGTGCATGGAAATATTCAAGAAAACACAAAAGTTCAAGTCCGATATATTGGCTTTCACTCGCGGAAATTTGAAATTTGTCAAAGCGGAGACAGAAGGCCGGGGAAACCAACAGAATAAATGAAAATTAAGTTTCGTTATGTATGCGTCTGTTACGTGAGCCACATGCACAAGGCGCCGCCTGCGGAGAAACAAAGGAAGCGCAGGAGCCTACTGGTGCTGGGATAATATGGAAAAATGTTACCCAGTACGTGACAGAGTGTCCCCACATAATATACTAGCACCCAGAGGAAGCTGCTGCGGGAGCAGCCGTGTGATCAACATATATCCCGCAAACCGAGTTAAAAAGTTGCTCGCAGCTCTGCCAAGAATACAGAAAGAAACTAACTAAATAAGATTACGTTTTCTGGGGCAAGTTGATGGATGTGGGCAGTACCAAAGTACCAAAGTACCCAGTGTTCCCAGAGAGTCTTAGCCAACAATGACCAACAATGATAAGTTGTAAAATTCTGAAAAATTTTATATAAACGCCTTAAGTCTAATCAAAATAAGAAAGATGGTGTAGTTGAAAGCCTAGATAATAAATCCAAACTGCTGTCGTTTGCAAGCTTTCAATACATCAAACCAAATCAATAATGGATCAATATGTCTATGCTGAAATCTTAAACCTTCTAGGAGAAAAAAGACCAAAGAGTTAACATTCATGGATAAGGACACACTTCCCAGACCTTAATCTCTATGGAAAATCTTTAGAGTGCTGGGGGAAAACATGGCTTCAATCCTATTGTGCACGAGCAATGGAAGCGATTTGATGTGAGAATACAAAAGGGAGGATGCACGAGTTTAATGAACTCAAAGACTAGACGATATACAGCGTTTTTTGTGCAAATATAAACCTTTACATAATAATGTAGGTAAAAAATTTGACAAATTTGTTTTGTTTAAGCTGAGAAAGTTATTTAAGACTTTCTAAACATGTTTTTAATTAAACTTATTAGTTTTAAGTAACGTTTCTTATATAGTTTTTCAACAGCCGAAACGATTTAAGAAATTTACTTTCTCTTAATTCTGACTATTAACCTTAAGGTCACATGAATCCATTTATCATCGGCCCACATTGGTTTCATGATTTCGTTTTTAATTCCTTTCTACGATACTTCTACCTCAACTCGAGCCTTTCATCATTAGTCAGAACCCTTGATTTCCTATTCGGTCTGCACTCGCGATGCCACTAATTGTCACAGAAGCAGGGGGCACGGCACACCAGCACATTTCTCCCCTATTTCGTGAAGGAAAACTCTTAACCTTCTATATCACCCCCTTTTTTAACTCTTTCTTCTCACCTCTTTCGCCTTTGGTTTGGAAAATTTGATTTCCCGGCTGTTTTGGCTGCTGCTACTTCAATTTGTTGGCAGCGGAAAGGAAGCCATGTGCTGAAAGGAAATTAGGGGGAATCCCGTTTTCTATACCCTTGCAGGGTATTATAATTTTAGTCAGAAGTTTGCAACATTTCTGACCCTATAAAGCATCTGGAGCGGACTACTATATCATATAGCTGCCATAGGAACAATCGGAAAATTTTGAGGAAAAAATTATAACTTGCCAATTTTCAACAAATTTTCATATAATTTGAAATATGGCCACTTTGTATTATTATTAATTTTATCAAGATCGGAATACTATATCATATAGCAGCCATAGAAACGGAATTGGTTTAAATTATAAGCTCCCAGGGTATACAAACTTCGGTGTGTCGAAGTTAGCTTCCTTTCTTGTTTTATATGTATTCACACAAATTCTACTGGAACTTTGCCAAAAAGGAAATTTTACTTTTGGTGGCAATTCAATAAAGGCCCAGAAGAGGTCACGGTTTTAAAATTAATGTGTGAGAACACGAACGGTTTCTAGTTCCTATAAAACGTAGTATGATAAAAGTAATTACTAACCGAAGGAGCTATTATAGCCATTTTCAGACGTCGACCAACCGTCAACCGGATTACATACATTTTTATTAAAGGCTCTGAAGTCAAATTTCATTTTTTTTTTTGCAATGGCTTTTTGAAGATTGAATACACATACATATATCTTAATAAAGATAAATTGCAGTGCAGAGAGGACAATGATTTCCGGAGTGACAAATCAACTCAACTTGACATATGTGAGAATTTAATGTGATTTATTTGACATATTGTTGCCAGGATCTGAATGCTGAAGGCTGAATGGATGTACATGGACGCGGCTTGCTTTTGGGTTTAAGCTCCCACTGGTTGTGGAAATTAAATATATATGCGTTTATTCAATGAAGATATGAGTGCCTAGCCATAAAAATCAATAATATTATAGGCCATAAAATGTAACACTAGGAGTCAAACATTAATCGTAACCACAGTGTGAAGTGTAAACCAGAAATTCCCAAGTTTGAGTTATATTATATACCTACTAAAAACGATATAACCGAGTCTTGATTTATTTGATAAAAGAAAAACCCTTGAAAACTACAGTTTCGCGTGCATATTTTATTGTAATTCAGAAAACGTTTATCATAATTGGTTTAGTACGAGGCTTGTGCACTTTATATATAATTACAGTTCCAAGGTACCAAGTTACCTTAATTTGCGATGTCCCATCGCCTACATCAAAATAATAGCCAAACTCTCAATTTTTCGCATTTTCTTTTTCTACTAACGCGACGCTCTCTACTTGTCGCTTTTCATTGATACCCTTTTCTGGGAGAATAAACATTTGCACCACACATCTGTAATGATAATGTTTTAAAAATGTTTGTTGCATAATTCCCGTTTTGTATTATTTAAGCTAACTAGTTAACATGTTTCAATGTTGATTATTAAATAATATAAAACTCCGGTTCCTTGTTTCTAAAACATATAGCTGTCATAGAAACGAACCGTATCATTTTATTTGTGTTGCAAGGGTAACAGCACTTCGGTTTTGTCTATGGGCTCGAATTTTTTTTCCCGTTTTTATATAAGAGGCGGTTAATAAATCAATAAATGCCGTCCTTTGTCGTCACTTTGCTTGTGTGTTCGCTGGTCCGTGTGCATATTGCGCAATCGTATCGCTTAAAATGTACGAGTGTGTGGTTGCGATTGTTTGCGGCGATTACTGGAGCTTTAATATTCCAATAAAAATAAATATAAGTAGGGAAATCCGAGCATTATTGAATGGGCTCCTTATTAAGACATTCCCAAGGCAATAAGTGCAGCAAAGAGAGAGCTTTCTTTTAGCTATGAACGTGTGACGTATACACTTCAATTTCATGCCTATATAAGTCGAACTCGTAGACTCCAGCTCCGACTTTGGATGGTGACTCATCGTTGCCGGCTGACTGGCGCCCCATGCGATGTACACGCCGGGTAACAACGCAAGTCAAATACCAAAATAGTCTAGTCGCGGATGGTGGGGCAAACATTTATTATTGCCTACTTTCTGCTGCTTCAGATCTACTTTTTTAGTCCCATTACTAAAATGTAAATGGATTTTAGATCATGTTAAAAGGTGTCAAAAATACCCAATTTTGGGTTTCAAATGAATTAAGAAAACTATTTTTGATTGAAAACAATTTTGTAGCATAATTTTTGACCCACAGTGATTTCTGTCTAGCTGTTTTCCAAGCGAGATTGTGTTTTCGTCTGTCATAGATGTGTATATTACATATTACTGATTCACCGATGACTTAATTTATCCCCAGGCAGGCTGTAGAGTGAGCTCTGAATGATTAATGAATTGTTTGAGATGTTAATGTGAAATGGGTAATATCCATAAATGTCTGACAAATAAGATCACAGAGAAACAAGATGAAATATGATGGTTTGTAGTAGTGAAACCCCACTTCCTTTATTTAATTTTGAATGAAAATCTTTGAAACCAATCAATTGGAGCCAATTGACAGTTCTGTCCCTGAACAAACACTAAAGCAGAGTAAAACAAACCCAAATTTCTGGGAAAAACCTTTGTACCAGGCAAGGATATGCTAAAAAACATTTGCCAAAGAGCAAGGAGACAAGGAGTAACAAAATGTTGATTGCCAACGAAGGGGGTAAATGCAGAGTTGCTTGATATATTCACTAGAAACAAAATAGAATGAGTTGACCATGACTTTTGGGTGACCCTTAATAAACAACAACAAAACAAAATTGCGTGACCTCTTCCTTGCAAGGATATGTAAATACAAATAAATAAAAAAGTATAGAAAATACGTAAAATAAGCAGATATGCCTTAACATTAATATTGTAATTATAATACAAAAATTAAAGTCAAGTACAAATTAAAAGTACTTAAAGAATAAATTCTACACAGAAAATTAAAATTGTTGATAATTTTAGTTGAACTATTTCGGGCTCAAACTGTTACCAAGTTTGAAATTCAAAAAGCGGGATGCTGAGTGCTCACCTGCTGGCAGAATACCGGGGGCTCGGCACGTATGGCAGAAGCACTGCATAACCGAGTCGCGAACTAATCCAATCAGCATGATGATGAGCTCTGTTTTCTTTCTTTGACTAAGTAAGTTGTAGTGGATGGCTGGGATATGTGTGGATTAATTGTTGGCGTTGCGTAGTAGTTGCACACGGATTTTAATTTTGCGTTTCAACTCGGACTTTTGGGGGGCGGGGCAACCACTTGCTGCTGTATTGTAAATTTATGAATATAAAACTCGTTAGCAATTCAGCAGTTATCGATTCTTGGATTCTTGTTTTACGCGGCGTAATTTATTTGTGTTGATTTAGCTGTGACTACTTGTTGTTGTTGTTCTCAACGAAATCCCTTTCAAAATGGATCAAGGCACCGACGAAATGAAACGAACGCAGCGAACGACAAAGACCAACTAAATGATGTCGATGTTAATTTTTCAACAGTACGCGAACGACTGACAAACATGGCTCTGGCTCCGGCTCCATCGCTGCGCCGACGTGAGCGTAAGCGCCGTCTCAAGGCAAGGACAAAAAGCACATACAAAAAGGACAAGCCCCGCAACGGGGGCGGTAGGCCAGAAGCGAAAAGCAACTCAAAGAGAGGGAGAGAGAGTCGCAGAATGTGGGGAGCATTACTGTTATTTTAGGGGTTGACATTCGATATTCGACAGGCAAGTAAAGAAAATTCTAAACTTGACCACAAATCAAATCTAAAATTCTCAATGGGTTTGGATATTCCTATTCACCGTCTTCTTTTAAACCTCTCATTTGGCCTTAAGTTACATGTCTTGGTTATTTCTACAATTTACTTATTTCGATAAAGCCGATTTCGAATTTCGACGACTGCGCAGTGCGAAAATGGGGAGCAGCTCGAAAGACAAGAGAGTGTGGGAGCTGGAGAGTGAGAGAGCAAAAAGTGCATTGAATATAACCGGCTGATTTCATAATACCGGACTATTTGCACCTTAACCCAGAAGCAGGTCGAAAAAATGCAAACAAATGGGGAAAAATAATGTTTTTGAACGTCACCAAGGGTAACAAAAAAATTTTATAGAATTATTTAATAAAACGAATATAAAAATCCCTCCTTACCAAACTTTATAACTAAAAAATTGAGTTTGAAAAGTTATGCAGCAATATTTCAAATTTTACCGATTGGAATACTAGTCGTACTCTATATATCGCTACATATTTTTTAACAATAACTTTATTTTATTCTTGTGACTATTTTCATCTTAGCCATATTGGTGTTTGTTAATTATTATTATTTATTGTATGCAAAGCTTAATCCTGACTTTAAAATGTGTACAAATTTGATTTCAATCTATTTTAAAACTTTCGACTTTAGTATTTATAAACGAAACACTTAAATATATAAATATATGTAACTCTTAGCCCAACTTGATAATTGTAATTCTAAAACTTCAAAAAAAAGGTTTAAAGTTTAAAATGCTTGACACTTACAATAATCGTTTACTGCTGGTTAAGGAACAACAACTTGCATCTGGCAATGCCGCAGACAGACAAGTGAGAGAGATTCGAAATACGTTTTCGAATATCGAAAAACTATTAACTGCAATTAAATGAGACACGCTAAAAAGGTTTGAGAGAAAGTCACTGCTGAAGAGAGAGAGAAGCAGAGCAGCTGTCAAAGAACAATAAATAAAATGGCGATGACTCAAAAAGCAGCCAAAAGCCGAAAACACAGCAAAAGCGAATTGGAAGTCCGGTGCAGTGTTGCCAATTTAGATGTTTTCCCACTAGAAGCTTGACTAGCACCTAGAAGAAGATAACAAAAAACTATATGAATTTTAAAATGTTGGACAAATTTACGCAATTTAAACTTTTTAAAAACATTTTTTATACATTACGATGTCACATTTAAATTCCGTTTAACATGGAATTTACGCTGAAACTTTTAATTTCAGCCTTTTTGCTTACTATACTAGTTTATTTTAGCTTTTCTACGGCCCAAAATGTTGGCAACACTGGTCCGGAGTCAGAAGACCGGAGTGTGAAGCTGGCGACGCGTCGGGTTCCGCTAGCACCCAGGACACGGAAAGGGGACAAGGATATAGAGCGGCAATTTGAATAGCAGAACGGCGCCAGCTGAACAAACCGCACTTGGAGTCACCGATGAGTCACAATATGGCCCAAAGGGGGGAGAGTAAAATAGGCGATGAGGCAGAGAGAGGCCCAACGAAGAGGCCTGCCGGGAATTGCTTTTGTCCCTCCATTTCTGGTTTGGTTTGGACAACAACAAAATGTTGGGTCAAATACACGGAAACACACATTTAAAATGCTCCTGCAATAACAATAAATATTAAACGGCCTAATTTGCTTAGATCTGATCCTAAAGTCATTGTCTAAAAATTATAGTAGACAGTATTTGATCTCTTTTAATAACATTTAATCGCATTTATTTGAAGGAATGATTAATGATTTCATAGAACAATAAATTTACATTGGGGATGTACATACTTACATATATCGAGTGGAATATTTTGATATGATATGCCCTTATTAATATCATATCGAAAATCTTGTAAACTATGTTATATCGAAATTTTAGATATACACGTATGTAAATTTGTAAGATTAAGATGTCTGATGATCTTTTCGGTTTCTACTTCATTCAGTGCTTTGCAAGCTTTCTGTCAAGGTATTACATCGGTAAATTAGGCAAATTTGGATTCGCATTTCCGTTATAAACCAAATAATATGAATCATATGAATTCCGCGAGAAGATTGAACGTCTTTATGCAAAACCTGTACAATTAATCAAGTAACTGATTAAAAGGTTTATGAGATACCTAACCGATCCGAAATACTATCAAACCTAAATCAAATACCTCATTTAAGCCATTATATAGTATATCTCTAACACTCATAGCCAACGTAATGGATATATTACAATTTCATATAATCTTTTCTGTTTAGGATTTAAATAAATATTATAATTATAATATTTTTTAAGTTATTAAAGTCCCGCCAGGTTTTTCGTTTTAAATAAAAGCCAACCCTCCATTGCCTTCATACAGGTACATACTTGTATGTGCAGGTATATTTTCGATGCCTGTTGCAGACTTTTTTCGTCAAGTTCTTTTTGTATGACTCACAGTCAGAGCCTTCCTGCACCCATAACCACCCTCCAGACAATGTTGACTAAAAACAATCTTCACCGTTGCACAGTGGCGCAGTTGACCCCAAAAAAAGGGCGGAATTAAATATATACATATGTGTGCATATTATTATATAACTCGCCTTAGGTTTTAGAATAACTTAAATATTGGAGATTTATGTAAGAAAAGGCAAATACAACAAACAATGTATTCTTTCTTTTCATTAAATGCTAACAGGTTAACCTTTTAATAAAAATTACATTTTTTTATGTGTTTGATTTCGTGGAATTTATCCAAACATTTGGGGTCAAATACCCCACTGTGTAAGACGTCTTCGTGTTTGTCGTTGCAAAATGATACCGACAACCCCCAGGAGAAGTGCACCTACTAACCTCCCAGATCGGATTTCCAGCCCCCTTTCGTACAAGGAGCTGAGCAAAATGAACAACAGAGCAGCGGTTGAAGTTCGATTATACTGCAAGTACAAGTACCAACCAGCATACCCTGCAGTACCAGTCATCAACAATTCATCAACACTTTAAACCAAAAATTCATCAACATTTATACCAAAAATTCATCAACGATTCATCAACAATTCATCCACGATTAGTCAACAATTCATCAACAATTAATCTAGGATTTTTAAAATGTATTCATTTATTTTTTCCTTTTTATTGTTTGCCTATTCAGGTTTCAATAAATTTTATTTGAATATTTCTCTACTAAAAACAGTAGTTCCTTTTAGAATTTTGTATATCAACAAATCATATATTTTCCCCAAATTAATAATAATATTAGCCCAAAATTTCTAGCCATCATAAAGTCACAAAAAACTCTCGGTTTTTATACATTTTATACATTCAAACTGACTGCGCTCAAGTACTAAAATCATCTTATCAGCACTCCCTTAATTCCAATGTCCTTCACTTTCACCTCCTCACTACACTCCACATAAACTAGAACATAACGAGCTACAAATTTAATAAGTTAAGAAGCTTTGCCAGTTTAATTGAAATTATTACGCTTCTTGTTTGTTTATTTTGTTAGGACTTAGGCTTAGTCTTGCTAGGCTTAGTCTTGCTAAGGGTTGCCGGTTTGTAGTTCCTGTAGATTGTTGTGCCGTACATCCGGCGAAAGCGCAGCCCGGAAACGGACAACTTTAACTATGAGGGGCTAGAGGTTGGGGACTTCGACACCATTTTACACACCTATAGGTATGAATAAAAAATCAACATCCTCAAGAGATTTCAGTTGAAGATGCAGGACATGTCCGGAAACAGAAAGGCGGAAAGAATTCAGCAAGCAGTAAAGTATTCTCAGCTATAGAAACTCTGGCCATAAAAGTTCTTTAATGTTCCACCTTCTTCGTCTGCACTACAGTTGACCATACAAGAATAGGACTCAATGCTCCAAGTTCTGTGGCTATTCGCCGAGCAGTTACCCTGTGTTAGGGTCGACACCATTGCGTTTGAAATAGATTTCCAAAGCTATAGTGGACTTTAAAACATTTTTAAAATCTTTAAAAACTTTTTGAATAGAAATGAACCTTTATTTACTTAGAAAGAAATAGCCACCACCTAATAGTATTTTGTGTAATCTTAGTTTCAAGACCAGCTATGGGACAACGCAACTGCTTGTAAACACGTGACCCATTACGTGATATGCGTTCCATACCGTGCTTGGTGCCCACACATCATTATTAATGCATTGCCAAAAGTAAAGAAAGGGAACTGGGCTTTCAGAGGGGAAAACGCATAAACTCCCCTTCAACCCCAAAAGGCACTTGTGCTTTTAACCGATAATGCGCAAATATACAGGTTGGGGTCCAAAATATCATACAATATGATATGTCTGTGGCCGGCAAACTATATATTTTAGTTGCTGTATAAACAATCCGTTTTAATAGGGACTTAAGAACTGATTTAACTCAAAATCGGAAGACTTATCCTTAAGCTGCTTATCCCCAATCGTCGTGCAAAGAAAACTTGTCGTGTATATTTACCATATCAGATTTAATTGTATATCAGTTACCCCACAAGTTAACCTACAATTCTTAAAATATGATATATTTAAGGAAAAAGAACTCCAATCTTTGCAAAGTGATTCAAACAAGCAATGAACAACATCCATAATGAAAAACACATTCTCTACAAAGAGCCGAGTAGCACTCATGCTAAGTTTTATGTTAGTTTTATATACATATGTATATAATGTATATGACCACAACAAAGGGGTGTGTATGCCTAACGACAAGTACCAGCAACTGCACCACAAAATGTCCACTTTAATGAAAGTTTCGCAGAAACTCTTTTGCACTGCCTATGCCATGCATGCATATGCGGCACCCATAATTATCGAAGGCATGCAATGTGAATATTTGTCAGTTTAGCCCCAGTTTATTTCGCAACATATGTTTGCTGAAAGAGCTATGCGGGGGAAGTATGTTGGGATTTGTGGGGTTGTGGCATTCGCCTTTTCTTTGCTGATTGATTTTTATTGCATGTTTCGCATGAACTTGTGTGGGAAAAGACAGCTCCTTCATAACATTATTTCTTGGGCTCCAGAGATAGAAACATCTGGACCAAATCATGTTAGTACGAAGAATATAAGATAATAATAATAAGATATTAAAGTATTCCCTTACTGATGACGTTGTGGAATAATTATAAATTATTTTATATTAACATTCGGCATGTCCAAGCTTCCTCTTTTACAGAAGGAGCCTACGCGCTCAACTTCCAGTTCAATAAACTTTTGCAAAAAGCGTTTGCCTACACAGTTTGTGGCTCTGCCTTCTTTTTATACACTGTCAAAAGGTACATTTTGGAAGGAAATTGGAAAATCAGAAAAGAAAAAAATATGAAATATAGACCAAATCAACAGACGAGTCGATTTAGGCGCACAAATTTAAGCCGTACGAGAATTTAATTTGAATTTCTTAGTTGTCTTGAAAAATAATTGATTTAAACATGTATAAAATATGTATACAATCTAATTATTATTATATTTAAATCCTACAAGCAGCAGGACTGCCAGTGTCTGTAACTAGGCTCCTTTGCATTCTTTACCATTCCCCACCGTTACATTAAATTATATATAATCATAACGATTTTTCTTTACTGCACTTTGCAGTTGTATATACTACGAGTGCTGTGCGACTACAACTGACGTTTATTAACTCGTTTTATATATGTATGCCTGTCCTGGTCTGACAGCGTTAGTTTGCAAGTGCGGAAAAAGTTGTACTGCAGCGTTCCAGGCGACTTGTAAAGAAAAGGACACCGAGGAAGGCAGTCGAGTGATATGAAAGGTCCACTGACCGCTGTTGGTGGTGTGGCGGTAAAAGCAATTGTTCTCTAGCTTTTAACAAAATCGATTTTCCATTGCCACAAGCCGCAAATTGCGGCCTTGCTGCCTGCATTGCAATAACTGAAAACTGAAAGAATTAACAACAAATATTCGACATTTGTAAGACATAATTGCAAAAGAGTGCTTCCGGTAAAGATATTAAAATTGGAGCCATATTTTGATTGAAACAAAATTAATAAAAAGGAATATGGAGGTAAATACCTTGCGGGTTAAACCATAGCAAAGATACAATAATTCTAAAAAACTTTACAAATAAAATATTTAATAAACAATAAATATTTAATAAACTAACATAAGTAATAATCTATAACCTATTAAAATAGAGTCATATTTCTTTGCAGGGCAGTTTTTATATTACTAAATCACACTCTTTTATGAGTTTTGTACTTAATTTAAATTAATTTCTTCCTAATTATTCATTATTTAAACTAAAAAATATCTATTTATATCTGGATTTTGTGTAAATTATAGAGAGCCAGAAAACAATTTAAAATTAACATCAAAATAAGAGAAGATAGTAAAACATACCTTCGCCATTAATAGTGTTTTTAACCATTTTGATTGTTATTTTCGCAGATGGAATGGAATACGTAAGAAAATTGAGAAATATCACATAAAGTCTCTGAAAAAGATAAAAAAAGACACAAAGAAACATTTTATTTTTAAAATAAGAAATATTTTTTAATTACACAATATTATTTATACAGATGTACAGATTTTAGATACACATATGTATTGCTATTTTATGTTTATTCTAATAATTTTTAAATTTAAGGTTAATGTTTGTTGACATATATTTTTTAATAAATTTAAATAAATTGAATTCTTGTTTAAGTTAATTTACGACCTTTAGCCACCTGAGTGGGTCACATACACTACATATGTACACAGTTAGCAAATTTATGCATCATGTGTACATTGATCTCTTTATGGTGATTGAAACTAATGGCGAATAGAACCCCAAGATGCCATAACTAAAATGTATTCTCTTCATTCGTTCTTTCTCTCTGTCATCTTTCAGGCTTTCTTCATGGATAGTTCGTCCTATGTACATATACCCTTGGAGCGAAAATTAATTGTGAAAATACATACATATGTACATACATATATACATATACATACATACATACATACATATGTAGTTAAGGGAGCCCCTTTCTGTTTCCGTTTGCGTTTCTACTCTTAAACTCGATTTTTGTATTATTAAATATTTGTTATTTAAATTACATAAATTATTTAAATATTATAATTAAAACGTACACTTTACATTGATTGCACTTTGAAAGTAAAAAATCCAATTTCAAAAAATAAAAAATATTTAAAATATCTTTAAACAATAAGTATGTACATACATACATAAATATGTACATACATATGTATGTATAGAATTTGCAACAAGCTGTTTCACAGAATTAGCATGCCCTAAGTCTCCCCTGCATTTTCCCTTACAGAGGACCAGGCGAACATACACATATTTACACATATGTATGTATGACATACATATGTGTAAGCAAACAAAAGAATCATTACAATAAGGAAAGCAATAAACCCACGGAGAACACACAATCATATTGAGCGCTTTACAGAAAAAAAAGAACAGTAAAGAAGTGCAAGGGCAAAAACCAGCAGAGACAAGAAAAACTCGGAGTTACAGTTGTTTGGCAACTGCGCAGTGGGCGAAAAAAAAGGGATCATGCACCGGCGCAAACCAGATTTCAACCTTAAGTTTAAACACACTTACTGACAAATAAAATGCTCTCACTGATAGCTGACTGCAGTGCTTATTGTAAATAACAAAATAGAACACAGGAACACAAGCTTTAAAGTTTTTAAATTAAATGAAACGAATCGCTAAATTCAACAGATCTTCGGCCAGCGTTGTGATCGCGTCGATGAAAAAACACAAATGCGCCAGGAAACAACACAAAGCAGAAAGGAAACCGAAGCAGCGATGTAAACGTACATACACAAGTACGTTATTATGTACCGACCTACACTGAAAGAAAAAATGGTCGTTTTCCGATTTTATCAATTATTAATTAATAAAAGAATTACTCTAAAAGTAATTTTTTTTACATTCTAAATTAAATAATAATGTTTTATTTACAACAAACAATAAACATAAAAATATATAACAACATTTCGGCATTACGATATGTACATTCAATGTTTATTGGCTAATTTTTTGAATTACATATATAAATTTTATAAAATGGAATTATTTAGATTATTTGGTCTAATATTAAAAACAACATTTATAAAAATGCTTGAATATAGACATTTTTTATCAGTGTATTTGTCTGTACATATGTATGTTCATATGTACGTCGCGGTCGGTGGACACCAGCTGTGCTTTGTTGTTGCTGGGAAGCTGCGCTTTCGAAGTGGAAATATAACAGCTGTCGATATGTTTGTTTGTTGCCTTTTGGCGGTTGCAATTCAAATGACAATTTTAAACTGAACGGCAGTTAGTCCGCAAGCCGGTTCTGGGGCGCCGAAAATCACGCCAGGTCTACATAACCCAATTGAATCATTTCTTTCTTCTCTTGTTTTCTTTGTTGCAATTTATTATTAGCTCTACACTCGAGAAAATAAATGCCAATATTTGTCACTGATATAATGAATCAATCTAATCAAACCAAATTTATAAGATTTATTTACAATAATAATTATTAAAATTTGAGAAAATGGTTATTATTATATAATAATAATATTTATAAATTATATGATCTATTTCTATTCATGGCGGATCGGTTTTCGAATCGACAAATTTCCATTTTACCAAAAAAAATTATAATATAATTAAAATTTTGCGTAATTTAATTACGCGTTAATTTCTCAATAATAATAATAAAACACGCATAAATTAAATGTTTTTTTTATCAATGACTTAAACCGTTTTATAAGTATAAGGCAAAATTAGGGATGGATAAACTCCGATATTTAATAATATTTGAATGTTAAAGCACGATTTTGTAATCGATTTTATTCATTGGCATCACTGATTGCTCAGTCTGGCAACGTTTCGCATTTTTATAAGCGTGCCAGACTTTTCGGTCATGAGCAACCAGCGATGCCGGACCGTGCGTTCATGCGGTTTAAAGCTAAATAAATAAATTAAACAAAGTAAATTGGCAATCGACAAAAACTCTTCCTCTAATGAATTACTTTCCCCTTGCAGCTCGGCAAAAAATATTATAAATTAGCAAATAAAAATATCGTAATTCGATATTTGGGCAAACAAAAAATCGTGAGATAAATTATCATCTTTAAAAAACTATCGATATACCAACAATCTCCAAGCTTGAGTACGTGGATTTTTGAGTAAATTCACGAAAAACCGACACCTTGAAGTCCCTTGAGTGAATCAGACGATGAGGAGCAGTGTCCACTGAGAGGCCCCACAGCAGCGCCCAGCCAGCGATAGCCGGACTTTGTCAGTGCCTCGACCCAGTTAGATGTGCCTGCAGCGCCCCAGTCTGAGCTGATAAAAGTCGAGTCCCCCGTCCGTTGTCGTCCGGTCGATTGTTATCCATTATTGATAATAATGGCCCCCACCCGTCGCCGTGCCAGCGACGGCCTGCTGGCCCGTGTAAACTTCCCGCTGTATGCCGTGGACATGCTGACCAGCCGCCACATCCTGGTGGCCGGTGGCGGCGGCTCCAGCAAGACTGGCGTGGCGAATGGCTTTGTAAGGATACCCAAAAGCACTCGCTTGGCGTTTTTTAATGACTCTGACTCTCTTGCAGGAAATATACGAGCTGTATCACAACGGCAGCCACTTCTGCGCGGAGGAGGTGCTGCGCCACGAGACCGGCGCCAATGTGGTCATGAACTTTGCCGTGAGAAACGGCGGCCGGAGGGGCTATCTGTGCGCCGGGCAGGAGGCTCACTGTCAGATGTACTATGTCCAGCCACGCGTCGAGTCCGAGGAGGATGGCAACGGAAATGGGATCGTGGACGGAAAGCCGGCGCCCACTGAGCGGCCTCATGAAAACGGAAACGTGCGACAGCGCAACGTACACTCGGGCGTGGAGCCAGTCGGCAATGGCCATAAACCGGCCGCCGCCTCAGCCGCTGAAATTCTGCGACAGTTCCAGCGTCTGCGCTTCGACATTCAGGCGGCGGATGTGGTGCAAACGGATTTCCTGAAGAGCGCCGAGCCGCTGCAACGTGTGGTCCGCATAAGCGGCAACGGTCGTTTAATGGCCACCGGCGGCACGGACGGAAAGCTGCGTGTTTGGACTTTCCCGCAAATGACGCTGGCCGCCGAGTTGGCGGCGCACACCAAGGAAATCGATGACCTGGATTTTAGTCCCGACAGCAAGCGCATTGCCAGCATCTCGAAGGACGGTCAGGGTCTGGTGTGGGATCTCGGGAGCGGAAAACTGCAGCACAAGCTGCAGTGGCAAACACCCGAGGGGGCCAAGTACCTGTTCAAGCGTTGCCGCTACGGAACTGTCGAGGCGCAAAAGGATCAATACCGCCTCTTCACCATCGCCAATCCATTGGGCAAGGTGGGAAAGCAGCGTGGATTCCTGCAGCATTGGGAATGCACCAGCGGCGAGTTACGCCAGGCTGTGGCCATCGACGAGAGTCTGTCGTCGCTGGCGGTCCGGGATGACGGGCGATTTGTGGCCGTTGGCACGATGTTCTCGGGCAGCGTTTCTATGTACATAGCATTCAGTTTGCAGGTGAGTCTCGGACTCGGGAAATATAATCTTCTGAGTACTCACTTTTACCTTCTGTAGCGCGTGCTCCACATTCCCCATGCACACTCCATGTTCGTGACGGGTCTTCAGTTCCTGCCCATCACCAATGAGGAGGGACCGCCCATCAGCAGCGACACGGAGGCAGCGGTGCTGTCCATTTCGGTGGACAACAAAGTTTGCATCCACAGTTTGCCCCAAAGGCGAGAAAATAAAAAATTAGTACGATCCCCGCCTGGGTTGCCATTGTCTTCATTGTCGTCATGATTTTTGCCGTATTTGTGCTGTGCTCCTACGTTGGAATCTGATGGTGGTGATGATGATGATGATGATGAAGTCTCGTCCCTCGGTGGCAACAAAACACGATTAATCAATTTGCATTATTAGTTTGTAAACTCGGTTTAGTTTCTTTGTCTCCGCCCCCCTTCCCCGACTTACTCATTTGTTAATTAATTTAAGGGTATTGTTTGTGCCGGCTGCCTTATCTCTTATACTAAATGCAATTATCGCATAGTTGTACCATAATTTGCTTATCTCTCTCTATAGCCCTCTCTAGGTCGTCACTTGTACATGGGTTCCCTTACTTTCTTTTCCCATTTAAAAATTATTTAAAAGAAGGAACAGGTTTAAGGACACGGCGTACCGGTTCTTTAAGTCAAATTAAATATATGTAGAATCCTTTTTATAATAATAAAAAAAGATTGTTACCAGAATTATGGAACAGTATAGTCACAAATGAATGATTTATAAAGAAACCCCTACAAAGTAGTTAATTATATAATGGGGAAACATTGTAATGGGAAAAAATGACTTAATACATAATCCAGGAAACTGCGAGTAAAGTCTTTTATCTTTCTTCTGCAAACTGCGCATTCCTTTAACTAGCGGCAAACAAGAAGTAAGCCAATCGGGATATCTTGTGCTGCTTGTTGGATGATCACGGACACAGAATCCTAATTTGTTTGACACTGAATATGTACGAAACTTTCAAGGATGTGACCTAAAATAAATATTTCAAATCTTTTTAATTTAGTTTATTTTTAATGCCAACGGCATAGGTTAAGAATCGAACGTTTAATTTGTGTGGCAAAGAGAAAACTCTAGATCTGACTCTGGAGGTGTAAGATTTTTATATATTTCCTTAATATCTAAGCTTACCAAAACAAATTCCTGAATTGTCCAGTTTCTGCACCGAATTAAGGTAGGATGTAGCTTTATGTTATGTTGTTTAAGGGTCAATAGAACAACTTTAAAACAGCGTTGGGGACATGATATACTGGAAAGATAGATACATCATGACAACGAAAAGATATATCTTGATATACCGGTGAATGTGGGTGGAAGTGGGAAATGTGGGAATGTGGTCTTCATTTTTGGTTATTTTTACGCTTAACGCAAGAACGATGGTCTAGGACAATGAAGCATCGTAAGCCAAGTCTCGTTGATTTAATAGAAGAGTAGTAGTTGCGGCTTGACTTTCCTTTCCTAAAGTATCCACTGGTCACTGGTTAATCGTTCCCCCAAAATATGTCAGCAATTCTTTTTTTTTTATATGTAGAGATTATTACACATTTTCTTTTTATTGAATTTCATATTTCATTTGCATTTTTCGTTCAATATTTGATGCTACAATTTAGGCCTAAATATTAACTTATATATTAACATAGCGTTTACAAAAAATTATTATGTTTCGACGCCTATAATTTTAATTGTTATCTTGTTGTTGCTTCTTGCTTATCAGTTCAATATTCTCCGTATTGTAAAATTTAATATTTATGATTACCGCTTCTGATTTTGTATTTTGTATTTTTGTTTTTTATGTTTTTTACTTTTCAATGACTTGGTTTGTAGTGTATGTTTCGTATATAAAATATAAAATGCATATCAAATGGCAGATAGATGATGTTGTTTGATGGTGGCGGGGAAGAGGAGGAAGTTTGGCGAGCAGGGTTCTCATTTCAGTAATAAATAAGTGTTTAGTTATCATATATGTATGTGTATATATATTAAATGCCAATATGGCCTTACATACGTTATTTCATTCATTATTATGCGCATTTATTAATGAACGTAGTTTATTATTATTGTGTACGGTTTACGGTTGGGTCTCTCATTAAGTAAAGTTAGTGATGCAAATGCTTAATACCCATTATTATAATGCCAATCGTTCCAATTTGACTAAAAGCGACAACACAGGGAATATACACAAGTATATATCTTCCAAATAAAATTGCAAACATTTACAAGGTATAATTTCATATTAAACAAATCATAGATTTAAAATCGATTCAAGAAAACTTGAGTTTTTCATTAAAATCATTAAAAATCATTAAGGAGCAAAGGTTAAATTTTTAAAAACAAATTTTCTCTCTTTTTATAATACTTTTGGCATTCTTTCTTTTGCTGCTAAAAAATCCTCTCACTCTCACTCTCTTTCTTAGGCCCAACCTCGAACCTCGAAAGAAGTAACTAAAACTAATTTCAGTTAAAATTTGTTTGGACAGTCTTTATGCTGGTTGTTGGGTGGAACGACCGGGAACGACCCATCTACGAGGCCTTTGCGAATTGGATAACCGAGCTCATCCTCATCACCTTGGACCCCGATCCGGTGCTCCCGTCCCCTGCGCCGCCGGCTGAGTCAGTGAGGCTAGACGAGGCGGCGACTGCCTCCTCCCCGCCAGATCCCAGCCCCTTGTCCATCGCCTCGACCTGGCTGCCGCTGCCACTGCCGCCGTCGCCCTTGTTCATGTAGTGCTTGCGTTTGCGCAACGGCAGGGTCATCACATTCCGATCTGCCATCATCAGCGAATCGCTCTCCGGCGAGGAACTTCTCTCGGGCGACTCCGTGCTCGAACGCAGTCCAATGGCAGCCTCCACGCGGCGCACAATGTCCGGATTGGGCAGGGCGGATCTGTAAGCAAAAATAAAATAAGAGAGTTTAGTAATGTTTCAATAGATTCTTCATTCATTTAAATTCAATGTTGGTTACTTACTCGTACTTTGGCACCGGAGCATATCCCTTGTGCAGTCCATGACGTGCCAGATCGCCCCGCTTGAAGTGCTCAATCAGCACGGTGGCCTCGTGGGTGTCATCGTAGTTTGCCGCCAGGTCACTGACGTGCAGCGTGGGCTGTTGCTGTTGCAGCATCTGTGGGGGCATCTCCTGCTCCTGTTGCGGTTGCGGTTGGGGGGGAGGCGAGGCCGCATGACCACGGCGCAGCTGCATCATTTGCCAGGCGGCTGCGTGCACGTCCTCATCCTGCACCACCTGCTGGTCACCATTGTGATCGTGATGATGGCGACGCGCCATGTTGGCCGCCTCGAGCAGGGCTGGATTGATTGTGAGGCCAGGGGCAGCATGGGGCTGGAGCTCCAGGAGATTAGGAGGCTGCTCTTGGTAATAGCTGCTCTTCACCTGGCTCGGCGGCGGCACCTGACTCTGACCCTGCTGCTGCTGTTGCTGCTGCATGCTCAGGTCCGTGGGCAGCTCCTCTTCAGCATAACTGATGTGAGCTGTGCTGGGCTGGGCACTCGCCACCCCACTGTCCCGACTCCGAGCATCCGGTTCCACGTGCCCGTTCAGATAATGCGACGAGGTGGGCGGCGGCGAGGCCAGGCTGCTGGCCGATGGCGAGTACGTGGAGCTGAGGGAACTAGGCGAGAGTGGCGAAGCGGAGGCCGCCGATGCTGCAGCTGCAGCTGCCGCTGCTTTAGCTCCACGTGGCTGACGCGGCTGACGAGATTTTTTCGTGGCCGGCGGAGATCCTGGAGGCGAGTTATTGCTGCTCTCCGAGTTGCTGCTGCCCTGCGAGGACGGAGAACCGGCCGAGGAGGAGCCGGTTGATGCTGGCGTGGCCGCTGCTGCTGCCGTTGCCTCCACATCGTCGTCGGGTATCTCGTTGGCATGGCCCTTGATGTGGGCCTCCATCTCCTTCTTGTTCTTAAAGGTCTCGTCACAGATGGTGCACTTGTAGCACTTGGAACCGTAGTGCTGGACGCGGTGCAGCTTCAGCACGTGGTTGTAGCCAAAGTCCCGAAAGCAGATGTCGCAATGGTACGGCTTCTCGCCGGTGTGCGTGCGCGAGTGCACCTTGAGCTGCTTGGAGCAAGTGAAGCCCTTGCCGCAACCGGGCTCCGGGCACTTGTACGGCTTCTCGCCGGTGTGCGTGCGCATGTGGATCACCAGTTGGCCGGACTGGATGAATGTCTTCTCGCACACGGAACACTTATGCGGCCGCTCGCCGGTATGGATGCGCATGTGGCGATGCAGCTTCCCGGAGTGCTCGAAGGCCCGGCCGCACACGTCGCACTTGTAGGGACGCTCTTTGGTGTGGATGCGTCGGTGTACCTGCAGGTTCTCCTTGACGCTGAAGAGCTTGTGACAGAACTCGCACTCGAAGGGTCGTTCGCCGGTGTGCGTGCGGTAATGGCGGATCTGGAGGTAGGGAAGAGAAGAAATGAGTTAGGAATGATGCCAGGAAGGTATGCTTAGGCTTAGGCAGAAACTTACCAGCCTGGCGGGCACGGCAAAGGTCTTCTGGCACACATTGCACTGGTAGGGATCGGCTCCGGCAGCCACATTGGCCAGCGGCTTGATGGTCGGACTCTTGGGTATGCCCACCGGTAGACCCGCCTCGTTTAGCTCGATGGCCGGGGAGGAGGACGAGGAGGACACGACGCCGGCGCCACCCAAGCCGCCGTTCAACGACAGCTCGGCGTTCTTGGCGTGCGACTTGGTGTGCGAGGTGTGGGCCGACTTGCTGCCAAAGGTCATGCCACATTGCTCGCACTTGAACTGTGGCTTGTTGGCGGCAGGTTTGCGCTGTTGCGTCGTCGTCGTCGTCAGCGCCGCCGTCGATGTGGCCGGGAATCCAGTGACCGGTGGCTCTGTCTTGATCCTCTGAGCCGCCGTTGGGGAAGCGGACGTTGTAATACTTTCATGTTGCTGCTGTTGCTGCTGCTGGATGGTCAGCTGGTAGCTGACGAATTGTTGCTGCTGCTCCTGGCGATGATGCTGCTGCTGCTGCTGTTGCTGTTGGAGCTGCAGCTGTCGCTGCTGCGGTGTCTGGAGGAGTTCGTAGTGCTCCGGGTGACCGCCCGAGGAGGCGACCATGCCTGCCGCGCTGGTGGTCATTGCCGTCAGCGGAGGCGGCACCTGGAGACAGAACTGCGCCTGACTGGGTTGCTCCGTTTTGATCAGCAATTGATTAGCGGGATAGTAAACCATGTTGGTTGCGTCTGAATCTGAAATGAGGGAGGGGAAAATCAAAGTCAGACAATGCTGTAAATGAAATAAAATAACAAATAATGCTTGCTTTAAAAGCTATCTTTAACGAATTTTTTAAAATTCGATTATTTTTTTATTATTATTAAAATATAGAGGATCTGAGGAATACGCCATATAAAGGGTTTTGTAAAATTCGCATTCCTTCATGGGTAAACGAAGCCCGAAAGATAGCCACGTTTCGACCATTTTCCTATTTTAAACTCGTTTTCCCGAAAATCACCTTTTTTAAACTTTCTGGTATCACTTCTACCAGTAATTTTCATCGAATCGAACCAATTTTTCCCCACTTCTTTAATCAAACAATTCTCTATGCTTCTCCGAGTACGATTTTTTTTTAAATTTTTTGTTTAATTTTTACACCTTCCAACAGGTGAAAAAACATGGTTGAAAATTGAACTTTTTACAAAAAAAATTATATTCAAAATAATTTTTAATTTAAAAAATAATCGTATTCGGAAAAGCATAGCCAACGTAAAACTGAAAATAAATAAAATAAATTTTTCTCAATTCATGCAAGTATAAGGATAATTATGATACCAGAAAAATTACCCCTAAAATTTTGATGACCCCACTTTGACCCCATATTAAACAAAGAATGATTTGCTATACACACTTCAAATTTTAAATAGTATTAAGTTTAAAGATGTACAAAAGTAATAAAAAAAATTATCTCATTATCTTATACAGTTTTCTCACAATTAATTTCTGAAAATAGGCAAAAATTTCGGCCTTGTAAGTAGAAGACCCCCTTCAAGCAAGAAACTTGAATTGAATCCTCCAAATGCTCCCTTAACTATGACGTAATATATGTACATATGGGTTAATAGAAGACACCTCACCTGCCTTGCAGGTTAACCTGATCCATGATCCTGCGTCACGAAAAAAAAACCACAAACAAACAGCTAAAAACCCCCGGCAAACATCGAAAGTTAGATACGGGTGGTTGGGTGGAAAAGCCTCGGCCAAAAGGGGTAGAGGGGGGAATGGAAAACCCACCCCGGGAATTTTTACTACTACGCACTTTTTCTGTTATTGCCGGCCGGAGTTTTCCGGGAAAAGGAAACAAACTTGCGGAAGAGAAGGCATCGCGAGTCAAGGGAATAAGGGGAGGCAATTCATTGACAGCTACGCTACGCAGTTTCTGAATTACAAAAATTTCCCTTTAAGGGATTTTCACCCAACCCAAACGAGAGCTTTCCAACCGGCTTTTCTTTTTCCCTTCCTTTCTCTCTCTCTCCCTTTCTCCTTTGCTCTCACACTTAAGCTGGCATAAACCCCCAAAAACCTCCCCCCAAAGCCCAATTTTCCGTATACCAAAACAAAATGGCGTCAAGTTAAGAGGGGGCCGTCGTCGTCGTTTGCATGGACTTTTCCGGAAAAACATTCTCTGTTAGTTACCTTTTGCAGGCGGTTTCTTGGGCACACCTTTAGTCTTGGTCTTGGATATATCCATCAGTTCAGTGCCGGATTTGTTGAGGACATCCTTGAGCCATATTTGCTTGGTCGTCCAAGTCTTGGCATTATTCCTACTCTCAGTCATCTTGTTTCCTCTGATAAACTCAATAATTTATCGTTTTGATTGGTTAAAGTCCCGTGGCAAGGAGAATTGTAAACATTTCCTCAAGTTGTTTGAGATCTTCTGTTTCTAAAACTATATACTAGGCTGATTAATCGATTTGGATTGCAAAATCAGACTTTAGGAGAACATTTTTGTCAGTCCCTGGGAGTTATCTACATCTATGGGCAGCAGTCTTAGCATTTATATATTGATTCAGTTCTCGAATTCAGACAAGAATTTTCATTTGCCGCGTGATCTTCTCCTTGATCAGATTCTTCTTGATGATTTTGATGATTTTCTTCAAATCCTTCGACTGTTGCACGGGGTAGGTGTGCTGATAGGCCTGGATATTCTGCGGAGGCTGCTGGTGACGATGATGATGCTGCTGCTGCTGCTGATGGTTGTGGTATTGGTGGTGGTGACCGCATTGACCCGACCCCTTATTCATGCGCATTTTTCTAAACGATCTCAAGATATCGTTCATTGAGAAATCGGTCATTTTCGAGCGTACACACACACATTTATTTACGCACAACACAACACACGAATTACAAGTCGCAGAGTTACGGAAAAACTTTTACATCGCCGCACACGAGGTTCTGTGTTCGATGGTACAACGGAGACTGGTGGGTGAGTTGTCAAAAAATCGGCCTCAAACCCATGAAGGAGCTGGCGGCGGGCGGCGGCATGGGAAAACCAACCACCATTCGATCTGAAAATTTCCCTCAATGGGAAATTCTCCAATTTGGAAAACGTTTGAGCAGGAAATTGTTCGAGTGACTTTCCGTTTGAGTGGTTTGCAACTCTAGATAAGGGAACTTATACCGTGTACCCCATAAATTCCCTTTGCACGGCAGTCGGAACAGAGTAAAGCCCATTCTTATCAGGGTTATATTTGTGGCACTTTGTTAGTCATGACGAGTATGATATTTGAATCCATAGAGATATATGAATATATTTGTATATGTATATATCCCCAGGCATTTCCGAACTAAAATAAATATAGCCAGTAATCGCTGTTAAAGATAAGCTTCCATAACCAACTTGGAGTGTTGTGGATTCTGAAAGCTTGTATAATAAATCTGCATTGTAATTATAAGAACAGATATAGTAAAACAATTGTTTACTAAAATCAAAGTTCAAACATATATTTGTATAATTTAACTTCTAACAAGACATACAGCATTGACTGTAATATATGTTTATTTATTCCACGCTTCTACATATAACAAGCTCAATCTAAAATATAACCCAACCCTAAACTATTCCCGACTATATAAAACACAAGGGAAATGGGAATCACAAATGTTAAAATACAATTTTTCCGTGAAGAAGGCAAGTTCAAAAAACTTTTTCGGCTTGCTCCCGATGTTTATTCGTCAGAGCGTTAAACTAGCACAAAAGTTCATTAACATTCGACACAAAAACTATTTCTGTGTGAGTGTTGTTATTGTGAAGGCGAAGAAGTGAGAGCAGCGCGGATCCAACGTTTGCTTCGGACGCGTTCTCCTCCGGGGCTACCCAACTAAAAAGTTTCTGAAGGTATGGCGACGGACGACGGACAACGAAAAATGAAATGTTTTTTTGGGGGAAAACACCACACATTTGTCTATTATGAGGTCAAAAGCATGGCCGTGCTCGGTGTTCGGTCAATGATCGTGGTGATTTCCGAGAGCAAAGCACGATGGATAAGTCGAATCACCGTTATTTTGTTGGGATAGCTCAGAAACGACTCGGAAACTACTCGAAAACTGGTCTCTGGTAGAGTGGTTAGAGATCGAGATCATGTTTGGATAGATCAGTGAGGTTGGTTCCACTTGGGGAATATTCTCCAATCTGTTCTTGGCGTATTATTAATAAAGAGTTATTTGAACTTGGTGTGGGTGATAGGTAGGGGGACTCTGATCAAATTTGATATGATTTTTAGCTAAAGAAGATATATTCTATACTCCTTCTACCGGGTATAACATCCTCCCCTTCCTATGTACATATAGACCATCCATCCACTTAAGCTTTCATAAACAACTCAATTCACCTCCCATATCTCCAGCTCGCACTCAACTCTACTTTACCTTGCCCAGATCCACACCGATTTATGTAGTAGTTCGGTGGTGCTTTGGGTTCGGTGCTCGCTGTTGGCGTCTTCTTTCGTGGACTTTCTTGAGGGTCAATGAACATTTAAATATAGGCACAAGCACTGTGTAAGCTTTTCTCTTTGCAAGATTTTTTGTTATTTCGGTGTTATTTTCAGTCTGATATCTAGAGTATCCACTGCACCTAGGTCTAGGCAAAGTATTTTTTATTTAAAACAGCAACCCTAACAGGAGACCTTAAGTCCGACATTTAAATAAATGTGACCATTTTATTTATTTAATTTAAGCGTTGCTTAAGGACTTGAGGACATGCAATACATATATCAACCTTTTATATTTCCCAACATGGGATCCAAATCCATTTTATTAATTACTTTTTAAGTATGGACGTCTAACCGTCTAATATTTGTCAAAGCTTTTCAAAACAGGAAACCCGTACAAGAATTATTAAAAGCGATAAGATACGTTTACTATGGAAATTAAAGCGTGTTGGAAATTCCTCAAGGCAACCTATGATCGCAATTTGGGTTCCCTAAACCTAAAGGCAAATAACTTGGCGGAAAATTCCATTGCGATTTTGATTATTACACATTATTCTAATATAAAAAGTCTGCCATATTCATTCATCAATGAGTCTTTCTAGGAAATCGTTTCACCATTAGCTGAGATCATCGGGGGCAGTCCTGTTTTTATTCAGATATTTTGCAAACAATCATGATTCATCGAAATATTTCCTTTGGGTTCAGAATCCCAAAAACTAGGGTTGTTGATAATATATCAAAATATCAATATATCGATATTTTTTCTGAAAATGATATATTTATATCGTGATAATTTTTTTCCCCAAATATCGGTTTTGCGATATTTTTTTTTGATATTTTTTGATATTTTCCCATAACACCTCCATTGGAAAAGACTTGGACGATGAGAACAAGGAGAGCAAGGAGCTTAAATTATATTTTAGCTTGCCCCAAGCTGCATGACAATGCCGGGCCTTTACCGCTTGACTTCATGGCTTGATAACGCTCAGTGCCTTCAGAGCGGCTGGCGTCCGCTATAAAATGTGTACTGTGCATTCTGGCATTAATATATGAAATTTATTATTATCTGTATTTTTTATCCGTATTATTATTATCTGTATTAGAAATCCATGAATTTAAATAAAAAAATGAAGTTAATAAGAAACTTTTATATTTTTATTGAGGGGAAAACAAATTTTTTTGAAAAAAAAAAAATCAAAAATATCAAATATATCGATATTTTTTGTGATATTTTAAATATTATCATCATTTTGTTTTTGATAAAAAAATATCATCGATACGATATTTTTTTAATATCACGACATCCCTACCAAAAACTATAGTTGGCTTTTTAAATACAAATCTATATTGCGAAGGTCTAGACAAGTCGTCCAAGCTCGTGCTGCTCTGTCGCTGTCGCTGCCGCTGTCTCAGCGGACGTCAACGTCTACGCCAAGGAGCACGCACATTTTGCGTGGGGCGGCGGCAGCGGTGCGGTTAGCCTAGGTCAAAAAGCGAAAAAGACAGACCGCTGTCAGCGAGTTACAGTTGAGCGAGAACGCATACACACACACTCATACTGCTACTGACGCAGTTCTGGGTTCGTTGGCGGGTTGGGGGAATTTTGCGGCGTAGAGATACAGCGCGTGCAAATGATATAATACGTAAAGTACCAAATATGGCGTAATATTTCTAGCTAGTGTTGCGCTAGTTGGCGAAATTAAATACTTGCGGTAAAAACATTGCGAGTATTAAAGAGTCGTGTGCAGCAACCCCCATGACGTGTTTCACTTCTCTGGCAACATCTTATTATACATACATACTGACATCTGTATGTACATAAATGGCGCAGCAAGAGCACCTTCCCTTTCGTTTGACATTCCACCCCCCACACCCACACTCGCTGTGGTGTTGTTGCTGCTGTTGCACCAGTCACCGCTTACTCACTGCAGAGAGCAACACAGCGAGAGAGAGAGAGCGACTGCCAAAGAGAGAGGGTGGGTGGGTGAGCGAGTCAGCACGCGCATTGATTGTGAGGCTGTCGAAAACCGAGGCACGGCCTCCTTATGGCAACGCCTCGCACAGCAGCGCGACGAGGCTGTCAAAAACTCGTGCACGCCCTCCACGTGTAGTTCAAGTTCAAGACAACAATGAGAACGAGTGAATGCGCGAGTGTGAGAGTGCAGCGCTGTCGCAGCCGCTGCCTGCGCTGGCGCTGCAGTAGACGTTGCAGTCGGAAATCGATGTGTGTGTGTCTGTGTTTGCTTGCTTACTGCCAATTTCGCATTGCATACTTTTTTCGAGCCCTTGAAGAGGAGATTGCATTCAATCTGAGAGCCCGAAGAAGTTACAGAAAGGCCAAATATGGCTCTTTTGCATTAATTACAATACTCATCCAGAAACGACCGCCATCGTTAAGCGGCAGCGGCGACGTCGTCGTCGGCGCGCAGTACAACCAACCTCAATCCAACAAAAGGGTCAACGAACTTCGAAAAAAAGCTCGCAACGATACTTTTTCAAAAAGTGTAAAGAGAAGAAAGAAGAATTGAGGGCCTCAGTGTGTGTGTGTGCTGCGATCGCAGCAGGGGCAACGGCAACAACACCAGCCACACTCAATACATAAATTTTTTTTGGAAACTCCAAAAGCAAATACAATAAGTAATAAAGGCGAAAAAAGAGACAACCAGCAGCAGCAGCAGAGCAACAAAGGGGCAGCATGCACAAGTGTTTCTTTTTTTATGTCCCGAATTTCTTTCTCTCCCTCTCTGGGGGTATATTGAAATAAACCTTACATTACTTTTTGTTCTCGAACAATATCGAAATACATTTTTACGGCGCCTTAAAATTAATTATAATCAGTCACTCGGACTCGGGTTAACTTTTTCTGGGGGAGTGCCGCCAGTGCCTTTGGCCTTTCGGTGGTTTTGGGAATCTTTGGATTCACCTTTCTGGCTGGAAACGAGTTTTTCAAAAGCTTCCGGTGATATGTACAATATATGGTAGAAGGGCGTGTTTCCGCGAAAGTGGTTCAATTTTCGGCTTTCAAAATGCATTTCCGCCGTGAATTTAATTTTAGCCGGACAAATATTTCCTTGGAAATAAATAAAGTACAGTTGAGATCAAAATAATAACACTGAAAAAAACTTCAGTCAAATTGCAAAATAAATTATCCTTACAGACCATAACGAGTATTTTTTTACAAGAAATAAAATTAAAAGCTTTTAATTAATATTTTATATATTTTTTAAATCCATGTAGATTTAGAAACAATCACTAAAATGAAGTCTAGCATGGACAAGAACCCAATGAATAAGTGAATAAAGTGAACCATTCATGTTCATTTCCGAATTCACTCGTCCGTATATTTTGTTTCGCTGTTGCTCGCACAGAATTAAGCAAGCAGGACAAGTATCTTGCAGATACCAAGCACAGAACGATTTATGTATGTACAAATGTGGTATTTTTTGGCAAAACACGTTTGACAGGTTGTCTGCGACCACTAGCCCCGAAGAAAAAGCATGAAAATGTTAGAATTATTCCGTTCTGTTTTAAAAAAAAAAAATCACTGACCAAAGGTAAGCAGCAAAATGTTATCGGCTGATTCGCTAATTTAGCAAAATTACTGGCTGTGCTGCTGCTGCTGGCCTTCGTTACTCAATAACAGAATAATGCAGTCCGGGAGAGATGATGGGAATGATGCTGAGAAAATGAATAGCAACACACACTCGCATTTTTAGTGAGTGAATGCTAATTTCGCGCCAGAAAGAGACGGCATTAGCGTCACGCCGCCTTGAACTTGAATTTCGGAGAGAGGGAAAAAAATACGGGCCTTCAATCGAAGCTCTGTACAGCCAAAAAGTTGGAAATTAAATAAAAGCATAACAGGGCGAGAGCGAGAGTGGCAAAGGGAGCTTGCAGCAGAGTGCAGCAGAAACATCGAGCAGCGTCAAAGTGACGCGTTGCCTGCCACAGCCTTGTCCTTGAACTTGGCAAAAAATTTGTTGTTGCTGTACCTCATACATATGTATGTATGTACGTATGGATATTGCAAGCCAAAGGACACAAACACTTTTGCAATGCGCTTTCAAACATACAGAGAGCTGCAGCTGCAAACGCTGGCAGAGGGCGCACTTTGTTCATATAGGGCTTCCCGAGTAAATGAATGCATACATATATATTTATATACTTTTATCACATTAGCTACATATGTATATCGATACAAAAGGCAAGACGCCATTTTTTGCAGTTGAATTGAAAGAGAACGAGATCCTACTCGCTATCGTGCGATCAAATTAGCTTCCAAGTTTACATTCGATGTTACGATCTTCCAAATCATAGAATTTTTACCGTGACCAGTACTTGATTTAGTTATTTTATTATTTATTAATTTAAAAGAATAAACTAGAAAAGTAAGCCAATACTTAAAGTTTATGCAGATAATATTAATATTGCTTAGAATTCCTCTCTAGATCACATCGAGTCATTAAACTAAAAGAAGCAGAACAAAACAGAAACAGATATACAGACGTATTGTTAACCAAGGTCAAACGTTTTTATTTATAAAAGAATTAAAAAAAAAAAAAAGAAACAGCTAATTGGGGAGCAAGAAGGAGAGCGAGAGAGGCAATATGGACAACCATTTTGTATACATATATGAACAAACTTACAGACATACAAGCGATTATACAATATATCAAAGATACCTTGATAAACAAACAACCGATAGCAACAGCAACAACAATAAAAACAATTCTAAATAACGTCCCAGAACGACAGCAACAATAACAAATTCCCCAAAAAAATATGGTGGATTTTTAGATGCGCCAGAGGCCGGTGCTGCGGGGGAGGGTGCTTCTACAGATACAGAACTTTTTGGCGCACACCACACAAAGAAACAACGGATACAAAGGCACGCACACCAGTGGCTTGGATTTTACGCATGTCTGCGAACCGGCTTTTTTGCCTCATTCCCTCCCATTTCCCCCCGAATTAACCATTTGCGTTAGAATAAATACTTGAGCAAGCTCTTGCCGTCAGAATGTATCTGTATCCCTCAATGATATATCTATCCAAAGTGGCAAAAGTATCTGCCGGCCGTAGTTGCTGGGGCGTTCCAATATGAAAATTACTGGGGTAGGCAAAGGGTTGGCTGCTCACAGAGGCACATAAATCGACGGCTCTGGCTTCCACAGTGCTCACGAGTTTGTCATGTGATTTTGGTCTTCGCCGCCGATAAGCGGAAATTTGTGAATAGACTGCAAAAAAGTGCCCTAAAATAATGTGTTTCTCTGCGAAATCGGAGAACGGAGAGCGAAGAACAGGCTGATAAGGTTTTCATTGTATTTTCCACTTTTAATTACAGTAGACACTCGATTCAATTAAACCAGTGGAGTTTTAACTAGTAGAATGGCATACAAAGGAACACATGGTTTTTATTTTATTAAAAATACTCGTTAATATTTATTCAATCTTGAAAATGTAGTTAACTACATATTCACTTTTTCAAGAGTTCACTGTATATTTTGACTGCTTTATGGCGAATAACACTTAAAATCGTTGCTGTGTTCTATAAATAAATGTCGGTTATTGCCTTACTGCAAATAACCAAACTGAAAGTACTAAAAATACTTGACTAGGCAATTATCGAGCATAAACGGGGTCCAAAGATGAATGGGTGGACGATAAGCAACTAACAAAAGAATAAATTGCATCACCTTAATAGACGATGTCATATGATATAATTTTGATTATATGATCATTCATACAAGTAAGGGTAATTTTGTGGAATATTTTTAAGGCAAGATTCCCAGAAACATAGATGCTAACTTGAGATACCCTTAAGCAAAATTGATACGAGTTTAGCTAGAACTTTTTTGAAGAGTAAAGAGGTTCCCTGTAAAAAAAGAATTTCGTGGAATAATTTTTATACCAAGCTATAGCTCGCTACTTATGTTATCAAAAGTTCACATTTCCGCCTTCCAGTTATTGGCTTATAAATCAGCTTACTATCATCCCGTTCCGCCAATATATCAGGGCATCACACCACCTACCTGATGAAGAATTATAACTTAAGCACGGCTCCATTCATTAAAGCGAAGCCAGATAAACTTGAGCGTTTTCCACTCGAATACTCGAACATTTGAATATCGCCAGAGAGTGTGATAAGAACTCAGTTGGCGTTGGGCTCCGGGCTCCGAGCTCCGATAAGTGGCAACAGGTGGAACGTGAATGAACGCAGCTACGACAACCCAAGCCAGCGCGACCCGAAAAGAAAAGCGAATCAAATCAACTTGCCAATTTTTGCGATATCACCATTAACGTTGTTTTTTTTGTTTTTTCTTTTGTTTTATAATCGGTATTTTCGCTTTTGCGCCCACCACGACAACAATTTCCTGTGCACATAAATATAAATACCTCAATATCAAGTTCCATAGATTAGAACAGAAAAAAGAATGAATTCTTTGCAATTCGCCAGTTAGAGTTGTTTTCTGATTTTTTTTGGGTTTGTTTATAAGTTTTCCCCGCCGCCTGACGTTGGCACTGACCTTCGGACACAAATTAAGCTGCCATATCTTTTTATAATGCATTTGCCCGCTACAATGTTAAAGGCTCGTGTCTTACTGGATCCTTATCTTCCGGTCAAAGTGACATGGCTTAAACTGATTTATTTATAATCAAAATGAAAGTCAATTGAGTTCTGTAATTATTATATAAGATGCAAAATAAGAGTTGACCCTAGAGCGTTATCAATAATTTGTGTGTGGTCATGATTATAAAGAGTTTTTATGAAGTCCTGCGGGAGCCACGCGTGTCACTTCTATCTGGTTTCTGGTTAAGAACACCTGTTGATACCCATATGTAGATTAGGTTTACGTTAAATGATCCCGTCAAGTGGGCAGTGGGTGACGGTGACTCACGCCCGGTCAGCGGTGACTCACGACTGCGTAGGAAACCCCTCTTGAACATCGAATCATTATCAAAATCGGCGAATACCTAGAACAATATAATATTGGTCTATTGTCTTGGTGACTCAAAAAGCTCCCCGTTTTTTAAGCCCTTTGACTCATCAATATTACGGCTTGGGAACCTGGCCCAATTACCGAGGGGGTGTGTGTGTGTCCTGGAATTTCTTTTTCACTTTCCAACCAGATTCTAATCGGTGAAACAACGGTGTGATTTTTTTTCCTGATGGCGTGTGTTTATAGATCTGTTTTGATATTTTTATGGATTAATCATTGTTGATTAAATGACGATAAATTAAAACAGGGGTTTTTAGGTATACTTATTATGTATATTAAATATAATGGATTTAACAAAGTTATTAATTGTTTACAAGAAAAACTTTAAAGCAATCTTTATTTAGATTTTTATTTTACTGCCTTTAATCCTACCAAAAATTTTGTGGATTTTAAAGGTAGTTTCAAACATATCAAGGTTTCTTTGAATTCTATAAAAATAGGATTACTATACAATGTTGTACTTGTATTTGTCAAAGAATGAAAGATGAAATAATAGCGCATTGTTTACAAAAGTTAATGTTAATCGAAAGGATATGTAAAAGTATTATTAAGTATTATCCTGTTAAACGAATTTATGATCCTATTAATTCCTTATTCTCTGGCTAGAGCGATCTGTTATGTATAAAATTTACTTCTGATAATTAGGATTCAAAAATAAAGACCCTTCGAGCTAGAGATATAATTGGTTAAAAGAACATGTTTTTATTTCATATTAAAAACGTTGTAAAAATTCTACTTAAGCTTCTAAATTGTTTGGGAAACAAGTAGTACAAGTATACAATTTATAAAAATAGTGTAATAACTACCTAAAATTAGGTAACACTTTTCAAAACTCACCATAAAATGTAACTGGAAAACTGATCTTAGAACGCAATGTGTAATCCAAATGGGGGCTTGCGATTCTTTTGGCGATTGCTTAACACTTGTTAGCGAGTGATTGGCTTGTTGTTCTGGGGGAGTCGCGCGTCCAAACACGCGCGTCGACCAGCGGCAAGTGTTTTCCGCCGAAACTGCGAAACAGACCCGTAGCCGTAGCCGTACCCGTGCCCGTAATCACAATTGTGTTGCGACAATTCTCTCGCTCTCACTCGCCCGCCGATGACCAATTACAAAATACACTCTGAGTCGTCGGCCGTTAGAACAGGACCACTTCTGTTTTCTTTTTCTGTTTTCTCAGCTTTTACTGTTTTTTGTTTCGGGTTTTTGATTTCTGGTAGTGGTTCTGGTTTGTTATTGTCGTTGTCGTAGCTGAAGAGAGCGAGCTGCTGATCGGGCCCCGAGCGATCGTATACGTATACGCGATATGCGGTCGCTAAGCTTTCGGGTCCGAGCTTACTCGCCGTTGCCAGCGGAGGCAGCGCAGCCTTCGATATATTATAAAATTATTATTTTCAGCTTTTAGAATCGTGCTGCTCTCCCTCTCTCTCTCTCGCTGCCGCTCTGGCTCTGCCTTCCGATTTCCGTGTATATGTATCAACGGCTCTAATCACGAGTGTGAGTGCGAAGTGAGTTTGTGTGTGGGCATGCTATTTATTATCTAGCACTCATTGTTGTCTTTGCGCACATTCACACGCCACTATAAACAATATTGACCTAGGTTGTTTCTGTATGTACATACGTTTGTAGCGGATATTATAACTTATGAAGGTTCACGAACGAATATGTTATCGCACTTCTTGATTCTGAGCCCTTTTCCACGAAAACACTGCTTTTTTGATTTTTCCTCAGTCAGTCTTTAGTGTAAAGATACGACACACACACACACACAGAGTTAAAAAATTGCACTTGTGTTTGGAACAAAACTTTAGTATTGTTGCTCAGTATGATTTTTGTTACTTTTTCCGTATAAGGCAAATGAGATCAATTGGTATAATGTCGCGCACTGTAGGTTATTTGTTCCTTTTGCAGGGGCTATAGCTTTAGCGTTAGCTACTCGAGTTTTCATTTAACTAATCGGAGAACGTGTCCGTACGCGTCGCCTGCTCGTCGAGTAATACGAAATACGAGAACCGAAAAATTTGCCGAGAACAAAGCTCACAGCGGCAGAGCAGCGACCGAGCCAGCGACTGAGGCAGCGACGCCGACTGCGCGGCATTGGTGCAGAATGAAAGTCGCTCGGCGTACGGATGTGTGTGTGTGTGTTTGTGAGCCGGCATTTGCCGCAGCTGCTCACACAGGCAAAGGTGCGCCGTTTTCGCAGTTGTACTTATTCGGCAATTGTTGTTGTTGCTCTCGCTGGCATCGACGCTCAACTTACTCAATAAAATTTTTATTATGATATCTACACGCACACGTTCGGATGGATTGTCGCCGCTGGGCTTTCAGCTATACGTTCTTATCGCCGTTTGCTTCTGGCCGGATGACGTTTCCGTCCGAAATTGGCCGAACCTCAAGGTTCGCACGATATGGGATTAGAATAAGATTTGGACATTAATCGATTATTTTTATTAATAATAATATTTTTATTTTTAGAAAATTCACAAGGCTAGAATGTTATCATTCAGTGTGAACCTCAATCAATTTTATTAATATCATACATTCCCACCCACTGAAACTACAAGAACCCCCATTAAAAGTGCACATTTAAGCTTTGATAGTCTTCTGACTTTTCGTAGTCTCTGAAATCGAGATGTTTTAAAATGCGGATAGGTTAATATGGCGAAGAGGCCAGTTTGCTGTTTACGCTGATCAAAAATATATTTTTTACGGGGTCGAAGACACCTTTTACTCCCACCCACTCTAGTACGCCCTTGTATTCTGTTAGTGTCGAATATATAAATATAATTTGGAAACGAGAGCAGGGCTGATATGTACATTCCTTTGTTGCTACAAGAAGAGTGTATTGACCCGAAGTAAACTGAGCAGCGACAAAAATGAAAAATAAACCAAGAAATAATGGTAAAGACCAGCGCTCGCCGTTGAGGTACCGGGTACGTACATATGTAGTATTTTTTTCTACTTAAAGTATTTATAAATCTAACTTTTGTGTTCTAATCTAGTAAAAATTAAAATCGAAAGCAACTCGGCAATCGCGTCTCCCAAAGCCTTGCCCGCTTTTTGGGCGTTACTCTGCACGCTGCTGTTCGAATGCAGTACACCCCGTACTCCACCGTGTATAATTAATATCAAAATGTGCATAAATCGATACAGGTGCAGAATTCTGCGAATTCATAAAATTAAGAAATTTCAGTTGACGCGTGACTGAGATGCGGCGGCGGCAAAAGAAAAAGTTGCAGCAACGCTGAACGCATTTCCTGCGCTGCTGCAGATCAGGGGGAGGAAGTCGGGCCAAGGCTTAGACTGGAGGGCGGGGGGTGCGATAATTTAAAGCTTCATTTCATCCCTTGTGCGACTACGGCAACGACCAACACCAACAGAAACGTCCGAGGCCGAGAGCCACAAGCGAAAACCCCAAACCCAAGGCGTCTGGCAACGTTGCAAAAAGGGCAACGGCAACGCGAGCAGCGCTGCCGGCGTCAGAGCCAAGCAGCGGCAGAGTCCGCGTGGCGGCCGTGCAACGGCTTTCAACGGCATCGCGAGGACGTGCCACTATTTCCGACACATGCTGCACATGCACAGTGGGGGAGGGGAAAGAAGCAGAACTCGTGTAGTCTCAAGCTCATGCAACGAGTGTGCACGACTCTCTCCGTGTCCGTTGCCGTGTTTATGCCATACATTTCGTGTACTCTTGAGTACGTGAAAATAAATTGTGTATCATTTTCGGGGCATAAAAAAATTTCAGAAAATGTCAAATATATTTCAACCAAAATTGTACCGTATATGTTTAGTAGGAATTTTCTATGAATTTAAGAATGTACTATATAATAGTTACAAGAATGTTGCATATTTATTGACTAGATCGTGCTATTATTAAAGTAAATATTTTTATAACCAGGAATACAAAATTGACATTACATATGGCCTCAATATATGACATTGGAACCCGGTCCTTAGTAACTCTTATTAAAATAGGGGGCAAAGCTTAGCAATAAATTAAAAAAATATCAGCAAATTGCAGGAGCACTTCAGCCTCTTTAATGTTTACTTTTCAAAGTTATTAAAAAAAACAATAATAAATTAAATTAATATGAAATCGCATAAACGCAATCTGCATTATTTCCCGACACTTGCCATGATTCTGTGGGCGTGAATGTTGCGTTGGCTGTCAAGAACTCGAATATCTTTTCTTCGACTGGGTGGGAGGACATCCGTTGAATGTTTGAATTTGTAAATGTATATTTTAGGAGCTCCCTCTGCTAGTTCTTGAAATCAGAGTTCCTTGCCAAAACTGTCAATGATTAGAAATCATTCTATAGAACTTTAAAAAATCGATGCTTTTTTATACATCTCTAAGACACAATGACCAGATTCTAACCGTATCTATAATAAACAGAAATAATAATAATAAGAAATAATAAACAGAAATAAGCTTCAAAAGGGATGAGGGATTAGTAATTTTTTTTTCTACAAAGAGTTGTCATAAGTTTTTCAAATGGCCCCACTTGAATGCTTTACAGCGCTTTGTAAAAATATTTAACGTATTGTGTAATTAATCAACTCAGCAGTATTCACATATAATATTTATTTTGTAAATATAATAAGAAAGGAAACTAACTTCGGCAAGCCGAAGTTAAAATACCCTTGCAGAAAGTATTTAAAATTTGGTATACTTAAGGATTCTATAAATGTTGAGCGAAACATGTTGACAGTGAAAAATGCTAGCAACAAAGCTATTAAAATACATATTCCTATGGCTGCTATATGATATAGTGGTCCGATCTTTATAAAATTGAAACCGAAATTCTAGAATAATACAAAATGGCCATATATATTATATCAAAATATGTTAAAAATTGGCAAAGTTATAATTTGTTTCCTCAAAAATTTCCGATCGTAAATGTCTCTTTTACTGTGTTGCAAACTTCTGACGAAAATTATATATAATACCCTGCAAGGGTAGAAAAATACAATTAAATTAGTAAGATACGTATGTATATAATAATTGTAGTGATCCTGATGTTATTATATCATAAAAGTGACCGTAAGACTTAGTTTGTTATGCAGTCTTTGCCTATAGATAACATCAGAAATAAATTGCGCCGCCCAATTCGCGATTGAAATTATAAAAGAAAGGGCACACGTAATCAGGGAGCAAATATTTGGAATCTGTACAAATTAATGTCAACACTCGTGTGAAGGCATTACATATGCTGATAATATAGAGTGCAGTGCCGACTACCACAACTTTGTATTATTCCTTATTAGATAGGGTAGGTAGGGTCCGGACTCGGCTCTAGAAAGTGCTTATCGCCTCGGAGGTTGCATAACTTGGGTGGAATTCATGTAACCACTTACATGCACTTACACTCGCACCAAGCAATTTATGGCACTGAGGTATGTATATTTATACATATATGCATATATCCGCGCAAATACTTTGATTGCACTCGAGGTGGAAGTACAATAAGCCTTATCCAATCTGATGTAATTCCTATTATTGCGATTGCAATAAATTTGTTTACCAAGATGCAAAAGCAAAACACACCGATTAGTGGACAGAGAGACGGGGATGAAAAATACTCGAGAAAAATATTGTGGACGGAAAACAATCTTGCCTCCCTTTTCCACACCTTTACTTATCTGTTTATCATTACATCGTGTAAATGTTTACATATACCGGTATAAGTGGGTTTATTCATTACATGGTCCGAACTCAATAGTGGATTTATTCAAACTGCTGTACCCCCTTTCCTTTTGAATACGTATTTAGGTATCTTATCAATAGCTAATTGTTAACAACAAAAACAATTGGATTCTGAAGTTGAATTTAATTATCCTTCAAGAAAATAAGAATTTATTTTCTAACAAAATATAAGTTATTTTTGAAGATCGCAACAAAAGTGGATGAGAAAAAGGATTTAATAAAGGAGTTGTTTAAAACTCGATATATGTAAATATAAAGCGCAATTAAAGCGCTTTGACAGCGAAATGTTAACTAGATAATTATAAAAAAAAAACCATCGTAAATTTGTTCTTTGTCGAAATAGGATTTTACTTCAGTTTTCCGTTATCTTTAATTGTGCATTTTTTTTTTAAATAATTTTAAGCTAAGGATATCTGTATATCTGGATATTTATCTGAACGATAAAAATGAACACAGTGATGCTCAACAACGAATTGTGGTGCTAAGCGCAATCATAATGAAGTCAACGGTAATTTTGACGACCCGAAAATGGAATAACAGGGAGTTTTGGGTCCCTGGTGAAAATAATTGTATTGTAGCAGGAACTTTATATGGCCTAAAAAGTTAAACACAGCAAAAATAGTAAATGTTTTACCCATAACTATGCCACTTGAGTAAATAAATTTTACCGTTTCTATATAATTTTAGAAGCAATTGATTTTCATTACGGACACAGCAGTATTGGCTTGGGTGCACTACGGCCTTCTTAAAGCGCTTAGCAATTCAATTGTATATTTAATCTCTTATCCATATTCATAGGGACGGACTATGAAGCTTCACTGTATTACGGATCAGCCACCGATAATGGTACGATAAGGGAGGGGGCGGTTCAGTGCGGCGGCGTTGCCATTTTGCACGTAGGCAGACTGCGTCAATAATAACTGCAGTGACAACTTCCTCTCGCCAACGAGTACGAGTACTCTCACATTTTTACTGCACTTCTCTCAGTCGCCCTGTCGGCTACTCTCTCTCCCTCTCTATCTGTGTGGCTCGCTGGTTCGGTTCATTGACCGCCTACACGTGCATCGCAAACCGATGCACGGCCTCCTTCAAAACGTATAGCGAGCGGCTGTTGAAAACTATTGCACAGCCTCCCCGCATTACACGTTGCATTTATCGCATGCACATGTTTGCTGTGCCACCTCCCTCTCTCGCTTGCTGCACCTCCCGCTCTCGCTCAACTATTAAAAGGCTTATTATAGCTAGACAGTCTTTCTTACAGTTTTTGTTGTTGCCTGATTTTTCGATGTTTGCTTTTCAGCTGCGCGTGGCCTGCACTTGTGTGAGTGTGGAGTCCGCCCTCCTCCTCTTCGAAATCTCTTTCTCTCTCCTTGTGTGTGTGTGTGTGTGTATGATAGCAACAAAGTTGTTCCTATCTCAAGACAACTTGCAGTTTGATTATTTTCGGATGTACAGTTATTTAAGGAAAATGAAGAACGAATGCCGCGCCCACGCCAATTATATCATCACCCCTAAAATATCACAAATATTTATGTGTATGTATTGTTCATATCTCGACTCGATTAAAGTTGTTGTTTTGCACACTCGTTTCTCGAGTGGGACAGTTGTTGCATTTGTTTTGAGCTTTTCAGGTGATACCAGTTTCAACATTTCAGATGCTTGGTTTTTTTTTTATAAAGGGGAGGGAGATCCAGGGAGGTAAACTCTGTAATTGTCCAGGATCTTTGCTGATCTACATACATACGAATATGGTTTTAAGGTGTTATTTTTATGCAATTTAAAATGCAACATTTTAGGAAGCAATATTTTAATTCTTCTCTGGCGGCTTTTGCTCTTTTAGTCAGAAGTTTGCAACGCAGTGAAGGAGACATTTCCGACCCTATAAAGATTAGCATCAACAGCCGAGTCGATCTAGTTATGTCAGTCTGTCAATTCCATTATAGAATTTCGATTTTAATTTGATAAAAATCGCCTAACCTAACCTTGATCAAAATCGGACAACTTCAAAAATGTTGAAGAAAAAAATTATAACTTAGCCAATTTTCAACATATTTTCATAAAATTTGAGAAATGGCCATGTTGTATTATTCTAGAATTTTAATTTTATCAAAATCGGATGACTATATCATATAGCTGTCATACGATCGTTAAGTGTCGAAGAATGTTAATGTAGTTTAATAGGTAAACATTAAAACCGAATTTGGTATATATAAAATCTTTAAATAATTCCTGTTAATTTTTCTTTTCATTTGAACAAATTTTGTGAATTCATAATGATCCAATTGTAAGCTGCAAGGGTATACAAACTTCTGTGTGCCGAAGTTTCTTGTTTTTTTATTTTAAATTTTTCCAAGTAAACCTTTGATAATTCAGAAAACAGTTAATGCATTACAATACAATGCATATAATAGTTACTTACAATTTGTTTATGTAAGTATGTACATACATATATGCGTTTGATTATTTTTACTGCTTATGAGCTTATATCTTCTATCATTGTAGCTTTCAACCTATTATTGGAATGCAATATTCTACTCTTGCTTTCTGTTCTTACAATGCAAATGCAAAATTCTTCTTTGCTCACAATTCGAGCATCGAGCAAATTTGTGTGCAGCGATTTTTTTTCTTAGGAAATATACTGTTTATATGTGATTTCACTTGTTTTTGCGCATTTGTCAATCAGCGTGATATTTTGTTGCAGAGCGGGTTATAGGCAATGAAACTCTTCATAATCTAGCAGACTCTATACCACATCGCATTCACAAGCTTCTTATGGCTAAGGGAAACCATATAAAATAAAATAAAACACAATAATTGAATATAGAATTCATTAATAAGATTAAAAGAAGAAAATGAAAAATACACATACATATACTTATTTCCTAAAGACTTGTTAAATTTAATAAAATATTTTTATAAGTTTCCATGAATCTATTTCATATTATTATATATTATGTTAGCTGTTCAAAAGGCATATAAATTATTGAAATTATATAAAAAGAAAGAAATGCATCCACATATACATACGTATCCTACTGTTTGTGCTATAAAACATCGTTGAAAATAACATCAATAACATCATCATCAGCACGTTACGTTCAATAAATATTATATTAGGTATTACGAATGAGGCGCCGATCTTGATAATACATTGCATCTTACAATTAGCCTTATCAGTATGATTACATTTTCAGATTGTTGAATTGCAAAATAATATTTGTGCTTAGAAGCTTAAATACGTTCTAAATATACCGCCTGTATTAGATGTGTTTACCTTATAATATTTAAGTTCAATATATTACTTCATAATTCATATAGTTATTTAATAATTTGTAAATAATTTCTTAAAATGATGGATAATTTAACAAAAACTTAAACAAACTTAAATAAATATAAATTCATATGTATGTAAATACATTTCTAAATAGGTGTTCAGCGGATTTTTGAGAATTTTATTTTTGTCGTAATTCTACTTTTCGCTAATAGACCGTGTCATCGTAAATAATAGAAAATATTACCATTTGTGATTAGCATTTTCAATTTTACACTGACGACGCTGACGTTTATTAAAGCGGCGCGTGCAGTTTGTAATAACAGTGGGACTCGATCATTTTGTGAGGAATCGGAGTCGGTGAGACGGAGTAGGAAAGTAATTACCTGGAAACCGAGTCAATGCACCTCAAGCCCTCAAGGTTGTTCCTAGGCTAAAATAAAACAATTAAATATAAGACAAACAATAGTAATAGTCAATAACTCCCTTGGCTATTGATGTTGATATACGAGTATGTATAATACTCAGCAATATTTGGAATTTAAATCTTAATCCGATTAAAACTCATCTTTCTTTCTTATTTCCATTAATTTACATATTGAGTGTTTTTATATTTTATGTTTTTAAACAATTAAATTTCTATTGATTCTTAATCGAACAGTTAATCAATCTGCCACGTATTTCCGTATCCAGTTCGCGTTATATTGCCCCATTTACGATGTTTATCTTCTATCTTAGCTATTCAGATGTGTGTTCATTTGCCACCCACTTAGCCCCTCACCCACTGGGTTTCACCTTCCTACCATTTGGGTAACTGAAGCCACCCCTTGGCGAGCCCTGCACCAAGTCCAAACTACGCATGAGTTGTCTGCCCAAAAAAAGGGACTTCCCTTACCATTCCAAGGGGGTTAGTTTGGGATCCGCGGCTTCTGCGTGTTGGGGTTTTCCGACTTGGCTTTTCCTTGGGTGGGTACCGGGTTCATTGAACTTGCCATTTTCCTTTCGCTTTCTTGACACTAAAATTTCCCTTCTCGGGCGGGGGTGACAGTTCGAGGGGTGAGAGGGTGGTTTGGCCCATTGACATGCGCATAATTATCTCCTCAAAGGAAATGGGGCGCTATTTGCCTTCTCCAAATTTCCGTGAGCTGTCTTAATAGCCTTATCGAGATTTTAATAATCTTAACGGAATTTTTTAGACATCAGCGATCATAACCATATTTTGATAAGCACAAGCAAGACATTTACATGTTAACGTTTTATGAGTAAGAAATATACAAAAGTGGCTATAGTTTAGTTTTAAAATTTAATCAAGAAAGGAAGCTAACTTCGGCACACAGAAGTTTGTATACCCTTGCAGTTTACAATTGGATCATTATAATTTAATCTAATTCCGTTTCTATGGCAGCTATATGATATAGTAATTCGATCTTGATAAAACTAAAACCGAAAGTATAGATGGTAAATTTGTTTAAATGTTGTAGAAAGCCGTCGCACACCAATCGATTTCCCATCCACAGTGATTTTCTGTAGCTGCGTTAGAAAGATTGAGGAGCTACTTGATAGCAATAATGAAATTAATTTCAATTAGATTTCCTCTGCACCTTCTTGGAAAATCAACTCTATACATTCCTGGGAAAAGATCACCGGATTGGAGCCGGCAATGGCCACTTGAGCAAAGATTTATGCCCGTCTAGTAAGAGTATTGTTAAGCCCAATCACATCATCTCTCAAGTGCCTCCCCCAAATGTTCCAACAAAAAGCACATCGAAAATAGAATACGGAAAACCAAAATACGAATGAAAACACTATCCAATGATCAAAATTTGGATCTTGTGCATGCTCACTCCATTTACAAAAACGACAAACTCGCCCCCAAATTAAAGAATACTCGAAAAAGCTGACCTGCGGGTAGAATTAAAAAACCAGATCAAATCCATTTCCAGATATGTTCATATGTATGTACGTATGTATATGGGGGAGTGAATGAGAGGGAAATGCACAAAGAACCACTTACCTAATACTATGGATACCGTTAGTCGACAAGGGTCACTGGCCCAGAGAGCAAAACACAAGAAGGAAAGCTATACCCTCACTCAATACTACCTACACATGGTGTATACATTTCCAAACACACTCACAGCCGGTTATGTCATGCCCATATGAAGTCCAATTGGGAGGAAATTGTCAATAGTCTGAGTGGAAATTCCCGCTCCACTTCACGTATCTTTGAAATTGTCCAACAATTTCCCTGCTCTCAAACGTAGTTTTTTGTTTGAGTGAAATTTTAGTGGAACTAAAAACGAACTCAAACTTTTACCCAAACAAATTTCCCACTCAAAACGATGTCTGAGAGGAGGGAATTTTGTGTCTAAAAACACTCAAAGAACGGTGTGTTTGAGCGAAGGGAAGTTTTAAGCTCAAACAAACAGAAACAAAACTTTATGTTTGAGAGAAGGGAAATTAATGCTGGATGGCTTCAATTCTTTTTAATCTAAAGTAGAGAAGTTGTGATAAATTTTCCATTTTTATACTTTGTAGCAATCGACAGAATAGAGAGGAGAGACGCGATTCCGACCCCATAAACTTGAGCATAAGTACCCAGATCTTGGATACTTTAAAAAGCTAAAGCAAGGGGATTTTTTATAAAAATGTTGGACTCATGTTTACAATCTGTACACTTCTTTTATATTTTATATTTTATATTATTACTTACTTGCTTCTTGCCAATTTTAGTAAGTCAAATTATTTACATCTGTTTATCTGTTCTTGATCAATATCTTCAGACAAGTCGATATAAACTGGCCTGTATTTTAATTTGTCAATTTCTTATCGATCTTCTATATCTTGGAGATCTTAATGGAACAATCTAGCGAATTTGCATTGATTTCGTTTTGTGTTTTAAAATTAACGTTTTGGTATATTTTATTTTTGCTTTTTTGGTACTCTTTGCCCAATTTGCATTTATAAATTATTTATTTTGAATTCTATATTATTTCTCAAAATTTTCATCTTCAGAAATACCTTTTTAAAGGCGTAAAAACCCGGGGTAAAATTTCAGTTAATTAAAATCTTCCCTTGATTGATATTTATCATAAAAAATCTGGTGATATCTGTTGAAATCAAACTCTCTGGACAGACGCACCCAGTGCCAAAAATCATCCACCTTTCCGCTGCCGTCGGGCAGAAGACCAAGACGAATAAATTCCCCCTTATCAGCTGTTTTTTCGAGCTGCGCAAACGCCAAGCGACTACGCAATGCACTTGAAATTGCTTCGAGACGAACTCCGCTGGGTTCCCCGTCCCAGGTTCCCTTTGATTTGTGTTCTCCGGAGTGCGGAGCGAGTGACGAAGGGGGAAATTTTTGGATTTGGGAAAACGCTCGAGTCGTGACCCATTTTCAGTACAACATTCGGTGAAGAGTTCAAAGACCTCTTCCGCCCAGACAGAGGACGGGGGCGGAGGCGGAGAGCGCTTACGACTGCTGGTGGACAACCCCAAAGGCCTATGGCTTATTTTCAGCTGTGCTTTCCTGCTTTCGCTTTCGGTATCTAAATGAATTCCGCTTTTCCATTACAGCATGTGCAACTGTTTTTTGGGTGTTCCTATGTCTATGTCTATGTGGTGGGGCTGTCATGATGTCATTTGGCAGCTCCGTTGGCGAGGGTGGAAATGCATAATCAGCACTCTGGCTTTGTGCTCACACTTTAATGCGTGTCCCAGGCGGAGGAGGATTGCTAAGGTTCTTTCCCATTGGGGGGTCAGACCATGGGATTCGATTTCGGCTAGCTTGACCCATACTATGTGTATACCATATCCGCCGCCAAGGAGACTCCATCTAAGCAATTGAAATTTAAATTTATTGCTCGAATTTAATGTGTTCACAACATTAGCTTAAATATGGGCAATTCTCTGTACGCATTCAAACTGACAAAAAATCTGTTCAAAGACTTTATTTTAATTTTACAGGAATTGAAACCTATAGCTCCTTGGTTAGCACTATAATTAATGCAGCTTCTTTTGACTCTTTGAAATCTCCCAGTGATGTTAGAAAGCAAAAGTACAAGCATATTTCCTCTGCTCATGAAGGTTTTTATGATGTTTTTCCATTAAAATAATAAAAAATCGCTCCTGCGCGAGTTTGCATTCGAATATTTCCAAATTTCTGTTAGAAAATGAAACTGGCTTTCAAATTTAATCAATTGGACCATTTCTTAAGGAAAGGTTTTTTAAATTTTGCCAAAATAAGAGCAAAACTTTGAGAATTTTTTGTGGGAAAATGAAAAGACCTACAAAGTCGTGCTTTGGAACATAAATGTATTGTTTATAATATAAATAAATATTGTTTATAATATAAATGAATATAAAAAGAATTTTTTTTTTCAATATTCAAAAGAGCGGATTCAAAATGACGGATTTTTTTTTAGGTCTTTTAATCCTAATCCTAATGTAACTAGGGGGAAAAAAATAATTTTAGAACAAAATAATTTTAGAGAACTTTTTAGTTTTATTATTTTAAAGTTGTATTCAAACAATCATTTTGGCAAACACATAACAGGATTAGATCTAATAAAAAACAGAGAACAACGGTCCGAAATAAAGGGATATTTTATTTCCTCCTTTGAAAATTCGAAACTAGAAAACAAATCTTGACTCGAGGCAAAGTTCAGGAACCCCATGATGGCTACAACGCGCAGACGTTGCCATCGACACAGACACCATTGCGTGTGCCATAAACTGGCTCACTGACTATGCTGTTGGACGGACGGACTGCCTCCTTCGTAGTTGCTCCTGAGAAAAAGTCGCAACCCCCAAAGACTTCGCCTCCCTGCGAACGAAAGTGAGTCTCTCCTCCAGCCCAAATAATTTGTTGGCGCTGCGAAGGAAGTTCATTGAACTTGAGGAAGTTTGTAAAGCCAAGCTTTCGCCATTGCTCTCCTTCCACAGAATTCCGCCCATGTACGTTAGTCCTGGGGGTTTAATTATTTTAAATGTATTAAATATATTTGGGAAAGTTGTTTTAGTAAACAGAACCATGGAAAAATACTTTCATTTTTTCCAAATTGGAAGGGAAAATAAGAAAATATAGTTTAGGGAATAAATATTTTATATTAACTGCTTTCATCATTATTCTTTTAAATCAAATATAAAATGCGCCAAACTATGAAAAGGCAACATGAGCATTCGATAATAAAAAACATTTCATACTTTCTGGCGACTTTCTGTTTCTTGAAAGCTCAGGGAAAGCATTAAATATATTGTTTCGTTTATTTCTAATTATTTTTAGGATTTAGAAAGCTGTTGCTGATGTAAAATTAGTTGTTGATCTAGAATATTATTTAAATATAAAAACATTTTCTGTGCGAAAGAGTTCTTCAATTCCACAAAAGCCAAAGTGAAAGCCATTTGGCATTTATAAACTTAAAGCCGAAATTGTTATTTTAGAATCTTATGAATTAAAATACAAAATAGAAATTGTTTTAGAGATTTATAAATTAAAATCCATGCAAACCATTACGAACTCTGAAATATATGTATATATATTTTTTTAAATTTACTCATAAAGAAAGATTAGATTATATATATATTCCTTAAATTTTTATGGATATTATATTATTCGTTATTAAAAATACTATATTAGGGCTTTGTTTTTATAAAAATATCTGCTAAGATAACTACAGTATATATAAGAAATGTTCCTTGGAAATAAAAATAGAAACGCACTACATTGTTGTAAAATAATTAGGTTACATTAATGAAAAACGTTCTATATTTATATCATCGACCATATTTTATGTAGTATTTTTTCTAATTGGCTTAATGTTGTGTTTTAGAAACCATTAAATAAAAGAAAAAAATTAAAATTGTGGTTTGGGAATTAATAAGTGAAATAAAATCCATATTTTATTGATTTAAATAGTTCATTCTTTTTAAAAACCGCCATTTATTTTCATTATAATATATAATATATTATAATAAAAAAAGGTTGAAATGTACACCTTAGAGACATATTATTTTAAAAGTATTTCAGTATTCGAATGACGCAAGATTCCGAATTGTTGTCATTATTAATTGTCATTATTAACAATCAAAACGGATAGTTTGTATATTTATGTATGTATACAAACACCTGTTGGTTCGCGTGTAAAGTGCAAGATTTTAAATAGACTCAAAAATCAGGAAGGTCACCTACCTTTTCTTGTTGACAATAAAATGACTTTGCCGCCTTTTTGTACGATTTCATTTATTAAGTTCACTGTCTTTTAGTTTCCTTAGTAACATTTACACATTCATAAAAATATGCGTAAATCATCATTACCATTATCAGTTTAGTTAACATATAAGTTAAGTTAAATAATTTTGTCTGAGATTAATGATAATAATACGCGACGCTTTGATCCTTCAAAACACACTTGGTGTGCGACAAATATATAATGTGTGTGTGTGTTGTGTATGATTCAAACAGAAATAAAGATACTCAGGAATTACAGTAATTACAATAGTTATAATTTAAACTAAAATGCCAAAACATTTCTTTATGGGAAAAACTAACTGAAAACTTCCTTTGCTTGATACGGCAAAGGACTAAACAAATAAAAAGGATAACCAATCAAGTTATTTAGATGTCATTGTTGATTGTTTTGTTGTTGGGGGTGGTGGTGTTGTTAGAATTATTCCTTCTATTACTGCTGCGCTGGTGCCGGCTGGGGCTGTGGCGCCAGACGATTAACGAATCCAATTGCTCCACGAATTATCTTGCCCACAGCTGGCGGCGAGCGGCCGGCCAGCGCCTCAAAGGTAATGCGCAGCTCGGCGAAGGCGGTGCGCGGATAGGGATTGCGTCGCGAGCTGTAGCGCATCACCAGGTAATGATAGTAGATGATGGGAGTCATCAGGCCAGCGTGACTCCTAAAGATCAAGAAAAGGATAATTAATTAAATATTTGAAAATGCCCAAAGATTCACTTCAGATTCACTCACATAAATGTCAGCACAATGGCATAGGGCATAATGAAGATTTCACAGAATGCCGTGGCCTTCAGGATGTTGGCCGCCTGGAATTCCACAATGGAAATGATGAAACGGGCTCCCCACCACGAATTCTGACCGATCAGCTAGAGATACAAATGCAAATACAAATAATAATCAATACAAATTTATACAAATATTATTGATTTATAGAACTTACATCGAGAAGCTTGAGCGAGTAGCTGGAGGCATGCAGCACCGAGTACAGCAGCACTGGTATGAGCACCAGCAGTGATGGCCTGATGTTGAAAAAGATCAGCGAGTACATCATATAATGACACGAGTCTTCGGCAAACAGTCGGGCGAGAAATTCGCGGCTAAACGAGAACGCTGGCACTCGCTGGTGCAAGCGTAGCGCTGAGATGGCCGCATTGGCCAGCAAAACCTTGCTAAACGAACTCTGTTGTGAACTGAAAATTACAATTTCTTAGTTTATCATATAATAAATATTAAGAAATATATTAAACACTCACGTAAAGATGGGCAGTACATAGCTGACGGTAAAAAAGATGGTCAGCAGGCGCAGGGCCCACAGGGCCGAGTCGATGCGGTTTGTTTGAAAATGCTGCAAAAGCTTGGCCGGTCCATTTTGTGTTTGTGATGACTGCTGCGGCGGGGCTTCCTGTTGCTGCTGTTGTTGTTGTGAGGAGCTGCTCTCCGAGCTGTTCTCTGCATTGTCAGCGCGCGGTGGCTGTTGGTCCGTAGCTGTGCTCATGATGCTTGTTTGTAGATTCAAAAGTTCGTTGTTGTGGGTCAGTTCTGAAATAGAATTAGAGATTATTAATCTCTCAGCTCCGCTGTAATTTCACTTTTCCTTGAATTTCCCTGCTAATTGACATTGGATCTGCAAGAAGCAGCCTCAAATCAACGGATCACAATAAGGCGGAAAATATACAGAACTCGGATAAGTGCAAATGAAAAATGACGAAAAATTGTTACTTGGCTACTTTTATTTCGGTCTTATCGCATCAGAAATTTCTGCTCTTATCGAGGCAATGCGAGGGCAATGATAAGCCGAACCCAAAGCTACAAGTAACCGCGACCTTATCTAATTATGTATATGTGAGGGCTCACTTAAAATATTTCACCTTTTCTGCGTTTCGTGCTTAATTAAATTCTGCAAAAGTAAATGGAACTTGAAAGTTCGGTAAACTGTAAAACTAGAACTAGAAAGTTCTGTAAAATGACTGAAACTTTAAGATTCTATAAAGTAATTGAAACGAACAAGTCTGTTAAAATATCTGAAAGATACTCTTCGAGATTTTTTTAAGGGCCTTGCACGGGGTTTGTCGTTTAGGCCAAATTGAAACTCCAGCTGTCTTAGCTGTTAAACCAGTCAAATGGAAAGTTGCAAGCGGCGCGCACACGCTCAACGGAACGGTAGGCGTGTGCCGAGGCGTTTTAATGTACAAGATTATGTTTTGGCCACAATTACACAGGCGGAGAGCTTTGCATACAATGGCCAGGGAAAAGAAATCGTTATGACAGAAGGGAAAACGGCAATATAAGTAAGTGATCTTAACTGCTCATGAGTTTTTGGTTGAACTTTTTAACGGGGAATAGTTCCGCAATACCACTTATATTTCTGTGCCAGCAACTTTATGACGCACCGCAAAGATTTCAATGCACTTGCAAAAGAGCTAACTAATAAACTAACCACAATGGATGCGTGTTACGAAATTTTCGGTCTATTCGCCCGAAGCGTTAACACACACATACAGGTGGCAGCCGCAGGTGTGTCTGGGCAGGGGGTGGAGTTGGGCAAACCACACACAGCGACGGCGCAGCGGTCACTCCCGTGTACGTGTACCTGGACATTATTAAGTGATAAGTCCGGGGTCATTAGCTGTCATTTAAAATGCAGGACGACGGGGTATATCGATTTGAATATGCATGTTCGGGGGTCCTTCGACCAAACTGGGTCAGCCCCAGCTAAGTTGGATAATTTCTTTCAAACAGCAATTCAGCCTTATGAAAATTTTGTGATATGTGATGATATTCTGTACATGACGTCACATGGCCGGTCAATTGGGCAGAAATAGGAACACGTCAGACATACACAGCAGCAGCAGCAGCAGGTGAAACGCAGAAGCATGGGGGGCGAGAGCATGCCAGCCACTGGCTGCAAAATGGCTGAACTTTAAATAATAAACCCTGATCGCTGTGACACAGCAAAATGGGGGGAGCGCTCAAAGTGCAGGGCCCTTCGTTGATGGCTAAAGTTAACTTTGGGACTTCTGGAAATTGTTGCTCCTGCTTCTCCTTATCACAACGTGGAGGAGTGGGTTTACCCGCATATCTGGCCACTACACTTCACTCAAATGGGGCAGACTATTCGCTGTCCTTAGCACTTTTTATTTGAGATCTGGTACTAAGACGGATGGGAAAGACCTGGCCCAGGCAAGATATTTTTCACATCTCATCCTTCTCCACCAAACATGCGTTTCACTCAGCTCAGTTCTTGCAAATGCCTGTATTTTTATTCGATTTTGTGAATACGACACCATTGAACTCACCTGTGTAACTTGGATAGCAACGTGTGTGTCTCTCGATATTTGGGTATTAATTAATAAAAAAAAAGATTGCTACACGTAAATTAATCTTTAGGGTTGTTGATAATATATCAAAATATCAGTATATCGATATTTTTATAAAGATGATATATATCACGATATATATCGAAATTGGGATATTTTTATTTGATATTTTGCAATATTTCTTGTCAATAATTATTCTTGAAATACATGATATTCGATGCATAATTACTGTTTGTAATACATTTTAAAAAGTCTTTATTCTATGAAGATAGTGATGATACTTCCCTCGATAGAGTGAGCCAAGAAATGAACTAGTTCACCGCCGATTTCATTGCATTTTCAAATTTTTAAATTTTGAGTCCCAGAACTCAGCCCTCAGATCCTAAATATCCTGTATATCTTTCACAACCAAATCTTTTCTAGGAAAAATTTCGTATTAAAAACTGAACTTTAGTGTAAACGGCTCGAAGATTTTCATCGATATATGACTATCTATGAGTTACCATCCCCAAATCACTACGCACATTTTAGCTTAATTATTATTTAAATAACTTAAGTGAACGTGCTGAACTCGTGAATTAGAATGGACGACGAAATCGCTCTGCCCGCCGACACATTGGCCATTCTTAACGAATTCTTAGCGGAGCGTTCGAGCCGCGAGGCAGAGGAAAAGGATCGAATTGTAAACAAGACCGGCAAAGATGCACACTTCGAAGAAGATTGGGCAAGAAGAAAACTATTGATATTCTAAAGCCCAATACTGATTTGCGACTACTGCAGCAACTCAGCCAGTTCTGGTACAGCACGCAAACGAAGCACACCGTGCGGGACGTTGTGAGAAAGCTTCTGGAGGAACGAAGTCCTGATTCAGGAGAGGACTTTCGCATAGCTTTACTTTCTTGCCCATCCCTTTACAAGGACATAAAAGATATCCATGACCAGGGTAACTACCTAAACATCTAAGCTTTGGCAATCAATCATATGCAATCCACCTGATTCCTTAGTCAACATCTTCGAGTTCGATCAACGATTTGGAGCTTACGGCACTGATTTCGTGTATTACGACTTCAATTGCATAGATAACAATCCCGACTATCTCAAGGAACACCACAAGCAGTACGACCTCATAGTGGCCGACCCGCCGTTTTTGTCCCAGGAATGCATTGCCAAGATGTCCCAGATAATCAGCAAGCTTCAGCGCGATCCCAGGGAATCCAAACTGATCTTCTGCTCCGGCGAGGTAGTGGAACCATGGTTAATTACTTGCCTTCCGGTACACAAGTGCAACTTCCGCCCGGAGCACGAACGCAATCTGGGCAACGAGTTTGTTAGTTATGCCAATTTCAATTTGGACAAATATATTGAAAATAAATAAGCAGTTTACAATCTTTTATGGGTTGCGGTGAATGGATTAAATGCCAGGATGTAAACCTTTATTTCGCAACGGCGTCGGCCTCCTTGCGCTGCTGTACCAGTTCCCGCAGACCGTCTTCCTGATCCTTGAGGGACTTTTGTAAAAATTCCTTTTTCTTCTCGAGCAGTTCGATTGCCTTGTCGCACTTATCCTGCTTGGCTTTCAGATCCTCGCGCATGTTCTGTACGTCGGTCAGCAGGAACATGCGTCCCACGGATTGATATACCCTGTTGCAAAAGAAATACAAAGTGAAAACAGAATCAATTAAAGGTTATTCGGGTTTGAGTCACCTCGTATCGTCGGACAGACTGCTGGTGCCCTTCTCCGTTAGCTGGTACTTGTGTTTGCCTGTTTTAACCATGTCGCACTTCATGTCTATCATGTTGATCTTCTTCGTGGTCTCCAGTTTGTTGATCTGCATTTCGGTGAAGGCCTGGGCATTGCCAAAAGGAAAAACAGATGGCCATAAGAAAACCCTTGGGCAAGGCAATGTGAGGCAAGCACGCGCTGCACGCATACAGCAGCACTGAACGCCGGCTATTCCCCCCGCTCACCTTCTTCAGTTCCATGTCCATTTGTGCCATTTTTTTTTTATAATTGTTTCTTTACAGACAAAAAGGTCTATGTTTAATATATTCAGTAAGAATTTAATAAAAACTTTAACACCTGCTCTTTTTTTTTTACTTCAATGACAATTCATAACGATAGCATCGATACCAGGAACCTATCGAAAACCCCATGTCGTGTTCACACTTCGTCCATTTCCTCAAAAAGATTAAAATTAAAATTAAATTAATTAAGATTAAATTATTATGAACATTCCCTTATCTCTCGTAGCCTTGTGACTTTGATAAAGTTTGTTTAAACAGAGATTCTATCTCGTTTATCAAATCAATATAGAAATAAGAGTAATAGTCAATCAATAGGTAACTTATTTTTTAAGGAACACAACTGGTAAAACATATTTTCAAAACCTAATTTTAATATTGTAATTTAATTTTTTTTACAGAATATGTAGTGCACTATTTGATTTCCTATACGTTAAAAAATATAACATAGAGCCTGGCCATAAAAAATCCAATTAGAAATGCCTTTGAAATTTACAAAAAAAAAAAACATCATGATTTAAACCTGCATTTACAATTTTGTATTTAATGTACATATAATATAGATAACAATTTAGTTTATATCCAGAATTAATTAATGAAATCCTAAAGGGTGGCATACACTAAACGCGATTACAAGATTTGGCCTGCAAAATCTGTAAGCGCTCCCGTAAGGCTTCCACGTTCAGTTGGTGCATGCAGAGGAACTGCCCGTTTAGAAACAGAACTGGGATGTCATGCCGGAAAAGGCGTAGGAACCGAACACTCTCCTTGCGGTCGATATAAACTTTTTGCAGCCGATACTGACCACCGAATTCTTGCTCCAGCCGCAGGACGAGTTCGTCGCACAGGGGACAGGGATCGCGGGTGTACAGTGTGAGCAAAGGCAGGCCGTCAACCTGGGCTATGTTTGGCGCTCTGAAGAACATAAAATTCAAGATAAAAAGAGGTCAGCGAAGGTTTCAATAAAACGTACAGCTTTTCGAGAATCATGAACATGGAGCCGTCATACCCGGCCATTAACGCGGCTCCCAGTCCGCCGGTGGGCAGTGAGTGAACCATATGCGTTAGGAGGTGGCTGGCAGTGACCTGCTTAAGGTCGTGCGTGCACAGGCGGTTGGGGCGCAGGTCACCGAGTATACACTCCATTACTTTTTGTTGGGTTCCCGTTACCATGTTCCAGGTGTATATCTCACTAGGAGTGATCGGATCGCCATCATTCAGGCGAAACATTGCCTGGTTGTGTTCGTGATCCACCGCAAACTCTCGCAGCAAGGCGAGTGGTTGTAGTTGCAGGCGTTGTGCCGCCTCTTGGGTGGTCCAGGCGAGAGCGGCAGCTCCTAGGATGGGTGCCGAATCCAACGGAGTCTGGTTATTCTCTAACAACCGTTTGGGAATTTGAGGTTGTGGAATGGACATCAGTTCGTTTGCCAGAACTCCGTGCTCCGGCAGCACCACCTGACGCCGGGTATCCCCAGTGATGATCACCTGGTCGTTTCCGAGTTGAAGGCAGTCCAGTGTCATCTGAAGACCATTAATGGAGCAAAGGTCGGCTTGCAGGGCGAGCGTCTCGCATTTAAAGCCCAAATCCTTGCCCACACTGGAGAGATGATCCTTAGACGACGAGCAGAAGATCAGCTTGGAGAACTCCGTACGAGGCACAGTGGTCCGTTTGGCCAGTTCGTCGACTATCATCCCCGCTAGCTGTTGCTCCCCCCCTCTAAAGGGAGCACTGGGTGTCCGCACGGCAGACGCAATCACCAGAGATTTTTTGTAGGATTTGGTTCGGTGGCTGCAGCGCACCAACTTCTGCCAAATGCTGTGGAAGCACAATTAGAAGGTTACATCTTTCACGTAATGTTGATGAACTCACTGTTTGTGATTAAACACGACTGCAGGCATTTTGTGCTTTCTGAAGGATATAAGTTTTAAGGGAGTCTAAATAAAAAGCATTGTCGGTACTTGTTACTTGTTATTTCGCATTGTTTACATTTTGTAAGTTAACAGAGGTTGGTATTTAGAGCAGCACATTTATTGTTGTTATTAGTGCTGGGGAAAAATCGGTTTTCAGTATATCGATATTTTTTCCAAAAAGTTGAAGAAAAATCGATTTAAATTGATTAAAATCGAAATTGTCTAAATAAAATAACTAAAGTAACAGTTTATTTTTGTTGTATCTTTTTGTTTAGTTACTGAAACATTTTATCATATTTAAGCTTTATGTTTTCGTGTTCTATTAAATTCTTCATTATAGGTAACGACGAAATGTTGATGACAGCTGTTTTATCAGGTGTCACCGAGGTCAAGCATTGTCACTGTGTTAAGTCGTTATTGTTTATCTTTCAGTCAAAGCAAATTGAAGTGCCTTATTAGTAGAATAAGTAGGTTAAGGTTAATTTTAATTTGTTTATTAATTTTGTCTCCTTTCATGGTCACAAATGACAGAGTTGTCTCTATAATAATTGTATCAGAGGGAGACAACTCTGGTTTGTTCACTGTTAACTCCGTTTCTCATTACAGCTGGAACAGCTGATTTAGCAAAAACAAAAAACAGAAAAGAAAAACAATAACAATAAAGGAGAAAGTTATATTCATTTCGAACGAACAAAAAATAAGAAACCAGTTGTTACACCACAGACTTATTCGAAGGGGAACACCAGCTGATAAATATTGCAGAAACATTGCGGAGACAGCCAGAGCGGACGTCAACTCGAAAATTCAATGGAAGTGACCCTGAAGAAGGCTCGACTGGTAAACGACAAAAATGAAGGCGATTCGGAGGAGGAGAAGAGCGATGTTGATCCTTTCGGATGGTGGGCCTTGCCGGAGCCAGCGCTCCTCTTGATCTTCGAGCAGTTGAGCGTGCCCGAACTCCTCGAGGCGAGCCTCTGCTGCCGGCGGTGGAACAGCATTGCCAACGACGACCTTCTGTGGCGTCAGAAGTTCCAGGAGCACTTCAGAGCCTCGCCCAGTGTCCCGCTGAAGCCGGGCGCCGAAAGCTGGCGGTCGGAGTATCGTCGTCTGTCCACGCACATACCCTTCGTCCAGGCTCAGCGACTGGAATCGACGGCGGAAAACCACCACGGTCACACGCACCAGGTACTGCATGTGAGCTTTGCCCACAACGGCGAAATGTTCGCCACCTGCTCCAAGGACGGCTATGTGATAGTGAGTGGCTTCCACATATATGTACATAATGACGATACATTAATTCGCTTTTGGTACATATGTTGTAGATCTGGAATTCTCAACATCCGTGTACGGAGAAGTATGCGCACAACATGAAGGAGTTTAGTTGGAAGTACTCCCAATACTCACAGTTCAACCAGAGCGACACCTTGCTCCTGGTCTCCGGCGTCCACTTTGGATCGCCACAGTCGACTTCCGGTGAGATTGCCGTCTTCTATTTGGGAGCCACCGAGTCGCATCTGCGCTGCCGGGTGGTCAACCGACCGTACGACATTTTCGGCACCTGGTTCAGCGATCAATATCTGATCTCGGGTGATTTACATTGGCTGGCGCACTTGGTTAGCACGTCGGTTCTGTGGCTGAACAAGGCCAATCAGGAGATTGACTCTGAGCACGTGCCTATCATGAGTCAACTATACAAATTCTACAATCGAAATGCCAGCTCGGTGCGGGCTATCATGGTGGCCAGATGTCCGTGGCTAGATGAAAGCAATGATCCGTTGTTAGTCAGATGTGCCTCCGCCTCCGACTCCGACGACAAAGACGAAACTAGCAATACGACGCTGTACTCACCGCCCAAATATGATCCGGAATCCAGCGGGAACCCTTTGTCCCATGCAGCCAGCCTGCGACGAACAAGAAGCGCCACTCCAGAAGAAAACTACTTGCCAGACATCAGCGAACGTCGTTCAAGGACGCGGCCAGGTGATGCCACCATTCACTATCTGGAGGAATACAGAAAAGCCGTCTCCTCTGTCAATGGTCCAAACGAAGATGAGGACGACGACGAGGAGGAGTACGATTCAATGGATTTACACGAGGAATACGACGAAATGGAGAATAGCATACCAAAATATCTCATATTTTCCACGGGCTCAAAGACCTTCACACCGCATCAGATCGGTTTCAAGCGAATCGGTAATGTGTATTTCCCGAAAAAGCTCGATCCCGGTCCCACGCTCAAGGAGAGAATAGCTGCCAAGCGGGCTGCCGAACAACAGCAACAGCAGACGCCGCGCACTGATCCGGACTGGTGGGACTATGAGTCTGTCAAAGATCGCTTCGATCCGGTGGACAAGGTGATTGATCTGCACGGCCACATCATCGGCATGTCTCTTAGTCCTGACCATCGCTATTTGTACGTAAACACGCGCCCCTGGCCCAAGAACTATGTCATAACGAATCCCCTCGAGCCGCCGCCAATCGCTCAAGAGATCGACATCCATGTCATCGATTTGATGACACTCAAGAGGGTGGGCAACATGCTGCGTGCCCACAAGGCCTACACGCCCAGCACGGAGTGCTTCTTCATATTCCTCGATGTCTGCGAGGAATATGTGGCCAGTGGTGCCGAGGATCAGCATGCCTATCTGTGGGATCGGTACTATGGAATTAGTTTGGCCAAGTTCAAGCATTCGGATGTGGTAAACAGCGTGGCCTTCAATCCGCGCGACTCCGAGATGCTGGTCACCACCAGCGATGACTACACAATCAAGGTAAACAAATGATTATTATCATCGCTGCTGAAGTGTGTTATTAACAAATAAAACTCCCTCAAAGGTCTGGCGATCACGGTCTAAGGCAAGGGAGTACAACATCCCCATCAATGTCAGCGAGTCCTTCGAGCTTAAGCCCAAGAACTGAGGATGAATATGGATGGACGTAATCAAAAGTCCTGTGCCTGCCGTATACAATTGCTTTATTGGTTAAAGATTTCTTCACTGCTGGCCGCTAGTTCGTTTCGTGTTGTTAAATATTTTTATTAAATTGGTGTTTGCCTTACGAATTCCCAGTTGGTTTTGCCGGCTCTTCAACCGGCTCGGCTGGTGGCGGGTCGGGCTTCTCCGACTGCACAGCCTGGGCAGATGTAGATGCTTCCTCCGGTAGTCGCGAATTCGGGCAAGAGTCGTGGTCATCTCCATGGTCGTGATCATGATTGTGATTATGTTTACGGTTCTTCTTTCGCTTCTCGGGATGCCCGAAACAATGCTCGCAATCTTCGTCATCTTCCGAGGAACTCTCACCAAACGCCAGGGGTTTTTTGTATATGCAGCAACCTAGAATATACGTATGTACCATGGATTAGCCAACGCCTTAACCCGGGAGAGCAAACAAAGATTACATTTGGACTTCTTCCGATTTAGATGTTCGTTGTCAATAATTCCAGCGTGAAAGACCACCCGGCGTTCATCGCGCGGCTGGGCCAAGCGCAACTGCAGCGTTGGGGTAGAACCACTGGCATCCGTCTCATCAACTATTTCTGTTCTCGTTCCATTATTTGAATCATTACTCGACTTTTGGGCCATTTTCTAACTAAATAAACAAGATTTCATGAGTGTGTAGTGGGATTTGGCTGCTGTCAGCTGTTGTCTGAACTGTTTCACAGTACGGCAACGCTGGCTGCCTTTTTAGACAAAAAATATAGGGAGTACTTCTCTCAATTATTTTCTCATTTTGGTTATATTCTTGTAACTTAAATTATTACAAATTTAGAATAACAACAATATATATATTTTTAAATATACATATATGGGTAATACAAAAAAAAAAAAATGAAAGAAAAAAACTACATTTTTAAATGTAGTGAGGGCCCCTATTAATTATGACGATCTGGCAACAGCAAACGTCACATTCAGCTGTCAGTCGTTCGGAAAATGTCTGCACTTGTGCGATTTAATTTGTTAACTAAACCGCAAATTGGTAATTGAATCAATCACAATCAATATTTAGGAGTCTAGCAGTGACATTGGCTTGTACATTGGGGTTGTGGCTATGCCAAGAGTAACTTGCAACTCGCTGAAACAATCGGTTTGCTTGCAACCAAATTATGTAATTTTTGCGCAAAGCAAAACAAAGATATAGCAGAGGGCTCTGCGCATTTTATTGATTTGCCTGTCTGTCTTATTTGTGCATTGCAGCTGCGGCTTTGCCGGCCAGCCTGCAGCTACAGCGGCTCCAGAGCAACCAGGCCCCGCCACCGGGAACACCACCACCACAGACCAAGACCAAATTCGGTCCTCTGGCCGATGAAGACCGAATCTTCACCAATCTTTATGGACGTCACGACTGGCGGCTGAAGGGCGCCCAGAAGCGCGGCGACTGGTACAAGACCAAGGAGATTGTGCTGAAGGGACCCGACTGGATTATCAATGAGATCAAGACGTCTGGCCTGCGTGGCCGCGGAGGCGCTGGCTTCCCCAGCGGCATGAAGTGGTCTTTCATGAACAAGCCCGGCGATGGTCGCCCCAAGTACTTGGTTGTGAACGCTGATGAGGGTGAGTAAAAAAAACAACTCGCCTTTCAAAAATGTATTCTAAGTTCGTTTCTTTCGGTCGTCAGGTGAGCCTGGTACCTGCAAGGATCGCGAGATCATGCGCCACGACCCACACAAGCTGGTGGAGGGCTGCCTAATCGCCGGCCGAGCTATGGGCGCACAGGCCGCCTACATCTACATTCGTGGCGAGTTCTACAACGAGGCGTCCAACATGCAGCTGGCCATCGCTGAGGCCTACCAGGCCGGCTTGATTGGCAAGAATGCTTGCGGAACTGGCTATGACTTTGATGTGTTTATGCATCGTGGCGCTGGCGCCTACATTTGTGGCGAAGAGACTGCCCTGATCGAGTCGTTGGAGGGCAAGCAGGGAAAGCCGCGCTTGAAGCCGCCATTCCCCGCTGACGTTGGTGTTTTTGGCTGCCCAACCACTGTCACCAACGTGGAGACTGTGGCAGTGGCCCCAAGCATCTGTCGTCGCGGTGGTCCCTGGTTTGCTAGCTTTGGCCGTACCCGTAACTCGGGCACGAAGCTCTTCAACATTTCGGGGCATGTAAATAGGCCCTGCACGGTTGAGGAGGAAATGTCCATACCGTTGAAGGAGCTGATTGAACGCCACTGCGGTGGAGTTACTGGTGGCTGGGACAATCTGCTGGGCGTCATTCCCGGTGGCTCCTCCACACCAATCATACCGAAAAACGTCTGCGACGATGTGATTATGGATTTCGATGGTTTGATCGCCGCCCAGACCTCTCTGGGTACTGCTGCCATCATTGTGATGGACAAGTCGACGGATGTGATCAAGGCCATTGCCAGGCTAATCTCGTTCTACAAGCACGAGAGCTGCGGACAGTGCACGCCCTGCCGCGAGGGAATTGGCTGGATGAACAAGATCATGACGCGGTAAGGAGCGATTTTGTACGTAATTGCAGAAACAAATGATAATCTCTTTTTGCTTTAGCTTTGTCAAGGGAGACGCGCAACCCGCTGAGATCGATATGCTGTGGGAGATCTCGAAACAAATCGAGGGACACACCATCTGTGCACTGGGTGACGGTGCCGCCTGGCCAGTACAGGGTCTCATCCGTCACTTCCGACCCGAAATCGAGAAACGTATGCAACAGTATGCGGGGCAGGCGAAGCGCGCCAGCAATTAATTGATAATACAAATGTAATAGTTAATTTTATTGATTGCTGCTTCGATTGCTGCTTATATAAAGTGTAAAGTTCTCCAATATTCCCTGCGTTCGTTCCTCAATCCAATTTTAAGCTTTTTATATGCTTAATTACCGCCTGAATATCATCATTACTAGGCGATTGGTACGACGGCGGAAAAGTGCACAAACTCAGAGGCCCGCCAATTTGCCGTTCCACTCCAGGCTGCTCCACACAGCGGGCTGGTATAAACTGATATCTAGAGGAGCACAATTTATAAAGAGAGGGGACCCTTAGCGTATGTTATCAAACTTACTCTCGAGCGCTGCAGTTCTGCAGAGTCAGAAACAGAAATGCCGCGAGGCAAATAAAACAAGTAGTTCTGAAATCCATGTTGAGATGTAAACCTTTGGCTAATACGATCAATTATAGACTGACTTGCTGGCTGCTGACTATCAGAGTTAGGAACACCGCTCTAGGCCGGTGCTACTTGCTCATGCAAATATTATGCAACACCTGGAATGTGTTTAGTCATTTAAATAACGGCTTTATGATCATCTTCTTATGAATAATTAATGCACAAAAGTTTCAGTTCCTTGCCATTATGAGCTGCTGTGGAATACCCCAGCCAGAATGCCGCCTTCATATAGCAATTATAATTCATATCTAAACATCGGGAGACTACACTAGTCTACAGGCATCATCAAGCTTGAATTTATTTAATGCCTAATGAATGTATAGTAGAGCTTTCAGCTCTCCGATAAAATGAACTTTAAAAAAAATAAGAAAACTCCCTAAAATAGGGATTTTTGACCAACTTTGTAACAAAATGGTACTCCAAAAATTAATTTCTATTGAAAAAACAAATCTTCTTATAGAAAAAAAAACGTTTATTAAAACTAAAAGATAACTTAGAATCCTGTGTACATTTTAGCCAAAATCGGTTTTAAAATTAGTTTTAAAAAAACAAGACAGGAAGCTAACTTCGGCAAGCCGAAGTTTAAATACCCTTGAAGTAAGTATTTAAAATTTTGTATATTTAAGGATTGCGGTTCTTTTTCCTTTCGCGTGTTCTTAGATTCTATAAATGTTGAGCGAAACATGTTGACAGTGAAAAATGTTGCGCAACAACTAAATGTTGCTAGCAACAAAACTTTCAAAATAAATGAATTGATATACATATTCCAATGGCAGCTATATGATATAGTAGTCCGATCTTGATCCAATTAAAACAATTCTAGAATAATACAAAATATCTCAATTATATATCAAATTATATGCAAATATGTTGAAAATTGGGGCTCTCTAAATGGGTCAAAACGGAATTTCCCTAAAAATAAATCTTTTTGTAGAAAAGAACGTTTCTTAAATACTAAAAGATAGCTTAGAATCCTCTGTAAAGTTTAGCTTAAACGCCTTAAACGCATCCGAAGAATTGTGGTAGCCAAGCGGAGTTTAGGTTTAAAGAAATGAAACGAGCACTTGTAGTATGTAGCATGTATTTATAGATTTTAAAGTTTCTCTCTTGTTTCAATGCAGATTTAGTTAAAGTACAAAACGATGACTATTTTTAAAGTTAGCTTAAGGTTTTATAGCTACTAATTTAAAGGCGATAACAACTGCTGCTTCAGATGGCTTTAAAGAAAGTATTCTGAATATATATTTTTTAGAAAAACCAAATCGTCAATAGCTGTAAACAGATAGTGGCCCGCTGGGGAGCATATATATAGTATAGTATATATAAAAGTATAGAAAATAGAAGTGTTGGGGGTATACGGTGAAGGTGGAAATGAAACCCGATCTTGTGTCTGATCGTGTGGGTCGTTGTTCACGCATCTGAAACACGCAAGTCTCCGTGGGTTTCTGCTTTCTTCTGCAGAATTCAATTGCACTATGGTGTTCAGACTTTCTGAACAATATTAAACATTTTTCTGTTTAGCAATATAAAGAATTGTGTCGTAGAAATATTATAGGTATGTATATAAGACTATTTTATAACACTTTCGTTTTCGCACACATTTATATTAAGTTTTTTGTTAGTATTTTACTTGTTTTATATACATATGTATGTATGTATGTACTCGTAGTTAATTAGAGTTTAGGTTTACATCGTTTTAAAGTTTTAGGCTTTTGTTTAGTTTAGTTTGATTCGTTTTGTTTTGTTTAACTTGGCTTAAAGCGTTCACTTATTGCTTTTCTATGAGAAGGAACATAGTACAATATTTCTGCTTAAAATACTAAACAACATTTTTAAACAAGTCACTAGAAGAGTTTTATTTTTTTTTTTAGTTTTCAGTTTTCTATTTGACCATTTCTGCTCGTGGTTAGGTTAGAGGCAAGAGTTGCGACAGGTTTCCGTTGTGTTAATATTGCATAGCTTCAGGCGCACAACATCGTAGTGTAAATAAGCGTCAACTAACTCTGCTATGTAAATGTTTGTAGGGTAGTAGAAGTCGTAAACACATCTATGTATCTATGCACGCTCTATGTACTGTATCTTATGTATTCTGCACTATGTATGTATGTATGTATGTAGGTACTATCCAGCCATTAGGTTACCTTTAAAACATCTAGACAGTGTCCTCTCATGTGGGTTAAAGTTCGGATAGTTCGGAACCAGAGCGTTCTTTAAATGTTTCATCGGGAGTGGAAGGGAGGGAGGGAGGCAAAGGTAAAAAATATATATATATTATATATATGTATATATATAGTATGTGTATATCAAGTATAGCTTAGTATCACACTAGTAGAGATAATGCGAAGAGGCCTGAGCTCTATACTGTTTCGGTGTCAGCTTAATTAACTTGGGGTTGAAAGCCCCGAGGGCCGCCTCGTTGGTGGAAGAGGGTGGTGGCGGTGCTGTGTGCGTCCGGAAGCGCGACCTCAGGAAGTTCTGCATGGACCGCAGGCGGATAATGGGCGCGCAGGGCGATTGTCGAAGCGAGTTGTGGTTGAGCGCCCAGTAGATCACCGGACTGATGGCTGAGTAGAAGTAGCCTGCACCCAAGAATGAAACAGTTAAAGATTCTGCTGCCGTATCCCTGAATGTGTGTTGCACTCACCCAGGAGCAGGCTGAAGTACACAGAGGCCTTGGTGCAGTGCTGCTTGTAGCCCAAGTTCTTGTAAAAGATGCAGAAAACATGCGGCGCCCAGCAGACGATGAAAATCACGGCGGAGGCGATGAGCATGTTGGCCAGATGCCGGCGAGAGCGCAGTGTGGACGTCTGGGGCAGCGGGATTCCAGGTGTCGCCGGTCCACGTCCCGCTCGGTGGATTCGCTGCCGTTGCGAATGGGCTCGAATCTCCCTCATGGCCCTGGTGGGGTGTCAAAGTGATTAAGTAATTTTTAGGTGCTCTCCTGTCTATCATCTACTCACCTGGGCGATATGGGGTTGCTGGAGCGATAGGAGCCCGGTTCGAGCGCCGATCCAAGGGAGCCATTCTGACGTGGCTGCAGGTTGTGCAGCTGAATGTCCCCTGGGCTGACGTTCCCAGTGCCGTTTCCATTGCCGTTCGAGTTGTCGTCCGCCGTGGTGGGACCTCCACAGGCCGCCTGCTGGGCGTTGGGGCAGCCGGTCACGATCACCATGTGCGTCTGGCGGCGCAAGATGGGAATGGGTAGCGGTAGCTCTCCATGGGCTGCACGAGCTGTCAGCGAGAGAGCACAGAGCTTGCGCCGCACTCCGTAATGGTTCAGGAGCACGCCCACGCCCGGCAGCACGAACACGGCAATGGTGTGGGTGATGATAAAGGACATGAACATGGCATTGGCTCCTAGGTCCGACGTGCAGCTGATGCTAACCGGATTCGGCGTGGTGTTTCCACCCCTGCCACCACCTCCTCCTGGGACCACCACCGACTTGGCGATGATCTTGTAGGCGAACAGGAAAGGCGTGCTGATGGCCGCCGAGGTCAACCAGGAGAGCAGAGCCAGTGAGACGTGCAGGTAGCGACGCTGTCGCAGCTGCGCCAGGCGAGGGTGCTTTACCGTGGCATAACGGTCCAGGGAGAGCATGAAGAACGAGATGGTGCTGGCCGCCACGGGCATGACCTGATGGGTGATGGATCATTTTATGGAGTGTTCCATTTTTTTCAGTTTATATACTCACCTGTATGTAGTGTATAACCTTGCAAAGCACCAGCGGCAGGGATTGGGTGCGGCGGTTCATGGCCAGGTTGAGGAGCGTGACCGGGGCAGAGATGCCGGTGACCAGGAGGTCGGCAATACAGACGGCGAGCAGTAGGGGATTGCGCAGACGCACCGACGATGCTGAGCAGAGGGTCAGCACTAAGGTGGAGTTTCCAACGACGCCGCCGAAGACAACTAGGCCGTAGCTGACCGCCAGCAGGAGCAGGGTCAGGGAGGAGATGGCGTGCTCCGAGTCGACGGTATCGTACGGACCCTCCAAGCTGAAGTTTCCGTAGTCATAGTCGTGCGTGGGACCTGCGTTGTCTGTTGGCAGATTGGCTTGCTCGAACAGGGAGTAAGGCAGCTCCGCGGAGTCGAGCTCCTGGCTGGTCTCCAGGTGATGATGGCGACGAATGTAAGAGTTCTCCCACCACTGCTGCAGATTGTTGTTATTCATGCTTCCGATCCCGATCCCGAGTCCGTCGCCGTTACCGTTACCGATGCTTCTCCTGCCTGCAACCGTAGCCTGGTCCTGGTCCGTATGCGATTTGTACGATCTTCGATGGCGATGCGATTGTATGTCCGCCTCATTTCATACTAATGGTGCTGCTGCCATGTGGTGCACGACACAAAAAGTAGCAAAGCAACAAAATGCAATCATCATCAGTCTTTTTGTCTCCCAGCAAGGACACCCATCCACCTAAGCACACGCACACCCACAGGCACACTCGCCCTCGCCTCACACTCACGTGCCCCACGCCCACGTAAGCCAGCACACCGCTCTGGCCACGGACGCTGACACTGACACTTATGCAACGAGGGTACGACGAATGCGAACAAGGCGCACTCAGAGATTAGTGCTGTTCTTCCTTCCGCCTTCCACTTTCCGCCCTCTGAGCCCTCTGTCCTCTGCCCTCGAATTCCGCCCTGACCATCATTTCCCCTCCTATTCATCTGTGCGGGCCGAATAAATGGCACTGCAACCTTGCACTTTGCGTCCTTGACAAATAACCACAAGGTTCGCCTCGTTGAAGGATTGAGCTTACCCTTTGTTGTTGCAGCCCTACTTCACTTCGAAAACGGAACCAAACAAATATTACTTAAACTTCGATGGCAATGGTAATTAGCGGAACAATAGTTAGGGTTTTAAAATCAAATAAAATTATTATTAAAAGGGCATCAAGTTAGGTCGAAAAAGAGATGGATAATCCTTATTTTACTCACGACATCAAACCAAAAAAAAAATATATAACAAGCAGTAGAAAGCATCAGCTAAAGTTTGTGTATAAAAATATGAGCATCATCAGGCGGTCGATTTAGTCCGTGGAGACAGCAGATTTTAGATCTGTAAATTTTAGATCCTGGAACTGTTTAACTTGTTTAAAATGTTTAGCACTTGCAAACAGTTGCTTTTTGAAATTCAGTCGATCTACAAAAAACTAACGAAACTTATTTGAGTTTCATTCAAACCATGGCTGGCAAGTTAGGTACTTCGAAATTTAGGTTAAAAGTCAATAAAATATTTTATTATAAATAGGGATAAGTATAATTTTCCACACTTTGTATACAAAATATTGAGTATAGATTAGAAAACACGAAATTCTAACATCATGTTTACTGCCAGTAAGGACATTCCTATAGAGGAAAGGCTATTGCAGTGGTTTTGTAGCCTCTGTCACAGATGGACAAGCAAATTAGCATATATTATTGTCCCTGCTCTGCTCTCAAGTAACCGAATAAGTGCGCTATGTGGAATGAGCCACCGCTTGAGAGTGAGTCACCTTGGCGAACACACGACATGGTCGCTTATGTGGCTGCATCTATGAATAAAAGGCAATGGCAGACAGCGCGCCTTGTGTGCGTGGGCCTGGGATGCTTTGTGGGAGGTCCTTTAGGGAGGAAGGGCCTTTGTGCTGCTGTGTATCAGATTTGTTTGCGAGTGGACAGCTTTGGCGGAGGGCGGCGGACCGTGGGGGAGACAAAAGGACAGAATAGAAGGGAGCAAAGGGAGCGAAGGGGCAGCAGCCTCCCCCAAACGACGAACGCTTTCCTGCGCAGTGTCTGCACGATGTCAACGCTTTTGCCTTTTGCTGTGGTTTTTTCCCTGTCCATTGTTTGCGGCTGATGATGTGACTGACGTTTGCTTAATCTGCTTAATTTGCGTTAATTTAATCGTGGCTGACGGTGTGTGCCACACACATGTACATGTTAATGCGGCTGTGTGTGAGTGCATATGTTGCTCTCGTCACTTTGGCGCCTAGTCCTAATTTAGCATGCATTAAAAGCGGTTTCTTTTACCTTCTCCCAAACTCTCACGGGCGCAGATACATTTATAGATACTGCCACATATTCGTACTTTGGATGCCTTCATTTTTATCGTGTCTTAAAAACCATTGAGATGAGGTCAATATAGGAAAAACCTATCATCCGCGTGTTTAAGAAGGTTATCAGAAATCGATGTAGATTAAAAACCAATTCAAAGGCTATGTCAAAATTTTTTCTTTTCTGTATTTTGTACGAATATTTTCAAAAATATTAAAATTAATTTCAAATTCTGTGCAGATCTGTATATAAAAAAATCCTTATTAAACTGTCATGATTTTGACGGGAATTTCGTCTGTTCTCTAAAATTTCCCGCCTTCAAATTTTTCACGGTAAAGTGCACAATGTTCGGCACATTTCCAATTGATTCTACATTGATTTTGTGTTTTTGTGTCATCCTTAATATCAAAATTACATTTATTAAAAATGTTTGCAATCGGTGGTTTTGAAAAATTTTAAAAGTTCGTCTAAAAGTATGAAATTAAATTTATAGGGGTTGCAAAGGAATGAAGTTTTTATTAATTAATTTGTGTACCTAATTGTATTAACTTATTCTGTAATTAATATATTACAATGCTTACAATGGATCCATAATTATGGTAGCAAATTCCGTTTACGTTTTTCTTACTTAATAATATTTTGTTTCGTAAAATTTTGTTTGGGGCTTTCGAAAACTTAAAGATTTCCCACAAAATAAACAAATTGTATCCCATACAAGATGAAATGACAAACAGATTTGCTGGATTGATTCTTTTGTGAAAGGAAATATATCCCTAGTAAAATACGAGTCCTCCAGGAACCAATTGCTTTGCTTCTCAATTTCGCTAACAACACCAATTTTAATATCAGAAATTCTGTTCTGTTGGTTCGCCCAGCTTGTTACCATGACAGGGGATTTTTTTTTTTAAATAGAATGTGTATGTATTAATTTAAGTCGATGAAGCTCCAGCAACAAGCACAAGAGGTGACAAACCCAGGTCGAAAGGTATTTTTTCCTTTCTTATTCGCGCAGTAGCGAGCAAAGGCCAAGCAGGAATACGCAGGAATACACGCAGGAGAGAGAGAGAGAGAGGAAATGATGATGACAGGATTTTCTATTGTTGTTGCTGCTGCTTGCTTTACTGCTAATATGAAAAGTGCCAGCCACAGGTGAGTTAATGTCCGATATACGGATACACGCAGCCGGGCGGGTGTCCTCTCCTGGCCAAAACACAGGATACACAACCATCTGCTTCTGCTCGGTCTGCTTTGCTCCCCATTTTCTTGAACGTCAGGCTTCGGCTTCGGCTTCAGCTTCACTTCAGCTTCAGCTTGCTTGCCCGTTTGCTTTTTGTCTGTTTTTATTGATTTCGGCAGCTTTTATACGCGCACTATGGGGTGACGGGAGGTTAGAGGTCGAGTGTGGTGGCCATGGCTCATTCGTGACGGCTACAATGGCAAGCAAGCAAGCAAGTCTTTGTATATTCGCGATGAAAAATAATTATACGTTGTATTTATTGCATGTTTTATGCTACCCCCCCCTCCCAACCAGAAATGGTCGAAGCTCATTTTGAGGAGTGGATTTTTGGGGCAGGACTCTCGCTAATTAGTTTCTGGCTCGCTCTCGCCTTCTGCGAAGGAACTGCGAAGAAAGCGTGGGCGGGAAAATGGGCGGACACACACAAACACACACACACACTCCCAGTCCGAGTCACACACAGAGAGGAGCTCATCGCAAGAGGCATGTAAAAAAGCGACACCATAATTACTAACCATAAAAATGCGTGGCATGACAAAGGCAAAAATAATGTTGCATACCAATTAGTGCGACATCACACCAGCACTCACACACACAGGCAAAACAGGCAAACTCAGGCACCCTCACGTCGTATACGTAATAGAACCTACCGTGTTTCACTTGATGAAATATGTACGTTAGTTGTTGCTTCGTGTTGATGCTGTTGCGGTGCTGTTGCTTTTTTGGCAAGGGGTCTCAATCGAAGGCACTGTAATTTACAGTTAGATCTATTGTGCTTACTGGGCTGCTTTGTTGTTGCCGTTGTTGGTTGTCGGTTGTAGGTTGTCGTTTGTCGTTTTTTTGTTAAATTTATCAAAAACACGTTTAGCAAATATTTTGTATTTCAAAATGTAGTTCGCAGTCGTGTAAAATCGCGTTAAAAAATATTGGCCGTCGACATCCTTGGAATATATTTTGTTGATATTGTTAAGTGTGTGCGCCCCCGTGTTTGTGCCCGTGCCCGTGCTGCTGCTGGTGTCTTGAGTGTGTGTGAGTGTGTCCAGGGGGGTGGGGGTGGCGAAAAAAAGGTAAAACGAAACTCAAGGCGCGGCGTGCAGCAGTGGTTCCTCAGCGGCGCACATTACTCGACAGGACCACGGCGGAAGACTGTGCCAGGCGAAAAGTCGACAGGACCGCGGGAGGACTGTGTCATGCAGTGTTGCCAGCTTAGCTTATTTCAGGATCTAACATGTTTGAAAAACTAATGCCATGGTCCCATTCCGTAGTGGAGAGAGGTTTTAGTCAAATTGGGTAGTTACCCAATTAATTTAAATATTTTAAGTTCAATATTAAGCAGGTTTTGTTTTTATTTATCTTTTTATTTTTGGGAGTATGTAGCTTGACTTTATCTCAGAATCTAGCGTTACGTTCGGTCATATTCCGGCAGCCCTGCTGCGAAGTCAAGAGTCTTTGGCGAGAGAAATCAGTATCGGAGACAGCAAAGAGAGCTTTGTGAGCGAGCTTTAGGTCTCCGGACTCTCGCTTTCACCCGGCAGGATGGGCGCCCATGCTTGGGACTGAGGCAACAGAACCACCACAGGTCAGAAATAGGTTGTAAAATTCTGGAAAATAAAACACCACCACTAAATTTCTAAGTTGTAAATGTTTTTGAAAAATAATTACTTTTGAATTTTTCTTTCAGAACAAGTCAGTAATAAGTACATATGTTTTCGATCGAATGAAAAATATATTACAGGAGGGCCTAAAATATAAAGAAATTACTTTATCCTAGCTACAGTGAAAAAAAAAGAAACAATAATATGAAAAATAATGAAAACTTACAAATCGTGATGGTTTTTAAACTTCTTAATAAAAGTCTTAGAACTGAAGTTGGGAAATTTACAAAAGAGGGGAAACTATAGTAAATAGGAGTTACTTGAATTATTTGTTTGAAGGAAAACCTGAGAATTTAAATAAAGGAAAATAGAGATTCTACCTTAAATGGGTAAATAATGGTAATTAAAAAAAGTGAATGCAACAAATCGAGCTCTTAATTTACAATATCTTAGTTGTATTTTTTACAGATCTGGGAAAAGGCAGGGTATTTAATGTAATATTTTGGATTAGTTTTTTTGCACAAAAAGGCGGGCATATAAAATCCTCTCAACTAACCATTGATGGGTGAGGAGTCCTCACTGAGGACCATCGAGCCACGTTCAATACAGGGTTTGCATCGGAATCATGAACACCAAATGCTCAATCTGTGTGGGATTCGAACTTTTTATTATTGAATGAGTTTAATTTAAAAATAAAAAGAAAATATTTAGACTAAAGAAAAGTTTTACATAATTGCCTTTTGTGCTTTCCACATATTCACGATTTTGTACTATGGCGCGCTCTTGGTGAATCGAGAATCGATGTTGTTTTTAGCGATGTTTTATGAGGGTTTTCGATGTTTTCTAAACGCCGATTTTATATTTGAAAACATCGACGACCATCACTAGCGCGGTCAAAAAAGGGATCCAAATCCCATTAGGATAAGTTTTTCATCAAATAAATTTTCTTTCCTAAATTTTTGTATTGTAATTCATGTATTCGTCAAATAAAAATATCGTTATTTCGATATTTGGGCAAAAAAAATCGTGATATAAATATCTCATCCTTAGACAAATATATCGATATATTGATATTTTGATATATTATCAACAACCCTAGTTATTGGCCATTTTGCTGCGAAAAATAGTGAACCCGCTCCTCCAAACTGTAAGTTCGCGTTCAAGATTAACTATAATGGATCCGGGATAAATGTGGAGCCCACAGCAATGGGTGGAAGATATTAGCATAGGCAAACGGTGGTCATAATTCGAAAAATTTAAAATGTCTTTGTGTCTGTGACATGACGCTATCAGTTTGAAACGGTTTTTGTGTGCTAGGAGGCTTCTGGCTAACCAAGGATTCGCAGGAGGTGTTCAGTAGCCAAGCCGCTGTCCAAGTCCTTTCAGTTTTTTTCTTGTTAAAACAGCATCTTTCGCTCTATCTGTTGGCGTCGCTTACTCCGGCAGCGGCTTTCATTTTGTTTTCTTGCAAAAACCACCACACCAACACACGACACAAACACACACACACACACTTTAACCACCAAGCGCGTGAGAGAGCGGCTTGCTGCCAGCGTTACGCTCTGCTGCGTACGAGTTTTCTGGTTCTGGTCTCTACATTCTCCCTAACTCCCGCTTCCGTTACAGCCGCGTAGCCGTGTAGACCAAATCCAGTCCAAGCAACACTCACAAAATCGTCAAATATGTCGGCTAAGCGCAAAGCAGGTGGCAACGGAGCCGGACCGAACAAGCGGCGACCCAAGAAGAAGGAGTCCGACTACGAAGATGACTTTAGCGACGAGTCGGATGACGGCGGGGCTCATCAGGCTGCTGCCGCCAACCAGATGGAGGTGCTCATTCCACACGACGACCTGGATCCGCCCAGTAAGCTGCCGGAAGATTTGCTGGCCACGCTGGAGAAGACACCCGGGCAGTTGCTGCTGGCCGGCATGGTGACGTGGGACCTGACTGGCAAGCGGGACCGCAAGAATGTCACAAAAGTGCGACCGAACTTGTACAGCTTCCATCGGTTTACGGAAGAGAAGGTAATCCTTATTCATCGAGCTGTATATTCGAGCAATTCTCTAAGTTTTTCCATATCTTGTGCAGTATCGATACGTTGCCAGCGGACCAGCTGCCGCCCACTCGATTCTCATCAATATGGATCGTAAGGCGCTCGGGTTCGGTCGCAATCCCAGTGGCCAGCTTGGCCTCAGCCAGGATATTAAGTTGGTGGAGAAGCCAACTATCATTCCGGCCCTGGAGCAGCTGAACGTGGTACAGGCAGCCGTCGGCCGGCACCACACACTATTTCTCACAGACACGGGAACAGTGTACGCCTGCGGTGAGAACAAGTCCGGTCAGTGTGGAGTGGGCAATACCCATGCCAATATCTATTCGCCAACGCCGATAAATTACCGAGGTCCGCCGATCATCCGCATCGGATGCGGGGCCGAGTTCTCCGTCATTCTGGACATCAAGGGAAACCTGCACACTTTCGGGCTGCCGGAATACGGCCAGCTGGGCCACAACACTGACGCCAAGTATTTTGTGAACGCCAACAAGCTCTCATTCCACTTTGAAACGTCGCCGAAAAAGGTTGTCCTTTATATAGAAAAGAGCAAGGAGGGCCATGTGACTCCTGTGGATGGTGTCCAAATCGTGGACTTTGCCTGCGGCAACAATCACACGGTAAGAGTGATAAACTCCTCAGCTAAGCTCTTTGCGGTCACTAAATTCATTTTTCTTTTAGGTGGCCATCGACTCCAAGAAGCGGGTGTACAGCTGGGGCTTTGGCGGATTCGGGCGTCTCGGTCACGCTGAGCCCAAGGACGAGATGGTGCCCCGTCTAATGAAGTTCTACGATACTCAGGGTCGTGGCGGTCGCAGTGTATATTGCGGCTCCACCTTCAGTCTGATCGTAAACGAACTGGGCCTGCTCTTTCTGTTTGGCCAGAACAAGAAGACGGGCGAGGCCAACATGTATCCCAAGCCAGTGCAGGATCTATCCGGATGGAATATTACTGACATTGGCTGTGCCAATACGTCGATAATGATTTCAGCCGACGATACACTCATCGCCTGGGGTGCCTCGCCTACGTTCGGGGAGCTCGGCATTGGCGAGTTCCAGAAGTCCTCGACGGTGCCCAAGGAGGTGCCCAAGCTGGACAACATCAAAATACCTCAGGTGACAATGGGATACTCGCACACGGCTCTGCTCGTGGACACCAGCCACGAGGCCAGCAAGCAGAAGTATGACAAGATGCCCGAGTACAACATTGACGATTAAAAATGGATGGCGAAGACAGCTTTTCCTCAAGCGCAATCATGCTGCCAAGAACAACAATACTGCTCCACGAAAACTACAAAAAACTACCAGAAACCCAGAGAACTGATCATCGAAACGCTGCTGCTACTTATCGAAAAACAAAAAACAAAACAAAAAACCAGCAACTTGTATGCTATAAGTTAAAAGTTATTATTACGCTAAACTCTCGCTATATCTATCTATCTATACGCGATAATCTCAGAATACGAATTAGTGATGATTTCGTTCCCTTTAAATCTTATTTATTTTCGTGTTTCTGTCCCCAACTTCTCTCTTTAATTTATTGTGCCGCCCACCTTTAGGCTTAAAAACGATCCCACACACAAAACGTACTATATGATGCATGTGTTTAAACCCAATTGTATTTCTTTAATAAGCTACAGTATTCTGCATTTTATTCGAAATGAGTGAACAAAGGCAACAAAAAAGCATAAACTACAATAAAATAAAAATATAAATTAAAGAAACTAAGCAAATAGGTTTACGTACATATAAAAAGTATACCATGGAAGAAATCCAATACCAGTTGCAACTATTAACAAGTACATCTTGCATTTTAATCATATACAAAACAAATATTTAAATAAAGAGAATGTTAGTATTTAGAGTGATAATTGTTTATGCATTTTTCCCCCTTTGAAAACGGACCTTGTAGGGTTGGTTTTCAAGACACATACATATTTCCTAGAGACAACAGAGTGTCAGAGCAAACCTCTTGAAGGGAACGAGCGCGTCTCGTTTCAGCTGCGCTCATAGAAAGTGTCGCACTCTGTCCCAAACACAAAACACAATGCAAATAGAAAAACAAATAAAAAAGGAATCTTTTAAGCTTAATCAGCAAAAAACTCATTTGCCAGGACGCCAAATTATTGGCTTTTAATTGCCACTAATCAGTTTTTGTTTATTTCAACAAAACAGGTGGTTTAAAACATAGTAAAACGTGAATAGATTTAGCACAAAGCGAGTAATACAAAGGATTGCCTCCGCTCCGCTTTATCACAACTGGATAAGCGGCTGATTGTGGCGCTCGCGATATGCCTTTACTTCGGGCATTAGTTCCTGGCGAAAACGCTCATGGGTCCGGACGAAGTCTTCCTTGGCGCTGCTTGTGTGGCCCGTGTTGGCCCGGTTAATGTTGTTGTTGTTGGGGCCGCGCGGTAATACTGTAGATACGCCACCAACTATTTCTGGTCCTCGCGCATCTGGGTAGAAAACGCTGGTAGCTGTAGTCTGAGTGGGGGGCGGGGGGCGACGCATTGCCTTGGGGGTGCCATGCGGGCTTCTGTTGGTGGTGGCATCTGTAAGTGGAAATTACCCGTAATCTGGTTATGGAAAGGTGTACACCACAGATACAAACCTTGTTTCATCATTAACTGCTCCTGCTGGAGACGCGCGTTGCTGGATCCAAAATAACCGTTTATGAAGGGCATGGGCGACATAACTACGCCGCCCTTTAACGCAGTGTCGGGCGGCGGAGGTGCGGGCCGGTTGAAAGGATTAGTGCGCCTAGGCGGCGGTCTTGGCCTTGTTTCCTTTGTAGAACTTTGTGACCCGTCTATGGCACTCCCAAGCACCTCTGTGGATAACAAGGATAAATTAAAATATATTCTAATTGTAACGAGCTGTGCTGTCTTACTGTTCCTGGAATCGTCCAGCTCCTGCAACTGCCGCTGTAGCTCTGCCAAAATGATACGTTTGTATTCATAGCCGGCGCAGGTGAGAGCCTTCATCCACGTCTCCATGCTCTCCTGGTTATCAGCGGAGAGTATGTAGGTGCGATTGCCGTTAAATGCTATTTCGAAGCAGTAGTTGTCCACCTCATTCGACAGCTCAATGGTGCAGCCCTCGACAATGATAAGTCCCAGGGGCTCTTTGTCGGTTCGCGACTCGAAGTAAAAGAGAAGGTTTCCCTTCAGCACAAAGTAGCGCCTCTGAAAGGCCTTGTTGACCTCGCCCCGCTTGTTGAGGAAGCCTGCAAGCCGAAATGAATGATTAATACCAATGTAAAACATTTAATATTGGATTGTTTCTTACCTTCCATGTCAAAGGGCGGTGCCTTCGCGAACACGCACAGGTTCTTTTCGTTAATTTTCATGCTAGGCACTAGGGGTCTGCATTCAAAGGACAAATAAAGGCGACAAATTTACTAAATTATTAAATTTGTTATTGGGACGGCCAAGCAAGCTGACGACGCTAGGTAAACAGCTGTTCCTACCAGTGTCACCACACCTGGTCGCACACTCGTTATCGTTTATCGGCAACTGCACTTCGTTTCTATTTATTCTGGCTGTGCATCAAACGAATATAAACGCGCACAGAAATGTCTTACCTACTGACGGAAATAGCCCTGGAAATGCTGGGGTACAAGTTCTACGATACAGATGGGGTCTTCCACTTGACCAACTTTCAAAACAACTCGACGCAGCTTGAGACGCACCCTGACGAGCCCTCGCTGACGGAGTTTATCGAGCAAACTGAATCCCCAGACGAAGACATGGATGGTGGCGGCACCAGCAGTAAGGAAGGGAATTTGAACGTGGAACCCAGCCTCACCGCTGCCAGCAACACGCCCTCCGTCGCCGACGTTGCACAAGTTGGCCAGCGACGTGCGCCGGCCAAGGCGCTGGCCAAAATCATGGACTACGAGAGTGACAAGATTGCTGGCCAGATCACCGCTCGTTTGGAGAAGGCGATCGCTCGAGTGGGAGCCGCTGACAACGATGCAATGCTCGAGGAATGCATTAATGAGGAGAAGCGGCTAATAAACGAAGACGCCGACGGGATGCAGAAGTTCCGGGAGTTTCTGCAGATCCGCCTTCAACAAATTGACAGGCGGCCTTTCGAGAAGTACGTCCGCACCTTTGGACCAGATTAGAGGCCGTGGTCATTTATTGTACGAAGTAGAAACAACTGTGAACTGCATACTTAGTTATAAGGTTAAATGTAAATAAATACTAATAACGAAATTATAAGAAATATGGTGACACTGAAATGCTTTTATAATTGGTGCCAGTGTTGCCACAATTTCGGTTGGCCCCCCCGATAACTTTAGCCTATCGGATTCATTGCCATCTCTACCTGCGCACAACACGAGTAAAGGTCAGCTTTTAAAAAGTTATCTCAGATATATTTAATAATTCAGACATTTTGATCAAAATTTGACGTGAACCGTATTACTAAATCTTTCTGTTTCGTTTTCCCCACCCTCTGCCCCCGCAGGCCACAGCCTAGCTCGCTTGCGACATTTGATCCCCCCGAACGGTGACGACAAACGGCGCTTGCATAATGAAAATCTGGACGTCAGAGCACACATTCAACCATCCTTGGGAGACTGTAACGCAGGCGGCGTGGAGAAAGTACCCCAACCCGATGACCCCCTCCATCATTGGCACGGACGTGGTCGAGCGGCAGGTGGTCAACGGAGTGCTGCACACGCATCGGCTGGTTCAGTCCAAATGGTACTTTCCCAAGTGGACGCACGCGCTGATCGGCACGGCCAAGACGTGTTTCGCCAGCGAACGCTCCACAGTGGATCCGGAGCGCAAGCAAATGGTGCTGAAGACAAACAACCTTACATTCTGCCGCAACATCAGCGTCGACGAAGTTCTCTACTATGAGCCACATCCAGCGGACGGGAGCAAAACGCTACTAAAGCAAGAGGCCACGGTGACCGTGTACGGCGTCCCGCTGTCCCACTACATGGAGGACCTACTGACATCCACCATCAGCTCTAACGCGGGCAAGGGCCGGCAGGGCCTTGAGTGGGTGATTGGTCTGATCAACACAGAAGTCAAGGGAATCGCCCGGGGAACGGACGAACTGATACACAGCACGCGTCGCTCCATCGACGAAGTGACGGAGAGTGCTCGCAAGAGCATGGACGAGATTAGCGTACAGGCCGCCAAAGCGGCGAAGGCAATGCACATAACATAATTGCGAATGCAATACGATGGAAGAGGTGCGCGCTGGGGCAGTTCGAGTAGTTAATTATTTTACATGGCGGCGCACGGATCGCTGTTTTAGTACAAGTAACCAAAGGTGGCAATATCGTCGACAACTAGCAAGCAAGGCCTGGAGCAGTAATAACTTGTTTCCTCAAATCCATGCGTACATATATATTTTATAATAGCTCCTTTTTAAATATTCCGCATCCCAGTCATAGCTGGTGGCTTGGGTTTCACTCATGTTGACCGATAGGGATCTCACAGTTGTTATCCCTATCAGGCAGAATTCGAGGAGCTCCAGCTGATAATAAACCTACGCCGATTAATATATTAGTCAATATAAGCAGTGTAAAAATCGAAAAAGAACATGATGAACAATAAACGAGATGTTTTCGCCCGCAAATTCGATTCTCAAGACCATTTCGTTTTTTTTTTTTTTTAATTCTTTATTAAATCGCAGATATGGCGTCTTTGGCAGCCCGAATGGCCGCTAAATCGAGAAAAAACCTGCAGTAAACATTACATTATTTAATTCAGAAAAAAGCTTTTAGCGTCTGTTTTAATTGGAATGCCACAGGCCGACGCCGTCCGTGACGTCGGAATACAGTCATTGATTTGTTGCTGTTGCCATACGGCTATATATGTATTTATTATCGGCCTCCGCGACTCTCACAAAAGCACACGTGCTGATAAACCGGCTGTCTGCTGACCAAAATATTCCCAAAGAGTGGAAAGCTTTTTGGCAGGTGCTTGGAGTGTTTTACCAGCTGGTGTCAAAAATTCTGTACATTTTTACCAGAACATTTTAATTTTTCTCTCTTTTATGCTCTATATTAATTAACAATTAAATATGATCATTGCATACTTTTGAACGCCTTTCTTGTTTTTTGTAAATAATTGTTGAATTTTTGAGAAGGAACTTTGTTGCTTGAGATTTAAACACATTTTAAAATTTTAAATTTAATTGAGATGTGCAAAATGTTAGACTTTTTTAACAGATTATCAAAAGGATGCTTAATAATTCTATTGAAATTTTTGTTAATATTATTTGTATTTTCTATGCCATTTCAGATTTGATTTATTTTTATTTTATATTTAATTTCACTTCCAAGCCTCTCATGACAACTAGGTGTTAATGCGAGAGATTGGCTATTGCCCAGCACTGGCCAAGTCTCAGCTCTCAGCTCCAACGCACGTGCGCGCCGCTGTTTGTTATTGTGCTTCAATTCGGGTTAGTTAACGCCAATTGTGGCTTTTTAAGCATATGTACATATATGCCCCTAGCTTCCCATTCATTACCTCTCTTCGCGATCTGCTGTTTTTCACTGAAAATTTGTTTACGTCGCCGGCTTATCAGCGACTCGGATTCAGGGGCTGGCAATAGCAAAAACAAAAACAAGTTGTGACGGCGGTGCAACGACTGCGCCTGCATCAGATCTCTCCCTCGGATCGGCTGTAACCTGAACCGCGGTTGTGGTTGATAACCCCCAACGTGGGCTGCGGCCCACTTGGTTGTCAAGCCCAAGATCATTCTTGACTCGTCAAGCAAGGCGCACGCACGGATTACGAGTATTCTCAAGCCACATTTATTTTTTGCAGCAGCAGCCCAACGACGACATGGTCATCCTACGCTACTACGATGTGCAGGCCTTTGATGCGGCCGAGGAACAGAGTGTCTGGCGTCGCCTCCGAGCAGAGGACGGCGGCTTGGCCTCCGTACGCATGGAACGCTGCTTTCATCTGGAGCACAGCGGAGCCGAAGTTAAGCACTCGCTGGCACTGGAGGAACTGCTAATCTGGCTGGTTAAGCAACCGATGAACAGCGGCCAGAGCCTGTCCAGGCAGCCCGTTCTCCAGGCGAAGGGGGAGAGGGAGTTGCTGCTGGAGATCGGACCGCGCTTCAACTTTTCCACTCCGTTCTCCACGAACTGCGTGAACATCTTCCATAATCTCGGCTACACGGAGGTTCTTCGCATGGAGGCATCGACGCGCTACCTTCTGACCTTTAACGATGATTCGACAGCTCGTGAGGCGTCCAGGTTCGTCCCCCTGCTGGGGGATCGCATGACCCAATGCCTCTACACGGCGAAGAATACGCCCAAGGCAAGCTTCAATGAGCAGCTGCCGTCGCAACTGACTGACTGGCACTTTGTGCCCGTCCTGGAAGAGGGACGGCCGGCGCTGGTGCGGATTAATCAGGAGTTGGGCCTGGCCTTCACCGATTATGATGTGGACTTTTACCATGACCTCTTCGCCAAACAGCTCGGTCGCAATCCGACGACAGTGGAACTCTTCGACTGCGCTCAGAGTAACAGCGAGCACTCCCGCCACTGGTTCTTCCGCGGACGCATGGTCATCGATGGCGAGGAGCAGCCCAAGTCGCTAATTCGCATGATCATGGACACGCAGGCGCACACGAACCCCAACAATACCATCAAGTTCAGTGACAACAGCAGTGCCATGATAGGATTCAAGCACGACACCATAGTTCCGTCCTCCGTGGTGGCTCCGGGACCAGTGCGACGGGTAAATGTGGAGTCTGATCTGATCTTTACGGCTGAAACGCACAATATGCCCACGGCGGTGGCACCATTTAGTGGAGCCACCACGGGCACCGGGGGACGTCTTCGCGATGTCCAGGGTGTGGGCAGAGGAGGTGTCCCAATTGCTGGAACCGCTGGCTATTGTGTGGGAGCTCTTCACATTCCAGGTGAGTTTTTAAGTTTAATTGTTAAGGATCTGAGCTGAGTTATGTTGTGGAATCCCCCCCGCAGGTTACGAACAGCCCTACGAGCCATCGGGCTTCAAGTATCCAACGACGTTTGCGCCTCCCCTGCAGATACTCATCGAGGCCAGCAACGGGGCCTCGGACTATGGCAATAAGTTCGGAGAACCTGTTATCTGCGGCTTCGCCTTATCCTATGGCCTCAACAGCGTGGCCGATGCCAGTCAGCGGGATGAGTACGTAAAGCCGATCATGTTCAGTGGCGGACTTGGCACCATGCCGGCCGCCATGCGAGAGAAACTCAACCCCGTTCGCGGTCAGCTGCTGGCCAAGATCGGCGGCCCCGTCTACAGGATTGGCGTGGGAGGTGGCGCCGCCAGCTCGGTGGAGGTGCAGGGATCCGGAGATGCTGAGCTGGACTTCAATGCCGTGCAACGCGGTGATGCCGAGATGGAAAACAAGGTGAACCGTGTGGTCCGCTCCTGTCTGGAATTGGGCGATCAGAATCCCATTTTGGCTATCCACGACCAGGGAGCTGGTGGCAACGGTAACGTCCTAAAGGAACTGGTGGAGCCGGGCTTTGCGGGAGCCGTTATCTTCTCCAAGGAGTTTCAATTGGGCGATCCCACCATAACGGCCCTGGAGCTGTGGGGTGCCGAGTATCAGGAAAACAACGCCATTCTCTGCAAGGCCGAAGATCGCGATTTGCTGGAGAAGATCTGCCGGCGCGAACGGTGCCCCATCAGCTTTGTGGGCGTGGTGACGGGTAATGGACGTGTCACACTGCTGGAACAAGCTGCCCCCAAGGATGTGGAGAAGGCTTTGGATAGCGTTTCGAGTACGAGTACGAAGCCTCCACCCTTCGACTTGGAACTGAAGTACGTCTTGGGCGATATGCCAAAACGGAAGTACGAGCTGAGCCGCGAGGTGACACCCTTAAAGAGTCTGGATCTGCCCAGCAACTTGGGCTTGGATGTGGCCCTAAAAAGGGTCCTCAGTCTGGTGGCCGTGGGCAGCAAGCGCTTCCTCACCAACAAGGTGGATCGCTGCGTGGGCGGACTGATCGCACAGCAGCAGTGTGTGGGTCCGCTCCAGGCCCCACTGGCCGACTATGCCCTGACCACCGTATCGCACTTTAGCACCTCGGGTATCGCCTCCTCCATTGGCACCCAGCCACTGAAGAGTCTCCTCGATCCCGCTGCCATGGCCAGGATGTGTGTGGCCGAAGCCCTCAGTAACCTGGTTTTTGTCAAAATCAGCGAACTGGCGGATGTGAAGTGCTCGGGCAACTGGATGTGGGCTGCGAAGCTGCCCGGTGAGGGAGCCAAGATGTTTGACGCTTGCAAGGAACTCTGCCAGATCCTATCTGAGCTGCACATAGCCATAGACGGCGGCAAGGACTCCCTATCCATGGCCGCCAAGGTTTGTGGTGAGACAATCAAGTCGCCGGGCACCTTGGTCATTTCCACCTACGCTCCCTGTCCGGATGTGAGGCTAAAAGTCACTCCCGACCTAAAGGGTCCCAGCTCGGGCTCCGAAACCGCTTTGCTCTGGATAAATATGGAGGAGAAATTCCGACTGGGCGGCTCTGCTCTGGCGCAGGCCTATGCCCAGCAGGGCAAGGAGTGTCCCAGTCTGGCGAAGAGTGAGATTCTGGCCAAGGCATTTGTCACCACCCAAACGCTGCTGGGAAAGGGCCTCCTGCTGGCCGGACACGATATCAGCGATGGAGGATTGCTTGTGTGCCTCGTGGAGATGGCCATTGGCGGATTAAGTGGCCTCGACGTTGACCTATCGGAGCCCTTGGCCAATCTAAAGAGCTACGATGAAGCTGCCGTCAAACTCAATCGCCCTGAGCTGGCCCTGCTTTTCGCCGAGGAGTGTGGCTGGGTGGTAGAGGTGCGTACCCAAGATCTGGACCGCATTCGCAGCATCTACAAAGAAGCCGGGGTGCCCAACTACTATCTCGGCGTAACCAAAGGATTCGGTCTCGACGCCTCCCGAGTGGTAATTAAAAAGAGCTCATCATCCACGCTGCTGGACCAGCCCCTTCGCCTGCTCTACCAGCAATGGGAGCGCACCAGCTACGAACTGGAGAAGCTGCAGGCTAACCCCGAATGCGCTCAGGCGGAGTACGACAGCCTGGAGTTTCGCAAGGCTCCGCAGTATAAGGGCCCCCCCGCCAACCTACAGGCCGAGCTCAGTCTCAAGCGCTGCTCCTCCACTACGATTCGTGTGGCCGTTCTGCGGGAGGAGGGTGTCAATAGCGAACGCGAGATGATGTCCTGCCTGCTGCGAGCGAACTTTGAAGTGCACGATGTGACCATGTCGGATCTTCTGCAGGGTGAGTGTTAGAGAGCGAATTTCTATTAAAATTATTAAAATTAATCAACGAACATTTCCGATGCAGGCACCACCACTCTGTCCCAGTATCGAGGTGTCATCTTTCCGGGCGGATTCAGCTACGCGGACACTTTGGGTTCCGCCAAGGGCTGGGCAGCCAATATTCTTCACAGTTCCCTCCTGAAGCCGCAGTTTGAGGCCTTCAAGCGCCGCCCGGATGTCTTCTCGCTGGGCATCTGCAATGGCTGTCAACTAATGTCGCTTATTGGTTTCGTGGGAGCTCCGAACAGCACCGTGGGCTCAGATCCCGATGTGGCCCTACTCCACAACCGTTCACAGCGATTTGAATGCCGCTGGTCTACGGTGAAGATTCCAGCAAATCGATCCATCATGCTGCAAAGTATGAAGGATCTGATTCTTGGGTGCTGGGTCGCTCACGGTGAAGGTCGATTTGCCTTTAGGGATGATAAGCTCATAAGCCAACTGCAATCGGAGGAGCTTGTGACTCTCCAGTATGTGGATGATAACGGTGAGCCCACCGAACGCTATCCCCTGAATCCCAATGGCAGTCCCTTGGGAATTGCGGGTCTCTGCTCTGCGGACGGTCGCCATTTGGCCTTGATGCCGCATCCGGAACGCTGCAGCGCCATGTACCAATGGCCATATGTGCCACATAACTTTGAAGTGTCGGTAACAGAGGCAGAGAGTCCCTGGCAGCTGATGTTTAACAATGCCTACAACTGGTGTGTTCAATAAAATCTCAGATGTATCTGAGGAGAACTTCAATTGCTTTAAGTACTTGGAACAATGTAACCATTTCTACAAATTGTATACGACTTACAACATGAATAAACTTTTGATACTAAATATTAACTTGTTGTGAATATGATCAGAGTTCTTCAAATATGATTTAATGACGTCTTGCTCTCAGTTTTTACCTTTGGCTAATCTATTAACAATAAAATTATAAAACATGTTTGTCCTACGCTTTAAACCTAATAACTATTGGGAAATCTGTAGCAAGCATTTTAGGAACTTTTCCTTGGCTCCTTGTGTCGCCATGTACTTGGAGTTCCAATCATGTTCATTTATCTGCAGCACTTTGTAACCCATCATTTCCAAATGCTTCATTTTCATAGACTCGGGCCCTCTCAATGCAGTCAAATCGTTCTCACAGAATGAATCCAACTTTAGCAGAAGAATGGCTACCCTAAAGAAACATAAGAAAGGTTAAATAAATAATTAAAAGTAATGCATTTTTGCTTACTTCGTTATGCGATCCAACATGGTGACCTCCGCAGGAGGGGCTGGAATCGGCTTCCTGTCCCGATCGAAGTGAATCACAAAGTCTATGTGATAGCCGTACGGCGTTGTATGATTGCAGCGGAAGTAATTATCATTCTTTAGCAGATTCATCAGAAGTTGTTTGACATCGGTAGTGAAGGTACTTGAGCGGACATACTCTGAAATATTTCAAATAATTAATCACAAGGAGGAAAACATAGAGTATCTTACTTACTTTTGCTCATCTGAGCTTCGACATAGTTCTGCTGAAACCACGGCACATTCGCCTCGGGCAAATCCAGGCAGACTGTGCGATTCAGCTGCATGACCAGGTTGAGGACCCTCTCCGGATAGGTGGCCTTGGAGTAGCAGACCTGTATTTCATCTTCAATCCGCTGAATAAACTTCACGCAGAATACTTTATTGATGAGCTTCTCCGGTATGGACTTGTAGAAGCACAGTGCCAGGCAGGCTTGGACGAGTGATAGTCCGCTCATTTGGTCAAAATCCCTGCAAATAAAGATTAAATTATGTATAAATTCAATTAATTTTAAGCAATTATTTACTCGCCTGAGTAATACTTCAGCCGCATGATGCAAGACATGGGGAGAGGCTGGCGTATAGCCCAGGTTATAGGAACAAGTCAAGACCTTCTCAACTGTGTCTCCGGTGACGTGGTCAGACTGCTCTGAAATGTAGCCGAACATTGACTCCAACAGCTCGGGCACAAAGAAGTGCGAAGCGTTGAAATTGTACGCCATGTCCCGCACCACACGGGAATTCAGGTCCTTGCAATGCAGAGATTTATAGAGCACCAGAGCTTGGTTGTAGACCAAAGTGTTCTTCAGAGCTGTGGTGGAGCAGAAATCGTGCGTTATTTGTTTTATTTAAAGTTAAAATTATTCGCAACTTACTTTTGCGGTGGCTGAGGGTTCGAACAATCATGCTGAGGTCACTGGGATTCAGCGGATTATTGCAATCGGTGCCAGCTAGATGTCTCTCCGCACAGCCGATGAGTATGCTATCCATGGTGGACAGCTGCATGCCAGCCAGTGGGGGAAGATGCTGGCGAAATCTCAATTCGCTGGCGATTTGCATGCCGCGGCTAAGGAGAAAGCAATCCTGAATATCCAGTTGCGGCGCCATCGAGAGCATCTTGCTCAGTATGACGTTGGGGAACTTTTTCCAAGCAAACGGAGTCTGTCCGTAGGCCAACACAAACGCCGCCATGCGCGCGAATTTTGTTGGCAGTCTGCCCGCAATGTCCCCCTCGATGGCACTCATGCACATGCGACTCAGCTTGCGCTCGACGGTGAAATGCCGGTACGTTCCTCCCAGGTTGTTGTTGAAGTTCATGTAGCGCTGGCAGTGCCTCAGAAAGCGCAGGTGGGTCTGCTCTTCCGGGCAGGAGTCCAGCTCTCGCACGACACCCGACCAGTAGGTGTTGCACAATCGCAGATCGGAGATCTTCAGGGCACGCAACACTCTGAAGAAATGTCCGCTGGCACTCGCTTGGAGCCAGGTCTCTTCGCAGCTAAGAAGTTCGCGAAAAGTGTCTATGTACTCATCCCTTTGCTGGGGCGTGGCGAAGTGGACGGCACAAGACAAAGCGTCCGCCGATCTCTCCTCCTGCAGTAACTTTTCTGTGGCCTCCTTGAGCGACTGCGTCAAATTGGCAGGTTCCTGGTGGTGCAGAAAAGCACGGCACACACTCTTCAAATCACCCGACTCCAAGTGGGGAATGCACGGGCTCAGGGCCAGCATGAGCTCTCGTATTAACGGTGTGTGATCCTGTGACCATACCGGAATATTCAGCATGTGGAGCACCTTCAGCAAGGCTTTTGGAGTTTCACTGCTGAGGCCGCCGCTGTGCAGCATCTCTGTCACTCTCTGCTTAAAGTCCTGAAGCATCTGCTCGTCAACGATCATGTGAAGCTGAAAGAGGCAGGTGGACAAAAGCCGCACCTGCTCTTCGGTTCGGCACTGGGTGATGTGCTCCTCCATCAGAGGCACAAAGTTCCGGCACACGAGGGGCGTAAAGAAGTCGCGTTCCAAGTTAATGCCCACCGACAGGCGGGATAGGGCGGTCAGGGGAATCACCTCGTTTCCATCTACTGCACTGTCTATTAGGCGGAGAACGTGAGTTAAGATCGCCTCGACGGCTGGCTCGCAGTTTGCTATGCGCATTTTGCGCAGGTAGAGGTAGCAGCGACTCAGATCGTTGATGTCCAGCCGGTCTATTTGGTGGGGGCTGAGGTGGGGCAGGACTTCCATTAGCACGCGCTTTGTGAGTGCATCTCTTCCTGGCTGATCCAGGCCTTGGTAGTGCTGCCAGAGCAGCGAAATGCTCTCCACCAAATACGACCCGTCTATCGCTACTTTTCCACTATTTTTCATCAGCAATTCCAAAAGTTCGTCTCCTGATCTCGCCTCTTCTAGGCGCGAGAATAGAACAACGTCCTTGTCCACGCCAGTTGTTCCGCTGAAGCTTTTTTGTTGCCGCACATTCGCCGGAGACAGGTGATGAAGACCATTTGCCGGCAGGAACGACGCCACCGGCAGCAGAGGCGGCTTTGCACCGATGTGCACTTGCCGCCGCAGCAACTGCAGCTGTCGTATTTGCATGAGATACTGCAGGAACTTCCACTGTGCTCGAGGCGTGTAATTCAGATACATGTTGCACTAGTTGGTTTATTTACAATTAAATAATAATAAAAGGCGCAGTGTAAACATGTGATGGATGGCGATCAGCTGTTTGTCCAGAGCTGCTAACTCGGGCGTTGATAATTAGGTTTTTTTTTAGTGTATTTTGACTTTGGTATTTTTAAGCTGTGGCGAGGCGGCAACACTGATTGCATTTTGTCGTGATTCCAGGTTTTTCTGCAGATTTCGGATTTCTTTGTACGAAAAACACAAGTAGGACTTGCTCCCACACACACAACACTTGATTTAAATCAAAGCAATGGAGTCCTCCGCGAGCCTGGCCGACAAGCTGGCCTCCAAAACGGCCAGCAACAATTCACTGGACAGCAGTTCCAAGTCCAGCTCGCTCGGCTCGAAGCACGGACAGAATGGGGCTCTTCGGGACACGCCCTTCGCCTATCTGGACGGTGAGGAGGACCAGGACCAAAAGAACGACGTTACCTATGTGTGCCCATATCGCGGCCCCGTCTTCGGTGCCTTAACCATCACGAACTACCGCCTGTACTTCCGTTCGCTGCCGCTGCGGGACCAGGAGCCTCCCGTGGTCGTAGACGTACCGCTGGGCGTAATAGCCCGGGTTGAGAAGATCGGTGGTGCCACGTCGCGAGGCGAAAACTCGTACGGCATTGAGATCTTCTGCAAGGACATGAGAAACCTGCGATTTGCCCACAAGCAGCAGAACCACTCTCGCCGGACGGTGTTTGAGAAGTTGCAAACAAACGCGTTTCCGCTGTCGTACAGCGGTCGCCTCTTCGCCTTTGCCCATGCGGCAGCGGCCAGTGCGGTGAATGGCGCCAGCAGTGGCTGGGACGGCTGGGCCGTCTACGAGCCACTGGCAGAACTACGACGTCTCGGCGTTCCGAACGATATGTGGCGGGCCACAAAGCTGAACGAGTCCTACAGCATTTGCGACAGTTATCCGGCTGTTTGGGCTGTGCCCAAGGCAGCATCCGATGACTTCCTGCGACGCGTTGCGCAGTTTCGATCCCGTTGTCGCCTACCGGTCCTGTCCTGGATGAATCCCCGAACGCAGGCTACTATAACGCGTTGCTCTCAGCCCTTGGTGGGAGTGAGCGGCAAGCGCAACGCCGATGATGAGACCTATCTAAGCTATATCATGGAGGCCAATGCCCAGTCGGATAAACTGACAATCATGGATGCGCGTCCCAGCGCCAATGCCATTGCCAATAAGGCAAAGGGCGGCGGCTATGAGTCGGAGGACGCGTACAAGAACGTTGAAATCAATTTCCTTGACATCCACAACATTCACGTGATGCGAGAGAGCCTCCGCAAGGTTAAGGAGGCCTGCTTCCCCACAACCGACGACTCCAAGTGGCAGACGGCCATCGATAATACGCTGTGGCTGAAACACATCAGGTGCATTTTGGTTGGCGCCGTTAGGATCGTGGACAAGGTTGAGACTATGAGCACGTCCGTTGTAGTCCACTGCTCGGACGGATGGGATCGCACGGCCCAACTGACGGCCCTGTCCATGTTGCTGCTGGATCCCCACTACCGCACAGTCCGTGGCTTTGAGGTGCTTATCGAGAAGGAGTGGCTCTCTTTCGGACACAAATTCCAGCAACGCGTCGGTCACGGCGACCATAAGCACTCGGATGCCGACCGATCGCCGGTTTTCCTGCAATTTATCGACAGCGTCTGGCAGGTCAGTCAGCAGTTTAACAATGCATTTGAGTTCAATGAGCACTTCCTCATAACCATTGTGGATCACCTGTACTCCTGCCGATTTGGTACATTCCTTTGCAACACGGAGGCCGAGCGGGTCACCGAAGGTACGTTATTCAAGATGTATTACAAAAGCATTGCTGAATCATTGTCCTTGCAGATCTAAAGCACAAAACCACTTCGTTGTGGACACACATCAACTCTTCGCTGGATCAGTATTTGAATCCCCTATTTCCCTCGTTCACACAGGGGGCGGAGCTAGTGTTGCGCCCCATCGCCAGTGTGCGGGCCCTGCGCCTCTGGAAGGGCCTCTACTGTCGCTGGAATCCGGGTCTGAGCGCGGCCCAACACGGCTGCCAGCGCACCCGGGAGCTGCTTTCCAAGCAGGACCAACTCTTCAAGCACGTCAACGAGCTGAGGCTGAAGTCAAACAACCGAAGCAACAGCATGCAGACGACAACCAGATTGGCATCGCCAATGCACTAATAGTATTCCCCCTACTTTCCTATATGTATACACACAAAAAATATATGAAATTAACATTTTTAATTCAGCTAATGCGATTATTTAAACTAAGTTCTTTATTACATGAATATTTATCTAGGTTTGTTTCTGCAATAAACTACACTTGTATGTTTTCTAAGCATGTCTTTCGGCTACCATGTTTATGTTCTGTTAAGAAATTCAGAAGGAAACGTCTCTTAATGGAATAAGATATATTCTTATTTTATATTATTTATTTTTCCAATATTTTATTATTTATTAATAAACATTTTATTGGATAATTTCTTACATATATGTACGATTTATAGTTTGTATGGAATTTTATATTTTATTTAATAACAATTTAAAAACATTTCCAGTCGTACACCAATCGAGGTTCCTTAAAGATTTGAAATTCATTTTTAGAGCACTAAAATGTTGTATCTTTGCAACACTATTTGTTGCGCGGCTAATTCAAATCTGACGTAAAATTGTAAGGTTAATAGGTAGACCAACAAAAACAGACAGCATTATTTATTTATTTTGTATAAATAATTAATAAACATAAAAAATTACAGTTTTTGTTCGATCTTTTCCCTTCATGCTGTAATTCTAAGTACAACATTTTTGTTGAAGAACATTCTTTTCCCACAGGTTGACACCTGTTGCGTGCACCTGGCAGCAGGTTCATTCATAACTTCTGTTCCAAAACAGGCGCCTGCGCCTTGGTCTACCAACGTGGCTCCTCACAGCATTTCGGGTTTGCGCCAAAAATGAAATCACTGCTGCATCAGTACGTTTTCGCACGCTCATTAGGACGGTCGTGTTCGGATTGCCACTGTGAATTATAGTAAATTTATAAATTGTTTTCGGGATTCGGAATATATCAAAGAAGTTAAGCTCCCTAAAGCTATATTTTCAAAATGCATGTTGGTAGCATGCTGTGGCTTTTTTGTTTCTTAACCTTAAGCCGTGCCAAAACGGACCCCGAGGTACTTCTGGTAATCTCATGTCCGCCACATCCGCGGCAGGCTCAGGAAGAGTGCTTCACATTGGCCGGCAGGGTAAGGGAGCAGCATCAACAACTCAATCTGACAGGAGACGCCGTTTTAGGCGACTATGTGGTTAGGGTCTATGTATTGCATGAGCTTTTCAATTACTGGACCCTGCTGGACGCATTGCCTCATTTGCGAAGCCAAACTCGGCTGCTCAGTACACGCACTGAATGGATCATCTGGTGTCAGCACAACACGCATGTTGCCTCATTGCGCGATCTGCTTCAGCACCTGCGTGGGCAGGACCCTGATGAGGTGAGTTGAACTCATCATCTGAAGTGAAGTGAAGGAGACTTGCGCTCTGAACCAATGGGTTTCTTCAGCTCGCCTATTATGGCCACGCCCTGTACGATTCGGAGGCCACCATTATACACCACTTCTGGCACTACAAGGATCCGCGATGGTTCCCGTATCCCATGCTCAGCGCCGGACTTGTTTTCACGGGCCCTCTATTCAGAAGGTAATGACTCCTAGCTTGGGAGGCCGAAGTTTGTATACCCTAGCAGTTAGAATCATTCCTTTGGGACTATTGTAATGAGTATTTAAAATTTAAGACAAAACTAGTAAACTGCTAAGAAGAATTAATTATAAGAAGCTCTATCCTTAACTTCATGCATTTTATTAATTTGTCCTTTCAAGAGTGAAGGTTTGGGACTTGTTGTTTATATGTAAATGATTTCATAATTTTGATACAATTTAAAATATTTCAAAATTGTTCAAAACAATATCTCAGCGTATATCCTAAAAACAATGAAGTACTATCAGTTTTTATTACGTTTAATATTTACATTATTAATATTTATTAATGCCAGCCAAAAGTCAGATTTTCATAAAATAGATACCGACGTTCTTGAAACACAAATAATTACCATACCTCAAAGGAAACTATGATGCAGAACGACGAGATTGAAATTTGTGGTCTCTTAATATTTGGATCGTGATCGTGATCGTGGCTAGATCAAAAATATATATGTATACCTTATAGGGTCGGAAAGGACTCCTTCAGTGCATTGTAAACTTCCGACTAAAATTATAATACCCTGCAAGGGTATAAAATTATGTTCATTACGTAATATATTTTTTACAACAAGATTATTACTTAACAATTGCATACACAGTAAATCTTTTTCTTGCTCCCTTATTTCAATTTAAAAATGTAATTTCTAATTGGAAAAATGTTATTGCGTCAAGTATTTTTGGTTTTTTAACCCCTTTAAGATTCTTTTATAAAATCATCTTTGCTTAAATTTTGATTTTTTTCTATTCATGAAATTGTAAATGTACCTCTTATAACTGATAATAAATCGTTTCTTTCCAGACTAACAGAAATTGTTGCTCTTAATGCCCATAACAACAGCCGTCCCAGCGAGTTCTCCATCGACGCCTCTCATGAGCTGGCTCGCTTTATTTTCGACAATGTACGCCCCAACGACGACGACCCGGATCATTGCGAAGCAGCGTTGTCGAAGAAAATCATTCTGCAAAATGCCGCCTACATTTGCCCCATGTCCTTACCTGTACAATCCCCGAAGAGTCCGACAGGAGGTGCACCGTCTTGTGCACTATATGCAAAGCCAAAGGAGCCATATGCCCCGATGTCAGCATCAACTACTTTAGGGGACCGGAAGGAGCACTGTGTAAGTTTATGTTCGCCTCTCTTGTAGTGGAATCATTCTGCATCTCATATATCACTTTAACGGGTTCTTGATTAAGATGAAAATTTCCATAAGGCTCCTGCTAGAAATGCCAGTGCCCGATGTGCTGTGTAACAAAATTTCAGCATCAAATTTATATATTATTGGACAAAAAGTTCTTTGTATATTCCATTTATTTATCATCAATATCAATATCAATATCAGTTTTTCAAAAAATTTTTCAACAACCTAGAGCAAGTTTGGTCGGGCATAGATTCCAAGCGCCTTTAATTTAAAGGCAGTCTATGCTAACGAGCTCCATAACCATTTTGGATATCAATACCGAAGGACAGCACCCCGAGCAATTAGTATACGAAACCTCAAAAGCCATAAATTCCAACACGACTTCGACTTGATATCTTTCTCCGTTTCCATATCTGTTCCTGCCTATAACCAATATGTATGTATGTATTTCCTGCCCCACACAGGTGCACACAACTGGATCTCACATATATTTCGCAATCAAAACCTGTGCAAAATTCCATAAGGAACGCATTCCAATCATTGAGCGCACCTGGGCAGCAGACACTCGCTACCGGAGATACTACAGCGATGTGGCAGGTGAGCACCTCGACGACAATGAGCGGGCAATTAAACCGAATGAAGGAGGTTCGGGTTGGGGTCAGGGGGTAAAATAAACCTTAACAGATGTATGTACATGTATGTGCACCTGTCTGTGTGCTCTCAGCGAATTAACAAAAACACGATGAGGCTGAGGCTGAATGATAGCCAAACGAAGCCCACACCCAAACCAAGGATGCCTGCTTGTGTGTGCTTGCTCCTCCCCCTCATAATCACTCCCGAGTTTCCAGGCTCTGCCCTTCGATGAGTAGTTGAATATTCATTGATTTGACTCTACGATTTTCCCCTTTCTCTGTGCCCCGAAAACCACAACAGACGACGGCATACCGACAATCAGCACGGGAATACCGAACGTGCAGACTGGACATTGTGCCAAAACAATGGCTATTTTACAATTATCCCTCAGGGATATCGGCGAACAATCCGATATACGCTGGCTGGTGCTGGTCGACGATGATACCTTATTGAGGTGAGTAATGCTAATTGATTTTGGCTTGAAGGCTTGCCAGGGAACAACACGTAGAATAGGACAAACCACCAAGTAGGTCCTTAAAAAACTGAGATAGTAAAATAGATATGTCTAGATGTCTACCTCTGATGCTGCTTAAGAATATTTTATCAATAAAAATGTTATAACCCCAACATAAGAGAGTTGCTATAGTTGGACTAATTTAATATTTTCCATATTGAAAATCCAAATTAACGGCAACTGGCCCCGTCTTGAGCCAGAACCACATCGTTTATTCATTTTATTTTGCGGCTTAATCGGATGACGGCACATTCAATTAAAAATATTTCTGTATACTATTTCGGTAACCATTTTCGTTTCCGTTTCCAATCCAATTACCAGTGTGCCCCGCCTCAGCGCCCTACTGAGCTGCCACAATCACTCGGATCTCGCCTATTTGGGCCAGCGCTACGGCTATCGCTTGCATGCGCCAGATGGCTTTAACTATCACACAGGAGGAGCCGGCATCCTGCTCAGCCTGCCTTTGGTGCGGCTCATCTTGGACCGCTGCAGTTGTCCCAGCCCCAGTGCCCCCGACGACATGATCTTGGGCTACTGCCTTCAGGTGCTGGGCGTGCCTGCTGTGCCGGCTGCGGGTGTGCATCAGGCGCGGCCGCAGGACTATGCCAGGGAGCTCCTACATTTGGAGCCGCCCGTCTCGTTTCATAAGTTCTGGGGCACGGAACCGGATCACACCTATAGCCGCTGGCTGGCTGGCAAATTGGGCAACCAGAGTGCTCCGCTCAAGGCTGACACGGAAAGGAGTGCTGCTGCTTCACTGCACCTGCTCGGTAGGCTGCCTGTACCCGGCGGAGGAGCACTTCCCCTGAAGGCGGTGCTGGAATCGTCGCGGAAGCATTTGGATCTTTAGTTCCCAGGTAAGTGCTAATTAAAAAAAAGAAAGACTCTTTAAGTAAATGACTCTGCAAGTGACAGTTGGACAAAAAAGTTGGCAGGGAACCCCAAAAAGCAATCAACAGGCAGGAGGACTGCCAAGTACACGAATTTTCATTCATTCCTCAGACCAAAAAATAAAAAGGAAAAACTTTGACAGGTGTCGCGTTAGGATAGTGAGTTCTGTCTGTTCTGTTGCGGCTTTCGTGCCAGTTTAATTAGAGAAAATGCTCAAATGCGGTCGAGATTTTCCTTGATGGGGTTTGGTAAGGCTTGGGGGCTCCCACCGCCAGTTGTCCTGGCTTGTCCTGATTACAGAGTCTAAGCATGGCTTACGAGCTTGCACTTGGAAGCGGGCTTAGTCAGTGACAAATGGCTTGAAATTAAAGATGATTTAAGGATCATATTTGTTTATTTGAGAAGTCTGTTTTAAACTCTTCGTTTGGGAGAAGATTTAAATAAAATCAATCACAATCATTCATTGCAATGCATCCCATTTGCATTCGGTTTCAATTTGCAACCATTAAAATCCCTATCCGCCATCTGAAGTAGCTCCTTAAATGCGGATTGTGTTCGCACCTTGGTCGAACTTAAACCTCATTAAATGTAAATTTTAAGCGAGCCAGGGGAGGAAAATGCTCGGCATTCGGGGGCATCGAAAGTTTGCGCTTGAGTGAATTTTTCGAATGGTTAGCTTAGCCCTTGGGGCGGGCGGGCATTCCGCCTCGTTTCGCCAGCGACCGTCCCCTCCGCTGTGCGGCCTCAAGTATCTTTGAGATAAACAAACAAAGAGCTCCGTCCACCAATGGCAACGCCGAGTAAGCTAAGTAAGGTGAACACTAGCACCCGTCATGTTCATGAAACATTTATAGTAGTATCCTGGCCCCTGTCGCCTCGTGGGTGTTCAGTAATGCACAATCTGCATCTATTATTCAAATGCCAATCAATAGTTTTCGCAGGTTTCGTATCTATGTATGTGGGTGACAAACTGACACCTGCACGCAGGCTCTTCGGAAAATAGGTGAAAACAATTTGTCAGTTTGTTGCCAAGCCTCTAAATTGCGGCCACGGGTCGCTGAATTATTAAGTGACTGAGTGAAAGTAATTGTCAGTTGCAGATTAACCGAGGAATCGAGAATACAATCTTACAAAGCATACTCTTTACAGCATTAAAAATACGAGTTAAGCATATAATACTTTTTGGAAAGCAAAATACTTACTGCAAAGAGATTTTCATGCGGTGACCAATCCTTTCTGCCCCCTTTAAAGTTGCTCATCCTGCCCTGGATGCGCGTCCTTTGGCGGGGCTCCGACAACCACGTGCAGTTTCCGTTCCTCCTCGTTGCCGCTTGAATCGTGCGTCCTAATTAGTTGCGGATTTTTCACTGAATACGAAGCGAAACCTCAAACTCAAGCCGGATTCTGCAGCAGCCAGCAGCAGGGCGCCGCTGCGACAAGTTGCATTTAAAACCAAATTTAATTAACACCTTGCAGTTAAATAAATGCCGCATGTGCATTACGTGTCTGGTCCGAGTTAACGAAGCCACCCAGTACTCTATCTTCTGTGGTATCTTGGCCAGATCTCCTCACTCTTGGAGGAACGATCCAGATGAGATGGCAATCAATTGGGACTACAGAATGGAAAGCCAATGTTGTTATTTTCATTACTTTTAAATGTTGATTATTGTTAAAACTAATGAAGTTATAGTTATACTTTTAATTATATGCTTTGATAATTTCACCTAGAAAAGCAGTCTTTAATTTATTTATTTATATATAATAATTTATTTATAAATAAATTTATAAACATTTTTTTAATTCTCTGCTTAAATGCGTTGTGAACTCTTGACTGAAATTGAATTACTCTGCGCCAGAGTATAAAATATGTAAGGGAGCGTGGCGTCTAAATAATCTTGATAGGAGCCACTATGGTGAATTTTCTTTTGCATAAAATTACAGTTTATCCTGGAGGAGGACGAGGACGAGGACGCACCAGCACAGATTACATGGACATGGGTGTTGCTTGTGGCTACTTGAAAGTAGATTATGGCTGAACAATGTCACATCAGTGAGCGTGGCGTCCAGACTAGGACCGGCAGTAAGCACGGTTAATCTGGCTTGAAACATCACAAAAGTTAAACCATAAGAAAATTTAAGTAACCGTCCTCGCCCTCGAGCTGAGAAAGAAATCAAGCATGAGAGGAAATTGTTTAAAAGATTTCTATACACATTGTGCTTCCAAATCCTTGGGGCTTTTCAGGCGCTGGTGCCTCTTGTCGGACATTCGTGTTTGTTTTAGTTTTGGGGGCCAGGTCCCAGTTGAGTTTAGAGAATTGTTTTAGTTTGGTGTTTGAATTCTGCATTCCTGCACTCACTTGGCGATGGCATCTCAGGGGAAACCTTTCAAATGTTGTGTTCACTATCAGTGAAGCAGTAAAGCTTTAAATTAAAATATATGATTGCACATTTATTTATTATATAGATTTATTTGCAAGCAGGTATTTTTAATCAAATTATACAAGAATAGTTTCCAGTGTTCCATCATTAAAAACTTTCGCAAACTGCCGCCAGATCCAACTTACGGACAGCTCAAGAGCCAGGTTTCATTGTCTAAAAGTAGGCACTTTCAGTCAAATAAAACGCAGCCCTCGCAAGCCTTTCGTCCTTCGGTTAACGTGTAATAAATTTTTCGTCCATGTCTAAACTTAAGCTGAGTTCGGAGGCAAAAGCATTTTGTGTCTATCAGGGCGTCTAATCTGCAGTTGAACCCATCCAAGCAACTTACCACGTGCAATAAATTCCAAGGCGCACCGCACCGTCTGCACTATTTTCGCCCAGCCTCAGGACTTTTGTTTTTTCTGCCTGGATATAGAGCGGGCATGGACTCCGATTCCAACTCCCTTTCCCCTGTTAAGCCGTACGTCGTACGTGATCTGATAGGGAATGAAAGGCGACCGCAGCCCCAGAGACACCGGCATGTGTGTGTGGGCAAAGTTTCGGCCAAGCCGAGCCGTTGCCACATTTGCTTGGCCTAAAGGACACGCACCTGCTCTGCTTAGCGAAGAATCCTCCATGTTCCCCCAGGATTTTGTGGTGGTTGCTTACCCGAACAAATCACGAGCAGTTGGCGCTGTGCTAATTTACTTTAAATTGGTTTTTCTGACATTGGGGCTTCCGTTTCCTCCAGCGGTTATCAGTGATAAATTACTGGGACACCTTTAGCTAAGTTCGCGATACAGCCGAATGTCTCAAGCTCCAATTTTTGGACACTCTGAAGGTATAAGATGTTAGTCTGTATATTTTTTAATGACATAAAAAATGTGCCACCAGAACTGTTTTCTGATTTTCCTACAGAGGTTAATAAAAATATTATGGGTCACTAGCTTCGTTGGAGCCAATAGAGGGCTCCCTTGCAGCCCCCAAGAATGACCCTGTTTATCGCTAATGGCATCTGATTGACGAAGACCGGGGTTAATAAATTGGTAAATAAGAATTAACCAATTTAACTCAACAAGGCGACCGATACCACAAGCTCAATGACGAATTTTCTTTGAGCGCAATTTATTTTCTTTTTCCCTTCTATAATTAATGAGCAAAGTTTAAGAACCTTTTGTGGGCAACTTTCCCAAGATGCGGACTGTAAGTCCGGCAGGGTCAATTGTCGACAAGATTGCTTATCGACGCAACGCCATCGGAGTGGGCGTGGCATGTCAACGGTATACTAATGACCAGGCGAAAAGTTTACCATTTCACTTCATACCCTATATCAGGGTATTATAATTTTTATAAATAGGGAGGGGAGACGTGTCTGAATCGAATAGTATTATATACTTGAACTTCTAATCAGTATCACCAAAGGATCATATATATGAATTAGCTGATAATATTGATATCCTTACATTAAGTGCGATATTTTCCGATATTTAAAATTCTATATAAGTTTATGATATTTTCAATATTATATTATACTTCTACATTCGCTATATGTATGTATATTCTTGCCTTATCCTAAACTAGCAATGAAAGCTCATTTAATAAACAAATTAAATAAATAAGGGCATACAAGATTCAACTTGACCAACCTTCTTTTACATCGTATTTTTATAGCTGAGTTTTTCGTTGTAATTGAGCTTGTTTTTCATTTCCGTAAAGACTTAATCTATAAAAAATAATAGTATAGAACTCTGTTTTCCTTATTAATCATAGATTACCATATGACGTTACTGTGCATCGAGAGTTATTCTGGCGGTGGCTGCTTATGTGTCGCTATTGAATTCGAAACGTTTTGCACACATTTTTGGTCAAAATCCAAACTAATGAACAACAATCTGACTTTGCAGATGTGTTGAAAGGGCTTTTTGCAGCGGGTATTGTGGTTATACGTTGCTTTGCTTTTTCGAAGTGAATTTATACACAGATCGAACAGAGAGGACATGTGCATTATGTGACTGCTCTCTTTTTTATTTTTATTATTTTCCAAGGATTTAGGATTTAGGATTTAACCAGGCACCGTGTACCAAAAGCTTTGGCTTTATAAATTGCTTGCACGTGACGCCTTTTCATGGTCACCGCGCAATTAGAGTGTTCTCCGATTTTCACCGACGAAATAACCCCAATATAACTGGCCAATATATATTGGTTGATTGGCCAGAGAACAAATTGGGGGTTCCCAAAATGGACGCCCATAAATCATGCGTGCGACGAAAACGGTTTGAAATGTTTTCACGCACAACTGGACGAAATCCGAGAGTTCCACCTGGGGCAGGTGACTGCGCTAAATCTCAGCTTGCCCAATTTGACTTGTTTTAACATTTATTTATGTGGATAAAATCATAAACTAGTATTTTAGATGATTTTTCGTAGTTTTAAATAATATCTTGTAGGAACCTTCTCTTCAAAATTAAATATAAATAGCAAATTACGAATGCTAAGCGGAGCAAATACTTTTAATGAAGTCGCAACTTGTAATTTTAATTAAGGCCGACACACATATGAAAAGAAATCCGTATTCTTTTTCTCTTTGAAGCATCAGGCTGCGGCTTAGGTGTTGTGGGGTCACGCCCCACAGCTGCCGCAACATGTACTAATTAGTCAAGGATTTCGCATTAGGGAAACAGACTCTCGACCCTCGATGGATGAATGGTGGAGCACGTGCCGCGCTTTTAAATTTAAAATGGCTTATACATTTTTACACAAGTATACTTAAAAAGTGTAAAATGCATTTTAAAATTATGTGCACGTACAAAAAGTTAAAGATATTCTCTGCCGATGCTCGGCTTGTAAAAACAGACCTCTTATTTATGTAAATTGGTTTGGTAAACATTTTTTTATAAGGTTCTGGGAAACTTCAGAAATTGACCACAAAGTGCATAATAAAAGTTGTATTAATGTATTTACATATATGATTTATTTTTTACTTTAACGAGTTTTTAAAGTAAACTTTTCTTCTTTTTACAGATATCCATCGGCCAATGATAAAGTTATTGTTAAGTCACAAGTGTTATTTTTATTATGCTTAAAGAAGAACATGTCTCAAATAAATATAATATAATTTTTTGTCATTTTGAATTTATCATCTGTAAATAAAAAATTTGTTTAAGGTTTATATAGCTGGTATTATATGAATTATATTTAATTTTGTTATTAACCAACTGATCTTTGAGGCTGATAGGCCCAGAGGTCCTTGTTCACAGCTACTTAAGGGGGTCTGGGTTTGAAGGCAGAAAATAACAGGTTTTTTCAAATTTTGTTTTGGGGTACGGGGAAGTAAATTTTTTCTGATTATTGTACGTTAAAGAGTATACATTGAACTATATTCTGTGAAATATTGGTTGAAAAATATTGAAAATTGACCGAATGGCAGCAATTCTTCGCAGGCCCCAAAACAAAAAAGCTTTTGCGGTGCACACCATACCTCAGCACTGGATCATGTGAAATGAAACAACCAAAGTTTTTCCATCAATTTAAATGTCCCTCTAGGTATTGACGTCGAGTTTTTAATTTTTTTAATTTTTGAATTTTTTACAAGACTTGAAAGTGAAAATACCACATTTTTGGCCAAAATTCATGACTATTGTTGTTAATAATAAAAAACTAAAAACAAAAACAAAAAACTCGACGTCAATACCTCATGAATTATGTAAGGAAATACTGTAAAAATTTGAGAACGATCGGTTGAATAGATTTTGAGATACGGTGTGCACCGACTCAAAAACATCGATTTGGAAAACGCGTTTAAAGTTTTTCGTAGCGGTAAGACCCTGGTAAAACCCGCCTACTTCCAAAGTTATATCTTTGTGAGTTTTGTCCGATTGACTTCTATTTTCAGACAACATTCTTGAGATACTATACTTTCATAATATGCAATAAAAAATCACTTTTTTGAATCCTCAAACCAGACCCCCTTAAGCAACATCTGTAAAATCGTTTATCGAATTAGCAGGCCATGTATTTTAGCTTTGAATTTGCACATTTAATTACACTTGAGACTGGCTTTACAAAATCAAACCGCATTCAAATTGCATTATTCAATCAGCCAGCTCCTTGGTCCCCCGATGGGTGAAATGGGTTGATGACAGTGCCTGTGCGACCGATTCGCAAAAATAATGTCAATTGTCATTGCAATTAAGGCCACTGTATTGCAGAATTTTGATTAACGGCCTACATTATTGGTTAAAACAATGCTGAATGCTAAATTATTGAAAGAGTTTTGTCCATATTGAAGTTGCTTTATAATTTTTTAATGTGTTATATATATATTTTCGATGATAAGTACATTTTTATAGAGTCCTTTTTTAATATTCCTGGTTTTCAAATCATATTACATACTAAGCGGAAGTAAATCTTTTTTTTCAAACATGATTTCAAACCATATTCCAGCATTTGAAACTTAAAACAATTGAAGTTCTGCCTTCAATTAATTAGCATCTATTCGCATGGACGGTGGACGTGGACCAGGGACAGGAGGCAACGTGCCAGGACAAACTTCCGCCTTTCATCATGCGGCCGTTAAATAAACGCAGGCTGTGGGCAGTGAGGGGAATGGAGGAGCACGTGGCAGCGGTCGGTCAGGATGTAGTTGTGGTGTGCAGTTTTTGTTTTCGGACCATTTGACGGGCACGGGCATGGGTACACACAAGCACTCACTGTGTGTAGGACACATAGTGCAAGACAAAATCGGACGAAAACTAAAATACGTGCAGAGTTTACAAAAAACATTCGGTTTTGCCCGGGTGATGCCGCTTAATTATTTTGTTCGCTTTTTTTACACAGTCGTTAGCATTTAAATAATAAAAGATTTAAAAATGGTTAGATTTTTCATAAAACGTAGGGTCGATTTATTAAGTAAGGTTAATTTATGTTTTTAACTTCTTCCCTTAAAAACGAGATAAGGAGCTGAAATATGGTATATTTTAAAATCCCTCCATAGCAATCCTCATAAAAATATTATTTTCTTATCCCCCTTAAGTATATATTGAAAAGATAATTGAATTATTACAGCTATAATTAGAATATAAAAATATATGAAAAAAAATAATTACTTTTTACTATTTTTCGATATTGTTTATGCATTAATGAAAATGCACCTATGTATTTATGCTTATGCCATATGGTATTTAAGCACAATAACAAGCGATTCAATTTTTATTTGCAATTTTTAAAATAAAAATTGACAAACAACTGTTATTTTCAATTTTTTTGCATACAAATTGGAGAATAAGAGTTAATTGTCAATTCTTTTTTTTTAATTGAAAATAACAGTTATTACCAAACTTTTAAAATAATAATAATAAATAAATTTTTTAAATATTAAATACTATTATACAAATTTTTATTTTAAAAAATTTAATTGTTACGATCTCTGTGAAAAACTCTATTACTTTTTGAATTAAAAGCGCAATTTGCAAATTTAAAATGCATCTGGTGGAAAAATAGCTAAATTAACGCCGACTGGCAGCGCTGGTTGCTCGTGAACGAAAACTCTGGCAACGCGTAATCATTCCGGCATTGGAGTTGCCAGACGACTCTTTGCATAAATTTTTCGCGCCTGCAGTCATTTCTTGCTGTTTTAAACCATTGACTTGCGTACGCAATGTAAAGTGCCATTTAGAAAAGAATCATACATTTTCATAATGAATGACACTTGTCTTCAATGTTCTTCATCTTTTTATAAAAATAATTTATTAATTACAACTGGAGAGAAAACCGATACATCGATATATTTTTTATGCTTGATTTCTATAAAAAATGGATAATGGTAAATTCAAAACTGATAAAAACGAAACCGAATAGTGACTGAAGAACAATATAATATATAAAATTCAGATATTTTCACATATATTGAGAAAAAACATCATGCTATTTTTTTTTAACGTTTAAATATCGATAGGCTGATATTTTGATATTTTTGCCCATCCCTATTAAAGTTGCAACACGTGCGTCAATAGTAAACAAATAACTCATACTCATAATGGTTGAACTTGAGGGCTACACAGGTAAACTTGCCCAATAAAGTCCTGACCGTAATGTTAACTAACGAAAAGTCTCTCTCAGTGGTCCCCCTACGCACGTCGCCCGATGCGAAGCACTGCCACAGCGTCTACATGCGGGAGCACTTCATCCGGCTGATGGATCCCAACAAACCCAAAGGCCGCACACTATTCCTGCTCAATGTGCCGCCCTACGTGACAGAGGAGAGTTTGAGAACGGTCTTTAGCCAGGCGGGAACCATTGAGGTCGTGGAGTTCGCGGCCAAGCCTGGAAAAGATGAGACCCTCAAGTGGTACGAAGGAACCACCGATCCCATCTCTGCTACACGTCCGCCCTTCCGTTTCAAAGTAGCCTATGTGGTCTTCGAGAAGAGCAACAGCATTGCCAAGGCGTTGGCCTTGAAAAGCATCGACCTGTTCAATAGCAGCGGCGAGTGCATCATCAAGACCGGCATGGAGCTGTGGCACGAGGAGTACGAGAGCAATTACCTTCTGGACACGCAAAAGACGAAGACGCTAATCCGCAAGTACATGGCCGGCTACGACAAAAGGGAGCGGGCTGCTGCAGAGGCGGCAAAAACGAGCGAGGCCGATGCCGACGGGTGGGTTACAGTGGGCAAAGAGGGCCGCAACGCCGGTTTCGAGCAGAAGGAGTCTGTGGTCGGTCGACTGGAAAATAGGATGGCCAAAGACAAGAAGACCAAGGAACTGACCAACTTCTACACTTTCCAAATACGGGAGAGCAAGATGCAAAACATCGTCGAGATGCGCAAGAAGTTCGAGGAGGACAAGCGGAAAATCGAGCTGCTCAAGCAATCGCGTCGCTTCAAACCATTTTAGCTTTAAGTGAATAAAATAAAACGTCCTTACATGTAACCCGAAAACCGAGTTGAAAAAATCAGCTGACTCGACCTCAGGTATATCCCCATAAATTCGCAGTACGCCATTGACACTTTACTACGTTCAAATCCTGGCCTGAACACTCCGTAGCCATAACTTATACTCGAACGCGGTCAGAGGCGGCCATAAAAGCTTATAAAAAGCGAACAACAAGAACATGCGAAGAGAAGAAACGAAACGAAACGCTTATTGTGTGATAATCGCTTATGGTTTATGTTAATTTAAGAAATGATAAAAATATTTCGCTTATCAATTTCGAATCATAATAATCGACGCTGTGCCGTCGTCGCGACTCTTAGTCGTACTGCGAAACTCGCCAGGTCCACTCACACAGCACGCGATATTTCATCCCTGATCCGAGGTATGCATGTCGCGGGCTCAGCTCAGGGCCGGATCGGCGGCTCTACGGGAGAGATCCGATGAAGTGCCTATATCTTGATTTTATTAATTTAAAAGAAATTGGAGAAATACTTAGTGTCTTAATGTGGTTTCCTGGTTAAAAATTGTTTCTGTAACATTTTGGTTTTCATCTGTTAAATTGATTTATTCTGTCTGTAGCTTAAATAGGACAGAAGACAATACATCGATTAAGAAGTTGATGTTGGTAAAAAATTATAAAGACTATGCAGTCGCAACTCTTCCATCTTTTGACGAAACATATTAGCAAGAAGGACATCAGATTAAAAATGTTTGCTTGAGCCTGACAGTCCGCTCCTGTTCTGTGGGTAATGTGGCGCGCGTAAATTTTCGGATCTCCGTCTCCAGACCCCTGGTAACCCGAGAGTCTGTGGAGGCTTGGGGAGTGAAATACAAACGAGTTACGCGTCGGATAACGCATGCTGACGATCTTGGCCGGGCTTGGGCTCGCCTCGTCGCCGGTTGGTTGCCGTTGTTATTGGTGGCCTACTGTGGAGCCTAAAGACAGCCACACATTCATAATTTTCCATCGATGCGTATCGTTTAAACGTTTTCAATTGATTAAAATGCGATAAATCATAATCGCCAACGTCGTCTTGAAAACTTGGGAACTTGTGAGGGTTCACAGGCCAGGCCAGAGCAGACCCTCCCGACTCTCGATACCACGTCCGGGGTGATGGAACGATTTACGAGCCTTGAACATAATAAAGTGTTAACGGAACGAGTTATTAAGGTAATCTGAATGCGCATAAGTTAATAAAGGCTGAAGACGATTTGCATTGGCAGTGTGTGGCACCGCAGCGATCCAGAGTCTACGGTTGCATCTATGTAGCTGGGGTTCAGGCTTCGACTCGAGCCTCAGCTATGTATTACCAACCAGCCGATCGACGGACACACAAGATGTCGAGAAATATAACTAAACCGACCACACGTACGTCTCCCATGCTGCACAGCAGGACACCGGACTCAGCCCGGACCGCTCGGCGAGATTGCTCCACGATGGACGAGGAAAAAGGCAGGCTTGGGCATGCCGTGTTTTGTGAGGAGAACAATCAATAAATTTAAACACGTGAACAGACGCGAACAGGAACGGAGCGATCGAACAGCCCACAACAACAAGAACGCCAACAACCGAGAGCGATAAGTGATCAATGCGCCGTGTCGACTGATTGGACAGAATCAATAGCCCGGGGGAGGGGGTCAGGCTAAGGGAAAGTGAGTGATCTTAGTTTATGTCAGAGAAATGGAATTTAGTGGAGAAACAAGCTTAGGATACCAAAAAAGCCTTAGTGCGAAATATTAATAAAGGTAGGTATTTATTTTTTTGATAGGTCGTGGGGTTCATAATTTGAATTACTTAAAAAAGTTTAAGTTAAATTAAAATTATTCAATATGCGGTAAAGGTATTGTTAAAGTATCGAAGATTATATCGGAATTTAGAGACGGCTACAACACCTTTATATTTGACAATTTGGATAATAGAACAGGAAGTTTTTAAACTTTTTTCATTACTAACTTTTTCTCTGGTCCTTTTAGGGACCTTCTAAGAAAATTCAGTAATTTTAAAACTATTAAAAATTGTCATATCTAGAAGTAGATTGAAATATGTTAAATAACGAATTCTCAAATTATATATGCAAAATGATTTTATAAATAAATATGTTCTTATGTCAATTTATACTTAATTAAAAATGTATTATTTTTAGGCATGTTTGTGGAGATATTACTCCTACTTAAACTAAATAACAATTAGTAACAATCTCCAAAATTAAACCAATTTGTGGTATCGACATCGTCCGTTATAATGGGCTCCCTGCGAGCTGTAGAGGGTCCGTAGAGACTGTAGCGCCTGGATCCAGCAATGACCTCGCGGTACCTCCTCACCGGTGTCCGGGAGAGGTGCAGCTCCATGAGATCCCAGTCGTTGACATCCCGAAAAACGGAGCGAATCATGTGCATACGACCCAGGAGTTCCGTCTCTCGCAATCCCTCGTATCTCCGCCCAGTGCGGGCCCGGAAGGTTTTGTACACTTCGCTCTGCTGCTTGGTCTCCGTTGCCGTCTGTAGCTCCTTGCGGTATAGCGCTCGAATTCCGCGCCCCAGATGGCGAATATGCTCGAAATTTTTAACATTGAGGGCCACCAGAGATACTGCATCCAAATTCAGCAGTTTGTGGCCATCAATATAGTTTTCCCGAAAGGTTTCCTATTCAGAAAAGAGCACATTTCCAATGTTGGGTTATAGAGCCAAGGAATTAACTTGCAATTTAACTTCACAGCCAGTCCTACTGACCGTTAAGACCATCAGGATATCAAAATCACATGTGCAACACTGAATTTCTACAGGACAACGAAAATTTGGTATTAGGTTTTCGCCCCTTCGGACTATTGGTGAAAACCAAACTGATTCTAACATTTTTGCAATACGTTGGGACTCTTTCTCCGAGACAGGACTTCTCACCTCATATTCAGGATAGCCGAAATTGCGCAACCAGTCCGTCACATCGTTGATACTCCACTTGAAGACCTCCGTACGGGCTTGGGAATCCACGATTGCGGCGCACAGGTTGAACAGCGAGTCCGGCGAGGCCTTAAATGGAAGTGGGACATCCTCCTTGTCGTACTCCACGTCGGGAAACATGTAACTCGGATATCTGAAGCAAAACTCCTCTTCCTCCTGCGGCGGGTCGCAAATGTCCGGACTCTCCATTCCGTCTAGACTACGTAGCAGTGGGGACGGAATAGTCGAGGACGACGAGAACGACTCCATTCCAGTGTGTAAGACGTACTGTTCCTTGGCTAACTTAAATTGAGTTGCCCCGCAACTTTCGCCTGCGATTTCTCCTTAATAAGGAGTGGTGTTCGTGTCTGTTTGATTGCGTTTTATTTACTTCCTTTTCTGCCATGTCCTTCTACTAGTTAACAATGCACAGGAAATTCAAAATATACATAGGATTACGATAAATATAATTAATAAATAAACCCCTTTAAAATTACAATTTTTCTAAATTGCACATTTGTTAGTTCCACTTGAATGTGTTATAAGTATATAGAACACAGAAGGTACAATATATCCTGATATACTGCATATCCTTACTTCAATTTTAGGGCATCAGAAATGTCACAAGCTTCAAGTAGGTGCTTCCTGTTTTCACTTCCCTTACCTGAGGAGTGCATTTGCATATTGGATTTTTTCTGGGTCAATTTGTGGGCTTGCGGTACTGGGACGTTTGGGCACCGAATACACCCTCGGGGTAGCTGTTTTCTGCCAGAAAGTACATAAGCTAAAGGCGGTCACGACAGACTTCCTATTAATAACGCAATATAACACAAGTTTCACTTAAAAATGTTCATATACTACTTCCCCTTCCTACACGCGATATCCGTGAATTGCAAGGGTATATGTAAGTTTAGTGTATTTGCGGGTGGTAAGAAATAAAGGAAAAGTTTTCAAATCTATAATGTGTAAGCCTTAATTCTTGTTAAGTAAGACGATATCTCAGAATGCATAATTAGATTAGTTGCACCTTATAAAAAACGTTCTTTGATAACCACTGATATGTTATTGAGTCCTTGACTTAGTTGGTTAATTTAATGAAAGTAGGATAGTACAACGAAATTGAAATTTAATAAACCATTAGTTAATAGACAGGATAAGGCTTTCATATCTTACAATAAATATTGCTTACTTCGGAAAGCCGAAGTTTGTATACCCTTTGACTTTGAAATTTGATCTGGGGGCCATAACTAAATAAAAAAATAGTCTTCATTTGAATTCGAATTGCTGTATTGCTGTATTGGTTTTTATTAGTTTAAAAAATCCATAAAGTGAGTTAAAAATTAAACATCTTTTTACAAATCCAGAGTTGATTGTAAATCCAGATTTTGATGGCAAAACAAAATAAATAACATTAGTAATTTATTCGCTATTTCATATACTACTAATTAGACCTCAAATATTTTTAATATAGAAAAACTATTTTGAAAAACTACCAGAAAAAAGATTAATATACATATAAGGTTATTAAATTTAAAATTTAAAAAATAAAAAATAACGATTTAAACTAATTAGTTATAATATTTTTTTAAATGTTTAAATTTAGTGCACATGACTTCTGATTTGAATTTTAATTAAATGCAAACGTAATTATAGTGCTTTCAAAGAACATATATACCCATTTAAATGATCAATTTTCTAGCATTTTATTCAGCAATTACCATGATAATCAGTCCTCATTTCGAATTCTTCAAATGGAAACTGTGATTAGATCGGCGATCTGCAGACACTAACTCTATCCACTGCATTGACTGGCAAACTAATAGAGTTAATGGAGATCGCTCAATTGATTGCCCCGCAATCCGCCTGCTAGCAGGGAGATTCCGCATCGGCTATACGAGCTCATGCTTCTGGCTCCGCCCACTGGAATGGATGGCTCGCATTGGCCACAGCCGCCGAGCCATGGCTTCTCCACATGTTGTGGGCAGAAGGGAACCGGAATTCGCCGATCTCGCTGTGTGTGTGCGTATTTGTGGGGAGTACGGGAACATATGGAAAAATCAGTAAACAAAACTTAGCACCGATTGAGGAAACAATTTTTGTGGCGAGCTAATGACACAGCGGCATGTTTGTGTGTAAACACAAGCGAACTGTATACCAAGATTTCTATCCGTATGGGTTTACAGTGGGTATAAGATTTTTAAAAATTATACAATTAAAATATTTTTATAATCATGGCTAATAATATTGATAATAAGATGATTTCAAGGAAATAAAGAAGCCGTTTCTAACGTTATTTGAGTTATTTTTAATATAGCATTTTAAGCTTTCTTGGACTAAAGGACAAAGAAGTTCTGGGAAAGAGCTTAAAGATTAATTAATTTGTATATCTACATTTATTTATCGGTATCTCTACCCCTTTTTTGTATGTACATAATTCAGTTTAGTAGATTTAATTGTATTTTATTGATTATAAAGTTGATAATTTAGGTTGGGAGCTCTACAAATTATTATAAAATGTTTTTACATGCATAGTAAAATTCTTGCCCACTGTAGGATACTGGGAAACATACAATCTCAACGAGATTTACCTAACGCCCGATCATTTCGTGTGGTGTGTGCCAAAGGCAATCGATCCCGGCCGGTTCCGATCAGTTCTGTGTGGGCTGTCTTACAAAGCGGTTCATCGGATCGGTGCTTAGGGCCACTCGATGCTCGGTGTTTTCTGATCAGCTTCAAGCGACGGCTTTGGCTAAATGCATATATTAAGTGACATGTTAAGTGTGAATTAATTTCTCGGTGTGATTTACTTCTTCGGTGATCGAAGTGATCGGTGATCGATGCAAACTGACATGTAACTATTAGCCACGAAATGTTACTACACGAGAGTGCCGCCAGCATGGAACAGAGTATGCCCGAGAACCTCAGCACTCAAGTGTGCGAGGTGAAGGTACCAGCGCCCGCCGCGAACTATACCGCCTGCGAGAGGAGTGATCGCGGTCACCCTGCCGAAGAGTTCGCCTCCAGACCCGACACTGGCCCAGCCAGCAAGTCGCCCCCCGCCACCTCTAGCACCACCAAAGTAAAGCTGAGCTTCAGCGTTGATCGCTTGCTGGGCTCCTCCGAGTCCAGTCCTTCGTCTTCCCCGGCGCCATGGGCCTGCTGCGATGGTAATGCCTTCTCCTGCTGCACTTTTCCGCGCTGCTTCAGCCAAGCAAAAGCAGAAGTTCCTAAGCTCGGCCAGCTGCTGCATCCTGCAGCCGCGGCAGCAAACACATCGCACCTCTACTCATACGTCGGACTCGATAAACTATATCCTGGAATGTGTATGGATTACAAATCGGTGCTGAGACCAACACCTATTCGAGCAGCAGAGCATGGTGAGAGCACAAAGTCGCTAGTCCTTAGCACAAGCCTTGCCATTTTCTTCAAAGCCGTATAGTTTTTTTTTATAATTAGACAAATGTTTTAGTCCAATAATGGTCTTAAGTGCGGTATAGAAGAGTACTCCTAAAAAGTTGTATAGAAAGTAAACATAAGTTTCTTTGCTATCCCATTAAAAAAAACCGTTTTCGATAACAAATTATCTCTTCTGACGATTTCTTAAGACAACAAATTCAAAGACACATATAATTCTCGCAAATATAAATTCATACAAGCGAATTTTTTTTTTATATTAATTTTGAGAAACTCTTTTCATTTAGTCAATGCCAAATAACCTATCCTAAAGCTTATAGTTTAATTTATAAACATTGGCTTAGAAAAAATATGGTACAATTCCTTTAGAAAACAAACTAAGAGCTAAATAAACTAATTAATGACTAAGAAATAAAGAGCTCTGCCGGAAATAATTTAGTATTAGGCTTGTCACAGCATATCGTTCTATTTATTACGTTAATTTGTTTTTTCCCTGCATTTAATACAATTAAATTTTCGAAGCCAGCTGTCAAAATTCTTTGGGTCTATAATTAAATTTATTACAAAGGAATACATTCCCCTAAACTGAAGCAATGTTTATAAATTTTAAGTATTAATGGTTCTCTAAAACATTAAATTTGAACTTTTACAAATCAATTTATTTTCTATTATTTTTTCGGAATTAAATTTACTTTATGCAATATTTCATAACAAAGTACTTATTTAATAGCGTGCTATAACGTATATTGTTCGTATGAAAATGACAAATAATATTCTAACTTATATTGAAATAAGGTAGGGAAGGTAGGAATCAAAAAGATACTCCAAGGAGGAATTAGCATCGGTGACCAAGATGTTTAACTAATTTATGCATATAAGTTTTTTCTTATGAAAATATTTATAGTTACTCTATTTGTCAAAAACTAGACTATGGCAAAATGTTTACTTGGCTTTTAAGACTGGTTTTCGATGAAAATAGTACAAAATGAATACATTTTTATGAGGTTAAAAATGCCTACTTCCAACCTAATTGGCAAAATCGTAGTGCCCAACCAGCAAGGGCATTATGAAAAAAGGGAAACATTCCTGGAGAAGCCAAAGGAAAGTCATAAAGACCAATCGAACGCTGGCTATAAATCGGGTATTTTTATTGGAATTATGACTTGATCTGTGGCCATATTGTGCAATATTCCAGCGGCCAAATGTTCCCTGCTCCTTGGTTTTGACGAAAACAATTCGTTTGTTGAAATCGACAACAAACTATCTCTCTATATGTTTCGAGTATTTACGTTACTTCCTGCTGCTTTTGTATATCTGGAGACGACGACTCTCATGGACTGCACTTTGATCTTGTTTATAAGAAAAATAGTGAGAAATATGTATATTCTGTGTGCGGTTTGGTTTTCGAATAGAGCATTTTCATTGTTTAACAAGCTGCTTCCATTCTACGCATCCCGGGCCAACATATGAGGAGCCTTTTCTCATTCTGTTTTATATACAATTCTTGTCAAGTGGGTGCTAACTGTCTGAGGACTTTCGATGATTGTAAGGGATGGACGGGGCGGGATCGAAGGCAGGAAATGTGCCAACATATTGTCGAGGATTGTGAAAGAAAAGAATACGACTTGGTAAGATCATCATTTTATTGAAAAATATTATCGATAAACAAAAAAGGGTGGTTAGGAATTTCTGAAAAAGACATGAATATAAACATGTAGATATAGGAAAGAAGTTGAGATAATTCGGAGTGTTTTAGGAAGTTAGTATTGCCAAAATAAAAATATAGCCAATTTCAGTTATGTTAAGACATTTTGAAGACAGCATTAAGAGAGGAATCAATCTGGCAATTTCTGTTTCCATACTTGTTTTTTTGGTATTTCAGGTATTTTTGTTTGAGCTCAAAAGCATTTCTATAATACAATTTAAGACATAATTTAGGTGGAGATCAATTTTGTTCCTTACATGGTTATTAAACCATATAATTGCATACTTAATACTACCCTATCTAAGCCATTATTCTCTCCTAACATCAAATAATATGCCTGATCATCCCGGAATACACATTTTCCTTTACATTTTTGCGCAAAACGCCTGGAAATATATGAATTTCTTATCCATTAATAAATGTAATGTAATATCCTAGATTTATCTAATAAACAAGAACCCCTTTTACTGAATACAAAATAAAGACTTTAACTTAAGCAAAAGAAAAGTGACTTGTCCACTCCCAAAAAGCTGCCACCTACGATAAATTTATTTCCTTAGTGAAATACTGAGATTGTTCTTAATCTAACAGGCAGACATATAGACATGTTGGACATATAGACAGATGGACGTATAGACAGATAGACAGAAAAATATATGCATCCATATCTATGATTAGATCGACGTAAGAACTTAAATTGGTCGAATATCTCTGGGTACCGTGGAAATAAATATTTATATTTTCTTTTTAAAATAATGCAATTAATAAATCAAATCAACTTGTTGAAAACCTATTGGAATCGCTTTAGGAAATTATTTTCCTGCACAATTTGGCATTCTAAATAATTTTCTTAATTTATCTGAGAATAAATTCAATAAAAATTATGTTAAGGAAAAATTAGTTACTTCGATTTTAGATTTATCATGATCAGAAATAATGGTAACCTTTGAGTTTTTCCCGTCCGGTTTTAAGATATTCAAAAAACTGATGCGGAATAATAAATTCAGCCATACACTTCTGCGAAGGCATTTATTAAAAATTATCATCAATTTTAAACGGTTTTCAAACACATTTCGCCGAGGTGAAAATGAATGAGGCAATTAGTAAGGAGCATTAAATTCGACATTTCCTCAATCAACAAGCGGTGTGGTAAAAAAAACAAGCTGCCTTTGAAGGGGTTTCATCAATCCTGTGGCCACATTAAATAAATTAAATTAAAAATAACAAATCCCGAAATGAACAACGATTTATGAACAACTTAAGAATCAGACTTTGAAAATAAACTTGATGTTCGCGCGTAACGAGAGCAAAAGTTTGTTTATTTGCTTGAGCAATTGGTCCGTCATTCATGGGCAGATACAGATAGCTATCCGTCTAATTGCCCTCTGTAATGAATTGTTCCGTTTCTGTACAGATTGGGCAAAGAAGCGATGATAATGGGATGTGAGGAGCTATCCAGCGGGAGCGACAGGTACAGGTGGAGGGCCGTAGAGAGGTATCGATCTCTGATAGATGTGGCGCCACAGGCCCAACCAACTACTGTGACTCCAACCGACGAGGCTGACGCAGGGGCTGAGAGGTGCAGGTGCCGTTTAGGCTAATGACGGGGAGAATGGCTGCCCGATGGGCTAATCGAATGACTAACTGAATGATTGAGTCTGTGGAAGCCAAGCGGTATTTTTAGGGGCCAAGCCAAAGGCCAACTATTTACACACAGCCACCCACTGGGGTGGCCTTTCGTGGAGGCTACCTGCCGCGTCCAACCTGCTTGGCCCCAGCCTCCTATGAAGACTCCTCATTTCGTGATGGATTGATCCTATCGCATCGCACATCATAAAATCTCGGGCCGAGCTCTCCCGCTCTCCCTCCGATTCTTCGGGATTCTGTGTTGCTGTTTGTCTGTCCCGCCTGGTGTTGAGTAGTTTGTTTGATTGTTTCCCCTTTCTTGGTCTGCGATCGATCGATTCACCGATCGATGGCTGAGCTAAAATAGATTCCCTGATATAAAAATGTTGTCTGAGCAATAATCCGGCGCCGTGTGCCTAATTAATTAACCATTTATAAGTATGTTAATCCGATTTGAACTGCGTTCTAGCGCCCAACGAATCACGATTCACTGATCTTCATGGGAGAATTTCTCGAATGTCTTTTGGGGAAATTGTATACAAGGAAGTTGAGGAATACAGGTGTATACGAATGTTGAATAAAAATCAAATATGGGAATAAGGGCTATAAACAATGTGAATTACATCCTCAAAATCTTTGAATTGGTATCAAAATCACATCGATTTCTGCGACACTTCCTCCTTCATCCTGTAACATTAATCATAAGCACCTTAATACTCTACGAATATTTGGTATAAAAATACATCAATTGACCGAAAAGCCGTAAAGTAAACTCTTGGCTAGTCGGGAGCAGATGGCCCAAGGCATGGTTTCTGCGAAAGCATTCAACTTCAGCCGAAAGTTCATTCGCAGTTTACCCCAATATGGCGGAACGAGCCGAGAAATATTCGTTCGGCCATAAATATGGAATATCCTGCCAGGGCGTGCCAATAAATCGAAACGAACTTAAAAATAGCAGTTTACCTGCGGTGCAAGCACATCCCTCGGAGATGCATCCGCAACGGTGGTGGTGCACGAGTGATTTAAGATCACGCCCCGCAATTATCAGAACTCATTAAGATATTTTCCGGGCTGCGGATGCGCATTCAAGGCGCACAATATTTACAAATGGATCTCGATGTAGGCAATTAAGGAGCTGGCGTTGTGCAGAGGCAACACTTTACGGCAGGTGATGAAAATCAGTAAAAACTCATTAAAACAAAACGCCGACGGTTGACACAAACCAAATGCCAAATGCCCAATTAAGGCGTTATTAACCTTTGCAGCCTCTATGCAGATACAGATACAGATACAATTGCGGTGCAGCAGCGCATTTCCGCTGTAATGTAAATAGACGTCGGACTCGTAAAGTGTTTTCCTTTCCTTGAGTAAATAAAATGCTCTCCACGAAGACAATTAGACTCATGCCGAGAGCACACAAACAAAGCAGCGAATGGGTCACGGAGCAGCCTTTATGGAAAAAGCCAATAAAAAGTGCATAAACTAGTTTAGGAGTTGCCACAAGGCAACGATTTTGAAAACTTATATATGCTTGGATTCGGATATTTAAAAAACATTTAGCCAAAAGAAAGCATTTGGCTTTCGGCTCAACCTCGTGCGCCCCATGTTGTGCTCGATTACCCCAAATAATTTTCGCTCTCTTAGCGATAATTGTTGTTGTTCTGATTCCCCGTGTGTGTGGGGTAAACAAAATGTATTCGCCCCGCGGCCACAAAAATGCCTCAATGATTATTTCCAATTAAGTGAAAATTTTATTATAAACAAACTAATTTAAATATTTTCAACGTGAGTTTCATTCAACAAAATAATTTACTCAAACAAAGGAAATTCGAATTTCATATTTTCAACCAGCGAAATAATATTATTGTTTTAGGGATTGCGACTTCGGCGAATAAGGAAATTCGTAAATTTTGTTCAACAAAAAATATATTATTTCCCCCGGATGTACTCTGCGCTATTAGGGCCGGGAGGATGTGCCCCATAAGTAATGGGCTAAGCTTTATAAAAATAAATAATCGATGGATTGTGCAAACTGGGCAGCGGAAGAACAGAACAATATTGTTTGGTAACAAAATAAGCTCCTGAAATTTGAATATTTATGTAAAATATATCTTAAATTAGCTTATATCAAAATGGTATTATAAAAATTACTAAGTAATAAATACAATAAATTAAATAAGCTGTAGATTTCGAATTAATTCGAATTTGTAATACTGTCTCCTATAAGTGTGCCTTTTTGCATTAAGTAAGCGAAAGTATTCTTCATATTTATATTTATTTTTTTCATCCACCGAAACAGCCACATCCACATATCCCACGCTGGCCACGAACGCGCTCCTCCGCTTCCATCAACATCACCAACAGCAGCACCAGCAACACCTCCATCAGCAACATAAGTCTCCGCAACATAGCTCGACGATGGCAGCCTCGGGCCTGCTGGCGCCCCTTCACAGCCTCAAGAACCTGCAGTGTACGCAGCAACAGCGGTTTCTGGGCAAGACGCAGCAGCAGCTCCTGGACCACACTTCGACGACTCCCGCTGATGCCACACCCCAAAATGGCAGCCATGGCAACAATGGTTGCAACGGCGGCGGCAATAATGGCAAGCGGAAGCGCTCCTGGTCGCGAGCCGTCTTTACCAATCTGCAGCGAAAGGGACTGGAGATTCAGTTTCAGCAGCAGAAGTACATCACCAAGCCAGATCGCCGCAAGCTGGCGGCTCGACTGAACCTCACAGACGCGCAGGTGAGGAAAATAGTCTGTGTATTTCCACTTTGATTAATGCTATAGATTATGGTCGTCCAAATTCGTGAAACATATAAAAATATTCACAGAATAGTAGAATATTTTTATCCTTGGGTCCTATTGTCCTATTATTAAAAAATAAATACACTATTGGAACGAAAATTAAAAGAGTTGCCATAACTCTATAACTCTCCTCCCATGGGTTTCCACATTCAATGTTGATGAAAAGCTTAATTCACGTTGTCATACCCTTTTGGGAAACCAATATAATTTATTTCAAAGAACATAAAGTAAAAAAAAAAATATAAACTGTAACAAACGAAAAACAAATTTTTTTTATGAGAACACACATTTTTTTCTAAAACATTTTTGTCTTCGTTTCGTCTATGTTAAAATGTTATATCGTAGTTTCCTGCTAAAGCTCCGAAATTGTTTTTTTTTTAGAAACCTCAATTTAAATACCCTCCTTAAATAATAATAATACCTAATGTATACCTTTTATTTTCATAAGTATTTTAAACGTATTGCTTTTTCGATTTTCAAAACTACTGTTGTTCTTGCTTAGAGCCGATAATTTAATGTAAAATTTTAGGTGGGTAATCGAACCTTATGCATAAAAACAACCCAAGCTTGATTAATCTTCTGATAGTGTCAAATCCAATTTAAAAGAACAACAGTGTCCAAAATGGCTTATACTTTTTAAAAAACGGGTAAAGCCATTGTCAAAATAAGGAACAAAAAACGTTCAAAAATGTTTAAAAATATTATTATTTAGGCTAGAATAAAACGTGCACCTGCAGAACCGAAACGGATTTTTTTGTCAATTTCTGGAGTCAATTTTAAACAAAGAATGCTAATAGACTTTCAATATTATTTGGAATAGGAATATGTTTACCAAATACACTGCCATATTTTATATAACAGATAAGCTTACTTTATACATATTTCAAAGCTAAAAAGATATTCTCAGTTCAACATAGGATGTTCTTTGTTGTCGAAATCAAAGTACTTATTAGTTCTCTCATTAATTAGGTCAAGGTGTGGTTCCAAAACCGTCGCATGAAGTGGCGACACACGCGGGAGAATCTAAAAAGCGGCCAGGAGAAGCAGCCCCAGCAGCACCAACAGCCAACGTCTGCGGTCAGTGCCGGAGTGGGCAGTAGCGGCTCCAAGGGGCCTAGTGTGCCAGGACCTGGGAATGCTCACGAGGCCCTCGACTACAGCTCCGATAGCTCCTCCAGCGAGCTAAGCGAGCAGGCCGAGGACGACGATGACAACGTAGTAATTGATGTGGTCGAGTAGTCGTACTTTTACATGCATTCTGCAGATGTATAAATTATTATTATTAAATTATTGAAATATGGATAAGCTTCATTTGTTAAATATAAATTATTTTAAAATAAATGTCAAAGTAAATAACCCTACAATTTGTCGGATTAAAGAATCGGAAGCAAGAAAATTGCAGTGAAAATATTTATCCGCACAGAACGCTGTGTCTCTCTTTGCCTTTCCCAAAAGAAAACAAATTCACTCTCACAATTCCACAGAATACAGCAGTATTATCAATACGCAATGCCACTTTCGTACATAACGCAATGTGGAAAAAAATTAATTAAGGGAATATAGCTGCGATCAGCAGAATATGAGAAGCGGCGACAACGGCGGAGAGACCTTCTCCTAATCAAGACAACGATAAAAGCCGATACGCCTAGAGCGGACGGAGTGGAAGCGATCGAGTCGGTGGTCAAGCGGGGAGAGAAGAGCATTCCGGAGAGCAGTAATTAGACAAAAAGTGTTGATCCAGTGGGTTGATCCACGACGACATTGAAGCATTACTTACACTTGGTTATGATCTGGGGAGAATGCTAAGGTCAATCATTAAATGGAACAAAAAAAGTTAAACGAAAGGTAAGAATGATATAAGCTTTAGATATATATTAACAGATAACATATATCACATCGCTAATATTTTCTATAGATTATACCTATTGTAAAAAATATATATAGTATATAGTATAGAAGGGTATACAGTCTTCACTCATTCCCAAAACTATTCCCATTCAGTTGAATTCAGCTGGCTTTCGGTGGCTCACGTTCAGTTATTTGACGCAAAGCGCAGCGCGAGGTTGAGTGCGAACACAGATACAGTTCTTATTGAGAGATACAAGTTTTATATTTTACGGATCTGTGCGTGACATCCGACACTATTGCCTCACAATGGGCAATATTCAGCCGCGACCCGTGGAACCGACAAATCGAAGAAGTAGTGAGTTAATCAAGGGCTACAAGCTACACTCCATATTTGCTAAAATAATGCAAAACCTTTCAAAAGGCATCCTCTGGAACTTTCGGTACCCGAGCACAGTACGTCGGAGGGAAGACTTGGCGGTGATGGTGCACAACTCACGAATGAGCATAGTCGATTGGTTGGATCTCCTCGATCTGCAGCAATACGAAGGTTTGACCCACTCACTAGGTGCTCCGATCTACCCAATACCCTACACAAAAACCTTTCTTGAGCACAGGCAACCTGCAGGAGTTCAGCATCGTGGACGATGTGGTGGAAATCACGGATAAGGAGCTCAAAAAATGCGGTGTGCGCGGCTCTCATCGCCAGAAAATGGCCAACAGTCTGCTGGGGGTGCGGGCCAAGCGGCGTCAATCAATGAACCTGGAAGGCAAGTCCAAATCCAAGATATCGGTAAGTTTCCCAGTCTGAAAGCGGTATCTTCCAATAGCAAGCAGTGTACCACGCACGGTCCCCACCCGCAAGAACTCATGTCCGATGGTGTATTTGGGGGAAGGCAGCCCCCTCGACATGGCGGGAAGCGCTGACAGTGGACCCGGAGTGATCAGAACCAAAAGTGGAAAGGTTCTAAAGCAACTCACCTTTGACGATTCAGCCACAATGTGAGTGTAATTTGGGGCTATGAGTAATACTCTGAATAGTTCTTCAACTATAAGAGAACCCATTATTTAGGGGAAGATTAGTTTTTAAAGAAAGACTTTTAAAAATTACATAAAAATCTAGTAGTAGACCTTAATTAAAATAAATGCATTTTTTGGTTTTTTAATAAATTCGGCGTGCCGAAGTTAGCTTCCTGTTTAATTTGTGATTATTTCCTTTTCATTTCTTACTGATAATAAGTTGTCTAAATTCGTTTTAAAATATGTTTTTTTTTTATATTTTAAAGCATGCCCAATGATAACTGCCTCTCTTTTTCTGAATGACAATTAAGTACCAAGTTATAGGATATATCCGATTAACACAGAAATATTCTATTTCATATTAAATTTATTAATTTTAATATGTTTGCTATAGAAGATAAAATAAATAGATTTTTAATCTTATCAAGTGCCAAGTTCGTTGTCGTTCCAAGAATTTACTTGTTTATTTCAAATGCTACAGTCCTGTCCTATTTTAATACAAGTATATTACCGCCCACTAAATCCACAAATTGCCTGCCCGATTTTCGCTACTCCCCAAAGTCATATATAAAGGTACATATATCGATAACAGGAAAGCCTGCGCATGCTCTAAGAATTTCCCACCCAAAAGGGACTTAAAGCGGCGTAGAAATTCGAAAGCAAAAACCAAAACAAACCGGGCGGAGTAGCAAGGCGTAAGCAGGACGCAGTGAGCAACCCCCGTAAGGACACTCGAAGGGAGGGCATTGCCGTTACATTTTCAGAGCGGATTCGGGCAGCGCAGAGTTTAGACGATAGAAATCTAAAGGAGGCGGAAGGCCTAAAAAGTGTATTCACGTTCAAGGGCTGGGCCTGTGATAAAAAATATATTTTTTCGATGGTGTTTTATGCCACATTTTAGGCTTTGAATCGAACGGTGTATGCAAACTAACAGTTAGGACGAGGACGAAACATGTTAGGGCGTATCCTAGCCCAACTTTAAGGTGATTATAAAGCATTCAACCCAAAGGGCGTTGAAAGCGACTTGAAAGCACGAAAGAAGGTATCTAAGGTTTGAAATTCGTGAATTCTATATCGTTTATAATTCTTCCCTAAATTATGCCTTTCTATTGACACAAAGGTAAAATTTACTACATTTTGATTTGTATTTTTTTGCTCTTGAACTTCAAACAAAAAAATCTTCATATACCAAGGAACAAATCCTGTGGGAGTAAATTTCCTTTCGGGGCCGCAAGTGAGGGGATTGGCCTTTTGTTAGCAATAAATTACCCAAAATAAGGGAAATTAACTCTCCCGCTTCCAACAGCTACGAGGAACTGAGACCGCGCGGCAAGGACAATAGCCCCCACTGGCGGATCGGCGACGGTGAGATGGATTCACACAACGGCAGCAACGCGTCCACGCCACTGGCCACCGGACATCCGAATCCCAGCGAGCAGCAGGAGGCCATTGCCTTGAAGAAGGCACTCGAGTGGGAGCTGAGCCTGGATGCTCGTGAGCTGCGCTCCCATGCCTGGTACCACGGAGCCCTGCCCCGCCAACGCGCGGAGGAGATTGTGCAGCGGGAGGGAGACTTTCTGGTTCGCGATTGCGCCTCTCAGCCGGATAATTATGTGCTCAGCTGCCGGAGCAAGGCGGCTGTCCTGCACTTTGTTCTCAATAAGGTGGGTTTTTAAATATCAAACTTGCAGACATCATAAGAGAGGCCTTCACTTCTGGATTATGGATTAGAATTGCCGCCGAAAAGTATGTTAGTACAATTTCTCAACTTGTATACATTCCTCTGCTTTCAGTTGGTGCTTCAACCGGAAACTGTGTATGAGCGTGTGCAGTTCCAGTTCGAGGAGGATGCCTTCGACACGGTGCCCGACCTCATCACCTTTTACGTGGGTTCCGGCAAGCCCATCTCAGCCGCTTCGGGTGCGCTCATCCAGTTCCCATGCAATCGCACCTATCCGCTCTCCTTTTATGGCCACAAGATCGTTGGCAATCAGCTTCACACCCAAATGCTGGCCGGCCTTCGCGGTCTGAGTCCTCTTAACTCTCCGATGGGCAATAGTGGCACCACTGTGGGGATGGGATCAGGCAATGCCGCTGTCTTCCGCTTCGATCCCACGCAGCAGCAGCAGCAGCCGCCTGGCTCTCCGGCCAGCCCACACTGCTCGCCACCACGGACCAGACGTGAAGTTCCGTCGCCGCCACGGCTGCCCTGCAAGAAGCAGCAGCGCTCCCAGAGCCTGACTCCCGCCCAGGCAATGGTGGTGAGCAACATCAACAAGCTGCAGGAGCAACAGCATTTGCAGGAAAACGGAAATGGCAACGGGATGGCACGGTTCCAGACCATCGCCAGGTGCAACCCCACCAGTGAGCAGCAGCTGCATCTGGAGAGCAAGTTCACCACGCACTCTCTGCCGCGACCCAGCTCTCTGGCGTCCCAGACGTTGCGCCAGCAGGCTGCGGCACGGATCTCGAGCCTTGGAAGGAACTGCAGCATGGACTCGCCGCCGGCTGACTCCAGGCCGCCCAGTCCACCGCCCAAGCCGCGCAAGGAACCAATGGCAGCGGTGCTAGCCTACCAGGCCAGTGGCTCGGACTCGGGCAACGGTTCCGGAGACTCGGCGCTGGGAGATGCCAGCGAAGTGATGAGCATTCAGCGGGGAGTGATCATCAAGAATCCCCGTTTCATGAGCAGCTCCATCTCCAATGGGACGTTGAAGAGCTTCACCGAATTCGATGCGTATGCTGCTGAGGAGCAGCTCTTTACCATGGCTATTGAGGATACAAGAACGGTAAGTCGAAGGACAATTCTCTCAAACACATTCGAGATATTTATATATTTATTTAGAAATATAATTTATATCAAATCTAACAATTTAACTATTTTGTTTATAAATTATTTTGCAGGCAAGCAAATTCGACTTTGAGAACTTTAGCACTCTGCTGCTGCCCTCTGTGGAGAACAAGCCCCTGGACGGCGATGCCTTGAACACCTTTAAGATGATGCTCTTGGAGACAGGTCCGAAGCTGTTGGCCGAACATATAACCCGCATCGATATTGGTCTGTTCCTGGAGGAGCCGGCTAACGAGGACGACTACTATCTGAGCTGCACTGGCATCGAGCTGCTGACGCTGCCCCATGGCAAGCTGTTTCGCGAAGATATCATCGAGCGGACACAGTGCATCAAACTGATGGTGGCAGTTACCATACTAACCTGCCAAACGGACCTGGACCGGGCCCAGCTCCTCAGCAAGTGGATACAGATTGCGGTGGAGACAAAGACGGCCCTTGGGAATCTGTTTGGGTTCAGTGCCATCATGCTGGGACTGTGCATGCAGCAGGTGAGTGTTGTAGAGGTTTCCCATCCCGGAACACAATGGTTACCCCGTTGACCATACACTTGCAGATCCAAAAGCTCGATCAGGCCTGGCACATCCTGAGGCAGCAGTTCACGGACAGCGCCTTCACCTTCGAGGCCAAGCTGCGCCCCACGCTGATCAGCATGAACGAGGCCTCCAATCCACAGGCTCCCAACACGACTGTCCCCCATGTCCTGCTCTACGCCCTGCTAATCGATCGCCCCGTCATGGACATCATAAACCACTCGAACATCGACGATCGCCCGGCCTTATATCACACCTGCATAGCTCCCTGGGAGTCAAAGGCTGATGACTTTGGCATGACCATCAATTTTTTGCATTTGGATGCCTCACGGGGATTCCTCAAGAACCTGGATCTGTTCCGAAAGAATGCCAAAGTAATACTTGAAGAAGCCAGCACCAGACTGGATGAGCTCCTGGCAGACGCATTTCGGTGAGGTGTTATAGAAGTGTAGATGTAGGAAATAGCCTAACACTCGACTCTTTTCCTTGCAGCACCGAGTTCCATGTGAAATTCCTTTGGGGTAGTTCTGGCGCAACTGCCAAGGCCGAGGATCGTCACAGCAAATTGGAAAAAGTGCTAACCCTGATGGCCGACAAGTTCAGCTTGATGAGCGAAAAGTGAAGTGGCGCCAAATATATTTATTTATTTATTTATTCTGACTCATAGCTCATGCGAATGGAGTATGGAATATGCAAAGAGTCGGAACGTATTTTATGTTCATGCTTAAAGATAATCCAAAATGTTCCATACAGTGCACGTATTTTACGAAGACTGTTCAACTCAAGTACTTAACTATAACCACATAATCCCCAAAACACTTTTCCAACGATACATCTATGCCCAATCTATGCATCTATCTCCGATTGTCTCTGGTCCCTCCGCAACCTTAAATTTAGTGCTGTCTCTCTACCTCAGCCTGAAGCACATTATGTTACAGTTCAAATATTGATTAATCCCAACCCAAAGCCTACTTTGAATAAGTTAACCTGTGCACAAATAATTACACATGTCCGTATTTACACATTTCTTACCAAAATGGAGTGAACTCTTTATGTTATGTTTAAATAAAAGAAAATATTCCATATTACTTTATGCATTATTTGTTAGTAAAATAATATAACATCCAGTTATCGCCTTTATTTAATCTTTTTTATTGTTAATTTTTATATTAAGTAAAAGATATGATATGACTTCCTTTAACAAGATAAAAGATAATTATGTTCCAGAAAGCATTTCTATAATTTGTTTCCAAATCAAAAAGGTCATTTCTAATTAAGTTAATGTTTCAGTTTTTTATTTTATCATCAACAGATTCATAAAATAAAGAGTTTAGTTTATTTTGTAAGAAATATGTATAAACTAAATAACATGTGAAAGGTGAGTCAGAGAGCATACTTACTGTTTGTTATTTATGGGAAACTCTCCAAGAGTCACCTCACACACTCTGACACCGTCAAGGTCTTGTACTTAATATCTATTCCACTAATTAACTTACTTAACTATAGATCGGACAATATACATTAATCAAAAAGTAAAATATGCCCAGAAGGGTAATTATAAAGGAATACCCCTCTAAGAATGCATAATTTTTGCAATTTTGTAAGTGATACTGAAGTAAAAATAAAGCAAATGCAGATAAAATATTCAAACCCGAAAGAATTCATTTAAGATTCAGCACTGAACCTGACAGTCGTCTACTTGGAAAGTCTAAATCTGAACTAATATCATTGAACAGGGAAAACACAATGCTAACCCAATTAATATAATCAGCGAATGATTGGAAATAATAACAACACTTATCGGGGGTTGGGCGTTAATCCACACTTGATATGATTTGTTTATGGCGGCAATGTGAAGAGCCATTAAACTGGGCATCCACTTTGACTGATGGCAAGTATCACAACGAATGTGTTCGCCGGAGAAATGTGCAGTTTTATCAGCCACTTAAGCCGCCAGTGGACTTATCAGGCCTCCGGGAAGGAGGCGTCCAAAGTGCCACTAGCCATTAAACCCTCTGTGTCCAGTGTATCGCTTGACATTCATTGTGTTTCGGTCGGCCCCGGAGAACGGTCTCCGAATATTGGCGCCCCTTTCAATCCAGGTCTAGCAAAGCTTTAAGCTTGGCCAACCGCAACCTTTGTGAACTTTTGGTCGACGCTTTCGACAACCAAGTACAATGCTTCGCGGCTGTGGGGGCAATCGAAAGTTGACTATGGCCCTGAGCTGTTGTCTGGTGCTCGCAGTTATTGCCCTCACCGTGGGCCTTTGTGTCGGCCTAGGCGCTGGCGACGACGCCCGCGATGTAAGTCGGAGTTATTCACTTAAATATATAATTCACTTGATGAAACTGGATGGATAAATGCCAACAGGACTCGCCCAAATTCACTATCGACCATGAAGCTAATACCTTTATGCTGGATGGCCAGCCCTTCCGCTACGTCTCTGGATCGTTCCACTACTTCCGCGCTGTGCCAGAGGCCTGGCGGAGTCGATTGCGCACCATGCGTGCATCTGGTCTGAATGCTCTGGATACGTAAGTCGAATTTTCTTAATCTTTTTAAATCTAATAATGCCCGCAAGGTACAAGGTTCAGATTTTAGAGATTATGGGAGCTAGAGCTACGTACATATTGTATAAAATGCATACAGCTCAAGTTTGTTTCGAAATGTGGTCACGTTCATGACCATCATTAACAAAGCTGTGGTCTTGAAGTAAACATATGTATATTTAATTAATTTATTAGTGTTATCCGAAGACTCGAAAAGATTCTTACTAACAGGCTTTGTATTTAAAGATATTGTACTTTTGAAGGGAGTGTAAAAACTATAATTTTAATTAGAAGACGAGCAGGCCATTCCCTGGGCTATTAATTAATATTTCTTCTTTAATTGAAAAACTCTGTCTCTTATTTAGCTACGTAGAGTGGTCGCTTCACAATCCACACGATGGCGAATATAATTGGGAGGGCATAGCGGATGTGGTCAAGTTCCTGGAGATAGCTCAAGAGGAAGACTTTTACATTATTCTCCGTCCAGGTCCCTACATCTGTGCCGAGCGGGATAACGTGAGTTTGTGGGGGAATAATTAAATGCATTATATATGTCAAATGATTTTTTTTTCTTCCAAAGGGAGGCCTTCCCCACTGGCTCTTTGCCAAATACCCGACCATAAAAATGCGGACCAACGACCCCAACTACATTGCCGAAGTCGGGAAATGGTATGCGCAGCTAATGCCACGCCTCGAGCATCTGTATGTCGGGAACGGCGGCAAGATCATCATGGTGCAGGTGGAAAACGAGTACGGGGACTACGCCTGCGACCACGACTATCTCAACTGGCTAAGAGATGAGACGGAGAAATATGTGGACGGAAAGGCACTGCTTTTTACAGTTGACATTCCCAACGAGAAGATGAGTTGCGGCAAAATCGAAAATGTATTTGCCACCACAGACTTTGGCATAGATCGCAGTGAGTGGAAGTACTTAATGTTACGCTTCAATTCACGTTGTATACTTAAATACATTTTTATTGCCTTTTCTTGACACGTGATTTAACAGCTTCGTGAAATGCATTAATTTTATAGTTTCCCTTTAAGATAATGGCAATTAACACAGTTACTGATATATATAATTATTTTTGTATACTGCAAACTATCGCTCTTCTCTCCAATCACTTCCAGTCCACGAAATTGACGAAATCTGGAAAATGTTGCGTGTCCAGCAGCCCACTGGTCCATTAGTCAACTCTGAGTTCTATCCAGGCTGGCTGACTCACTGGCAAGAGCAAAATCAACGACGGGATGGACAGGAGGTGGCCGATGCTCTCAAGTAAGGAAATTTGTTGTTTAACAAATCAAATGAAGATCATTATTATTATTATTATTATAAAAATACTCCCTTTTCCGGACCATTCCAGAACCATTCTTAGCTACAATGCCAGCGTCAACCTATACATGTTCTTTGGTGGCACCAATTTCGGATTTACAGCCGGAGCCAATTACAACTTGGACGGAGCCCTCGGCTATGCGGCTGACATCACAAGCTACGACTATGATGCTGTGATGGACGAGGCCGGTGGAGTGACCACAAAGTACAACCTAGTAAAGGAAGCAATTGGCCAGTTCCTTACCTTGCCAGACATTACGTTAAATCCCGCCAAGCGTCTGGCTTATGGTAAGGTGGAGGTAACTCCGTCCCTGGCCTTGCTCTCAGCGGACGGACGAACAGCTCTCGCCAAGGGCACTCCCGTTGAGTCAGCAAAGCCCAAGACCTTCGAGGAACTCGACTTGTACTCCGGCCTTGTTCTTTACGAAACGGAACTGCCCGAGATGGATCTGGATCCGGCTCTGCTAAAAGTAGGCCAGATCAATGACCGCGCCCACGTCTTTGTGGACATGGAGCTGGTGGGCACACTGTCGCGCGAAGCACAGATCTACTCGCTGCCCCTCAGCAAGGGATGGGGCAGCACCCTTCAGGTGCTGGTTGAGAACCAAGGACGCGTGAACTTCTTTATATCCAACGACACTAAGGGCATCTTCGGCGAGGTGAGTCTGCAGCTGCACAATGGTGGTTATCTGCCGCTGGAGAACTGGAGGAGCACCGCCTTCCCCTTGGATGAAGCAACCATTAAGCGCTGGCAAGGCAAACAGCAGACCAGACTGGACTCGTTCCTGGCTAGGCAACGCGTTCTTCGGAACGGGCCAATTCTCTATACGGGCACCCTGAATGTCGAGGAGGTGGGCGACACCTACTTGAACATGGCTGGGTGGGGCAAGGGCGTGGCCTATGTGAATGGCTTCAACCTGGGGCGCTACTGGCCAGTGGCCGGTCCCCAAATCACGCTCTATGTACCCAACGAAGTCCTGCAGGTGGGCTCCAATTCGCTCGTCATACTGGAGTATCAGCGGGCCAATAAAACGGCAACGGGCGATGACTTACCCGCCGTGCAGTTCGATGCAGTGGCTCAGCTGGATGGAGAGTCCGGGGACGTTCCTCTTAAATGACAACCGATCGATTAGTTTAGTTATTTCTTTATTTTGAAGCAGTTTTGATTGATATTTGCATCAACAACAACCTTTGTTAAGCTTTTAATACATCTTCTAATTCGTATGACTAAAACTAAATGTTAAATGGTTGTTAGTGTGCCTTGACTTAATCGCGTTGGTTTTGCAGCACGCTTTCAATTGACTTTTTCTTTTACTATTTTATCATCTTAGGTTAATTATGTTTTTACATTTGTTCGAATGCTTTTCTTTCGCATATTCCTTAATAATTTCTTTCGGTAAATAAACATTAGAAAATTGAGATACATGGTTATCTTTTAACCATTTTCAAAAAAAAGGGCAATTTATAAAAGTTATCTTCACATTTAGACTTGAGCGAGTCTTGAGAATTTGTGTTTAAAGGCTGGAATAACTGACTAAAGAGTGGTGTTTTCATATGGCAGTTTATTGGATTTTAGGGCTCTTTGAAAAGGAAAAATGTCTTGTGTTAAAATATTTATGTATACAAAATAAGGTAGTAAAGCGAACACATCTGGCTCTTGTATAGAATAGTAATTAATACCTAATGTTAGCCCAAAACTGCATTAGCTTTTAATGATTTTTGCAACTCATTTTTAAATTTTCACACGGGATAGAGGAATGTATTTACAATGTTATAGTCATACATTTTGTTTGTTTGTAGTTTAAGCTCATTCAACAAATCAAACTGATGGTTTTTATACCATACTTTTATATACTATAAATTACTTGGTTTAAAGTCCCTGGTAAAAAAAATTATGATCTGGTACTTTCTTTTTCGGCAAGGGGCTGCAATAGTAAGCAAGGGGAACCGACCTTTAGTGGTTTTGCAAAAGTAAAACAAGGCCAATCCCTTAGAATTACACAAACCAGATATACAGGCTCGTTTCTAGCTCTGAGATTAATTTTTGATGTCAGTTTTGTTGTTGGGTTCTGACCTCGATATGATGTGATTAACCATGCATTAAAGAATACCCTTTCAAGTCTGCTATAGACTTTAAACTTTCCCAATTTGCTGCATATGTTATGTACATATATATGAAGGTGGAAGATTGGGTCTATGAACGGATGCCTTAAAATTGAATATTTATGCTTTTAAGGCTTAAGCAAAAGCAAATGACTCGAGATTTGGACTTGGCATGGGTATAAAAACTTTCGCTTGCCAAAGTTAAGTTGCTCTTGCTAGTACTTATTATATCGCTCTTTGTGCCACACATAAAAAAGGTATTTAGTCTTCAATTATAAAAAATAACGATTATTACTTAAGACAGACGTCTGCGGTGCTAGGTTTGAAGTTATGTTCGGTATAAGAATGGGTTTCGCGTCGTGTTCAGTGTTCGTGTTCATCATTTGTTAAAAATTGTTGCATTTCAATGTTCGTTTCTCTATACATTTTGTTTAAAAAATATATCACAGTTGCATTTTGAGTTAATTTTTCGTTTTCTTTTCGTATGCCTCCTCTTTTCATTTGTAAAATGTATAGAAAATGTATAAAACTGTTTTGCACTTGTTTCTCTTGTTTGGCTTTTGGGGCAGAGGAAAAGCCGACGTAAGAACAGCAAACAATTTGGCAACCTAATTAATATATTTATGTAAGTCATTGTCCACGAAGACGGAATGCGTTCGCTATAGTTAGACACATAGCTACGGCTGTATATTGGCGATTGCAGGAGCGTATTGTTGAGTAGATAAGGTATTTATAGTAGTAGTTAACTAACCGAAGCGTAGATGAGTAGTTTTAGTTTCCGGCTCGAGGTCCTCTTCTTCCGATGATCGATTTCTAGAGTGCTGTGGGAACGACAGCCAGGGCCATTTGTCAGTGCCACTTGGATTTTTGATTGTAGATGTCGGCGCGCAGGTTTTGAGCAAAGCATATGCCCAAGATCTAAGAATTCAAAAAGGTTAAAAGAGGTTAACAAAGTACAGATCATGCAGGATGATTAGTAAATTAGTTTAGGTTAGACCGGATTACTCCGGAAATCGGGGGTAAGTATCACAAAGACCCAGTTTGGATCGATCCTAATTAGTTTTACGTGTTCTCTTACGGTTTGAGTGAGTGCACTGCAATGAAGTTCCTTTACCTGTTAGAAGATGGTGCTTTGAGCTGAGCTCTAAGAGAATTGGATTAATGCCACCCCACCGCCACCGCCACCCCCAACACCAATCTCAACCCGTAAAAATATTGGAAAAAATAAAAATGTGTCCAAATAAAGACCTGGAAAAACATCACAATAATAACGGCAGTGGAAATAATAATTAAATTGTGTTCCATCCATTCTTCGCCAGCTTGGACGCATCCCTTTTCATAAATGATTCTGGACAGTTCCATGCCCTGGTAAAATATGCAAAATAAAGCAAAAGAAAATAAATTAAAAAACAAAAGGAATCAATAGTCGAATTTCCGACCATAAAGTAACCGGGCCAGGCTTTACTTCACAGCATTCGTTCTCTATCTCCTAAAGTTTTTGGGATTGACTATAAAGTCTATTATTCTTAATTTTATATGCGGATTAATGTTTTAATGTTTTATTTTGTTTGCCTATCTACTGACTTAAGACGCTTAACCGTTTGGCTCTATATAAGTCGTTATTAGATAAACATAACTGAGGTCATTGTAATCTTATTTATGAGCTGCTGCAAAAATTAAATGTTAAAAAAAAAAATAAACAAATGATGAATGGAAGCAATATAAACATCAAATACTCTTTAAAAAATGTAAATTATTTTAAATCTATCACCTGCAGAACAAGCAGGCTCACAGAGCAGACTGCTACACTAATCAGATGAGCCTCCAGCCAATCTTCACCGGCGCGCAAGCATCCGCGCTCATGTATATTCCTATCCACAGGCTGCTTGCGTTTACAACATTTTAATGAAATACAAGGAGCAGCGCTTCGGCTTAACTCAAACTCAAACTGAACAACTTACGTATCCCTCCTTGCGCACATCGTAGCCGCACTGTTTGTTTTTGATCACCTCCTGGGGACGTCGGCGACAGCAAGAGAAGGGCACGCCGCAGGCTTCCCGGCTGCCAATGGCAATGGATGAGCAATTAAAATAGTTGTTACTGTCCCAATCCTTGGGTCCGTCGATGCCACAGCACTGCAACCAGTCCTCCTGGATCCAGTCAATGAGGTTCTGCTGGTCTGCGTCCTCGCGGTAGTGCCTGATAAAGGCCTTCAGGCCCTCAGTGGCTTGATCCTTGATCTGCAGCACACAAATCAATAAGCTGTACGATATGAATGTGTTGAGATTTCGCTTACCCAGCCCTTGTCCTTGAGCACGAAAGCCAGGGCGCAGAAGCCAATCTCGGCGATGAGCAGAACACTCAGAAAGATTGCATACTGATGGGGTAAAGGAGGGCATTAGTCGAGTCCCGAAGAGGCCTAAATCTTCAAAATACTCACCCCTGCCAGGAGACAGGTGTTCTCTCGGAGAGCACCCACGCTGCCAAGGAAGCCTAGCAGGAAGGCGACGCCACCTAACATGATTAGCACAAAGGCGGGATCGAGGGCAATGAAGTGAAGGCGCGTAATGTTGCGGAACATATCCTTCTCGCTCCAGGCCCATATGCCCACGGAGAGGACCACCAGGGCTGCCAGCCAAAGGATCACATTGCTGGCAAACAGCAGGTACTTCAGACAGCAGCTTATTTCGCTGGTCTCGCGGCGGTACTTGCGCACGGGCATCGCTTTCGAATTGCTACCTTAAAAAATAACTTTGGCCGAAACAACAAAGCCAAGATTCTTTTCACTTATTTGCCAATTGGCATTAGAGATGTCGTTTGTATCGATATATCGGATAGTTTCGCGTTTCAGATTTTGCGTCACGGAATTAATCGGACTAATCGCAGCATACAGTCCGCACTCGAAGCAGTGAACCAGTCTGATACAACCACGAATTGTATAATATAAAGTGATACATAAAGGTCAAGTAGAATGGAATAAAAAATGAAAATGGTTATTGATGTAAATATTTTCGTAACGTAATGTTATTTCTTTGGTCGAAAGGGAAATATTTATTTTTTAGAAATTAATAATTATAATTATAATATTTCTTTTATCATATACCGTTATTATGATAATCGACTCGTTTCAGTGTCGACGAACTACGAACAAAGCCTGGCAATCGATATTATTTGTTATGAATCAATGTCTGTCGATGGTATTCGATTTCTGTATTTTGCACTCGATAGCAAATCCCGCAGGCCATGTCGCATCCGTTTAGACTATCGATAGGTGCCATCGATGTTTTTAACGAACGGCCAGGTCGCGGAAAAAACGCAGACATCGCAGAAAGAAATCAGAGGAATAAATAGAAATTAAAATAAATAAGCCAGCTCGGAAGTGTCGTGCTCTGTGGTTTTATGGATGCATCTCGATCATTAAACAAACGTGCGCGGCCCCATTTCCTATGACGACAGTGAGTTTTTACCCCGTGCTCATGTGCGTGCGAGGGTGTGAGTGTGTGCGTGAGTTTCGTGGGGAACTTCTGATGGCTGAAAATGTTTAATTAGCAGCGAAACACGAACAAAAAGCACTCCTACACCTGGTCACAGGCAAGAGAACTGTGCCAGGAAGGCTGGAAAAGTGCACATTGCAGCCTCTGCAATGGCCACCATGGCAAACAACCCCCCGCACTCGGTTGATGAAAATGTTTGTATGTGTGCTGCTGGCAGCGCAGTCGACGGCCAAAGAAAAGTCTAATAAAAGTGAAAATTCGCCCCAACAAACTACTAGATTTTCGCCCCTCCAGGTGGGGAGTATCCGAAAGTGGGCCTAGAAGGCAGATTATCCCGAGTAGTGAATCGAATCCTGTGCACAGATTGCATACGCCAGCAGAGCCGCGGCAGCGCTGTAAAGTGCGTTGCGTCGCTGCCGTGGTGGTCGCCATCATAGCGAAAAAAAAATATTGTGATCTTTCTACCTGGAACGATAGATAATAATATTATTTTTGAATCCAGTGTGTGGTGCTAGACTTTCGAAAAGTACAGTGCCTGCATTTACTTTTGAACCAGCTCGCTCCCCTTTTCACTCGCTGCTCCTCCCCCTCCGCTGTAAATGTGCAATATGGCAGTTCGAATGCGTAAAAATCACAGTACTTTGTTGTTTCTGTTGCTGTGCCAACGCGGTGCTCCTGCTGGCTCCCCGAGCTGCAACTAATTCTAGTGGGTGCTGTGCGTGTGTGCATTGTAAAAGTAACTAGATTTCAGTGCTAATTTTGCCAAAAACCATACATATTTATGTACATGCTCGGTGTTCGGCGGTGTGTGTGTGTGTGTGTGTTTGCGTTCGTGTACCTGCGTTCGTGTGCCGCCTGTGTAAGCTGCGTGCGAGTGTATTTGTGTGTGTGTGCCTGAAAATGGAAATTATATAAAAGAAGCTTTCGCGGCTTAGGCTCCGCTTTTCCGAACGATCAATAAACCGGAGAGCTAGCAAACAGTATGTGCCCGCTGTCAACTGTTATAGCGATTCCGCAAAACGACAGTTGGCCAAGCCGAGCCGAGCAGGAGTAACAGTCCATAAATCCCAATTGCAATCCTCCGCTCCGCACAACAGTCAGTCAGTCGTATGGGGGAACACATTAACTCGAGCAGCGCACCGAACGCAGCATGCGACGACGGCTCTGACTACCCGCGTTGCCGTGGCCGTCGTCGTCGATGTACTTTGCTCACTTGATACACAAAAACAGTGCTCACACCGCTCATCTCTAGGAGAGAGCGGCGGGCTCTTCCTGATCAAGCATAGAAAAACTATACACACACACACTCGCCGCACTCCCCACCCACTTTACTCCCTTTCAGCCGCTGATTCTGTGCTTAGTGGTGGCTGCCGAGTGCGGCGCCCCACATCTCTGTGCACCAGCAGTGTGAGCGAGTGTGAGTTACAACAACCACCGCGGCAGCAAAGCTTCCTTTTGTCTGTCTAGCTGACAAGCCTCTAAAAAATCCCATTGCAAACCTAAGCCGGAACTCGACGGTGACATGGCAGCGATTTTCAAGATGGCTTCGTTTCCGTTTCTGGACTTCATGCATACATTTTTCAAATTCTGTTAGCTTTCAATATTCTCCCAATTCGGTGTCGATTATTTTCACTTTCTCTGTGTGTGACGCGTTTCGAGTCCTGCTGCCAATTGTTTTTAATAAAATTCATCCATTTACGTAAATGTACACACACACAGCACACTCGCTCGATGTACTTAAGTCCGTGAAGAGCATATTGAGTTTGTAAGTTTATTGGTCGCCATGTTATACATACACACATGCGACGACATCCCTCCCCGTGTCCGGGGATGTGCTTGTCTTGTGCTCCACTTTTGTATGCAACAAATTCTCAGTAACTGCTATTAGCTGTTGCACTCTCCCTAGGCTAGGAGTGTAGAAAGAGAAAATAGGTGCCTTTCTTCCAAAAGATTCCTCGATCCTGGCAGGATTGGATAGGTCGTATAATACGTCTCTCGCTCTCTCTCTCTCCTAGACCCCTGGCAGCTCGGTTACTGTTTGTTTACCTGTGAGGAGGGTTGAGTGCAGGCAACACTAATAAAACCCATACAAACGCACATACAGGTGTGCGGGGATTTAAATTTGATGTACATACAGTGGGTCAACTTGTGAGCCAGGCAAGCGAATTATTGTGCCTTTATTGTGTGTCAAACGAGCTGTAAAACAAGCCTGATACTAGTTACTATTGCCATTTTATTTAATAGTAATTTTGGTAACATTGTCTATAAATAATTACAAATTATTAGGCTGTTCTTTCATCATTTAAAAGGCTGTATATCAACCCTCAACTTGTTCTTAAATATCTCCTAGCAATGTTGTTGTTATCGAAATGGTTAAAAATGCTTTTCTTTGAGTCAAAACTCAAATATTTTTATAAATTATAATTTGTAATACTAAAAGTCAATGTTTAGGCCTATCAAAAGATTTTAGGCCCAATAACTTTGTTTTGTTTCTACCAAAACAGCTGGTTTTTTACGCCCGTTTGTGCATAAATATCTTGATAACAATTTAATATACAGATACACGAAAATAATCGAATATAGGTTCAGGATTAAGTTTTAATTCCATTTTTTAAAATGATTTTAAAGTATTTTAATAAGGCTTTCAAATCGAAGTCTAATTATCAAAGTTTGGGAAAAGGTTTTTTCCTTTCCACATGAAATGTGTAATTGCAAAGGGGGATGGCTTTCCAGAGTTACCATATCATCGAGTATAAAATGGACAGGACAGGACGGCTTTCAACCCTAACTAACAATAACAACAAAAGCCAACTGACCGAAACGCGTTGAACATTATTCCGTTGTGAACGAACTCCCGAACTAACCAGTAACATTATTTCTCTCTCGCCTTTCAGAAACGGGCGCAATAATTCGAATCTGAACCTACATTAAAGCCATGTCCGCCAAAACCGAGGCGGACAATACGACAGCCGCCCATTCAGGCGGCATCGGCGGAGGCGCCAACAGCAGCGGCGGCTCCTCCGCCGGCGGCACAGCGTCCGCCAATGGGACAGCGACTCCAGCGCGTCGCCTTCGCACTCGCAACTCGACCGGCCACGGAGCAGCCAGCGGCGGAGAGTCCGCCAAGAAATCAAATGTCAGCAGCGATGAGATCTCCTCCACTCTTGTTACCCCGGCCGGTGGCCATGTCACGCCCGCTGCTGCAGCCGGCCCGACGACAGTGGTGGAGCAGCGGCCCATGCCCAGTGTACCAATGAACCATGCCAGCAGCAGCGTGTCGGCCAGCAAGAAGTATCACAACAGCTGCCCTCATCCAACTCCCACGCCCCCGTCCGGACACAAGAAGACGGTGCATACGCAGCCGCACAGCAGCAACAAGTTTGACCAGGGCAAAAACGAAGAGTTCCACTTCGACACTCCGCCAGAATGCCCCGTCTTTCGTCCCACTACCGAGGAGTTCAAGAATCCGCTGGCCTACATCAGCAAGATCCGATCGATAGCCGAGAAGTGTGGCATCGCTAAGATACAGCCGCCGGCCTCCTGGTCGCCACCGTTCGCCGTTGATGTGGACAAGTTGCGCTTTACACCGCGCGTCCAACGGCTCAACGAACTGGAGGCCAAGACGCGCGTCAAGCTGAACTTCCTGGACCAGATCGCCAAATTCTGGGAACTGCAGGGCTCTTCTCTCAAAATTCCCATGGTGGAGCGCAAGGCTCTGGATCTGTACACACTGCACCGCATCGTGCAGGAAGAGGGCGGCATGGAGCAGACCACGAAGGACCGCAAGTGGGCCAAGGTGGCCAATCGGATGCAATACCCATCCAGCAAGAGCGTGGGCGCTACATTGAAGGCGCACTATGAGCGCATTTTACACCCCTTTGAGGTGTACACTTCCGGCAAAGTATTGGGACCCACGCCAACAGCCGCAGCTTCAGGATCTTCTGTAGGTGGTGGTACGCCGGTAAAGCTGGAGGACGGCGGTGGCGGGACCGACTACAAGGTACATGAGATACCAACACGGCAACAGATTGCGCCGCCAAATGAGAACAGTACTCGTCGCTCCAAGCGCTTTGGCAACTCCAGCGCCAGCTGTGGCCTAGGCGGCACTACGACGACGCCCAAAGCTTCCTCCGCCACGGGTGTTTTTGTCAAGACGGAGACCAAGGAAGAGTTTAAACGAGATCTGCTTAGCAGCTTTAATGCATCCATGAATAGCAGCGGTGGCGGCAGCACATTATCAGCTGCAGGCGGTGGCGGTGGCCCTGCCAACACGCGTGGAGCCAACCATAAGAAGGGACTCGGCGGCGAACCGTCGGCTCTGATTGTCGATCCTTTAATGAAGTACATTTGCCACATCTGCAATCGCGGCGACGTCGAGGAATCCATGCTGCTCTGCGATGGCTGCGACGACAGCTATCACACCTTCTGTCTGCTTCCACCCCTGACCAGTATACCAAAAGGTGAGTAATGCGTATTTTCTTTTATGATCTCTGGTTATGATTATCTTTTATGATCTTTTATGATTATCTGGTTATTTGAGTTTTTGCTGTCTTGATATTAATATATGTACATAAAATAATTTGTGTTAAAAGCAAAGTTGAACTCTGCTTTCGATTGGACCCCAACAGTTCGCACATTCTAAAGTGGCGCAGAATTGTAACTCGAGAAATTAGTTTTGAAATTTTTTCCTGCTATCAATATTTAAGGGGGTCTTCTACTTACGAATTTTTTAAAATTCGATTTTTTTATTTTTTAAATATAGAGGATCTGAGGAATACGCCATAAAAGGGTTTTGTTCGCATTCCTTCATGGGTAAACGAAGCCCGAAAGATAGCCACCTCCATACGTTTCGACCATTTTCCCTATCTTTAAACGCGTTTTCCCGAAAATCACATTTTTTAAACTTTCTGGTATCACCAGTATTTTTCAGCGACATAAACAAATTTTTTCCCCACTTCTTTTTTAAACAATTCTCTTTGCTTCTCCGAGTACGATTTTTTTTTTACATTTTTTGTTTAATTTTTACACTGTCCAACAAGTGAAAATAAATGGTTGAAAATGAATGGAACTTTTTACAAAAAAATGTATAATAAATAATAATTTTTAATTAAAACAAATATCCTACTCGGAGAAGCATAGCCAACGTAAAACTGAAAATAAATAAAATTAATTTTTCTCATTTTATACAAGTATAAGGGTAGTTATGATACCAGAAAAATGACCCCTACACTTTGACCCCATATAAACAAAGAAACAAAGAACAAATTTTCCATAGTGTTAAGTTTAAAGATGTACAAAAGTAATAGAGCAAAAATTATATCATTATCTTATACAGTCTTCTCACAATTAATTTCTGAAAATAGGCCAAAATTTCGGCCTCGTAAGTAGAAGACCCCCTATAGAAACAAAAGCTGAAGAATATAAATATTTATTAACAAAATACCATCTAAACAATCAAATCGGAAGAAGAGACAAGTAAATTAGCTTTTTTAAATTATATTTTTCGGATATCAATATTTAAATACTAAAAATGCTATTTTTTATACTTAAAAATCAAGTTTCACTTCTGACACGAGGTTAACAAGAACCGCATATGGGCTATTATTCAATTAATTTAATTAATTAATTAAATGAAGTTTCTATTATAGATTTGTTAAATATTTTACAATTTATAATTTTACTCCCAATAATAACATTTCTTCTTACTTGATTTTTCCCACAGGCGAATGGCTCTGTCCGCGCTGTGTTGTCGAGGAGGTGAGCAAGCCACAAGAAGCATTCGGTTTCGAACAGGCAGAACGGGAATACACACTGCAGCAGTTTGGACAGATGGCTGATCAATTCAAGCAGGAGTACTTCCGCAAGCCGGTGCACCTTGTGCCCACCGAGATGGTGGAGCGCGAATTCTGGCGCATTGTGTCCTCCATCGACGAGGACGTGACCGTTGAGTACGGCGCCGATTTGCATACAATGGATCACGGCTCCGGCTTTCCCACCAAGAGCTCTCTGTATCTGCTGCCGGGCGATCAGGAGTACGCCGAGTCTAGCTGGAATCTGAACAACCTGCCCCTGCTGGAGGACTCGATTCTGGGACACATTAACGCCGACATTAGCGGCATGAACGCGCCGTGGATGTACGTGGGCATGTGCTTCGCTGCCTTCTGCTGGCACAATGAGGACCATTGGAGCTACTCGATCAACTACCTTCACTGGGGTGAGCCGAAGACATGGTACGGTGTTCCCGGGTCCTGTGCCGAGCAATTCGAGGAGACCATGAAGCAGGCAGCTCCCGAGCTCTTCTCCTCGCAGCCCGACTTGCTGCATCAACTGGTGACGATTATGAACCCGAACATCTTGATGAATAACCGCGTACCAGTATTCCGAACCGATCAGCATGCCGGCGAATTCGTGATCACGTTCCCTCGCGCCTACCACGCTGGCTTCAATCAGGGCTACAATTTTGCCGAGGCCGTAAACTTTGCGCCCGCCGATTGGCTGAAGATGGGACGTGAGTGCGTCAATCACTACTCCATGCTGCGTCGCTTCTGCGTCTTCTCGCACGACGAGCTCGTTTGCAAGATGGCCCTGGAGCCGGCCAAGCTGACCTTCGGCATTGCCACGGCCTGCTACATCGACATGGCCGAAATGGTGGATACGGAGAAGAAGCTGCGAAAATCGCTCCTCGAGTGGGGCGTAACACGCGCCGAGCGACGGGCCTTCGAGCTGGTTAACGATGACGAACGTCACTGCCAGGAATGCAATACCACTTGCTTCCTCTCAGCAGTGGCCTGCGAGTGCAACGAGAAGCTGATTGTTTGCCTGCGCCACTACACAGTGCTGTGCGGATGTGCGCCAGAGAAGCACACATTGATCTATCGCTACACCCTCGACGAGATGCCGTTGATGCTGCAAAAGCTGAAGGTGAAGGCGCACAGCTTTGAACGTTGGCTATCCCGTTGCCGGGACATCGTAGATGCCCAAACACCCACTTCGGTGACACTGCAGGAGCTACAGGAGTTGTGCAAGGAGGCCGAGACCAAGAAATTCCCATCGTCGCTGCTTATCGACCGTCTCAATGCAGCGGCTATCGAGGCTGAGAAATGTGTCACAGTCATCCAACAATTGGGAATTAATAAGGTGGGTCCACATTTTTATCTCTCTCTCTGAAATGTAGTAAAGCTTTGGTTTAGAACTTTGTCCTTCGTAAAATATCGATTTATTATTAGTTTATCGATATTTCTGTATAGTATTTCGGATATGAACCCAAATTTAAAGGGTTTATCGATAATAATCATGTTTTAAATTGTATTCAACTTGGTTTGATATTTGTAATTTAATAGCGATATTATTTGTAATAATTATAACATTTTACAATAGTTTTCAATATAAAATTAGGCTCAATATTTCTCTCGATTATATACTTTCTCGATATACATCCGTAGTTTTTATTTTTCGATAATATCGATATTTGAAGCGAATTCCACATAACCTAAAACTTAAATTTCTAAACCAACCATCATCCAATTATATTCCAGGTTCGAACCCGCTCCGATCACAACCAGGAAGCGGCTCAGTATAAGCTGACCATGGAGGAGCTGGAGCTGTTCGTCCAGGAAATCGATAATCTCTGCTGCATCATAGACGAGGGGGCATCGGTGCGCGAACTCCTTGTGCTCGGCAAACAGTTCGTGGACCGGGCAGACGGGCAGCTGCAACTGTCGCTGGAAGTACTGGAGGAGAGTGAGCTGGAGACGCTCATCAGCGAGGGCAGCTCGCTGCGCATTGAGCTGCAGCAGCTCGATTTGCTGCAGAAGCGACTCAAGCAGTGCAAGTGGTACAAGCGGTCGCAGGGATTGCGGGAGACGAGCTCGAAGCTGACGTATCAGGACGTGAAGAACCTGCTGCACATGGCAGCCGCGGATCTGGATCCCACAGATCCCTATGTGGACAGGGAAATGCGCAAGCTTCAGCAGATTGGAGCGGATATCGAGTCTTGGGAGTCGCAGGCAGCCAAGTATTTCCGCCGGCTAACACAACAGCACGAGTTGGCCGAAATCGAGCAGTTCCTCAAGTCGGCCGGCGATATTAATGGTCAGGTCCCATCGCATGGCCTGCTAAAAGATGCGCTGCGCAAGGCGCGCGAATGGCTGCGGGCCGTTGAGCAGCTGCAGCAGAACAACCACGTCACCTATTGCCACACGCTCGAGGCTATGATCGAACGCGGCCTGAACATACCCATTAAGCTGGAAGAGCTCAGCCGGATGCAGGGTCACCTCAGCAGTGCCCACCAGTGGAAGGACAATACGGCGTGTGCCTTCCTCAAGAAGGGCACTTTCTACACGCTCCTGGAGGTGCTGATGCCTCGTGCGGATGCCATTAATATTGACTCGGATCTCAAGCCTCGATTTCAGGACGATTTTTTAAAAGAGAAAAATCCGGCGGAGATTGTGGCCAGCTTCAAGAATGCCGAGGAGCAGGAGCTGCTGGACATGCGCGATCTGCGGCGCCAGAACATGGCCAAGAACCCATTGCGCGATGTGTTCTGCCTGTGCAAGTCCGAGTTCCGAGCCCTGATGTACAATTGTCAGCTGTGTCGCGACTGGTTTCACGAGGATTGCGTCCCAGTGCCATCGGCGGCGACGAATCAAAATGGCATTCAAAACGGTGGTGGCACAGGCACAGGAGCAGCAGCATCAAATCGCCCAAAATGGCTTTGCCCGAGCTGTGTGCGATCGAAGCGTCCCCGCCTAGAGACCATCCTGCCGTTGCTCGTTCAGTTGCAACAACTACCCATCCGTCTGCCCGAAGACGAGGCCTTGAGGTGTCTGGCGGAGCGTGCGATGAACTGGCAGGATCGGGCTAGAAAGGCGCTGAGTAGTCCCGATGTGAGCGCCGCCCAGGAGGCGATACTCGCCCAGCAACAGCAGCAAAAGCGCCGATCCGAGGGCGGCGTGGCCGGTGGTGTGGGCAATATCAACAGTCCGCGAAAGCCGCGTCGCCGCACCAGTCTGTCGAAGGATGCCAGCGGTTCCACCGAGTCCGATGATGCCGACGATGATGACGACGATGACGATTGTCGCCTGCGTATCGTTGAGGATGGGTTTAGCAACGACGAGGATGAGCACAACAACCGTACCGCTGCCACAACCGCAGTGAGCGCTGCCGCCTCGGCGACTAACCCGACGACGACGAATTCCGATCTCCTAAAGCTGCTGTCCGACAGCGAAATTGAGAATCTGCTCGATCTAATGATGGAAGGCGATCTGCTAGAGGTCTCCCTGGACGAAACCTACGAGCTGTGGCGCATCCTGGAGACGATGCCGCCCACCCTGCTGGAGGCGGATGCCATTGAGCGAGTTGCCATTCATTTGCAGCGCCAACAACGGCAACAGCCGCAGCCGAGTAATCCGCTAACCGCTACCTCGGGTGCGGAGGACTCCAACGATAGCCTTCTCGTGCAGAACAGTAGTCCCAACAGCAATAGCAACAGTGGTGGTGGTGGTGGAGCCACAGCCTCGGCCAACAATAACAATAACAACAACGGCCGCAACAAGAACAAGCGGCGCTCCAACGATGCAAACAGCGGCAACTCGGCTGTGCCGCGAAAGAAACAGAACACGCCCAAGCAGACGCCGGGCAAGAAGGGTGCAGCGGGTGCTGGTGCAACCGGAGGACGCAAGAGTGACGCCTCAAAGGCATCGCCAGCTGCCTCTGCTTCGGCGGGAGCCGATGCCGATGCGGAAAACAAGCAGGCAAATGGCGGCAATACCAACTCCAATGCAGGAGCTGCTGGGGGCACCACTACTCCAACTGCTCCTGGCTCCGCGCACAAGAAACGCAAGCGCATCTCAACAACAACAACCGCCGCCAACAACAATAACAACAACAACTCCAACACTAACAACAACGGCAACAGTAATCCAGGCCAGGCAACAGGAGGAACCGCCGGCAATAGCACAACCGGTGGCGGTGGCCAGAAGAAGCATGCCCAGCGATCGCAGCAGGCCGCCCAGGAGGACGACGAGGAGGAGTGCCGGGCAGAGAATTGCCACAAGCCCACCGGGCGGGAGGTGGACTGGGTGCAGTGCGATGGCGGGTGCAACGAGTGGTTCCACATGTACTGCGTGGGTCTTATACGCAGCCAAATCAAGGCGGATGACGACTACATCTGCATTCGATGCACCAAGACGGTGGCGGTGGCGGCGCTTGGCTCCGGAGCAGGAGCCACGACGACGACGCCGGCGACGACGACGACACCGGGAAAGGGGCAGAGGGCAGCGGCGCAATCGGCGCGGTAAAGATGAGAGCATCATCGATAGATTTTAGATTTTTTGCAGTAACAGCCGATTTGTGTTTTACGCAATGATTTTTACAACTAACAAAAAAAGGGAAAACAAAAAAAAAAACTTGCAGACAAAGCGATGATGAAAGTTTAGTAAAAGTCACTTGAAAGTTTTTGTAGTACATATATTTACCATTATCTAGCTATATATATTTACGCAGCCGAAAACGTAAAACACACGTAAACACTCTTCAAAACTTTAAAACACAACACAAAAAAGAAAGGAAAATACAAAGAGCCGAACGAGAAAAGGTAATAAGAATTTTTGCATAGTAAAAAGCATAGTTTAAGTGAGTAATTGAAGAAGTAAATGCAGAAACGTAAAGAACAACATTTGTTTTCTGTACAATTTCAGCCACACATTTTACGTTCGTTAAACGTTTTTATTATTATTATTATTTAAACTTACCATTTACCTGCTACTCTTAGTTTTTGTTAATTTAATTCCCTTTTTGTGTTCGGCTTGAGTTAAACATACAATGCGCGCGGCAACAATGAGTTTTCCCCCCTTTATATATTTAAATTTTCCCCAAACTCTTCGTTTTTACTTATGTAAATTTTTTGTTTACTTGAACAAATATTAACGAATTCTTCCAATAATTTACGCGTGGCGCCACACATTTCTTTGTATGTCCTAATGTTTATTTGAAAAGAAATGATTTCAAAGTGTAGCATAAACCCCAAAAACATAAAAAGAAAACCCAAGGAAAAAACCCTGTTAATAAAACACGATCATATATACATACATATAAAAGCTAAGTTTACATTTAAAAATACAATGAAAATGTATAATTTTTAATTTAAAATTAGTAAGCTGACTAGAACCCTAACTTGGATGTAATAAATAAAATTATAAAAAAAAACACTCAAAAAAAATCGCAAAACATCTTGGTAAAATATTAACGTACAACAAAAAGCAGCGCCAGGCTTTTAGTTATGAAAGCAGAAGAGCGACAAAACACTTTGTAAAATCGTTTTTAATGTGTATAATAACAAAACAAGTGACAACCCAAGATAATCCGATAACAAGCAAAAAAAAATTTAAAAAACGACAAAAACATATTAAGGATTTAAAATTTAATTTCTTTAAGTCCATAATGTACGATGATTTCAATAAACAGTCCCAAGAAAATAAAAAAAGGTAAAAAAGAAACATTAACCTTCACGACGACACACCTTCCCCCACAAAATATGTAATTCTACAATATAAATAAATTATATATAAATAGCATTAAAAAACTATGGGTTTTATATGAACAGCTAAATTCGGGGAGTAGAATCAGTCGGGGTTTTGGGTCACAGATCTAACCTATCACGGTAGAACTTATTTAATACAGAACCACCTTTCTCAAAATGAGGACTGGTCATTTTTACGGGAAACACCAAACACCCCAGTTCAGTGTAATCATTTGTATCTCCTTGCCGGCACAGGTGTGTGCGCAGATTAACACCTGGCCATAAATATATTGCAAACTGATAACAGAAAAGTCATTCAGGCGATTACCTTAAATGGGAAATGGCATAGATAGTCGGGTTGTTTACTAATTGCTCGGAGAACCATAAGGCAGCTCTGGAAACTCCATAAGTGAATTCCAGAGTTATTAGCAAAAGGGATACATATACATACATATATAGAGAGGTAAAAAACGATTTGATAAACGGTTAATTATAATAAATGTACAACTCTTGAACGAGGTCCTTATGATGCACCATTAAGAATGTTTCGCAGAAAATGTGTTAAAAGTTTGGTTATTATTAAGGGGGAGGCCGAAATTTTGGAAAAATGTTTAAAAGCTAAATCAAGCTTAATCGAAATAATACTTTTTGCCATATATATAAATAGGTGTACCAGATTCAACAGTTTATTTTCAAGGCCCTCTAGTTATCTCTCAATAGCAGTCATATAACCGCATTTCTGTGCCATTCGATAGGGGCTTATCGAAATTATTATTATTATCAGTTGATAGGCGTTTACATCCCACATTTCCACATGACGTGCGGCACGCAATCCGATTGCCGAAGGCGAATCACTTCACGTGCTATAGAGAGATGTATCACCTGTCGGGGCGACTTATTGCAATATTTTTTTTTTTGTTAAGAAATGTTATTCCTGGCAGCAGATGTAGTGTCCAAATTGCATCCCAGAGATTCTCACAAAATGAAACAAAACGCTTAAAGCAGTGACTTTACATTTATAGTATGTTCTTGAAAGCAATATATAAATATATGCATCGAAAAATCTAGCTCAATAGTACAATAGGACAAGTAGTTTACACACTAGATTTAATAGGCTTTTCATCTTATGAGGTAACAATTAATTAAAGCGCTCGAAAATGTTCCCTTAGTCAGGCGCCACCGATCCAAACTAAGCTCACAGTCTAGCATTAATACCAGATAATATATATATATATATACACGTAATTGGTCAAATCAAACGTTGCGAGTATCTGTGTGCCTTCATTATCTAATCGTCTTCTTTGGAGATTATCAGGTGTCCACTTTGATTCCCATCCTCCTCGCGTGGTAGTAAATGTGACTACAGTATACATGTATAAAGAGTCGCTTTATGTCAAACGCTGAGATTGCATTCGTGCCAGGAAACCTTGAAATATCATCATCCATCATCCATCATCCAATCGCCTAGGAGGCCAAACCGCGCTGGCGACGCTTTACACGGGCATAAGGGCCCACGGCTGGGTCCATGATAAAGTCGTACAAAACACGGGTCCAGCTGGTGTGCTGGGGCATTGTCTCGTAGAACTCCTTGGCAATGCGCTTCACCTCCGGCAGACGGGATCCGGGAACCGCAGGGAAGTCATGATGCTCGTTGTGGTATCCCACATTGAACGTGATCCAGTTCAACGGGCCGTAATAGGAATACGTCTCGAAGCCCTTGGCGAACATGTAGTGCTCCGAGATGAAGTGTCCGGCAACTGGATGAAGACCCATAGCCAGAATGCTGCCAATCAGCAAGTATGCCAATGGCTTCCATCCCAGAAAGTAAACGATCAACGCGTTAAACGTTAACTGCACGATGGTGTTGATGATTTCTAGACGCGTCGGAGGCTTGGGATTTATAACCAATGGACGGAAAATGTAAAAGAACGGCTGAAGGCACACCCACAGGAACTTTCCGAACGTCGTGTCGAACAGGCGCGCCTCCAGCAGTGTGGGTATGTCAGTGTCTATGGCCTCGTCACCTTGGTAACTGCAATGGAAAGAGAAAGGAAAATCTTAATAAATCGGAAATGTCGATTTCGGTATCAAATTAAAATATCGATATTATCGAAAAGAATTCGCTTAATTTGATTTTCTTTTGTTTGGCCTTATAAATGAAACATTTCTTATATTTCTCGCAAATATGCATATTACAACATCAAAAGATCGATTTATAATTCGACTTTCGCTTTAAAAGTCGATACAGTATAGAAATTTAGTTTTTTTCTAATATTCCAAGAAGCAAGTCCGAGTTTCGAATCATTTGAGATCATTCTTACGTTAGGAGATGTGGAAAAACATTGATGCTCGTAGGCATTGATGTTTTCGATTTTTTTTAAATGAAAAACTGAAACATTAAATGTGCTTATACTAGGAGATTAAAACCGATCCCTTTTAAAGTGTCTTTTAAATGTTGAAATGCAGAAAAGTAACGAAACAAAAAAAGTCAATGCTCTCCGAAAATTTTAAAAACATCGATTCAACGATTTTAAACCTAGTCAACTAGTCAACCGTTATTTATAAGCTCTGAAAAATTCAGAATTTCCCCTTAACCAAATCCCTTAAATAACATAAATCATTGGCATTGCCAAACGTAGACGAACGGGGATTATAACCCAATCTTGAACCTGCTTACTTTTTATACATACGAACTGTTGTTGAGCGACATTCAACGATCCACAACGATCGCACCTGGGCGATTAGATAAGCGCTTATCTAGAGTACACTTTGGGTGAATGAGGGTGACTGTAAACATAAACATCGTATTCGTATTGCTGAGAAATGTAGATACTGCATTTGATTTTGTTTTTCCGGCCTAATTCAATTGGGGAATTTTGCGAAAAGAGTTGCGGCGGGACGATATCAAAGTGACTCAACTCAACCAGCTCGGCTCTTGAGTGAGCTACGTGACCAATTGAAGAAAGTTGAGAAGTTCGACCTTATGGCATAATAGTATAGGCCATAAATTCAAGCAGGAATAATCTTATCGGCGCAATTCAGACGCACTCGATGACCAACACCAAAGGCGGGCGGAGTGGAGAAAAATGGGAAAATTGACTCACTAGCTTATCGAGGTGCGCAGACGGAACGGGGGTAGTGTTGGGCAACGCGCCCCACACGCGGTAAAATGGGTAAATTGGACGATAAAGGGGATGGGCACAGGGCAAGGCAGCTGGCGGAAGGGGCTATTTTCACAGTTTACTGAGCGCGGCTGACTACGCCCCAACAATAACAAATGCTCATGTGTGCGAGCGAGCCAGTTCCACGAAAACGTCATGATATCGTATGGATTCCCATCGTCCAAGGGCACGTACCGGTGATGTTCCAGGTGGTACTTCTTGAAGGAAATACTCATGGGCAGACCGATGGGCAGGTTGCAAATAAATCCCAGGATACGGTTGTGCATCGGGCGGCTGTGGCCAAACGCCAGGTTGTGGGAGATCTCGTGCACAGCCAGCATTAGCGAGTGATTGATGATTCCGCCGAAACAGTAGGCGGCCACCAACAGCCACATCCACGACAGGTCCTTTACGACGAACAGCGCCAGGATCTGGGTGAGCACCATCGCCCCGGCAACCCATTTGAAGTTGGGGTCGTGCCCGAAGAGCTTCTTAATTTGCGGGTACTTCTCCAGGATGATCTTGCGCCGCGAGGCGTGCGGCTCCTCCGTGTACACCCACTCGAAGTCATTGCGCGACACTTTTTGACCCATCGCGGATGCAAGGCTTGGATTCTACTGTTTACGGAAGATGTTTAAGGTCGGTCGATGTCAGCGCGAACCGGCGAGGGGCTGTCACCTAGCAGGGCTGCAGGAACATCGATACTACTATCGATACTATTTAAACCGCTCGATGTATCGATTTTGGTTCGTCAACATCACAACTAGAGCTGGAAATAATTAGATTTTTCCTAAAAAAAAAATGTCAACCCTTTATATACCACAAATAATTTAAATTCTATTGTTATTTACATGTTATCTATGGATATTTGTTTTTAAGTAATAACTTTTTGGTTTCCTTCACTTTTGATATGGCATCGGAAATATATTGTTAGCATATGCTTTTTTATGTTTAAAATGTAAATATAAAATAGAATGAAATATAATAAATAAAAAACTCATTTCATCGCATTACAAAAAGTTTTGGAAACATCGACTAATCGATTATAGAATCGATATTACTTCCGGTTCTATTAACAACCTGTTCAAACTACGTGAAGAAATCAAGTAAAGAAGCCCAAAATATTTAAATAAAAACAAAAATCTTTATCAAGATTTTGTGTTAAATGAACGTTGCAACTTCATTTGGAAAAGGTTTTGCAGAGTCTTTTAATAATTTAAAAAGTATAATAATAAGGTATAAGATAATGATAATAAATCATTCGTAAATACACATTTACCTATTAATTTTCATAAACCATCAGCAGAGTGATATTCTCAGGATCTTTGTTAGACCTTTAAAAAACGAAAATAACTGAAAAGGCATAAAAGCTCCCATTTTCATAAAGAATTATCAAAGGTTTGCAGGTTTTGACAGTTGGTACAAATGTTCTATTTTGGTACTGTTTTTTTTAATGATAAAGAGATAAAGTAGAATCCGGTTATAACGGTTATAACGTTTTTCCGGTTATTGCGACGAAAATTTGATGGCCTATTGGTTCGCATACAAAAGTATTGTATGCAAAGTACTACCGGTTTGTGCGTCTGCCGGCTATAACGACGTAAAATCGTCGGTCCCTTGAAAGTCGCTATAACCAGATTCTACTGTATATAGAACCGATCCCCTTGAAATCAGATGGTAAAGCGATGCGCGACATCAACTATGGCTTCATCAATTTTGGGCTGTATCGCTTGCAGTTGCCCTTCTGCCTTGGTTACCATTTACCAGTTACCATTTTGGTCTTAACAGTTTTTAGTTGGCCATCGGATTTGGTCTGTACCACAAGCAAATCTCCTGTCAGTTTTGCTAGTACCTAAAGTTGGCTTACCATCTTGACAAACAGTCCATTGACTCTTTAATTGGTCCAGCTTTGCCTTGGTTTCATCTACGATTTCGTAATCATTCGATGACTTCCGAAAAAACCATCCAGCTTCCAGCTGACCGCACTCGGTGCGGCAGCATTCAGTGGCATCAGAATCACTTAATTTCAAAAGATCCTCCCCCTCTTACCCAGCCTTCATATGAGCGCAAAAAGCCCAATCTCCATCGTCCCTAAATTAGGATAATTTCTGTGTACATATTTGAACCTTTGCTGGCAAAAACCCAGATCGCTCAGCCACACCTCCGCCGACATGGCCTACAGAATATAGACATATAGTCTATATAGACTATACCAGCTGACTCATTGATCTCTACGTATTTGGTTTGGCGATGTGGGCGTGTTTGTTAGTTTTTTTCTGTCCTTAGGCTTGGTATATTTAAACATAGTGTGTACATATGTATTTTTGTATTGTTTTTAATATATTTTTTATCAATAGTTCTAGAAAAAGCGCTAAAACAAAGGTGTGGCAAAAAGATGTTGTGGCTTTTGCGTTTATGGTAGTTGTTAGCCCGTTTTAGCGAGTGGTGCCTTGAATCTTTCTTCTTTAAATATTCTCTTTTTAGATAGATGCAAATTGTTTTTGTATATATTTGTATATATTTGTTGTTGCTGGTTGACGACGCAGTTTTAAAATTGATGTTACACAAGGAAGGACTAAATGGTTACATGGTCTTCTGTGCGGGCCTTCGGCGAGATGTTTGTTGCCCCAGATTCCGCAAGATGTTGATGGTTCCATGTTGGTTGATGGAGTTGCCGCCGCTGCTGCTCAGTTGTTAATGCCAGCGATGTGTGTTTAGTTTAGTCCTTGATCGTTGATTGGTTTGCTGCTCTGCTCTGCTCTGTTCTGTTCTGCTGCCTTTTTGAATGGTGGTTGAATAATAAATATTTAACTTTATTAAATTTTTGCGCTCGGATGTTATCGATTTTCCGCAGTTGATGCTTGGGGGGTTTGCTTTTTTGTTGCTCACTCACTTTTTTATTTAGAATTTTATTTCTTAGTTGTTTTTGCGGCTCAACAGAAAAAGATCTAAATCAAATCGGCAATATTAGCAGGCATTTCCTCAATGGTTGTGTGATAGAACTGTTCAATATCCTTAAGGATTCGTCGATCATCGTCTGTAATGAAATTGATCGCAACACCCTTGCGACCGAAACGACCACCGCGACCAATTCTAAAAAAAAGGGAGGTAGGTTAGGTTGGTCCAAGATATTAATAGGTCAGGTCAGCGTACCTATGAATATAGTTTTCACGGTTCGAGGGCAAGTCATAGTTAATGACCAGCGACACCTGCTGCACATCAATACCGCGCGCCAGTAAATCAGTGGTAATCAGGACACGAGATGAGCCTGAACGGAATTGTTTCATGATGACCTCGCGATCACGCTGCTCCATGTCTCCGTGCATGGCCGAGACGGTGAAGTTGTGGCTCGACATCTCTTGGGTCAGCTGGTCCACCTGAAAAATAAATGGGCACCTTACAAATCTGGAACCTTGAACAGGGGATACAGGGAATGAACACAGAAAAGAGTGCTACTTACCTTGCGACGGGTGTTGCAGAAGATAACCGACTGGGTAATGGACAGGGTATCGTACAGATCGCACAATGTGCCCAATTTCCAGTTCTCCTGCTTCACATTCACGTAGAACTGCTTGATACCCTCAAGGGTCAGCTCCTCCTTCTTCACCAGGATGCTAACTGGCTCGCGCATGAAGCAACGGCTCACCTCGAGCACGTCCGGTGGCATGGTGGCGGACAGCAGAATAACCTGCACATCTGGTGGCAGCATCTTGAACACATCCTGGATCTGATCCTTGAAGCCACGGGACAACATCTCGTCAGCCTCGTCCAGGACAAAGAGCTTGATGTACTGAGTACGCAGCACCTTGCGATTGATCATGTCGTAGACGCGGCCGGGAGTGCCCACAACGACGTGGCATCCGGACTCCAGAATGCGGGCATCCTCGCGCACATTGGTGCCGCCGATACAGGCGTGCGAATGCACCTTCATGTACTCACCGAGCGCCATTACCACGCGCTGGATCTGCGTGGCCAGCTCGCGAGTGGGGGCCAGGATCAGGGCCTGGCACTCGCGAATGGACGTATCGATCTGCTGAAGGATGGCGATCGAGAAGGTGGCAGTCTTGCCAGTTCCTGTGATGCAAGCAATCAAGATTAGGAAATTGGTTAGCAATGAAGGCATAATTCAACATAAATATAGATCATACAAGCATCATTTTTAGGGTCAGTATCTATTGCTTTCCCAAGAACTCAATAATGGGAACATAAACAAAAGTTTTTCTGTATTTGCAGGTGCTGCAGGCAGACTGCAACAAGGGTAGGCCTTTTTCTCTACTCTTCTTTCCCTTTATATTCGTTTTGTCCCTTCCCAAAATCCTTCAAAATGGATTAGAGCGATAGAAGATCTGTGTTTGTAGGTAGATATGGTGGGGTGGAATTGGCACGAAATCGGCCTTAACAGCTGGCTAGAAAGTCTGACCTGCATGACTTTCTTTCCAGGAACTTTCTTCTTCTGACCAGGCGGCCGTTAAACGCGCCACAAAACGCAGCTGGCTAGCGAAAAGTGGCGCGCAAGCGTAAAGACGCTCTAAAGAGAGACTGAGGCACGCACGAAGAGAGAGTAAGATTGGTAAAAAGAGAAAAGCAAAGAGAGCGCAAAACACAACTCACAGATAGAAATTTCAGACGCAGAGCGCTGAGTCAGCAACGTCACTTTTTTGTTTTTTAAGCAAATATGAGATACCCAATTATTGCACATTCTCGAAAGATTTGCATGATATCGGGGGGCGGGGAGTGAGGGAGGGCGGATTTGAGAGTACACTCACCCGACTGCGCCTGGGCAATGACGTCGCGACCCTTCACGCAAGGAATGATAGCGCGCTGCTGGATGGCCGAGGGCTTCTCGAAACCGTAACCATAGATGCCGCGCAGCAGCTCCTCGCGCAAGTTCATGTCATCGAAGTTGTCGTACACCTCATGCCAGGTGGACTCGATGACACCCTCGGGGTCCATGCCGGCGGGACCATCCTGAGCTATTTCACTTCGATCATCCCTGCGAAACGAGAAATTGGAAATTGGTTAGTGTGTAGACTCCAAAAACGGAGGGGAGGAGTGCTGGAAATTTTCCAGCCGCAATTTCTAGGTTATGTTGAAGCGCATCGAATCGCGCTTGGCAACCGTCGGCCGCGAAACAGGAGCTGCACTCACATTATCAACGATAAAAAATTGACTAGATTGGTTTATATCCGGAATTTCGACGACTTAAACACCGTTCACTCAAACAATTTCTGTTCCTGCTGTCGGTTTAGACAAATGAGTAATGGAGAATTTGAGAGTTCCCTGCTCTGTTTTCCTGCCAGTCGGTAGAGTGACGAATCTGTTTTTGCTTTTCAGTTACGTTTGTGCTTCTGTTTTCACGTACAAAATACGAAATGAGACTGCGAGCTGCGACGACCGCTAGGCGGCCTTTTGAGCGGCAAGCGACCGCCCCTGAGCGTGTGTGCGAGCGAGACGACCCTAGCGTCGAGTTTGTCAATGTCAGTGGTTGCTGCCGCTGCGAGAGCAGTCGAGCGATATGGGCTAGGCACGTAACTGCGGAGCCAGTGTTGCTTAACGTCCGCAGGCCGCAAAATGGCAGTAGCCGGTTGAAAATGGCAGTAGGAGCGGACACAAAGCCGACTGGCGTATTTTAAGGTGCGTGTGCCGCTAGAGAGAGCGAGGCGGAGGGGAGTGGCGGCAGCCAAAGATGTAGCAATTTACTAAAGATAGAATCGGCAACGGCATTGAAGTGTCCGGCTCGTTTGTCCAGTCATGAGTCGAGCGGATGAGTCAAGTGGCAGGCAAATGGCCGCCGAGCAAACGCCTTCGTCATCGGTCAGCAGCAATAAATTCGCTTAATTCGCAGCATTGCATTCAGGTATTCCATACGAAGTACGAAATCCACCCAGCAGAACGCTAATGGAACAACCACCACGCTCTCGCTCTCACTCGCTCTCTCTCTCTCGCCAGCTCTCACTTCCCGTCTCGTCTGTCATTCGCGGACAGCCGTCGTGTAATTTTTTCCTTTGTGTTTCACATATTTCCGACCGTCCGAATTTTCAAATCGCATTTTCTCTGTTATCGCACACCGAAATTCGCCTGAAACCGATCGCCGCCGACGGACCGCGGGTTCGCCCAGCCGTTTTTCACACCTCCAACGCTTAATTTAATGGTTATACTAACATTTTCTGAAAATTTTTTGGCACTTTTTATACACGTGCTGCTACTGATTTGTTAACCAAAAGCAAAAGAGTTAGTGGTGGGCCGAGAGGGAGAAACATCGATGTGGGCATCGGTTTATCGATGTTTGGCGGGGAATCATCGATTGCATGCAAAGCGACTCGTTCTGGTTTGTTAAGTGTAGTCTAATCTGTTGGTAAAATCGGGTCGAATTCCGAATCGGTATGTAAAATACTGTCGAATTTTGCATCGGTATGTACAATGGGTCGAATTCCGAAAATGCTGATAGTTTTCATTTGACTGTTTCAATGATCAGTGCAAAACATCGATTACATCGCACGGTATCCAAGTCTGGCAACCTTTCGAAACGTTGCCAGATCTGTCGGTCTTGAGCGAGCAGCGTTGCCAGACCTTCCATACAACCAGTGCATAAAATCGATTACTCAATCGAGAGTTTCGATAGTTTTCGACTTTTCGAGAGTTCTGTCATACGGTCACTCGTTTCATTGCCGATTTCTTAAACAGTAAGTGGGAATTTTCGAAAAATCCAATCTATCGTCCTGCAATTTAGTGTATTGGCCAACTGTTGAGGTGAATTTTGACAACAAAGGCGACCGGTGTGTGGAATTTTGCGCCATGGAGTTGAGCAGCAACACCCACACATGTCCGGCGGCGTTGCGTCGTCGCGTCCGTGTGTGTATATGTGTGTGCAAAAGTCAAGTGGGGAAAAGTTTGGCAGCCGGTTTGTGCGAAAAAATTTGGTGTAGTACGGAACTATAAGTAAAATCGCCCACATATAGGTGTTGAAATTAAAGGTCTATTTTTAATTTATGACACTCGGTGCCGGCCAGGAAAGGCGATTCATAATACACTCACCAACACCCGTTGAGTCATCGTCTGCTCTCTCTCACTCATTTGCATTGTCCGCAGCCGGCAGATTAATAACGGCCCGCCGCACACGCCCATCTCGCTCGCACACACGCACGCTCCAGGCGGGCTGCACTCGCTCTCGCTCTGAGAGAGTGACTCACAATTGAGTGCCCTTGCGGCGTTTCTGAGCGGGTTTTTCCAGATAGCAAACAATCGATATCGGGACATAACACATCGATAGTGTTACTTACGGTAAAACTCGACGTAACTGTTTTGGGTACATGGAAGTGGGGCCGGCAATTGGGAAAGAAGCGGAAACAGGGTCATATGGCGGTGACCAGAAAAACCACTCCATTCTAGCTTGCGCCCACTATCGCTATCGAATCGAAGCACCGATGTATCGATATATCGAGAGTGGCCGCCGACCAGCGCTACCGACAATCCCTCAATTAAATTGAGTCAATTTCAATTTCTCACTTTGTGCAAGTCGGACGTGTCGTTGGAGCTGCCGTACGACGGTCCCTGTTTCTGTCTCAGTCTTTGGTCTCTACCCCCTCGCCGCCTGTTCGTGTCGTGTGGCTGTGCCTATATAGTGTGTGTGTATAAGTGAGTTATTCGGAGGAATAAAATTCGATTCGTCGTTGTCGCTGGTGCAAAGTGTGCGCTTAGTTTATCGCCCAGTCAAGTCACAAAGTCAGTAATCAGCGATACTAACAAAGTAAAGAAAAAGCCCAAAAGAGAATGAGCCAACTTGGTCGAAGAGCGTACAGTTTGCGAAAATAGCGGGGGGCAACGATTGGCCACTTCTGCGATTTGCGATACGATACGATAAATGTTAATTTATGTCTACCTCTCTCTCCCCCTTCTCGTTGCAGTTCGAAATTAGTAACCCCGAGAAAGAAAAATCGTCAGCTTAGCGATTTTCCTTTGTCTCCCTGCAAATTTCGTGAGACCCCCGAAACGAAAGAGAGAAGAGACGCGCCGTGCGGTAAACCTGCGATATCCAACCAATACCAATCCACTCTTAATCCGCACCCACGACCACCAAAAACAAAGCACCATGAGCTGGCAAGATTATGTGGACAACCAACTCCTGGCCTCGCAGTGCGTGACCAAGGCGTGCATCGCCGGACACGATGGCAACATCTGGGCCCAATCCAATGGCTTTGAGGTAAGTACGGCGGATACAACAAATCGCAATCCCTCCTGCCGGTGTCCCTGGAAAAGCGCCGCATAGTTGACAATGAATTTTCGCAAGTTCAAGGGTGTGACTCGCGCTCTCTCACTCTCTCCCACACAAAGGAGGCGCCACACATGCATGGCCGCCATGATTATTTCGTTCGAGTTTCGGTTTGATAAAGAGCAACGCAGCAGCAGCAACTTAACTCCCACCCTCTCTTGCTCAATCACTCTCCAAGTTCACCCCCTGGAGCGTGCTCTCTGCGCAGGCCAGCTCTCATTCGACCCCCCGAGAGTGCATTGTGTGTGTGCGTGATCGTGTGAGATTCATCTTCTAATCATAGCTTAGTGCTAAGATAAGAGCTGTCGCTAAATTGCTAATTTTCATAGAGCAATTAGCCGTTTTAATCACTCACTCGTCTATCAAATTGCCATTAGCGATTTTCGGTGAGTCATGCCTCCTCCGACTTAGTCACAGCACGGATTTAATTTTTGGTAACAGAACAACGGGGTGTAGTAGGGGGAGGGAAATGTGATATCAACAGTAGTCTCAAAAGTGGATTGGTCTTCTCGGTACTTTTTAACACTGATTCCTGATAATGCATCCACATCCGCTCCCTTTTTCTAGGAATAGCTCAAGAGAGGGAACGATTGCCCACTCTGCTGGTAGCCTTTATCAGTCTCAGTCGATATGATGTGTTGGTTTTTTATCTCCGCCCGCTTCTGTTGTTGTTCGCAAAAAATCTCTTTATCGAAGCGAAATGAAGGAAACACATACATACATATATACATATGTATATATCTCGATGCCGCGTCACCATGGGAGAGCGCCCTAAAACTTCTTGAGCATTTCATATGCGCGCCACGTTTTTGGTTTTGTATAAATGAGTTGTGCTCTCTCTGTGTTTTTATGTGTGCGTGCGACTTCCTCCTGACTCCATGTGCTTTTATCCTGCTCTCCGTCTGTTGCGCTTCATTCGACTTCAGCCACTCCCTTTTGCTTTGTTTGTCGACGCTTCCAACAATATCGCAATTGCACTATAAACCGATTTCAGCCATGAGTTGGCAGTCGTCTTGCCACAGCCATTTTTCACTTTTTCAGTTTTTAAGCCGCTTTGGTCCGTTGTCAACGTCATCATCTCTTCGTCGCCGTCGCTGCTGCTCTTCCTCTTCATCCCGTCTCTCTCTCTCTTATTTATTGCTTGACATATTCTGCACGCGTATCACTTTCGTTCAATTATCTCCTATTGCTTTCCCATCTGCCTTTTGTTTATTTTTCTCCCTTTGGCACTACCTGAGTTACCTACTTTTGATTTTAGCTTTTCGATTTTTATTTTTCATTCGCATGATTCACCGGAGTGAATAAAGCAGATTTTTTCCTTTCGCGATTGATCTGATCAGCTGCTCTTTGAGCCTTGCCAGACTGTTTTTAGAAATCTCCAGAGCGACAACAACCATTCTGGGAGCTTATCAAAAAGCCGACGTTTGTTTGTCTCTTGATTCGCCTTTTGCAAAAATGGCTTGCCAAATAAAAACACGCCATTAAAGGCAAAAGATTTGTTTTATTTTGTGCAAATATTATAAAATATGTCCGTTTTTGCTCATTTGTTGTTTTTTGCTTTGAATGTTTGCCTACGTTTGCTCTGCCCAATTTAATTAAATATTTAACATAACTTTGAACGCAAAAACCGGCTTCTTGCGGCTCCTCTCTCTCTTCTACAATTTCTTTCTCCCACTCGCGTCGCTCAATAGAAACTTCTCGATGCTGTGTTTGAGCGGCTTTGTGTGGTGCTGCGCATGTGTCACCGTTTTGGTGGGGCAGAAAATGGGTAGCGATTAATCACACTAACACTCGATTTATAAATTCATTTTCTTTCTCTCATTGAAGAGCAGCTGTTTTCTGCATTTGGTTTGGTCGAGTCTAATGACATTGGAATGCTCTCCCGCGTTCACTCACTCTCTCCCTCTCTCTCTTATTTCTCGTTATCGCCCTCTTTCCTTGTGTGTGACTCTTTTTTTTTTGGCCGGACGAGACATTCAAGTTTGCAAACTTGTTTTTCCGAAGCCGGCGAGAAACGAAGCTTAGTAACTTCTCAAGCCGAAATTTTGATATCCTTGCCCAGGGTTTACGTACAATATTCCAGCTTACTCAGCGCAATTCGTTCAGATCCGAGTTATATTTCGAGTTGAATGTTGAACTTTTTGCCATATCCTTTTTACTTGTTTAAATTTCTCCAAAGGCCCAATGGCACTCCCCTGGCACTTTCACCCTCTCAAATCCCTTTTCACCACTTGCATGGACCCGACCACCTTTTGTTAATGAGTTGGCAGCCGTCGTCGATGTGGCCGCGCGTGTTGTTGCCAACTGTTGGCCAAATGGGTGGTGGTTTTCGCTGGTGGTTGGTGGTTCGAGTTTGCGTGGGCCGCCGCTGCCGCTGCGCCGTCCGCCGCTGATTACTTTGATATTTTAACAGAAATTAATGCTTTGTGTGTGCGCCTGAAAAGGGCGCGCCGGCACTCCAATATCTTTTCTGCCCCATAACCATCCCCTACGCTGCACACCCTGACGCATACAAATGACGGCAGAGTAATAACTAAAACGCACAATGTCACCGAAATTGATTGAAATGCGTGCGTGCGTGACCCTTGGAAGCCCAATAAGCCATTTCACATGCAATGCCACCCCCCCACTAATTCGAACCCCATCTTCCCATATTTTGCAGGTGACAAAGGAGGAGCTCTCTAAACTGATTAGCGGCTTTGATCAGCAGGACCTGCTCACCAGCAACGGCGTAACACTCGCCGGCCAGCGGTACATTTACCTGTCCGGCACAGATCGCGTGGTGCGCGCCAAGCTCGGCCGAAGCGGAGTGCACTGCATGAAGACAACACAAGGTGAGACATTTGGATATAGGGAGCTTACAACGTCAGACTAGTCCCTCTTTTGAAATCACTTTTGTCGCCTATGAAATCGAACGGTATAACGACATCGAAAGTCTGAAATATTTAGGATCGTGACATAACGAACTCAGCTTAAGTTGTACTGTCCTTTGATATATTAATGATGTAATCTTTACCTCTTTACCTCTCTGCTTAAATTTTCTTTAAAACCATTTAAAACCAGTATTAAAAACTAATAATTATACCTTTGCCAGAAATCTAAAAATTCTAACGATTATAGAAAACATTTGTTTTGATCATTTTTACCTGTTCAGATCCTTTTTTTTGTGAAATTTTAAATGTTTACAATCAAAAGTGGTTTTGTATTGTTTTGGATTTATTGGACTTATTTTATTTCATAATTAATTAATTAATGACTACTATAAAAATTAGCTTTTCAACGAAAATTATTTGAATGAATTGAATATTAATGTACAATAGAAATTGTTCATATTCAATGGATATTTGTGATTTAGGGAACAGTTAATTTCCTTTTTTATGTTATTTCCCTTTGCTCAGCTATCTAATTAATTGGAGCTTATCTGTTTAATGAGGCCCTGTGGAATAATTTACCTCCCAGCCGTAGGCTTCCAGCTTTTGTTATTGTGCTTGGGCTCGTCTATGACTAATCCAGTAGCTAGTAGCTCCTGTTTTGGAAAGTTTCTACTAGGTTTGCAGATGTTGTTGTGCATATAGGAAGAATTCTCAATACAGTTTACTACCTAAAATGTCGAATTTCAGTAACCATTTCACCTTATCGATGGGATGTCTGCCCCGCCCTGATAACGGATATCAGCTGTTTCTTTGTGTGAACAACGACAATCCAAAAGCAAACGCACACACATACATTCCACAAAATGGTTTAATACCACTCATTTTCGTTGACTTATCGTTGGTGCAAAGAATTTAATCCGAAAACCCACCACAGGGAATATTATAGAAGAAAAGAAAAAAGAGAGTGGCAAACTAGGGACCATTATCATTATTATTTTATGTGTCGCTACTGCTGCTCCACTTTGTGGGTCAACAAGCGTCGCTTCGTTTCGTTTTTCAGCATCTCTAGTTGGAAATAAAAAAATTTCTTGGCCATGTCAATGCTGTTAGCAGGTGCCGAGAGCTCTCCCGCTCACACTCACTTCCCCCAGATAGCCAGTGCCTCAATGGCAAGAAGCTAATTTTGATTTTTGTTGCTGCTGTTTGCATTTACGACCAGTGTGTTTGCTGACGCGTCAGCCGTTCCGCGCGTCCATATTTGTACAGTTTTTGCGGCAACTGTTGCGCACCACACACACACACAATAGAAAAACAACACACCACACACATTACCCTCCGCTCCGCCAGTGCAACGACAAGCTCAAGGTTATTGCCATAATCCATTTCAAGTGCAAATGACGTTGCACACAGTGTATAGGAGCAGCATAAAATAGGAAAATAGGCAAGAAATGGTAAAAATAATCCAAACTGGTCTCTGTCTGGCCGTGTCTCTGTTTGGTTCTCCTTCTCCTCCTCCGTGGCCAATTTGCTTTGGACCCGGCCAACACACGCGCTGCTTGTGTGTCGGGCGCCAGTTGAGCCATTGAGCTGCCTCCAAAACAGCTGATCGGGTAATTTGAACGGTTGGCTGGCCTGGGGCCTACCTACATACCATACATATGCACATTGCCACAAAATTGCACCTTTACACTCTACTTGAAATATCTATTATCTGACCGAATGTCGTCGGGTTGCCTTTTGACGACACAGATTTGCTGAAGCGCCGGCAGCCCGCAAATTGACATTGTTTATGATTCGTTTTAACCGTCAGAGTTAGAGGTAAATGCAATTCGATATGACTTGGTTATGCTTGAGAAACTTACTAGCAGCGGGGGCAGGCAGGTACATATTTGAAGAGCAACAATGTCTCTGCTTAGTCTTTCTCTCATTTCGAATTTGTAACTTGAAGAAGACTTCTAGTTAGCTTGTTATTTTAATACTTATTTTTAATGGAAGTCTTCTTAAAAACTCGACCTATTTCAAATAAGTTATTATTATAACATCATTTTTTCATTATCTTTAAAATTATATTTATATTTAATGTATAGTCACTGCACTTTTCGCCTCTTTAATTAGATTGTGCAAACCCAGAGCTGACAGCAGGTCATCGCAGGTGTTGTTGTTTTTAATATATTTCTCAAACCGTGTGGCTTATCGGCTAAAAAAGCGCCAAAGCTGGGCCCGGTTTATTGACCCTAAGACGTGCTGCCGTACTTTGTTGTTACCATTCATGCTTCGATTTGAGTTGAGCTGTGCGCTCAATCAATTAGGTTTCCATCACTTTTCTACTCATTTGATTAATGTGCGTATTAGCCACTCAACTCGAGACTTGTCTCATTTGGAGCCCGTGCTGTTCTGGTTTGTTATTGACGTGTCGTGGTGGTGGCCTGTCCGGTTTTCACCTCCGACTGCTTCGGATGGATCCCCGCGCCGCGCGCTCTCTTTATTCATAATTTCTATCTGTCGAAGCGATGCTGCTCTTGCTGTTGTAATATACTGTTAGATTTTATTTCTCCACTGTTGATAGCGGTGGTGGCTTTCTCCTCGCTTTTGAGAGCATCATCGGCAACCGGATAGACTACTGGATTTCTACTGATATTTACCACAGCTATATATTGTTATTACCGTTCATTACAGCCAACAAGCTAGCATCAGCGAAAAATTGATAAGAAATGCAAATAAATCTAAACTGATTTTTTATTAATGGTTGATGAATGACTCGATTCTTTTGTCTAATCAAATGAAATCGATAACCATGACTCGGGGTGTGAGTTTCTCACTTGATAGAGTTGCTTTCGTCCTGATTCCTTCCGTTTAAGCCCCTAATGGCTATCTATCCTTTTATCATATTGACAGTTTGATATATCGAAATTTGAAATATCGAAAATATCGCTTTTAATGTATCGATCATTATTATTAACATTGCATATTCTGTATTATTACTAATAAATATTTATAACTTTGTATTCTTTTGCAGCCGTGATTGTGTCCATCTATGAGGATCCCGTTCAGCCCCAGCAGGCCGCTTCCGTGGTAGAGAAACTTGGAGATTATCTGATTACTTGCGGGTACTAGGAGAATAAATCAACACACAAACACAACACAGCCCCATCATCCACATAACACACACCTACACACACGCACCTACAACAAGAACAGCAGCAACACATTTGATAAGAGAGGAGAAACCGTAAATGAACTAATAACAAATACATAAAAAAAAGTAATTATTAATATTTAAAAATTTATGGAGAAAAACCAACAACGGCCAACAAGATAATTTGCGGTTTTTTGTGTGTAGCATCAGAGGAAACTGAAGAAGGAGTAAATGCAATTGCTAAAAAATGTCAAACGCAAAAATAATTACCCAATTACAACAAAATTATAAATTTCTGCATTATTATATATTTAAAACTTTTTGGTTTATACGATAAAAAAAAAGAATAAAAGGAAAACTCAAAACTGAAGCGCATCCCCATCCATAATTAAGCGAAATCGAAGACGAATCCAACAGTCCACAAACGAATGTATTTGGAAACTTTCAATGTAAACAACAACAACAACACCAATCAGATACTTGAAAATGAGCAGGCAAATTTTTTAAAGATCTTTATGTATATTTATACATGCAAACTACACACACATACACACGCAGGTTTTATACAAAAAGAAAATAAGAGAGAGTGAGAGAAGATTTCAATTCGACAGACGGACGGACAGCAAAGGAGGAGGGAGAGAACAACGGAAATAAAGCGAAGGGAAAGAGAGGCAAAGAAAGCAGAAAACACACAGGAAAAAATTCCAACCAATATAAATAAATATGCCTATATATATATTTATATATGTAAACTATTTGGAGATCCATCCCCGGTGCTCTATTTTTACTCTATTTATGTGGTTAGAAGGGAAAAACGAAAACTGAACATGGAAACTGCTACATTTTTATACAAGAAAATGGGGAGAACTTTGTCAAGCTAAAACTTAGATATCGCCACCACTCTCATAGGTGTTCACACTCCGAATTTTGTGTTCCCCCCCGTGCGGTCTTCTCTCACTCCTGCCACAAGTCGCTCTTCTCCGCATTGTATCGACATCCTAGCAAAAATTGTGCAGCTAAATGCATTATAAGCTTCTGTTATGTCTGAGCTAGCGGCGCTCCTGGAGGACCATTCTTTGCGTGAATCCGACGAGATTGCCATTTAGCATTTACATAACGATAGCGTTACTAATTAACTGCGTACGAGTATTACCCAGCATTCAATAATTAAGCGGCTTTTTTTTTACGTTTTTTGCTATCACTTCAAAGTCTCTGTAAGCCTTCTTTCGCGCTCTCACACACTACTTCTCCATTGGAGATCCATATCCCGCCATTGATCCCGCTTCTTCCCTTTCCCGTAACCGGACATTTTTCGTAAAAGCATGAAAAAAACGAAAACAGAGAAAGAAGGAACCCCTGAACGCATAAATATATGGATATAAAAAAAAAAAAAAACAAAAAACAACAACATATATAATTCGATACTTTAATACTATTGAAATAAAAAATGCGAGTGAGACAACCGAAAATGCTCCTCATTAAAAATTAAGCAATCATCAAATCATTATTTCTGGGCGGGCAATCTATGGATCCACGAATTTTCATTTCAGTCTTTTGTAACCTCGTAAAAATGTGGCACCTATTCTTTATACATATCTTTTATTTCATATATAAATTTAAATTTATATTGAAAGTCTTCGGTTCTTTACCATTTTTGGCCTATGCGGACTGCTGGCTATTTTTGTATTTTGGACGCGCAATCTTCACATAAAACGGCTGACGCAATGGCGCAATTATTTCTTTTGAAAATGCTATACATAAAAAAGAAATGTGTATTTATTAATTTTTCTGCAGTTGGCGTTATCTTTTGGCTGCCAGTGGAGAAGACGTGAGTAATTGTCGTTCTGTATGCTTCTGCTCGTCTGGCATCTCGCAGAAAACATTGACCCACATCTGTACATGCCAAGGCATTTTCTGAAAAGAAGCTACCAAAAAAATCGTTATATATATTTTGTTTGTAATTATATATACAGGCAAGTCTCTTTAGCAAAAAAAAAAGTTTTAAAACTTAAACTTTTAATCGAATAAACTGCTTTAAAACCAGCGGGAAGGCTTTTCAAATAATTAAAATAAAAAATATACATTTTTTTTTATAAAATTCTTTTAAGGTTTCCTATTTCTAATGACTTACGTTTGCACAGTTTAATTTACTTTCCCTTTTTGTAAATACCAGACTTTGGCTTTGAGTCCCGGCAGTTTCGGTGGATCTCAAAATAAATCGGAGAAAGAGCTTCAGGGGCGGGGAGAAAAGCTAAAGCCGAGGCTGTAGCTGCTTGACAACTTTTATCAACTGAGCAATTAATCACATACTATGCCGTTGGCCTTTAGCAGCCCTGCTCACTTCGCAATTTGAGGCGCGTGTGCCTTCATTTCCATCTCTAACGGCAAATAATAATTTCCTTGGCTGCGGGCGAGTTTGATTCATTCAATAAAGTATGCAAATATTTCCACAATTTCTAGTTGGTTGTCTAAAAATTGACTGTGTCTGGTTTTGTCACTGGGATGCTGCAAGCAACCACAGAGATCAATCATTCCCTCATCATTGAAATTAGATGTAATATTTGCTTGGAATACATACAAAAATAGTTTACTAATATAATTTGGATTTATTTTATTTATTTAAAATTATATCCGAGAAGATTTTTTCTGACACTTCCCTCTGGGGCTCAAAGGCAATCAAAATTTCCGCTTGTTGGCGCTACTAAACTAAATTTAAAATTATTAGAAAGGTGATTAGTGCCAAAATTCATATATATATTTTAATTTGTCATTATAATTAATATATATGTATAAAAGTATAACATAAACAAAATTAAAAAAACAAGAAAGGAAGCTTAACTGCGGCACACCGAAGTTTGTATACATTTGCAGCTTACAACTGGACAGGCCCGTGCCAAGAGGGGTTTTGGGGGTTGTAACCCCCCCCCCCATGGTGAATTTTTTCACATAATTTTTTATAAACAATACAGCATTTATTATATAAAACTTCAAATAAATTGACAATTTATACTTAATTATCAGAATTTGTTTTTTCAGTGCCAATATTTAAAAATATTGGCAGCAATTAATATTGAAAAAAAATTATTTCGATATTATATTCCAAATTTGTGGTTAAAACCCCCTTGGATGATTCCTGCGCACGTATGTATATATAGTAGTCCGATCTTGATCAAATCAATAACCAAATTCTAGAATAATTAAAAATGGCTATATGTATCTCAAATGATATGAAAATATGTTGAATATTGGCATATTTTCATATAATCTGAGATATGGTAATTTTGCATTATTCTAAAATTTCGGTTTTAATTTTATCAAAATCGGACTACTATATCAAATAGCTGCCATAGGAATATGTACAATGTACATCCAATCAGCAGAAAATAAACAAATATATTTAAAAGTAAATAAGTAAATATTTTTTATTTATATTTATTTAGAATAATAAAGTAATAGTATAATTCTCTGTTGAATACGGTCAATTTTAAGTAAAAACACATTTCGTCCTTTATGAAATACTTAACCCCTCAGAATCCCACCTGACCCTCCCACTGGCGCAGCTGTTCAATGGAGAGCCAGAAGAGAACCGAGAAGGGTCCGAGACGAAACCAGATGGGAAAGAAGCCCTTGTACAGCGTCAGTGCTCCCTCTTCCTTTACCAGCAATCTAACACAGTCCAAGGAGTTCTTATAGTGTAGGTTCTTTCCGTTTTCATCCACGGGCTGGTTCATCATCCGTGACTTGATCACGTCAGCCGGAGTGCTCAGCACGGATGCAGTGAACCCGGCGCACATTGAGGCACCGAATCGCAGTGGGATGCCCTCCTCCAGGTTCAGATGGCGTTTCAGCATGCGCTTGCTTAGGTCATAGCTGCCCACGTCGCCGGCTGTCATGAGGCAGGCCCTCAAGCAGCTGGGTCCCACGCCCTTCCACATGCTGGGCAGGCCGCCGTGCCTGTAGATGTCCACGAAGGCCTGGACCATGTTGTTTACCCGCGGCTCAAAGCCCATCTGCCGTCGGCGGCCTTCTGTCTGCATCCGAACCTTGACTATATCGAAGGGGTTGGCCAGCCCCTGGGCGATGCAGCCTGCCGTGAAACCACAGCCCAAGGCCCAGTGGGATCCCAGGGTTTCTTCGTTGCGCTCGTTGACATAGAGAAATGGGCGCCGGAAGATGTCGTATAGGACGACGCGGACCGAGTTAAACAGAAAGTTTCGGGCGACCATAGCCGAAAAGCCGGAGTATATCGAAAAGATGCCTTCGTTCTTGATCATGTTCGCGATGGTGCTCCGGAAAGATGGAACCTTGGCACCCGTTTTCTTGGCCTCCTCGCCCTCCACCTGCATCCGTGTCTTGGCCGTGTCCATCCAAAACACCCACGACTCGGCAAAGTTGGCAGCGAGGAAGGTGTTGCAGTACAGCTGGAACAGGTTCCGTGCCGTCAGCGGCTCCACCACGTCTACAGGGGGGAAGCGTGGAACATCGTCGTTGTAGACGGGTCGCAGGTGCCAGTAGTTGTGTTCATCCTTGTCCATTCTGTCTTCTTGGACAATTGAATTTGGTTTGGTATTTAGTGTGTTTAAGTTTGGGGTTTTTTTTGTATGTTGTGTGGGGGAGGGTAATAAAAAGCACATGCGATTGTGGGAAATTATTGTAAACATTTAGAAGTAGCCTACATATAGGATATATACTTAAGAAAAGGGCTTGAATATTTATCTATAAAATAAAATAAACTTAAAGGTTAGTTAATACAAATTATCGTCACATATTGTCATAAATTTAAAGTGATGTAGGTAGGGTGTTCTCTGCCCTGATTTGCTTTGCTTTGGTATCTAACACCCATTGACCGACTGACCGCTTTGTTGAACACCCATTTTCTTTAGAGTGATCCAATCACGAAAAAATTCAAAACTGCTGACTCTTGGTAAATCGGTGGATATAGCTTGTAGGAACCTGAGGAGTTTGTTGAACTGCCCAGCACGCGAAATCGCTAGTCAAAAATTGCTAGGTTCAGCTAAAATCAAGGTGAGAGACAATAAATCGTGTTTAAAGAATAAAGAATGCTCTACTTAAAATAGTTACTGTAAAAATATATAGTTGCTTTTGTTTTTTATAAGCTAAATTTATAAAATACAAGAAAAATAATAATAAAATAAACAAATAAAAAACCAATAAACTTACGAAATCTAGTATTCGCATTTAAGTATTTGTCAATGTAAGAATAAATACTTGCTTGCTTTAAATTGTTATTTTCTTTACGAACAAATAAAGTACAAGCAAAGAACTAAGTATACTTGAAAGTTCGTTAGTTCCTGTATCTGGAAGAGTATTACCTTTAAGTCTGGGAGCCGTGCCATGAGGTCCGTTCTCCAATCGCCGGAGCAGTGCCTTTTATTCAGTCAGTTGATTTTCAAGCAAAAGAAGCTCCGAAAAGTGTCAATAGAAGGTACGGAAACAGGGAAAACTAAGCCAAGCGATTGAGAGATTGCAGCAGACACTTCCGAGGAACTGGGACATTGGGTAAGAAATCGGTGGGAGTGTTAGATGGAGTTCCATTTCCATTCTCTAATGCTGGTCTCCACTCCCCGTACACAGCTCCGGACAACAACTATAAAAGCCCTGCCCGACGCTGAAACGGAAGTTAGTGAGCGGAACCGCATCATGGAGACCCATCCACAGGCCCGGAAAATGCCACTACTTTGGATTTGTCTGTCCCTTTGGCTAGCTGCAGGTGCCACAGGGGCGGAGAATTCCGTTCCAGAGGAGCCAAGGCATCGCAGCAAGCGCACCATGACCACGATCTGCGTGGAGATCAGGCCCAGTGGGCCGCAGGATGAACCCTATTACATGTGCCGGGGTGCCAACTTCGGGGCTGAGAGCGGCCAACAGGGCTGTGTGAAGGTGACGAATCAGGGAGGAGGACAGGAGCCTGTCTACATGTGCCAGGGCATGGAGCCCGCCAAGTCTGTGGCCGGAGACGAGAATCGACCCGCTCCAGAAAATTATCAACCTGTCCCGCAGCCTGGATCCGTTCACACCTTTCCGTCCTTTCCCGCCTTTGGAGGCGGGTCCTCCCAACCTCACCCACAGTACGCAGAGAACACCTTTTATCAGTTTCCAACACCACCGCCATCGCCATCGCCGCCGCCGACGCCATACCAGGAGCAGTCGTCCTACCCTCAGCCTCTTCCTCAGCAGCCCCAGAGAGCCCCAGCTCTCGGACAAAGCGGATTCTATGGAGCCCCCGTGGCTGCCTATGCATCTGCACCTGCAGCGCACTCACATGGCCTGCCGCCAGTTCCTTACCCAACTCTTGGCAGCCCGCCAGCAGCTCCATCGGGAGTTCCAAATGGCCCAGGCCCAACGGCCGCGTCCCCTCCGTATGGTCCTGCAACAGATCAGGGCTCGCCAAACCCTCCCAGCCAGGAATACGGGATCGGGATAGTTGGGAGCAGTCGACACCGTTCTGGTTTTGATGGCGATGTGCTCGCTGTACCCGATGTGGGCTTCAGGCCGGAAGAACTCAACCAGCAATATCGCAGACCAGTGAGTCAGCCGCAGGACCAGATGATGTGGGTCCCCATAACGCATTCATCCGACCCCGAAAATGATCCTGTGATGAGAGCTTTCTACAGCAGTCTGACCGGGGCTGGATCACAGAGTCAGGCGGCCACAGTGCCCGCCGATACGCGAAGGGAGCTGGCACCTATGGAACCTATGGTGGGACAAGGTGTTCCAAACTATACTCCTTACAACAGCCAATCTCCAGGACTGGCACCTCCACCTCCACCAACTCCAGCTTATGATTCGTCCAGTTTTACCCCATCTCCGCCAAATTGTAACGGATGCACGGCACCCCCTGCACCGCTCCAATGTCAGACGCCAGCGGATAACGGGATGAGCTATAGCACCTCCTGTCCCAGCTTCCAGCCAGTCATCATAACCATGCCGTGCTACGGGCAACAGCAGCAGACGCCCTACTATTCTGTGCCGCGAACCGCACCAACGCTCTTGCCGAGAGCCCCTCCCACCCTCGGCGCGCCTTTTGCCTTGACTCCCACCCCAGTGGCGAGTCCCTTTGGAGGGGCATTTGGAACCGGCGGCCAGATGGGCGGCGGCACTCCCTTTGGCATGTCCCAGGGATTTGGCATGGATCAACAGGTGGGCGCCCCCTTCGGCATGGGAATGCAGCTCGGTATGGGTCTAAGTCCCTTCGGCCCATTCGGAACCCTCAATCCGTTCAATCCTTTCAATAGAATTCTGGGAGCGCCGGCTCACACGCCTCAGCCGCCAAATGCCAACTTTTTCCATCGCGTATTTAACTTCAATCCGAACGATTTTGCCTTCCCGACTACGGAGGCAGCACCTGTCGCGGAGACATCAACCACCGAAAGATCAGGAAAGTTGAACTTCGCCTCCAGCACTCCGGCCGCTTTCAATATTCCGACACCTGCAAGCGCGCCAACGTCTTCCAGCACTCAGACGCCTTCAAGCACAGCGAAGGGTGACACATTGGGGGATGCCCTTGATGACGACGTGGACGACGATGATGATGATGATGCCTCCCACGCAGACGAGGACTTCGACGACGATGTGCTGGCGGCGACCACCTGGGCTGGGGATCTCGATAAGAAGCAACCAACAAAAATAACCGCCGGCCAATTTGTTAGCAAGGCGACGGATCTTCTGAAGCCGGAAAAACGCAAGCGGCAACATACGCGCAGCAGTAGGCGCGTTTCCCAGAAGCACAGATATCTCCAGCAATTGTAGTCTTACAATTTTGTAAAAGGAACCCTTAAATTGAATAAAATGTAATTTATAGTTTTCAAGAAAATGAAAAAAGCTTCAATATTGCATAGCTGATGAGCTGAATGAGCTAATGATTTCGCCCTGGGTTAAGAAATATCATATTTAAAATATAATCATTCAAGAGTTAAGGGGGTCTTCCTACTTACGAGGCCGAAATTTTGACCTATTTTCAGAAATTAATTGTGAGAAAACTGTATAAGATAATGAGATGATTTTTTTTTATTACTTTTGTAATTCTTTAAAATTAATACTATAGGAAAATTTAAGTGTTTATGGGGTCAAAGTGGGGTCATCAAAATTGTAGGGGTCATTTTTCTGGTATCATAACTACCCTTATACTTGCATGAAATGAGACAAATTAATTTTATTTATTTTCAGTTTTACGATTTTTTTTAAATTAAAAATTGTTTTTAATATAAATTTTTTTATAAAAAGTTTAATTTTCAACCAGGAAAAATGGTCGAAACATATGGAGGTGGCTATCTCTCGGGCTTCGTTTACCCATGAAGGAATGCGATTGCGAACAAAACCCTTTATATGGCGTATTCCTCAGATCCTCTATATTTTAAAAATAAAATAAAAAAACGATTTTTAAAAAATTCGTAAGTAGAAGACACCCTTAACTGATACAAGTCTGAACTGTATTACTTTTGTTTTTTGCACCATTTCATTTGAATTTTTAGGTTTAAATATAAACTTATCTTACAATAAATACAAATAATTTTTTATTTTGGATTTTCAAAACGAATTTTGAGCTGTATCGTGTCGAAAATCGAGAAACTCAAAGATTGAGTAAATTTGTGTATCCTCTTTATCACTTTTGAATTTTTTCTGTTCCACTTAATTCAGACTTCCTCTAAATGAACTGATATTTCAAAAGTCCAACTATGCACATAGTTGGCTTGATCAATATCATTTAACGTTAAAAGGTGAACGATCTTCCACAGTGAAGCTTAAAATTTTATAAGTAGCTCAAATATTCTAAATCAATGGTATTTTTGTAACTTCGTATAAAAAATAAAAGCCTCTGGCAAAGTTAAAATGAATCAAGATAAGGAAATGCCGTCGAAATGATCGAACCATAATTTATATTTCAGTTTTCCTCATACATATGTTTTCATACTGACCAACCTTGCCGATTACCAAACGGACACGCGATGAATAAGCCAATCCCGCGATGAGTAAGCCAATGACCAGCCACTTTAGGAAGTGTTTTACGAGGATATATACATATATATGTATATATAATTATTATGTGTACAATGTATCTCTTTCTCTTTGCTTTTCCCGGTCCGTACTTCCGTTAAGGCAGAGCCAGCCACGCTCCACGAATCAAACATTAAGCTCGCATTGGTGGTTAGCAATTTCGAACACGTAAGAGAACAAGTCGAAAATAAACAATAAAGAAAACAACGCACAAATCAGGGAAATTCACAAGTGATAGTTCGAAGACGTTGCAATATATTTAAGAATTTTATGCTTATGCCTTATGTATGTGAGGGTCTTGAAGTTTCTATGAAATGGGAACACCTTTTGCTGGGAAGTTGAGGTGTTGCAAAACTCAAAGTTCGGAAAAAGATTTCCTCATTTCCATTTTTTGGGCAGTTTCTATGTCAAGCAGAACTCTCAATGCTCTCTATGCATTCAGTATATAAATAAATATTAATTATTATATTAAATTAGAGCTTCATTTCAAAGAGAAATAAATGAAATTATATTGCTCTGAAAGTTTTAACAATTTGAAATATAAAATGGAAAACTTCTGGTAGTATTAACTCAAGAATAATCTAAAATCGAAAGGTGAACTAAGTACTATACCCCGTTGAAAGTACAGCGAAATGCTGACCTTGCTGTAATCCACCTCGATTTGGGGCAGCTTAAGTTGACCGCTTGGAATCGGACCTCTGGTCTGCTCTGGTTGCTAGTCGCAATTGAGAGTTCAAAACGGGAGGTTACCAGTTGCTTCGCAATCGCAGGAAAATGCTGGACTCTGTAAGCAGTAGCTCGTGGACTCTGTCCCTGGTGGCAGGCGCCCTTCTTCTGTCCATGTCCGTCGCACAGGAAGCGGGCTCCACTTCAAATCGCATCGCGGCGCCGGGTCAGGCTCTCTACTATCAAATGGTGGATACGGGTCGCTTGGTGGCACCCAAAGAATCCTTGAAGCGTACCAATCGCTCGCTCCTGAAGTGGTGGGACGACCTCTTTCCGCGAAATAATAATTGCTGCAACAACAACAACGTGTTGTATCCACCTCCCGCAGTGGCGCCCAGTCCCCTCGTGAACAACAACTGCAACAATGGACTGCAGCTCCAGGATCTGGATCCTTTCAAGCAAATGAAACTTTTCAAGAAGCTGCCCGATCTCTTTCCAACCACAAGTCCCTGTGGCGTCCAGTGTGGCGGTGGGTGTGGACAACCTCAGGCCAACTATGCGGCACCACTGAGTCCAAGCTATCAAGGTGGTGATGGTTATGGGGTCGTACCAGACACCGGATACGTCAAACCCAATCCCGAATATAATGGTGCCGGGGATGGGGATGCGGGCTATGTGGCCCCTGCTCCAGCTCCCGCTCTAGCTCCAGCTCCTGTTTACGATGCTCCTGCCCCGCCACCACCTAGCTATGATCCGCCAGCACCACCTGCGACAGACAGTTACGCACCTCCTCCTCCAGAACCCGCTTACGATCCGCCCGCACCACCTGCCGTTAGCTATGAGCCGGCGGCGCCCAGCAGCTATGCCAATACGGAGCCTGCATCTGATGGTTACGGCAAGGCGGTCCAGCCAAGTTACGTGGCTGCCCAGCCACCGCAAATTGTTTACCAACCAATTATCTACCTGTCCGCTTCACCGGCACCCCAGCCAGCCGGCCAGGCGAAGGTCGAGGGTCAGGGTTACGCCATCCAGGCGCCATCACCGGCCCCCGTCTACGAGGCACCATCCCCGCCCACACCGAGCTGTTATCAAGCCCCGCCACCTCCAGCATCGCCCAGCTACTCGACTCCCTCGTGCCAGACGCCCATCCGCCTGTCCCTGATCGACCAGCCGTATCGAGTGGCCCCGGAACTCTTCGAGGAATACAACTATCGCCTGGCCCAGAATCTCTTGTAGCTCGGGAATCGGTGGTCGCCGTTAAATTTGTAAATAAAAATGATCTACTGATTTCGCACGTTGTTGGCTTTGTTGGGCTGTAAAGAAAATTTAAATATGTTATCTACATATGTGTTTGAGTCCTATTAATGATCGTTGAAGATCGCAAAAGGGGGTACGAACGGATTTTGTGAGTTTCAATCAGCCAAAATTCCTATCCGGAGGAGATCGAAATGAATTGGGAAAATAATAGTAGCACCCAGATATCGATCCATATCTCGTTTGATTTCATCTAAAAGATCGCCCAAAGCTAAATTATAAAACTATTTTTCAATCATTTTATCATCACATTATTTAGTACATTTTGAAGTTGTTTATTAATTAAAACCATAATTATGTGTAATATATAGGTTGCGAATTCTTTCTTTTACGTTAGAGGAAAGTCTTCTTTTTTGACATTGCTTCTCGTCTTATGCTTAAGATCAAAAGTATTATTTTTTATTTTTATTTGAAACTCAAAAGGTATAAGTTAGAAATAAAACTGTTTGCAGATTAAATTAAGGGGGTTTCTACCTTGTGTGGTCGAAAAATGTGCTTTTTAATAAATTTTTTCGTGGAATGTATTGAAGATAAACACTTCTAATTTGGTTCAGGTATATCTACAAGTTTATTGTTTAAGTACAAAAAGTTTCAAATGGAAATATGCACAGGGGAGGGGAGGGGCTTTGAGCAATGGAACGCCTTTTTTCGCTTACGGAAGTCCTGCTGCTGCCCCAAAGGATCTGAAACACAAAAATTAAATATATTCTTACTTTGTATACTTTTGCGCATGGCTGGTACCAGAATTGCGAAAAAGAATGAAAATTGAAAAACTTATGCGATTTTAAATGAAAAACTCGATTTTTACGCACTTTTTTCGACATTAATTGTTATATAAAATGAAAAATATTCAATATTTTTTAAAGATTTTGGTACCAGCCATGGAGAAGTCTCTAATACACGATACTTTAAAATTTCGTGGCGATTGCTCAACTCGTCTGGCTTGAATCACTTCCGCAAGGTCAAAAATGTCGTTTCGAGTAAAACGCGTTTGAAGTTTTGCTTCAGTACCTGTTTTAAGGTGTAGGTGCTCCCTGTTTTAAGGTGTAGGTTCCGTAATTCTTAAGATAACCAATTGAAATTTTGGGAGCGGACTCTAGAAACATATATCAATCCAAAAATGCAAAAAAAAATATTCGATTTTTTCGACCACACAAGGTAGAAACCCCCTTAAAGTAATCTGTCTTCAGGAAAGCCATCCCAACACATTCTTAAATATCCAAAGGCCGTATATGTTTGCTATTTTTGCGACTCAGATAACATTTATATAGAAAAACAAGGGATTGGTTTTCTTATCAAACATGACCTACATACCTCATAAGTACATTTAGCCAAAATACAATATTCTTGTCGACTCCCTCTTAAGAAATGTGAACCTCCAGTTTACTATTATGATTACGCTAGTAATTCTAGTTGGGGATATAAATTCATGGCACCAAAATTGGTGAGTCTTCAGCCCCCAACCCACGGGGAACAATTCGAAACCGTTCTTAACCAATTAAATTGTCCTTAACGATAATTTACCCCCTCTAAAGAATTTAAAGATCAATTTCACCTATTGCGTGATTTAAAACAAATTCACTGGGAGTCCAGACCCCTAAATAAAATACATCAGCACCTATAAATCTTTTCTGTCCGATCAATAAAAAATATCACAAGCCTTCGGTGATCAGAGTATTCTGAGGACCACAAGGAATATGTAGAAAACAAAGAACTCGCAATTGCTTAACAGCAAACTGGAAGCCACACTTTAATATTAAACTAATAATATTAGTGCTTACTTTCTCTAAAATCTTAACGAATATTTAAAACTGGGGAGCTCTTTCGGGCGCAACACTGTCAATGGAAAAATGTAAAGTTTTGCATGTATGTCGTAAGCACAAATGGACCATAGCATCGTTAAGCATTGATAATAAGACTATAAATTATGTTAAAAACCTAAAGATTTTAGGTATTCATCTATGAACTAAAATTAAACGTTAAACAAGAAAATAAGCTAACTTCGGCCTGACGTAGTTTATATACCCTTCCAGTTTGCAATTGGAAGCGATCCATTTTAATCAAATGAAAAGAAAAACAAACAGGAGAAATGTAATGCAAAACGTTATTTTAAAATCGTTTTTCAAAAGCTATATTTAATTTTTTTATAAATCTTTATTTTAAAGTAGCTTGCTTTCACTATGATAGCAACTTTTGCTACAGATTGTTATCATTTCAGTTTACTATAATTAATATGTTCTGTTAGTTAGCCTAAAGCCTAAGTATGTATGTTTAGCTTATAACTTTTTGCAAATAGTATGTAAATAAATATATAGCTTTTTGATTTGTATAAAATTATTCTGAAATAATAAAAAATTGACATAACTTATAATAGATGAATTCATATTGAAAGAAAGTGAACTCGAATTTTTGTTCTATTCATTTTCTGATCGTTCCTTTGGTAGATTATTCGAGAGGTGTTTAACACAAATCACCATTTCAGTCAATATTATTAGCTGTCTCAGGTAATCGAATACAAAATTTCTAACATTTGTGTTGTAGACTTTTTTCCGTAAAATGATGTAGTGCAATGTTATAACAGTCTGTGGATAGGTTTAAACTAAACAATAAACCCAAGTTTACTTTCGCTTGAAACCATATGTAATAAAATCTGGTGTTATAATCTCCTTTGTTTAATCAGCTGCATTATTTGACGGAGAAATGTAACTCTGCCTAAGTATTTACAAAGAATTTCACTTCTGCCGGACCTACTTATCAACATGTGTTGGACCATTTGGAGGTTTCTTGTTTCATCGGCTCGGAGTTCTCGCTTGAGCTCAGTCCGTGACGTCAGCCTGAATGTTGGCCAGTTGGTCGCCTTTGTTTTCACTTTCAGATTCAAATTCCATGACAAATTGCACATACATAAGCCCAAGCTCCCTCCCCTATGGCGTTGTAAAATGTAAAAATCACCCAGAAATAGAGGAGTCTGCTGAGTCAAGAGCTGACCATGACCATGACCACGCGAAAGTGAGTGCAGTCTGTTTACAACTCGTCGGAGGAAGTCTGTTTATGTGTATTATAATTAGTAGATGTACCATACTATCCATCAGCTGTAGTTTCTTCCGCACTATCATGTGGTCACTCCCCCTTCAACACTGCACGTTAACACTCTTCGTGCTCGGATGCGTGACATGACGCCCCAAGTCAGTAGTTGTTGGGTGAGTGAGAAACAAATGGCTGAAAAATGATTACTTTAAATAAATCATTTACAAATAAATTAACATTTAGGATGCCAATTACTGGAAGTTTTTGAATATAGCAGATCGGTCGAAAAAACTGATTACGGAAACTAATACGAGATAAAATGTTGAACATATAGGCAAAACGGACACGAATTGGAAAAAATGGAACATTTGAACTCTGAAAGAAAGATAGTAATTTGGAAAAAGGCTCTCGTAGAAGCCCTAAGTTCCCGAGAGAAATAACAAGGAATTAAAAAAGAAATTTTACTTAAGAAAATTTACTTAAGAAAATTTTTTTTAAATATTTTCTAGTATATATGATTATGTATATATGAATATAATTCTATATACAGGATTCAGATTAACACACACAAAACTGACGCATGAACACATATTTAAGGAGACCCTACTGCAACAACGCCACTTTAACAGTACAACACATCGCCACCGACTGAACAATATACACCAAATTTGCACCTCCCTCAAAATCCCTACGCCAATCCAACTCCTGTCAGAAATCACACCAAAGAACATAATTAGATTTAATAAATTAGCAATAAAACTGAACCTAAATTAAGAATTCATAGCCTGAAGGCCATAGTTGCTCTGGCCTTAAAAATTGTAGTAAATAAATTGCATTTGTTATTATAATAAAAAAAATAAAAAAAATTCATATATAGGTATGAATATGTATATATGTATGTTTATGATTGATTAAAATCAACAAGTGATTTAATCTAGCCCTTTTGATATGTTTTAAGTAAAATAAATAATAAGAAAAATGTATACACAAAATAAATAAATAAAAATATTAGAAAAATTTATTAATAAATAAAGACACCTTGCCTCTATCCATCTCTATCGGGTTATTCCATTAAAAAGCAGTCCTTATCCCTAGGGTGAAGGGTTGGGGGATGGTTTAAAAAAAAAACATAAATAAATTAGTAAGATATTACATAAAAATGTATTTTACAAAAATTGTTAGATTACGGAGTATCTTATATGTATGTAATGTTTTCTGTAGTAAGATACATTTATCAGCTACTTGTTCTATTCATTGAATAAAAATCAAATCTTGCACATCGCTTATATTAAAAAAATTAGCATAACAATACACATTTATTTATTACTGATAAATCTTCTATAAATTGCTAAGAAAGATACACAAAGCTTTTATTTAATCGAATTTTATTATTCCTCTTCATTAAACATTTTGTAGATTACAATCGCACTGCACTTCCACATATTCTTCTAGAAATATATGCAACCGTACCTAGAGGCAAAGCTGCAAGCCAACGACCTGAATATTTGGCCTGAGTTGGAAAATTTATCACGCATACCGAGCACATATGAAAATGCACAATATTAAATATATAAAACTAAGAAAAAAGACTTTGAAAATTTCCCAAGAGTATATTTATAAAAATATACACGAAATAAATGTGTTATACATTTATCTTGAGTTCGAATGTATTATTGACCTCACTAATGGCAGCCAACACACATTAAAAAAAATGAAAACTGGGCATTTGTGGCACATCAGACTGCGTTGAGTTAAATAATTATAAGAAAATATAAAATAAATATATTTTTTTAAGCAAATTTCTATGGAAATTATTGAAAATGTGTATCAGATATTTCCATTAATTTTCCAACGCATTACAGATTTGCCTTTTATACACTTAAAACAAGCTAAAATACAAGTTCAATAATAATTTATTTAATTTAAAATATTGGAAACATTTTTAATTCGTAAATTTAAAAATATCTTTGCTCTATTGTTGTCCCGTAAGTTCGGCCTTAAAAAGTCATAAGTACAACAAAAACTTAAATTTGTAGAAAATGTATACAAATGTAATACAAATAAATACTATGTATATTTACAAGAAATTTAAAGATTATGAATTAATTATAATATTCTAATAAAAACAAATTAAATTATTTCATCAATTAACAGATGATAATATAATTTATTATTATTATTATTTTTATTGTAATAACAAATATAATTTATTTACTACAATTTTTAAAGCCAGAGCAACTACAGGCTCGATAAAATAAATTAAAAATATAATTTACCAACAATAATATGTGAATAAGCATGAAACAAAATAAAAAGTTAATCTGTAGTCTTTGTAAGTTCATGGAAAATACTACATTTCCAAGCATCGACAAATCAAGTTAAGTTGGCTTGGCTTCTGGCAAAACCCAAACCTCTTCAGCAGAATTATATTTTTCGGGCTTGGGGAGCTCTCACAAGCCGTGATATGATCGGGGAATTTTTCTGGTAGTGCAGCACAATATTTATTAAAGTCTGATGCATTTTATAAATTTAAACTAGAAGGGAAAACATAAGCAGGGACTATTCCATATTTAAAGGAAGTTTAATTTGTCAGGTTAAAACATTTTTGCTGATTTCATAAATGAATTTTAGCTTTACGTTTCGCATATACTAATAAAATTTCTTAACGGTATAAACTGAAGCTAAATAATATTAATAAGTAATATTGTCAACTTGTTAATAATTTATTTTATTAAAACTATGACTGAAACCATTTGTAATTTTATTATATTTGAAGATGGGTTCTTATAAATGCTATTTTAAAAATTATCAAATAAAAACGAATCGTTTGACTTTCATATAGCATTTGTTTTAAAAGTATTCTTGACTAGAAAACTAACTTGCCAAGGCTAAAATTGTTTGATGCTTCCGACTTATACCCAGCTACTACCTGAAATATTAACTTTACTTTTTAATATTATCTTACTCGCCTCCCAGGTTAATGAATATTAAGAGAATAAATAATTTATGTGACCTGTTTTGATGTCTTATATATATTTATGTTATAAAGAATTAATATATGTTGATATTATATAATGTCTGAAATTCTTATAAACATATATTGATAAAAAGTTCGACTTTGTATAATTTTGTATGTGGGCATATTGATTTTTTGTTAACGTTATTAAACTTCTCAACCCGTTCCACTTGTACTTTACAGATTTCGAAACACCGAAATTGGGCCACATAGCTTAAATAATTTGTACACCCACAATTTAAGTGCGATGCACTCAATTTTTTACACTTGTCGAATATTTTCGCAGACCCATACGCTTTTCTGACTTAGTGATGACCCCAAAAAGCTGACGATGGGGTTTTACCGATGTCAGCGGTATACTTTGGGCGTTGGGCTGATCGCGCATTTAAGCCAGAATTAAGACAAAAACGAAGAATAGTTACAGCCATTAAACTTCCACTTTGTGCTAACTGGACAGATTGTTCAGCTATATAAACTAGCCGGCGGCTTGGGATTGGCATCAGTCACCTTTGGTAACTACAATCAGTCAAACCAACTCCCTTCAGCCTCCAGCTCCAACTCCAATCATCAAGATGAAATCCTTCGTGTGCATCGCCCTCATCGCCTTCGCCGCCGCCGCCCTGGCTTCCCCCACCAACGTGGCCTCGTCCAGCGCCACCGCCGGAGCCACCGGAGTGAACACCCAGAACTCCGAGCTGGAGGGCCAGGGCTTCGGTGACCTGACCCGTCTCCGCAAGTCTGCCTATGGCTCCAGCTCCGGCGGCTATGGCGGCGCCAGCGTGCCAGCTCCTCCCTGCCCCAAGAACTACCTGTTCAGCTGCCAGCCCAACCTCGCCCCAGTGCCATGCAGCGCTCCCGCTCCCAGCTACGGATCCGCCGGTGCCTACTCCTCCCCGGTGGCCTCTTACATCGCCCCCACCTACGGCGTCCCCCAGCAGCAGCTCTACAGCGCCGCCTACGTGCCCCAGAACTTTGGCTACCAGTACTGAGCATCGGCCCGCCACAGCTACAGCCTGATCCCCGACCACGGACCATGAACTCCACTGCTGAGATATAAAAAAAATTATGGATAAAAAATTTTACAAAAAATATTTATTGCAAATTAAAATTCAAAAAAAGAAATTATAAACAATTGTTTTTATTGAACCAGACTTGAAAAAAATGCAACCAGCAACCTTTGAGGTTAAATTCAAACGTTGTGCTTACATACATAGATAGATCATAATTCAATAACTTCGATTTATGTCATGAAAAACCGACGACTATATCATATTCATAGCTGCCATTTCATATGATAACGAAATTGTATTATTATTACATGTCTGAAACAATAACGAATCCTTTTGGGAGCCGAGGTTTAGATACCCTAGAAGCTTGCGTTTGGATCATGGGGCCAATAAATTGCTAATAAAATTTTAAAACTTTGACAGACTTGTTCGGATTTTCCCAATATTTTATCTTTTTTTAATTCAGGTTTTTATGTAGAGTAGAATTATATGACTTTCGTCAATTATTCGGTTTTTGGATTTCATATACAACCAGAACCCCTTACATATGTACATATGTGCATTATGGGGATTGCAAAATCGATATTTTTATATGAACATTTTTAGGGCAACTAACCCAAGTCAACATAAGGGTTTTCTGTGTTAACCCTCTCAGCCCATAATTAAAATTAGCCGGGATACAATTTTTTTCCAACAGATATGTATTTGCCGTTATTCAAAGATGAACTGACGAAAATTTCAAAGTCCTTGGCGTCCTGGTTCGATAGTTACAGGATTGTAGACAAACATCATTTACTTAACTTTATATATTTATATATCCACCTAGTTTTACAATACAATAAATATTTATTGTATAAAATAAAATAAATAAATATTTATTTTATCAGCACTTTTCCCGCGAAATGTTTTTTCATACAACTGCACAAAAAACGTAATTTAAGTTACAAGTAACTTATTATTACAAGTAACTTATATTTGGTTGCAGAAAACATTAAGCAAGATGTTGGAAAAAAGGGCGAACCAAAAAAATTTTAATTCCAGGTGACTGGGGCTTATTTCTACAATGTTGCCTGTAGGCAACAAATGGGCTGAGAGGGCTAATGTTTTTTATGTACAAAATTCAGCACGTTAAATACAACAATTTTTAAAACTTAAATTTTCTTAAATTTAAAATATAAATATAATATTTATATATAAATTTGTATATTAATTATGGCTTGATTGATTCAGTTTTTGGTGTTGATTAAGAATGTATATTATGTTTGTCTTCCCTTTCAACATTATAAAAAATAATTTAGGAATATTTAACTTTGTTGATTTAAAAATTAACACACTTGGCTCATGACATATACATATATAGTTATTTTTTATTTAAAATTTTATCATCTATTTTAAAAATATCATTTTTTTCTAAATTTAGAGACAAATAGCACATATGAATTGCATACACTACATGAAAAATAATATAAAATATAATAATATTATATAATATATATACCATCATACACACACACATATATGTACAGATATTTTCTACTGCTTAAATAAACTATTGATTTATTTCTGTATGTGTAAATTATATACATAAATCTTTTATGCTGTGTACTTTTATAAATTAAGGTGCAAATCACTTAGTAACATTTACCTAGATTCTCAACATTAAAAAAATGGCTGATATAGGGAAGCATAAGCTCAGTTTATGCTTGAACCAGCCAAAAATTATTGTCGTTTTTGGCATTACGGCGCGGAAGAATACGAAAAGATTGCGACACATCCGAAAAGAAATGAACGAACTAATTAACAAGCAATGCAGAAAAGAAAAAAGTGCAAACGCTTCTGTAATACGATATCTGATCCAATGAAATGGACAGACACTCAGAAAAATAATCGCTTTAAAATTTAAATCAGAAGAAGTTTTCATATTTTGTAAAAAACTTCTTACTTCTTGTATATATGTACATATGTATGTATAATATTTTTACCTAATTAAATTATTAAATATTATTAATATATTTTATATTGTATTTGTATTGTATTAATGTTAGTATTATGGGACAGAAACGAATATTTATGGTGGATGGGTGCTGATACAGCTACAGCCGTATATATCCAGAGCTTTTCCTTATCAAGAGCCGAATTTCGACTAACTTTCCGTTTCCCGATTTATAAACACTAATAATTTTTTTTTCGAAAATGTTGTATTAAGTCAATCTATATTTTTGGTTCTGTTCTTCTAATTAAAAAAATAAAATATGTATGTAAATATGGAACATTTCCTGAGTTCAGAGATTTTTTATTCTGAGTGTAAGTGTCGGTAAACCTAACCTAAGTGTCGGTAAAACCAACCTGCACTGACCTTTGCGGGTCTAGTTCCTGCCCCTTTTACTACCTACCTTTGAATCTCAAACTAATAGATACCCACTGGAACCCTATCAGCGGCGGGCTAATGAATTTACGGTTTACCAATTCTATGCTCATTTTTATTCAAATGTTTAGAAGTATTTTGTTATGATTCATAATAAATTATTCTATTTTCCGTACTACCAGAATATTCCAACCGTAAGTGTAAGTCTAAATTAAATTTAATGCCAACCTTCTTAGCGTCTAGATCAGATTTCTTTTAAAACACAAATCTTAAAAAAACTCTTTAAAAATTAAGACGCTCTTCAGCTTCCCCAAATGTAAGAGTATTATTTAAAAATGTCATTATTTATGCTTAAAAGCAAAGCTATTCGTTATTGCTAGTTTTCTTCTATATATTCTCAACTTAATTCTCTATTTTATTTTCAATTAAAAGACAAATAAAATAAGCGAATCAAGAGCTTATCTGAAAAGGAAAGATCTGCTGAAATCACCCAAACCAAAAATACTCAAATTTATGCTTCAATAATCGGTTATCTTTATTCAAGGATCGAATAGGCCAGTCAACTGCATTTGGACTCCTTACAGTTCCCGGACGAAGGGAACGGCATACTGGGGCACGTACTGCGAGTAGGCGCCGGCAGATCCGTAAGATGGAGCTGGAGCCGAGCAGGGCACGGGCTGCAGGGAGGGCTGGCAGCTGAACAGGTAGTTCTTGGGGCACGGCGGGGATGGGATGGAAGCGGGAGCCGAGTACGCAGGAGCAGCTGGTGCCGAGTAGGCTGGGGCAGCAGGTGCCGAGTAAGCCGGGGCAGCGGGAGCAGAGTAAGCCGGGGCAGCAGGAGCAGAGTAAGCCGGGGCAGCAGGAGCAGAGTAAGCCGGAGCAGCAGGAGCAGAGTAGGCTGGAGCAGCAGGTGCCGAGTAAGCTGGAGCAGCAGGAGCAGCTCCGTAGCTGCCGTAAGCAGAGCGCGACACACGGATGTTCTCGGCCAAGGGTGCCGGGATGAGGATGCCCTGAGTGGGCTGCAGCTGGATGGTCTCGGTAGAGACGGCGGCGATGGCCAGAGCGGCGACGATGAGGAATTGACCGATGAAGGATGCCATGGCTGAGGGTTCTGTAGCTGTCTCTACTTGCTGCTGAAGTGGCGAACGAAGGCTGTTGACTGTTGGTTGAACTCCGGCAGCCAACCAACTTTATAGCCCACTGCGAAAACGTCGATCCCACTGAACTACAGAGTCAGCGAGCTGCCCAAGAAATGCACATGGAAGCAGCGGCGAAGTCCCAAAAACTGCTGACGCTCCACAAGCTGGGAGTAGGGTGTAGGGTGGTGTGGTGCCTAGTGTTCAGTGCCGGACATTGGCTGCATTCGCCGCCAGTGGCCGAGATGTCGACGTTCTGGCTGGTAGTGGCCTCCATTTTGATGACCTTAAATGTGAGCTGGCTTCCTCCCTTCGCCCAAGCCACATCCGCATCGATGTTCCAGTTTCTAGAGCGACCCAATCCCAATGCCGAAGGCGATCAGAGCTGGTCTCACCTGCTGCCCACCAACTTCTACTCCGAGATGAATCAGCAGTACTACAGGCGCTTTCGACGACACGGAAGCAAGCAGGGAGTACAGCGGCGACGTCACCAATTTGAATATGCTCAATATATCTGAAGAGAAGCAGTACTCTCTCTTGAATAAAAAATTAGAGTGATTAAAAAATTATTGTTGTTTTTCAAAAAAATTCAAAATCTATATCAAATAGTTGTGTAGATTTAGAGGGGCAACAGTATAAATAACTAAATATAGTAAAAATAATAAAAGATATTGTAGAAAACATTTATGTTTTGGATCTTTGGATCTTTGTATTCTGACTAAATATATTTGCTTATCTAAAAAGAACACAACTTTTGTAATTAATAAAATAATAATATGAACATTAATTTGCAAGATTTTCCATACTGAATAAAAACTAAAGTAAAAAAAAATTAATTTCTTCTTATCTTTTTAATGTATTATTTAGAAATGAAAAGGAGTAGCATAAAATCTATAAAATCTAATATAAAATCTATTTTGTCATAACCTACACAAAACTTATATCAAACAAAATAGCAATCCGGAGATGAAATAAACAAAAAAACTATTTTTCAATTTCAATTCAATTAAATATCTATTTTTATTCTATTTTTATAAGTAAAGCAATCGCTATCGAAGCTTGTAATAACAGTTATTCCCCCGTTTCCGCTCCTACCGTAGCCTATCGATAACCCATTGGCATAGAGGGCAGCAGGGCGCATGACTGCGGTGTGTTTTGACGTCACTAGGACATCAAGGACACAACAAACCCCTCAAACCCTAAAGGTGAAATGCAACCAACGAAATAAGCTGAAAACTCGATTGGATTAAAGTTCAGCAATGAAGCTAACCCTGCGACGTTACTCTTGGGTGCTGATGTTCCAGTTTGCTCTTCTGGGAGTGGACCTGTTCTTTAACGCCTTCGGACCTTCCCTAGCAAGGAATCGCTTGCAGACCGCCATATTCTTCTTTGTGTGAGTAGTTGAGAGTCGCTCGCTTGCATTTAATGGGTACTGACTGCACCAAGTTACTGTCGTCGCAGCACCCAGGACGTCCTCATCATTGCGGAATATCTTCTGTTCGCACTGGCCCTGCATTCCACCTGCGTTTACCAGGTGGGCGCCTCGCACATAATCCTGCGCCATTGCAAGCTCTTTCTGGCCAGCATAACCATCTATTTCCTGCTGTCCGCATCCCAGCACTTCTGGATCGTGTACCAGTACAGCCAGCCGCCTGATGGCGACGATGGCCACCAGTGGCCCCTGGGTCTGATTGCTCTATCCGTGAGCCAACGCATTAGTAAGTTACTATACTATGGATCATCCCAAAAACGAGTTCTTAAATGCTTCCCCTTTCTTCCACAGTGTCGGTTTTCTATTATTACAGCTCCAAGTCGACCGCACTGACTATGGCGGATCCTCGATTTAAGGAGGAGCATCTTGACTGGATTGCAGAGCAGTTGGGCAATAAGTAATTTACGCCACAAAACATATTGCCCTGTATAAGCACAAAGCACATGTAATAAATGTAAATAAAGGTCAGATAGTTGTTGGAAAGGGAAAAGTGTGTATACTTAAACTTATTAGGAATGGTCGATAAATAAATTCAAGTAATATTCACCCCATATATTTTTAAACTACGATAACATTTGTATTTCATTATAATTTGTAAATATTGCAGAGGCTTTAATAATTAATAACCATCATTACATTAAAATAGATTACACTCATTAATACATCATATATACACTTGTTTTGTAGTAAGCACCATGTCTCGTATATTGTTCATACTTAAAAAAACCTAGCCTAGAAAACAATTGGATAAAGCTTAGTCCATTCAGGAGGATGGCATAGAGGGGTCTAGCCTAGAGTTGGTCCCTTCTTAGCTACGTTCCCGTATAGCGGAATGGCACACCAAAAAGCTTCTCCCAGCCCTGACCGATGGCATTCAAGCAGCGCTCGGCGTTGTCATGAGTTTCAAAGTCCAACTGCCACATCTCGCACTTATTTTCCGTATCGTCAATGAAGTTTATATGATATTTATCGTCCGTAGCAGGCTCCACGTCCACCAAATTGCTCATCGGCTGGCTGAGACTAATTTCGGGTATGGCCTCCTCCGGACTTTTCTCTCTAAAAAGCCACGCAAATTTCCCATTCCCTGAGAGGTACAAATGCGACTCTGTGATCATAAGTAAACAGGGCACAAAGCTTTTCTTTTGCTGGTCACAACTCCACTGGCAGCTCGGCAGCAAGGCACACATCCTTAACGGCTCACCGAGGACCGAGGATGGCAACTGGTGTGTTGGGGGTTCGGTCTTGAGTTGACACTGCTCTGGCAGATTGTGTTCTATGAAGAGAGAAAAGAATTATGTTAATGATATTCTTGAAAAAAAACACATATTCTAGCTCATATTAAAAATGCAGGTAAAATATTGTATGTATCTCCACTTACCTTGCAAGTGAAGAAGTAGGCTTTCTGTTCTCAGCATGTCGTGCAGAAATAACGCAAATATTCCCCAATCTTTAAGGGCAAAGGACAAACCCATTTTCCAGGGCAACACCTCTATGGCCATTAGCCGATCCAAAGGCACACAGACAACCTGCCTTAGCCACTTGGACACATCGTCTTGGGGTGGGGCAAAGGAATCCATAAGGTACAATTCACTGGTGGACACCACCACAATCCCTTGGCCCAGGGCCTGGGTAGATTTATTGTAGATGCAACCCTTGGCCAGCCACGAGAAGTGCTCTCCTTGCTTTTTAAACTTGCACTGATAAAAGTAAAGTTTCAGGCGATGATCTATCTCGTTGAAGTTTCTGTAGTTGAATTTGTAGGGCTGAGTGGCTTCTGCTGAATCAATCAACTTCTTGGCGCTAGACATCAGTAGATTCGTTGATTGGAAGACGGATTTTAGGCCTGACAGGCTGCCATTGGAGGAGGAAGGCTCAGGAAGAGCCTCTGTGTTGCTGCTGCTGCCTCCCAATGATTCGGTGAGCTGAGAACTCTGCTTATCCTTGCTCTGCTGCTCATAGCTGGTGCATATGCTGTCCGTTACGGAACCCGAGGAGCTGCTCTCTGTCAACTGAATGTGTGCCACAGCGGGAGCCGAAGGAGCTGCAGCTGGGAGTGGGGGTGCCTGTTGCTGTGCCCTTAGTTCTCCGAACTCGCGCTCGATGAAACTCTCCGATGGCATCTTCGCACCATCGCTGCTGCCGCCTTCTAGTTGTGGTTCCATGGAGGTCTTGCGGCTGGCACTTCGCACACAATTGGGATCAAGCACCTCTATGCTGGACTGGCTCGGATTGGAGATAATGTCCACATCGCTCTCGTTGGCTCGAAACTCCAAATCGCGATCCGTGTTCGAGCTACCCACCACTGACTGGTTGGAGTCGAAGGAGCTCTGCGAGTTGCTTATCTTCGAGCACGAACTGCTCTCGTTTAACGAGTTCGCCGAGCCTGGGGTTAGCGGAGAAAATTTTAATGAATCATTTATTTTGGTTTCTTTTTTTGGTTTTTTGCAATTTCTAATGGAAGCAGCATTGCTCGCGATCTTTAATAATGTAAAGTACTTTTTGCAGTTAAATTTGGACAAAACCTAGTTAAGCAATTTTGTTAGTTCCAAACCAATGATGAATGTTAGCCTGCTGCTTCCTATTACCATAAAACAAAAGGCCAAATGCAAATTGTTTTGTTAGGCAAAAATTAAGAAAGTAAAATGAATTATATACTAATTGGCATATTAACTTCTTATTGTGATCCTACGCTTGGGTGTATTTTTAGCGTTCGTTACCCTGCTTTGGCTGGCCACTAAAGTGTGTTAATTAATTTTGTACATTACAACCATTTTTTTTGTTATTGTTTCCGGTTGGTAGGTGAGAGAAAAGTACAAGGGAACAATATGTAAATATACAGAAGTTAGATATTGGTATTTGCCATTTCACGATTTGTGTTTGCATGCAAAAGAAAGAAGAGAGAAATACAAATTAAATAATAAATGCTCAGTATTAATGTCCAAACATAAACTTAAAAATACTAAAGTGCAGAGAAACTCAATGAAATGCATTTGAAACCATAAACTTGGCACTACACATAAAAAGTCCTTTAAAGTGTTCCAAATCTGATCAATAAAAAGATATAGACTGGCCAAAGACTTGCCAATGCTGTTGCTATCCTCCTTGCTGGCCGCCACTACAGGCTGCTGCCTCACTGCCACCACTTCCTCCACAATCAAAGCTGGCGAAATTTTTGGCTCTGATGCCACTTCCACCGATGCTTTATCCAAGGATGTGGACAAGTCCGTAACCTCGGCCACATAGACGCTGCGGCAGTCGGGACAACGCAAGTCTACGGGATTAATCAAGTTTTAAAGTGTATATACGAGTATATATAAAACATAGTAATAGCCATACCCTCCGTTTTATATCGTTTGCTCTTCTGTTCAATCGTAAACTGAATTAGACAATTCACACAGCGATATATGCTTATATTCATTTCGGTGAGATCGCGCTGAGCGAGAATGTCGCGCAGTTTCTTTTCCAGCTCCTGACACAACGTATTCTCCACACAATATATCCGCTCCTGTTTATCCTTTCGCATCGTGTCGAAGTTGATTCGCAAAGTGTTTGATTTTAAGCGCTCACATGACTCCAGTATTTTCAGACTCCATTTGGTTTTGGTCCTAATAAAGAAGACATTTTTGTTATTATTTGTTTTTTTTTTCCTGAAATTTCAGTGCCGGAGATATTCTTTTTCAACAATAGAATGAAAATCTGGAGGTTTCGCTACAGAAAATCATAGATTTTTAAAGACTGTCCCTCTTCCTTAAGTCTCTTCTTCCTTTTGTCTCTCTTTCTTCTGTCCCTCTTCCTAAGTCTTTTCTTTCTTTTGTCTCTCTTTTAGTTTTCCCTCTTGCTATTGTCTCTCTCTTTTGTTGGCTCTCTTTCTTTTGTCTTTCTTCCTTTTGTCTCTCTTTCTTCAGTCCCTCTACCTTAAGCCTCTTCGTCCTTTTATCTCTCTTTTAGTTCTCCCTCTACCTTTTGTCCCTCTTTTAAAACCACACACAATAACAATAACGAATCACAAATACATCATCACTCACCGTTCGCTTAAAGTATCCTTTTCGCGAATAAAGTTTGAGGATATGGTGAGGAACAAGGCCTCGCTGGGCTTTTGCTCATGATAAACGATATATGTCTCCTCGTCAGGTTCCGCCTCAGATACTGCAGGATATTGAAATATTACATTTAGATTGAAATGATTGCTAATAACGACTCACCTGGATCTTCATCCTCAGCCGTATTCGAGCTGCTCGCATAAAGATTTAGCAACTCGGTGTGCTTGTCAAGCGGTGGTGGCTCCTTCTTCACCGTTGGCGCAGGATCAATAGTGTTATTTTCAGCGCTCTCATACTTGGTCTCGTCACCTTCGTCGCAGGTCTCGTAAATGGTTTTATCAGCAGACTCGTTTGCTTCCGCATCCGACTTGATGGGCGTCAGAGTATTGTCGATATGGGAACTTAGTTGGTGTGTGTTTGTCGGCGTGGAGCTGAAGACCTCCACCGGCGGTGAGGTGGAAAGCTCACCAAAGAACTCGTTAAACTGTTGGCGTGCCTCGTTGCGCTCCGCCTCGGTGGGCTCGATGCCTAGCATTAATTCGGCTTTGCCAGTTTTTAGCCATTCGTCGCCGTATGTGAGACGAAGGGTTTCGATTTGTTTCTTCGTTTCCAAATGTGAGGAATCGGTTGTACTCTCTGGTCTGATCGCTGCGACTTTAGCCTTGGGAACAATGACATCTCCAGGCTCTGGCTGCTCCTCTATTTCGACTGTCCTAATGCGATTAGAGCTTTTTCTGGAGATCTGCGAGGTGTCCATGGTCTCCGACTGTTCTGCCTCCGATGAATAATCCTTGCCCCTGATCGAGATAGAGCGTTGAGAGCCGAAACTGGAGAACTGGGAGCCATCGCTGGTGTTAATTGAAGCACTAGAGCTGTTAATAGATACGGAGCTACTCCTGGGCAGTCGATGGCTGTTAACAGAGCCAATGTAGCGCCACTTTTGACTACCCGTCAGGCTCTTCTCTGCCTTTGAGAGTGGCTCAAAGTCCAGAATAAACTTGACGGTGGCAGAGTTCTTGTTTAGATACTGTGCCGTTGCCTGCCGATGCTTCGGATTGCAGGCCATTGGATTTCCTTGTAGGTTCAATATGGTCAGCGTAACCAGAGCACTCAGAGGCAGCAGTTGCGAGTGCTCCAGCAAACAGTTGTCCGATAAATCCAGATTGTTTAATGCGTCCAGCTTGGCCACATCCAGCAGCTCTTCCACAAAGTTGTTGCTGATGTTTAGGAGCTGGAGCCGCTTGCAAGCCTCCATGTGGAACTGCGGAACATGCGTGAGACAATTGTAGCTTATGTCCAAGGTCTTCAGATGTGGCAGCCACTTGATAGCGGCCACGCTGGTCAGTTTGTTGTGCCTCAAGCTAAGATGCTGCAGGTGCTGGGCGAACTCCAAGGCCGTGTCTACGCTGCGCAAGCTGTTGTAGCTGAAGTCTGCCGATTGCAACTCGTTCCACACGAAGCCATTCGAGTTATCGCCGCCACAGCGCGTGATTATGTCGTCCACACTGGACAAGCTCTTGATGCAGATCAAATGCTGCAGCTGACCGCGCAACGGTTGGATGCCGACCACCTGGCCAATATTGATTTTGTGCACTTCCAGTCGCCTCAAAGCCCTAAACTTGGCTATGTCAATGGCGCCCTCAAAGTGCAGCTCGCTGGGGAAGTAGGTGAGCTTGAGCAGCGTTGTTTTTTGAACAAAGTCGTGCAGCAGTTGCAGGTCGGGGAAGACGCTGGACTTGGCATTGATGGATTTCACCACCTGAAAGGACACCTGATTCTGGGAATGGGAGCCAGCGCCAGCGCCGATCTCAGTGTCAGCAATCAAAGTGAAGGAGTCGTTCAGCGCCCTCAAGAGGGAACCTGTGGAGAGAAACGAGAGGAAATAAGTAAGCTAATGCGGATCAGCCAGGGCCCGCATGCATGCCCCACCTGATAACGTCAGCGTAAACTCCGAGCTTAGTATTTTGTCGCCATTCTGGCGCATCAGGTTGGCCAACTCGGTGATTTTCTGCGGATCCATGATGCCACCCAATCCGACGCGATGAATGACTATAAAATTAAATTAATTAATTTAGGCATTGATCAGAATCCCAGGCAAGTGCGTTGTGCAGCAGATCGATTCTCAACACTAATAATATACACTAATATCTGCAGCCGTGGAGGAGACAACAAAGAAAAATATGTATGACGACGTTAGAGGGGCGTTAGATTGACGCACCAGTTTTATATTTATTCTGTGGTTTCAAGCGGCTGCGGGATCATTGTTTTCCGTCCTTGGTCGTCTGTGTGGTTAACAGAGGCGTAGAATTACTCTACTTTATTCCACTTTTACAATGCAAAAAAGTTCGTCGTTTGTTATGTGTCTTCTTCTTGCCTTTTTCGGCAGTCACAGGCAAACGGCTTAGGGGTGGTGGGGCTGTTAGAGATGGCACTATCGATTAAAAATAGGTGTACGGATTATATTGGAAAAACGTCACAAATGATGTCAAAATACATTTATTCGAAACTATGAAATTGTATTCATCAAACTTTAAAGCATTAATATTGTATTTGGTTCAGCTGCATTATTTTTACCTATCGGAGTTGGTAAGTGGTTACCACGTGAAAAATCTATTTGTCGCTAAATCCACCTTGGATAGTAAGTATAGTATATTTATTGATCAAAATTAGAGATATTGAAATTTACGGACACAAAGCCCTTTACCAGGATCCATATCCATTTCTGAAAAAAAATGTGTCCTTTCTTAGTATTCTTTTGTTCAGCAGAACACACTTGATCACTGATTACTGATCCATTACCGATTGTATTGTTCTGGTGAACGCAGCATCAATTGCTGCAATAGAAAAGTCGGGAAATTATCGGAGCTGCATTGGGCTATAGATGAAATATACTACTTCATAAGCACATAACATTAAAAAAGAATCGAATTAATTTTTTTTCGTCTTTATTAATCCATACGAAAATTCGATGGATCTATCAAAAAAGTTTGTTCCTGAATTGTTGTGTTCTGAGGGAGAGTGGGATGGTTTTAACCCTTGAGTGCTGCTTCAAGCTCATTGTTAGCCAGTAATTCCTTTATGATGTCCAGTCCGCCAATCAATTCGCCCTTTACGTACACCTGCGGGTACGTGGGCCAGTCGGAGAAAGTTTTTAGGCCCTGGCGCACCTCTTCATCGCCCAGAATGTCAAAGGTTTCATACGGCAAACTATTGCAGAAATTGTTTCCAATTAAAAAATGTGACATGGAATAAACGACTTAGCCTTACTTTGTTTCGTTTACAATCCCAATGAGTTGCTTGGAGAATCCACAGCGCGGACCAGTCCGGTCGCCCTTCATGAATATCATCAACGGAGCCTTGTTGATCAAGGCCTTTAAGCGCTCCTCCAGCGTTTGACCAGTGGCCGCCGCACTACTAGCACTTTCGGCCAATTTCTTAGATTTGCTACTAATGGCGGCAATGTCCACACCATCGACGCGGTCCACTGCCGAGCCCTTCGCAAAGAAGATGACTGTGGGGACAGCTTCGATCTGGAATAGTAATTTTGGTTAGTCGGGGTTCTACGGGCACACAAGACTGTTGATGACTTACTTGATGCTTCATGGAAATCTCTGGGAATTGTTCGGCATTTAGACTGATGAATTGCAGTTTGTCGCCTGTTATCTTGGACAGCTCCTCCAGCGCATCTTTTACCTGACCACATTGCTCGGCCCAATCGGCAGCAAACAGGACCACGGTCGTCTTGTCCGCATTTATGAGCTTCTGGTATTCCTCGGCTTCAGTCACGACCACAACGGGCATTTTTTACTTGTATTTTAATTAAATTTGCCGTGAAAAATTAAGTAAATTGAATAAAAAAGCAGGCCGATTATCAGCTGTGCTTAGTGCTGTGAAGTGGCTATTGCTCGGCAGTGTTGATAAGCGAAAATATTATTTGCAGTATTTTCGTGTGCAGACAGTATTAATTTCTTTCTACTTGCAGTATCTTTGAGAGTGACAGAATTAGATTTCTTTCTAAATATTTATAGCTTAGCGGATTCACAATTACAGTCATGCTGCTATATTATTATTTTTGTTATGCTTGCTATGCTTTATTTGTCATATTAGATTAAAAGGAATTTTATTATCGATCCGTTCGTTGATATTGTACTCAAGCTAGTATATTTTTCAGCGACAAGCGATATACTTTCACAGCTATCGCACGGTCACGCTGGCTGCAACACGTGCAGGCCGCATTCAATACACACAGCACAATAATTTTCCGCAAATTAAAGTTGAATTAGCCGAACAATGGTAACGCGCAAGAAGCCAGTCAAGCGCAGCGCCGAGGCGGCGGCTATCGAGAACGACGAGGATGAGGCGGCAACACAAGCCAAGGTGCCCAAGGAGCTGCTGGTCGTCGCCCAGGAGGTCAAGATAGTCCGGGCCCTCGCCTCTAACGATGTGGCCCAGCGTAATCGCCAGGTCCGCAAGTTACGAAAGTGGTTCAAGCTGCGAGCCAGCAGCTCATATCCCTTTACCGAAGAGGACTTCATGCGGATCTGGAAGGGTCTCTACTACACCATGTGGATGTCGGACAAGCCGCTCGTCCAAGAAGAACTTGCCGAGGAGCTGGCCCAAATGGTGGACAGCTTCGGCGGTAACACGACCTGCAGCTTAGCCTACTTCAGTGCATTTATGCGCACCATGTGCCAGGAGTTCTTCAGTATCGATCAGTGGCGCATGGATAAGTTCCTAATGCTCGTCCGTCGCATGCTGCGGTACACGCTGCGGTTGCTCAAACAGAGCAAGTGGTCAGCGGAGCTGATCAACTCATTCAACAATCGTATGCAGCAGTCCGTCCTTTCCGAGCAGCCCAAGAGTCGCGGCATCACCATGCACTATCTGGATATATTCTTTGAGGAACTGGCGAAGGCTGCCGATGGCGAGATTACTGCCGCCCAGGTGAATATCTTCTTGCGTCCCTTTGTCAACTACGTGGCCACGCAGCGCGATCCCAAGCTGGTGGCCCAGTGCCGGACAAGAGTGCTGTACCACCTGCTGTATCAGAGCGACTTGGGACGGGAATACAGCGAAAAGTACAATGCCTGGAAGCTTATGGGTTTCCCCACGGCCTCTATTGATGACATTGAAAAACTAGATTCTGGCTTTGATGAAGAAGAAGATGAGGTCAACGCGGACGAAGAGACCCCGCGGACAACTTCTCTTGATCCCCGGGCGGGCAATGTGGACGTGCATATGCCAGAGCTGCCCCTTAACGCAGATTGCGTGCTTGATGAGCTGCAGACCCTGATCCGCACGAACGAGTTCAACAGCAAGAGACGCAAGGCCTTGCGCAAGCTTATCCAGATTTTTGAGACCTATAAGGGCGGCGAGTTCCCATTGGGTGTGCGTACCATGCCCAAGGTGGAAGGCCAGACTTTGGCCGAGATGGTAGAACAGAAGGTGGCCGACATCGAGAAGATGGAGGACGAAGTCTATGGCACCGGACGGAAATTAAAAAAGCTCAACAAGTCGAAGCGAAAGCGGCTTCTGCAGTCTATCAATTTTGAGGAGGTGGACGAGCACAACTATGACGATGTCATTGGGAAGGCCCTGCCACCAGAGCTGCAAAAGAAGGTCAGGCACAATGCAAAAGTGCGTTCCAGCATCAACAATGCCTGGGTGGTGGAAAATGTCAATGAGCAAGATGGAGAGAAGAAAAAGGGCGATGCCAAACCCAAGGTAAATAAAGCGAAAAAAGACGAGCAGCTTAGTGCCAAGAAAACAGAGCAGACGAAGCCCAAGAAGGGAGAACAGGCAAATCCTAAGAAGGAGAAACAGACCAAGGCTCATAAAGATGAGCAGTCCCATCCAAAAATAGAAGAGCAGCAGCCGAAGCAGCACAAAAAGGATGAACAGTTGAAGACTGGACCGGACCCCACGCCTAAAATTGAGCCGGAAACCCAAACAATGACTGCCGGACCGGCAGAAAAAGAAACACCCAAGACAACCGTAAAGTCAGCCAACGGCTGGGACGCCCCCTTGGAGCATGGAGAGCAGGAAATCTTCGTTCCCTCGCGTAAGCAACAACTGAAGCAGGCCAACAGCAAACTGTTGCAGAAGTCTTCGAATAAGACGCCAGTGGGGCGACCTCAGTTTACCACTCCACAGCCGGTGGGTAGTGGCAAACGCGTGAGGATCATGACCAAGTGCAACAGCGAGTATACCAAGAACGACTACAACCGCCAATTGAAGCTGTCGCCCCAATTACCGTACGACGCTGACCGCTTGCCCGGTAAGAGTGCCCTCAAGCCGCACGTTCTGCCGGGCCCGATTCATCCTAATTTCAAATCAAAGCGCCTTTTCAACGACACTCTGTGACATCGCATGGAATGGGCGGGAATGGGGCTGGGACTGGATGAGGAACAGGAGCATTAAACATAATAATATATCCCCAGAAGTGCTATACTCCGGCTCTCCAAAAGATATCTGATGATTTTACGCTCCATAAAATGTCTTTGGAGAATAAGGAAACAGCTCTCCTCCTCACAAACATGTCTTATGGGGGTCCCATATACAGTCTTAACGTTCTTGATTTGTGCGCAAAGCTTTCTTCCAAGAAATACGTTTATAACATTAATAATATAAACTATTTTAAATATAAATGGATGTATATTACTTTTAGCTGCTTTAACTTGGCAATGTTTGATTTTTTTTTTATAATTTGCTACTATTATGAGATTCGCATAAGACATGTGCTTAACGTCATCCCTTAACCTCTTAGTAGATACAATTACATCTTAATGTACCATTGCTTGTAGGCCATTTTATGTTCAAGCTATCCTCCAAGTTGATATTGAAATAAAAGCAAACGTAGTATATGTAACATGAGATATAAAGTACTTGGACTTATTTTATTTCAAAGGGAGTCCGGTTGTAATCTTTACTCCCTTGCAAAAAGGTAAATTAGATTTAGTAAGTAGTCGGCGGCGCATCGATGGAGACAAATGCAACCCTATATATGTACATATTTACGTATCTTCAGGTAGTGAATGTACATATTTATGCCGAAACTGGTATTTGAATTTACTTTCTAAAAATAAAAATAACTTGGGTTTGAATAAAAAAGCGACCTAAAATAGTATACTTTAGTGTGCAAATAATTGTTTTCTATATTATTAATTTATTTTAATTAATGAAAACAGATACAAAATTTAAATTGATTTTTGAGCCAAAAATTAATGAAAAGAAATCATTGTTTTATAAGTTTTATTTATTTTTATCACAAGTAATGATTATTTAATATTTTTATACCCTTGCAGAGTATTATAATTTTAGTCAGAAGTTTTCAACGCAGTGAAGGAGACATTTCCGACCCTATAAAGTATACATATTTTTAATCAGCATCAACAGCCGAGTCGATCTAGCCATGTCCGTCTGTCTGTCTGTCGGAACGAGCCGGATCGGACGACTATATCATATAGCTGCCATAGGAACGATCGGAAATTTTTGAGAAAAAAAATTGTAACTATTATTTAAAAATCATATACATATGTTTATTAGGCAAACATAACATAACATTTAAGTAAACGATAAATTAATGTCTAAATTTTATTAATTAATTAATTTATACTATTTAGATAACATTAATCCAGAAGTCCCAAATAGGTTTTACTTCAAAAAAGAAATTTCCGTAAAATTAATCGGTAATCCGTAATTAATATTGTAGCTTTATTTAGCTGGGTCTACTTAAAGTTTTTATGTATGTGTAGCCTTGAATATAAAACTCAAGGTACATATATTTGACACTTTCATCGGTTTTTTTTATAATATGGTAAATAAACTTGTTTTCATTTTATTTCATAACTATGAGTTAGAAAAAAAATTAAAAAAATGATGATGTCCCGTGCGACAGTGATGCAAAGTCAATTTAAAAAAAAGTATACGATCTTTTTGCTTTAAGACAATAACATTATTAAGATAAATGATGGCACAACATTTTAAAATTAGACTCATTAAAATATTCCTTTAGGTTTCGCTAAACTTTGACTTTGAACGGTAGGCCGACAAAACTAGTTCAATTTTTTGTCCCGTGCGACAGCGGTAGTTTTTTGCAATTATCTTGAAAATGAAAAGTTGGCCGAACTCAACTTTTTCACCAATAATAGAGCTATGGAAGAGTAATAATATAAACCTACTCGCCAAATTTGAATTGATTGTCCCGTAGATGGAATTGCCCATATATGTATATATAAAGCAGCCATATTATAAAAAAAACATATTACAGAAAACATTGCCAGTTTTTAATATATTTTTTATCAAATTTGAGACATGGTGCTTCCTTTTCCTTCCTTTCTTGTTCTTTCATTTTATAAAAGCAAAATATTTTTAGTGTGTCTTAGTGAAAGCCCAAATATATACACATTATTGTATAGCATTTGCTAAATTCAGTATCTGAAAGTAATTACAACATAAAACAAAAAGAAATTGGTTTGTATAATTTCTTGTTCTATTTGCGAAATATTTTAACATTTTCTGTTATTGTTCTATGTAAAAACGAAATGCTAACTTACTCTGTCCCACTCAATCTGTTTCTGTTGGGAATTTCTGTTAGCTGAGCTGACTCAATTGCATTTAAGAGAGTTATTTCGATGCAATTGGTAAGGACTCCGAACGCACTCACTCAAAACGAGAGCTCTCGAACTGAATTAGGTTGAGCAAATCCTCGCATTGAGTGTTGACCTGAGCCTAAAAAGCCTGGAAAGTTATGTCGATTTAAAGTAGAAATGAGGCTGAGAATGTGTTTAAATTAGTTAGTTGACGTACATATTTAAAAGAAGAAAAACAAACTTAAATTAAACGAATTCCGGCTTTATCTTGGTTTAGTTTGAATTTCTGGATTTAACAATCACTATTTAAAATACTCTGAAGCCCAAAAGTAAGCTAAGACAGATCTAAATTAAATGATGAAAAATCAATTCATAAAATAAATAAAATAAAAATAGACATTAAATACTTCCCTAAATCGACGTTGTAAAATACGAAGAAAGTCAATTTAAAACAGGTCCTTAAAAATGAAAAATGTTGTAACATTTTCTTGTTTCACTTAATTAATTCATTTATTTACTCTCAATTAATAACCCTTAGCTTCAGATGCTAAAGGAAGAATAGTTTCCTTTGGTTTTTATTCATGCAAAATAAACTTCCGATCCATTCAATTGAGTTGTTCGTATAATAAATTTGCAAAATAATTGAATATTTGCCAAGGTTTGCTAAATAGTGGGATGAGCGGTGTGTGGTGGGCGCGACATGTTCATAAATCTGTATAATTTGATAGCTTGGCAACAATATGACTATGTGCGGACAATAACAGAATTCATTTCCTCGAGGATAACATCTGTTCAGAAGTGTTGCAACACGATTGAACAAATTAAGTTTCGTGACGGGGACAGGGAGAGGGAGAGGGGCAGGTACCAGGACACAGGACACGTTAACTTTCTACACATCTGACGCGTGTTTTGCCTGGCTTCCTTCTGATGTCCTTCGTCCTTCAGCCGGCTCCATTCCATCCCATCCTTCACAATTCCTGTTGACAATCTGTTTAAGTTGCGTAAATCTCAGCCAAACAAGTAAGTGCAACAAATATGTCCAAGTACACACACACACACACACACCCAGGACTCCGCATGAGTTGTGTGTCTATCGAACTGCAAGGAATCCATTTCCATTCCAGCCCGCACACTGCCTCCAGTTGAGACGCTCTGTCGCCACCTTGTTTCCCTCCGAGTGTTGTATGCATGTCTTGTGTATTAAAACTTGTCGAAATTTTATTCAATTTACGTGCACTTAGGCGACGATTGTGCATTAAGATATGACGCAGAACTCGAGCCAGTGCACAGCTGATCCAATCCAGCCATAGCATCCTCCGCCGCCTTCTCCGCCGCCTTCGGATTATCCAAGTGTTCCGTAATAGATGGGGATACGTGTTGGTGTCGGCTGACAGAGGCAAGATACATCTAAGTAATTGAGCCCAGAATGGCTACCCTCCGTTTCTAAGGTGCCTATACGTTCATTCAGATTTTTGTGAAAAGAGATTCTTCGTATTCCTGTGTTAATTTATAATTCTAAATTAAAATGATACATAAACCAAAAGAATAATACATCTACATATCTCAAAAGACACATAAATCGAAAGCGAGAAAAAATCACTTTAAAATACATTTCATATTATAAAGCTATATAGTTTAGACTCTAAACTTACTTTTTTTTTAGAGTTTAACAGTTGCATGCTTTATGATTTTAAGCTGAGAAATGTCAATGAATTAATTTAATATTACTAAAAGCAGGAAATGAAATTTTAAAATTATAATAGTTATTTTGTGACTTTATTAAATCTCAGTTGCATATTTAATATTCTTTGAAACAAGTGTGCAAATACCCATTGCCAAAACCCAGTATTTGATTACTCAAGGCAGTGGCGTACACAGAATTATATTATTGGGGTCATCAATCTTAAGGGGATTTTTATATAGGATAGTTTCTGTTTTATGTTGTAAGTATATTCTTTTGGTCAAGATTAGGGGGATATAAGTTTGTTTAAAATTGTACCCCTCTTTAATACACCTTCATACGTCAATGGCTCCGGGTCCAACCCACTGCCTATTTATAGCCTTTTAATGGGTCGCAGTGGGTGCACTTAAATCTATTTTTACCCAATCAAGAAGAGGTCTATAAAAGCCTAAGCCAACAGCCCAGCTTAAGTCAAAGGCATCTGATCAGGGATGGATTCTATTGCTCGGTGGTTCACTAAGGTTGTGGCTCTATCGCTCCTTTGCTCCATAACACCATCACCAGAGGCCTTCCAAAACTGCGGACAGGACAAGCAGTGTGTGCCCTATGAGCAATGCAACGAAGGCTTATTTGTCGATGGGAAATTCTATCCGGATCGCAGTCGAACAACTTTGGATGAGAATTGCCATTATATGGAGAAGTGCTGCAATAACCAAGATACTGTGAGTATAAAAATAAAATGAAAAGGAGAATGTTGTTTTCTCATCAAAATACTTTTCCCGGAACTTTATAAATCTTAAATTATAACCAACAGCTTCCCACACCTTTACTTCCGCGAGAAGGTCACAACTGGACATGTGGCGGTCGCCATGATCTCTGGTATTATCTAAGGCCACTGGGGTATAAGCAACAGGAGGCTAAATTTGGCGAGTTTCCTTGGCTGACGGCCATCTACTCCAAGGAAAATTACCTGTGCAGTGGAGTCCTTATCACACCTGTGGCAGTGGTCACAACGGCCCACTGCGTGCAGAACCAACAATCGGAGAATCTGCGAGTGGTGGCCGGGGAGTGGGATGCCGCCGTGGAACTGGAGCCGCAGCCACACCAGGAGAGATCGGTGATGGAGCTATTGTTGCATCCGGACTACACGCAAATACCGCTAGTCCATAACATAGCGGTGATCCTGGTGGCCCAGGATGCTCCCTTTCACCACAGTCCCAACGTCCAGCCCATTTGCTTGCCGCCTCCGAAAATGGTGTACAACTACAGCCAGTGCTATGTGTCCGGTTGGCAAAGGAGCGACTTCGGTGGTACGGCAATCCTGCCCAAGCGATGGACTCTCTACGTCCTGCCTCCCGATCAGTGCAGGGCCAAGATGCGACTCTCAATTCTGGGGCGGCGGCACTCTCACAACGAGTCACTTTTGTGCGCGGGCGGCGACAAAGGTGACTTCGTCTGCGGGGACGTTGAGATGGCCGGAGTGCCTCTCATGTGCCCGCTTCCTGGTCGCGATGACCGCTTCCTCCTAGCCGGTTTGTTGGCTAGGCCGGTGCGCTGCGATGGTACCCAGTTGCTGGGCATTTACACGAACGTTCAGTTCTACCGCCAGTGGATCGATCTGAAGTTGAGGGAACGGGAACTCGACATAAGGCACTATATGGTGTAAGCTGATCGGAATAATAAATAAAACAATCAGGACTGTAGCTGAGTAAATGTTCTTGGAACTCAATTTCTTCTCCAGGCTACTTACATTTCCATGAATTAGAAAATGTTTGCTCTACGAGTATTATTTATTTAAAGACAAAGCACAGGTGCAAGGTCTGTGTAAGCTGTAATCGTCAGCCCAAAGTGCAAAACCTGGTGATTTGCTATGATCACATTGCTTTTTCCCCTCAATTTGGCAAGGCCGTATCACGAGATTGTTGTTTCACAGGCTTATAAAAGGGCCAGAGCTGGTGTTGCCAGCAACACAACTGGTCTAGACTCCCCCATGGGCAGCCAACGATTCTGTTTGCTGGTGCAGTTTCTGGGATTCGTCCTGACTCCTGCTCAGGGCCAAATGTTCTTCTGGGACGAGCATTACGAGGATGACTTTGTGGAGGTGGACTTTAAGGACTGTCCCCAGTGCGAGCAGAACTACCGGAACTTTGTCTATATTTTGAAGCACTCCGAAACGACAGAGGAGGCTGCCGCTTCCATTTATCCCTATGTGGCCGGCATCATGTGGCTCATCCTGGTGGCACTGGTGATCTGTCAACGTTGGATGCAAATAAAACATAAGCTGTAATTATTAAATCTACGTTTAATAATTTATAATGTTGTTTTTAATAAAATGAAATGAATGAATAGAGGGATAAATAATTCAATTGGATTTTCTTAATTTAGAAGAACTTTCTACCTTATATTTTAGGTAATATGTTTATAAGCATAATTTTAATAACTATATTGCTTTGTTTTTTATTTGCTTTAATTGATAACTCTATGTACCCTCTGAAAGGCGACAAGGCTGTGTAAATGAAGTTTAATTAATGCCAAGTGTTAACGAATTGCTTGTGTCTGGTTGACATTTTGGTTTTCCGCTTCAAAAACGCTCATTTGTCCAATGTGCAGAGGAGCATCGATTTGGACAACTCCTGTTGAATTATGGCTGCGCGATATGTGGCCGCTGTTTTGCATATCCTTGTCCACCCGTGGCCGTTGTCCTTGGTGCCTAAATTGAAAATTGAAAAATTGCTTATTGCAAATTTGTTGCCCGCAATCGCTGGCCATTCGACTCGGGAAAGCAGAAAAGAGAACCGAAATAGCGTTACATGCTCTTTGCTCTTTTGAACTTCCGTTTGCCATTTCGGGGCAGTGCACGTGCCGGACAGCGGACTCCGGCCTTTTGGACTCGGCACTCCGGTTTAAGGACTGCGGACTGCGGACATCGGACAGCGGACTGCGGACTACGGAAGGGTCCTGTCCGCTGTCCACCCGCTGGCTGTTGCTGCCGCTGCTGCAACCGTTTCCTGTGCGAGAATTTAGCAATATATTTTTCTTACTCCGTTTGACGTCCCTCGTATCTGGGCAACTGCAACAGCCAGCAGCCAGCAGCAACGAGTGATGCCAGCAAGCAATTTTCAAATGGGATATTTGTATTCCAAATTTGTACACATTTTCTCAATCATTTTTGGTCTTAAACTAGAATTATGAGAAATTAAAACAGGTTCAGTGTAATTCTCTTGAAGCTGAATTATTTATTTATTTAACCTTACAGTAAATACATTTCTTTTCAGATTATTAACAAGAGACGTATCCGATTTTTTCCAAACTGTGAGTATATTTTTTTAAGAGGTAAGCTTTTGTTTCATTATACTATTAAGATTTCTGTCTAATATTTTTTCCAAGGCTTTAAAGTGGACCTATCTGTCCGGGGAAATGCACAAACTGGCATCACTGGATCCGATCCAACTACCGTGGCATTGGCAATGGCAATAGCAATAGCCAAGGCGAACAGAACGTTAAAGGAAAATAGAAAACTTTTGCATATTTTGTACTTTATGCTTGAAATATTTATGATCTCATGCAATTTGTGGCTTACTGCTTGGTCTTGGCAACTGTCTGGGCTGCTCTGGGCTGCTGCTGGCCGGTGTAGTCTGGTGTGCTTGGCTGGTTCCCTCTCGGCTGGCCACGGACCACATCTAGCGACGTGTCTGCCAATCTGTGAAATATGCTGCTAATGCACTTATTGCCATCGTTCTATTGAATTTATGTCGGAATCGCCTCAGACTTGCGGTCCCTGCATTTGATGCTTTTGCCCACCCTTTTCACACTAATTTGCAGAGAATTTTAGTAGCTTCCGCCGGCCCCCGTCTGGCACTCAGCCTAATGGCCGAGCCGATTCTGGCCTAAAAATACGAAATTAAATGCATATGGTAGGAAAAGAAAAAAGAAGGCTTAATATATGGAGAAACGTAAGAGGTGTCAGATCCCGCAATGTGTGGCTTTGTGGCTTCTGTGTTCAACCAGAAAGTGCTAAATCAATTCAAGAGTGTTTCTGTGGCCAGTAATCAAAACTCATTGGCCACGGATTCGGGATTGGTTGGCTTACGTTTCAAAATATCTAAGGAAATGTATGCGGCAAAGCTTAGTGTAGTTCACACACATATATATGTATGTACATTTTTAACCCACACTCGCCGCCTGTCGAACACTGACCATAACCAACTTGGTTGGTCGACTCCCGGCGGCAGTCAAAGCGCCATATCCTGGCTCTTCCTATTATGGTCTTGCAATTGCATGCACTTCCGTTAAGGAAATTACCAAACAACCCGCGCATCCGGCAGATGTGCGCCCGCAGTGCTGTAAGCCATTCCCAGACATCATTGTCCTCATCCTTTTCCACGGATAACGAGAGCATCAAAATGAAGTGAATTTAATGAAATGCCTGGAAGCATGCTACATAGTTTTCTTCACGGTATTTCAGCTCTAAGGCTAGACTCTGCTTCGTCTCTCATTCAATCAAAAGACTTTTTCACGCAACCCTGAACCGATCTCCTTCCCTTTCAAGTGTTGGCTTCTCATTGATTTCTGAGTTTGCCACAAGTCGAGACGGCATCTTCTGAAACATGAAAAAGTTCTGCCAGCCGGGTAAACAAATCTGGAGAAAAGTTTGAAGCCTCGCTATCAGTGTAAGACTTTGGGTTTAATCTTTATCTAATCAATAGTCTGATCTATCCGGAGTGATACAGACAGCTCCTGGAATTTGGTATGTGAAAATGTTTTAGACACGATTTTATGAGACTTCAAACTCGAAGTGATTTCTGTGTCAGCTATAAATGCATTGTGCTTATAATTAAAAATATTTAAAAATAAAAATATGGAATTTTTATTTTGAAATGTTGAAATAAAATGATTGAATGATTTTTATTTTTCTTTAAATTTAATAATAAATTTAACTAGGTGGCACTTCTAAAGGTTTGCAATAATATGTTTAAGGTACAAAATTCAGTGAAAATTTGTTTATTTTACGATATAAACTTTTTTAACACAATTTTGACACCTTTTAAGAGTTTTTTTAAAGCTCAAGTGATTACTGTATAAGCCCCGTGAATAATAAATAAAGTTGGATGATAAATAAACATGGGCTATCGATATTCTACTATTATCTAAATATTCCGAACGCCTATAAAGTTTTCTAACTTTCCAAGGATTACCTTTTCCATTTAAGCGTTAGAGTTCCCTTATAAAAAGACCCACTTTGACTTGCTTATTTGATAAGTCCAAAAACACTTCACTTACTGCCAAGCTAGTTAATCCTAGTTTAAAATGTACTTTTCAAATAAGACGCTTTGTTGGATGTGTAAGTACCGCCTTATTAGTTTTTGGAAGTACTTTCTGGGCTACTTATATCAATCCCTGCCACTAGCTGCAGACGGATCTTATTTTTGATATTTTAATCATCGCTGTACGCACGGCGGCAGAGCCTGTGAGGTGAGTCGGTCCTTCCACCATTTCACTTTGCAAACTCATCAAAGTTAAGTTGTCTGTGCCTGCGAAATATTGGAGAGGTGCTGAGACGGCCCGGTAGTAACTTAAGCTGCCGCAACCCACTTCGACGTGGAAGTTTCCAGCAAATATATGTAAGTGGGTCTATCTGTATAAATGAAATATTTTCGGCAGCCAGCAATGGATTGCGGGCGGGGGTGGCAGGGAGCTATCTCATAGATGCTGCTATAACTTGTCTCGAATTTGTGTTTGCCCTGCCGAATTTTCATTTCAATTTTCCTGCAGTTTTATTTAATCTCACTTGAGGTGCAGCAGCGGACGTCTTCGAGTGTTTGCCTCCGAGTTGGATTAGCGCCGGGCTGGGGGCTGGGGTTCGGGTAGGAGTCCTCCTGGCCACTCCAGCTGTTGTATTTTGTATTTGCCTCCGTTGGCAATCACTTTGTTTGTTCTTGCTCAACTATTTGGTTTCGTTTCGGCAGGCAAAACAATTTATGCAATTACATGTATGCACAGCATCTTAACAACAAAACGATATTTAAGTTTGATTATGGGAAGTATTTTGGTTTCGAAGCGAAATTTCATCATTAATTTGGCAACGCCTCCGCACATATTTACTTAATTCACATTTCGCAGTGTTGAATCCAGCCTGCTTTCGTTTGAAGGCACAGACTGTCTCTGAGCTCCTCAGGACTTTAAGCCTGGGGTGCGAAATTCGAATCTCCTCTCTTAGCCGGTTCCGGCCATTACTTTGCCATTGTGGCCGTACCCCAAAGTATGCGATAACAAAAGTTAAACAAACAAAAGTGTTTGTCCCAACTGTTCGGAGCACCTTTTTCTTTGCATATTTGTTTTTCCGAACTTTTCAATTGCTTGGCGAAAATGTTCGCACAAATATCAAGTGAAAAGGGGAATGCCATGAATGAGAGTGAATACGTAGCCACATATTGATACAGACCTCTATATATTTTCATATACTCGTATGTATGTGAAGCTAGCCAAGCGCACATTCCATTTCCACACCCATATCAATTGGCTCCCTTTTATCTGTCGTAGTTTTTGTCTGTTGCAATTTGTTTCCAATTGATTTCCAACACTTGGAATTTATTGGGTTTCAAAAGTTTTCGAAACTTTATTGCTTCCGCTAATTTCTTTTGTCCAGTCGGGGCCGAAGGAGACAAAGGTAAATCCATAAATGAGGCACTGGTTCTATGTGGTATTGTCTGAGGGGATTCCTTAGTCGGGAACTTTCTAATGGAAGCATATAATGTGAGTCTGAGAGAAAGAAAAGGATTCTTAACTGTTTTCTTATCTTTTAACTGAGTTTAACTGACAAAATAAAAGAATTCAAAAAAGTTTAAAGTTGCGAAAAAGCATAAAAATAATATAATAAAGTTGCGAAAAAATATAAATAAAACTTTATATCGCAACTTTATAATGTTTTTTTTTTTGTTTTTTTCTCGAAACTTTTAACTTTTTTGAATGACTTTATTTTGTCTTTAATTTTACAAATAAGAAAAGAGGCAATAAGAACGAAACTTTAAGCTAAATTTATGAAATAAACTTATTTTCTAACCAATTGAGGTAATTAAAGCTAAGGAAATGCATGTAATTTATGTATTTATTAATATATTTTTATTCTTGTTAATTAATATTATTGTTTATAATTAATATCTTACTTTTTGTTTTATTTTTAAGCCTACCCACTATTTTCCAGCAGCATCAATTAGTGAGTTAAGTTAAGTAAAGTTAAGCAAATAATTCTAAAACTAATTTAATAATAATTGGAAATAACTCGCTGAAGGAATTCTTTAAGCAGAAGGAACCCCTGGGTCATCCCTGCTTGTATTTTTAGTCGGAAGAATTTAAGGTTGCTTTAATCTTTAATTAAATATAGTTTAAATTGTAAAAAAAGACAAATAATATTTGAAAGAACCTCTGTTCTTAAGGGGATATCTTAAGGTTTTGCTTATCTGATTTTCGAAAAGGTCTGGCAATATTTTGGGTCAGCTGCTTGCGCCTGATGTCCTGTGCGCATGTCCTGCGTCCCGAGCTCCTCAGCTGTGCCGCATTGTTTTCCTGCTGTTGTCGACGCGAGTAAAATTTTCGTTGTAATGCTAAACAATTGCACAGAAATCGGCAAGGATTAACCTAAACCATAGCTAGGACCATGTTTCACACGAGTGTGATAGCATAAGTTACCAAAAAGAATCAAGACTAAGATACACCTGCACATTGAGGAAGTGAAGAAGGCATTACAAAAAGGTGATGAATGTGAAAAGGTGTCAACTGTGGCAAGCACTAAGTGAAAATGAATGAAAATGCGGCAATTAAAGCCGAAACTTAGCCAGCACGTGATTAATGTCTAAAACGTAGCTGGTAGCAGTTTGATATGGCCACAATTCGCAAAATAATTCATTACAGTTTAGTTGCAAAGATTTTATTGATTTTTCCTTTGTAATTGGCCAGGAAGAAAGTGCCCAAAGAGAGCGCTTTCTCTCCGCACTCTGCTTTCCCATTTTCTCTCTCAATCTGAGCCGGCCGCCGCTCTTCTTTCACCCTTTTGTTTTGCTAATCTCATTCACAAATAAACAATTTAGACCACAAATGCAACGAAGCTTTCGCGCAAAATGTTAATAAAACGATATAAAAACAAAAGCGAAAACAAATGTATGAATAAGCCTCAATGATTCGCTGCACAAAAAGACCTAAAACCCAACCAAGAACAAAGGATTAAGGTATTAGCTTGAGACCAGACACTAATCCCCTGCTCCCTGCACTCCAACATGCTGAATAGCCGGAGCCCCCCCCAGTACAAGCAGCAATCCCCGGGGGGCTCCGTCGGCTCCGTAGGCTCCGTCGGTTCTGTAGCCTCCGCCAGCTCCTCGTCCCCGTTGGTGGGTCACTATCAGTCGGCCTACGGGCAGCAAGGACACTCCCACGCCTGCTATCAGCACCAGTTGCATCAGCATCAGCAGCAGCAGCACCAACACCATCATCATCACCACGGAGGCCGCACCTCGCTGACACCCACGATGAAGCGCGGAAAGAAGCAGTGGGGCACCAGGGAGCGCTCGGGCATGAGTTTCCTCATCGTCATCACCTTCTTCGCAGTCTTTGGATTGATTATCCTGACCGAGGTTAGTCTAGTGGTTAGAGTTTTCTATCTAAAAGTAAATAAGCCAGGTGTATTGTGTGTTTTATCGGATTTCTAAAATCACTTAAATTACTAACATATTAAATAAATAAATAAATGAAAAATTGAATAACTAAACAAACTTAGGTATATATAATGGTTTGATATTCCGCGTAGTAAGGCATGAAAGAAGTATGTTTGTTTTTTATACTTTGCTTTTATTTATTGAATCTTCTCATTCTCGTGAATAACAATAAGTGCATAAAATCTTATACTATAACCTAACTAGAAGTCCAGTAGACTGAAATAGTGGCCCAGACAAATTATGGCAGGATTGGAAGGTCGGTACATTACAGGCGTGTTTGGTTGGAAACCCGAGTCAAGACCCTTACGAGAGGATTCGGGTGAGCAGAGTGTTTTTCATTGTAGGACGCTTTTTGCTTGTCTATTTAATCTTTTACTGCGAGAATTCCGAGGTCCCTGTGGATGTTTTGATTACGAATATACCATGGTGCCCCAGTGATAGTTCTCAGGATCTTTGATTGGGCGCTCTGTATGATGTTAGTTAGTTCTGCTAATATAATATTAGTATATTATAAGGCCTCACCATCTTTCATATGCCAGCCAGTTAACTTCAATAACTACCAAGAGAGACCCATTCCCCTCGCAATATTTTATATTCTACATTAGGAAAGTAAGTCCACAGTTTCTATGCGATTTAGGACGATTTCCGGATAAGGGTAACTCCCACCAAAAACTTAATAAAAATCCATTTCAAGCTTGGAAGTATCTTAATTGATATATATTAACAGTTCCTAAGATACGAAAATAAATTATGGGATAAAATCATTTAGACAGGATCCTTGACAAATAATTGTATTATTGTAGAGGCAAAGCGAATGGACTAATGACCAAAATAATGAGAATTTAAACATTTCCATTGTCTTAGGTAGTAAGCTAAAGTTGTATTAGGAAAAATTAGAATAAACAATTATGTTCGGTTCCTGGGAAGTCTACTGATGTGACTCTTATCTTGTTATCAACGAAAATATAATGATTAGTATAGTTCAGAATTACAAAACCACCTGGCCTGTCTTAATGAATGCCACTGTGCCAAATGGCAAGAAATTAAAATTCTTAATTTTTCCGCAGGTCTTCATGATCGACGAGCGCACCCACAACGGCATGGTGGCCATGCGGGCGGGCGGCGGTGGAGGCGCCAGCTTGGGCGGACGGATGGGCGACTCGATGCCGGATTATGATAATGTTAAGGTGAGTTTTCTTATGCAAATCTGGTCGCCAAGGGCCGCTTGGGCGTGGCAAGGGGGACAACTCGTTCGTTTTCGGCCTCGGAATCCTGTGGGAATACAGAAGATGTGCTTTTTTGGTTTGCAGGGAATTTGAATACCTAATTGCAATAATAAGCATGCATACTTTGTTGGTTTCTTTTTGCCATGGAATAATTCTAGCAGAATATAAAATTAACTGTATTTTAATTCGATGAATAATTTTAAAGAACAATCAACAATCCGTTACACGTTTTTAAGAGGACTTTTTGTAAAAGAGAAGAGGAAAAAGTGGATATTATTTTATTTAATATGGAAATATTAATGGCTATATATGTATGTATGTAAATACGTTTAATTTTATACCTAAACAAAACGGGACTTACTTGTTTTTATTTAGTTCTAGTAAATAAACAAATTTTGGTAATCTTAATAGGTGCTTTGATTTAATGAAAAAATATCATCTCGGTCCCTGACTCTATGAGAAAAATAATAAATTTATAATAAACTAAAATCCTATTACAACTTCCATTCCGATGCAGGACGATTACGATCTATTGGATGCCAGCATTTTGAGTGATAATAAATTAGGTTTTATACAGCTGCGTGACAATAAACTTAAAATTCAAGGTGAGTACCTCAACTGCGATTGATATCCAGATATCCAGTGCAATCAGGGGCGCACAATAACTCCGAATTGTCCGGCAAGCGTAATGCGATTCGCTGACAAAAGAAATGCTTGTGACAATGGGATATTACGTATACGCCGCATGTCTCATGCATTTTCCAATTTCACAGAAGCCGCAGGCGCCGATGGCCAGCGCTTGGCAGGCATGCTCCTCAACGGCGGCAATGGAGGCGGCATGGGTGCAGGAGCTTTCGGTGTGAATGTACCCCTTATACCCTGGGGCCAAGTTCTGCCCGACAAGGTGGAGGAGACACTGCCACATTTTCCATTTGGCACGCGGCCCACCGACGGCGACTGGCAGGTTGTCAACGGCACCCGCTTCAAGTTCTTTGTCTACTCGGCCTACTTTGATCGTCGCGAAGGAGCGCGTCTGGTGCGAGTGGTGGGTGCCACGAAGACACGGGGACCGGAGCGGGTCTGGTGCCGGTTCTGGTATGGTCCCAATTCCGCAAATGCCACCGAGGCGGGCTCTTCCTCAGCACGTGCCAAATACAAGTCGGCCACGGTGATGGCTCGCGTCAAGGTGAGTCTGTTTAAGTTTGTAATTTAAATTCAGATAAGATAATGATTAATTATTGTAATGAAATAGGTACCTACCTAATTCTTGATTTAAATAATTTGCACTATTCCTTATTTATAAATTCAGATCATTCGAGAGAACTGGAATCTGAAGTACAGCGCCTGCTTCATTCTCTGCCCGGTGCGAGCACCTCTCACAGTGCCCCAGTTCGTGAGCGTGGTGTCCCGGCTCCGGGCCCCGCCGGGTAATCTGCTGACCCTGCGCAACACCGACCAGGACGTTGACTTTGCAAATCCGTCGCGAAACGGTACTGCCAAGAAGGGGGCACCGGCTGCGGTTCCGGCTCAGGCAGGAGGGGCTCCACCAAGTGGCGACAACATTCCCGATCGCATTGCCGTCTGCGTAAAGCCGTTCCACTTCAACTACGACCAGGCCCTGTACCTGATGGAGTACTTGGAGTTCTACGCCCTGCTTGGTGTCTCGCACTTCACCTTCTACAACCACACGCTGGGGCCGCACGCCTCCTGTGTGCTGCAGAGCTACCAGCAGGGTCTGGTGCCCGGGAACCTAACGGCCCATGATCTGCAACCTCTGCTGCCGGCGGAGGCTGCCCGGAATGCTACGCCGCGCGTGCTCACGTCGGAGCACTACCGAAGGCCCACGGTCAGCATTTTGCCATGGAACCTGCGTATGCGCAGCCAGAAGGAGATTCGCACGGAGGGACTCTTCGCGGCGCTCAATGACTGCCTCTACCGCACCATGTTCCGGTACAAGTATCTGGCTCTGGTCGATCTGGACGAGTTTATTGTGCCGCGCTACTCGGACACGCTGAACGAGCTCATTGGGTGAGGGCAGAAATTAGAAATTTCAAAGAACTGATTAAGAATAGAGTGAAACATTCAAATAAGAATGTTTTAGGAGTTATATTTCAGGCAACATATTTATTTAATCTATTCTGTATTTGTTTAGATCCTTGAATCAGCGCTTTCGCAATCGGAATACGGGAGCCTATTCCTTCCAGAACGCCTTCTACTATCTTCAGTTTGCGGACGACGTCCTGGCCAGTTCTGGCATTGATGGTGGCACCGACCAACTGGCCAGTGTTCGCGCCTCCCTGGTCACCCAGCGCAAGACCCGCAGGTGAGTTGGCCGCGACCCTAAACCTGTAGAGTGAGTGTCATCCCTATCATCCTGTCATCCTCTTCAGGCGTTACAAGCTGCATCCCCAGAAGCAGCGGTCAAAGTACATTTGCAAGCCGGAGGCTGTGGTCGAGGCCGGCAACCACTTTGTATGGGAGTTTGCGCCGGGCAAGGGGTCGCTCAATGTGCCGCCCAAGGAGGCAATCTTGCAGCACTACCGGGTGAGTACAGAACTTTCTTTAATCACTTCCAAAAAGGGACACAGTAAGAGAAAAATAATTAGAATAAAGCCTATGACCTAGCCTTGATCTGTTTGACTTAATATATTTTCATATAAAGATTAGCCTTTATTTATTTAATTTCTATTTAATATTTTTCACCTTTTCCAGGTGTGTGAGTTCGGTGGCAACGACTGCATCAAGGCTCCTTCGATTGTAGACCGCACGACCACCAAGTATGTGAATCGCCTGGTGCAGCGGGTGGATGCAGTGTACCGTCACTTGCGCCAGCGCTGCGATCTTCCGGCACTTCCCCCCATGCCCAAGCCCAAGGCTAAGCAGGCAACGCCCCCGGAAAAGCCAAATGAGAAACCAAAGTTGGTTCAACAGATTCGCGAAATGGGTGCGAAGGACCCACGAGATCAGAAGGTAGTGGTCACAGCCACACCCAAAACCACTCCCAAAACGACAACAACAACAACGACAACGACAACAAGCAAGGCAACAACGAAACGAGTGGCAACGAATCAGCAAGAGAAGTCGAATCCTACGGAGTCTCCAGGAAGCAAACCGATCACAAAGGCAGCGGCTGCCGATAAGCAATCCCTTCCCTCGGTCAGCGTCCGCAAGAAACGGAAGCTGATCGTGTTCGAGGTCAATGACTTTGGGGTGCCCGTGGCCCGGGTGGAGTACCAATGAGTGAGGGACTTGGCCGGCAACATTTAGGCGGTTAGTTTGGTTAGTTTTCGTGCCAATCGGTCGGAGAGTTCATTTAGGTTGTGCGTTAGCTTTATTTGGCCAGAGTGCCAGCAGGATGCTCAACAATTGAATTGACCCTCTCGGTTTAAGTATTCTTTAGTTGCTCACAGAAGAAATATGAGTTTCTGAAGGCTAGCTGCACACAGGTAAAACCAAAGCAATACTGCAAGATTTTAATGAAATAAGAAAAGCAACGACATCACCCATACTCTATATAAACACAATCCTAAATCCTTTTAAATCCTTTTTATTTTTCGGTGTCACCCTGAGCAGATTTAGGATGAAAAGGAAGCCATAAGATTTATATTTATAAAGATATTTGTTCCCATAAAAACCAAAACCAAAATTCAACAAAATCTAGATAGATAACTAATGAAGGATTTAAGAAATATTAAGGTCACATTTAAGTTCGGATTTTGGATTTCGTTCTCCATTTTGGTAATCCTAATGCAAAATTATTCCTAAGTCAAATTCAAAAGAATTCCTAAGCAAAGCCATTGTTTCGTGTTATAGAATAAGCAATAGAAAATAAAAATTAAATAGAAAAGGGGATAAAGCAAGCCTCTCATAGCAACATATAAACTATATATAAGAAATCGTATTTTCCCAATAAACAGCTAGTTATGGAAACGCATTTTCTTTGCTAGCTCTTTAACACTGGAAAATCCTCCGATCTAAGTTGGCTATCATCTAGTTCATAAAAACTAAAATTAAAATAATATTTAAGTTAAACAGCAACTGAAACGAATTTGTAATGCTTTGAACTTCGAAAGCTTTTTGTTTTGCTTAGCGCGCAAAGAGCAAAAAACACTAAATACATTAATGATATAATGATACAAAACTAAATACTATATATATATCTGGTAGTCTATAGCTCTTAAGAAAATACATATAAAAAAAAAAATCATGAAAGTCAATAAAATTGTGAACAGGCTAACTGAGATACAAATTCAAACTCTCGAGTTGATTTTATTAACTACTAGCCGACCCGCCAGACTGCGTACTGCCTTAAATTGACTCTACATTTTATTTAGAAAACGTTTGTATGGGAAATAGAAAACGGCTGTTTTTAGGGCTTTCCCGAAAATAATACGTTTTTTTCTTGCCTTTAAAACCTTCCCTAGACCTCCACGAACATTTCAAGACTAAGATAAGATAAATCCGTTCAGCAGTTCTCGAGTTTTAGTGAGACTAACATATGACCCCTCCATGGAAGAATGGGGTTCATTCAGTTCCCCCTTTCCCATAAGGGATTAAGGGGAAATCCTCTGCATGTTATACTGGGCGTGACTAAGGGAAATCGTTGTGTTATACTGGGCGTATACGCTATAACTAAGCACCCCTATTTCGAATAAAGGTTTCAAGGCATCACCTCTATGTACGTGTTATACTGAACGTATACGTTATAATTTAGTACACATTTTCGAATATGTGAGGGATATGAACTTGTATACTCGTTATACTAGGCGTATATGCTACAATTTTAAGCTTAAACAGAGATAAACACCATGAAGATATGAAAGCTTTTAAAAGCTGTTATATGTAGGTTCTTGAGGTTTCTGAGGTTTTCGAGTCCTGATTGAAAGCTTTTCCTCCACATAAGTCTGCTTTTCATTTAGAACTATAAATTTCGAGCTATACATTTAGAACTTTACAGTAAAATAACCCCTTTTAAGGGGTATCGAAACCAGAAATGCTGAAATGAAATTGAGTGAACATTAAGAGGAGCTAAGGGGGTCTTCTACTTACGAGACCGAAACTTTGGCCTATTTTCAGAAATTAATTCTGAGAAAACTGTACAAGATAATGAGATAATTATACATCTTTAAACTTAACACAATTGGAAATTTGAATCATTCTTTGTTTATATGGGGTCAAAGTGGGGTCATCAAAATTGTAGGGGTCATTTTTCTGGTATCATAACTACCCTTATACTTGCATGAAATGAGAAAATATAATTTTATTTATTTTCAGTTTTACGTTAGCTATGCTTCTTTTGTTTTGTTTTTAAATATATATTTTTTTTTAAAAAGTTAATTTTCAACCATGTTTTTTCACCTGTTTGAGGGTGTAAAAATTAAACAAAAAATTAAAAAAAAAATCGTACTCGGAAAAGCATAGAGAATTGTTTGATAAAGAAGTGGGACAAAATTTGGTTCGATTCGATGAAAATTACTGGTAGAAGTGATACCAGAAAGTTTAAAAAAGGCGATTTTCGGATTTTCGCGTTTAAAGATAGGAAAAATGGTCGAAACGTATGAAGGCGGCTAACTTTCAGGCTTCGTTTACCCACGAAGGAATGCGAATTTTACAAAACCCTTTATATGGCGTATTCCTCAGATCCTCTATATTTTAATAATAATAAAAAAAAAACGAATTTTAAAAAATACGTATGTAGACGTAAGTAGACCCCCTTAATAACAATATCAAAACCTTAACTTCGCTGACTCCTTTTTTTATTTATAACTTTCCATATATGTATGTATTTGAATGAAATGAACATTATTTTAAATAATGTATGCCAGTTGAAGACTTTTAAATTCGATTTCGATGATGGGTCTACTTTCAACTGAATCTGGTCATCATTAAGCCTGGTTATGGGCCCTGAAATTGAACATATTGTATTTAAAAGAGCAACAATTGCAGCGAAATTGTGCACGCAAGCAAACCACAAAAAAGTTGTTTTTCTCTTGACAAAGTTAATCAGTTTGTGAAAGTCAGTCTATGGAATATACTGGGAATGAAATTGAAATAATGATTAAACGAAAGGTATGCTTTTTGTTAAGCTGTTCAAAGTCATATTTTCAACGAGTACTATAAAGGCTATAGAATATGATTGGACAAATCATATGGCTTCTCCAAAGCCACCCTAAAATAAGGTAAAAGACGTTTTAACTCCGAATATTTCCATCTTTTCATTAAAAGCTCTTAAATCGAAAATACTTGCCCTAGTAAAGCATCTAATAACTTAATGAATAAAAAAGGTTTTGAAGACATTTCTTCTTATTTGTTGCATTGAAAAGGGTTTTATTTTGCTGCTTATACCCCACACCAGGATTAATGTTTTATTTAAGTGATTATGTGAATACTCTGACTACGACCATTGTTCAGTCGGACTCAGTGGTTGCCTCCTCCTCCGAGTTTGAGTCGGAATCCTCTTCGGAGCCTGAGCCTGACCCAGTAGTTGCCTCCTCATCTGATCCCGAGCTGTCATCACTCTCGGATGAGCTGTTAGGGTTTTGCTCCTGGTACCGTTGAATGATCTCATCCAGCTGGCGCTCCACGCTCGGCCGCTCCAGGTCGTAGTCCGACAGGGTTTGTCCCACACATCCGGCTTCGTCGAGGCTAATGGCCTGCAGTCTAAGGCCCTTGAGCTTCAGGTTCTGTAGATTCCGTGGAGCCGTTTGGATCTCTATCAGGGCCTTCTTGATGGCAACGGCACAGGAGATGGGTCCGGTCTTGGATTGCTGGCAGACTTCGATTTGGGCATCTAGATCGTTGGTGGCATTCTGGTAGCGGGCGACTGCCGTGTGTACCTCTTGCTCGTACGTTGCCAGGCGCACCTGCAGCTCCTCCAGGCAGCTGTTCAGATAGCCGGAATACCGGTTTATTAGCTCGTCCAGGATCTCCTGGGCCTCCTCGACCCCGGTGCCATTGGTCTCCTGGTCGACGCGCTCCAATTCAGCAGCGGCCCAGTTGTTCCATGTCAGATGGATTTCGGCGCCATACTGTTGCCTCTTCTCCAGCTGATCGGTGATGTTCTGCAGCGCAATCTGCAGATCGCTGACGGAGACATTGATACCCTGCAGACCGGCGAGGGCATCTTTGAGGGCCTGGCGCTTCACTCGACTGGAAACCTTGGCGATGGCATCCTTCAGTTTCGCAATGTTAGCCTGCAGTACTGTGCCGAAGTTCTGCAGGGCCTTATCCACGGCCTCGTGCACGGCACTGGCGATCTCGTCGGCATACTTGCTGGTGGAGTTCTTCAGGCTGTCCACGAGGTCCTCGGCAATGGCCGTTCCGTTCTTGCCGGCCTCAACGAGGCCGCTGACGATGGTCTGGCCGGTCTTGCCGAGCTGATCCCAGATTCCCTCGAGCAGACTAGGATGCGGCGTGGACGCCACATAGCCGGCGCTGATGGTCAGGGCGAGCAGGAGCAGTGTTGGCTTGGTCAAGTGCATCGTCGGTCGACTGATAACCTAATCATCGCTTCTCCCCTGGCCGCCTTTTATATAGCTCTCTGCCTCTGCACATTGGCAAATAGTACGGTTCAATATTGGTAGTGCGCTGCATTTTATTAAATTAGTTAATATTTAAACAGCCGCTGTTCGCTTTACGTCACGACTGCTGACAATAAGCGCCGTGTTTGGCATGCGGGTTGGATAACTTTTCAAAGAATGCGGATGAAAACGCTTTTTATACTGGTTGCAACGGCATATTAGTTACAGACTAGTAACGTATTTATATATTCTTGATTGGCTGATGCCATTGATTGATCCTACCACAGTTTGGGAGGTGGCTCAGGAGAAGGAGGCCCTGGCACTTCATAGTAGGGTTGAGTATTTATATTTTACAAAATTAATATGAAAGGGAAAACGCATAACTCTTATATAATAAATATGCATAAAGGGAACCTCTGGCCATATTAAATTCTGAAGAGCACTTTAACTCTGTTTACTCCGACTAAACCTCTAATGGTATTTGCCCACCTGTATTCTGTATTCTAATTAATGTAATTATAGTTTTAATAAACCAATGGAAAATAATTAAAAAGTCAGGAACACGTAATGAATAAGCTGTTTAACATTGTCAAATTAAAGTATGTTTTGCACTATGCGGGCATATATCACACACATTCCCATAAGGCACCCACCCACTCTCACCCACATTTGCCCAAAGACAAAGGTTAAACTTTGCTTTAATTTTGAAATTTATATGCCTGCCAAACAAAGGACGAGAAGGCGCCTCGCCAGTCGGCATGTTTACGTTCAGGTTATACCCCTTTGTGATGAACTTTATGCATAACTAACCGAAATGAAACGGAGACGGGGCAGTGAGGGGCGGGAGGATGCACGGGTCCTTTTCGGTGTACAGCAGGAGGAGGGGTCGGCATGATGATTGTCTTCTGCTTGCTTTTATTATGACTTTAATTGTCGCTTGACAAACGCCGACGCACACGGACGAGGAATACTTAAAAGGTAGTGATATATACATATATACAGACATAATGCGAGGGGGTGACGATGTGACGAGCCCTTGAGCGACATGCAGTATAAACATTTTATTAGTCTGCTGTTAGTTTTGTTTAATTATGCTGTCATTAACTTTGTCACACAGATACACGCATAACGGCAAAACAAAAGCTTACATGACTAAACGCAATTATTGTCCGGGCGGCGTGGCCAACAAAAGAAGTCCGAAGGACGCAGGACGAGCAGACGAGAAAGGACGAACCTGGGCACAAACAGTCAGCCCGCCACCCATCCCTCTTCCCCTTGCACTGTCTCCATGCCTTCGATTCTCTCCCTGTGGCTGCGCACAGACATTTAATTTTGCATTTTCCACTAATTGGCTTGCATACTTGCCACATTCTCGCTTCGCTTAATTAATTTAATTAGAAATATGTTCCAGCTCAAAAGAAATTCAAACCTCAAAACCGTTTCAATAGCGTGCAGTGCCATTTAGCTTATGATAATTATGCGGCCACTGCAATTACATCTACACGGCTTCCAAGGGTTGGGGCGGCACGGATAGCTGACCTGGGCAGTACCTTGCTCACTTCGTGGCTCATCATCGGGCCGATTCAAAGGACGGGACGGTGTGTGTGGCTCATTGAACGAAAGCAATTTGATAGATGCTTCCCAATAAGCATATGGAATCAGTGTAAAGGCTTGCCAAAGCAAAATGTTATTTTACTTAGTCGAAACAATAAATTTAAATTATTTTATCGATCTGCTGTAGGTCAGAATTGCATCAGAAATAACTTCATTTAAGGAACTTTGAATTACCTTTATATTATCTCTGATTTGAATATATTTATATATTATATTATATGTGTAGATTGTAATATTCAGATTCCTTTTTGTTTATTTACCATATTATATTTGTGTCCCTCTTTTTCTATCTTATATTCTGCATATTACAGTACGATATTAAAGCTTTGTTTCCTTTACAATTGTTTTTAATGCGATATCATGGTATCAACAAATATTTATAATCTTTTTGTGTAGGTTAATGAATAAATTCAATTAAAATATATTAAGAACACAAAGAAGACGTATTTATTATACATTTTATGACAAACTAAATGTCTGTCCTGGTCAGTTAAATGAATAAAATAAAAAAAATAGAAATCACAATTCAGTTTTCTTTTTATAACTCACAAAATGTAACTATATTTCTTTGAAACTAGAATCCATTAAATAAAACTAAGTTTTGACCCTTTGAGCCAGTGGAACCTCTGCCATACTGAAATACCTATAAATTATTTTTGGCTGATCTGCGAAAGAGCATTGCGACCTTCACATAGGGATAACCTCTCCTTTATGCTTTTATGCTGACCTCGGCAACTGCAATGAATGGCCAGCAGGCCATGGACCAAGGACCAAGGAGGAAGGACCACGGCACGATGCCTGAAACGATTCCATGCCGTTGCAATCGCGGCCATTAAGTCATTTTGTTTCCTGTAACATTTCCGGTATCTTTTTAGCGTCGTCGCCGCTTCGAGTATTGCGGGCTGCCAAATGGAGGGAAGACGTGGAGAGCGGGCTCCAGGAGTTTCCCGTAGGTTCCTGGCGGATCGCTACCAGGTCGTCCTGATTGGGGGGCGGAGCGGTAGGATTGGGTGGCTGGGCGGCGGCAAATGCTTTTAAAGTAGATGATGGCGTTGGCCGCTTGGTCAATTTATTGCTTACCAAATGTGTGGCTGGCCGGGGCCCGAATGCAACTGAAACTCTCCAAATTGCACCGCGTAAAGTGTTCTCTGAAATTAACTCGGCCCACTTCGGGCTTGCCTCAGATAGCAGAAAATATAAATAAGAGAACAAAATTGTAAAATAATGGTTTTACATTAATGATAGCCCTGGGCTTCGGGAGGTCGGTAAAATACTGTACCGTAATCTACCCAGTAAATAAATTATATTTTCTTGGGTTTTACATGAAACTGCACTTTACATTTTGTGTACAGCAGTAGTCCCTTGATGGGGATTTTTTTAGCTCTTAGTTTAAACTATTAAAACCTACAGAAATCGGTTATTAAACTAAGACTTCCGTTTTTAATTGTCTTAATAGAAGAATATTAATTCATTTAACGATATTGTATGCCAGAAAGAATAATTAACATATAATTTTGTATGATCTGTGTAATATCAAACAAATATTCAATAATCTACAAGTTTCTCTACGAGTATTTGCTTGATAATTGCCAAGAATTTATTTTACTCTTAATTTAAACACAACTACAACTACTTAAATAATGAACAACCTTGTGACAGGTCTCTTAAAAGTTAAAAGTTCACTCAATATTTTTGAAATATGTTGCACAGCGGTTTTTTGCAGCGCAATAATAGCCAATAAATAGCATTCTGTGGTAAAATGTGAATTAAGTGCATGGTGTAAAGCATTGCACAGATTGCGCTTATTTATTTTATAAAAATGCATTTGGTCTAAGTGAACCCAACGAGCGGAAAAAATGTTGAGCGCATTATTTTGTACATGCAGGAGACCGCAATAAGGCCCAGTTGCCAAATCCACCGGGAGCCCCACCCCACGGCTCGGGCACTGCTCATACGCAGCGTTGCCAAGGAAGCGGTACGAAAACGAGAACGAGAACTGCAGTGGATGGTTGGCTGAGCCGGCTTGCCCGCCGGGTCCCTGGACGCACATACAGCAGATTTAGTGGGGCTGCTTTTATCTTGTCGCGCTCCTGGTCGCTCTGGGGGACGGAGCCCCGGCGCCAGGTGGGACCAGGAGTCGGAGTCGTGTACATTTGTTCATATGCGAGTGCCGGCTCTCAGCTCTCAGCTCTAACTGTAAACTGTAAACTGTAAACGTATCTGCAGCTTTGGCCGTATCTGCTCCTCCATATCGCCTGGCAATCCCATCAGCCCCGGCTAAATGTGTAACAGCAGTCACTTAGCGTACTGCTGCCAACCTCCAACCTGGTCCACACTGTGTGCGGTCCTTACTTCATTGGCACAATCCCCAGACGCGCTGCTGCTGCTGCTGCTGCTGCCTTTTCGCTCCGTTTTCATTGTTTTGCTGTGCATTTTATTTTATTTTTTCCCGTTTCGCCACGTATTTTCTTTTAATGCGCTGCGGATTTGCTGTGAAATATGCACAGGGGGCGCAGAGGCTCTGCCGGGTGGGGTGCGGTATTGGGGGGCTGTGTGAATTGCCCCTCCAGTGCCGCCCACCTGGCCTCTATCTGTCTCCCAGTTGGCCCAGCACTCTTATGCTAATTAAGTTTATGCTAATTTAACTTATTGCCACTAAGTTGGCCCACATATGCGGCCAGCCACAGGAGCCATCACTTTATTCTGCGGTGTCCTTCCCCTAGTCCGCCGAAAATTTGGTAAAGCGATCTGCTGTTGGCTGTCACAGAAGCACAGAAGCACAGGGCGCAGGCCGGCACATCGAATAAAGCAGAAGCCGAGCTAATTTATATAATTAAAAGTAACTGTAATCAAGTTGCAAATCTAAGTGAGGCACAGACTTTCGGTGTTCCGTGTGTGGCAAGCTGTAGTTAAGCCAAGGGGAAGGGAAGGGATTTGTTTATTTAATTTATAAAATATACTCTTGTTAAACCTTTTCATTCCAAGTAATTCTCATCTATTGAGCTGTTTCCTGCATAAACATCATTTTGAAAGGATGGAGTTCTAAATAACTCAAGGAATGGTCTTATAATATATTTTTATTTTGTATTATTTTATGGTTTTACTATGGAAATTGTGTTCTAAAACCCCGCTCACAACCACAACCACATTCATATGAGTGGCTAGGAGTGATGGGCTTAAATTCGATCAAACCATTTGGTTTTATTCGGGAATTTCCACTCGCCCACCGAATATTTACAACCTACGAAGTCAAAAAAGCGTACCGTTCAGCAGAACTTATTGTCTGATTTTTATGTAAATTGCATTTAAAGCAATAAATCAGTTTTAATCAGCCCACGAATCCAGGCAGCTGAGCCGACGTCGTTGTCGCTGTCGTTGGCTCCGTGTCGTGTCTGTTGGACGCACGATAGTCCTTAATGCGTTTGAGTTTATGTCCATATACACACACGTGTTCGGGGATCCTGTGGGCGTACCAGTGTGCGTTTGCGCCTGACGTAAGAAAACGAATTGTGTATGCATGGCGCTTTATTAAAAAAAAATCTGACCAATAAATGAATTTCTGCATATGGCTGCATATTGGAATTCGTTCATTAAACTGCCCAAACTGAGTTGTGAGTCCTGTGCATGCCGAATCGATAACGTTATAAAAAGGACCTTGACGAAATAATGTGAAAATGTTTCATTAATTTGTAATACCTAAAGTGTTTGATATCCAAGCAAACTTCGTTATATATTTCTCTAAATTCATGAAAATAGCAACCATAAATCAAACTCAAAAGCTGGGTAACTAACCCATCTTATGGCACATTTTTGAGGTAAAAAGAACTCGCTAATTAAAACTATATACAAATTGTACAAGAACGAATAATGTTAGCCCCTCGAATGCACTCATGGCACTTCATTTTCGGCACTCAAAAGATATATTTCCTAAAATGCATGTTCATTTGCACTGTTTGCGTCGAATAAATCGCTTATTTACCCCGAAAAACATCAGACAGTCAAAATGTTTGAAAACTATTCGCAGCACCGAGACCCCTGAATGTCGCTAATTAAATTAGGAAGCGCCAACAACTGCGTTGGCATTTAATTGTACAGCATAAATCAGCGCTGAAAAGGGAAAAACACAGCCAAACAGAAAACATAGCCAACATAGCGTCCTGGCACCGGCATTTTTGGCCCAAAAATGTGATCAAACTTTTGTCCGAATTTTGGCTTGGCCCCCAGTTCCAAAAATGCTGTTGCTTATGTATGGCTTTGCAGAGCAAAAGCGGAAAGTTAATTCGAGGCAATTAAGTTGACATGCCAAATGTCCTGGTGGGGATTCAAAGTAGAGTTAAGTTCCGGCGAAATGTCATCATGGTTTTATTGTTGGTACTGCTCTGAATAAGGTATCTCTACCTCTGGTTACGTCTTATAAAATCATTAAAGTTTTACCTGCTGAAGATAGAGTTTCTAGTTTTTTTTTTTTTTTGGTTTGGGTATTATTAAAAGTGAACTGGTAAATCAATAAATAGCTGCTCCAAATACATACATAACTGTTTATTCACCCTTAATTAAATATTAAAGAGAGAACTCTGGTTGAGTTGTTTTAATTTAAATTTAGTCTTCTATTTAAGTTTCCTTTATTTTGTTTTATATAAATCTAAAATTCTGGTTTAATTCAATCGCTTGCCCCGATTCAGTCTCTTTTTATTGATTTAAAATTTTGGTATGAATCCTGGATTAGAATCTTATTTTTTTTTCAGACACCAACAACGTCGTTTTGTTGTATTATGTGTGTGTTTTTTCAGATTGTTTGTTTGGTTTTGTTTTCGCCTTTCGCTGCGTTATTTTCGCCGTAATTTGTCGCCCTGACTAGGCAAGTTTTCGTGGTGCTATTTTTTGGTGGCGTTGTTGCTGGGCGCTGTTTTTAGGAGTTGTTCTTGTTTTTGGTTTATAGTTCAAATGTTTCCTTATTTATGCGATGTAGTGATGGCGTTTTTGTTGCTGCAGCAGTTGTTGTTATTTGCCATGGAACATTTTTTGCTGACATGCCAAACTTTTTGCCTCAATAAAGTTTTGATATTTTTGGCAAGTGGGCGGGGTCGGGCGCACCAAGGGCAATTACATGAAAATGCATTTATTATAGCTTCAAATTTGTTGCTGAAACAATGTGTGAAATTCATGATGGCGATAAGAGATTGAGGCTGTCTAAAAAAATGACCTTGCTGAAACAAAAAATTATGACATAAATATATTGTATCGTTTGGAAATGCATTTTTAGAATAAATTTAAATAAATTGAGAGAGTTCCTAATGACGGCTTTTTTAGGTGTTTTTTGGTATTTGTGTATCTGCAGCTTTTCATCAAATATAATTGACGTACTAAAACGATCTTTGGAGTCTTGGGAAAAATATAAATTTAGTTTAGTCTTTAAAGTTTTAAAATTTTTAAGCTTTTCCCAAAAGTAATCCTATCCCTTCACATAGAAATATTTGTAATTTAAGCTTGTTATTTTATAAACTATGACTATATTGGGTATATTCTTTTATATTCCCTATACCCTTGCACTCCTCTCTGCATGCTTTGTACGCTGCCACACATTGTCATAGATCATTATTAGGAAAAATAATAAAGTCACCCGAAGAAAATTTATCAAAATCATAAATCATTGCAAATTGCTTCAATTTTTTATTCACCTGCATTCATGTACGTACTGCGCTTTCATCGGCGCCTGTCAGTGTGCGCGTTCGCGCTATTATATCTCAGCGTTTGCATGTGGCAGTGCCTGAAACACTCGTATTTGCAAGCTGGCGCTGAAATGAGTGCTGCAGAAACTGAGTACAGATTGGAGTGGAGAACTTCACTCGCAGTGAGTGAGTTGAGCCCGTGAGATTCCTCTCATCTTGAGTGACTTAAACTATGCTCTTGGTTTGCTTTAAGAGAGATTGAGTGTAGAACATAGCTCAACAATTGAGTGGAGTGGAGTTTAAAAATAAAGAGCATTCGTGATGCTATGGATATTTAGCTCAATGTTGAAATTCGGTTAGAAGTAATGCTCTTAACACATGCTTTGAGAGGAATTACTGGTTGAGTTAGAATTTAGTTTGAGTGGAGCTCATTTTATTATCAGAGTCTTTAGGCGGTTGCAGAAATTCAAAATTACACCTCTGTCATGCTAAACATTTAACATACCAAGGGAAAACTTAATGGTTCTTAGAAAGTTTATAATTCGCAAAAGAAATGTGAAAGGATTTTTTGATTAATTTTTGTACAAACTTGCATTTGTCCTTTATTCCTATATTCCTTTTTTTTACTTTGGTTACTTCAAAACTCAAAAAGTTTAATAAGAAATTTAAGGTTTTTACCTGAAAATAATTATTTGTAATTATAAATTATAATTATAAATAATTGTATCCTATTGCTCCTAAATTCTTTACTTTTTGTTATTTTTGTGACTTGAATATTTCCAAAAAGGAAATACTTACATATTTTCTTTAGGGAGTAGTAGGGGTTTGTTATTAAATTAATAATATTTACTCATATCTCATTATTTAAAATTTTTTTAAAATTTATTATTGGCATATATAATAAGGTAAAATGTATACACTGTGATGGTTACAATTTATAAAGAAAGATTCTCCCGAAAACACAGAAGTAAATACATATATAGTTACTAAAATTTATTTCGTGACTAACTAGACATCGGTTGGTTTAAATCAAATAATATTTTATATTTATTCCGATGTCGAATCAAATTATTTTTTGTTGTAGCGCCTTATAAACTGGGAATTGCTTTAACTCATAAAAATTGTGAGGGATTGTCCTCTTACTAACACTTTTGGGGGGTCGGAGCTGGAGTCTGAGGTGAAGTCGGAGTCAGAGCCAGAGTCAGAGAGTCGCGAAAGAACTCGGGAATAAACAATCAAACAAAATGAAGCCGTAAATACATTTGGCATCGGAGGATGGCCACTTGAATCGGTGCAGGAATGGACTCGACCGATTCGCTTTGTGATGACGACTTTTTAATTAAAATAAAAATGCAATCCACACATACCACGGACGATGATGATGATGCTGACGGTGGCGGCGGGACTGGTGGAGAATCACGACAACAATAAAAATTAAGTTAAAGCGCGTTTTAAATTGCTGCGTGGTCGCCGGTATGGGGGTCGCGGCATGAAATGAATGCGCATAAGTTTGATGCAATTCGCGAGAGCACGTGCACACACAGACAGAGGCGGTCATATTTTACGGGGCACGCAGCAAACAATTGAATATAAATAAGAGTGAAATTAATTTGTTTCCCTTTGTCTTCTCTTTTTTTTTCAATTTTTATTTATAATAGGCTTATAAAATATTTTAATTGGTCTGTGATCTGGCAAGTAACTTAGCCGGGGTCATTGTTTTTTGTTACTTAATAAACACAGAATAATAAAAGCTATTTATTTTTTCCAGTTCTAAATTAGTAAAAAAAAAACATATTAATTCCAATTAGAGTGTTTAATTCTCGATTCTTGTTGACGAAAATTTATAGAATTGTACAAAAAAAGCATTAATTCCCTGCAAAGATACTTAAGTTTAGTTTAGTTATTTTTATTTAAATTTAATTAATGTAATTACATAAAAAACTGATTATAAATAAGTAATACTTTTCCTATAATTTTCCATCTATAATTAAACTATAGAATTAAGTGTTCTCTTTAATTTAAATTTCAACGATTATATATAATATTAACGACGGCTCAATACAAAAACATTTTCCTTTTCCTACGATTGCCATTAAGAGCAAACACTTTCTACCGATAAGCGTATACGTAATATCTTTAAAATGCCTATCGATTTGACTGGCATCCGGATCTTCCCTTTGGCTGTTGCTCTGAGCGAGGATGTGGCCTGTTACCTGAATTAGTCTAGCCCCCTTACCTTTACGGGTTTTTGTGGCTAGTCGCCGTTTGGTCACCGTTGCAGCCGCTGTGGCTCCAACATCACTCATACGCCGCGTTGCACTGGCCGCAGAGTCTCGCCTCATTCATTGAGTCGTCAAGTACAAGTGCATTTGCATCGAAATTGATTGCTCACAAAACTGCCGATACTGCAAAATTGCCAATTTCAGATGCCCTACTGCATTGTGTTGCCCCACTGTGGGCGTGGCCATGTAGGCGTTCGACTGTGAGCTGTGAGCTCTGAGTGTGGGTGTTGATGCTGCCGTTGCCGTTGCTGTTGCCGATGTCGATGCTGCATCAACAGTTCGTTGATTAAAAGTGCGTTGAACAAAAATGAAGAGTTCATCGTTTTAAGTTTTAATACCACTTGAAAATTTCGTCTTCATTGTTCCCATAAAATGCATACCTAAAGGCAATAAAGTGGAAATGGGGATTAATCCATATCGCTGAGAGTCAGTTACTTATACAAGAACATATTCTTGCGAATGATTGCAACTGAAAAGGACATTCAAAGCTAATATGGCGACATGTGCATATCCCTATTAATGTCGGGAAAATATGGGTAAGCTAATCGATTTGTAATAGAAGTTAATTATCACTTAAAGAGTTCTTTGATATAAAAACCCACAAAATGTATAATTCTTTTGATATCCTAAAAAACAGAACTTCGATATAGTACTTCCTTTGTTCCGCATTTAAGTCAGTACTTTGACAATTAAAAAATAAAACCGACGTCGCAAAAACACACTCGCCAACATGGGCCCATCTCCTCATTAGCATTCTACTGCAGATGAAAGTGCAACCGTAGGCCGCGCGGGTAATTAGTTTTTGGCGTGTTGCGGGGCCATTTTTGAAAATTTCTTATTTAATGCGCCGCGCCGGCTGGTGGAGTGGATATTCGTGGCGGTGTTACTGCAGCGGCCGGTGTTGAAGCCTGCCAAAATCGTGGCGCCTAATTGCGAGCAATCATATTTTGTTTGCCAAAAGCTGCTTGAGCGAAGTGGCGGCGCCACCGCTGCTGGTGGATGGTGGATCTGGTGGATGTGGATGTGGATGTCAGAGTGGGGTGGGAGAGAGCGTTGTGCATAGTAGGTGGGATGCAATCAGGCTGCCAGTGCCAGAGCATTGCACGTCCTGCACGTCCTGCTGGTGTTTGCATGTACACTCCCCCCACAGACACTCGCAGGGAGTGGGAGTGGGAATGGGGGTGCGATTCAGTCTGAGACTGGGGCTGCGGCGGCTTATCGCCTCTCGCCTAGGCAAATCAATCAATTTAAAAGCAATTGCTGTTAATGTGCAACGTTTGTTTGGCAGCTGTCAAAAATTTGCACACGCAGACACACATAGACAGGCTGGTTGGCGGGACTCCAAAGTCCTTGAGTCCTTGAGTCTTTGAGTCTCTGGTTTATTAGTTCGAAGCCAACAGATTCGCCGATGGCTGCTTCTTTGGGGTCAATCGTTTGGCGCCCGCTACTGTGGTCCTTGATTGATGATCAAAGCAGCCATAATTGGCCGCTCTGAAGGAAACTAGTCCTGCATCTACATACAAATATGTATCTCTGTGAGTAAATTGTAGCCAGTTTGTGTGCGCTAAGAGATTGACAGAGTGGTGTAAGGCCTCTGCCTGATTGATGTTTGCTGTCTGCTGAAATTGCCTCAATGATGAGTCCTAATGTCTGAGTTCCTTCCTAATTATCAGCCGATACTTTCTTAAGCCAGTGATACTCCAGGAAAAGGCTTAAAGTAAGAAAGGATTTGGATATTCTTATTATTGTAAATACATAAAAATAGTGGAAATCAATCCTTTAAAATGGTTTAGAAATTTTAGTGCTTAAGGATGCGTTTTAAGCTGCTTAGGAAGCTGAAACAGTTCGGGTCAGGTTGATTCCCGAATCGCATAGAACTTCTTAAGATCTACTACTCACGACACCCGGTTGACACCCTCTGGTAAGGTATTAAAAATGTACGGCACTCATTGGGGAAGCAACAAAAAATCGAAGAATATTGTATGAATAAGGGATATACACATGTTGGTAAGCAGATAGGCTCCGGCAGCAGATGGCAGACGGGGACACAACATTTGCATTTTACAAACAATTGAAAAAGTAGTTAAAGTTTTTGTGTTTGCCGAAGCACACACACACACCTTGCTTGCCGCCGGGTTGCTTGCAACAACACGTTCCCATTTTTTGCTCTCTGCGCATAAGCAGCGGTTCAGCGCGGTCGCCGGACGGTTTTTGGCTTTGGGCTTGTGTTTGGCATTTACACTCAATGTCAGTTGCCCCGCCACACCTGTCCACGTGTCAAGGGCCTTCCTCCGCTTTTTGTTCTTCGGCAGCAAGGAGTACACGATGTGTATGCTTCATATGCTTCTTTTTGCTGCTCATAGTTTTGGTGCAACGTTTCGCACACTTTCGCTGGAATCCGGCTTTTTGCACGGACACACCGTGTCTGAGTTGACACATTTCTTTGATGTTGCCGGTGCCAGGTGTCACTTCTGCTGCACAACTGACTTAACGGATTTTATAATGAGATGGTTTCTGGAAAGGGGTTTTCATTAGAGATATACATTCGCTCATAACTCTAACAGATATTTTATAGAAATGAAAATATTCCCACCAAAAAAATATAGAAATATATGCGACCTCTTGGGACCTCTTGTTGAAAGCACAAAGAAAAGAAAACATTTCTTCTAGACAGCGCATGCCCCCGAAGAAGTGCTCATATCTCCCTGGCAAAGTGCAATATGCTTGGCCTAATCCGTTTCATGATACGCCAAAAGATGGATCGGCTGCTTTTAAGCTAACTTTTAAACAAAAACAAAGCAGAGACCGCAAATGCAAATCGTCCATTACTGGGGCTATCAATAACTGATTTACATCCTCGCTAAATCTGCGCCAAATAAGCTGCAAAACCCAGAACACCCGCCGGACGGGGGCGGGCAATTGTGCACCGCTGGGGATCTGGGCTTGGGGACTGGGAGACTCGGGAGTGGGAATGGAGATTCGAGCTGAATGCGGATGCGGACGCATTGCAAACAATGGCAACAAAATATGCTGCTGCGCTTAAATGAAATGCCAACAAAACCAAACAGTTAAATCGCTGGGGCAAGGGCTCCAGTTGGAATGCGGAGGAGCTTGGGCAACGTGGAGCTTGGGTGGCGTGGCTCTGTGTGCGGCGACTGGGATTTCTGGGGCTTGGCCGGACTGGCGTTGGCCTCCGGGCGCGACTTGAAAAGCAGCTTCATTTTAGCGTATAATTGAGCGAGCACAAAATATGCGACAGGCGACAGAAGCCAGGGGGCGGTCGATGGCACAAGAATGTGGGCGTGGCCCTGCAGGGCCGGGCAGAGTTGCAGCGGACAGAAACGCAGGGATTTTGCGGAAGTATGAAATTTTACTATTACTTTGTCGCAGCAAATAGAGCGGAAGTCAGTCAACGAATGCAATACCAAGTTCAAGCGACTTGATTGTGTCTTTGAGTCGCGCGGAATGCCGAGCATTGTGAGGGGCTCCGTTAGTGGGGAAATCAATGCAAGTTGCCGCGCCTCGGGTGTTTGCGGTGAAATATTTTTGACACACATATATTTGGTTGTGGCCCTTCTTTGCGTGCTTACTGGAAAGGAGCAGGAGCAGGAACTTTAAGGGGGTTCAGTGCTTACAGCACATAGTTCTCCCTATGGTCTTTATTGACACATTTTGGTTTGACAATAGAAGGGTTGAAAATGCTTTAAAATCTTTGGCCAAAAAGGTAGCTTTAAAGAGGGCAGAGAGATCTATACTTAAGCAAATGATTGTCATATTAGTATGTAGATTTTTTAATGTATTAAATGAATATAATTCTTTTGGCATGCAGAAAATAAATAATGCTTAGCAGATGTTGTCATCTTGCAACCTCAAGTTAAGCCTCGAGAAAAATTGGGCAAAAATGAATTTATATTTCCAGATGTTCATATTTCATAACTACGTAAAAGACAAGTATTCTTAACTGACACTAGAAATCTACTTGACCGTAGCCAAGTGTTAATTATTAAATAACAAGCAATAACTAACATTTGTCCTCAATCAATTATGGCTAATGCATTAAGAAGCTTTCATTCCTTTGGTGTCAATTGAGATGAGCTATGTACATATGTGGGTTTCCTAATTGCTCTGCCTGCGATTTATCGGTGAAATAAATGGGCCTACATCCATCCCAACTAGGTTGAAATTCGGTTTAATAGTTAATTAGTGACAATTGCGAAAACGATAATTGTTCTTGTCGTGTTGTAAATTCACTTGGCTGGGGCGGAGCCAAGCCGTAATTGTTTATCGAGACCCGATGGCCGCGCAAAGACAGCGACAGGGACCCAGGCCAAGGCTGCCTTCTCGGCTAAGGATCCACAGTTTGGCCGCCTGCGTGTCCTGCGTGTGTGTGTGGGCATAAATTGTTGCATGCCAGGCAGGCGCTTTAAGGCATTCGGGCATGGCGTGCTGCGGTCTGAAGCCTCAATTGCATAGCAATCTCGGGCTTGTGTGTCTAACGTTTTGTTGATTGATGGTTAACCAGAAAATCAATATCACTATGCTAATGAGACTGGCATAAATGCACAAACATGCGTAGTGCAGCCGAAAGACGCAGGGCATTGGTAATGAACTCTGTCGGCAATTAGCCAAAGAACTTGGTCGCCTCAAATAATGTCGCCTGTAATAATGTTGCTGCTTTAAAGCTTAACTCCTGCGAGGGCCACAACGATTATCCCTGAACCGCGAAATGCAGTCGAATGTTTCAAACGATTTATTAAATTATTCAATTCTTTATGCGCCGTCATTGACGCGTGATAGTGCGACCTTTGTGTGGGCTACTGCGAACGAATGTGCTCCCACCCCCCGCAATCTATTCAGTTGAATAGATGTCAATTGTCTGCACGACTGCTAATTTAATTAGATTTTAATATATAATTATAAACTTTCGTTCACGCCGTGTAATTACCTAATTTTTTGCCTGTATTTGTGCATTATTCCAGCTGGCTAATTACGAAATGGTTTAAATGCCGCCCAGTCCAGTTACACGTTTGTCTATTAATAATAAATTTCTCATTTTAGTTTTCGGATGCCGCATCTTTTGTCACCTCATTAAAGACATTCACCCCTGCTGGTTAATCAGTCCCTACCAAATGAGTTTTAAATTCAACATTTCCTTCAATAGAGAACGAACCAATACCAATAGCAGATCTGACTTGCAGCATTTATTTATATTTAATTTATTTTTAAGCGGCTTTGCACCTTAATCGGCGCTGACAGTTGACAACCGCCTGTCAATTATGCACTGCATATTTTGAACAGCAACATTCGCACATTCGCATATCCCTTAGGCTGGATAGCATTTACTGCTGAGCTGTTGTGGGCATTTTAATTATTTTGACATTTCGCCATTAGCTGTAAAATATAATTAACTACCGCAAACAGGATTTAACCATAAATAAACAAATGTTTAACACACACATACGACGCTGTCGGTCAAAAATATGTGGAACTTATCTTTCGAAGCTAAGAAAAAATTAATTAACTGTCCCATTTTTATACTAGACGTTACACTGAGAAAATAAATGTATTAACTTCACAAAATATTAAAACACATTTTGTGAATATATATTTTTTTAAGCTGCGGACTTTAAAAAGTAAGGATAAAAAGGTGTTCTAGATTTTATAAATAATAGCTTTAGATTAAAGAACTTCGTTTTTTCCTTCCGTTGATATATAATATTATTTGTATAATATAGTTGTATTTTTATATATTACATTATATTATGTTACTTATTTAAATATAGTTATCCTGGAGTATCGTCTTAACAACACTTAGTTCACAATTAACGACTTTGATGCCCTTTAAGTATATTTTAAATTACTTAGTTTTCTTTTATTTCTTATAGTGTATGGATATCTTGTTTACGTATTGCAGTGTACAATCCATAGCATTTTAATTATATTTTGATGTTTTTCACTTGCGACAAATGCAAAAATTAATTGCATTAATGTTTACACACATTGATTGTTGTTGGGCGAATATACATATGTGTGTACGCGCAATGTGCATTCCACATATAGACTTGTATATTTATCAATTAATTGAGTAATATGGAATTACATAAATGTTTGGTTTGCTCTTGCCTGCAGGCATAATCGCATTAAAATGCCACGAAATAAGCGCCATGATATAGCTCATCCAAATCGACCGCATTAATTTTTAACTTTAGCAAAATTCAACTGGACAGATTTTCAGGGTTACAATACAAGCTGATAATGCCAATTGACAGTTTTAAATATTTATTGCCTTGGCACCAGACATCTGATTAAATGTACGGTCAAAAACATGGACTACCGCAGCAAAAATGGTCATTATAAAACTGTACGGGGTGAAGTCTGGTCTGGAGTTGTATGAAGGAACAAACCATGAAGAGTAACCTCTATTTTAATGATTAAAAATAAACATTTTTAGTGATACATTTAATTATTATAACCCTGAAATATATTAATGATGATTTACTCTTTAATAAATGCTTACTTTATACGGACTATATTTTTTAGGGTAATAGATATTCATGTATTACTATAAATGTTTCTTATTAATACAAAGTTACTTAAATCCAATGAATAATTATAAGAATCATAATAATCACATTATACATTTAGAATCTACACATAAATCGAAATTGAAAGCTTTATTAGTTTTGCATTAATAACATTTAAACCAGTTTATGGCATGGATGGTAATTTAACCTTAATAAAATATATTTTAGATATGGTTAATGTTACTGAATAATAAAATGTATAAAAATATGTACACTAATTAAATTGAACCAAAATATAAAGATAGACAATTTTGTTTTTGTATTAGAATTATGTTGTCTATTGATACTGATCAAGAAAATATATAGTAAAAAATATATATATTGCAAGAGATTCATAAATGAATCCATTGCTGCAGTACAAACTTCGGACTGAAATTAATAATAACCTGCGAGGGTTTAATGACTCTAATAATCTTTATAAAGTTATATAAATCAATTATAATTTTAATGTGAGGCTGAAAGCTAGAACAACCAGAATCTTAGCTATATACATTGTCGAAGAGAGCATGTTTGAAATACTTTTACAAAAGCTGAGTTTCTGCAGTTTCAAGGTTTTGAACCAGCTCTTTTAAGCTAAAGCTTTAGGTAAGCGAAATAGGTGTGTAAAAATACTGAAACTCTTTTCCATCCTCGGCTGTGCAACTTTGGCAAATAGTTGTTGATGTAGAAAATATTTGCAGGTACTTTCTGTTTTTAACAGTTTACAGAAAGCTTTGCAAGCAGTGTGAAATGTTTCGCTGATGTTAAGAAATTTTTCATATACCTCACATTGTCAATCAATCAAATAATATTTTTAACAAATGAAAAGAAAAGGAAACATTTATTTTTTCTATACACTTGCAGGGTACTCTGATTTGAATCTGTGGGTAGAAAAATATATATGCTTGATCAACATCAACAGCCGAGTCTATCCATTCATTGGTCCTTCTGCTCGTTTCTATGCAAACTAGTCTCTAAGTTCTAGGACTATCAAAATAAACGTTGTGTATAGGTGTCTTTCTATTTCAGGTAGTATATTTTAAGTCGGAACGGGTCAGATCAAACGGTAATATTTAATTAAATCGGGAAGTTATTAGACAAAATATTATTATACGAGTATAAATGGATAAAATTAATCCCATTACCTACCTGAGTAATTCTTCTTATTATTTGAGGTTATTTTGAAGATATTCAAACTTTTCTTTTAATTTTTAAAGTTTTATATTTAGTTTCAACTTAATTTAGAAATTAAAAAAATTGTCTTCAATAAAGTAAACATTCTATAAATTTGTTTTTTTTTAATTCCTTGCTATTCCTCTCGGGAACTTAACTCTATTTTGAGCGTCTGTCTATAAATAAGTATTCAATTTATATGAGCATTTATGTTTCTCAGCGTGTATATTTTAAAATATTCACATAATATCATATTATTAATATGTATTAATTAATGATAATTTTTGTTTTGTGTATGTACAGAAATTTATTTGATTATCTGAATAAATCAATCAAAAGCAAAGAATTGGTAAGGTTGAAGAAAATGGCAACATTAAAGTTTAAACAGTGGTTCACGAAAAGCTCTAAAAACCTGTATTGATAAATTGATAAATATATTATGGAATCACAAGCTGAGCAGCCACAATCTCCAGGTTAGAAGGCCACTTTTACTTTCCCCTATCCCTTTCGCTGGCTCGGTTGCCCTGTGGGGTAATGCAACCGAATGTTGCAACTCTGGCCGAGTGGCGATGCTGCGGCCACGCCCACGCCCGTCGCAAAAAAGCACATCGCGCAGCTTTTGGCCGTTCAACAATTGACACTGCAGAAGGCAGGCGGGCCAAAAGCAAAAACAAGAGCAACCACAACTAACCTTTCCTAATAAAAAATGATTGCGACGGCCTTCAGCGGCCGCGAAGACGACGGCACCCCGCTGCCGCCCAGGAACGAACAAAATACAGGAAGCGTCCTGCATTTCGCAGGGCCCGAACCAAAGGAAAGCTCAGCGCCGATGTGTTACATCAATCTCGGAGCGGAGACGACGACTCTCACTCGTCGAGCTTTTCATTGAGCACGCACACTGAGGCAGGTGCACATACGTATCCTTTGTATCCTTTGGCGCGAGAGATGCTGAGAGCAGCAAGTCCTTAAATTGAGAGAGCGAGAGCATGGGCACTGGGGCTGGGATTACTCATTAACAGAGCAGACGCCGCACTGTCTAACGGAATGAGCTCGAGATTTCGCGGGGTGTTCCCAGTTTGATCTTATCTTGGAATCTGTCGAAGAGCCAGAAGCATATCGAGCTTGGACTTTAGATATGCAAAGGATATTAGTAAAGGTAATTACGCAAATCTAATTCTTATTTATTTACAACAAAATTATTATTTTTATTTATTAAACAAAGTTTAGGAGCCATTGCAGCTTAGGTATACTTTTGACTACATTTTAATAGCTTTAAATCCTTTGCAATATTCTTTAAAAAATTATTGTGAGTTATTTCTAAAATATTGTACTTCCTCTAAGAAATACCGGTTGTGAAAAACCCGAATCCAAGTTATATTGCCAGGAATTGTGTAACGTAATTAACACAAAAATGGTTAAGAAACTCAAATCCTTTCCTAAAAATCAAAATATTTTAAATGGGACACCTTAGGTGTTTAAAGGATGCAGCATATGCAGTATGCCGCCCTAAATCGATTTTCGACGTTTAGCGGAAAGCCTTCTCATCTGACAAATGATTCATCCATCATTTATAAGTCCACCTGCCCGAGACTGAAAATCGCGTAATAAGGACTAACCCTGCAAAGACAGCGGTTTGTTGTTGCCTTGGTATCCCTAAAACTTTCCTTTGCTAGACGTTCGACGCTCGTCGCTCGACGCTCACAAACACCGATGCGAAAAACCGGCTTTTTGCAACAAACAACAACACGAAAACAAATGGGAAGAAATGACGCCACATCAGGTGACGTGAAAGTCGGAGGGAGGGAGAGAAAGACACGTAGAGAGAGCATGGGAGAGAGCTCGCCTAGAGCTTTGTGAGCGGCTTGAAAAGTGGCAGAATTATGCTCGCTCTGCCACCCCCTAGACGCGGGCACAGCTGACGCACGTTCACGTGGCTCCTGGCACACCAACACCAACACGGCCAGTCGCCGCGCTCTGAGCGCTCTCCGAAGCGCTGGCGCTGGCAGTAGCTTTTCTGCCTCGCCGCTTCGCTCGCGGTTTCAGTTGGGCGACAGACTCTGCTGGACTCGACAGAAAATCGGGAGCTTGGAAGAAAGTGTGGACCGTGTGGAAGAGTCAAACGGTACTTGCAAATGTTTGGCTAAAACTCAGCCCAGCGCTCCTCACCTTGCTCAAAGGATACTTGTACTTCCGAATGTGTGTGACCCCAAAGGGGACAAAGCTGAAGCGTTACCTTCTTTCGCGCAGAAGGCAAACACTCGTATGAGAAAAACAACATGCCAAGTGCTCTGATTGTGCGACAAATTAGTGGAAAATCCGTTTAGCCATCGACGAGCGACGACGCCAAGGGTCTTTAATCAAATGTAGCGCCAAAAGTGCAGGTAAGACACGCCCGGGAAACGGGAAAATCCGTTTACTAAGTCAGCAGAAGCAATGTAATGAAAACACGGTCAAAAGCGATTCCAGCGAATGCAGCGTGCAGCGGGCAGCGGGTAGCCAATCAGCGAGTAGCGTTCTCTGACATTGGATGCTGCTGCTGCCACAAATGATGCCGTTGTTCTTGTTGCTCTTGCTCCTGCTCCTGCTCCTGCTGCTGCTCTTGTTGTTGCTCCTGTGGCAGCAGCAGTAGCAGCAGCTCGCATGAAGCTTAAATGTCAGGGGCATGTGCACCCAACACGGCCCAGGGAATTAGGAGCTCACTTTCAGCCGTTCCACTTCTCCCCGCCCCGTCCGGTGACCATTTTTATAAAAATTCTCTTTCGTTTCCATTAATCCACAGATTATTATCACTCTTGTTACAATTTTTTCTGTTCTGTTCTCTTTAACTACTTTAAACATTCGCAATGAAAGTAGAACATTTAAACTGGTTTTTATTCGCAGTTTATGTATTTATTATCCTCGAAAGGCGAGTTTCAGCTTGAATGCAGAATGTTTTGTGTATCAGTCAATAATCCAGTTTCTCTCAACTGAAAGATAGAAAGGAATAGTATCTCAACCCACTTTCCCTTTTTTTTCCTTCCTAAATTACCCTCAACTATTCCCAATTAATATAATTATTTTAATAAATACTTATATGGATTTTTTTCAAGATTTTCGTAGCGTGTTGCACGGGATTCTGGCGCTGCGCTGACCCATAACAATACAAATTCAAATACATAAAAGCCAATTATTATGAACCTTTGCAGTCCCGGCAGTTTGCTCAGTCCCTTAGCCGGCCAGTCCCTCAGTCCCTCAGTCCAGCATTCCTTGCCCCAACCCTGCACGCATGAATAGCCATCAACAAATGCTGTTTAGGTCCTTGGACAGGTTAACACGCGACTTTCTGGCTTATTATGCCGAATAATTGTGAGTCAAATTCGAGACGCAACAGAGACGAGCAAAGAATGCCGAAAACTTTTAATGAGATTTTTACTCAAAGTTTTTGTTACTCTTCGCGGAACGGGTATATGTGTTTTACACCACAGATTGATTCATGAATTTAAAATTTAATTTAAGTATTAATGAAATGAAATATGTAAAGTAGGCTGACTTAAGATTGATCTTATAAAGGTGCTGCAGCAATTTATTCCAAAATAAAGTAGTGAGTTGAATAGGTATTTTAGCTCCTATAATTTCGGCGAATAGTCTTTCAATTTCATTTCATCTTATCTACAAAACCTAAGTATCCTTTATTCGTTGTACAATTTCCGTTCTTTTTTGCTAACAATCGAATCTGGAGAACGCGTTTAAAAGACTGGAGGCAATCAGCAGCTGGCGAAAACTGCGCGATTTGCATGCGTAATGAATTTAGACCGAGCTTGGGAAACCCAAATGTGGAGTCGTGGGGCGGTGGGGCGTTGGGGGTGTGCCAGTCAGGATAGGAAGCCCAGATAAGCGCATAATTACCCTACGCCCAAAGTTTTTCCTTCCTAAATGGGAGCCAGGATGTTGCCTTACCAAATGGAAGCTAAATTAAAAATTAATACCAAACTAACATAAAGATTCTTGAAAAAAAGAAAAAAATAATAATTTGTTCCAAGAATTGATTTCTAAATTGCTGTGATAGAGAATTTCCTTGTATTTTTATACTCAAAACGACCAAAAATAATACAAAACATGCAGGGACTGCAAGGAGGGCATGGGTGCAATTATAGAAAATAATTTAGATGGGCTTTTCACTTGAAAATGTAAATGCAATTTAGCTAAATGTAAATAAAAGGTTTAGTATAATTAAATTTTGCAAGAAATTGTATTCTTTATTTATAAACTTCCATGTTACTCATTCAATTACAATAACCCACGAAAAATTAAAGCAGTAAGCTCAAGTTAAATTAAACCCTGACCATTTTTGGCTGCCTCTGCATTTTGTAAATTGAAATGTCTTATTCAAGCCAGATTCAGCTGAAACAACCTGCCACCAAAATCTCCCCAGCCTTTCGCTTAATGCATTTTAATGGACGACAAATAAAAATGAAATGTTTTGGCAGAGCTGGAAAATCCTTTTCCTGGCTCTCGCACTCGCTCGTAAAATGCGGTTACAGGAATGGGATGGCGGAAAACTAGAACAGAAGCCAAGAAAAATTAGTGAAGCGCGCGGTGCAATGAAATTAAAATGGCATTTTATTTTCGACGCAGCAAGAGTGTTCTTGCCACTGCATACTTTCGAGAGTTTTCTCTATTTTCGCTATTTTTGCAACCCTCGCCGGCCATGTCCTTGAGAGCCCTCGCCAGCGGAATTATTCGAGCTGCGAGCATAAATTTCTAGCAGGCCCCGTTGGATGTTGCATTCATTTGGTTATGCGGTCTCCCCGGGACCTGCACCACCAACGCACCTGCCACGCACCGCTGCACGTTTGGTCCAATTGACATATGGGCGACCTTGTGGCACGCGGATACACACGCATCAATTATGTGGCACTTTCTTCGCTGTCGCCGCGATCGCAACGGAGGCGGCCGAGCTCCCACGCCGATGAGTTTATTGCATGTGCGACGTCACCAGCACGGTCAATTAAATTGAACCAAGAAAGGGAGGAGACGATGGCGATCGCGATCGCGATCACGATCGCTCGATTGATCAACGTGCCCCAAATTGGAGCAACTCTCGCTCGCATGTGGCAAGCATCACCTTCAATTGACACGATGCCGGCGAGAGGTACCTTCCGTGACCTCGGCGCTGGCTCAATCCGGGGGCAATGTCAAAGTCAATGCATCTCCAGCACTCCTTTGGCCACCTCCCTGATTGCCTGTCGGGGCTCATCGATCAGTCCGCATAATTGGACTGATTTTAAATTTATGAGGGGCACAGCCAACTGATTCAATTGAGTCAATTAAATATACATATATTGAATTATCTGTTGATATTGACAAATGGCATCAAAATTGCAATCAGAATTGTGGGAAAATGTTTTCTGCCCATAATAAAGTGCGTGCGATCAGCAGTCCCAAGAGGCAATATCAATTAACCGAAAGGTTTGCAAAGTTAATTGAATGATTCGAAAGATTTTTTTACTTGAACAACAATATCTAGTGCTTTCTATCTCAGAAATAACAGTTGAGAGTGAATATTAGCAAGTGGATGCAGTTTTACTGAAATCTTTAATTAGAAAATATGAATGGAAATTATAAAGTTTCAATCAAATTTAATTTCATCTTTTTGGGTCATGTTTACAACTTTATAATTAAGCTTACTTTTTTGTGGTTGTGCCACTCAATCTGGATTTTCTTTCATGTTTTCCTAGCTTTTGATTTTCCAATAATTTTGAATACGATTTTAATGGGTTGTTTACTTATATTATTATTTAAAATTTATATTGACATGCATTTGGAACATAAAAACCTTTATAAGTTATTCAATATAAATACATTTATAACAAGATTTTGATATGCCTTTTTCTGTATTTCAACTAAAGGATTATCTGGGCGTGTCCTTTAATACAGTTGACTAGCTCTCATGACTTCCAAAAAATGAATTGTTATTCAGGGGGCTGCATGAATAAATAAATACAGTACAAATATTGCCTGTCCTTAAGCGCGGACTCACCGGGCTAAAAATAACCGGCATCAGGAATTCGGGCATGAATATTTCAATTAATGTTGGTGCGGAGTCGCAACCATCACAAACAATGCGAAATTTTCTTGAGAAGAAAAACATTTATATTTTTTTATGGAAAATTAGGTAGCTGTACGATACCCTTAAAATACTTTTAAAATATTTTCAATTTTCATGTGGAACTTAAATGAATTGGTAGGTTAATCATTTACCTTAGTTCCCTTTAATTAAAATTCATATGAATGATCTCGTGGAAAGATTTGGCTAAAGTCGAATATCCTTTCGGGCAGCAAAGCCGATAGGCTCTACCTTTTGCGTCTCATTTAATAGCTCTGCGTACCCGCTGTTGTTATGCCTGACACGCGTTTTATACAAAATAAATATTGCACACTTAACGGCACACCGGCAGCAGGACGAAGGACCCGCCGACTGACTCCTGCTCCGCTCCATGGCAGTTGGCTTTCCGTCAATGCCTCTGCCTTTTGTGCGCCAGAAGTATTTCCATCTTTTATGACCCAACAACAGCAGAAACAGCGGCAGAGACAGGAAGTGCGACAACAATGTTCATTATGCTTTGCGCTGAGCAAATTTGCTGCCAGCCCTCTGCCTGGCTCACTCCCTCGTTCCACATTTAACCCGCCTGCCACGCCCCCGGCCGCTGCTAGTATTTGTGTTTGTGTTTTTCCCACGATATTTAACATGTGGCATTGATTTTATGGCCAACTGCCTGGAGCTTCTAGGCTCCGAGCCTCGAGTCCTTTTGAGTGCTGGACCAAATTAATTGCCGACTAGGTGCGAAAGCGACTACACTAACGTGGTATAAAATACACATAGAGAAACATAGAATCGATCTATAATCATGCAATATTCTTAGTAGATAATAAGGTCCCAGCATTTTAAAGATTTTGCAGCAAAACCTCACCCAGTTTATTTTAGTGTATTTATTTTGTTTATATTCATGGACAATCTACTCAGTCAAAGGTAATATTTAAAAATGCATTAACAAGATCGTATACCATAAATAGCTTTAAAAAACTTTTAAAACTTTAAGATTCTCGTCGATACTCTGCTTTATAATCAATTTTTATTAATTACATTGTTTATTCCTACTTTCCAAATCGTTGTTCAATAACCTATATCCAGTAGACAGCAATAAAATCGCATCATCGTTGGTAATTATGGCTCAGCCACCAAGCCAGGCCTATTAAAAGCTGCACTCAAGCGTTTAAATGGCCCAAATAATTCAAAGCTAATGTGCCGTTATGTAATTGACCATATTTTAAAACCAAATTTTCTGTCATTTACCATAACCTACACTTTTCTCGGGCAATCAACCCTGACAATAACAAATGCTCTAAAAAAAAAAAAAAAGTTTGCCTAACGCAACAAAGAACCCCACTTAGGCCATCAATCATTAGGGCTGACTTTCATTTTCTTTAATTCTATTCTATCCCAAGAATGTGCAATTAAAAAGGAAAGTCCTGTCACGGACACAATTTAAGGATATGAGTGGAAAACCATTGGGTGGTTTCGTGATGGTTATTATAATTTTATTATGATATAGAATTATATATCCGCCTTGCTTGGACCCCTTAAAATAAAATGATAAAAGATAAAATATGTTCCAGAGTGTGCAAGCAATTAGTAGTAAAGCCAGCGTTTTCTTGTTGTTACAACAGGAAAAGCTTTTAAAGGATAAAACCACATTTGCAGCTTTTAAGGGATAAAGTCACAGATGTTTCAAACAAAAATAAATAAGTACCTAATCAAAACTGCATTCCGATTCCACTTGCCAAAATGTAAAAGTTGGAGCTCGACTTTTGGAACTTGTCCCCGTAAGATGACAAAATTCGTTGAGATTGAAGGCGAAGTTCGAGAATGGTTATCTTAATAATATTATTGAAATATTTTTTCGCTTATGCAGGATATTACTATGCTTATTTTACATTTTTGTAATTTAAACAACCTTCGATTTGCATTACCTTGTCAACAAGCTAAGATATACATTTGTACCTTTAATCTGTGCCATCTCTTCGTTCCATGGCTCTGGCGCAGTAAACAAAATCATTATCACACATACGACGTGTGCGCATTGGGTATCTAGTAATTGCTATTTACACATTTTCCACATGATTTGCCAATTTTAATGAGCATTGTTTGTGTAGATGCAGCTTCTGCTTCATCTACGGCAGCTGCTAAAATAGACAACAGTCCAAGGGCACAGCAATGGAGCCCGGGTGTCATTCGAAAACTACGCAATTTCCATCAGTTTGGGGAGTGAGTGGGCCTGGGTGAGTATGTGTGTTCTTGGAAATTGATTTCGCCATGATTGATTGCGCAGCAGCCCGAAATATAGGCAACATTCCTGAGCGCTTTAAAGCGGCATCCATCGTCGGCATCCCCGACATCATGGTCCTTGCAGCGTTGGAATTCGTTTACATTTTGTTTCAATTTGGAAGAACCAAACGACAACGACGAAAAACTCGTCTGTAAGAATCAGGGATGGCAGGGGGGGACTCGAGAGTGTGTGTATTGAACGGTTATTGAGCCACGTTCGTGTGCGCCCTGTTTTGGATTTGAATTGTGGTTAATATTGTTTGCCTTGCGGTGTATATTATGGCGATGGATATTGGCACACCGTAGGCGCCAACTGCCGCCTGGCAATTGTTAATTTAATTAGATTTCCCGGGGCGGTTTCCGAGGGAGGCAACCAGCTCGATTGTCGGCTGTTGTGTGCAGAAGGGATGTCGATCATATAGCGGATAGCTAGAAAATGTGTATTCACAAGGACAATTCAATCAGTTGCCAACAGCTAGGACTTCATAAATGAGTATATGTCATTGAAATAATCAGATTTTGTATCCATTACTTTCTGTTGTGTCTATAATTACGTTTTCATTAACTGGAATTATAATAAAATTGTGCTGAAATTGTGGAAACTATATAAATTAATAGTAAAAACAAAGACTATGATTCGGGGAATTTCAAAACTATTTACTTTTGTAAGTTCGCAGGGTATACGCTCTTCGACTCTTGGCAGCAGTTGTTCCAAAGGACAGAAAAGAGCGAATGGAAGGCCTGGAGATAACCTTGTTTCACTTGCTTGTCTCCGGGGCCACGACAAATAATATAAAAAATAGTTAGTTAGACAGTTGCATGTATCTTCCCATCCACATCGCCCGAATACACACATGTGGGCGCCTGCACACGTTTTTCCCATTTCCCCGGCGTCTTTGGTGCGGCTTTTGCCGCTCCTCGCTGCAGTTGTGCAAAACTTTTGCCTCCATGGGCTAATATTTGACGCACTGTTTCATTACGCAGGCCCAGTCCCAGCCCCGTCCTAGCCTCCTTCGTCGCCACGTCACCGTCACCGACAAGGATAAACTATTAGGGCCACCCGCCCACTCCTTAAATGCCACTCCCAGTTGCCAGATTGCTGTCGCAATTCAGATTTTAAATTGACACAAGTAAAACGCAGAAATGGCACAATTTACATATTGCCAGGCGGGGCGAAGGAGAACTTTTCCGCTTTCCGTCCTTCAGACGAGCAATTCCCAAGGTAAACAAGATTGCCAAAAACGGTAGCCTGAAATCCATTTGCCAAATTTGTTGTCAAGATTCAAAAACTGGCCGGCGGGTATAAAAACAATTAAGAAATGGGGTACATTTAAATCAGGTTCGGCGTAATATAATTCTTTAATTTCTTTGATTTAATTATTCAATTACATATATTTAGCAATTATAAAAGTTATATTTTTGAAATCAGTATACTTGTTGGATATTAAGTAATACCCAAGATTTCAAACAATATAATTTTTGTATACATTTAATATGAATTGTAAATGAATTTAAAAAATAATGTAAATACCAGCATTTTTTAGGAAACTACAAAGTCTTCAAGCGGTGGTTAAATTGCTACTAGTTTCACGATTATATTTTTATTTTGATTATTTAATGAATGAATTAAATCATTTTTAGTTTAACTTTTAAGCTGTTAATATTTTGAGTATATTAATTTTATAGAAACATAAATTAAATCCATAATTTTTAAAAATATTCACATATAACAACTCACAATTTAATGACTAAACCAAACTACATTTTCACTGTTTAAATAAAACATGTATGACAGCAGTATATTCCCTATATTTTCTGCCAATGTATCCATTATTCCAACCACCTGTCGCTCTCGTAAGCATAAATTCACTATATCTGTCTGTGCAGAGCGCTTCTGCCTTTCACTTTTTGATTATTCAGGCCCCTGATATCGCTCTTGTGGTGGATGCTGGCAGCCCCCGCACTTGCCTCAAATGCGTCACAGTCGCACTTGTTATATTGTCTGTTTATTATGAGGCCACTCGAGTCCGAGGCTTGATACCGAGACGTCTAACAGTTGGATGGAGGATGGGGGATGGGCGGTACTGCAGGTCCTTGGGCCTGACACTCTTGGGACACTCAGTCGCCTTTGACGCGGCCTGGCTGAACGGCCCTGCTCCTCTGAATTTAATTTATTGTTTTCGTTTGCTGCCTGTGCTACCGCTGTTTGCTTTCTCCCACCCCCCGAAGCCACCCGCTTTCCCCTTCCCGCACTCCGCCCTCGTGTCGAGTGCCACGACACTGTCGCAGTCGTTTTTATTGCAGAAAAATGTTCATTTTTGTTGCGCTCTTATTTGCGCTAATTTAATTTCTTGTGTAATTTTATTTTTATGTAGTCAACGAAGGCGGCTGCCTTGAAACTGAGACGCGCTGCGCCCTCCGCCCAACCCCTCGCTGTTTCCCAACCCATCCCCCAATTTGCCATTGTATTTGCCTTGAGGCAAACTTTGTCAACAATTTCGCGTACAACATTGAAAATGGTCGTTGTTGTTGCGAAAATGGCAGCGAGGAGGGGCGCGGGGGCGGGCGGGATGGCAAAAAGCATCTCATCATTATGAACACGAGCCTGGCCGTGGGGGGCGCACTGGGCGTGGCAGTCTTCGCAGCCTCTCGCTGCGAGTGTGTCACTTTAACGAATTTTTTGCCTGGCGACAAACATGCTCTCCATCGCCTTCGTCCTGTGAGTGGCACTCAGCACTTGCCTTTTACGGCCTAAGGTCAAGCGTCTTTTTGTTGTCCCCTGCCATTGAGCGCAGTTCGCACAAATAACTGGCATTAAACAGATAGGGGCGGAATGCAATTGCATCTCCCTTCACTTGGCATAACTCAAAGGGCCGGCGCCGATTGGCTCTTACCTGTTCTGCGGCCCAATGCCGCTTTTCGGGGGAGCCGCGATGTCTGAACCCTTGAAATATGAATATTACTTTTTCCTGCAAATTGAATCTGTTTGTGCATACACAAATGATGCTCTTTATAGTCATTATATTCTGAAAAGAAGAATCCACTTAAAGCACTTAGTAGTTTTCTCAGCATATAATCTTTTGAAAAGTAAACTTTACCTATATTATTACGCTTTATTATTATTGGAAATGTTATTCTAGACTGCTGTATTTATATTTATTATAATAGGCTTAGCTCCTGAATAAGAAAGCTAAGATAACAGTGCGTATGAGTAATTAACTTTAACGTTGAGGCTTGAATGTTTATTTTTGATATTAACTCAATCTGTGCTCACAGTGGTCTTAGTTCTGGCGTTTTAGTTATCTAACTAATATGAGAATATAGTGAACACATACGCTCATATCAATGGGCCAAAACTTAAATGAAATGCCAGCGATACACCCTATTGTTCACGTGAATTCCATAGATTCCATGGTGCATACGAAACACCTACGCATTTACAACGCTCCGTTGAGAAATATTTGCATAACACGAAGAGCACAGCAACGCACACTGAAAAGCAGATACACCGACTTGGGAAAACATTTAGGGCAAAGAGTTTCCGCTTTTCTCTGTAGAATATAATTAACAATTGAACAACTTGTGTGCTTAGGATACCCACTAAGTCTGTAGTTGCTTCACAATTCTTCTTGCTTAAGTTAAACTTATAAGTTTAAACTCAATTCAAAATTTAGATCTTTATAAGCGTATTTGAAACATACATAAATCGAGTCCCGACTTTATGCCAGACCAGACAAGAACATCTTTTTTGCCAGGAAGAATCTGTGCGACTCATCGGACTACAACATTTGCGTGATTGGCATCTCACAAAATTCGAAGGAAAATCTTTAAGAAATTGTCAATTTTAATACCCTAATGCTTACGCTCCAAGATTTTTTTCTAGGTAGCAAGTGCCCTTCTAACTTGAATATTATTATAGTTTATGAAACCATTGTTGACCCCAAAATAAATAGTTTATTCTCGAGTAGCATCACATGGGGACGATTTTCAAACATCTTTCTATTCTTTGGATTCTATGCGTTATGATAATGATTATTTTTCTAATAAGTAGGTATAATATAATATGATAGAGTGGTAAAAATAGGAATTAATTTTCTATAATTTAATTTAAAATATTTTCTTTTATAAGAATTCAGGAGAATCTCCAGCAAAGGCTGCTGTCTCGGACCAATTTCTTATTGGCAACCACGTAAAGATTCCACTTGTCCTGACCCCTAATTAAAGTCACCCCACACACATCAGCAAAACAGAATTGGCAACTGAAAAGGTACGACGTGATGATTTCTGGAAACCACACTAGGAACTAGGAATATCAGCAGTCAGCTCGCATAAAAATCACTCGACACACGCGCCCGTCAAACGCAGAGAAGAAAATGGGAGGTGGGTCGCGACATTTGGGGGCGTGGTCTTATAAATTGTCCTGCCTCAAAGACGGTCCCTGACACAAACAGGCCGCCATTCCAAAGTGTGTGTTTGGGTGTGGTGATGAGTGGGGCGAGGGTGATTGTGGGGCAAACATAAAAACTGTACCACAAATTTTAGCGCCAAGCGGAAGTGCTTGTGCCCCGCCAACAACAACAACATCAAGGAGTATAAAAATGTCAACAACAAACAAATAGTTGGCCTGTCGACTGCGACAGCTTAAATAAAAAATCCTTTTTATAGTAGTAGTTTCTTTCTGTTTCAGTTGTTGTTTGTGGAGTTCTGTATGTCAAGCGTTTTAATGGCTGTTTACAGCTGATTCCGTTCGATTTCTCAGAGTTTCAGTGGTTTAATGTTTATTTTATTTTTCGATGTAGTTTCAGAGGATTTTTATATTATTATTTCCAATATTATTACCAATATGCCTTCATTTCGAAACTAGTCACAAAATCGTAGTCACATAATCTTTCTTTCCGTGTGTCAAGGGATCTCCTCCTCGGACTTATTTTGTCCTTCTACATAAATATGTAAATATTTTGGTTTTTCCTCTGGCGCTCCCTCCTTTGGCATCCGTTGCTTGGCAAATTATGGCCAGCAGCGACATGGCGAAAGTGAAAAAACAAGAACTCCGGATGTTTATGGACCTCCATTTTGGCCACTGGTCGCCATTTTATGCAGTTCCTTGTGTGCCAACGCATCGGGGACGCAGTCACTCGAACCACAGCACTGCCTCAGCCATCGTATCTCCCATCGTCGACTTCTCCTCCAGCTGCTGCACAGTGATTTAGTGCTTATGGCAAGTTTATAAATTAAATTTAATGAAGCAGCAAGTCGAACTTTTCGCCATTGTCCCGGACCCACAACCGGCCCACACATAACCCCAACCCAGAGCCAACACAGGCACGGGCGAGCGTATTGATTATGCGACCCCGGATGCTTCCGCTTCGGCCGTGTGAGGGAAAATTTGATTTAGCTGCTGCCGGTAATGGAAAGTTGCGCCAGTCGTCCTTGGCCGGCACTTTTATCTGCTGAATAGATCACATTACGCATTTAAGCCTTGCCTAACAAATGTCGCCGGCTCTAATTGGCTCTCGAGTCGAGGGAAATCGACTCTGGCCTCTGGGCCAGCAATTAGTTCGCCAGGATTTTGAGGACGCAATCTCGGGCCCGGCCGTTAGAATGGCATGGACCCATCAATTGCCAACGAAAATGTAATTATCGGCTTCGAAGCAACAGCACTTTTCCTCCTTTAAACTCGATGGGATTCATCCATCCACAACAACAATAACGATGAGGCAGACGGGCTTATGCAACATAATCCTAGTTTATGACAGTTGGGGGGCTCGATGTGTGTGTGTGTGTGTGTATCGCTGTTCGGGTGTTTTGCCTTGGTGTGAGTTTCTTAGGTCCTCTGCAACCAGCAGCTGCTCAACAAACCGTACCATCCAATATGCTCTCACGAATATGTATAGAAAGCAGCACACATATAAACAGAAGCACAAGACTTCAGAAATACAGTGGTTCGAAAGCGATTGTCCTGCGAAGAGGGTACTAAAATAGTAAAGTTGTTAGTTGCATTTTGAATTAAGGAGTAGAATAAAATATAATATATGAAATATGGAATACATATAAAGAAAGCTGTTTAAAAACTTCAAATAGATTATTCAGTAAATGAATATCGGAATGAATTTTATATATTTCATATACTTTTTAATTTCTTTTAAACCATAAAGAATTATATATTTTTAAGTTAAATTTGTTAGTTTTTAATAAAAAGATTTCCTTCTTCATTCTGATACCTGAAGCTGTGGAAGTCTCTACTTCTTCATGCCACAAAGTTTGCCTCCTATTGGAATTCCTGCTTCCGCATTCCTACAACTCCTCACCCAGTGTGCCCTCTCGGCCTATACCTACATAGTTTATTCGGAAATTCCTATAGCTTTGACAAGTGTCAGGAGCACAAAAGACGCGCCTTCGATATGGATGCATGGATATGCGAGTGCACACACACGCTGGCACATAAGTTTGCGACCCCGGATCGTAGATTGTGAATGTGAACCCGACCTCCGCCCATCTGGAGCTCGGCTCCCCAGTCCTTTGTGCGCTGGCATAATTGAAGGTTTCTTTGTAGGTCTCTGGATGTTGCTCAACTCGAAGGTGGGCCCTCCTCCTGCTTGTCTGAGAGTATGTTTGTACAATCTCAATCGCACCGACAATTAGGCTATAAATATTTGCCGATTGCTTGGCAGGCAGTGGGTATTGCGTATTTTTCAGGCCCCGGGCACTGCCAACAAAAGTTTTCTTCCTCCGCGGGTATTCCAAGGTTGAATGTCGAAGGAAAAAGTTGCTCTGCAGAGGGCCAGCCGTCAGATATGCGGGCCACACACAAAATTCATTGCATATATTTAGGCGTCGACAAGCCGTTGACAGTTTTTTCCTCGCCTTGAACGCTCTCGTGGAGAAGAGAAAGGAACTAGGGCTCCTCGAGAACCATTTGCATATTTTTAAGGCGGCAACATGTCGATTCCCAGGCCACGCATCCAATAGGGCGGCGACACATGTTTTCACATGCCCATGTGCAGCACTTGCTTCAGATTCCGATTCTATGCGCCATCAGAGGCATAAATCCAATTGCTTGGATATATATATCGAGCAGGAAAATACCCCTGCGAATTGCTGCATCGGTCCGACCATCGTCTGGTTGGACAAGCCAAGGTCCGAGCGAGGCTTTAACGGCCTGCCATGAAATTTGATGTTTTGGCCATTAAGTGCAGATTTAAAGGAATGCCGTTGACAGCAGAAAAGAAGAGGAACAAGCCCCTGGCGCTCCTCAAGTCATTACTCTCGTAATGTCAATAACCTCCGTTAGCCCCATTCTATTTGGGTTAGGTTAGTAATTTCTCTATTTTCCTCGTCACCACCAAATTGCCCATCTTAATTATGTATACCGTAGTCTCTGGCTTTCGCTCGAAGAGTGCGACAGCTGCTTGGGCCCGGGCCCCAATGCGATTTTACAGCAGGGTTAACAATTTTAATTGCAGCCTAAGCCACTCGCCCAGAGCCAGCGTCTGGCGAAATGCAAAATAGGCCGAACAGCTGGCCCGACTCACACAATGCCGACGATACAGACCGACTATAACCTCAGAGATGAAGGGCTGTTCGGTCACTCAAGGGACTCGGCACTGGCACATGGCAGGCGGTCTGCAAGTGCAGCCATCTGCCGGTAGTTAGTGCACCACAATGACTTTCAATAGATGAACTTAGATATGTAATGTTTGGCCCCTTTGTTGTGTTGTTGTCCTCGTTGGCATTGCCTCACTTGCCTCAAGATGGACACTTGCCCACGAAGGCCATCTCTCGCACACTAATTGTATTCTCGGTAATCCTGTTTTGGGTTTTGTTACGATACCCATAATTCGCTTTGTAAATTGTAAGATAAAGGGCAAAGTTGTGTTAACTAATGGAATGGTTATTTGTTCCTTAAACTGAATAACTACTTTTATTTATTATGAACAACAGTTTTTTGCTTATTTTACAAAGTATCTTTCCTCTGTATTTATTTTTAAAGCTTCTCTTCCTCTCCTCTTCCTTTAGCTTACGTCAAAGCCGGAGAAAGCATTTCCTCCTTGGGCTACGGTCAGATTGTCTTTTCCATTTCCGGGATGGCGTCATCGTCTTTTATTTTCTGGCTGCCACCAAAAAAAAAACTGTGTTTACTCTTGGATGACAGTACATTTTGCTAAGCTAAAATTTCACTCAACTGTCAAGAATAAAGACTTGCTCTGAGGACACCCAGCCAGGAGAGGAATGCAGGCCTGCACCTGTCCCACTTATTCCCCATCATCTGAGCATTTCGCTTTAATTGCGGTCAACGTGAAGCGCCTTTGTCTCTCCTTCCGAACGGCAAATGGAGAAATACAAAAAGGGAAACCCCCAAACCACTGCAGCGCGCCACAGAAGATCCAGCCGCTGCATAGTTCTAGGTGCATCACGTGCAACGGGCCAGCAGACAAATTCTGCCATGAATTCTATGGGAGGTATATTTGCTGTTTTCTTTTTTTCTGTGAGCCCGTGGTCCTCTCCGGCCTGACGTTATGCAGTACGTCGTTATTGTTGGCCTCCCCTCCACTTTCGCTTGGTTTGGCTCCACATTGATTCGCAGCGAACGCAATTTCTGCATTTGCCAGCCTGTGTTCATCTGTCTGTCTTTTGTGTCCATTGTTTTTGCCAGTTCTACCTTTTCTTTTTTTTTTTTTTTGTTTTTTGTTTAGTTTTTAGTTCTTGCCAGGCATTTGTTATGTTTGTGGTTTTTGTGCCTTCATCAGCCCGTGCATCGATTTCAGCAAAAATATACATTTAGTTGGCGTACCCTAACGTTTTTGTGTGCATTTCAGAGCTTGTTTTCTCTTTCGAACGCAGCTTGAATCCTTTAATATGGCCAGTATGCTTCGCAGGACATTTAATTTAAATCAATTTGTATATGCAGGGATTATTTTTTCATCTGGTGCAGTACGAGAACACATTGTAGTTTTCCCAGAAGGGGGGAATTTTTTCTTACATTAAGTGTACATAAATGTACATGTACAAAATTATTAAAAAATATTTTATAACATTAGCTCTGATGTATAAATATATTTTATACAATGTTATAACTTTGATAAAAATCTAACGATTGTACTATTATATATTCTATATATTCCCATTGGAAGGATCCGAAATTTAGTATTCAAAATCAACTTCGTTCGTTGAAAAAACACATGTTTATGAGAATACTCAAGATACTCCTAAAATTGTTTTAGATATTGCATTCAATGCACCTCCATTAGTTACTTCTTCCAATTCAAAATAAGACTCTGTAGTAATATAAATCTTTTGAAAACCTCCATTAAATTTACAGCTTGTCATGTCCAATTGCAAACTTTAAGGGTATGCAAACATCGGCTTCCCAAATATTCCATTTTGTTTTTTATTATTGATTTTCTTTTTTTATGTTTACTGCATGCCGCTGAAGCGACCACACATTTTTGTGATTTATGGTGGTCAGCAGCAGAACCGAAGTGAGTTCTGCATGCCATTTTTGCCATTTACCCATATTGCCCAGCGCTGCATGATTTTTCAAGAGTGTCAGCCGCGAACAGCTGATTTACGATAAGTTCAAATCATTTTACAGTTCACTAATAAACAAAAGTGATTAACGGCTGTCCAAGGTCAACATGAGTGCAATCAGAGGAGGAGGGAAGTGCTGCATCGACAACTCCTGCCACATTGTATGTTGCCCCTTCAGGTTCTACTATACTTTTGTTCAAGCGAGTTCATAAATTGTGCCGGCCAAGTGTGTTGGCAGAAGCACCCCTGGCGAGTGCCTACAGGACACATAGACAGGGAACAACCATGTTAGCCCAATGTTGTTTAGCACCCGAGTATGTAAGGTCCAAAGGGCCTTCAATTATCTACCCTTTGTTTTTTCTACTCACTTTCCTTGGTGCAGAGTAAACAAATGCACTGCACGTAACAGAGCATTGATTTCTTAATTAAAACTTGGGTCAATTGATTGCCTGAAACACTGGTTAGGGCACATCTAGAGGAATATGTATGTACATTTGAACTAAATATTATTATTTTATGCAAATATTTATTCAATTTTGAAACTGCCATGGGCGATTCCGAATGGAATAATTGTCAAATGGTGTAGCGATATGCACTTTATGAAAATATGCATGCAACATTTAGATATGCATATCGCTTTTATGTCTATTCATTGAAATAAATTGTTGAGTTATTGGAATTGAAATATCTTTAGCCATTAAAAATATGATAAATATGATAAATAATGATAAATATGATAATTCCGAGGTCTAATAAATATAAATAATATATAAAGAATCGATCTGGCATTGTCAATATATATTTTAACCTCCATTCAGATTAATACGTTTGACCGTAAGCTGCGTCCATTTAACAGCTGAATTGATAGTTCTGAATTAACGAATTTATTGGCGGAAATATATGATCTCACCTTTACCGGAGCACCTCGTAAATTTTCGGCGGTTTCGCAGCCCCGACAGGGTAATTTCTTTTGAAGGCTGCTGGAAAAATTCCTTGAAAATATTCTGCAGAAATTATGTAAATGCCTGGCACAGGGAAATATATTACCATCGCTGTGGTGGCTTGAACAATAAATAAAGCGGGACCAGCGCAGAGGCCTCCAGCCTGCAAAAGTTCTGCAGAAAATAATGTACTTTAAGAGCAGAGCCCAGACAAGTTGGAACCCGGCCTTAATTAGGGCCAGGATGTGCCCTGCCATCATCTTCGGCTGTTGGCCAGCTATCAACTGCCCTCACTGCAGCAGGAGATCTGAACAGAAAATGTTATCACAATTTTTTGACAACTTCCTCGACACTTTTTGCATCTCACCTGATTGTCGCTGGCGGAAATATATTTCCCCTCTGTTTTTTTACCTCCTGTCAGCCGCAAATGTGTCGTGGAATTCTCAGCTTTCCTTTTCGTCGCAGTTTTTTAAAGTTTTCTTTTTGCTGCTGCGGCCATATTTGCTGTTTCCCCGAGTTTGCTTTCCCATTTTTTTACGCCTGATTTATGGTACAACCATTTTTTCGGCTCCTGACCCAACTATGCATATGTACCATAAAAAAGTACTAAGCAAAAGTCCATACCCCAATGCAGAACCACTCTTATCAGATTTCGGAAGCTACCTTAAAGCTGGAATTAAAGGAAAACAAGAGCCAAATCTCTTCAGTTTTATTAGAGGTAAACAAAAGTGTTTGTCTGACAGATTTATTGGTGAATTATAACATTGTCTCTAAATGTCCACACAATAGATGAATAAATGCCTCCAATCTATCGAAATTCAATTCTGCTCTGTTTTAAGAAAATATTTCCCCAAAAATAAATTGAATCAATAAATGCCCACTGACGATTGAACTAAATTACCCAACAGTATATGTTGTTGAGTTAAACACGGCAAAGGTATATCGCCTACAGGTAGCCATAATTTATATTTAAAATGACATTGCCAACTCGATACACGTTTGAACAGTTAATTATGTCCACATGCATGTACATACGTTCTAATAATGTGAAAGCTTAGTTGTGATGCGCTCTCTACGGTAAACATCCGCCTGCCAACCCCATTCATAATGCGCTCCTTGTTTTAGGTCATTAAAAGCGTAATACAGGTGGCAGGCGCAGGCCATTCAGTTCCGTGTAAGCAAATATTTTTCCAGGGAATCCATGATAGGTGAGGGGGTGTGCTTTTAGCAAGCAGACTATTGGTTGCAACATTGCCTGTGGTGCAACACTTCCTGTTTATATAAACAAACACGTCAATGTGTCTGCCTGCTGTACACAGTCCCTGCGCCCCCGTTTCCTGTCACACTGCTCCCCCGGGTACGCCCTTCACTTCCAGCCCTTTCACGGAGCTGAAAATTCTACATTAGCTTGACAAGGTTTCAGATTGCAATAAAATAGGAATCAGACCATGTGGTGTCGCAACTAGGAAGGGAAGTGCCTTTTCTACACATTGTATGGACGATTCGGATGCGAAGAAGTGCTTACTTAGGCGTCCCCATAACCAGAGCTCTGTTTCTTGTTATGATTTATAATTTGGGAATTTGGTTTAGTTTTATTAGCAGATATTCGGGGGAAGGAATACTTCCGCTGGTAAGATTAAATATTCCATACATAGCACATTCGACGCGCCTGTCACGCTCAGATCTGTGTGCTCTGGTGACGCATTAATTATCCTTTGAGACCGCATCGATTTATCCTTGGCAACGCATGGATTATTGCCAGCGAGAGGCCTTTCCTGGATCTCCCTCCCTCCCTCCATTCAGCAGAGTTATGTAAAAGTTGTGTAATAATACAATTAAGCACTTTCATGCTGAACGCTGCGTTTGATTAACAGAAATTCCAAGTCAGCCAAGTGAAAGTCTTTCACCAGGGGGAGGACTTAAACGTACCTTCCCCTGGCGCCAGCTGAGAATAGCAATGCGAAGAGAATGCAATTTAATTAAAACGAACGAAATTTCATTTTATTTTCGTTTATCGTGAAGAGAAGAAATGTAGTAGGTGCCTCCGGGGAAATGTTGCAAATTTCAACATTATTCGAAGCTCTCATGCTCGGCCAGTTACTTTCCGGAATTTCCCATCTATTTAGAGTTTGACTGAACACGACTGAACTAATTAGAGTTCAAAGAATTTCAGGACTAATAAATACTACATAATAAACGTTTCAATAGAATAAAAAGCCACTTTCGCGTATCTTAGCTCATGTGTGCAAGTTTATGCACCTTTATTGCCCCCAGAACCACGCTCTATTAAATATCACTCATACGACACGTTGCGCTCTGCGCTTTGCTAGACACTCGAGAGAGTTTATGAAGCACTTTCAGCGGACAATTGCCCGACTATTGAGCCATTGCCACGACTTATATTGTTTGTGGACCATTAAATTTTTATTTTCAACTGCCAACGTAGCTAGGAGAAATTCATTTCGGGCTTTACGACCCAGCCACGTGCTCCTGCTGCTAATTGCCACTGCAGAAACTATTATCAAATTCCATCTTCCTTTCAATTTTGCCAAGTGGACTATAAATAAACATGCAGGGTCGAAAACCATACCATCGACTTTAACTAAATGTTGAAGCAAACTTTTCCCCTTTTCTTGTGCCTGCTCGCCAGCCTTTGTACCCCTTTGTGCGTCACCATAAAAAAGCTAGTTGAAATGATTGAAGTAAAAAGTTTGCACAAAAGTTGGGCGAAGTTTTAAAGCAAACGAAAAAAGTGAATAGAAAACTTAAGTAAAGACTAAGTGCCAGAGTTGTCAGCCAAAACGATAGGCGGCGATTAACTCAATAATTTTAAAGGAAAACCAAGTTAAAAATTTAAAAATAGTGATAAGGGTACACTTCCCGAAATCAGGACCTACCCAATATCGGTTTATTATAGATGCGCACGATAAGCTGAATGTCGATTCACTTCCTCATCCGCTGAAGTGGTCTCAATGGAACGTAGGGTATTTGGTGCTCGGCGGCGATGTCGGAAGTTCGGGTTAGGCCAAAGCACAGCCTTGTGGCCGGAAGTGTGCACGTTGGTAGCTGTGTGTTGGTGCATGAAGGAGGGGCTGTGGTGTAAGTGCTTTTCCAAGCAAATTGCCAATGTAAATGTTGCAGCAACCAGCAGCAGCGGCAACAACTAAATGCGGCCCACAACAGCTGTGTAAACAGCGGCAGCAACGGCAACAGCACACAGTGGTTGGTGGATAAAATCGCATTGCTTAGGGGGGAAAAATTAAATACTTTAATATTAGAGTCTCTTTTTAGACACTAAAGTTTAAATATATTTCATTTATATATCCATACAAATCATATGACAAGACAAGGCTATATCCTTAAAAAGAAATAATTCACTGAAGTTGCGCTGTTGTAATGCAATTAAACAATAGAATTCATAGAAAGCCTCTCAGAGTGTTTCTTTATTTAGGGAGAATTCATTTCAAATTAACTTTAAAATCAGGAAATAAGTCCTCATTTTATTTCCATGACAGCCATAGTTCGCTTTTTGGAATAAATTAATTCGCTTTCAAAAGGTAAAAGCAAAGCACTTCTGTTTAGGCAGAAAAACCTAAACTTCGCCCACTGTGCAGGACAATAAGAGTATTTGCTGATGACGTCAAAAGACTCGCAAACTCACACACACAAACACACTAGCACACAAATGCAAATGCACCCCTCCTCCTCCCGCCTTCTTCCCACGAAGCAGACAACTCAACTAACGGGAACTCAACTCTGCAGCGGAAAAGCAACGCAACCAAAATGGCCGCAACGGCGCTTCCTGGTCGCCGTTTTGCGTTTTGCTGAGGCACGCGCGATTTGATTTGATTTTATTGCTCCGCCCACACTCTCAAAGGATATTATGTCCATGAGCAAACGTTTGCAGCGACCAAAGTGGCGATTCTAGTATAAAGCTGGTTTGGAAAATGAACTGAACCCCAAGCGGAAATTAGGGGGAAATTAGTGAAGATTCTGTTTAAGGCTTTATGAGTTTTGACTCTTTTATTTAGTCCTTGAAAAATTCAAGCTTGGTATCAGCATTTATATCTAAGATCAGAGCCGGATTTAGATGTGTGAAGGCCCCGGGGAACGAATCAAGTGGATGCCCTCTATATAATTGAAATCTCTACATTTTTATATAAGTTTTTAATTTGCAAATAATCGAATTTATTGTCATATCGATGAATGTATAAATATTGGCAGTTTAATTTTACATATTCACTGATAGAGCATAAGTAAGGTCCCATTTACACTAGGCTGCGTTATGGCGTTATTGCGTTATCAGAGCAAAAGCAGAAATCCCACATATACAGAAAGGTAAAATATAATCAAATTGGGATCGATGCTAGCCGACCGCTTGGATGGACCTCTTTCAAGAATCGCAATATGGGTTTTAAAAAACCGTTAAAAACCCTTTTCTTTAAATTAAAAAATATTTTAAAATTAATGTACAAAATAATTATTTAATAATGGTTCCAAAAAGAACATTTAGACCCAGGCGTGCCCAATGCGTTCAGCGCTTTCGTTTGTATTTCCTATCCAAGTTTCTTGAACAGGTTGCCCCCAATATCATAAAATTCTTTAACGGATATTGTTATTGTTATTATTGGTGAGGGATCCTGGTGGATACTCGCAACCAAAATCCTGCATATTATTGGGTGCGCCAGAGACTCGCTATAGTGCGGTATTCCGTAGAAGATCCCAAGCAGTACGAGACAATCCCAATTCGCTTCTCCAAAGAAAAAGACATCGCAGACAAATTCAAGGCCATCGTCATGGTTACTTTATTTTACTCCACGGGTAATAAAATCAGGCTTTTGTCGTTGTTCAAAGTGCTCATTTTCGTCATTTTTTTTTAAATTTTTCAGCTGGCTAAAACAACGCAATAATGATAATTGGTGTTTACAAATGGAATCTGTGGGGGCCTCGGGTTCCCCGAGATAAAACCGGCTCTGTCTAAGATATATGTATAAAAATATACCACAGGTTGTATACAATTTACAATATACATTTATGTATATTTTTTTGCAAAAACTAAAGAAAGTCATCGTTACGAAACCTATCTTCTTTCTTGTATTCCTGCCTTCCCGACTTACTCCTCTCTGTTTGCATCTATTTATCTGCCTCTGGTACTATTTACTTACTCTCGTCTTGCGGCATCAAATTAGTGTCGCAAGAAGTGGTTTCTGTGCCCAGTGGAGCGCTGTCTTCCGCCTTTAACCCCTCTATCCTGGCAATCTTTGCCAGCGTCCACAGGGCGTATGCTCATCGCCCGTCTAATTAGTGCATTATGCACTTGCATGTGAGAAGCAAGCGACTCATCCGAATGCCTTTATGTCTTTGCTCCACTTACAGGCGGACAGACATCTCTTGCCACTTGCAACTGCAACAGGAGCAGAAGGAAGCCACAAAGGCCACAGAAGCAAAAGCAGCAGCCGAGCCAAGCCGCGCACAATTGCCAAGCGTGAAAGCGATAGAGGCGCGCCGGAGTTGTAGAGCAACGCCTTCACATTGGATTACGCGCAGTTTTACTTTAGAGCGGTGCCAATTAGTGGCCAACAGCAGCAACAACAGCGCCAGCAGCAGCACCAGCAGCTCGTGCAGCAGCAATTGCTGGCCCAGCAGCAGCAGCAACTGCAGATCCAGCAGCTGCAGCAACAATTGCTGCTGCAGCGACTCGAGCGGGAGTTGCAGCAGAACTACGCGGCCCTCAGACAGCGCTGGCTCACCGGCTACGAGCAGGAGCAGCAGTTGCAGCACCACCAGCAGCTCCAGCAACTCCAGCACCTCCAGCAGCTCGAGCAGCACCAACAGCTCCAGCAGCACCAGCAGCAGTACAGCTACTACTTCAGTCGCGGCAGCACAAGCACCGGCACCGGCAGCGGCCTGGGTCTGGGACTGGGCCTGGGCTTCGGTCTGGGCAGCGGCAACCTAGCCAGCTGGTACCACCTGCCCTCCACCTCGGCCCACATCTACATCGGCACCACTAGCAGCAGCAGCGGAGGAGCCGGAGGTGGCGCGGATAGCACTGCCTACCCGTATCCGTACCGCAGCTTGGGCACCTATTCCGGCGGCGGCTATCCGGCGGCGGCGCTTATTAACTTCGATGCCTCGCCCACCCCACTGCTAGCTTCAGCGGGAACCTCGCCGGGCTACCTACCGCCGCTAGCCGTTCCAGCGGCTTTGCCGCCACCACCGCCGGCGCCCAGTGTAGCCACCGACTACTACTTTACCAGCCGGAGCACACGGACAGTTCCGCCACCGCCGCCGGCACCACCCACGCCGGCAGCAGCGGCAGCGTCAGCGGTAACAGCGGTATCGGCGGCAGCAACAGCAGCCGCCAGACTATCGCCGTTCCGGGACTATAGTGCGGCGGAGGAGCTGCAAGCTGGATATCGCTACAAGGCCACGCCCCGCAGGCGGTACGACGCCTACGACAACTACGGCTATCTGCCGGGCTTCGCCAGCACCACCGAAGACGAGGAGGACCTGCTCGAGGACTGCCTGCCCCAGGCGCTGCTCTCCACCGACTGCTCGAGTCTCGAGGACGTGCGCTTTTTCCACCTGCAGGAGGAGGACGAGGACGAGGACGACGAGGAGGTGGCCACGCAGCTGGCGCACATCCTTGACCTGCCTGACTTTCTGCATCCGTACGGCGGCAGCGGCCGGGACGGCCTGCACAGCCACAAGACGCCGCCGCAACACGAGTACCAGACGGAGCACGGCTCAGCCGCAGCGGGAGGGGCAGCAGGAGGGACGGGCGAAGTGGGAGGCGGGGGTCATTCGCAGCGCCTTTCGGAGGAGCAGCGTTACCAGCCCTACCAATACCAACAGCAGCATCAGCAACACCAGCCGCTTAATCAGCAGCAGCAGCAGCGGCAGCAGCATCAGTCGCAGTATCCGCAGCAAGGTCAGCAATTCCAGCAGGCGCAGCAGCAGCAGGCGTACCACTCGTACCAATATCCTTCGCAGGACAGCTGCGAGGGCTTCAACCACTTCGCCACCAACGCCGGCAGCTGCCTGGGCAATCAGAGAATGATGGTTAGCAAATTGTGGAACAGCTGCTTCCCGGAGTTCACGCCGGACCATGTGCATCGGCACAACTTCTATCTGTGTCAGGTAAGGCATTATGCGTCGAGATTAGCTCTGAAAGTTAGTATTTAATTTAATTTTAATTATTCATTTAATATATTTCAATGTTGGGAACATTGCATGCAAAGATATTTGTCAATTATAAAAAGGTCATTTAATTTTGGTTTCGTAGTTAAGGAATTATGCATATTTATACACGGTGATAGATGATGTGAAGAATCAATGGCTATCATCATAAATCTACTATTTAAATTTTCCTAACAGTGTTTTTACCTGCATTTAGGAGGTTAAACCACTGTAAAACACAAAAAAAGGCATATTTTTGGAAAATCTGTAGGTAAACACAATGGGCCTTTTAAAATTCTGTAAAAAGTATTTTTTTAATATCAATATTGAACTACAAAAAAACATACATTTCAAGTAATTCAAACAAAAAATGGTGACTGCGAAGCAGTTCTTCGCTGGCGTGATTTTTCTCAAATGGGTCCACGGCCGGAAACGTAGCTTCTACAATTTTTGATCTAGAACAAAAAACCAATCATTTTCTGATTACATATTTTAGTAGCAAGAGAAGTTCGTAGCGAATTTTTTTAAAAGTGATTTTTCGTATAATGTCGACATTAAAAAAAAAAACTATTCACTTTTTCAAGAAACCCTTACTTACTTCTCTAGAGACAACATTTTCAAACGTACTGTAAAAATTTGGAAATTCGGTAAAGATTTGTTCGAGTTTTGTTTCCGGCCAGCTCAAAAAAGTGGGTTTGAGATGTATGTACATAAACGCGTTTTAAGTTTACAGTGGCTGTAAAATCGTGTGTAAAATCGTGAGAGGTCTTGCGGCAGAACTCGAAATTCAGGCATGTACACATTTTTCCCGCACTTAATCTTTTAGTATGTATATTATTTTTAAGACCCTAAATGACAAATATTTCTTTTTTCAATTTTTTGAAAATTCTACAGTGGTGTAACCCCTTAATATCACAGAAATCATTCTCGTAGTAAAATTTGCCTCAATACCAATGATTTCACGAAGGTCTAACATAATTTTTGGCGATTATGTATGTAAGTACCTTGGGTACGACCAGGTTACTTTAGGTTATCATTTAAATTGTAAATTTTCCTAATGGGCCATAGGGCTGTCGAGTGCCAGAATGCAGTGTAAGTATCGTAAATGTGTTTTTATGAGTTAAACTTAAGTAAATACGAGCTGAGTTAATGTAGCATTATTTTGAAAGAAAACTCATCAGCTTGTTCAGTTGGGATCAACGATCGAAATAAAGAGGATGTTTGCGTGTGACGCTAAAGAGCCGTTCATAGGATTTTACACACCACATAAACAAAAAATTGTAATACAAATTGAATTAAATTTATTTTTTAAATATAACAAACCTATCAACTGCTAAGTTATTATGCTACTCGATTTTAATTGTCAAGTGATTCTCCCTTTGACCCCTATTGTAATACCAATCTCTCCTCAGTGGCAACGCAACACTCAGGTGCGGATCGTGTACCTCTTCTACCGCTGGATCACGGCCATCACCTGTCTGGCGGCACTGGTCTGCTCCTTGCTGGACATCGGCCGCACCGAGGAGCACTTCGAGCACCACTATGCCAAGTGGTGGATCTACCTGACCCACTGGGGACTGCTCTTCTGCACCGTTCAGGCCTGGCTGGCCGCCTGGATCGTCACCCAGGGCATGATGGTGGAACGGGAGGACTTTGAGATTGTGCGTCAGGCGAAAAAGAGTCGCCTGCACCACCTGTACTGGGTGCTCTACACCTGTGCCACGGTCTATGCGTTCATCGTCACCATGTGCTATTGGCTTCTGGTACACAATCCAGGTGAGGGACTCACAGTTCGTTTAAGTTTCAGCTAGGTAATTTATACAAATGAACGAGCAATTTTTTAAAAAATAGTAGATTTCTAATTTTTATTCGGGGTTAGAACAATATAATTAGTCCACGTCTTAGTCCTTTATCAAAAATATCTCAATCTCAAGAACACTTGCACCTGTAAAGTAAAAGAAAATATGATTTAATAGGCTTAAATAAATGAATGACGTATTTGGAGCATACTTAAAACATTGAACATGTTGAACACAACATTTAAGGCAGGTCATAAAACGACTATAGCACTATTGCCCCTGCTCCACCGAAAATAATGGAATTCAGTTTTACTCGAACTATTATTTCGCTGGGTTCGTTTTACAAAAGATCAAATGGCAAAAGTTACCTGCCTAAAACAACTTGTTAGAGCTCCGATTTAATTTAAGTTTATTTTTGGTAACCCTCCATAGAGAATTTCTGACTAAGTCTCTGCTGGGTTTGAGGCACCATAAGTATATCTCGACTTGGTGCTTACACAAATTTAAACAGTACAAATGCAGGACAGAAAAACTTACTTCGGGTTTTTCAGCATGATATCAGTTGATGTCCAAGGTGTCCTTCGCAATGTGGTACGCAATGACAACGCCTCCCACGGTGAATGCGAAGTTAATGAACATCCTGGAGGCGGCCTCCAGATACTGGTGAGGCAAGTATCCCGTCTGCTTTTTGGGAACGAAGATGCGCTGTGAGTTGTACATGGCCCAGGGACCGAAGATTATCACGCTGAGGCTGAGCGGCACATAGTAGCGCATACGCAGGCGGGAGCCCAGTGCCACGGTGGAGGACACGATAACTATCATGCTGGCAAGGATAAGGATCCAGAGGTTGGCAGTGAGGAAGCCGGGCACCCACACCCCCAGCGCCGTGTACACGGCCACCACTCCCAAGCTGAACACGATGAGGGGCCAGGTGATATCCTGCTCGACGAGCCGCAGGCACATTACCAGCAGCGTAAGGCTCTCGAAGATGCAGCCGAATATGATCCAGTTGATCGGGAAAGTGAATTGCAGCCGCCGGAAGCCGATGAAGGCCAGTGTCAGATTGGTCCATGCGAGGAGCAGAAGCAGGAAGCAAAGGCTGCGCTCCCCCGTGTTCACCTGCGGCCGCCATCGATAGGTGGCCCCCATCCACTGGAGCGAGGAGAGAAAGACCTGGGCGCCCAGCAGCACGAACACACAGCTACGAAAGGCGCAGGTGGAGGTCTCATTTCGCATCTGTATCCACGAGAAAGAGGTGGCCGCATCGACATACCGCTCAATCTCCGAGCTGGGGTCCGGGCCGTATCGAGTGTTCGAAAGAGATTCATTCGATGGCTGCAAGTCGTATGGTTCCCTGAAATCCGGGGCTGACACCGATTTGTTAATGCCTGGCATACTAGCTGTCAGGCCGAGATCTTTTTTTTTTAATACACAACACTGACACGACCCGGACACGAACAAAATTGGAGACAGAAAGACTCACATCGATGAGTGATCGGCCACACATTGACGTCGGGGCCCTCCGCCGCAAGGTCTGGCTGCCAATCATGGGCGTCACTCTGTTGCTTATCGTGCTGACCACAGTGCTGCTCATGGTGCCGAGCCAGGTTCCCAGTCTCATGGTGCCAGACCACGTGGCCACCTACACCTTCTTCACCATTGGATTGGCTGCCTTGTGCGTGTACGCCTGTGTGACGTGGCTGCGTCGCCAGTATCCCTACAATTGGGTCATCTGCTCCGTCATTGCTGCCCTCCTGACCCTTGGAACGGTTTCGGTTTTGCATGAGCAGGACCCACTCACCGCTTTGCTGCTGAGCGAGGAGATCCTGGTAATGATGGTGCTGCTACTGCTGTACGGCTCCTTCCAACTGCCGAACTGTCCCACAGTAGCCCAACTCTTCCTCGGCTGGTACTTCTTTGCGGTGATTGCCAGCTTCCTCACGGTGACAATTTTCCACTACTTGGTCGACCCCGTTTGGGGCATCAAGATGGCCTTGCACATTGCGTTGTGGGAAGTGTCATTTCCGGTGATCGTGTTCCAGGCCCAGGTAATATCCGGCTACTGGGATAACTTTCCCACACTTCTCGACAAGCCGCTGTGCTCGGTACTGCTACTGCTGGATTTTCTAGCCTGCTACGTCTTTCTGGCCACAGTTAATGATATTGGAATGATGGTGAACTTCGTCAGCAACCCGTCATCACGTGAATTCCTTGTCCGAGTCATTGAAGAGGGTAACTTATGAGGCCTGCGGCACTTGCATATTTAATCAATATGTGTTTTATTAAAATAAATATTTATAAACAGACTTTATGAACGCAGCTTACTAAAACGAGGCATCTTATCTTATCCTTATTATCAAATATTATATAGAAAATAGGATCATTTTCCTCTGGAAACTGCTATTTATCAGGTTATCTTTGTTATACCAAGCACTTAGATACATATGTCAATGATATATAAATTGCAGTAACCTTTTCTCTTCCCATTAAAAATGATTAAAGTATTCCAAAACTAAATCGGCTTTCAGATATTCACAAGATCGATACGCTGAACATCATGGTGCACGTTCTGAACTCGATTATAATGCTCATCGACTTGGCCGTGGTGGGACATCCGATCAAAATGAGCCACGCCTACTTCACCACTGGAATAGGCCTGGCCTATGCCATATTCACGGGAATTTACTTCTTGGCCGGCGGCACTGACAGGTGAGTCCCAGCAAATCCAGGCGGAGCAAATGATCTTACTTTGATGAATCGCTTGCAGGAAAAATCAAACTGCCATCTACCCGATGATGGACTGGACCAAGCCGGGTAAGGCGATCATTGTGACGGCCTGCGCCATCATCTTCACTTTCTTCGTGCACTTCTGCTGCTACCTCCTCTACCGCGGCCGGGTGTGGCTATTTACCAAGCTCTGCATCCGCGGGCGGCACAACCGCGACGGCGAAATGGGCGAGGGCCTCAACGACGACTCGGGCTCCCGCATGGGCGGAGGCGGCGGCATGGGTGGAGCAGGAGGCATTGGCGGCGGCGGCGGCGGTTCAGCTGGTGGCTTGGCGGGTGCCGCTGGCGCTGGGGGCAGCAGCCAGGAGTACGCTCATCAGCAGCAATACCCCATTGCCCACACGGAGCAGCCGCGGGCTGGCAGCAACCAACAGCAGCAGCAGCAACCGCCGGGAAGCTACCAGATGCCGCCGCAGTACTCCGGCTATCTGCAGCAGCCGGTGGTCGCCGGTGTCAATGTGGGCGTAATCAGTGCCGAGGGCGTGTACCAGCCCATTGGTACCGATGCCGGACGCACCAGCGGAGGAGGCGGTGGCGTCGACGGCAAGCATAAGACCTCCTCGGGCTCCGGATCAGGAAGTGGACAGGGGCAGGGTTCGGGACAGGGACAGGGGCAGGGTTCGGGATCGGGCTCGGCCTTGACGCGCACCGTGGCCCACTTGGAGGCGTCGCAGCGGGAGCAGTTCCTCAACCCCAACAAGATCGTCGAGTACAAGATGTAAAGGCGTTGCACCCGGCACCGGTATACGTTCCACTTGTCCATGAAGTTTCTGGAGAAGCACTGTGCCCAGTGCGAGGCGACGCGCAGCGCCGTCTGCGAGGAGCAGCGCCACTTGGCGGAGGTCGGGGACTCGGCCTCGGCCTCGGGCCAGGCACACGAGCACAGTGGTTAGTTCTTAGTATTGCTTTGGAGGCGTCTTTTTAGATTTCGAGTACCTACCTGCCAGGCCAATCGAACGATCGCCCCAGAAATCAGTATTGCACTTGGTATTGTTGTTTGGCAAAGTAGTTTGTAACCGTAGTTTCGTAATTTTGTAAAAGCTTTGCCAATTTTTTAAATGTGTAGACGCTTCTCGGCGGGCAGGCCAGGGCCCGCATATGTAGCATGAACTAAGTTTAGAATACTAGAGATGTTCCTTTAAGACGAGGATTAAGGGTAATCCCTTCAGCAAGTCGTTCCAGCAAATTTAAAACGTTTTAATGGACTAAGTTGAACAAGTAATTTATGTGTTTAAGTCCCGCATACCATATATGTATTAATTTGATGCTTCATTTATATTATGATCCCCTATATAATGCAATTGTGTTCAGAAAATATAATTACACTGCGAGTATTAACACTTACCTTCGGTTGTTGCTCCTCATGATCAACAAAAAGAGGAAAAACAAGTTCATTACTGCCTACAATCATTTAAAATTTAAATTGTATATTTTTGAGCATAGGTTTTTTTTCATTAATCCAAAGAAATTTTTGATATCGGTGCAGGTGTAAAGCCATCTCATGCTTCATCCAGGGCAACCAGTAAGGTTAAGTGGCTCTTTTTGGGTGCAACGTTACGGAGCATATGGAAATGGCTAATCAAATTGGCAGTTTTTTAACGGAACTTAAGGCAAACAGAAAATAGAGAACACATTAATTTTAGGATGCTTGGCATTGATTTGCTTAGTGATTAGTGAATTAATAATATATATAATACGTTTCTTTACATAAATTATTTCTCAGCCAGCTCGAGCGCTGAAAGACACTCTAATAAAAATTATTCTACAGAGCACCACTCCCGAAGAAAGTTACCAATAACACTACCAGAAAATAAATATTTTAGAGTACGATGATGAAAAGTGTATTACTTAACGTTTTCCTTTTTGCTCAGAAAATAAACATAGGTATTGAAATTCCTATACTCTACAAAAATTCACACGAATTCCCTTTGTTGCTCTCTGTGACTCGATGCACTGAAGAGAAAGGAATTCTATAATGTGTAATGCATATTTATGTGTGTGTAAATAGTTCATTTTGAATAGGTTCACAAATTTCTATCTATATTCAAATGCATTAGCCCACAACAAATTAGGACAGTGTTAAAGAAAAATATCAGATCGCGAAGAGGGAATAGCCGCCGACTTGAATACAGAAATTCAAAAGAATTCATTAAACTAAAAATCAAATGCATGGAATAAAACTCGTCAAGAGGAATGTGTTAACAAGCAAAAGCTAAACAAAATACAAGAGAATATTTAACCAAATATACAAAAGCAATCACACAGCAGTCCCCACTATTCTATTCCCCTAATATATAATATTGACTATATATGTAATGCATAGCCAGGTAAAGTAAACAGCCATTAATTTTTGATAGATTTACATACAGACATACAAGTATATTAACCAGGTCATCCTCAGATCTTTAATTTTACCATAATCACTACTATATATCGCACACCATCCCGGTTTTGTTGAAGAACTGAAATCATTTCAGTTTAGCACGATTTTTCTGAATTTGTTATTCCAAAATTTAGCTTAAATGTATAAATAAATATTTATATAGACTGAATATTATTAAAACAAGAGAAGAAAAAATCTAAAGAGAAATCTAACACATGAAAGGAAACGATTTAACCTTTTTGGAACTGTAAAGATATAAGAGAAGCAATAAATTGCTACAATTCATAACATCCAAAAACAGTAACACATATCAACAGAACATAGCTACAAGATTCAATTTTGTTTTCAAATCCACGGATAGTATTTAACGTTTGAGGACTCTCTTAGATATTAATTTATCCAAACTATCTTTTCACTTATTATTATTTTTTAATTTTAATATTTAATAAGGAATTTTCTAATTCAAAATATACATGTTATTTAACCTCTTTAGTTCAATTTTTGTATACCATCATATACATCATTTTATCTAGAAGTTTGCATGGAGCCAAAAATTTTTTCAAATTTAAGTTTGCAAACCTCAAGGCTTCGGCTTCGGCTTCCAGAAGTTAGCAGCCCTTCTTGTTTTTATTTCTGTTGTGTCACAAAACAGGAAAATCTTATTAAATAATATGCTCTGTGCAAATATTTATTGCAGAAACCCAAAAATTATTCATTAAAAAAGCCTATTCGTGGTACCGTTCAAATAGACGAAAAGAAAATGTTTCAAATTAAACAAATTGACCTCATCAAGAACCACACCAAACAAAAGCAAAAAACCAAATGAACGAATATATAAACATGTACTTGCATAAAAAATATATGTATAAATTTAAAACAATCATTATAAAATATGTATGTAAATGCAGAATATATTTAGCAGAGAGAGTCAGAAATTCGAATATTATATTTTGTAGATTTTTAGTAAATTAGAAGTGAACGATTACAAAACCAAATGTCAGCATACATACAGACATGCATATATCGGTCAAATATGTATCCCAACTATATACATCCCCATACCTTTACATATGTAGCTCAGCTCCCTGTACCCAAGTTGAGAATTAGAGTTGATATTGTTGATTGAACAAACGAGGAAATGGAAAAGCTTTAAGAAACCAAAACGATTGGACAAAACTTTTATACACCGACATAAAAGTTGCATTGATTTAAATTGCTCAGAAAAGGGTCCGCAGGCAGGTCTTGGCTCAAAACAGGTCATAGATCCCGGGAAATGCTCACCAGGATTCAGTATTAGCAAATGGCACGGATTGGGGCGAAGCGAGTATACAAAAGAAACTAAGAAATCAAAATGTTATTTAACAAAGCACTCCAAAAATAAAAACGTAAAAAACTGCATGTGTTGATGAAGAAATAAAATTTCAATGTTGTGAAATTATAATAATTACCAAGAACAAGAACAAGCCAATTGTTTACTTCAAAAGTATTTCTGCGCATTTAAGCAAAATCGATAAAAACAATGCTTCATAATTTCAACTTATGAGCCGAAGTCATGCTAAGACATTTAAAACCAAAAATAAAAACAACAAAAGTAAGATTTTAATGAGCGGAAGGCGGTCTTACAACAGTATAAAGCGAGAACGCAAGATAACAATTGTTTAGAAAACTCATCTAGTGTAAACACTAATGGATGTCATGCATTTTAAATGAAGCATAGCAAAAGATAAACTATTATATTACCAACAGAGAGATAACAACACACAATCCATTAGCTTACGTACGTAAGTATGTTTGTATGTGCGTACATGCAAAATATAATTAATTAAATAAATTATGTATTTCAAGCAAAGAATTGTGAATTAGAAATAAACAGAAAAATGTCAAGCAAAATGGTAAATAAAGATTGTACAATACAAATACATCTCTCAATATATTTATTTCAGAAACCAGCATGCCCGATCCGATATTGATAATTTCTGAAAAAGAGGCATTGGTTCCATCAATTCTTCGGAGGTGCCAAACAAAGAAACACCAAAATCCTTTCACATTTTTAATTTATATTTGTATATATATATTATTTCATTACAAGTAATTATTGCACAATCAAATGCGACTTCTAAACCTTAATACAAAATCTATTTGTCGTTTTACAATTGTATTTTTATTCCATTGAAATCGATTTAATTTTATGGTCATAGATACCTACAATTTCATTAATTAAATAATTAGTAACATAATTTGGTTTTTGCGACTTAAATATTAATCAAATACAAAAGCTGAAGTTCTATATAATCGTTTTTATTTGAATCATTTCACTTTGTTCCTTACGTTTCGTGTAACTTGTACGAATTAAACAAAAAGACAAAGTGTAGTGTCAAGGAGGGGAAGGGTTTAACCTGATATCACGTATATTTAGGGGTGGTGCGGTGTGGGTGTTGGCAAAAACAAAACGATGCATAGTGAGAAAAAAAAGGCAGACAGTGCTAAATAATAAATCAAGTTTAAATCAAGAGCATACACAAAAAAGAAAAATAATAGCAAGAAGGAATCAATATCGGAGCCTCCGCTTAAGAGAGCTTCAGATAAGAGGGCGGGGAACATTTTTTACGCAAGAACTTGATTATATACAAAGGTAAGCAGGAGACCAGTGTGATGAGGGAGACCTTCCAAAGAAAGTCGTACGACCAGATAAACTCCCAGTCTGCAAAAAAAGGAGTACGGCAAGTTATTGGATAGTTCTTATTATTAATTTAAGCTGTACTTACCGAAATACTCGTGTAACACGGCCAGTGAAATGAGATAAAGGGCCAAACTGAACAGCTCCGCTAGCACCATTAGCCTTTAAAGATTCATCAATTTAGTTGAAACACAAAAAATTAATAATAAAGAAGGCTCTTACCTATGCCAAGTGCGCACAGTGAGTGCCACCATGATGAGCTCAGTCATTATCAGAGCCGAGAAACTGATCGCCACAATGTGGATGAATTCGTCGACAAAGAGTATGAGCGCTCCGTACATAATGACACCGCCCTGATATATGCTGATCAATACCCAAATAAAGAAGGTTTTATAGCTGAGACTCCGGCCCTTGGACAGATCCTTGTACAGCTCCGGATACGTAACCGCCGTCTCAGATGTAATGTCCTGGTCCAGCACCAATGAGAACACCGGGAACATGGTGTACAGCGTCGAGTATCCGACCATCAGAAAGCCCTGGTACAAGGCCACCGAACTGAGGTAGAAAACTGCCGAGAACACCGCTTGCAGGGTGGTGATGATTAGGCCACGATGAATGACAAACTGGGAGAGCGCCGCTGATCGCTTATAGCTCCGCCGGCCATGGATTAACAACAGCTTGGCGATATGCGAGAATTGCGGAATGCTAAAGTCACCGGCCAGCGACGCCTGCCGGCCCTCGCGTCCCTCGATTCCGACACCAGCGTCCGCCTGTTGGATCATGCTGACATCGTTGCCGCCATCGCCCACGGCGCAAGTTCGCTTGCCTGTGTGCTTCTGGATGAGGGCCACCACCTGCGCCTTCTGGGTGGGCGAGCAGCGGCAACAAACCACTGCCGGAGACGCCGTGGCCAGTTCGAGGAACTCCGGTCTGTAGTACTGCAGGCAGACCTCGAGCGACTCGCCCGAGATGACCAGAGCGTGGCCCTGCTTTCGCCGGAAGCTGTTGAGCTCCTGATGGGCATCCGTTCGCGTCTTGACGGAACGTAAAACGTGCAGCCCCTGGTTCCGGCCAATCAATTGAGACGATTTGGCGATACAGCAAGCCGTCTCCAGCTTGTCGCCAGTTAACATCCAAACGCGTACGCCAGCATTGCGCAGGAGCTCCAGTGTGGGGCGTACATTCTCCTGCAGGCGATCCTCCACGCCCGTGAGACAGAGAAGTTCCAATTCACGCTCGAGCGACTCCGTTACGGCCGCCACCTTGGCGACGCGATCCGTAATGCTGAGCCGGGCGGCATTGTAGCGCATCTCAAAGTCCGAATACTGTTCCTCGGTGAGCACCTTCTTGGCCACGACCAGAGTGCGGAGACCCTCTCGCGCCATGTTTCCCGACTCCTCGCTAAGCCAGTCATTGTACTGCACGATGCTGGACATGACCACGTCGGCACCCTTCAGGTAGAACGTTATCTGGCCCGTCTTGCTCTCGCGGACAATGATGCCCATCCGCTTGCTCTCGCTGGTGAAGGGGAATAGCTGCAGGATCTGATAGTGCAGAAGAATGTCATCTGAAAGGTAATAATGATGTCATTTAATGAGCTCCACTGGCTTCTGTGCAGGGTTTCACTTACTGTCGTCGTTGGGGGTCTTGACCTGAAGTGTCATCGTGTTGAGATCCCTGGCAATCAGGGTCAGTCCCACCTGCTCCGTCCACTTGACCAGAGCTATCTCGTCCGGCGATGCAGCCTGATACTGATGCTCCGTGTCCGTGCTGCCGGGAGCCTCGATGTTTATCACAGATTTGGTGGGTGAGTTGTTGCCGCCGGTCACCGTTGAGGCCGTGGACACGGATCGATTGTCCTCGTCATCGCTCACCGGGGTAACATTGTGACACAGTGCCAGGGCTCGCACTGCCTCCCACTCTCGCCAGCCCTCCGGTCGCCGCATCCTGTTGCCGGCAAACATAATGGGCGGCTTGTTGTTGGACTCACCGCCGCTGCTCGAGCTGGAGACGCTGCCTTGCTGCTGCTGCTGTTGCAGAATGTTTCCCGACAGCTTCTGTATCATCTGGCCAATGTGATGGAAGGTGTCCGCGTCGTGGGACACAATGCCCAGATGGATCTTCTTAAAGACCATCTCGTTCTGCGTCAGGGTACCCGTCTTATCCGTCAGCACATACGATATCCGGCCAAGCTCCTCGGGTATGGTCGTCGATCTCACCACCGTTCCCTGAATATTCGAATCGTTCTGCATCTGCCACGAGTAGAAGGCCTTGCCCATGTCCAAGTTCACGCGCAAACTGATTGGAATAATGTAGGAGAAGAGGAGAACGAAGCGGAACATGTATCGGTACCAGGGGCCACCGAATCCCTTCAGCATCATCATGACCAGCGAGAGACCGAGCACCGCACAAAAGAGAACCTGGCGTTTACGTAGGAGAGAGTTAGTTTAAGCCATATGTCGTCTTTTGCGATCGCTTACCTTAGTCAATCCGTTGATTTCCATGTCAAGCAGCCCGACCTTGGACCTGGGCTGTGAGTTATTCATCACGCTGCGAGTCTCGCATCCGGTGTAGATTACGATGCCCGTTGCTGTGCCCGCCGCCACCACTGTATTGGCCCACAGCGTGTTCTCCACACTGAGGCCGGTGTCCTCGCTGCCGTCAGTCATACAAAAGGTGGCGATGAAGCTGTGGATGTCGTTTTGCGGCTTCTCCACATAGAAGCTGGCGTCGATGCTGTGCAGCTCCGAGTCGCGACTCAGTTTCTGGGTGTAAGGAACGGCCAGCCTGGGCTTCCAGTCCGTCTCTCCATCCAGTTGATCCGTGCGCACAAAGACGGAACCGCTGCGATCGCTGGTTCGCAGCAGAATCAAATCCGCCGGCACTCGCTCGTTCTTCTCCACAATGATAACGTCACCGACCTTAAGCTTGGAGCTGGGCACCATCTCGTAGCCGCCAGTACTGGTGGCCGACAGACGCTTGTACTTCTGGGAGTTCACCTCGTGGTCCCGCTGGTGCCGGCGCAGATCGTCGACCGCCTCTCGGCAGATAGTGACCATCAGGACAAAGCCGAGCGGGCCCCAGTAAGTGTAGGGATACCCGATCCGGATGTCCGGTATGAACTGCGAGAGGGCCATCAGCAGGAAGTACAGGTTGAGGAAAAAGCGGAACTGCTCGAACAGCACCAGCGGCAGGAAGGTGATGAAGTTGTACTTCTGATTGCGAATCTCGTTCGGGGGAAACTTCTCCGTGTTGACCCGGCCGAGGTTGACGGTGCGGGCCCGCAGCTCACGCGGTCGGAACCATTTGCGCCAGCAGCTGTAAAGACACACGAGAATCAGTATCACGCTACTCTCTGTCAAAGTGTTGGCCAAAAACATCCTTGTGGCGGCAGCGACTCTCCCCGGTAACCCATAAAGCCCTCTTTTTCCCGCAGTCGTCTATCATGGAGAGAGCAAAAGCAAGAAACTGCACTCTCCAATATATTGGAGATCTTGTTGTTCAAACTGAACTGTATTATTTCACCTAGAATTTTGTCAAAAATTGTATACCATAAAAATGTCAACAGATTTTAACTAACTGAAGAATTCTGCGAATTTAGTGATTGAGTTGGAGAGAGCAATTACTGATGGTAAGATTCTAGATTCTAAAATCAGCTCTATACCAGGACTGATGGGTGTCTTTGACAAGACCTCTGCTTTTGGCATAATAAAAATATTAAAATCAGTTCAAGAACTCGAATTTTAGATGTCGGTTAATCCTATTCTTTGCCATATTTGAAGCAACTCGCACGAATCGTAACCTAATTTACGTGCCCTTGCCTTTTAGGATTCCCTCTCCGAAGCGAACTCCCCATATTTGACTCAGTGGCAAGGGCTTTTCTAAAGACAATTAAATTAAAATTTAACACACATCGCCGACATAACGGGTGTCCATAAACCTATGCAAAGGAAGTGACGACCTTGAGCGTAAAGGAAAATCGATAATAAAAACTCGAAAAATAAACAAAAGTGAAAACCCAGACGTCAACGATACAACAACAACAGAGGAATGTGTATGCATGGTCATCTGTCTGAGAGTGTGTGTTCGAGGGGGGTTGAGTGGGAGTCTGGGTGCGAGTGGGAATGTGAGGGAAACAGCCAGATGGTAGACGATGTGTAAGAGAGCAAGCGGTGTCGCTGCATTAACCGTAATGGGTGCTGATAAGGCAGCGGGAGAAAATCGCAACTGGAACTGGTCGAGCTCAGGGGGAATTTCGCTACAGCGATGATTCACACACCTGAAAAGATACCATCGGCTGCGCTGGCGATTCAGCAGCGGGATATTCTCGCGCGTCATGGGCGTTGCAGCCGAGTTCTGGGAGGTGGCATCATCCATGTTGTTTACTGGCCGAGATTTTCTATTCGTTTTGCTCCGCTAATTTAACGATTGAGTCTAATACAGCCTGCCTTTGTACTTGGCAGCTGCAGCGTCAGTTACGATGCCTCTTTTTCGCTCTGCGCTTGTCACATAATCACTACTGCCCCTGCTCATGGCATACGCACAGGGCACAGTCACTAACACACAAGCACTCCGCACTAATAATTGAAATATTAAATTAGGAAAATTCTTTTGGACAAAACAATTGAAAAATTCCGTATGAAAACTGCGTCGTCGTTGTGTCGAACAACCCTGCTTTTGCAAAAGAGAAATCAATAAGGGGGAAAGAGACAACCGTAGTCACAATCGAGAACGAGAGCTGCCATATGCTGATTTTTCAACAAGTGGCAGCCCTGCGCGGAGCCCGCCTATTTTAAATGCCGCCATATACGGGTATGTGAATTATTTATGGCCCCCGAGTGCTGACAGAGCAGCTTCTCTTCGCCGCCGCTTTCGTTAGCATTCAGACGTTAATTAAATAAGCTCTTGTCGAGTGTCTACGCTTCAGCTGCTTAGATCAGCGAAATGTGCGCGGCCATCTCATCATCATCACCCTCTACTGCTCCTCTTATTTGTTTGCCTGCCAGTAAACTTGTTTTTTTCTCTCTGTTTCCATTCCAACGCTGCTTTATGGCCATTCTACTCGGCCGCCTGCGCTGGGCGTGTGCGAATAGACCAGAGCGTGCCTTCAAGTTTTGTCAATATAACGCTCACATTCGCTCGCGAGACGATTTCGTGTCATGATCTCATAAGAAAAAGTTGCCCAAAAGTGCCAAAGCGAAAGTTCAACGACTTGGCCAAAAGAAATTCCGCTTGAAGCGGAGGCAAAAGGGCCAAAAGAAAGAGAATTCGATCCCTTATGTGACTCAGATTTCACACAAAGTGACTAAAAGCCAATAATGACTAATTGTCAGCATTTTAACCTGAGAATACACCCCCGTTTCTCCCACATCCATAATCAGAAAATAGGCCCTGCTAGTTAAACTGCACCTAGATTTGTTTTTATGGATATTCACGTTTTTTTTAAGTCGAACTGTGATTCACCTAAAGCTTCCTGCACTCGGTATAGATTCAAGTGCGTTCGTTCGTTGACAGTTTCCAGGCACAGTAAAATATAATTGCCGCATTTTGTTTGTTCTGAGTAATTAACTGGAAACTTCTAAGTGTTTCGTAGACCTCAGCAGATTCGATTTCATTGTATTGCTCGAATTGAAATGGGTTTCCGTATTTCCATTAAATATCATTGCAAAGCAGCTGCCACTTATACAAATTTGTCGAGTTGCACAATATTTTCTAGGAGAAGTAAACAAATCGTTTACAGCTTATGTATTCCTCTGTGGAAAATTTAAAGTTTAACAAAAGTATATTGAAAGCTAGATTCAGCAAGTTTGTGCCCTGGTAGTTACATTCATAACAATGTTTGAAATGGAATTGAGCTCATTTTTGGGACATTTCTTGCAAACAGCATGTAAATAGGACATGAAACCAAATATAAAATACAAAATAAATAAACTAGTTTCATAGATACATACACAAGTACCCACAATTATACCCTTTTGAGGGTAACCGGGAATAGAAAGAGAACCGATAGTGGCTGCAGCTACCTTCTGGCTTTTGCTTATTAACCCACATTGCCTGTGGGTGGGAAAACAAAGCCAGGCCAAGTTGCGGGCGTCAATCGTTGTCGTCCGCTTCCACAGCTCTTCCCACCTGGTCGCTTTTTCCTTTCCCAGCCATTTGAATTCGCTTATAGGCGCAACAATAACAACTAGATAACCAGCTAACGGCGACTAGAAAATAATAGCATTAGGCGTTGCCATTGACAGCTTGTAGCGCACATGGCGTGGTCCAATTTGCATGCGGCGAAGTGAAAAATGCTTGGGAAAAGACTGCCGCCAGTTGCCAATTGCCATAGTTATTATAACTATTATGCTATAAGCTGATTTGAGTATCATTTCACTTCCTTTAGCTTTGTGACACTATGATCCCTAAAGTTATCTAACTAAATTTCAAGCACGTCAGGTTTCCCTGATTCGAATTATTTAGTCTACGATCATAAATTTGTGAGATATTAAATTATATAATAAATTATATAGGGTACAGATGGTGCAAACCCTTTTGGTTTTCCATGCTCTCTTATAGATACATTTATAATTGTTATCTAGCTTCACATAATTGTTATCATTTTTATTACTTTTTGGGTCACATCTATTTTATCCATTCTAGGACATTAATGATTTCTTTTAAGTATTACGTTACATTAGTCTAGCAAAGTGCAAAATATGTGGCTTTTAAAATCTAATTTGGAATTGAATGATAGATAAATTAAAACGGTCTATCAGTTTTTAGCTTATATAATTTATATTTTGTGTTTAAGCCAATGCACATGCTCTAGCCCACTATGTTTGGAGGTGGAATAGGAAAGTCTAAATGCTCCGTTGGTTCCACAACACTGAGCCCTGGCAGCAACAGCCGCAAAAATCACAGCACAACAATGTGCCGCATGGCGCCTCACTTTGCAATTCTAATCGGGCTGTCGAAATCTTTGTGCCTCATATAACAGAAACGGAAATCGGAGTGGAGCCCCGACAATGAAGCAAAAAAACCCTAAACAATTTACAGAAAGCTTAAGGGTAGCCAAAGCCAAAACTTTTGGCGAAAACTCAAGAAAAACGGAACTCTCGAGGTAAAGTATTAGGTAACAAAATAAATAACAAATTACGGGATAAGCGTTGGATTATATTTGATTTTAAATTGTTTATTTGAGCAAACAAATCGATGCATTTCTTTGAAAATTACTTTGTATTACTCGTATAGCCTCAAACAGCAAGAGGGCAACAGCGAAACTTTAAATTTTCGACACAAATACAAAAAGCACAGACTGACCACCGACGAAATCCCTTAAACCACTTCTGTGCAACCCGTTTGAATTTTTTAGAAACCTTGAAAACCACTATCTGTATCTAACCAGCTGAGGAGCAGCCTGAAACTGGTTTTGTTTTGAATTTTTTTTTTACGATTTTTGGTGTCTTCACTGTTTATTTATTGGTCGCCCGCAACTAGAGCTTTAAATCGCAAATCGAAAATTGATTAAAAATACCTTGGAAACCGTGGGAGGAGGGGTCACTTTGGGGAAAGTTTGCAACAATTAGAGTCCTACAAAACACACCACGTGTGTGTGTGTTTGTGTATGAAATGTGGCGAAACGTTTTCCGTTTACTTTAGCGCTTTGTCACCCGACTCGGCTGCGTCTTGGGCTCTATTTATAGCTTTGTTTTGGTTATTATTTCTATTTCTTGAAATTTCTCTCCCTTGGAACGTGTCTGGGGCCCCCGCCGTCACGTTTATCGATTGCCAGTTCGTCGCAGAAACCGAGATGTTTTCAATTTACCTTCTCCAATCCACTTACAGTCAAATGTGACTGTTTGTTTGTTTTTTCACATGTGGGGCCTTTCTTAAAAGTTCTCTCGCGTTTCCCTCTCTAATTAGGCAAATTAAAAATATATCTCGAAATCGCTATATGTACCTATATATGTATGTTTATATATATGCTTGCATTGTAGGTATATAAGAATAATATGTAATGTCATTAGTGGCACATTTGTATGTCTCCACTTGCGTTTCAAAACACCAGAACTATTTTCGTGAAAATGTGTTTCGGAAAACTGCAAAGCAACGAACTGCTGAGAAATACATTTGCCTGAAATCTCTCCAAAAATGCCGCGCAAAATAATTATTCTCAGAACGAGAAATAAACAAAAGGCGAGTGGCAGAACCCAACAACTTGTTCGATGTGAATTCATTTACCTATTGCTCACAGCCTGCATTCGAAAAGTTTGTATATAAAATTTTAAAATGGCTTATTTTTGTGCTATTTAACAAGTTATGGTTATATGTGGTTGTTTTCAGGTCGTTTTTTATTGTCTGCATTGTTCAATTGATAACGCGGCATCTACAGCTGTAAGGTCAACAAATTTTTGTTTCTTTTAGCCTCTCGGGAATATTTAAAACTATGTATTTATAGAAAATATAATAATAAGATTCTTCTGTAGTCAGCAATGTTTCAAAGAATTTGATTTAAATAACAAATAAACATTTATTTAGTAAAACTTTGGCTTGCGGCAAGTGTGATTATTATTTATAATTGGAAATTTAAAAATACTTTTTGGCATAGCGTTTATGTGCCAATTATTATGAATTTAGTACTAGGAAAGGAATGTTCGAACAAGTCCCTTTAACTCTGAATTTTTCTCTGTAATTGTGATATGTATTGTTATCTTAATACAATCCAAACATATTTTTATCACGTCGTCATGCCTTTTTGTTTTGCTCCAATAAATAAATGAAATACGAAATTCTGGGTAATAATTTTTTCTGTATATTTATGATATTTATTGATTGATTTGTTCAAGCTTTCATAACTAAAATATTTTAAAGAAAATTCAAAGGATATGCCTAGCTTTTAGCTGACTGTGGATGTATGTAAGTTTGTATTTTTATCTGTTTGTTTTATGTCTATTTACGGTCGTTTAACTCCCCGCCACAATTGCAACAGCGAAATGAAAATATTGCGCATACGCAGCGTTGAGGAACGGGAACGTGGAAACTCACCTGCACAGACAGACCTTGCAGATGTTGCCAATGCTGCGGCTCTTGCTCTTCCGCCGATTGTGCTGGTAAAAGACGGTGGATGAGCCGTTCTCCGGATCGACGACGGCGCCGTGTGCTCCGCCATTGGTAAGATCGCCAGGTACTGCTCCTGGCGTCGCTGCACTATCTCCTGGTGTAGTTCCGCCGACCGCGCTGCCACTCCCACTGCCCGCCCCCGATGACGTGTGCGTTAATTGCGCCAGTTTCGAAACGCTGCTGCTGCTGTGACTGCTGTTCGGGTTTTTAGCGCGCTCGCGACTCCGCTCATTTCTATAACGTATCTGGCCGGCGGCAGAGCCGAGACTATGGCCAAAGAGATTGCCCAGAAAACTGCCGGCGGCAGAGCTGCCAGCGCTGGCGTCGCCGTCAGCGCCGCTATAGCCCATAGAGCTCTTGCGGCGCTTGCTTCTGCGATTGTTATTGTTGGCGCTGCTGCTGCTGCTTGGGACCTCTCTGCGTATGAGCAATTCCGTCTCCGAGTCCGTTTCGCTCTCTTCGTCGAAGTCGCGTAGCGGCACATTGTTGTCAGCCATTGCGGCAGAGCAGGCACAGGTGTTAGTTTTTGGCGCCTGCCTCAATTTGTTGAACTTATAGGAACGTAAACTTGCCCCTCTGGTAAATGCAGTTTCAGTCTTTACCGTCCAGGTGATAATGGGTAAACGTTGCACTCTCTTACTTAGCCCTAGTGCCACGTTTCCGCTGAGCAATCTTAGGTATAGGTATACGGGCGGGTGTGAAATTCGGCAAGTCTGCTGGTGCTTCTCTTATCGCACCTGAGTTTTTTGTTTGGGCGGTAAACATGGGGTGGCAAACGTAAATCACAGGCATTCCCCGAGGCGGAATTCCGACGATCCCAGCAGTGCTTATCGGTCGGGACAGTAAGTCAGCCACAATTCGTCATCATAAACTCACTGTGCGATCGGTGATTTTATTGACAGAAATGAAGAATAATAAATACGGGGCCAAGTGTCCCGGGGGCCGATGGCACTCACACTCGCGCATAGGGCAATACACATGCACACGTCGAGGTTCTCATTTCATCCGCTGGTCGATATGGGTCAATCTCGAGAGCCAACTTCCGCACACTTTTCCACTTCACTCTATTCTGCAGCTCTCGGGCTGTTATTTATTTATTATTAGCCAGAAAGTCCTATTAAAAAGTTTGAATAACCGGGACGAGCTGCCAGCGAAATAATTTTGGCCAAGCTGGAATCAGCTGGCGTAACGGCGTTGTGCAACACTGGTGGTGTGGATAACACGTCTAGTGACTAGTTTTATTGTAATAATAATTATGGTTAAAAATGAACATATAAATTCTGTATATAATAGAAACTGCTGGCAATACAAATGGATTTTTCCATTGGGAGAAGTTTTCATAAATTCCCAAAGAGAGCCTTTAGCAACAATTGCTGCCCACACTTTACAACACTAGTTGGCGGCAAAAATTTATTTAAAATAACTTTCCAGCCATTTGTGTTAAGAGTCAGTATTTTAGGTGAAATTAACAAAAAGGAAAGAACTTGGTGTGTATAAAATGTTTATTCGTAGCTTATATTAGCAAACAAACAATAATAAAAGGGAATTTACAGAGAGATCTCTTAAACAACTAAAAATAATATACACATAAATAATCGCATTTTGTTTTGTTGAAAGCAATTATACCAACTGTGCATTGCCGTCGAACTTTGATTAATTTAAACGTACACACAAATTTTTCATCAATTAATACATTCCAAAAACTACAACAACTGCAGACTGATGCGTTTTCTACTTGAATAAAACGCTTGAATTACTTTGCAGAATATATCGCTCTTCAGCTTCGCTCCGATTGCAGGGCTATGTTGGAGTCCGAGTTGGAATAGTTGTGTTCCAACCGTGGCCGATAATCATCTTCTCCATCAGAATAGGAGCCAACCGAACGGCAAATGCTGCGAGAAGTGTGGATAGTAGAAATCAATAAAAGAAAAATATTTGTAAAAGGGTAAACCTACCGCTGCGTTGACGCATATCCTTCAATGGCCAAAGCCTGACTGACGCCCGGCGGCAAAAGATGTTGAAGTAGTGCATCTTTTGCCGAATTGGCGCTGGTCGGCAGCGGCACATGATTCATGTCTACCGAAGAATGCGACTGTGACAAGTTCGGCGGAGCCGTCAATCCATTTGTCAGCCGAGCTCCGCCACCTCCGTCCCGCTGATCGGCGTCGTCCCGCTGCGTGCGTTCGATGTAACGTAGGGTGTTGAACAGCTCCAGCAGATTACCAAAGGTGTTCCGTAGATCGCAATGACCGGTGATGTCGAAGCAAAGCTGGGAGACATTCTGGCGCAAAAGGTAAATGGCATACTTTGTCTGCTGTGACGGAAGTATAGATCGTGTGTACAGGGGAAATCTGCGGCGGCGGATAAAGATAGAATCAATGTATAAAGATAGAATCACTAGACTATACTGCACTTACTCCCTGGTAGTATAGGTCAACTCCTTGATATCGTCCACAATACGTGCCCTCGATGGTTCATAGAGAATCCGGTTTCGCAACGGCCGGTCCATGATGATGGCCAGCATTTGCACCATATGCGCTATGTAGCCAAGGGCAGCACTCACCGCCAGCGGCGAGACATTCTCCATCAACTGAGCGTTCGCCGCCTGACGCGACTCGCTCGTATATTGCTCCATGTGGGGGAAGGCGATGCCGCAGATGCTAAGCTGCTGCCCGCCCACGTTCTGAATGTTGTAGATCTCCTGCAGCTCCAGCACCAGCGTCGACATGCGGCGCTCCACCTGTCTGACAATTTGACGTCGTTGATCGCGCTGCGCCAAATGCTGGGGGGCCAAGGTGCGCAGTTCCAGGCACTCTTGCTCCAGCCGAAGACGTCGACCATGCAACCCCTGCTGCAGTTCTTCCCGTTGCTCGCGCAACGCTGACAGACGCTGACGCACCCGTTCGTTGCGTTCTCGAAAGGTCTCCCGTTCCGCTTTCAGCAATCGCTGCTGGCTGCTAAGTCGCTCGATTTGTTTGGTCAGCTGCTGGGCATTGTACAGCGTGAGGGGCGAGATCTGCTGCTGCTCGGCGAGCAGCACACTCAGGGCGCGTCCCATGGAATGGTGATGATGGTGGGCAGCGTGGTCTCCGGATAATGAAGTAGTGCGGGGCTTGAGGCGCAGCTCATTCTTGGTCACGCATTGAACGCTGAGGCGAGAGATCTCCTTTCCGACCTCGGTCATCTGGCGCTGCTTCTGCTGCTGCAGGCGTTGCAAACGTTGCAGCAGTAACAGCTTGTCTAGGTTGCAGCTTCGCCGAATCTCGTGCTGCTGGCATTTTAGTTGGGCATACCGCATCGTGCTCATCCGCAGCACGGGACTGGAACTGCGGCTGGCAGCCGGCGAATTGATTCCCTGATCTCGGGGCTCCTCCCGCTCCTCTTCCGCCGCGTACTTTTGATAATGCAAATGCAGCTGCGCCTGTAGACCCTGCTCAGTGATCATCGACGGGGATGCGAACTGCTCGCCATTTAACTGGAAAACCAAGCAATTCCGACCACACTGGGCCAGGGTTAGCGGCGACAGGGGTATAAGGCCGGAGAAGTAAACGCCCCAGGTGAAGAGCAGTTCGGGCGGGCGTGGCAACTTGCTGGGAGTTTGCTGTTGGGCGGACCTCCTGGAAAGGAAAATGGCTTAAGGAAAGTTCATAGCAAATCGACATTTCCCCTACCCGCTTAGCTTTGAAGTCCTGTTTTCAGTCTCTGTTGGTTGGCCATCTCCCCCCTCCGCCGGTCTGTGTTTCCACACCCTTATGCACACGCACTGCGCATTGGACTTACGCCAGGCCTCGTCATCCGTGCAGATCTCCGCCCACTTTTGCTGCTGGTGACGCTGGGGCAGCTTCTCGCTAGTGTAAAACGCCTCACTGGCCTTGTCCGCGTGCAGCGTGTAGTAGAGGAGCACGTCCGGCTCAAAATGCTCCTGCTCCTGCTCCTCTGACTCCAGCGACCCGGACACAATGTTAAATCCCTGAATTCGCGCCAGGTTCCGTAGTCGGAGCTGCTGGGTGGCCAGTGGCAGCCACTTGCGGCAGCGGGGCCGCAAATTCATCTCACGACGGTAACTCCAGTGGCGTGTTATTACGCGAAGCCCGCAGTCCGGAACATTATTCACCTTAAAGTCGATTGTTGTAGTTTTTTCGCAACAACTCTTAACAAAAAAAGGCGATTGGACAAAACAGCTGTTTTCTGATGGAAGTGTTGGTAAACGTTAAAATCACAAATGTAGCTATTTTATAGCTTCTGGAATGTACACTTTAAAATTTATAAATTTCGTAGTCAAATAAAATACAACGATATTCACTATTTCGAATTCTGTTGTGACGGATGCCTTAATTTGCTTTTAATAATAATAAGATTAAATGAAAACACTTAATTTTATTTGTTCACAAAAATCCTTTTCTATAATATTTTATATGAATATATCTCAACATTCTTTAAAAGTTGACATTTATTTAAATTATTTATCTGTTTTTAAATATTTATAGCTGTTTTTTTGCTGTTTTTTCCTCACTAAGTTCTGACAACACTGCTGGTGATGGATACGACACTAGCCAACACTGCTGCACTTGGTTTATTTGTTTGTCCGCGGAAAAGGAAACTTGCTTCAAGGCTCCAATAAAACTTCAAACGCCACAATTATTATGAGCCAGCTTCACGATGCTCAACTACATTAGAGAAGCGATCATGGCGCCGACAACACGTAGCAGCAAAAACAACAAAAGCAACAGCAACAGCCCAGTGGAAGATCTCAAGGACGTCGGTTGCTTATCCACATCTAAGGAAAACGCAGCAGCTGCTCCTATGCGTGGCTACAAGGTTACTGATAACGAACGAACTAGAAAGTACGGCATTGGAGCCAATTCCTTGGGAATGCTCATATCTAAGGCGAACAACAAGTTTCCGGTGAGTTTGCAGCAAACAGAGCCAACGAAAAATGTCCACTGTAGGTGCTGAAAGTTCTTGGCCCTGGCGGTTTCAAGGCCACGTCCCTGGCAGTGGCTTCCGCATTTGTTTGCCTCTCTTTCAATGCCAAAAGCCTTGGCAGCCCAGTGCGCATGCCTGCGCATCCTGACTGGGGGGTAGGCAGGACACTTGTTGATTTGCTGTCCTTGCCCCGGCCAAAAAAAAACTTTGCTGAAGGCCACTGAACCAGGAATTTAGGCGAGACAGACAGCCATGTCAAGGGTAGTTCACCTAATTTGTTTGATTCTTCCTTAGCTATCTCAATTACACTTGTACCTGGCGTCCGATGGCTTCGAAGTGTCCGATGACGAGTACTTGGAAAGCTTGCCCCCCCAGACGCTGTTCATTGCCGCTGGACCGGATGCTGTCATCACAACCGGTGAGCTTGAGAGAATATCCTTTAACTTACAAATAATATTCTTAACTCATTCCCTGTCTGCTCCTTCACAGATGCGGATTTTGAGTTTGAGAAGATGCGACAGCAGTCACCGCTACTGAAGGTGGCTGACATTTTCTACGAGTTCATCGAAAAGCATCCGGAGAAGTTCCGCCGCATGATTACGGATTACGAGCTCCAAAAGCAGCGTCGCGTCCTGGACAACACAAAGGCCCACCTAAGTCTAAAGGCCGAGCATATGGAGTGGTTCGAGGGAGGAGAGGAGCGCTTTCATTCGAAGGAAGAGGCCATGGCCATGCGGGCGCAGACACGGGTGCGCGGCTACTACTACAAGGCTAAGGAGGAGCTGACCCGAAATCCATTGTACCGACAAAACGTCAAGGCGCGTCAGGTGATCAATTCGGTGCTAGAGCAGTTTCGGTACCTGCTCATCGGCTGCGACTACTTCTCGATGATGTTCGATAGGAGATGCAAGCAAAAGCATGATTTTCTGCAGCAGTATCAGCTTGGAGACGAGGAAACAGATGCAGGCAGCATCTTGCCCAGCAAGAGACTGCGGCAGGTAATCAAGGACTACACCAAGGAGAACTCTATACTGGATGAGTGGTCGGTAGCCCTATGCACAGACCTGGGCGATTTCTATTGTCAGGGCTCCTATTCGGAGAATGGCAATTGTTGCCCCATGCAGCACACCATCAATCCGTATGCATCGCGCGAGAATCTGATTTTGTTCCAGGTCTGGAATCTGGATCATCAGATCGAACTGTGCCGCACAATTCTGCCCGCCCTGGTAGCCAATGTTGAGGACCTTGTCAGCCAGCCGCAGCGGAATTGCTCGTTGCACAAAAAGCGGGTAGTCGACATCTCGGTACTTGAGTATTTCCTGGAAATTTTTTCGCTCAAAAACCTAAAACTCGTTCACATTGTTTGCCACGAAAAGGTTCAGCGATCAAATCGTTCCAATGGCCGCCTAGTGTGCCCCGACTGTCACGAGTTTCGCATTGTACAGGAGCTCATGAAGCTGCAGGCAGCAAGTCCAACATAGATGACATAATACATCCCTTTAGCCAAGCAATATTCTACACAATAACTATTGAATATATATTATATTCTTTCCTATTAATTTGATCACTTACTTAACGATCTTGAACGAGTTAATTGTACAAATCAAAAGAATCTCAAAGTTAACTAGAAACTGAATTGTTTGAAGTATTTACATGTAAACTGTATAGACAAAAATTACTCGAATGCATTTAATGTTTAGCAGGCTTAGCAGACTACTAGTATAACGTGGCTATGCAATATAATAAATAGCTTTAAATGTTCGTTGTCCTGTTGGTGTTACATCGATCAGCAAGTCCCAACTATGAAGTATATTAATAAACATAAACATACATCATTGTTAGATGAATGTTAATAGAAATAAGTATAAATATGTATACGCATATGTCGAAATGAATTTTGAACGACGCAATAAATATGTCTCCGTTCCAAACTGAATATCAAATGTATTATCTATTTATTACCTTGTACCGCGGTTAAATTGAAACAAAGTCCTATTTATTTACTACAAATGTTTATTGTATAAAAAATAATACAACACAAAATAAATTTGATATAGATCTAAAATGATAATATTGAAATACATTTTGAAAACATTCGTATGCATACGAGGAGAATAAATAATGATGAAAAATAAGAGATAAAAGATACGCAAAATGTTCAAAGAAATATTGAGTTTCGTAAATAACAAATATCTGTAATATATCTCATTAGTCGAGTTTGATGTGTGTGCGCTTTCGTGTTATCCGGATACATATCAAGCATAGTCGTTTCTGGCATAAATTTATTCATTTAGTTCTTGTTTCGTTTCGTTGTCACCTCACTGCACCTGCTCTTCGTCTTAACGTTTTAGGATTAGTAAATGTTCGCTTTCGCTGTTGGTTTGTTTCGTAATGTTTGTTAATGTTTAGTGCTGCTACCAAATCGCGTTTAACAAAAAAAAAAAAAGTTTCTCTTCTCAGCTACAATGGTGTTTGGGTTAGTCAATGTAAAGAAATTTTACTAAAAACTTTTTCTCGTTCCCAAGCTGCACTATTGTGGCGATCCTTGGAGTGGCTGGTACTTAACTATAGATATAAGTTCAGAATTCAGAATTATTTTCTGTTTCGTTTTCTACATGATGATGTTGTTGGGTTGCTATAATTGATTTCTATGGCTTTGAGAAATAATTATAAGTCCGATTGTCCAGGTCCTGAAAAAATATCAAATCGAGAATTGTGTTATTATGACGGTGGCTTTAACTGCGATGAACAAACAAATAAAGCTAACACTAAACTTGTAAGTCATTAACCCAGATCCAGGTTTAGACTTGTACAAAAAGGAAGAAATTAACAAAAAAAAGAAAACTAAAAATAATAAACAACTAAGCTGCAAATAAGAAAGTGCAAGTGCCAGCCAAATCGATTTTTGAGAGAAAACTTCACCTTTTTTGTATATTTTTTGTTGGTTTCTTATATTGAATTCAAGTCAGTTCAATTTAATTTTCGGGGTAAAAGCCATTCATTATCATTATTAAAGTTAACGATTAATTTTTGTTAAAAATATATATGTATTCCTTATTGAGTGTATAAAACAAGTTAATTCAGTAGAAGAGAAAGAAACATTTAAATATGCATTTGTAAACTCATGAATGGTTAATGTAACGAACGACTTTTCGACAATTTATATTTATATTTTACAATTCATTTCGATTTCATTATTGTCATATTTATTGTATTTGTTTATAGTCGAAACAACAAAAAGTAATCTTCATTCGTTGTTCCTGGTAAGGTGGAGTTTGCTCTCCAAGCTCATTTTTGTGGGGAAGCATTTGGGATAGGAACTACAGAAATACAATAAAAATATTTGCGATATGTGTCGATGGTTTTTATTAATGTTGTTAATTGGAAATCGTTAATAGTTCCGATTGCCTCAAATTTTTCTAAGATGGCTAATTAGTGAGTGTACAAACCTTCGTTAAAGTTGAAAGGAATATCGCAAATATTTTTATAGATAAATTAAAAAGAATTCAGCACACAATTAAACTCAAATAGCGGCGAAAATAAAATTAATACATAGAATAGATAGAGGACAATTTTCGGAATATAATGAAAACATTCAATTAGTTCAAATTGCTTTTTGGATATTTTTGTTTTAATAAAATTGCACATTTTAGGTACCTTAGGATTTTGAACGAGTTTTACAAAATCATTGAGTTGAGATGAAATTGGTTTTTATTTTGTTGTTTACTGTGGCGATTTGATATATATTTTCAGTTTTATATGCTTGTTATTATTTAGTTCGATTTCGAGAGTTACATCTTACAAACTGAGATGCTCAGGTAGTAGTTTGGTTTTAGAATTTGGTTTTGATTTTGGTTTTTGTTTTGTGACGCTTTACTGAGGTAACAAACGAACGAACGAATGAACGATATTTTTTTCATTGGTTTCATTTTGTTTTTATTTACATGTTTAATTAGATTTAGTTTATTAATGTGTGTTGAGTGTATCGGTTTTCAAATTGTACAATGTGCATGGGATGATAGAGATGATGGTGGGATGAGAAATGCAACAACTGGCTCTTGTATCACCCGTTCCCGTGGGCAGTGACTGCTTATGCCAAATGCAAGATACGCTCAAAGCGCCTAAGTATAAGAAAGATCGGGAGCGAGCGCCGGTTTGAGAGGAACTAGGTTTAGTTGATAAAACTTGTATAGAATTCCAACTATTCTCCTTACCCCAAATGCGGGGTCGTTCCGGTAAGATTTCATTTGAGCCGGCCTCAGATCCCTGCTAAGACTAAAACCCGCCCTACTATATACAATAGGTAACCTCTTGCCGTTTCCTAGACCCGCCGCCAGCTGCTCACCGAGCGTTCCCGGGACTGTGAGTGTGAGTTCTGCCGGAAGCACTCCGGACTTTTGCTGCCCCGTCCACTGGCTATTTCCGGCGACTCTGTGACACGGGCCAAGTCCCTGTTGATCGTTTTGGAGCTCAGCACTCGCGGACAACGCACGGTCCAGGGGCTGCGACGTGGATCCTGCAGAGCTTTGAAGGCTTTGGAGGGAAGCACTTCATCGCCACTGCCGCTGGCCTCGCACCAGCTGTTGTAGTAGTCGGAGTACTCCTTGTCGTGTTTGGGCGTAGGTGCCGGCGTGCTGTCCAGGGAGCTATTCTCCTGCGCAGAGTCCATCTCCTCTACCAGAGCCCTCTTCGCGGCAGCCTGAAGGCGTTCCATGGGGAGATTCCTCAAGTGCGAGCTATCGCTTTTAAGGAGTAGGCTCTGTACGAGTTCGTTGACCAGCTTATCGCTCACCACACGTTGGTTTTTGGCGGACTGGCCCAGAATGGGTGAAGCCGGACTATTTGGGGTCGAAGGGTTGTCCGCATCAATGCTTGTGTTTTTCCGGAGCGGCAGGGAAAGACGTTCCCGGCGTTGCGTCATGGATTCGGCGTCATTCAGGGCTCCGGGATTCTGTCGCCTCGTGATGGACACATTGTGGACTATCTTTCTCCGACTCGGCTTCAGCTGGAACTCATCGGGGGGGTTGACTCCCGTCTCCGGCACATCGTTCTCGTCCTGCAGCAGCTTGAAGAGTCTGGAATGTGTGGCTGCTCGCTGGTAGCTGGTCATCTTGCGCAGCTCTGGGAAGCTTTCCGATTCAGTGTCCGTTTCGGACAACTGACGGTTCATGTCTGTCACGCCGGAGTCATCTTCTTCGATTTCCGACTCGGAACGCTGTGTGCTGCTGTTACGCGAAAGAGTACCTTTGCCGTGTCCACTGTCTACAGACAACGATTGAGTGGTTAGAGCCTTGGAGTCGGACTTCGCAGGTATCACCTCAAAGGCACTGATCCGATCACGCACTGAGATCTTCGGCGCCTCGGTAAACTTTTGCACCTCTAGGTCCGGCAGTCCATTGGGTAGGCGCTTTAATTCAGGCTCTACATAGACCTCTGGAAGCTGCGGCTGCTCTGTGTTAGTGGGAGTCGGTGCACCTCTCTCCTCCTCCTCGACTTCTGGAATCGTTTGCGTGTGGTCCTCCACAATGGCCCCGTCCTCACCCACTATTTGGTAGTCACCAGGTGGGCCCAGATCGACGTCATGAGTTTCATCCACATCCAAGATAACACTGCTGCGATTGGGGGTAGAGCTTTGTTGGGGCGGCGTCTGCTGGCCATCTATGGAGGTATTAAAGAAGGCCATAGCCTGTCGGTAGTTCTGCCGCTTCTGTTCGGCCTCCTCGGACTGTTCCTTCTTTGCCCGTTCCTCCTCGATGTCCGCCCAGAAATCGGTGTTATCCTCATTATCATACTGGGGTGGGTTAGTCCACGTGTAGACTGTGGCTGGCTCGTGCATCGAAGCCAGAGACATGGTGTCCACTTGGCTTAGGTTGCTCGGTGCCATATCTTTCTGGGACTCCTCCTTGATCTCCTCTTTTTCTGTAGCCTCTTCAGGCATATCATGTTCTAATTCTTCAAACTGTACAGCTAGAACCTTTTCTTCTTCCACCACTGGGTCCACAATTTCGGGTTCAACTCCACGGGCAGCCTCTAGAGTAGCCCATACATCTATCTCAACAGCTGGTTCATCCGGTAACTTGGCCCTGAAAGCCTTAACTTCCACTGGCTTGTAGGGGGTCTCCTCTACAGAATTCTGGCGTGTTTTCTTAGCCCAGAAGGTGGCTGACCTGTGGAAGGTTACATCGTCATCATCGTCATCTCCTGGTTTTCGATTTGCCTCGATTTCAGCCCAGAAATCAATCTCTTCATCCGTGTCCACTTCGCGTGGCTCTTCTGGATATTTGGTGGGATCGAAGACAAACTCATTGGGTTTGTTTTCTTCATGGGAGCTTGTTGTGGATTTGATGTCCGACCAGAAGTCTACCTCCTCTTCTACATGATCCGGGGACTGTTTGTCGTCTTCATGAGCTGACCAGATTTCAATCTCTGGCTCAGGCTGAATCTCCGCATTGTATGATGTCGGCTCGCAAGTTGTATTGACTGCGGAGTTCTCCTTCTTAGTAGACATGGCTTTAGCCTGCTCTACGGATGCCCAAAAGTCCTCCTCCTCTTCCTCTTCAGGTTGCTCAATTTCTGTTGGCTTTGGCTCGACCACAAAGTGCACCTCCGCTCGTTGGGGAATGGGCAGTGATTCTACCTGGGCTCTGAGGGTTGTTGTCCAGTGCTCCACTTTACTTACTGTTTCCTTCTGTAATGGAGTGTAGGTAACAGTTTTCTTTTTCTTGGTCCACTGCTTCTCCTCGGTATTAATGGATTCCTTTTTGTCTATTTGACCCCAAAAGTCAATTTCCTCAGTTTTTTCGGGGAGCTCTGAGTGGGACTCAGACTCAGTTTCCTTTGAGGTATTTGCAAACGTTGACCAGAAACTATTTTTGGCGGCCTCTAACGATGCCTGGGTCTTGGACATGTCAGCGGATTTGGGCCTAGGTGACTTGGCCTCTGTGACATTTTCCTTGGGTCGAAGCTTTGGAGCTTCAGCTGGCTGTTCTGCTGGCTTTGGATCAGATGTTTTCCAGAAGTTTTTGGACTGTTCCATCATTTTCTGAGCCTGCATTTTGGTAGCCATCAAAGTAGCAAAGAAATCGAATTCTTCCTTCGGGGAGCTGGCAACTTCCCTAATATTATCCGATTGTGGTTCCGTTCGGGAAATATTGTTGGTCACACTACTATTGGTTATTGTTTCGCCCACAAATTTGTTGCGCATGCCCAGTGACAATGAGGAGGAAACATCCTCATCGCTGGCTTTGATCGGTGTGGAAATAGCCTCTACGGGATAGGCTTGGGAGGTTCTATAGGGTTGTGTAGATTTCTCCACAGAATTGGAGCGCGACGAGTTTGACAAACTGATGGTCACACTGACCTCACAGTCATCCTCCTCGCCCTCGCTTTCCACTGTGGCCACACTGAACGAACTGACAACGCTCGGACGCTTCTCCTCGACCTGAGTTGTGCTGCCCACCTGCACGGTGGCGATGTTCTCATCATTCGAGCTTTTGCTGAACGAAAAACGAAGGGGCAATCGAACCGTTACCGAATTTGACTCATTGTCGTCATCGTCATTGTCGTTCTCCTCAATTTCCTTGTCAATCTCATCCACCAGGGTGGATCTAGAGTCATCCCTTCTGATGACTGTCTTGGCATATTCGCTGCTGCGTTCTAGTTCACTCTCCTCCTCGTATATGACACTGAGGTCCTCCTCTGCCATAAAATCATCGTCCATTTCCTCGACCAGGCCTTCATGCTCTTCCTCGATCTGTTCCTCTTCGTCATACATTTCATCAGCTGTGGTTACGTCGTCTTCATCATCTTCGTCTCCACTGCTTTCGGAGTCCAGATTCTGCTCCAGGGTCTTTCCCTTGTAGACCTGCACGTTTGTAACCGACTTGATGGACTGCAATGGAGCCGGACGAGCTCCCAGCTTCGGGGTATCCTCTTCTTCGACGTCACTGCTGTCGTCATCTGAATCACTATCAGAGTTCGAGGCATTCTCACTAGGAGATCTGTCCCCTAGCTCCTTGGACTGTTCGCCCGCATAATTCTTCTGCAACTGCTTGGAGAGATTCGCCTGGGTATTTCCGCCGGCAATTTTGTTTATATTGGCCAAGCGCTGGCTCAGTACATCAATGACCTCGTGATTATTGGTGCAAACACTGCGAGGCTTTTGCTTGCTGACCATCTCCTCGATCTCTACGGAGTGCGTCCGCTTGGTTGGCTCCCTTGGCTGCACTCGGATGTGGTGCTGCATGATCACCTGCGAGGGCATATCATCGGTACTAGGTGTGATAATTATGTCCGGCAGAACACTGCTGGCTCGACTCTCCTCGGTGGAGCTCTGGCTATAGCTAGGAGCCACTGGATAGGGATACGGGTGGCCATAAGGAGGCATGGCATGGAACTGGGGATAGGCAGTGGAGGGGGATTGGGGCTCTCCGGGCTGCTGTCCATAGGGAGGCACTGGTGGCGGATAGTAGGGATAGTAATAGGGGTAAGGGGGAAATCCCTCTGCCGGCATGCCGTCCATCGCATGGGCAGGCGGCGGTGGCGGTGGATAGGGGTACGGATAGGGCCATGGGGCAGACTCGCCATTCACTGGCGGCGGCGGCGGCATGTACCAGGGATATGGATACCCAAAGGCATAAGGATAATGGGGCGGCACCGACTGAGAACGCGGTGCCTGCGGGGAACAAGAGCTGTCTGAGTTGAGAGATGAGTTGGATGAGTGAGTGGGCTGTGCACTGGATGAAGGTGTGGGTGTGGGTGTGGTTGTGGCTGAGGTGTAGCTATGACGTTTATTGGTTTTATTGTTAATCTTATTATGATTATTATTGTTTTCAGTATTTCCATTATTGTTATTATTTGGGGTTTCGTTCAGTTCAACATTTTCCAAACCCGAGTCCAGCTCGGTGTGAATTTTATGGTCTGAGGTCGGTTTTGGTACACGGTTATCAAATATAAAAGAAGAGAGAAGAGAAAGAGACACGGTGAGAGCGCAGACAAAATGTTGTGTTTGTGTTTGTCTCGAAATAACTTCGATCTGATCTGAAATGGTCTGATTTAGCATTGGTTAGTAGTCGGTCAGGCAAGCTATGTACACGCAAATGTCGCATGGGGAATGGGGAATGCAAAATGGACTTCCCGCCTTCGAAATGTGGAGTGTGGGATGCTTCAAGAAAATACAAAAAACTGTCGTCAACATGCAGTCAAACAGTGTTTTTCCATTCGCATCACTTGTCAGTCTCATGATCAAAATAATAATGAAAATAAATGGGGATTAAATCAAACTCTTGTCTGGAAACTATTCGGCAAAAAAGGTGAAATCTCTCAAAAAGGTTCTTTTTAAATTACGATCCTTGATTCGGTGTTAAATGGACCTGTGTTTCGGTGAGCAAATGACCTTCGGGGTTAGTGATGTGTGATGAATTCTGACCATATATACAGCAATGATTATTTCGACTGATGTTGTGCATGGGATTCAAAACTTTAAACTTGAGTTCTTCAGAAAACGGTTGCTCGTTCGAAGTATTTTCGGAATATTGCGTTGCCATTTGACACAACTGTACTTACCGGCATTTTCAGGTGTAGTCATTGCCTGTAGAATCTTGAACGATCGACTGGGTATAGCGCTGCCAGTGTATTTCTTGGGTTCCGGGACTTGCTGTTCACTTGGCGGTATATATTGCTGCTGTTGTTGTGGCGGAGTATCTATGGAAGAGATATATTCATCTGTATTTTTCTATTCGGAACTTCCTATTTAATATGCTGGAATCTCTTAATTAACTCTGTATGTGCCTTACCATAACGTTGTGGTGTGAATCGATTCTGAGCGGATCCGCCATTACCTGCAAGAAATGCATTAAATTGTATGAAAAGGAATATGAATAATTAGAGATAGTAGAGTTAGTAGTGCTGCAAAATTTTGATTTAAATTAAATGGCACCGAACCTCTGAAATCGAGTACATGGACAGATACAGGAAGCGGTTTAGTTTCTACCAACTAATAGGTGCTGTTGTGGCTAAAAGCTGCTCTTGTTGTTAGTACAGTTCCCAATCACCCAAAGACACTCCCCAGGGATAAAGCACTTTCACCACACTAACCAGTCTTACCCACCGCCGGATGTAGCGATGCAGTATGAGGGATCTGTGGAAGGGAAGGGGGAACAGGAGCAACCACTCAAATCTCACCTTGCGGGGACCAAGCTTGTGGCGTACCCGACTGCTGCTGCTGTTGCTGATCCTGGGCGATTTGCAGGCGCCGCATCTGCTCGATAGTCGGACTATTCCGCGCCTGTTGGGCGCTCATCTGCCGGGCGAACTGAGGCCTCTGCAGCTCCGCCTCCTGGGACGGCTGCATCTGCATCTGCTGCTTCAGATCCTGGCCCTGATCCCCGCTGCCATCGTCCACGGTGTCTGTTATCTTTTGCAATATTCTAAACGATTTCGATTGGATGGGCGGTGAGCGTGGATCGCTGTAAGTAGATATAGGCGTGGGTTAGGTTAGGTTGATGGTTAGCATGCCACCGAGTATGTCTGAAGTCAACCAAATTACAACGATTTTGTTTTGTGCGAACGAAAGTGTTAGGTGTTATGATTGCCTTGATTTGTGATACAACCTGGATGCGACCATGAAAAAAACAAATTTTTCATAATTTTGCAAATAGGCGAAGCTTGATGTGATAGATTAGAATATCTGTTTTATGCAATTAAGAACTCAATTTTGATTCTACTTATAAAATCTCAAAGGACAAAGTAAACGGTATTTAAAAATTGTTCTACAAGAAAGCACATTTCAGGACTTTTGAAATCATAAATACGCGAATGTTTTGCTGGTTGTTCTTGGCATAAAATTGGGATGGCAGGAAAACCCTATGTTTGATGCCATATGTCAATATATATGTAAGGTAAATAGATTTTCTGTAAGATATCTCAAAATGGAACGCACAAGAGCCTAAGCTAAATTAAAACCCGTACAGCTTAAAATAATTACAAGAAGGCATCACACATTTTTTTAAAATTCTATATTCGATTTAGAAAAACCAAACTAAGCGATATGAATTCGATGATTGATGCAACTTATCATATAACATTTCTCTATCTATTCCTAAGCTAAACCTTTATGCTTCATTTTAGTTTCATTGCGATAACACAGATAGGTGTATGACATGAACTATCAACATTATTTTACATTTGCATTTCAACTCGCATTACTACCTGAGTCGACTCTTTCTGTAGCGTACCTCCGCCTCGAGCGGACACTGGTGCACAAACAAATTGTATTTGTCACTAAAGTCGTTGGATTAGTTTGTAAGAAAGCACAAAATAATTCGCATTAGAGCAGAGCCAATTGCTTGGGTTTGGCAAAGCACAAAGAGGAGTAAAAGTGGGCACGGCTCACTGAAAACGCAGGAGGACTGTACTCACTTTTGTAGCAGAACCGGGGACTGGGACACTGGACCACCACGGCCACCTCCCTCGATCGCGATCGGAATTATCCTGGTTGCATTGCCGTTGGTATGGGCACCGGTGTTTGGCATTTGCTGGCTGGACGGCGACAGGATCCGCTGGGAGCTGGGCTCACGCCACTGGCCGCCCGGTGCTTGGGCGGGGAAATTGTTATAACCTTGATCGACAAATTGATTAGCTGAGCGAATAATGTGACCTGCAGGCGCTTTCGTAGGAAAGAAAGAGTATACATAGACACACGGTGATAAAGAAGTTGGAGAGTTACACTGTTGGACGAGAGCGGGTTGGGTGGCGGGAGGAGGAGGAGCAAACGTGGGAAAGACATTCCTTTTGGGGCGGATAGTGCGTGGGAGTGGTGGTTTTGGGTGGTTGGAGTAATCTACTTAGGGTTTTAGTCACAAACATCTACGGGTTTTTAGGAAAAGCGCCACACATATCGTACAGGGTACACATAATAGCAGGAGCCTGCGTCAGGGACTTACCACCAAAGTTGGGCTGTGCTGCAGCATAGGTGGGTGTCTGCTCCAGAGTTATGGGTATGATGCGCTCCTATAAAAAGGGGGAAATATATGTTAATATTTCACATTTATTTAATTGGAAAACTTACCCTTGGACCACTTTGATTATTGGCATTGTTGATGCTGCTGCCATTGGTATTCAGATTGATCTGCAAGCGCAGTCCCCCTCCCTGGGGATTCGAGCCGAAGTTCTGAAGGCTTATGGGGGCAGCGATTGGAGTTGGTCCATAGCCATTGCCTTGCAACGACTGAGGCTGCTGATGCGATAGCTGCGGCTGCGGTTGCGGCTGCGGCGGTGCGACTTGGGGATGCGGGGCAGGCGTAGTCTGCCTAAGAGTGGAGGGCAGCACATTGCCATTTTCCTCGGGACGAGCCCATGGCGCCTGCTCCTTGCTGGCCGGCTGAGAGCTGAGCCATCTCAGTGGCTGGTTGCCCTGTGGAGACGGTTGCTGCTGTGGCAATTGCCGCATGGGCGAATCCCGGGCCGATGGCTGCTGCTGCTGCAGCAGAATTCGTTGAGCCTGCGGCTCAGTGGGCTGCGCCAATGGAGCTATGTACAGCGAGCCAACGTTGGTCTAAAAAGAGGTTTAAATATTTTATTTTATATTTGATAATATTCAAAATATTTAATAGTATCGATTAGTGCTTTATTCAATGCATTTTCATCTCTCGCCAATTGCCTCAAGTTCAAAATTCGTGTTTGGCCTTTGCATTTATCTATTTTTAGCCGCTGCACTTGGTGAGTGCGTTCAATGTTCCGACCAAAGTGTGTTTGCAAGAGTCTCTTATAGATTTTGATTTAAAAATACCTTGTGTTTCCGCGAGTCATTTACTAATTGTAAGCAACGGAGACAAATTGGATATTACTCATACGCCATTCAGGGACTTGCTCAATGCGGCGTATGAGTAATAAAGCCAAAGGACAAATGCAAATTACACAAAAATGATTGTGTAAACATGCGTAATGACCGTAAGATCTTGGGTAATGTTCTCAGTTACGCTTGGTTATTCACACTCACCGGCTTGGCTGCTCCTCCATATTGGTTTTGTTGAGTGCCAAAATGTTGCTGCTGTGCGTTGAACGTTGCTGCTGCTGGTGATTCAGTCCGTGCCGGGCTGAAGAAATCCCGAGATCGTTGTTGCTGTTGCTGTTGCTGCTGTTGCACATTGTTGTAAATGGGCTGCGGATGCTGCGACTGTTCCTGCTGTGGAGTTGGCGGTGCGCGCTGGGTACGCCAGGGTACTGACTGTTGCTGCTGCTGTTGTTGCTGCTGTTGTTGCTGCTGCTGTTGCTGCACTGGAGCCTGAGCCAGTGGTGAAAGCGCGGCTGCAGGACGCTGCAGTGGTGGCTGCTGCTGCAATTGCTGCTGTGCATACCGGAAGGGGCTCTCGGTGGATCGCTGTGTCGCCTCGAATGGCGATACAGGAGAGTCCGTCTGCCGGGTGTAGACATTAACAGCCGGCGATGTGGGCATGGGCACGCTGCGAAACTCCGGTCGAGCAGGCTGCTGCTGCTGCGGCGACTGCTGTTGCTGCTGCTGTGGCGGTGTGGCCGGTGGCGTAGGCAACTGCTGTGGCTGCTGCAGTGGCGGTGTCTTGGGGGAGGGCAACGAGGGCTGTGTGTAGGGGCTATAGTTGCTGCTGTAGTTGTTGCTGCTGCTGTCCACGGAGGCTGCTGATGGCCTGGGACCTACATTGAAGGAGCAAGATATTATCAAGTGTCTCTAGACCCTCCCAAAGTTAATTATAAAATTTAGTGCTGTTAGTTGGAGGATCTTTTTTGCCAATTTGTAGGGCCTTTCGGATGTCTGGTTAGTCGAATGGGGGTTTAGAAGAAGCAACCTCAACCGCTTAGTAATTGCTGGCGATGTGTGGTGAGTCGTATCGGGATCAGTAGCGGAACCAAAAACCCAACGAAATGTAAAGCCAGCCAAATCCTTCAGCTCTGCTCACCATCAACGACATCGGGGGCAGCCGCTGCTGCTGCTGCTGCCACCTCGGGCAACGGGCTCTTGGAGCGGTCTTTGACGTACTCATCCTTCCAGAATGTGTTTTTCTCCACCGGCGGAGGAACCTTACGGAGCGCCGCCATGGGGTTTGGCGGGATCTTGATCTCCGGCCGGAAACCCAGCGGCGGCGGCTCGAATCGCTGTGGCGTCGGCGACTTGCGGGCCGTGGCCGGCGACCCGGGTGCACTGAGTCTTCCAGCGGGCGGCGCGAGTGAGCTGGGTTGTTGTGGGGGTGGTGGTGGGGGTGCAGCAGCTGTGGATTGTGTGCCATTCTTACCCTGCTGAGACTGCGGCTGCGGCGGCGGCGGCGGTGGTGGCAGCACCTGGAACGGCATTCCCATGGCAGCGGCTCCCATCGAGCTGGCGGCACCACCCGGCGACTGGGGCTGGGCGGGTCTGTTCTGTTGGGCGGCCCCAGTGGCTCCCTCCGACTGGGCGTTGCGTGCCAAGCGCTTGGCCATGCGCTCGGACCGAATCTGCGAGAGATCGATGCCGCCGGGCGTGTAGGTGAAGGGCTTCTTGTCTTTTGTCATCATCGCGTTCTGGACGCAGGCAGGGGCCTCGAAGCCACCGTTTCCGCCTCCTCCGCGTTGTCCATACCTAAAAGTGAGAATAATACGTATAATTAATATAAAACTTGACTATTTAGAATGGCGTTCAACCCAATAAAGGAAAGTAAAAATTTATATTATTCAAATTATTCAAATACACACTAAAATATGTAATTAACTTGTAATGATTTGCCCAGAGGTTTTCTTGCAGTGCCTGCGTTTTCGCTACCCCCTTGGGCAATGCTAATCTACCATCCGTCTCCACTTTGTTCGGTCTATTTATCATAATTTTTGTTAAATCTTTTTCTAATTTATTGCCTCGCAAAAGCCCTCATTTGTGATTTTCCTTTCTTAGCTGCTGCTTGACTAATGAGTCGCTCATCGATAGTTCAATGAGCCAATGTTTGGATATTTTACGATCAAGGGGGAAAGTGAGTTGAGTTGAAGCTGTTATGGACAACCATCCATAAAAGGTGAGGCGAACGATGAAGTGCAAAATTCGAAAGGTCGAAAGTGAGAAGCTGTTGCTGAATTATCTAAAAAAAAATAATAATAATAATAAAACTTAATGAAAACTTTATCTTTACCTGTCGCGTAACAATTTATTGTTTACTAATAATTATAAATAAAATTAGAGCATTATGATAATTTGTTATTAATATAATCTTTATTTGGGGATTATAAAAATGTAATAAATTACGTTTCTCTAAATAAATTGGTAACTTTTGGTGTTTGTTTACATCATTTATGGAATAAAATCAAATAAAAACGGTTACACTTTAAGGTATATTAATAATCCGTTGACTTTTCTTGACCCCGAAGATTGTGACAACTTTCTTGACACTTTTCCTGCTTCACGGTCAGGAAATCTTTCACACTGCCTTCTTAGTGCCGCATTTTCTCCGTATAATTTTCCTAACTTATAGTGCTTACAATTTACTAATTAAAAGCGAAAATAAAAGATGTTCGGTGACGTTCTCGTTAACGTATGCTCCGCACGATGCCGGAGCATAAGTATGAAAGCCTGTTATGCGGAAAGAAAGTGATGGTCAGGCATCTCACGGCAGCTGGAGCTTGCAATGTACAGGAAAAAATACTGACATGAAAGTATAGCCTTCTTATATCACTATAAAATATAGACAATGCGACACACTTGTAAAATCATTTAGAAAAGGAATTAAATCTTTTATTTAGTAATATCTTCAAGTGAATATTTATTTTTACTACGTGATGTATTTTGCGATGAAAGGACATAAAATCTCTATTTATAGAAACTGTAAACATTGCGTTGAACGTTAAATTTTCGATATTTCTATATAATATAAAATGTTATAACGTTTATTGGTCTGTTTTTCCGATTATATTAATATAGATTTACCACACACAATGCGATACGCAATGCTAAATAATCTGTATATAATCTATAAATCTGTTTTAGATGAGTTTAAATAATGTTACAGCATCGATATAGCGATTCCTGTTTGGGCTCTTTACTTTATAGTTTTGTGACCCAACTTTTTTAAAATTAAAGTTATGTGTGAAAGTCCATCTTATATCCACCGGATCCTGACAAAATTTCTTCATGTGTGTGGCTGAGGCTCAGCTCAGGTTCGGGTTCTGAAAAGTGGTCGGGCCTGTTGCCCGCTTCATTAGTTTTTATGTGTGGTGCTTGTGCGTCGTGAGTGACTCGCATCCAAGTGGGTCAGGCGAACAGGAACAGGTGAAGTCTCCGCTGCGGTCGCTTCGCAAAAGATGACCTGGCCGAGAGCTAAGCTAACCGCAACCGCAAAGGCCAGGCTGTGTGGGAAAACAGTTGCGAAATCACCCACAAGTCAGACTTAAGTATCGAACTGGCTTACATGCAAATTGGAGCGCGTGCATCAAAGTCAAATGCAAAAAGTGACGTAACTCAGTCGCTGCGGTTGGCGTCTGACTCGCAGGCAAATCGGATCGAAGCCGGTCGGAGATCACAGATCGTTAATTGCCGCCATATGGGGGGCGAGCGAAACGAAATGCTGTCTGCTCCTTATACACACCGGGGAAAACTATGGAGAGATATTCCGGGCTGGTTGAGGCACTCATGCCTATGTCTGCTGAACTTGCCATTGATTATGTGCGAATTAATAGCGTCAGGCGTTGCCATAACTGTCGGGACGTGCCCAAAATTGCGAGGTCGTTCGGTTCAGTTAGGTTCGTTTATTGACTCGACTCGATCAGTTGAAATGGCAGGGTAGGAAACTCAATTTACACAACAGTTTTGCTAACTGTTTTACTGTATTAAACGTTAGCCGGACTTATAAGGAGCGATTATGAAAGTTATCGTAGCCTGACACAAGCCCAGAAAATATATCTGGTTGTGCACCGACACTTCCTGTGCCGAGTGGTGACGCAGCGACAATCATATTCATTGTTCTCAAACACAAATTTCCCGTGGCAAAGAAGACTCGCATTAAAAACTAAAAGATACACGCGTTTCGGGCCAAAACTAAGAGCACACGCGGCACCGGCACTCAGGGACAGATGTCGCCCGGTGACGTCAATGGCTGGGACATGGCGTCAGTACCCGGTACTTGGGGACCTGGACTCGAACGGCCAGCAATTGACCACAAGACAAGACCGCCAACTGTTCGCTCTGCCCTGACAGATTTGGCAATTAAAATGTCAGACCCCAAACTACACAATGTTAAGTAAGCGAAAGCAGGAAGCGCCGAAGACCTAGTGCATGTTCGACTGCTCGCTGGATTTGCACAGACTTAGTTGCAATTTGCTAACAAAGACACATTTTTCTTGTCACTAAAGGCTATTCTGAGCCTTAAATAAACGAGATTGTTCCATTTATTTATAAGTACACATGTATATGTATATATTTCTGGCAAAATATCCAAATCATGATGGCAAAAATAAAATTAAACGCCAGCAATCTGTTCCCCTCGTAAGCATCTATCCGTGCATGAGAATAAAACATGCAACGGTAGCAATTTACAAAACAATTTAAAAAAAACGGAATGACAGAAAAATATCTGTGCATTTTCACTTTTTATTTTTGGGTTTTTTTATTTTGGTTTCGATTTTAAGTCTGCTCATGCAAATGAGCGTGCAAATGTGCCTCTCCAGGCAACTGACATGAGCGTGGAACCGGTGGATCTAGACCAGATACGGGAAATGGATCGCGGGAGGAGTTGCAATGAAGAGTGATGAGCTCGTTAGTATCTCGGGAAAACATTTACCAGGGGCTCATTTAGGGAGTGTAAGTTACAAAAGGTTATTAAAGGATATAAAACAAATACATAATTTTTTCTTGAATATAATTTAGACGACTCAAATAATGTAATAATAAATTAAGTTATCAAAAAGGTTTTCAAGTCTACTAATAATAATGCATTCAACTTTTTCTAAGATTTTATTTGGTACATTAATCATGATAATGATAGGCAAATGAAAATGTATGTTATTTCATTGTTTTATATAGTTAAAAAAAATATATATTTGTTTCAGAGTATGTGGGTACCACATATAACTCAGACTTCATTCTGTAAACCAAGTTAACAAAGTTTTTGCAAATAGCTCAGCAGGGATAGCTTCATTAAATTATTTAGTAAATTACATTTCATTACTTTTAAATTTCCCAAACCCATAATACCCTGAGAATACCCTGTTCATAGAGCAGACTCGTTGCCCAGAAGTTTCTGCAGTTGCAGCTGGCCGCGCATATTTCAAGATCAAGGGCAGCTGCAGCAGCAGCAGAGCTGAGAACTTGAAAGCTGCCACATGCAACATGACATAATGATAGTCATTGTCCGCCCGTCGACCGCTGTGTGAGTGTGCCTATAAATAGCTGGAGCCGCAGGCGGAGTACAGGGTGTCCCGTCCAGCCGTCGCCCACATTCCACAGTTGAGCTAATCTAGCGATAAATATTTACTTAGAAATTGTTTTCGCCTGTGCAGTCTAGGTCTTTTCAGATATTATTCCAGCTATTGCGCGTTAGGTAGTATACTTATAAGTAGTGTGTAATGTCTGTAATATAAGTAGTACATTAAATAGTTTCTTATTGCTCTTGAATAAGAGTGAAGAAACCAGTGCAATTCAGTTCAGTAAGTAGACGTGAATGTTTACAAAAATTAGTACATTATAGTTAGTGATTCCTTGCTTTCTTTGCCCTCAGTTGTATACTTATTAACTTAGTTGTTTATTTGCTCACTTCCTCACTTAGTTGCTTATTTTCCCATTGGGACTTACAATGAATCCGTGCAGTTCTTGACGGCATCCTCGTTGGGCGACAGATCCGTTGATAATTGAAAGCCGCGATCCTGACGAACCATGTAAGCGGGCAGCGTGTCTATGATGGCATTGGCCTTATCATTGTACGAGCCGAGCAACTCGCGATACTTGGAGTAGACCACGCGCTTCAGCTGAGGATTCTTGGCCGCGACAGGGCCGGATGATGGCGACGGTGCCGGAGAGTGCAGCGTTGAGGTGGCCATTGTTTGCCGTTTTTACTTGTTTGTTTTTTTCTTTTCCTTAACTTTTCTTATCTTAACTTTGTTGTTTAATTAGGCACAGAATTCAGTTGCTAGAAATACTATTCTGCTTAAACGCTTTTTTATACTGATTAACTTATACAATAAAGAATGAAGCTTCAGCCAGCTCTTTGTTTATATTATCTTGCATAGGGAAAATAATTTGTAATGTATTTCTGTTGTGACAATTGCACATGCCCTTATCGATCGAGGCGGTGAACAAATGTGCTCTGGCTCAGGGAAAAACAAAGAGTTCCCTGAATAATTTGAAATTATGGGTTGGACAACAGACTGTGACAGAGACTGGGACCTAGGCGGCTTGTGACTCAACGATCGATCGATTGCGGCTTGTCAATTTAACCTTTTTTGACACAGGGCAGCCGGCAAATGCTCGACGCTAACGATGACTCACTGCCGCTTAGGAGAATCATCATCATTGGACTCTTGTGGAATCGAGAACAGAATCAAAGAGGCGTGTGAACAGCTGGTTTTCCTCACACTGAGAACCGAGAGATACGCTCACGCATCTTTATTATTTTTAGGCATGAGCTAAAAAGAGTTGGCTGAAGCTAGAAACTAACGCTATCTGGCCGCGTTCTCTTTTGGAGGAAGATCCTCCGCCGGGACCCGATCTGGCCCTGGCCTCGCAGCCCACTTTAGTCACTCACTAGCGTAGACACACGCGCGGCGCAGAAGTATCTCGCGGGTTCGCTTTGTATCTGGATGCGAACTGGACGACCGAACGCAGCGGAGTCTCGGCGCGCATTGAAGCGGGTTCGCTGGAGGTTGGACAGCGGAGACTGCGACGGCTGCGGCTGTGGCTGAGGCGAGTCGTTCGGCAACTTGTTGCAGATACATTTTACATTTTAGCAGTGCCGCAAAAGGAAAACCGAGCTCATGACAAACGTTCGCCTGGCACGCGGTGGCCGTCGCTGTCTATGACCGTGTATCCACAAGATACACGGCCTGCCAGCGGCCTGCGGGGCGGAGTGGAGCAGAGCGGAGTGGAGCAATTTATACGTCTGTCAAAGTGGTTCGATGCTGGCGACAAATCTCCAGCTAAGCGCCAAATACTTTCGACGTTTTCGTTTATCTGTATCTGGTATCTCGCGGCTGTATCTGCATCTCTTATCGTGCGGCTAATTGTCTTCACTCCGCTGTCATGTAGTCTGCTTATTACTTTTGTCGCTTTTCACAATTAAACCGAAGTCTATCTCCCACTCTGCCAGTGGAATTTCATGGGGATTTCTTTATCGAATCCGCGCACTCGGTTTGCTCCAATTAACAAGCTTTGGCGGAAATGTGGCCCACTAGCCTTGACAGACAACAAATAAGATTGTTTTCCTTTCTTGCCTTTGTGGCGATTAAATAATAATTGGCAAGAAAGCGATAAAGAATTTTAAACACAGAATGACTGGGCTAAAAGCATTTGATGTGGCCAAAAGCTGAAACTCTCACAAAGAAGGGGAAAGTTCGCCAGTGAAAATGTATCTGCAACCTCATGCTTTGCAGCGAATTGATTTTGTGGAAGGTTCTGGGCATTGAATTGACTTTCGATTGATTCCATATGATTTCATATTTTCCCACTCCCACCAGTATTGAGCCATGGATATCTGTCAAGGCCGTGCTTCATGGATAATCCGACCTGGTAGAGGCCCCCAATTCCCTGCTCCGGTGACTCATTGGGCAGACTGACAGACGCATTAGAACCACCGGCAATTGACGCACACTTGAGAGTTGAGTCGAGTGGCTGTCAATAATATTCGATTTCACTGAGAAAATATACGAAAAATTACTTTTCCCTCAAATCATTCAATAATAGTGTTTTGGCTGGCGCGAAACTGGGTCAGACAGATATATTCGGGACTCTGCAGCCATCCATCACCAGGGCCGTCTAATTAGTTAGCCACAGGCCTCTCATTGTGGGAAATGGGAGATGTGACTTCTTATTTGTGAGAAATGAATGGGATTTTTAATGATGTGCTAAGTGTTGCCACGGTTCTTTGGTATTATTTTCTTAAAATAACTCAGTAACTTCGAGACTTATTAGTTCATTGAGTTAGGCTTAATATTTATGTTTTTTTATTTCAACATTATTTGTTTTTAAAAATTGTTTAGATTAATTCTCGTATTACCCAGAGCATCGCCTTTTTGTCTGCCATTTAATCCCATAAATTAGGCACAATTATAGTTTGTCTACATAATGCGTATATATATACAGATAGCCAAAAGAAAACAAACACATATAAAAGCGTAGGCAAATATACATCGATTAGATACTATTTTTACCTATTTTAATGTTGCGAACATAAAACACGGCAAATTTATATGCCATTAAAAACAAAAGCAGAAGAAATCTTTGAGCAAAAAGTAAAACAAAATGTGATAAACTAATCATAAAAAGAAAAGGAGATCAAGACAAGAGAGTAAAGTCGAATCCGGAATACCCTAGTAGCTAAAACTATCTTTAAAGATAAATATATATTTATTGATACAATAATAAATATTTAAGTTTTTAAGTAACTTGAGATAAGATAAGACAAGATAAAATCCTTTAATATGTTTTAATGTTTTTTAAAAGAACCAAACAAATTAATTGATTGACTTCAAAAATAATGTTTTGCAAAATGTTTATTTATTCAATACTTCAATTCAACAATATAAATTATTAATTATTTATTTACATACATTTATTTCACAGCTATAATTTGATATACCTTCTCAAAGTGTATACAAAGTATCTATTCAAATCAACGCCCACGCCCAAGACCCACCGACACGAGCCTGTGCAAAACTATTAAACTTTTTTCCACTGTGAAATTGACCTTGAAATACAAATCGCGCAGCCCGAGGAAAAACTTTAATACATTGTATGATAAAAAGTGGCCCGGGTGAGGCCTCCGCAATCGCAATCAGGGAACTCATTCATCACTTTCTACGACTGCCGGCCGAGTGTGTGCAACTCGTTTTGCATTTGTCATTTCTTGTGGCTGCTGCGTTGATTGCATGACATGAGCACATCAGCCAGGCAGCCAGGCAGCCAGGCAATCGGGCAGCCCATGGGATTGGCCGGCACTCGCAGTTATTTATATTAATCTGGCCTGGGTCAACGTCGCGGAGTCGGCGCCCCCAACGATCGCGGGTGAAAGTTAAACGCAGGCTCAGCTCCGACTTAAGCCCGTTGCACAATCGATGGCGCCCATATTTCTCTTCAACCGATAGCGGGATATGCAAACGAACATTTTTAATATTATTTCTACCCTGGCCACATGTTGTCGTCATTCATCGTCTACCGAGACCCGCCAGGCGCGCCGGGTTTCGTTTTTCTTGTTCCTAAGAGATTAAGTTGTTGGCAGTTGAGAAATATAGCCAGGATATCGATTTTGGCACACGAATAATGGGATTGGAAAATGAGTAAAGAAAGTGTTTGATTTTAGAGAAGGAGAGGGAAGAAAGTAGATTTAAAACTCAAGCTTATTAAATAAAAATAATTTTTGAATGAGATTTGGATATTTCCTAAATATTCATTTACTTGCAGAGTATTTTTTCTTGTCTTTCAGGCACCTGCCACCTGGAAGTTATTCATGAATCATAGCGAGAACGATCCAAATCAATCCCATGGCTGACCATAAGTCAACACTTAAAGGTGTTGACTTGTCAATTGGGTGTGGCTTTATTTCCATTGCCATATCGGTTCGGGAATCTTCCTTTAACTTTAATTCCCTTTTTGACATTCAAATTTCATGGTCAACTGAGAGCTCCGCTTGAACTTCAAGCCACCGATCTGTTTGCGAAGCTTAAAAATGCAAGAATGTGTAAAATAAATAAGCTCACATCTGATTTACGTAATCAACAAAGGCGAAAACACTGAGACAGCCGACTATGAAGTGTGAAAATAATTGTCGTTGCAAAATATAAAAGTCATGTCGGGTAATGCATCAAAATGTGAAAATAATTAAAACTTAAATAAAAGTTTACACAAACGATATTTATTTCAAGTTCACGCAATAAAATGTACGGTGTTTACTTATTGATATTGATCGTAATAAAATGCGATTAACATATAAAGCAACATTAATATTTATTGTAAATTTATACTTTAAATTATAAAATTATTCCCTTTAAATTTTAAAAACTAACCCAAATTTATTTTTACTCTAGCAAATTTGTCAATTTCTTTTAAGACTTTGACCCAATTTCCTCAATATATTTTCCTGATATTTTCGGCTGCTGAAAATTTATGCGCTACACATCAACGTCAACAAAAAGAAATGCAAAAGAAATATAGCGAAAAAACCCAAACATCTTAAACTGAAAAAGTCGACAAACATAAAGCAAATGCATTTTATGCCAAATTCTTGACTTTGTTTTGAAAGGTTCTTGGGAATTTTCTGCTATATGAAGTGCGTGGCTCTGAGAGAAACTTCCGGTGAATGCCGTCAGCCGTCCGAATTCCGAAACACGTGTGCCAAATGCTTCTAGACAGAATAAGAGCCTGCTGCTCGCCGGGGGTAAGACATAAAACTGTGCAACCGGGCGAAATGTTTGTGAAAAATAAGAAAATTTAATTAATTAAATGGCCTGACAATGTCGACCAGGGAACGGAGGGGAAGGGACGACGAACACCGAAAGTGTCGCCTGCCAAAAAGCGCGTGCACCATGGGGCTGGCCAAAAGAGCTTTGTGGGTGCGCGTAGGCGTGGGCCACTGCCGATGGCCTTCAAAAACTCATGTGTGAGCCTTAATTGTAGAAGAGATCATAAAGATGTTGAGCGGTATATGTACATATATGTAAGTATATTTTATATATAGGTACATATATGCACACACATCTGTTTTATTTATTCTCTGACTCGTGTTAAGAGTTTTCCCGGATCCAGTTGTTTTTCTTTTTATTAGTTCTTTTGGTTTACTCTTTAAAAATATTGATGATAAGTTGTGGTAGGAAAATAAAACAGCTGCTGCCCTGACAAGGTATTTTTAGGTTTTCCGATCAGTTTTGTAAATTAGCAAAATTCTACATTTCGATTTAATGTGCATAGGGAAGCTGTAAATCATATTTTTATAGCCCAATATACTGGAATTTAACCAGCCTTTATATCTTATTTATTTGTTTTTAACCAAATTTTTTTTTAAGTTAGAAAATAAGGCAATATCCTGCTCCATGCAACAGATTTTTAAATATTTGGAAAATGTATAATTAAAGTACATGTTATAGGAAGTGTTATGGGAATGAAAACACTTCCTGTAGCTTCAAAAAGAAAGGCACTGTTGTTTTTTTAACTAAGAGCCACCTACATTATTTTATAAACTACAACATATATTGTGCATATATATCAATTTTAATAAATTAAATAATAACTTACCCAGAACTCATGGCAGCCGGTTGTTATGAATTTCAAGTTCAACTTTAAAACACTTTTGCACACCGCCTACACACAGCCGCCGTTCGGAAGAAATCGCGCTCTTTCAATTTTTGTCGTAGGCGTTGGTTATTGCCAAATCGCACGCAAGTTCTACGAAAAGATTTTGCAAACGACGCCTATGCACACTGAAGCACTGGAAAATTTATGGAAAATTGGAAGAAAATCATGAATATTAAATCGGGAATTATTTTGCACAGAATATCACGCGTTCTTATATAATTTTTCGGAACGAGCAGCACGAACACAAGCGATCCATTTGGAAATAGTTTTCCTCATTTATATAGTATGTAGTATATATCATATAGTTTATAATATATACGTTATATTCGCACAGATTCGCGATGATCACTCTATTGAAAATTTAAGGTTTGGCACTGGCGAGGAAATTGAAAAACCCTTTTTTCACCCATGCTCTGTTAAGAATTTTGTAAGTTTCTATTTTTAAAACGCGGCACAACGCATTGCTCACTTTTGCCAGAGAAAATACTCGTATCTATATCTATATATCCGTATATATAGACAGCCCAGCTAGATAGATGCTATAGATATATCTATGTGTTAGTTTCTAGTTGAAAATTTCTTTATTTCGGATGGTTTTCTCGTTTGCAACGCGTTCAAGTTAGCAGCCCAAGTCGCACTGAATTCGCACACGAATTTTCTCGGCCGAAAAGCCGAAAAATACATTTCACATTTCGAAATGAATTCTCCTGCTTCTTCTTCGGTACATATTCTATTCGACCATCGGTCACGTCTGTGTCTACATCAGTGGGCCTGTGGTGGTCCCCGCGCCACTGTGTGCGTACTTGCCAGCGTGTGTAAAGTGCGTCTGCTTGGAAAATTCGGTTCTATGAATTTTGAGTTTATTTAAAAGAAATCTAAAAATTGAGCAAGTCTGCGGGCGTTTGTACTGATTGTTCTGCCCCCTTCCCGTGTCAAAATAATCCACACAGTCTGGCTAATGCGCAATGCACTTATGCGTGTTCACCACATTAAATCAATTATTGGCACTTGGATACTTTCACACTGAACGGCTTCAGCAAGTCCGATGTGCATCAGCCAAAGTGTTAGCGAGCAAGCTTAAATATTTTACATCCTCGCATAAAATATATTTGGATTTATAGAGATGGTAACATGACAAAAGATATTAGATCATGATAGGGTTGTATTTTCAAAATGATTATTATACCCGGTATCTGTAGGGTATTTAGCTGACGCAGGCATATAGAACCCAATAAAATGTATATTTATATTGATGAGCATCACCAGCCGAGTCGATTTAGTCAAGTCCGCATGAAATTGAAACATTTTCACGCCCACTGCGTTATAACCTTGAGTTCTGGTTATAAAATTATATAAATGAGGCCATTTGGAGTGGGAGTGCCCACTATCATTTTAATTGTAATAAGCTTTGGTATCTTTCTTACTAGCTTGTTTTATTAGGTAAACTTTTAAAAATATTTTAATTAAATATTATAATTGAAAAAGTGTGTAGTACTCAGAGGCTTTAAAATAACAATGCTAAATACTTCTGTTTAAATAATTTACATTGCGTTACACATTCATACACAGATAGAAAAGATTCTTGAAATCAACCCAATCTTATCTAATCTTAAAATTTTTAAGTACAATTCGGGGTTAAATGGTTAAATCGATCCCGTTTTGGGACTAAAATGGCAAAATAAGCCTAAAAATGCTTGAATTAATCCCGTTTCGGGATTAAATGACAAAAATATTAAGTGCGTTCATACTTAGATTAAGAAAATCCGGTCTTGGGCCGAAATCGTGCCCATTTGGGATTAATTTTTCTATCTGTGTAGGTATATAAAAAAAATAATAATTATTAAAATTTAAAATACATCTAATTTATTCCTTATATTTGAACATTACTAATATGTTTAACAAATGCTATAACTTTTCAGGAACCTTAGAAATAATATATGCAATGTTTTTTCATTTTCTATGAAACATATAAATAAATTCTAACAGATGTGAATGATTTCATTTGGTTGTTCTGGTCTGGTTTTGTGAGCCCACAATGGGATGATAAATCATTATAAATCACACATGCTTGAAAAATAAATAATAGGAAAAGACCGCTAAACAAACATCCAGTGCGGTATACTTATATATACATATGTGTAAATATCTTTTATATATCTGCTTAAAACAAGGCGCAAGTCTCGAGCGCAGGAATATAAGTGAATAGACTAATGTTGTGGGAATTAGCGAATCATTCATCTTCAGGCCCGAAGCAGACAAATTTTGTATTTAGATCTGCGAACTTACACTTGGTTGTACGGAGACCATTGAAGCTCTTCATCTTTCTGACTGGACCACCTGTCCAGGAGCAAGGAGATCACAACAAAGTTGGATGATGCTTCCGAATATAAATAGACTGGTGGCTCTTTACCGGCACAATTGGTATATATGCATATTTACACAAAAGTACACAATATATATATACACATATATCGGTTTGTACTTTTATTTATTTTTGTGCAAAATGCGCCATTAAATTGTATAAATAGATCTTTGAAACGCGCACGGGCCGCTGAGTCAATGAGTGCCTCGAACATTAACCTCATTAGAGAATCAAAAGATATATATTTTGATTTCCCCGTGTACGGAGGCTCTCAACTGTCCGGCTTGAATCTGTTTATTTGAGAGCAGGTTCTGATCTATAAAAATATTTACAAATTAAATGGCGTTTGGTTTACGAACCCTTTTAAATAATCTAAATAGGTTAAGGGAATTATGAGTAAAGGAGATGAATAAGATCTATTGATTCAAGATGACTTGTTTTGCTGAGATATACGTAGGAGTACTTAGTGTAATCTTTTACTTTAGCCAAACTTGTCACATAATAAATATTCTACAACCGGTAAAGCTGAAAAGCCAGTCCCTTTTCAAAATTCAGTGTAATTATTTTTACTAAATTATGACTTGCCTGCGGGAAATGCGATTTGACGATTTGTTCAAATTTAATTCCTTGGTCTTCGATGCCCTAACCGAGGTGTACAGCCTGACCTTCTTTGTAGAGCACCTCCTGGAGTTTCCAGAAATGTCACAGATTGCCGTGGCTCCAGGTCCCGAAGGCAGACTTATGGGATATATCTTCGGGAAGCAAGAGAGCCTAGGCAGAAGGTGGGGCTCGCAAGGCCATATTTCGGCGCTGACCGTGTCCGCGGAGTATCGCCGCCTTGGCGTGGCCACCGCCTTGATGGACTACTTTTACACGGCCCTGGACCTCCGAGGGGCTTCCTGCATCAACCTCTTCATGAGATGCAGTAACCTGATTGCTTACCAACTTTACTGTTCCCTGGGCTACGCACATCAGCGAACTGTGTTCGACTACTACCCGGAGCCAGAGAATGCCTTCGAAATGAGAAAGTACATACGACGACCATTGGAGGTTCAAGCACCAACGGCAATTAGATGATGAGCAGGACTTCCGAGATACGCAGCATCTGTATTCGAAATAAATTTCAGCTTCAGCTAATTAAAAAAAATCAATTGAGGTAGATTTCGAACGACGGACAGATTTCCGTTGACGCACGAGGGCGAACTATAGATACGGATACCCGTACACAGTGCAGATACTTTCGGCCAAACGCATTTATGTTCCGTCTTCTTGCCAAGCGAAATTCAATTGCAAATTCGCGTTTCGAGACGGTCAAGGCCCTTGTTGTTCTGCTCTCTATTAGCAACATATTTCAAAGCAAACAAATTCGAATATATGAATGTATATATATATATAAATATAATAGTGTAGCCTGGTCCGAGCATGTGTCCGAAACACGCGCAATGATTTTCGCTTTTTGCCATTTTACGCAACTTGAAACGGACAGAATTGAAAAATTCTGGTTCAATGTTGTCATATAAACAATTCATTCTTCCATATGTTCTCTGACATATATTTTCTAGTTTTCATCTTTGTCTTTGCGAGGTTTCCTAATATTTTTTCAAATCGCTCGAGTGCAATGAACTTTTTCGGAACATTTTATTCGCGTCTCCACCAGAACATGTGTTGGATAAGTAGGGTAATGGAAATATTGATATTTTCTTAATGCCGATCATCGCCTGTCACCAATCAAAATATGCCCTACTCCCATCACATAGAGCATCAGGAGGTAGAATATCATGTTGGCGAAGCTGTAGAACTTGTTCCTCGTAATACCATCCAGGGATCTTCGTTCCACGTCGCTTGCTAGGGGCAGCCGCATGTCGTAGCCATGATCATTGGCGTAGTACTGAGGCAGCCAACGGTACTTCACATATCCCAGAGTCTCGTACAAGCCGATGGCATTGTGGTTCTTCGCGCGCACAAAGAGGTCTACATACAGGTCTTTATAGCCGTCTAGGAGTTGCCTCAAACTCTCCATTAAGAAAGTGGCCAGGCCCAGTCTCCGGTACTCATGGGCCACGGCCAAGGAAGAGATGTGACCGTGGCTGGCACTCCGCTTATCACCGTTGCCAATGATGGGCTCTTTGGAGTCCACTATCCGGGTGCCCAGGATAAAGCCCATGAGGCGATCATCAGGGGCCACTGCCGCAAGGACCAGATCGGGGTGTTCCAATATCTTCGGGAGAACGAACGGCAGGGAGTACACCTCGACCAATGGATCGAACACAATGTGGTTAAACTTGAACATATCTTCGAGCTGGAATAGTCTAGGAGTCGTCATTTTGCTCAATGATTTGTGTTCCGTTTTGAATATATTTCTGAAGTAGAAACGTATGACGACCAAATCACACTATGTTGTTTTTTATATGTTCTATTGTAATTATTTTTATTGACTTTACAACTTAAGCCCCTCAAACCATTGCCACAGATAATAATAGATAGTCGCACTGGCGTTCATGGCATACTCTCAGGCGTTACTGAAATTCTTTAAAAGTCGGTTTGCTTTATTACATTGTTCTCTCTTATCTCATTGCATATCACGTCTTAGACTAATCGCAATCTTATATTTACTTAATATTCTTGTAAACCCAAGGCAGCAGGGACGTGACACGAGTATATACGCCCGGATATTGTCCTTTGCCGCATCCAATGCCCCAGGATACAATGCCCACTTGGGTATAACGTCCGCCGTCATTGATGATCATGGGACCACCAGAGTCACCCTGAAAGCATAGGATTTATTGGATTGGATTTATTGGATTGAAGGATTCACACTTACACTGCAGGAATCCTTGGCCGCTTGGCCGGCACATATCATGGACTCGATGATGCCGCCTGGCGCTGCCCTTCCATATTTCCTGGCGCACTCGGCGTTCGCCCAAATAGGTATATCTACCTTCTGCAGGATTGATGGCTGAGGTCCGTTCTCCCGGATGCTGCCCCATCCCGCTACTGTGGCCACCTGGCCGCTGTACGAGCGCGACTGCTGCGAGGGCGAGGTGGGAAGGCAGATGGGCTGGATCTCGCGGGTGAAGGGCACTGGCTCGCTCAGCGTGAGTATGGCAATGTCATTGTGCTGGGAAAATATGATCAATGTAAGATAGTAGAGTAAAATACATATATACAAAATAGAGTCCATATAAAGAGCACTTACCAACGTGCTGAACTCGAATCCCTTGTGGCGCACCAAGCGCTTAATCCTCCGGGAAACGTGCTGCACCTCGAAGTCCGTTCGGATATTGTAGTCGCCCAGGTGGGCAGTCAGAGCCGCAACATCCCACGAAGTCATGCTGAAAGACATACAAATATTTAGGCTGCTTTTTCAAGGACCTCCTCCTCGATCCTTACCGTGCCACACAGTGAGCGGCGGTGAGAATATGACTGTTGGTGATGAGACTTCCGCCGCAGAACTGCTTGCCCGACTTGAAGAGCACGGCTATCCAGGGGAACTCGTGCGGACTGGCGTTGATGCCACCCACAATTCGCTCCTGGTCGGGCGACACCGGATTCTTGTTGCCGCATTGCAGCGGCAAGCCCTCCGGACTGCTGCCACTCGCCGGGCGGCGTGTGGTCGTTGTGGTTGTGGCAGCAGCGGTTGGATAGCTGGGGTAGCTGGGACGCTTGGTGGTTATGGGACTGGGACGCGGAGTGGTGCGCTTCGTGCTCGGAACTCCAGCGGTGGTTGGGTGCGTGGGATAATGGTGGTTCGGTGGATGCGTGGGCAGCGGTGGAGGCCAGCCTCCAGTGGTGGGCGGATGAGTGGGTAACGGTGGCGGCCACTGGGCCACTCCGCCCGCGAAGGAACCGAAGGGCCACTGGTAAGGATAGATCGGAGTGGCTGGCTGAACAGGCACCGGTTGTTCCACTTCCTCTTCCTCCGGCTGGGCTTCGGTATCGGGACTCGCCTCTGGAGCATTACCTTCGATGGTGTTCACGTCCTGAAAATCCGGCATGTCCTCTACGCTATTCGCATTATCGATGGGATCCTCAGGTTGTGGAGCATCCGCAGGTGGCTCATTGTTCTCTTCTTCCTCTGCATTTGTATCCACTTTATCCGCATCATCTGCCGACACCAGGGGCTGCTCGGTAGTAGTCGTGGTCGTTGTGCTTGGCAGTGGAAATACTCCAAAGGAGTTGGCATCGATGTTCGTGCAGCAAATTCCAGAATTGATCCTTCCCAGTCGATCGACGAAGTTGCACAGGTTCCCATTTAGGCCAAGGGCGGGACCGTTGGACGGCCACTGGCGAAGGGTAACGAAAGTCAGCTGGCGGGCTACTCGATAGTACTGGGGACATCCATCAATCCGAACACACACACCCATCTGGCCACTGACCGTGAGGCACCTGGAGCCCTCCAGGGGAGCCCAGATTCCAAGGCCATCAAGGCCATTGAAAAAGAACTGACGGCGCTGCCGACTAAGGTTGTGCGAAGGGTAGTCTGTAAATTGAAAGAAATGTGTTATAAAAATATTATTTTAAAGAAATTTGCTTCATATTTTTAATATTTATGATAAAGCGCATCAAGATGAGCTTGAAACACGTCTGCAAGCCAATAATACTTATTAATTTAAGTAGGTCACAGATTTTATACGCTTATTCCGGAAATTACAAAAACTCTTTTTTAATTGTCTGTCATGACTCCATTACTTCAGAATCTGTAACGCACTTGAATGTCCGCCGAGCACTTCTGGAGGCAGTTCAAAAAGCCGGGTTCGTTAACCCCTGGAAAGATTTGAGCTACATACGCAGTTGTCTAGCCAAAACTATGGTACTTTACAACCTATTTTTGAGCCAATCTTTTGCGGTATTGACAAAGCACCTAAAAAAATATATATATGTACAGATACATATGGAGGGAAGAAAGGCCAAGCCAATATTTACTCAACATTCGTTCACGTTTCGAGTTTCGGGTCCACGCTTCTCCGCCAGCTGAGAGTGATTACTCAATATTTTGACATTTTTTGTTGTCACCCAGAATATTGACAATAAACTTAAGCTTTTTCCATACTGAATGACAATTGCTGTGCCATTTTTGTTGCGCCAGAGATGCTTGAGTTGCCCTGCCTCCCAGCGCGGCAACTTTCTACTCTCAATTGTCATATATTTGTCATGTCCATTGGCAGCTTCTTAAAATTGGTCTAGGCCTTTGTTTAGATCGCGGGCTCTATTTGGTTTCTCTGTGCGGTTGTTCTTGCTATTTAGCATGAATTTGCCATAACTTTAATTTATTAGACATGCCTCTCGCTGCTCTTCGCCCATAAATATACGGAGTTCGAGCTTAGAGATTCGCCTAAATGAGCTATTTCGGCCGTTTAAAGTGGCTATTCTGTTTTGTGCCGATTAATTTAAACGAGCTTCTTGTCAACGTATGGGCTTTGTGCCTTCTATGAGGTGTACAATTTATTGATACTAATTCCAGCATAATGTCTATTTGAAAGGGTAAGCTCCGGGGCTGTGGAGTCTTGCAAGTCAGCACGTGGTTTCTGCTTCACTGGCTCAACTCGTAATGATGAATACGTTCAGGACGTGACAGGAATTTATAATTACTTCAGTCCACTTTACAAAGTATGCCTAACACCCAGCGCAAAAATGTTAATCCACTTGTGACTCATCCCATATTTCGGCGGAATATTACTCACTTGCCCCAAATAATGTTATTTGTTTTGCTTATTGGCTATAATTTTAATTCTTTTTAAATTGTTATGACAAGCTGTCACCCAGAAGACAAAATAAAATAAATAAGCTTTGATTGATCGCTGATCCCGGTGAAGTTTCGACACACTTAATACGATTTCAGGAATGTTACATTTTCAAGCGGTGACAAAAACTCTGTTGTGTAGTTTGTTTTTATTTTATTTAAGGGAAGACTTGGTCAAAATGTAAGTTTCTTGGAAATCCATATTGTCCTCGAAACACCCAACAAGTCAAGAAGAAACCCTTGACTGAAGATACGCTAAACGCTTATGAGGAATCAGGGGCAAGTGGCAAGTTCAAGGTCTTCCGATCGTTACAGGCTGTCAGCTACTATACGGGAGTGCTGGAAAATAAACCTGAATTTCAGCACAGAATCACAGCGAACTGGACTTGCAGGAGGTCTACTTTATGCCCGCTCTTAAATTTTATGTGACCAGCAGTCATATAAACGATATTTATCGCGGCTCCCATTCCAAACGCTGTTAACAGCCGTTCAACAAAATGTGAATAAAAATTAATTTTTAATGAATATTGCCTGTTGTTGAAGCGGTTTAGGTGTCGGCTTATTGCCTTATATATGTGTGGTATACTTTTATGGCCCAATCCGCGAGCCATCCCAAATTAATAGGCTTATGTCGTCGCCCCCGAAGAGACATCGCGCCTAGATCACGCCCCTCCTCCATCTCTCCATCAAAAGTGCTGTCTAATTGTCTAATTGTCGGCCGTAAATAACAGCGAACGGATTGGCGGGTACATTGACAGGCGACAGAGCACGAGCGACCAGGTTTGATCCAAAAGTTCACGCACTATACATCTTTCTCCAACTGATCCAAAGGGATCAGAGACAGGCCTATTACTAGCTCTCATCGGAGACTATTTCGCATTTCCCCGCTGTTGCCATATACGATTTATAGACCTTTGAAGGTCAAACAAGTAATGGTACGTGCGTGCCGTGCATAAATCAAAGAGTTGGAACAGAATATTCTCTCTTCGAAGTCGTTGAACCTGCTTTTATATTAATGACGTATATTTAAAACAAACTATTGATAGTGCTAAGAGAACTGTAGTGGGGGTCTTAGATTCTTCCAAAAAATGCATTAAAAGTTCAAAAATAAATTAATATATTAACCATTTTAAATAAAGCAGTTTATAACTTCACTATATTTATTTAATTTTAGTTTCAGTTTTCATTTTATATCATAAACATAATCAGAATCTCAAAGTTTAAATTGTTTATGCATTTTTAATATAAAAAAGATTGTACAATTTTAATAATTTTCTAGTCAAGTATACAATTATCTTTAAGGATGTGATAAATTTGTTAACAAACTTTAAATCAATTTTGAAAAGAATTAAAGGAAACATAGATTTTTTTCAAAAACAAAACAGTTGGGATATGGTTACAAAAAAGATATAAAAGAGATTCCTTCCTGATAAGTAGTGCCAATTAAAGCATATAGTTTCAATTAAGTGAGATTGCAAATGTAGATATTAAAAAAAGCAGTAATAAATTCTTCATTCGGCACTTTTTTTCAACATCTTTTAAAAATAAAAATGTCCTGTTCTTATTTTAATTTATTTTGTAGCATAAAACGAAGGAACAGAGACTTTATGCCATTTCTTATTAAAAAAAATCAAATTGGAAGTGTTCATAATTGGATTTCTAGGCGGTACAAAAGTTCAAAGATTTTCTGCAGAGTCAGAACTTTAAAGTGAATATCAATTCACGCATTAAGAATAAATATTTATTTAAACTGAGCAACATGGATTAAAAAGTATTTTTTTTTGTAGTCGAGAAGGAATATTCAATATATTAAGTGCATCAGTAATACTCACCTTTTGCCGCTTGATCGATAATTTCCTCCGCAGTGACATTGGCTGCTCCAAGTCCCGCTTCAGGCGCCGACTTTATATCTCCATGGTGCGGCGCAGGAGCTCCTGCCAAGCCGATCGATGGGGATGGGAGATCTGCTCCAGAGATTGTTTTAAAATGCAGCAAATGCACACAAAGTAATAAAACTCGCAAAAATGCAAACATTCTTGCTGCGGTTGTTGTTATCTTCCCAATTTGTTTTCGTTTTGAACTGGGCAAACCATATATAAATTGACTGCTGTACAGTATAAAGCACCGCCACCACGAACACGCCTTGTCGATATAGATTTTCGAATGCCAGGCACGTTGCCCGATGGCATTCACCTGACCACGACGGAGTTCTCGGACTGGGACTTGGTCCTAAGCTCGCCTCTAGGTTCTCGGTTCTCGAAATCGATACTCGTGCGTTAGACGGTCAGGACCGTCCGTTGGGCTGTGAGGTCCGATCGCTTCTGAGACAAGAGCGGATCTGGGCTTCGGTTAACAGCTACGCTTCCAGAAAGCAACAGAGGCCGAAGAAGCAGCTTCAGCGACAGCGACGCGGCAGAAATGTTGACGCCGAAGAAGCCGCCGAATTTTCAATTATGAACGCGGTTTCTTTCTCCGGCTCACTTTTGGCCAAGTTATTGGGCCGCCTTCTATTGCTCACGCGACGACAACTACCGCTAAACTAGTTCTAGGCAACGCCTTCATGGCCAGTGCCCACCAGGCAGCCGGCGGCGAGTCGTCCTCTTGGACCCCAAACCCGAATCCGATCCCAAACACGCACCGACCCAGACTGCGAGTGAGCAGCAGCCGTGGCCGCCTGGAAGTTGCTGTGCGACTGCAAACTACTTAATAAAAGAAACATCCAGCTGCGGTTGCATCTCTTGCATCAACAGCAGCTCGATTTGCAATGTTTAGGCACTCGAAAAAATGGTTGGTAGTCCTCTTTCAATGGAATATTTAGATCAAACATTTAAAAAAATTAACAATATTAGATAGGCTGTGTATTTTTTACCTACCTTGCATACTTTTAAATATATTCCCGTAAAATGAATTTATTTTTCATTAGCTCAGTTTTATATCAGACTCAAGTTTCTATTTTAACACTCATAATCAGTGAAGTTTTATTTAAAAATCTCTGATTTGGATTCAAACTTTATTACTCCATTTTAATATTCCCAGTTTCACAAATATGCATCTTACCTAAACCCAAATATTTTCTCTGCATGGCTAGATTAAATTTCCATTTAAATTCCTTGGTGCACATTGCATCGGAGAAGTAGACTCGTTCGAATTCGTTTTCATTGCCAGTCTCTGAGTTCTTGAGTTGCCGCTTTTAGTCCCAGTCCAAGTTCAGCAGACGCAAAATGTGTTTGCTAAATAATATGCAAACTTTACGACGATCTTGGCGATCATTGAACTTGAATGCCAAGAAGTTCGATGCAGGATTCAATTAAAATCAAAATCAACTCGAACATTAATCAGGATTCTGTAGCAATTGCAACGTCACCCCCGAAATCGGGCGGCGCCTTGGGTGTTAAAATCCAAATTTAAATCAATTGTTCTCAAGGAATTAGCGAGATCATTGGAATAAGATCACTCGAACTGCGTCTCAGTTGTTGATCGATGGAGAGCCGAGTGTCACGGCCTGGACCTTTTATTATATTTCAATATTTTGCCAACTAATTGTCTGTAATTGGGTGCTTTGGGGCATATATTGGCCCGTTTGACTGATCGACAAGTGGGAGTGTTGAGAATTGTGTTTAAGAAGCTCTCCAAAGCCATTTGAAGAGATGCGTTTCGAATGAGTTTTGAGTTGTCAGAAATTATAGAGGGCCAATTGAAAGTTCTTCTAGAGAGAAATGTGCCAATGAACCATTAAGTAATTGCAGAAAAATAGTAATGAAAATAATGGTTTTCGTCTTCAATTTTCAAAAAAATTAAAGAAGTTAGTAAGCTATGAGTATAAAAAAAATACGGTAAGAAGAACGGAGCACAGAACTTATATTAACTAATATTTGATTGACTTACAAATGTAAATTTTAATAATTGATTGACTTACAAATGTAAATTTTACCCAAAATTTTACCTCTTGGCCAACCTTTTCCCTGTGACTATAAAACACAAGGCATACTTTTCGGATAAAATCGAATATGCAAAAGCTTTTTTCGCCATTCAACGGCTTCGGCCAACATTTTTGAAAAGAGCGTTTATTTTGGAAATTTCTAATAATTTATAATTTGTTTTTTCTTTGAACATAAATAAATACAAAATGGTTAATGAGAAAATTAATCCAAATGATTGCCAATTCGTTTGAGCATAGAACATTATTTGGAAACAGCGTTTAACATACGTTTGTAATTGTAATTATTAGGCTAACACTAACTAGGAGCTAATTATTCCTAGGGAAGGGTTTTAGTGCCTCATTGAACCAGGAATTTCTCGATAGGAACCTTGGCGAAGAACTCGTTGATGTGCGCAATCAAGATGGGAGCCCATTGTTCGCGGGTGGCTGGAATTCCGACACGTGTTATCTCCGGCAGATTCTCGTTGACCAGATTAAGGATCATAGCATCTAAGAAAAGTTAGCATAAATTACAATTCGGGCAACATTATATTATAAAAGTTCGCTTACTCAGATTCCGATCCGAGAAGATGCCGTTGGCCACTACCTTGGCATCACCGATGTTGACATTGGCATTCAGGCGGTGTAAGCTGAGACGCTGCTGACCGCTGGGCAGCTGTTCGATGTGGCCGTCGGTCAGAATGGTGGCCTTGACGTTGTCTGGAGAAGGTAATGGCATGAGGCACTTGACCACAGGTAAAAGGCTAGTGCACACTCACCGATGGTGATGTTGAAGGGACCCTTGGGCACCAGGCGCAGGCCACCGAACTTCACGTCCGCCTTGAAGTGTCCACCAGCCTTCAGCTGGGGCAGCTCCACTCCCAGTTTGATTATGAATCCGTTTTCGGTGAAATTCGCGGCCACACTGTTTACCTGAAGTTGGCTGATTCCGTAGATCTCCATGTTCTTGATCAGAAGACCGCCCTGGATGCCGTCGTTGGTGTACCGGAAGATGCCCCGCTTGTAAAAATAGGGATCAATTGCGCCCATGTTGTACTCGGGAACTCCCTGGTACTTCAGCTTTGGAGCAAATGTCTGGATCAGGCCGCGGATGCACTCGTTGAGCTGCGGCGAGCCGAGGCTACAGGGTGTCACCTCGTTGGAGCCCTCGGACAGGGCAGTCGGCGCCGGTGGTGTAACTAAAAGGCGAAAGTGAGGGGAGGTTAGTTCACAAGTTAAGTCATGGTTAGCCACAGTAGTAAAGTTCGTCGAGGCATGGCATAGCATAGCGCCTGGTCCGGAGGGGATATTAATAATTATATATTCTTTTTTTCGGTATTTGTGCCAGCCAACCAGCCATGAAGCACTTCATGTGTCTCCAGTCCGACGGGCTCTGGGTTCCGACACATGCGAATGGGGTTTGTGTCAGGGTGACACCTGTCAAGGTCTTTGTGAACAAGGAAGACCACCATTAGGCATTATTAAAAAGGGAAAATAAATTGGAGAAATCGTAATATAAATTTTAATCAATGAAGTTTTAGATTATTAGAGATATTTGTATATCAAGTATGAAAGTTATTTTATATTGCGATGTTATTCTAATCAAAAGGTGAATCTCTCCATTGCCAAACATATTAATATAAATAAGAGTTCAACGAAACAATGAGGAAAGGAAACTAAAGTACAATTAAGATTTAAGCGATATTTAGTCATTGTTTTCTGCTTCTAATGACAAGGGAAAACAAACAAAAAACTGAATTATTTAAATGTTCCTTTGTATAAAGCATATATATGTAGCATTTAAAGAGTTACTTAAGTACAAAATAAAACAAACTCAATGCTGGCTATTAAAGAATGAGACATAAGCTGCAGGTAATTTTCAGCTGAGTTACGCACGTGAATAGCCACTTAAGTCATTTGGCTTAAATGCCCAAAAATTTGTTTTCCAATGTATTCGTCTCATATTTTACTTTTGCTTCGCCTGACAAGTTCAATGTCAAAGGTGAGCGAGCTGTCCCGCTTGTTATGACATGAAACAGCATAACACATAAAAAGCCAACACGAAAAAGGTGCCAGAAAGTAGCAGAAGCACTCGGGCTAGCTCGACTGGAAGTTCGTTGCCTAAGTCCTTTGTTTGCCCAAGCGAATGTCAATAAATTTTTGCTCGCTTAATTTTTTTTATCGCCGGCTGCCGTTGACGTTTTCTTTGCGCAATTAGAGACAACTTACAATTGCAGCTTTCAGTTCGGCACAAGCCCAGCAGCGCCGCTTACGCATTGATGTAGGTCAGTTTTTCAGTTTCAGTTTCAGCTTCGGCGTCAGCTTTTCGCTTTTTGTCAGCATCTGTGGCAGCGACAGCAGCCGGTTTCGGATTTATGCCTGGCCGTTGTTGCTGCTATTTGTTTTTTTTTTTTCTTTTTTTCTTTCTGGCGCTGAACTCTTTTCGCAAGAGCGCAAACACACACAACCCGACACCTCGTCACTGATTAAATTAATGTAATTGGCAATATATTATTGTGACTTTTTCGGGCCCGTATTTCTGGTGTTTATTCTGCATTTATTATGAGCATGTGCCCTGCCTTGCATCACAATTTCTATTTGCCCAGCGTGGAAGCCTATGCCGTTCGCGACGAACGGCCTGATAACTTTTACTCAAACTCATGTGTAAGTATGTCAAGTTCAGGTGGCTTAGGCGATGACTTGCTTGTCTCTTTAAATTATATACACAGGTTGAAATGGGTATTTTACATACATATATATATATATTTCTTTTGTCATTTAAAAAGTGTTAAAAGTCGTATGAATAAAACGAATTTAAGTGCAAATACACTTGCTAATTTCTATTGCAATTTCGTGGCGTGGACTTGGCTCTTGGCAAATCCCATTAAAGATTATCTTTTACGATCGCTGTTTCTTAGTATTTTTCCCAATTTTGCTCATTTGCGAAGGTTACAGGCCTATAAAAAGCGGTGTTAAGTATATGCATAGCCAACGTAAACTTTTTTAAGAAGCTTACAGTGAGGGAGCGGGTTAACTTGGCATGGACAGCACACCGCTGGCCAAGGCCCTGTACTGAATCTTAACGAAAACCTCAAGTTGGCAAAAACACAGAGAGGAAATACAGAATCTATATTGTTTTGGATTTTGGTCAGAGACAGGAAATACTATTTTGCGACTATAAAAGGGGAAGTAAAATATTTTGGAACATTATTTGCTTATGAATTTTTGTATAACAAATCATATAGTGTATTCTAAGCAAATAAACTAAACTACAAACTAATTAATTAAATTAAACTAACTTAGTATTCTGTTTCAAAATAGTTTGTCAAATATAATTTTCCGGCATTCCTTCTGAGAACGTTTTTTATTTAAAATCTATATGCCTTTGCCTTCATGAAAAATACCACCTTTCACAAATCGAATCTTGGCATTTCTATAGGCTGCCACAGCTAACCGCAGCATGTGCTTTTCGATTACATTTACAATTACATTAACTGCCGCTTAGCAAACGAAAGACTTAGGCAACAAACTTGTTTCGATTCGGACTTAATTTTAGTGGCACATTTTTTGAGGGCGTGGGCTGGGCGGCACTCTTTCGTTTGAATATCAAGTTCTGGCCTTAGTTGCATAAGCCCCTCTCACCTGAATCGAACTGCGGGCCTCCCAAATCGTCGTCGCCACTCGTCGGACCGCTCCTGGGATCGCTGCTGAACACGCTAGGCGCGGATGTTGGCAGCGTGGCGGCACTCGCCATTGGAGAAGCACTTCCGAGTGCGATAGCCAAGGCGACCAACGTTAGCGAGATGTAAAACGACTGCATTTTCGGCACCAGGAACCTCTTTGCTTTCCTCGAAAACTATCGAACAATGGGATGCAGGTGATGCAAACTAGTTTTAATCGATTATGGGGCTGTCCTTTTTGACTATTTTCGTGTGACTCGATTTAACACACGAATACAGTGCAGGCTGTAATTTTGTTTTCTCCGTTTTTCCTTCTTTTTTTTTGCGTAATTTTTGCAAACCGGCTTCACTTTTATTTCTTCACGAGCGGTGTTTATGTTGTTTTTGTTGTCGTTTTCGGACGGTTTTCTCGGTTAACTGCAATTGTTGCTGCAATTGCCGCACACAGACACAAGCACTCCCACACACAAACACACAACCAAAGCTAATTGCCAAACTTCTGCGCAAAAATCGGCAAACGAATTTTCGAGTTGACGGCGTTGCTTGCAAATCTTGAAATGAGCGCTGCATAAAACTCACGTTTATTTATAGTTTCCAAGCTGTCCGATTTTTGTTTGTGTTCCAAAGTTCCAAAGTTTTTCCAAGCCGAAACCACGAAGCCACCAACAACAACATATACGACGAAATTCGGTTCGAAGGCTTTAGGCCGTCAGAGCCGAGCCCAAATCCGAAGTCGAAAGCTCATTTCGCCGAGAGCTTGGTGCGCAGAATGCCTGCAATGCAGTTTGAGAGTCACAGCTTCGGCCGTCTGATCTTTTCAAATATTTTAATTCGGCAATTATTTATTAGCTTTAGTTTAATAAATTAAAAGGTTGAACGAATTAATTATTTAAATAAACTAAATTGTTATTTTTTTCTTTTAACATTTAACGAAAGATTGCCACCTCGATACGCGTTTAAACGCGTTTCCCGAAAATCACCTTTTTTAATCTTTCTGGTATCACTTCTTTCAGTAATTTTCATCGAATAGAACCAAATTTTTCACCACTTCTTTATCAAACAATTCTCTATGCTTCTCCGAGTACGAATTTTTTTCAAATTTTTTGTTTAATTTTTACACCCTCCAACAGGTGAAAAAACATGGTTGAAAATTAAACTTTTTACAAAAAAAAATTATATTAAAAACAATTTTTAATTTTAAAAAAATCGTACTCGGAGAAGCATAGAAAACGTAAAACTGAATATACATAAAATTTTTTTTTTTTCAATTCGGGCAAGTTGAAGGGTAGTTATGATACCAGAAAAATGGCCCCTAAAATGTTGATGACCCCACTTTGACCCTATATAATCCACAAATGACCTGCTGTACATCCTTAAAATTTCCCGTAGTGTTAAGTTTAAAGTTTAAGTTAAGTTTAAAGTTTAAAGTTTAAAGTTTAAAGTATATCATTATCTTGTACAGTTTTCTCACAATTAATTTTTGAAAATAGGCCAAAATTTCGGCCTCGTAAGTAGAAGACCCCCTTAAGTTCAATTTATATACATTTACGTTTAAGTTTTATTCACATATATATATATATCGACTTTCGCGCCAAATATCAATACAGAATGGATATAAGTATTTATATCTAAATGTAAATTAGTTCCAGAAAATGTTATATTTATTCTCATTATTAAATTAAATAAATAAAAAAACGTATTTTCTAAAATACAAAACAATAATTAGATATATTTAAAAATATTTTTATGAAAATATAATATAGCAAAAACCCACGATCTAAAAGCTGTAAAGCTCCTAGAAAGGGTGTGATTTGATCGCTACATTCTTTTAGTGTGGAATAGTATTATATAAAGAATAATGATCGATACGTGGAGAATGTTAATATGTAATATTATTTTATTAATTACATCAAGCATCAAATGGTTAATGGCTCTCCCAAATCTGTCAAGCGATGCAAACAATGAGGAAACTGTCACCGCAGTCAGTGGGTTTCCAATCCCAGTTTTCAGTCAAAGTGCAAATCACGTTGTGGATGCGGTTTGGGAGGCACTGTGCCAGTAAGGCCCTGTGAAGTGTTCATGTAAAATGTGGGTCAGTTATAAATCTTTGCGGCCGTTTATGAGCGTACATATTGCATGCCACGCAGTAGGCCTCGTAAAATTATTCATGAACCTGTGACTTTTTGGTGTACAAATCGATTTTCAAGGTTACCTGGGACGTCACGTCTTCAATCAGTATTTTGAGACCCCAGATGGTGTATTTTAACTTAAAGAACTGATAAGAGAATAAGCACATTTCTAGTTGTAACTATTTAATCATTTTTGCAAATTGTCTTCAAAATATCTACGTAATTGAATTATAAGCAAGACAAACTTAATATGTCTGACATAATGGACTTCAGGCAGGCGACAGTCGCGTGTTTGCTTTATAGACTACCAATAACACCGTCTCTGCATGCACATCACGAATCACCAGTTTTAAACATAAATCATAAATAATTAATAACCTGACTTGTGGCATACAAAGCGCCAACAGATGGAAACAAAACAAACTAGTAGACTGGATATTGATCATAAAATATCACAAAATGCAACTATTAATTTGGTTAAGAATCAGTAAAAATTTAAAAGCACAAAACTTATTATCCCTCTACCAAAAAAAATGGATAAAATAAATTTATCAAAATAAAATTAATAATTAATAATTAAAATAGAATAATTTTATGATATAACAATTGATTTAAATCAATGTATAAAAATTATTTTTTATATTTTATTATTATTAATTTATTGAATAAAATTACTGGAGAAATTCTTGTCAAGAGCGAAACAACTGTATACCATAACGCCTGGTGGCTTAATTTTCGCGTTTTGATTAATGCAAACAAAGCAGCCCCTCTATGACCCCAAGTCAGCAGTGAACAAATAAACTTTGCGAAAAATAGTCAATGACAAATGTAGAAAATTATTTCCGAAACCAAAAGTTATGTGAATTTTATTATTTCATATGGGATTCGGTACGTTTGTGGTATAATTGACGCAGCACATCTAATTTCCCTAAAGTCTCGTCATCGTTTTCTCATTGTTAATGTAACCAAGATTATGGCTAGAATATCCCTTAGAATTTGTAAATTAATTATATTTTAAAAGTTATTTTTAAATAGCTTTACCTGTCGTAAAACTCGTCCCACCTTTGCGTTTCACCAAGTCGAACTCATTATTTTTACAGCAAAGGGCTCAAAGGGGTTATTTGCATTGACATCTCCGGCATTCTTGATTTCACAGCTCTGGTTGCTGCGTCATCGGTGTACCTCCAGTTTATAAAATGTGTTTCCTCGAAGCACAATCTTAATATATTCGGACTTGTTGTTATACTAATTTATTGGTTATGCTTTGAATGAGTAACCAATTCAAGTGTTATTATTATTATTTTTATTAATATTTACTTATATTTATATTCATAATACGATTTAACTTTTTGGAAACTAATTGCATGCTTTCTAAATTATTCCATACCTTCAGCGTGAATTACAGATCGTTTTATCTCATCGGACGTTGTCTGTTTCCATGCACATTTAATATTTAAATGCTTCTTTTAAAGAGAAACTAAAATTTGTTTTAGGAAATATATTACAAATAAGTTTGGTTCCTGTATTCTGAAGTTAATATGTAATGTAATAAGTTGGTGGTTGGTTAGTAGCAATTATCGGATTATTTTGCAAGGGTGTTTCCTTGCTCACATTGCTAAAAGAAAGCCCTTAAAGTAGGCAAGATATTGTTGCATATACACTTTCTCTACCCTCGTGCTTATAGTTCCCAACTGGTTCTAGCAGTTGTTGCATGGAGAGCCTGGTGTGTTGCCGTTTCCAGTTATCGCTTCTCGGCCTTATGGCTAAGATCAAAGTGTAGTATCTGTTCTTATCAGCTTAACATCTGATAGTTCCTCCATTGGAGGACAACAAATGTTAAACTGATTTTTGGAAATAGACGGAGTGCTAGGAGCTTGCTCCACCTCTGTCGCGGGTTGGCCCGGTATTGCAGTACCGCCGGGATTTCGGCCCAACTAAATAATACATTTCAAAATCACTTCAGCTTAGCGGCTCAGTCTTGCTTAATTTCACTTTTATCACTTGAGCTATCCCCAAGAGTCATGGAGTCCAGTCAGGGTCAACCGTGGACTTAACCCATTATCGCTATTATTTTTGGGTCACCCAGCGGGCAGGGGTTTGAAAATAATTGTAATTGTGAATGAATTTACGCGCTTAACTGGGGCATGAAAAAACTAATAAAACTTGTTTTTCGAATTTTCAATCCGCCGCGATTAAGAGGGCAAGGCAATGGCGCCTAGAATGAGTGTTTACCAATTTAGCAACAATTATCATTTAATTGTGGTTAATGCAATGGAACCATTTATTAGCAGTAAGGCGATCATCACAAGCTCAATAATTAACTTTGCTCCTCGGTAAGAAACTGGTCGATGGGAACCAGTTCCAAAGCATCGTTGAACATTCGCAGCACCAAAGGTTGCCAATACTGTCGCGTCTCTGGCAGCATTATGCCGTAGATATCGCGCCAATACTGATTAGCCACATTCAGGGCGATTTGATCTGTAAAGTAAACAAAAACAGTCGAGTTACTTTTAGTTTCATCAAGTACATATATTTAAAAAGAAAATGTAGAATTATTATTTTTATAATCACCACATTAAGGGTAAGGGTAATTTTCTCAAGAAGTTATAGATATAAGTACTAGTTCTGAGTGTAAATATTTCTAGTTCCGTCAAAGAAGATTTGAAAAAAAAAGTTACAATACAATAAAAAATCGTTATTATTGTTTTTCCTTATAGTATTATATTAAACGTTTACTTCAACACTTATACTGCTGTCATTAAAGCCATAAGTAGGGGCTCTTAATTATATAAATCGTTCCTTCCATATTCAATTTATATGCTCTCATAAAAGCCATTATAATAATTCGCTATCTGCGCTGCATTAATCTCAGCTATTAACGCAAATAAATTACTCAGTTATAAAACTTATTGCTGTATTTCTGGCGAAAGCGCAACTCGTGTTCCCTAATGGTTTTTTATGTGGCAAGATTTTAAAAGGGACTATCAGCTATGGAATATATAGGAATCAGCAAAGATACATCAGCTATAATTTAATTCTTATTTGAAGGTAAAAAGATTCTTCCAAATAAATTTCTTTACGATTTCTATAAAGTAAAAAATTAAATAAACCAATGCAAAACTTACCCAATTCAGGATCAGCAAAAATTCCATTGGCCTTAATGACCAAGTCTCCAATCTTTGGCTTCGTGTCTATATTCTTAAGTCGGAAATATCGGTGACCCTCCTTTGTGTATATTTCTCCGTCGGTGAGTGTCGTTATCTCCACGTCCTCTGAAAGCAAGAACGTATTCCCAGTAATGACCTGCTGGATGAAACCGCAGCCTCTCGCACTCACTTAGTGTTACGTTAAAGTCCCCTTTGGGCTTCAAGTGCAGCTGGTTCACCTGCAAGTCCGCCTTGTAGCTGCCCATAATGTTCAATTTGGGCATGTAGGTGACCAGTCGCAGCTTGACCTTGTCCTTGTTGACCTTGGCGCTCACGTCCTTGGCCGTGTTGGCGCTAAATCCATAGATCTTGGCGTTACGCACTGTTATGCGACCGTTGGCATTGCCGCTGGTGTACTGGAAACTGGTGCGGTTCAGAATGTAGGGTTCGTAGGGTGGAATCTTCAATTCGGCATTGCCGTCCTTGAGGCGTGGCGTTATCGTATTAAATATCTGCTTGACGCACTCCCCCAGCTGATCATCTGTCGCCGTGCACTTTGGCAGGTCTTAAATGGAAATCGTTTGCCAAAATTGTATTAGAACACACTGAACACTAGATACTAGACATATGCTCACCAGCTAGGATGTTTGGGGTCGTGGGAGCCGCCGTGGCGCCTAAGGCCAGCAGGCACAGCATTCCAACGACGTAATGCATTGCGTATACTATACAATAGTACCCACTAAATTGGGATAATCCTTTTTGGTCTCGGACAGGTTTCAGACGGCGGCGGCTAGAACGTCAATCAACAACTGACCCGCTCAGACCCACAGCCGGGCTATTTTATTCTCAAAATTAGCACAAAGCTGCACATTGCACAAGTCTGAGACTAGAAGTTATACACTAGAGACTAGCGAGCTCGCTTTGCTCTAGCTAAGCGGAGTGTATTTTACTTGTAAATCAGTAAAACATTTTCCGGCAAACAGTTAGACTTTGACTGATCACAAAACCGGCTCCGTCCTCTGATTTATAATGTCGTATTATTAAGTAGAAAATATTATTGAAGCCATAAAAAGTAAATGACAGCGATGATTTGCCATAAATTCTTTTAATAATTACCCCCATGAATATGGATAATCAAGGGGTTGCCTCTTTTGGATATTCAGTCAGTCGTTAATTGGCATATTCGAAGGGCTGCCAAATCAAGCCTAAAGAAAAGCGTCCCAATGGTGAGTCAGAGAAGTACTTGGAAATATGGCCTGAACTTTGCTTCCAACTCAAACCAGAAACACAAATTTGCTCTGCTCTTAAGGTTGACTCGACGAGTGCCCATTATAGTTATCTTAATGATTTAATAGCAATTGGCTTCGAAACATATACTGTTTAATACGGTACTATTATCGGAGACTGTTATCGGAGACATCCTCCAAAGCGTCATAATATTAATATTTAAATTTGAGGAAAGTCTCAAGCTGTGCTAAATAAATAATAACAACCAAACTTTCACGGTCAATTTAAGTAACTATTATAGGCTGGCGCATTTGATGCATTATATCAATTTACAAATAGTAACAAATTGTTTTTATGTAAACAGACAGGCCCTAATTAAACAAGTCAGTGTTCTAAACTTAAAACTCACATTGCACTGGGCACATAATCAGAAAATATAACACAATAAACGCATAAAACACATGTATGTAGATAAGACAATTTGAGTTCAATTGTTGTGTGATTGCAGAAATCTGTTTTGAGGTTGAGCACTCCCTTTATTTTAATGAAAATTGTAGTCAGAGACACTCAATTATCTTTCAGTTCGAGCTTAGGACAGAATACTTTAGGGTGGCTGAAATTGTTAGTTTAAGAGTTTAGATAATGTTATTGTTAGTTTATTTGATAATGTTATTTATGTTGAACTTAGCTGCGTTCTTTGCGGAATTTGTGGTCTTAATTACTTATGTTCATTTACGGCTTAGTGTCCAAGGTACTTTTATTTATCGAAAGTTATCTTATAAGTTCAAACATGTTGTAAGTCCCGGTAGTCTGAACTTTTTACCAAATGTCACAGCGAATGGCTGTTGCTTTGGTTAGTTGGTTGGTTGGAAAGTTGTATTTCTTATTAAGGAAAATCACCACACAGCCAAAGGTACTAAGAAAAGAAAAGCATAGTAATAGGACTTATGGCTTAGAATTTGATCAATAGTTTAAATTAATAATAAATAAATATTCTAAAAATAGCAATAAAGAGAAGACAGGATTCTTTGTTGAGATTTTAAACTAGATTTAATTACGGGAAGCTCCTAAAAACTAATCAATAAACCCCTTACAAAATACGAAGTTAGTCAATCTTTATTGCAGTAAAAACAAATGATAACGTCTTGAGTAAAATAGGAGGAAAATAACACCACAAAACTTAATTCTTGGTGACAAGCATATCGAATGGTAACGCATCGAAAAAGTCATTCGTAGACTTCAAAATCAAAGGCTGCCAGGTGGCTAACGTCTCGGGGAGCATGGCCTGGTAGAGCTGCCGCCAGTACTGATTGATAAAGTCCAAGATGACATCGTCTGAACAGAAGGAGATCATTTAATAATAATATAGAAGCAGTACTTGGCAAGGACTTACTCAGAGCGGGATCAGGCACCAAGCCGTTGGCATAGAAGCGCAGGTCTTCCACCTTGGGCTCAGTCTCCAGTTTAGTCAGACGCAGATATGTGTGGCCATCACGGTCAAATAGTTCTCCCATGGGTCTCGCCCTCATTGCAACATTGGCTGTAATAAGCAGAACAATTTTGTGAGTGCTTCTATGGCTGATTGCGAACTTGAGCACGGGTTCTTCGTATTAACTTACTCATGGTTATGTTGAAAGCACCTTTGGGGGTGAGCTTGAGGTCGTTCAGCTTAATGTCAGCCTTGTAGAAGCCCTCAACCAGAATTTGAGGCACATGCGACAGAATCTCCATGCGGACGCGCCTGTTCTTCAGACGGAAGTCGACCTTGTCGACGATGCCGTCGCTCAGGCCGCGAACGACCACCTTCTTCATGGAAATGCGCCCCTGGAGCACGCCGGCATTGTAGTTGTAGGAACTCTTGCCCATCTCGAAGGGATCGAGGGGCGGGATGTTGAGCTCGCTGATGCCGTACTTCATGCGTGGCGTTATCTGCTGAAGGCCCTGCTTGATGCACTCGTTTATGTTCAGGTCGCCCTCCCGACATGTCGGAATATCGTTAGCTGTCGAATGTCAAGCGAATATAATTAGTACGTACGGGGAACCTTGACAGATTCTATGTAATTTAAACATAAGCGTTAGTCATAGCTCGGGCGCGATCGATGTGCTTATGCTCAGATCGTGACATTTTTCTAATCGGGAATATTCAGGCCGTTTGGCGGGCAGCGTCATGCGCAATTTATTTGATGTTTGTTTCAATTTGAATTTGATTTTGTTAGGCGATTTAAGCGATAATTCATGTGTTTAATTGAAATTGTTTTGAATCGTATCAAGTTCGTTTCGCTTTAAATGCGTTCGTAATTGTGGCTTTTTATATACATATGTTATGTATGTACCTTGGGAGAAGGTCGGCACCGGAAGTGCCGGCTCCAGATAAAAGACTGAAGCAGCAAACTCGTTTGACAATTCTTGAACAATTTATTTTTATATGCTCCCATGAGCATGTCTTATTTATAACTACAGCTCTGTCTGACTCAAGTATAAAGCCAACAATTGCAATTGTTGTTTTGGCCAATGAGGTATGTACTTTAAATAGCCTTTTATTTCAGGCGTTTATTTTCGACAAAAAGTGGCTTGAAGAGAACACTTATCAGCATGACAATCTTAATTTAACGCATTTCATCGTTCAAATAAATCAGCATTCTAATATGCAAACAAAAAAATAAATAATATAAAGAGATACGTTCTTTTGTTTTCAAATGTATTAATTATTCTACAGATAACTTACTAATTTCTTACTTAGAAGTATATATTTATAACGTGCTAATAGATAAAGCTTTCCTTATTTGTTTTCTTTTAACGATAAAAAATTAATAAAGAATTATACCTCTTAAAACAATGCTTAATTGTTAGCAAATTTGACTAAATAAAATGTAGACGCAATTTCTTCCATCCACACAACATTGTTTTGTTGAATATATAAGAAAATAAAAATATATATACCAATTTTGGCTTTATTATGTGTTCATATTTTTATTACAATTGTCCTAACCACATACAGGTAATTTTATTATTCTGTATTCGAGGCTAGAATATTAATTGTATCATTATACATTTTGCTTGCTTATTTCTTCTCCAAACGTAGACTTAATTAGCCATTAGCACTTTGGGCACAATTCTTGATTGAAGTCTCGCAAGATGTTTAGTAACGATTTGTAAAATTTGTTTTCAGTTATGTAGATATCTAACTTCTGTGCACTTTTCAGTAATAAAGGTAATTTGTTTCGGAACTTTGACTGGCAGATACTCGGGGATAATGCTTTGTTATAAAATTCACACAAATTTGCGTGCTTCACACAATTACCACTATCAGATCTAGACGAAACGACGTTGAACCTTAAATTCAAAATTTAAAGCTTAGATAGTTTACGACTGCATCACAAGGTCTACTGAAGTGTCAAATTATACAAGATAATTTATTATAAAAATAATAAACAATTTTTTTAATTTAAAGCCTCTTGTTTAAGACATCTTATGACAACAGGCAAGGGTCTACTGGTGTGCTAAATTATTACAAATGATTTCCTCATAATAGACAAATTTTGGTTGATTTAGCAGCTATTGAAATTAGCCTAGTTTATATAATAAATTTTTTCTAAAATATCATTAAGAGTTTTGGCATTGCATACTTTCTGTCACATAAACAAGGCAATAATATTTGCTATAAAATCATTGCCTACTTATAGTGTCTCTTGAGATTGAAAAAAGAAAACCATAAATTTCTTCACTTTCGATTTGAACACCATTCTATAAAAAAAGGTATTTTAAAAGTTCTAAGAGTCTTGAATAAAGATTGATTATCCAATCGCAAATTTTCTTTTTTACATAACAAGTCCATTATAATATTAGTTTTTCCCAAAAATTATTTATTTACAGTATTAAAATATATAAAGTTCAGCAACTTTACTTAATTTTCTCCGAAATTTACTTCACTTATTTCGCATTTTATCATTTATAGTAAGAAACTCACACAATTCCCGGACCGGCTTGAATTCCACATGCGGCAACTCAACTCCCACATCATCTGCCGCATTGATGCCGGAAATTGAAATGAAAACGAAAGCACAAAATATTCTCCACATTTTTCAGGTAGAATGTATTTCAAAAACTGTTATCGGTTATTAAAAGGATGGGTATATATTTGGCCTGGCCGGTGCAAGTGCTAATCGACGTCTGAGAGCTCTGACGAGCGCTGGCTTTTTATTTATGGCAAGAAAGCGAAAAGCAAAACCAATCAAATCCAGTGTGCCAGACCAAAGACAAAACGCAATACACAAACACAGATGCGCAGCATTAGCAAATAATAGGGATTTCTGGGGCGGACCGAGGGGCGGGAAATAAAAAAAGCTGGAAACTAATGACGACTACGACGACGGCGACGTCAGCTGTAGGAAACAAAGCGAATGCAAAAGTCAGTAGTGAAATACAAACGACGTTATTAAATTCCCTCGGTGAGTCGTGAAGCTAATGCCACCCAGCCATTGGATTTTACTAAGCTCGACCCATCCGATCCGACCCGGTCCGACCCGACTGCCGCTACCGGCAGCTGTCGACGATATATTTCCTTGTCTTCTGTAGCTTCGGTGACATGTAAACGCGCCAGTTCCCAGATCTTGGTCCCAATCGCATCCCAGCCTTGTAATCAAAACAGGTCACTCAATGGATGGCACCTTGATTCCTAGCATTATCGGTTAAACCTAGCCATACATTATTAGGAGAGTCTGCTAAGAATGACATTTCCTATGTAAACAAACCGAGCAAAATTATTTTTACAGTTTTAAATGAAACAAAGACTTTAATGATAAGTCAGCCGGAACACGATTTCCATTTGTCTGGGCAGTAAGGTACGTTGTTTATGGTGAACCAGGTAAATTACATACATATAAACATATTTTACTATAGTCATAAAGATCATATTTTAATTTTTAATTTTATTTCTATATTTCAATAAGTAGATATTTACTGATATCGAGGGTCTGTCGGGACGAGGCAAGATTATGTATCTCAACGCGAGAACTGCTCTCTTTGAAATCATTGGCTTGTTAGAAATAAGTAGATAGGCTGAAGATGGAATCCCTGCTGTTCGCTTCTGGGTTTATGTTTAAAACCTAAGAGTGAAAAGATAAGCTATTGCCATTCGCTGCCTTAGAATAATTGGGCAAATCGCTGAACAAAGAGAGCGCGAGATTTGTTTGCATTTATTTTTTCTGATACTGCATGGTAGGTAATCTAACCCATACTAAACAAATTCATTTTAACGTGTTTAAGGCGCTTGTAAATATTAAAAAACAAAGAGAACCTTATTAATATTACTCCATTCTATTTTATTAATTTATGCTATTGCTACAACAAAAGTTGCTACATTATAAAAAAATATAAAAAATTATTTTCAAAAAATTAGAAAAGTGTAAACATTGTGTAAAATACATATGTATGTATATGTTTTTTAATTTATTGATATCTGTACAGATTCTGTATTACAAATTGTAGGTACTGCATATATTTTAAAAAGAAAATAATCTTATTCTATTCCATTATTGCTACAGAGAGCAAGAAAAGGTTTTTGGATTTCCCTATCTAAATGTGCATAAGATAATATATTTATTTTGCAAACAAGTTTTTTCCACAAGCACCTAATTGAAGTCTCTGTAAAGCATTTGAAATCAACCATGACCAAGTCAATAAATAGGTATTGATTTACAATGCAAATAAGATAATGCACTTAAAAGTCTTATGACACCTTATCTTTTTTCTCTTACTTGTGTAATTAAGGATTTTCAAAGGTTGCAATAGTTGTTGCAATTCTTCCACAAGTATTCAAAGCTCACATGCCTTAAATTTGTTAAGTATTTTTAATTTCTTATTTATGATAACTATTGTAACATTTGAGTCATAAATAAACAATATTGGTAAAGTCATTAGAAAATATTAAATCGATTTAATCAAGAAAGGAGCCAAGCAACTTGATCCAACCGTTGCTGATATGTATATCTGACGGTATAGCTTACTATATACCATATGCTAACAAGTTTCAATGGCAATATGTGATACTTATCCTATTTTTACCAAATACCAATGCATAATTTGGGGTGGGATCCCTTCCCTAAGTAATCAATTCAAGCAAAAATTTGTCGTTATCTCTGGAAGTAGTACTCTGAACGAACTTATCTCAATTGTAGAAGACATGGCACAAGGGGAACCCCTCAACCAACCATTAATCTGCCAAAAAGAAAACCTAATGCCTAAGAAATTATCAGCATATTGTATATGCGACTGCAAATTCGTTTCGGTACGCGATAACAAAAGCATTCAAAAAGAGGAACAAACACGAATTGAATGAGAGGATTACCGCATGCTGCGCCGTTGGACAGGAACAAACATGTTGCAGAGCCGCACAACGTGTCGGAGGTCAGCGTGTGGGCGTAGGTAAGGACGTGCGAGTGCGAAAGAGATGGCGCGCCCGGTACGCGTGCGCAGGCAAATCAGCGTAATTTATAACTTTGTTTTCGTTTTGCAAAAAGGAAAAATGGCGACTTCTTCGATTTGTGTAAACAAGATCATAAACATAATCATTTGGGATGGGATGGGAGATAAGGGCTTATAGTATATAAAACGACAGCACCACCCACTGGACCAGCAGTCAATCCAGAGACTTTGAGAAGACAACATGTCAGTCAGCCAGTCAGTCAGCCATCTGATCTATCGCCACAAGAAGTTCGATGTGGGCCGAAACCTTGATAAGATTGCGTTGCTCATAAAGGAGGAACTCATATCCCGCAGCAACACTCCCTGCAGCGTCTCCAGCAGCTTAGGCAGTCGTAGAGCTTCCGATGAGCTGGCCTCCAGCATGTGCTCCAGCGACCAGGACACCAAGTTTCTGCCTTTGCCCAAGCGTCGGCGCCTGGCATCGTCATCCGCATCCGTATTCTCGGACATCTCTCTGCCATCCCACAACTCACCCAGCCCGATCAACGTCGACGCCATGAGAGATATCTGCAAGTACCACGTGAACATGGTGCGAAAGTTCCCCAAGAAGGAGCGCACGACGAAGGAACAGGAGCGCCGCGACAAGAACACCATGGCCTGCCGCTTGAGTCGGCGGAAGAAGAAGATCGATGACTTGGAGGTCAAAGAGGAGTACGATCAATTTCTCAAAACCCACCACGAGATGGCCGAGCAGAGCCTGCGGGCCAAGGTCTATCTGGATCAGCTGAAGCTGCTGGTCCAGCGGGTGAACCCCTGCCAGCCCTCGGCAAGTAATATCAGGAGAAACTTTTCCATTGACTACCTGATCGGACCCATTAGCCGGGAGTAGATTAGGTTCCAGTATTGTAGATCAAAGCTCAATTGTAATTTATAGCTATCAATAACGTATTAAGTGTATGTTAAGCTTATATTTACGCCGTCTTTAAAAGCTATGTTTAATTATTAGACTATGAATGCCAAATATTAGTTGTAAGGACTAAATTGTAGATCATTACCTGCTAATAAATATCACAGATTTCATATCTATAGGAAAAAGCTTACTTTTACTTCATAAAAATGATGCCCAAGTGGATAGGAACTCATCAATTCATTTATTTTTATTGAAAGCGTTACAGTGACTTCTGAACTAGTTTATATATATTAAAGTGATGTGCACATATCAATTCAATATATCTATTCCATTTCACCAAAATTGCATTATGTAGCCAAATACTGACTGAACAGCTTCTTTACCAATCGGAGCGTTTTTGGACCAGTCAAACGTAAAAATCTCGCTAACTCCCATTGCAAGTCCGACACAAAGACAGCAAAATAGACCAATCAGACCTGCGACTATATAAATGGAATTAGATGGTACGTTTCTGAGTTAATACCTTCTTTCTACACCCATCACTCACATGTCAGCATTGTACTTCAATTATAACCTGAAATGAAAGCTGGGTACAGCTACGAGACATGATATTATCGGTCACGCTAATAGTTTAACTTTATATACAATCATGGTCAAAAGTATTTTCACAAAGGTCATTTTTGTGCATGGTTCATAAACAGTTGCTTGTGCAGCATGTGGGGGGGAGGTTTCTTCGCATCAAAATTATTTTCACAACGCAAGTTCTTCTTCAGTATTTGGTTTGGAGTGACAAGTGCCGCACAATGGCCGGAAAGATACAGAAACTACACAAAAATCAAATTTTGTATGACAACGGATCGTAAAATTTGAAATCGGTTCAGTATTTTAGAAAAGCATGTCGTTTTTTAGAAAAATTCAGACTTTGCGGTCGATTTGTAGCTAAAATATGTAACCGACTGGCATGGTTATGGTCTCTATCGAAAGGGTCATCAAATCTCGGCAAAACCAAGGTAGAATAAGATTAAATTGTTTATTGCACGTGCTGGCATACCTGTTTTACCGAAGTACTAATTTTCACCTATTTTTCAACTTTGATGGAAAATAAAAAAATGAACTTACATCGACTTATGGGTTTGGCGTATGAGGTGTTGTTCCTGAATATGTTCTTTATCATATTCAAAAAAGATCGGGTCCCCCGATGTCCCATCCCGAATTTCCATTTGAATTTGTCTGTGTCCTAGGCGTAGCCCATTAATAATAATTTGTTGTTGTCTGTTTAGGCTTGTGCTTTTTAATCAGAAGTTTGGTGGGGTGTTTTGTGTGATTTGTTTGAACCGTAGTGAAGTTTGTTTTTGCAGTCTTTGGTGTTTGAGTGTGTAGTAATTTTTGAGGAGATGACAGATGTCATTGGTGTTATAGTTGTTAGAATATATAAGTGGATAATTGTTAGTTTCTCTAAAAGCCCCGAGGGCCGATTTGGGATGATTTTAAGAGTTTTAACATTAAGGAAGAAGCTTTCCCGTAAATGGGTAGCTAGTGATGATGTTTGGCCTACAGCTTCTTTTCCGGCATTTGTGGAGACGTTGACATTTATCAAGGGAGAGTGATGAACCCGAGTAAGAGCACTTTTTTCGTAAATAAATATTTTTATTATATGATAGGAAAAGAAAGAACAAATTAATTACATTTTTTCCTATATGATACTTCAAAATCGATATCGGACTTTTCCTCTCGATATACATACTGATTCCAACCGGGCCATACACATTGTTTGCTTGCGAACTTGAATTCTCCGCGTCCTACTTGGTTGGGAATTAGGTAATGGCCTAATTAGAGGGCATACCTGTGCCTTAATTTATACTTTTATTTTTGCAGACGAGTGCGCTTTCACTTGATCAAACGGCAAGTGGTTCGCAGTCAACTCAACTTGCATAATGGCTCCGCCAAGCAGAAAATCATTGGCCTACAAGGAAGTTCCGATTATCAGTTGAAGAAAATATATGGACACAGCTTGTGCTCAGCTCTGAGAGCCCCCGCTAAAAGTGCAGCCAACTGAGTCCGGGCCTGGCTGCACTGAGTGAAAAATAAGAGCTTTACTTAATTTGAGTGTTCAGGCGGCAGGGGGAAGTCCATCATAGACATAATTAACTCTTTACTTTTAACATTGCGCAACCGCTGCGAGCGCAGTTAATTACTTTTAATTTTCATTGTGGGCCATTTGGTACTGCTGGCCGGCTCTCGACTTCCTATGGCAGCGGATGGAAAATCCAAGTGCAGAAAATTTCCGTCGCGGCCTGGCCATGGCAACCCCATAAACCACTTTGCACTTGTGCCGCGTCAACATCAGTTTCGGCTGATTGTCGAGTTGCGTTGATCTGCTTTTGGCCAGGTTGCTTAACATTGAAAACTGCACTTCTGCGCTACAGGTTTAACGCTTGCAAAACTCTGCGTCACAGCTGGGTTTGAACTTGGAGCTTTTCGTGCCCCCTTCGAGGCTTGTATATTTGTTTATATACCATATATCTCCCGCATCCGATTTCTGTCAATATTTGCTGCGGGCCATTGCTTACGTGGATCGAGGGCAATGGCAAAAGCTCAGCAGTGTCTCAATATTGTTCTTTGTTTTCGGACTTCAACCTTGACAACACTTTAAGAACGCACGAAAACTTGTTAAATTTAGCTGGGAAATATTCATTAGAATGAATCACTGGACAAGGCTTGAATACATACAAAATTTGTTAACAAAGTTTCTTCTTACAAAAATTAACAACTTTAAGTTTGTTTAGAAATCCTTCACGGTATCAGCTTACTAATAATTGTACAATTACCTTAATCTGAGGAACTAGATTTCAAGAAATTACTATGTAAATTATTAAATTCTGAATGAATTAAAAATTAAATTGTAAGACGTTTGCGGTCATTAGGAGTCTGTAAATAAACACGTTGTAAATTGGATTGTAGTAATTTCCCATGTGTCATTAATTGCATATTATTATTTGATTAAACTGTGACCAACAAAAATTATACAAAAGTTGAATCTTTAGGTTTTTTATTGAACAGCGACTTGATTAAATTATAGTTAATTCTATAATTTCTTAAACAATTATTTCTGGCTTAAGGGGCTTTTACTGAAGTGTTGAAAGAAAAATATTAACTAATCTGTGTTTGTTACGTTACCTGCAAAGGGTCAAATATAATTTATAATTTACAATAGCATGCTCTAAAGTCAACATAAAAAAAGTATATGTTTTGTTAATACTTTGAGCTGTAACTTGAAAACAATTAATTGAAAGGAAATTAAATTGGACTTTAAATTAGCTACAATTCCGGTGCATTTTAAAATATTTTTGTTGATTTTTATTCATTATACCCTTGAAGGGTATTATAATTTTAGTCAGAAGTTTGCAATGCAGTGAAGGAGACATTTCCGACCCTATAAAGTATATAAGTATATTCTTGATCAGCATCAACAGACGAGTCGATCTAGCCATGTCCGTCTGTCCGTCTGTCTGCCCGTCCGTTTCTACACAAACTAGTCAGTTTTGAAGCTATATGCTCTATATGCTCTCACTACTATATATGTCGAAACGGGCCGGATCGGACTACTATATCATATAGCTTCTGCCATAGGAACGATCGATGCCAATTTTCAATATATTTTCATATAATTTGAGACATGGCCATTTTGTATTATTCCAGAATTTCGGCTTTAATTTTATTCAAGTCGGACCACTATATCATATAGCTGCCATATGCATATCAATTCAATTAGTTTTCGCTCGCAACATTTACCTTATGTCAAACCCCGAGAAAGCGGAAAGTCGGAACATTTTTATTCTTCAGAAGAAGAAGTAGAAACTTACTGCAAGGGTATTTAAACTTCGGCATGCCAAAGTTAGCTTCCTTTCTTGTTTTTAAAAATTTTTTTAAATTCAAATTTGACTTCACCTGCTTTTAGGGAAATAATCTATACATTTTATATAATTATTTCAAATGTCGGATATTTTTAAGCTGTTAAAGCTGAGTCCCTCTTTGTGTTTTTTACCGAAACTCGTAATCATTAAAACCACATTTCAAAGCCCCGGTTTAAATTATGAAAGTATCGAAATTGCTATAAATAAATCAATAAAAAACCCCAAATAATTGAATTAAAAAACTGCAAATTGAAATGAATTCTTTAGAATTTATTTTAAAGTTAACAATAAATAATTTATGGCTTAAAAACTAAATCACATTATGGGGCTGTCCATAGTCGCGGAATATGTCGCTCATACGGTGGTCAGTGGTCAGTGCTGGCCACCAAAGATGAGCATCTGTTGTGAGAGGGCCATCTGCTGAAGGAACTGCTGCTGCTGCGGGGGCAGTAAATGGGCGGGGGCTGGGGCGATGGCGCGCTGGAACACCGCCTGCTGAAGGATCTGGCGGTAGTAGAGGCTCAGGCGCACTTGTTGCTCCAACATGGCGGCGTGGTGTCTCCGATACTGCTCGTACTGCTGACCCATTCGCTCCTCCTGCGCCTGCTTGGCCCGCCTGCTGAGCAGGCAAGCCAGAGTGTTGCGATCCCGACGCTGCTGCTCCTTGGGACTGCGTTGGCGCTTCGCCTGGCTGTGGCGCACCATGTTGGCATGGTACTGGCTGACGGCAGGTGCGGCTCCATTGGACTTGGTTGCAGGAACCGGAGACGTTGTTCCCTGCGACTGGTTCTGCTCGTTGTCCAGCCATGGTCGGAAGAATCCCTGGACCTGGCGGCGCTTGCCGATAGGCTGCTCTGTTGTATACTGGAGAAGGTTCTCCTTGTCCTCCTGGTCCGAGTCCCGCTTGCGCTTGCTAACGGCAAACTTCTTGTGGGCGTAGATCGTTGTGCTTTCCATTTTATGGTGCGACTTGGATAACTTAGCTCTTGTGATGTTGCTCGCTTGGCGAATGCTCACTGAATGATAGCCCCTGAGCTTGATATCCTGTTTATATGCACACACGTCCAGGACCTACAGGTAGCCAAAGTCGTGGGATTGTCAACAAAGAGATTAGCGCATCCCGTGTTAGGTAATCGTCGGCAGTGGATTAACGAATCTTTTTTTATGACCTGCACGATCACTGCTAATTGCCGTCGCAGCAAAAGGCTCTGAATCCTTTTCACTGTTTTACCTGAACTATCCGCCAAATGTGGCCACCGGAACAGAAGTTCTAGACGAGTCTCTTTTTATTGACCTACTTGATCCCATTTGTTGTGTGTTGGGTGGTCATGGTCCCATGGCCTTTAGTTCGGGCCTGACTCGACGTCATATCTTTTGTTTTAATTCCCTAGAAATTGAGAAGGATGGAGTTGCGACCGAGATTCGACCTACAATTTACCTGATTAAAAGTAAGGCAAATTTTTTTAGTTCTGACAATTTATGGGTTATACGACGCTTAACTAATAAAAAATCTTAAATACATTCTAAGATCAGTTTAATGAAGCAAATTCCCTCATGGTAACAGAGACATCTCTGACATACGTATGTTTATAAAAAGTTTCTATTGGAACAATTTTCCTCAAAGGGCGTTTTAATGAGTGATGAATTTATAAATGTAATTCTGAATTGTATTCAAAGCGAATTGATTTATTATCAAACGTTGAGACAATTTAATTATTAAGACTGCTTTAGCAATATTTTTAGCTGTCTTCAAATTCAATTCTGGTATTCAGGCATCAGCTTAAACCTTGCTTCCTTTCTTTTTATATTGCCGCAAGAAATTTATATTTTTATATAGAAACTAATCATTCATAACTTATTGGAAATACAACACTTGACACTTATAGCTTTCCAGACTTTTCAAGTATTTTTCTTATTACCTCTACTACTGGGATGATTTAATTTTCTATTATATAAATCCAAACACGGATCTTGCCATAAGTGTGATTACACAATACTATTTTAAATACCGTACTTCTCGAGATTGTGTTAATTGGATAATAATATATTACAAAATCAATTCATATAAGAATTTATTTATTCGCGATGAATTTTAATCATTTACATATATATTTCAATTAGTATAAGTCACTAAGTCTAGCTATTATCATGCACGTTAGTCGTAGATGTATTACCATGTGTGGCCAATAAGGTATGACTAAGTACTTTTCCGAAACCAGTTTAGAGCTTACTTAAATTGAGTTACTTAAAAATAAATAACATTTTAACCCTTTACAACAAGTTTTTTACTGAATAATACCATTTATTTGAGATATACTATTTATTTGCCATGACAGCTAGACAAATTAGAAGCTCCTCTACAAATCAATAATCCGCCCATATTTAAACATTTAAGTAAACTGGGATTATAGTTAAGCGAATTTTTCTTCAATATAAATGCACTTCTTGCCCTTGCCTTTGATTTTTAGTAGAGTCTCGGGTATCCCAGAGTCGAGGACATTATACATTCTTATTAATATTGTTTAAGCTGGAAAGTTCTTTATCAGAGGAAGCTAGTATATGAAATTGATCGTATAACTTTGAATTACTTAGTTTGTTTCCTTCAGAAAATGAATAAAATATTAAAACAAAATTTATCTCAAAAAAATATGAATATTTAACCATTTCTAAGATAGTTTTAAAATCAAGTCATTAGCTTTGTACTTGCTTCAAGTTCTAAAACTCTTCAAATCCCCAAAAATGCAGCGCCCTTCGTAAGACACATTGTCCCAGCTTCAAATGCTAAATAAAAAATGTTCTTAAAATTTGAATAACAACTTCTTAGTTTTATTGTTAAGTCAACTAAACGAATAAATAATATTGTACTTTAAAAGTAATCACAATGTCATTTTGGATTTCCCTAATATTATAATACAAGAACTTAGAGCGCTGGACAGCGTCAAGTCGAAATTTCTTCAAGGCCATTGGGTGGTGGCCGATAGGACATGGGGCATCTGCTGGTGTTGCGTCGGTGCCAGCGGCTCCATGGTGGCCATAGTCTGCTGGAGGAACCGCACATAGTAGAGACTCAGGCGGATCTGCTGCTCCAAGTTCGCCTCGTGTTGAATTCGATTCGTCAAGTACTGTTGCTCGATGAGCTGCTGCTGCTGTTGCTGGGATCGCCGGTGACGTAGGCTAGCCAAGGTGTTCCGATCCCGACGTAGTTGCTCCTGTGGACTTCGCTGGCGTCGCTTATGGCTACGCACCATGTTGGCCTGGTAGGTGGGATCCACCAGTGGTGGGGTTACCATGGTCTTGCGTGGCGGCTCTGGCTGCTTCGTCTCTTCTGGCTCGTCCAGCCAAGGGCGGAAGAAGCGACGCTTGGACGGGGGTTGCTCGGGAGTCCGCTGGCCGGGCTGCTCCATGACGAAGACCACATCGTCATCGGATTCAGAATCCTGGCTGCGCTTCCGCTTCAGAGCAGCGGTGAATTTCTTGTGGTTGTAGTTCTCCATTATGATCGCCAATTGATTGATAGCTGTGTGTGTACTTCGGTGTCTTTGTGGCTACTGTGCTGCCCCTCCTCCCGGCTTTCCGTTTTATGCAACTCTAGGTAATCAGGGCGAGCGCCTCCCACAAAACGAGCGACCCAAATCCGAAAGATTTTCCCACCGCCAAGTACCTGGAATTTCACTCAGGTATTTCCCGGTCGAAGTTCATTCATTCGCAAAGATGTCCCGAACTAATCACCCGCGTCCCGTCCCGGCACTTACCTGCACAGGGCGTCCCTAATCCGCCGGCTGGCATTCTCTCCAGTAGGTTCCATTCCTTTCCACTCGCTCGCCTCGAGTCTCGAGGGTGTCATAAACCAGTTGTTGTCGTCCTTCCTCCGTCTGTTTACATGCCCGACCGTTTTCGACGGAATTACCTGTTCTCCCGTCCCTCGGCAAGGGATCTCTCGGATCTCTAGGACCGCTGTGTAATCCTGGCGCTCAATTTGGCCAAGTTCTCTGCCGGCCCGCTATTGTTCGGCCTTCTTTGTGGCACCTGAATAGCAGACAAACAGTGCCTGGCCGTCCCGCTCTCGATACCGAGATATTGATCCGAAAACACGCATCTTTGACTTCAGCCTCTGACAGCTGGAAAACCATTGCTACGGCATCGTCCTTACCAAAGAACTCCGCGGCTATTACTGAATGCTCCTTCTGCTGGTGTCCCCGGCATTTTGTCGGATTTTTCGTTTCATTCAATGGCCTTTTGTCCATTGATTTATGCAGTCAAAGAACGCTTCTCACATTTCAGAGTTCCCTCGCATAAGCGGATTTTATTCTTCATTTGGGTGGGTTTGAGACCAGTCCTTGAGAGCACACAGAGAAAAATCATACAAATTTTAATTTAACTAATATATCAGTCAAAATAAAAAAGATAAAAACTTTGTTTAAACGGGTTTTTATATAAAGGCTTTGCCACTTAAGGTATTTACTATAAAATGAAAGTCTAAGATCGTATTTTCAGAGTTTTAAGATCGTATTAATTTTTAGAGTTTTAAAATCGTATTAATTTTCAGATATTATTAATTATTAATTTGTATATTATGTATGTATGTATTTATTTATGTTTATATTTTAGTACATTTGTAGAAATTATTAATTTTGGAATCAATGGGATAAAATAATATCTAATAGGGAAATGAAAGGGTTGTTAAGTTTTTTTTTTATTAAGAAAATACTTGGTTCCAGCTTTATTTTTACTTTTGCAGCTTTATTCCACCATTTGTTTAGTCGCAATAATTATATAATTACTTGATAAAAAAGATTTAACATATTATTATAATGTTTAAAATATTATTTTAAACTATGTAATAATTTTTCTACTCTCTAACAGAATAGAATCATTTTCTTTGCTTTGAACAACAACTTGACTTCAGATGTTTGAATTTCTCACAGTGCAGAGTCAACAAGCAACAAGCATGCTGGAAAAATATTATAGTGAAAGATTGTTGTATTGTTTAATTGTTTCCTTTATGTATTGATCAATTTCCATCTGTTCTGTAACGGAAGGAGTCGGTAATACGGGATACAAGTGATACAATCTGGAAGATCTTCACAAAAGGGGGCGTTGGGTATTAGAAGAAAATAGTTACCCCTTCCCATTTTCTTTTAATAGATAGACTGAAAAAAGTCCAGTTTCTTAAGGAATTGACTGATCTTTATACTCAGTATTTTTATTTATCAACATTTTTGTTGTAATACCTATTTGTATAATTTATATTTTAAGTGTTTTTGTTTAATAATCTATCTATATATTACGTAACTGCCTGTGTTTCCGCCTTATATAATTATTTAAATTTAAATATGACAATACCTTTCTTCAAGGCCGATAACAAACGAACAAGTTACATATTTCTATGGCCATCTCATACCTATTCTAAGATCGATACGCTTTACGGCTTTATAAATTTTAAAGTGCTTAGAGTCCTAGAAAACGCCGAGCACAAATCTCTCAAGCAAACGAACCTCTATACACACACGCAATATTTCGGGAAAATCCCAATAAATTTCCATTCAATGGCCATTGTGACTAAGCAGCGGCATCCCCAGAATCCAGTACCCAGGGCCGAGAACTCCGGACCAAAACTTAATGAGGCAGATTAGCGGTAAGCAAGATAAGGATCCGAACTAAGGTGGCTTCAAAGAGTGGCAAGCGCAGGCGCTGGCAGATCTTCGGCCAGCAGATTATTCCCAGAAACGTTGCTCAGGAAAATTCCAGGAAATCCCTGCTGACCTGCACCCAGACTGAAGACTGAAAAGAAAAGGAAGGTGCGAGCCCGTTGCAGCAGCAAATGAAAAATTAATTACAAAGGACTTTCTTTCGGGACAGCAGGTAACAGCAGGGTACCTGGGCAGGTAGTGTGGGTGTTGCCGAAATCCTTTTTCTCCGCACGACCAGACAATGCCAACCTTTTGTCAACGTAGATTTCCCATAAACAAGGCGAAGAGTCGGCCTTAATGATAATTTCTTTCAGGGCTGCCGCAGGTAGGTCATCGTCCAGGGGTATAAAATCCAGGTTGCGCAGCAGCCAGGAGCACAGTCAAGCCCTAGCACCCGTCGTGAAAACATCTCAAAAATACAAAATCGTAACCTAAGCAAGAGCAATCATGGCACCTTCAAACATGGAATATCAGAACGAATCGCAGTCCACCGAGTGCTACACACACAAAAAGTTCAAGACCTCGTCCTACACTCACAAGAAGTTCAGCAAGAAGACCACCAGCAGCAAGGAGAAGGAGGTAGCCGCCACCTCTTCGGCCACTCCACTTTTCCGGCCCTACGCCCTCAGCGAGAACACGCCGCGAAAGCGGCGCCAGGTGTCGGAGATCCAGCAGCAACAGCCGCAGTACCACTCTCTGCCTCCCACACCGCCCACCACCCCGCCGCAGCAGCAGCAGCATCAGTTACAGCATCCGCAGTATCCGGTGACTTCACCACTTCCGGCCACGACCATGACCACTCCTACGTCAACACACACACCGGTCTTCAGTCACCAGGCCTACGCCTACATGCTGCAGAAGCAGCGGGCCGTGCTCCAGATGCGTCAACTGCTCAGCATCAATCCGGATGCCAACACTTGGCCTGTGGAGTGGCGTCAGGCCCTTCAGGCACTGCTGCATCAGTGATGACGGATCCACGGGTCCCAAACAAACGGAGTGATTTGCCTAGCAACCAGTGATATACCTTTAAGTGCCACCTGGACAGATTGTACTATATTTACGAAAACGAGACCAAGTAGCGTAGCCCTAGAATAATTGTACATACATCTAACGTTTAAATATATAAACAACATGTGGAAATCAACTCATGGTCATTAAATTGGTTAAATGGGAACTAATTTTTAAATCTTAATGGGATTATTAGGTGCAAGCACTTCGTTAAAGGGAAGCTCTAGGACCTCCGGTACTCTATTTGAGTAGCAAGGATTTGCGGATTTACAAATTGTTTTGGTGTTCTATGCAAGTAGCAGATCGACAAGGATACACCACTTTCAGAGATATTTACATGTATCAGTATTTTTCAATATAATCGTTAATTAAACGTTGACTGCCAAATATGGATACATACATAAGGAAGTAGTAAGTAAAATATGCAATTAATCAAGAATGGACAAAAATCGACACAAAAGTCCTTGAAAACCTTATAAACTCTATGCCAGGACGAGTTCTGAAGGTGTTAAATAACGAAGGATGCTCTATTTAAATGAGTTATAAACTTTTCTACTGTTAATTTTTTCCTTTTTTGGCGTTATCATACATTTAACCAGTTTTGTCCTACTTACATATTTCGTTTGAAAACTTTTTTTTTAATTTTTTATAATGTTTTTTGAAGTATTTTTTTGTCCTCTCACTTAGATATTGTTACTAATTTAATAAAGAGTAAATAGAAATTTGATTTTTTGAAATATGTTTTCTTTTTAAACAATAAAATGTATTGTCCTACATACTTATTTCGGCCACCTGATGTATAAATAAGAAGCTAGAAGGCAGGGGAATGAGATATGGTTGATTCGTATATATACATAGCTTTAGTCCAATTGTGCATCTCCTTTTGATATACATTTATCACTAGAGCCCACTCAAGTTCAAGTAATTATTCAATTTTCATAACCAGCGATCGCCCCCATTAAAAAACAGCCAATAAGTTAATTCGAACATTGTTTACTGACAAAAATTAAGGGCATTGAACTTAAAACAAACTATAGTTGACATCATATTACTTAGAGTTTTTTACATTGAATTATTGAAACCCAGGCGGTCAAAGACAGAGTTGTTGGATTGCCCGCGCGGCTTGTTATAACCAGCATTCATACTGTTATGGCGCCGTGGAGGTGCATATTTTCTATTCTGGTGCTGCTCGCGACGCTGCTGCTGCTGCTGCTGCTGCTGACGGTGTGGTGCTGGTGGAAGCCTGGTAGGAGCGAGAGATGAGCTATTAGCGCCTAAGCGCTTGTGTACGGGCAGCGTATCCTGGCGGGTCAATAACTCATCGCTTCTCATACGTATGGCCTTGCCCTTTACGGGACTAAGCCGACCCTGTGTTTTCTTAGTAGGAGATGCCTTTAAATTGTAGGTCTTTTTAGTGGCGTGCAGTTTAGATACTAAGAAAGAGGATACAACAGATTAGTTTGGTATAAAACCGAGCCCAAAGCCACAACTTACCCATTCCCAGCCTCGATTTTATGTTATGGGCAAAGTTCTTGCCGTGCCTGGATTTGTTCGACGGCTCTGGGGCAATTTCACGAACCTCCGCCGTGGAGGCGAACTTGACAATCTTTTCGCTGACAGCCATGTCGATGTCCTCACTCTCAGCACTGGACAAATAGTCGTCGACCTCGTCGCTTTCATCATCATTCATGCTTTCGTCCTCATCGTCGCCCCGTTTAAGGGGAACCTTGTGGACCAGCATAACCTTCTGCTGCGACTTCACGACAGATGCCGGTGTCACCCTCTTGGCCTTGACAATTGGCGAATTCTTTGTCACTCCTCCGGCCAGCCCAGATCGCTGGCTGTTCTTCAGTATGGATTTAATTTCCTTGGTCAGAGTAGCCTGGCCAGGCGAGGAGGTTGACTGCTTTCCGCCGAGGCGCGAGAATACCGAACTGTTGCTGGATGTGTCCGCCAGCTTTGTCACCCCGGTGACGTGCACTCGCACGTTGCTCTCGCCTGAGCTGGAGACGATGCCCTCCTGGGCCTCGTCCTCGCCTGAGTTTGCGTGAAGGCGTGAGAAGATATCGGACTTTTTCGAGCTACTCACGCGATCGGAATAAACTGCAATGAAAACAAACTGCATAAGGTTATTTGCTCCTTAGGACAGCCTACTGTAATCCTTACGCTTCTCCCGCTTGGCCAAAATCTGTTTGCTGCGCTCCGTGGTTCCCGATGGAAGTGTTACCTTGTACTTTCCCTCGTGCTCGGGCAGCACCCGCCTCGCCGGTTTGGCGGGCGGCGAAACCTTTGCTTTGGCGCCCGCTGAAGCGACCTGTGACTTGACCGCCGGCGGAGCCATCGCTCTGGAAGCCACTGGCTGGACTGGCTCCGGAGTCAGAACCTTGTCCCGAGCATTCTGCTCACAGACGCTCTTCGAATGGCGGAGAATGGCGATTATGTCACCCATCAGGGTAATTCCCATCTCCCGCAAGTACTCCTTGTTGAGGTCCAGCAGCATGTCGTCCTGGATGCGATTCTCCACGAATACATGAGCATATCCGGCGGCTGCAGGCGATGGGATGCCAGCAGCATTGAAGAACTTCACCCAGCGTGCTGCAAATAACGGTACATTTATTTATTTTCACGAAAATGTGTTTGTATTTATTTTTGTTTTCTTTGGCGCAAGGCGGCGTCAGTTTTTCTTTTGGGCTGCTTTTCACAGAAATTTCACACCCACCTGCGCTGGATTTGGACATGGCTAAACCGAGTGGTGCTGGCTGACACTATTTTTTCACTTTGCTGGTCTAAGTTCCTATTTTTTTATTCCATTTCTGCAGCACTCACAAGCTATTTTTATATTTATTATTTTTTTGCAAGACAAATAATGTGGCCGAGTAGTGACGAATCTTAAGACAGCGGGCTTTTTTAGGAAATTGTATTCTGCCATAAACAGCTGATTATGCACGCACGCAAATATCGATTATTTGACAGTATTGTAAACGGCATATAAAATACGTAAACAACACTAGCGGCTAAAATTGTAAACAAAAGCGTTGACAGCACGTGCTGCGTTTAATTATATTTAAATTGAAATATATAGAACGCGATGGGTAGCAACTTTGAATTGTTAAGTGAGCAGGGCTTGCGCCTAGATGGCCGGCGGCCACACGAGCTTCGGCACATTAAGTGCAAGTTGGGTGTATTCGAAAAGCCCGATGGCAGCGCGTACATGGAGCAGGGAAATACCAAGGTTCTGGCCGCCGTTTACGGACCACACCAGGCCAAGGGCAAAAAGGTGGAGTCCAACGATGTGGTGATCAACTGCCAGTACAGCCAGGCTACGTTTTCCACGGCGGAACGCAAGAACCGACCGCGCGGCGATCGAAAATCCCTGGAATTTAAGATGTACCTTCAGCAGTCGCTCAGTGCAGCTATCAAATCAGAGCTGTATCCCCGCTCCCAGATCGATATCTATGTGGAAGTACTCCAGGCGGACGGAGCCAACTACGCTGTGGCCCTCAATGCAGCCACCCTGGCGCTGATCGATGCCGGGATTTGCCTAAACGAGTTCATTGTTGCCTGCACTGCATCCCTAAGTAAAGCGAACATCCCGCTAACCGACATCTCACACATCGAGGAGGTTTCCGGCGGCCCAATGCTGACTGTTGCAGCTCTGCCCAATGCCGAGAAAATCGCGTTCCTTGAGATGAGCGAGCGATTTCACATTGATCATCTGGAAACGGTTATTGAGACGGCGATGGGTGGGTGTCGGGAGATCCGCGACATTCTGGAAGCAGCGGTTAAGGAGCACCTCTTGCACATGGGCAGTGCGGCTGATTGGGCGAGAGTGGGTTAAGATTTTCTTCTTTGTAATCTTGTTTATAACAATTGTATAATCTACTGAATTAAGTGAATAAGAAATTAAAAAAGAAAATCTATCAAGAATATGGGCAATGGCTATAATTTGGTCATTTCTATTATGCTATTAATTGTTTTTATTCGCAGGAGTACAAATGTAGCAACAAATGCTTTAACATGCTAGTTAGCTATGATTGCTCGCTTCCTGGGGCGGCTGCCACGCCTCCAGCAGATCCTTCAATCGGTCCTTACGGTGCTCCAGCTGCAGCTTCTCTATTAGCCCACTCAGTTGCTCGCCGCCTTTGAGAAAACCCTCGAGGTTGTGCAGTGTGCCGCCCTGAATCCTGTGGTCGGTGATGCGATCTTGGACAAAATTAAACGTGCGAATCTTTTCGTTGCGGTTGAGACTGCCTTGCTGCTCCTTCTTTGTTGCCATCTTGCTGGCCTCCACACTCTCCAGCTGCTGCTGCAGGAGTCGTGTCCGCAGACGCTTCATGGCCAGCTCCCGGTTCTTTAGTTGCGAGCGCTCCGACTGAGCCTCCACGGCCAAGCCGCTGGGCAAGTGAACAATCCGTACCGCCGAGTCCGTGGTATTCACATGCTGGCCACCAGCTCCACTGGCCCGCTTCGTTTCGATCTTCAAATCCTTCTCCGCAATGTGCACCTGGACATCGGCGGGCCGGGGTATCACGGTGATCGAGGCGGTGCTTGTGTGCATGCGTCCGTTCTTCTCAGTGACAGGTACTCGCTGCACCCTATGGACTCCCGCCTCGTAGCGCAGCCAGCTGAAGACATCGTCTCCGCTGACCATCAGGCTGGCGTGGCGCAGACCCCCAATGTCTGTGGTCTCGCGAGCGAACTCCTCGTACTCCCAGCCCATGTGATCAAAGTAGCCGGTGTACATTTCGTACAGCTCTTGGGCAAACAGCATAGCCTCCTGCCCACCGGCTCCGGCATTCACGCCGAATATAAGAGCCGGGTACGCTTCATCATCGGTGAGTGTGAGGAGTTCCCGCAGCAGCGTGTGTTCTTGCTTGGCCAACAGATCCGCATAGACTTTGTTCTCCTCCTGCATCAGTTCACGCATTTCCTCATCCTTCTCCAGCTCCAAGTCCCGCGCGCTTGTGATATTACGCTCTAGCACCCGCCGCTGCTCCAAGGCGGTGACCACTCCCTCCAACTGACCCAGGCGTTCGTACAACTTGCTGTTTCCGGCGGCATTCACCCGAAGGACGTAGTATTCCTGTCGAAGGGATTCCAGGTACGCTTGAAGCTTCTTGTTGTGCAAGCTGAGGGGATCAGTGCTGGCCCAGCGTCGCACAGCGGGGACTAAACGGATGCCTAATAGTTTTCGTACTAGCATAGCGGGGCACGTTAAAATGAAAATGTTGCAAACTAAAAATAATTAAATAACAACAATGTTATCGATAAGCTACCGAAAGAGTTGCCAGACGGCTGGTGAGTTAACGGACAGACTGCCATCTCGAACAGTCGTGCGTTGCCAGATGGCGTGCTGGTCTCATACATACAAGAGTGCATTGAAAAAACAAGAAAAATATGCCAGTTTTTAGCCGTTAAAGAAATATGTTCCAACACTAGGATTAGGTTAATCTCGATGGTGCAATAGACATTTATACGAACGTGATCTATTTGCGAAATGTCAGCTTATTCGGTTTGATGAACGTTTGTGCTTCGGGTGTGTGCATGTGCAAGTGTGTGTGTCTCTTCTGATTGAAGAAAAATGAACTGACGAAGAACAACAAAAACAACGGCGCACAAGTAGTAGCTGTGCGAGAAAGGCAGCAATTAAGTTTAATTAAGATATCCAATTGAATGTGAGAAGGCTGAGCTGCTGCCGCTACCCCCAAAAAGTGCATTTATCGAAGCAATCCCCAGTAAATAGGAAGCTGCAACAGCAAAAGTTGACGAAATGCCACCGCTGAAAACCTACCAGATACACCACGAATACAATGCGAACAACTTGCAGTGCAACGGCAATCCCAATCCGAACGCGAATGCAAATGCAAATGCGAATTCGAATCCCACCAACAGCGATGCCGATTTTTTTAACTCCACGGGATCTGGAGCTGCTGCTTCTGCGGCGGCGGCCACCCAACGCACAAATCTGCCCTCCTACTGCAACGCCCAGTATCCATTCAAGGTCCTATCCAATCTTAACCAGCTGCGCGAGCAGTCCCGCTTCTGCGATGTGGATATCGTGGCCGGCGGGGCGACACTCAGTGCTCACAGGGCAGTCCTGAGCGCGGCCAGTGCCTACTTTGAGGCCATGTTCCGCCCGGAGCTGGGCTTGAATGAGGTCAAGCAGAAGTCGGTGGTGCTGCACACCATCGATGGCGACATACTGCACATTCTGCTGGACTTTATCTACACGGGTCGCTGCGAAATCACGCAGGTAAGTCCCAAAATGTACTATATCCTGATGATTCCGCCACTTACAGCCCTCTCCATCGTTGCAGTCCAATGTCCAGGAGCTGCTCGCCGCCGCCGACATGCTGCAACTGAACGAGGTGGTGGACGGCTGTTGCGAGTTCCTCTGCCGCGAGCTGCACGCCTCCAATGCTCTGGGCATTTTACGCTTCGCGGAGGCGCACAACTGCGAGTCGTTGGCCAAGAGTGCACTGAACTTTGTCCACGCCAATTTTCCAGCGGTGAGTTAAATGCACTTAAAAGGTTTGCAACGGGTGTTTGACGTGGATTGTCCAAGATTTCAAATCATAGAGGAATTCCAATTGGATAATTATAGAATATCTTTTGGGTAATTAACGGCGTTTCTTTTTATTCTAATTGCCAATTGACTTCGGACTATTTAACAATTTATTTTAAGATAACAAAATATTTTCCAAAATATTTCATAAGTAATCTCTTTCTTTGTTGTTTCCGAAAATTGTCTCCTAGAAGTATGTTATAAAATATCATCAAAGAATGCTTTTTAATTAAATTAACGCACAGATTTACGAAAATCTAATTTAAACTCTTTTTATTCATATTTATCACTAATAAATCTATTAAGCTTTTTCTTAATTCATATTTACCTTTTATAAAGTTTTTCATAGTTATAAAATTAAAATATTAAAAAGAAAACGCACCCCTATTCATTACGGTATTTCTTGTGCCACAAGGACTTATCTCAGGTAGCGAAAAAAAACGACACTGTGATCTTAAAATTCCCAATTGGTTCAAGCCAAACTTTCTTGGGAAACTGATTGTTTGCGGATGTTTATTTACTCTGGTTTCTCTTCAATTGTCGAATAAATCTTTCGCCTTTTACTAAAGATTTCCGTGGAGAGGAACACTCTAATGAGTCTAAACTCTATTTTTGAAAGGGCCTGGCGACTATGTTGCTGGGCCAATATATAATAAATTACAAAACAACGAAATCACTTATTTTCCATTTACCTTTTACCACTAATAAACTTAACTTTCTGTGCTTTAAACAGATAACCTTGGAGGATGAGTTCCTGGAAACTCCCCAGACTCTGCTTTCACAGCTATTGAACTCTGAGCTGCTCCGTGTGGACTCCGAGTCCCAGGTATTCCAGGCGGCTCTGCGGTGGATCAAGCACGATGTAACGCAGCGTCGCTGCTACGTTTTCGATATCCTCTCGCACGTACGCATGGCACTGGTGCCTGTGAAGGTGATCGACAAGGCGCTTAAGGACGACTGCCGCGACATGTCCGTGAAGATAGCCCTGCGCTCGATTTGCCGGGACATTGCGTCCAAGCGTGGCCAGCTCGTGCCGCTGCGCGTCTGTCCTCGGCAACTGGCCAAGAAAAACATCTATATCATTGGCGGATCCCATAGGGACACGCCACGCACTTGGAACTCGGCCGATTGCATCTTCGAGACGGTGGCCAAGTTCGATATATTTCGACGAGAGTGGACCGAGACAGCTCCGATGGAGGTGGGAAGAATACTGCCCGGCGTGTCGGCCTTGAATGGCAAGATTTATGTGGTGGGTGGCGAGCGCGGCTCCCAGATTCTGGCCAATGGTGAGGTCTATGATCCGCAAAACGATGTCTGGCAACCGATTGCCCCAATGATTGTGCCCCGCTGCGAGTTTGGCCTCTGCACCATGGGCGGCAATCTGTTTGCCGTTGGCGGTTGGATCGGCGACGATATTGGCGGTTCAATGGAGTGCTATGATCCAGAGCAGGATCTCTGGAAATTGATTGGCAGCATGCCGCAGCCTCGGTTCAGCATGGGCGTGGTCAGCTTCGAGGGTCTGATCTACATTGTTGGTGGCTGTACCACAACGACGCGTCACCTACCGGATCTGATTAGGTATACACACTCTGCTCTCTGCTTTTAATTTGGTTTCATTATTCACCATATATTCATCCATTGCAGCTACAATCCCGTGACCAAAGAGTGGACTGAATTGGCCCGCATGCAAACGGCCCGTTGCCAAATGGGCGTTGCCGTCCTGGATCGCTACCTGTATGTGGTGGGCGGCAGCACTATTAGTCAAGACATTCTCAGCTCCGTGGAGCGATACAGCTTCGACGAAGACAAGTGGACCACAGTTTGTGCGTTAAACGTGCCGCGAGCCATTCCTGCAGTTGCCGCAGCTGATGGGCTTCTTTATGTGGCTGGCGGGGATCAGGTAAGGCATTAATTAGTCTATCGAAGCGCTGAAATAAACTATTAATATATTCGATTTATCTTTCAGCCGTGCGAAGTCAACTTTTACCGAGCACAAGTGACCATCAATGCTGTCGAATGCTATGATCCTCTGTCGGACACCTGGAAGAATTGCCCCGACCTGCCAGTTAGCCGCTCCGAGGCTGGGGCCGTGGTGGTCTAAGAAAATCTCTCTCGTCGTCTTAAGCATACCCACGCTAGTAGAAACACTCTTTAAACTTAGCTCTATGGCATTGTATACGTTACACATCACGAAATCTCTTCCCTTTTTTTCAAAAAAACAAAAGAAAAAAACTTGAATGTAGTGGTGGTCTCACGCCAAAGATAGGAAATCGCGTTGTTACGGTTGATGTTGTTTTGTGGAAGCACATAGCGCAGCTATTAACCAGTCGGTACCCACATGCTAATCTTAGATAGCCACAAGGGATTCACACAGCCTCCAGCCTCAGATTGTTCCGTAGTCGATGTTGTTCTCCCTTAAAAAAAGCGAAACCAAAACACCGAAATCTAAGGATTATCGTAATTGCTGAAAAATTATTTGAATCGAGTTTGTTTTGTTTTTACAATTTTATTTCTTTCCATTCATTTGTTAAATACGGAATAAAAACGAAGCGTGAACCACGTTTGAGGCGCCCTTAAGAAGAGCGTATTGTATGGATTTGAATGTACCAACAAAACCAAATACAAACAATCAAAAATAAACAAACTGTATTAAAAATAGGTGTATTATCGAAATAAATATAGACTTATTAACAACCATACTCTTTAAATGCATTTTATAAAGTTTATTGTGTGTGCACGTTGAAACAAACACGAGTTTTGAAGACATTGTTTTTTAAGGGGGTCTTTTACCTACCAGGCCGAAATTTTAGCCTATTTTCAGAAATTAATTGTGAGAAAACTGTAAAAGATTATGAGAAAAAATGTATTTTTTTTTCAACATCTTTAAACTTAACACAATTTAAAATTTGAAGTGTGTATAGCGAATAATTCTTTCTTTATATGGGGTCAAAGTGGGGTCATCAAAATTTTAGGGGCCATTTTTCTGGTATCATAACTACCCTTATACTTGCATGAAATGAGAAAAATCTATTTTATTTATTTTCAGTTTTACGTTGGCCATGCTTCTCCGAAAAAGATTTTTTTAATTCAAAATTGTTTTAAATATACATTTTGTTGTAAAAAGTTCAATTTTCAACCATGTTTTTTTTTACCTGTTGGAGGGTGTACAAATTTAACAAAAAATTAAAAAAAAAAATCGTACTCGGAGAAGCATAGAGAATTGTTTGATAAAGAAGTGGTGAAAAAATTGGTTCGATTCGATAAAAAGTACAGGTTGAAGTGATACCAGAAAGTTTAAAAAGGTGATTTTCGGGAAAACGCATTTAAAGATAGGAAAAATGGTCGAAACGTATGAAGGTGGCAATCTTTCGGTCTATGTTTACCCTTGAAGGAATGCGAATTTTATATGGCGTATTCCTCCTCTATATTTAAAAAAAAAATTTTAAAAATCGCTTTTTAAAAATTCCGTAAGACCTTACGGAATAAAGATCTGAACACACTGCTTTTAACTTGCATCTAGCAACTACCAACAGTCTGTAAAAGTTGTAAAATTTATTAATTAGTTGGGCCGAAATCCCGGCGGTACTGCAATACCGGGCCAACCCGCGACAGAGGTGGAGCAAGCTCCTAGCACTCCGTCTATTTCCAAAAATCAGTTTAACATTTGTTGTCCTCCAATGGAGGAACTATCAGATGTTAAGCTGATAAGAACAGATACTACACTTTGATCTTAGCCATAAGGCCGAGAAGCGATAACTGGAAACGGCAACACACCAGGCTCTCCATGCAGCAACTGCTAGAACCAGTTGGGAACTATAAGTGCGCACAAAAAGTATTTCGTGCAGCGCAGTAACAGACTGTAACCTACAGTTGTCTGCTTTCAGGGGTTGATGTTAAAGCCGCCGCAGCTGTTGTCAGCTTATAGGGGTTGCTGTTGTTTGAAACGAAATGTTGTTAACTGAGTTAAATTTAAACAAATGATAATAAAAATATATAAATATTTAAAGCAATATTTATTTTAATACATTCTCTTTACTTCATACCTCTAAAATACCTTTAAAGAAACTCCTAAAAAATACGATAACCGGAGCAGGCCTGATAATCTGTTGTTATATTGGTCTCTGGCCTGTTCTATTGACAACAGCTGATAAAACAGAAACATTCAACAGGCGACCATTTGCAATGCATTTTTTAACCATTCAGGGTTTTCCCTTTTTAAATATAAATGTATAAACTGAGAAGAATAATATTTATTTCTGTGATTTTAAATATTAAGAATACTTCAAGAGCATACAACACAACTAAGTAAATAAACCATTGAAAACTATTTTAAATATTTCGAATAAATCTACCCATATTACATTTAATATTTAACTTTTTTAAGCCTTAATCCCTATTGACTAAAATGTAATGTTTTTAAGTGTTATCACAGCAGATACGACAACAGTAGGCGATGGACGCCCTACAGCTATATGACATGCGCTGATGAAGTCTCTGTTATACCAAATGCATTCTGTAGTCAATGAATGAATATATTCGCAGAGAGGTCTGTGGACGAGTTCGCTTAGAGCTAGGCAGTTGCTGCTGCAGAGGCATAGAAAATGTATATTTTTTGCCAATACAAACATGGGTAAGCCAACAAAGTGCATCGCTAGTCGCTTACCACGGTCAGAGTCACTGGGCGGATTGTCGAAAATGTGCGCTTCAGTTGTTGATATTGGTAAAAGGGGTGTGTGCGAAAATAAGTCAAGACCGAAAGACTGTCTTAAGGTGATACCACTAAATTCTACGCATAGCTGAAGGACAGATAGTTTCGAAATGTGTAACCCGGAATAAGTATATTCGGAAAAGCTATAGTGGATTTTCCAAAAAATGCTCTACCCTTTGGCGGTTTCACGCTTTGATACATGCACAGCAAACAATTTTATTGTGTCTTACGAGTGACGAAAATCGGTTTACCAAGTGGACTCGTAAAAGACACCCTCAACGGTTAAACGATCAGTTCTTGAGTTATAGAAAAATTATACTTTCACTGCCACTGACTGACAAGACGACTGACTACTTTTACCTATCGCTAACTTACATATTTCTTTCTGTATCCTCAATAGAATGGAGTCCGACACTTTTGGCAATTTAAGCAACTGTATGGAAACTCTGGAAGAAGCAGACAATTAATAAAAGTATCTTAGATGTGCAGGAAACAATAACTCCAACTTGATGTTTTTAATAATCAATGGCTATCCCAAGTATATTTGGCCAGAGGAAACACAGTAATTTCAATAATTACGTATCAATATGTTTATTTGTGGGATTTCTGTTCCTGCTGGATCCTGCCAGCGGCGACTGGCTAATGGATTGTGGCAACTGTCACTGTAAATGGAACTCTGGCAAGAAGACGGCCGACTGCCGGAATTTAAGCCTCGGTGGCGTGCCCGATAACCTAAGTCCGGAGGTTCAGGTGCTAGACCTGTCGCTGAACCGCATCCTTTACTTGGAGGAGCTGGCATTTGCGACCACCCACCTGCAGAATCTCCACAAGCTTATCATACGCAACGGAACCTTGAAGACCATCAATCAGCTGAGTTTCAGCCAACTGCAGATACTAATTGAGCTTGACCTGTCGAATAATTTGCTCAAGGACCTGCTGCCCAATGTGTTTGATGCCTTGTCCAAGGTGCGGGCTATATTGCTCAATGGAAACCTCTTGCAAACCCTTCGCCGGGATGTCTTCCACAACCTCAAGTACCTACACAAGATAGAAATCATGCACAATCGCCTCATAAGCATTGATTCTCAGGCGTTCGTTGGCGTGCCGCTTCTATCCCAGATATACCTGGACAATAATGAGCTAAAGGTACTCAGAACGGAGAGTTTTCATAGCTTAAGTAAACTCAACACCTTGTCGCTTGTCGAGAATCCGTGGAACTGTACCTGTGAGCTCCAAATGTTCCGTGACTTCGTCATTAACATGAACCTGTACACGCCGCCCACCGCATGCCATTACCCGCTGCAGCTGCGCGGGATGCTGTGGATCGAGGATCAGCCGGAGGCCTTCGCCTGCAAGCCAAAGATTGTGTACCCCGCCCTGGGTACCGCTATCAACACATCCAAGGCGAACGTGACCCTCATATGCCGGGTGCTCGGAACTCCCAACACGGTCATTGCGTGGGACTTTAATAAGCAACTTTACGAATCTCGCTCCATGTCGGCGAAAAGTCTGCGACAGCAACGAGTACACATTGAAATAATGCGGGAGCAGAAGACGAATGATCATCAGTTTGGTCACGATGTATTTGTGTCTCGTCTCACCATCCTTGATGCGAAGAAGAGCGATGAGGGTGTCTATACTTGCCTGGCAGAGAATCCCGGAGGTAAGGATGCTGCCCACATAAACCTCATGGTGCAAAAGACACCTCAGCGGAGCGCCCTACTAGGCACTGACCTTTTTGTTATCATCAGCCTCATAGCTCTGGGCTTTCTGAGCACCTCGATCCTCCTGTCCGTGATCACTTACTTCACATACAAGCGCTTCAAGCCGCTTCATAGTAATGGACGTCACACGCACTTGCCACAACCAATAAGTGTTTCGGTGCAGCCACATTCCGGTGATGGTTCTAGTGGCGCCCTAAGCGTGGCTGTTGTCCAGGACAGAAAGGGTCTGTTGGATCCAACGAGCTGTACTGGTGCTGCATCTAGTAAAAATTACGTTTTATTTCAATCGCAAAATGGAAATGTCAGCGATTTAAATTTCGACGCTCGAAGAAACTATGCCGGCGTGCTATTAAATAGCAACTATCTGGAATACCTTGATAATCAGGTGGCTGATAACAGGCCAAGTCCTATTATTTCCAAGGATCAAACGCGCGTAGGAAGCGATGGTGCCACTCCTAAAAGCAAAGAGGGCAAAATGAATGGTATGTATTTATAAAAAATGATATATCTAAGATATAGTATCATGTCCCGGTTATGTCTATTCAGGGACTTAAGTGATATATAGATATGTATGTACATAATGTATATAATGATATATATTAACCAATATATTTTGTACATTTAATTATCTACCACATCTTTTTTTCAGACAAGCTCGATCCCAGATCCCCAGCCAATTGTTCTCATGCCAGCGATGCTCCAACTCAGCCTTCTACCGGCAGCACCAAGATTAAAAGGGAAATCAAAGAATTCCAACCGGACTTGCTGCCGTCAAATGAATCGTCTATTTCGATGGTCGAAAACGGCGATAAAGATCTGCCAGATCGAGAAGCAAAGCAATCTATGGATTATCCTCGCCGCAAGTACAACAGCAATGTGCAAAAGTACCTTAGGGAAAAGTATGGCAGTACCCGACTGACGGCTCTAAGCAAAGTGAGAAAGGACAGCGAAAATAGGCAGGAAGCGCAGTTAGGTGGCACTTCAAATTCTTCAATGTAGTCTGTACCTGGATTCAGCAGAAGAATCATCCCGCTCCTTGAGATACACCAGATGTAGATAGATGTGGACCTCGCCTTATTTCTTTTAGTAATTGATGTAATATTAAGAATATTTGAATGAATATTAATGTGTTTTGCATATAAATGAATAATTATAAAAATTCAAGATTAAGATGCCCATATAGGAAAACGAACAGGCCCAGAAAGGGGATATATATCACGGGATATATATTTCCAGCAATCCATTTACTTAAATGCAAACGAATAAAATGTTTTATTTAAAATTTAAAATAAAAGAATGAATATTGTGAAAATGAATAAATGAATGATTTGGTGTGCTATATAGGTGGGCTAGAAAGGCAGTTGAAGCTACTAAACAGGGTTAGTAATTGACAATTGTCTCCGGACGACCGCTAAAAGTTGCAGCGTTCCGCCAAATCCAGCTGATCGTCGAGGCTATGCAGCGGCAACGGCGTCTTCTGAAGCTCCTTTTCCGTTGAACGAGAACGCAAATGCGTTCGATTTTTGACACAGCCGAGTGGCGTTCGCTTCTGGGAGTTTAGCGGCGTAGAATTTGAAGTCGGTGTGCGAACGCCGCCCCTCGACGGCGACTCCTCCTCCTGGTCTACGTAGATCTTTGGCTTGCTGGCCCTCGCCGGCTTACGTGGGGGCACCCGCCGCTTGTGGCCCAAACGGACACGCTCCAAATGCTTGTTGGCCGGCATCGCTGTAGAAGAAGGATCTGCATTCGGCTCTGTGGCAGTGTCAGCAAACGAGGCCATGCTGCTGCCGCCAGCACTCAGATTGAGTGTCAGTGTCTCCAGGATTTGCTCCAGCATCTGCGCCTCCCGCGCTTCTTCATCCTCGTCGTCGCAGAACATTATTGGCGTACGATCAACGCCCACGCTGGGGGAGCGTGGATCGAAGTGCACCTGCGACGACGGCGCCGGAGGAGGCGGTGTCTGCACCAACTGAGCCTCGCACGGCATGGTGTCCTCTTCATCGTACGTCAGGGAGACGATCTCCAAGGAACTGTTATTATGGGTGCTCGGCGGCGTTCCAAAGCTGTCACAACTCTCATCAGGTTGAGGTGGAGCAGATGTCTGTGGAGGCGTAGCGATTGCCGTAAGAGTCGTCGGTGCTCTGGTGTCCACAAAGAGGTCGGCAAAAGTGTCGTCCAGGTTTAGTGACCGCACCTCGTCCAGCACCAGCGGCGTGCGATTCAGCTGCGGCGAGCGGGGATCGCTAAGAGAGAAACCCTTTAGCAGGCGCTTGCGCAGCTGCGAGAAGGCATTTTCACTGGCGGCCTGCTGCGGCATCTCAGACTCAAACGGCATCTGCGGCTCGGGCTGCAAAAACTACCGAAATACTGCTGTTAGCTCCCAAAGACCGTACAACTTGCACAACTTACGTTCAGAGGAGTGCGACATCCGTTCGGGGAGCGGGGATCGAGCAGAGCGTTGTTATGCTCGCGGTTCGGCGTGGTCATTTCCACATTCTCGGTCCTCTGACTGGCCAGGCGCAGTTTCTTGAGTGTCGGTGTGTCTGGCAGGTACTCGCCCTCCATTTTCGTTGGCTTGGCTCCCATTTTTAATTGTTTTCCGCGTTAGTGAGCGACTTTTCACAGACTATTTTGGGGCGAAAAATGCTCGTTGCCGCGCGTTTGTTTTGAAATGGCGTCGCATGCAGTGGCCAGACGTTTTGAAACGAAATATCTTGATAACGTTTTACATCTGGGCACACTAAGTCTGGCAAAGTCTGGCAACGCTGGTCGATTCTGCGGTCGTGAGCATTCACCCGGAAACGAAAAATATCGATATATTGATATTTACAACCCTAATTTTAAGAGTCGGATTGTGTTTTTTCTGGAATTAAAATGTCAAAATAGACAAAATAGCGCACCGGAAGATTTTTAAAAAGAATGTAAGTGTAAACGAATAAGGAAAGTCTGGAAAAAGACTGAAAATTCTTTCCAAAAGTGAAACTCGAATGTGTGTCTTTGTAAGCGAGCATAACTTGGCCACTGTGTACTTTATAGTAAATGAAAGCTTGAGAAATAACAATAAAACTAAAACCACAAGGTGAAATTTTCCACCAAAAAAGTTTGTTTTACGGGTTTTACGCAGTAGTTGTATTTAATATCTAAATGTGCGAGTGTGTATGTGTGGGCGCCGCAAGCAGCAGTTCCATGTGTATGTGTCTTTTTTTTAATATGGCCGTCTCCTTTCCACATACAGTTGCGTCTTGGCTGTGCCGACATTTTTATTTGTTTTAACGAATTGCGAATTAAACGGGAAAATTAGTTTCTGGGTCTGCATTGATTTCATGTGGGCTTCGCCCAGCCTTTGGGGCCACCTTAATGTAGGTTAGTGCGCTGAAATGCGCTTTATGTTTGCTCTATTGTTTTATTTGCCAATTGTAGCGCAAAAAGTAAACAAATTGTATACACACACTATCTCCAGAGCGCATGTCGTGTAGACTTTCTCTCTTGCTCCGAATCGCGAGTGCGGCATGCGCTCTGTGTATGTATCTGTGTGTATAGGTGTGACTGAAAACAACAAAATTTCATTCATTGCTCATTTCCGAGAACTAACTACACACGCTGCTCGCTGCGTCGCCGCCATCTGCAATCACGCCTCTGTGTGCGTATACATAGTATGCATATGCGGATGCAAGCAACCCGCCGCAATTGTGCAACATGTTTATAGTTTGCACGGCAGCTGCCCTGCATCCGACTGGGCGTGGCATACGCGAGGTCAGGTGCAAATATCTTCTCGGCCTCCTCACCCCCCTACAACGTCTTGATAAGTAACCATGCCAAGTCCCGTAACTTCAGCGTAATGCTTCTTCTTGCCCACTTCCAGTCGCATTCCAGAGTTCAACATTCTGGCTGTTCTCTGCGTTTGATTGCCGTCGTTGGCCGCGTTTTTCACACATTCCACGGGCAGTCTTGACACTCTCACACAGACGCACGGCTGCCAAACACTTGTGTAAAGTTTTCGCATACTATTGATTTCAATCAACTTGCGGGGCTGCCGCTCTCTCTCATATGCTCATTTGTCAATTAAGCACCGCGTCCGTTTGTCGGCACATAACCAATTTACAAGCGAATGTCTGTGCGGGCTGCTGCATCCGTGTGGGTATTCATTTCCTGTTTATATTATTGCGGCACCCCGCCCGTCATCTCCATCCAGCCCCTCCTCATGCATGGCGTCTTTCTTTTCACATCCAACTTGCCTGTCTGCTGCCGCAGAGCGGAGACTCGAACCTCAGCCGGTTCTTTCCTCCTATCTCTTTTCCTCAGTGGCACCTCTTTTCACCAGAGTGTTGTGACTACCAGACACTGCACAGTGGTTTGACCTTAAAGAAAAAACTTTATTTTGCAAGTTGTTTTTATTAATATAAAAATAATAGGCATTGATCATATGTAAAGTATATTTAACGTAAATAATGAAACTGTGTACAACTGTTTGATAATGAAGTTAGCAACGGTACCGCAGGTTCATCATACAAAATCAATTTCTGCCTGCTTTCGCTCTTATATTCTGATCGCGATCATCCACTAATTTCGATTTCACTGCATTTCACTTTTCGCAACCACTGTGCCGTCGGGCTTCTGACCGCTGCTTAGAAACGACGCGGAATTGGAACACGAGTACCACGCTCTCCACTCTCGTTCCCAATTCCCAGCCTGATCCGGCTGTCACTGATGTTGTTGTTGTTGTCGGTAGCGGCAGCGGTGAGTTGAGTAGTACAGTACGTGCCACTTCCTTTACATTCAGAAAAATAAAAATTGCTCACACAAACACATACAGATACAGGCACATCGAAAGCATACATAAAGACAAACAGACAGTGTATACTTTAGGAATGGGGGAATGTTGGGGAGCGGGTGGTGGAGTGCGACGGTTTGCTTGGCGTCTGCGCCCTGTGCTGAGTTGTGGCTTTTATGCTGCTTGTGGCCTCTCATATTGTTCTTGTACAGTTGCAAAGATACTCACCGTTCACACACGCACGCATACGAACAAATCTAGTCAAAACATTGAAAACGAGTTTGATGATTCGCCTGATGTGGCAACACTGCACATCCCCCCGCCTGCGCCATAGACGCGGATTCCACAAATCGCCTGCTTGTTAGAAAAAAATACCGCCGCGCGTTGTTGTTGATTTTACGTAAGAAGGCCGTCGAACTTAGCATAGAAATGGCCGAGGGAGAAAGAGCGAGAGAGAGACTACACTACGCAAGTGAAATGCTCGGGGGAGAGAGAGAGAGTGTCTGAGTGTGTGCTTCTAATGATTACCGTTACAATTTGCATGTTGTCTAGTCAGACGTCTCGCGACCCAGACTGAGCGACCCAGCAGCAATTGGCAAAAAATTCTTTGGCGTGACCTTTTATCTTCGCTGGACGGGGTGTGTTTGTGTTGTGATTTGAAATGATTGTGTGCTTATAAAAGATGAGACTAAATAAGTTTTTTATTTATTGATTTTTTGAAAGAAGTGCTTTTGAGTTGATTCTAAAAGGGAGACGTGAGTCGCAGTGGCGATGAAGAGATTATGTACCTTAAAAAAAACATGTAAATATTCGTGGCGTTTCATCATAATTGGACCTTCCTCTCGTCGTAAAAAAGGGTACAACTTAAATCACTAGTCCGGTAAGGGACAAGTCTGCTTTAAATTCTATACATTTTATATAACTAGTATGATATATTACCCCGATTTTGATTAGAAATTATTTTACGAACTTCAGATTTTCCGTCAAATTATAAATTGTATAACAAACTACAAAAATTGAAATTCAAAAAATATAATAAAATACCGGTGTAAATAATAAAACATCGCTTAAGGTTCCTAAGGCCCATTGCTAATTTTTCGACCTCAGCTGTGCACTTGCCAGGCCCAAGTTGCATGCCATGCTATTCTGTGTCGGTTCTGTGGTTCAATGTCCTAACCGCACACAACAAGTGCAACAATTGTAGCATCAAAAACAGCAACAGAACAACACCGCAAAAAGGGGAAGAAGTTGGCGAAGAAGCGGAGAACTGGATAGGGTAATGCAATGCAATGTACAAGTGCAAAAGCGTAGCGACAAAGATGGCAACGGAATGGGGGCAGTCCTAGGGTAATCCATTAACATTTTGCCCATCCCCTTGGTCTCCGGGTTCCTGTGTGTTGTGTTTTTCTTGTACAGTTGAACCTGTGACATTCGAGTGTTGAATGCAAACCAAACCGATTGAATGGGAAAACTCGCTTTAATCAAATAGATTTTTTTTTTTAATTTTGCACCATTTGTGTTGTGCCTTAACCCAAAAAGCGTTGTGCCAGGTTGCTGTTGCGCTGTATCGTTTGTGACGTCAAGTCAGCGAGGAACAGTGTCGACGGCCCACTTTACGGACGGACCGCCCCACCGGAAACGAGTAGTTGTAGTTTTCATACATACATACATATGTACATATATGAATGTATATGCAGTCGAACTTCCGTAACTAAAAGTGTGACATGCCAACTAAGATTAAGCTTATTTGCTTGCAGATTTTTCGTTTGTTTATTTTTAGATGAATTTGATTTAAAAAAAGTAGTGTTTTATTGGAATTGTGAGGATTTGTATCGAATTTTTAAAACTATTTTTAATGGGGATACTTCTACTGGCTTCTCTGAGACATTGTAGCATAATCTCCTTACCCCAGAAAATTATAATTTTAGTTTTAGTTATAAAAAATATAATGTAAAGTAAATGTGTCTTCAAAAGACCTTGATCTCTAAAATAGCAATTTTAGTTTTTTCAATAATGAATTTTTATTCAATACTTTTCAAAACAATGAACTAAAAATGCAACTTTTATAAAAACCGATATCGAACGGGTCTGGCAACTTTGTCATTTAGTCATTCTTTGCTGGTGGTTTTATTTTTGGCGCGCTTCCCGATCGAGTGGCAAAAGGCAATGAAGAAATTTCCCGAATGGAATGGAATGTTGTTTACGTGCGCGCCTGCGCATCGTCAACCTTCGGCTAGTTCCATGAAATCTGCAACTTTGTCGCCTGAACTCGTCTGGACTCCATCCTGTTCGTCCCGTTTGGCCGGCTACCTGCCCCACTCTCGTGCCCCTTGAGCCACGCCCCTGTCCTAGTGGTTCCTACCGCCGCCCTGCGTCGCTTCTTGTTTGTGTGCTTTCGCTCCGCCAAACTCGAAACTTGGTGGCGCGGCGTCGGCGGCGGCGTGTCAATAACATGTTGAATCGTGCGAAATTTTCTGGCAGCACCAAAACAAAAACAAAACTATACACAGTACAAGAGCTCTCCAAAACCCGCCGCATTGTTATTGTGCCGCATTTTTCCATCTCCTTCGTGAGAGACTGGACTGAGGGACATGGTGAGCGAGAGAGCAAAACCACTCTTGCAACTTGCAACTCTTTCAACTTTGGCGAATTCCGATTAGCAGTTCGAGAGTGAGCGGGAGAGTGGCACTCTGCTCTCTCCAGAAACCTCCCTGTATATAAGAAATGAGTAGCTGAGAACATGTTTCCCATTTCCAGCGTACACGACGGATCGACTTCGTTCGCTCATCGCGTTTATGTTCCGTCGTGCTCAGAGAGCATTTGTCTCTCTCGCGGTGCGGTTGTGTATTTTAATGTGCGCGGCAAATTTTGTCGGCGTTTTGCACTGATGTCCAAATTTAGTGCAAACAATTGGTAATTTGTCCAGTCAAACGATGATCGGTGTGTTGTAATAAAAAAATTTATGAAAAGTGTCTTTGTCTAGTGGTCGAAAAGGAGTGGTGACCGCCTACACGCGTTCTTTTCCATACCCCCATCTTTCGTGTGCCTGAGTGTGCGTGTGTGTGTGTGTGATGTGAACTATTTGGGCTGTGGTCTTATTTTATTGATTCGCTCACAACGCCGCATAAAGTTTTTTTTTGCTAAATATATATTTTAAACAAATTTTTCCTGCTTGGCCGCTGTGTTTCCGCACCTCCTCTGGTTTGTAGCTTGTGCAAAATTCTTAGAATTCTTGACAACATTCCCGCGCACACAAATATACCAAGTGATGCCTACACATATACACATCGACGCGACGGAAAAAAGGTATCCCCTTCTCACCGTTGTACGTAGAAGTGCGAGAGAGAGAGAGAGCGTTTGGGTGTGTGTGTGGAGTGTGTGAAAGCGACCGAGGACTTAAACTCTCATACACAACACACCTCAAATGGTTGTTGTCTCGGATAAATGTGCTCTCACGCCTTTTTCGGTCGGCCTCTCAGTCACGGAACTTGTAGGACTTGTTTTTTGTGCGCTTTTTGCAGACGCGAAACATAAAAACCGGTACATTTTTTGAAATTGCAATCCGAAGAGATAGAGAGAGCGAGAAGAGTTGAGTTAGCATAAACTGTTTCTCCTGTGTTGGAATTTTACTTTAACCATATTTTTCACACACTGCTTTTCTTACAGTTTTCTAAACACACACATACACACACGAAAAGAGCCAACGAACTCGTGCAGCGACGCCCAAGAATGAAACAGAGCAAAGCAACATGAAAAATACAACAACGAAATTGTAAACGAAGAAGAGCAGAGGCGCAAAAGCCACTACAGTATTTTATTAGCGGGTGTTGTTGTCATGTATGTATGCACATTTTGTTTTTCATATTAATGTAGTTGGTCTAATGTTGGTAGAATTATTGCGATGCTTGTATCTTATGTTGTTGGTTGCACAACCATTGGAACAGTTTTTATTCGGCCTGTTGAACGACGGTCTTCGGACTTTCTTCGATTGTTTTTCGCAAAAATGTAGAAACGATGAAGTGCCTCCGATTGATCTTGACCTACACGCCGACAAGTTCAGCCCAGTTTATATGGCTATTCAACTTGTATTTCATTTCGCGCATTTCTTCTCCCTCTCGTACACCAGCACATCACATGTCTGTATATAAATTTGTATATAAGAGCTACAGAGTGGTGGCGGATTTAATTTTTATAACGGAAATTTGAATAAGCTGCTGCCGCTCTTAAAAGAGTGAGCGAGACGAAAGAAGTGCATCAATTGTTAACTGTAAAAGCATTCGCACTTGTATGTGAATACTTGCATATCCCCCACACCCATGCATTCTAAATAACTGCTTTGCGCGCTCTCTCTCTCTCATTTATTCCGATCCTCCAGTTTGTCGGCGCCTTATCGCATATAATGCCAAAGATTCAAAAACAAATTTTCGCGACAAATTGTTAATGCCTGGCGCCAATGTGATGTTTACCTTTTTGCAATTTATTTGTACATAATTGTTGGGAGCAATGCCATTCTGTTGTGGCGTTGCCGCTGACATTTTTTATGCCCTTGCAGTGGGTGTATACTATTTAATAGAGCGCTTAGGTATCATATGCCTGTTCATCTGTTCCTATTTCTTACAAATTTGGTATTGTCTTACAAAATTACAAATCCCTACAAACCTACATTTTTAAAAATATTAACAAAAATTAAAAACATTTCGTTTTTATGTTAATGCATGAATACTGCAAGGGTACAAAAAGCTCGGCGACCCGAAGTTAAATATTTTCCGTTGTTTTGTATTATTGAAATGTGATTACTGCCTATCTGTCGCGTAGAAATGTACGAAAAATAGCTTCATTCATTCGCACTGTCACCACAATTCATGTCAACTTAAGCTCGTGTGTTTGTGAATATTATCGCGACGCTCCCGCATCATCACCATCAACAGCATTATGGTCGTTGTCATGATCACATTATCATCATCATGTTGTAATTGTTCTCGCCGTCTCGTCGCATATTTGTTGTGTTTTTTTTTTTGTATTGTTATATTTATGTATATTTATTTACTGTGTCGATGTCCGTAGCCGTGAGAACGTAGAAAAACACTCAATCCGAACCAGAGTCTCATCGAAGAAGATGTGGAAGCTTCATCAGTCAAAACGTAGGAGAATTGTGTCCTTCTTCAAAGTGGTTGTGAAATGTTTGCCTTTTTATGCCTTTTCATATCACAGCCAGCTTTGAGGAGCGACGCGATGCTCAAGACAACAAAAGCAACAAAATCGTAAGCTTATGCGAAATTCTACTCTTAATTTTTAAAAATAAATAAATAAAACTAAAGTAATAAATCAAATTGCATATGAAAAAGAGAGAGCAAATAATTTATTTTACATCACTACATAACACATTAATATCAAAATTATAAAAATTCTTCAAATCCCGCAGTCAACAAGTATCCTAAATCCTTAACAATCAAAATCTATATGAAAATTGGCGCATTCATGCTGGGCTCTCAAAGTGGTTGTGAAATGCATTAACGCTTTGCCGGCATATCACAGCCAGCTTTGATGAGCTTAGCGTAATGTATCGTACATCAATCATAATACATCATTCACTAGCGCAACAACAACAACATATCCGTCATTTGTACAAGCCGCCAGCCAGCCCCTTAAAATTTGTAATGGAATGCAATCGTGATGGGAAGACATATGGACAGAGATCTAAATTTGCTATAATTGGAAGTGAAAACATATTTGGAGCTGGAATGGTTTCGGACACCATTCATTTTTAAAAATAATCGAATACCATACGATGTTGCTTATCTAAGCCTCATCAAGTGGTTGTGATATGGATACCCAACGCATATCACAGCCAGCTTTGATGAGCTAGGATAATCAACGGGAGACAACATAAATTGAGAATTCGACAAAAAGAGAGAAACAAAAAGTGAATTGGTTTAGAAACTAAAATAAAAAATAAAGAACTAAAAACCCCATGTAACATAATGGTTCATATATAGTACATACTTATAGTACACACAATTTCAAACAAATTTATTTGTTCCTATACGTACATGTATATTTATGATTTTATGCCGTTTTGGTTTTTATATCCTTTTGTTAAGTACACAGTTATAGAGTTACCGCCTGATATATAGTGCTTAACCAGCCACTAATGCAGTTTTATCTTTCTCACAGATACAACACATCCTTCCTAACTCCACGTTTACGTTCCACACAAGCAGCAATTCCAAAGAGATCTTGACGACGCCTTCGGAGCGGACCACAACGAATATTTTTTAATTTTTTTTTTTGTGATAGTCAATAGTTTTAAGCTTTTAAAAATAACCAAAACATTGCAACCAAAAAAGGAAAAATCCAAACAGAAGAAATCGCTACCAATTACACCAATGCATTCCAAAATGGGTGGAGGAAAAATGCTAACTGCCACCCTGCTCTTGGTCATCGGATGTCTAGAATATCCGGTGTACATTGAGGCCTGCTCCAGCCGTACAGTGCCCAAGCCACGACCATCGATCTCGTCTTCGTCCATGTCTGGTACTGCCTTGCCTCCCACTCAGGCGCCGGTCACCAGCACTACCATGCGCACTACGACGACCACAACAACGCCCCGGCCCAATATCACATTCCCAACTTACAAATGCCCGGAAACCTTTGATGCTTGGTACTGTTTGAATGATGCCCACTGCTTTGCCGTAAAGATCGCCGATCTGCCTGTGTATAGCTGCGAGTGCGCCACCGGATTTATGGGCCAGAGGTGCGAGTATAAGGAAATTGACAACACATACCTGCCCAAGCGCCCGCGTCCGATGTTGGAAAAGGCGAGCATCGCGAGCGGTGCCATGTGCGCCCTGGTCTTTATGTTGTTTGTCTGCCTGGCCTTTTATTTGCGCTTCGAGCAGCGGGCTGCCAAGAAGGCCTACGAGCTGGAACAGGAAGAAGAGCAGGAAGACGAGAATTGCGAGTGCTGTCGCAATCAGTGTTGTCCGGCTGGGGATGAGCCTCCGCTCATTCTGGAGCAGCGTAAGCTACCCTATCACATGCGGCTGGAGCACGCTCTGGTGTCCTTCGCCATTCGGCGCAGCAATAAGCTGTGAATAAACGGAATAGACGGGGACTCCCCAGCTATAATATGCCTTGCCACTCTAATGGAAAACTAAACTGATGCATGCCACGAATTTGTATTATGCTATTGCCTGTAGTTTTTTAATTCCAAAATGTGCATTAGTAACTAAGTACATCATTCAAAAACTGACTACTGGCCTCCTGTCCAGAGATTATACACAGACCGAAAGTTTGCACAGGCACTCAAGGAATGTGGTTCAATCCAGCCTTTTATTCTCGAATCAAACTATGTATTTTTTGTACACCCTATGCTAGCTATTTATTATCGCTAACTGATAAATGCGTATCACACACAACACAACGCGAAACACGCGCCAAGTATTATTTATTGCGAGAGATTTACGATAAATTATATAAATTTTGCTAAATAAATATAAGAAAATGCACGATGCAAAATACATGCGTTAATTATTGTCGAGGAAGTGACTAAGCCTTCTTTCCGATCAATTTTATATAAATTCCTATGGAGGTAGTCTGCAATATCAATTATGTCTGACACATTGTTCGGATATATTTACTACCTCGAAGTTGGCAAATAGGAACTGATTTTTGATCGTTTTATCTGGACAGAAAGAATTAGTCTCAAAAGTCAAATATGGAGAACAGTTTTTGGAATATATTTTGGATTAAAACAGAATGACTCGATTTATAGAATTTTATTTGAGGTTTACATGACTAACACTGTTTAAGCAATATAGTTTTATGTGCTTTTTATCTTTTTACGACCTAGCATAGTAGACTTATTACGATTGAGAAGCCTAACAATTGTCAATCAAATGGGAATTTTGTTGATGGGGGATTTTAAACAGAGAACAGGGTTTGACGACAGGTTGACACGCGCTCCGCTCGGTTTTATAGTGGGTTTTCCCAGTCATTAATGATGGATGACCAAAGTATTTACTTGCTTTTTATGGGATCTATAAATTAAATGTACTCAAACATTTTGCGATTAGATTAACACCATTGACCGTATGCGGAAATGTATAGGTCAGGGAAATTTATTTTAGATGATTTATTTAGTATATGTACAGCATTCGAAAATTAAGGTCCAGATTCTCCCAATTAGAACTGGTGCGATATATTTACGCATTTCTGATATAGCGCCTTCATGGGTCCGTAGCTTGACAGAACCAACGATGTGAGAGTTAGGCATTTCATTAGGATTTGGAAGTCCGTTTCACTGCGGCTCTTAAAGTAGCCCGTCTGGTAGCCGTAATACTGGGTCACCAGAGCGATCACGAAGCAAGCGAAGCCCAGGAAATTGTGGAATGTTTTGTTAAGCAATGGGGTAATCAGCTTTTTTATACGCTGCGAAAACAGTGCCGATAATCCGGAGGACATGGCCAGTATGCAGAGTATAAAGGCGGTCATCCCTGTAAAATAAAAAAAACGAATTGATTACTTCGGGCTTGAGAAAATCTAGACGGTATCTCATGCAATAGTTTAAGGCTTATCATAGGTTTCATTAAATTTTTTAAAAATTCATATACTAGAAACATTTAGACCGAGTTTAGTTTTATCAAATACAATTTTTGATGTGCAAAAAAGCGTGTTTAATGTGAGGGCAGGGTATTAACATTTCCACACGCTCGATTTTATAGGTGTTATTTATTATTCATTTGTCAGACCTCGAGTTGGGGATCCACATCAGATTTTGTAAATGACAGGCTACAACAGATAAAAAAAAAAACATTGAGAAAACATCTGGGAAGTGCACTTGAAATTATGCACTCATAAAGTAAATATAAATTAGGTACAAAATTTAATTTGATGTTGCTTAGAACAAAAATAAACTGATTGAGATATAATTGTCTCAAATTATATGAAAATACGTTGAAAACTGGCAAAGTTTTAATTTTTCTTTATAATACCCTGCAAGGGTATAAAAAAACTTGTTTAATCGATTTACTAAAACTGATCGATTTGGCGGGTGATACATGCACTTGTTACTTTACGAGTGTTTAAAATTGTTAGAAAAACTTAAAAGAGATCTTCTTACTTTTTGTTTAGTTTTTATATGAATATGTAAAACCTTTTTTTAAATTGCAGTAATTAATATAATTTGATTTTTGTTGACTAATTAATGCAAGCACACTCCATTCATACAATTTTTCAGAGTGTAATTTTAATCAGTGTTTTCTCTAGCAATCTGTCGCTTTGTCTCCCTACTTACCCAGCTTTCCATGAGTCGATTGAAGCAAAAATCCCTTCTGTATCATTTTGATGAGGGCACCAGCTGCCCCACAGCCTCCGCCCAGTGTTAGGAGCACCCAATGGATGGTCGTTTTCGTTTGCCGCTTGTATCCGTTAGTCAGGACATTGCCACCGTAATGGATCATCACGCCCTCGGCCATGAAGAACGAAAACTGCGAGGAACAAGGGCTTGATTTAAATACCCGATCCGGAGGCGGTGACTACTAAGTATTTACCCCAATGGTGACCAGCCAAGCGTGCAGGCCCGTGCCGGCCAGTCCGGTTCGCAGGGTCAAATATGACATGTAGATGGTGACGAATCCAATGCACATCTGGTTGAGAACGTTCAGGAAGTACTCCAATCTCTGCAGACGATCCTGGGCCTCATGGCCCTTGGATGACACTGTGCTGTGGGACATTTTCGAGTAGCGTCGCGGGGATTGAACAAGTACGAATGAGGGCTGTCGATGTGACTCCGTCCGGATTGTGCTGCCGTAGTCGACGGCTCTCTGCGTTCTACTGACGACTGCCTGCTGCTGACTCTCGGACATTGTAGTTTCTGTTTTCGGAACACTAACTTTATCAGCGCTTTGGAATAATGTTATTTTCGTGTTAACATTTGTACAATTGGCGACTGATAATACCGCCTGCCTTTTCACAGACAAATTGGCGCAAACTATTTATTGTAGCTCCGAATACGATGGCAATTAAATGGTAAATGTGTCGACTAATACGCCCATTGAACTTTGTCTGTCCGCCGATGCCTTAAATTATCGTCTGCTCCGAACAAAACAAAAGGTATACTGCCGAGGCTTTCAGCATTCGCTTCTGACCGCAAAAATTACTTGGCTCTATTCATATCGCTTTTCCTCTGGGGAAGCTAATAAAGTGCGAGTGATATAAAAAATAAACCGCAGATGGGACCTTCAAAAATGGTCGTATATTTTCTTTTTTTAATTTGCGATAGCGCGCCACAGTTTCATCTATTTGCAATTATCAACACTAAATATAACGACTTTTCCGTATGCAACAGTGCTGGTAACTTAGAGATTTTAATTATATCTATGATATTATGTCGCAGAAAATTTTCGGATTTTAAAAAATAATAACAGCTAATTTGATGAGTTTTTGTGGCTATTTGTTATATTTGTTTGTTTGGCAAAAACATTATTTTACGATATTTTTACTTGGAACTACTATTAAATTTGCAAGTAAAGGACACACACTCTCGTGTTTCCAAATTGTTTGATAATAATTATTATAAACGTTATTATAAGTGTTATAATTTTAGGATCCTTGTTGTCACAATGTTAATGTTTCGCCAAGTTTTTGGGTTACTGAATACTTTAGTCTACATCGCTTTTCTTATGTATCCTACTCTTTTATGCATTTCTATATTTTTATTATAAATTAATAATATAAAATAATGAGAAAAATAAAAATAAAGGCTTACTCTTTATTATAAAGATTGCCTTATCAAGTGCTTCCCGCATAGTGTTCCTTGAGCATGCCGACAGCGCACGAAGTTTGCCGACACTGATCGATGCTGCCCGAAACTGACCGTAAGCTGTGTTAATGCTGTTGTTTCGATTATGAATACCCTATAATTCTGTTTAAAAAATTACGGTCATGGCATTTTTTAGGCAACCGCCAAAAAGTAGGCAATGCTTAGGCGGATATCCAAATTATTACCATTGTCTTTCTACGCACAGTGGTGGCGCCCATAGGCCATAAATCAAAAATTTAAGTCAAAATATTTAGGTAAAAAGTAACCAAATTAGCTGTTAAATGTCCAACCTTTTCCAGTCCAAACCGGTTTTCGCTGGAAATCTAACGGTTCCTGCTAAAAATAGCTTTCAAAGTAGTGAACAACTGTTCTTTTGCAAGGCAAAAAATGCATGCGTGCTTATTTTGTCATTCAAAGCCAAACTTCAAAGAGTCCAAACGTCAAGATTAGTGAACCGATTTGATTCATTTAAAATGGAATTTAAAGCTGAAGGTATTTACTTTAAATCCATTTAGTAATAATAAACTAATATGTTAAATCGTTTTTGTGAAATTAATGTTGTAAAAACCATGTTTTTTGTTCATTTTGTGTGCGTCTCTTTCATGTTTACATAAACTTTTAGTTGTGACCCCCTCGCTCCCCCCAATGTGAGTATTATCAATGTATTAAGCAATGTTTTTAGATAATGAAAATGTTAAGTGTAGCTGCAAATAGTTGCAAATGTGCCTGTAATCTTCAATATACTAACACCGCCTTTATATTTTTAATGGTTAAAATCGCGACTCGAGTTGCTGCTTTTCCTTTGTTTTTGTGATGTTGCTTTTGTTTTCTTCATTTGTGATTGTGTTTGTGTTTTTATACACTTTTGCATATCTTTTTTTTTTTTTAATTTGTATCTTTTGTTATTTTTATAGGCGATTCTTATAACTGTGTGTTTTCACGCAGACATATATTTCATATTTGGTGCTCCGAAAAGGGCACAAATTTTGAAAAAACTCAGAAAGTGATTAATTTAATAGATCTTGGCATTACAAACAATGATTGTACAGCCGATTCAAATGAACTTAAGAAATGCATTGGTTACATATGTAAGAAAATAATTGAGTTCATGGGTAAATACAGGCGTAATAAGAGTTTTTTTGAAAAATATCAATCGAATTGGCTGAACACCAAAGAAAATGTTATTGTGAAACCAGCTTGTTTCTCTAAAGAAATTGTTAAGAGTGCTGATCGTGGGCGACCGAAAAATGATTTTGCAGAATGTTCAAAGAGAACAAAGCGTCGACGAATAGCGAATCTTGCAAAACTTGATGAAACTGCCGCTTCAGTTTTGCGATCTTCTAATCCCCGACCGCAAACTGTGCATTCAATACCTAATGTTGAAGAAGTTTTATCCTTATTTGTTGAAACCAATTTAACAAAACACCAATATCTTTTGATCCGAGCGTTTATTAACTCAAAGGCCGATTTTGATTTTCTACCTAGCTACGAAAAGATTCTATTAGCTAAAACTCAAAGCTATCCAAAGGATATTAAAATAAGTGAATCTAAGGCTGAAGTTGAGCTTCAAAGTTTGCTTAATCATACCGCAACACGAATATTGCAGCTTCAGAAAGAAGTTGTTCAACAAATCGAAGATGATTCGGTGAAGAACCTCCTTTTAATAGGAAAGTGGGGATTTGATGGTAGCACTGGTCATGCCGAATACAAGCAAAAAGTTTCCGAAAAAGAACTGGCAGACTATAATATGTTTGTAACATCGTACGTGCCTCTCAGACTAATAACAAAGTCCAGTAAACCATTGATAATTTGGAAAAATCCTCGACCATCATCGACTCGGTATTGTCGACCTATTAGATACCAATTTCTAAAAGAAACTTCGGAACTTTCCATTGGCGAAGAGGAATATTTTCAAAACAAAATTGACCAGCTTGATAAAACTATATTTGATATTGGAGGCCGGGAAATAGAAGTTGAACATTCATTGCAACTCACCATGGTTGATGGCAAAATATGCAGTGCTTTAAGCGAAACCTCATCCGCAAAATGTTATATATGTGAAGCAAACCCAACTGAAATGAACAATTTAGAAGAATGCCTTCTCAGAACAGTTTATGAGGAACGCTTTGAATTTGGCCTGTCTCCATTACACGCTTATATACGATTTTTTGAATATTTCATCCACATATCATATAGATTAGAATTAAAAGTTTGGCAAATACGTTCCACCGAAGCAAAAACCATATTTTTAAAACGTAAAACTTTTATTCAATCTGAATTTTGGGCAAGAATGGGCTTAATTGTAGACAAACCGAAAGCTGGAGGGAGCGGAACATCCAACGATGGGAATACCGCCAGAAAATTCTTTGAAAATCCGGATATGTCTGCGGATATAACAGGCCTTGACAAGAATTTACTAATTAGATGCTCAACTATATTGCAAGCAATATCATCGGGGTACAATATAAATGCAGAGAAATTTGGAGTTTATGCCATAGAAACCGCAAAACTTTTAATTAATAAATATCCATGGTACTACCTCTCTGCATCAGTACATAAAATATTAATTCATGGACCTGCTATAATAAGAACTTGTTTAGTACCCATTGGAGAGCTTTCCGAAGAAGCTGCTGAAGCTAGAAATAAAGATATTAAATCGTTTAGACGTAAGCATACAAGAAAAATATCCCGCGTTTTAACGAACACCGATTTATTTAATAGGCTACTTTTAAGTTCCGATCCTTTTATTTCGGGTCAAAGGAAACTTCCTTGTAAACAAAAGTCTAAACTCCTTAAATCAGTAATTGAGTTACTTGATGAAAACATTGAATAATTTTTCTTCTAACTTTTTTGTACAATTATAAAACTTTTATTGTTAAGTATTGTAATAAAAACAAATGTATGTATAATAAATTTATTTTCGTTTATTACTGATTTGACTACTAAAAGTATTCTAAGGCGCTCTCCTTATATAAGCGCAACCTTATGGCACTCATTTATAGGGCAGCTATGGTCCGATTTTGATCAAATTAAAACAAGAATTCTAGAATAATACAAAATGGCCATGCCTCAAATTCTATGAAAATATGTTGAGAACTGGATACTCTATAATTGTTTCCCTAAAAATTTTCCAATCGTTCCTATGGGAGCTATATGATATAGTCGTCCGATTTGAATAATTTTTACACAATATTTTTAATATATTTTTCTAGATTTACTGTAAAAATTTCATAGCGATATCTCCACAAGAAGTATTTATGGCCGCCGCTCCATACAAGCCCGACCACTGTGCTACGTGACAAAATATGGAATGTCAAGATTTGGTTTTTTCTTGCTTACAACAACAAATTTGTTTTTCATGACTTACAACGCAGTATTTCTGTGCATCCCAACGACCCGAATAAGTGCCAAATTACACAGCACAACAAAAAAGATTTTTTAGTGAAGTCTATCGAAGCAAAGTTGATCAAGTTATAGGTAGTTGATAACCAATAACTTAAAATCGACTGGTTTTTTATTTTTGAAAATTTTGCACAGAAGATCTGAGCTATCGCAGGAACTCTGAGCACATTTTTGATATATTTTTTAAAATGTAAATTCCTAAAGTAAACATTAATTAATTACATACATAATGTAATTAATTTTTCTTTAGGCCTCGTGGGATTTCTTATAACACTTGTACATTTTTAAAAATATTATTTTAATCGTGTAGATCAATTTCAATACTATTTCTTACTGTTTCGCAACAAAAACAAACTTATAAAAGTTTAGATTTTCGCCCAATCCCATTTCGAGATTTTCGTATTTTATATATATTTGATTTCGATTTAAAAATAGCATTAATCGAAATATTTTCTATAAATCATTTGCAGTTCAAAGAATGTGTATTTATATTTATTTCGTATAATATAGAATTGTATATTTTTTTTTTATAAATAAGAGTTAATCTATTATTTGAATTATACATTTAAATAGCTAAATATATTTATACAAGTATCTTATTTTAGATATTTGAACATATATTTAATTGGTTGGGTTATTTCTATGCTAACTTAAAGTTATTTACAAGGAACACAGCACCGATTATTTAGAGTTATGGAATTGATCGATCGGTTATTGATCGAATTAAGAGAATAAATTATTTTTCTTGAATTAGTCTTTAGCTGGCCAAGCTGGAAAACTTCTGGTACAGGGACTTAATAGCACCTATGCAGGTAATTACCATGGCCACCATCGTCACCACTTGCATGAGGATCACAAAATCCTGTCCCTGACCACGGAAAATGCTCGTTTGCGTGTATCCATAATATTGGGCCATCATGGCCGTCACATAGGCACCAAAACTGAGGACCACATGGAAAGTCTTGTTGATCAGCGGCGAGATCTTGGGGCTCAGGGATCTCGCCAAAGCAGCAACCACGCCGCTAAGCAGAGAAATAAGGCACAGGACGAAGGCGGAGAATCCCAGGCGGGCGTGAACAGTTACACTAATTGACCAATCGTCCCGGATCAACTGAATGAGGCAGCCGGCGACTCCCATGCCGCCGCCCAAAATCTGGAGCACCACATGGAACACTGTCTTGGATTTGCGGGAGAAGCGCAGCGTTAGCCAGCTGCCGTCGTAGAAGCACATCATGCCTTCGGCCATAAGGAAGACGAATCCAAAGGTCACCAGCCAGGCGTGCAGACGGATGCCGGCCAGGCCCTGGCGCAGGCAAGTCCAGCTGACCCAAATCGTCACGAACCCGATGCACAGCTGGTTAATCACATACAACGCCGCCTCGATGTGCTGGATCACGGAGGTTGGTCTCGATTTTTCATCACTCATTGTCACTAATTTCGAAAAATATTCGCGAGGCTAAAAAACTTTTTAAAAACAAAAGCAAGGATGTTTCAATTCCTCCTTCAACATAGAATATCCGAGGGACAGGATATTTTTTTGTTATGAACTTTTCCCCCAATGATCAACCGTCTTGAATTAGTTATTACAACAAACTACATTCGCCTGGTGCTTTTATTGCCTCCGACTGTGGCGAAGTGACGGTTGGGTCTCCATACTCACTTGGCAGACTATTTCTTTGTTATCAATTTATCAAGAACATTTGTGCTTAGTTCGTCTAATGCATTCGGCTAATGGGATTTCCTCACCGTTATTGAGTGGCCGTTGGCTAGTTGCAAGTTCACGTTCGCATTATCGAAAGCCATACGATCAAATCCATTCACTCACTCACTCATATTGGGGCTTTTGGGGAGCTTGCAGGGATTGCGTCCTGTCTTATGCGCCCGAGATCACGTTGCCCACCCATTCCAAGTCCCTGAGTACTTCAGCTAAATTTAGAGGGGGTTATTAATATTAATTAGACTCTTGTGGGTGGAGTACTCGGGCACACTTAATATACGTGTATTTCACTACCGATCGCAAGTCACTCCCGAGCCTTATCGAAATGCAAAATCGCACGTAGCAAGATAAGGGGTAACCGGACATAGTCACACTCGAAATCCCATATATTTCGCTTTCTCGAGCAATCGTCGTCTGGGCAGACAGCAATCGCTTTCTTCGGCAAACCACCAACCCTCACATAATTTTTAATTGAGCTGCATGTTTGCGGTAAGATTAGGTGAACACTCTTACTAAATTAAACCCTGCCAGCACAATGTTTACAAATATCAAGTGCTGACGCCGCTCTTCTCTATTTGGAATTTGGCATTGGTTTCGATTAGATGTACATATGTACTATATAGTATATTGAAAGTTCCTTATAATGGTCCTAAGTGATTAGGTTTTCTGTGCGCAGATTGATATTTTTGCATGGATTGATTTACGATTAGCGGGCTCTCTTCAAGTCTAAGTGCTTGACAGTTTTGCTGAGCCCAGACTCAAGTTGATAATATATTGGCTACTTTTATATTTTGATAACCAAAGATAACCGGTGGGCAAGGTGAAGATTGGTCATTAGTCACTTCAAATTCATTTGAATTCGTTTTTGGGTTGACTTATAATATTAGGCTTTAGTTAATTGATTTTGAATTTTATTTTTTTTAATGTAGCTTGATGTCACTCCCTTTCAATTCAGAACAATATCTAATTAATATGTACTGTTAGATAATTTAACCAGCAACAAAGATTATCTTTTGAAAAAGAATAAATTTATTGGCGAATATTCACTGTAAAATTAAATTAAATGCTGCCTGAAAGTTTGCTATAAAAGTCCTAAAAACCTCACAAATATTTCCAAAAACTGCATTAAGATGGAAGCAACAGATCCAATCCAATTTCGCAGATCTGGGGTTCTTCCCTTGAAGTCTTTAGGTCTTTATGGTTTTTTCAGAACTTTTATTTCATTATCATTGACTTCATTGTTTTTTCCTCTTATTATATATTATTTCCTTATTCATATGTGGGACTTCATTGTTTCCCTCTTATTCTATGCTATTATATGTATTGAGCGCATTAAGCGTCACATACATTTCGACTAAGTTTTTTAATGTTTTGAAGTCAATCTTATTGATTAGTATCGACCGCTGAACGGGAAGGCGTTAATTATCTGAAATTAAAAAAAAAAAAACGAAACTTTAAACTGCAAAATGACCCAAAAGAAAGTTAGAATAAAAAAACCTTTTTTATTCCTCAAAAGGAAAAAAATTAAATTGTCAAAAATCCTTCTATCCACGTCTTCTAAACATGGTTTTTACAGTTAGACATTGCAAGTAATGATAATCGAGTTATCATATTGATTTACTGTTCCCTACCAACAGTAAATTTAAACAAACTTGCATTTTGTACATACATTAGAATCACAATATTTTTTATTTCTTGTTAATAGGACAAGTTGTTTCGTACAGAGAGAAAGTTTTGGTTATTAATAGCTTCAACACTTGCTCTTGCAATCGGCGTCTTCGCAAATGTCGCACAGCTTGGAGTCAATTGAATAGTATTCGGTGGCCTTCTTGTTGGTGTCGTAATAATCGTAGAGGATCACGGAGGAAGGTTTCTGGTTAGCCACTGCATGAGTCTTGAAGGCCTCGATGGGAATGCATTTGTTTTCGTTCTTGGCCAGATTCTCGAAGTAGACAACGATGACGGAGGCTCCGTTCTTGGTCTCCACCAACTGTAGGGATGCAAGAAAAGTGTTATTAAGGAATTATAATCTCAAAGACGACAAAGAACTTACCCGAACGCGTTCGATCTCCTGGATGTCCTTGAAACTGTCCTCGTCGGCGGTGTAACCAGAGGGCAGAGATACCTCCAGAATGGCCATGTTGGATGTCTTCGACTTGCCCTCCTCCACGTAGTCCACGCACACGGCCAGCTCCAGCTTAGCTGGCGACGTCTCCGGCTTGACTACAGTCTGAACCTTGAAGCTGGGCTTCGGTTCCTTCTCCACCACGTTATACTGATAGCTGATCTGAATGAGAGCAGCGCCCGTGCCCTTGGCCTCGAACTCCAGTGACTTGGTGCCCTGGGGGAACTCGACGGTTTGGAGCAGCAGATCGTTTTCTTCCGAGGTGGATAGCTTCTCGGTTTTCTCGCGCTTGCCCTTGTTAGAAACGGTCAGGTCCCATTTAGCTGCCTCGTAGCCAGACTTCTCGGCGAACTTGATCAGGGCCGTGAGACCGACAACTGTGTCCTGGGTGGAAGCGAAGCCTCCAAAGCTGTTACGCTGGGCCACCAACCAGCGGACCGTGTTGAGCACATCGTCAGCCGACTCCTGATCCGACTCCAGCAGCGAAAGCAGGGCGTAGGACGTGATCTCCACGTCTTGACTCCAGACCCAGCACCACCAGCGACGGCAGCGGTCGGAGGAACGCAGTTTCTCCAGATCCTCGCTCCACCAAGTGCGATCGTCCTCTTTCTGGGCCAGGGATTTCAGGTTCGCCACATGCTTGGCCGCGTCAGGGGACTTGGCCCTTTGCAGGGCATAGATGGCAATAGACTTGGGCAAAAGCTCCTCGGACTCGGCCGTGTTGGCGGCCAGATAGGCCACAGCCTTGTCGATAGCAGCCTGGTTGGGTTCCGGCACCTCGAGCAGAGCCAGCAGGGAGCTGGCCGTAAGGGTCAGAGAAGATCGCTGGGAGCCATAGAAGTATTCGCCGGCTTCAGTGAAGCTGCCGTTCTCGGCCTGACGAGTCAGCAGGAACTCGTATCCCTTGTCCAAGATTTGCTCATCCATGTCCACGATTTCCTTGATCTTGCTGAAGGAGCGAAGCACATAGGCGGTCAGCCAGGTGGAACCGTTGCGCTCGGGGTCCGTCTCGCTCCACTTGTGGGGCCCAAACGAACTGAAACTGCCGTCATCGTGGCGGTAGTGCAGCATGTTCTGGTAGCCCTCCTGCAGATTCCTCTTGATGCGGGTGTCCAGGGCGGGGGTCAGCTTCTTGATGCTCTTCAGGTAATCCCGGACCAGGTAGTTGGGCACTAACTTGGACATGGTCTGCTCTCCGCATCCACTGGGCAGTCGCAGCAGATTCTCCAGGTTCTTGACGACTGGGCCCAGGAGATCGCCGACCAGTCCGAATTCCACATGCTCGGAATCTGGCACGATGTCCTCCGGCACTTCCAGTTCGAATGTGTTCTTGAACTCTCCGGTGTCCTTCAGATTGACGAAAAAGGCGCGGTTCTGGTACTGGGTAGTTCCCTCTGGAATCACCTTGAGCGCCTTGTGCACAGCATCGCCGGCCAGCGGCGAGATGGCCGAGAACTTGAGCAGAATATTGCCAATGACCTTGGGTCGGATGAGGAAGGAGGCGCCAGCCGCCTCGTTGGCGCCTACTCGAAGGGTCTGGGTGCGCTTTTGGTCGCCAATAACCTCGTTCGAGGCGTCCACAAAGTCGTACTCATCGTCCTGGTTTTCCAGCGTCAGCTGCACATCCAGCTGCTTCGGCAGATAGTTGAAGACCAGGGCCGGCACATTGATCACCTCGCCGCGCTTCACCGAGTAGGGCAAACGGACGGATACGAAGAAGGGCTGGAAGGTCTTCACGTTCACCGCTTCGTTCGTGACGCCCAGCCCCTTCAAGGGATGCAGGGAGAACCCGGTGATCACCCAATTGGTGATCGTGTCGGGTATTGTCTTCACCCACTTGAAGACCTCCTCCTCAGTGCTCTCGATGTCGGCAAAGATCCAGGTTTCTGCGAAGTTTTTGCGGACAACAGGAGCGCCTGCGCTTCCGCTCTCTGCTGCGAATCCGATGCTCTGAGGAGCGGCTGCAGCCAGGGCTGAGGTGGTTGTGTGAAATACGGCATCGTTGGACACAGCTGTTTTCCTCATTGCGAAGACGCCTCCACCAAAACCTGCGGCTTCTGTAAAATTGTGAAAACAAAAATATTAAATATTGATTTTAAATCTATAATGATTTCCTAAGTATAGAAAATAAAATATATACTTACGGGGATATGCGACAGGTGCGGTACGGTTGTAGAAGAAGTAGGCATTGGTCATAGTCACCACACCACTGCGCTCTCCGGGGAAGTAGGAGTAGCCACCCTGCCAGGGAGTGGAGGTGTCGTAGCCATTCAGGCGCCAATTAAAGGAGTCCTTGTTCAAGTCGTTGTTGTTGCCCAGCAATAGCACACTCTGGTCGACGGCGAGCAGTCCTACGAATGACTTCGGTGGCGTCTTAATCTCCAGCTCAACATCGGCACCTGGCTTCACTTCCTCTGGGGCCTTAATTTCGATCGTGTTCTGCAGTTCAACATCCACGCTGAATGACGCCTCGGCGTAACGGAACTCGCCGGTCTCGTCCACGTAATAGAAGTACACCCTGCCGTGGGGGGCAGTAAGGAAGGTGGGTTTCAAGGTGATGTTGTAGGTCTTCTGGGGCTCGGCCAGCTCAACACGCTTCGTCTCCAGGATGTCCCCTCGCCCGATAATGTTGTACACGAAGTAATTGAGCGGGCGACTGGAGTTAAGAGTAACCTGATATTCCTGTCCGATCTTGAGGCTGTAAAAAATGCGGAGTTAGCTCGTTTAACTTCATGGATTTTATGGTAACCCTTTATTATTACAGGGATTTTTTGATATTTACCTCCACGTGTCCTTGGGTCGATGCACTTCAGCCTTAAACCACTCCTTTTCCTCCTCGCTGGGGTCGGGGTTCTCAATCTTCTTTGGCTCCCTGTAGGGATACGTGGTGTAAAGCTCTCGCTTCTCGTCGGCAAACTCCAGCTCAGTGCTGTAGTAGCGGGTGTAGTTCTCCATGTCCGGGAGATCGGGCAGCGTGACCTTGAAGACGACCAGGCTTGAGGCATTCAGATGGCTCTCGAACTCGAAGGTTTTCTTCTCAATTTTGGGCAATTCCGGTTGTGGCTCATCGTTTCCGTATTGATAGAAGCCGTAGTTGCGTCGGATTCCCTCGGTAAACTTGGCCTTCACCACTGTCTTGGTATCTGTCAGCAGTGTACCATCGACCAGGGTTATCTTGAAGATGATCTCGTGCTCCTTGTCGGGCTTGAACGAAAAGCAGGTGGAATAATCCGTACAGGACATCTCATAGCGATAGGGGTACAGTTGAACTCCGCCCGACTCGTTGAGTTTCACACCAGTGAAGTCCTCCTCAACGGTGGCCGTGATCTGGGCGTAGGAGGATGAGGTTTTGTGCGGCAGAAAAGCTGCGAACTCCTTGAGGTCCAGTTCCAGTTTGGCCTTGCCATTAACCATGTCGGCAGTGCCAATTACCGCGTGGCCTGGGAAGTCTTGGCGCACAGATTTTCCATCGACATTCTCCCACACGCTGGTCTCATCCAAATGCACGTTGACCAGGACCTTGCCATTAACAGGCTTTCCGTAGGTATAGCTAGGGAATGAGATTGATTGTATAGCGATTAAAAAAATGTAATCTCAGGCATTGACGATTGAGCTGATCAACTAAGTTCTGCCACTTTTCTCTTGGATATACTTACTTTGCCTTTATGACGACATTCATTTCGCCATCTCGCACAGACACCTGCTGTGTGGCATCCATTTTGACCGAGTACTTGGGCAGGACGTACTTCTCCACCTCGAAATTGACACGTTCGTCGGAGCGACGCCAGAAGTGACCAAAGCCCCCGAAGGGCCTGGGACGAATACCGCCTTCATTCGACTGCTGTTCGCCATTCTGGACCTGCAGAGACCAGGAGCCAAGAGTGGCGAACTCGGAGAGCTCAAACTTGCCGGTGTACACGCCACCAGTAGTCTTGATGTGCTTCTCCTGCTTGATGCGATTGCGCTTGGAGTCCTCGAACCATACCACCACCTCATCGGCGGCGGTGTCCGGGAGCAAGTTCTCATTCAGGAAGATCACACGGTAGTTGATCGTGTCGCCAGGCTTGTACTTTCCCTTGTCTGTCTGGATTTTAATGTACGGCTTGAAGCTCTCCCAGTTGAGCTTGGTGGAGTTCTTGAACTCCAGTCCCTTCACGCCCTCGGCCGTCAGATTGTATTCGCCGGACTCCAGAGGCGGCAGCTTAAAGGTGATCTGTTTGAACTCATCGGACTTGGCCAGTTCTACAGTCTGCGACTCATTGTAGGAGGGTCCAGTGATGCCCACCTTCAGGGTGACCGGTTCCTTGGTCTGGTGAACAGCCACTGCCACATTGTAGTCACGATGCGAGTGGATGGTTCCGGGGCCCACAATGGTATATTTACTGCAATAGGATTCGATTAAATTAATTAATTAATTCAATTATGTTTTGTATGTACGTGTTACTAAGGCTCGTTTGGGATGTTGTGAGCTGAAGATTAAAAAAATACTTAATTACTTCGCCTATGAACTTTTCATTATCAATTCTTTCGGGCGCATTAAGAAATTCTGGTGAAGTTTTTATGTTTTTGTGTTTTTTTTACGTTTATTTTTTATGTATTTATACATGAATTTATTATAGCCCTGGAGATAACGGTAAAAATATTCCGGGAACCTGATCTGATCTGCCTCGAAAATGTCAAAACCGGATTGGAGATTATATAAAATCCGAGCAGCCATATTTTTCGCACTTACAATCCTCGAACACGTACACCAAATAAATTCTGTGTACTTGATCATCACTATTTATTTACGGTGAATAACAACTCTTTGTTAACTTGGAGCTTGGGGCCATCCCAATTTCGCACAGCGAAATTTATATTGGATTATTCTCACTCTTAAAAGCCTTAATTGTGTTCAGTAATCAAGCTTTATATTCGCCTCTATTCACTAGTAATTAGCTACACGCTTTTTATGAAGATATCCGATCGTGTCATAGATTAATGAATTAACCGAAACACAATTAAGTCAAAAACAATATATTCAAGTGTATGTCTCTTGCGTTAGTTTTCTGTGTTTTTTCTACTATAAAATGTATAATAATCTGTGCAAAAATTGCTTACATTGAAATTCAATTAGCATTGGGAATGGAGGAGCGATGACGGCATTTAACATACAAGTTCATAAAACATTTAGTTTATTTGCTGTTTTATGTTAAGTTTTAACAAAAAGGAAGCAGAAGAAATAAGAGTGTTATTTATAAACTGTATTTCCCTTATCGCTTTTCAATTAAAAACTAATTTAGTTCACTTGTCAAACTGGCCTATTGAGGTCTAAGGGAAATCAAGATTACAACCAAATTTAATAAATTTCAGTTCTGCCTATTAAAACGAAAAACAACACGATTAGCTTACCTTGAAACTGATCGTTAATCGGCCCTATCTGCCCATATGCATATTGAATTAATTAGTGACTATTTACTAACATTGATACAGCGTCTATCACAATATTAGGTTTAACTTTTTTCTAATGCATTCATATTTTGTGAGATATTAAAAATGTATTATTTCTATAAAATGAATTTGGATTAGAAAAAGGACAAGTGTTTCACTTAATATTTAAACTTTTGAAAAATTTTGGGTACACAACAAATATTAAATTTATGTAAAAGAAAATCATACCAAGTTACAGAAATGTTTAATTTTGATTTTGATTTTTTTTTTTCGATTTTTCCTCTTATTTGAATAGTCAATTGACAACTGACCTAACGAGTTATTTTATATATTTTATGGTATATAGCATTAGATATTTGTGGGTAAGATTCAAGCCTTAGTGCTAAATGTTCGCGGAAAAAGCACTTGGGAATTACGGAGATTAAGGAACTAAAGTTTAAAAATCCTTGAGCAATACTAATATTCTGGCCGCAGGTGTGTGTATCTCGGGGGATCACTTATCGCATTATAAGGTATATATATCGTAAGTTGACTTACCCCTCCGCCTTCACCGTGTCCATGGTTAGCAGCAGCGAAAGAGTGGCCCAAACGGCTACAGCAAGAGCGTCTGCGCGACGCATTTTGCGTGCGTGGTCGTCGTCGAACGGGAACAGGAAGAGTAAATACAAATAAAATCAAATTAGTACACCTGACGGGGCGATCGATGCGGAAAATGTGCAAGCGCGGTACGACCGACGGGGCTCAGTGCCGAGCTGAGACTGGTTCAGTCTACTGTCTCACGGATTTTGTTATAGCACTGGATTTGTGTAAGCCGGCCGACGACGGCGCCGACAGAGCGGCTCAGTCGCGGTCATCAAAAAATAAATACTGATAAAATATTATAAGCAAATAATATACAGGGTACATATGTGTGTATGTGCTCATATATACTCTCGTGAGTACATACACTAATCGATGACGAGTCGATCCCACAAACCCAAAATAATAAACAACAAATGCCGGTAAAACGACAACAGACGTGTATTTGGCTGGAGTTCGGCAAGCTCTTCTAGGCAAAATCATTTACAAGAATTTGGTAGCTCGAATAAAAAATAACTCTGCTAGGTCTTATTTCACTTGTGTCGAATAGTTGGCAATAAAAGGAAAACCCCAGTATTCTTTATTAGCTTTAGCAGCTGTCCCTCTACGAATGGTGTTTTAAGTAACTAAATGAAAATTGACAACTGATTGGTTAATTTATTTGGTTTTTTCTTTAGTAATGTTTATAGCTTGAAGACGTTTGAAGGTAAACCATTCGTGTTTGTAATATATTTTATTGTATAATTTTTGTGAATCTTCAATGGATTTCAAAAACACTCTTTATACTTTCAAAAAAAAAAAAAAAAAAATAGGTATTTAATATATCTTTGATTATGTTCGGATTTTTAGACATATTAACTCAAATTTTTGAATAGGTAGAGCTCGAAAAACAGATTTTTAAATTTAATTTAGTAATTAATTAATTTAGTAATTAAAGACAGTTCTTTAAATCAGACTGACATTATTACATATGTATATGTTGAAATTCTTAATAAAATACTAAAATTCATCGCTTACAATGACTATAAAAATCTAGTTGAAATGTTGCAACGAAATTAATTAAACTTTTAATTTTTGGCCTAAAATGCGCGCTTCCAAATACCTTCCAAACCCGTACTTTTTAAATTATTTCAATCATTCATTATTTCGTCATATTCAGCAACTAGCGTATGATATCACAGTGCAAAATTTTCGTGTTTATCGGAAAATTGAAAAACAAAAGGAAAATACGTTTTGTCTATCTGATTTACCATGAATGAATTTCATGAGCGATGTATTGTATGTGGAGTTTGTCACAGAAATTTAGTCAGGCAATAGACAAATTATACGGGAAGTGGACAATATCTGCTTTTGTATATGTTTGTTTTCGGTTGGGTTTTTTTTTTCAATAATTAACACTTTTATTAACGATTATAACTGTCGCTTCGTGTTTTGCACAGAAAATTAGGATCTTGATTTATTTTGGACGTTCCCCACTGAAAGTCACTCAAAAATGATTTACGTACATGATTTGGGAAATCCGCAAATGAAATTGGTTTTCGAAAACCCCAATATTTTCTTGGTAAATAATGGGTGTTGTTTATATTTTCGGGTTCCAGTGAGCAGAGGTCTTGAACTTGTTGATTAAGCCAATAATGCAGGCGTCCAACTGAAAATGCTGTGGCCAACTGAATGGAACAGTTATATATAAACTCTCTCTGGCTTTTCTGCGCTCTGTGTAGGTGCGTCAGCTGTTGTTGTTTTGACTCTGCTACTCGGACTGCCTCTATTTTTGTGGCTCTCCGCGATGTAGTCAGAGATGACGTCATCATGCCTGTATTTCACATGGCTGTGCAAAAGAGGCGTGTTTGTACATACATATTACTGGTGTACATAATGTAAGAGTGACTAAGGAACGGACGCCTTGATAGCGGTGTACATATGAAATGGGAAAACCAGATTAACTGCAGGTGATTCCCCATTTAGTCTCTCTTTTGAAGTGATATCTGAGCAAATTAAAAAGGCATTAAATAGTAGGGTAGTCAGGTATTACAAATATAAAAGTATTTTTTTTACATTTTTAATTAAAACAACATTTTAAATTCTTAACGGACTGTTTTTTTTACTTTCCATCTGTTTATACTTTTTACGCTTTCCTTCGGACTTTAGCTGACCTTAAAAAACTTATATTCCAAGAATAAGAAAATACTTTATATATGTTTCAACATTATTCATATTCTTGGAAGCACTATCTCCCATATGCTTTATTTGAATAATTGAATATTCACTTCAAGATAACAGGGTCTTTAGGTTGCCTCTTTGAAGATTATATACAAACTTTTACAATACAAATAGTACATTTAATGACATACAACAACAAACAACGATTAGCGAGGGGTTTTAAGTGAATAAATAAATAAATTTAAGTTGACTGTACCCAAAAAATTTAAATTGTAAATCTGCGAATAGAGAATATTACTTTCCTTTATGTTGTTGTTTTTTTTTTTTTCAAGAAAATAGTTTTTCAAAACTGTGTCAGTTATAGAAAAGATGAGATTCTGAAACTGGTATAAGTTCCTGTTTTATTCATTATTCGGATTACAGCGACTTTATTATATTTAAACTGCACGTCCAATATATTAGGAATGAAAACAAAGGTGCCCAGACCAGAATAAATTCCAACACAAACTTAGAATCAAACCCTAAGAGTATGCAGCATTATTAAACACCACTGCTAAAAGCTTAGGTCTGACAGTTTTTCCATGCAATACAAATAATTTGACTTTAATTATAATTAAGAGTAATTACCCCAAAATAAAAATACAAAAATGTATTTGACACTCCTCGATAATTTCGTTAATACCCTTGACAAAGTGTATTAAAGGGGATTGACTAATTCCGGACATTTGGCATGGTCAATTACAGAAACTGGTTTTAGAATGCTCCAAAAATAACAATACTCGCACAATCCCAGTCAGCTGGCGGAGAGCAATGCCGATCAGTGCCACCACCACCTGTGGCCGCTGCTGCCGCCTTTCCCGCCCCAAGGTAAGACACGTGAACGGGGCTATACGCTGAGTCACCCTTGCGAACCGCTCCACTAGCCACGAACGGGGGATTTTCAGCCTCGGCGCGGAACTCACCACCAGGAGAGAAAATCGCGAGAGATCGATGGCGGTTTTTTCCAGCTGTTCGGTGCCGTCAGAGCATCAAACGCGTTCTAACACTCGCGTCGAGCGGAGCGTTTCGCGATCAGTTTATAGTGCCAACTAGCTTTATCACTTCGACGTGCACATCTCACGTAGCAGATAAGAAGGAGAGATTTCCCTAACATAACAGTATGACGACTGAGGAACTACATGGTTGTCTGGGCGATGTCTGCGAGCTGGGAATTCAGGGAGCTACCACCGTCGCCTCCGGCGCCTATGGAGGATTCTACTTTGGCTTCTGCACGCTGATCTCGCACTTTCTACTGGCGGGCATTACTGTGGCCGTGGTGTACAAGTGTCTGGTGCTCCAGCTGGAGCACACGGCGGGGCACGCCTTCTACTGCACAATCGCCGTGAGTAGTGTTTTTCTTATATCCGCAAATCAGATACATTTGTGTAAAATATAAATATTAGAACAAGAGATACTATTTCACCATTATACGTACTACACTGAGAAAAAAAACCTTTCTTAAAAATCTCAATTTCAAAACTTTCGATCAAAAATGAGCTAGGATCGAAAGTACCTATAAAGGGGATACAATTCTTATTCAAAAAGTGGTTTCATGAGATTCGTTTTTTTTATTTCATTTTATACAATATCTTCTAGTTTCCTATGAAAATGTAAGCATACTGAAACTACTTTTTTTAGCTTAAAAATTACAAACTTATTTACACACATTTCTAAACTACTTGAACTCAGGATCATCAGATTATTAGTCGAACCCATACTTGACTACTTTTCCAATTAATCAAATCAAAAAGATCGACGAAAATGTAAATTTACATCAATATGTCTAATAGTTAGTTTAAAAAGTAATTCCTAATTCCTCAATATTTCTTACAGTTTGTCTTCTTCATGGGCGAAGCATTACTCGTGCGCAACAGCACTACCTTGGAGTCCTTTCTGGGACCCTTAAACCTGAACCGCCTGCATGCTGCTCTGGGCCTGCTGTCCTTTGTGGTCGGCGTCGGAGGCATAGCCATCAAGACGTTGCAGAAGCTGGAGCGCAAGCGAGAAGATCCGAATGCCACGGTTAGACATTTTCGGAGCAATCACGGCTTCTACGGTGCGTTTGACCAAAACACGATACCCAAAAAAAAACAATGTTAATTTATTCCCATATCATCCCCGATTAGGCATTCTCGGCTGTGGTCTTCTGCTGGGCAGCGTTCTCAGCGGTCTTCCGCTGTATTTCATCAACGGCAATGGTGGTGGTGGTGCCTTGGCCTTGAAACTACTCCATCGATTCTTCGGATTGGCTGGATTTCTCGCCCTGATGGTGTCGCAAATGTTCGGCTACAATACCGGCTTCGGCCGAAGACAGTGGAAGCCACATCACCAGAAGCTTTTCAAGTTCTTTACATTTATCGCCACCATAACGACGGTGAATTACGAATTTCGTACCTTTGCCCGGGACATAGTTGGCCTTGCAGGCCAATACCTCTATGGTCCAGAGTCAGTAGCAGAAGCCAGAGTTGATCTTTGAGCGCAGAAGCTCTGGTTATTGCTCTGGGAAAGCATCGATACCTCATCAAAACGAGAGTTCCAAAAATAAGTATTAAATACCGAATGGAACCATAAAGTGTATCGCAGAAGATATGCTAAGGAATAGGATATATCAAGTTTTTATTGCGTATACCTTGACGACACCTTTAAATTTAATCTTGAATAAATGTTGGTTTCCGTGCCACCGCTGAAAAGCTCTAGGCTCTGGATAGCTCGTTATCTAGTCCGTAAAGGTCTTAGGTGGAATCAATGTCAATTTTATTAATAATTGTGGGTTTGTTTTTATTTAGAGAATTTTATGGAATAAGAAAACAAGACCAATAAAACCAAATAAATAATAATACATTTTTGACTTTGTGCCTTTATTGTTGTTCCACACAGATTATACATTGGATACATTTAGTATTACTTTGATTATTGGAAACGTAAAATACGTGCATTTTTTTTTCTCGGTAACCGGGATTATACAATCACCACGGATAATAAACTATAACTACATAAAGAAAACTAAAAACATAAAATGTACTCCCTTAGGAATATTGAAGATACATTGTGGATATATATATATTTTTATTGAAATCGCTGCTTCAGTTGCGGTTCTGCGAGACGTGCATGATGTCCAGAGCGGCTGGGATATTTCCCTCGACCGACTCCAGCAGCTGGGTGAGCCAGGCGCCCTCGTTGCTGAAACCCATGGCCATCATGGCATGGATAGCAGTGTTTATGCGTTCATCTAAAGTCAAAAGGAGGTAATTAATAAAGATGCCTTTGCAAATTCTCTGGCCAACTTACTCGTGTGGTAGACGGGCACGCTGCGCTTCTCTTCGGGAGCGGCAGGCGAGGTGCCGACACTATTGGTGGTCACCGATGTGGTAGAGGTGGAAGTACTAACAGTATCCACCTGAGCGGTCTGAGTGTTGGCTGTTGTCTGTGCAGTGCGAGCCTCCTCGTTCATGTGCTGGCGCAATAGTTCGCCCAGTTGAGCAAAGTCGCGCACCGGCTGCTGGGGAGCAGTAGCTGGGGGATTAATCGACTGATCGAGATTGATCAGGGCGTCAGTATTGGCGCTGTTGGTGTTGTTGGCAGAGTACGCGTTGTCGATGACCTGCCAGTCCTGGTCGAAGCTATCCGATCGACGACTCTCCGGCTCGCTGGCTAGCGAAGCTCCGGCCACTGCGGTTTCATCTGTTGTCTTGGGAAGCAATGGTTCGGTCTCAAGGGAAACGGCCTCTGAGATGGATTCAGCAACAGAGGGAGCTCCCGATGGGTTAACAGACGGAGCATTGGATTGGTTAACAGACGGAGCACTGGATTGGTTGGCAGAAGATGCCGTCGACTGGTTGCCAGATTGATCTTTCTCAGCTGGTTTGGTTGCGTCAGCACTAGAAGCCATAGAGGGAGCAGACGACTCAGTAGGATCGATCATTTTGGCGAACATTTCGCTAAAATTGTTTAGGATCTCGATGCCAGCACGCATGTATTCGGGGGGCACCATCTGGGACAGGTTTTCCAAGTTGATCACTGGAGTAGTGGGAGCGCTAGCCTGGGTCGGAGGCTGCTCTGTTGGTGACTCAGTGGTTTTCTTCTTATCATTGCTCTGAGCTTCGGTCTCTGCTGACTTCTGAGCGGTCACAGTGGGCTCCGTTTTGGGAGCATCTGATCCCTTCGGCTGCTGCGGCTCAGCCGGAGCTGTGGCCGGAGCTGCAGCCGGAGCTGTGGCCGAAGGTTCGTTAAGCGGTAAGTTGGTCATCATTTCAACAAACTGAGACAAGACGCCACCGTGACGACGGGCATGACGGCGCTCGCGTCGAGTTTCGCGGGCAGAATCTGCAGCCGGAGCGGAGCCACCGCCAGCCGCTTGGGTTGGCTCGAAGGGGCAGTGACCCCTGGAGCGGCGTCCACAGCGACGTCCTCCCCACGGATTCGGTCCAGTGAGCCAGGCCTCCACTACATTGGGTCCATCGTTGGTAGGCATGCGGACCATCAAGTGCTCCGGATGCTTGTGAGCGGCCTCGCAACTCTGACAAAGGTCAAAGTTGCTGCACTGGATGCACTTGTAGCGGAATCCCACTATCGGGGCCACACCGCAGGCGTCGCATTCGACGTGGTCATGGATGATGAAATTGCTTGGATCGTCAGCCGATGGAGCAGAGGTCTCCTGCTTAGTAGCCTGCTTCGCTTGCTGCTGCTCCTCCTGGATGGGCACCAAGGGAGCGATTTGGACATGCATGTTGTGCTCGCATTTTGCCAGGAAAATCTCATAGTCGTTCTGGTTGACAATCTCAATTTCATCATTATCAGTATCTAAAAAAAGGAAAGGGAAATAGAAAAAAAAACAAATGGAATGAGTCAGTGTTGTTATCGGAAGGTGATTTTTCAGGTGAATCACAAAGAGAACTAGCTGCGAAAATAACAAAACTTCTGGTCAGACCGGCATTGCAAACAAAATTTAAATTAATTCTAGTTTTTAATGTGCTTATGTTGCTTTTTGTTTGTTGTTTTTATTTAATAATCTATATCTACGGCAGCTTGAAATTGAACAAGAACGAAATAGAGGTCTGTGAATGTAACCAATGATCTAAAGATCAAGATTCAAATCTTAATTTTAAAAGTAATGCAATAAATACAAATATGAAAAAGAAGAAAGAAATCACCTGTTTGGCTACTAATACATACAAAAAAGGCTAGATTTTACAGCTGAACCATCTGCACTGCTGGGTGCATTCCTAGAATGCAGTTACAAAATCAGACTGCCATATGTAATTTATGTACATATACATACATACATATATATGTATGGTTTTCTCATGTTTCTTTCATTTAATGCAGAATTTGCACATTACTCACCAATCCAAAAGGTCCTGATCTCGCATTTCGGCAGCTGCCGTTCCTGAAACAGATACATGTCGATTTCGCGGCGCAGTATGGAATAAGTCTGCGATGGCATACGCAAATATGCATTGAGCTTCTTCTGGGGCCCTGCGCCCTGGTAGGTGATTTTCAACAACTTCTCCGGCATTTTCACAATATTTTTTGGATTCTCGTTCGATTTCTTTGTTTGATTTTTTGCAACGAAGTTGTTTTGTCTGTCGAAACTAAATTTTGGACTCCGACTACTGCGTCGTAGTTGCTCGTTCGGTTGTTTATACAAGTGCAACTGAAGCGGCAGCCGTTTATATACTGGCCAAACTAGTCACTAGAATGTTCCTGAGCATTCGTGGCTCAAAATTCTTGCAAATCACGGTACTAACTGCCAGGCCGCAGTGGTTAAATCTGTAAAGTAATGCCAAAGCTGGTCTTTGACCAAAAAATAATATTTTGCTTATCGATGAGTAAAGTATTTTTTTCTACTTTTACGAGTGCTATCGTTTTCACAGTTTTTGGTATTTTTATTTTGGTATTTCTAGCAGCCGCTGAACAAAATATTAAAAAAAAACATTTAAGTAAATCAATCAAAATTACATTTTTGAAATACCTAAACCACTTGATATTGAAAGAACTATTCAAAAGTACTACTAGTTAGAATTTTAAATATGTATAGAACTAAAGTTGACGATTAATAAAATTGCAGATGTTACAGAAAATACCACAGTTATGTTTCATTCCCACTGGGTTGAATATACATACATATTTATACAAACCGTTAAAGTTTAAATAAGTCTGCTTTTTTATATTATAATTATTTATCTACAAAACATTTTATGTTGATAGAAACATAATTCTGTCGATACACAAATTTTATGTCTAAAACTAAAAGAGGCCCAGATAAAATGAAGTCATTTTGCAATTCTGATTTAAAAAAAAAAAATTATGGAAAAGTAAAAAGTTCTTTTGAACCGAGTCAATACGTTTGCTGTGGACACCATACAGAGTGCAAGATCCATATTTTAAGATAGGACGAATCATTGAATGAATTGAATTCATTCGACCACCGTTTAGTGGATCCAAGGCACTGTTCACCATAAATGAAATATGATCAATAAAGTCAAGGTATTTTTAAAGAGGACCTTTTGCGTCAGATAACATGATATCCATCTAAGAAGCTCAACCGAAAATCCCATTAAATCGAGTTTCCGAGCAGGGGACAATTGTTAACAGAGTCAATTGCTTTACTGAAATCAGTATAGGTTACATTTGTCTAAAAGTTATTATACTTCGATTTCTCGGGCAGGCGTCGCGTCGTAAACGTGGTCGACTTCTGCTGCAAAAAATGGTGTAGGTTAACACAACGACGACAACTAGGAGTTTCTTTTGGTAGAAAAATATATTTGTTAAAAATATTATTAAGTTATCCTTATTCTTTGTTTTGCTAAAAAATGATTGAAAATAATTTATTTTTCTTATTAACAGAACGCCTTAAAGGGGACCCTATAGACAGCTTATAAAAAATGTACTCTGAAACCATACAAGGCTTACCAAAATTTATCCTGTATACTGACTGCCTTAACTACCTACTGCCCACGCAATCAAATACCATTGCCTATTTTTTACGGCAGCCTAAAGGGATCTTCTTACAACTTGTACAAGTAAACATTTCTTCCCCTGTAATTTATTGTACATTTAAATATTCACTTTATTCCACATATTATAGCGATATAACATACAACTAAAGGTCTGAAATGAGTTCTTAGTTTGTTTGGTGGCACTTATGCCTTTGAACTTTTAAACATCTTCAGCAAATTCAGCAATTGTAATGGTGGAGCACTGCGAAAACGTAAAATATTACCAATATGGCTGTTTCCTTTTTAAATGTTTCAAGTGTATTTACTCACCGGGTGGAGTTGTTTGCCGATACAATGCGCTGCTGCCTACTTTCTAGATCACTATTAGAGTATTCTGGGACTTTTGTGGGATTCTCACTGGCACCCGACTCCACTGTCTCTGTAATGGGCTCCTTTTCGTATAGCTGGTTGGTATCAGGCTCGGGTGTAGATTGACGCAGCATCATTTCAGCTAAAGAAGATGTGTTTATACGTATTTAGGAGAATATCTGTGTGTACCCCTTACTCAGGTAGTATTCGGCCATCGAGTAAAGCCAGCTGGAACCCATTTGGGGTGCCATGCCAATGACAACGCCATCCACATTCAGGTGCAGGTTTTCCGCACCCTTTTGCCGCTGGTCGTAGAACACGTCCTCTCGCTGGAAACTGTTGTCGTTGTAGTCTTCGTACAATACCTCCAGCAGGTCGCTGACCACGTTCCTCCTTCCACCAGCGGGTTGGGCCAGAATCCCACCCAGCGCCAGTAGCAACAGGGCGAAGACGAACAACCGATTGGTGAACTTGCACATTTTCCCAGCAGCAGATGGCGACACAGGACCGATGTGCTTCAACGGCGTGCGGCGAATGAGTCGAGTTTCTTAGTGGCGGTGAAGGTAAGTAAGCCCACCTGGACTAGAAGACCACGAAAACCCGATTGCTGGACTCAGTTGAATGGCCGCCGATCAGACCAAAGACTTCCGCATTGCCAGGGTACTGTGGGAATCTTCTGAGCCGTGCATTTCTAATGCTTCCTAACAACCACACCAGCTATTCGAAATGCGAGATGCACAAGATCTCTTTTTACCTCTGGCTCTACAAATCAGACGAATGGTCCTTGTAAAGAACACTTAATTAATTAAAATTAAAATAAAATAAGTAGTAAAATAATGTTTTCTTCCATATGCTAAAGGATCATCATTCTATTATCATCTGACGATTCGATAATGTTGTTAAATGTGTTAGCTTATTTTTCTCAACACATTTAAAATCTTAAGTAATTTTTGTAGCCCCCTTAACTATGTTAGCTTCAAATTATTTAATATTCAAGTGTCATCACACTTTCGACATATATCCAATGATTCTTATATAATATTGATCCGATTTGTAACATACATATGTATGTATTGTTATGTGATTTAAAAAATTAATACATTTAAGCATTAGTATTAAAAATATGTCATGTTATTTTGGGCTTGAAATGAGCTTGTAAAATGTTAACCTAATAACCTCGATTCCGAGCTAAGCTTAGAAGAAATCGAAAATCATCATAACTATACTAATTTGCAATATGTCTTTGTCCAATCCGGGGCTCTGTTGACTTATCCACTTACCTCGTCTCGCTGCAGTTCTGGGCACAGGTTCAATGACTTGGCCACAGGAAGAGGCTGGCCGGGAGCATCATCATCATTCTCTGTAAACTGGTTTCACATAGAAAATCTCCACACAAATTATGATGGAGCAGTTGGCCTTTATGTGTGGAAAGCACTTGCCACTAGTGGCCCCCGGCTGTCAAGATGCTGGCCTCATCCTTCAGCGCATCATTATCATCAGAGCGCCCACTTCCGCAATTGGCCTAAGGCTAACATCTAAGCGTTGATTTACAGTTGGGCAAAAGTTCATACATAATAATTTAATTATTACTATAAAGGATGACGGTTATGTTTTTTTTATTTATTGGTAAGACAGTTTTGTCAGCTTAACTCTAGAGTGTGTGTGCAAAGTAAAATGAAACTAACATTTAGGCTGGCAGTCTGGCAGTTCTCGCTCCTCCCTCAGTAGCCCTCGATCTGGCGACACGCCCCATAGCTATCCCGACGCTCTCCACGGGCGCAGCGCGCCAAACCGTCACGGAGCAGGGTCCGGGAATCGGTCAGGTCGTCGTCATCGGCCAGTAGATCGAAGCTAACTATTTCAGGCTCGGCCACCGCTTGCACCTTTGTGGGCTCCTCGTCCAGTTGCCAGGAGCTGCGAGCTTGGTCCACGAAGTAAGATGGGGCATCAATGGGTGGATACCTTCCATTACCAGCGCCTCCGAACTCGCTGCGGTAAATGGGAGCACTAATGGAGCGCGAACTACTGGGGTAGTCACCGCCAGACAGACGATTGGTGTTCAGGTAGCTGTCGCCGCGCAGGGAGCGAGAGCTGCGGAAGTACTGGGATCCGGGGTTGTTGTAGCCCTCCAAGAAATTCGATCCCGCACTGCTGCTGCTGCTGCTACTGCCGGCGGCCACTGGTGGCAGGGCCTGGATCAACTCTGGCTCTGCCTCGAGGTGAAAGGGCTTGATTAGCTGTGGCATGGGAATCAGTTGCGGCGGCAGTACGTCCACCTGCTGGCGCTGCAGACGCTGCGCCTGCTCGGGATCGCTGGCCGAGATGTCCACGTGGTAGGGAGAGCGACCCTCGATGTATTCTGGCAGAGCCGCAGCTGCCAAGGAATCCTGGTGCTTTTGCTGCTGCAGTTTCTGGAGATGGCTCTTTTGGTAGAAGGACTTCAAGGGGCTGCTCCTGAGGGGATGCTTGCGCTTGCTGGCGCCACTTGCCTTGGTGGATCCTCTGCCAAGGAGTTCCAGCAGGCTGATCCCCTCCTGCGGACCGGGTGGAATCAGCAGGATCATAAAGTTCTCTAGATCGGCGCGAATATTGTACTGTCCCTCCTGCCTCTGATCATAGGTGATGGTCCGACGACGCAACGAGTCTGATTCCTCTAATCCGACGGCCGCTGGAATGGGCGGAGGCGGAGGCTGCAACGCGATGGGCTGGCCACTGGACCCGCTGGACTCGATTGCCTGGGGCGGAGCCATGGCCGGGAAATGTTCCTCCTTTATGATAGTCCCCTGTTCAGCACCAGCAGCCGCTGCCGGGGAAGGCAGTGGCTCCGTGGTAGAGACCAAAGGGCTGGCAGAGACCAGCGTCTCTGCTGCCAACAGCAGAAGCATGAATGTCTTCCAGGCCATCTCTTTGCACTGATGATGCTTTATCTCCTGGTCAGATTGCTCCGGTCAGCGTTCTGGACTCGTGCGCTTCTGCCTCGCAACTGATTCCCAGTCCGACGGGAGAGCTTCGATGTCAGCGTCGACGTCGGCGCAGGCGCAACTTTCATATTCTAGCGTTGCCATTGCCGATACACTAAGACAAATATCAAAGCACATTACTTATTAATTTAAAAGAAAAATTAATTAAATTATACAAATACAAATTATACTCGATACTGATATCTGAATAAAAAATGCAAATATTTTTCCTCTAACATTTTCCATTTACTTACTGACGATGACAGCTCTTTTTTTCTGCGTGTGACTCCTCTGCTGCTGCGGCTTTCTTCTCTTTTCTGGATGTTCAATTCTCGTTCTGGTTTTGGCTTTTATTTATGCCACTTACTTAGTGGCCCGTCTCTTTTTGTTTGGCCGTGCCCATTTCGACTGCGTGACTTGGTAGCAGTCGTCCGGGCGTCCGTCTCTGTTTATTGATACTGGCCAGCCGTTAGGCGGGGTGGGCGGGTTAGTGGCAGCGCGGTTCTCACCACCACCTGGCACAGTGGGTTTTGGACCCAAAATTCACGCTAAATGGCTAACAAGGAAACGTTTGGAACACGTACATAAGTCGTACTACGCAACCCCGGCTGCTGTCACCTGAGCAAACGATATCAATGCGATCATGAGGGTTCCATTAGGATTGATTTATGGATTCATTAAACATAGGTGCAGCATCTATTTACTCACATGGCGGCGCTCACAAATAATAATGTTCTACAGATATTTTGGGAATTGTTAATTAATTGAAGCAACCAAAGTCATACATATTTACATCAGATGCGTAGTATCATCTTATTTTTTTATTTATCCTAATTTTTATCAGTGAACCATTAAAATAAAAACATGAAAGGAAGTAAAATTTGCCGAGCCGAAGTGTACATATATATAAATTTTAAATTATCACAAAAAGACTCGTCACGTGTTATTAAATTGAAATTTACATTTTTTCTAATCCTTTTTGAGGACCTTTTGGGAACTGTAGAAGTCATTACAAATGTCCATATCTCTGAGTATATAGAAATATGTTAAGAAACAATCGTCCGATATGTAAGTATTAAGCTCTAAGATCCCAATGAAGTGGGCTTAAAAAATCCATTTACAGATATATGGACAGATGAATCCATACCTTTAAATATAACCGACCGATAAGAGCATTGAAAAAAAAATAAATTGTTGACCCAAAAACAGCCTAATTACCTACAAATTGTTTTTAATTTGTTTTGTTTTGTAAGATACTTACATATGAATTTGGCAAACTGTTTAATTTGCAATGTGTAATCTCAATTAAATTGTCAGCGAGCAGGCATAAGTCAGGCGGACAGGAGTTTATCTCATAAATCGGTTTCAACTTTTCAAAATACTTTATTTTTTTTATTTGTTGTATACTGTTGTTGTCTTGCTTTTTGCACAATGTGAACCTGACGAATAGGTTTCATACAATAAAAGCGTGCTGTGGCGCTTTGGACGACGTCACATTACTACAGTTGAATGACATTGAGGTTTACTTTAATAATAATGTGTATACGCTTATGTGTGTTCAAATAATTAGAGGTCTTTGCGGTTATTTTAGTTTAGAGTTATTGCTGTGGCGGCGTTTATGTATTCGCTTTTATGGATCAGTTATAAATAAAACAATAGAATTAAATTAGGCGTAGCACATGAAAATTATTCGATTATGTCTAGACGAATATTATAAACACCGAAGTACGACGAAAGCGAGCTTTGTATTAGATATTAGTGAATATTTGGTATGCAATACAATTAGAAATTAGAAGTTGAAAGCATAATTGAGTTCATGGACTGGAACTTTTCTGGCCGCGATTGTGATCTATCAACTAATACTTATGTGATATCTTAGCAGCAACGCAGAATACTTGTTATGCCTTTGTTCATGGGTCACTGTAGAATTATTTTTAATACAGAAAACGTAGTCGTCATTATAAGTTTTAGTTTAAGTTTAAGGTTTATCATTTGGAAGAGAGCATTACGTTAATCAAAGTCCTTGGGGATAGGCCGAAACAGGCTCCAAACACTACTACTGCAGCACTCACTAGGATGTCCGTTGTTTAAATATATATTCTAACTATATGACAAATTATACATAATCTCACACGATCGATCGTTTTAACTAAACAGCCTCCATAATGTACAGACAAAACGTGCAACAAAAATCGCAGTTAAAATTAAAAGTCGGCGCTATTCCCGGAAAAAGACGCAGATGCAAATAAGTAGCTTGCGTTTATCTACTCATTCTTCTTCGACGGCCCCTCGTACGGATCCAGATTTGGTTTCTCCCGGAGTAGGGTCTTCTTCTGCTCCTCCAGCGGCACTCTTTTGTGCACTGTGAAGCAGACGCGGTTAAAATGCTCGCACATCTGATTCACCACGCTGGCTCCGTAGTGCCAGTGACTCAGGGTGGTCACCAAAAGCAGCATGTAGAGCAGCGGCCTCTCCAGCAATGGCAGCCACAGGCTCAACGCGAAGGAGATCACGAACATGGGCGTCTGCCAGTGCCAGGCCTCGCTCCTCGTCACCGACATCTGGCAAACAATCAGACGGCACTGCAATAAAAAGTACAAATTGTGTGAGAATAGTGAGGGGTATTATTTAAAATCCAAACGGAAAAAATAGTGCTAACCACGAATCCTAACAGAGAGAGACCAGAATTTGTTCTAAAATATGAATTATAGATTTTTTTCACTAAAATATTAATAATAATAAAAGCACAATTTGACTATAATGCTAATAATGCTGACTTTAATTTTAAACTCGACCAAATTGTAAAGATTCAAACACAAATTCTTCTAGTGAGTGTGAATTTTGTCTCGTAGAATTTGCTCAATCATCGGATCGTTTTCGTGGGGAAAGACAAATGTGCCTCTGTCTTCTTTAAGGTAGCGGTGAGCTCGATCCGAGTACCAGCCATAGATCTGGTTAACGGTCATCGGTTGAGGCGTGCTGTGCTTCAACTCGTACTTTTCCCCAACGTCCCCATCGTCAAAATCGATGCTTGCCAATCTTTTGGCGTTCTTTAGCGAGTCTGGGTCAAGCTTCTCCCGTATGTGCCGGATCTCGGTATTTGTACAATTGAAATATGGCCAGTCGTGTCGAGCGTAGAACTTCAGGGATAGTGGACGCTCATATTCTGCGGTGGTGGTGTAAACGCTCTCTCTATGCGACTCGCGACCTTCTCCTTCGTTCAGCTTCTCCTGCTCCTCCTGGGCGCATCGCCGACCACCGCAGCAAAAGGGTGGCATTTCGAAGAAATGTTTTTCAACCTGTGTTTATTGGTTTTATCAAAGTCGAATGCCGATACGGGGCAGGCAAGTCAAATGACTCATTAAAAGTTGTTGGCAGTTGTTTGGCAGTTAACGCCAGGCCAAAAGGGGCCACTACAGACGTTGACACACCCGCCCCTTATCTAGATTATTTTATATGATTCAACCTTACACGCGACACTGTTTTGATTATTTTTTACCAAAAATTGTATGCATTGCCTAATTAAATAATATTTGAATGTTTCAAAGGAAATGTATCATGGAAATTGTCTTTGTATGTAAGTAAGAATCAAATATATAATATATAAAATATAACAAATTTTAAATATCGAACAATTTCTTATTTAGCTTTAAAAAAAGATATATTTATGTATTATCTCTTTCATTTGGTTCGATATATTCAAGAAAATTTCGACTTATCGCACATTTATCGCCGCTTTAAAATATCGAATTATTTATCGATACAGTATCGATATATTTCGATAATTCTGTAATCCCTAATTATCTCAATTTGCGAAAAATCAACCAAGTTGCTCTCATTAAGCGGGTAGCGGGTTTTTAAAGAACACACAAATAAAAGTTAGATTATTTATAGGAAAAAGAGATGGGTTACGGTTAAGCTCTCAAGGCAAATTCCTGTCAAAATAGAGCTGGACTTACGCTGACATTAGAGAAGATGGTGCCGCTCAGCATGAAAATGGCCCTCGGATCCGTTTCCATGATGTCGTTGGGCGAGACATATGGCCAGGCCAGAAGGATGATGAAGTAGGTAAGAAAGGGCCACATCGGTCGGATTGCCTCCCAGAACGACAGTAGGCGGCCAGTGCGTTGCTTATAAGAACTAAGACGAGATAGCAGTTGAAGTAAATCATCAATTACATTGAGCGTTCCACTTACTTGTACACGTTAAGGATGACTAGCGGAAGATTGGCCATGGCGCTGACATGCAGCACCGCCTCCATGACATTGCCCAAAGGCAGGGTGCCGTAGGAGCCCAGCGGCAGCTCGAACTTCCAGCGCTCGAAGCCCATCCACCAGGTGACCAGGTACATGGCCGTGCTGCCCCACATGCTCAGATCATAGCCCCAGGGCAGATACAGGATGCCCGTGTTGTACTTCTCCCAGTGCGACACGAAGAAATTGAAGTAGACCGTCAGACAGACGTAGTACATTCGCATCGGCCGCACCGAGTACACCCGGCTCCTGCCAAAAATGCTGTACAGGCAGGTCGGTATCAGCATGGCCGTGTACGAGTCCAAGCCGTGGTCGAAGAGCTCACCCAGCGGGCCGGACAAGCCGATGCGGCGCGCCTGTTTCCCGTCGATTCCATCCAGCGTGTACGCCACGAATATGTTGATGCCTGTGCTAAGCCAGACCCAAGAAGGAATGGGCGTTGTGCCCTCCTCGCCGGAGCTGGCCTCGAAGTTCCAGTCGTAGTACGACAACAGCACCAGGTTCATGGCGCTGAACAGGAAGCCCAGAAACGTCATCAGGTTGGGCGCAAACCAGCGCGGGAAGAACTGCGATGGGAGGGGAGGGATGGGCGTTAAGTATTGATTTTTGCAGGAAATCATTTTGCAGAGCGGAGCGCACTCACCTTGACCAGCCAATTCCAGAAGGGATGCATTACGTACTGACTCAGCGGTGAGGTGTCGATGGCACTGTACTGTAAGAAAATAAAATATTTCGATTAAAGCGGGAAACTCCACAACTCTACGGACGGTGTCATGCGGGATGTTGTGTCTCAGTCTGGTCGCAATTCTAAATATAGAACCTATTGAACCTAATTACGGAGTACCCAGAACTGGTTTGGTTTTATAGGAACTTTTTCGGTAGAATTGATGATGGTACAGCTGCCGCCGCCGCAGCCGCCACCGCCCACAAGTCCTATTTAAACATCCTTTTGCCTACCTTGTAGTTGTCGAAGCCATTGATCTGAGCCTGGGTTAGGTATTGGTGGTCCATCAAGCGTCTAAATAGCTTCTGCATGTTGCCTTTTTGATCGAAATCTGAAGTATTTCTTAATCTGAACGGAAAAACACGCGACAGCCGGCTGCAAGGAGAGCTGCGTAGAGGTGCAAAGCGGGCGGGTGTTTGATAATAGCGGCGTTTAAATAACTACAGTCAGAACATTTTGCAATTTTTTGAACCGAATCGAACTCGAAGCGAACGTTAATAGCGAAATTGCAATGCATAAAATAAGGCGCGCGCCGGGCCGTAGCTTCCGTTTATTTTTATTGCAAATACTGATTTAATTTCTGCCGCTGCTGCCGCCGCCGCCGGCTGTTTTTTCACGCTTCCAATCGCGTCGCACGCACACAAACCAACACTAAGAGCGTCGTTTTGCAACACTGAAATGTTACAGTAGTGTGCACGAAAATAGTAATAACCAAATCGTAGCTATAATGTTATTGTAAATTCGAAATAATGCATAAGGTCTCGATTTATTACCCTGTTATTATTATTTTTTAATATTTAGGTATCTATAATAAATTCAAATTTTATTGTGTTTTTTAGAGTATAATCAATTTAACAGCTTTATATTAAAAATTGTAAAAAAAGTTAAATTTTGATTTTTAAAAACATTTTAAAAAAACAAATATTTCAAAATAAACTTGGGTTTAAAAATGTATTTTGTTTCTGAAAGTCCAACCGCCTTTCTTGGTTTCAATTTTTGGTTTTTACATATACAAAAAAAAAGTTTAAAGTTGATAAGAAAATTATTTGTTATATTTTATTCTTGAATTGCGATAAAGATAGCAATTGCGAGTATTTTTAACTGGAGGATACAAAAAACGTTTTTCGTAGGCCACCATAGACTCCCTATTTTTACCATTTTAAAATATATTTCTAAAATATAACCAATGTTTTATAAACTAATATAACAAACAAAATATTTGCATTCAAAGAAGCGGCTATTACTCTGGCCCCATTTGTTATATACGTGTGCATATGACAAAAGATTTTTAATCAATCCAATTAAGTTGCATTTGGTGTACTTGTAAAAATATATGCATTTATATATACATACATGTATATAGATATGTATCAGTTTAAATGGACTGAATGCCAATTAAAAATTTATTACCGACCCCAATTCCTATGAAGGTGTAAGAGTACATGCAATGGGTTTTTTAATTACACAATGGCACCTACATATAAAATAAAATTCACACATTCAGAAACATATATATGTTTAAAACTGTATGGATGGGCTTTATTTATTGTAAGGACGTTTCAAAAATTTGTGTTACAGCTAACAAATCACATTGCGTTAGAAAACATACAAAAGGATGGATACAAAATAAATCTGACTAATTCGCATAACAAAATGTGTCTAAAGAGAGTGTAAAACATATTTATTTAATTAACGCTTATGCCTATTGCAGTTGCAATTATTTATTAGCTCGGTTGAGTAGGAGTCTCCGGATTAGTACTTTTACGTGTTAGTTGCTCTAATAAATTCGCTACGAATGCCAATAGATCGATCGCTTAGTTAGACTTTTTGAGATTCTTTTTGCGTATATTTCCGGGGCAACCACCGGCACTGAGCAGATGCAACTTCCAGCCGCCATCTTGGGGCAGGTGAACGTCGTCGTGACAGAGTGGACAACGAGCGGCTCCAGTTTTAAGTTCTGGAAAATAAAATCTCTCAATTGGTGACTTCCTATGGGGGGCATGGAGGCTTACCCCGGCAATAGTCTTCCATTTGATGCAGTTCATAAAGTTGCTTATGCACCGATTCAGTACAGCGGACACAGACCACATAGCTCTCCTTGGCATCGCATTCCACTTTTGGGAGAGTAATAAATAAATGTAGTAAGATACTGTGATGATACCTTCAACATACTTGTAAGGTGATAGTTAAGGGCCGCTACTTCCAGCACTTGACTGCACTGCGGGCACTTGGTGAGGAAAGGACACGACTTCCAATAATGGCGATCTAGTTGGTTTACGTCGCTGCCAGTACATGACCAGTCACAGAAGGGGCAATATCTGAAAATAAGCAGAGAGAACATATTATAATTTTGGTATCCTTAAGGATCACAACGATTTCTGTGGCAAACTCACATTTTGGGCGAGTTGTCCTCGGTGGACTCTGAGTTAGAGGCGGAGCCCTTGCGAGAGTTGGAGGCAGATAGCATAGAGCGCTTCAGTTGCTCATTGTACTGCTGCTTCCCATTGCAGCTGGCAAAACCATTGCTGGAGCTGGGCAGCGGAACGACCAAACCTTGTGCGCTTCGGTTCTTTAGTCGTTTGGCATCCGAACTAGTGGAGGCCTTTTCTGGCGGCGGCGTGATCGCATCCCCCGAACTGTGACCACCTCCCGGGTACTTGCTGGCCTCGAGCAGCTCCTGCTTGCGGTCCAGATCCAACTTATCAAACTCGGTGAAGAGTTGACGGTACAGGAGATTCCGGCGCGTGATATCGTCGTCGGGAGGAAGCTGCTTGCGCACCAGGCGCGGATTGACTTTGTATACGAGAAGCAGGATGCGTTCCGCCACCTTCCTTACAGGCTCCGCAGGATGGTGGATGCCGGAGCAGCCGCACTCGGAAAGTGCCCGGCAGGTGAGACCACTGTGCTTATCTGTGCTGATGCCCTGTGTATGCACCAATTGCTCCAGCATCTGAAGGCGACTCATGGCCAGACGCTGGTGGGTGCCGGAGCCGACGCTGCGCGACAGTGCCGGGGCGACCAAGTGCTGCTCTGCTACCTCCGGGCAAGCGGCTATGCTCAGGATCGTGTGCTGGGCGAGAGTGTGCAAGCGCGCCGACGGGTCACCGGACTTGGCCAGCAGTTCGGGAAGTAGACGGTCCACACAGCGAGCCACTTCACTGGGCGAAACACGTCCTGGTACATACTCCAGGAAGAGCATCCGCACCGTTTCCGTGGCCTGGTTAAACACAGAGTAGACTGCGTCTCGTACCGCTCGGTGGAGGAGCAGTGCAGCGCTGCGGGCTACCTTGTTGGGACTGGAGGCGTGCTCGTTACAAGGCGTCTCCTCCTCAACTTCGTGCTCCTTTAGGAAGTTACGCAGGCGCAACAAGCCATCCTCGCGGTCCTGAAATTGCCGGGAGTAAAACTGCTCCACCTATGTAGATGATTTAAGAAAATCGTAATAAAATTAGTAACGAGAAGCTGGGATAAAAATCTTTTATCTAGAGTAATGTTTAAGTAATGATTAAAATATTGCTTAGTGTACTTACCAGTTCACTGCCGAAGACCAGTATAGGGAGGGCTGCCTGGCGGCGCTCACGGTCGTTCAAGCGCGAGCGCCCCCGATTGGGATCCGCTTCCAGCAACGCGTTGCCTTGGCACTCCCTTAAAAATTCATTAGTATTTGAACTGTGAGCGGTTTGATTCGTTTTTTTATATAGGAATGGCAACGTTTACGGATACATTTACGGGTTATAGAAGTAGATAAAAATACGAAAGAACGTAAATCAACTAATATATCAACTAATTAACGGTTACTTCGGTTGCCGAATCATATAAAACTTGCGTTTCGATGTTGTAAATTAATTCCTTATATAATTACTCCTCGAAAAATGTTAGCTAAAATAGAAAAGTAAAATATATTCTCCTAGCTTTGTACTCAAAGAATTGGTTTTTATAGGCGACATAGATATACTTATACACTTTTAAATGCATTTTATAAATAAAAAAATATATTAGTTTAAATTGAAATTTGAAATAAAACTGCAAAACAATCGACCGTTATTTTGTGTATCGATTACCTAGTACTGGCTACCGCCAGTGTTGGAAATCTTTGGGGGAGCTAAGTCTACGGCAAACGAGGCGTCATGCAACACTGAAATCCGACCACTATTTAAACAAAAATAAGCAACCACAATTGTTTACCTATTGTTACACACGTTCTACAGACGCGGTACTTACTGTCGCAGAGTAGGTATGGCCCGTTCCTCGTAGTCTTCGTACGAGTTGCGCGGAACGCTCTTGTTTCGCCGCCGCAACGATCCCTGCCTACTGGACATCGGAGAACTGTGCCGCGAGGCCAGGCGTGGTGACTGTGGCAGCTCGTCGTGTGACTTCCGCCAGCCGCCAAGTGTGGGTGTGGGCGTCGGCTGCAGAGAAGCGGGAGCTGGAGCAGGTGCAGGAGGAGGAGCCGTCACTGCGTTGTCATTGCTTGCCTGGCCTTGAGACCCGTCCGTGGAGGACTTCTCGTCCAAACTGAGACTGGCCATGCTCTTGGGACTGAATGCAGCCTCGGCCAGCACCTGAGCCACCTCTTGCAGACTGGGGGCCGCCGGCAGACTGGGCTTTCCGCCCGCATAGATCTCACAGCTCTGGTCGTTGGCACTCAGCACGCCCTGCGGCTCGAGCAGCTGCTGCACCTGCAGCTGGCGCAGCACCGCTGTCCGATACATTTCGATCTGGTCTTTGCGCAGTCGTGCCGTGGTGAAGTCCTCCTGCTGCACCGCCTGCCGTTTCGCCAGGGCATAACGACCCAGGCGCTCGCCAGCGTTTCTAAGAGCGGTCATGCATAGCTTCAGCTTGCGGGCGTATTCGAATCGCTCGGCACTGACGGCCTGCGCCTTGCGCTGCTCCAGCTCCCGGATGTACTGGACGATGGACTCCTCGACGTACATGGAGAAGAGCAGGTCGTCGCATACTGAAGTCAGTGCCAGCTCCCCTGTGGCTGTGTCCAACGGTGGGGCGTCGCTGCCTGTGTGGTGCTCCTCGCCATTGTTGGCATTGTTGGTTGGGCTCAGTTCCAGGTCCTCGCCCAACACGTTGACTGCCAGCAGGGAGATCTGACTTGTAGCATTGAACTCGTTGCCGTGGACTCCGATAAGGCGGAGCTTCAGGTGCGTACCCCTCCGGGGAGTAACAGTGACGCTCTGCAGCTCCCTGGACTTGTAGTTGGTGTATGCGTTGTCTGCCAGGGCCACAAAGCCAAGGAAGTCAAAGTACTGCGACGACGGTGTGCTGGGCAGGGATTTGGGCGAGTAGTGCAGCCAGAGCTCCACTTTCTCAGCTTTAAAAGAAGAATCATTAGGCTTAATTAAAATTCAAATTGCTTTCCACTTACGTATGAGATACTGGTGGGCCAGAAGTTGGATGCGATAAATCTTGGCAGGCTGATGGAAACGGAGGATTATGTCATGGGTGGTGAGTCCGCTGTCCGGAGCACTCCGCCAGCCGTGAACAGTAGGTCCGTGCGAGTTGAGTTCGCTGGCCGGAAAGGAAACGTCCTCGTCTAGACAGGCGCAAAAAATGATCAAGTCAGCATTACGAGTGTGTGCAGGGTTTAAGAGCTGCAAATCAGCAGGTGACAAAACACCTCTCTTTAACAGTTAATACCTGATATCACATTCCGATTCTCTTTTGCACTTTCAGAACCCCCTCCGCACCATTTAAATTTTCAAATACAGTTGTGGTCGAAAAAATAATTTAAACATTTTCAAGAGTGTTTTGACATAAAACAGTTTTTAATTGATTTCATTGAGAAAATAAGATCAAATCGAATATTTTTATATTTAATTTGGGTTATTTAATACTCATTTTATTTGATTTTCACATAATTATTTAATGATGTTAACCATTTTTAAGTGTGTTAGCTGGTGCTATTATTTCCCCAACAACTGTACGGCTCGTATCTCAATTTCTCTCTTTATGCCTATCGCTCCCACTTCACTCTCTTGGTTTGGTATATTTAAGCGATGACAAGTCGACCCGCGAGGTTAGTCGTCGCTTAGCCGGTCGTGTTTCTGGGGAAAACTATTCTACGCCTCGCAGTAAAATATATTTGCTATCTGATAGTATAAACAACTATCAGATCCTTAGCTATATCTATTAAAAGGTCATAAATAAATTCCAATAATGCCGGAGGGCTACACCGGTGCTACGGCCTGGCTGCAAATCCAGAGCCTGCTAAACAGCATAAATCATATGCTGATCTTCCTGGTGGCCGCATTCTTTTTCGTTCTGGCACGAAGCCTGGACTTCAAGGACACTGCCATGCATATGTTCATGACTGGCATCGGAGTGAGTTAGCGTGATAAGCGTGTAATCATTATGCTTCGACTTGTGTAGTGAACATGCAACGTCACTTGCCATGCTATCTTATCAACCTATCGTCTAAAAAGGCTTTCCCTGCCCTCGACAGTTCCACGTCCTAATCGCCCAGGCCATGATGTCACACTACAAAGTTAATCCCGTCACTCGTTGGCTGTCGCACCGCAACAAGTCGCGATTCCATGCCATCCTGCAAATCGTGGGCGGCGCCATGGTTCTGTTGGGAGGCATCGGAAAGTTCTCAAACAAGGATGTTCACTTCAACACATGGCACGGACGAGTGGGTAAGAGTCACCAGACAGGTAGAAACTCTATCTCCCTAATAATAAATATTACTTTCAGGCGGTGCTGCCACCTTTGGATGTGCGGCCAGCATCGTCGGAGGCTTTGTCAACTATTTCCAGCCAAAGTTCGCTTTGAAGTTCTTTCCCCCATCGGAGCTGCGCTTTCGCCACAACTTGTTCGGTCTCCTCACATTCAGCTTGGGCATGGGAGCCATCTATCTGGGCTACTACTCCAAGTTCTTCACCAAGCATGTGGACAACGACTTTATTCCAGGCATGATGCTGGTCACTGCGCTGGTGTATGTGCTCACCCTCATCTCGCCGGCCCTCTCCCTGCTGACTAAGCTCAGGTATAGGTCTAAGAAGAAGACGGAGAAGCAGGTCCAGTAGATTCTGGGCAGGGGAACGAGGCAGATACCACTGAGGCTAACATGACTTTGACAGTACAAAAATAAAGGGTTTGGCGCCTCGCCAAATATATGTAAATCTCTGGCTGCAACTCTAATTGAATACGCAGACGGAAGAAGAGGCGATATGCAACCGGCAATCTGTCAATGGTATAATGAAAAATTATGGCCAGAGCCGTTGCAGTGGCTTATTCCCGTCCACGGAGCTAATGGTCCATGCAAAATCGGCAGAATCTGTGACAAATTGTGACAGATTGCAAGCCAACTAGGCTGGAGTTAAATAGCTCGCTTGTATTTCTATATTGAATCCTAACGTCCTGGCGCACCAGGCGTATACGTGACTTATCGATTTCTCAAGTGCAATGGGGTGGCGAAAGGAAGGGACTGGGACAGGGATAACCGAGTGTTTTGGGTCAACTCCAGCCGGAACTATAAATAAAATAAATAACGAAAAAGGAAATCATAAAATATTGAAAGTAAATGCATAACAAAAATAAAGAGTTAATAAATTATGCACATTCTAGTTGTTTACCTGAGGCGAATACTACGTTGAACGGTATTTTTTTGGCCATGCTGGCTACGTTAAAAACCCACGACTATGGAGGGGCTCACGCTCACCACTCGCACGTCCGCGACATCCGCTTGCACATTGAACAACAATTTAATAGCGGCCGATCTAGGAGGACTAAACAGGAAATTCCTGCACAAAATCACCAGCCAAAACCGTTTAGCCAATTGTCTATCGATACCGATATGTCATCGGTATTGAAACATTGAATCGCACACTATCAGCTGTTTTGCATTTGGCACTCACCAACACTGTCATAATTGGTATTAGAGTTATTTACATGGTTTCAAACGAATAGCCATGCCAACAAATGCTCACAAATACAGCATTCTGCTGCCCACCTACAACGAAAAGGATAATTTGCCAATTATAATATGGCTAATTGTGAAATACATGAAAGCCAGGTGACAAGCGGCCTTCTAAAGGGCTCAAAAATAGCCATTGCAAGTTTACCTTTTGCAGCGGATACGACTACGAGGTGATTGTTATTGACGACGGCAGTCCGGATGGAACGCTGGACGTGGCCAAGGATCTTCAGCGCATCTATGGTGAGGATAGGATTGTGCTGAGGCCTCGCGGATCCAAGCTGGGATTGGGCACGGCCTACATCCATGGCATCAAGCACGCCACTGGAGACTTTATCATAATCATTGACGCCGACTTGAGTCATCATGTGAGCATAGATAACGGGGCGAAGCTGACGTGGGGTTGGAAGTAATGTAAAATTGTCCTTCTCCAGCCCAAGTTCATACCAGAGTTCATTCGGCTGCAAGAGAGCGGAAACTACGACATTGTGTCGGGCACTCGGTACGCCGGAGATGGCGGTGTATACGGCTGGGATTTCAAGCGCAAGCTCATCTCGCGTGGCGCAAACTTCCTGTCCCAGGTGCTGCTGCGACCAAATGCCAGCGACCTGACCGGCTCGTTCCGCCTGTACAAGAAGGATGTGCTGGAGAAGTGCATTGCCAGCTGCGTGTCTAAGGGCTACGTCTTCCAGATGGAAATGCTGGTGAGGGCGCGCCAGCACGGCTACAGCATTGCCGAGGTACCCATAACATTCGTGGACCGCATCTACGGCACCTCCAAGCTCGGCGGCACTGAAATCATCCAGTTTGCGAAGAATCTGCTGTATCTGTTTGCCACCACATAAAAGACGAGACCTTCTCCGGCTGATGAATAGATTTTTGAAGAGTTTTAATTTCTTTGGATTTCCTTTGCTTTGTTTTGTACATTTGGTAAGATTTTTTCAAAGAATTTGTTCATACAACTAATGAATTATGCATGAGAAATTGTTTGCCGTATTTATAATAATCCAGAGATCTCTCTTCTGGCTTACGTTTCATTTATAATTTGAATAATGATAGCTAGCGTTAATTGATTTAATTACTCAAGTCGAAAATTTTGTGCTGGTTGTCGGGATTGCCGTACAGAGTGCCGCCGCAATCGTCCTCCAGAGCGTCGCCCGATCCGCTGCCATAATTCTTGAGGGCTAGAGTCAGCAGGGAATTGCGATCCTTGAGGGCCAGCACCACGAAGGCCCCATTAGGCAGTATCTCGCTGGTGCACACCTGAGCCGGTGGCTTGAAAACGGCCAGGGATTTAGCTGTGTGTAAAATGAGAGCAATGAAAACGCCCGCCAGTATTAAGGTTGCCAGAGATTGTCTCACCAGAATTGAGCTCCCACATGCGAATGGCGCCGTCACGGCCCTCCTTGTCGTAGGAGAGCAAAACCTTGCCAAGCGGATCCAGCTTTAGGAAGGTCACGGGGGCATTGTGGCCGATGAGAGTGCTTTTGCAATTACCTGTGACCAGGTCCCAGATCAGGATCTTTGCATCTTCCAGGCCGGCTATGACGCAAGCATTGACCTGGGAGATCGCCAGTGAAACTGTGTTGCAGCTGGGCTTCCACTTCTTGAACAGAGTGCCGCTCTGCAGGTCGTACACCACAATGAAGTTCGGAGTCGTCGGCTCATTCAGCTCTTTGGCCACCACGCAAACATAGGAGCCCTCGTGCGTTATCGCCGAGAGTGAGGTGAGGAAGTCATGGTGTGGGATTCGGAGGTCGTAAAGCAGCTTGCGCTGCGACAGGTGCCATACAAGCAGGGGAAAGGGCTTCTGGGTCTCATCGCCGCAAACCAAAATTCTGCAAATCAAAAATGAGATCTTAAAAACTTCCTATAATTGAGAATACAGTTGAAATTACCGTCCGTCGCCGGAGACCAGCAGGGAGTTAAGGAAGCGATCTTCGCCTGCCTTAAAGGTGGTCACGCAGTCACCCGACTCCAGGTTCATCAGGTTCACGTACATGCGGTTCCGGGATAGGCATACCAAGTGGTTCTGGTCGTGCAGTCCAAAGTATGGCATCTTCTGGTTCATCACTCCCTTTAGAGTAACCTGCGTATTGGACACATAATATATAATAATATATAGAGGTGTACATCCTCCAAAGAAAGACCCACCTTAAACTTGCCCTCGTCAAGATTAATGACACGGATCTCGCGCCGACAAAGAACTGCCGCCTCGTAGCTACCGACCGGGCACATGGCTGTCGGCTGCTGGATGCCCTGCAGCTCCCGGATGCGACAGCAGTTCTTTACATCCCAAATGCAGATCTCAGCTCGTTCTGTCGAGAGGGAGGCGACATAGCAGCCGGGCTGGGGAAGATTCATCAGGACGTCGTAGCCCTTCACCGTAGAAGTCGCCGTGGGAGCTTCGCCCTCGCCGCCATCCCCTGTCGCAGGAGTTTCATCCGCCTGATTGCCACTCTCTGCATTTAGGTCGGCGTTGAGAATCTCGAGGAAAGCGAACTCCAGCTCGTTAGTGCACTCCCACCACGAGCGTATCTTCTCGTCGTCCTTGAGCTCCGGTGACTCCCTGAAGGACGTCTTCAGGTAGTACTTCATAAGCGTGTAGAACTGCTGGCCGTCGTAGCTCAGCTCGTGCAGATACTGCTCGAGGAATCGCTTGAGGAAGTGGATGTGGACATATTCGGATGTGGAATCGTCGCCGCCGGACTTGGCCAGCCAGACGGCCTGCAGGATGTCGTTCAGCAAGTGATCTGGCCCGGTGGCATGCACCTTGTTGGCAATCCACTGTAGATCCGTAAAGTAAAAGCAGTTGAAGAGTATGTCAATCTTGTGTGGCGCCGGCTTGTCCTCGATCACGGCACAGAAGTGATGATAAGGCAGTTTTAAGTACTTTTGGTAATTGTAGCTAAAGATTGAGGATTGAATTAAATAGTTATAGTTTTTAACGAGTTTAATTCTAAAATAAAGAGAAGAATACTCACGTGTTGACACCCTGGCTACCCTTGAACTCGCTGTCCTGCCGGTCGAAGTAGTCCCGCAGCGCTTCATGTACCAGCCACTGCTTCTGCGCATACCTCGCCAGGACCGCTCGTCCAAAGCTCCTGTCTGCTATCCTAATATTCTTAAGACCTAGTAGCATTGGTCCCATCAGCCAGCAGAACTTTGACCAGATCTTAAAGGCGACCTGCGCCTCCACCTGCGTCATCTTCTGGAACACGCCCAGGCAGTCGCTCTCTCGGATGCCCCACGGCGACAGCCGTACGATCAGCAGCAGCAGTTCCACCTGATCGGTGGCGAACTTGGACTCCAATACCTGCAAGATCCGCCCGGAGATGTCGCCGATCTCGCTGATCGGCTGCGCCACATGTCCCAGCCAGGCGAGCCACCACAGGGATTTGGCGTGGTAGGGCGTCTTGCCGTGCAGCGTCTTCCACTCGTCAGGCAGCTTGAGCGCCCCATTGGCCGCGTAGAAGTCGCCACCGCCGGAGCTGAGGATATCGTGCCACTGGCGCTCCGTAAACTGGCGGACGCGCAGGAAACAGCGCTGTGGTATGCCCAGTTGCGCCAGCGCGGCGAGCATATCAAAGCCGTCTCCTCCAGCCCCAGTGCCGTCCGCGCCGTCCTCGTTCTCCTCCGTCAGCTCGCTGACTGTGAGGATCAGCTTGGCACTGCCCAGCTGCAGGGGTAGCCAGTCGAGCGTCTCATCCCGCTGCAGCTCGTCCACGCCGTCTATGATCAGGACGAAAAAGCGCTGCTGCCGATCCAAAATCTCGCGTATCACACCGGCGTAGGCCTCTAATGTCTGCAGAGGAAAGGCATTAGCAATTTCTGACTGTAGTTCCTGCAAGGGAATTCTCTTACGTGTGGAACTTGGCATTGATGACCCGTCTCCAAAACCGACATCTGATTGGCCATTGAGCCCAGCAGCGAGGTGAGATCCGAGGAGCGGGCACTGAGATTGGCATATCTGAAAGACACAGAATCGTTGCCAACTGAAGAGATTCAAAACAAATATTAATAAATACCTAAGTATAAGCTGTGCCTCCGGTTTCCAGCGATGCACATTCTCCATGATCTTAGACACTAGGACGCTCTTGCCGCTGCCTCTGGCACCGGACACGACCAGGGGCTGTATGGTACTGTCCCGAATGTAGCGCTTCACGTCGTTCATAATGTCGAAGTTAGCCGAGTTCTGGGCGAGCAGCTTGGAGTAGTGGCCCACCAGCTGCAGTTCCTCGAGCAGCACCCGATCCACGCCCAGCGTGTTGTAGGGAATGCTGCTCTTCAACTGGTGCTCCTCGAAGATCCCGGCGAGCGCCTTGTCCAGCAGGCTCTCGATCACCGCCGACAGTTCCTCGTCCAGGATGCTCATCGTCGGCAGCAGCCGGATGAGATTCTTCTCGCACAGCTGGCTCTTGAGCTTCGAAAAGACGCGACTGATGCGGCGTTGCACCTCCAGCTCCAGCTGGCTGCTGTTCTCCGGCGCCCGCGCCATCTGACCTGTCTGGATCCAGATGCAGCGCTTGGCCAGCTCCTGGCTCATCAGCACGGTGTTGTTGATCTCCTGCTCCACCACAGTGGTCAGATAGGAGTCCTTGACGTCCTCGGAGAAGAGGCGCAGCAGCACAGCTAGGAGCTCGTTCAGCTCCCCGTTTGCCTGGCCGGAGTACGGGTCCACCTGCTGAGCGTGGAGGCGGTGGCACATCGGCTGGTACGAGTTGTCAATGGTGTACCACTTCTCCAGCAGCAGTCGCTCTGCCTCGCTGGCGGTGCTCAGCACCGAGGTGAAGTCCTGGCTCTCGATGGTCAGCGGCAGCATCGGAGTGCCCAGTGTGGCGCCTAGGAACAGCACGGGCACGATATACGCTCCGGCTGAGTGGCGCGTGATCTCGCACAGACAATTGGCCGCCTCTTCGTGTCCGCCCTGCGCCTCCAGCGGTGTCTGGGTCCAACGCTTTACCTCCTGCAGGCGGGAAAAGTCCTTCTTGGCGTTGCCATTCCCTGGCTCTGTGTCGGGCTCGCTGTCATGGACATCGGCGATGATGAAATCGAAGCCCCGGCTTTGGCACTTGCTCTTGAAGTGTTTGTACAGACTATGCACAACGCGCTTGTGCTTCTTGTACTCGGTGCTGTTGTCGGCCAGGATGTACACCACGATCTTCTTGTCCCGCTCGATTTTCCGGCCAGGCGGCGGCTTGCCCTGCAACACGCTCAAGTTCCCGGCTACGGGATTGGCATTGGCCACATCACTGGGCGCCTGCGCCCCCTGCGGTGTGGTGGTATTCGAATCTGTTGGTAGGACAAGCGTTGATTGTGGTTTAATTCTTGTATCTTGTGAAAAAAGAATTCATAAGCTGCTCAGAGTTCCCTGAACGTTACACTACATCCTTTCTATCTAGTTTAAACGATTGTTTAGCTACTCACCCTTGTCTGCTCCACTGGTCTTTCCCAGGGCTGTCGGTGGCTGATGGTTTTGATGGTCCTGCAGCTGATTGCCATTGGCCTCAGGCAAAGGAGTGACATCCGGCAGAGCCTCAACAGCCGCTAGGGGAGCGCGCTTCTCGTCGCCGGCATTGGACTCGGAGGAGATCAGGTCCTTTTTGTCCGCCTCCTGATACGGCGGTGAGCTACAATTAAAACGAAATCAGTTTAAGTTTAGGTAAGAGGATTTTCTTGAGGTTGCATGAACTCACTCGTCGGACTTCTCGGAGGCACTGTCCTTGTCCTTCTTCTTCTTTTGGCCGGAACTGCACACGTTGCCCATGACGCTCCTTCACTTGATTTCCTCGTCTTTAAATTACAATTGACTATTTATGTCCTGCAAACAAATGACAAGGATTTGATTAATCAGGTATAAATATTCAGGGTTAAATCGTTTTTATACCCTTGCATGGTATAATCATTTTAGTCAGAAGTTTGCAACGCAGTGAAGGAGACGTTTCCGACCCTATAAAGTATATTATTCTTGCCGATTCGACTTAGCCATATCCGTCTGTCTGTCTGACTGTGGAACGGGCTGGATCGGACAACTATATCAAATAGCTGCCGAAAATATTGAGGAAAATAATTATAGCAGCCAGTTTTCAACATATTTTCCGTATAATTTGAGACAATTCCGTTTTGTATTATCCTAGAATTTCGTTTAATTTGGTCAAAACCGGACCGCTTTCATAGGAACGTTCTTGAAATTTATTGAAACAAATTTTTATTTCCTCTGTTTTTCAGTATATTTTTATCTGCTCAGAGATTTAGCCATTCTTTATTATTTCAGAATTTGGGTTTTAATTTTATGCAAATTTTATCAAATTATAATTATGATAGGTAAACGTTAAAAACCAATTTTTTGGTATGTATAAATGTTTTATATAATTCCTGTTAGTTTTTATTTTTATTTAATCAAATTTGAATTGTTTATAATGATCCAATTGTAAGCTGCAAGGGTATAAAACCTTCGGAGTGTTTTTTAAAAAGTTGATCGTTTTCTGATTTTATTGTTACATTCCCTGATATCTGTCTCTACGAAGAAGAAGCTGAATACCAAGTAAACTAGCCACAAAAGCAAATCGGATGCAGATCTGAAAAGGACTTGACAGGGAGTATAAGCCCCAGTTAAAGTTCTTGTTAAAATATATATCGATATATCGCAAAACACATTAGTCAACAGTGTGCAGATTTTGCAATTTTAATAGTCATCAAACAACATTTCTTGGCAATCACTTTCCTGTCCGTTTAATTTAAAAAGCGAGGATATATTTTATTAAGTAACATTAACATAGTTTTAGGATCAAAACAATCTACGTGAAACTCGGTCCGGATAAGCATTTATACATAGTAAGTTTGGGTTCAGTGGACATTAAGAAACTGTACTATAATCCATGGAAAATTAACACAAATTAAGAAAAATAAAAGTGACTTGGTTACTCTAATAATTCACAATATTTGGTATCTATAAATGTTTAATTTTAGCCTCACAGCTGTTATAGGATATCTCAGATATCATTATCGATTTTAAGGCACTACAAGAACTCTAAACTCCGACTGAGAGCACTTCAAAGAGATTTTAATTTAAGCACTTAATCTGTATAATTGTCTCATAATCATTGCGATTAATATTTGATGAATTCTCTGTGTAATTTGTTCCACAACAGGTCAATGACAAAAACAAAGTGCTCGGGAAAACGTTAGATATCCTGGCAAGGAGCGAGTGCCTGAGAGAGCGAGAGCGCACGAGAGAGAGAGAGAGAAAAGCGGTGAGAGAGAGAGCGAGAAAAGCTCTGCGGAGCGAACGCATGCTCGCTGGTGGAACTTTTATAGAGATTTTCTGCGTCTGAATTGGCATTGGCGTTAATCAAGTGGTCCGAGAACTGAACTGGTCCGAGTGGTGGGTGGTTAGGTGGTTGGATGCCTGGCGGCTGCTCGCTGGGTGGTGGGTGGTGGGTTCCGAAGGGTCTGGGTCTGGGTCTTGTCTCGGATTTATTGCGGGCAATGCGCTTGGCTGGATTTTTGTGTACACGCTTGAAAATTGTTGACGCGCGAGACCCTCTCCCCATGGCTCTGGCATCTCTCTCTGGCAGCCACCGAAATCGCTATAGATGCTAAATACAAGTGTTCCTTTAGTTAAGTATTTATTTATTGGATATCAAAATATTTTCAATCGCCCCGAAATGGCGCACATACACACACTTTTCGTCTTTCGCGTTCAATTTTGATTTTGTTGGGGGGTAGGAAAGAAAGGAAAGCGCTAAAAATAAATCCCACTATATACAGAGTATATATGCCTTTGAATCGCGCAGTTCTTCGACATTTTGTCGCAGCTCAGGAATTTCGAAAATGTTCAATATCAATTAATTTGGTATCGAAACTTAAGTACGTATTTTCGTTCGTGTTCCCTCCGCAGATGTCACATTTACAGCACATTCACACACACGCTGCTCGCAGTGTGTATGCCTCGTTTCGAGTTGGTTATATTTTTGATTCACATTTTAATACACAATTTTTGCTGGCATGGCACACTTACTTTTCTTTACGCGCTTTTCATATATGCGCCCCCGAACCCGATCCCGACCCCGCACTCCCGCTGGCGAACGAATCTAAAACATTTTCCACCCACTGCACTTGCACTTTGCTCAATTAATTGCTTAATCAAATTGTTTGTTACACACTCGCCGCGAAGACATTTCGTCCGGAAAAGTGTATATTTTGTGTCGCTCGGTTCGGTTCTCTATCTTTTTTTTAGTGGCTGCGCGCCTCGTTTTCCCAGCAGCTTTTTCCTTTTCCCGCAGCTGTGCGTGCGATGTCGTCGTGCTCGGCGCTGTGCGTTTTCACCGCTTCTGATTCCCGTCCGCCGAGCGTTGGAAAATCACTCTCGCCAGCGAGTGCGTGAAGTGAAAGCTGCGGAAGCTTTCCTCCGACCGCCACTGCCGGCAGCTTTCCTGCTAGGGCTGCAATCAGTTTGAAATGAACGAGCAGAGTACCGTTAGGAGAAACCGCCAAGGTGCTGGAAATAAACATTTAAAGTAGAACTCAAGGAACTTATTTAAAAATAATTTTATTATGTTATTCTCATAAAGTTGATTGAATTTATTTATTTATTCAGGGAAAAAGTGCATTGGATTGACATTGTTGGAGAAGGCGCTGGAAAGTATACAATTAAACATTGAAACTGGAAAGTAGTTTTTGTGGTAAGTTTTTGGTTTTATTGGAATTTAATTGTAAGTTGCTAATGAGAGCAAAAGAAGGCCATTTTGATTTTTTTGATTTTTTTTTAAATCTGTAAATTCTTTCATACAATATGTTGATTCTGATATTATTTGAAAATGAATTTTAGTTCTACATGTTTAAAACACTTCATAAACTAATTTCAATTCCATGGAGATTTAGTCATTTTTATTTTAAACCTGGTAAAAATAGTTTCTTAAGGATTAAGTACCAATTCGAAAAAATATCAAAAAATTAGCAAAGCTTAACAAAAAATAAGGTCCAAGTACATAAAACTTTATTTTGAATGTACAGGATACCAATATTATTTAAACAATAACAATAATACCAACAGTTATTTAGCTTAGTATTATTCTACTTTTTAAAATCTTTTCATAGTTCATTTTCTAAAATAATAATACTAAATGTTCTATAATGAATATAATTACTTAAACTTTTAGTTTAAATTAAAAAATCAAGAACTCAAACCATCAAATTAATTATTATTACACAATATATTTTTAAAATAATTATACTTATTTTTTGGTCCCTTTGATTTTCTCCTGCCTTTTCTCTTCCTTTCTATTCAAAGGACTAACCACCAATAGAGAGCTGTCAAAGTGGGTGCTGCTCGCCTGATCTGTCAAAGTCGCAGAAGTGAAAAAGGCGAAAGCAGCTGGACTGGCTGCATTTCGTTTCTTTACTTCAACGTGACAAGTCTCGGGGCGCGGAACTCTAGCCTTGGAGCACCGAAAAAGTGTGCAATAAATTGTCCTTTGCGAGGAACTTACGAGTTATCAGCTAAGATGCTGTAAAGCGAAGCCAAATCTGTGAAAAGGAAAAAACCATCAGGAAAACCCAACAAAATAATATCAAAATGAATCGGTTGCTGCTGCAGTGTTTGGTGACCACCATTCTGGTCTACAAAGGTACACTTCTATGGGTTTTACGGCTTCCACCCGTAAACTGGGCTCAGAACTCGACATCCAAGTTATTGGTTAACAGGACAAACTATCTGAGGAACCAGGAATCTGGGCAGAATAATAATAATCCTAGATTTTGGTTGCGAGTTCTCGAAATTGCTAAGATGAAAAATGTATATGCTGCGTGGGATTATATAAGGAGGCCAGTGCGCAGGCTCCAATAGAGTCTGACACCCAACCATCTGACATCTGGACCAGGCATCGGGGGAAATAGGTCAATGTTTTTGCCAGCACGCGAGGCACTCGGAGCAAAACAGACGCGAATCCGTAACCAAAACAGAAGCCCCAACAAGGGGTGGCTTCTGGTCTCGGGTCGGGCGGGGGTTTGTTTTCCTCCTAGATGACTAACAGGTGTGTGTGTGCTTTCAGTGACATCTGTGCCCACTACAGTGAGCACCAGCCTGCAGACCACCTCGGAGATACCACAGCAGGACGATGACGACGACGACTGGGAGGAGGATGACGACTCCCTGGAGTCTGATGACGACGGACGCGTCTACAAGAATCCCCGCAACTCACCCTCATCCGAGTGTCCACGGGACGAGGAGCAGGCCACGCTGCTCGGCCAAAAATGCCTGAGGAAGTGCTCCTCCGATGAGGACTGCAAGAGTAAGAAGAAAAAATGCTTGTGCGACGGCGTCTGTGGCAACTCCTGCATCAAGCCGGGTAAGTCGCATTTCCCAGATGTTTTTGGGCATGCAGTTAATGGAATCTTCTAGTATTTGAATAAATAAACTTTATTTAAATCCTCTCCCCACAGATCGGGAATGTCCAGAGTTGGCGCAACCCAGCTTGGGTCAAGTCACCGTGGTTGGACGACATTTTGGCGCGCGGGCCTCGTACGCCTGTCCCCATGACTACCACGTGGTGGGTCTGCAGAGTCGACTCTGCCAGGCGGATGGCAATTGGGCCGGTGCCGAGCCAGCCTGCAAGCAGAACAGTAAGTGAAATCCCCCAGAACTTTCCCTCAACTAAATGAGATCCTTCTCAGTTTACTGCCTGAAGCCGCCACAGATCGAGCATGCTAGGAACTCAGCGCTGCCGGAACAGGAGACCTTCGACCTGGACTCCACCGTGCAGTATCACTGTCACACCGGCTACGTGACCAATGGCTTTCCGCGGGCCAAGTGCCTGGCCATCGATAACCAGGCCAGTTGGTACGGACCCGACATACAGTGCGAACGTGAGTGGAGTGATTGGGAACCCTTGGGGATGATAGCCTCTAACTTTACCTGTTTGAGACCACAGCTCGATCCTGTGGCCAGCCACCGGATCCGGCATACGGATGGCATGCCGGAGAGTGCTACACCTACGGATGCAAGATCACCTACAACTGTGGAACGGGCTACGAGCTGGTGGGCAAGCATGAGCGCTACTGCCAGTCGGATGGCTCCTGGACGCCCAAGGAGCTGCCCACCTGTGTCTGTGAGTATTGCGGTGATGCGTGTAGAGCTTGTAACCGAACCTCTGACCTCTGACCTTTGAAGCGGATAGCGCAAACGTAACCACCACCCCAGCGACCATTTGAGTTGCCAACTAATTAGAGCTGGCGAGGGCACAGATCCGAATCCGAAATGAAATCTGAAATCCGAAATCCGTAACCCGAATCCCGAAACCGTGTTTTAAGCGTACTTTGGTCAGGGCCCAAGGTCTCCAGTCGGAGTTCTCCGCTCCTGTTAACCACACACACACTCTCTCTGATACGATATGATCTAGTGTTACCCATAGATTGTTCAAATTTTATGCAATACATCGTTGTTGTTGTTGGCCTATTAATGTTGATTGAATGAATAAATAAAAGTTACCGCAAATCTTGAGCAAAACAAAGCAAAATAAAACTAAAGAATTGAATCAAAAATCGAAACCCATACCCTGAAGTTGTTTTATTTGGTGGATCTCGATTGCGAGCGCAGCTTTCAACAAGATTTGTGGTAACTTTTAGCGTGCTTCCCGTGCTTCCATTGCTAACATTGCCTACCCTTTCCTCTGCCCCCTCCCCAGTGGTAACCTCGGTGGTGTGTCCCACGCCGGAAAACCCCAAGAACGGCAAGGCCACCTACACCACGCTGGCCTACAACTCAGTGGTGAGCTACGAGTGTCGCTACGGCTACACGCTCGTCGGCGAGAGCTCCAGTCGCTGCGGAGCGGATCGGAAGTGGAGCGGCACCCTGCCCACCTGCAAGGGTAAGTGGATCAAATAATTATAAATAAATAGCAACTAACAAAATAATTATTATTAATCTATTAGAGATCAACTGTGGACATCCCGGAGTGCTTTATAATGGTTGGATCGAAAACATCGAAGCGGGCACTGGACTGGGGGCCAGCATCATCTTCCGCTGCCAGCCGGAGATGATGATCAATGGCCTGGGCTCGAGCGTCTGCCAGATCGATGGGCGATGGCGTAACACTCTGCCCGAGTGTCTGGCGCCGTGCGTGGTGCCCACCATCTCCCAGGGTAATGTATATCCCATCGAGATAACCACCGATGAGAACGGAACTACCATCGTCCATCCACCTACGACCACGACGCAGTCTCCCACGCAGACCCAGAGCTTGGGCGGGGTGGAGAAGGTTAAACACGGCACGGCGCTGGAGGTCAAGTGTGACGAGAACTACGAGTTCCCAGTCTCGCTGCTCAGTCCGCCCACTTGCAACAACGGCACTTGGAGCATCATTCCTCGCTGCATCCCTGCCAGGTGCAAGAGCATGCCTCGTCCCCCAAAGCACGGCATGGTGATGGCCCCAAAGACAGAGCACGGCATGAAGGCGCGCTTTAAGTGCAAGGATGGCTTTAAGCTGGTCAGTCCCGAGGGCAAGGATGTTACCGATCCCCACGACTATGTGCTGACCTGCTCCTTTGGAAACTGGACTGGAGAAACGCCCAAGTGCGACGAGGTCTTCTGCTCCTTTCCGGGCTATATACCCAACGGCAAGGTCTTGCTCGTGGGCAACATGGGACTCTACGACTACCGGCCGTACGTGAAGAAGATCGTTAACAACAAGCAAATCATGTACGACTGCGACAAGGGATACGTCCTGGAGGTAATCCTAAAAATTACTTATCTTGGATGGGTTGTGTGATCATTTTTTTGAATTATTTTGGTCTTTAGGTCGGTCCGCCAGGAGCGACATGCGTGGGCGGTAAGTGGCGTCCCCTGGATCTCCCCCAGTGCCTACTGGGACAACATCCTCGTCTTCGCTGGAATCGCCGCAGGCGTCGCTCTCTGCAGATTCGTCAGCTGAGATCCATGTATCTTCTGCGTCGTCAGCGGCAGCTTCAACGGGAACTGGTTGAGAACCAAAAGTATCTTCAAGCGGGTAAGCTTTGGCCTGAGACTGTATACATAAAAATGGAGGGGTCATAGTTAGTCTCACTAAAACTCGAGAACTGCTGAACGGATTTATTTTATCTTAGTCTTGAAATGTTCGTGGAGGTATAGGGAAGGTTTGAAAGGCGAAGAAAAATCGAATTATTTCCGGGAAAGCCCTAAAAACAGCTCTTTTTCTAATTCCCATACAAACGTTTTCTAAATAAAATGTAGAGTCAATTTAAGGCAGTACGAAGTCTGGCGGGTCAGCTAGTATTTTATAAATTTATATTGTATAAAATAATATATATATATATTACAAAGGGCTTTTATAAAACTTTTTAATTTAATATTGTCTCAAATTTCAAATTATGCATTTTGCTAACATGACGCTAAGATGACGCACTCCGAGAATACTCGAAGAAAATCGAATAAATTACAATTTTGTTCAATAAATTTCTTTAACGTTCCTATGGCAGCTATGTATATGATATAGTCGTCCGATTTTCATAAAAATTAAAACCGAAATTCTAGAATAATTCAAAATGGAAATGTCTCAAATTATCGGGCACTCGCAGGGGATCACCTGAGCAGTCCGCCACTGCGATTACTCGCCAGCGACAGTTCCAAAGTCACAGTGCATATGCTTGATGGGATTGGGATAGTGATATTTAGTGATAAGCTCGCTACACTGAGAAAACTGGGCACTTGATAGTATTAGGCCAGAAATTAAGGTCTCTGTGGGAAGTCGAAGTTTGTGTACTCTTCACAGTATGCAAATTAACTCATCGTTACTACATATGTATATATTAGATATTTAATCTTCAATCAGATCTATCATTTAGGCGTAACCTCTAACATTTCGCTCAATCCAGTCAACATAACTTGTGACATCGGTATAAGTTCCAAATCCTATGCAATATCTTGAACCTTTGCCTGTGATCCCGAACTGCGTTTGGCGTTGAAGTCCATTTATAACGACTTTTTTTGTCAGGGGACCACCACCATCGCCTTGACAGGTGTCTCCTACAGAAGCTCCAGCACAGATCTGACTTGAAATTAGTGAGATCCGACCTCTATTTAAGCACACACTGTGATTGTAGCGATCGAGGGTGATTTTCTGAAGCAGGTCGCTTGGAACTCCGCCTTTATGTTTGCTTCCCCAGCCATATGCATCGAATGTGTAGGCATTTTCTACTATGCTCTTAACTTCCGGATTTAGGATAACGCAGATCGGATAGACACTCCCTGAGGACAGGAAGACAAAATAAGCTGCACCAGAAGCGATAAAACTCGATAGCACTTACTACTAAACGGAATATCGCCTGATAGTTGTAGCAGGGCAATATCATTATAGGAATTTAATTCTTCCGTCACATTGTATTTATCGTGCATGATCTTCTGGTTTACATTGATCTCCATTGTTGGATGCCGTACGTCGTATGCTCCCAACTTGACAAATCTGCAAACATTACGATTGTATTATTATATTCATAATAAATCGAAAGCCTGTCAAGTATACTTACAGTTCAGAAACGGACTCATGGAAAATGCACTGAGCGGCGGTTAATACATAGCCTGAAAGCATTCATTCAATTTGTTACCTCAATGAGTAGTTTCTTATTACTCAATATATACATACGTCTGTGAATCACAGTGCCGCTGCATATCAGTCGTGTTTCACGTAATACAGCAGCCATCCAAGCAGCAGCCTCCCCTTCGGCGTTGTTACCACCTATAATTCTCTTACTTACTGCAGTTCCGCAAGGTTCAACTAGTAGTCGGGCTCGGCCGAAGTTTTCGGTACCGAAAGCCACTGTTTCGCTTCTAGGCCTAATAGAGACCGGATTGGCGATATCTGCCGCTAAGAACATGACAGTGTGTAGAATGGAGGCTTTGAAATATTGTCAAAATGCTTACCAAAAGAATACTGGGGAAATGGAGCTTTAATCTTCTCCTCAATCCAGTCCGCATAGCGTGCGACATTGGTATAAATTCCCAAACCTGCGCATTCTTTTAAACCATAGCTCACTATTCCTAGCTGCGTTAGACGTCTGATGCCATTATAATTAAGTTCTGTGATCAGCGGACCGCCAGAATCGCCGTGGCAGGTATCTCTGTTCGAGGACCCAGCACATATCTGATTTGAAGTTAGTGGCGAATAAAGGTTATCGTTGCACCTGCTGTGATTGTAGCGATCGAGTGTGACTCTCTGAAGAATTTCACTCATGTCGGCTGCATGCGTTTTTCCCCAGCCATATGCATCGAAAGTGGAAGCATCTTTCACATCCGTCGTGGGATCTAAATTTATGCAGATCGGATAGATTTGTGCTGCGGACAGGAAAACAGATCTAAGGTCCATCAGAGGTGATCATCTGGATAACACTTACCAGTATACACAACATCAAGTGGTAGTTCCAGCAGGCCAATGTCATGCTGAAACGTTTCTCTGAAGTAACCCCTGTGGAACTCCGCATGGCTGACCCTGTACTCTACGGCAGGGAGAGATAAGTTATATGCTCCCAACCTCACGAATCTGGGTACAATATTATTATATAATATAATGTTTTTATAAAAATGTTATACAATGTGCTTACAATCTGCCATGACCTTCAATGCAATGAGCGGCGGTCAACACAAAACCTGACAAGAAATAAATCAAATTAATTTTAAGTTGACGTGTTATTTATATGTACATATGTATATGTATATTTACGTTTGTGAATCAGAGTGCCGCCACATAGAAATTCCGTTTCATTACGTACGGCTGCCATCCAAGCAGCAGCCTCCGTTTCAGCGTTTCTGCCATGCGAAATAAAAACAGTTATTGCCAATCCACATCGGTCGTCCAATAGGCGGGCTAAGCTCCTTTGAATCAGAAGCCCAAAGATCACTCTTATCAATAATAACGACTGCATTGTTCTGTCAGCTCGAAGAAACTGAAACAGACAGTGTCCGTTTGGAAAAACGTAAAGTGTACAAAAGCCACTTATCAGCATCTTAAAATTTGGCATTTCTAATTCTGTGCAAAAATTGTGTTTAACCTTTAGCTGCGTACAACAGATAAGAATGTTTTCGTAAAATAAGAAATCTTTAGCTTTCACAGTCAAAGCTATCGCAATGTGATAATAGGGAAAAAGTAGACCCTCACCGTGAAACTATAAAAATATCACTTAAATAACTCCAAACTACACATTTTTGTATGATCAGTAGAAAATAAGAACGGAAGCTAACTTCGGCACGCCGAATTAGAAGACAATTTGCAGAGCTTCATTCAGATAGCTTCAAAACTGAGGGACTAGTTAAATATATTTATTTGTTGATTTATTTCACCAGTAAACGCACTCCCTCGGAAGTCAGAACATCGCGTAAAGCGGAGCGCCAGTCCTTATCCTGGTCCGCATCCTCATCCCTCGGATCTGGACCTGGCTTACTCCAAGTACTACCAGAAGATCAAGGAGCGCTACCAGCGATATGTGCGCAAAATGCTCGGCCATGACCGAATCTACGAGAAGCTGCACCTCCAGGACGCCAGGGGTCACAATCTCAACGCACATGATGGAGGGCAGGTGATGATGCGGGGCAAATCCAACTTCAGGGACTTCGAGGTCGGTAACAATTACCGCGGTGTCGGGGGAGGCGGAGTCGTGCCCCTGCCCAACATCAACCAGGTCTCGCGAAATCACGTCGGTCATGTGGACCGCAGTCCCAATGAAGCGCCCCTGGGCAACGGTTCGCCGCCAGAAACATCACGCAGCTTCCATGTGAATGCCACCAGGTCCTACATCGAACACTTGAAGTCGCAAATTGTCCGTAGGAGGCGCAAGCGTAGCTCCAGCATTGGACAGGCGCCTCCTCCATCGGTGGCCACTCTTCCGGATGGGGAAGTGGACAGCAGTGACGGCGGGGAGGCCGGCAAGGGAGGCAATGGTAAGCGGTTACGCGGTCCCTGCGAGGATCTGGACTGGGATTCCTTCGGCAACGTGACTGTCGTTCGACCGGGCAAGGCTCCTGGCCGCAATTCCGTCGGCATTATGCTGCAGTTGGAGTGCAACGCAGGATTCAAGCTGAATATCAAGGGTGAGAATGCCACGGCACGCTGCATCCGGGGAATCTGGAAGCCGGAGACGCCGAAGTGTTTGTCCGCTCCGTGCTTGGTGCCCGCCGTAGAGCATGGCCAGTACTACAAGGTGGAGTCGCATACGAAGCAGCTCAGCGACAAGCCCTCGTTGCCGCCGGTGTCCACCTACGAGGAGATCCAGTCCAACGAGTTCATCACTCTGGAGTGCGAGGATGGCTTCAATATACAGGTGAGCGTTCGCAACCGCAGCGAAGGAATATAATAAATAACTTCTTGATATTTTAGGGCTCGGCTCAGCTGCGATGTGCTCATGGCTCCTGGTCGGTGAATGCGTTTTCAGAGTGCACCTCCGTGCCCTGCACGCTGCCCAACATTCCTGGTGTCATTTATGATGTAGGACTCTGATATTTCTAAAAGCTCTTCTTCAATTAGTAATCAAACTATTCCATATATTATAGGGAGGCTATCGAGCAGGACTAACCATTGGTCATGGAAGCACCGTAAACGTTCGCTGCGAAACATCCACAAATGCCAATCCCATTGAAATGTCGTGCCACAAGGGCGTTCTCACGCCGCCCAGTATTCCGTGTGAGTCAGGATTGCGGAAATCTCGCGAGGAACTGGAGCACACCACCCACGCGCCACATCCCCCCAATGCCAAGGCTGAGCACAACGAACTGGACAACGATCACGACCATCACGACAACAGTACGGATGAGCACGACGACATGAAGATGTGCGGACCTCCAAGCCTTACAGACGGCGCCCTGGTCTACAAGTAAGTGATGGGTTTGCCTGCCTTGAGTTTCTCTAAGTCCTTTGAATACCTGAAGGAATCCTGAGCATCCGGAACTGGATGGGGCCTATGAGAGCGGAACAGAGATCTTCTTCAACTGTATTCCGAATGCGGCCGGGGACCGGCAGACGTGGCGCATTATCTGTGACAACGGACTATGGATTGGACGATCATACAATTGCGGTGAGTTATGCTTTAATCTCTGATGGAAATTATACAAATTGTGCTGGATTTAAGTTACTCATTTTAATAAACTATACTCTTTGTTCATAACAATACCCAGAAAACGGAACATGTGTATTTAGGAACAACGAGGCCAATGTGGTCAGCTTTTACAACGACCTAGAGATCCGTGAAGATGTCGTAGACTTTCCTCCAGGAGCCACAATCATATCCAGGTGAGTTTTGGGCAAGCAACCAAATAATTTCAGAGAACCCTTTATTCGGCCTACTCGCTCAGGTGCGTCGATATTGGCAAGTTCTCGATGATGGGCAGTCACGAAAGGACCTGCATCCACTCGGAGTGGACCAACACCAAGCCCGTGTGCTCGGGCCTCAACCAGGAGAACGACTATGCAAGTGGGTATTTTATTTTACACTTTTTTATCCCATTTATTATATGTATGTACTTGCTTGCTAATTGCTTTCCAATGCAGTGGAGAAGGCGCCAACCATTCTATTCCGCCACCAGAACGGACCCATCGCCCAGAGTAACGACGGCAAGCTAATCGTATATCCGGGCACGACCCTGCACATGGAGTGTCTGTGGATGCGGCGCTTTGGCAATCCCAAGTGGAACGTCAGTCACACGCACAAGTGGGTATCGGTTGTTTGGGCTGTGATCAGAGAGGTTCAGATTGGATCCTTTTTATAAAATTCCCAATTACATTTCAGCTTGAACTTGGGCAAAGGCTCTCTTACTTACAAAGTTATTCTTTAATAGGTCACAGATATTTGGGGGACTTGAGAAAAGGACTCTTCATCTTGGATGCAGCAAGCCCTTCTAATATAAGTCCGTGTGTCTTGCAGGAACTACACGGAGGGCTGGGTGACGGAGGCGGACGAGGGCCGCGACTCAACGCTGGAGTACCGCCTGAGCATCATCGATGCGGCCAGCGACGACACCGGCTTTTACTCGTGCATGACGCCGGCGAGGCATGAGCACGCCGTGGAGGTGGTGGTGAAGGAGATCAACTGCCCGGAGATTCCGATGCGGCGCGGCCTGATCGTGAACACGAACGACACCAAGCTGAGCACACGAGCGCTGTTGTCCTGCGCCAACGGCAACTCGTTGATTGGCGCCTCGGAGCTGTTCTGCCTGCCGAGTGGCAATTGGAGCGCACCGTTGCCGGTTTGCGAGAGCGTCGAGTGCGGCGACATCCCGCTGGGGAACAACGCGAGCTCGCCGCGCGTCTCCGTGCTGTCGCGCGAGGTGGGCGGCCGGGCGGCCTTTTCGTGCGCCTCCGGGTATGGGCTGCGCGGCCCCTCGGAGGCCATATGCAATCCTACGGGCGAATGGTCAGCGCCGCTGCCCACCTGCGTGGAGGTGCAGTGCGACAACCCGGGGGCTCCGCAAAACGGTTACGCCCAGGGCTCGGCACCTTACCGTGCCGGCGATGTGGTCCAGTTCAATTGCAACCCGGAGTACATGATGCAGGGCCAGCCAATTATTGCCTGCCAGGATAACGGGCGCTGGTCTGGAGGCCTCCCCAAGTGCGTTCAGGCCTGCTCCTACCCGGGCACCGTCATCAGCGGCCGAATGTCCTCCGTCAAGTTCTACTACGCGATCGGCGAGAGCATCACCTTCACCTGCGACGCCGGCCTCGATCTGCGCGGCTCCAAGGTGCTCAAGTGCCTCAAGAACGGCAAGTGGTCCAGTGCCATTCCCACTTGCGTGACCAACGACGGTCCGGCGCCCGGCTCCGTCGGCTCCGCCAAGCACTTGTCCACCACCATTGGCTAGGGTCGCGACGCCGACTGTCTGCACAGGACGACGAAATCTGACAACGATCGACGGCCGCCGGGTTAATGCTTTGCACCAGAGTGATACTAATACATATTACGTACATACTAACTAATGCACATTCAAAGCGCACAGTCACGCGTATACTAGCAAATACCGACATTCTTGCGATTCAATTGTAACTCTAACTGTAACTATAACTATAACTATAACTATAACTGTAACTGTAACTGTAGCCGTTTCTCACGGGCATCATTTTAATTTTAAATACAAGTAATTGTTCGTCGAATAAACCTCCTCCTTCGGAGGCCATATTATTCTTAATATTGTGTTTCTTCAAAATTTAACTAACAATTAACCAGTCGGACTCTGCTTCATGTGGTTAAATAAATTTAGTGGGGAATTCTAAGCGTGATAGGAATAAATGAAAACATAATACAGGTTGACAACCTCAAGGATTTGATAGTTTCAATGTTGAAATCGAGTTGTCCATGGCTTTAATATCAGTAGCGATACGAGGCAACACCTTTGGTTCTATAAGCAGCATAAATATTGTGAAAATATTTTATTTTCTCAAATCCGAAAAGAGACCTAACAACGTTGGTGTTTTTAATTTTCACGAGAAATCTTTGGAAATATCTAGTAAATTAAAATTTTTCCCCTAAGAATTGTTCTTCAGTTTCTAACCAAAATTATATATCTTCCTGAATTAGACTAACAAACTTCGAGGACAAGAGGGAGAGAGCAAAGAAGAAATTTGTACGATGTCGCAAAATCCAAAAATCGAAGAGTACGTGGTGTGTCCCTACGACAGCGTCCATCGCTTGCTTCCGAGCCGCGTTGCCGTGCACCTTATACGCTGCGCACGCAACTATCCTTCCACTCTAAAGGTACCATGTCCCTATAACGTCACCCATATCCTCTCCGTGGCCGAGATGACGACCCACGTTGTTCAATGTCCGAATCGCGTAGTCCCGGATTCCATTATGAATCCGGACAAGTTGACTTCGGCGGAGCCACAGCCTTCCAATTTCTGTGTGGAGTCTGCCGAGGACTGGGATGCTGAGCCGCCAGCACCCACATACGATCCGCAGACCCATTGTGAGACAGGTTTCATCATCCGCAATCCTCAGGGAAACCCACGAGCAGCACGTCGCAAGTTTCGCGCAAGCGAGCGCCGTCGTTTCATCGAGAACGGCAAGTTCTAGGATCTAGCTGTTCCTCTTCCATATGCCCACAAACAAAACCACACTTAAAGCACATCTTGGGATCAGCCACTTTATTATTTTCTCTTGTAATTTCACATAAAATGTCATAATTATAGAGAAGCATTCACATCAATCACACTTCATGGAGCTATGGAAATAAAAACCTTTCATTGTAAATCAATTGTACGGCTTGTAATTTAATCTGTTGTTTGATGCCTATAAGTTAATTAAACTAAGTTTCTCTTAGGTAACAGAGGTTAAATATGAATGCATATTCTGATATTTAAAGTTGATAGTAAGTTATATCTATAAATATACAAGGTTTAATTTTCCCATTATTCTGCGGATACTGATGATCTTCTAACTCTGCGATCGAGTGCCATTCCGACCCTGATATTACTATTATAAGTAATGCTGGTGTTTATTGTTTATCATTAAGCACTATTCAAGGTGGTACCGCCTACGATGGGATCTCACACGTGCTGGCCAGTTCCTCCAGCGCTTTTCCCTCTCAATGTTGTGAAAGCCATCGTGACTGATCGCGTGACGCAGTTTTCCAATTGCTACGACCGCCTGCAGCCACAGAAACAGGTTCTGGGAAAAGTATCAAGTACTAATAAGCTTGAATTTAATTTCAGATAAATTATTTGTTACCCAGCAGCAGAATTCCACCCGCATCGTGGCATTCACAACAATCTTCTGTCGTTCCACCATATCATAAAAACACAATTCTGTCATTTAATTAAATTGAATAACAGAAAGGGTGTTCAGGCATCCAGCTAGAATACTTAGAATACTCTATTCTTAAATAATTTTTAATGAGAAATATGTTGGTAAACATAGTATTATGGTTTGGGCGTGATGAAGGCGTTGTTCCAGTGGGCCCAGTTATCTTCCTTTCCGAGGCTGTGGAAGCCATCGTGCGCTTTCACGTGACGTGTACTTGGTCGTGCTTTCCTGGCTTAACGAAAGGGTATCCACCGTCCGTTAGAGAGCTACTGTCTGATGTAGGCTGGAGCAGCACTGGTCTCGGGGTGGATACCGATGCTTTTGTCGATGCTGTGGAGGAGCTGGAATCCCCGGCAGTGGTGGCACTTCAGGTGAACCAGTGGCTTCGCTGGTTTTGGTGGTTGCGACTGACTCAGTCGCAGGGCTTTCCTGGGCTTCCAGAGCCGCTACCAAGAAAATAATAATTCCAATCTGCAAGCAGTTCAAAAAAAAAGATACAAGCAACAGAAAAAATACCCATACTGCCCTTACCAGGTGCAAGTTTAGTATAGCCATGTTGACGTCAGTTCCACAGGCCAGAAGCAGCGAATGGGCAAAGCCACCTTTTTATAGTCGCTGCGCCCGTCAAATCGATTAGAGCAACCGCAGCGGCGGAGACTGATTGGAGGAGTCATTGCCTGATTTTACGGGCAGAGCGAATTCCCTGATAGAGCTGACGATCTCATAATTACGAACGCAGGGTGGGAAATTCCGGGCAGACGCATCCAACACCTGATGGCGATCGGGTTTTTTGAATCCATCTCGTTCTGTGATCCGAGAGAGATAGACAGCCGCCGAGCTGATTGCTCCGGGGCGAGTGTAATTGTGGGCTTTCTGATTTCCATAGTTGTGGGCGATTCTGGACTATAAAAGCTCGATCCAACTTGCCGACACCAAACAGTTCTCGCCAATCACTTGCAGCCGCAGCAACAGATTGAGATGTTTATTAAGCTCCTATTGATCAGCCAGGTGGGAGTGAGAGCTTGACCAGGCCATAACAGATGACTTAATTCGCCTTTGCTTTGCAACATTTTCAGCTGCTGGCGCTGGCCTTCGCCCATCTGTCGGTTGAAGAGGCTAAGAAGCTCATCGATGATGCCTCGGTATACAGCGACGAGGAGACGGGCGATGACACGCACCAGCCGGAGCCGCACCATCCTCCCCAATACAAGCCCCACCACGGGCCTCACTATCACCATGAGCACGTGACGACCACCACCACTCCAGAGCCCGAAACGACAACTGAGCCGCCATTGGAGACGGTTAATAACGCCACTGCTGTTCCCGATGGAGTTGGTCAGCTGGATGATGGACTGGGTCAGGTCGTGGCCGGATCAGCGCTGCCAGAGTCCACTACTACGCCGGAGCCGGAGCCGGAGACCACAACCACTACAACCACCACGTCTACCACCACAACTACGACAACGCCAAAGCCCCACAAGCACGAGCCACACCCCTATCCCCACCCACACCCGCACCCTCATCCATACCCACACCCATACCCCTACCCATACCCCTATCCCCAACAACACCCACATCCCTATGGTCAGCCTGGATTGACGTTCACGCCAACGGGACCCAAGCCTGGGCCTGCATCGGAGTCTTCGTCCCCTGCCCACGGAACTGGCCAGAAGTTGCCCGAGTTGAGCGGCTTTCCCTCATACCCCAGCTTTAGATCGCCGTACTCTCCCTACCAGCCACCCCTGTTCCGAGGATACCCTAGAAATCCGCATTTGGGATATCCAGAAGAGCATGATCACAAGGAAGACTCTGCCGAGGAGAAGCCTGAAGACAAGTCCGGGGAGGAGCACGAGAAGAACCCGGAGGATGTGCCGCTGAGGCCACCGGGCTATGGCTATCCATCAGTCTTCTTGGTTCCCCGACCTTCAGTAATCCCTGTGCCCAGCTTTCCGAGGTCGGGTGGCGGGTATGGTTCCTCCTACGGCTATGGGCGGTACTAATACACTTAAAAACCAGCTACAGTCATTAAATCAATTTTATTTAAATAAATAATATTCAAATAATATTAAATACTTATCAAATTAAAAAGAGTTTTCTTCCTTTTTGTGGGCGGGAAGATGCTATGCAACTTATAACCCATTCAAATACAATAAATATTACAATAAATAGTTTGCATTTTAATTATGCCAAAAGTCAAGTAACAACTATTTGTTTATTGAATTTTAAGAATTGTTTGAATGAAATTGAAGTGTATGTGTGATTTGATAATCTTATTGATTTTACATTTATTTAGTTGTGAGTTTTCCCGTACTGATAACCGCGGACCCCGGCTCTCACCTAATGATTCCAGTCAGACGGGTTGAGTGCGACGCATATAATTGCAGCGCATTCCACCAAGTTAACTCATACTTCTGACGACCGTCCGGAGGTTGAGACTGCGAGATGCTGCCGCTCCGTGCCAGCCATGTGACCCTGCTCATGGGCTTCCTGTGTATCGCTCAGGGGGTAAGACAAATTTTGTGAACTCCAGAAATTTAATTGTAATAAATATTTTGTTTCTTTCCAACATATTCAGGCTAGAATTGTCCGGGACACAGCCGATATACCCACAGAACTGTTCAAGCCAGTGGGTGAACATGGAGGCCATGAGCCGACGAGATCTAATGGAGGCAATTCAACGTTTACCCCGGGATACCCCGCATCGGAAGAAGCAGATATTCGATTCCAAGAGGTGACATTCATAATGCCCATAAATTAATAAGAAGTGAAATATGTTTAATATCTTTTTAGCGTTCCGATGGAGGAGTCGAAGAGGTGACTGAAGAAAATGACGCAGAAGAGGAAAACGATTATAATAGTCAACCAATTTACCGCCAAGGCTCTCGAAGGACTTCAGGACTTCCCAATTCATTTTACCAGCCTGTAATGAATAAACAATAGTGTTTATTGTTACATAATAATAAACTTCAATTTTAGGCGCCCATTTACAGGAGCAGTTTGCAACCGGGATACCCCAGGCCACCCAGTTCATCCGGTTTCAGGGGCAGCAATATTAGACCAATTTTTAATACCAACGAGGGCATAAGCAACACGCCCTCATGGGCATCTAGGCCGGTAAGAATTTATAACAATACTGCCTACATTAGCTAATTAATTTTATTCCAGATGCAAATTCCCCTGTCGTCCAATAACTTCGAAGAGCAACTGCCTCGCAGAGGTCCCAGCCCTCGTTTTGGATCATCAAACAACTTCTACCGCTCCGAGTCTTACAGCTACTCATCCGATGGTAGGGGACCCCCGCAGATCTCGGAGAACGTCTACGACTCCCGAGATCCATTTGGAGGAGTTTCGATCAGAAACTTTTAACTAAAATTTAAATTTAAACTAAAATTTAAACTAAGAAGCAGTCTGAGCAGCAGAATCTATAGCAATTGAGTAATCGTGTCGAAACAAATAAAAGAATGCAAGTACATCTGAGTTCATCGGATTCAATGTCATCTCCCCTTTCAAGCTGAGGCTGATAACTGCCTATCGCCCCACCACGATTTCAAGATAAACTAGTTGCAAACAAGTCTCAGTATGATTGAGTCCGGAAGCAGCAAGAAATAATATATAAATTACAGGTTACTTGAAGTATTGTAATATATTTATAGCTTCTCACCGACCGAACATTGTATTCTAAGTTAGATAAAATCACTTTGATATAGCAAATCTAATTTCTCAAAGGCATCCTTTTCATTTTGGAAGTTCATGAACCACTTTAGGAAGTCGGAATTTCTTGTCTTGCGATTGTCGGACCAACTGCTTATATAATTCGCCAATTTCTGCTCGATCCTCTGCAGGGCGTCTGTCAATTTGTCCTCCAATCTCCTCTCAATGTCTTCACCTCCGTGCTGTTCGAATATGGACAGGACTATCTCATCCGCTTCCGAGCTGAACTCTGAGCTGTCTAAGGAGTCAAAGAGGTTCATGATATCCTCCAGAGCATCCGCCATTCTCTCCATTTCGAAGGAGTCCTCAATATCCATGGGATTCAAGATGTCAATGAGCTCCTGACACATCTCAAGGATGGTGCTTTTCGAGTCTGGAGGTAAAATGAGTTCGGCCTCGTCGATGACCCGCTGAATGAAGCCTTTAAACTCTTCCAATGTAGCCGTCATTAGCTCGAACATCTCGTTGGCCACGTCGAACTCCAGCTGCAGCCTCGTAAACGTGGGAGCTGACCTCTGCGGAGTGATAGAACTTCAGTCAGGAGACAAGAGTCTAGATAGGAAGGAGCTTACCGACGACTGCAGGACAGTCAGGGCAAAGAGAAACGACCACAGCACTCTGTTGGCCATTGTGTCCAAATTCTAGACGGAACTGCGTTGCCTCCGTATCTTATATAGTCCCCCATTTCTTACGTGATCGCTAAACAAAAGCAATGTGTGATCGTGAGATCTCCTCCTTCGCGTACTGTAATCAGTCCCCAGCCTGGGACGAGCGTGATAAGAACGTTTTATTCAGATGCCGCCCCCAGCTATATTCATCTCGGTCTTGCTATTGTCGGTAGGTGGCATCCGTCCGTCTTGCGGTTATTCTATCAAACATTGTTCTCAGCTCCAGTTGACTCATGTGTCGTCGCGGAGCCACAGCCTCCGGGAGTTACGCAAGCAGATGAAGCAGCAGGATGAGAGCACTACCGCACTTCCGGCCCTTCAGTTCGATGAAGACATCAGGACCTGGGCCCAAGCTCTGGTCCAGTACGTGGAGCAGTGCCGTCAGCCCGGAAGCGACTGCCAGCAGCGGAGAGTCCTGCGGCAGCTGCGACTCCTTTGATATACCGAGCTAAAAGCTCGACTCGAGGCTCTGCAGATCAAGTATGTTGGAAAAGTCAGTGACCAGGAGGCACTGCGAACGTTCAAGGTGGTACGAGGAGACCTTCAAAATGCTGAATAAAAAAACGCACAGATTGGTGGGACAGTAGGTAGAACAATTAAATCGGAAACTAAATTTATTCAATGCTTTAATCAATGATTTATTTATAAAATACAGCATGACTCCACGTGTCACGCTAAAGCGTTCTCCATATACCCGTTGCCACACCCTCCAGCAGAGCCTTGGCCAGCTTGGTGTAGTCCATCAGCTGGAGCTCCGGCAGCTGCTGCTGAAGGGTTCGAGGAAACTCTAGGTAGTACGTGACCAGGCTGTCCTCGCTTTCGCTGGCCCAGCGGGTAATGTTGGACATAAATTCCAGCCTGTCCTGCCGACTGAGACGCAGATACTTGGCCAGATGTGGTCTGACTTTGCCAAAGAAGCTCCGTATGGCTATCTTTTCGCCGGGCAGAACCTCGAGGAGCAGTTTATCGGGACTTTGGTGGGCCATCAGCTGGCTGTTGATCCAGGCGAAGATGTAGTATGCCGTGCTGTAGTAGTCCTCGTTCCCAGCTATGGAGTCCAGGTCCTCGAAATACTGCCTGTCGATGGCATCGCTGGCGTTCAGGTGCGGCAGCCGCTGGCGGGCATCCTCGATGGTGGCATGCAACACCTGGTTGAACAGCCTCTCGATGGCCTGGACTGTGGGGTTGGCGAGGGCGGCGGTACGGTCGCGGATCTGGGCTGGATCGGCCAGGGTCTGGCCATCGGGAAATCAATAAGGGAATTATCTAATCAAATTGAACTCACTCACCAGACAGATAAGCCACGGGCCCCAGCAGGCGATGCTGATAAGAAGCCCCGGACTGCGCTCTGCTCTAGCCATGCTGCCGTGACCGCTGCTCGACGGAGACTGATCCCAAGCAAAGACCCCTCCCCGATGGACGTGGATTTGGGTTTATTTTGTTTTATTAAGCGCGAGTAGAAAATATCTCAAGAGTTGTATATTCAAATAGTGTAGAGTGAGCAAATTATTGGCTGCAAATTTCGTTCGTTTTCGATTACTTAATTAAGCTAACTAGAAAGTAATGTTACTAATAGATACACTCACAATCGACTGGAGATGCTCGAGTGTACTTAGCAATTACATTCGAAAATTGCACGTTTTGACCTACACTTAAGTTATTAGCCTGCTACTGTACTTCCGTAATGGGATTTGCGGAATCTTTGTCATGAGTGCGACTCTGTATACTCATGTTCAGCAATTATTGGCTTATAATATAATAGAATTGGGGGACTTAACATTTTATCATGAGTCTTACAATTACTGTCATATAATCGAATTAGTAGTATTTTTATGTTACTTAAAATTTATTTTTATAAAGGGCGAAGGTATTTTTATTTAGTTCGATTGAACTCAAAGATTTTGGTAATAAATAAATTAAATTCTGTATTTGACACACTGACTTCAAAAACAGAAATAGCACAGGAATTAAAGTTTGATTACAATTTGACAGCTATTTTTCACTTCTGGTAACTTTAAAATTCAAAGTAGTTTATTTAAGCCAGGTAGTTTATCAAAGCCAATAATTTTAAGCTTTTATTTTTGATCGGTAATTGGTAACAATCATAAATATATTTTTTTAAATTTATTAGGTGTCTAACAAATATGCCACTTTTAAATCTTGAAGTAATAATTGAGCCGTAAATACCTAGGTGAAAACTGTATAAGATCTCATTTTGTTTTTTTTATTGAACGTATTTAAGAAGTCTAAAAATATGTTAAAAAACATTGCATAGTAAAGAGATCAAGAATTTGGGATTTACTTAAAAGGTTTATAAAAATCCCCAAAAGTTTCTAAAGTTTAAAAAATTAAAAAATTGAAAGTTATTAACTAAGACATTTTTATTTATATTTATGAGGCGGAATATGGTTCATTGAAATGCATGGTTTGAATAAGTATCTTTCGCTTCTAATATTTATTAAAAATTTGCCAATAAAAGGGTTATGTAAAAATATAATACAATCTGCCAAATAAACATTTTACATTCATAAATTATTGCTGACTTTGTATTTGTTTCATTATAACTACATATTTGTCTCTGTTCCAAATGGGATTTAAGTTGGATGGCTATATGTATAATTACTTTTAAATAAGGGATAAGAGAGGACTCGTTTGTGGGATTTCGTCAGAAAACCAAGCTTCTTGCACATGTCTATAGCTTAAATAAAAAAAAATGTTTTGAATTAAATAATAATACATTTGTTACACAATATGATTTTGGCATAATATATCTAACTGAATTAATTGAGTTAAAAAAAAAAAATATATATGCTGTAGATGCATTTGTAAGATGCGCGAAGTTCAAATAAGTTAAAAATCCACGATTTAAGTACTCTTTCAGTATTCATTTTTTTCATGACAGACTTGTCTGTATCGACTTCCTTGGTTTTGCGAATCAAACCAAATCTTCAGTTCATCCCACATTTTTTATAAAAATATAATACTTTTCAAGAAATAAAAATTCAAAATTTATAAACAAATAAAAATGGAATTAAGAGATTAACAAACTAGAAATTTTAAGAATTATTAACAAAGACATTCAGCATTCAATATTACTCCCTAAGAAAGAATATATTCATATATCTTACACCTTAACTGAAATATTATTTTTGAATGCAGATTTCAAGGCATATATAAAATTTGTGAGCAGAAAATGCACTGATTTGAAAGTAGTTTGGGACAATCCACAATAATGTTCTTGTTTCTAACTAAAGGCTGGGAGATTGTTGTTGATAGAGATTATCCTTGAGTTACACTAACATAAAACGTCAATTGCTGAAATTTGGCGAATTACGGGCAAGGTTTTTTATAAATTAGAAATAATGTCTTCATTAAGACCTTATTATATTGCATTCGTAATATTTACCTTATCATATATTTTAATGCATTTATTTCAGAATTACACGCTTTCCTTGATTGTTGGCAAATATTTAATTGCTACAACCATCTTAATGTAATAAATTAAAGTTTAGAAATAAAATTGACTTTGGTAAGAATTTCACAGCCAAACGATAAAAGTCTCTAATAAGGGACTAGAGTGGGTGTTCTTATTGCAAGTTTTTTAGTCGAAACTCAACTTAACAATTGCAATAACAATTATGATTTTCAAAGGGTTTTTTTTTCTCAAAAACTATATGGCTAACCCTGACCCCAAATCAGAGATTCTTTATTGTGTGGCTGTGCTGTCCTATCTATTAATTATACCCAATTCATTATTTGACATTTTTTATTGTATTATTATTACAATGTAAGCTGAAGATCCCACAAATGCTTTTCAAGAGTCTTGACATAACACTTGTTTAGGTACGTTTTGTTGCAATAGGACATTCACTGAAACACCGAGTTGCACATTGATATACATAAATATATTTTATATATTTCGGAGCACACAGCTTTTTAACGTTGAAGCTAAGCATTGTACTTTCAAGGTTTTTAAGTATTTGTATCTTGAGGGGTTTTTACACAATTGAGACCTGATAGCAGCCATTGTCAAAGTTTGCACCTAATTCCTGCTTAAGTAGACTTAAAACTCATTATAATTATATTTATAGTAATTCTGATTCTGAGTTTTCTTTCTATTACGAGTGTTCGCAAGGTACATTTGACACTTATGACCTTGGGGTCGGTGGGACCCCAAGAGTCGGTAACAAGTTACAAAACAATTTCCATAAAATGTCCAACTAAAATAATTCCTTTCTTTACAAGTACTTCTTAATTGTTACGTTAAAAGTAGATAGTAATAGTTAGTAAGAAAATATATTTCCGTATTTATATTGAGATGTAAATTCTGTTATCTAGAAGACAGTCCATGGAGTAGAGCTTAATACTAAGTCGGATAAGAACGAAAAAGCTTTTCAGTATATTTTGTTATTGTATAATTTAAATGGTGTTTCATATCTATGTTGATCGGTAAGGAGGAGAAGCTCTTAAATGTTCAGAAGAGTGTATGTTACAAAATACTGACGAATATCGATAAAAAAAGTATATTTTCTTGTATGTGCAACATAGCCTATCATTAGTTTATCTTTTACCGTGGGCCTAGCCTATTTTACTCTGGGACTTTCAGGAGCTACTACTCACCATCGAACTTTCGTGGCTTGGGAAATATTGTCCTCGAATATGCAGAATTTTCACAGACTCTTTCTGGTTGTATAGACTTACGAGTGTAACCACATTTTGCGAAATTTTTCATACGCTTCTTGTTCTGTTTGTGAAATCATAGACAGAAATGGGCTTTAAAATAGATTTATTTTTGTGTAAAATTATATTTAATGGTAAGTAAAAATGCAGTTCCGTTGGTAAAACTAAAACTAAACTTAATTAAATGCAAAGTTGTCCAAACTAAGCTCAGGATAACTATCAAGGAAACAAATGTTACAAAAGAGAATCATGTTAAAGCAACTGAAAGTGGACAGAAACGAGCAGAGACGGAAAGGAAATGGTTTTACTTTTTATCACAATTGCGTATGAAAAATTTCTTTAATTGCTAGAAGCCGCCACGGCCTCCACCTCCGCCTCCTCCGCTGGAGCTGGGCACTCCCGCCATCGACTGGCGTGGCACCAGGATGCGGGGCAGGGTCAGTGACCGCTTCGGGAAGCCGTGCCTGCCAGCAGGAGTCTCCTGTCCCGGGGTCGGGTGGGTGGTTAGGTCACTGTCTCTCCTCGCTGGTGACATCTTTACGGTCCCCGACATGGACTCCTCACTCTCCTCCTTCAACGCTGCCACCGCCTCCGCCTGCGCCTGCTGCTTCGCCACCGCTGGCTTGGAAGAGGCCTCATCTGGCTGCTGCCAATGTCACGCATAGGACTGCGCCGTCTGCGGCATCATGCCGCTGGAGTATCCTCCATCGAGACCCGGCGGCCGCTCCACCAGGTTCTTGAGACGCCCCCGCAGCTCCTCCAGACTCTTGGACTTGGCCTTGTTGATGCGCTTGTACTTGACGTCCTTGGGCTTGGTCACTGACCGATGGTTTAGCATCACGCGGTTGTAGTTAGTTACCTGAAAAGCGACGTTGTCAATGGGAGATAATCAGTGTTTCTACTGGAAGATGTGCCAAGGTCACCTACCTGACTCTTCCCAGTGACCGGATCCGTATTCGACGGAGGAGGCGACGGCGGCTGCAGTTGGGGCACCTTGACGCTGAGTGTTGTGCAGGGGGCATCGTGGCTAGGCGACCGCTTGAGGGCACCTAGCTGACGCCGCTGGAGGGCAGTGCTGCCGTCGACGGGCAACTCTTTGGCTTTGTCGGAGGCGCAGCCTGAGGGGCTCGCGGAGTCTATCTGGCCCTCGGTGGAACTGGAGCTGAGGGCCTTGTCAGAGCGATTCTTAAACTTGTCCCGCTTCTCGGCCACGTCCGAGGTGGGCTCTGGGTCCTCTTCCACCGAGTAAACCGTTTCTAGGATGTCGGGACGTCGCAGGAAGCAGTTGTTACGCCTGGCCGCGCCGTACTTATTGAGATTTGTCTCGATCGCATCGGATATGGACCGTACTATGGTGATGCCGTCGCTACCCAGGACACCACCCAGTCCGCCGGCGCCGCTGCTCTTCCGTCGCGTACCAAGGGTCAACGGGCTGTCGGAGTCGATATCCTCCATCACCACCGCCGAGTCAGAGTCGTTAAGTGAGTCCAGCTCGTTAGCGTAGCTCGCCTCTATCGTCTCCAGGCCGTGGTCCACCAGACGCGAGGACAACGTATCTATGATCTTCTGCTGACGCTGTATGGTCAGCTCCCTGTGGTTGAGCAGGCTGGCGATCTGCTTCTGCTTCCGCTTCAGGCGCGACTCCAGCAGCAGGAGCTGCGATGTGAGCGAGTTCATCTGGTCTGACTTTTCCTTCTGATAGCGATAGTGCTGCTGAACCTGCCAGGGAAAGAGTAAGGGATAATCCATAAATATCTAAGATATGTTTAATTTTTTTCTGATCCCTCACCTGCATGGCGTACGCCTTGCGCCACTTCATGATGTGCTCCGTCTGGAAGCGCACCTTGGAGCGCAGCTCCTCGATTATGGCCCTGGCCGTGTGCAGGTCCTTGGGATCCTGGTTCATCATGTTCAGCCGCAGGTTGCTGGTGTGTATCGAGACAGGAACGGGCGGCGGCCATTGAAATTCCAACGGGGGCTGGTTAACGTCTGTTGGCAGCGAGCCCCTCGGCTGGGCAGCCTTGGTTGTCTTTGGGGTGGAGGGTACGGTTCCTGGACGCCCAGCAGATACCTCAGCCTCTACCCCGGCACAGGACGACGCCGACATGGCTGCCGGTTGGGCTGCCTGAGGCTGCTTCTGCAAGCTGCACGCCATGCTGCTGATGGTTTTTGCAAATTGGGTTGCTCGCCCGGCATACATTTGGCTGAGATGCAATGTGCCCGTAGCCGTAGCCTTAGCCGGTGCTGTGGCTATGGCTGTGGTTGTGACTGTGGCTGTTGCTGTGGCTGCCCGATGTGTCCCGAGTCCAGGGCTTTCAGCCCGACCAGAGCGAACAATGCACTCGACCGGACCCAAGAGCGTGATGCCTGCAAGGATTAAAGAGTTCCGCATGTTATATTAATAGTCTATATTTATATACCGAGCGGAAAGAGGGACGAGAACCCTTGAAGCTTAACAAATCTGATTGAAACTTAAACGTTGAATAAAATATAAGTTATAGTTCTTGTTTGTCAGCGCCTTCCCCTATCGCTTAAATATCTTTGTCTTCAACGAACATTCCTTCATAACGAACAGGCGTTTTTAAGTACTGCCTTCAGCAATGACTGCATTTTGGGCTTCCGCGCGTAAAAGTTTTTCAACAAAAACGGCCAGCAAGCCAGGAGGGTTGTTAAAACTGAAATTACGCATTCGCCTCGTGGGCCCGCGCCAGATGCCAGAATGCAAATTCCATTACAATACCAAACGGAGGGCTGCCCGGAAAAATGTCATTATGCAAAAAGAAATTACATAAAATGTAAATTAAACTTAAATTCCAGAAAATATATTTCTACCTTTAGGTTACTTTAACCATAGTTTCATTTTAAATAAATGTAAACATTTAAACACCTCAGTTGAGAGCCTGGCTGCTATAGAAGAAGAATCTTACAGGTAATTGAGAGCGGTTTTTAATACTGTAATAAGCCCTCTCTTTCGCAGAACTAACTCTAAGACTCCGTATAATCTGTTCCTTAACTTGGCCCACATAACTAGGTAACTAGAGTGGGGGGGCAGCATTGCAACGTTTCATTTAAAATAACTTTCAGCTTTAATTTGCGCAATTCATCAGCCAGATGACTAAAGAACTTCCGTTTCTGCCAGTGGAATGCACCGAGTGCCGACGAGCCACATGCAATTGAAGCCAATTACTGTGACACGCAAGTGCAGACCAAGATCCGGGGATGGTTAAGTGGAATCCAGCGGATCTCCCTCAAGAGGAACTCCACCTGCAAGTCCCATCGTTTTGCCTCGATTTGCCGTCTCATTCATCACTCTTAATTATGACAATTGCTTGGCGGACGATGGGAAAACTCTGGGTTCTCACATCGCTCACCGTTGTTCCCTGACTCAGAATCGAGTGCTCTAGTTAATGGGAGTTGCCTGTTGAGCGGCCATAGGTCGGTTCTCATTTGGGCCTGTGATTAACAGCAATTCCCATTGATCACCCGGTGGACTATTTCAGCACGCCCCAGTGCAATGGTTTAATTAGCGAGTTGCACTTTGCTGCAACGGCATTATGCAAACGATGTTCAGCTGTCCGCACGTGCCATCAATCCCGCAAATTAGAGGGAGGAGACTGAAACTGAGACTGATGGAGTTAACTAGAGATAGATTCAATTTTCCGATGCTTCGTCAGTTACAATGCTTAATGAACTTCTTCATTTACTACAGGGATGTATATCGAGATGAAGATATATGTGATTTAATGACAAAAAGATCGCAATCAATGTCATACCTGAAATATATCGATATATTTAAATGTGATTACAAAAAATAATCTGTGGGAATAGGCAGAACTTATAGAAGTCTCAATATTTTGTGGGTTAAAATAAGACCAAATACCTAAATTAAATAAGCTTAATAAACCCCTTAATAAACATGTTGGTATTTCCTTTTTAAAAATACATATTTTTATATACATTTTGGGAATTGCTAACCTTTTATATTTATACTATCTTTTAAATTCAATTTTTGATACCCTTATTATGCATAGAAATTGATAAAATGTATAAAGCTTAATGTCAATATATATCAAACGATAAAACATTAACTTTTAAATAGCTTTTAGTGTAAAATAGCTTATGTTCTGTTTCATAATCAACTACATGTTTTTATGTATAATTTACGAAAAATGAAACCAACGCTGTCGAGCCCATTATTATTTGGACATATTGATCTATCTATTGCATGCCTCTGTCGAGATACTTATTGATTTTCAATGAATGACAGACTAATTAGCTGGCAGCCATATTTGGTTACCACACAGGCATGTGGATGACAACCGGCAAAGAGCCAGGTAATGGGATCTCCTCAGAGTAGGACTCCACAGAGCAGTTCAAGCTTGACACTCGACCCCTGCAATGCCAGATACACAGACCTGGCCTTGCATCCTGGCGGCTATTTTGAGTAAACCAACATGGAGGCCCTGAGAAATTCAAAATGTTGCCAAATGATTGCGGCACAGGGGTAATTAATTATTCCTGCCCCGGGACCAGGCCAAGTGGCCCTGTGGCTCGAGTCCGCTTTTCGTGCGTAATGTGGCTGGAATTGAATTTATGGGATGAACGTGATTTTTACACAGTTTTCACAGCTCGCACCGGAAACTGAACGGCAAACAGACAAATAAAGTGGGCCCACCGACAGTGAGGGAAAGTCCTGGCAATTACCCAAACACATGCCGAGCTTTTGTCCGGCTTTTGGCCATGGAAGGCGGCCGGCTGCTCTTGGATTGTTTGCCTTGGCTTGACCACGGCCACCGAAACATGAAAGGACATTGTTAATGATGTTAAACGTCAGCCAGCGCAGCAGCCCTTTGGCATTTTCCATCCCAGTTTCATCCCAGTTAACATTGGCATTGCTACCTGTCTGACATGATGAAAACATGCCCTAAAATGCTACCCCAAAACCAAAACTTTTAAACTTCTTTGGCCTAGGGATAAAGACATCTTCATTGCTTTAACTTGTCAGACCAATTTTCATTTCACATACGTAAATTGAAGCTCAACTTCAAGCCAGATTGCACACATATAGTTGTTGCCAGTAGACAAATGCCACAGGTCTTTAAATAGTCTGATTTAAATTGGGATAAATTTGGGAAAGACTTTTTAAATGTAGTACATTTCTTATTGCAGTCTAGTTTTTACATGAAAAGGTAAAGGAATCCCCCGAAAACTTAGTAACTCACCGACATTTAACGTACATTGATAATAATAGATTTTTCTAATAATAATACTCTAAGATTCATAACATTAAATGAAAAGTCAAATGCTACATTCAAATGCAATATCTGCCTTTAAAGCCATAAACCCCTTATCTTTCCGGGTAAATATCTTGTGCTGTAGCATCGTCATGTTAGCATGGAGCTGTCACTGTGTTCCCACAACATTTACCATCACCAGAGTCCATTGAATTTCCGGACTGTCGACAGGTGGCCAGAGTCCGGGCTGCAAGTGCCCAGGCCTGCGTGGCAACGGCTCACCACTGGCTGCCTTTATGGGCAGAACGTGACCGTAATAAGCCATTTCACACGCAAATTCCGCCGCCCACTGCTACCGAAGTGGTTCTCTACTGAAATATGAAAGTGCATTAAATATTTATCCAATCAATAAAGCATATTTCCCAGAGTGTTCCCGTCCGTTGCTTTTTCGCGCCTGTCTCCCCTGCCTTGGATTACCTCTACCGGCCGGATGACTGCTAGCATTTTTCCGGAGTTTGCGTTCCTTTGTTATTTGCAATCTGAAGTTTTTCGGTGGCTGCTTGTTTACTTTATATTCTTTTCGTTCGACACCCATTTTTTTTTTTGTGTGGGTTTCCTTTCCTTTATAGAGCCTTGGCTCTTATCACTTTCGGGGCCCTGAGCACGCGGAATTTTTGAATAATTTACCATGCAGACAAACATTTTTCACGTCGTCCCACATGTTGCGTTGGTTGTTTGTCTTTGTTGTTTGTTGTTGTTTGCCTGCCTGATGCTCACATTAAATTTGAGTTGCTAAAATTGATTTTATTTACAGTCCTGCGGCGCTCACTTTCACCTTAACCATGCCTTTTATAGTCGGATAAGGTTGATCATGACGAGCTTTAGGGCTGACATAATTGAGAGCTTAGTAGTTTCTGCCAAGTGCATCGATTTATTCTTATTCCAACACTCGCAAAGCGACTCTCAGCCAATTGGCTGAGCTGTTCCGGCCAAGCCCACTCTGCTGCGTAATCGCACTCACCGGTTATTCCGCTCATTTATTCCACATAATCGAGCTTAATGCTCAGCATTAATTAAATAGCTTCCAGCTCGAATTACCCAGCACGGAACAGAGCCGGACACTAGAGGACACATGCACGTACTACGAATGTATAACGAGGGGAAAAAGTCAATAACATTTCAAAAATGCTTAAACTTTAATGTCAAATTAAAAATATCAAAGTAAGTCATATTATCGAATGCTAACTACAATTAAAAACTACAATTTATTTTTAAAATTTTCTAACTTCGAAAAATATAGCTTTTAGCGCTATTATCAAAAAACGTAGAACAAATGGGACTTTCTTTATATATTTATAAATCGACTTTCTAATTGGATTCGAACGAATAAAAAAAAGGATACAATTAAGTTTACTATTTTAAAAATAAGCGGAAATATTTTGTAATAATTTGTTTAAGTGGCTTTTCAAATTTTAAATTGTTTAGTTATTTGAAACGTGATATTGATTGACTTTTTAACCATTTTATTTTATTAAAACCAAACATAATATAAATAAGTTCCTTATTTATCCAATTTAATATGTTATTGTAGGATAGCGAATACACTCGATACTGGACTCGTAGTGTGCGCCAAATGGAGCGCTGCAATGTCAAAGCTAAATGACTGAGCGCACTTGGTAATCACAGCTGCCATCGTAGTTATTTCTCCTGGGCTCCCTCCAACGCTGTATTCCCGGATAGTTTGCACCGAGAGGGCCAGTAGTCAATTTTACTGGCAAGTCCACTTAACCATTACAAAATGGCGCCCAAGTATCACCACCACCTAAGTATCACCATCTCAACAAGCTGCTGCTTATCCCCTTTGATGGCGTTTTAATTAAATTTTAATAACGACCAGGAGGAAGGGAAACCTAGGGCTTAACCAGACGGTATACCTTTTAGTAGCTAAGTAATAAATGATAGGTTATTAAATAAGCTAATAAGCATTTAAGCGGGGTTTTCCAACTTAGCAAATATTTTAATGGGCTCTAAATATAACTCCTACATAGGATAAACCTAATATTTAACTAATTATGGACCCTATGCAAGACTGCAAGTAGCAGATAAGATAATTTAAAATTCTTTTTAAGAGCCCATTAAACTAGAGATTAAATGCCTTGATAGACTAATTAGAAATATTCAACTGCATTGGAAGTCCTAGCAGTTGGACCTTGAACTAATGGCGAGAATCCTCGAGTGCACTTTAATATTTGTTCCCAAGATTTTTGGGATTTCTTTTTTCTGATTGTTTTTGTGGCCTTTGTGTTAAAAATGGGAGCCAGATTCGCAGTACGTAATCACGTACATACATTTGTCTGCCTGAGTGCTCTGGGCGGGCCCGAGAGTTTGCTTAAAGCCGTAACGCTGCATCCATCTTCAGCGCTTGGCGTGGCCAGGTGAAGCTATCCAGCTGGGCAGCGAGTGCAATATATTCCTGTCAAGCTGTGCACCATGTTGGCTCAACGCCACCCCCATGGCGGTCCTTCCTCAAGGCTATTTCCCTGCTACGGCGACTTCTTGCTGGTTAGACATCATCCATGTTGCTTTGACATTACATTGATTGACTTTTGATGTCTGTGCACTATGTGGGTCTAGGCTATCATTTTCCCTCCTTTGCCGAATGGCGTTCCCCCGTCTCCTGAGCCATTAAACTCGCACCGATGCTCCTGATACTGCTTGGCAGTTGCCTCACGTAAACATCTCTCTCGTTTCTCTCGGGCAACTGTATTGTTATGGTTCAACAATAAAATATTCATTCTCAATTAGGCGCAGGGCCCAGAATCCAAACACTAAGCTTCTTGTCTAAGGAAACAAAGAACGCTTAAAGCTAACAAAACAGAAAAAGTGCAGAACAATTATGATTATCCTTTAAATAAAACAAACAAATTCGGCGTTAGGTTTACGAAAGTCCCTATAATGCTATACGATGTATAACGCATTACTGTTTTTTTTTCCACCATTCTCAAGTATCTTCAATGTATCTTTTCTCTAATATCTGTAATATATTCAGTGTATCCTTTCACTAATATCTGTATGTGTTGCTTAGTGTATTTATCTTTTTATACTGAGCAGGCAACTCATCCACTATGCCTATTAGTCCCCTTGTCAGTTCATTGGACAAATACATTATGCAACACACTCAAGGCTAATTGCCAGGAACGGCTTGCCATCTCGCTCACGCTCTTCGTGCTTTTTGTTTTGCAGTCAGCAAAAGGTTGATTTTATTAACCGGGCTTAATTGCTTCATAAAAGCTTAGTGCTTTCTATTTTTCAGAAGCCTATAGGGACATCCGAATGGGACAGGCCATGACCACTTGACCTGGTTTCCTCCTCCACCAATCCATTCTTTCCTAACCGCTGTTCCGGCCTGAGCATTCTTTAATTTGGTGTAGTCTACGTTGTGGCGTGAAAGGATTAGGAGCGTCCGATAAGGAGAGTGACTGAGGAGGCAGAGTGGCACGTAATGCCGCATCCTGGCAGCAGGTGGACAGCGCCTCGAGTGGAATGCCACGCACGTATCCTGCGGTGCGGCCGGGATCTGGTTTCCCCTCCTCACGTTATTGTAGCGCTTGTTGAATGTTTTTTCTTGCCGCCTGGCTCAACAATATGCTTCAGATGGTCGATATCCTTTGTGCAGTGAGGAAACTGCGCACGGAACTTTGAGGAATTGAGTTTTTTTGTGCTGAGCAAACATTGATTAGGCAATTTCTCTAGGGCACTTCCATTGTAATCAGGCTGAGATATGTGAAGAATATATTTCCGCAAAGCGTGCAGGTAAATGAACATTGCTTACTTAAATTGAACTCAAACATTGGGTATAAATTGTATAAGAGAAACACTCATTCACAGTTTTATATTCAAAATTCAAAAAGTATAAACTTAGATAATTATTCACATTTAAAAGTCATTCCAAGTCATTTCCATGAAATCCTTTCATAAACTTACTTTTAACGTCCCTCAAAATTCACAAAATAGCTTTGAAAAATGGTTGTGCGGACTCCATTAAATATCAAATGTATAAAACGCTGGTCATGGACCGTCCAACGCAGAGTTGGCTACGCTTTCAGCTGATTAAGAACAAATTTGATATAAATAAGTGGTGAAAACAACTCGGCACAATTTTAACGCTTTGTTGCGGTCAAGTAACTTTAGAATTCCAGTGAGTGAGCAAGGCAGCAAACAAGAAAGAAAATAAATGAAATCAAGTACGGACTAATGAAAGAAAAAGCACGAAGACGCGTCGACATGAAAGGGAATTCTAAGGCGTGTTTATAAGCCGATTTGATTTTGCGGTGGCACTGCCAGGGTCTGTGTGGCGAACCGCAAAATGTTTTAACAATTTCGAAGCCAATTTCTTTTTCCTGCGAGCATCCAAACTAGCAATGGCATTTTGATTAACATGATGATGATGAGGCAGTCCAGGTTGGAAATAACCAGAGAGACTTGCTGCGCTTTTGATGTTCAACTAAATATGATCAATACCTCTGACCGTGTCCTGTCTTTAAGCCACTTTATCCAGGAAGTAAGTATAGTAACCAGTTTAATCACATAGCTTAATAAACCAGATGCAGATTCAGATTTTTCTCTCTTGAGTATAATTATCTATTTTGCATCTTTATTTTATTAAAATAATTTCAAATGCAACCTAAACATGTACACATTCTATTTAATTTTGCATTAAAATTGTCCCTCTCACTTTGTTGCGTACTCTTGGCTGAAATAATGATTTCCTCTCCCGGGGTATGCAATATTTTGTCTGCCAAATTACGTAACCACCCTCATTAGAGTCAACTCCTATTACTTTGGACCACTTACGGCATGCAGGCAACTTTCATACCGCGCCCCGGGTGGCAAGTGAATCTGTCAAACTCGAGCGTACCACCAACAACCGATAGACGGCTTGACTGATTGATTGAAGGCACGCGCTTTAATTGGCGACGTGTTTGACCCACTGGGGCTTGCCAGGCTTAGATACCTCTTTGACTACAAAAACTTCCGCTGTTAGTTGGGGGAATGTGGTTCATAATGAGCAAGAGCTTCAATTTTGAGCTGGGATTGAAGCTATCGAATTAGTCAGCGGGCCCGCATTTAAACAGACTTGGATTGTTTAACTATTTCAATAATTGCCAGAGGAGATAGGTTTGGTTCTCTTTTAATGCCATTTATTGTGAGTTTCAGTTAAATAAACTAATTTTATTTTAAGAAACCCTTCATATGCACGTCTTCTATAGTTTTTCCTGTCACGCAAAGGGCATGCAAATAAAGATGCCATTTTACAGACCATGAAAAGCGACACGTGTCTGCATATTAAGAATGTCATCTGACAACTGGCTACAAAACTTAGATCCCTTTTGGGAGGGATTTGGCAGCAGCCATCTGTAGTGTCCGGCGGCGACCTTCATGGACACGTGGAAAGTTGGCCCTGACACTTGGCCGGCTAGCAGCAGCATGCAAAATCATCAGACACAGATAAAGAGCCGTAGAAAATAGTCGAGCCGAGCAAGAACAGTGGCAGTGGAAGGAAACCAACACGGAAACGAATAAAAATCAACAGGATTAAATATGCAGCGCTGCGAGCTGGCCCTGTTTTCCTCCACCAGCTTTGCCCGGGGCTTAGCCTTGCGCCTTGCCTTGGCTGTGGAGTCTGCGGCCAATCTGCTACATTTTGTCATGGCTTCCACGCCCCGCCCCCGAACCTTGCCACCTCCACGGCTCGAGTGTCCTTCGCACGTTTTACCTTCAGCTGGGACACTGGGCCGTAAATGCGAATGCCTCGGCTGTTTTTACACTCTCAGCCAGGCTCGGAAGTGGATTCAACAAGTTCGAGTGGGCTACAGAGGGTGCCGACTAGCAGCTACTTCGTAGGGGATAAAACAACATAAATTCGCCAACACCCCATTAAAATGTTTTAAGGGAAAATATCTTGTTTTAGTTCCTTAAGTGCTCCTAACAAAATGATAACAAAATGGTGTTACAGTCCATACAACCTTCTCTTCCACTTAACAGGCCTCTAGAACTTAAAGATTTTTCTACAGCCATATTCCTCTGCTCTAAACAGATTTAAAAATTTATTACCCACGTTTGCTGGAACGGATGTACACGGTCTCGGGCCACCAGGCAGCGAGTGAGTTGCCTCAGCCTGCGCAGCCTAGTCAATCTTACCCTAAATAAACGCTTTGGGTGTGGCGAGTTTTCTTTGCTTTGGGACCCCATAAAAAATTTAAACCTTTACAATTAAAGCAGAAGCAAAGAAAGCAACATCATGCAGCAAAGCACGTGGCGCACGAATTGGTTGTGTCGCGAATACGACTGTGGATTGAAATGTTTCCTGCGCATTAATTCAATTTTAGCCACATGTTACAGTTCAAAATCGAGAATAGAACGTTCTCCGCTTGCATAATTCTCACAGTTTGCACATCTTCCCTCCCTCCCTCCGTTTGGCAGCCAAATAGGAATCCATGCTCCACGTGGCAAGGTTAAAGGACCAATACCTAAAACGAATCATTCTGCCACTCAGCTGCATAAGTGAATTATCCGTTTTGCGCACTCGTATTCGTACTACAGGGCGTATGAGTGTAAACTTTTCCAGCGGAGATGGTAAAACGTAGCCAGTAAATTGCATTTTCTGAATATCAAGTGCAGCACAGCTTGGGGAGACTGAGAAGCTCCTGCTGCTTGTCTAAAGTTAATTAAGCAATTCTTGAGTAGCTCGTATGATGTATCTAATGACTAATAATTGAACAGAGCAATTGGAATATGGATACATTTTGTAAAAGATGTGTAATTAGATGTACAGTGATAATTCTACGAGCAAAGATGTCTTATGACCAGTTCTAAATGGAAATGAATCTTCCACAGGCGAGGCATAGAAGTCTCGGACATTCCTTACAAATACATTATATTTCTAAATTTATTATTACTATAAGTTCCCTCTTTGCATCACCAAGAAAATCATTTTTGACATGAACTTCTGCTTCATTCTAAAACTCTAAAGTCTGCAGATTGAGCTATTGTTCGACGCAAGGTGGGTATTGCTTTCTCTGGAGAAAACTTCCTGAGAAATGTAAATCCCATTACAGGCACTGTGGTTGTCCAGATTTCTATTGTTTACTTTCCATTTGTCCTATTATTGTCCAAGGACAGTCTACTCTCAGTCAGTGACAATAAAAGACGAACTGAAGGAAAGTCCGAAGGCTCCATAAATTAATTATCTCTTTGGACAATGTCAAGGCTGCAAAGTCAGAATATGCCGCACTCTAGGGATATTAGGTTGCTTCGAGTTCTGACTTGGGCCTTTCGAGGCCTTGGGGAGCGGTTACGGGCAATTTAACACCTTGGCTGCGCATTAATCTAAGGGAAAACCAAACCGCAGCACCAACCAATTCGAATATCAATCATACGCCCCGCTGGCCAAGTGCAAAAATCGCTGTACGTGGCTGAACTCTGACCTGAGCGCCCGTGGCTTCCCAGCCCCATTTCCGGACTCTGACGCTGACAGCATAATTTACAGTTTTCATCGCATTAATCGGAAAATGTGCAAAACGCTTTCGGCTACTTACAATTTCAATTTACTTTCGGTAAGTCCTCGCCCAGGGAGAGAGAGAGTGCTGCAAGCAGAGGAAGGAGAATTTGCATAAATTTAATAAAAATGAATGAGTACAAACGTGTCAAGCCCGTCGCTGCGGGCTGAACAAAAATGTGTAATGAAAATGTCGGAGAAAAACCCTGAAATTAAACGACCGTGATGCGTCAAGGTCAGCTGCATTTAAATGGTTTGAAAATGTTAAATCGAAAATGTTTTGCCAGCTTCCTTGCAGCAATGCTTATTTCCTGACAAGCTTCTCTAGACCTCATAAGTTGAGCCGGATTGTTTTTGACTCTCAACCCGGGACTTTGCACGAGGATTAGTTATGTTTGTGATTGGCCAGGAAGCGCACCCCCTTTCGGCCAAGATGGCAGCCAGCCAAAGCCACACAGAAGCACTTTCGCCATAAATCATAGCAGTGATGTTAGTCTGTTCGGGGCTTTGTTGTTATTTGTATTCCCAACATTGTGGTGACAGTTGGCTTGCTTGCGCCGCAGGATCACGTCCAAACACCACCCATCCCTTGTCGTTTGAAAATCCAGTCAGGCAAATTATGCTGAGCCCTTTGTGTAAATGCAGTTTAGTCTGGCACACAAACATTCGTATATTTATGATTGTCCGCCTCTTTTTATTTGTTTTCCCAGCGCTTTTTGTTGGTCAACATAATGAACATTACAAAAAGAATACTGGTTAAAACACCAGGCCTTTTTAAGAAACTCAAAACATTGAAAGGCTCCAAGTCACGAATTTAACTCAAATGTCCGCAGGCTTCTAAGGGATTATTGAAATCCCCATTACAAGCTTAAAATATTGAAGCTGGAAAACCTTAATCTGATTTACATTGCCACACCCTTGAGGCATATCTTCGAAAACATAGGCAAGGCAGCCAAATGACAATTATGTCATATTCGAAATTGGGTATATTTTACAAAGGACTTATGCAGGCCCCAAGCCAATCAGTTGCATCCTTGCTCTTATATCAACCAAATCCTTTGCCGCTTTGCAACTGACAAATTGCACAACATTTGTATGCTTTTAGTACTCGGTTGGGTTGAGGCGTTGGCCAGGACATGGCCAGAGCAGTTTCGTTCTCAAGTTTTCCCTTCCGAGTGACTCGAGGGCTTGGCCAAAGTTCCGTGTCTTTTGTTGATACGTCTTGTGGGCCAAGTTTCTGTTGCACTCGTGGCGAACGCAATTGAGATGCAAATGCAATTGAAAACCCGAGGCGAGGAACGAGGGAGAGGTAGTGATAAATATTGAGAACAAAGCGATGCTGAAGCAGCAGCAATGCCATCGAACGAAGGCCCATTTTATTGTGCAACACTTTTCCTTATTTCCTTTTTTCCTCAAAACTAGGTATGATTTAGGAATGTAATTCAGATGATGTATTGAAGAAAGTTTCGGAAATATCGAACGGTATGAAATTTAAAATAGAATATGAAAGCATCGTACTGTTAAAATGTCGAATTGTATATGGGAAGGATTCTTTAATAATTGATAACAATTATTTTAATTCATTTTAAAAAACGTATGATAAGTTTGAATTATAAGCTTAAAGATTAGTGCTAGAATTATTATAAATTTAAGAAACTAAATTATTTATTTATACATTTTTAGTATCAATACCTTGTATACCACCTATACCTTGTTTAAAGTATTTTCGACGTATTCGGCAGAGGCTTTGCCCTTCCTTGACTAGATTATTTCTACACTACTCCCCCAAGAGTGGAAACAAAAGACAAGTCAGCAAGGACAATGCCAGCCTGCGGCCTTTTGAGGGTTAACACAGACGAAGCTAGCCGAGGTTGTTGCATTGATGCATTCAGTGCATAAGAAGGCACTCGGCTGGCCACGCCTCAATGGCAAGGTCATTCCTGAGTAACAGTGAGACGGTAAAACAGAATGAATGATTTTGAAGGGATACCAGTTGAATTCACTTTAAGGCAAACACGAACTGAAGTTAAGTAGGACAAGTTTATGGAGAAAAACTTTGCCTGACGTTCAGGGGAAAAGTATTTTATGGCAGAAATAGTTTGAAGCCAAAGCAAATAGTAGAGGCAAATATATATGTTTCTTGTTCTCCTGTTGCAGAGAAATAAAACGAATGTTGCTCATTAGGCTATGCACAGACGCAGGTTGGGAAAAAGTACTTCGCCACCCTGGTAAATATGTGCAATAATTTTGTTGGCTGCCGTTGAGATGGCACACAGTGACTACCTTTGTTCACATAACTTGTCTTGCCTTCTCATGGTACAGATTCCACTGTTATGTCTAGTGTTTGGCAAGGTTTTCTTTACTGTGCTGTGGGAACTGGGTAGAAACTATAGAATTTGTGAGTAATTTAACTTATGGGAGGTACACATTTGAATTGCTAGGAAAATGTTCGGAAAGCTCAAGCGTAAATAGATAGACCATCAGACTGTTTATAATGTGTTGAAATAAATATTACAGGAATATTCAGGTAGCTATAAGCATTTCTTGTAAAGCTGCAGCTACGAAAAAGATTAAAATGTTAAAAAAGAATACAGCAGCAAACAAATACCTTATAAATTTAGCTTTTGAATACATTTTCGTAGCATGACATTATTTTTACCTTGCATAAGTCTGGAGGAAACTTAATCTTCGGCCAATTACCGAACTCTAACTCCTCAGAATCATTGCCAAACTAAAAGGACATTTTACGGTGTGCCGTGCAGGACTGTCCGAAACCTATTAACAAGACATTCTGACAAACTCCACTTATAACTGCTCCTGGGCGGAGGAGAGGGGAGGCGGAAAAGGACAGGAATTCCTGTGTAGCAATCAGCAGATTGTGTGACAGTCTGCCGTTCATTTCCCTATTTATTCAACAAGTTCCCCTGACAGGAGGCGAAAACGAAGAACGGAATTCGACTCGACAGGCCCAGGACTTGGGTAGAAGCTTTATGCGCTTATAATCACACATTTCTGCCCTCTCCGGGCATCGATTTGTTTGGCATTCGCCGGATGCCCCGAGGATACTACAGGCCCTCCTAGGGCCAGCTCTGACTTGTGATTCCCGCTATACCCTGTTTTAGTGTCATTTATTTTGTCACGCGTTATTCGTGGCCAGCCCGTGTCTGTGTGCGGCTAGCGGTGGCCCTATAAAAGTCCTCTGAGCCCCTAAGTGCGTGTTTATTTGCTAAGGTCCTGGACACCCGCTCCTGCCTGTGTTTTTGGAGCTGGCTTAAAGGTATTTGCCGTTGCGGCTCCGGCACGTTATCGAAGGCATGCAGGCCCGAAGTGGAATCCCCGGCATCCTTGTAATTGGGGCAAGGGTTCCGCTCCGCAAAGGCAAAAGTGAGTTTGCAGGGCGTGTGTGCCAGTGCGTGTGCGTGTGTATGACAAACTCATTTCATATTTATTAAATTTGCTGCGCTCGGGTTTTATTTTCATTTGGCACGTTCTGGAGGTAAAATAAACATCGCAGCAAGTGTTGCGTTGTGTTTTTTGTTTGGTACGTACACTGCTGAGGCTGAGCTTATTAGGCATTTTACGGGGAAATGCGAGAAGCTGGAAGATGATATGTGTTATGCGAATACTATTGTTTCTCTTTGGCATTGTTTTAATTAAGGAGAAATTCGTATTTCAAAGGGGGAGCGAAAGGAATTTCGCCAGTGAAAACCTGCAACCTTTTGCCAGACGCCGCAAATATTTCCACATGTTCTGAAACTTTTTTAGCCGGGGAAATCCCTTGCACAACTCCATCGCTTTTTCTCTGGCAAAAAGCAATATGAATATGTAAAGTGCGGCAATAACTCCCGACCACGCCCTGGCCCCGCCCCCTTAGCCGACATACACGAAACTATGTAATTAAAAAGTTTTGCAAAGAGATTGTCGAGTGAAAAGAGGAATAGAAATATTATGGTTTTGCATATTTCTGCGTCAGCCAGAAACAACAATTAATAGCAAACCACAAAAGCAAAGCAACCATGGTGGTGAGCTATAAAAAATATTATTAAACAATTTATTATTGGTTAATTCTTGGTTGTTTTTGACGAGGCTGTTAACACTATACTTGGCAAGACAGCGGCAGGAGCGAAACTCAATTAAAGCAAAAATATAACACACATTTCCGACAGTATAGTGAAAAATGCACAAAAGAGTCAATTAATTGCTGTTTCAGTTGCGGATTAGTGAACTGCATCTACAAGTAACTTATTCAAATAAAAAATGTACCATAACAAAATTGCTCAATGCATTTTTATTGCATTGATTTTAATGCGATTCTGTAATGCCTACAAATTAGGCTAATATTTTCCACAGCAACCTACCTCATTAATTGAGTATTGTGTGCAAAAGGGTATAAATACTTCGTCTTGAGGAATTCAGCTACCTTTCTCGGTTGAGCTCCGTTTCAGTTCTGTGGTCGCCGGGAACCTTGTTACCAAAAATTTCACTCTTGCTAAAAAGGCTGCTGCTTTGGCTCATATTTGTACATGTTTTTTCTGAGCTGCGGTCAGTTCATTCACCTTGTGGATTGTTTCTTTTGGGCCGAAACTGAAACGGCTGAACAAAAGATGGCTTCAAGGTATTAATAGCCCTTTCATAGAATCGTAAATAAACATGTATTGTTTTTAATACAAATAAATATTTATTTACAACAACTGCATACATTTATTGCGTATCAACAGCTGCATAAATCAAGCTTTTATCACAATTCAAGTACACATATCTTTGCCTGGTTAAATGTGTCAAGCAGTCAGATCAATAAAACTAAAGCAAATATTTACGCTTAAATACAACAGAAACCATAACCAAAATAATAATATAACCTAAGCAGTAGAACGAATCCAACCAGAACCCGAACCAAACCCGAATCCGAGGCAGATGCAAAATGCAGAACGGGAACAATCTGGCCAAAACAAGTGCAACAGACAACCGGCAAATCGGGCCAACAGCTGCCTGGCCGGCTTCCTCTGTCCCTCGTCTTTCTGGCTTTTTATTGGCAAACTGACAACGCAAACAGTAAGAATAACAGCCACTACGGCAACAAAAACTCGTTGCAGTCAGATAACAATTTCTCTTTCAAAAATCGTTTGCTTTCCATGTGCGTCATCCGTCTTCCTGCACTACAAAAAATCCCCCAGCTGGAATGGTTTTAAAAGCCTGGCTTGATGTACATAAAAAGTTATATTTGTTCCTACAAACTACGATCGTAATTGTTAAATTATTTATAAAACCATTAAAGCAACATTGTTTGAAGAAACTTTATGGAAAATAAAAATAATACCATCTCTTTTAAAACATTTCCGCAATGCCCTGTCTGTACGCACTCCCTCCGACTTTTGTGGCTGCCGTCGTTGCGCAACAAGTTGGCTATACACACACGTATATTTTTAAGGCCAAGACCAAACTGGCAGCCGTGGAAGCAACGGTTTCGTCTGCTGGCTGTTGTTGCTCAACCACTTGACTTCTAATGCAGTCCAAAGGAAATGGGGCTACTAGTCGCAACCGGCTGGCACTCCACTGGGAACAGGTGTCTGAATGGGTGGCTCCAGGCGGGGTTGGAGGGAAAGGGTTGCCCCGTCAATGGCAGAGCAAGAAAGCGGAAGTGGGTCTTGGCTTATGTGGAGCATTGGCCAAGGCAAGAGGGCACGGGATTATATTTTATATCTGACAGCAAGGGATTTCTTAAGTCTATAGCGGATGCGTGAGTATATCTCTGAGTGCGAGCTTTTGAGAGCTCCCTTTTACGGCGTAAGAAATGAAATACAGCTGTCAGGAGTAGCACCTTTATAACTAGACATCAGAGAGCATTACCTTCAACATTTTTGATGACTTTGGCTTAAAGCCATTTTAATTTAAGTGTTCCAAAAATATAAGAGATATTCTATAATTAAACATACAAACAAATTCCGTTTTTTTTTAATACGTTCATCAAAATATTTAGCCAGATGCAACAACCATAAGAATTGTAATTATTCTACAGCTAACCAATTTGTGCTTTGTTTATTTAATATCCTGACACTACAAGGACTTTTCGTCACTCACAAAAGGACTAATAACTAGCTTATAACATATATAAGAAATGTTAAATTAAATATAAATAAAACTGATCAATGGTTGCATATCATTAAAAATTGTTTGGATGAAATATATAATTGTATTCAACAATGAAGTTGCAATTTCCATACAGAATAAAGTTCGCTATTGAAGAACGATTTATTAGTACATTTTAGCTTTGTTATTAGTATATTTTATGTAGACTGTAGAATAGCTTAATTTTTCCAAATTGTTTGTACAAGTTAAGGCTGTTCTAGGGCAATAGCCAAAAAATGTAACCCTCGGAAAAGAGCTGCATTCTTAGGAATCTGCTTACTCTGCCTATATGTCACATTTGCGTCGGAAGCTGGTTCTCTTCTGCTCAGAAATCTTCACTGATTTGCTCGACAAGTCCCACATTTGCTTGTGAGATGGAAAGATAGGGTTTTTGGAGCGGTTTTCGGCTTGACAGCCGGCAGCCCCGCAATTACAAGCCGCAAATGTACTGAAAACGGCTGAAAGTCAACAAACACAAGAGCCAACAGCCGCCTTGGCTTGCCTTGCACAACTTTTCGGGTTTGGAGCGGCGACACGAAGTGTTGCATAATCGGGACCGCTGTGGCAGAGACAAAAGTCGGAGCGGCAGTAACAATAACACAATAATACACCCACGAAGCGGCAACCGGTTTGCGATCTACTGCTGCTGCTCTCGGTTCGCCAAATGAGATATATGTATATATAGTGTACACAACCTATATAAATCGGAGCCGCAAATGCGATGCGAAAACCTCAGTTGCCACCGTTACCGTGCAGCAGCAGCCAGGGGCGCCACGTACGCAGTGTGCGAACCCAGAGCTAAACTTAACTTAACCCACTGCCCTCGGATTTCGTGTTTCCCAGCTGCTTTCCCAGGCACGGCGGCCATCGTAATAATTATGCCATTTTGATACATTTACCTACACTTAGAGCCAGAGAAAAAGCCCGTAGGCTGACGATTAAGACGTAAGAACGACCAACTTAGAAGCAAAAGTAAAGGAAACTGGAACAGTTCGGCTTACAAGCAAAGGTGAAGAGAGAGAGTTAATTGAAGGAGCGTGTTATATATTCTTATTGAGTTTGTAGTTCTTTTATATTTGTATGTAATGTATAGGGATTTTATTTAATGCTTATTTGTAGTTATTTTAAGTACTATTTATAATGTATAGGGATTTTATTTAATGCTTATGTTCACATATAAATGTGTAAACATTTTAAGTACAAAATCATTTGCGACTTATGTGGCTTAGTTTTTGGTACAGATGCGAAGTTCAAACTAGTAATTCTAATTACTACTAACTAGAACATGCCAAGTTATAATAAACAAAATAACAATTCAATAAGTGAAATTCATATTGTTCAAATGATTAATTATTTTATAGGAATCCTCAATTATTTATTGTGGTAATATTATCATTATTCCCCGCGAAACTTAATATTTTGCAAAAAGAGTCAGACCTACTACCGTTACTGGTTTCTCACGTATCTTGTGCCGTTGTTTTGCGGCCAACCTAGGTCTGCCCATAAGCCAAACTCGTTTCGTGCTGCGATACTCTAAAGTTTCCTTCTATCTGCCTCTGCGTGTGGCAGCATCAGCATCGGCTAGTGCGTGCGCTGGCAATCAGGGGTAATCGGGGTTAGAAGAACCCAGGGGCCAAGTTCGGCCCATCACTGCGGTTTCCCTTCCCGCGTCCCAAGACATGGCCATTGCTGGAAAATGGGAAACGCGAGAAGATGGGACTTTGCTCTTCAGGGCTGCCAGCTACTTTTTCAACTTTCACAATTTTCGCTAAGTACGTTCCGTGATTTTGCGGGCACTGGGGAAGTGGGGAAGCACATAGATATAGCGGGCTAAATAAAAGTTTGCCATGTCTGCGGCCTGTTACTAGTAAAGTACTTGAACACTTTGGAGTACTCTCAATTAGGGCGACTTTTAGTAGTCTAAAAGTACACCAGCTGACAAAGTATGGAGGCATTCCAGCCTCCGAAACAAGAAAATAAGTGCTTAACCCTTGACTAGATTGTTCTAAAACGAACTGTAAGATATTGTTTTCCGATCGTTTCCGTTTAAAAAGTACGAGGATTTTTGACATTACCTACTTCTATAATATATATATGTTTGGTTTTTCATGAATGGTTCTGAACTAGGGGTTCAGGTTTTTCATGAATGGTTCTGAACTAGGGGTTCAGGAAAATAGGTACGACAAAAATTTTGATATACTGTCAAAAGTGCAGTGTCGTTCTCATAGTCAATGCAAAAATATTGTAAACTTTCATATATGTATATACAAAATTTGAATATTCAAAAACATGTCATCTAATATTAGAATTTGTATCGAACATTATAATATTAGATGAAATTCGCTCTCTCTTTCCGATGATTTATCAAACAAAATATCTGTGTGTTCGGACATGCAGATATCGCAATATTTAAATAAACGACTTTCGCTTCAAATAATGATAAAGTATCGACATAGTAATATAGAAATTTTATGCAAATTTCATCTTCGAGAGTATTAAGAACGGATTTTTATACTCAAATGGTTTTAGGGTTAATTTATTAAAAAAATAATATTTGTTTTTATAATTTGAACTAACACATTAACACGTTTTTGTTCCAAGTGGAGCTTATGACTAATAGACGACAAAGTACGAGACCATTTTATTACTTTAACTACTCCGTAAATATAAAACAAGTTCTTCAAATCTCATTGGGAGCAGTCAATCCAAGTGCTCTTAAGTCGACACGATAAAAAAAGCGTAGCCGTGGTCAGCAGGGCAATTAGAATAAGAGGAAAAACTAATTTCGTATTGAGGAGAGCCATCATTTTAACTACGATGTTGCAATCGCAGAGCCGAGAGTGCATTAGAAAGGCTTTCGCAGTTTATTCCCCATTTGGTCTGGGAAGTCCAAAAGCCAGATGGCCTCTTTGGGAGCCGAAGGCGTAAGCCGTCTGCGTGCAGTAATTACCAATGAAAATAAGAGTAAAGCGTGTTTGTAAACAATAATAAAAACAAAACTTTTTATTGTGGCGTCATAATTGGGTTCCCCACAGCTTTCCTTTGGTTCATTGTCAACCTCCCACCTGCCGTGGATGGGCGGGGATGCGTTGTCCCAATGTTTCCGCTTATTAAACCAAGTACAAATCGTACAACAATGGCAGAAGGGAAACTTTCAACACTTTCTTGGGCACGCAAGCGACGTCATTAAAACACGCAAGTCACATCAGCAAAGGCGAAAAATACAAAAAATATATAAAGTGACTAAATAAATAAATAAAAGTTTCATATGCGGCCCCCGGCACTAAGACTTTTATTACTTTTATTGCAGTTGTCGCTACGTGTGCTTCATTAAAACGAGTAAAGAGCCGTGGGTGGCTGAAAGGTCCAGGTATTTTACAGCAATTTGTCAGCTGGCCGCTGTAAGCCGCTTAGGATTGGTACATAGACCGTGGCAAAGAGCCATCTTCGTGGGCAATTTCAATTAGCAAATATTGAACACGGCCCGTTGCAATATTTTTTATATTCGAATTTAATTTGTTAACCGTTTACATAAGCAGCTTCGACCAAGTTCCCCGCTGTTACGACCCACTTCCTCCGCAGTTACTTTGACTTTTAATGCTTTTTTTTTTTCTTCAGCTAGCTCAGTTACGTTTCCAGCGAAGGCGTCACCGAAACCGCTATCGTTGTCACCCACAAGATCTGTCCCTGCTCCCCGAAGTTCGGGACACTTTTGGCCACTTGGTTGGACCGCCGGCTGTCAGATGCCATGTCTGCATAATGATTATTCCTCCCCAGAAAGTCACAGGGGAAAAAATTTATTATATGTACATATATATCATAAATAATAAATAGGATAATAAATAGGAAAATTATAAATTGTTAGAAAAATAGGGGCTTATTATCTGTGTTTTCTATTTAAAAATTCTATCACAAACTTTTCCTTGATATATTTGTATTATTTTTCTCTCTCTGCACGGCTGGGGCCGCTGCCAGCTGTCAGCTGACAGGAACCGGCAAGAGCTGGTCAGTGGGCGGCTCTGGCCGGGTGTCCGGAAAAGTTTTTCCTCCCTGACACTTTCATAAATTCTAATTATATATCAAAGCAAGTGTCATTTGCACTGGCCCAGACTGCCATGAAAATTAAATTAACTATGTACGCGGTGGCCTGGCAAGCAGACGGACCTAAGGACAATATTAAAATATATTATTTAATTTTTCATAGCGCCAGAAAATGTCGCTTATTCTGGATTTGGGGCCTACTGTACCCCGTCGAGCAGCTAATTAAATCCCAAGCGGTCCGCTCAGCACCTCAGAGTGCACTGCTATTACGCAAGAAGTTTCTTTTTGTTCTTTTGAATTTTGCGTTCTGGACAGGCTGCCTCTTATGGTCAAAGACCGGCGAGCGACGACCGGCGATTAACATAATTTTTCTATATTATTTCATATGATGATTATTACGTCTATTATTGTTGTGATGGGCCTTATTCGGCGCTCGAGACGTGCGCACGTCAGTCAGACTTGACCTCGCGGACGGCGGGCCCAAACCGGCTTTTGGCTCTTGGCCATGGGCTAGAAATGTTCGGCAAAAAAATATAAACAAGAAAGGAAGCTAACTTCGGCATGCCGAAGTTTAAATACCCTTGCAGTAAGTAGAAGAAGAAGAAGAAAAATGTTCTGACTTTCCGCTTTCTCGGAATGTTGCTAGCAAAAAATGTTGCTAGCGCAAAAATGTTGCTAACGAAATATGTTGCGAAAAAATTAAATGAATTGATATACATATATGTATATTCCTATGGCAGCTATATGATATAGTGGTCCGACTTAAATAAAATTAAAACCGAAATTCTGGAATAATATAAAATGGCCATGTATCAAATTATATGAAAATATATTAAAAATTGGCATAGTAAAAATTTTTTTTCTCAAAAATTTCCGATCGTTCCTATGGCAGCTATATGATATAGTCGTCCGATCTGGCGCGTTCCGACATATATAGTAGTGAGAGCATATAGAAGACTATCTGCAAAGTTTCATTCAGATAGCTTCAAAACTGAGGGACTAGTTTGCGTAGAAACGGACGGACAGACAGACGGACAGACAGACGGACAGACAGACGGACATGGCTAGATCGACTCGGCTGTTGATGCTGATCAAGAATATATATACTTTATAGGGTCGGAAATGTCTCCTTCACTGCGTTGCAAACTTCTGACTAAAATTATAATACCCTGCCAGGGTATAAAAAGACTAGCCGCTGTTCTTCTGCTACTTCTGCTCATTGTGGATGCTTCTAATTTAATAATGTCGAACAGAGTGTTAACGGCCAGATACAAGATACTCGAGTGGTCAGGCCGTGTTATGCGATATGGTTGCCAGCCGAGTGTTGAGACCATTCCGAGTCAAATCTAATTATAAATTCCCAAAGGCATTTGGCTTTAATCTGTTAACACGAAATTGAGTTTATTAAAATTTAAGAACAACACGAGTAGTGTTAGGGCTTAGAATGAGCTTATTTTGATTGTTATGGGTAACTTACTAATTTGTAAGGTGTTTAACCTTAGAATTAATTATTCTCACCAATAAATATTTAAAGACAAATAATGTTTATTGCGGTTCCCTAGAAAGCTACACTGAGAGAATTATACTTTGGGTGAGAAGGGGAGATAACTCAATATGAGGATAAAAAACAAATTGAGAACTGTTTTACTTAAGGTTAGCACAAAGTAATGAAAGGAGTATAAATGTTATTTATGAAATAAAATTTTAAATAAATCCTGAAATCAGGATTTTTTATACTCTCACCAAATATTAATCCCTTCTGTTCCATTCAAGTACCTAGGAATGGCAGAAATCCAACCTGTATCAATAATTGATCAATATATAAATCGAGAATAAATATATATGTAAATCGAAAAACGGGACAAATAAATAATATTACATTTATTTTGCAAATTTTGAAATGTTACCTGTGTTTTTCGATATTAAATATTCCAAAATATCAAGGTTTACAACATCCAAGAACTTATCCTCTCGATATAAATTTCTGGAATCTATTAAGCCCGGAAATTCACAACTGAATATCGTTAAGTTCATCTTAAATTTTCATTAGAAATCCCTTCACATCCCCGCCATTCATGTTTCAATGGAAATAATATTCACAAAGGTGAATACAGGGGGTGCGCACCCCCACTTCCTCCATGGCCAGAATGTGAGCTCTTAATGCTCCCGGCACATATGTTGTATGTGCTCTAATTTGCAGCTGAATGGCGCCTAAATGCAGCTCCGAAGCATTCGCGGAAGGCTGGAGAAGGGAGCCAGACTGGGTGGGGGAAAGCCCCAGCGTGACGAGCAGTGACGTGACAGTAATTAACATAATAATCCATTTTGTGGACAAAGAAAGCCAGCGAAAGAACCTCGCCTCCTTTCTCGTTTTTCTTATCTCACGGATAGTGTTGAGTCGGGCCTGGTTGGGTTTTGGGTTAACTAGCTGGGCGTCAGCGGGTTAAGAGCTGCCACATCACGACTCTGTTGCGGCCGGGCACGTTTTAATTTAATGCCTGCAACTTGCACTTGGCCAAATCCAATCCAATAAATTGCCAGCTGTCTATCCGCAGCATGGCAATTTCCGCCCAGCTAGAGAAGAAAGGAACGATTTCTGACCACCTCATCCACTTGGCCAGGCCGTGTTCTTCGCTTATTGGGTCAATCGTCGACCCCCGAGCAGATGCATTTTGCCAGGTGGAAAATCATTTCCCAGCTCAGCTTTGATTTTATGTGGTCAGTATTCCCTAAAGAGACCCCAATACAATATTCAGCATTATGTTAGTGCTCTTGCCACATTCAGTCCATTTTAATCCATGCCGTTTTAATGGCCAATAACTTGTTTCAATTATTTAATTGACAATCCCCGAAGTGAAATGTTGAAATAACAAATGGAAAGCATTTTGTTTTGTCAATTTGCATTTGCCGCAATCCGCCGCCACCGCCGCAGACTTCGCAACAGTAAAAACGACCATCAACTGGCGCTGTCCCAACTCGTTAATGCTGCCCGTTCCAGCTTCAGCCCAGCTCCAGCTCCAGCCACAGTCCCCAGTCCCAGTCCCGATGGCTTCCTGTGGCAGATATTTTTTTGGGGCCACGATGACTGTGTGGACTGCGGACTGTTGACTGTGGGAAGAAAAGTCGCCGAAGTGGCTGCCGCCGTGGAAAATGCTGTATTGCGGTGGCAGTTTCGGCATCCGTGGGTGCGTGTGTATCTCTGGGACTGTGGGAAAAGCTGAAGAGGCTGTCTTCGCAAATCGGCGGCAGCGAAGAAATATGAAATTTCATTTGTTTCCGACGCCTGCCACTTCCGTCACCAAATTGGCGAAATTAATAAGTGAGCATGGCGGGGCCAAGGCCGCGACCCAGGACTCGGCAACAGGACAAAACATCCGCCACTCGAAACGTGGCGTTAATTGCCGGAACCCTCCGGAAAACAGAGGGCGAGAGAAGTGAAAACACTTGAGAAACTTTTTCGCTCTGCCAGAGCATAATTAAAAACCCGAGAGATGGTGATCAGACAAACGAAAGGGCCACTCGAATACCCAGTAAAGTTTAAGCTCATTCTAGTATTGAGAAACTAGGAAAGAATCTAGAAAAACAAAACGAATATTCTTACAAAAATGTACATCATGTACTTTGATTGCAAATAAGATACCTCTTGTATTTAAAATGTATGCAAAAATCCTTTAGTTATAAAAGAAACCCACCGAAATACTGTCTCAAGTTGGAAATTATATATTCTTTTTTAATATATTCAGCAAAATATTTTCTAAAGTTCATACAGCATGTTTATTATCACAGCTTAATTATAATTTTGCGTAATTCCTCGTCCTCCCCTCATACATATTAAGTTTTCTTATGATGATGTTTTCTTATATTTTCTTTCCTTAATTTCTTTATTTAGGGCTACATCCTCGACTTGCCTCTCGGGGAAAGTAATGAACGAAACTTTTTATACCATGTACCGTAGGTACAAAGGTATATTAATTTCGTGCAAATGTATGTAACAGGCAGAAGGAAGCATTTCCGACCCCATAAAGTATATATATTCTTGATCAGCATCAACAGCCAAATCGATATAGCCATGTCTGTCTGTCCGTCTGTCCGTCTGTCCGTCTGTCCGTCTGTATGAACGCCTAGATCTCAGCAACTATAAGAGCTAGAGCCACCAAATTCGGTATGTAGGTCGGAATGTTTTGCACGCAGATCAAGTTTGTTTCAGATTTAAAAATTTCCCTCCCACTCCCCCGCAAATCAATAAAAACGTTTTGCAGCCACAAATATTACCATAGATCTTTCTTTTTGTGCATAGGCATGCATATGTAGAACATGTATCAATACCGAAAATCTGGTAAAGATCGGGTGAAAAACACAAAAGTTATTTACTTATCAGTGTGTTATCTATTTGGCAGCTAGCAACAGGTGCATCCCAAAAAACAACAACAAAACTGATGAGCGCAAGAAACTAACTCCCGTGCGCAAAAAAGAGAGAGGGGTTATCTCTATCTCTGTCTTGCACACGCAAGTGCATGAGATGGTGGTGGTTTTGCAAAGAGCGAGTTTGTTTACATTTCTCTAATAGGCAAAAGTCGCGATCAGCTGATCAGCTGTGGTGTTCCCTGGTTACCGATTTTATTTATAATCGGGAGCTAATAATCGAGCGGCGATATATTTTGGTACATGGTATATAACAGTCGTTCACAAACGACTGTAGCTTTCTTACTTGTTTTTCTAACGGGGCCTGCGGCAGAAAGTCCTTTGTAAAAGTAAACTTCATCCGCTGCCTTTGCTGTCAGCTAAAGTTTCCTGTTTTTTCCCCTGCAAAAAAGGCTCTGATTCGGTGTAGGAGCTACCTCAAAATAAGCGATATTAAGGCAGGAGCCAATATTAAATCTACTTTCCTTTGACATCAAGCCATCTGCCTGTCCAACATCTTTCTCTCTCTTGCGAGAAGAGTATTTTAAGCTCCAGATAGTCGTGTCAGGCAATTGAGATGGCTTTAAGCCGTGCAGTTGGTCCAGTTAATCCGCCTGACAAAATGCAGGGCAGGAGTACCCGAAGGGTCGCCGATTTGCATAATGAAACTGCGGCATTATCTTGTACAGTTACTCCGCAGACAATTGCCCTCGGTAGCCAGCGGATGCAGATGCAGCTGCGGCTGCAGGGCAGAAGTAGAACCTGAGAGAACGTTGCAAGTGGCTGCCTTCCTTGCTGATGTCTTGGGTGACGGAGTAGATTGACTTGCTGACTGGCTGGCTCGCTGACTTGCTGACTTGCTGACTTACTGACAGACTGGCAGCCAGACTGAGAGTGGCTGGCACGATTGAGGAACTGCAGCCGAAAGGCCCCGAGCTCTCGTATGCAAATGAGCCCAACCATGGCCGTGGTCTGGCCAAGTCATTTTCGCCAGCAATTGGACAGTCATTTTCGCACATTTGGCCAACAGCTGCTTTCACATTTGCCCAGCCCCACTTGGAATTTATAGGGAGACTGGGACCTCCCCCAAACCATTTACGTCAGCCTTGGCCAGATCCCCAATTAACTGGGCGTTTTCAGGGCTCTAATTTATTTCAATTAAGTCACAAAAATCGCAATGAAGATAAAACCTGCTGAATTCTGAACATAGTTTTAATATAAGAAGGTGAATTATTAAGGCATAAAAAGGTTTCCGGGAGATTCTATACAGAAATTCGCAATAAAGCAACAAAATAAATACATAAACCTTTAACAATACCAAGTTCTGCATATGAGTGTAGAAAAAGCAGATTGCTGAAGTGGCGCCTAAGCGTCGTAATCGGTATTTACGACTTTCCCTGGAAGGGGCCAGAGAATGACCCAACTCTTACCGAAAAAACCTTTTCTTTATCACATTTTTATGGCTGCTTGGTTTTATTTTTAGTGTAAATGGTGCTATTGTTTCATTTGCCAACAAAAGAACCACAGGTCAGACCCACTCTGCCTGACTCATGTCGGGTTTCGTTCCTGCAATTAATCATAAAAATGGCTTGCACCTTGCCATGAACAAACCGCAGACCAGCTCGGTCAGCTCAGCCAGCACGTATGGCATTACGCACTTCCGTTTCCGCTGGGCCTCTCGTTCCCTCTCTCTCCACCTTCGAAGCGATTCAGTTTGCTCACCCGCGCGCAAGCAAATAAAAAGATCCAAAAATCAAAAAGTTTTTATTGCACTCTGCCCGCCGAATGTCCCGCTTCCGTTTTATACATTTTGCACGCGCAAAATTTATTTTGTGATTTATGAGGCGCAAAACCAACAACAGACACGAAGCGTAGGGGACAAACTCGCGTATGCAGACTTGGCGGCGCGCCATTCTGGCCACGGATACCCCACTTCCAATTCCCACCCCGAGTCTACAGAAGAACCTTGAACTTGACAGAAGTAGGGGGTCTTATTTGTTGGCTTCGGTTCTTTATGAAATGACATACAAAACAAGCAAACAAATCAAAACGAATTGAAGTCAATGGTAAAAATGTAAAGCAATGCTTCCCAACGTGTTGTGAACTAAAGCATTTTTATTGTAAAATATTTGTATATATGTAAGTACATAATAAAAGACAGCTTTGGTGTATAATGCTTTATAATGCTTTTAGCGATTCTGAAGATTAACTACAATTATGTTTACACAAGCAAACGTATATAATCCGGATTCAAAACGGATGTTCCTTGTTGTTTCCACGGAGCTATTATGCGAACTATCCCCTTGATAAAGCTTACATAACATAAGAAAGCCCTGAATGTGTTGAAATCACATATTTTATTCTTATTTAATTCAGACGCTAATTTATATTAGATTTTCTACCTAATTGCTAACTGACTATTTAAGAATTTACAACCTTATTTAATGCAAGCAACTATCCGACCAGCATTTAAAGTAACCACACAACCGCTTTCTGGCCAACATCCGTCCCTCTTGACTGCTCTTGTAACTCGTAACCAAGTTTTAATTAATAAATCCTCTGGACGGTAAGGACGTTGGTGGTGATGGTATTTTTTATTCACACAGTTTATTCCTTTTTAATGGATTGCATAATTTAAGACGCAATTGTCAACAAGCTGTCGCCTGTCCAATCCTCGCAGAGTACCTGTCAGGGAATAATTTTCCAACCTTTTTTGCTCCGCTGTCCTCGGGCTGCGCATTGATTTTTTGTTTAATTTTTGATAACACGATGTGACATAATTAACAAAAAAAAATATAACACGGTTCATTCATGTTCCATGTTTGGTATATTTACTTTTTGTTTTAATTTGACCCTTGGGGTTTTTTGCTTCTTGGGCAGACCCCCTTTGGGTGGGTAATTACAAGCGTACTTGGCATTACCTTAATGACAGGCCATCTGCTGCTCCCCGGCCAATTATGTAGAGGTGTTGAGCCGTCAACGCCCATTCCGAAAGAGGCAGCTGAAATCCAAATACAAATCCGGAATCCGAATCCGAAGCCAAAGCCGAATAAAAACCCAAATCGCAAGGGCAAACAATGAAGTGGGTATTTGGGCGCTTGCCAGAGTGTTTGCTCAGTCAGCAAGTGACATGCAATTATTTACACATTAACGCTGAAGGGAGAGCGTAAATATTTGCCACAAACTTTGTCGCCAAAGGAGGGAAACTCAGGCTGTAGATATACGCAGTCAAGGAAATCTAAACAATTTGAAATACATTATCTGCTGGCGGTAATGAAAGGGTTTTTCCTGGTGAATGCGAACTAATGGAAGTACTTATCAAATGTGGGACACAGCAAGCAAAAAGATATATGACTTGAAACATTAGAGACAAGCTGGCGGCCTCACCTTTGTTATGGGATTAAAAAGGTTCACTGTCTGAATACAGATTTCCATGATATCCTTGTGAGTCAAAAGCTCTTAAATTCATCTCCATTTTGGTTTGCATTTGGTTTTTCAACTTCTAATAACCACCCCAGCACTCAAATTCCGGCAATACCGCATAATTTATCGAGGCTGGATGTGCTTTAATGTGAACTGGTGAAAAATGCAAGGACCTGAAGCCCTCAATCGCTCACTTAGGCAGTCAGCCATTCAGGATTCAACCAAATCGAGAGCCGTCGACAGGCGGCAGCGCTGAACGATAAGGAAATCAGGCTGTTTTCCGCCTCGGGAAACCTTCTGTGCGGTAAACTCTAGTGTCTACTTGTTGCCGCTAAACGTTTTCCACTTGCTTACGTGAGCCCAGAAGAACGCTTCGAGGCGTTGAGCAAAAATTTATGGAAGCCAGGCGAAGAGCCCAAGTATCGGCTGTTCACGTTCGGTTGATTTGGAAAACATTTGAATGGCACCATAAAATCACTTAAGTGTGTTTTGCGGTATACCCTCCTTGGCGCCCATTTCAATATTTTTTGTGGCATGTTTACGTGCGTTGACGCAAGGATTTAAGGCCCCAGAAGTGTGCAACACGGCGCTGTTGGCAGCCGAAGGCCCATCAGCAATGCATATCTCAGGGGCCAGGGTCAGGGGAAAATCGAAATGGGAAACCTCAGCACACAGCATATGTGTAGGCAGCTCGGTTTTGAGGGTCTTGGGGTTGCTGCTCCCGAAGGCATCCATTTCCAGCTGCCGTTCGATTCCGAACAACCGTATTAAATTTGATATAAATTAAGATTGATACCGATGCGTCCCTGGGGTCTCCTATGTTGTGCGAGAGGGTATATGTGTGGAATTCAACCACACCAAAAACCCATTCAAGTTTCCACTTACCTCCTCTTCTGCGAAGCCTTCACTGCGGTATCATTACTGTAAAGATAAAGGGAGAATTTGCTTACTAACTGGACGTGTGTTTGGGGCTTAACCTAATATAAGTTTCTGGAAACTAATACATAACGGAAGAATAGATTATAATTGTTTATAATTTGGTTAATAGGGATTTCTTGATTTACTACATAACAGGAAATCGGAATATTATATATACGGTTGGCAAAATGCGATAGGAACTTTTTGTTTTAATGAGATTACATTTAAACCTCGATCTGCTTAACTTAATTCATGAAAAATGTAAATATTCAAGTATTTCCTTTAAACTCTTTCGTACTACATACTAACAGTTCCCTCCTTTTCCAGGGCCCAATATCTGTGCCGATAATTTAAACATGGCATTCACAGCTAATTCACTTAATTTCGCACTCGAAAGTGGCCAGTGAAAATACGAGTTAAACAACTTGCAATCGTTTTCCGTTTTCCGTTCATCGCCAACTGGCAACAGTCGTGCAGTTCAGGGTCTGGGCCTGGGCCAGACCATGGCTTTTTAATTGACAGGCCCGGCGGGGTGGGAGGGGTGGTGAGCGTGGGAGGGCTCCAGAAGGTACACATCCCCGCCAATAATAACAGTGGAAAAAAGGTCAAGCCAGGTAGGCCAACTGAAAAGCCACGAGACAGCTGCGTTGCATTGGCTCTGGCATCTCGATACTGGAGCTGCGATTTTGGGTCCCAGTTCATCCGACGGCAGCTGGGAATTCACTCAGTCGTGAGCGGAACATAGGATGGTGAATGGATGACGGGGAAGGGGTCTCGCCTTGATTAAAGATTTCACACTTGATTAAACACTGGGGCCAGCTTTATTGGCGGCATTGTTGTAGCAGACCCGGGCAGTCAGTACTTTCTTTACTCTTTTTCCCAACTGTTTAAAAAGCCATTTTATTGGAACTTGGAACTTTCCTCTTACTACGGAGTCATCATACCATTGTAATTTAAACACCAGAAACATTTTGCCAATGTATTTATTTAAAACTATTTAATTAGGGAACACAGGAAGAATTACATGCATATTTAACCTCAATAAATAAAACTGCTAAACGTTTGTTTCTCAATATTTGCTCTATCCTTTTCCCTGAGCAGCAGGTATTGGTTATATATACTTTTATTGCACGACTGAGTACAAACTTTTCCACTCTTAACCTAACACAACATTAATAATAAATTTGTTCGTTTATGCTAAAAAAAAGTTAGATTGCATCCCATGAAATTAACCCATTTACCTTACCCAACCCTAAATATTTTAATACATCCTTTAAGAGCGATTTATAAATATTTATATTCTAACCCTCTATTTACATATCTTCATAAATCTCCGCATCCGCCGGCCAAAGAAAAGACAGCGGGAACAAAGCCACAGAAAAGCTCTCCTCAAATATTTTACTTTATCCATAACAATAGCAATTTAAATAAACCAGCCCCCTGGCCATTTATTTGGCCGGTTGAAGTCCCAAGCAAAATGATGACCACAAAGCAGAGAGCCAATGCAGCCATAATTAAAATGAGAAAAATAAAACCGTGAATCGTGATCCCAGCCAGGCCATAACTGGGTCAAATCTGAGATGAGGGCGGGCCTCTCCTCGATGAGAATGGAAATCGCTTTGTGAGTGCTGGAGGAAAAATCTCCGTAGTGGAAATGGAAATGTGTCGGAAGCGAACTTTCCTAACGGCTTCATGCATCCAGAATGGCAAGGTTGAGAGAAAAGTTTTAATCATATGCCGGGTAAGGACGGTAAAAGCTCATTAATTTGCCACCAACTTTTGCGAAGCACTTGACTTTGGCTTGAAATAAATGCCATTACACCGAGTTGCAATCGGAGGGGGCAAGGCTGGAAACCAAACGAGGCAGGCGCATAAAATAATAATAATAATAAATAAATAAAAGCCAAGGAAGTAGAAAAATATAAAAAGTAACCCGAGGAGCCGTTGCACATTTTATGCAAATACAAACCAGCCCAAGAGTGAGGGTTGGCTTTAGGGGTTAGAGAACGTGATGAGCACGACCACACATTGCACCAACCGCTGGTCCGCAACTGTCGACTCCAGCGCCATTTTCTCCTCCAACGCTCTTGGTCTCCTTGACTTGTCCGCTGGCCAACGCATATGTAATATACAGAGTGCAAAATATTCACAACTAAACTCGAATTTAAATTCCAATATTTATTACACATTTCCTGCCTATTTTATAGATTACGTTCGTTCATACTGCTAATTAATTTTTTGTATTATTATGATAATTTTTATAATGTATTATAAAAAACTTTTTATGGAAGGCTTATGCTCGTATTAAAAGCATTTTTTTAAGTGCCTAAATGCACAATGAAGCGGTTATGAACCCTGTGGAGGAGGCATGGATTTTGTATTTCTAAACTTTCATTATTCCCCTGAATGTGTTTGGTTTTGCATGTGCAGATAGTACAAAGCATTTGAAATTGATTTTTCATATTTCACATACAGAGAGGGGGAATGATAAAGCTGGAATGGAATTTAAGGTCCATGCAACTTTGCTCACTTACACCGAAAACAAAGTTAATCCTAAAAAATTAGGCAGCAGAATTCAATTTTATTCTAATTAAATAAACTTATTTTGTCTCTTAGGTATTAAAACTTAAACCATCGTTTAATCCAAGTTTATAAAACCATTGTCGACAAGGATATAAAGCACAATTCGAATAAAAGGATCTTAAAAAAGATGTATGTATATTTGCATTTGTTTATTTCTTGACCAAAAGTTTGCATTTCTTGCTGAGCCAACTTCGTTTAAATCCATATTTTTTAAATCCTAAATTCCTACATCAATTTTACTTTTGCACAATCTTACCACCTCCTATATTGGTCACTGTAAACCACAATAAACCACAGAATGTATGACAAAATTGAAAATTTATCTCCTTTCATCCCCTTTTAGGAAAATAATCTTTTGTGACCTCCTTGTTATCACTCTGGGAGGGGACACTACTATCAACTGTACTGAGCGCATTAATATCATCAAAAATATAGCTACCCGTAGCTGAAATACCTTCGTGCATCTATAGATACATATGTACCAATGTCGCGTGCATAAATTCAAAGCATACATGTTTCTGACAGATACAATTGCTCGCCCGGCAATGCATTGCAATGCTGCGATCAACGTATATCGAAGTAGTTTTTGTCAGTCTGCCTATGCAAATCGGTTGCAAGTACCCAACTAACTCGTCGCGCTCTTTATGCATTTATGCGCCGGCCAGAGTCATGACTCTGAATATGACTCTGCGGCGATTACGCTGTGTGTGACTGTGACTGTGACTGTAACTCTGGCGATATGCTTGACTTACAGCGTAACGCGCACGCGTTCGTCTTCAAACTGGAGCGAAACTATATATACATACATCCGAGTGCAGTGCTCAGCGAGTTAGCCAAGCAGTCACTCAAACATGGGCAACCTCCGAAGCCGCCAAAGCCGCAGACCCAGCGCTGGCATCGCCATCACCATCATCATCATCCGAGCTGCACTTCATGGAAGGCAACGACTTTGATGTTTGGCTGTCGCTTCGAACGGCTTCCAGCTCCCATCAGACCGCAGTCAACAAACCAACAACTAACTGTCTGCCAACTGAGTTCTCAGCAAACCTCAAAAAGCAATTCAATTGTTTGATTATCGCGTAATCCGAGAGGATGGCTAGCGAAGGCTTCGCCAAAGGATGTGTTAACCACCAAGGCAAAGTAATTGAAATTGGTTGAACGTAATTTATTCGACAACAAAAAATGTGTTCTTTAAATAGAAATAGGAAAGATTGACAATAATATTAATACAACTATAGTCTGCTTAGTTTTGTAATAAAATGAAAACCAGGCAAAAGCCATCAAGAGCCAGGTTCAAGGGGCTTTGCCAAACAGATAGTGCCAACCCTCGCAGCCAGTGTGAGTTCTCCAATCGCCTCGGGTACCCACGTTCCGCCCTAACTGTTGATGTCATGTGTGATGCGAGTACCCAACGCAGCGACTCCCGAGCGGCTGTATCTGTATCTTCCATGTTTGTAAAGGGGATCCTACTCATTGCACGGCTCGTAAAAAGCTCATTAAACAAAATGCTGCTGACAGGCTGAATGACTGACTGGCTGCCAGGATTGAAGCCGGGGTTGGGGTATTTTAGAAATTCTCGTCATTATAAAGGCAGAAAAAAGAGACTCGGCCGAATGCTGACGAATGTAACTGTAACTCTCGGATTTCCGAATGCAAAAGATACAGCTGGAATAACAAAAGCCCCAGCGACGGTTTGGCTGTCAAAATAATTACAAAGCCCGACATTGTAGCGACATGTAATTAACGTAAAATGCGTGCCCAAATCGTCGGCTGCCGTGCCTTCTTTGCCTTCTGTGCCGTGGTATCCGGTATCTGCTATCTGGTACACTCACGAAACGTATCTGAAAGGTGTGTGTACCGCATATGAGTACACAGGTGCTTAATGGGCCACCGTTATTTGTATTCCCCTCCAGCCCCCACTCCCACTCGCACTCGCACTCGCACTCGCAGTGACTAAATTTGATTAACCCAAAAAAAAAGAGCAGCGGCCACTGGGAAACAGCTCGTCATATCTCTGCCCTCCTTTTTTCGCTTTTCCTGTTTTTCCCGCTGATGTCATTTTCATTCATCATTTTATGGACCATCTTCTTCTCCATTTAATTGAACGCCTCGGCCGCTTGAGTGATCCATAAAGTTATGGCTAAAGCCTTTGGATCGACTTGGGCCATCAAACCAGGCGGCGATTCAGTTTTATGCTGGCCCTGGCATTGAGTGCAACCGACGGCGGCTGTCACTTCCCAGGCGAAGTACGCCTTGATGGATTTACGGCATGATCTAACCGTGAGTTTCATGGGCTATTGCTGCATAACTTTAGTTATAGGAGGTATTTAATCCGATTATGATCCGAAAATGACCATGTACTTGTGGGACCTCGGAAGGTGTTTACTTCGAAAAGGTTTCCGTGAAATTGTGTGAGAGGGGGGGCTTGTTCACTAAAACTGCCTCAAGCTAAAGTAAAACTGAACTAAACTATCTCCAGCTTCTTCGGCAGCTTAGATGAGCAAACAAAATAGTTTAGCAAGCACTCCCTTCCCCCTGGAAATAATTCCTGCTTCTGGAAATTAATTGAATTATTTCATATTCATAGACTTAACAAAGTAAAGCCAGCAGCATTGTGAGAGGATTCTAATTAACACTTCATTCATCCAATCTCAGCGCAGTTATTGGTCAGCCATAATTCGAGTTCCAGCAGCAACATGCAAGCAAATGTCAGAAACAGTTGCTTTCAAGTAAATAGTATTGCAAGTATTTTGGGTTTTAAAAATATAATTTTTTAGATAATTCGCAAACTTTAGAAAGCACTAGAGTTCATAAGCCCTACATTTGGAGTATCTTAAAAGTGAAATACATTTCTTGGGTGCCAAATTCAGTGTAATGTGTTTTTAAAATGTAAAATGTATCAAACATTTGTTTTCAATATTTTAAGTTTTTTTTTAAACCCCTAGTGATCCCCTTAGCAGCCCCGATAGTCTAAGTTTGAAAAGTTTGTTCAACTTTGCATTATATTTTACTTCTAATATAAACATTATATGCAAAATGTGTACCAATATTCATTAAATATTTTTGTTATACTTGATTTGCATAAATATTTAAACAAATGTACAACCTTAAATGCAAAAAAATGTGTAGGAAAGTGAAAAATATAAATATTTTTGAACTGTATGCCTTGTTCTGACTGGTATACAATTTTACAAAACATTTTGACCTGTGATAATCCAACTTTATTTTATTTTAAACCCAGATTCCGTGCCATTATTCTGACCACAGCTGTACCCATCTGCCCTGGTGGACGTCACTTCCTTTCCAAAACCTGTGCACTTGAAATGCTCCCATTTTGCGTATTTATTGATAAAACAAAACTGAAATGTGACATACGAATAATTAAAAGCTGTTGGGACGGGGGAGAGGTAGGGTGGTCGGTTGAAAGGGGGCAGAAGGGCAGCCAAGCGCAAACAAAACATAATTAGTGTGTGTGGTGTGTGCGTGTGTGTGGAGAACACCGCACCATATAGAGCTGCCTGCAGAGCAGCAGATACAATTGTATCTATCTATCTATGCATGTGCATATCGCTGGCAGGCAGCACAAAAATGCTGAAAAACAATTGTAACCAAACATTGTAGCCAACATGTAGCCACGACGACAACAGCAGCGGCGGCAACATCCACCGACAACCCGAAACACGGCATAATGCGACACAAAGTTCCGCTAGAATGCCCAGGCCCATGGCCCATTCCCATGCCCCTGCCCCTGCCCCTGTCCATGCCCTGCACCTGCCCTTGTGCTCTCCTCATCCCGATCCCAGTTCACGACCGGTGGCTGCAATTCTCCTCTTTTTGGGCCGACAGCGAGTGGGGAGGAGAATGGTTCTCCAGGCCGTTGTTGGGTAATTGTTTGGCTGTTGCCAAACATCCAACGGACGGCAGGCAGGGACTGCCAACTTTTAAGCAAATGAACTACAAGTGCCAGGCACTCAGCGCGTCCGGGAACCTGGCTCACGAGTTTGGCCAAAATCTACAAGTCGGCACTGCCACTGCAAGGGAGTTCACTAACTGCCACAGCAGTTAATAGAAACAACTACAGAAATAAATCAACTCTACGAACGCGGTTATTGAAGGGGTCCCTTTGCCAATTTTGTGTCCAAGCATTCTTTTTACCTTTCACTTCTACAGCGTAAAGGGTATATTGTTTTATTTTGTGATAAATAAAGGGATTTTTTATCTATAAAATACATATGTTATGCTTATATGCTGGAACAATATGAGAGTTGATGTTTTGTTAAAAGTTCACATACCTGACACCATAAAATATTTAAATATAAATTTATCTCAAGCATCCTAGGATATGTTAAGGAGAGTTGCTTGAAGATTTTTTTTTAAATAAAAGTAAGTTGGAAAATTCATTTGTTATCTATCGGAGAATAGCATAGCTTATTAAGTAAAGAATAAATCTAATCTTTCTACGAAATAGTTTATGGAGTCTTTTTAGAGCCCACCCCTAAATACAGAAAAGTCTTAGATTTAACAACTATTCAGCTTGGCCCTCCTGCGGTAGTTCACCTAATACATTTTTAAACATGCCGCTTTTCTCTACCCCATCACCTCCATGCCCAGTTCATGTTTAAGCAATGTCGTTTGCCTATACATTTCATTCTCCTGACAGAACCATAAGTTCTGGAGGGAAAACGTGACAGCCAGTCATTCAAGCGGAGTACGAGAGGTGTTTAATGGGGCTCCTCCTCTCGATCCCCCCGGAAGCGTTTGTGTGCTTAAAAGGGTTAGCTGGGGCATGCTGAGTTCACGCAAAGAAAATAAAACCCAAGCAAGAATATACAGCTTATGCTGACCCGATTTGGTCAAGGAAATCGGTTTGCGAGAAGCCCGTTTTCTTAGATAAAACCACTATCACGTGAAAGAGATTAAAGCTCTTGTCTCTGTAGGATTTGAAAAGTTAACAACCTTTGAAACATATTTCTTACTGGGAGATTCTAGCATCAAATAATATTCTGAAATGGACTTCACTGAGACTTAACTTATTCGACCTCAGTCACACCTGTATTTAGAATAACTCCTTGCAAATTTAAATCGTTATATTTCTTAGGCCATCAAATATCAAAAAAAAAATCTGCACGACGAGGACATTTTGAAGAATGTGTTAGCATAAGCCTTTTTTAATTTTTCTTTGCTGGCATCCAAATGGGAATAAGGAACATTTATTGTAAAAACAAAACAAAATTAATGAAGCGTAACGAGCAGTCCCGCAAGTAACAAAACTTTTGGATCTCATTGTTAGGCTTTCTGTTTGAGTTTCAATTACGTCGAACAGTGGCCCAGGCATCCCTTTTATGTTTACGTTATGGGACCAAACTGTTGCTCTTGGAACATAACGAATATTTATGGCTTATCAATTTTGCGAACTCGTGCGAACGCAGATACCGAAAGGTCAGCGGAGGCCAAAGTCTAAAGTCTCAAATAACCAAAGAGGACAGCTGGCCCGAGGATAGGAGAAAAATCAATTAGCTGCTGTCTAATAAGATATTCGCCTTTATTGCTGAGAGTAGGTAAAAAACAAAATTGCGCATACGCAGCGTCTGTCGAGAGGAAAATGTAGCTTTTTAGTTTTTTTTTTATTGACAGTTGAAAGGTTTGGCGAGCAACATTTTAATTAAATATAAACGCCGCCGGTGGCTCCAATATATACACTGCCCCAAAGCTAATTAATTTAATTATTAAATTGTCTAGAATAAAGCTTAAAAATGAATAGAAAAAATATATTATTTCGCCTTTTTTGGTGCTATTGGATTATTTGAAACTGAGGAAATCAATTGGTTCTGACTTTGTCGTAAAATTAAAGGTTTCTATCTGAATAAACCGATAAATAAATATGACTTATACAGCTAAATAAGTATATTAGAGTTGTTCAAGTTTAAGCCAAAGCGAATCAAAGGAAATCAACTTTAATTAAGAATATATTGAAAATAAATGATTAAGAAAATATAATTTATAAAATATACTTAATAAATCATTAGGAAAAATATCCTTAATTAATCATTAAGTTCCCGAAGCCTGTGCAATTCTCGGACAGTGTATTTTCCCTGACGTCCATTTTCCTCTGCCCGGCAAAGCGGAAAAACAGAGATTCCGGTGAAATGGCAGCGGGGAGCGAAGTAATCAAAGGCCCGGTCGCCTGCCGTGACAGGACAGGCTGTTTGTATTGCTAATTAAACTTGCGCAAAGCAATGGCATTGTTGCCGTGTCTTACAAATACTTTGTGCAAATCAAAGCAAGGACCTTGGGGCAGGACGAGGCGGACGACCGACATTGTTTATACACCTGTTGGACAGAAGTTTGCGGAGCAGTTTATCGTCTGCATAGCGAAATTCCTTAATAATGCTAATTGGTCGAGAGGCTTGGGGGAGCTTTATTCTAATAGATTTCTGAGAGCTAACAACATAATGTTATTGTTGATAAGGCACGTTGCCATTACAAGGCTTTTTTGCTTTTATCGCAGGCTAAGCTGCAACGCTTCCTTGGGAATTTACCAAAGCCAATGAATTGTGAGCTTAATTAAATTTATTTGCAAATGAAGTGAACTATCATTGATTTATTTATTATACAGCAATGTGATAATTCTCCGTAAAGCTGGCAATAAATGACAGGTCACAAGAAATCTAACAAATTTAAAGCTAAACGTTAACCAATTAATTGGGAACAACAAGCTGGCTCACTCAGGTCGAACTATCAATAAGCTCAGAGACAATAGTTGACAATCGTCTGATTTTTGTTTCCTGACTCTATGCCTGTCTGCCGACGACTATTTATAGCCAACGTCTTCTTTAATGTCGCTCAACAATTTCCAGGCATTATTTTAAAGGCCCGGACGGAAGAGGAGCAGCTGCGTCTGCGGCCACCGCCGTGTGGGTGAGTGGTTCCACTCCGTGAGACACTCATAATGCGCGGACCAGCTCGTGGGATTAAAGTTTCCCAAAAAAAAAGTCCCAGCTGCATAAAGTTACCTAAAATGGGCGACAATTGGCTTATGATTGTGATCAGTGGTTTATGCGGAAAATCCTGCGAAGGCCTCATGTTGCAAATATGGATATTACGGCAGTGATACTCTCAAAGAAGAGATGAGAGAAATAAAAAATAATGTTTGTTTGGCTAAGAAATACAAGCTACCAGTCTCATAATATTTAAAATATTCACTCTTATATGAAAAATATATGTTAATTTAAAAAGGTAAAGTATCTTTTAAGTAAACTTTAGAAGTGAATCTAAACATAAGTCTAAATAATTAACTTCAGAATACTGAACAATCATTAATTAAGCATACTTAATAATTATAATAATCTTATTATATGAATAATAAATGTGTTATTTACATCAGTTTTCTTCAAGAAAAATATAGAAATGTATTCTCTTTGGGAACTTGAAGTGTTAGTCAAGGGAATTGTTTCATGTACAAATTGCTTCGTTCCCCCCGTCCCTGTATATCTGCTTTCATTAGCCAGTTTCGGGCCATGAGTAGCCCACTTCAAGTGACTGTCAAGCAAATTGGATCGGACCCATTGCCGGCATATCCGCTGCACTGCTCTTTGTCCGGAGCCCAGTTCCTTATCTGCCGCGCCCATCTGCGCCTGCCACTCGACGCCGACGACGCGTCGTCTGGCGTCCGATTCCAAAAGCTGCATCTCGAGATGAGCTGGGAATAGGAGCTGGAGATGGAGCTGGTGTAGGAGCTGGAACTCGAACTCAGTGTATGCGCAGGACCAAAGCGTTGGACGTTTCGAGATGGAACTAAAGCCGAAATTTGATTGTTTTGTTCGGATGTCATTTATATATTTTAAGGTTTTGGTTGAGGAACATCATTTTTTTTAAGTTAGAATAGATTTTTTTTAATACAATCGAAAGATTCCCTATGCCTAAAAATGACCCGATAGTTTCGATACTTTCGATGGGGATTTTGTCCCAACACTAGGGCGTTGCATCTGGCCAGTGCACGGCTCGGCTAGTGATAAACTTGTTGCTTGTCGGCGTCAAATCCTGGGCCATTTTATTATTCGCGGCCCTCACAGGCACGCAACGCCTCTGTAGAGTGCTCGAGAAGCTATTATCCCCACACTCGGGCCAGTCCTCGGCCTGAGTGCGCTGTAAATAGTTAAGTACAAATTGCATGGCTAATTTGAGCTGTTGCATAAGGCTTTAGCAGCACAAAGCACACACCACACACCACATAGCTCACTCGGAGCTGCGTTGATAACTTGACCGTAGATTCGGCTTAGAGAAGGTGCGAAGTGACAGACGATTTGGCATGAGTAATGGGCGTTGAGAGCTCTGCCCATGAAGTAGGCAGGTTTATTGGCCACTGTCAAGAAATAAGTCTTTCAAAAGTCTCAGATTGCGCAAGGCAATGAGGAACAGTACTGGAAGTCAAAGAACTCTGAACTAACGGACGCAACAAAACGTAACAAGAAATATTTTGGGGAATTAAAACCACCTTAGCAAATTTGTTTTCATTCCGGCTTGGAGTAGGGTGAGCAGCCAAAATTTGTTACAATTTACCTGCTCTATATAAGATATATCAAGCCATCTGATATGCTTTGTAATATCTTGCATCAAGTTGAGAAAGAGAAAATGGGACCGTGGTAATTTGTCTAACTAGTGAACACAACACAGATAATATCCGAGGAGCCTTAAACTGCTTAATGCCTTAAACAAACACCTATAGGCGATGCCCCAGAATTCTCGAGACTCTAAACTGTTGCACAAACACAAACACAAGACAGAAGAAAATTCCCCGGAGTTTCCCACACTGCAGTCTAACCCAATTTGAAATGTAAGCCCCTCTAATTATGATTTATTCCACATCTGGTCAGCAGCCCGACCTTAACAAAAACCCCAAGCCCGAAAAGGCAATCGAAACTTACCAACTGAACGCGCTGGTTTGTTTATTTATTTACAGCTCTATTTGTATGCGGCCCGGGAGCAACTTTAACTTCGTTTTAATAGTTATATTCATCGACATCGTTTGCTGTTGCTGGTTGTTTGTCGGCCGATGGTTTGCCTTTCCACCGTTCTAAATCGACTGCGAGCACAAACACAATCACTTCACTGAGGGCGGAATATTTCCAAATTCCAAATTTGTTGCTGCTACAAACTGCCTCGATAATTTGCATAAATAACGTGATTTAAAACAATACAAATATGCAGTGTTGCGTTAGCCAAAGTCCAACAAATTTCGACAAAATAATGCCTTTACACCATTTGCACAACACGTATTTGGCATCTGTTTAATGGAGCGCAATGAGACTGGCTTTTGTTTTCCCCTTTATGCTTTAGTGGGGCAGGCCAACTAATGCAACAGCATAAACTTAGTGGGTTGCTGGCTTTTGGCGACCGCGCGCGAGGGAACTCGTTTTCTGACTAATGCTAAGTCCAGTGTCAAATTTGGCCTTTTGGAAGATCAAATGCGGGAAAAATTGAGAATTGCGGGAAGCTTGAACTCTGGATTTTTAAAAATATGTATTGGCTTTCTTCCGCTCCTCTGGGATTGCGACCGAACGCGTTGCTTTTCGAATGAACACTGAAAGCTATTCTGAAAGCCAAGCAGCGCGGGCTGCTATTAAAGCTGCCACTTTAGCTTTTTCCCCTACAATTTGGCTTTTTTGGAAATTCAGGTGCGGAAAAAAATTTTGATTAAATAAAAATATTACATTTTAAAATATGTATTTGGCTATTTTCCGTTTTTTGAAAGTTGCCATCATTGCTAAATTTGTATCTATATTTTCTAACTATAATGTTTTGTTTAGATTAATGAATAAATTAATCCCGAAATCAGAAATGATCCAAATAATACTATCCTGTGCAGTTTTTTATGGTCTTTGAAAAAAGGGCTGGATGAAGAAAATCGGTCAACAACTTTTTTTGAAAAACATGGTTTTGAAAAAACTCCATAACTCATTAAATTTTTTTTTTTTCATAATATGAAACATGTTTTCTTTTCTTTAAACTTGCCTCTAAATATAAACGATACCAATTTTTATGTGCGCCGTTTTATTTCAACACTTTAGTGAAAAAATTAAAAAAAAAAAATTCGGCTACGAGAGTTACTTCCCCCCTTAATAGAAACTTAAAATTATATTTTCGAAAGTTTGCATACTTCTTTGAATATAATATAATATAATTTAAAATTAATAAAAAAAAAGAATAATAACTAACACTATTTTGATAAACAATTTTTAATTAAAACAAGTTTATACATTTTTATCAAAAACAAGCATTAATTTAAAAAATATACCATGGCACACTGATACTGAAATTCCCTAGGTCTACAAAATTACATCTGCAAAATTATTTCTTTGATTGAATTATAAAATATAAAAAAATATATTTTTTAATTTGGTAAAATGAAAATAGAAAAAATAAGAAAATTCAGTTATGTTACCGTATTTACCATATTCAAAAAGCGAACCGAACCGAAGGCTACCGAGGGAGAATTTGTTCGGTTGAATATGTTTTGTGTTTGGTGCAGCGTGTTCCACAACGAACTCAGTTCGAAGCGAGCGTGTTGCATGTTGCTGCCGTGTGGGTGGGCAAGCTGTTGCTCAGTGATGCCAATTCGGCCAATTTGTACAAACATAAACTTCGGGAAAACTGCCGCGATGAGAAGGACAACAATAAAGCATTTTTAAAATAGTGCACAAAAATTAATCAAAATCGCGCGTATTGAAATAAAAAACATGCCCAAAATCGACTTAAATCTACTTTCATTACCGTGGTCCAATGTGGAAGTAGAGAGGGTGTTTAGAGGAAACATTTAATTATATTTTGGCAGTCAGGGAAATATATAGTATGTGTATATTTTTATTTAAATCAGTTATACATATGTAAATGCCAAATGCCAAATGAATTTTTAAATAAAATTGTTTTAATGTGCATATATGAAATGAAAGAAGAATGCGTCGACATTGAGGATATTTATAATATATTATTTAAAAAATATTCCAAATATAAATAAATTATCTGATAATATAATAATCAATATAAAAAAATTTTTGTCCTCTTTTTCATCCTTTTCTTAATTATTCAGAATCTGTCTCTTTTTGGCATCACAGCTGTTGCTGCTGCTGTTGGGGCTAGTGAGCCGTGCTTTTCCATGTGCCTCATATTAATTGCAGCGTTTACTAGTTGAACCCATCGCCCACACGCGCCTCGCGAATAAAACAAACGGCACAGCGTTGCAGCCGCCAATTTCTTTCTTTTCTCAGTTTTTTATGCCGCTACCGATGCGACGCCTACCCAGAAAGTGTATGCTGAATATGGGGTCCCGTCCAGCTGGACGTTGAGACCTAAAGCCCAAAGCCTCCGGATGGACCTGGACCTCGAGCACTCCACTCCACTCCGCCTCGCTCCGCATTTGCATTTTATTTACATTTCAGCTGTGCGGCTAAAAAGGCGCATGATTAAGCAATAAATTTACGCCAGGCCAAGACAAACGCTAGGCTCCCAGTTGGAAGGTCAACTACTGATATACAGAGAGAAGAATAACCGCAAAGTGCTTTCCATCATGACACGATTTTTTGGTAATATATGCCACCAGGGGGAGCATATTATCAAATTAGTATGGGTAAAAAGTAGGATAAAGTGGCTAGATAAGATACAAAATATAGTAAATGAGTCAAGTCATTAAAAAATGTATATGACAAAAAAAATTAATAAAATTATTTACATGAGCGTAGGCTACCAGAGACTGGGTAGAGAAATTAGCCAACCCACAAGTCGGGCCATTAGTTTATATCACTTTGAAATCTGAATCTAGACTAATGTATGTCTATTTTCTAAACTTTTTCAAAGTTTAGTCTAAAAGACTTAATATTCATTAAATATTCATTTAAATACGGAAAAGGTTTTATTTTTATCTATCTTTTTTATTATCATTATTTTTGTTAGTATTTATACGGTTATTGTTTTTTTTTTATTGTGTATACGTAATTGCAATTTTGGAGCGAATTTCCCCGTGGGTATATTGTTACTGTTGTTAACGGTGCTTCTTTTATTTATTATAGAGTTTACATTGCTTCCACTGCTGGCTCCCCCGTTTTCATGCAGATTTTCTATTTGTATTCACAATTGATTTGCATTCGAGTATTTCTGCTTCCTCCACCGGAGAGCGGAAGCCATCGTCGAAAAAGAGCGCGGGAGAAAGGTGTAAGTATTATGATTACGGGGAATTGCGGAGAAGGTAAATAATACGGTCGCCGGTGTGGGCCCAACAGGTGTCTTCGGGCAGTCCATGATAATGGTTGGTAAGTGAAAAAGGAAATCTAATACCGGGATGGGAGGAAGGAGTCGATGCCATTGTAGTTAAGTAAGAACCGCAGTTAAGTAAGAAGAGACAATATCAATAACGCAATAATACGTAACTTTATTTTAGGAAATATATTTAATACATTTATTTTGAATAGTTGGTTACATTTATGATGCCCACTATAGTTGGGAATGTATAATACATTTGTAAATAATTTTAATCATAATGGGGGTATATTTTGCATAACAATTTCTGAGAGAAAATTGTGATTTATTCTTAGAATATCTTTAGTTAGTTGATAACATTTATAAGCAAAAGTAAAAACAATGGTAATTCATTTTCTAGAATATTTTTAAACTAGCATGATAGTTATGGTAGGCTAAAATTTCTGTGTTAAAGCATTTCAGATCATTTTATTAAATGAATTGTAATTCATTCTTTTCCAAGTAACTATGTTCCTAAAAGAAACCTACCAGATTGATGCTCTTAAAAAGACTGTCACATAGATCTTTAGTTGCCCCAATACATTTACATTCTAAATGACTTCATTGCCAGAGTCAAACAGATTAAATCTCTATTGGTTTTTAAATAAGCTGCCCGACGGCGCTTGGACGGCGTCACACAGCCCCCAATGAACCCGAACCCGGGGACCCGATCCCAAGCCGCGTCCACGTCCAAGCCCGACCCTGACCCCAAGGCAACTTTTGGGCACGCCAATTATGACGACGACTTCATCGACGACGCATTGTTTCCACCAAAGATCCCCCTCTTCTCTTGAGTTGCTGGGGCCACGGCTGATGATGACTTAATCGGTGATCGGGGTTTGGGGTTTTGTGGGCGTTATAATGATTTATTACGCCGATTGACCACGCACTGTAAAAGCGAACTTACTAAAACAAAGCCACAGTAAGCCAGTAGAGCCTATTGGATTTGTAGATTTAATGCTGAGTAGATAAACTCTAGGGGCATAATGTTTATAAATAAATAATTACAGTAGGTATATTGAAAAGAATTAAAAGGTGAATCATAGAACTGATTCTATTATTAAAAATATTAAAACTATAAAATAAGTTATACTTATGTTCTTTGGAACATATGCATTTTTTTTTTAATTTAATGACGAAAGCTATGCCAAAATGTATTTAAGCATAGATTTGGCAAAGAAACTCTCAGTTTTTTAAGGCCATTATACAATAAATAAATTCGAATGTTTGTATAACGAACTTCTTTAAATTATAATAAATTATTTTACAAATTCCATTCCGGGGAGCTCTATTCCCTTTAACATTACCATCAGAGTATTCTGCCTACCGCCCTGCCACTTCTCACTCTTGGCAGCTGCCGGGGCAGATTGGATGAGTGGGTGAGGATGACACAGAGCAGTCAAGTGTCCTTGCCTGCGTAGCGGCAGCAGCAGCCGGATGATATATCACAGAGGCAGACGGGCTGCAGGTGTATGCCACATCATCCTCACCATCATCTTTCTCATTAAGACCCGGGTGTCGACGGGGAGAGACAAGGCAGCCGCCAGTCGTTTATTTATGCACTTGACTTGCGTGGCGCCTTGGGCGGGCGAGCTGGGGGCGTGGCAGAGGCAGGGGCAGAGGGCATGCCCAAGCAGAGCCTTAATGAGCATATCATATTTCACACATGTCCGCTCGCCCGTCGTCACCTCTGTGAGCGCCCGTTTAGCTTTGAGTGCAATTTGAAATTGTTTTTCGAGTGCACTCAATGGGCCCCACAAAAAGATGAAACCCGAAACTGACAAATGGCCCGGGCAAAGCAGTTTATTACTCGGCCAGGTTTGGGGCGCCATTTGATATGCCCCAACTAAAATGCTCAAGTGACACCACAAGCCAGGCACAGACCTGGAAAAGCATACTTAATCTTCTAAAGTACGTTGAGTGTTGAACTTTATAACATGCATTAGCTGTGGTCCTGAGTAAAATTGTTAGGAGTTTATCAGAAGCAAATTGGGTTTCCAAAGATTCAAGTGACGGAAAGTTGTGAACTTCTAGCTGAAGTCGATTTTACTTTAACTTTAACTTCAATTAAAGTTAATAAACTTGAAATTAAATATTACCAATTGTTTGTTGACTATATTTTTATAAGCTGAAATTTAAAAGGTTGCAGAACAATTACAAAAGAGTTGAAAGATTCTCGGAAAGCCCAGTTAATGGTTAATTTAAAGAGGTGCCAAAGGTGCCAGAACTTAATTAAAGTTGAAGCAGTGTCCAAACTAAAAATCAAACCCATTTAAAGTTCCAAGCCGAGTTCCCGAGACGAGACACTGAGCACATTAATTATGTTAATTGAACTGTAGCACTGTGGGAGAAATGACATGGAGGCCGAGGGGAATATTAAGCCATCCTCAGCGGAACCTCAGACACATAACTCATAATGCCATTTCCACATGAAGACTTCACTTGGCAGCGTCTCCTGCAGACAAACATAGCTTCGGGCTAGACTTCATTAAAACCTGCAGCAGATAGTGGCCAGCACGGATGCAGGGTTCTCTTCTGCAACTGGCCGGCTGAGAGAAAGGCGGAGGAGGCAGCCGACGGGCATTGCTTATGGGCCCAAGTCTACAAACGTAAAATCTGCAGTCGGGCCTAATGACCACAAAAATAGCAGTTTAATTTATTGGCCCATAACGTCAATATGACACTGAAATAAAAATAATGGTTATAAAGACTGTCCAAATAAACTAAGCAATTACCTTAAGAAAACTTGGAATGGATAATGTATGTATGCTTTAATACAACTTATGAAACCAAAAAATTAAATAATAAAATACAAAAATAAAAACTCCCAATATATTTTCATGATGTATAGGCAGCTTTGGAATTAGCTCTTGGTGTTTGGGAAATGCTAATAATTTAATGTTTTTAACTTGTAATTTGTAATTTTGCTTACATTTAATAATTTCAGTGTTCCTTAATAAAGTCAACTGGTGGAAGTTTAACATCCACCCGTGCATCTGCTTTCTATTTACCTATTTGCCACTTATTCCAGCCTCTTATTGTGGCCTCCAATCTCCTCTGCTCCCCGACTCCCTAAAGCAACAGTTGAGTGATTTATGAGCCAAACAAGGAGCTCCTCGCGTGCGTTATCAGTTAATTTGGAAATTACTCGATAAACAAGACAGCATATTGGCCCCCATTTCCCCCTTGAGCTGTGGTTTTATTGACGTATCTGCAAATCGCATTAGCAGCGTGTTTAATTGCATAAAATGTGTGCTCAAAGCACATAAATTATGCAGCTCCCAGTGCATCTCAGGTGTTTGTGGAGAGAAGGTCGCGAGCAGGGGGGATTGGCCCGCCTATTAATAGAACAGGGCCAAGCTCAAGGCCAAGTGCAATCAGCGAAATCAATCAAAAGAGCAGTCAAAAAATAAAAGCACACAGCCTGTAAATGGAAAAGCGCAACAAACAGGCTGGCAAGGACGCCACCAGACCCGTGTTTCCTCTTCAGCCGAGATGCATTGTCAGAGCGCGAACAATGCATAATTACTGATAATGATTTGGCGCATTGTTGAGGTCGGAGTCGTCGGGTCTATTGTTCTGGATGCTGGGTCCTCGGATGCTTGGGCCGGATGATTGCCTCCTGATCGGGCTTAGTTATGAGATAGATTCGCGGGATCCGCGGCAACGCATGATTCTGGCCAAGATTCATCCAGTGCATGCGTCTGTGATGACGATAAAATAATAAAAATTGATTTGCGCGTCAGGTTTTGGCGATAAAATTTTACAGCAACAAGCCCGGACAAGCATTGTGCACTTGGGAAAAAACGATGTGGATTTCTTACAAATTTATTTTAATTTTGTCTTCATAGCTGATACAACGAATTTGTAAAAGGCAGAGTCAATTGTTTTCTTTAACTCAATTTCAGTCAGATGTAATAAAACCTTTCTTCATTTTTATGTTAAAATATTAAGTTTAATAAAGAAATCACTTCTTTTTTTTGCACTGCAGCGAAGCGGAAAGCGTCATGCGAAATAATCATTATCGACGGGGTCTTCACGCAGCAGGAACAGAGCAGTAACGAGACCCTGCCTTCCTGCACGGCCTGCAAATCATAGTTAACGACGGCCCCCGTCCCAGCCGCAAAACTTGGATTTGCGATGCCTTAAGGGCCGTGGGGTGGGGGTTCCTTTGAGGGATCCCAAATACGTTTTCAATTAATCTCGCAACGATGTGATTTTTCACACCTTTCGCTGATTGGTCGGCTGCCGGTTGTTTAGGCTAATTGAGCAGTCAAGTTGTGCCCGTAGGGTCGAAACACTTAATTTTTTTATGGTTGAAGCATAACAAATTTGTTGTTTGTCCCTAGATACATATCTTTATACCGATAAATCTACCTCAGGCATTTCATCTCGCCAAGTCTTACGAAATAAGGGTTTATATGTTTATTCCGAAATTTGTAAAACAGTAAAGGATATAAAATATATATATGCATTTCGATAACTAGATATTCCTATTTCTGTTGAAGGTACTAGGTATCCCTCTTTTCCTTTTTTACCAACAGCTGAGAACTTTAGGTGAATGTAAAAATAAATTCATAGAAATCAACCAACAAGGCCAATCTATTATCCTAATAATACCTAGTATTGGGGACATCCTGATACATCTGCAACGCCTATGTCCACAAAGATCTGCTTAAAAAACCGTTACAAAAAAGTTAATTCTTAGCATGCAAGTTCAGTTTAAGTATGAACTGTGAAACCGTGCTTGCAGCGAAACGACTTTGGGATATTTAAAATATGTTTGTGGACAATTTGCAATATTGCATACTCACAGCTGGGGTAACACATTAAGGATGTCCAATTCCTTGAATGAAACCCGTAGGAAGCATTAAAGATCCCTCGTTCACATAACTTTAGGAACCAAACGAATAGATTATAAATTCTAGTCCATACAATTGTTTTACAATGAATCGTTTTTATTTATGAAGCTCCAAGTGTGAATAATGTGAATTTTTCGATATAATGATGCAATTTTTTACAATATTGGTCGAGAGAAAATTATGAAGGAGCTGATTCATGTTATATGTATGTATATGTTTTTATGTGCATATGTAAGAGGAACGGCTAGATCCTAGAATTTGCCGTTTTCGATGAAACGACGGCGCTCGCTTGCGCGAAACTCGCGACGTGCTGCTCGTGGACATCCCCGAGGAATGCGGATGATGAAATTAGTCTCACAATGGGTCAGCGGATCGTGTGGGTGCTGGCGGCTCAGCATCCCAGTCCTCGGCAGACTCCACACAGAAATTGGAAGGCTGTGGCTCCGCCAAAGTCAACTTGTCCGGATTCATAATGGAATCCGGGACTACGCGATTCGGACATTGAACAACGTGGGTCGTCATCTCGGCCACGGAGAGGATATGGGTGATGTTATAGGGACATGGTACCTTTAGTGTGGAAGGATAGTTGCGTGCGCAGCGTATAAGGTGCACGGCAACGCGGCTCGGAAGCAAGCGATGGAGGCTGTTGTAGGGACACACCACGTACTCTTCGGTTTTTAGGTTTTGCGACATCGTACGGACTTTTTCTCTGCTCTCTCCTTCTTGTCCTCGAAGTTTGTTGGTCTAATTCAGGAAGATATATAATTTTGGCTAGAAACTGAAGACCAATTCTTAAGGGACAAATTTTAATTTACTAGATATTTCCAAAGATTTCTCGTAAAAATTAAAAACACCAACGTTGTTAGGTCTCTTTTCGGATTTGAGGAAGTAAAATACTTTCACAATATTTATGCTGCTCTAGGAATTTGAAAAGGTTTTCTTGACAATCTGTATTACTCTTGACATTAGATCTATGGACTACTCTGATACTATCGCTGCTTATAGATTTTGTTTTCCGAAAAGCTAATTTGAAAGAATCGATGTATCGCAAGACATTTTCAATATAAATTTACGCACTTAGTGATGATATTTGATGAACTTTCATTTACAAAAAAAAAAATTGCAGATATTTTAGGACTTTGTGATATATGAAAGACAAAATGATAATTACCGCCAAAAGTCGTTTATAAATATAAGATCGCCATTAAATTATTAAATGATTAAAAAATATAATAAAAACCAATTTTGTAACCATGTTTACACATTATGGCTTCTTCGAATCCAAATCTTTTTGGTTTGGAAATATGTATCCACATTTTTCATTATTTTATTTATGACGATTATTATAGATAATATTTATCAATATTATGTTACAGAAATATGTTATCTTGGATTTATAGACATAATTTAGTTTTTCTTTTAAAAGTCCAAGCTAAGCTAAGCCCGATTCATAAAGTTTCCCCACCTCTAGCTGGTAAAGTGTTTGCCTAACATTATTGATAGTCAGTGTTGTTTAATTAGTGTTTGGGGGCATTCTATTGTCTTACCGAGGAATATTACACAATCTTCCCGCATATATAGTATATCTGTAAAAAGGACGAATTCAGTTTCCGTCATTTACAAAAATACTTTTACAAATGTAAAGTCATGTGGTTTAAGAACCAGGAATAACAAGCTTAAACCACAGCACGCAAAGCTCCAAAAGGTTTTAGCGATGGGAAATAATTGTGTAGAATGTAGAGTTAAATTAAAAGAAAATTTGTAACTTTAAGCGCTTAATGAGTTTATGGAAAGTTTCTATTTCGCCATAACTTGTCTATTTTAAGCGCAGTACTTATATACCTACATACATATATTATATCGGAGTATTTTTTTGTACCTGTCTTTACTAGATGTTTACAAAATAATATTTAAATATATTATGTCTAGAAAATAATGAATACATGAATCACATATTTATTACACATAATCTTAGTTAAATATGTAGCAGGATAACTATAAATATCAATCAAAATACTCAGATGTGAATTAACAAGCTCACTAGTTCCAGGCAAAAATATATATTTTAAATACTTTTAAAATTCTTTTATTGTAATTTTTGGGTTCGTCAAGTCAAACCATTGCAATATTATTCATGCACTTCGTATTCCGAAGACATAAATATACAATTTATTTAAATAATTCCGATTTTGTAATTACACCACAACATTAATGACATAACAAATGTTCGTTATCATTTATTGTAGCGAAACGTGCGCGACTATTGTGTAGCAATAAATGAAAAATTATGTTTATTAATAATTTAAGTTAATTTAGCTAATAAATAAAATACATAAAACCGAATTTCTTAGGTACCATTTTCGAAACAGCAATGAATGAAATGTCCTCGGAAAAAACAAGCTGCTGGATTTGGCAACGCCTACTAACGTCCAGCCATCTGTCTACCCGGACTTGACCCAGGAAAGGAGCCTTTGCCTTTGCTTTCGCAGCAAATCAGTAACTAGTAACTTTCTGGCCCCTCTGAACGTGTGTGTAGATCACACAACAGCGCAATCAAAAACTAAATAAAAATTGTCTTCGTTATTCAAAAGTATTCTAAAAGAATATTTAGTATCTAAAGCTTCATTATGCACACCATCGGTACCAAACAACTGAGCGACGCGGAGCTGGAGGAGTTGCGCGTGTGGCTCCGGAAGAACAACATCAACAGCAACAAGTTGCGGCGGGAGTTCTCCGATGTCCTCCCCCTCGCCGAGCTACTGAAGCGCGACCATCCCCGTTTGATCGACCTGGTCAACTACCCCAAGAAGTGCAGTGTCCATCTGAAGCTGGTCAACTGGGAGACCTTCAACTACAAGGTGATGTCCAAATTCAATCTTTCGCTCAGCAAGACTCTCATGGACCGCCTGGCCAACGGCATCGAAGGTGCTGCCGAAGTGCTGCTCTATGAGGTGATTCGGATGGAGAAGCGGCGGCACTTGGAAGAGGAGCGCAATGCGGTGTTGCGTCAGGAGCAAATCTGGGAGGAGAACGATGAGGTCAAGACCGTAATGGTGAACAAGCAGATCGGCGACGCCATCGTCCAGGTGCCCCAAAAGATGATTCTTTACTCCCTATACGAGAAGATGAATCGCGACTGCAAGGCCAAGGACGACGTCATCGACTCGTACCAGCAGCGACTAACCCACTTGGACAACATTCTCAAGATAAAGAAGGAGCGCATCAACGAGCTCCTTATGCAAATGGGAAAGCTGCCCCAGGAAAATACCGATGATTCTGGCCGCAAGTTCTGCAGCCTGGGCCTCTCTTCATCCCAAGGTTCGGAAAGCATCAACTAACCCAGCATGGCTCACCGCAAAGTTCTTATGTATATTCCTTTTAAGGTTTTTATTTTTCAAAATCTTAATGCGATTTTTTTAATAAAAACGAACGACTCTTGGCGTTTATAGTTAAACCTATTTCGGTCACTTGATCCACCAAAAATCCACCAGAAGCTTATCATTGGCATTTTAATTACATGTTTGACCTGACAATTGAGATGTACTACAAAAAGAATCTTTGCAAAATTGTGTCGGTTTCGGTACCAAGGATTTGTAATACCAAGGATATTGTAATACTTTACGCAAGGTTTATTATTTCTACAGCAAGGTGCTAATGCCCGACATTAATAATTACAAATTCGTTTATTGTTGTTGGGATCCATATAGGATTAGTTCTGCCTAATTTCTCCTAAAAATGTAAACCAAATAAATATGTACAATATTTATGAAATAACGTTTCAAGTTACCTCCAATAGTTGTTTACGCGTTCCTTATCTATTAATAAATCAAATGTAAATTGCATCTTTATATATTTGGCGAGATAATATTTATTTCCTTATAAAACTACATTTAAACATTTGGTTTGCCAAGACTATATTGCAATTGGGCCACATGGCGCCTGCGTAATATTATCTACTCCATAGGCATCGCCTGCCTTTGAACACCAGATTGTCTTTCATTTTAAGCGATGACCGCGCTCATTAGGCGGCCAAATGTCAAATGTGAAAAGCAAATACAGCTGAACAAATGGAATTTTAAATATTCGGAGGGGAAAGTCACTAAAGAAACACAAAGCCTGCTTGAATTTGTTTTACTGGAGCTCATCGAATTACTGAAAATAATCGCCAAATTAAAGGCATGTCTGTAAATTCTCTGGGTATTTCGATGTTCTATTAGTTTTAGGTAAATGCCATGGTGCACGGACTTCGATTTGTTTAGATTGCCAACTAACTGACCTCTATCTCATGCCTGCAAATAATTTTGACAACTAAAATGACTTTTCAGGTCCTGCAACGCTCTGGGTGGCTCCGAGTGCGGCTGTGGGTTGATTTAGGGGCCAACTACGTAGGCGCCGCCTCCTGATGTGTGTGTTCGGGCTGCGTAGGTGGCCGGCTAACCAACAACAATTCGCCCAATTCCGATGCCAGCGAATGGCAGCCAGCTAGCACAGCTTTAAATCACCGCGACCCCGACCCGCTGACGTCACAGGTAGCAGGGAAAATTGCGTTGGCGCCAAAGCTAAAGCCTAGACGCGAACCGGTGGGACAGCCGGCAGGCTGGAAAAGCTGCCGGTTGAAGAAGCAACAGGAGCAACCAGTTGAGGTTGAACGGCAAACGCCGCCATGGCCGACTTCGGGGCGACTTCGATTCTGGCTCGGTTTTGGTTGCGGATTCGGGAGCGTTTCGGCTTTGGTGGATGGCTATAAAGCGAGTCGTTGGCCTCGGAAGCGTTGCATTCGTTCGGCGCGCTTCGAAAGAACCTCAACTGGCAGCTGAGAACGCAGACAGAACCCTGAAGCAAATTCAAAAAATAGTTTTCAACAGCACTCCGAGTGTTTTTGGAGTTCGACTTTTTGCCCCGTGTCTGTTGCGTGGGGAAAAAGAGTAGTATACATTTGTGCGCTTTCATTTGAACAGAATCCTTGCCAAATTGAACAACTTGTTAAGGCACTTTTCGCTTGAATTTTGAATCTAAAAATTGTAACCAGTGCTCTCCTTCTTTGAGTTTAATTGCTAAACAGTGTTGAATTGTAAAACAGGTGAGCTATTAAGAAACAGATTTTTCTTTTAAGATATTGGAATACCTTACCGTCGCGATTTTACAGAAATATATATATGTAAAGGATTGTATCAAAAACATGTTTTGGGAAGTGAACTGTTGATAAACATAAATAACATTATAAATCATAGAAAATACGAATTTTCTGTGCTTAGTTGGTTCTGGCAGTGCTGCATTTTATTTGTTTCACACTGAATTTTAAATATAATTCAGGACTTAGGGGCACAGTGTTGCTACTCTTAGTTATTCAGTAGAAAATGCTAAAATTCATTTTATTGCCTTAAGACGGCAATCATAAAGTATTCAAAGTATTTATTCTGTGTTTACAGTCTGGGTGCTTTTAAAGTTAAATCCGCGGTTACCCACATCAAAACGACATCAGCTACTTTTGCCAAACAAAACTCATAAAATACCAATAATTGTCAATTAATTTAGACTTTCAGAGGGTTAAGAAAATTGGAGTCCGATCTGAATATTGGCAGCATCCAGTGTCTAAAAATACACCTCTTACAACACACATCATTTTGGATATAATTAAAACAATATATATATGCTTAGCCACAATTCAATAATTTCAAAAACGAACGAAAGAAGAACAATAAGAATTCATGTTAGCCTGTCTCCTTGTTTGTTGTATATTTTTTCTGTATTTCTTAAGGGTGCCAAAATATTTGTATGTACCAGTATTTAACAAGATTTATTTTTTAAAATTTTTATTTGTTTCTTAAATTTTTTTAAAGAATATATAGAATGGAAAACTTTCTGTAAGTAATGGGAAAGATTTATTTATTTCCATTAGAAGGTATAATGTGGGTTTTTTATTTAAATTAGATTTTATGTAACGTATTCTGTTCTTTTTAGATCATCTAACAATTTAATATATGATAAGTATATGTTTTAACAATTGTAATTCTGATGTTTGGAATACAAACCTCTAAAATGTACCTCCTGATTTTTTATAAAACTTCGTTTAACTTAAAAATTTACCTTCGTATTTGTTATATTATATAAAAAATATTCAAAACCAAAGCCTCTTCTTATGCAAACACTATTTTAATTTTTTCACAATGCAAAACATTATCATTACGCGACAAAAAGCAGACAAACACACAAAGTCCCTAATTAAGATTGTTGTCCAATGATACGAGTAGAACCAAATTATAGAATTTCTGGGCGTATCTCAACTTGGGGCTCCCAAAAAAGAAGGAGGCGTTAACTTTAATGACACATGGCTAATAAAATGCGGAAACAGAAGTGGCACAATCAGATGAAAACACAAGACAGGAACTCAAGTAATTTAAACAACATAATGCTGGGGCAGATTGGGCACGCCTCCTGCAGATGACTATCGGAAAGGGATTTCGCAAACCAATATTAAACGTATAAAACAAAAAGCAATTACATTTAATTTTTTTTCATTTAATAAATATTGTTTATCTATGGATTTTCTGACTCTAACTAAGACAAGGTTGACTAAAACTGTACTGTATAAAAGGGATTATTGATAAGCCAACTTTGGCTAATATTTTCATATTCATTTAAACAATAGCATAGCATTAACAAATAAGTTCATAACATCACTAGCAATAAAGATTAAAAATACGTTTAACTTTGAAGGGATTTGCAATGAAAATAAATGTACAAAAACTGTGAAAAAAAAAACATTTTTAATGTCGCAATATTAGATTTTTATAAAAAGAAAATAATTGATGATTTTAGCTTTCTTAAAAGATTTTTTATTTTGGGTATTGTTATGTTTTATGGTTGTATATTATTTATTACTCGACTTGGTTGAAGTATAAATTCTATATCCTGAACCTATGGTTATTAAAGTTAGTTTTCATTTAATAAAATGTAATAAAAATAAAGGTTCAGTTACCCTTCTTTAACTTTTTCAAGTCGTTCTATTTTTTATTTTACTTAGAAATATTCAGATTTCCGAACTTTTAAGTTGTTAAATATTTCTTTAAATTTAAAGGCAGATGTTAATATTCACGAAACAGCAGTATCGTCTATACTTAAGGAAGAGAATTCTAATAACTTAAATTCAAAGTTTTGAAGACGTCATTATTTGTTTATTATTTTTTTATACCATTCATTTTTATTACAACTTAGTCAGAAAGGGCCCATTAACTAACAAACCCCACAAAATCTTACAGGCTCTTAAAATCTTTTTGATTTGGTAATTCTCGTTAAACAAAAAATTGTTAACTTTTATATGGATCCAGGGCCCCATTCAGCTTTGTTAATACAGTATGTCAATATTTCGCATTGACGCCATTCAGGGCATTCCCCAATCCCGAACTTAACACAGGAATTCTCTCAAAGTTCGTTTGCCATTTATAATGCAGAATGGGTCTCGAGTGTTTTTCCGTGTTTCGGTGGCAAGGCGAAACCCGTTCGCAGCCAGTTAGCCAGGGTTGTTGGTTAAACTTTTTAATTTTTTATTCGTTGGTGAGTTATTTCTGGCCCTGCACTTTTCCTGGGCCAAAAATAGAGGCAAATTTCAAAGCACATAAAGTTATTAAACATTTGTCATCTGTTTCCGCCCATCACAAACATCCGTTGTCAAAATTTGTTGGCCAAGTCACTTTGCATAAATAATTGCAACAGGTGAGGCCACAATATAACATCGGGAATTGCATTAATTAAACCGATGTGTATGCATTTTGTAATTAATTTTGACACATTTGCCTGGCTTAGGCATTTACCTGGATTAAAATTTGATTGTGCAATTAAATATTTAAAGGCTGAAAATCTAATATTAATAATTTAGAGCCCAATGTCCCGGTAATAAAATGCCAACTGCTCCTCCGGTAATAATGTATGCGACCTGCCAGAAAGTTTAAATCGAAACAGAGCCGAATTATTCAAATTCAATTGCAGCCACATGTGGGTGCGGGTGCCGATATTGATTTGAGTTGGCAAGTCAACAATAATATGGAGGCTCGGACCTAGCTCGGGGTGCCAACTGATTTACAAATGCCAGACAGAAGTGTCGGGCACAGCAGAAGCCGTCGGAAAATGTTTTTCCTTGGCTTCCGGCGAATGTCAATGCCACAATTTGGGGCACGCACACTCTGCCATTCAGCCACAACAAACAAACGAAAACAATCAAATGAAGAAGTTGATACAATAACATGGCCGAAGGCGAAAAACCAGCATTTCCTCCGATGAGGGGGGGCTAGGTCAAACGGGGACGGCACCTGGCGGTCAAATAATTTATCTTGCCTTGTGAAACTTAATTAGCTGCCTTGTGCAATTTTCCACCAAATTAAACTGACAGAAAAAGGACCAGAGGACATAATGAAATTAAAACCAAAGGCAGAACTAGTTGCACCTTTTATATCCCTCTATATTGTCTAATTAAGCCAGGGATCGAGGTGTCCCTGCCTAATGGTTGGGCCCGTTAGGACCAATTGTGCCGCAAGAAATCCAGATGACGTTTTCAAACGAACCGAATATGATAAAATATGTATAGATGACAGGCGAGCAATCAACAGGTGCCAGCAGTTTACCTCTGAGCTTCCGCAGGTGACAACAGCTCCAGCACTGCCGTGAAATCCTTCGTCCAAACGCCTCCACTCCTGCCGAGGTGTCATAAATTGTAAGCTCTTTATTACATTCTGAACCAGCTCCTGTATGTCATGCTCCGGCAGCCGAGAAAAGGGTAACGGGCTACGAAGCGAACGGCTCCACACAAAAAAGGCATAACTTGGGAGTGCATTATTTACCTAGATAGTGTGGCACCGTTTGTAATGGATGGCCAAGACGAACCATGACTAGAAGGTCCCCCGGTCTATTCAAAGTTATGTGTTTCCCATTCCATTTTAGTAGCTTAACACTTTGTTTTGTATGATTGCCAGAGCTCGGTTCCTGTTTCGTCAAAAGTTCCAAGACTGAACTAATTAAACAACCCATAACATGTTTATGCAACTTAAATTCAATAATCCAAATAAAGAGATAAAATATTACAAATATTTTTAAGCATAGTCTTTATGCAGGACTTAAAAGTGTCAATCGAATACAAGCTCCTGAAGTTTCGCTGAACTTTCTCCAATGCACTTCATCAAGAAGCAAATCCCAAAATAAAACCAAGTCCAGAAACTCGAATAAAACGAAACAAACATCCCAACTATTTATTAACTGGACAATAGAGCGCAAATTGGCTTAGACCGCCCCACACAGGTCACGCCCACCACAGCCAGTCTGAAATTAACCACTTTGCGTCCGAGCCAAGTAATTTGATTCCCTTCTTGGTCTTTCCTTCCATTTACTCCGTTTCCGCCAGATGCCATACAATTTCGTTGTTGGCTCTTCTTTGATTTTCCCTGCAATCTGAATGTGATAAGCAAATATGCTGCAAAATTGGCTAGAACTTGCGTCGCCCTTAAAGATTGTTTCGCTCGCTCTCTCTACAATTAAGGGTCAATTGGTCCAAGCCCCAGAGAGGGCAAACAAGTGTTTATACTACATCGCTATTGTTTCGATAAGGAACAGTAATTTCGATATACCGAAGTTTCTCTATAAAATAATCTAGAAATATACTCTGTGAGAAAGCATAGTTTAAGTATTTAATTTACAATTTAGATTTATAGTTTATATTAGAAAGAGACTCTTTAATACATAGTTTCAACTTATAACTAATATATTCCTGTTAAGAAAATTTGAAAACCCAAACCCTATTTTCCGCTGAGGTTCATGTATCAAATATCAGTGAACTTTTCTCTCCGCGCAGATAATAATAATTACTTACTTGGCAAAGTTATTTATTGGAAGCGACGTGGTCGGACCCTGCTTAATTGTGATAATTGCTTAGTTTGTGAACTAGTTTAATTGCTTGTACGTGCTGGATTTGGTCCCCTGTCCACACATCCTTGCCATCTGGTCATTAAATCAGAGTGATGAGCTGACAACAAGCTATCTCCATACTGGATTCTAGTGTATCCCCCGGTGGGGTGCATGGAGCGAGCTTAGCACGCCCCTTTAAAACACCGCACAGCACTAATGAGCTTTCGTCAACGCGGCGTATACGCATTTCGTTATGGCAGGCTACAAAGTCGTAATGTGGCTGCGCATAGAGGCAATGTGTTTCTATTTGTCGTTGGCCACAGAGTAACACTGATTTATTGGTTTGGCCTCGCTAGTTTTCATGTGGCTTTAATTCAAAACCAAAGTTTATATGAAGTAATATTTTGACAGCTTACCAACAGCTCGTAATTTCACGTATTTGGAGAATACACAAGCATATTTGAACACAAACCAAAACATAACCAATTAATAATTTTTAGGATGAAAAAGGATGTGCAATGGCCTTGCAATGGTCTTAAATCTTAAAAAAAATTACCTTTCAGAGGGAGTTTATTGGCTGTTTTATTTTTCTTCAAATTAAAATACAGAATCTCATTTATTTTAAATTTTGCCACAATTAATCCAGCCATAGGACCAGTCAGAAGGCCGCTTATTAGCTGCCTTGAGCACATAATTATTTAATGACTTAGTAAACACAAGCGCCAGACACTTTAAGTCCTTCATTGAAGTGCAACAAGTCCATGGGTTATGTACAGCATTTAAGTTTTTAAGCTTTGTGGGCTTAATTAGTCGACGCCCTGGAAATGTGGCCCAAGGGCAGGTAAGCCGTTTTTTTAAAGGCTTGTCAACGGCAAATGTAATTGGCAGTCGGCGGAAACACGAAACAGAAACTGTTCCAGGAACTTTGCCGCCAAAAAAAGTGTCAACAAGTCGTAATGCCAAAGGTTTTTCAGCCACTTAAATGTAATTTCATTAGCTAATTAATTGCCAAGCTCGTTACGTTCCGAATGAGGAATTACCAAAGGGCAAAAGTATTTATAAGCTGCGAACTCGAATAAGTCAGGACCCTCATAAATTGTTTGAGACAATTAGGCATCCGGCGCATTAACAGAGCCAGCCAAACGGATTGGCAAATTAATCTTCAGCCTTGTTTTTTATTCGATTCAATTATTCAAATTTGAGGAAGCACAAAAAAATCTAATTAAGCCAGTGTCTTGATATAAGCGGGAAGGTTTCTCTGCAAGTTAAAAAATATTTAAACAAAAAGGTCATAGCTTTTAATTCTAATTAAGCTTTTTTTTAGATATGCTCAAAAAATAAATGTATTAAGTTTGTATGATTATTATTGATGGTTATTGTATAGGTATTAACTTTTTAAAAGTAGATGTGTTTCATGGTGCATTTCTGTCTCAAATTGAAACCAACATTTTTGCAGGCATTTCTGTTCACTTCTGGATATATATATATGTGTTGCACATATTTCTGGGCCGAGCAGTCTGCAGCAGTGGCACCTTTCATGCGGTTGGTTTGCTCACTTGCAACACCTTCAGGGTCCCGACGCGTCGGTTTGTTGGCCCAGCCAGGCGGACACACCCGTAAATCAATCAGGCGCACCGGTATTTTTAATATGAAACCGTTCCCAGGTCCTGTCCATCGTGGAATGCTTGGTTTCCGAGTCATAGCAGAAAGAAAGAAAAAAAATATAGTTCATATATCCGTATGCATTGCTTCGAGTGCTTTGACTGAGTTCGGCCAGAGGTCGATGCATATTCAGAAGCTTGATCTCCTATCTCAACCCACACGTCATGTGGTGCAAAAATATTAAAAATATATTAAATAAATATCAATCCAATTGTCCGCTTTGTTCTGATTGCACAGCAAAGCAATACATTCTTCTGATTCCATTTATTTTGTCCGTGCTATTCCGCTTTCGATGAAAACGTGTAAATTCTATTAGTTCCTCCGTTTTTTATTCTGTGAGAATACAAAATTTGAATGACATATGTCCATGTGGATTCGATTAGAATGCGTCGCTGAATGTTGGCAATAAAACCAAGAAGAATCGGGAAACAAACCAATCAAAACGGGTTATCAAATTACTCATTCCTTTAGTGGTGCCTTTTTTTGTTTAAATTGGAAAAAGAGTTAGTTCGGACATTTACCAACGCCTTTTTTAAATTAAACCAAAACATAATTTTCAAGAGTTGTGCCAATTGACATTGTCCTTGCATTAAATCCTATAAATAGAATAAAAATAAGAATGACCCAAGTTCCATCGTTATCATACTCAAACAGTATGCATAAAATTAAATATTCGGCCTGACTTTGTTTAGACGAGTCATCCCGGCATAAGTCGGCTAATGTGTTGGCAAATGCAAAATTAAATCGAATCTACTGCCGCTGGCTTAGCGTAATGCCAAAGTATGTTTACAGTATTCAAATGAACATTGTAACGCCGCCAGGAGTCCATCAACAAGTGCACAACAAGGGAAATATGCCGGCGAGAAAACTGCTTCTTGCGGGGGAGGAATCGGCTCCCGCCGAATTAAGAGTAAATAAATGTGCCTTGTCCTTGCTCATTTGTTTGCTTTCAATCATGCAGCAAACAGAGGGATATGTGAGCACTTAAAATAAGCGAATACATGTGCTGCTGGGCCCGAAATAAAATGAGGAAAAGCCCTTTAAAGAAAGCTCAGGCTTGGATGAATGCGAACGTGAATATTGCGTAAACGTCGGGTGTCCATAAAATTACCCTGACCAGATAAATGCCAGGCGGTGGCGGTGGCGGCCTACGTCCAGCCCATCAGAGCAATTAATATGAGTGAGAATAATTATTCGATGGCGAGTCTGGCCCTCGCTTAATTCTTTGTTCAACTTGGGGGTCTCTTTGCGAGCCGCGTTGAGTGTCGGCAAGATGCTATTTGGTGTCCTTAGGACTTTTTACGGGCGTCCAAAACTGGGGCGCAATTTGATTTATATAACGTTTTCATTTTTGTGCGGCATTTTGTCTGAATGAACACGAATCTGACTCTGTTAGAGTCTTGGCCAGGGCTGATTTATGTATTTTTTGAAATAAATATAAATAAAAACCGTGCCAAGTGTAACGCGAGGCGTTGATTTCTCTGGTGGGTGGGGAGCACGTCAGACGATTTTCAATTATAAAATGAATAAAAACAGCATTTTCTGTGCTTAAATAGCTGAAAATGTTAGGGCGGTTGTAGAATGAATGTCTTGTAATTCAAAATTTAATTGGATAAACAAAAATGTTTTATGAATAAAGAAAATAACGTGAGATAAAACAACCGAAATGATTATACAATTATAAAAAGATGCTTTTATTTGTTGGTAACAAACCATGTTATCGCAACTTAATTTGAGTGGATATTTATCATTAATTTGTAAAGTTAAAAATCTTAAAAGAAAGATAATTAAACTAGACTTGAAGAGACTTAATGTATATTACAACTGCAATCCTTAAAGTTTATCTCATTCTAAAATTCACCCCCTTCACGTCTCCTGGAAAGTAGGCACTCATCTGGGAATTGCAAAGACTTTCCCCTTTAATACTTCATTTCACTTTTATTTGGGTCCTAATGAGCTTTGCAATCAAACGGAAATTTTAAGCAAATATTTGCTGTCCGTTGATTTCGCCTAGCCGCCGGCGGAACTTGGCCTGAAGAAATCAAATAAATTATAATTTCACTCAATAGAAAGTAGAAGCACCCGCAAATCGAAATATCGGAGCGGTTAAAAATTGATGAGAAAATAATTGAAACATTTTCCGGCAGCACGGCAGCACAACTCAGAGTGCAGCGGCAAAACTTTGCTAATTCGCTTAGAGCCAATATTTTGAAGTAATTACGAGTTAATTGGGTTGCGCCAAGTACGTCACTATTGCGATAAGCGGTATGCAATCGATGTGTTCGCCAGCTATCTTTGCGGGATACATGCCGCCAGTACATTTTAATATGAGAAATGCTCGTATCTAAATATAAATTGCTCCCTCGAAGCAGAGCATAAATCGGGGAATAATAATCGCTACTTTATCGGGCCATTCGCTCCAGCCCAGTCAAAGCCAGATAACTCGCCCTGGATTAGATAGGACGCTATTGACCAACTTGATTCACGTTGTTTATACTCGCATTTGGCTGGCGAGCTGCGACTTTATTTCTGCTGCTGGCAAGTGATTTTCCCATCTAATTGAATCAATCAACGGGCTCATTGTGTGGACAATGAACTTTTCCATATTCTTGTTTATGTGTTATCTAATCGGTTAATCTAAGAATCGCTTAACTATCTGTTAGGAACTACTTTCCTAATATTACATATCGGGAGTTGATTCGATTAATTTATTTATGTTTATTATATCCTTATTATTGTGTGCCTATGGGCAGCGTAACTGAAATTGCTACAATCACAGTAATTATAAAAAATAGTATCAAAAGAAAGTTGTTCTTTGTATACCCAATAATCCATCACTGTGTTACATCCTTCCTAAAATAACTTCCGGAAATACTTTACAAAAACACGAAATATCAACTTAAAAATTCCTGTCGCGGTAAATGTTCACAGCTTAACAGCCACTTGAAAAAAATAATATAAATATGGCCCATTGCACACTTAGCCATAAACGAGTGTATGACACGACTATTCGTACATGGCTTTGCGTGTCACATAAAATGGCGCAAAGTGGCCATCAAAAAATTGACAGAAAATCGAGGAAGGACGACGGGTGCTCGCCATGCCGCCGGAGAGCGTCGATATTAAAATTGAAAATTGAGGAAACACATTTTGCGCTTTTTGCACCATTGGGCCACCACCATTACCATTGCCTGCTACATTATAATATTTTACTGTGCATTAAATGTCATTTCGAATTTATGGTTTGTGGCATATAAATACCGTGTAACAGGTCATATTGAACGAGTAAGAGCTCTGGGGAATTCTCCACCAAACGACGGACTCATTTTGCAATTGCTATTGACACATGGGAGTTAAAACAGGCGTTGGACAACCGAAATAGATGTAATATGTCACTGAATAAGCAAACTATTAATGTCCTATCAATATTCATTGGGAATGTGGCTTCACCTGTTTGCAAGTCTTCCCGGGATAACATTCGCTTTGTAAGTGCGCAGTGTGGTTAATGAAATATTTCCCTTTAAACATGGAGAATGCCACTCATTAAACACACCCGCGACCCAACCACTACCCCCTTTTCCTAGTACACACAACGAAATTACATATAACAAGTTTACTTTTCAAAGTAACATTAATTTAAATAAATTCCAATTATGAGTATCATTTGTTTGGATTAATTTAAACTTGAAGGACGCACCACTTGTTCTTGCCTCAAAAAGGGATTATTTGAGGAAAAAGGAATTGTTTCCAGTGCACTCGAAGCCACCAGCCTACGCCATCGGTGTTAATAGAACAACATGCATATGGTTGCAGCAGCAAAACCACAAAATGAGACAGCGGCAAAGGCAGGCCGAGAAGGATGTGTAGTGGCCTCAGCTCGAAGAGCTCTTTACGCCGCACCGCTCCCCAGAGACAGAACACAACTCAATTCAAAATCGATATATCTTTGGCGAACCGATTTGACTTGGTTATTGGTCCGACCTCATTTTCTATTTATCAATGCGTCCACTGGACATAGCCCATAGTCCTGCAATTGATTGACGACCTCCAAAGGTTTGCTTTCGAATGAATTCTTTATGAGCTCAAGTGCCACGAAGCTATCGAGGGGATACTTAGCGTAGGTCAAAGGAGCCCCAGGATAATTACCACAAAAGGTTAATCCTAGCAGAAGTATTATTATCTTATTAGAAAATTATAATACGATAAATGAAAGCTCTTTCATTTTAAGTGGAGTCTAAAGTTCAATTCGAGGTATTGTAAGGTGTATAAAATGATACATTTATTTTTGATATCTTTTAAAAGAAAATTAACTCTATTTGATCCATAAATTTCTCTGAGATAGAATACATGATTTTAATTAAATGTGCATTTTTTAATCCACTAATTTACGCGTAGTCTTGCTCGGAGGATACTTTATTTTCTATGACTTTGAAAGATTATCTCATTTCTTCAGTATTCTTTCCACATAATTGGGAATAAAGGCTCCCTGTTAAATTCTAATTTGATATGCTGCAACCAAGTCAGTGTCCGCCAAAGCCAAAAGTAAACCCTATCCACTCGGCGTCGAGCTATTCAATATGCAACAGCTGTGCCATTTTAAGTTGCATGCCGCGTAGGATCTTTCTCAGCCTGGTTCTCTTTCGGCCTTCCCACTAATGGGTGCCCCCTTTTTTTCTGGTGGAGAAAAAGAAAACCAAAAACCGTTGCATAAGCGCAGGAAATTTTGCACAGCGAAAGTTGTTTGTCCCACACAGAGTCAGTCAGCCTCCCACAGCAGACAGATGGGGAGTGAGTGGCATGTGGATTTCAGTCGGCTTCCTTGCTAATTGGCTGTCGGATTCGGGAGGCAAGTTATGTTGTCCTCTCGGAAACTTAATATCTTCGAGAATGCATTGCATATAATGACAACGCCTCTGCACTTTCATAGAGTATTGGATTTAATAGGATTTCAATAAGCTGCCACTTTGTATCACAATGGGCCTGAAAACCAGTTAAGGACAAAGCGCTTCCAGCTCTCTCATTACATGTCATATTAACGACCGCCTAATTAAATTCTGGTAATAGGACTCTGTCCGAACTAATTAAAATTGCATTTTCTTCATTGATCGATTCGATGGGCTGCCGGCATATGAAACCCGAAACCTTAAATACTCGGTTGCCTATTATTTGTGTCATGTGAAATTGCCCGCGGGAATTTCAAGAGCTTTCGTCGCGTTTTCATCTCCCTGGCAATGCACTCAAGCCGCGACAAAAGCTGAATGTTTTTTTGGGTCAACCCGCTTTTCCTTTCCCTTTCCTTTCTCTTTTTTCCTGTTTTCCTTTTTTTCGTGACAGTTTTCGCGCTCTTATTGTGTGCTGCTCATTTCGGAGTGGGTGGCTTTTAATGGGCATATTAGCACTTGCCGGAGACTTGAGCAGCTCCCCAGCTGACAAACAGATTGTTCTGCTTGGCGGAAGTCCAAAACTGAGCGGAAACGGAAGAAATAAAACACAGAACTTTAGAAAAGAAATGTTCTCAGGAATACAAGAACGAAACTGAGCGACTAATATGGGGAAGTAAGTAGTGGAAATAAACGACTTAAAGTTCTCCTTAATTAATTTTATTGCTATGTTCTCTGCATTTCAAGGGTTAGCTTTCCTTGTTTTTCCTTGATTTTATTTGGTAACTAATAATATTGATCTAATTAGTAACGTTACAACCAATAATGAGTTCTCATAAAATTCACAGTATCAAACAATTTCTATAAGCGAGTAGGAAAGCTATTGTCTACTATGCTCGACTGTGTTTATCTGGTTATTAAAAACCAATTGGCTTTAAGAGCCCATCGTAACAAGACACTCCCAAAGGATTACTCCTTTCGGCTTTAAAAATAAAAGTTGTAAAAATAACGTAAAAAGAATATTAAAAAGTTTAATTTCGTAATTTCAAAACCATGGTAAAAAATTGTACTAAAAAATCAGAGGTACGTACGAGGTGGCAGATTATTGCAATTTTAATGCCTTGTAACTCAAATTTGTCGACTCCGTCTGATCTGTAGGTATATATTTTTACCTAGGTAATTAATTTTAGAATCAAACTTGACCTCTGATAATATCTTAGATCTAAGAGTTACTCTCATAAGGAGTAACTAATAGATAGATACACAGACGGACATGGCTAAAACGACTTTAACCGACATGGCTAAATACTTTAATGTTTTAGAACCCACTTTCAATCCTCTATATATTACTTAATAAATACTTAAAAAGTTAGACTCCTTACAATCTTGCTTAAACTTTATTGTAATTCCTTGTTTATACAAAAATGGGGCCCTTCATCTTCCTGCATGTGGGCGAAACACTCATAATACAACACAGGAAGCTCGAAGAGCGCATGTATAATCTTTCAGCTAGCTGTGCTCATCCATCTACCAGCTGTATTACCTGGGCTAGAGTGTCGGGCCAAGACAATTGCCATTGTTCACATGTTGCGCCGGAAAATGCGCGGTAGAGGTTGGGGAAGGTGAGCAGGGACATTTTATTATTATGACGAGTGCGAAGCGTGTCAACAAACATGCAACAGTGAACACACTGTCACTCTGTACACACGCACAGGCAGGGTTGCTGGGACGGCGTGTTTTTCTCCATGAGAACAAGCTGGGCAACACCTAGAAAGTGGATTGGAATGTTCCTAAAAGTAGATATTAGTAAATTTGAAAATATCTCATTTCAACAGCCCATATGAAATTCATATTATGAATCCCTTTATTTTCCAACAACTGAAGAAAACATTAAGTTAACCTTCAACACGTGCGCCTAAGGAACGCTGAACGCTCCTTTGAGGTTTGTGTAAGCTTCCCTAATTTTAATTTCCCGTCAGAAAAAGCACCAACACCAAGAAGGACCACCAGCACTGTACAGCCAATTTGCTCTCAGAAGCAAATACTCGCACGGCTTAGCTCATACATAACTATAATTCACTCGCATCACCAACAGCTGCTGCAGTCCTGGGTGGCGGGGATAAAAGGAGGGCAGGCACTCATAGGTGGGAGTTGGCAGGTGGCAGGTCCCTTGGGTCAGGCAAATGTGTCAGCAGTTTTAACTAACTGCATGTGTAATTTTAGCTGCATCCGATGTCCTGTCATCAGTTCAAGTCAAGCGTGGCGCATGTGTAATTTGCTAGTGATAAGCCTGTTCAGCAGGAGCTTTCCTGCCACTTAATGACCTTGCACCGCCCCCTTCAAGTTTGCAGGCGGAGAGAGCCACAAAACCCGAAGAAAAGTTAATCATAGGTGACACTAATTTATAGGCTTGGCAACCCAAGATACTTGTTGCACACCATCAGGAGGCGAAATTGAAAGGAAACTCTAATCAAAGGGGATGGCTGCCGTTGCCGGTTCTATTTAGCAATTTAAAGCATATATTTATAGCTTTAACCTTACATATCTGCTGCCGAAACAGGCCTGCAGAGAGTGTGCTGCTGTTAACGACTTTAAGGCACGTTTAAATGAGCAAATATTGACCAGGACATAGGGGAACTGAGAAGGCAGGTGCTGGGCCACATTTTGACTAATTGACCTGGGGCCACCGGGTGATGGCAGTGATAATCCCGCCAGAGTGCGAGTAGTTCCATGAGGACGTACGAACCCCAAGGCAACCTATTAATAAAGCCAGAGAAACTCTCACGCTTAATTAAGCTATCGATTTGTTGCTGAAAAAATCAAAGAAGAAAATAAACGAATTGAAGTTTGCAGGAGATTTGAAAGCGAGAACTGGTCGGCAACGTGTTTGTTGAGAGAGAGCCTAATCGATAGTGATTTGTAAGTGAAAATTGTGCTCTGGCAAATGAAAGTTTTAGTTTATTAATGTGCCAATTGAACGGTTGTCTTTACTGACAACGTTTGCCTGCTAATGTTAGCTCAAATGATCTTAACCGGGACCTTATCTGTTTGCGAAATTTAGACAAAGAAGAAACCGGAATGTTGTGCTGAAAGATTGCCACATAACCAATTATTTTTCAATCACTTTATAAGACATTCTCTAGATATTGATTTCTGTATGAGCCTAGACGTGTTGGTTTAGTCTATGTACATTAATCGTGGCAATACCAAATCTTTAGTAATAGGTCTAGTCCCTTCTATGACTCCCTTTTCAAACGAGTCCGCTGTTATCGAGCACCAACCTTACGTGCTGTGGCTTCTACTGCAACTTCGTAATCATTTCCCACACTCAACGGGTTAAGCAGAAAGCCACTTAAAGAAGCTTACCAAAATAATGCTAGTAGATATTTGAATAATGCTTGGAAACCGAAAGTGCCAGTTGAACGGACACAAATGCATTTTCATTCTTGTCTAGACGCTTGAGTGTCCCATTCACCCGTTCAGCATTAAACTCACATGGCACTGCCACCCGCTCTTTTGATCCACTTGAGGTGGCTTTTGTTAGCTATAGGAAATGGGTATCCAACTAATAGAATTGTGCATCTTTGGTTTGGGTTTGTTATCCCACCTGCCGAACTTTTCAATAGTTTCCCTCACTTGACCCTCAATAAATGCGAACAAATGTGGCCAAGTGAACCGAACTGCGGGTGCCAATGACATTCAGGCAAGCTAAGTTTAGCTACTTTTGTGTGTGACAAAACTTTCGAATGTTCGAATGTTCGTTGTGAACTCTGGACATGAGCTTATGTAAATGGCATTTACTCACCGCCTGGAACACTCTTTTGCGTAATTCCAGAACGACCTAGCGTGCACTTTTTGAAATGCAAATGCTTATACAATTTATGGCAGACAGTCAAAGACAGTGCCATTTCTTTCAATGCACTCAATTCACGGTGAGTTGAGTGCGCTCTGCAATTTGTTAATGAAACGTCTTCGGTGTATCCCTCAGGTTGCGTCTCAGACGGGGTCATTAATTACATATATTGGATGCGGGGAGAGTGCCGCAATCGATCAAAATTAATTTGATGAATGCGTCGCGGAGTCGGTTGCCTTTGGCTTTGGCTCAGGTGGGTTTAATAGGGGCTCTTGCAAGTCAAGTTGCCCTGTCCAGTTGCTGGTTCTGCGTGCGGTCTAGAAATAAATACAAGGAAATGCCAGCTGTTAAGAGCACTTAATAAGGCTAATCTAACCTCCAGGACGCCCTCGAGACATTTCATGAATTGCTGAGAGTTTCCTATTTAGGTTGTCAATGAGCCAAGAAACTTTATTGTTATTGTTAATTGGTAATTGACAGTCAGGTTAGAGGCTAGGTGGTTGTGGTGTATTAATTGCAATATTGATATTTGTATTGAAAAACAATAAAGTAAGCACAAACATTTATAAAAAATCAAATTAATTTAAAGTAGGGATGACAGGGATAGGGATAACTGCGCAAAGGATTATAAATAAATCTATATTTTAACTTTACAATATTCTATATTCTGTTTGAATTGAATTGAAAATTACATTTTTTCTAATATATTTCTCAAAGTTCATGATTTTTTGTTAACAAGTCCCGCTTTTCCTTTCGATATAAATGCTTTACTTAAATTTCCGCATGTTGGGTCTTCGGTTAAAAGTTAGTAACGTTTTTAAAAAACCCTTAAATATAACACAGCACAGTAGAAAACCATAGTTTTTATCACTTTGAGTAAAAGAACAGATGAGATATCATTTTCTAAGTGCTTCAGTGAAACATACAAACCCATAAATTGAAAGGAAAACCATCGACTTTACTGCACTTCAACTGCAACCGACGCCAAGTTTCACTTGCTAAGTAGATGAAAATGAAGCTTACAGGTTATTGCAGAACTGGCCAACGACAAACAACATTCTCAGCTTACAGTTAACAGAAGCCGACAGAGCCAAAGACAGAAAAGTGCCCTACTACCGAGAGCTTAGTGTGAAATTTGCTCAAATGAAAAGGGGTGACGAGCAATGAAAAGTGTGTGTAAGCCCAAGCCATTCACCTCGAATGACCAACTGCAGTGCTGTCAGGAACTTAATGAGTTAAAGTCGACACATTAGAAGAAAAAAAAAAATAAAATAAACTTAAGAGAGAGAAAAAATCAACCCAGTAAATATTGAAATATAGTTTTTAAGGAAATTTTAAAACTTGGCTCTGATCAAAACTGTTTAAATTTGGCAGCACTGAGCCACATTGCAGTTCACAATTCAACCAACTGACGCTACCAATCGACCTGACCGCAATCCAAGGCCCCGGCACCCGCGCCTGTGGCTGGTCTCCTCTGGCCGGGCTCCTCCGCTGGGACCAGACATCTGAGTGGCTCGAAATCCCCAGCAATTTGTCGCAACAACTCGCATTACATTACAAAACGATGTGCAAATAGAAACGGCTACGAGGGCGGCAAACTAAAGGGATTTGCCATAATGGTCGCCCCAAAGTATCCTTGGGGTTTTGGTCTGGGTTTTGCTTTTTGCTATTTTCCCCACTTGCCAAGGGATCCCGGCCGAATCTACTATTAAATAAAGGCGCCAAACCAGCGGCGGACAAAGGGAAAAAGTGTCGGAGATCAGGCTTAGTTTGGGTTTACTCGGTGTACTTACTTTCAGAGCATTCATATTTGGTGGAGCATTAAGTTTTATTTCGTAATTGCAGTCGCTTCCTGTCCTCCCAGCAGCTCTATTGACCATTCTGTGACATATCCGCTCACAGGTCCTTCCGCTCACTTGGCATTTTCATTGTTCAAAATGAGTTTTCCGGCGAAGTATGTTTTTACAACGGCTGCCTTTGTAATCGTATTTTAATTAATAAGAACACGATGCGGAATATGTCGGGATATGGGTATGCTGGATCCGACTCAATTTAGTTTTAGGGTGGCTATCAAAACACAATTGACTTGGTATAAAAAGCCAATGATTGGGTTTTGTTCTCTGTCGCGGTAGTTTTTAGAATGAATAATCTATTCATCATTTAAATCGAAATTAGAATTTACAGAGAATAATACATTTCCTGCCAATTTCCTAATTTCCTGCTAATTTCCTGTAACAGAAAAATGCATTAAAACTTTTAATTATGTGTTCAACATTTGGCAATAACTACAAAGATTTCTTGTAAGCTGCATATTGCTTATGCTTCCTTTTTTTGTAAATTTATGTAAGGCTTTAAGGCCAGATTTTAATATTTCCAAGAAATTACAACAAAAATGCAATACAATCAATATTTGTGGGTGCTTTTTACGATGTCAACATGTGTCGTAGTTTGGTTTTCAATGTCAAGCGACTTTTTCTGTGTATTGGGTTTCATTACTCTTTAAGTAAATGGCTTAAGTTGTTTGGTTGAGACGTCCTTAGACCAAAGGATTGATATTCAAGCTTATCCTTAAGTATTTTCTTCCGCCGGAATCAAAACGTATGTTCCGTATGTCCGACGGGAAATCAGAGACCATTATGGTACCCTTGTAAAAGCAAGTTAAAAAATATTAAAATGATCTTTAACCTTTAACATTATCCACAATTCAATTATGTTAATCACTTTTTTTCTGTGTATAATAAAATAAGTACTAAGGAGCCCATTAGCATCATTACTGGGACAGCCGCAAATCCTAGAGCAAGAACCGAATTCACAGACACCTCACGGCTCTTTTGGGACCCGAAAGTGAACAAACCGTACCGTACCGCATGTTTGTCAACATAAAAAATACATTTGTGTCTGCGAAATGCTGAAATTGTGTATATTGCGGACAGTGTGCTATTCTATTTTGTATTTGGGCACGTTCCACACGACACATCTCATATCTTCGGGGTCCTCGGGGAGCCGTTCCATTTCTGCGGGCGTTGTGAGCTTCAATCTGAAAACAAAAAACTCAAGGATTTCCCTTTCATTATTCATAAACTTGATTTAAAGTTTAGGCAGGCGAGTAGAAAAGCGGAAATCGCTCGATGGCAACAGCTGGTTCCCCCGACATCTTCATCTCGTGTCGTCCAATCGCTAAATTATTTATGATTGTCCGGATATGAAATGAATGGAAAGAGTTCATGCTAATTAACTTGCCAAGGAAAAGTTGAGTGCGAATTGGACAACAATTTTAATTGCATTCTACAGGTCCCAAAGAATGGGCTCTCCTCAGTCAATCCGGAAAATCGATTCCAATAATCGTGAATAAATGAGTTTCGACTGGAAACTAATTTAAACTCAAGTCTCTGAACTACGGATGGCAGAAAATGCTGATACAGATATTTAAAGTATCGATCCATATTTAAAATCACGATATATGTCGATATTTTTTTAAATGTTTATTTTTGATAGACTATAATATTTTTGTTATTAATATATTTATATATCGAAATACGTATACATCCCCCTCAAAATAAGTCCTTGTTTGCGGCACGATATAGGATTAAAGCAAACATTTTGAACGGATATTTAGGCATTAAATGCTGCTATAAATGTACATATAGAATATGTGTCCTTTGTGCGTCGAGAAAGTCTCGTTCTTCAATTTTAATTTTCTGACCAGCACGTTCACTGTCTCGCCCAAAAGTTTTGCTAGCTCTTGAACTCTCTGGCGCTATGATAAAAAAGTTTTGATTTGCTGCCGTTTTATTGTTTGTTGCTCATGCAAATTGTTGGCGACACTTAATTTTGTTTGCAAATACTTTTGCATATTTTTAGGGTTGACTCAACAGCAGAAACAGAACCAAACAAATTGTTGAACAAGTTTGGCCATTATTCAATGAAAATAAATCTAATACATTTTTTTGCTCAAGTGGAAGTCGAATACTAAATGTTGTAACACTAAAAAAAATTTAGGTTACCTTTGCTATATCATGTATCATTTTGTATAATTTTATAGAGTCTCTGGGGATATTTGTATCTTTTTTCTATGAATATTAAAATTTTGAAACTCTGATTAGTTATTTATTTAACGCCTTCTGTTTTGTTTAAATATTCATAGAAGAATATACAAATATCCCAGAGACTTACAAGACACCAAATAACAAAATTATGATCTTAGCACCAAAAACCTAAAATCTGTAAACAAGTAATTAAGCTTCTGTATAAAAAGAATAACTCATTGATTATATTTTTGTCAACGATTTTCCGCCACTCAATGTTCATCCTTGAATATTTTACCCCGGCCATAATTTGCCTTATCGTTTTCCAGCACTCACCGAGTCCTTTCCCGGGGTCTTCACTGGAGAGTTATTTAATTAATTAACACAAACTGTCGCTTGTTTCACGCTTCAGCGTGCCAACGATGTTAATGGGCTTTCAATTATGTGGGGAACCCCCGCCCTAGGTGGCGCCCGAGAGTATGCAAAGCCAAACAAACTACGAAATAACAGTGGTCTTTCCTTGTCGCGAGAGTAGATGGCACCAGAGCCCCAAGGATGTCCTCGACTGTCAGTCAGCAGGCAAGAAATAAAAGCAACTTTTCACAAACTGTCACAGGGATTTTGTCCATTTGATTGCGTGTGTAATTACAGCGGCACACCCACTCGCCCTTTTCTCCTCTCAGTTCAATTTCAAGTTTTTGTCCAGCCGTAAAACGAAGGAAAAAAGGTCAAAGGCGAGTCGGGACAAAAAGCAGGAAGGAAGGTACCACCGGCATTAAGCTGCTCCGACAAAGTGATTTGGAGTTTCACATGGAATTGGAATTGAAACAGCGAATTTGGACATTGACAAGTCTGATGCTGCAAGGACACCACCGTTGGCTTCAAAAGAACGTCTTCTGTCATTATTGCCTTTAATCGCTGGTCAGATGGGAAACAGTCTTGTGAGGAAAAGAAAAATATTTATGTTCTCGACCTATGAGTGTCCTCGACCTGCATAAATGTTACCTTGTAAATCCATATACCAAGAAGATGAAACCGAAATAACTTTCTTTTATTAAAAAAATCATTTTACCGCCAAGGGCTGTCTGCAAAGAAGTCTGAAGGGGACCCTTCTCTTTCCTCGAGAAAAGTGCCCAAAAATGTATAAAAGCCCAACTCTCATTAGCTAAGCCTGAAAATTCAAGCCACTAAGCTGCTGCTTAAAATAATACAGAAAAACACTTGACTTGAGTCGCGCATTAGCGTCGCAAGCCGCTTACACAATAATGAAAGCCTACTGCTTGAGCATTCATTTGTAATTAGAGCATAAATTTCAATTTCACGCTTGCCACCACAGAATAGCGAACAGTTTTCCGGGAAAGCCTCCAGCCTCCTGCCTGCTGTCCATTGTTAGGCAACATTTAACATTTTATACTGGGAGCGGAGCACGTGCCCAGACATTATGTTAATGCCAAATGAACAAACAACAGAGGCGCCACACAAAAACAAAGGGGGGAAGAGGGCAGCTGGATGCTGTTTTATCTACGCTTTTCAATAAGTTGTCAACGGCGATTTATGACCATATTTTATGGCAACTTTTCAGCAGGAATAATGTGCTGATGGTAGATACGTGCAGGTGCAACAAATTACATTCGCGAACTCATGATTCATTTAATAATAAGAGGCTATGGAAAAACCAGAACTGCTTTACATATTTTAACAATTTACAAACCTTAAAAGCGGTCGTAACTAAGCTAAAATATTAAAACTTAAATATGTTTGCTATGTTTAGTTCATTAGCAGCCTTCATTCTAAACCTCTTAAATGCTATTAAATTCTTAACTTCCATCCCTCTTTTCCTGTTCTTAAAGAACTATTTTTTTTTGTCTGAGACATAATACCTTCCCAGACAGATAGCAAGTGTTATGTTTACTTAAAGCTATCATTGCCATTATGACCATCATCAGTCAATATTCTATGAGTCCTTGAGCAAGGCTAACTGAGCTAGCCTTGGCAACGCAGCCCGAGACCCGCAGTTATGTTCGTCCTTGTGGAGCCAGGTTTCATTGCCATTATTGGCGCTTTGGCTGCACTTTGTCGAGGCGAAGCACTTGACCAACCTGTGGCACTGAGTAGGAGCTTGGATTTAACAGGAATTTAATTCTGATTATGATGGATGGTCAGCTAAGGCAGAGAAGCTAACATTGTTTATTGAATCATCAAGCGAAAATGGTTTAAAAATACGGGAACGTGCGATACAACTTTCCTTAACTTATCTTAGGTAAACATAGTAAATATTTGTAACATATTTGGATTTGTTTTAATTACTCAAAATGGCGTAGTAAATACATATGTATAATAACATTAACATTAACAATTTTTAACCCTTTTTAGAAATCTTTCTCAGGCAAAAGCAATAAGGAACAGGTATTTGTGTACTTTCGAGTGCCTTCAAAAAATATTAAATAAAGAAAAATAACATTGAATCGAATTATCTCACTCAAAAGCATAAAAATCTATACATACTTTATGTGTGTGTATTATAGATAACCAATCTGGAACCCTCACTAGAACCTGTTCTCAAATCAAAGCATATTTTCCCGCAACTTATGCTGACTGCCAAAAAGTTGGAGTCTGCATGGGATTCAACTAAAAGATTTAGGGGGTTGGGTGGCAATAAGTTCACAATTTTTACGCTTTGATAATGACAAAATAAAAACGGAAAAGGGACGGAAGTCCCATAACACAGAGTTAAGCTGATATTATCTACCCGCCCACAAGCGTATATGGCAGCCTTGATTTCTTTTTTAAAGCTTTAAAACGTTTTCCGGCCAAACAGAAAAAAGCGGTTATTAGACAGCGGCCCCAAAAAAGACATCAATTGCTGTGTAATCTTAGACATTCCTTGACGGGAAACAGGCGAAAAATGAATCTATATATAAGCTTAATATATTGTTCGAAGCCTGCCTGGCTCCGTGGTCATATATTTCGGCCTCTAAGGGCAGACGTTTTGAAGTGGATATTGATGAATTTATATTGGATTTGGGTTGGCTTGAGTTTAAGTTGCTTTTACTTCGTTTCGGGCTTGTTCTTTCGCTGCCGACTTTATATTTGCGCTTAAGTGCTTATTTGTTGTTATTTGTAATTTGAGGTTTCTGTTGTTTTTTTAGAGGCCAACCCACATGAAGAAATTGATGACCCATGTGGTCTGTCGACTTTAGCTTCGGTCACGGCTATTAATTTTTGGCCAAAGGTCCTTGCTCACCTTCTGACTTTAGAAAGCTCGGCTTAAAGCCTTACTTGACACGTGGCGGGTTGCGATTGCCTCCGAGATTATGCAAAACATATTAAATCAGTAGAAGACCTACAAGTTAAACGCATCAAGTATAAATGCTGCCAAATTTGTCAGAAGACCCTTTTTTGGGTTCGCACTAAAAGCTGATAAAGCTGCTTATGTAAATGATTTCAAATAAACAGGCCAACAAAGGACCGAAGGCTTTTACTGAAGTTTTTGGCTTTTAGTCGAACGAGCTTGCTCAAAAAGATGTCCTGGGAATTAGAATTTCTTCATTTGGATTGACAAATCTAATATAAATGTTCGAATTTTTGAAGTAAACACAATATCAACAGACTTTTCTAATTAAATATATTGTTTTAGATGTATATACATACAATTCCACTTATATCTTTAAATTGTATTTATATAATAAAGTAACTTTTTATTGATTCATAGTTTGAATGTAAACATTTTCCCTTGAAAATAAATAAATAATAATAAATATTTTGTATTATATACAATTTAAATAGGTAACTTCATTTCGATACTCATTCTAAACTCCTTTATTTGATTTGCGTACCACAAAAATTGCTGGTGATGCTGCTGCCCTGACCCAGACGCACACGAATTGTGGAAATAATCCACCGACCCTCTTTTTTTGACAACAATAATATGAACTTCCAACACCAAAGTCTGACTCCGGTGGGAGCCACTCTTTGTGCATTTTTTGTCACCCTGGTGGGCTTGTTCGCATTCCTTTGTAATACCCGGGGTCCTGGCCCAAATTCTCTAACCTCCTTGGGATAGGCAGACGGCAGCCAATCAATCAATGTAAAATCTTTGCAAATTTCTTAAAGGCCCGTGATGTTTTCGCTCTGATGTACATTTTTAAAGTAATGTCTGGTGACATGAAAGCCAATTGAAAAACTGCTAGGTAAACGACAGGCCACCCGCAGGAGTAACGAAAAACGATTTGGGCCAAGTGCAAAAACATAAACAAAGAAAGCCAAGACAACAATAGGCTACAACCATTTCCATGCTAAACAACGAACCGAAAATTACATTTCCTTCCTGCTTCCGGCATCACGTAGCCGCAGTGAAGTCGCCAAGGCCGTGTGGCCCGCAGCTGTGTGGATAAGTGTCTAGAGAAGTTTGGTCAAGTTGCCAACATCCGGGGGGAAGTCTAGAGTCAAGATGCTCTAAGATTTGAAGGGGAAACATTAATACGCCTCATTATCTCGTATTTGTGGCTATTATAGTTTTGTTTAAGATCTCTCAAACCATTTTTGTTTACATTTATCTAAGTGCCCAATGGAAAAAAAAATTCATATTTTCTTAAGCAACTGAGCACTAAGAAAGTGTGAATTTTGACTTGGTATTAAATATAGAAACCGTATTTGTTTTTATGGAAAGAGTTCCACCTCATATGCCAAAGGTGAACATGAGTCAAGCAAATTCATGATTTCGAACACAGACACCGAACAAATGTCCAAGTTAATTCTCATGACAAAATGCGATAATGCCGGTGCAAATTGTATGCTCTAGAGGACGCACCTAAGTTTATCTCAACTTTTACTCCTCATCATGCAAGTTTTGGTCCTCGGCAATACGCCTACCCGATGAATGAATGCGCTACTTGCAAAGTGCCAAATCAGTAGATAGAAAAACGAGGACAACAAAATTTAATCAACATGACTTTGTCGCTTTGGTGTGTTGCTGGTTCGATTCTGCGACCATTCAGCGAATACAGTACAAGCCGGTGTCGTGCCCATAAAATAGCAAAAACAAACCATGGACGTGGGAAGTGAATTCCTGCGAGGCATATCCAAAGGCGTCAGCTGCGCCAGTATTCAGTTTAATTGGGTTCAGCGTAAACAAATTCTGGTTCACATGAGGAGACCGTCAGATACAGTATTTTCCCCGTTTCCGAGAACGGTTTAAAGTCAAACGAATGAAATTTTTAATACTAGTATATTTATATTTTTATTTCTATATCAAATATGACCCATACAGCTTATTATTCATATACAAATTATTGATTTGACTTTTTTTATATTTATCTTTTTAAACAAAAAAGTTTGATAATTATTTTCAGAATCACATTTTCACCTTTAATTTATTATCAATTGTAAAAAAACAAGAATGGAAGCTAACTTCGGCAAGCCGAAGTTTAAATACCCTTGCATTAAGTAAATTTTTCCTCAACAGCAGCTTTAAAATCTTGATAAAATTAAAACCGAAATTCTAGAATAATACAAAATGGCCATATCTCAAATTATATGACAATATATTGAAAACGTAGTTCTATTTTTTTCCCTCAAAATTTTCCGATCGATCCAATGGCAGCTATATGATGTAGTCGACCGTAGCAGTGAGAGCATATAGAAGACTATCTGCAAAGTTTTATTCAGATTTGTAGCTTCAAAACGGAGGGACTAGTTTGCGTAAAAACAGACGGACGGACTGACGGACATGGGTGAATCGACTCGGCTGTTGATGCTGATCAAGAATATATATACTTTATAGGGTCGGAAATGTCTCCTTCACTGCGTTGCAAACTTCTCACTAAAACCATAATACCCTGCAAGGGTATAACTATAGCGCTTTCATTAATTGTAACTTTGTTTATTTTAATTTTAATCTTACACTCCAGAAATTAATACGATACCTGAAACCCTGTAAAAAAGTCATCAGTGGAATTTTTGAGACACCGAATTCTTTTTACAGTGTTAAAATTTTTGCTTAATTTTTGACAGCTTCTGAGGATTTTTAAGAAGCAAGTGGTTTTTATAGCATTCCTGTAATAAATTTAGGGTTGAGTTAATATTTCTACCAAAAGTTTGAAATATTATCAAATTAATAAATTTGGAACCGCAGTATTTGTAAAATATTAAATTATAATTCTATGTAGCCACTTTCGAAAGCAAACGCATAAACTATTTTGCCTAACGTTGTCCAATTTAATTTCATTAGTTACAAAATTTAGCCCGCAAAAAACTAACCACATGGCATAAAGAAAACAAAAAAAACAAGAAAAACGGCTACCAACGGGACGTATGATTAACGCCCAAAAGCCACAAAGTAGGCAGCACAAAACCCACAAAATGTCAGGGCGGTAACACAACAGCAAAGTCTCATCAAATATGTTGATAAAACACAAAAGATTACATCCAACCAGGGCCTGGGAAAAAGGGTCGCAGGAGCAGGAGGCCAGCCAGACCGCGGCCGAGGCCAGGACCAAGGCATCTAATGTGTTTGTCAAAACGTTTTAATGCCCCTGCCGGGAGCTGGGGTCCCATAAAGCCAGCTAGATAGCCCCGACTGAGTAACCTTTTTGGGCTCTACAGAGAAGGGCGAAGGGACGGGGGCGAAGGGATAGACTGACCAACCATAGATGACCTTTTTCGCACAACGAAATAAAAATTGTTAAATAAAAGGCGAATAAAATTTGTGTGTCACACAAATAAGAGTGAAAAAGAGCCTCATCAAAGTCTCGACATGGGCACAAAAACAACCTGTTGTGGGTGTGTGTGCGTGTGTCTGGGAGTGTGTGTAAATTGGTTTGTGTGCCAGTGTGTCTGCGAGTTTGGGGGCGTTAAATGTATTAGTTGGGCTATGCCCTAAAGGCTATTTAAACGTCGTCAATGTGTTTTCACGCATCGCTTCAGAAGCGGTCTGGCGATGTACCACACTAGGCAACAAAAGAGCCGAATATAAATTCTATGGAATGTGTGTGTATAAAGGTTTATAATTATATATATATTTTGATATGAAATATTACAAATTTTATTTACGATTTCTTATAGCCAAAGGTCTCGTGTGCCAAAGTAACCAATATAAAATGAAAATTTAATTGCTAATTTAATTCTGGCTGTAGAAAATCGTAACAATTTTGAATAATATCACAAATTTTGTAATAAATTTATTAACTTTTTATTTTTGGCTTTCCACAGGCCACTTTTGTTACAACATATGTACATATATTAAAGTTAAAAATATGTATATATAGAACTATGCTTAAAATATCGACACGTTTTCGATCTATCAATATTTTTTGATAACCCATTTCTGCATTCATTTCTTAATGAATAAACTTTGAACTTTCTTTTTTTAGATTAGCTTTTTTGTCTTATTTTTCGTAGTTAATCATCACAAATTTTAAAACTATACTATTACTTAAGTTAAACTATATCTGCTAGGATATCAGAATTATAATTTTCCTTATTGTAAAACCTTATTGCTTGCTACATAGTGCCCTCAGATGAATCGCTCGATGAGGCATTTATCGGGCCACTCGATGCTCAACACCGTGTTAATGGGATTGCTTATTATGTGTCAATCAAGAATTTTGCCCAACACCCTCGGAGAATATTCGCGGCGTCACGTAAAAATTATTGCTTGACACATTGTTTTTTAAAGCCTATTTAAGTGAGATCTGCCTGCAATAGGCTCAGACAAACGCACATTCGTACATAAATAGCAGCATTATCTGGGAAATATCGCACAACTCATTCGTCATTCGTCAAAAGCCAACAACGAGAAGGCGCCGTCGGAGAACGATGATAAATCACTTTCAATTTTGACAAACGTCCCAAATGTCGCGCAGTCCTGGGGCACATTTCATCGCTCAAACACCCGCTTGCAGACACCCACAGCCAGAGCCTGATACCAAATTTCCATATTGAGTGCTTGGGCCCGGACTGGACTCCGCCCGGCAATTGGCCAGCGCTTCCGCCTGCAAATCACTCTGGACCGACATTTCCGAGATATCATTGACCAAAACGAGCGACAGGAAAAGAGAAGAAAGCGAAAGTCAATTCGATTAAGGTCTGGGCAGGCATCAGGAAAGATGGATAGATGAGAGCTGAATAAATGGTAAATCATAAAACGATGGCCTAGCTATTTACGCTTCAAAGTGAATAACTATTCGGCAACAAATAGAAACTTTATGGCAAAAATAAAAAAATATACGAAATATTATTAGTTTTTAAAGTCGCAGTTAGCAAGAAATAAAGCTTTAATCCCGTGTCTAGCCAAAATGAAATCACACTTGATATACTACTCCCTTTTGCCAGCAAATATTTGTACATGAATTAAACAAAGATGAAAATGGTTTCTTTAACAAAAAAACGTAAAGCAAAAAAAATAGTTTCTTTAAAGTATTAAAAGCAATCTCTGTGTTCTCTCAAATATTTATTTAAAATGATTAATTGAAGACCTAAAATAATTGACTTCGAAGGCTTTGCTCTTACTCCTCATGGCGGCATCATTTCGTGGAACGTGTCCCTGCTTTAACTACAATTCAATTTCCGGCTCCGCTTGCTGTCATCACGTATACGCAGGCTATCACGTATACAGCGAGTTGCATCGCCACCCAGCCAGATCCTAACAAAATATTTCGCCAGCACTTAACGCCCCAAGGATGAAGCCAATGCTGTTGCAAAGGCTTAACTTTCAACTTCCGCTTGCAGCGGCAGGAAGAATGCCAAACAAAAGTTGAAATTTCAACCCCTTTTGGGGGTAAGTGTCTGCCTCTGCCGTAGACTGCTATGCATAATATACTGTTCTCATTTCTGGCCATTGTTCAGGCCCTACTTGTCATAAGAACTCCACTCAAAGGGTAAGAGTTCCTCACTTTGCCTTCGGTGCACCGCCCCGAAGGTAAGCAATCCATCACCATCCGGCTAGTGTATCTAGGCCCGCTCCCTTTCCCTGTATTCAAATCCTCCAGTCTTATTTTTTCCCTCGCCCTTGTGTGCTTTCTTATAAATAATTCAATTGCCATTTTACTCGCCTTATTCTTCTTGTTGCAAAATGAACATATGACTTGCGAAATGAATTCCAATGAGCACCCTCACGTGATATGCAATGCATGAGTGTGTTTTTACCCCGCGGACTCCATTGTCTAGTCCACGTCTATGTTGCGGGGACATACAAATTGCGTTTCTATTGATTACCTGATGCCCCGACAATTTAATTTTTAATAATAATGGGAAATCGTTTGCCATCGGCCATTAGGCAAGCCATTAGCCCATGACATCATTTTGTGAAATATAAAAAGTTGTATACAAAACGGTTGCAACTAATGGTGGCAGTGGCGCAGCTGTTCGGTATTCTGCTCTCTAACCTTTCGATAGCTTTAACAATTTGCAAAAATATGGAGAAAAAAAAATGCATTAAAAGAGTTCGAATATGCGACCCCATTCAGGTGCAGTCATGAATAATTTTCTTTCAGAAAGTACTCTGCAGTGGACAAAATATATTTCCCAATATCAACACCAGAACTAGTGATGACAGCAAATATATATATATTTTCTCGATATTTGGGGCAAACGTGGATCATACAAATAGATATTTCAATATTCCGATATATGGGTATTATATGTTTATATTAAGTTGTCTTATATATTTTGTTAACTTCGATATATCATTTATTTAAATTCGATATTTTACGATACATAAAGTTTGATAAATCATCGATGAGTGGGTTTGTAAGAAAGGTATTAAAGTCATTCATACGTCCTTCTTTGAGGAACCCATTTTTCTTAGAAGATATTTTATGATTCCTAATACATTATTGATTTTCCTTTCATTTACAGTTTTTCATCGAAGCAAAGGGTAAAGGGAAATAAGAGAAAATGTTTTATTTGAAACCCCGACTAAGTCAAGGCTGCGCTCTAGTCCTCGTCTGCATGGCGACTCTCCTGATGTACCATCCCACTCAGGCCGAGACGCCTCCAGCTCAAGGTGACCACTCACCTGCGGGCAGCATCAGGGTGACATCTAACCAATAAAGACTTCTTTGCAGGCACTCCACTGAGCACTCTATATGACAATCTGCTGCAGCGCGAGTACGCCGGACCCGTCGTCTTCCCCAACCACCAGGTGGAGCGGAAGGCCCAGCGCTCCCCCTCACTGCGCCTCCGCTTTGGGCGCAGCGATCCTGAAATGCTGAACAACATAGTGGAGAAACGCTGGTTCGGCGATGTCAACCAGAAGCCAATTCGGTCTCCCTCCTTGCGCCTGCGGTTTGGCAGGCGGGATCCCAGTTTGCCACAAATGCGTCGGACCGCTTACGATGATCTGTTGGAGCGGGAGCTCACCCTTAATAGCCAACAGCAGGCCTTGGGCCCTGAAGGAGATCTGGATCTGGCCGACGACTATGACAGTGCTTTTGAGCGCGTGGTGCGTAAGCCACAGCGTCTCCGCTGGGGCCGCAGCGTTCCTCAATTCGAGGCAGCCAATGAAGACAACGACCAGGTGAGGAGCAAGAATTTAATAGAATTAAATTAATCAACTAGCTTATTCATGACTTTCCCCAGATGGAACGCTCCCAATTGTACAATTCCCTGTTGAACTCGGAGAGGATGCGTCGCATGCTTTTGTCCATGCAGCAGCAGCAGTACGAAGCCCCTGGACATGTGGTCAGATACGCCAACGAAGAGGATAACGATGCGGAGCTGGAGGAAGACGCCTCTGAGTTCCAGCGAGAGGCAAGGAAACCGATGCGCTTGCGGTGGGGACGGAGCACTGGTAAGGCTCCAGCCGATCAGAAGAAAACTGCAGAGGAACCTTCATCGGTGACTCCCAAGACTCAGGACTAAATTTCATGGATGATGGCCAGGGCAACTCCAGAGAAATGCCAACCAATGAAGGGAATCGGAAGCAAGCTACACGGTCAATGTCCCATGCCAAATATGATACGGAAAACCTTTGAACCCAAGTTATAAACAGTTTTTGAAAGCATTTTCAGGTACGCAGGGAGGCATGGGCTGAGGAATAAATACATATAAACTTATATCTTATATATACACACATACGATTAACCACAACTGTGCAAATTTTGGTTTTGCGGCAACTAGGTACATATGAAAACCAAAGCTGACATACTCACCTGTCTGTAAACTTTAACAATGCGCAGGTAAACAAGGTAAGCCCGTTAAATAGACTAGCAGTCTGTGAATTATTTGGTAGATGTATCTGTTTTCGATCTGTAAATGAGTTTGAATTGATTATACAGTTTAAAGAATTCTCTAGCCCCCCGTTTAAAAATATGTTTTTTGAAATACAAACAATTTGGAGGTCCTCCAATCCTAACGTGCTCAATTATAGAAACTTCTAAATATTCGATTACCCCAAACTTTTAGCCAGTATGTATATAAAAATATATATTAAACATTTTGAACATAGCGAAAATCTGTTTAAAACGCTAGAAACCTAGAGAAATATTATTCTAAAAAGAGATGAATTTTTGATTTCTAAACTTTTAAGCAAACTTCGATTTAATGTTACGACGGAAGTGTTTGAGAAACATGTTGAAGCCCCCGGAAGCTGTATTACTGTAACACTTGTTATATTATGTGTGCTACAAATTATATATGTATATCAACTCTTATATATATTATACGACTATATATACAAATACGATGAACATTGTCTATTACAATTTTATTGATGTATTTTAATAACTGAAGAAGTCAAACCAAAGCAAGCATTATGCTGAATATTGTTAGAGAACTTTTGTATATTTAATTTACACCATCATTGAAACTTTTGTTTACCGATCCGTACTTCACACGATATAAGGCGCTGTTCTTTAAAAGACCCATATCCCGCTGAGCGCGACTTTCGAGTAAAAATTGTCAAAGCTGTTTTCTAGGTGTATATCATTATGTACGCGTATATACCTTTTAATGAATGTAATATCATGAATGTAAATAAAAGAACAGGAATATTAAAAAGCAAACATTTTACTCGATCTATGCAACAATTAAATAACTCAGATGGAGTCAAACCACACCTCTCTTTCTTCTCTCAAACGTCTCTTAGAATGGAAAACGATTTAAAAGCTAAGGTTTGTACTAGTTTTCTAGAAGTTTCGTTCTAGTATTTATTTTATGATTTAATTTACTTAACTGTGGTACTTGTGTACACTGAAATGCATGCTTTGGAAACCTCTTTTATTATTTGCATTGAAGACGACACAGTTAGGGTATTATTTTTATTCAAAAACTTTTTTAATCTCTGGCGGATAAAGGTTGCATCGCCAGTTACAGCTTTTCCTACATACTTTTCCCCACACAGCTCACCTGATCACTAAAAGTGCCAACAATTATCAAACTTAAACTCCAACGGCGCCGGCAAGCTGTTGTACGTAATGGGATTAAGCAACAAATGTCAGAAAATTAAACCGAGACCAAACAAGATACAAAAACACCGATGAGTGTGGCACCTGGAAGGGGATGTTATCCCGGGCAAGGACAAATAATCAGCAGGGGGAGGCAAGGACATTTTTGCCTTCCCTACCTGCTTTGGCCCGGTTTTGACTGCGATGACAGCCATTAACTTTAGCACCACATCCTGCAACCCGTATGTTGTTGTTTGTTTTGATAATTAACTTTTTAACTCCTAATGTAGGGAAATGTGTGTTGCCTGAAATTGTTGTGCTCCCCACATGAAGCTCATTACTCTCGATTAATTGCATGCAACATTGAGGATTCAACACGAAAATGCACTTTAGGATAATACAATTTTTGGCTGGTTACCTTAATTTGCTATAAAAAGTAATGGTATATATACATATTCGACAACATAGGTTTATGGAAAAATGTTAAATTGAAAGAAAAACAACTGTTAACTACGAACTTTTATTACCAACAATAGTTAGTTTATGGTTTAATATTATTTTAATTACAATTTCTTTGAAATCGTTACCCTTGATTAAAAAGTGCTGTTTTTGGAGTTTTAATTATATCAGTTAATTATAATTATTAATTCTTTGTACTAATTCCAGATAAACAAATTCCTATTTTGTTGATTTTGTCATTTTCTGACTTTAAGTTTTAAATGTTGGAGTCAAACAGTACCCTTTTCTTATTTTGACACAGTCACAGAAAAAAATGGGATATTTAAATCAACTTCTTAAATAAATTAAATATCAATATATTTAATTACATTTGCATTTGTCTCTAATAAAATCCCCCTCCAATCTGTTATTAAATATAACACTCTACAATAGTTTCGATTTTTTGTCTTTCTGTTCAGATATGCACAAGTGTAAAGAACGTAATCAGTATAAGGCCAAACATTACTTAGTACTTGGTAAATATTTATGCAAATAATATGCAATTACACACACATACACGCTCAGGCAAGCTGCGCCTAAAAGCGCTCTGTAAACACCGAAGTTTTTGAACAAGCACAAATGCGCCTTACCACATGGGAAATGCTGAGGAAACCCTCTCCAGGCAGAAACAGAAACCATTTGCGAGTAAAGACGGCAACAAAATCGTCTTCCGAATTTCTCGCTCATTTACCCCACTTCGCACTGAGAACTTTTTTGTACATAACTTACTTATTACAAATATATATTGTTCAGTTTCGGGTTGCGGAAATGGTCTTAGGAAGATCAAGTGGGTCGACTATTGTATATTCAGTGCTCAAAATGGTAAGATATGTGGTTGCTGGATTTGAAGACTAAGAAGTTTTACGAATTTAACATATAGTCGCATTATTAATTTAACCTTTTCAACAATTATAATGTATCTATAAGATACACTTTGCCCAGTGTGCCTTCTGGCAAGAGTATGCAAATTAAAGAGCAACAGTCATTGCAAACAATGTTAACAAATGCTTCCTTTTCAGTCTGGGCCGCCAGCGCAACTTCCACAGCTAAAACTAATGTGAAAGTTTTAATTTACTCGCGCCTTAAACAAACCTTATGTACAGATTTATGTATGTATGAACATATATAGAAGAATGTTAATGGGTATGTGGAACTTTCACTGAACATTTAAACATACTCTCATAATGAAGCTATTTTTTAAAGGTACTGAAAAATATGGAATGTATTCGGTTTATATCAATCGAAGTGTTTTCAAATTGTTTATATTTATACACTACATGAAACAGGGGGACATCATGCTTTCTAGAAAGTGCCACTACTCGTTCAAATAATGTTAAGTTGACATAGTTTTTTTTTAATGCAGGAGATTCAATTGATTCAATATATATTTTTAATCCTTAATCGATAAGAAAGACTTCCCATTTAAGTAAGTAACTATTTAGACATATCGTGGACATTGAAATATCGGTTTTTTAAATATGGGCTATTCTCTGGAAATTACAACCGCGGCAAAAAACACAAAAAATGCTCTAAAATTAATATTTGTAACATAGTAACTTTAAGAAATGTTTCAATAGATCAAATTTGAAAGCCTTTATCATATTCTAAAACAAATTTCGAAATATTGGAACGCAAACTCGCGCAATTCGCAATTTTTCATTATTTTGATGAAAAACACCATAAAAAGATCATGTTGTGTTTTGATAAAAATCTCCAAAGCAGAGGAACTATGCTTGGACTTTTGCTTTCTATCATCACTGGGAGATTGCAAAGAGTCAAAAGAGATAACATTTATACTTCTCTAATATGGTTAAATAGTAAAAAACATCACGAAAAGAACGATGGAAAAAATGTCACGTGCGACCTGTCACGTGCGACACCGATAAAAATTTACTTTAAAAAAAAACTACTTAATATTTTTAAATCAAATCAAATAAATTATTAAGTTGAATTGATATATAATACATTAAAATTAATTGCATTAAAATCTTTCATCAAGTTTCGCTGAAATCAGTGCTTGAACTGGTTTGCGAAAAATTCACTTCCGTCTGTGTCACGTGCGAACTCGATTTCATTTTTTTAATTATCTTGAAAACGAACAATTGTTCGAGATTGACCTTAACACCAATTATAGTGCTACCCAAGAGCTATAAGTTCCAAATTTTGTAAAATTAAAAAAAGTCTTGGTACATGTTTTTTTTGGGTTGAATGCGTACGAATGTCACGTGCGACACCAGAGAATTGCCCATATATAAAATGTTAGAAAATTTTAATTTATTTGTCTCCCTTTCCGATTGTTTGGACCGATTACCATACATCGTATCGTTAAGATATCAATTTATTGCCCTCCCAAACTTATACTGTTTTAAAATACAGAAACTATATGACAAAAAGTTAGAATATCCTTTTAGGTTCAGTATTTAATATTCATTACAAACATTACAATGAAATCAGGATTCGACTTTTGGGGGAGGGGGGTTTTGTTTTGGGAATACTGGTACGGGTTAGTGAGTTAAGGATAAACATGTAAGAGATTTTATAATAGCCGCCACAATGGGAGCTCGACACTGATAAAAGGCAATTAAAACTACTCATGTAAACGTAGCTACACACGTAATTTAGTCCAAGACTTGTCGTATTTGAAAGTCCTCCAAGTTCTTCTGTGGAATAAGACGCAGCTTCATGTCGTTGGCCAAATGCAGAACCGCATAAAAGGCAACCGACGTGGAGAGCGAATCGGCCATTTTGGTGGTCAGCAGGTTGGGCAGCTTGCAGTACACCTCGTTGAAATTAGCCATACCCTTGGAGTACTTCTCGTTCTTCGGCACTGGATGCGAGGGTATCGTCTCCTCGGCCACAGCGTTTAGAAGTTGTTTTTGAATCAGAGAATTGCAGCTCTTTTTTAGATTTTTCATATCTATTACCTTGGCGCGCTTTGCAAATGGAACAATAACTTTGGTGACCTGTAAGAAAAATTAATTTATAAGTTTCTTTATCATTTGGACAAAACTAGAATAGAAAAATATAAACCTTACCTGCGTCGGCGCCCCCTCAAACTCTGTGCCAATCTCAAACACTGTGTTATTGCAAGCTTCTCGTATGCTAGCATTAAGCTGACTAGGATCCACATCCATCAATCCTTCGCCAAGACAGGCCTCGTCTCCCATTGTCGGCATAACACTCACATTGGCGGGAACTGCCGCGGTGAAATGCTCGTTACCGAATAGATCGGGATCGTTGTCCCCATCGCCATGGTGCGGGCCCCCATCATCCATATCCATGCCCAGATCTTCGCCCTCGTCAGAGTCCGGTTTGCCACAATGCCGAGACAACTTTATACTCGGCGCCGAGTCATATTTGAAGAAGTAGTCCGGATCAATGTTGAACCTTGTGGGTAACATCAATTTCCGGGCATCCCACTTCTTCTGGAAATTTACCTTGCGCAGCTTTACAGTCGCATCTAGAGTCTGAAATAAGTTCACTGTAAACTTTCCATAGGCTACAGCTTTGGCCCTTCGCTTCGCGGCCAAAAGACCAGACTTTTTCGGCCGCTGGATAACCGGAACTGACTGTGAGTCCACCTGGGCATTACTCTGGAAAAGAGTGGTACGCTGCCGAGTGCGTTTGAACTTCCAGTGAGAGGGTCCGGCCCAGAACTGGGAGATCTGCTCGGCCATCGGCCGATATGAATACTCCAGCTTGGAGGAGCCATCAACCGGCCGGAGATCCTGGATAAACTCTGCCTGCTTACGCAAAGGGCGACAATTGTTGATCACCATTTGCTCCTCCGTGGTGAGCTCATCCAGATCATTGCAGTCCACCTCAAGAACCAATGGTGGTTGCCCTTCCAAGTCCGGCATGGGTTCACACTCACCATTGATGTCGAATGCCATGGAAAGCTCATTGGGATGGGGGCACAGATGGTCGGGGCCATCAAGACCCAAGTCGCGGTTATCATCATCATCATCATCCACAACGGGATCTGTTGGCTTATCGGTAGGCGCCCGCGGATTAGGATCACTTGTGATGATGTAGCCCGTGTGGAGAGGTCGCAGAACCAAGTCATCAACATCGGGCAGAAGATCTTGCACCCAATCCGCACTCATCAGCGACTCACTTGGCCACTGCTCTGCTTGCTCTTTCACATTTGTTGTGGTGTGGTCACTGACCTCCTCGGTTGGTTCTTCTTCGCCATCCCAGAACATATAGGTGGTGCGCAGCCTTAGCTCAGAGTCCAAACTGGGCAGGATGTTGTGCATCAAGCGATTTGAAGCGTTAATGGACCCAACAGTTGAGTTCAGCTTGCCAAACACCGGATCCTGCAGTGGCGCCGTGTCCAATCGAGCGTTAAGCGTATCCTTGTTCTTGGTCACCGTGGACACGTTCTTCTTTTGTTTCTTCGGTTTAGGAGCTGCCTCTTTTTGGGTCCTTCCAGTTTCCTCACCTTCACCGCCAGCCGCTTGCCCAGATTCTGGACCCTCATTGTCCTCGGCATCCTCCATTTGCTTATCCGTGAGCGTGCGGGCACTCAAACCTGCCGAAATCCGCATAGCATCCATGTAGATGGAGTCCACGCGCAGCCCGTAGACTTTTGAAGAGGCCTCAAGCGAGGACCCGGCCATCTTACGGTGAAACGAGATGGTTAAAATTAGTTTCAGCCTAGTTATTAAGTCCACAAACCTTGAAGTTGCTCATCCGCTTGTGATGATGGTCGAGCAGATTGGCCAACGAGTCGATGAGCGTCAGGCTCCAGGCGTTGTCTTTGCTCAGCTTGTTCCCGTTGTAGATTTCCAGGCAGTTGCGGATTGTCTCGTTGTCCTCGATGGACTCCAGTGTGCTCTGGCGCTTCTGCTGCTGCTGAATCAGAGTGCGTCTTCTGGCCTCCTGCCGCTCCGCTTCGTCATCGTTGACCACGGTCACCTCCCGGGCCATACTCTCGCGGTAGCTTCCCACCGCGGAACGACGCAGCGGCGTCTCCGAGCGCGGCAGTGTCATGGCTTGTGGTCGTCTAAAACAGCTAGCAACGCAGAACGCGAGGACGTCAAACACTGGCCGAAACAGGGACTTGTATGGTCAAAAGGGGATTGCAGCGTTTGTTTGATTTCCTTCCTATTGCGTTATGATCGTTCCGTTTATTGATTGTGCTGGTATTAGTAATAGTTTACAGTTTCTTTCAAACGACGCCGCAATTTAGGGCTACACAACGACTGTATTTTTCAGTGTTGGAAAACTTGGAAGGAATGTTGACATGGCTAGTAAAAAGCTAGAATTTCTTCCAGTAGCGCAATTTCCGCAATCATTTAAATTTAGAATGATTTTCGACTCTAAATTGGTCAAAGATAGGTTGAAGGAAACCGTTCAAAGCATTTAATTTTTTTTTTTTTTTTTGTTATAGAGAAATTAACTCGCAGTTAAAATTACGCGAAGCAAGAATACTAGCCTATCTAAAATCATATATAAAAAAAAGATTGAAATTACCATCTTGTCTTTTTTAAATTGCGTCGAAATTGTAACAGCTTTAGATAGATAGTAGAGTTGTTGGCTATTTTAAAAAATATCTTCTCGATGATATTTTTTGATCAAAATAAAAAATAATAATAAATAAAATATCACTTAAAAATATAAATATATTGGATGTTCATTTTATTTTTTTTTATTGAGTGGTGTTGGATTTGCATGTGAAAATTACAAAAATAATAATAAGCATTATTGTTAAATATTTTAAAATTTTTGTTCCCATTTTATTATTCTTTATTATTTAAAGTTTTTATATAAAAAAAATATATATATCAAATGGAATACTGAATAAGTTCGAAGACTCCTATTAACAAATAATGAGAAAACAAGCACCACTAATCGAATGTTTTATTTCTGCAAAAGAATAATTTTAATAATATAACTCAAAAACAAAAAATACCTGCTCGTGCCGACACAGAAACATCGATGGTCAAAAAATATCGATGTTTTAGAAAATTCAAAAAACATCGATGCATCAATGTTTTCATCGATGTTTCTGCACCTCTAATAGATAGCCGCGCAGATCGCGTTTGTGTCGTGTTTTGTTATAATTTTGTTGTTAACGTCAAAGGCTTCAAATAATCTGTTTCCTGAAATTAAGCTGAATTCGAACAGAAATTGCTGGGATCACTATATTCTTCTAAAAGAACGAACGCTTTGTCTGGGGAACGCTTTGTCTCGCTCTTGCAATCCTGTGACTAGGGGCAGCGTGCGCCTGAGTGTGAGCCTGTGTTAGTGGCCCGAATAACTGGACTTCCGAATTTGCGCAGTTCCCGAAACTGTTAAAGGCGCGCTTAAATTACGGATAATCAAGCATGGCACGCGAGACTCAAGGAACTCAGGGGACCCAGAGTCAGGCATCTAGCATTTGGACCCTGGTGGAAAGTCAGCCTATGGAGAAGATCGTCTGGGGCCGGCTTTACGGCAAGAATATTAAGATCAAATCGCTGGGTACGAGCTCAAAATATCGTATAATTTATACGCCTTCGTCTTTTTCTGTTGGTAACCGAAATTTGTCTGTGTTTATTTGTTCGATACCGACAATGTTTCATAGATATTAATATTGCGTCTTGTATGTATATAACTTCTTTCAGATCTGAACAATGACGAGTTCTCCGCAGGACGTGGCGAGGCGAATGATTTGATACTCACGCTCAACGATTTGTCCGAGAAAATCCTAACGCGCATTTCCAAAGTTCACTTTACAATCAAGCGGGCAAACTGTGACCTGGCCAGTCCAGTTTACATTCAGGTATGTATATCCTGTTTCCTAAAAAATAAAAAATAAAATAATTATATACTGTATCCGTACTCCAAGCATTATAATTGACAATGAAAGAAATCCAATATTTGCACCTGTCGATTTTTTAGATTCGAAAATGCATTGTTTGAAATATTCTTTTCTCGCATTATCCATTTCTTAGGATCTCTCACGCAACGGGACCTTTGTGAACAATGAAAAAATTGGGATAAACAAAATGAGGATCTTGAAAAACGACGACGTGATTTCCCTATCACATCCCACCCACAAAGGTAAGTGATCTGCAAAAGTAGGTTAGGTAAACACCGTGAAAGGACGGAAGTAATGCAACGCGTTGCACCTGCCTTACAGCCTTTGTGTTCAAGGATCTCAGTCCGAACGAGTCTATTGGTCTGCCTGAGGAGATAACCCAAACGTATTATATAAATCGCAAGCTGGGCTCCGGGGCCTACGGATTGGTGCGCCTTGTCTATGATACTCGCACCTGCCAACAGTTCGCGATGAAGATTGTGAAGAAGAATATGTTGTCGGGCGGCTCCCGACCCAGCACCAATTTGAGCGATCCGGAACGGGTGCTAAATGAGGCTAAGATCATGAAGAACCTGTCACATCCATGTGTGGTTCGAATGCACGACATTGTTGACAAGCCGGATGCCGTTTATATGGTGCTTGAGTTTATGCGCGGCGGCGATCTGCTAAATCGGATCATAAGCAAGAAGTTGCTGAACGAGGAGACTTCGAAACTTTACTTTTACCAAATGTGCCATGCCGTCAAGTACCTTCATGATCGCGGTAAGCTCAAATGTCTATGACTACAGCATTTTGCATATAAAAAACGAGATGAATTCTCTAGGTATCACCCACCGCGACCTCAAGCCGGACAATGTCTTGCTAGAAACCAACGACGAGGAGACCCTCCTAAAGGTATCCGATTTTGGGCTTAGTAAGTTCGTCCAGAAGGACTCTGTGATGCGAACGCTATGTGGAACTCCGCTCTATGTGGCCCCGGAGGTTCTAATAACCGGCGGTAGAGAGGCCTACACCAGAAAAGTGGACATCTGGAGCTTGGGAGTGGTGCTCTTCACCTGGTAGGAGAAATTCATATTGAGTTTATCTAGGAAATTGAAATTAATGCTGATCTTTATCTTCAGTCTCAGCGGCACGCTGCCCTTCTCGGACGAATACGGCTCCTCTGCGGCCGAACAAATAAAGAAGGGAAAGTTTGCATATCGACATCCTGCATGGAAGGGAGTCTCACAGCGCGCCAAGCTTCTGATTAACCAAATGCTCATTGTGGATCCCTCAAAGCGACCCTCAATTGATGACGTTCTCCAGTGTAGCTGGCTGCGAGATGCGGCAATGCTGCAGAAGGCCAAACAGCTAATGAAGCTCGAAAGCATGGATATCGAGGAGGAAAATAACTTTCTTGAGCCGCCCACAAAGCGGTCACGGCGCTAGTTTTCTATTCATTCCATTTGCCAAACGGTTGAGTTAAGGCGCGAAAATGTTTTAATTTTCTGGAAAAATTGAAAAACATTTTTCTTGAATGCCGCCGCCGCTGCCGTTTGATGTTCCAGTATTGCGGTTGTTTATTTTTACGTGTTGTTTAGTATAAGTTTATCATTGAATTCCCCTCTTTGGCTATTTTATAATGAATTTTCATCGAATCTGATTTGCCATTCTTATCGATTTGTACTTACTTAACCACTTAACCATTGTTTAGAAACTAAACAAACTTGTTACGGATAAATTTGATTTGACTTTTCAGCGAATACAAACTGAGCTTTTTCAAATAAAACATTTGCATTAATAAATCTGATTTGCGTGCGTCTTATTTTGTTTAAGCTTAATCTTTTTTTTAGGCTTAAAACAGTTTAACAGGATTTTTAGTGCTCTTTGCTTTTACACAAGATATGTGACTCAATATTAATAATGTTTAAGCTAAAGCTAAGATTGTATGTATGTAGTGCATGTAATAATAGTTACAGTTTACTTTTGTTTTAACAAACTACATCTTCAATTTAATTTTATATGTAGATTTATATAGATATCTTACATACCAGCTCTAATCCATGTAAACTCGGAATTTGTGGGAATAATTAATTATATTATCGTATTTACAGCGTCAATGCAGTAATTGCTAACATTTTCATTCAAGATATTTATTCTACTGTATACATCTATGCATTATTACAAAAAATACATAAAAGTAAGTCATAGTTCGGTCAGTTCAAGCTCGCGGCCCAAGTAAAAACTAAGAAGAAACACAATGCACTATAGAAATGTTTCAAATGCAGGCAAATGAGTATGCTGATCACAGGATCCCAAAATTGGCAGAAGAATTACTTTAGGGAATGCGTCACCATCTTGCGCCCATGTCCAATTGTGACTAGAGTGCTATCATCGGTCCAAACGGCGTCCATAAGCCGCAAATGGGTGTCCCGGTGCTCGTAAATAATATCAAGCTCTTCGCTCTGCAAATTGGCCACCTTTACTGAGGCTGGCAAATTGCTCATCGCTGCCAAGTGAGGGCTGAGAAAAACAACAAAAAGGTGTAAAGCTAAATTGTTTTAAAGGTTTCCCTAATTACTTACCCATTCACTAGGACCTTCGCGACATGCCCGTTGTCAAAGTATTCCGTAGATTGAACTGCTTTTAAAGGTACACGGATATCGAAAGTATGAACCTTTCCATCGTAGTCACCGAGATATACGTAATTGGAAGCCCCAAAGGCAGCGCACGTAAAACTCGTCACATGGGTGGCGTCATCGTAGAGGCACATTGAAGACGGTGCCGCTGCCCGGGCATCCCAAAGACGGGCACATCCACCACGATCGCAGGTTACAAATTGGTCAGACGACGCGAAGGATGTGGCCAGGCCAGTCAGTTTGTCGGTGTGGGAGGAGCGTGAGTGATAGGAACTCTCCAAATCAGCTCCCGAAAGATCCCACACCTGGAAAGAGAATTAGAAAAAAATGTTAAATTGTACATTTTATTTAAATTATAATATATTTTAAACTTACATTAAGTGTGCCATCCGTTGAAGCTGAGACGGCCTTCCGTGGATTTTCATTAAACACGCTCAGCTGGCTAATGGGCGTGGGATGCGCCCAGGATTCGCCAACGAGAAACAAGCAGTAGGGCGACTCTGGACTGCGAACTTTCGAGTAGGTAGACCAGGCCTGCAGGCGTGCATCGCCCAGAGCCACTAGCAGCACGTTGTTGTCCGCGTAACGCACAATGTTTACCGTGTGCTCCGACTGCAGCTTGAAGTCCGCATTGTCCACAGTCATGCGGTTTAACAGGCTGCGCTCATAGCCAAAGAATAAACCCCACCATTGGTGACCCTCGCGTCGGTTGGTAGCCAGGGCCAAGTGCTGGTGCTCGTTGATGGAAATGCTGTCCCAGCAGTCGTGCAGCCGCGGCGACAGATTTTCAAGTCGGGCATTGAGGTCGGAAACGTTGAGATTTGGATATTCTAGGTTCATGGCCAGCTCTTGAGCCGGTGGCGGATTGTGGCTGGCCGGCTTTTGATAGAGCTCCGAACTGCGTTGCGGAAACATCTTGGGTATAGCGAATAAATTCCGGAACAAAAAAATAAGTTCGTCAAAAATGAATCCAGCGTGCCGTGCCGGGTAGAGTAGGGTTGTTGATAATATATCAAAATATCAATATATCGATATTTTTAAGTGATATTTTATTTATTACTTTTACATAAATGAAAACATCGATGTTTTTCGAAATCATCGATGTTGTTTAGGAAAAGCAAAGGATAGGTAAATAAGCAGATTTTATTGTATTTTTGTTTTTTTATTATTTTATAAGGCATATATTTTAATTAAGACGACGACAGTGTAGATACTTCGTAGTAGCTAACTTCAGTAATTTAAACCATTCCCATATGTGAATCGATAATTATTCGATTGGGACCTATCGCTAACAGCTGTGCGACGACAACAACTAAACAAAATCAGCTTTATTTGTTGTTGTGCTCAACTCTGCAACGGACGTTACGCGCTAGATTTTTATTTAAATTCTCCCACCAGTTTGCATGTCCGCAGTAGCACATTTTCTTTGACATTCGCGTTCGTTTAAAAAGAAATTGATCTACATCTTACATAATAACTGAAACTTAGTTTTAAACGGCCTACTGAAGGCAGCCAATTACAAAGACACGCAAGTGTGCCTGCAGTCTGCGCTATTATGCAAAGTGCAGGCAGAGCAAACGCAGCTGCAAGAACAACAACATCGTAGCTGGCCTCTGGTTGTGTGTAAAAAGAAGCGAAATGCAAAAGTGCCTTAGCCTTACTCTCGAGCTCGCATTGAAATAAAAACAGAGGAACCAGGCACCAGAATCAAATCAGTTTTGAAGCGCGCCCATTAGGAACTCTTTGTTCGGTTTTCCATAAGAATAACGCTGGTGGCGACTGGTGCAAGATGAGCGGGGTAAGAGGCGGCGGCAGCGGACTACTGGATATTTACGCCATGGCCTGGGAGCATCTGAGACCCGGAAGCTCGCCCGTCGATTGGTGCGAGGGCAATTACTTAATTTCATCGAATATAGCTGAGTTTGTGAACACGGTGCGTATGTGCAATTTATTTTAATATATAGAAAACGTCTCTTTGCTTTGCTCTAGTTAGTGAGTGAGTCGTCGTCACCTCGTTGTAGTTGTAGCGTAGCAGCTGCAAATTCTCCTCATGCACACACTGGCACACGGAAAGAGTGGCTGTGGCTGGGCCTTGACCTTTTTTTCGCAGGCCATAGAGCGAGAGCCACCAACACGACCCAAAGTAAACAAAGGTGGCTGTTAGCTACGCTATGGATGGGAAGATGAAGATTATGTAGAGAGAGAAATAGCTAGATGGGAGTAGACAGAAGCATTACAACGAGCATTACATTAAAACGAGTATTGCAATTCAAACATCTCATCTCTTTGATTTCTTGAGGTTTGTCTTTGGGTAACAGTTGTTTTTTTATAGAAATAGAAAAAAAACAGACCCCTTATGACTAATAGTTTTATTTCTTATCAAGTTGATAATATCAACCATAAATATAAGATATCCATGGTTTTAAGATATAAAAGGTGGTCGAACAGGCGCATACGGTTCAGTCCGTTTAGTCTAGTATCTCTCAGTTAAAATACATATTTTAAAATTACACGTTTAAATTTTAACTTTTATTCTAAGGCCCATTTTTTCCTCGAGTATAGCTTGTTTAAATAAACAACGATCTCTACAAACCAATGAAAACCAAAGGTTATCAATGGCTACTGACGGCACTATAATTTTCACTATCAATTCAAAATTTTAACTCAATTATTGCGATTGTATTATGTTTCAAGTAGCGGGCATAATCATCATCTAAGTCATACAATATATAGAACAAGACTTAAACAATAAATAAACATTGAAAGGTAAGGAAAATCATATACTGGGAAGTGACTTTAAAATACAAAAAATAAGTACTTTTTAATGTATTTTGTGTTGTTATGAGTAATCATCAACCGAGACAATTGGAGTTGCTGTTGAAATGTTTAAAACGCATTTTGGCTTTGTTAAAGAGTGAATGAACTTCGCTCGTGACACTCGACTGTGGAATAAAGGAGCGGATACGATCAAAACGGGTCTTGTAGTATTTAAGTTGAGGCCTAGCCCCATTTTGTTATCTATTGCCCCAATAGAACATGCATATGTATGTAAATAATAATCCAACACCCTCTGATTCAGGAAGAAAGTTTTTAATAATTCCGACTATTGGTTTATATCAATCAATAATTAAAAAAAAAGATAGCTTAAAGTTATAAATATCTTTTTTCACTTTACAGTTTAGTAATTTCTTGTTTATCCTACTCCCGCCCGTGCTGATAATGTTGTTCAAGGAGTACGGAAGATTCGTTACGCCCGGAATCCATGTGATTTGGGTGCTGCTCATCGTGGTCGGCCTGAGCTCCATGTATTTCCACGCCACTCTCAGTCTCATTGGCCAACTGCTCGATGAACTGGCCATCCTGTGGGTGTTCATGGCGGCCTTTTCCCTGTTCTATCCGAAGCGCTATTATCCCAAGTTCGTAAAAAATGATCGGTAAGCGAACTCAGTTTCCTCTAACTCAAGAAAACACATTTTTTTCCTATCTAAATCCACCGACTTTCGGTTTCCTTTGTTTCCAGCAAAACCTTCAGTTGGCTCATGCTACTGTCGGCGATTGCCGCAACGGGCCTGTCATGGTGGAAGCCCATTGTTAATGCCTTTGTTCTTATGTTTATGAGCGTGCCGACCATGGTAATGCTCTACACGGAGCTGCAGAGGTAAGTTAGCCGACCTGTGGAGGGAGGGGTGCCGATAAGCAGAACTACAATTTCGCCGCTTGGTGACCCAAACTGAACTAAGCCTATAAATCATATACACTTATATGTATTTATCATCACTCATCCATATCATGAGTATTATCTTGTGTGTGCTTTTGTTTTAGAACAAGTGTACTTGTTGGGTGGGTCGCCTGTCCGCCGCTTTTACATATATTGTGAAATTATTTTAACCATATCGCTATCTTTAATCGAGTTTAGTTTTATCATACGGTGTCAAAGATCACCCCCAAATTTATTTCCTTGCGATAGTAATGTGTATCATATATCTGTAACTCTGGCAGCGGGTTGTATCAATCAATCAAGTCAATGGGCTCACTCGGGTTTGAGTGTGTCATTTAGATAAGCCTCAAGTAACCACCGTTCTAATGTGCATTACTCAAGGGCTTACGACAGATGTTGGGGTAGGAAACCACTGTTGTGTCTACAGTGTTGTGTCAGGAAATCCCTTTGGGCTTTTCGAAAAGTCCAAAATTAATGTAAATACCCGTCAGTTGCTACAATTTGGTATACTCTAGGGACCCCTAGTCTCTAGTTTAATTTATCTTTAGGCTATTTGAGTTTATAATATACAAAATAAGCATTTCGTAAATAATATCAAGTTAATTTTTTGCTTTAATAAGAGGTGAAGTTTTAACACCGAGTTTGATAATTGGTAAACACTTTGACGTTGGACAATCATTTGTTTTCAAATAAAATATAATATAAATTAGAAAAAAGAAGTTCCTTTTACGCTTTTCATAAGTTCGAAATTATTTTACTTGTATAAATTATGCCTAGCCAATGTGTTTCGAATTTTATAAAGCCTTTTTTATCTGTTTATCAAAATAAAAACAACATCTAAAACAAAGATTTGATACAGAACGACAATCAGACAAGTCAATCAAACAATCATTCCAAAAATACCGGGGTTTATTCTTTTGAATGAAATATCGGATTAAGAAGTTTGGAGTGTTGTTCCATGCGTTTTTAGATTATCTGTAACACAGAGTTGAGAATTACAATCCTTTTTTGCAATTTCTCTTTCATTTCTCCGTAACTAATCCGCTTTTGATGTCGGTATGCAGTTTGAACAACCCAGCTAAGATAATTTTTCGTAGCAGATTCTTTATTCTACATCTCTATTCCTCGTCTGAATACTCTTCGTTGTCTGGCGTATTTTCTATGCTATCCTTGCAAATGCAGTATATTTTGGCTTTCTTTATACTGATGCATTTGGAATAATTTCTATACGAATTCAGTCTACTCAGATCATCGATATCCATGTCCAACAGTTCATGGGAGCGATTGTTCCACCGGACTGTGGCCTCAAATCGGGGCTTCTTTGGGAGCGTAGAGAACTCAATAATGTAGACATGCTCGTCTTTATCAGCGGGCTTAAGTCCTGTGGCTAGAATGGTCTTGCGGTCTGCTTTGTGGACTTTATATAAAGTAAAATTGTGACAGAGCCCGGTTAGTTGGTGCTCCTGCAGGTGAATATTCATGCGCTCCACCATGCTCAGAGCAATGGTATCCACATACGGCGACCGTTTGATGGTCTCCGTGGGTTGGCAGCAGCACCATTTCTCCTCGATTCCGGCCATTTTGCAGGTGCGGTTGAAGGGCACCTCAAAAAAGAGCGACTGGCAGGTGCGGCATTGCTTTGCCCGTAAGTTGTCGGGAAACTCATCCATGGACGTGCTATTCAACATTAGCAAATGCTGCAGGGTCATGAACACATCGTAGTTGGAGGTCAAGCGATTGCGGTTCTTCTTAAGGTTCTCCACCAGAGCAGGATATTTGCGGCGGAACCATGGCGGTAGATAGATAAACATCATGGGCATGCGCTCCTCATAATAACCAGAGGCAGCCCGCCTCAACAAATTATAGCGATGGCCGTGATCACTCATCAAGATCACAATTGAGCGCTCGAATAGATGGGTATCTTCAAAGGACTTGAGGTACTCTCGAAAGAGGTTGTCCAACGCCGTGGCCCCCTGATAGTATTCATGGGTGAAGCTGTTGCTCCAGAGGAATCCAAACATCGGCGATTTGCCCAGGGAGCGATCGATGAACTGTTTACCAAAGTTCCAAACATAACTGAAGCTGTGATGTCGACCTACACAGTACGGTAGTATGTAGTCGTTGGTCACGTTAAATTTCTCCTCGATGGCCATGAGCAGGGGACGCAGGTAATAGTCCGTTGGCTGCTTCACAAAACCGGCTTTGAAGTAGTTGAATGTATTAATTGATTCACAATCCTCTGCAAAGGCAGTCGTGTAGCCGGCGCTCTTGAATCGCTTCCAGATAAAAGGCAGAGTGTCCAGGCAGCCCTGGTTACTGGCATCACACACTTCATTAGCTCCCTTTTCCGAGAGTCCCGTTAACACTGCCATCAAGTTGGGGTATGTATTGTCGCCTATTTTGTTGTAACCCTGCATCTCGAACCATCCCGGTTGACTCACAAACTCGTATGTCAATGGCATCGACCGCCGAAGGTTAATCCGTGAGATTGAGTCTAGACCCATAATCAAAACACTAGGCTGGGTCCTAACCTTTTCTGTGCGTGTCCACGTTTCCGGAATAAACGTCAGGGCATCTTCTTGTAGCAGCTCACTGCGGTTTTTAAAGTCCTTGGCATAGCATTTGGTGATCATGAACTCCGTCTGCCTGGGCACCAGCTGGTCTTGCACAATGGGGTTACTCTGAAACAGACTGAGTTAAAGTTTAAAGTGTTAATGGTGATTCATTTAACTAGCCTTTCGTATTAAACTATGCCATGAGTTTACAATTATTACTTACATATAAGTATCGTCGGGCTTCTTGGCAGTATTATTCCGCGATATCTGTTGGTATACACATTCCAGGGTCGCATTTCTCTTTGTTTCCAGCATGGGTCTGGCGACATGCTCATTTATGTGTAGACGATACTGGTATTTTTCGAAATCAAACACGCTGGTGATTATATCTTTGTCTTTTTTGCAAAGTTTTAACTTGTGTCTGTGAAATTTGCTCATTACATCCCTCGTGAAGGGATCCACATAGGGCATTTTGCATACCGAACTATTCACATAATACTGCTGGCCCAGATCCTTTCCCTCCATATTGATGTTGACCCAGAGACAAAGGCATACGAGAAAAATAACTAGGAGCTCCTTATTTGGTCGAACCATAATTGCCACAAACTAAAATATATTTCCACTTCACTCAAATAGTCTGGGATAATAATTACATTTACTACGCTTAGCTTTAAATTAGATATGCTGAGCAAATATAATATCTATATATTTATTTATGACGTATACGTAAGCATGTAAGCTAAGAAAAGCCATTTCACTTTCAAAGTTGCTTGCCCACTATCTTTTCCAGGGTTTCATTACAAATAATTTTATGAATAAGATGTATAACTCGCATAGTATTAAAAAGTATTTAAATTGTATTGAGTTAGGTCTGATTTATATTGAGTCATTATTATTTATTTATTATTTATATTTTTGAATACCTGGCTGATAAATTCTTACTAATCAATTTTAATAAAAGACAGTTGCTCACAAAGTAAATTTAAGACCTCATTATGCTTTTTCTTAAGTAAATCCTAATTTGCTCTCTAATCCCCTGCAGGGTAAGTGACCAGAGGGTTTACCGCCTGGGCATCCGATCGACGACTGTATGGGCCGTGGCTGTGTTTTGCTGGATCAACGACAGGGTTTTCTGCGAAGCCTGGTCTGCAATTAACTTCCCCTACCTGCACGGTTTTTGGCACATATTCATTTTCATCGCCGCGTATACCGTGCTGGTGTTATTTGCATACTTTTATGTGGAATCGGAGCTGCCCCAGCGGCAGCCGCTGCTCAAGTACTGGCCAAAGAATGACTTCGAGTTCGGCATACCCTTCATATCAATAAGAAACCCAGGTAAGGCGCTGCGGAACACAATCTAAAGGCGCTGCTACTGGAGCGGATAGAGAGAGAGCAAAGCGCATTGACTAAAGACCAAAGCGATAATATCGTAAATGCTTTAAAACTAAAACCAAAAATAACCATAGATTATAAAACGACAAACCATTAATTGTAGCGCACAACATTTTTATGTAGTTGAAATGTATTCTATTATTATTATAATGTAGCAAAGTAACTTGAGTCGCAAATTGTATCTGAAGGAATAAGTCCGTAGACGTATTACAATAATATTGAAAAGCTTTGTTTAACGCTTAGATAGACAATTGTTCAATAGAGCTTTGCAAAAATCAATTCTCAGTGCATCGATTTCGTCGGTCTTTTATAAAAAAATCGATTGAATCGATTAAGCGACGAATCAAAAATTTGTATTTTTCTACAGTGAAGATCTAATATAAATTGATTAATAAAAAAAAATGTAAGGAATAGTATGTCGTTAACCCATTAGTTTTTGATCAAACGTTAACGTTTTTCTCGCCTTAGTTGTAGTGTTTGAATTGATGCAAAAGTATCGAAATTATCGATGTTGAAATCGATTTTTCCCGGCTCTATTGATCAAGCTAGCTGAAAAGACATATCTGAAACCTAAATCCAAACCAAAGAGTAGATTCCGGTTAACCTTTCCTATGAGTTTAGTCCAAAGTCTTCAACGAGTTTTTTAAGTGTGTGTGTATCCGTATATCATCAGACTGTGATATGTTATAAAATAATTTATATCAAAACTTCCACAAAAAAGAAAACAGTTCCTACACTTTCGTTGACTAACCCTGCTGGTAACTGAAAATGTTCAACGTTTTCAGTGTTTAATATTCTCCGTAACCTTTACCATCCTACTAATTATTGGTCTGGGCTTAGAGATATGATAAAATCAAGAGTAGCGCCATCGATGTTGTTCAATATACAACCAATACTATCACGATACTATCGCTTCATATAAAATTACAAAGGAGTATTCCTAATTCCCTTTGAAATCCATATTTTTTAAAGAAAAAATCTTTCGAGTTTTTAATAAAAATAAATTTGTTCATGGAGTTGAAAAAGACTTCGAAAATGAATCCTTCAACAAATATATAATTTCCTTTGATATCGTGATAGTCAAAATAGCATCGATTGTGCCGCCGAGAACGTAGCCTAGTACTAACCCCCAAGTATGAATAAAATAACCCAAAACTACACTAATCGAAGTAGATAGTTGCTCAACGTATGATACAATTTCAACCCGCTACCTTGCTGATCCCACAGATTCAAAAGATTGGCTCATCTACTGCAGCCTGTATATGCAGGACAACGACTTCAAACACGGCAAGAACTAGTGACCAGTTTCGCTCTCTCCATAATACAAAAATAGACAAATACACCGTGATATAAAGTAGTATGTAAGGACGAGTGTCTAATTAATTTTACAATCCCTAGATATTCCAAAAGCTTACTACTCAATGCAGAAACCGATCTATTGAAACCCAAATTATATAGCTGCCATATAGAACGTAATGTTAAGAAACGTATAGAAAAATATTATAAATGATAGAAAATGTACTGAGTTAATATCATGATATCTTGTTTTGTCATAATAAAGAGTGTAATTTTTATTAAGCACAAGTCTTTCTTTACTTTTTATTGTATACCAGCAGCAATATATATATATTTACTTTGTAATTCGTATAACTTTTTATTTCCTTACTTGATAACTAATGTCTTTTCCTATACGTGTGTGTGTGTGTTCGCTGAGCATTCATCCAATAAAATTCGTTCACAGTTCATCCCGTTTCCGTCCTTCCACATTAGTCAGAATCCGACGATATATTGGTGCAGGAATCACGGGCAATGCGCTTGTTTATGGGATTGTAGATACCATTCAGCGGATAGGGACCGCGATAGCTAATAATATTCTTTGGTGTCTCGTGGATTTTCACCTCATACAGCAGTTCCGGTTTCCTTAGTTGCAAACGGATGTTGTCCCAAATATAAACGGCCAAATTCTCAGTTGTACTGGGCTAAGGTATTAAAAATATCATTATTATTATGTTTTTTTAGTTAGTGATGCAAATTTACTGTGTTGGCAAAATATTCGACATCCTTATCGAGATTCTTATGATCCAGGCGCTTCATAATCACTGTCTCAATGGCATCCTTCAGCTCGGTTATGTTCACCACCATTCCTGTTCGCTGATCGATTGGACCGCGAACGGTAATTTCAACTAAAAACAAATATTATATTTGAAAAACAATATTTTGTTACTTCGATGTTATTTTGTTGTTAGCAGATTTTGCTTTAAGTTTAAATTAAAGGAATAGGAATAAACACGTGAAATATTATAAAAACTAAAAAAGTGTGTATGTGGCTTAAACAAGAACCTCCTCGGTACTTAGCGAGACTCGACAAATAATAAAACTAGAGGGCCAAAACGTGGCAACTTGCTACAAAGCCCTCCGAACAGAAAGTAAAACTCTACTCTAGTACATATCAAGTTAATTTTTGGAATTGGAAAAGGAATACTTTTAAAAATCAATTTAATGACAGTACTAGTCTTTCAATATTTTATACCTGTATAATGCCTTAAGCTGTTCTTCCTTTTCTTATAAAATATATGTGTATTTTTATAACAATTTCTACATTCACTCGAATTCTATGCTGGTGTTTTAAGTTATTGTGATCATCTCTGTCTCTCTCCCTCGCTTTTCATTATCAATTCTCGGTTTTTATTACCATTGAGCGTTGAACTTGAACATGGGTTTGATAAGTGAGCTTATCGGCCAAGGTTTTGTTATGGTTAAGCGTTTTTTAGTATCAAATTTCCATGAGCTGTGCGGCTTGGTTATACCTAACGATGCCTGGTTATTAGCGATATGGATGCCTATTCGCAGTTAATCAAGCGTTTAAATGCATGGTGTAGTATGATTTTCTTTAAATACAATCTAGATATTTGAAATGTTCGATCACCTGTGTAGTTGTGTCCGTGGCCGTGGAAATTGTTGCACTTGCCAAAGACTTCCAAGTTTTCGGCATCGCTCAACTGGGGACTGGGGTGAGAGTCGGGGAATTAATTTAATTGAGAAGTTAACGCCAATTGAACTAAGATACTTTTTAAACGGAAATCGAATCAACCAATTGAATCGATTCTCTTTAATTACCTATGCAGGCGGTGACAGGCGCTGAAAGTCTCGCGGCGCGTGAGGAAAGCCACAGGTTGCTGAGACATTCTCTGGCGATTTGATCCGGTTTGTGTGTTTATCTTCGCTAAATAAGGCAGCACCTGTTTAATGTTTATCTCTAAAATGCGACTTGCACGCCGAACACTGTTTTACAGTGAATGCAAAACCTGCTTTCTGTTGGCGTTTATTTATAAGGCGAGAACGAGGAAAAAAGTTATTAACAACAAAAACAAATGCATTAGGGTTGTTAATTATTAGAATATCAATAAATCGATGTGAATATATCGATTAATTTTTTCTAAAGATGATAGTTTGTTTGACCAAATATCGAAATGAGGATTATTTTATTTGATATTTATTGCCAAGCTGCAAGCGGAAATAAATCCATTAGGAGGAAATTCTTGTATATTTTACTTTATTTAATTATTCCTGTTATTTTACTTTTTTTTTAAGAGAACGCTTTGCTTAAAAATTGTGGCACAATTATATAATTTATATTTAACGTTAGTCGGAACATAATTATTTTTGAATTGTATTTATCGCATCTCTAGCAAACAGCGTTGCCAGACATCTGAAATTCACACATGTGCCTGTCATCGAGCAACCCTACTCTGTTGTCGGCCGACGCACATCACTACTAACGAAAATTTATCAACAAACGACGCCGCGCAATAATTCGAACTATTCAAGAAGTTTTTCACAAAAAGTCGCTGAAACTCCGTGGAGTCTTTAAAAAGATGAACAACAAAAGCACGCCCGTGCACCAGCGCATCCAGCAGTTCCAGACACGTGGGGGCCAGAAGTCGACGCCGTCATCAGACGCCAGTGCATTGCGGAGAAGGGTGCTGACGCGGACGCCCAGGCAAAGCGGCGATGTCCGCCCGGATCAGCAGTTGCTGAACACGGCCTTCAGCAGCACCACACCGACGCCGCAGCCCAAGCCAAAGTCCACCGCCCTCAATGCCTGTTACACTCCGTCATCGTTGTACCGGAATTCGCATACACCCGGCAGAACGAGGACGCCGAGCGGGATGGCCAGCTGCAGTAAGCCAAAGGACAAGGATTCCATGGTCGAGTCCTTCCACAGCGTTTCCGAGGAAAGCAACATGATAGTGGCGGTGCGCGTGCGCCCACTGAACGCCCTGGAGTGCACGCGTGGTCAGGTTACCAACGTAGTTCAGGTGCACGGCGACAGCAATGAGCTGACCGTTCAGGCGGGCTGCAGTGCTGACGCCTCAGCGGGTGTAACGCACTTCTTCAGCTACGACCAGGTGTATTACTCATGCGATCCGGAGCGCAAAAACTTCGCCGGTCAGGCGAAGGTCTTTGAGGGCACGGCCAGACCTCTCATCGACACCGCCTTCGATGGCTACAATGCTTGTCTCTTTGCCTACGGTCAAACGGGATCGGGCAAGTCCTACAGCATGATGGGCATAGAGGCCTTGGATGATGCAGCCCTTGACGGTGGGCCGCCGCATGACGAGGCCGGGATCATACCCCGCTTCTGCCACGAGCTGTTCCGACGGATAGATGAGGTCAAGGATCATCAGCAGCTGCAAGTAGAGGTCGAAGTCAGCTACTTTGAGATCTACAACGAGAAGATCCACGATTTGCTAAGTGTTCAGCATGCCGCAACTGCAACCGGTGACTCCACGCCAGTACAGCAACAGCGGCCGGCTCTGAAGGTGCGAGAGCACCCTATATTTGGTCCATACGTTGTGGATTTAAGTGCCCATTCAGTGGACTCATACTCGGCGCTCCGCAACTGGCTGGCCGTGGGCAACTCGCAGCGGGCCACGGCCTCTACGGCTATGAACGACAAGAGCTCCCGCTCGCATTCCATCTTCAACATAGTTCTGAACCTGACCAATTTGAGTAGTGGCGACGAAGGCTTGTCCTCCTCGGACACGGATTCGGGCACGGCCAATTCTCTGCGTCAGACACGGCGCAGCAAGATCAGTCTAGTGGATCTGGCTGGCAGCGAGCGCATCAGCGTTTCGGGCTCCAACGGCGAACGGATACGCGAGGGCGTCAGCATTAACAAGAGCCTGCTCACTCTGGGCAAAGTAATTGCAGCCCTGGCAGATTCCCGCAAGGCGGTTGGAAATGGTCAGATTGGATCCGGGACACCGAGCACATTCGTTCCATACCGGGAGAGCGTGCTTACCTGGCTTCTGAGGGTGAGAATAACTATTATTTATTTAATCTTTCTAGTGCTTATCAAATGGGTCATTGGGCTGGTTTACTTTCTACTGTCGATAATTGTATCTTACTTCAGTTAACGGCAATACCTAGACGGATGATTAAAGCTTTGATGGTCTCTTTGATTAAACTACCTTTATTTCATTGTTATGCGTATGTATGCTTTTTGAGTATACTTACTTTGACCAGACACTGTAACAAGGAACAATCTGATCCTATGAATATCTCCCGGAATATCTCTCCGACACATGCAAGTTATTAGACAAAAATGCCCAACCTTATACATTATCTCCACCATGCTCGCATTCAAAACGTGGTGTCGAGCAAGGGTACTCTAAAATATAATGTTTCGTGTAACTTTATATTTAAATTAAATTGTAATCTTGTATCATTTAATATCTCAAAAATCTGCTATATAGAAATAAGATAAAAGTTTGTAGACCAAAGTTTTTGATACTAATGACCTTCGTTCCTATTCAACTGGTATAAATGGCGACCTTTCCAGTATAAAATAAGTAGCTTTTCAGCAGAACGGTGCACCTTTTTACCGATCACTTGACGATAGCCTTTTCGTATCAGCGTTTAGCTCTCTGTTGACGTCATAAAATGTTTTGAACCCAATAGATTGATTATACAGGTCAAAAGTTATCAAATGTATATGTCAGAAAGCATTCCGGGGAAGAACCCTTTTCTGTTTTGGGCGCAGGGCATAGCAGCAGAGACTGCGACAGTCTTCTATATGCTCTCATTACTATATATGTATGTCGAACGGGCCGAATCGGACGACTATATCATATAGCTGTCATAGGAATATATATATAAATTCATTTAGTTCGTTCGCAACATTTTTCGCTGGCAATCCGAAAAAACGAAAAAGTCAGAACATTTTTCTTCTTCTTCTTCTACTTACTGCAAGGGTATACAGACTTCGTTCTGCCGAAGTTAGCTTCTTTTCTTGTTTTATTCTAATTTTCTTAAAATAAATACATTTTCCTGCGATATTTTCCGTTGCTCTGCCCCATCCCTAATGGCCGCTGGCTATCAACACTTTCACTTTGATTAACTGATGGCCCATGGAATGAGGTCTCCGCACAATCAGTAATTACCCGGAAAGCAATCAGAACAGAGAAGTGCACTGCAAATGCACACAAAACGATAACCTCCATGGAAACCCCACAAAGTTTCTGAAAAGACCATGTTCCCTGGCTAACATTTACATAATCATGAAGGTTTTCATGGCATTGCCTTTGTGTTTCAGTCAATCTCGTGATGTACCTTTTTGTCTCGTGAAAATCGAATTTTCTTTACTTTGTAGCTGACAGATTTATGTTTTCACATTTAATTAAATATTGTGATAATTATTTTGATTAAAAGACCTACACTTACCTACATATATGTGAATTATTTTATTTTTCTTATCAATTTTTTTTAGTTTGATTTAGATTTGGACTTAAATTTATAATCTACCGTCGGTTTGTTTATTTTGAAAAGTATTTATTGTATTTTGATAAAAATGTAGACCCAGTTTATTTATATTTCCCTATCTAATTCATAGAAGAGCCTTTTATCTAGGTCTTATAAAGATATCAAAAGACCTCTCCGCGCAACAATCAATTGAGTGATTAAGGCTTCTCCTTGGGCTCTTATCATATCTCTTTAAACTTTTGCTTTGCTTTTTGTTTGCTTATACAATTTATGACCTGATATAAGGGCACGTGTCCATAGAAATCATATTCGAAACTGTGGTATATGAAAAAGCATATTAGCTACTTTAGTTCTTATATCTTTTATTTTTTAATAAACATAAAATTGTTTAATATTTAAATAGAGTTGAAGCTAACAACAAATAAACTCAAAACTCAGTTTCGGCACGTAAACTGAACTTTAAGAGAACGCAATATATTGAATTTCAGAAGTTATATAAAAAAAAATGTATCTTCACTATTTATAATTAAGTGTTAATTTTATTGTCATACATAAGACATCACATGGGACCTACTCATGTGTGTTTTTCACATATTCCAATTTCCCAAAACTGTAATAATCACATTTTCCCAGTAGGAAATCTTCATATGTAAACCTATAAAACAACAGGCCGCAAGTTCTTATCCAAGATCATCACACTTTTCGGTTGAAATTAATTTTGTACCTAACTTTAGACTTTTTTAATTTAGTTGAATGGAAAATTACAAGCACAACAAATTTTTTTATATCTTTGAGTTTTTGTTTTTTATTATTTTTTTTTATATTTTCGTTTTAAAATGAGCTTTTTTAGAATACACCAAAGACTTTTTTAATTCTGTTGGTTTTAACTATTTTCTTTTGTTTTTTTAAATATTAAACAACCCAAAAACAAATTAGCAATCTGTTTTCTTTAACCTTCTTTTCAATGACTAGATTGAGTAAATTCCTGAACAAAATAAGTGTGAGCCATTGAACAATCAAACAACTCGTACAAAAATAACAACGTTGAAATCATCGAAATGGGTTTTGTTTAAACAATGAGGAGGTTTCGCACCCATTTCCTCGAATTCAACCCCTCCAAACTTAACACGCTCGAAGGAAAAATATTGACACCTGAGATATGTATGAGTTACGTATGAAATACTTGCCAAGAGCAGGGGTATTATCTGATAGATTTCTGATTATTATTAGTCAATATTTAAGATTTTAATCCTCATTTTCAGTTAACCCTTAACTTCCACGAGCAACGTGTTTACATAACGGCTATCTACATACGTCTAGGAAAAGTGGCGCTTCACATTTTATTACGACGTTATTTTTAATCATTTCAAAAACTCTATGAGTAATTATAGAAAAAAGCTATCATTTGATTAAAGGGATTACAAGGTTTAAGCACTTGGCTTTTTTCCTGGCAAAGCAGAACCAGTTTTAAGTGTTGTTATTGTCAAACCACTTTGATTAAAGTTGCGGTAGTACGCCCAACTGAATCTCAGCCCTGTATTTATCACTAAATGGTCTTGGCCGTTAAAAGTGACAAATATTTGCAGCTATGGCGTCGTAGTAACGTCGTAACCAAGTCAATAAGGAATCACGTTTTAATTAAAATCCAACATTGTTGGGCAACCATATGGCCCTAGCTAGCAACCTGACCAGGGCTCATTTTTGTACTAGACTTTTCGTTTCCCATATACCATATGTAGTACCTAATCCTATCTTTTAAGTACTTTTCCTATCTTTGCATAATATAAACCCAAGTTCTACATGTGTACATCTTTTTCTCACACCACCGATTTAAAAATACTTTGCTGATAATGTGCTGCAGTGTTTTTTTCCTTTTTTATTCTGGTGTACTTGTACTAAAACAATATAACACTTGATACGTTATCGCGCCTCTGAAGTTGCGACACCAACACTTTCAGTTGTCGTCGTTTTCCACATTTACAGGCGGCTGGCTCGCATTTGCAATTACTCTTGCTTAACTTTTTGCCATCCTTAGTAGCTGCAATAAAAGGTCGTAAATAATATAAATTATTTATAGGGATACAACAACTATATATTGTAAAGGGACAAAAGTTTTATTAGTTGCAAGATAAACTTGGAACTTTCTGGGTCTTGTTATACACTCACTGTTTAAGTTTCTGATAGCTATCTTGTCGAAAAAGATAAATACCAGAAAGACTTATCGTAAAAGTTTCCTGGTTGCCTACCCTACTGTTATTTATACAAGGCTAACTAAGGCTAACTGAATGCTGTTAGTCACTGAAATGTGCTGTTAAGAGCAAACACACAACTAACACACAACTAACTCCACAATTTTGGGATCCTAGTTAAAGTAGGAAAAGATAAATATCGAATAACCTTGTAGTCAAAGCAAATTGGCAATCTTTTCATTAATTCGAACGAGAATGACGCTGCTGTTAGACACTTAATTGTGCTGTAAAGAGCAAGCTTGTTCTTCTTTAGAAGCCTTAAGGAAGTCCTGTTAATATTACCAACCAATTTTCTGGCCCTTATAAGTGTTTGAGTTAAGTTTACCGAATCTCTATCTCTTCTTAATTAATTAAAAATTCAGATAGTTTCGCTTGTTTCCATTATTATTAAACAGCTTTATTTTACAAAAATTCACCTTGATACTTTACTCCAAAAGGAGTTTTAATTTTTTTCAGAAGACGTTTAATCATTTTATATTTTTTTTCTGATTTTGGTAGGTTTTTTTTACTTAATGACCTTTACATGTCTGAAACCACGTAAGAACTGAAACAGCTCCGCACCGAACCTAACATTCTAATTTAATTCTGTGCGAGTATTTTCCGTTTATCGTGCGCAAAACCGCAATGCAACCAAACACTTCTTTCGACAAGCCACAAACATAGATTATAAAGGAAGTTGGTTTCCAAAGAGATATTCCAGAAACATTCACTTCTGACACAATAAACGAATTCGTTGATCTGTCGCGTTCAATACATGACTCTAACGAGGAAAGCGTGCCAAAGGCTACGTCACTTTATTGTTTTTATAATTAGCAACACTTGGGAGGCTTTGGTGTTGATATCAGTTTTAAACTCAGCCACGTTGCTAGTTCAATAATTAACTCTAATTAACAAAATTGAAGCAATGACATAAATGGAAAATAGAGTGCCTATTTTCTGTTGCCAACTGAACAAAACTCATTAATGCTTATTGACTGCGGTTTGACTGCCGCTTTAGTTTACACAATTATTCAATAATTTTATACTACAATTTAAAGAAAAAATGTTCATAAATATTTTTTTTTTTTTTTCAAAAAACCTATGCGCAAAACTTTCAAATTTAGCTCTCGGTCTAATATTCCGACGTTTGCATTATATAATAAGTAGTACGTGTAGCTCGAATTCCAGTTTGCTGCATAACAACAATTGTAATCAGAGCCAGCTTATAATAATAATCTCAGTTCCATTCCCCGAGCAAAGTGGTTAACATTGAATTTTAGATGAATGCATTTATGGCTTCCCCCATGCGCTGATTTTTCTCCAGGCCAGCTCTCACCGTATAAACTCAATGCACTTATATTCGTATAATATAATTCGTACAGCGTGCCGGGCAATTCACAGTCTGATCACCTCCCTGTCCGGGTCCATAGGGACATAGGGACAATTTAAATATGCAAACAATCTGCTTGCTGCTGTTCTTGAATTATTATAGCGACAAAAGCTGATCTCATCCTCGCGTGTCTACGTTCGTTGCTCTAATTCAATTCAGTTCAGATGAGGGGGGCCAAAGTAAGGCAAACTTTGATTGTTTGGGAGAGATTTCAGGGAAATAATTTTTTAGTATTCACTTCCACAGGGTCAGATTTCAGGTTGGCTTAACTTGGGGTTCAAGGTGTTGTTTGTCGAACCTATTTTCATTCTGTAGGTCGCCTTTTAAAACTGACCTTAGTCATATTAAAATATTTAATTTCATTTAATATTTAATCTTATTTCAACCTCAACATTCATTGATGTCGCCTACAAATGATTTATTAACCTTAATTAACAAATTGGTGCGAGACGGAAAGATTTCCAAAAAGATTTGTATTAAAAATTATAACATTTATTGTAAAATAATCCAGCTGGAGTCAGATACCCAAACTGACCCTCCCTAATAAACTAAATACTAAGGTATTGGCTGATATATGCAGTATTTTGCATATTTCTACATATTTTATATTGATAAATAATATGATATAAAATGCAATAGAGAAATAATCTATTGGTGATTTGATCCATCTTTTTCCTTTCAAAATCTTATAATCACTATTCCACCAAACAAGAAACCAACATATTTTGATTTTCATTTGTGTTTTTATTGTTGTAGTATATATTTAATTTAAATTAAACATTAATATATAATATATATGATATATAACATTGTGTAAATTGAAAAACTTCTCGGTACCTGCAAGCAATTTTTTCACAAATCAACACATTTGATCAATTACTTATACGTCTAAAGCAAATGTTAAATTATTTTCATATTTCTGTATTTTGCACAGTTGAGCTTGAATACCAAATAACCGGTTACATTTTTGTTTTCGTATAATTATAAGTTGGGTTAAGAAAATTTAACTTGGCCATAAACTTTCGAAACATTTGCAACTTTTACATATATATATATATTTAGATTTATGTTTATTTTGACACTTGCTCGGACTGTGACAATGCTCAGTTGGTATTACAATAAATATATAGGGGAATGTCTAATATAGACAAGGATACAATAAAAATCGGGGTCCAAAGTATACGTAGTTAGACATACATATTGAAAAAAAAACAATTGTAAACCTTAATTGGCGTCAATGAAGCATTTTTCTTTCTTTGTCTCTTTTCATTATTTTTCGTTAATAGTCTATACCTGTAACTGATCCAATAAGGTAAAAAAACCAAATACGCACACATGTAGATTCAAAAGTATCTACTGCAATTTACTCAGTCTCGTGCGCAAAATAGAAAATGTCCTTTTTCTTAGCTTTTTTCTTTTGCTTCTCTTGTGGTTTGTGTATAAAGGTTTTTCTTTTTTTTTCTTGGTTCACCTAGGGTCAAAAAATGCGTTGGTCAAGCGGGCAGGTTTTCGTTGTTTGATTTTCTCATTGAGTGCTTGTTGTATGTCTGTAAACAATTTGGTTTACTGTTAAGCTTTCACACGAAACTTTTTTAAAAGCAAATGGAAGATTATATGTTTGTTAGCAATAAGAGTAATGGGTCTTGTAAATTGGTATCAAGTTCTGGCTCCTGCTA